>JAQPPZ010017190.1:2739711-5479422 GCA_028583015.1 Wollemia nobilis | reverse complement strand
AGATCAAAGCCTATAGATTCTATATAAAAAAGGATACATACTATTATAGAAAGTATAAATGTAACATTTGATGAGAAGATAGGGTCAAGAGAACCAACTCAAGAAATTGTGTATTAGGAAGAAGAAAGTTGCCAAGAAGAGTTAGGTGAAGAATCAAAAGAAGAAGAAGAAATGCAAAGACTTTTCCTAAGACACCATCCAGGTATGTGCAGAAAAATCATCCAAGAGATCTAATCATTGGGAATCCAGATGAGAGATAGACAAGGAGGAATATAATAACAACAAATGAACAATCTAAAATAAAGCGAAAATATTTCAATGAGGTAAGTGAAGATGAGTTTTGGATTAATGCAATGAATGAGGAACTAGATCAAATAGAGAAAAGTGATACTTGGAAAATTTTCCCATGACCAAAAGCTAAGAATGTGATTGGCACTAAATGGGTATTCAAAAACAAGTTAAATGAAGATGGTCAGGTAGTCGAAACAAAGCAATATTAGTATGTAAAGGTTATGCACAGGTTAAGGGAATTGATTTTGATGAGACGTTTGCTCCAGTTGCACGACTTGAAGCTATAAGAATATTCTTAGCCTTCTCAAGTTTCAAAAACTTCAAAGTATATCAGATGGATGTTAAATCGGCCTTTCTAAATGGTGTCTTGGAAGAAGAGTTTTACATTGAGCAACCTGAGGGATTCAGCCTAACCGATAAACCAAACGATGTATGCAGATTGAAGAAGGCACTTTATGAACTAAAAAAAGCTCCTAGAGCTTGGTATTCAAGATTGGATAAGTACCTTCAAGAATAGGGTTTTAGGAAAGAAATAGTGGACAGTAACTTATACATAAAAAAAAAAGGAAATTACTTACTAATTGTGGTTTTTTATGTGGATGATATCATTTTTGGAGGTAACAATGATAAGATGTGTCAGAAATTTACAAAGAGCATGTAAAATGAATTTGAGATGTCAATGCTTGATGAGTTGTCCTTCTTTCTTGCACTTCAAATTTCACAATAAAAAAAAGGTGTATTTCTCTCACAAACCAAGTATATAAAAGATATGCTAAATAAATTCAAGTTAGAATATTGCAAACCAGTAAGTATCCCAATGGTTATAGGATGCAAGTTAAGTAAATATGACGAATCTCCTAAGGCAAATCAGAAATTATACATATCTATGATTTGTATCTTACTGTATGTCACAGCTACAAGACCAGATATAATACAGGAAATGGGACTAGTGGCAAGGTTTCAAGCAACACCAAAGTATACACATGTAGTAGCAGTAAAAATGATTCTCAGGTATTTAAAAGGGACTATGGATTTTGGGCTCTAATACCCCATAAACAACAATTTCACTCTCATAGCATATACAAATGCAAATTGATCTGGCAGCATTGATGAAAAAAAAGTACAAGTGGAGAAGCATTCTTTCTCGAAGATTGTTTAGTCTCTTGGCTAAGCAAGAAACAGGCATTAGTATCCTTATCCACAGTAGATGTAGAGTATATTGCAGCAATTGCTTGTTGTACACATGTATTATGGATAAAGTGAACTTTAGAGGACTTCAAGATAGAGCATGATCACCCTATCCCAATACCGTGTGATAATACAAGTGCTATAAATATCTCAAAAAATCTAGTGATGCACTCAGGACCAAGCACATTTCGACCAAATATAATTTTTTGAGAGAGCAGGTGACAGATAAGCAAGTCAGGTTGGAATATGTTACTAAAAAGGAGTAGATTTTCGATATCTTCACTAAGCCACTTCCAAACGAGACTTTTGAGTATCTTAGAGGAAAATTGAGAGTAATTCTACTTCCACTCCAAAATTAACCACCCCAAGGAAAGGAGCTGGGGAGGGGGCTGAGCTAAGAGTCTTATATTTAGCCCCAAAGGAGTCCCTTTTCCATTGATGACAAAGAGGGAGAGATTTGAGTTAGGGGGAGAGCATTCAGTCAGGGGGAGCAAAATTAGAAAAAGGAAAAAGGAATGGTTAAGGAGAAAGGGTTGCCATCAATGACAAAGGGGGAGATTGTTGGAAATTTTGAGTAGTTGTGTTGTCATTGATGTCAAGAGTTAGTGTCAGCATTGTTAAAAGTTAGTGCAAGGAATTAACAAAATGAGGGTTAAAATATTTATATTTTAAGCCCAAGATATTTGATTTAAAGCTTCACATGATTGGTCAAAATGTTGGCTAAATACCCTGAAGGAAGGAGATACCTAGGCCCAAAGGAAATAATATTATAATATTTATTATTATAATATTAAGTATTAAAAGAAAAGCCTAAGGTTACTTGTAAATTAATTATAATATTTATATTATAATTAATTTATAATATAAATTAATTAAAACCCTATGTAAGGGTTGGGTGCCCCATCGACATTCGAGTAAGTAAGGAGTATGGTATTTATACCATAAGGTTTAATGGCATAAGGTAAGTCTCCAATATTGTGCATGCGAAAGGTTAAAAATTATTGACGTAATTTTCGTGAGCAACGAAAGACAAAGCTTTTTATTTTTAAAATTTAAAGGTGGACTATGGACGAATAAAGGGAGAAGAGTGTGTGTCCCTATTACCAACCACATGGTTGGGCTAGTGGCAAAGCTTGGTAGTGTAAGACATTGGTAGAACAGAGGTCCCGCGTTCAATTCCTGACGACCGTAGAGGGAAGTGTTTTTTGTTTCAAATAATTTTGGTGCCTGCATAGAATACAAAGGGCAGCGAGCGCATCTTGGTGTTTATGTGGGTGCATAGCCCAAGTGGTAGCCTAGCCATGGTTAATGTGCTAGGTAGATGGTGAATGCGAGTTCGATTTGCGTGGAGTGCATGTTAGTGGTTTGAGGCACGCAAAATAATTTTTGATTAAAGTGGCTAAGGTATGATTAAAATTATTATTTTTTGCTATATGTTGGATTAAGAATTGGAGATTATAAGGTGTATGCAAGGAATTTTATTGGTGTAATTTGGTATGTATGTTGGGTTAAGAATTGGAGAGTATAAGGTGTATTCAAAGGACTTTATTATTGTAATTTGAAATTTATTTTGAGTTAGAATATTAAAGTGATTGGAAGGTTGAAATTTGGATTGAAATATTTTATGTTGAGTTGGAGTTAAAAGGAGTTAAGGGGATATTGTCATTATAGTTGTTTTGCTTGAGTGAGTGAATGATCTATTGATTGGGATTTACTTTTAAAGAAGGAGTAATAAGGTGTATTTGAGTCTTGATATTTTATTGTATTTCTTATATGGTGAAATATTTTTTGAGGTAAAATATTCTTATGGAGATTTTGAGATAGACTATTGCTATCTAACCTAGAATTGGTAAAAATGTTTTGTTGGGAGTAAAACAGGTTTTGAATACATATCTCCATCAAAACAAAAAGGTATGGGCACATCATATTTTGATTGAAGTATTTTTGGATTGAATGTTGTGAAATATAAGGTGGAGTGAAAAGGATTGTTTGATAGCATTGTTAGAAATATTTGAGTGAGTTTTTATATGAATGATTGGTGAATGTTTAGAGAACATTGGAGATTGAGGATTATTTGAGTCAGGGTTTTAGACCCACATTGTGCTTTGTGTTAGAAGAAGGGTGAAATACTTGGTTAGGGTTTATAAGAAAGTTGTGTTTCATTGGTTAAATAATTGAATGAAACTTTTGAATGTTGGTTTGAGTATGTTTATGATTGAGAAAGTCTTGGTAAAGGCTTGAAGGCATATTTAAGGCAATTCTTGGTGAAGACTTGAGAGTATATTGAGCAAGTTCTTGAGAGGACTTGAGGGTATATTTGAGGTAAGTATTTATGAAGACTTGAGAGCAGATATGATTGATTGATTTGTTCAAGCTTTGTGTTAAGGCTTGGGGTAAATATAAGCATATTTGATTTGTGATTGGATTAATCTTTATGTTAAGTCTTGAGGATAGATTTGAGGACAAATTTTGGTGTAAATTTGAAAGCATATTTGTGCTAGATCTAAGACAGAATTAGAGCATATTTGTACTACACTTGGGACAAATTTTGGTATAGATCTGAGATAGAGTCGAGATCAAGCTTTGGAGGTGACAAAGTAGAGGACACCAATCTCCAATGGATAGAGATCCATTAGCCAGGGCAGTGAGGATAGAGGTCTTCTGTAGAGAGAGATCCACAAACCAGTGCACTAGGGGAAAAGTCTTCTAGAAGAGCACAACCAGAGTAGAGGATAAATAGTTATCCTATGGATAGAGATCCACAAATAAGAACAAGGGGATTTGTGTCTCCTTTGGATAGAGGTCCATAAATATTGTAATAGGGAATTGATTCCCAAAAGAATTTATTGAGAAAATTTATAAGGAATATTTTCTTTGTGGAGTAGCCCACATTGGGTGAACCACGTTAAATCATGTCTCTCATGTGTGTGATGTTTTTTGGAATGCTTACTACTTTAATATTGATGATGTTATCATATGGATTGAAAAGTAAAATTTTTTATCTTATACTATTCACTCCCCCCTCTCAGTATAAGCTCATGTTATTCAAATATCTCCCTATAAAAATAGACTCAAGTGATATGTGTTAGTGGTGAACACTTCCTCTACTCAACATAGTAAAGAACAATCTAGGTCTTCCAGTTACGCATATGTGAGAAGGCAGGTCCCATAGGAGAGCCAAGCTCACAAGTGACTCAATCTAAAAATATATGCAAGCCCCTCACACATACATACACTTAGCACACCCAATATTTGCATAAAAGAATGCAAACACACATACATACACTTCCATGGTTCTGTAGGCAAAGGTCAAAACTAGACATAAGCTTCCATGTATATATGGATTAGGTATACTTTTACACCAGTTTTATCAAAAGTAAGGGTTTGAAATTACCCACAAGCTACTCGAAGCAACAAATAATATTTATATGAAGAGAAATAAAAGGAAAGCCTACAAATACATGAAATGCAAACTTGTCGATAAAATTTTCTAAGCTAATTCTACTACTATTTATGGAATTACAAGGGAGTACTTTCTCTCCAAAATTATTTGCAACTATATTTGAAAATCCTATCTACTTTTTCTTGGGATTCTGATCATTGAGTGATGTACTTTCTTCATCATAATGATTGATTAGCACAGAACTGTCAAAGCTATACTTCTTAAATGCATATCCTAGACAATAACTAAGGTTATCTTTGGGTCGGTGGTCTAATTCTCTTCAATCAAGGAAGTCATTAATTTTTCTCAACTACTCTTGTCACTTGATTTGATTCTAGACATATATGTTCACTTGGACTTTCAATATCTCTTGTAGACTTATTAGGAATTTTCTCCATTATGTTCCATTATCGCTCGTAAAAATTTTGATATCGAGGTTTATTTTGAAGGCATGTTCCTTTGGTGGTCTTTTGGTTGTATGTTGGGACTTCTACCATATGAAAATTTCTAGAAATCCCAATTATCAAGAGTTCTTGTAGGCTCAGTCTCCTGGACTTAGAAAAAGCTCTGATAATTGGTTATCAATGTTTTACCTTATCGTCATGAATGGGTAGTTGTGAACCACTACATGTACCTACAAAAATAAATTTTTTATTTCAAACTCTAAAGTTTGTTAAAATTTTGGTCTACAAATAAAATTGGTAGCTATCTAGAGTAAATCACTAGCAATCTTGACTGATCATGAAAAAGTGGAAAAATAGAACCAAGAAAATTACTTAGAGCAAATTTCTTCAATTTTGTGATGAATCACTCTTGTTTGAGGAGTTAGAAATATTTTTTAACCTTCCAAGTGAATTGCTTCTCATAACCCAAGAGAATCACTTAAAACCTGGGTGAATCACTCCTTGAATTCTACTTGGAGAAATTTTACTATTATGGGTTGAATCACCAATTGAAGAAGTAAATTCCTAGATAGATTGGACTTTGGGAAGAATTTACTAAATTTTGTACCAAATATCTTATGTCTATGGTAGATGAAAAATTGAAGCCAAAAGTAAGATATTTTACTAGTTTGACTTTCTTGCAATACAAAATTATGATTTTGAAGTTCATAATAAAATCACCATTTACAAAGCAACTACAATAATTGGGTATAAATGACAAAAAAATATGAAATTAAAGGTTAATGTCATATTTGGATTGATGAATCAAGTCCTTGGTCTCAAAAAATTACTATGGATTCAATTAATAAAACTTTTATAGATTCAGAGAAAATCACTAGCTCAGTGGAGCAAATTGCTCCAAGTTTGGAGTGAATTGCTATTGAAATGGATACTTGGCAAAAAATATTCAAAACTAGACCAAATGCTTTCCACTTATAGAAGAATGTAAATATGGCACCACAGTTGAAAAATCCATAAAATAATGGATTAGAGGACAAGTGTCCCACCATGCATGCCAAAACCTATGTTTAATTATGAAAATATTCAATTTCTTACATGCCCATAATTCTAGTTTTGACAAATTTGGATGAAGTATTTAGGGTCTTTTATAACCTTTGGATTTAGGTTGGATCCCCACTATCCTTGCTAAATTCTAAACTAACCTAATATTATTAAATGTAAAAAAGTAAATATAAAAATTAAAATGTGTGAAAGTAAATTATGAATGTTAGTGTGTGAGAGATTAAAAGTAAATATAAATGAACCCATAGCAAGGAGAGTGTATTATCAAACAATTTAGGATAAATCTATATAACAATAATGCATTACCATTCAAATGAGTTAAAATTATAAGAGGAATTAAAACATACACAAAAGGGTTGTGCTATAATCACCATGCATTCCATAATCCACTAGAGTAGTGTCATTGATGGAGTGCAAGTATCTTATAAATTTCTTATAAATCTCATGGATTACAAGAGATAATATGGATTTTGAAATTATATCTCTTGATTCCTTAGGGTAAAAATATCTTCATAATAGAGCCTATGGATCCTATTTATAGAAACATGTACCCTTGAATTACCCAGGATGATAAACTATTACTCTTAGTAAATGTAAATATTTGAGGGCATCTCTAACATAATGATGCACCTCCAGAGCCCCTAATTGACATTGAAATATTTCAAAATGAGTTATTGTACCACTACATACCAAAATTCCACTATCTAAAGATATTCCTTGGGATCCATGCTTGTATTTTACCTCATTGTTGGTTCATGAGTGATTCACTCTAGGAGGTTAGCAAATTTCTCCACTTTATTAGTGCTTCACCAATGTTTACTTAAAACTTCACTCCTACAAGCCAATTGATTCATATTAATAACATGTTTATTTTATATTATATCAACCATTGATCTTGACTTAACAATGTTAGATTTTAATGTAGCAAGCATGGAGAGATAACAATCACGATATGTAGAATAATATGAAAGAAAGTAAATCTACTGAATGACTAAAATATAAAATATTACAATGTCGCTATGGAGGAAATGAACACTCCAATATAAAGCTACTGAACTACATTGCATCCATCACCAATGGGTGGTGTCACACACTATACTACACTCTATGTAATCACACTCTATGTAATTCTCACTCTATGTCTATCTACCTAAGAGGCCATCCTTATATAGGTAAAATATGATACTTGGCCAACACTCTATCTAGCTATGCAAGGAACAACTTGCACAATGATACTTGTGCACTTATTACATTACATGAAGTAACTAGATAACTTCCCCCTAAATTAATATAAGTATGTACCTTGGAAGATACATTTACATAACCCAAATTATGGAATATAATCTATTTCTAACACCCCCTTGTATTACATTATTTGGGTATTGAGGACTTCAGTCTTCAATATGGATCTTCTTCTTCTTCCTGAATTTTATCTTCTATATTTGCATTCTTTGTGTTCAAGTTCAGTAGGTAATTTGTGTCTTTATAAGATGCATAGTAAGCTAGAGCTGAGCCTTCTTCTTTCAAGTGACTTTGCATTGTATTGCTCCTTTATCTACTTTTTTAGAGCAGTCTTGATCAAGTTCCACTTCTTGCTTTAGTCTTCATGTCAAGCCCTCTTGTCCTTTTCTTCCTTTTTCTTCTTCTTCTCTTCCTATGATTTTTCTTTGATGTGGGTGAAATATCTACTTTATAACAAGTTAGTCTATCATCACAATAATTTCGTTCTTTATAATCAACTTGTTTCTTGTGTTGTGTAAGTACAAATACAATTAATGATAGATAAATCATCAAATATTCTTTTGATAAAAATATAACCAGTCTTTGTGAGTTCCACCATGTTGTGAAGAGAATTTTATGAAGATAGTTAATCAAAGCTAAAAAGCTACCTTCTTTTGCTTCCTTAAGAAATAAGGTGAATTTTTATTTCTCATTAGAGGGTAGATACTCATATCCATCTAGAGTATCTATTAGGTTTTGAGAGTAGAATTCTACTTCATGGAAAAGTTCTTCATTATCAAAAGATTTTCTTAAAATTTCATTGATACAAGAATAGTGATTGATAGAATCTTCGTAGTATATCTTAAAACTTTCCTATTTGAAATATATAAACTTGATTTGATAAACTCTTTATTAGTCTTGTAGAATTCCTTATATCTCCCTAGTTATAAATGCCTAATTTTAGGTTTTTGAAGAAAGCTTATATCTTCACAACTTGATAATTTATGAAGAATATTATTATCAAGTTTTGTAGAATTCCTTATGACTCCCTAGTTATGTTTTGGAGTATTCTATAGTGCTTTTGTAAGATATAGTTCAATTTTTGTTGATTTTGTACAAAATTTTGTAAGCATCAAAAATCAACCTTTTAATATTCTTAATACTCCTATTGAACTAAGCACTTTTCAAATTTGAAGAGGTTTTAATGTTGGATATCTTTTGTCTATAAGGAGAAAATTTCTAAGACAAGAACATAAATTTCCAACTTTAATAAAATATTTTGATAACCCCTTTTGAAACCCTTAGGAATTTTATTTAAGTGTTTCTAATTTCCAAAAAACTAGTTTACACTTGAAAAGCTTATCACTCCTAAATTTGGAAAACTAGAACAGATTAATAGTTGCAATTGTTTTAAAAAGATTAATTCCAAGTAGAATCCTTATTGCTCCTAAGTTGTGCAAATATTAATTTCCTAATTTTTTGCTTTCAAACAAAGATTGATTTTAAATGATATATCAACCTTATCTTATAACCTTATAACTCCCTTTTTGAAATTGAAAGCAAATAATAAATTTAAGGCTATGTACCTTTATGACGTTAGGTGAATGAGGCTATAAACTCTCCTTCTTGAGCATAGATTCCCAAGGATTTAATGCACTCTGTGAATGCTTTTTGACCAAGAGTTTTCAAACTATATTCGCCTTGCTTCAGCCTCTACTGAATCGCACCCGAAATGGTGCTAAACGTCCACCGTCACTCTACCAAATTCTACCCAGATAGCTATCAAGCATCTACCGATGGTCTACTATGTAGCACTCAAAATCTTGTCGAGCTTCTACCATTGATCTACCAAGTAGCTTCCACTGCTACTTGTGTTGTTTCCAACTACTATGCCTGGTGTTTCCAACTATTGTCCTTGGTATTTCCAACTGCTTCTCTTAGTGTTTCCAACTACTGTGCTTCCTTTCCAAAGTCCAACCCATATTTAATATAAGGTAGGAGGACTGATAAGTTTCACTTTATGAGTTATTAGACGCTCATGGAGGCTCTTATTCTGGTTTGTGGAGGTGTCAAACTCAGTCCACGACTGGTGAAAAGTGTTACTCTTGAGTTGAAAATGTTCCCGTATTTCATTCTTTCTTTAGTGTTGTCCAAGTAATGCTCCTTCCTCAATGTCTCCAATCTATCTTTCTTGTAACGTATACCAAGTCATGTGTAACTCCACTATTTGGAGTATGGGCACCAAGAAGTGTAATGTCTTCTTTGTGAGCATTATAGAGTATCTTTCAACTGATGACAAGTTTTAGTTGCATTCCTTTCTTCTTATCAATGCTTATATGAAGGCTCTCGAACACATTTTCCACCTTAATCCTCGATGTTTTACGTAGATGCTCAATTGTATCCAACTAATGGTTGAGCTATGGTGGAGATGTGGTGGAGCTTTGGTGGAGATATGAGTAACTTTGGTGGCCCTTGAATGGAGTCCAAATAGCAGCACTTGGATGAAGACTCCTTGATGCTTTACTCCATTGTTAGCATTTACCAATGGTAGAAATGCTTTGGTATGAATGCTCCTTTCCTTTGATGTTTGTTTGCTATATCTACTGCTTGATATTCTCCTATGACGTATCTTATACTTTGTACAATGTTTAATATTCTCTTTATAATGTTTCTTTTTTAGGTTCAAGTGTTCTTGAAGAGCCCCTTTGAGTGGCTTCTATAGTTTGAGAAGAGTGCTTATGTTTAGCCCTATCTTGGTTGTTTTCCCTATGTTTATTGTCCCTTTTTGGGACAAATTCAAATCTATTTTAAGACTATAAAAACTAGATTGAAATGGTGTAATAAGATGTACTTTTTTTTTGGTAGATAAGATACTATAGCATTAATACCGGGTTTTACAGGTTGATCCAAAACCTTTTACAAAAATTAGCCCAGGGTTGTTGATGAACATGTCCTTACTAAGGATCCTATATATGTAAAATCTACATGCCGCCAAAGCCATTACATCCGGTAAGGCACATAGTCTGTTATCAAAAAGAAACTTCCCATACAACATTTTGGGTATACCCCAAGAAAACGCACCTGCATCATAATTACAAAAAAAGAAATAGACACGGATCCCTTCCTTGAAATAGTGGAGAAACAAAAAGCTGCAGACACACATAGCAAAGTACTGAAAAAACTCCCACAAGCTCTGTATTGACAGTTACTCTTAATAATTCTTTGGTAATTGCTTTCTTCCGTATATGACATGCTTTGGGACCACATCCCGTCTTGGCCAATCAACCTTGGATAAGTGAACTTGTTGGCTAGATTTATGGCGGTGGCTATCCGGTGGTCCACGTGGCTCTGGTTCGAAGTCTTATATTGTTGTTTCTTTCCTGCCCTATGATTATAAACCAACCTCAAATTACTAAGACGACTAGGAGCCATGTTATTTGACATGTGACTGTCCCCATTAGTCTTTGTGGTATTTCCAAGCAACATCCACCAAGACTGAAAGCTTGGATAATTTTTATTGTGAGTCCATTTCAAAAAGAAACGGGAATACTCATAGCCTTCGAACTTACAGTGCCTTCCCTGTTGGTAAATTCAACTATCATTCTTGGAATTCTTGTTGAATAAGCTCCTCTACTTCACTCGGGACACCATGTTCCCATTTGAAAAGTGCATCACCATCGACACCCAAATTGGCCAGCTTATCAACAACTTTGTTAGCTTCCCAAAAGACATGTTGGGATTTTCTGTCCTGTCTTCCCTAGAAAAGGATCCTAGCCTCTTCAAAAATTGTTTTAATCATCCAAGGAGGTGTTTTCCAATTATTGAGGAGATTTATAACATGCATAGAGTCTCCTTCTACGATCAAATTGCCTTCTAAGTCTTGAGTGATTTGAAGGCCTCTCCACATAGCTCTAGCTTCGCTTCGTTGTTTGTCCTTGTTCCCAAATATTTGGAAAATGCAAGCATCATATTCCCATTATGATCTCGCACAATATCGCCAACACCTGCTCTGCCAAGATTTTCCTTAGCCGCTCCATCAAAATTAAGCTTAAACCAACCCGTAGGAGGTTGGGACCACTTAATATTGGCTCTGGGGTTGACTACCCTAGGCCCAGACTCATCTAACAAGGTTAAGCTTAAATACTGAGCAATCGTGGTCTCCTGCAGATGAGGTTTACGACTATCAAAAGGGATAAGGTTCACATTCTCGTTGACAAAGGATATATATCCTAGTACCACTTAAGGGGGATGTTAGTATATCCTAGTACCACTTAAGGGGGGTGTTAGTATATCCTAGTACCACTTAAGGGGGTGTTAGTATATCCTAGTACCACTTAAGGGGGGTGTTAGAATATTAATATTTCATATCCTAAGTTTCTACTAGGATAATCTGTGTGGCTGAGATTAGCTCAGTTATTTATGATCCAATGGATCATATTGTACACCTTTGCTATTTAAGCAAGGTCCTTTGTCATTGAATAATATCAAGTCTTTAATTTTTCCAATAGTAATTAGGATTGGAAATATTAGAGGAAACATGGAATTATGACCCAGATGATAAGTTCGTGGTATGGTTGAAAAGTGCCAATATCTCTAAACAATTTGAGCATGAATAAAGACCTGACCTAGAAAGATACTAAAGTAAATAGGAAGGATTACTTCCTTTACTAAAAAGAGAAGCTTTCTTATAGTAGGAACCTCAAAATATGCTGTATCAAAGTTTCTAGAAGAACATGAAAGACTTTGACCCAACAATAACAATCATGGTCTCCACACATAAGAAGCTAAGAAAATTGGGATGGATTCAAATTAAAAGCAAGACATGGTGGAAATTATACCAAGAAATAGATCAAAAAAAGGCATAGTATAAAAGTTTTATGAAGACCTAACATTCAGTATGGCATATGACCAAGAAAACTTAGAGGAGGTCCCAACTAAAGTTGAGGAGGAAAAGATAAAAAGGGCCAACCAAATTAAAAGAAAGGTCACAAGGGCCTCAACAAAGCAACTGAGTAAATAAGAAGCCTAGAAGGATTGAAAGAAAGAGCCCCCACTAAAGAAGTGAAAATTGATAATCCAACAAGAATCATCATCAAATGAAGCAAGAAGCAAAAATCAAGATAAAAAGGAAATAATTCAGTTTCAAGAACTGGTAATGATACCTAATACTCAAACAAAAAAGGAGAAAGCATTAATGGAGGAAAATGCAAAAGCCACACTAATTATGATATTAGATAAAAAAATGGTTCATAAGGAGCAAAGAA
Organism: Wollemia nobilis; assembly: GCA_028583015.1. NCBI lineage: Eukaryota > Viridiplantae > Streptophyta > Pinopsida > Araucariales > Araucariaceae > Wollemia > Wollemia nobilis. The sequence continues at coordinate 5,466,550 of JAQPPZ010017190.1, read as the reverse complement.
ATAAAAGAGGGAAGGTATTATAAGAAGGATCAATACCGTTTTTGAGGATCAACTGGTACCCCCAATAATTATTGTGACAAAGGAGAGTAGTCCAGGAAAACCCTCTAGCTTATCAAATGGTAAATCCAAAAAGGCTCTTTATTATATTAATTGTGGGAATATATTACATTATTTGGTAAATGCTAATGTACCATCTTGGGTACATCTTTAGATTAGGAGTGTGTCTTAGATTAGGGTTTGAGTATTTACTTTATGCAATGTAATAAATGCACAAGTATTGTTAGAGTGTGCAATAATGTTAATGTGCATGTTGTCCATGTGTACATGAGTCTATAGAATAGGAAGATGGAAGACCAAGAGTCACATCCCATTATATATAGGCCTTTGATATAGAAATATAAAGAGAGAGAATAGTAGAGTAGTAGTATAGAGCAAGGTAGATACAATGTAGAGCATGTATGAAATATGGAGAGTTTGAGATCTCCAATTTTTGTATGAAGATACTATTTTTGTGAGCTTTCATTAATGGTAGTTTTATGAGTAGTTGCAAAAGTTTCTTATGATTTTTACATGCTTTTCATATTATCATTATCTTATATTTAATATTGCATGCTCATATGAGTCCCTGTGGTTGCATTTTTATTAACTATTGTAGACACCAAATCCTAGCCACTCATTATCCACTCATCATCATCAAATCATAGCCATTCATCATTATATATATTTATATATACTTAATATATATATGATTAAATATTAGTGGCCCATAATGTCTTAATCTTGGTAACTCATTCAACATAATCCATGTTACTTATCAAATCACAATCTCAGCCCTTCATCATGTTTTAATCTCTATCGCTAGTTAGTGTCATCGAAAACCTAGCATGAATCAAGGGCAATCATGAAATATCATTCACTTGTCATGAATTAAGATCGATCATCCATCATATCGTAAGCCCTAGCATTATATTACCATATTCCCTCCTTGCATTCGCATAAACCCTAGCCACCACCATATCCATCATTTGATCATTGAGACTTCTTCAAACCTCATCTAGATTCTGTAGAGCTTTCTCCATAGCTCAAAAATACTCTAGGGTGTTCCCCAAACACTTTAGAGCATTTCCAAAATGCTATAGAGCATTCACAACCATTTGTAAATGCTCCAAGGCATTCATCATTTATCACATTGCATCCGTCGAGCCCTTGGATGCTTTCGAGTGTTTGTGCATCATCAAATCGAACCAGCAGAAGTGTAGATCCAAAAATTTAGGTATTAACAAGGTTTTTATTTATTCTTAAATTATGTTTTCCTACATTTAGTTTACACTTCATCATCACTGCACTTAGAGTTTTGTAGATCCGTTTTTATTGAGGGCCTCACAGTGGAGCCCTTGCATGTACTACAAATTTGCTTTATGTTGTGATTTGTATGCAGGTGTAGGAGACATTTCTATTGATTATTGTTGTAGCTTGGAGTTGCCCTATAGTGGATACATAAGCCCACTCACCTCTCGTTTGGAGCGAAGAAGATCCGAAGACACCACCATTATTTGATCGAGGGTTTTACCCCTCCTATTATAAATCATTGTATCAAAGAAAATATTGTTTTGTAACCCCTGATTTGGGGCACATCTATGTATAAAGTGGAGATCAAGGCTCCCTCATTTGATAATATATAATGTTATTCATTTGATACGCATGTAACTGTTATTTGCTTTTTTTTGTTACTATTGGTGTTGATCATTGTTTGCTTTACAAAATGGCAATCATAGTGGGACCCCCTAAGGGTTTCATATTTTGATTTGCCTTGTCAATCTTGAGTTTTTGATCTTCATTTTTCTATTTTTACTACAAGTTTTCCAAAATCTGATTGCACAAAAATCGCGAGATCCAAAACTAGAGTTTCTAGGAGTTGTGGGATTTGATTTGTGGTTGCACGGATGCCATACGACGTACAAGGGATGCCGCATAGTGTCTAGGTGGATGCCACAGAGTATTTGGGAGATTTTACAGAGTATTTGGAAGTTTTGGTAGAGTATTTGGGATATTCAGTAGAGGATCTAGGAGATTCAGTAGAGTATCTAGGAGATACTGTACCGCATATATGGAGTTGGGGAAAGAATGTGTAGGCTTCCTCGTAAGTTGTGTTCAAACCCCACTTATATTTTTTTGCTTTTTAAAATATAAAAGGGAAAATAAATACTTATATTTCTATTTAAAAGAAAATAGACCATATATTTTTAGGTATTCATAGACATTTTCTTTACAATAAATAAAAAAACAAACAGTGCATTTAGAGTAGCAGTTCATTCATTTACAGAAAATTCATATAGACTACACCTAGGATAGATCTTCACTTACATTTAGTTACATTAATGTTTTCAAATATATCTTAGTCTATTTCTGAATTTACATGTTAGAAACATTCTAAGATTTATTTGGAAATCACCCACTACATTCGGCTCAAGTGTTTCTGTTATTTATGGCTTTTTATCTATTGCTTTGTTTGCCTTGTATTTTTTTGTTTATGTTTTAGGAAATAAATTTGAAGAGCATACTATTTGCATCTTGAGATAATTTTTCTTTACATTTTAATGTTTAGAAAAACACCATAGAGAATAGAACCTTTAAAAAGAATCACATACACTACACGTTCTACATTTAACATCAACGAGTTGGATTTCATCACCAATAATTGATCGAGACTAGTGACGATGGGCTTCATCTCCGTCCAGGCTCACCCCTAGTCACCATAGTAGCCCCATATGAGTGATTTTCTAGATTTCATCATCGAAAGGTCCCCTAATCTTAGGTGCGCCCGAGGTAGGAAGGATCAGTAGTGCTCTTTTACCACAAGGTAAAATAATCAGTGGAACACAACTATCATTTTTTTCCAAGCATACCCGAGTGTGAAGCAAAATCCCATGGGTTAATTCTCAAGTATTAGGCAAGTAGTAGGACTTAGACAGTGCGACCTCCATTAGGGGGTAATTTTGATTCCTTAGGTTTTACCTTTGGGCCAATAAACCCTTAGGAAGCCATTTTTAAGTCATTCATAATTCATTCTTCGTCTGAAGGGTGGGTTCAAACATACCCTTTTAGTTGCATTTCATCATTCACCCTACATAGTTGTTTTAGGCTTAGGGAGTCTTAACATAAAACACACAAAAACACAAAAAAAATTCAAAAAAATAAAAAACTATTACAAAGACTCACTCTTTAACTTAATTTTTTTTACTAAACTTTGATAATAATGTTAAATGATTTAATATTCTTTGAAAAGCTTGTGAATGTCATTAACGAGCTCTAGATATTCAAGACTCATGTAGTGTTATTCCTCAAAAAAGAAATCATATACTAGAATTTGGATGAAATGGACAAGGGTAAGTTCCTTATTATCTGAGGTAGAAGGTTGAACCTATAATTCATAACAATATTCTCGAAAGAGGACTGCCCTAGGTGCTTTGTGATATCTTATTCTTTGTTCTAGGGTTACCTCGTTGTCTTCTAAGTATGCTAAGAATTGATGGACATTTAATGCTTCTTCCAGATAGTTATCCTAAGGATATATATTTGAATGAGCACTAGCCTATTTTTTTGCGAGCCAATGTTCACAATCTCTTTTGATTTCAAAATAGGGAGAGTAATAACCTAGTCCTAGGGCTTTAGTAACATCGATTCTTTTAATTTTCCTTATTTCTTCAGATCTATTCTCAATGATACTAAAGTTTTCCACAAGTCCACTTGGCGTTCCATATTGGTATGTTTGTAGAAGAGATCAACCTCTTGCTCTATAAGCATTTTTCTAAGGTCTATAAATGAGGACTCTTTAATACTATTTTCTACCATTTAAGAATATTTTTATTTTTGTCTTGTTTTATTTTAGAAAAATGAAAAATAACAAAGTTGACAAGGATGGTGTAGTTCACGGGTTCACCAAATAATGTAGACCCAAAAATTTTGCATCCCTTTCCTTTAGACTAAATTGATCCATGCCTGAAAGAGGGAAGGAAAATAATGGATCTGCATCTCGGACAAGAAGCACCTGAGTAGTGCTCTCGTTAGTGTTTATCGATGAATTAGGTGGGGTTCACTAGAAAAGACTTTATGGCAGTTTCCACACCTAGGTAAAGTGGGTTTTTGATGTATTCTTTGACTTACACACACCTAGGGTTTAGCCAAATGCAACTAACCTAGCTATATGTACTTAAAAATTTCTATGAAAACAAAGTATACAGATTCTAGCTAGAAAGCGTTGCAAATCTGACTAGGATGCAATGTTTAAAAGTCTGTGCTAATATGCATGTTTTTATTTTATTTTGTGTTTTTCAACTAGCATAAAAGGAATGCAATGAAATTTATGTTTTTGATCTTTTTCTTCTTTTTTGAATGTAGACAATGTTCAAAGCAGAGAAAATTGCAGAATTATGATACTGAGAATAGAAAATTGGGTTTTAGACCTTCCCTGGTTTGATTTTTTGAAGTCTAAATGAATTTGGATCTGTAGTACAATTTTAGATCACCTAAAATCATTTTGGATTACCTGAATCTGATTCGAGTCACACGAATTTATCAGAACCTGCAATATTCACAACAACAAAAAAAATTTTAATTAGGGATGGGGGATCTACATAGGTTACAATAGATCATGATCTGTAACAATTATATCCCCTCAAATCTCTAATAAACCATACCAAAATATGAAATATAACAAATTTAATGCAAATAATATCAATATAAATGCAATAAAGAGTAATAAAATGAGTGCAAATGCTTATAAGACTATGCAATCTCTAATGATTTAACATGTAAATGAATTAACTTGATAGATACAAAATTATATAAATTTTAGACATCAATGAAGAATTCTGATTTGGATTACAAATTGGAACCTTTCAAACCTATCTCGAATCACCCAAATTTATCCATTTTCTACAAATTCAAAACCTATAAAACCTACAACGATAAAACCAATACGATTTTGGATTCTGGTGATGAATTAGAATGATATGAATTCATGAAAAATATGCAAGATAATAGATATATACTAAGAATAAAATAGATCTAACTTATCCATAATGATGGTCTTGTTTACGTGCTCCTGGGATGAAAATTTGAAGTCGTGATCCAATTTGGAACCTGCAACAAACAAAAAAACTTTTCTTTTTTCTGTAAGTCCTGCAAAATCATCATCTCTCTTCTGTTTTGGGTTGCTTACAAGTTTAGTAGCGAAGGTAAGTCAGAAGATCTGAGAGGAGACGTGTTGGATGTGTCTCATCCTTTGTAGAGGAAGTATAGTATGGTAGGCCCTTGCTTCGGGCTCCTCTTTTTCTAGAGATATTATTGGAGCTATTTTCGGAGGCGTTGGTGGGATTCCCGTGATTGGTGGGTATGGAGGGTTTTAGCCCATGGTATTGTGCCCACGGTATTCTAATACCACATTTTGGTTTAGGGTTGTAAGAGTTTCCTTTATATTGATTATAATGTCCCATTATAGGAAAGGTGAATAATAATAGAATAGGAGGTGTGGCTCTTGTTTTCTGGACATAGCCCATATTGGGTGAACCAAGATAAATCTCTTGTGTTCTATGTGCATGATTTATTGTGAGCTATTATTTTTCTTTTGATTTATTTATTTTTGCATTATTATTATGGAATAAGTCTGGGTATAACTCTTCATAAGACGCAAATAGACCAGGTTTGTTTTGAGAGAAATTAGAAAATTTCTTGTTTTAGACGAATTCGAATTCATCGTGGATCCAATATTGTCCAAATTTAGCACAAAATTTGATCAACGCACAAAAAATAGGCATGCATGGGATTTGAATGAATTTGGATGATCCGAATTTATCGGAGCCAGTCTGAATTCATCCAAATTTCAGAGAAATAACTAAAAGGAGGGTTTTTCCAATGCGAAAAATGAGGCAAGGGGCTGAAGGGTGAGGGGTACATTGTTAGGGAGTGACAATGTGTTGACTAGGGTATGGGAATTTTGAAGCATGTCAAAATTTTGTGGCTACAGTAAACTGCTCCCAATCATAGGTACAAAAGATCACCAAACATAGATAAAAGTTACAACAACACCTGAAGGGCCCCTACGACTCAACACTATTTTATTTTGGATAGCACAGTCAAATTTTTATGGAGGGGTATGATTCTAGAATTCTTACCCAAGGGTACAAACCTAGCAAAGGACTAAATTTTAGCACAAAACCCTGCAACAGGTCACAAAAATTAGGTAAGTATCTTTGTTTTCTCAAATTTTAGTCATTTGAAGCATTCAATCATGTTTTAGAGTAGATATTTGAGTCTTTTAGTCTATTATTACATGGGGTTTGATTGAGACAAACCCCTAAATATTTCTAATCATTTTTGTAGGGTTATGCAGGTTTAGAGGACCCACATAGTTAATAATGGTCCACAAGTAGTAAGCCCACTCACCTTGAGGAATATAAAGAAGACATATGTGACTATTTACCATCTTCATTGAAAGAGGGCTTCCCTTGTGAAAGACCCCACTTTGTAATCATAAATGGCATAGTTGTAAAAATGACATCTTTTGTAACACTCCTTTTTAATATCAAATGCAAAACAACATTTTTTTGTAATATATATATTTATATATAATTTTATGAAGATTATATACTTAATAAAATATAAGTATATGACAAATGAATAATAATAATAAAATTGAATTAAATTTAAAAAATTATTAGATAAAAAATTGGAAAAGATATTGAATGACATCATTTTAATTGGTTAAATTCTTAACTTTTATAGAAAAAATCTAAGTTCAAATCTTGCAAAGCCATACATACATAATCTCAAGCTATTATAATATTGCTATGTAGTCACAATAGGACTATTTCAATTCCATATAAGCCATTACTAATAATAATCAAAGAAAAAGTGAAAAAGACATTACGTGTGTTGGATACTTTATGTGGTATAAAGAACAATTCAACTTTTTCATATGGTTATGGTTATATGATGCTTGAATTGAGCTCCATCGCTATTATAAGGGCATCTAAATTATTTAGGCTTGTTGGACACTTTAAATCGTATAATACCAGTTCACTTGTTATGAACCTCTCTTCTCATTACTATAAATTATTCATCAATATATAACATGCATCCACAAATAAATTGCTCAATGACAATCTACACAATAAGATAGAGATTGATAATATCATTGAGGTAGGGCAACACTGTACAATTATCTTTATTGGAAGGAAGCCACTTCTTAAGATCTCCAGCTCCACGAGCCAAGACTTCATATATGACCTCTTTACAATAGGGTACATCTCTTTTTATATAAGAGTGTGGTGGTTCACCTTCCACGAGTTATAAAGTGCATAACAATATGACAATATTTCTTCAAGGTTACATATGACAATATTCCCTAATGGCTACATATATAATTCTATGACATACCTATTTCTAATTTGAAGTGGTCTTCCTTACTCAGTAGTTAATTTATGGCTTGTACCATTATACAATACAATATTAAATTATTAAGTACCTATCCTGGGTATCGAATATCACTCTTGTTATATAGCTATATGTTCTTGAAATAAGTTTCTTTATATTATATAGCCATTAAAAATATATTATAATGGGAGCTATCATAATATAAGGATTTAAATTTTGGTTGTATATTATGATTATACTTTTATTTATTTGAATAATGTCTTTAACAATTTTAAGGAAATGTTACTAATAAATTAAAAATATCAATGAATATATATACTTATATTTTGGAAGCTTTCTTTGCTTGGTTTTTCTTAGTTGGATCAATACCCCAAACTCTGGGATGTTTGTAGACTCATCCTTCTCAAGCACATTTGGAAGTACATATGCAAAAAGGTGTTTACTAGATCTGCTCCTCCATGGGATATAGTTTTGACAGACTTGACCTTTGATCTTTTGCTACATGTGGGACACATTCATTCCCAAGTCTATGGACCTTCCAACACGCCTTGAGATGTTATTGACAAACTTCATCAACTTTCACATATGATTCAAGATCTTCAGAAAGTCCAACAGGAAACTAAGAAGAAGACAGTTAACAATGATAAGCAGGTTCAGGGTTTGATTACTTCTTTTTCTTCTTTGAAGACTGTAGAAGATAGCACGAAAGACATGCCTAGAATTTTTCATATAACAAACTCTCCCACAGATGAATGTTGATATCTGGTGTATTGCAGCAAGATATAACTATAGGCTTTTTATTGATATTAGCTTCTATTATTATGTATATTCAGTTATGGATTTACTCCTGATCCACCTCATTTTGTTTTTTAGTTGGTGGAGAGTGCTAACACCAAAATATTGTAATATTCCCGTTAATGATATAATATAATCTAGCTTTTAAATAATAATAATAATAATAATAATAATAATAATAATAATAATAATTTCCACATCATAAATTAAGGTTTCAATCTTATGAATAAACTTTTATATTTATGAAATAAATGAAATGAGTGGTTAAAATTAGATATAGAAGATAATATGATTTATTTTTTATTGATTTATTGGATTGAAAAACATATATGAATTTAAGCAATTAGTGGAAAAGGACTAGTTTCACACCATAAATCAAGATTTCAATTTCATGGATAAAATTTAACAATTATTAAATGGTATGAATTCAAATGATTAAGAATATAAACATTTAGTGTAAATTCATCTATTAGTTTTGGTATGAATTCAAATGATTAAGAATATAAATATTTAATGAAAATTCATCTATTAGTTTTGGATTCAGTGTGATTTTTTTAAAAATTAGGTATATGGGATTGAAATAGGTTCTAACGGGGTTTATAGTATTAAAATAGCTTTGACTATAATGCATGTATCACTTGGTAATATTTGAATCTAAGTTTTGCTACAACTTAAGTGGATCTAACAATAAGATTTTAAAACTTTAAATAAGAGGTTCAAGGTTCAAATTTAATGGGGATAGAGTTGTATACCATGCTTTGATAATTACATGTTATATTAGGTAAATAATGTCCTTTATGAATGTCATTTTATATGGCCTATGGTCACATGAATATTATTACATGTCAGTTGCAGGTTAGATAACCATATATTAGGTATATAATATCTTTTATGAAAGTCATTTCATATAGCTTATGGTCTCATGGACATTAAAAATTATTGTATTTTTTATGTTTGCCTTTATTGAAAGTTGAAAATTTTAACCATTTGAACTCATGCCATTTGATAAGGCAATGTAATTTGTGAAAATACTATGAAACAAATAACAAAAAGTAAGGAGTTTTACACCATAACATAAATTTAAAAAATTAAGATTAAAATAAAAACTAAAATTATTAAATTAAATAGAATTCAAAAAGAAAAGAAATGTTAAAATTTTGTTAAATAAAAGTATTAAGATGTTGTAATAATAATACCATTATGATGTTTGGTTAAAATATATTATTAATGTAATAAACTTATTTCAATTTTATATAATTATTTTTAAATTAATTTTTAATAATAAAAAATAATTAAATTGATATATATATATATATATATATATATATATATATATATAATGTTAAATAGAATGACCTGAATATTTTTATTTTTTTGATTTTACATGGTGGAAGGTTGTTGGCTTTTATGGTTAGAATGACATAAATTTTAACAATGTATTTTATTTTTTATCCCACAGGCTTGTCCATGCACAGACAGTAGCCCAGATCCGATTCCTTTGAGTGGTGCGCCAGATTGAATGTATTTTATTTTTTATTTTTTGCTTGATAGGAGAGTTGGTTACAACCACACTATTTTTAGTAGCTGGTAAGCAAGGTTCAAACCACATAGGCTGCATCCATCAAACCTATTCTGTTTTATAACCCTGTGTGACATAGATCACCGGGTGCTCGGGATTCATACCATCTCGTAAGTCTAATGTGCACTCAAAGAATTTGGATCAAACTACACCTTTAAAATAGTCTTCCCCAAGACTTAAACCTAAATCTCTTCTTAATAAATGCCATTAATGCATTTTAATTTTATAAGTTAATTAAAAACTTATTCTTAAAATCATACTATAAATATTTTTTAAATTTTATATAATATATAATTTTTTAATTTTATACTAATTTTTATTTCACAAAATATTTGAAAATAATATTTTTCAACGAACGAATATATATATATATATCAGTGACTTTCAAACCCACTACATAAGACAAATTTAATAATAATACAAAAGTTCCACCCCCGGTAGCAGCCAAGTTTCTTCCTTTCCTTAAAATGGTGTTAGTCTTGACTTACAAATGATAAAGATGAGGAAGGGGGCGAGGAGATAAATGATAGTGGCAGAGGCGGGGGCGCTCTCTTAGGTGAGGAAGGTTTGTTCTCAGCTTTTCAAACTCACTTTCTGCAGGTTCTTGCACCATTCTACCTCTAACTCTTGTAGAGTGCCGAGGAATGCACTTCCACTCTTAGGTGAGGAAGGTTTGTTCTCAGCTTTTCAAACTCACTTTCTGGCAGGATCTTGCAACCTATTACATCAAACTCTTGTAGAGTGCTGAGCTGGTTCAATCCCTCTGGCATCTTCTTTACTTTTGGTAGATGACAGATATCCAAGCTTTTCAGCATCGGCATTGCTCCATTCTCTAACTCTGGCAACTCTTCTAGATTTTGGAAGTTCCACATGCTCAGCTCTTCCAGCTTGGGGAAACCTCCTGTTCTACCAAACTCCTTGGGCAACTCATTGCAACTTTTATTACCATATAGTTCTAGCTATCGTAAATTGGGTAATCGATACAACCTTGGGTACTCTTCACAGTCACAATTCACTAAATGAAGACTGACGAGGCTTGGGAAACTAGAAAGGCAATCTGGGGGAACATGCCCCCTTAACAGAACCATTTCGAGTTCACGCATTCTTTCCATGTCACTTGGAAGACGAATTTGAATGTCTGGGTTATGATTGCCTAAGACGAGATGCCGCATCTTCTGCATGTTGCCAAAGATGCCCTCCGCAACCATTTGCACTTCATCTGAAGCTCTCACATATCCTTGGAATTCTCGAAGCTTTGCCAAATCTTTCAAATCCTCGAATCTCAATTCATTTCCTCCCAACAAATTATACGTGCGAGGTAGCCTGAGAGTCTCCAAAGATGTGAGCAAAGAGACCGCTTTAGGCATAAATTCTATTCTAATGCCCCATAAAAGTCTAAATAAGTCAGACATTTAAGTTGACCAATCTCCAAAGGCAACTTCTTCAAGCTGGAACAACTGACATCCAAATACTGCAGATGACGGAGGTGACTGACGGTTTCTGGTAGCTCTTCTATCTTTGACTAGGAAAGATTGAGAACCCTTAAATGCTTCAAACTTCCTAAACTTTGTGGCAAAACACTGATTGCAGTGTGGCTCAAGTCCAAGACCCTCAAGTGTTTGAGATTCGTAAGGAAATCTGCAACTATCTCTTCCAGATGTGGGTTTTGAGACAAAAGTAATGTCCGAAGAGATTCGAGGCCTGCGCTGTTTTGCAGGGTGATCTGCAAGTCACATGCCATCAGCGAAGCTCGTCGACGGCCACTCAACTGTTGCAGAGGAAGTTCATCGATTTTTTTTCCCGGTTGGAAAAAACATCTCATTTCGTTCTGCGACTTTCCAAGAGCCAACTCTCTAAGCAAGTCATGCATTTTGCAAACGTAAGCTCTTCCAGCGTGTGTAAAGTACGTGGCTTCAAGGAGACAAAGATTGACAAGTTCGTTGAGACAACGCTGTGCTACATCGGAGGGTTCTGTCCTCTCTCCGCCACAGACAATTCCTTCTCCAATCCACATTGCTTTTAAAAAATTGCATCTTATTTGATAGTCTTCAGGAAATGCAGAGCAAAAAAGAAAGCAAAGTTTAAGGTGAGAAGGCAAAGCTTCGTAACTCATCTCCAAGACGGGCATAACATCGCGGCTCAGGTCCACTTCGGTGAGACGCTTCAACGCATCCTTCCATTCTGTGGGAAGTTGCCGCCTAGCCATGGATGCTGCAACCGTCTTGATCGCCAGGGGCAGTCTTCTACATTTGCCTTCAATCTCCCGAGCAACATCTTCAAGTTCTTCAGGAGGACCGCCATTCAGTGGAAAAGCATGTCGGCAGAAAAGACTCCAGCTGTTCTCCTCAGATAAACGGGGCATTTCATAGATCTCAGCACTCAATTCCTCTGCTACATGTCTGCTACGAGTGCTAATGATGACTTTACAACAGTCCTCATCTGGCACTCCGAGATCATCCAGCAAATGTCTTCCGCTCCAAACGTCATCCAAAATCAACAGAGATCTTCTTCCTCTCAAGCACTCGAAAATGGATTCCGCATTCACGTTTTTGAGATGAAGATACTCTTCGGCCAACGTCTTCCGTAAGGCTTTAGGGGAATAACTTTGAGATATGGTGAGCCATGCAGACTTGTCAAACTTGCCACGTTCAGCTTTGAAGACGTGAGTGAGAAGGTGAGTCTTTCCCATCCCACCCATGCCCACCACGGCAATCCGTCGGCGAGGTTGGAAGTGAGAGGGGCCTTCATCAGATAACCAGCTGGTGATTTTAGCGATGCTGTCATCGATTCCAACAGTTTCTGACTCGTCACGCAGGAAGACTGTCCTGTGCAAGGTTGCCTCTGCGCTCATATTGAAGGCCGGCTCGGAATTTGCAATCACTGCAAGCTGAAAGGCTTGAGAGCGCTTTTCGATTTCTGCAATCCTATTCATCAACTCATCTACTCTTTTCCCCATTCTATGGCGGAAGGGAAGGCGAGAACCAGCAACAGCAGCAGAAGCAGCAGCAGCAGAAGCAGCAACAGGGCTGACCCAGGAGAACCACCAGCTGCTAGGACGAGGACGAGGATGGGCTGACCCAGCAGAGCAGAAGCATCATCAGCAGCAATGTCGAGCGGGAGCGATGATTGGCACTCCTCGAAGAGATCCTCGGCATCGTAGACCACGTCTTGCAGATCGAGCAACCAATTTTGAATTAGCTTATTTCTCTTGCTTTTCTGATAAGCATCGCTCACTATATCCCGAATTGGTTTGAGCTTATCGACCAACGCACTCAAGTTTTTTTTGAAGTCGATGAGACGAGCTGCCTCCTGTAAAGCTCTGTCGAGCAGCATAGAGACCAGCTTATTTACAACGCTCGTGACTATTGCGTCTGCCATAGCTGCTTTTGACTAATTTTGGGCCTGCCTTGAACAAATCCCTTCCTTTCTAAAGGCCAAGTAAACTCACAGAAAGAGACACAGAGATGTTAACGCCGAGGAGATTCAACACAGAAAATGACGATTGACAAGGGTGAGGGGCAGATGGAAGCAAAATAATTTGCAGACTTTGCCAGTAGCTGGTCACCATATAAATATCAAATAGAGAGATACATACTGTAAAGCAGAAAATGCTGTAAAGCTGAATAATAGTACGATGACAAAGGGAAACATCACTTCAAAAGGCCTTTACAGCTAAGCCACTTGGACAAACAGTGCAAATTTAATTTCAGAATTCTGCCTTTTCCAAGTTGTTAATTATTCGCAAGGAAAAGTCGTGCGCGAGCCAGCTAAGGTGAGAATAATGGTTGGAGTAAGGAGGACCAAAGTGGAGCCTGTTCACACACGGATGCTGTTCAACCATTCACTGTACTCGTATTCCTCAATTATTTGATATGGTCCAAAGCTATTGCTTTCACTGTCCTTGGATTCCTCAATTATTTTCCACAAAATTTCTCCTTCCTTGTCATTATTATTGTGCTATTTTCAAGAAAAAGATTCTCCCTTACCACAGTTGTCATCTCCATACCTACTTTCTAGATGGGTCCCGCCATTATCATTGTGCTCCTTTCACATCCATTTTTTTTGCCCTTTCCAAATTTTACATTGTTTATGATTTTTTAATTATTCTCATTAGCCACATTTTCCTTTTTCTTTTTCCCCACTAATATTGTTCGTTTTCCTTTTTAGATAAGCATTGTTATTGTTATTTTAATAAAAGAAAACACATAACTTATTAATAAATAAATAAAAACTGTAATGTCGTGGCTAATGAGTCAGCCCACCCAGACTTATGACAGCACACCTATCATTTGGCGTTAGTCATTGCAATTACACACACTTTGAATGCATGCTTCCGTACATTGCGCGAGCAATTCGTTGGTTCCCTTCAACAATCATAAAAATGATTTGACTGGTAGGATAATAATTATGAAAAGTTGATAATGACCTACACAGCCCCACCAACCATGTCGATTGATTCCCATAAACAAGGAAGAAGCTCGGATCATTGATTGATGTGGTACATTTGTAGTGTCAGATATCCACTCCACCTTCACATGGCCGGCTAAATAATTGCTAGGAAGAGGAATGATGTGGAATGTGCCGTGGGCCATGTGACCCCCTAAATAGTAATTGTGGATGGAATCAAATAATCTCATCTATATTATATGTCATTTTGTTTCTTGTTTTTTAACTTCATTTTCTTTGTAATTGTTTTGTACATGTATTACTTTACAGTCCTATTGACATTTTTTGGTCACCTATACACATAAATACAAATTCAATTCAGTCCTATTGGGCCATGTGACCCCTAAATAATAATTGTGGATGGAATCAAATAATTTCATCTATATTATATGTCATTTTGTTTCTTGTTTTTTAACTTCATTTTCTTTGTAGTTGTTTTGTACATGTATTACTTTAGAGTCCTATTGACATTTTTTGGTCACCTATACACATAAATACAAATTCAAAATTCAATTCAGTCCTATTGACATTTTTTGGTCACCTATAGACATAAATTCAAATTCAATTCACTTTTACCATCACTTGTTCACAGGTGTGCTATAGGTAAGAAGTATTTTAGTAGGGTGGGATTGTAAAGAAAAGTTGGTCCAATCTAGACGCTTTCTAATTTCATATTTACCTTTATTTTATCTTTGAAACTGCATTTTTTATTATTGTGATGGGATTCTTTCCACAAATTTCATTTTTTTATAGTTTTTCAGTTATTTTCATACTTATATTTTTTTTTCTTTTGGATGGATTTTATCATTTTTTTTTTATTATTATTTTATTATTATTATTATTTTTCTTTTGGATGGATCTTTTTATTTTTATTGTGCTCCCTTCACATGGTTGCTATTGTCTGTGAGACTACAATTTTTTTATTGTGATGGTGATGAGTGTCGTCTAATCCTTCATCATTTAATCAATATGTGTCAAGTCCAGGGTGGTGTCCATGGCTGTATGCGAGAGTAGGGTATAACAGACTGTGATTCAGATCCTTTAGTTCATAGCTTTTATTGATGGGATAGTTAGTATTGGGGTGTTGGTTCTCCTATGAATATACTAAAAATGCTAAAGTCTTGCTGTGATGAAAGCGAGAAATGATCCTAAGTTATGAAAAACTAAATAAAAATGCATGGAAATAAAGAAAATCCACTCTTACTGCAGAAAAGCAAAGCTGTACTACTGAAGACTGGGAATTACACATTGAGATAACTTAAAGTAAATCAAATTCCTAATGAAATCATTACATATTTTACAAAAAAAATAACAGAATTGAAATGTTTATAATTGCAATAGCAATTCTGAAAATGATGCAAATCTGAAATGTGCTAAAAACAAAAATAAATATTTGACCCATGCAATAACCTAACCTGAAATAGAAATTACAGAACCTGTCAGTTTCCTGTTGTCCTGCTGTAGTCAGAATAAGCAAAATTCTACTAGAAGAAAAGTCCTCCCCTGGACCTGGAAGTGGCCCTTGCTTCCAGCACCAAAGGAGGCAAATAAAACCTTCCTAAACTGACTAACTATTCATACTTAACTCAGAATAAGACATGAATAATGATGCACTCTTTTATTTCATCAAAACAACATTATAGTAATGCAGGGAAAATATGTAGAATACTGAATTACTGCAGCAATTACATAAAATCTGATTTATGCTACTCACGCCTATTTTCTATTTCTTCTCCTCTATCTCTATATCTATATATCACTCAACCAAATGGGAGTGCTTATTTATTCTAAACAAAACATCTTGCAGATAAGGTTTACAGCTATAATTTAGGTTTGTTACAGTAGTTTTAGTCTAGGTCTTCTCTTGAATCCAGGGTGTGAACCCTTCAATCCTTATCTAGGAGGCCTTCTACATTGTACTAGACATTCAACAATTTGGCACATACTTTGAATTTTTCCCTTCAATTTATTGACTTCAAAAGTTTTATGTTCCACTTCTTTCTCAAGGTTCTTCTGAGATACAACTTTCTCTTCTAGTTGTTGACATTTATTCATCCAGAAGGTCACATCCTCAGTGTATTTGACAAGTGAGATTGTATCAGGAGGTCTAACAATAGGTGACATTTGAGAAACAATTTCCACTTGTACACCAACATCCACAGTTTCTATCACAGTGTTGTCTGTTTGTGTCTCTGTTTCAACCAACTCAATTTTAGAAACGGCCTTTTATGGGGATGACTGAGTAATTACCTATACTGGAAATATTGAACCTGCTTCTGCTGGTGCGGTGATTGCGATGGAGTCTTTAGACATTTGCACAACTACCTCTGTGGGTTCCTTTTATGAACTTTGTTGAGTGTGCTATGGTATTTCCATTGCTTCTAATGCTTCAGCAACTGACCTTTTCTCTATAGTGTCTGCCAGATTAACCAACAGATTTGCCATTTCATTCCCTGAATTTGTTTGCGAGGGTTGTTCTAGAATTGCCAGTCTATTTTTTATAATTTCAATTTCTTGCCACAGTTTAACAATGACATTATCCTTTTCTTTTAAATTGGCCTCATTCTTTTCAATCCAACCCATTTGAGTTTTAATCACACTCTTTGCTGCACGAAGTTGTGTTTCAATATCAACTGCTTCCTCTTCTTCTGAACTTGAATTTCTTGCTTTCTCTGCCCCTATTTCTACATCTTCATCAGTATCAGGGTAATCAACCAGAGATTCCCATTGATTGGGAATAAATGCATCCTCTTGTGTTTCCTCTATATTGATATGTTCCTTAGAACCAGAGGAATCAGTATGAGTTATGGATGGTACTGTCTCTGCTTCAACGTTTTATTGTTGCACATTACTTTCCATTGCTTGATCATCAACATTTTGTTTCATGTTCTTCCTTGTTTGCACATTAATACCCCCTTGTAATCTTGCGGACCTCCTCAATTTCGGGACAAATGGCCCTTTTCTCTTTTTAGTACTACTTTCAATTTTTTTTATCTTGTAGAACAGAAGGTTCCCTTGCCTCAAAATTGTGATGTTTTTGTGCACAGGTAATTTTTCGCTTTCGTTCAGCATGACGCTGTGTTTTAGTTTTTACAAAGGGATGTTCTTCAGGAGATGAAGGGGTTGCCCTAGTTGAGGTGCTAGGTGAAGAAGTGGAATTAGGGTTAGGTGCTTCTATTTCCTATTCAGAATGTTCACTAACTTCCTCTGTAGCACTTTCATCCCAGGTTCGGAAGAATCGGGTAAAACTTCCAGGATGACCCCTAAAATGGTACTTACATATTATTTTGATCAACCCATGGTGCTTCGGATATCCCTTCCCTTCCTGATATTTCTGAGACATGTTGATTAATTCCTGGTATAAATATTGGGGAAAATTGACTCTAAGCTCAGGGTTTTCTTGGCCAAAATGAAGATGAGTTAAGATTTTCATGTGGCAGCCAGAAATAATAGGATATTGACCATCATAGGTAAGAAATCGAATAACCCAGACAACAACCTTATCCCACAGGGTTTGCAGGCTAGACCGTTTAACTCCTTTGCATATGCCATTACTCATTATATATTCTGTTGGTCTATCATTGTTGCCCCTAAACTGATTAACGAGGTCTGCGAGGGTATTCTTTCCAGAATTATTTATAAGAACACCTTCAAGAGGTAACTCTGTAATTTCATTGAGAATTTGAGGGCTTACCTAGATCGTCATTCCATTAATTTGTACTCGATTTCGCCTAAAAGTTCTAGCAAATTCGGCAGCGAGCCCTTCTGAATGTCCTTCAAATTTCTGTAAGAACGGCAGAAATCCCCCTTCGACAAAAATTCGTAGGCATTCTGAATCTCTCCGTAAATATTCAATGTTTTTTGGTTCAATGCGATTTTTGTAACCCACCATCCTATCTGGTTCTTTGCTACCTTCTTTCAATACACCCTTGCTGTGAAAAATTTCTGTTTACCGCTATCACTTCTGGAATGAATTTTGAAGTTGGCATATACATGCATGGCAATGATGCATGGTCATGTGACATGAAGTAAATCTGGAAGGTGGTAGTAACCGACTAATAATGTGCTTCTCCTCACATGATCTCAGCAAATACGGTGACGTGGTCTATAGGCCAACTAAAAAAAACTACCTCGTGATCACCTTCTTAAAACATGTGCCACCTTATGAATTTAGAACCTGTGATGTGGTACAGTTCCTCAAATATTATGATGCTGATGTAGGCACATAAATTTTATGTCACATGCTCCCGGAGTTGACTTATTTCAGGTTAGAGTATTCTGAAGTAGGCTTCTTTTATCTCTTAAAAACTCTTTGGAATTAAATGCATGTGTTTATGCTAACTAAGGATTCCATACATCATACAATACATATTTACAAGATTAAAAAGGAAAGCACATACCTGAAAAACCGTCTTATCCATATTCTGGACAAATGCTGATTTCCTACTATTTTTGCATTTACAGAGTGCATTTAGAACAGAACTGTCTCAAAGCAGATGAAAAAAACAATTGTGAATGGAATGAGGGGGAATGGAAAGGAGATGGAATGATGATGGGAGATAGTGGAAAGGAGATGGAATGATGATGAAGAAATGGATGAAATGTTTAGTGGATAGTAGGAAATCATGCCAGCGAACTGGTTTTCATGAGAGCCAAATTCAGATGTGCCTCAAGAGGTTTTCACATTCTGATTTATTGATTTTTTTTTTTAATTTTTTTTTTATATATATATATATATATTTTTTTTTCTCTTTTTTTTTAAGACATCACTTGATTGAGTTGGTTTTAGAAGCAATGGTTGCTTCTAATACCGTTACATCCATGTTTCCCACTTGTTTGAGAAATTCCTCCTTTGTTAAAGACTTATGATATATACGGAGACGATGACCGTTAACCACCATCTTTCTTCTTGAATCATCAATTGGTGAAAGACGCACAACTCCATTGGCAAATACTTCCTCAATTTCATAAGGTCCAAGCCACCGTGTCTGCAGCTTGTTAGGATGATCTTTATATCGTGAGTCAAACAACAAAGCCCAGTCGCCTTGTTGAAATTGTCGCTGTTTGATATGACTATCATGCCACAATTTTCGTTGTTCCTAGATCACCTTTGTCTGGAGCAATGCATCTCTCCGTAATTTATCCAACGCATTGAGCTACAGAATTCGATCTGTTTGTGCCTGTGACAAATCAATTCCCACTTCCATAGTAGTTCAAAGAGTTAGTAGTTCAAATTCAATTGGCAATAAAGGCTTTTTGCCATAAACTAATTCATAAGGAGTAAATCCAGTAGTGGATTTCCAGGTTGTGTTGTAGGCCCAAATTGCTTCAGGTAATTTATCCACCCAATTCCTCCTATGGGCTGCTATAGTTTTGGTCAAAATCCTTTCTAACTCTCTATTTGTCACTTCAACTTGGCCATTGGCTTGTGGATGATAAGGTGAAGATTTTCGATGTTTGACTTCATATAGTTGTGTAAAAGCTTCCACAAATTTTGAAGTAAAATTAGGTCCTTGGTCAGTGGTGATAGAATGGGGAATTCCAAACCGCAGAAAAATTTGTGAATACAAAAAATCAGCAACCTTCTCCTCTCGGGCATGTTTGAAAGCACGGGCTTCTACCCATTTGGTTACATAATCAGTGCATACAAGGATGTGTACTTTCCCTTGGGAAGGAGGATCAATGGGTCCTACAAAATCTAAACCCCATCTCTCAAATGGTTCTGTACCTAATTGAGGTTGTAAGGGCATTTCACTAGTAAAGGTAGGTTTACCCATTCTTTGACATGCATCACAATTTCTCACATACCTTTTCACATCTTTGTGCAGAGATGGCCAATAATAACCAGCACCCAAAATATTTCGAATGGTAGTTTTTATTGAATAATGTCCCCCTAATGGTTCATCATGACAAGCATGTAAGACATCATATATTTCATCTCTGCGTAAACACCTGCGTAAAACATGATCAGGGCCACATTTGAACAATAATCCCTCTATCCATTCAAAAGATGAGCTTTGCCTAATTAATTGTTTTTTTTGTCTACGAGTAAAATAAAAAGGAATATTTCTTGAAACCAAATAATTGGTTATATCAACAAACCAAGGAGTTTGTATAGAAACTGCGAACAACTTTTCATCAAGAAATGCATCCTCAACCAATTCTGCTGTATCTGCATTGGGTAACCTTGATAGAAAATCTACCACCACATTAGACTTCCCTAGCTTATTAACTATAGTAATATCAAATTCCTGCAGTAATATTAGCCATCGAATAATTCTTGAACTAACCAAGGGTTTATTCATCAGATATTTTATAGCGACATGATCTGTGTGGATGAATACTGGATACCCTGTGATATAGTGTCTAAACTTATTAATGGCATATACTACAAATAAGAATTCTTTTTCAATTGTGGTGTAATTCTTTTCAGCTTCAGTCATGTTTTTACTAATGTAGTATATGGCATAATGTTGCCCATCTTCAATTTGGCCTAGCATTGCTCCAACAACAGTATTGGAAACATCAGTTTGAATATGGAAAGACAACTCCCATTTAGGGCCTCTCAGTACTGGTGGAGTGGTTAATTTATCTTTTAAAGTTTCAAAGGACTTCTGACAATCAGTAGACCAAACAAATTTAGAATCCTTTGTTAATAATGTAAACGTTGGATTAGCAATGGTACTAAAATTGGCAATAAATCTGCGATAAAAGCCGATATGTCCTAAAAAACTTCGTACATCAGTTTGAGTTTTTTGAGGAGGAAGGGTTTTGATTACTTCTACTTTCTTGGGATCAACTTTGACTCCCTCAGTAGATATGTGGTGACCTAAAACAATTCCTTCTTCCATCATCAAGAAACATTTCTCTGGATTGAGTGACAGATGATATGTTTCATAGCGTATAAGAACTTTTTCAAGTTGTTCAAGGGTATACTCAAAAAAATCACCAAACACAGTGAAGTCATCCATGTAAATTTCTACACTCTCGTTGGTCAAATCAGAAAATATATCTATTACAGCTCTTTGAAATGTTGCGGGTGCATTACACAAACCAAACTGTAGAACTATGTAAGTGAATGTTCCCCAAGGGCATGTGAAAGTTGTTTTTTCCTGATCCTCTGGTGCAACCTGGATATGATTATAGCCACTAAAACCATCAAGGAAGTAGAAAAACTTCTTACTAGCAAGAGTATCTAGCACTTGGTCTATAAATGGCAATGGAAAGTGGTATTTGTGTGTGACCTTGTTCAATTCCCTATAATCTACACACTCATTTTATCATTTTTCTTTGGAACAATGACCAATGGTGAAACCCATTTAATATATGAAATTGGATAAATGAATCCTACATCCAACAATTTTTCAATTTCTTCTTTAACAATGTCTTTTAGAGCAGGATTCAAGCGTCTTTGTGGTTGTCCTACTGGTTTGATATCTTCTTTATATATCCTATGTGTGCATACATCAGGATGTATGCCAACCATGTCCTTGTAATTCCAAGCAAAAGCTTGAATATGCCTTTGTACAACAAGTAAACAATTTGGCTTCTTGCTCAGTAGTTAACCAACTATTAATGTTCACACACTTTCCTGGTTGTATTTCAATCTGCTTGACCCCAGGAAGAATAGAATTAACAGCCTCATATTTACTGCTAATTAATGTATTTAATGGACAATGATGTGGCTGCAGAGTATGAAATACTCTAGACTATGGTGTAAAGGTAATACCTGATGGAATCATTTGCATAGGACAAGTAAAAGAATTTAGAAGATGATGGTGCCACCCATGTGGTAGTGTGAAGGAGCTTTCTTGTAAATGAATGGAAGTCATAGGCTCGACAATGAGTTCATTATCCTTCCATAACAATCGATGGATCATAATTTGGTCATCCTTAAGGCCTTCTTCATGCAGTGTTTTTACCAAGACTTATTCATATTCAAATATTTCTCTTTCTGATGAATTCAGTTATTCAATATGTTCTTTTACTATAATAGTGGCCAAGGTGACAAAAGTTTCCTGTTCTTCTTCAGTTTCAGGATACCAAATTTGTCTAGAATATTTGGTCGAAGGTTGAGTCGGTGGATATAAGGAGATTTTATTCAAATCTACACCATTGGAGATGGTCATTTCTCCTGACCTGCAGTCTATAAATGCAGCTACAGTAGCAAGCCAGGGTCTTCCTAAAATAATAGGATAACCATTAGCTGCATTTCTAGGTTATAACACGAGGAAATCCACAGGATATTCCCAAGAAGAGACTTCAATGGATACATCCTCCAAAATTCCCTCTGGTTTAGCTACTGACCTGTCCGCCATTTACAAAACAGTGGTAGTAGGACTCAGATTATTGAGCTACAATTTTTGCATAGTTTCTTTGGTCATCACATTGATTGTAGCTCCTAAATGTATAAGTACATTTGGAATTTTAACCAATTCCACAGTGATGGTAACCACTGGACTCCTTGGATCACCATACTTAGGAGGGACTAACTTCCTAGAAAGCAGATCAGCAAACTTCCCTTCTACCGCTACAGCTTTTGGAAAGGCCTTCTTCTTCCTACCAAGTTTCCTAATGCACAAATCTTGAATGGTTTTTCTAATCAGAGGTACTTCCTTTATTGCCTACAACAGTGGAAGTGAAATGGAAATTTTTCTTAATTCAGTAATTCATTCTGATTCAGGGGTTGAGATAATTTGATCAAACCTTTCAAGATATGGCAGATTTACTAAGGCAAGTTCAGGTTCCCCTTGGTCTGTTTTTTCTTCCTTCATTTTTGTTTGTAATGTTTATGGATTTGGAAAATCATGTTGTCCATCAATTTCTTCAATAGTGGGGGGTGCGAGTTCGGGTAAAACCCTCCCCGATCTTAAGCGGATGTTACTACAGTCAAGAACATTGATTGCAGCAATAGACTCCTCAGACCCAGCTCCATAAACAAGAGCTTCAGGTCTATTATTATTTGGGATAGCAACAGGCTGAGCTAGGAGTGGAGGTTGCTTGACTAGTTGTGTTTGTGGTGGTTGGTACCTTCCCTAGAAATTTTGATTAGGAGTTGGAAAAAATTGTTGGTTTGGTGCTTGATACCGTTGTTGAGATGGATATTGTTGTCCCCACCTTTGTCCTTGTTGATTTTGTACCCAAGGTTAACTATTTTAAGGCAATGGTTGATTCCAACTGGAATGCGACCAGTCTTGAGGAGCTGTCCAAGAATGCTGCCAGGGTTGCAAAGGAGGTTCTGTGTATCCCCAAGGCATGTTCCAAGGATTTTGTCCCCAACGAGGAGTATTTGTAAAATTTCCTCCTGGTCTCTGTCCTATCACATTAATTTCCTCAGCTTGGGTTTCTAAAACATTCTTCAGGTGGGGCAAAAAGTGACATTTATCAGTTGTATGTCCCTTTGAACAAATACCACAAACGGTTGATATTGTAGTTTTGTATAATGGACAATCTTGTAGGGCATGCTTATTCTTGCACCTAGGAAAATAGATGGATAAAGGTGATGAAGAATTGCCTTTTGGAAGTCGTTCCCCAAATGCAGAGTTTAGTTGAACCAGAATGTGAGTCTTCATATTGGCTAACTCTTCCATTAATTCCTTGGTATCCACATTAGTAGGATTCTTCTTCTTCATTCTATGCCTAGTTCGAGAATAATTTCTACATAGCTCCATAAAGTCATCAAAATCAATTTGATAAACATCTCCTTTTCCCATTATATCCAATACTTCCTTAGACTCATCTGTTAGTCCTCTAAAAAAGATAGCTTTTAACACATCTTCGTCTATACCACCAAATCGTTTCTGAATGAAAGCAAATCGATCAAGATAATCTTTCAAACTTTCATCTTCTTCTTGCCTAATCCGAAACAACTCATCCTTCCTATTACGTACCCTATAGTATTCTTGATACTTGTCTAAGAATGCAGTTTCCATTTCTGCCCAAGTGTGAATAGAATCTGAGTCCAGACTCATGAACCATCGTAATGCTGCATCCTTAAGAGTAGAAGGAAACAACTTCAATTTTTGATTATCAACAATATAATCATAAGTTTTACATAGGATCTTAAATTCGAACATGAATTGGTCAGGATCTTCAAAAACTGTTCCTCTGAAGATTGGTAATACTGAGGGAGAAATAGTTTTCATAGCCCCTGGCTGACTAGCGGCTAATTGTATAGGGTACTCAAAAGTCTTAGTAGGAGGTTGGACCGCCATATTGTCTTGTTCAACCTATACTATTGGTATTTCTTGCTCTGGTTTAGGTTTGATTTGTTCGGCTAGTTCTAATGGATCAGGAGTCCTTTCTCTAGGTCTTTCATGAATTTCCCTTTCAGCAGGTTCTTGAGTTGGCTCAACTGTTGAAGAAGATGATTCTCTTTTTAATCTTTCAGGGTAATCATACACAGGAAATTCTTGTGAAGATCGCCCTCCTGGGAATGACCTACTACTAACAAACCTTCCTCTTTCATCTCTAGGCCTGTTCATTCATGCTTATGTCCTAAAGCATCCTAATCTCAGTTTCGCAAAGATCGTGACCTAAAATAGGATAGTATTTTGACTATTAAACCTTTACTAACAACACCTATATTCCCTCGACAACGACACCAAAAATGATGAGTGTCGTCTAATCCTTCATCATTTAATCAATGTGTCAAGTCTAGGGCGGTGTCCATGGCTGTATGCGAGAGTAGGGTATAACAGACTGTGATTCAGATCCTTTAGTCCATAGCTTTTATTGATGGGATAGTTAGTATTGGGGTGTTGGTTCTCCTATGAATATACTAAAAATGCTAAAGTACTGCCTGTGATAGAAACATAAATGATCATAAGTTATGAAAAACTAAATAAAAATGGATGGAAATAAAGAAAATCCACTCTTACTGCAAAAAAGCAAAGCTATACTATTGAAGATTGGGAATTACACATTGAGATAACTAAAAGTAAATCAAATTCCTAATGAAATCATTACATATTTTACAAAAAAAAATAACAAAATTGAAATGTTTATAATTGCAATAGAAATTCTGGAAATGATGCAAATATGAAATGTGCTAAAAACAAAAATAAATATTTGACCTATGCAATAACCTAACCTGAAATAGAAATTTCAGAACC
The DNA here is from genome assembly GCA_028583015.1 of Wollemia nobilis. Classification (NCBI taxonomy): domain Eukaryota; kingdom Viridiplantae; phylum Streptophyta; class Pinopsida; order Araucariales; family Araucariaceae; genus Wollemia; species Wollemia nobilis. The sequence goes on along the minus strand of JAQPPZ010017190.1, from coordinate 5,441,182 downwards.
TATCAGTTTTCTGCTGTCCTGCTGTAGTCAGAATAAGCAAAATTTTGCCAAAAGAAAAGTCCTCCCTTGGACCTGGAAGTGGCCCTTGCTTCCAGCACCAAAGGAGGAAAATAAAACCTTCCTAAACTGACTAACTATTCATACTTAACTCAGAATAAGACATGAATAATGATGCACTTTTTTATTTCATCAAAACAACATTACAATAATGCAGGGAAAATCTACAGAATACTGAATTACTGTAGCAATTACAGAAAATCTAATTTATGCTACTCACACCTATTTTCTATTTCTTCTCCTCTATCTCTATATCTATATATCACTCAACCAAATGGGAGTGCTTATTTATTCTAAACAAAACATCTTGTAGATAAGGTTTACAGCTATAATTTAGGTTTGTTACAGCAGTTTTAGTCTAGGTCTTCTCTTTAATCCAACGTTTGAACCCTTCAATCCTTATCCTATTGTAGTGTTGGAGCGTTCCCAAGTGAGGAACAGATGTAGATTTGGATAAGGTATCCCTTGAAATAGATCAACCACCATTTTATCCTTCTTTCAACAATATATTTGAGCAGTTTAAACTGTCTGCGCTCATTCTGGAGTTGTTTCGGAATATCAGACAACAGAATAGGGAAACTGTTGTGTTGTCTTCAAAAGTTTGTTTGACTGGCTATAGCGGCAGATATGGCTTCTTTGGACACCCAGGATACTAGTTCCATCCTTGATTCGAGTTGGGATGGACAAATTCCATGCCATGCTGTAGAAATACAGCTGGCTGGAATTTGTATGACAAAGTCCAGTCTACCCTGCACAGTTTTCATTCTGACAACTTTTTGGCGCCAACAGTCAATTTAAACAGGTGCATAACGGTGGAATACATTGTGGAAGACTATAAACCTTATTCACAAATTTCCTAAAGAGAATTATATCCTAATTAATGTAGAATTATAATCAGATTTCAACAAAAACATGAATAAAACAATAAAAACGAGTATTTGCGGTTTCCTATTTTTCATGCAAATATTACTACATAATGCATAAATATCCAAAATTAACATGAACCCACATCACAAATAATGCCAAATGAGTTTTAAAAGTATTCAAAAGAAGTCTTTGAATGTGGCAATTCAGTGCCTCATCAGATGGGATTATTTTCACTAATTTCACCTTCTTCATAGTTTTCAGTTATTTTCATACTTATTTTTTTTTCTTTTGGAAGGGTCTTATCATTTTTATTGCGCTCCTTTCACATGGTTGCCATCTTCATCTTTGGGACAACCTTTTATTTTTTATTGTGTTTGGATTTTTTCTACTCCTTTTCTATTTTATTATTATGGATTCTTTTTTATTATAAAATTTTTAATATTTGTTATTCACTATAATTAATCTTAATGGAATTTGAAAGACGGAAAAAAAATCAACTAATACCATCAACAATCCATAGCTTAATAGTAATAAAAAAATATGTATTGCATAATAATATAGTCATTTTATATATTATGAAAAATCAAATCATTTAAAATAAACAATTAAATATATTTAATAAGGAATATAAAATAAAAATTTAATTAAACAATTAAAACTATATCATAAAATGATTTAAATATTCATGTTTATCCTCATATTTCTTCTATAAAAATAACCTCCATCTAAATTGAAACAAGTTTTACATCACCTAGAGGTTATACAATACTATTAGAGCTATGGATCCATGTCACATTCTAATTGTGATTGAACTTCTTCGTGACTACATATCAAAGCTCACAATATCTAATTTAATTATAGATGCAATGAGAAAAAAAATTATTGGTTAACTAGGATTGAAATGGACCCCACCCATATTACATCATCACCACATAGTGGTATTACAACAAAGCTTGGATATTATCCATGTATCACTCGACAAGATTTGAACCTTGGTCTTTTTAAATATTGAAGAATCTAACCGATTGAGCTAATGCCACTTGATTTAATGAAAAAATTATTATTATTATTATTATTGTTATTTCAAAGAAATTTCATAAAATTGAAGTTATAGTAGTCCTATAAGGTTTGAGCCAAATTGTGTGAAATAGTTCTTAAGCCCTATTGCCCTAGTTTGAAGGGGTAAATTTATACTTTTCTATGTAAATAGAATATTTGACCTAATATTTTAGCAGATTCAAATGGATTTGTGACAATTGTAACATATTTTGAGTCTTTTGGAGGCTTGCAAGAAAAATATTCAAGATGTGCTTTAGTCAATCCCTCTTCCACTTTTGCATAATTGATTCAACTTATTCATGAAGATCTAATATTTCGTGATATCTTTTTTCTTCTATTATTTGTCTAGGTACTTTTGGAATTTTGTTACAACTCTTATTTTAAGAAGGTTCATGCAAAGTCTCTTTTAGTGACTAAAATTAGGTGGCCCACAAGCAAGAGGAAGTCTTTAAATAGGGTAACACATGTCATGAATGGGAAATTTGTACCTTCAAGACATACCTTATGCAAAAATGGAAGATTGAAAGAGCTTAGCTTTAAAAGAGGTGGTGATTTTGACTTTCCTTATCCATTTGGAGTCTTAGTAGAAGTATCTTCTAGATAAGCATGAGGGTGTATAATAGTAGCAATGGTGACTACGATCAAGCCAAGGGAGACTCTTATGTAAAAAATATTTTTGCAATTATGAGTAGCTTTCAAATGATGGGAAGGGTCTAGATGCATCTACTTCAAAATATGGAGGTCCATTAGAGAACCCATTATGTGGGATAGATATTATTGCCATTAATGTCTTCTCTTCTTGGCCCCTTAATTTATATTATAGGGGGTGTTAAAATTATAATATGATTCATGTCCAAGAATTGATATTATGCAATGTATTGGATAGACCTAAGGGCATTTCATTGTGTGATGTATTAATTATTTTGTAATAATTTATTATGTAAGACCTATGGGCAACGTTTTGGCCTTCTCAGCATGTTTCAGGTGCAATAGGCCTATTTTTAGCCTTCTTGGGTCCTTATCCAATTTTGGGCCACCTCAAGTTATTTTGACCTTCTCAACCTATTTTGGGACACCTTGGACCAATTCTATTATTCCCACTTGTTTGGGGCCCCTCACTCAATTTTGGGTCCCATTGACCTATTTCATGCATGCACCCCCAACCTATTTTGGGACACCCAATCCCTATATAGTCTCATCTCCCTTGGTTAGTTCTAATCCCTTAGGTCCTATTTTAACCTTCTTGATCCTTTTTAGAAATTTTTGACCCCTTTAGCCAGTTTGGTCCCCCTAGCCCTTTTTGACCTTCACGTCCCGTTTTAGACCCCCTAGACCTGTTGTAGCCTTCTTGGCTCATTTTGGGCTCCTTGGCCAATTTTGGGTGCATCATGATTGTTTTGGTCCCTCTTGGTCCCTTGGCCAATTTTGTGCTACTCTAGGCCATTTTAGCCTTTGTGGCCCATTTTGGGTTATCCTAGGATATGTTTTCCTTCCCGATCCATTTTGGCCCTTCTTGGGATATTTTTGCCTTCCTATAATTCCAACATATATCATATAGTTGAATATTTCCATACAAGTGATTGTTACCATTCAAGTAGATCACAAGTATCATATAAATGATGGTTGAGCAAGTGAGAATTATACAAGTCCTTGACATACAAGTGCTTGTCATATAAGAGGCATTGTACATGGAGGTGTCATATAAGGAACTGCTATTCAAGGAGGTGTAGTACGAGGAACTGCTATTCAAGGAGGTTTCGGAAAAGGAAGAGTATCATTAGCGATTGAGTCAAAGATAAAAATGTAGTCAATTGGAGCATAAGCACAATAATTTTGAGCCAAGGAAAAGCTGTTTAAATGGGTCTAGTGAAGACTACCATAGTATAGATGAGATATTTTTTAGAAACAAGGCTATTTTTACCACCTATGCATTTAATCATAAAAGGTAATGTTAAGTATCAAAACACGAAGGTTGACTTTTTTATCATCCTCCATGTGTTGCACTAGTATAGCATTCATTAAAAACATCATTAGCATCCACCTTCTTATATAATTTTGGTAAAAAGTCATGACTAGATTCTCATTATTACAAATTTCTCATCTTATTCCTTCTCTAACTGAATCTAGGGTGTTTGTCTTTGATTGTTGATTCCTTCAACAAATTAAATTTATTGTTACTTTTCCATAACCTATGATAATGGAATCTAGAGTGTATCTTTAAATCATTACATAAAAATGCATATCATATAAATCATGCAACTCCAGTCATTTGTAGGAGAATTGATTTCATTGACTGATACTACCAAAAAGTAAAAAGCACAAGATATTATTGTTCATATTTATAAAAATAATAAAATTTCAAGAAGAGACTTAATGTAAACAATCAATATAAGAAGGCTATGTAGTTGCCTACTCTATTGTTCAAAAATTGGAAAGGTCAACTTAAGACTTAAAACATTTCACAGTAACATTTATCTTTTGACGCAGTAGTCAAGTGACCAACCCAAAGGAACTTAAAATCATATTTGAAAAATTAGTATTTTCATGACAAGTCATTGAATTTTTGATGTAAATATGATGTGAGATTAACACATTCCAGATCACGAAAAGGAGAAAAAATAACCACAGCAAAATTACAAAAACTCTATCAAGCCTTGACAATCACGGATTTTATGGAAAAGCCTATCAGATGTGTAGACTCTTCAATTGTCAAGCATTCAAATTTATATACCTATAAGTTATTTTTGTAGAGTTACCATAACCGACACTCCTACCTAGATAGTTATATATGCATATTAGATACATAAATGAATCATTGGATACAATTTTTTCCAAATAATATTATCTAAACATATCCAAATACATGGATCATATCCTAACATATCCAAATACATGCCCATGTATGATCCATATCTATTACATCCCGAACATGACTTGGGCATGTCTAAAGGTGTATCTACAACATGAGATTAAAAGGAGAAACTCAATTTTTTTTAATTAAAAAAAACAATGAAAATGCTACTCTTATTCTATATAAAACTTGTATTTGCAAAAATATTTTTATGTTCTATGTTTTTTCCTTTTTAATATATAAAAATATAGGGTTTTATAATTTGGTATTCAGTCATAATTGTACCAAGGGTTCTTGAAAATATGTCATATCCTTATCGGATGCTGTGTCAATATCATATCCGTTTCCATGCAATATAGAAAATTTGTGGTTGGAAGCCATCAAATATTTCTAATATGACAATTTGGGACTTATGTTTTTTAGTATAGAGGTGAATCAACCTAAACAAGGCCATAATTATATAACTAGGTTTTATTTATCATAAAACACTCTTGAATAAGATGATTGAATAGCTTGAACAACACTTACACACCTTGATCATCCCCAAGTTGTGGTTAATTGGAGCTAAAATTTGAAGATGCTCAAAGATATGTCATACTCTAAAAACCACAACTTCTTAAAATACAATCTTAAAAGCAAATCCCTTACCAAATGACTTACATCATGTAATATCTCTAAAATATTTCTTAATTGAAGTTTGCACTATTTCTTTATTATTGATAGCATCTATTCATTTTAAGCAAGACGTAACAATACGTATTGAATTAATGTATGGACTAAATTGACACAATTGAAGCTTACTTATGAACCCACTTTTCTTCTAAGAAATATTTAGTTTGCATTTTAAACATAAAAAATTTCAAGTATTTTCTAACATATACTTTTAGTTTAGTGTCAAAGCAAATAAAAACTAAACATTAAATTCAAAAAATCCATTAAGCAAGGTCCTTTTGTAAATCCACCAATAACAAGTACACAAATATTTTTAAAATCCTTTCTTATGGTGCAATAATTCAAAATTAAAATTTAAAGAGAGAACCATCTAAAGGTCTTCTATGAAGAAGATGTTTTACTTACATCCAACACATTAATTATATTGTGTACTTATGCACAATGAGCTCTCTCAGTTGCAAATGCAAGCAAAACCTACAAGTTGACCAAAAAGAGCATGTACTTTTCAACTCTTCTAATGATTTCTTATATAAGGAAAGAACAAGAATATTTTTTTAATTGGACCTAGAATATGGAAACACACATATTGAATCTCTTAAACACGCATCTTGAATATAAGTGTATTGTTATTTCATAAAAAAAATAAGAAGTCCCTCCACATATCATTTAAATAGAAAATATCATTATGAACTTCATAACTACATTCTAATAAGCAATGATGAAGAATTGACATTAACTACCAACACTCTTCCAAGGGAAGCTTCAGATTCATTCTATTTCATCTGGGCATAAAGTCTATGAGCACCTCTAGCTTACCAATCAAACAAACCCAACAAAACATCAACCAAGGAAACCCTACAAGATATTGCAAATAAAAGTATAAATATATTGATAATATTGTAATAAAGGAACATAGTATGCTTTTCAATGAACATAAACTTAACCAATATGTAAAACAAATGCATCACTAGCAAAAAAAGAGGAAAACAAAGTTCAATTCTAAAATCATGAAAAATATAGTATCACATATACAAAATGACTAGAGACCCTCATTTTAAACAAGCCCACTTTTATTTAAATGTCATAAAATAAGATTCAAAAAGCTTCTCATAACTTTCTATTAGGATACAATGAGTGTACAACATGTACAATTCAAGCAGTCTTTTTGTATGCTCTTATAATTTGTATATGAGCTTGGTGGCCATGGCCTCTAGATCTAGTCATCTAGTGTCCTCATATCTTTCTAGATATTACACTCTTAGGTCCCTTATAATCAATATCCCCAATTTTATTTCTTTGAGGATTTTTATCTCTTACCCTTTGGTAGATCCACTCCATTTAAATTTTAGATTTCCAAAGTTCAACAACAAAGCTTTTGCTTGAATATTGCTTCATCATCAAAATTGGCACAACATTCTCATAGAAAGAAGTTTTGCAAACTTTCCAATGCACATGGATTTCTCCTCACTCATTTTTTTTGTAGTTTCCCTAGACTCATACCAATTATTCTAAAAAACATACTCAATAAATTTCAACTACAATTGCAAGGGTCAAACAGACTTCAATTTGGTCTAGATCTAGAGAGACCATGCATCTAAGCTTTGTTCCAATCTCAATGAATCTTTAATCTAGATCCATAATCCATTGAAATGAGAATGAATCCAAAGAATAAAGGGTGTATTCATCATAGGAATTTACTAGTACTAATACACTTAAGCATATTCTTACCATGCAAGATAAAAATCAAACTAGAATCTTAAAAAAATGCTAATAACTTTTAAAGGAAATATAACAAAGTAAAGCACTAAAACACACAACTCCATAAATTGTGTTTTATCTTGAAGCTCAATTTGATCATTGGTTCCTAGTTATGCACTATTTAGTCATATTTTAGAGTGGTCAAATATCCAAACCAATGAAGTGCATATGGAAGAAACTGCCCTATCATAGAATTATTTGAGTATGGATGCAGTTCTTGTAGAAAAAATGGTAATTTTCATAGATTACCAAAAGGGATAAAATTAAGATATTTTGAAAATGACATTCTACCTTGTCACACATAGAGAGAATTTGCATGCACAATGGGATCAACGTAAGCAACTTCCTCATTATTCAATCCACTAATACAATTAAGTGATCAACAAGCTTCAGGTCAAACTAGAAATTCTAGATTAAGAAGAGGTAATTAAGATCAAATCTATTTCAGGTTTATTACCTGATGTTAAGAGAGAAACAACTCTGTTTACAGTAGTATCTTTGGAAATAGCATTTAAACAAGCCATGTCTACTGCAAATAAACGAGAATTACCTTTTCAAAGAAAGCTTCTAGTTAAAGCACTACCAGTTTTTCTTCCTCCAACCCTATCATCTCCTACACCCAAATCCAACTCTAAGAGGTAATACAAGTTCAAGCCAACAATATTTATATAATGGTGAAGTAGTTCTGCAATTACCATAAGTATGGCCACTCTATTGAAGAATGCAAAGCTATTCAAGCAAAGAAATAGTCTATCTCTTCTCGTAAAGCAACAACTTGAGCCAAAAAATGAGATTGCAGTTAACAATCCATCTGCTATAGATCTGCAGCTTACCTTAATGGTCGAAGATTACTCATCAAGCCAAAAGGAAGCACACTTCAATAAAAATTACCAAGAAATGGATTACTTAATGTCTCCAATTATTGATAATAAAAGTCAAAAAAAAATATCGGATCTTGAAAGCTAGTTTCAGATCTACAACTTTTAAAAAGTGTCGAAGCCCTCAATGACTAGTGTACTCCATCCAATAATTTAAATCTGAACAGTAATCTTACTGATATGAACTTCTATAGGAAGTTCATTTGGTATTTCTCTCACATTTCTAGGCCACTTCACCAACTATCCAATCAAATGCATTTATCATGGATTGCAATAGCTACCAAAGCATTTTAGTAGCTCAAGGATGTGCTTTGTTATGCCCCAATGCTTGTTTTTCCTCATTTGCAACAACCTTTTGAGATTGAAACATATGCATCATAGGATTTGTTTCTAAGCAAGGAAATCACCACATTGCATATTATTCAGAAACAATTTCTATAACAAAAGAAGACTATAGCACATATGACAAATTTTTATGTCCTAGTTCAAGCACTCAAGAAATGGCAGCACTACAAACTCATAAGGAAAGAATATTTCATATTGAAAATCAATCCCTTATGATTTAGAATTCTCAATCCAAAATTGAAGAAAGAAGGCACCTTAAGTATATTTCTTATATTCAACAATCATCAAGTACATAAAATGGGACTGATAATAGAGTACTTGATACTTGAGTAGACCTTACAAAATTCTACAAATTCTTAATACCAAAATTGTTGTGTAAATATTGAAAGTCGCCTCATTCTTCAAATCCATACTTTAGGCCACTTCTCAGCTATTTATGACAACCTGCTGTCGTAAACCCTTTTTATTGATTATAACATAAGGCTGGATGTATCTATGGAGTCAATTTTTTGTTCCAACTAGTTCACCACACCTCATAAAAGTGGCACATTCTTCATCATACAATGGTCATTTTTACACACAACAAACTTTTCAATATTTACAAAAAAAAACAAATGCTGGCTTGTATAAGGAAGCATGTGGAATGTTTTATCAAAGGAGGTTCCTTGTAGAATCACTCTAAGACTTCTAATAAAAATATTGGTTTGCATAAGCCACATTTTGTTCCATACAACCTTTCAGAATCCACACCCATGGTCTTTATGAGTAGAATGCCAACTACTTTTTGCAAACATGATTGAATCCCTGTTGTGTGCAAAATGTCTAAGATGGCTATATCTATTCCTTGAAACAAAACCATAGATGATTACAGAGCTGAAGCAATGTTCATTGAGTGTCTATGATGTCACTTTAGCTTACCAATCACCATTGTTTCCAAGTATGAATCTGGATTTTAGCAACTTTTAGAAATTTTGTGGTAGCTTTTAGGCTACTAATTGAGGCTCTTTACAGCCTTTAACCTACAAATTGACTGTCCAAATAACATAGTTAATCACTCCATCGTTCCTATTCTTTTCAGCTGTATTAATCCAAAGAAACAGTGAGCCAACTATTGCAGCATAGTTACGATAGATCTATTCTTGTCTCTACAAAGCATTCTCTATTTGAGGTTCACTCTAGACATCACCCCTTGCTCCCTATGAGATTCCAGTAGCTCTTCCAATCACTACTACATGTCCTTAACAAAAGGAGTAAGATAAGGCTGCTTCTTTTGTTCAAATATTTTGTTAAGGTCCATGTAGAGGTTCATGAACCATTATCAAAGACTCAAGCCAAATACAAAAAGCTTCATCATCACCATCGTGTTCCTTCACATTTTCAGGTTAGTCAAGTTTGGTTCTATTTCTATAAACAAAGTTTTAAATCTTAATGGCATCATAAATCTGAACCTATTTGGTACAAGCATTATAGCATTTCATAACAACTTAGAGAAAATATTTTAGTACACCTTCCAATATAAGAGTTTATTTTATGCATTGGGATATAAACATCTTGGAAGGTAAACATTTCAAAATAAAGAATCATGATTGAAACAAGAAAACAAGTTAAGAACACATAAAATAAATAATATACATATAAAGAAAAATCTTGATCAATTGATCCATTGGGTGATCAAGATCCAATGAGGAACCAGTACCCAAAAATGGCTATGGAAGGAATTTTTCGTATGGCATGCATCAGAAGACTGAAAATGGTTTGTGACTGATACTCGGAGAATGACAATCCTTCTACAAAACCAAGATTGAACTTAAATCCATATGAATCCAGGTAGCAGAGATGGTATCACAAAGAGGCCATAAATGCCCTAGATATTATTAAGGCAACAATGGTTTACTATGTGATGAGACAAAACTCTGCTCATTTGTAGGTGTCACTACTACAAGCTGTATGCTATTGATACCATGATTATATCTACTAAACAAGAAAGAAATTGTAGAATCAATCTACTTCAATAATTGAGACTACAGATACATGACTTCTAATATTCTCAAATATGAAGCACCGTAGATCTTAATGCCACAAGACATCTACATCAGTACTGTGTTGCTTAGAGATATCCTACTCACTGCATTCAGTTTGAAAATTCCATTAGATAAAGCAACAAAACATGTCAAGCCTAGTTGCTTCTTCAGATTTACCTTGATGCATTACAAAATGTTCTAGAGAAGTCAATAAGGAATTGATCTAATGGAATATTCAGAAATTGTCTAAAGAAGCAACCACGCTTAATATTTTGAAAAGAATTGCAGACCATTTGTTTAAATATTTAAAAAATGAAGCATATGTCAAATAATGGAAATTTGTATTCAGTATGTTTTTCTGAGAAAATAAATCAAAGTTTCCAAATAATTCTAAATAAACATGTTGGAAAGCCAAGAGTGGCCCCTTAATATTCTTGGGTGCTGCAAACCCCGTGGTTGTGGCTTCAACATCTACCACTACCTTTGTCAAGTGGGTATGTCCGATGACCTATACCTTGTATGGGGTCGCTAGTGCTGGGAATTCTGGGGAAGCATGGGGCATGGATCCCATTGGATGACATTTGGGATTTTTTACCCAAGCTTGGTTCCTTGCTTCTAGATTTCTTCTTTGGTACTTGTCCTTCCTACACCAATATAATTTACTCCTAGCCTAGACTGCTTTAAGGGAAAGGGAAAAGAGAGAGAAAGCAAGAAAATTGAACATAAAGTAAATTGCAAGAAAGAGATAAATGTAATAAAGTAAAGGGAATCTACATACGGAAGGATACAAAACCTTTCTAGCCTAGCCTATGGGTGGGAAAGCACCAAAGAAAATATAATAAGATCCCCCAATGCCCTGACGGGTTTTAATAAACACATGCAAAATGACCAATAGTGTATGAGGAACACAGGTCCCTCTAAGAACATGTAGCAAAAATAGAACTTCCATGCTAGAACTAAGACAAATATTTGTAAAGAGTGATAGATTTTTATAATGTGAACTTCAATATACATACATATAGAGAGGAGAGGTTTAAAACTACCTGGTGGGCCATGCAAGGCCCGAGATACAAAGAGGAATGAAAGAAAACACCTCTTAGAAGAATGAGAGAACCTTTAATAATTTACAATGAGAAGAAGAGAGATATTTATAAGAAGTGGGGGGAGTGGTTCCCCTCCAAAATACCTGTAGGATTTAAATTTTTGAATTTAAAAATTTTCCTAGGCTAGTCGACATCAACAATGAATGATTTGGAGGTTCTAGAGGTCCATAATTGGGTGGTGCAGATAATCTCCATGATTAGAACCATGCCATCTTCCATCATTAATATATTGAGCATGCATTGCCTCTTGGGTTGTGTTAGAATATTAATATTTCATATCCTAAGTTGTTACTAGGATAAGTTTGAGTGGCTGAGATTAACTCAGTTTGTTATGATCCGATGGATCAGATTGTACATCTTTGCTATTTAAGCAAAGATCCTATCATTGAATAATATCAAGCATTTTATTTTCCAACATGGTATCAGAGCGGGCTTTCCCTACCCTGTGAACTTAAGAGAGTATTTCCCTTATGCCCCCTTTTTCTTTGGCCATATTTTCTCATTTTTTCCCGTCAAACTAGGGAGTATGCTCTCCATCCTTTGATGGATCAAAAACCAAAAATTTGAAGGAAATTAATGGTTGCCATTTTTTTAGTTTTCTATGGGGTTTGCAATCCTAATGTAGATTTGGGTTTGCAAATTAGAGCCATCATTTTTGTTGATAATTCGGAGTGGAAGATTAGGGCTGTCATATATTTTTCCTTCATATTTGCGGCCATATTCGATGCTCGTGCGATGGATGTGATGAGAAGAGAACTCCTAACGCCTCTTTGCAGGCCACCGCTTCCTTCAAAAGGTTTTAAACTATTTTGTTCCTATCCGGAAAAGATGGTTGTTCGATGCAAACAGTGGAATGCAGTAGTGGTGCGAATCCCAAGGCATCAAACCCTTACTTTAAAGCGGCGGGGAGGGCGAGGGCGTCACGTAACAATATGTTGGGAGAGCCGATTTTTTTTTTCAAGGACTGCTTGCTGCCATTTCATCATTGCCACACTGATCCTGCGCGTAGATCTGAAAGAGCTTCTGTTTTTTGTGTGCTAGTTGCACTCTCGAGGAGATATAAATTACTATTGACACCTGTGTTGCTCAGAGCAGCCTGCATAGCCTTGTGGAGAAAATTTTAGGCGTCCAGTGCCTTGTGGAGATAAAAATCAGAAATAATTACAGAGGGTGAATGTTTTTGTTTTCAGGCGGAGATAGGATATGGTGCACCTAACGCAGAAGGTGGCACGCTGTGTTTTAATGACGAAATTGTTTTCTCACCATTGAAGTTTAAAACCCTCTGGATCGCTTCGAAAGAGGTGGTTAAATGTTTGAGAGCACCGATGCAATATATATATTTTTTGTTTTGCTCTTCAGCGGATCACCGTCCTTTGCAGAGCATTTTTTTTATATCTCTGAATGGTTTTTCAGCGAGTGAAGACCCTGCGAAAATGTTGTAAGCACCATGTGAAAAGGGTCAAAGATGTTTTTTTTTTTTTAAAATGTCTCCATGTCATTTTAAAATGATTCATTTGTAAATGTAAAAGAAAAAGCAAAAAGCAGTGCGTGTACCGCCGGAAAATCCAAGAGAATGCACTGCAGCAGAACAGAAAGATTTTTTTTGGTGTGAGACTGCATTGATGGAAGACGCCAGAGTCTGCGCTGAGAGTTACTGCACATGGAGTCTGTGTTGATTAAGATGATGATGAAGATCAGTCGGGTGCAGAGATGAAATTCAAGGATATAAAACTTATGAGGTCTTGTCAGATGATGAGAAACACATTATTTATGACATAGATGCTTGGCTTCGGATGGGCTAGGATTTTCCATAAGCGTCTGGTAGAATCTGCTACTTGTGATGGCCTGCAGACCTTGTTCAAGTTTCACTATTTAGATCATTGCACAAGAAAGAGAAAATATCAACGGGTGGGCTGTAAAGACTGTAGTTTTTCCTTATAGTCATGGTATGCAGCTTAGCATACTTGATATTGGCTCCATTGGCCTGGACTGGAATACGGTTGCAAGTTTCTTAGGGACTCCGTTGGCTACTCCATGATTTGCCTTGTAACAATGTTTTCTACCTGAATTATTATTTTTTATTATTTTTCTCGGGCCGGCTATTCAGAAGCTCTCGGATTCTATTTGAAGCCTATTAGAAGTTCAAGGCATGAATATCTTTTTAAAAAGAGATTTTGTTTTTATCCAATTTCAAGGTTGGATGTTCTTTCTTTTGGTAGTAACTCTCTTAAAAACTCCCAAGTTAAGCAATTTGTCACATAGAAACACTCGGATGGGTGACCATTTGGGAAGTCCCCTCTTAAAGGGACATCATATAATTTTTGCACTTTTTGAGCACCTCTATTTTCAAGAGTATACCTTATATATACTCGTTGGAAAGATTTTTTCGAGACGGACACAATAGTAGTGTCCATTTTCAGTTTTGAAACTATTTTTTATACTCTTTTTTGGCTCGATGATTATGCTCTCTTGATTGAAAGGCACTTTAATACCTTTTTTCTTTTTTATTACCTAGTTTGGCTATATGTCCCAAAGTTTGGACCTTGTTATCAACCCATTGTGTTCATATAGGCGAAAACCACATATTTTTGCTTGTGGAGTCATTTTGGACTACCCTTGCGATTGTAATGGTTCCTTCTCCATCCTATCTTCTCACTCATTTTTTGTGAGACACTTTGTTTTTAAGGGGATCCCCTTGTTTGGCTATTTTTCCACAAGTTTTGGATCTTGTTATCAACCCATTGAGTTCATATAGGTGGACACCATATATTTGTGCTTGTGGAGTCATTTTGGACTACCCTTGCGATTGTGGTGCTTCTTTTTCCATCCTATCTTCTCACTCTCATTTTTTGTGAAGCAACATTTTTTGTGAGACTATGACTTTTTCATGGTTTACGACCTTTCTCATAGTCAGAAGCACGATATTACATTTTGTTTCTCATACATTCTTGGAGTGGGAAAACATTCAATTCGGAGACGAGACATCTCTATTTTTTGAGATATCACATGGATTCTTTATAGGCCACTTTTGATGGAAGTTGTCCTAAGGGGGGTTGAAGATGAAAGCATGTCTACGGAAGCACAGGCGCACCGGGTGTGATGCAAACAAAAGTAGTTGTATTAACGAAATGCTAAGTGCATGAAAAAAGGAAAGCAAAGCATGAATGAAACGAGATGTAAAGCAAAAACAAAGGTGCAACATATTTTATTAATTTTGTTTATGATCAGGTTACAATACGTCTCCCCCCTTTTCAGGGGCTTGGAGCGTTCGATACAATTTTGTTACACCAACGGATGGTGCGCTTCCCTTAGGGATCTTTTGCATGCCCACATTCAAAATGGGCGGGCCACACGTCGCCGCTTGTGTGAATACATTCTTAGTTCCTTATTGCCCCTCCAGTGTCGAGATCCTACATACAAAGAAACAACAAATGATTAATAGCACATGCGGATGGAGGGAAACATGCAATCCCCAAGGCCTCCGGTTAATGCATACATGAAATAACTAAAACAGTGATAAAAACTCATCAGAAAAGAATGAAATTTAAATATAAGCATGTAAAAACCATCAGGGACACATTGAAAAAAGAACAGTCAAGAAATATACTGTAGATTTCTAATCGCTTCGGGGTGGGACGATTAGACCTCCCAAATGTACCATCCAGAGGCCTCCAAAACACCTGCAAACTTGGGGTTAGGAAAAATGGGGCATTTTGAGATGATCCAGAAGGTCAAATTTTGCAGATTCTACCCCGATCACCCTATGTCCGAAGGCGCTCCCTGTATGTTAGTAAAAGCATAAAATAATCAAAACACAATCAAAACAAGTTAGAATGCATTCAAAATTGAACAACAGCATGTATGAACCACCTAAAACAAGATGCAAAAGAAACAGTGAAGAAATATGCTATAGATTTCTAATCACTCTGGGGTGGGGCGATTAGGACTACAACAGTGCGGGGGGCGCCCGGGGGCAGGACGCCCACCGTTTGGTGCTTGGTTTTGACACCAATCCACTTGGGATGGGTCCAAAACCTCCTAGGGGGTTGTTTCAACAAATTGGGTGTGGGATTATGGCCAATTGTTCAGGTTTTGGGTCTGGATTATGCTCCTAATGTTCACCCAATAACCTCCCTTCCAAAAGAGAGATCAAGGATGTAGGAAGCACAATGAAGGTGAGGGTATAATTCGACAGCTCCTGCTCCGCTTTCTTGGGGTGAGAAGACTCACCATTTTATAGACCTAAAGGTTTGATTTGAATGTGCATGCAGGGGCGCCACTTAGCCATCATGCCTTGTCAAGGGAGAGAAGATTCCTCCCTGATTAAGGGCTCCATGACCGCCTCTATGACTGCCTATTTGAGCTTTGAAACGCTCACTCACACTCCCATGCATTGAAGGTGGAGTTGAGTGGTGGATCTGGGCTGTCATTTGTCAAGGTTTGACTTTTTTCTCATCAAACCTGCTATTCGCTCCACCCTAGAGCGATTGTTGCTAATCGTCCCGGGGTGGGACGAATAGCATTCTAATCGTCCCAGGGTGGAACGAATAAGGAGCAGGGTGCTTGAAAGGTGCCAAATTGACCTCTGACCTTCCAAAACTACTTTGGGAGTGGTTAGGACCACTGTTTAACCTCTGGGGGCTGCCCTAGGGGCTATGTATGCCAATTCGGTTAGTGCTTGTAGCCACATAATCATATTGGTGTTGTTTTGGTGTCTACAGATGCCCCTTTTTGGGATGCGCTATGCATGGCGCAGCACTAAGCAAAAATAGATAACCAAAGCACTTAATGATTAGGTTTTCTTAGTAACCTAACCAAATTTTTATGCCCCAAGTATAGAAAGGGCACACATTCTTGAATCCTTGCTTCTAACGAGCTAAGGAGCTTAATTCAAGTGTTAACCTTTTTCGGTGAGGTGTTACTTGATCTTGGACATTGTTCAGTCATGAATAGGCAAAGGGCACAACATTTTGTCTGTGGGAACCTTGAGTTCATGATTCTAGAATGCCAAGTGTCTGATTAGCTTGTGATTATTGCTTGTTTACTGCCCCAAGCATTAGCATGATTGTCTTTGTCAATGATTATTTGAATGCATGCCATTTCCTTGATTGGGTGTGTATTTGTTGATTGGTGACCAAGTGTGACTATCTCCTCAAGCGACGAATCTATGAGGGAATGACTGAAATGAGAAAAGCAACGAGTCGCTTGACCTAAGATGACTTTTGTAAGGGTGCCTTCAATTATTTTCCGTTGAATGCTTATGCAGTTTCCCAACATTTGGACATGTTTTTGGTGGGTTTTACCCCTTTTTTGTGACGCTTATTGGGGCTGAAATTATCAAAAATTCGTCCTCCTATGGAGCGGTCCAGCTATGGTAGCCGTATTAGGGAGTAGGATATTGATAATTTGTGGCCTCGACATGAGTTTTGTATGCCAAGAATGTCATGCACAAAGGCGCCTTTGTTCAACAATTTTATTATTGTTTTTTGGTGGGTTTTGACCCTTTTTGTGATGCCTTTTGGGGATGAAATTGTCAAAAATCCGTCCTCCCATGGAGCGTTCTGGCTATGGTAGCCTTATTAGGGAGTAGGATAGTGAGGATTTGTGACCCCAACGTTGGTTTTGGATGCCATGAATCGCAGGCACAAAGGCACCTTTGTTCGGCAGTTTTATTATTATTTTTTGGTGGGTTTTGACCCTTTTGTGACGCCTTTTGGGGATGAAATTATTGAAAATCCATCCTCCTGTGGAGCGGTTTGGTTATGGTAGCCTTCTTAGGGAGTAGGATAGTGAGGATTTGTGACCCCAACATTGGTTTTGGATGCCATGAATCATAGGCGCAAAGGTGCCTTTGTTCGACAGTTTTATTATTGTTTTTTGGTGGGTTTTGACCCTTTTTATGACGCCTTTTGGGGATGAAATTGTTGAAAATCCATCCTCCGTGGAGTGGTCCGGTTATGGTAGCATTATTAGGGAGTAGGATAGTGAGGATTTGTGACCCCAATGTTGGTTTTGTATGCCAAGAATAGCAGGCGCAAAGGTGCCTTTGTTCGACAGTTTTATTGCTGTTTTTGGTGCATTTTGGATGCAGTTTTGGTTGTTTTTGATTTTCTTGCTATGTAATCGTCCTAGGGTGGGACGATTACTAGTTTTGTAATCATCCCAGGGTGGTACGAGTGCTAACTAGAGCGCTCATCCTAGGGTGGAATGATTACAGGCCTAAGAGTCTATATAAGGGCCAAAACTAGGTTTTGGGCTCATTTGCAATTGTTTTTTCTGGCAATTTGGAGCTGTGGGGAGGAGGAGTGCTAGTTTGCGAAGTGGAGCACAACTGAATTTTTGTGGACACCATGAGTTCAAGGACCAGATCCTCGAGTGGCAGAGCCGAGGTGAGACCAGTAGGTGCTCCTTCCTTCTTGTTTTTTGTTTGTTTTTATATGAATTTTTGTTCGCACTTAAGGTTAAAAACCCTAGGTTGAATTTGTCTTATTGTATTTTTTTTTTGTTCTTGATTGTACAGTTTAGTTGATTGATCTGTACTTTGGCTATACAGTTTAGTAATTTTGTTTTTTTGTACATTGTTTGTCATCTGTACAATTTATTTGAATGTTTTTGTTTAAATTAAGGTTGAAACCCTAATTTGTTCTTTGTTGTTTTATTGTTTTTGTGTACACTGTTGTACATTTGTTTTGTTGTCATTTTTTAATGTTTTTGTGTTGTTTTTGTTTTTTAGGTTGTGAAGAGTCGGTATCGCCAACCGAATGTGTTCTTAGATGCTTAGGATGCATTGACTGTTGTGGATTGGGAGTGGCTTGATGCCCTTGGGCTCAAGTAGGTGACGCGGTTGGAGATTGTGGTGGGGGATCGAGAATATCTGACTGCCTTGATCAATTTGTGGGATCCCCACACTAACACCTTTCATCTCCCAACAAGGGAGATGATAGTGACTCTAGAGGAAATGTATCAGATTCTATGGATTTTGATAGACGAGATGCCCATTCGAATGACTCCTCGTGATCAGTGGATGACGATGTTGACACAGTGCTTTGGGCATGCGACAGAGATGGGGGTGGATAGGGCGGTGTAGAGTGTAGAGGGGGACTGCCTGATTGGATGGATTCTAGTGTGGTGGTGGTTTGATAAGGGCATATTAGGGGTGAGGCATGCTCTGATGATGACTCTCATCTCTGATATGCTACTTCCCAACTCCTCATGTGCGAGGTTCCCTTGGAACCTACTTGAGGTAGTGTTTAGACTGGTGGAGTGCCTGATAGCAGCGCCACTTATTATGAGATGGGGTCAAACACTATTGGCACAGCTGTATGATGAGCTGTACGAGGTATGCTACCAGAGGTGGAAGGGGATTGGGTATAGCTATCTCTTGTAGTGATGGGGGTGGTAGCACATAGCTGTGGAGCAACCGTAGGGGTTGCATTGGACCACTCGGGGTGCGATGGTGGATAGGGAGATTGGGTATGTTGTTCTATGGTAGAGGTCAGAGGAGCAGGGGCAGAGTCGGTGGTAGGCAGGTGTCATAGGGCACTATACTGATGCCTTCTCTCATATTGCTCCAAGGGAGGTGTTCTTGTGGCCATACCGAGACTATCCAGCCTAGCCTAAGGCTGGGGAGTGGCTTCGATGGGCGCGCAAGGGGAGGTGGTTGATTAGGTGGTACAAGAATGAGTAGGAGTACTTCCCTTATGTTCGGGTGACTCAACAGTTTGGGGTGTGCCAGGGATTTCCTGGTGAGCCCTTGATCTATTGATGTTGGGGCGATGAGAGGACTCTAACCTGACCAATTATTGAGCCACTAGGTGAAGAGTGGGATGCAATGATTGATGTCCCTGATGTGGACAATGTTAGGGTTACTACAAAGTATGACCAATGGTGGACTATGCTGCGATGGCGGGGTGAGGGGCCTCTAGGAGGTCTAGATGCGGTAGCAGCAGGTGATGGGGTTGCAGAGGCACCAGGGGAGGGTTGGGGGGCTCCGCTCGACGATGCAGATATGGTGGAGGTTGATGACTTCACTGGGGATGATGTAGGGGTTTCGGAGCAGTCGGATACACAGGACGTCTCGGAGCAGTAGGTGCCGGAGCAGCGTGCCATCCCAGATATGCCCATGCCTTAGGCAGTCCTAGGGGATATGGAGGCTAGGTATCACGCTAAGATAGCACGATTAGAGGAGCTACTACGAAGACGGGATGAGGAGCACCGAGATGAGAGGGAGCTCCTACGGATCAGTTGGCACAACAAGATGACGCATTGGTCATGTACTACCGACGAGATGTGGAGTGGGGTCAGTGTCGAGTGGAGTTGGAGGCCGAGATTATCCACCTTGATGGGTAGTTACCTGAGCTCATTGGAGGTGGATCGTCGCATCGTACGAGAGGTAGCAAGACTGAGCAGTCGACATCCTCTCATCGTAGGCGGCTAGGTGAGGGTAGCTCTAGTGGGCATGATGTGGGGGCTGGCAGTAGTCACCCTGAGAGGTCCCATAGGACCCACACCACTTAGGGTAGTTCTAGTCGCACCGATCCTGCATGATCATGGTGGCCGAATCCCTAGGCTTGGGGTTTTTGGGTTTTTGATTTTTTTTGTGAGGTTAGAGGACCGACTTATTATCCTGCGAGCATTTTTTTGGTGATATATACATGACTTTATTTTTTATTATACACTTGTCGTGATTTATTGTTACTTTTATACACATGTATTTATGTTGATGTATGCATATGCTATTATGAATGCGATTGTTTCTAATTATATGATGTATGCATATGGAATGGATGAAATGATTTATTGATAACTTGGTGGTGGCACCATAGACTGTACAAGATTTTTTGGCTTTCTGTACTATGTGATTGCTTTGTGGAATGACTTTGCATGTGTAATATTTTTTTGTTTGTATTTTTTGGTGGTGATGTAAGAATGAAATGTACCACAGGTGTTCTAGAATGTAGTTAAGTTTTTTCTAAGACTCATATGTTTTAACTAACTAGCCAAGACTGTATATTTATCTCACAAGACTTTTGAACAAGGTACGAATCAGACTTGAGTTTGATCAAGTTATTTCACATCCCTGTGTGTGCGATTGAATTTTTTTATGTGGTAGTTGTCAGGATACCGCCAGTGCCAGATAGGCTATCAACCAAACCTGTACTGAGGATCACCTAATTATCTCCACTAACTCCTTTGTTGTATTTAGTAAGATTAATCTACGATGCAATCTAGGATACCATAAGCTAGCTCATCCACATGTAAACATTGATCTGTACACAATTTAATGTGACAGATATATCGTCATGCGGGAGGTTTGCCGCCAGTGACAGTAGGCTATCCACAAAATCGGTACTAAGGATCACCTCATGACCTTTCGAATGCTAAGAGTTTAAGGGATTCAAGTTTGACTCCCTTCTTTTATTTACTTTTATTGGGATACTTGCTCTCGTATGTAGTGATAAAAATCACTGTTTATTTTTATTTTTTCTTTTGAGTAAGGGATTGGTATTTTGAGTGATGAGAATCACTATTTCTTGTGCTTTTTGATGTATGCACCGTGTGGGTTTTGATGTCAAACTTTGGAGTTTTTATTTTGAATTTTTGCAATTTTTTTGGATATTTGCAACTTTTTGAGAATTTGGGATTCTTGGGGAATTGGGTAGGGAAGATGCTTGTCCTTTTTCCAACTCTCAGCATTCTTGGGGTCACTCACAAAGGGGGATGAGCGAGATAACCTTTTCACTATATGGTATCCTAGATTGCTTTGCAGGTTTCATATTTTGTTCACACAACTTGGGAATTTTTTGTGTTTTAACTTGTGTTGGGATGCGACATAACAAGGTGTGATCCAAGTAAAACTCTACCTTTATAAAAATCTGTTTGAATTTGTACAATTTTTGGCTAGAAATCTAAAGACAGCTGAATGACGAAAGCCCTGGATACATTAGAAGACAACTGATTATGATATGGTGAAAAATGTGGATGGCGTTTATTTTTGTTGGACTATTTACAAAGTGGAAAAATGCGAAAAATGATGGAATTGTCGAGTAATTACAGTCTATGGTGCATTTGACCTGTATGACCAACAAATATGCAATGTATGTTTGCGATGCCTAATGCAACTTATTATTATTGTTTTTTTTGTGGTTCGACTTTTAAGAGTATGCATGGAAGTGAGATAATTTTTTTGTTATTTTTGATTATTTTATTGTTTTTGAAAATTCGTTATGGTTGGTTTACCCCGAGTGGGTGCGGACCAAGTGATTCTTTCGGATCCTTGGAGGTTTTGACCAAAGGGATTATAGATACCTTTGGGGCATTTTGGGTGACCAAGCGGTTGTGGGAACCCTTGGGGCTTTTGACCAAAAGGGTTTATAGATACCTTTGGGACGTTTTGGGATGACCAAGCGATTGCGGGAATCCTTGGAGCTTTTGGTTTGACCAAAGGGACTATGGGAACCTTTGGAGCATTTTGGGTTGACCAAGCAATGATGGGAATCCTTGGAGCGTTTGGTTTGACCAAAGGGATTATGGGCACCTTTGGGGCATTTTGGGTGACCAAGCGGTTGTGGGAACCCTTGGGGCTTTTGGTTTGACCAAAGGGTTTATAGATACCTTTGGGGCATTTTGGGATGACCAAGCGATTGCGGGAATCCTTGGAGCTTTTGGTTTGACCAAAGGTATTATGGGCACCTTTGGGGCGTTTTGGGTTGACCAAGCGATGATGGGAATCCTTGGAGCATTTGGTTTGACCAAAGGGATTATGGGCACCTTTGGGATGTTTTGGGTGACCAAGCGATTGTGGGAACCCTTGGAGATTTTGGTTTGACCAATAGGTTTATAGATACCTTTGGGGCGTTTTGGGGTGACCAAGCGATTACGGGAATCATTAGAGATTTTTGGGGTGACCAAAGGGATTATGGGCACCTTTGGGGTGTTTTTGGGTTGACCAAGCGATTGTGGGAATCCTTGGAGCTTTTTTTGGGTGGGCCAAAGGGATTATGGGCACCTTTGGGGCATTTTTGGGTTGACCAAGCGATTGTGGGAATCCTTGGAGCTTTTTTGGCGTGGTCCATGGCTCTTTTAAATGTGGAATGGCCTCAAATAACAGATGTTCAAGGGTTCTAGTTCCTTTATTCCATCAAGAGAGGCTAGCCGGTATGTTCTAGGTCCTATTTTACTATCAATTACATAAGGACCTAACTAGTTTTCCGCAAACTTGTCCCTTAGATGGGGCGACAAGTTAGAATTTGTTGGTTCTATTTTAAGACCAAGTCGCCAACCTGAAAGTCCCTCAGGTGAACTTTCATGTTGTATGCTTTCTTAAGTGGCTCTTGGTAGATACGCAAATGCTCGAGAGCATTGATGCATCATTTTTCAAGAAACGTAAGCTGGTCTAACCGGGCCTATCACGTAGTGTCATCATCGATGAACTCTTGCATTGATATGCATAGGGAAGGTATTTCCAACTTGAGAGGCATGACTACCTCGGAGCCATACACCAGCAAAAATGGAGTCACCGCAATGGGCGTCCGAATGCTAGTGCGATAAGCCCACAGAGAAAGCGGGATTTGAATGTGCCAATCCTTATGACTATCTGTGACCATATTTTTAAGGATGGCAACTAGAGTTTTGTTCGACGCTTCTGCTTGCCCATTTGCCTGTGGATAATAGGGTGTTGAAAAATTGTGTTGAATTTTGTACTTTGTTGTCAAAGCACGCACATCTTTGTTCTTAAATGACATCCCATTATCCGAGATGATCTTGGATGGAATACCAAAATGACATATGATGTTATGTAGAATAAACTCCACAATGCGAGGTCCAGTCATAGAGGTAAGCATAATTGCTTCCACCCACTTGGTGAAGTACTCTATGGCCGTTATGATAAATGTGTGATGACCTGACGACGTAGGGGAGATATTTTCTATTAGATCTAAGCCCCATTGCAAAAATGGCCAAGCCGATTGGATCGGCTACAAGGCCTAAGAAAGTATGTGTGTCAAATTAGCATGGTGTTGACATTTCATGCACTTCCTTACATACGCACACCAATATCGCTCTAAAGATGGCCAATAATAGCCCATGCAAAGAATGCACTCTGTGATGGCCATACCACTAAAATGGCCACTGCATGTACCATCGTGCACTTGGGTGATCGCCCAAGTGGACTCTTGTTGGTCCAAGAAACGAAGGAGGATTCCTTCGTAGCTTCGATGGTACAAAATGTCTCCTAGCAAGACATGTTTTGCCGCTTTATGTTTGAATTATCTTTTCGCGACATGCGACAATCCAAGTGGGAGGCTACCTAACTTGAGATAGTCTCTTATGGGTGTGTACCAATACTGCTGATCAAAAACCTTGATGGTATGAATGACCAATCCCTCTTGAAGTTCATCCCTAGCAAAAGCTGATAGGGAAAGAACTTGTAAGAATAGCATTGTGTTGCTATTAAGAGGGGTTGGGGAGAACAAGGACCCCCAGTTGACGTGATTCACATTATCATGGATTTGAGAGAACTTATCTTGAGATAGTTCAATCTGGATCAGGTGGATTCCTGGCGTTAGGTTAGAGCTTGCATGCTCCATCATGGATTGCAATAATGTTTTGACTTGAATGGTTATCATATCACCAAAAATGTCTTGTGGGATTAGTGACCCCAAGGACGCCATAGTGTTCGCAAAACTATTCGATGATCGAGGGAGTGCCTTGATGTTGTACCATTCAAGATTTGCTAGGAATTTATCCACAAGGGCTTTGTAGGCCTGCAAAACTGGGCATTTACATTGGAATACCCCTTTTACTTGGTTGACAATTAACAACGAATCACCAAAGATGTTCAAGCGTTTTATGTTCATGGTGATGGCTATCGGAAGACCTATGAGTAAAGCTTCGTATTCGACATTGTTATTGGTACACGAGAAATCAAGTTTAAATTATAGAGGCATTGGAGCCCCTTACGGTGTGAAGAATACGATTCTCGTGCCACACCCTTGCTCACATTTAGAACCATTAAAAAATAGGGTTATATCAACCTGTGACTTAGGCTCATCAGAATCTGGTGATTCTGAGACATGGAAGACCCCATCATCGAGAAGATCTATGGTCAAAGGTTGATCGTCTTCGAGAGGAGCCTCTGCTAGTTGATCGGCGATGACTTGACCTTTGATGGACTTTTTTCCAATGAATTCGATGTCAAACTCCATCAACAACATGATCCATTTTGTCGTGCGGCTATGTTAGGACCCTCCTAACGTAACTCTTAATCATATTATATATTATACTGTATTATAAAGGGACACATCCCTTCACCATTCACACCTTTTAGATAAGATGTAAATAGGACAAAGAGGATGCTCCAAAGATCATCCAAGAACATTAATTTATTATATTGTGGGTTTCTGCCTTTCAATACAAACTGCGATTCTATTCAAACAACGATTCTTTTCTGCATTCAATTCAGATTTCAAGTTGCAGGTTCATAACAACTGGATCAGAGCTAAAAAGACCTAATTTTTTTTTCCCCACCCTGCTCTAGTTACTGACAGGCCATTACTCGACAACGTTTTCTTTTCAGCACACATTCTAACCATTACTGACGGAACTGTTACACAGTAGGCCATAGTCGCCAGCAAAGGTAGCATATAGAATTTTTTGGACAACATCATACATTATCGAAGTTAGAAAATCCCAACAGCGAGTGCAGGCGAGGAAAATATTATTCGATGTGAACAAAGAGCAGTAAGTACAAAAAATTAAACGCGGCAGAGACAAACAATTTTTTCTGACAAAACTAATTTCTGCATATTCAACTCACTTATAAACCAACCACACCCTAAATGGCCGAGGGAAGACGATCTCAAGACACAATGAAGGATATTGCGAAGGAGGTTTCAAAAGAAATTACGAAAGAACTCTCGCAGTTTTCCAAGGAAATGAGAGACATGATGCAAGGAATGGCATTTTGGAAGGACAATTTAGAAGATAAAATCGCTACCAAAATAGCAGACCTAACCATAAACATCACCAACTCGAATATAGATATATCCACTAAATTGGATGCTACAACCCATTCCATGGACTTAGTACAACAAAATTTGTTGCTCATGCAAAATGGACAACAGAACACTACGCCACCACAACAAACATTAATAAGGGGACCACATACATCAATCCTTCCCCGTACCACAAAACTAGATTTTCCAAAATTTGATGGAGGTGACCCCACAAATTGGATATATAGGGCAGACCAATATTTTTCCTTATATCAAATTTCGAAGATTCAGAAAGTCCGTATCGCATCATTTCACTTGGAACAAATTGCTACCCAGTGGTATCAATGGTATGAGAAAACAAAAGGTCCGCCCACATGGATCGAATTGACAAAAAACTTAATGTTGCGATTTGGCCCCATTAAATTTGAAGACTTCACAGGAGCCCTCACTAAACTGCGAAAAACCTCCACCGTAAGGGAATACCAAGCACAATTTGAGAAATTGGCGAACCTTACAACAGGACTAGATGCATCATTCTTCCAAAGTTGTTTCATTAGTGGCCTAAAAGAAGACATTAGAATGGAGGTAAAAATACAAAAGCCTATCGATATGATGCATGCAGTGGCATTAGCACAAATGATAGAAGAGAAGAACAATAACCAGGCGAATAGGAAGAGTTTTTTCAGGAAAAACACCAAATACCTACACCAACCAAAAACTGAATAAGGTCATGCCAATTAAACGAATTAGCCAAGAGGAGCTAAAAGAAAGATGAGAAAAGGGCCTATGTTTCCACTGCGATGAAAATTTTACCCCCAACCACAAATGCATCTCATCAAAATTATATATTTTGGACACAATTGATTGCACTCCCAAAGAGGAGGATGACATAGAAGTAGAAGTAATAACTGAGGTTGCAGAAGAAAACCAAGAAGATAAAACAAAAATATCCTTTAACGCATTAGCAGGATACTCGATTCCACAAACAATGAAGGTAAAAGGGTATTTTAAGAAACAAAACCCTATTGTGCTCTTAGAATCTGGTAGCACTCACAATTTTATAGACCCCATTTTGGCCAAACAAGCTAATTGCTTTATATATCCCTGCAATAGCTTCAAAGTCATGATTGGCAATGGAGGGAAAATTGCATGTAAAGGCAAATGCAGGAATATCAAACTCACGATGGAGGAATATAACATGAAAGCAGATATGTATGTACTACAATTAGGAGGATGTGATATTGTTTTGGGAGTACAATGGCTACAAAATCTCGACAAAATTCAATGGGAATTTGAAGAGTTATGGATGCAATTTATACAAAACAACCAAACATACACAATTCAAGGTTTAAAAACAGGTCCCACACAAATCGTAAGTTCCCATAGAATGGAAAATATTCTTCGAAAAGGAGGAAGAGGCATGGTTTCCCAACTATTTTCCTTGCAAAACACCACCGAAGAGCAACCAGAGGCACCCGAATTAATAGAACTCCTAGAGAAACATGATAAAATATTCAAAGAACAAGAGGGATTACCTCCACAACGAAGCCATGATCATGCTATTCAATTACTTTCGGGACACCAACCTCCAAATATTAGACCTTACCGATATCCATACTTACAAAAGACGGAAATAGAAAAATTAGTACAAGACCTACTAAGGGCAGGGGTCATTCGACCTAGTAGAAGTCCCTACTCTTCGCCAGTCATACTAGTAAGAAAAAAGGATGGATCATGGCGCCTATGCGTGGATTTTCGTGCTCTCAACAAAATAACGATTAAAGACAAATTTCCTATTCCAATCATTGATGAACTACTCGATGAACTAAATGGAGCCGCATATTTTTCTAAACTCGATTTACGATCAGGTTACCACAAAATTCGAGTTAAGAAAAGCGATATACCCAAAACTACTTTTCGCACCCATGAGGGACATTATGAATTCTTGGTGATGCCTTTTGGCCTCACCAATGCTCCATCCACATTTCAAAGTCTTATGAATAAGGTATTTTCTCCCTTCCTTCGAAAATTTATTTTAGTTTTCTTTGACGATATTTTGATTTACAGTAAGACATGGGAAGAGCACTTAACACATATAGCGCAAGCACTCAAAATCTTGGAAGAAAATCAATTATACACAAAGCGATCAAAGTGTTCCTTTGGGAAATAGGAAATTGAATATCTTGGACATATTGTCTCCAAGGAAGGAGTTAAAGTAGACCCCCAAAAAATTGAAGATGTGGAAAATTGGCAAATTCCAAAAACTCTAAAAGGGTTGCGTGGGTTCTTAGGATTAACGGGCTATTATCACAAATTTGTTAAATATTATGGGAAAATAGAAGCACCCTTAACAACCCTACTTAAAAATAATGCCTTCATATGGTCTCCAAAAGTGAATGAAGCTTTCATGAATTTGAAAAATGCCATGTGTACGACCCCCGTCCTAGCTATGCCAGATTTTTCCCAACCATTCATTATTGAAAGCAACGCTTCCAGATTGGGAATGGGAGCGGTGCTCATGCAAAATGAGAAGCCCTTAGCCTTTACTAGTAAAGCATTTTCCAAAAAGAATTTAGCACATTCCACTTATGAAAAAGAAATGTTAGCTATGGTCCATGCTATCCAACATTGGAGACCATACCTTATTGGAAAAAATTTCATTATCCGCACCGACCACCATAGCCTAAAATACCTTCTTGAACAACGGATAACCACTCCAGAACAACAAAAGTGGGTAACAAAACTATTAGGCTATGATTATGAAATCATCTACAAAAAAGGGAAAGATAACATGGTTGCGGATGCACTTTCCAGAAAGTTCAAAGAAACTTCACAATTACATGCTTTTTCCTACCCCATCCCTACATGGATCGAACAAGTCAAGGATGAATGGTATGCGGACCGTACTATACACACCATAATTCAACAACTACAACAAAATCCCATGAGTAAACCCCACTACTCTTGGCAAGGTAACATGCTCCGTTACAAAGAACGTTTGGTCCTCTCACCTACATCGGTTTATCGTCCAAAGATTCTACATGAGCTACACGCTACACCTACTGCAGGCCACTCTGGATTCCTAAAAACCTACAAAAGAGTGACTAAATCATTTTATTGGCGAGGGATGAAAAATGATATCAAGAAGTTCGTCAATGAATGTGAAACATGCCAAAGAAATAAAGGTGAAACAGTAGCAACACCGGGCCTTCTTCAACCTCTACCCATACCAACTAGGACATGGGAGGATATTTCAATGGATTTCATTGAAGGTCTTCCAAAATTCGTAGGAAAAATGATGATCCTAGTGGTGGTAGATCGTTTATCTAAATACGCCCATTTTTTTCCAGTAGCTCACCCCTATACCGCTAGTACTATTGCTCAAATATTCCTTGACAATATTTTTAAATTACATGGCATGCCTTCTACTATCGTTAGTGATTGTGATCCCACTTTCACTAGTAATTTTTGGAAGGAATTATTTAAACTCCAAGGTACGTGACTTCGGATGAGCTCCGCTTACCACCCACAAATGGATGGTCAAACTGAAATTGTCAATAAGTGCTTAGAAACCTATCTCTGATGCTTTATTTCCACCAAACCCCTTCACTGGGTTAAATGGCTTCCACTAGCTGAATGGTGGTATAATACCACATATCACACAACCATAAAATGACCCCTTTCGAAGCATTATATGGCCAATCACCCCCATCTCTAACCTCTTATCTTCTAGGAAGTACAAAAGTACCAGTTGTAGAGATGGAGCTGGTCACTCGAGATAATATCATTCGCGCTCTGAAGGACAATCTACATATCGCTCAACATCGCATGAAGCAACAAGCATACCAACATCGGACTGAAAGGGTTTTTCAAGAAAGGGATATGGTATTTCTCCGTCTCCAACCATATTGTCAAACTTCATTGAAAATAAAAGGGTCGCAAAAATTAGCACCAAAATTTTATGGCCCTTATAAAATTCTACAACATATTGGACCTGTTGCATATAAACTTGAATTACCAGAATCTTCCAAAATCCATCTGGTATTTCATGTTTCTTGTCTTAAAGCCGTAATAGGCACTAACATCATTACGCAAAGGCACTAACATCATTATGCAAACTCAACTTCCAAAATTTTTAGATAATGGAGCTCTTGTGGTTGAACCAGAAGCTATCCTAGACCGACGTATGTACCGCCTCCGTAACCACACCATCACCGAGGTATTGATTCAATGGAAAGGTCTACCTCCAGAGGATGCTACATGGGAGACACTCCACCAGATTCAACAACAATTTTTGCAATTCCAACTTTGAGGACAAAGCTTTTTCAAAGGAGGGTGGCATGTTAGGACCCTCCTAACATAACTCTTAATCATATTATATATTATATTGTATTATAAAGGGACACATCCCTTCACCATTCACACATTTTAGATAAGATGTAAATAGGACAAGGAGGATGCTCCAAAGATCATCCAAGAACATTAATTTATTATATTGTGGGTTTCTGCCTTTCAATACAAACTACGATTCTATTCAAACAACGATTATTTTCTGCATTCAATTCAGATTTCAAGTTGCAGGTTCATAACAGGCTAGTATGATAAGTATGACTCATCATGTATCACAATGGATTCTCCTTAGACACAACATACGTCATATTTCTCAGCATGTAATGGCATAACTTTTTGGTGGTAAATACCACTGCCAAGCATAGCTTCTCAACGTATGCATAGTTAAGTTCGTAACTGAATAGGGTGCAGCTAAGATAATAATTAGCCTGTTCTTTATGTAGTTCATTTTTTTGGGCTAGCATGGCGCCCAATGCCACCTCAGTAGCTAAGATGTATAAATAGAATGACACTCCTGGTCTAGGTGGTGTGAATACTGGAGATGAAGCCAAGTATTGTTTAATGTCATCGAAGGCTGACTGACACTCATCATCCCAATGAAATGCTACCCATTTGTGCAATAATTTATTCATGGGTCGACACTTATCGGATAGCTGCGCTATGAAGCGCTTGATTGATGCGACCTTTCCCTATAAGCTTCTTAGCTGCCTGATGGTGGTTGGGGGAAGCATTTAAAGGATTGCCTTGACTTTATTTGGATCTACCTTGATGCCTCATTTTGAGACTATGAAACCCAAGATTTTTCCAGATGTGACGCCAAATACGTACTTCTTGGGGTTTAGCCTAACTTTGTGTTCAATGAGGCGATCAAGGATCTTGCACAAGTCATCGAGATGATCTGGGTGCAAAAGATATTTGGCCAACAAATCATCCATATAATATTCCAAATTTTTATGCATGTGATCGTGGAAGATGTATGTCATAGTACGTTGGTAGGTGGCACCAATATTTTTAAGGCCAAAGGGCATGACCTTATAACAAAATGTCCCCCAAGACGTCGTGAATGCTGTTTTGAGTTGATCATCAGGATTGATACGAATCTGGTTGTATCCCGAGAAACCATCCATGAGAGAAAGCATTTTGTGACCTGCTATAGCATCTACCAATGCGTCAATGCTAGGTAAGGGGAAATCATCCTTGGGACTCACTTTGTTTAGATCTCAAAAATCGATGCATATGCGAATCCTCCCGTACGGATTCTTGACGGGTACCATGTTGGACAACCATAGTGGGTAATCCACGCAGATGACAAACTATGCATCCAATAGCTTTTGTAGCTCGTCTTTGACCATTAAGGCCATTGTTGGGTGCATCTTACGTAGTTTTTGCTTGACTGGCTTGACTGTCGGATCAAGCGTTAGATTATGCGTGACTAGCTACAAGTCTAGCCTCGACATGTCTTTGTAGGACCATGCAAAAACCTCCTTCTTCTCTTTAAGAAGGGCAATGTAATCGGCTTGCTCTTCGGGGGATAGACTTACCCCTAGCTTGGTGATTTGCGGATTCATTGGATCAGAGCCGATGTCTACGTCAATCGTCTCTTTGAATGACATGTGGGACCCGTCCTCCAACTGGTGTGGAGTTGGGATTAGGTGGATATCATTTGCTGAATTTAGATCTACGTTTGAAACATCGGGTTCCTCTTCAGCATGGAATATATCCTGAGTTTGTCCTGGGGTGAAATGAAACATCTCATTGCAAGGCTAGTACTCTGAAGGAGATGGTGGCGAGTTAGCATGATCCCAGTCTATGGAATCTAGGTTTAGATACAATGGTCATGATAGATCAACTAGATTGCGGATGGGGGCGATTAAGTCAATGGAGATCATGTTGATGAAGTGAATTTGGTCTCCATTATCACATGGGTGGTGACTCGGACATCCTTGGTGATATTTGTGCTCTGGATCTGGCTCTGTGGGTATTGGAACAAAAAGATCAGCCCTATGTGCGGATAGAAGGATAGGATCTACCTTTGGCACTGATGGCTCTATAGGGTCTCTGGGTGGAAGGTGCTCTCTGTATGCTTGAAGTTGTGGATGCAGCACTTGGTCCAACTATGTTTGGTTCAAATGCCACCTATGCCTTGGCCCCATGTTTAGTTGTTCAAACATGTCATCAATATCCATGGGGTATTGCTGCTTTCGCATATGGTTGAGATATGCCATCTCAGTC
The DNA here is from genome assembly GCA_028583015.1 of Wollemia nobilis. Classification (NCBI taxonomy): domain Eukaryota; kingdom Viridiplantae; phylum Streptophyta; class Pinopsida; order Araucariales; family Araucariaceae; genus Wollemia; species Wollemia nobilis. The sequence goes on along the minus strand of JAQPPZ010017190.1, from coordinate 5,408,995 downwards.
TCATCTTAATAATCGCTATCGAAGATCCATAGGCCTTCATTGGCTCCAAAAACTATTTGCGGCATGTGAGGCTCATTCTGTTTGAGCAAGTTGATTTGGTCCCATCGGGGTTGTTTCGCTTTCTGTGAGAGGACTTGATTCTCTTGAGGTGGCAATTTCTCGATTGGAGCATTCAAGGGGAACATCACCTTGAAGTTCTCCTGATAGTCATCTATGGGCATAACTTGCGAGTGATTGCTATCGGACTCGAAAGGGTCCCAAGGTGCTACCTCATACTCTGACTCATCTTCTGAAGATCCTTCTTGGCATTGTCTATATCCCTCTTGGAGGCAAGTTCTTGAACTTTCCCCTTTTTTGATCGAAGGGGAGGAGTTGTTGAGGCCCATAAGGTTGGTTGTTAGCAATGGGAGATAATACCCCAATGTGTATGTTGTGTTAGGATTGACATATGGATCTTGTGCCAACCCATCCTTGTTGCCTAGACCTAGGCCTTGCATGTTTTCTACCAAGATGTCAAGGGGCAGAGGGTGGTTGAACCCTACTCCTAATTTGTTGTATGGCATCTGATATCTTGGTTGACAAAGAATGCACACCCCTTGTTCATAGCTGCCCAACCCATATCCATGCCAATTACACTGGCCAAGGTATTTCAAAGTGAAGTCTGGGTTGAACAGATAGTTGACATTCTTAGCAAAGGGCTCTTCGTCCTCTTCTTCTTGCAGGTAAGGTTCAATGCCATTGTCGAGGCCCCCATATACAAAATTTTTCTGATTTTGTGAGTAACCCAAAGGGACAATAGTGCCAATGGGGATGCGAGGTCTCCCCACGTCCTGCATGGACTCAAGCGTGGGTGTTGCCATAATGTTCCACACTAGGTATTCCCCCCAACCCGTATTGGTCATCTCAATGATGATCGTTGGTGATGGAGGGGGAGGGAATGGGAGTTCTTCCTGAGTCCACTCCATGTTAGGTGAACCAAGTGTCTCGACTTCCATTCGAATGGGCACATCTTTGGTGGAGATGGTTGAGACTAATGGTGGTACCTCTTCCAAGGGCTTCTTCCCATTGTCCTTTGGTGTGGCCATCGTAGGTAGCATCAGTGGTGTAAGAACAGATGACGAATATGGGCCCGATTGGTGATTTGATGGACTTAGTAGCGAGGATGTATGCAGAATCGAACCCTGTTTGGATGGATTCAACTGAAAGTCCAAATGTTTCGATGGGAGGGTCGATTGTGGCATCAGCTACACCGTATTACAATAATTGAAGGGCTCTAAGTCTACTGGGACTACATGCACTTGCCCTTCGTATGTGTACTTTAGGCATTTATGGGCTATCGAAGGGACACACTTCATGTCCCTGATCCAAGGTCGGCCCAACAAGATGTTGTAGGCCATATCACCTTCCAGGATGTGGCACAATGTAGGAATAGTCTTTTGTCCCACTTGGATGGGCAGGACAATTGTGCCAACCGTCGAGCATATCGCGTCATTGAATGCTCAAAGAGTATAGGTGGAGGCCATAATATGAGATGTTGGCAGCTTCAGGTGTTTCAATGCCACCATTGTGATTATATTACTGGACGAACCAGTGTCCACCAACACCCTCTTAAATGGAATCCTGTTGACCCGCACAATGACGTGCCAGGGTGGATCTGCCATATCACCAGTCATTGATTTTAGTTTGTGTTCTCTAAAGGTGATGACTGGTTCTGTACATCATTTTACATGTCCCACAAAGTTGTTGAAAGAATTTGCTTCGTGGGGTTGCAGCTCGATGGCTTTGAGTATCTCCATCAAAGCCTCATGATGGGGTGATGATTGTTGGATGAGCTCATAGATGGAGAGCCTAGCCGACGTGGTCCTTAAAATTTGGGTAAGTTTAGTCCAAATTATGGCCATTGGTCTAGGCAGGGGAGGTTGTTTAGGGTATTGTAGAGGTTGTGACGTTGATGGAACATCTCCTGTAGCTGCAGCGGGGGCAGCTGTGTTTGGGTACCTCTTGTTCCGTGTCACTATGCTTATCATCCCTACATACCCTTGCATGGGGCAATTTTGTGTCACCTCATTTACTTGTAGAATATTTATCTGCACATCATGGGCAGGCAGGGGGTCTTTGAATACCTCCATCTATTGGTTGCTTGGTGCTATGGGATTATCCACCGCTAGCATTTTGTTGTCTATTAGGTCTTGCACTAAGATTTTGAACTTCCAACACGCGTAAAGGTCATGTCCTTTCTACCGATGAAATCTATAGTACAAGTCTTCCCTATAGCCCTTAGGTTTTGGCGCGTTGGGGTCTATGGGTCAACTTTCTGGCAGGTTTATCAAGTTTACCACGGACAAACAGTCAAACAAGGAGTCTTTAGACTTTGTGAAGGGTGTGAATTATCGCCTAGGGTGACGCTGCTGATTTTGTTCTTGCCTATGATTTTCCTTTTCATAGCTGTAAAGAGGAACTGCTTGATAATTAGCCTTTGGGGGTTGTGTCGTTTGTGTAGGCTTTGGTATGTTTATGGCAACTTGATTGACCGCGGTGGGTTTCGGTTGTGTGGACCAAGTTTTGGCATTTTTGGGCCACTCTTTCTTATGTGGCTTGGAAATATCACCATCCTGTATCTTGATCTCCTCAATTATTCTGGCTTGCGCCAGGGCTTCCTCGAGAGTGGTATATTACTGTAGCTACAATAGCACGAAGATCGACCTTAGGCAACTTTTCGAGAACATTTGGGTCAGGTCAGCCATGGGAGGGAGGTAAGGAAGCTTTGAAAGCAACATTCTCCACCAATTTCCATAGGCCGCCATGGTCTCCTTCTCATATTATTTGAGGCTAGCTAGGTCACTTAATGATGCCTTCTTCTTGGTGTTGAAGGCAAAACATTCGAGGAACGCGTCCACTAGCTGGTCCAGGTTACTAATGCTATGCTTCGGAAACTGGGTAAAACAATCTAAGGTAGGGCTTGCGAACGTGGTTATAAACATTCTTAGAAGCAATGCATCATTGTCCTGAATGCCAAAGCATTGGCTCATGAATCTTGTCACGTGCTCTTGGGCATCTTCATCCCATCTAAAGATTGCCAATTGAGGCATTTTGAAGTGTTCAGGGTATGGGGGTACTGGCACTGAAGGATGCACAGGGTGACTGCAAAGCTGGCGTAAAGTGGGCTTTTGGGACCCAAAAGTCTTGGTATCCACAAACTCTAAGTGCTCTAACAACACTTTATATGCATAAGAAGATTTGATCTCTTCCTCCTTGGTTTGTTCCCATTGTGAATTACGGGGAACTTGAGGCCTATGGAGGGGTAGCCGGATAGCGCCCCCTACCTTGGTAGGGCATTTTAGCCCGCTCTTCTTCTTGCTTGAATTCCTCATAGGCTTCTTGAGGAGTTCCTAGGCGTGACCTATAAACATGGGTGGGTGCTTGAGGAGGGTGCCCATCATTGGTTCTGGGAGTGTTCTCCCGCTCAGGTCTAGGAGGTCTTGGAGGCAACACTTGATAAGGTCATGGAGACCTATATCGTACCAAGGGGTTATGCCTCTCATAAAGCTCTGTCCTATGTGTGCAAGGGGTTGGAATCCTCTCATGCATAATTTCTTGGAGCAACTCATCCGTCTGACATTGAATGCACTCTTTGCTAAGATGGTACAGGTGCTTTAACTGTTGTTGATCTTGCTCAAGCTATGTGATTTGCACTTGGTGGACGGTATGTTTGGAAAATTTCAAATCGATTTGTTACGCCATATTAGGTCTAGGAGGTCTAGATGCCTCCCCTACATATCTATCTCGATCGTAGTGATCCGATATCTCCATAGGTCGCTTCTCTCTGTCGAGGTTAGCAGCATTCACCCGAGGCTCTGGCCTCAGTAGGTGATCTTGATAAATAGCAGGTGCGGAGGCACATTGCTCTCGTGTTGTGTATTGCTCTTGAGGAATATAGTGGTTTTCCTCATGCTCCCTTTCATATATGTGAAAGGGGCGGGTAGAGTTGGCTCACCCTATCTGAAGAGCCTTGCGCTCTGGATTTGGCCTATTGTTTTTGATAGTAATGAGGGGTAGAGGAGGGATGATATAATCATGTGGCCCCTATTTATGGAATTTATGTTGTTCTAGCGCTTCCTCACACGGTGGCCACTCATAATGAGTGTATAAGGGGGCCTTCCTATGTATGTACTCCTCCTGAAAGGGTTTGTGTTGAATGGGAGTGCCCCTCGAAGGGGTGCCTCTATAGTCCTGTTTCGTCGTGGTGTGATGTGGATTATGTTGTAGGTCCAACCGCCAAGGTGGTATAACCAAGTCCTTGGGGCTATAACGGAGGCAACTTGTGCCCCCTTGTACACTTTTCATAGATTTTTCCCATGATTGAGCTTGGCTACGGGTGTACACCATGGTGGTAGTTCTATAAAAGATATGTATGTTTGTATATTCTTTACGATTTTTTATGCTACACCAAACAAAAAGGGGCCACATAAACAAAGAAGTGATTATCTCATTTACAGATTAAATGTGTGCCCTAAATCTGGTTCAGTGTGTTTTAATTTTTGTTTTGAAATCCTTATGAAGAAAATTTTGTTGTACATGTAATATGAGGGCTCTTATGTCTCCCAAAATGGTCGCCCCTTCAATATACCATTGCCAGGCCGTTATACCGAACCTCTCAATATACCCGCCATTACATGAGGGAAACTATTGGTATGCGAGAGCAGAACAGTATGTGGAACATAGGCGGTACGAAAGGGGAATCGCTCTATTTTTGAAACCTACCATAGAAGACTTATCCTCATGCATTGGGAATCACCCCAGCTACACTTGGTTAGCTTTCATCAGGATTTACGTCTAGCAACAGTTGCGATTAGGGTTATGTATGCAAAATTCAAGCCAAGGTGGTGATGAAATCCACCGTTGGTCTTGATCAAGTGTTGGGGTTTTATGACCAACTCCTTGATGTTTATATTATCACGTGGTGTGTGTGGTTATTTTTACTTGTGCAAAGAAAGGAAACATGCAGCAAACTTCTTTATGCAAGCAAAGAAAGCCAAAAAAAATCATAGAAACAGAGACAAAAAATTACAGAGGATGTTCAAAAAACCTACCTCTTCTCTGCCCAACCCAGATGCCCCTGAGTTTCTGTTCAGAAAATGCATAGAGAGCTAATAGTCTCGAGGTGGGATGAATAGTAGATCTGTATTCGTCGTAGGGTGGTATGAATATGTATTCGCCCTGGGGTGGCACGAATTCCAGTCTATATTCGTCACAGGGTGGCACGAGCAGCAGTCCAGCACCTGAAGGATTAACACCTGCAAGCAAAAACACAAAATTTTGATCAGAAACTTGATCCCAAAATCAGGGTACAGGGTCCCATCATGATTGCCCCTAAAAGAATTTCTACGGAAGCACAGGTACACCGGGTGCGATGCAAACAAAAGTAGTTGTATTAACGAAACGCTAAGTGCATGAAAAAGGGAAAGCAAAGCATGAATGAAACGAGATGTAAAGCAAAAAAAGGTGTAACATATTTTATTAATTTTTCTTATGATCAGGTTACAATATGTCTCCCCCCCTTTTTAGGGGCTTAGAGCCTTCGATACAATTTTGTTACACCAACAGATGGTGCGCTTCCCTTCGGGATATTTTGTGTGCCCACATTCGAAATGGGTGGGCCAAACGTCACCGTCGCTTGCATGAATATGTTCTTAGTTCCTTGCTTCCCCTTCGGTGTCGATATATTGCATACAGAGAAATAGCAAATGATTAATAGCACATGCGGATGGAGGGAAACATGCAATCCCCAAGGCCTCCGGTTAATGCATACATGAAATAACTAAAACAGTGATCAAAACTTATCAGAACGGAATGAAATTTAAACAGAAGCATGTAAACACCATCAAGGACACATTGCAAAAATAACAGTCAAGAAATCTACTATAGATTTCTAATTGCTTTGGGGTGGGACGATTAGGACTGTCACAAAACGTCTGAAAGTGACCTCCCAAATGTCCCACCCAGAGGCCTCCAAAACACTTGAAAACTTGGAGTTAGGAAAAGTGGTGCATTTTGAGATGACCCAGAAGGTTGGATTTTTTAGATTCTGTCCTGATAGCCCTATGTATAAAGGTGCTCCCTGTATGTTAGTAAAAGCATAAAATAATGAAAACACAGTAAAAACAAGTCATAATGCATTCAAAATTGAAAAAAAGCATGTATGAACCACATAAAACAAGATTCTAAAGAAATAGTGAAGAAATTTGCTATAGATTTCTAATTGCTCTAGGGTGGGGCGATTAGGACTACAACAGTGCGGGGGGCGCCCGAGGGCAGGACACCCACCGTTTGGTGCTTGGTTTTGACACCAATCCACTTGTGATGGGTCCAAAAACTCCTAGGGGGTTGTGTCAACAAATTGGGTGTGGGATTATGGTCAGTTGTTTGGGTTTTGGGTCCGGATTGCGCTCCTAATGTTCACCCAATAACCTCCCTTCCAAAAGAGAGATCAAGGATGTAGGAAGCACAATGAGGGTGAGGGTATAATTCGACAGCACTCCGTTTCTCCAAATTCTCTTGATCTATTTTCTTGGGGTGAGAAGACTCACCATTTTATATACTTGAAGGTCTGGTTTGAATGTGGATGCAGGGGCACCACTTGGCCATCATGCCTTGTAAGGGGAGAGAAGATTCCTCCCTGATTAAGGGCTCCATGACTGCCTCTATGCCTGCCTCTTTGAGCTTTGAAATTATCACTCGCACTCCCATGCATTGAAGGTGGAGTTGAGTGGCGGATCTAGGCTGCCATTTGTCAAGGTTTGACTTTTTGCCCGTAAAACCTGCTATTCGCCCCACCCTGGAGCAATTGTTGCTAATCATCTCGGGGTGGGGCGAATAGCATTCTAATCATCCCAAGGTGGAATGAATAAGGATCAGGGTGCTTGAAAGGTGCCAAATTGACCTCTAACCTTCCAAAACTACTTTAGGAGTGGTTAGGACCACTGTTTAACCTTTGGGGGCTGCCCTAGGGGCTGTGTATGCCAATTCGGTCAGTGCTTGTAGCCACATAATTAGATTGGTGCTATTTTGGTGTCTACATTTTCTCATACATTCTTGGAGTGGGAAAAAATTCAATTCGGAGATGAGACATCTCTATTTTTTGAGATATCACATGGATTCTTTACAGGCCCCTTTTGATGGAAGTTGTCCTAAGGGGGGTTGAAGAGGAAATCTTCCTCCATCCTCATTCTTCTTCTTTTCTAGAAAACAGTTTCTTCTATGTGGTTTTCACATCCTCTCTCCAGCAGAGTTTCTTATGGATATATTGTAAATGAGTACCTTATCAGGTCTTGTTGTCAGGATTCATATATGTGAATATACCACTTGTTTAGTTCTATTATTTTCACTGCCTCCTACTACCACTTAAGGGGGAGTGTTAGAGTATATCCTAGTACCACTTAAGGAGGGGTGTTAGAATTTTAATATTTCATATCCTAAGTTGTTACTAGGACAAGTTTGAGTGGTTGAGATTAACTTAGTTTGTTATAATCCGATGGATCAGATTGTACATATTTGCTATTTAAGCAAAGCTCCTATCATTGAATAATATCAAGAAATTCATTTTCCAACAGGTTGTTCTCCCTATCGTCATCTTAATATTTTAGATACCACTTGGGGAACTATGTCCAATTATGGGGTGTTAGGACCAAAATTGGATCATCATCCCTTCCTTCGTATCTAGTTCCCTCGGGTTGGTTTGGTTGTTTTGATGTTTGAATCTTGGTTCATCCATGCTCTTGGAAGTTTTCCTTTGTGAAGGTATCCTTTAATGCACCCTATGGAGATGATAGTCCCCATATTCTAAGCTACTCTACTTTTTAAGACTCCTCTTCTTTAATGTATCACCAGGGGATTATTGTGGGGTTGACAAAACAGAGGGTTAAGGGATAATGTTGTAGTCAAAAATATTTTGGACCACTTTATTCTTCCCTAACCTTCAGGTATCAAGCCTTCCCTTGGAAAAGGAATATTATTTCCTTGTTGCCTCTTCTCTTGGCACCCTTAGATACCTTTTCCCTCTAACCAAGTAAAGGGCCTTAGTCCTCAAAACTAATTGGTGGTATCAATTTGGAAGGATACCTAGGACTAAGGGGTCTCCTTGGCTAGGGGGAGGGACTGGTCTTAGGGACTTAACTTGTTAAATATGAGAAAAGGCCATGATCTTCGATTGAAGTGAGGCTCTGATAAAGTGGTTCCACTTTAGCAATCACGAGAATGACTTAAGGGTTCCAAGTATTATCGAGACATGCTTTAGACACCATCAAAAAGGCTTTGGATTTGTTATTTGATTCTATTCTAGTGGTTGTGCTAAGAATTTTTGAAAAGGAATTTTTTGGAACATGATTAGTTAGTGATGGTAGCTCCTCCATGGCTACATATTGGATGATCTTCTAGATTTAATTGCATTGTAAGTGGTACGGGAATTGGTCCCTTTTATATCATATTTAGGTAGGTGCTTTGGTCAAAATTTTCTTTGGAGGTAGGATTTACCCACTGTAGTGAATCTTCAATATGGTTTTGGAAAATCATAGGGTAAATCCTACTAGTATGAGTTAAGGAACCTAGAAAAAGGTTCCTTATCCATTGGATGTAGAGTTTGATGTAGGTAAATCTTGAGGTCTCTATAGCAATGACATATGTTTAAAGAGGAAGATGTTGGAGATCACTTCGCTCAAGATTCTATGGAGGCGAGGATGAGGTATGCATTACTTTATAGGCCACATCACTTGAATTGATCCTAAGGCTCATATTCATTCTTCTGATAAACTGATGACAGATGGTCACACAAAGACTCATTTCCTTGTACCTAGGATTTGGAGACATCATTATCTTTCAGGCTTCCTTCCACTTTGGTATGGTAGTTGTCCTTCAACTAACCAAAATGGATATCTAATGACCTTGAGAGGTTGTTAAACATACCTTAATTAAAACTAACTTATCCTTTGAGCTTGTGTGACTGCAACTCCTTTGTTGCATGTTTAAATTTTCTTGTCCTGCATTATTTTGGTAGGTCTATGAAAAGATAAAAGTATTATAACTTTTTTTTATACAAAGTCCTATTAGAGAACCAAGATTTTATTTCATGTCAACTCTATCAAAAATATCACTGAATTATCCCTCCATGCTTCTACATTGCATTAATTCCTTTAATAGGTCCAATGCCTTATTTGGAGATATTTGATATATTTTGAAGCTATAAATTGAAAGAAAATGTAATAGCAAGTAATGAAATAAGTATACAATGTTATAACTATGATAATGGCAATATATTAAGCAAGTAAAACTCATAGAAAAATTCTACAAGAACTCATAAAATTGCCATTAATAATATCTCACAAAAATTGTACAATACTTTGTAAGTGTCTAGTAAGTGTCACATAACTCAAGGCTATAACATGTCTAAATAGCCTTTCTACAATGACTCTTGGATGGCTATGACTTTTGGTCTTCCATATTCCTATGACTCTTCATCTTCCTATAGATGTATGCATGATAGACATGTGTGCACATGCATACCTAACTATGACACTTGTTCTTCCTATTCTAAAGGACTCATGTACATGTGGACAACATGCATATTTACATAATTACACATTCTTGTGCATTTATTCCATTGCATAAAGTAAATCCTAATCTAGACATGTACCAAATAATGTAATATTCTCCAACACCCCCTAGTATTACATTATTTGGTTATTGAAGACTTTAGTCTTCAATCTGGATCTTCATCTTCTTTCTTGAACCTATCTTCTTCTTATTTGCATTCTTTGTCCTGCTTCATGTTTGTATCTTGATCAAGTAAATGATTAGTATTTTCATAAAATACTATATTTGCTGAAAATGCTTTAGCTTCATGTTCTTCTGTAGTATCTTCTAGTTCCTGTATATCATGTATATCTTGGGCTAAATGCCCATTTTGATTTCCTTCTCTGTATTATAGTTGAGGTTGATTGTACTAACACTAAAATTGTTATTGATGTGTTATTTTCTACTTTCTCCAATCTGCTACCTTTATGTATACTTGATCAAATGAATAGTTAGTATATTTCAATCTTTGTGGCTTCAAGATTACAAGTTTCTTGAGCTCTTTCATAGTCATCAAATTCTTGTATAAGAATTTTTCTTTTTCCTTTGTTCCTAGAATCATATTATCCTTTGTTTTCTTGTCTAGAAACTTTTGCTTCATCACTTCCATTCTTTGATTCTTGTGTATGAATATGGAAGGTAAATTTGGATCACAATTGATCCATTTTCCTTTTTCATTCCTTGTAATTTGTTTCTCAAAAAATCCATTCGCGTTGTCTTGAACAACAATATCTTGTGTGAACCCAAATAAATCTAGAGCATATGTACCATTATTAATAGGTCCTGTAGCTTCTATTTCATACTTAAATTCAATTATCTTTCTACTTTCAATCAATTTGGTTACTAAAATGAGTTCTATAATTAGCTCTTTTAAATTTGTGAGTTAAGGTGATCAAATCATTATGGATTTCCTGTTATATGTTTACTTGTTCCTGTATCTATAATTGCTTTAGCTTTGGAGGTTCTAATACTTTGATATTGGCTACCTTATGACTTCCTAGTTTTAAGTATGTAGTTCTTTCAATTATATGTTTTGTAGAATACTTTGTGTCTTCCTAATGTTTGAAAGATAATATAATTTTTAACTTCTATGCTTTAAGAATAAATGCTTTACTTTTATCAATCAATGAGTGATTTGAATGCAATTTCAAATCTTTACAAATCTTTAGATTTATATCTCTAATAATTTTGTATTCCCTTTCCTGGTGCTTTTAGCGGTGTAAAAGGTTTAAAATGATTGTGGCATGGTGTTTATAGGGGTGGATTGCACGAAGAACTGTATGGAAGCTTTCAGGGTGAACAACACATAATACTATGGTGGCCATAAAAGTCGGCCAACCTACTCAGATTCATGGTAGCTACCGATTCCACCATGTAAATTAAAAAAAATAGGATTTAGAGATTAAACTATCAAATGCAATTTAGTCAAGAACTTATATGTAGAATTCCTTTTATCTCCAAAATTTATAAATATTAAATTCTAAATTTCAAAAACTTTGTTTGAGGTAGAAATCCTCATTTCCCCATATTTAGAAATTTAGAAATTTAAAAAACCAATATTTACAAGTGTTGTAATTCTTAGTTTGATGTAGAAAACCTTATTTCTCCAAACTTACCAATTTTATAAATATTTAATTTATTTTACAAATTTACAGAACCCAAAAATAATATTTCAAATTCAAATATAATATTCGGATTTTCTAAGATGTAACTAATGCTTATCTCTCAAAAAAAAAAAATCTTTAAATTTTAACCTTAGATAATATTTACCTTTCTACCTTACAACTCCTAAAAAAATTAATCAACCTTAATTTTTTTTGTAAAGAGTTTACCTCCTGCGTGTTTGACTTGGACTCTATCTGGCAATATTCTTATCAATGTACTTTAAATTTCTCTTTTGATGCAGTGTCATACGAATTAACCTAAATGAGTACATCCCTATCAGCGGGATAGCTTAAAATCCCCTCCTGTTTGACAGTCCATTGTCGAACTATCCTCTGCATCAATCGACGTCGACTCTGCTCCATGCCTTACTGGTGTTGTCAATGGTCACTGTCAACATGTCATACTTTTTATGCATCCATTAATGGAGCGTTGAAGACGTGACTTTGATGGCCATACTCATCGATATAAAAATGATCAATGGTATTTTGTAGGGTTTTCGTTCGCGTTTCGAACCTTAAAAAACTCTGTAAACTCCGTCATTACCACACCTATGTTTTACTGTATAACGGGATTTCCTTTGTCCATGTGGTAATCCACATTACTGCCATGTGAGGTCATCCATGGAATCGCATGGTAGTCTGCTCAGCCGCTCAGTTTGAGCTGGCCATCTACAACAGTGAGTCTGCTATATTTTCATTTAAGACCCACTTTTAGGTAGGTTACAAATAAGTGTGAGCTATCTTTCTCCATAGTTAGTCGCGGATTGCACGTATGAAAACAATGTAACCTCCATTTAACCCTGTGCTCATACATGTATACCTATTCCATGTTATCACAAGGCTCGTCTAATTTTGCCACCTCACCACGTTATCTACCGTGTAACCCTATATGGCCTACATCAACTACGTGAGATTAATTTTACGAAGCATTCCTTTGAGTAGATATAATTTTTCTCCATCTCAGTTATGCTCGACTTGGCGATGTCCTTGAATGAGCTCTATCCTCATCACTAGTGCGTAATCAAAGCTCATGCCTTATCATCACCATAACTGCCCCTATCCATGGTCTACTTTGTCGACATTGATATTCCCTACTTTCGTACATTAAGGTTATCATTATTATCTAATGCCAACAACCACTACGACATCTAACTGGCCCTTGATGATCCGCTTGGAGGTTCTTGCCTATCTACATGTCACATCTCAATCATCCATAGACATAGAATGCCAGTGAGCTTTCGGTATTCTCCGCTCGATGGCCACCTCCATCGTGCTTCGTATTGTTATTGTGCTTTGCCATGCTATCTTGTTACTATGGATTTTCGTTATCTTATGTTGGAAATATGAGCAAGATTTGTTGTCATTGATGTCAAGAGTCAGTTTCAGTAAGAATGCAAGAGGAAGGATGTCAAGAGTCAGTTTCAGTAATCAATGCAAGAGAAATATTGCTTCTAGACCTAAGGGAAATAATATTATAATATCTCCCATTATAATATTCAAGGTGGTCAGATAAGGTCTACAGGAGAAATAAGAAGGCCCAAGAAAAATAATATTATAATATTTTATTATAATATTAAAGGTCTAATGGTAAGACCTAAAGTAATTAAATTAATTATAATAATTTCATTATAAATTAATTTGTAATTTAATTTAATTAACCTTATAGTTATTAAATTAATTATAATAATTTTATTATTAATTAAATTATAATTTAATTTAATAACCCTAAGGTTAGGGTTACAAAGGGCAAATGAATAAATCAAATGGCGTCGACGTCGACTATTTTCCTACTCGTCGACGTGCCAAGGAGGAGAGCACATTGGTATTTATACCAAGTGCTTTGGTATTCCCAAAGTTATCCTTCGAATGAATTAATCGAAGTGTATGCAAAAATAGTAAACGTCATGGAATAAGAGGCAAGGATTTTTTCTCACATGGTGGTTAACAAGCACATAAGGGGAGAAGGCTTGGAAGCCTTGTCACCACCTAGCTAGGTGGGCTAGCGGTAGTTGGTAGCACTTTAGAATGCAAGGTGTTGCGTTCGATTCACAAGGGAAAGTCGTGAGGTTTTGCATCGTGGATGCCAAAGCCCTTTTGGATTTTGGTGCTAGGGAAGGAGACAAAGCATCATGGGCACTTTTGCCTCCCATGTGAGCGCTTAGCTCACGCGGCTAGGCAACCATGGCTAAAGCACTGGAGGCGCTTCGACTTAGGATCGAATCCCATCGAGAGCACTTTGAGAGGTACTAAAGTTTTTATTAAAAATTATTTTTGGCTCCTAAGGTTGTGTGGTATAGTTTTGAGCTTAGGGAGATATAAGGTTGATAAAATTAAATGATTATTTTTATTTAATTGTTTGGTGGATTGATTTATTTAGAGTGGAGTTATAAGGTGTAATAAGAGATTTATTTTTATGTATGTTTTTGGTGAATGCTAATTTCAAGATGGAGTAATAAGGTGTATTTGAGTTTAATTATTTTTGTAATTGTGAAATATTTTGAGGGAGTGTTAGAGTGATATTTTGTCATCTAACCCTTGAGATTGGCAAAGAGAGTAATTGTGATTGAGATAGGTTTTGAGGTTAATTCTTCATCAAACAAAAGGTATGGGCACATCTTCCTTGTGAGTGATTGTTGGATGTTGTGAATGCTAAGTTGGAGTGAAAAGGGTTGTTTGATAAGCATTGTTGAGTTTGATTGTTAAAGGTTTTTCTGAGTGAAAGTTTATGATAAAAACCTTGTTTGATAAGCATTGTTGGAAATATTGAATGAGCCTTCATATGCATGATTAGGGTTTGTGAAAGATCATGAGTATCATTGTTATGTGAAGTTGAGAACTATCTTGAACTAGGGTTTGTGCAAGATCATGAGTATCATTGTTATGTGAGATTGTTTGATAAGCATTGTTGGAAATAATTGAGTGAGTGTTCATATGCTTGAACTAGGAGTGTTTCATTGAGTGATTGGTTGAGTGGAGTTGATTGAGCTTAGTTGATTGGAAGTATTGGAGTGATAGTTCAAGTTCTGTGAAACAAATTGTTCTATATTCTGAATTGATTTGAGAAAGATATTGAAAGTGATTGAGTGTTTGTGAGTGAGAAATATATTGAGTCTCTAACCATTCTCTATATGTTTCTGTGGTAAAACAAGAGATATTGAAAGTGATTAAGCATTGTTGTGAGTGTGAAACATATTGAGTCTCTAACCATTCTCTATATGTTTTTGTAAGTTAAACAAGATTTTGTGTGAAGCTTGTTTGTGTGATTGAAGAGGTTTTTGTAATAGATTGAGTTGAGTTGAGTAAGCTTTTGTGGAAGCTTACAATGCAGATTTGAGGTAAGTCTTGGTGAAGACTTGTTGAGTATATTGGACAAGTTCTAGTGAGGACTTGTTGAGATAATTGGACAAGTTCTAGTGAGGACTTGTTGAGATTGAGTAAGTTTGAACTATAAAGTTCTAGGGAGACTTGTTGGATATATTTGAGATAAGTCTTTGAGAAGACTTGTGAGTAGATTTGATTGATTGATTTGTTCAAACCTTGAGTTAAGGTTTGGGGTAGATCTAGCAGATTTGATTTGTGATTGAGTCAAGATTTGTGTTAAGGCTTGAGGATAGATTTGAGGATAGAGTTTGGTGTAGATTTGAGGATAGGTTTGTGTCAGACCAGAGATAGATATTGAGTAGATTTGTGCTAGATCGAAGGATTATGTTTAGTGTAGATTAGAGATAGATATTGAGTAGATTTGTGCTAGATCGAAGGACTATGTTTAGTGTATATTAAAGATAGATATTGAGCAAATTTGTGCTAGATCGAAGGACTATGTTTAGTGTAGATTTGAGATAGAGTTGAGAGTAAGCTTTGGAGGTGATAGAGTATAGAGGATAATAGTCTCTAGTGGATAGAGGTCCATTAGCTAGGGTAGTGAAGATAGGTATTTTGAGTGAGGGTATGAGTCTTTAGTGGATAGAGATCCATAAGCTAGTGTAGTGGAGGTAGTAGTTCTTCTAGAAGATCACCAACCAGAGTAGAGGAGAAGGAGTTCTCCTATGGATAGAGATCCATGAACTAGTTGAGGGGATTGGTGTCTCCTATGGATAGAGATCCATGAACTTGATTAGGGGATTGGTGTCTCCTTTGGATAGAGGTCCATAAACATTGTAATAGGGAAAGGATTCCCAAGAGATTTGTTGAGAAAATTTTAGTGAAATATTTTCTCCATGGAGTAGCCCACATTGGGTGAACCATGTTAAATTGGTGTCTCTATTGTGTGTGGTGATTTGTGCATTGCTTTGATTACTATTGTTGATATTGCCATTGATATATTGCATAATATTGTTTGGGAAAGAAAAGTAAAAAGTGGTCTTATACTGTTCACCCCCTCTCAGTATAAGCTTGTGTTCTTCAATTGGTATCAGAGCGGGTTCCTTCGAAAGAGTTTAACAACTTGAAGGAAAAGCTTACAAGAACACAGATGGATTCTCAGAGTGGATCTTTAGGGAATTCAACACCATTGTTCGATGGGAATAATTATGTACTTTGGAGTATAAGGATGAAGTTTCATCTAATGGCACTTGGAAATGAAATATGGGAAGTAGTTGAGAATGGATACACACCACCAACAACTCCACCTATAGATAAATATGGTAAGCTTCTACATCATTACAATTCAAAAGCAATGAATGCAATTCAAAAGGGCTTACGTGAAATAGAGTTTATAAAGGTTATGCATTGCACATCAACAAAGGAAATTTGGGATAAGTTGCAAGGCATATATGAAGGAGATAAAAAGGTCAAAAGGGTAAAGTTGCAAAATTACAAGAGAATATTTGAAGACCTAAATATGAAGGATGAGGAAAACATTGTTGCATATCTACTTCATGTGGATGAGGTTGTTAACTCCATGCAAGGACTTGGGTTTGAAGTTAAGATGTGTGTGATAAGATTCTAAGGTCACTCCCAAAAAGGTTTAGTGAAAATATTTCAGCTATAGAAGAGTCAAAAGATATTGATCTTTTGACAAGGGATGAATTACATGGCATTCTCATAGCTTTTGAGATAAGAATAAAAGAGGAACCTATTCCCCAGAAAGAAGCAACATTCAAAGTCACTAAGAAGACAAAGGGTAAGAAGTCAGATTCAAGCAATGAGTCATCCAGTGATGAAGAAGCAAATTATGGCAGAAGGAACAAGGACTCAAGAAAGTATAAAGGTACGAAATCAGTTAGATGTTTTAATTATGGAAAGTATGGTCATTATGCATCTGATTGTCCAGAGGCTGGAAATAGCAATGATGAAGAAAAACAGGATCATAAGAACAGGGAAATAGGAAAGCACAAGTACCAAAAGAAAAATAGGGATGGACAAGGCAAGCAAGGAAAGAAGTTTTTCCAAAGGCATAAGAAGAGTTTCTATGCAGACAAGGTAGGTAAGAGCTCAAGTGATAGTGATGAAAGTTCCTCAGATAATGATAAATATGAAGTTCTATTTCTGGCAAAAGAAAAATAAGTGGTTAGGAAAAGGTCACCAATAATCCTCAAGTGTTTTAGATGTGGTAACTTTGGTCATCTTGAAGATAGTTGTACAAGGAATGGATTCAGTTTTAGTGATGATGAATATGAAGATACACTTGAAGGACTAGAAGAGAATCTTCTTATGGCATTAGAGGAAGAAGGAAGTGCTTCTAGTAGAAAAGAGTCAGAAAGGAATGAAGATGATCCCAAAGGCAAACAAATAGAGGAAGAATCAGAGAAAGGAGAAGTTGATCTTGAGGGTGAGCTTATTCATGCCCTTGATGCATTAAGGGAGGTAAGAAAGCAAAACTCAAAACTCAAGCTTAAATTTCAAGAATGTGATGAAGAGAAAGGAAATCTTATAGAGGATCTAACTAACTCAATAGCTAAGACAAGGAGATTCAAAGAGAAGTTAGAAGCAAAGGTTTTAGAATGTGAAAGGTTAGAGCATGAGGTAGCTTCACTAAGGAAGGAAGTAAAAGAGTCTAAGGACAAGTTACACAAGTTTGGGAGAAGCTCAAAGAACTTGGATAAGATTATCAAAGTACAAAGATCTACATCAAACAAGATAGGTCTTGGTTTTGAACAGGTACAAAGAAAACAAGGAGAGGAGTCAATCTCAAGCTCTGAAGAAGAAGAAGCTTTAGAAGAAGAGAGTGTAAGAGAAAGTGAGACTTCTGAGGATGAGTTGGACAATAGAAAGTTCAACAAGGAAAGGAACAATGCACAAATGAGGAACAGATGGAATATGAAGCAACACAGGGTAGAAGAGACTAAGAGACCAATGAGGTCAAGGCAAGGTAGTTTCAATGGATGATGCTTCTCATGTCATAGGTTTGGGCACAAGGCTACAT
This sequence comes from Wollemia nobilis, assembly GCA_028583015.1. NCBI lineage: Eukaryota > Viridiplantae > Streptophyta > Pinopsida > Araucariales > Araucariaceae > Wollemia > Wollemia nobilis. The sequence continues at coordinate 5,391,343 of JAQPPZ010017190.1, read as the reverse complement.
AGTGCAGGACACATGAAAGATAGGAATATGGAAGTTTCAGAAATAAGTATCTTTTTCAAGGGTATTGCTACTCTTGTAATCAGTTTGGTCACAAGGCAGTTAATTGCAGGGTTCATGATAGGAATAGATATGGCTTCACCAGGAGAAATCCCAAGACATTTGCACCTCCAAGGAATAACAACATTAAGTGTTATAAGTGCAATAATGATGGGCATACAACAAAGTGGTGTAGAGCAAAAATTCTAGAGACAAGCAGGAACAGGAATAGTCAGAGGAATCAGAAGGATCAGATGAGGAAGAAAGTGGACAAAGGTAAAGATCAGTGCTTGTTGGGAGTAGAAATACTCCCACCCTAGAATTAACCACCTCAAGAGGAGGTGGGGGAGGGGCTAAGCTAAGAGTCTCATTCTTAGCCCCGAGCCCCAAAGGTGACCCTTTGCCATTGATGACAAAGGGGGAGAGATTTGAGTTAGGGGAGAGCATTCAGTTAGGGGGAGCAGAACATAAAAGGTAAAAGAAATGGTAAAAGGTAAATGGGTTGCCATCAATGACAAAGGGGGAGATTGTTGGAAATATGAGCAAGATTTGTTGTCATTGATGTCAAGAGTAAGTTTTAGTGAGCAGTGCAAGAGGAAGGATGTCAAGAGTCAGTTTCAGTAATCAGTGCAAGAGAAAGATTGCTTCTAGACCTAAGGGAAATAATATTATAATATCTCCCATTATAATATTCAAGGTGGTCAGATAAGGTCTACAAGAGAAATAAGAAGGCCCAAGAAAAATAATATTATAATATTAAAAGGTCTAATGGTAAGACCTAAAGTAATTAAATTAATTATAATAATTATAATAATTTCATTATAAATTAATTTATAATTTAATTTAATTAACCTTATAGTTATTAAATTAATTATAATAATTTTATTATTAATTAAATTATAATCTAATTTAATTAACCCTAAGGTTAGGGTTATAAAGGGCAAAAAATAAATCAAATGGTGCGACGTCAACTATTTTCCTACTCGTCGACGTGCAAGGAGGAGAGCACATTGGTATAAATACCAAGTGCTTTGGTAATCCCAAAGTTATCCTTCGAATGAATTAAATCGAAGTGCATGCAAAAATATCGAAAGACATGGAATAAGAGGCAAGGGGTTTTTGCTCACATGGCGGTTAACAAGTGCATAAGGGGAGAAGGCTTGGAAGCCTTGTCACCACCTAGCCAGGTGGGCTAGCGGTAGTTGGCAGCGCTTTCAGGAATGCAAGGTGTTGCGTTCGATTCATAGCGAGGAAAGTCATGAGGTTTTGTGTCACGGATGCCAAAGCCCTTTTGGATTTTTGTGCCAAGGAAGGAGATAAAGCGTCATGGGTGCTTTTGCCTCCCACGTGAGCGCTTAGCTCATGCGGCTAGGCAGTCATGGCTAAAGCACTGGAGGCGCTTCGACTCGGGATCGAATCCCACCGGGAGCACTTTGAGAGGTACTAAATTTTTATTAAAAATTATTTTTGGCTCCTAAGGTTGTGTGGTATAGTTTTGAGCTTAGGGAGATATAAGGTTGATAAAATTAAATGATTATTTTTATTTAATTGTTTGGTGGATTGATTTATTTAGAGTGGAGTTATAAGGTGTAATAAGAGATTTATTTTTATGTATGTTTTTGGTGAATGCTAATTTCAAGATGGAGTAATAAGGTGTATTTGAGTTTAATTATTTTTGTAATTGTGAAATATTTTGAGGGAGTGTTAGAGTGATATTTTGTCATCTAACCCTTGAGATTGGCAAAGAGAGTAATTGTGATTGAGACAGGTTTTGAGGTTAATTCTTCATCAAACAAAAGGTATGGGCACATCTTCCTTGTGAGTGATTGTTGGATGTTGTGAATGCTAAGTTGGAGTGAAAAGGGTTGTTTGATAAGCATTGTTGAGTTTGATTGTTAAAGGTTTTTTGAGTGAAATTTGATGATAAAAACCTTGTTTGATAAGCATTGTTGGAAATATTGAATGAGCCTTCATATGCATGATTAGGGTTTGTGCAAGATCATGAGTATCATTGTTATGTGAAGTTGAGAACTATCTTGAACTAGGGTTTGTGAAAGATCATGAGTATCATTGTTATGTGAGATTGTTTGATAAGCATTGTTGGAAATAATTGAGTGTTCATATGCTTGAACTAGGAGTGTTTCATTGAGTGATTGGTTGAGTGGAGTTGATTGAGCCTAGTTGATTGGAAGTATTGGAGTGATAGTTCAAGTTCTATGAAACAAATTGTTCTATATTCTGAATTGATTTGAGAAAGAGATTGAAAGTGATTGAGTGTTTGTGAGTGAGAAACATATTGAGTCTCTAACCATTATCTATATGTTTCTATGGTAAAACAAGAGATATTGAAAGTGATTAAGCATTGTTGTGAGTGTGAAACATATTGAGTCTCTAACCATTCTCTATATGTTTCTGTAGTTAAAACAAGATTTTGTGTGAAGCTTGTTTGTGTGATTGAAGAGGTTTTCTGTAATAGATTGAGTTGAGTTGAGTAAGCTTTGTGGAAGCTTACAATGATATTTGAGGTAAGTCTTGGTGAAGACTTGTTGAGAGATTGGACAAGTTCTAGTGAGGACTTGTTGAGAGATTTGAGGTAAGTCTTGGTGAAGACTTGTTGAGTAGATTGGACAAGTTCTAGTGAGGACTTGTTGAGTATATTTGAGGTAAGTCTTGGTGAAGACTTGTTGAGAGATTGGAAGTTCTAGAGAGGACTTGTTGATATATTTGAGATAAGTATTTGAGAAGACTTGTGAGCAGATTTGATTGATTGATTTGTTCAAACCTTGAGTTAAGGTTTGGGGTAGATCTAGAAGAGTTGATTTGTGATTGAGTCAAGCTTTGTGTTAAGGCTTGAGGATATATTTGAGGATAGAGTTTGGTGCAGATTTGAGGATAGGTTTGTGCTAGACTAGAGATAGATATTGAGTAGATTTGTGCTAGACCGAAGGACTATGTTTAGTGTAGATTAGAGATAGATATTGAGAATATTTGTGCTAGATTAAAGGATTGTGTTTAGTGTATATTAGAGATAGATATTGAGAAAATTTGTGCTAGATCAAAGGACTGTGTTTAGTGTAGATTTGAGATAGAGTTGAGAGCAAGATTTGGAGGTGATAGAGTATAGAGGATAATAGTCTCTAGTGGATAGAGGTCCATTAGCTAGGGTAGTGAAGACAGGTCTTCTGAGTGAGGGTAGGAGTCTTCAGTGGATAGAGATCCATAAGCCAGTGTAGTGGAGGCAGCAGTTCTTCTAGAAGATCACCAACCAGAGTAGAGGAGAAGGAGTTCTCCTATGGATAGAGATCCATGAACCAGTTGAGGGGATTGGTGTCTCCTATGGATAGAGATCCATGAACTTGATTAGGGGATTGGTGTCTCCTTTGGACAGAGGTCCATAAACATTGTAATAGGGAAAGGATTCCCAAGAGATTTGTTGAGAAAATTTTAGTGAAATATTTTCTCCGTGGAGTAGCCCACATTGGGTGAACCACGTTAAATTGGTGTCTCTATTGTGTGTGGTGATTTGTGCATTGCTTTGATTACTACTGTTGATATTGCCATTGATATATTGCATAATATTGTTTGGGAAAGAAAAGTAAAAAGTGGTCTTATACTGTTCACCCCCCTCTCAGTATAAGCTTGTGTTCTTCATCTTATTAATTTCTTTGGAAGTGCCTACATCTGGTAACTACTGTACATTCAAACGGTGGTTGTTCCATCCCATAGAAACCATCCTCTTCACATCATTGTTGCATTTGCATCAGGGGGTTGATGGCTATTATATACCAAATAGTGGATCACTCTAAAGTCCCCCACAAAGTGGATGTATATGATATCCTCATCTACGACATCTCATCCATCATGTAGATAAATTATGGATGTGAATCCTTGATAGAAAACATCTATCGATCATCGAAGTATCCATAATTATGCCTACTCCTACCAGTCATGATGTTGTTGTCCATCCAAGCTGGTGTTAAACAATCCCAGCTATGTGTCCATGTTTACCCTCAAAATAGTTCCTGGGTTCACGTCAAATCCACTCGTTGCCATCAATATGATCACCTCTATTGATTAGTATCAGATGTATGTCTAGTTGTCTATATCTTTGTCATCCTCTAGTGATATATTTCGTGGTTGTATATACATATAAAACTATTGTGGATGTCACCACCTCACCTCCACATTTACCTCTTTGGAACTAACCTCGAACATGCCACCTCATTCGCTACATTAGAAGGTACACATTATTTATAACTTGCAAAAACGACTTAAAACATTAGTAAATAATATTAAACTTACACAATTAGAATAAAAACTAAAATCTAGCATTTTACTAAGACTAAGTGCTAAAGAAGCACATGGCTTAGCCCTCATACACTTGTATATATATATATATATATATATATATATAAGTATTTTATTATTAAATTTGTTTATTTATATTTTTAATATTATATTATTTATTTTCCTTTTATTTTTATTTTTATTTTTATTATATATATATTTAAATTATATGTCCATGCATATATGTCATACATACATATATGAACATATATGTACTTTATTTACACCCAAAAATTTTAATTAATGAACATCAAAGATAAAAATGGAAAAGCAAGAAACAAAACTAACATTTAAAATAAAAAACAAGCGACCAAATCTATTAACCTAACCAAAGCAATGACATTGCAAGGAAAATGATAAGAAACACCAATCAAAGATGAATCTTGGACACTACCTTGAAATCATAATATTACCACTCAAAGACAACCAAGGCCCAAAATAACTCAAGTTTCAAGTGGGTCCCTAATTTGGGGCTAGTTGTGCGACAGTCACAACAAATGGTGACTCTGCTAGGAAATACTCCTGAGCATTTCAAGTGAATAACCCAATTCTGTAATTAATGAACCAAAGGTTATAAAAGTATGCACCATTTAGCAACACCCAAATAAAGTAAGGTCAATAGCTTCATATGGGAACACAAGGATTATTTGCTTTCGTATGGTGTGTGCAATGTGGTTAAATTTACATCCTTGGAATCATAAAAAATCCATAATTTGGTTTACCTTTAGGCTATGAAATTTTGCTCATAATATTTTATTTTTTAATAATATTTTTGCAAAGTCTCTTTTGAGTATAATTTGTTCAGACAAAGCCCCACTACCAGTCAGGCGTCCATAGCCCCGATGGAGATTTTTTAAGCTAGGTGACTGATTTTATCAAGATTTTCAATGCTCGTTTTTTATATCAAGCTTTGTCTAGACAGAGCCCCACTACCAGTCAGGAGTCCATAGCCTCGGTGGAGTTTATCCAAACTTAGTGACTGATTTGATCAATATTTGCATTGCTTGTACTCTTCTTTCATAGATAACTTTGTCAATATTTATGTGATACTTGAATTGGAGCATGTTAGATATTCACCTTAATTGATTCACCAAGATGATTTCATCCTTCACAATTCCAAGGAATGCCTCTTCATGTGATGTTCGTTAAAGTGAAGCTTTGGCATAATATTCCATTGTTTCACATTCCACCATCTTAGTACACTTAACCAAGGATAATTACTATATAGATTCATTTTTTTTCCCCCAGTTCCATTTGATTCGCGTGATATACAATTCACCCTTCATGACAAAGGAATACAAAAAAAAATTTAGAGGTCATTAGTAGCGACCACAAAATATCACCTCAAACAGAGGGACCAACCTCAAAATGCAAAACTTGCAAACCAAAACTTAATCCAAACCAAAAACAAGGACCAAGCACAAAAATATAATGCTAAGACAAAAACATGAAAACCAAAACTATATACAATTATATACAATATGGTACAAAATAGGCTATCACTTCCCTGCATCCCAAACACAATTAGCATATTTTGAAAGACCCATACTATGATGTGCATGCCAAGCTTTATAGGAATCTAGCCAAAACAAGATTAGATCCCATGACACAATACTTCTTATTTTGTCTTTTTTATCCCACCATCTTGATTTAGTTTTACTATTAATCCCATGGTGAAGCTTTAATTCATCAAAATAATAAAAAATGATTGATTTTTAATTGTTCCTTTTTTATTCATTAAAATGAAGATTTTACAATTCAATTCATGATTTAGAATTAGGCTTTCCTTTTCAAATATGAGATCTTGCAAGTAGGAGCTTATTTCTATAAATTTCAAAGCCAATTCATTTTCCACATCTTTAGGCCAATCATGCTTATGTAACAATTTGCAAGCATCTAGGATATCTACTAAATGAGGATCATTATAAGTTTTTATCCTAGATTCAATTGTTAATTGTTGATGAACTTGATTCAAAAATTTAAGTACATCAACTTCTCTTTCATTCAAAAAAGAAATATCATTAGTGGTGTGAGTAGGAATCAACTCTAGTTCTTCATTCACCTCCAATGACATTTCATCATAAAAAACATTTGAATCCAATAAATGATTATACAAATTTTCACCTGAAGCTTGGATGTTTGGACACAAAAGGTTAGATTCTACCTCTTGTACATTTTCATTTACCAACACTTGGTGAGCCATTGTAATTTTTTCTTCTTCTTCATGGGCTTCATCATCGTCATCATGCAACCTTTCACCTTCATCAATTACCTATTCATTGAAAATGCTAAAATTAGGCACCTAATCAAAAGCATGTCCATTATTTTTAAAATATAACTTTTTTTTTTATCAAGGGATGTGTCAAATAACCACAGGGGGTCACTCTGAGGAAATGGTAAATACCACGTGAGTGCATACAAGGGGTATTTTTAATATCAAGTTGAACCATCGGTAAATTGGTAAGTATCTTATAGGGGAGGGGTATTTAAAATTCATGCATACCTACATATAGATTCTATCGGTAAAAAAGGGGGTTGGAGAAGAGGGGGTGGGGGTTATATTTGAGTTGCATACCAAATATTTATAAAGATGTTAGGACACTTCTTACAAGGACTAAAATAAAAATAATTACATGCATAATTAAAGTGAGTTTATAACCATAGATTAAATAAAAATTATAACCATAATTAAAGTGAGTATCTTTTTTTTATTTTTGTACAAGCTCTATAAATAAAATATTAAAGTGAGTTTTGGAAGGTTATTTTTATAAGTATAGATTTGTGGTATCAAATGGCGTTAGTTCAGTTGGTTAGATTCCTCATCTTTCAAGAAAGAGACCAAGGTTCAAATCTTGCCAAATGATACATGCATAATTACCAAGTTGTTGTAATACTACTATGCAGTCATGATGTAATATGGGTGGGGCCATTTCAATTCCATATAACCCATTAAAAATAATAATAATAATTTTAAAAAAGTATAGATTTGTGGTGGCATTGATAGGGGCGAAGCCGTTTCAATTCCATATAACCCATTAAAAAATAATAATAATTTAAAAAAATTATAGATTTGTGGTGGCATTAATAATTTTTTTCTTATGAATACTATTATATAATTTTCAAATAACTTTTTAACTTTTATTAACCAATAAATAAAATAAAATTTATTTAAATAATAAAAGATCACATTTATGATCTAAAACCTATATAAAAGAAAGATAGTAATGTAGAATGAAATTTTATAATAACTCTTATCAATAAAAAAACTTGCATTAAAAACATTACAAGTAAAACATCACAACAAACCAACTACCTTCACAATAAACCAAAAACAAATACAAATGACTATAAAAAACATCACAATAAGACCTTCCCGACTATCATATCTTACACGTGTCACAACTATAAAAAAAAATACACCCCTGAAGAGCTCCTGCATGGTACGGGCATGCCGTCATGCCATGGAGAGGTGCGTGTCCTGTGGACATCCCCTAAGCAGACCAAAGAAGGAGAAACTTGACTCTAAAGCCTGTCGGGCAAATGACATAACAGGTACAGTGCAAAAGTTTGGATCACTTTGGAATTAAGTGAGTAAAAATGATGAAACTTTAAAAAGAAATTAATGGAATAGGATTATATATTTTATTGGGAGTTGCAAGTACGAAAATATCAATGCTTCACCAAACCAAGCTATAGACATTTAAAAACTTATAAATTGTGTCCCTTAAGCAAACTAGACGATAACAGACACATGCATTGAAGCCATGGTTTCTTGTTGCACATAAAACTGGACCATAATTATAAACTTTTTCTAGTGATTTGTCAACTTACAACATTATTTGGCTTGATAAAATATTTATTCTTGAAGGTGGCTCTGTGACTACCCGCCTTGGTAGGACCTAGAAAACCCTGATGTTTTGGGGGTTCATGAAAAGACAAGGAGGATATATTTAAAAAAAATTAAAAAGGGAGGATCACTTTTTGGAAGGGATTCTCAGGAGAGGGGCAGACCAGGGAAGCACAACTGAAAAGTGAGAGAATAAACTAGAAGCACAACCAGAAAGTGGGAGAATAAACCAGAAGCACAACCGAAAAGCATACAGGTATGACCCTCTCAAATTGATGGTAAAAAAATTGGACCATACTAATTTCTTGTTGCACATAAAATTGGACCATAATTATAAACTTTTTCCAGTGATTTGTCAACTTACAACATTATTTGGCTTGATAAAATATTATCTATTCTTGAAGGTGGCTCTATGACTACCCGCCTTGGTAGGACCTAGAAAACCCTAATACTAACTATAATAGACAGGGACAATGTTATGGAACTTTTTCTTATCCTATGGAAATATTAGATAGTTGGGCCCATCCCACTTTTGTGTACAATTTAGTCCACTAGAAATATCTGTATGTAAGATGTTTGTGGGGTTCAACTAGTTTTTTTGGTCACTATGGGCACTTATTCAATGTGAGCTAGTAATCCAACATGCACCGTGAAAAGAGCTAAAGTGGGAAATGCTTATATATAGATTGAACTATTGGAGGTCAGTTTTTGGTAGAAGAAAGTTTTTGTGCATAGTTTGAAGTTGTGTTCTAGCCAAGGTAGTGACCACATTGTTTTTGGGTTCGGGGTTGAGTTGGTGCTCATATCCTTACAGGAAAGTTTCTTTTAGCTACTTATGTATTTTTTCAGTTATTTTTTATAATGGTAATGTCATGTTCTCTTTCCAGATTCTTTAAAAAACTTAAGTGTTCAGAATCCTCAAGGATATCATGTAAGTTCTTTTTGCAGCTTTAATATTCTGCTTCAGTAGTTTCCAGGAGTTTCTGATTCTGGCATGGCTAAATGGCTAGATTTTTAGGGTTTTTAGCTTTATAATTAAAAAAGGAGGAACATCTTAGATATTTCATATTTTAGAATTGAATTTGCCAATTCCAAATTCCAAAATAGAACTTGCCTAGTTTATGATTTGAAAAATTTTTAGATTGTTCATAACCACCTAATTTAGCTTTTAAGTTTCCAGATCTAGAATGCAACAATGCTACCATAACCCATTATTCGGGAAAATTATGCTAAGTTGTAGTTTCAGATTTCATGTTATATTTGGAACATAACATATAAGAGCACTTTAGGACCCTGAAGACCTCTTATTTCCATAATATGTTGAGCTTTATAAAGCAGATCAAAAGAAAAGTGGTTATTGGAACTTAACAAAGTGACAAAGGATGCAAATAGTTTAGTCCAAGAAGGTGTGGGTGACTTTGCAAAGGGGTTTAAGCAAGCATACCAAAGAGATGACAACATTGGACTTGCCATTGTTGTCTTGTAGGGTTTCCTTGGTTCTTAAAGTCTACAATGGATTCATATGGAAGGAAACTCCTTATGAAGTTCAGATCTATGAAAGTCTTAAAAAGGGCATGTCCATTGGGTTTCCTCTTGTGTGTCTCTCAAGGAAGCTCTGAGTTATTGGTTAAGCAAGATATACTAGTAATTTACTGATTCCTCTAACCATTTTATGTGTTGCATTAGTCTTCAGCAAAAGGCCACCTTTGCATTGTTGTCTTATTGATGACTTAGCTGGCAAATATTTTCTTAGTTTTGAAGGGTTTTTCACACCAACAGATATCCCTGGAGATTAGAATTGAATTTATCACAAACGATGAGAAGTTTGCATCACAATTTGTAGCCTATGGGTCAATGGTTGGTTAGGTTCTTGGTATTGTAGTTGCTGATAGGACTGCATCTCAAAGATTGTAGGTTGAGTATGAGAAATTGCTAGTAGACATTCTTCAAGTTGAGAGTTCTCACACTAATACCCAAAAAATCCTTCAAAGGCACAATATTGATGATTTTGTAGATAAATATTGGGACATACCACATGGTCTAGCATATGATAGAGGCAAGAAGAAATCATGATTCAACACTGCAATTGCTTTGGGGAGAAAGCAATTCAAGGAGGGGAAACTGTTATGAACCTTTTCTTATTCTATGAAAATATTAGATAGGTGGGACCAACCCACCTTCTCTATACTAAATTTCATATGAATATTTTTCATCTAAGTGGTTTGTGCGGCCTAGTTAGTCCTTTGTCACTAATTTTCCATGTAACCTAATAATCCTGTATGTGCCCCACAAAAGGAGCTAATGTAGGAAATGCTTAAATAGGATGCTGCTTTTAGAGGAGGACAACTCTTTGTTAGAAGAAAGTTTCTGTGCACAAGTTGAATCTATGTTTTGTCCTAGGTAGCATCCACTCTTTTCTTGGATTTGTGCCTGAGTTGTCATCCATATCTTCTGAAAAATTTTTTTGTTATGTTATGTATTGTTTTGAGTTATTTGCTAGAAATAATATAGTTGTTGTTTTTGAACTTATTGCTAAGTTTTTCAAAGATAATTTTAGATGGTTTCTTGCTTCATATTAGATTTCAATATTCAGTCTGTTTCAAAGTTTCATATTTCAGTTTTATTGTTTCAGTTGAAATAGTAGTTTTTGAGAATTGGATAATGATTATTGGGTTAGAGCTCATAAGTAAAGTTTTAGCTTAGAAAAATTAGATTTTCGTTTCAGAAAATTATAATTAAGAATTATATTAGGAAGCAATTAATTATTTCAAATATATTTTGTCATATGTTGCAAATAAAGAGACTCAAGGTATAATAGAAAAATATATTTATTTTTTTAGCTTTGTGTGTGTATCACACCTGCTAGTTTATGTTAATATTTGACAAACTTAATCAACATAAAGACACTTTTAAAAACTAATGATGGGTATAAAAGTAAGACATGGAAAATGCAAAGAGCTTAAACTGCATTAGTATTTTTTCTTTAAGTTGTAGCAAATCTCTAAGTCACTAAAGGCAAAGGCCATTTTCAAAGCTACAACCATGACAACATATCTCTTGGATGTATGAGACATCCCCTCTAACCAAGCCCATGATAAATCATAAGTCTCGCCAATCCTTTTAAACCAGATTTATACTATGGTTTATGAGTATGTAATAATGTATATGTTGAAATTTTGACCAGTGATATTGGTAACATAGTCAGATAATGCCATTAAAACTCTTTTATTAAGTGGAACTTAAGAGAACATGTTTAAGTGGCAATAAGACATCAACATGAGACATATCACCTATCCAGCAGAAATGGTTATCAACATATTAGATTGTTTATTTTTGGTAATGATTTTAGTTGAATTTACTCTTTTTTATAGAATGCTTGTTGTTGTTGGGCATTGTAGTGGCAGTCTCTTGCTTTTTGCTTGTTCCTAAAGTCATGCAGTTGTTTCTAAAAATCATTAGATGATGATGGTTGATTGTTGAAAGGCCATAAAGTATGTCAACATATTCGCATCTGATATGCTTAATGCAGAACATCTGAGGTTTGCTTTGTTGAAAAGTCTAGTATACATTCTTCAGACAATTATTTTATATTTTACTTTTATCAGGAATAGAAACAGGTCTTACCATGTTCTTCCTTGTACATTTTACAAGGATATCTTTTGCATATATTGATAAATTTTATTGAGAAACAAGTTTTATATATGTGATAGTAAACCAAGGCTTAGATTGGCCATAGTCTCAATGCAAAGCATAGAACATATCTTAAAGAAACTCAAGTCTATTATAGGTTTCAGTGTGCATCCATTCTCCTTATTTTTCCCAAAGAGGTATGAAAAGAATTGGTGATAATGAAAACTTTAACATATTTATCTTAAAAAATGTTTATGAATGATTTGAACAAACAACTCATACAAACCAAGAGGGATTATTATCGTGGAATTCCAATTTGAAAGTTGGTTTGTTCTTTACTATAAAATTCTAGAATTTCATGTTGTCTGCATGTTTTATAGGTGTGGTCCTCTGCTTTCTCATTTAAGATGAGAATTTTGAAATTGGAGATGTCTAATTGCAGTAACAATGGTAGGGTGTAGAGGACGTGTTGGAATTCCTGAGATTGTTGAGCTAATTCTTACTTTGATTTTTGTGTTCCTTTGGCATAGAATGCAACCATAGTTGCAATGAGCATTTCAAATATAGTTGAATAATCAATAAGAGTAAAAAACACTATGTATGGTACATTAGGCTACAACCATCAAAATCTATTAGGCTTTTTACCTTCTTTTTTTTTGTCTGTATCTGTATATATATATATATGTTCTATTATGGATGTGTGTAATACATGGTAACACATCGACATTATGCTCTAATAATATTTAGCTGATGCATATATCTTGTTGGCATCGTTTTATGATGCCTCGGATGCACTGCTAATTACAAAGAATAATGTGTTATTTTATTTTAAATATTGTTATTCCTCGAGCCATTAGATAGTTTCATTAGCTCCTTTAAGGTTTCATAGATCTCCAAGACACTCAATAAAAGACCTCTAGGAAGTAATAGCCAACTGAAACCAAATATAATATCTTTAATATGTCCATTGAAGTACCCAGTTAACATTGTTATTCAATGAACTCCTATGCTAGTCTACTGGATGGGCAAGGGGTGTACTCTGGCCCCTTGAGTCTATGGTATTTGATTTATCTCACTAATGAAATACAACACCTTGGTGTCAAAAGAGGGTAAGCAAGTGAGCAAACTCCTTTTCCACCTAGTTGATTGTTGCCACATGTAAATATAGTTGCACACACTATTGACTAGAAAATATGCTATCCTACAGAATTCAACCTCAAATCAACGGTGTAACAATATGAAAAACTTGAATGCTAAAGCTTGCTATATTCATGGGTTTTTTAGGGGTAATTCTTGGATTCTTCAATTGTAATATCAATCCCTTTGAATATGTCTTTAATGCTCTCTAACAACTGCATGAAATCAATTTTTGTGTTTATTGATTGCATTTTCTTTTTGCTTGTCCCATCAATCTTGTGGTTTTCTAGCTTGACGATTAGGATCCAACTTGTTTGTTTTCTTTAAGAAAAATGAGCCAGGTGCAAAATTTGCAAGGCATATGTCAAATCAACTACGAAGCTAGTCAAATATAAGCAACCATAAGTCTATCAATTTTGATCTAAAGTGTCACCTTATATATCTTTAAAAATATTTTGGAACAACCTTTCCAATAGGGTGGGTTTCAGGTAGTTAAGTGCCTGTGGAAACAGATATGCCTCTTTTAAGACAATTTACTATTTTTCTTTCAGGGTTTTCGGCCCAAGAATCTGTGGCTTAGCTCCACTTACTCATGAATTCTATGTTAATGAAAAATCCTTAAAGTGAATGTACTCAAAATCTATGAATGGACATCTTATTTATATCGTTCTTTTGTGTAAATATGTCAATTTGTTTAAAGTTATACCTGTTGGAAATAAAGTAGATATGGTTCATACCAGAAGGTAATTGCATCACTGTAAGACTCTTCCCATGTTAGCCAACTAAAAATAATATACCTTAACTGCAAACTGCCTCATGCCATGATTTGGGGCCTCTTGTGGCTGCTCCAAAACTAGCCCCAAGCTTGGGGACCCACCTTTTAAATTTTGTGTGTGAGCATTTTGGTGTCCTTGGAGTGATATTTTCGATATATCATATCCTTGATATTTGCAATTTAGTTCTAGGGTTCCTGGTTGTGTTTGGGTGCTTTGGGTTTCATGGTGAGTGTTTAATGTTTTGCTCAATTTTATGTTTGCAGTTTTCGCTATATTGTTGTTGACGACTTTCTTGTTATCAATTTGTTGTCGATGACTTTTGTCGTCAGTTTCTTGTCAACGATACTTTATTGTCGACGACTTTTTCTTGTCGACAATATCTTATTGTCAACGATTTTTCTTATCGACGACTTTTTCTTGTCAACGGTTTCTTTTCTGTCGATGACTACTTATCGTCATTTTTTTTGTCGACGACTTTTTGTCGTTAGTTTCTTGTCGACGTTTTGTTTTTCTTGTCGATAATATTTATCGTCAAATTTTGTTGTTTGCAGTTTTATTGTTAAATGTTGTGTTCTTAGTTTTATGTGTTTCAAATAGTATATAAAAAGAAAATAAAATATTATTATACACATGTATTTTACATATGTGCATATAATAATGAATACATAAGAGTTTAAAAAAGAAAACTAAAATTAAAAATAAAGTAAAATTAAAAAACAATAAAACAAAAAAATATAAAAGTAAATAAAGGTTGGAAAGAAGCCATATGGCTTTCTCCTTGTTGGAAAGTGCAATATTCCCCTTCGTTATTCTTTTCGATTTGAGTTTAGAGGTTATGGTTTAGTATTAAGCATTCGACGTATCATTTTGATGGTTTTAAAAGGTCTAATAGATGTCTTTATGTGGTAGGCAAGAATTTCTTTCACGGAGGACCATGGGTAGCGCCGATGACGGACCCACTTAGCGGTAGCGCTGATTATCACGGAGATGGTGATGAGATGCCTCGTGGGTAGATCAACAATAATAGTTTCAGGGCGTGAATGTCTAGTTTCCCGACCAAATGAACAACTGCCAATCAAGCCATATGAAGGCCATTCGAACATTGTAAAGATGGTAATGGATGATCAAAACCAGCATGATACCGTGGGTACAACCGAATAGTGGATTCAATAAGTATTGCGACGAAAAGGAAATAAGGAGGTCAGGGTAATCTCTCCGAGAATGTGGTAGCGTGCCACGTTAGACAAATTCACGACAGTCGAACAAACTACGAAGCTACATCGGTAGCGGCCGCTTAGGCGGACATTGAACAACGATGTCAAATGTAGAGGGCAGTGACATGGAATTAATGTCATGTGGTCATCATCGTCAAAAAGGGAGGGTGCGCTCGAAAGGGGGCCACAAAAGTTACATGATGGGCCGACATGAGCGTCGATATCAAGTTAACAAGGAGCCAAGGAAATCGAGATGAAGTGGTAATTGTGGGAGGATTTTGACCATGTTGACGTGGTGAATGCATTTGGCAGAAGCTCGAGGTCTAAGAGGACCCAACCAGGCTTGGGCAATGGGACCCTTTGAAGTGGGTTTACCGAAAGTACAACATCAACACCCATGTAGACAAACGTGGCAGCTCCGTAGTGGTAGGGCCCGCAATGACACAGGGCAATGTATGATGCGGTGAGTGTAGAATCAATGAATAGCCCCGAGTGAAAGATGAAAGACCGGTGGGCCTACAAACACGACGATCTGCACTGGAGGACATTTTAAAAGATTTCCAAGTATAAGTTTGACGACGTAGTAGTATCGCGGACGTGTGGGACCACCATGGTGCCTAGGCAAGCGATGATTGTCGATGAGGATGGGGAAAATGTGGACGTCGTGGCAGATAAGACAGAGGGACCTCACTACAGCAGCGGGTGTATTTTAGCTGGGATAACCAATGCTTGAGCAATAGCGGCAAATCTTTGAAGATGTCTCTCGGAGGTGGATGCGCAGAGACCTCTACAGAGGCAGTCGTAGTCAGAATGGACATAACCGACCAAGTGTGCGACGTCAGAATTTAAATCAACAGAGGTTTCGACGATGCAGTCGAAGAGTGAGCTGGATGCACATGTCGGTTACGCAGAACCATTGACACAGACGTAGCAGAAAGTCATCGTGATTTTTGGGCGAGGGTTTCATTGTTGAGGAGAAAGAATACGAATTTTTTTTGTTTGTGTTAAAATAGATGGGTTATAAAATCATTCCCATAGGATTTTGAATAAAAACAAATAATTATAGCGGGACTGGTCCACAAATGAACGAAGATATACATCAACATGACCATATAGTTACACCTTTACATAGATTTATGCATTGAGGGGTTGAAATGGTATGGTTAAGATACGGTGGGTTGACCTTACTAAGAAGCATATTAAAGCCATATAAATATATATGCACCGTAGCCATATGGGTAAAGTAAGAGTTTAGATGTCAAATGACATTACGCTGTCGTGTACCATATGGGCAAGTGGTATAATGATAAAAGGAACGTTACCGAAGGTGTAATGTTAATGAGAATGAGTTTGAGTTTGCCATTGCACTCATTGTCACAAAACAAATGAAAATGGAGAAAGGAATACGAAGCCCAAGTAAAGAAGGAAGTTAAAACAGGCTTGGGACAACGAAAAGGCAACTGTTGAAACATCAAATAGGTATTCCAAAGATAAACGAAGGGTTGGTTCTTCTTTGGAAGATCAATGCTGTAAATGAAAATATCATTTTGGAATGCAAAGGTTTTTAAGAAATTTGGGTCTTGTTAGCAAGAAAGGAGGAGAAAGTTTCCTACATGCTTCGATTTGAATGCTTATCTTTCCCTTTTTCAGATTTTAGATTTATAAATGGCATTTAATGCATTTTTTTGTTGTGTCATTGAATATTTGGAATCTGAAATTCATTTTCTGTGTCCTAGGAGCTAGCACCTAATTTATTTTGATTGTGCAAATGCAGGTTAAAATAGGCTAGGTTGCATGTAAGGGTTTATCACATCTTCGGTTTTGCAGTACGGGATGCTATCACACTGGAAAAGATTTGCATGTCTGCATTTTCAGCATTTAATTTGTTGCAGATTTTTATTTTTCAGTTTTCCAACTTTTATTTTACAGATTTTTTTTTTTTAATTTTCGGACATTAAAATAAAAATTAAAAAAATTTCAAAATCCAAAAATGATTGCACGGTTGCGTAGAATGTACTTCGGAGTTTCATTTTGCACTTAGACGTTTTTTCTTTGGAGTCATTTCAAATTTTTAAAAATTATTCAAAGTTGTTTTATTGCAGATTTTAAAATTTTGAAATTTCAAAATTTTTATTTTGAGGCCAAATCTGATTTTTCCAGTTTTATATTTTAATTGCAAGCGTAAAATGAACTTCCCTTTACGAAAATTTCAATTTCATCAAAGGGGGGTAAATTTTAATAGCATTTCATAGCTACCATTTTGGAGCCTTAAATTGCCTTCTCTTTATAAAAATTTTGATTTTATGAAAGAGAGGTAATTTGTGCACTACATTGAAGGTTATTATTTCAAAGCATTAAATTATTCTTCTTTATGAAAATGTGATTTCATTTAAGAGGTATAATTAAAGTGACATTTTAAAGCCCTCATTTTAAGGCTATAAATTATTGCCTCTTTGTGAAAATTAATTTCACCAAAGAAGAATAATTTATTATTCATATCAAAGGCTATATTTATCCTCATGATAAGAAGCTACATTTAAGGAGCCTATTCATCATTTCAGATTTACATTCATAGATTGATTTTAATCTTTACTTTCATGTTTAAAATAGGATTTAATGCAAGGTAAAACTTGATTAAAATCCACTTAATAAGGGCAAATACAATCTACCTTAAAATCCTCAAGATAAAAGGAACTAAGGCACTACATCGTGGTCATATGAGGGCCAATTCACATTTACTTTTATTTTGGTTTTATGAACAATTATTAAAGTAGCATGATAAAATAAACCAACACATGCCCCTTGTTTACAGTTACTTGCAATCACTAAGGTGTTCCTAGCATTGAATTGATATATATTTTATTGAGATTACTAATACACATATGCAAATGCTAATATAGCGGAGACCTTAGAGAAGTTGTTTGTTTAACTTCTTTGCAAGAGAGGGTTTTGAGATTAAAACCCTAATGGAGAGTGTAATTTCACAATTGGGTAAAATTACCACTTAACAGGGCCTAAGATATTATGATGACAATTCTCTTGGAGTTAGTTTGTTGAAGTTAGTAGTGCCTTTACATTCTTAAATGATCACTATTGTCTAAATAAACCTTGCAGAGCTTTGTTCTAAAGTTTTGACCTACATGTTATCATTCTATGGTCAATTTACTTTTTAAACTTGAGCTTGAGCAACAAATTGATGTGTTTAATTATATGCATGATATAGAAAATGTAAACAGTTGGTTGAGACTTTTGGAAATCTTGTTTGTTTTCCCAAGGTTATAATTTTAATGACAAAATTTGTTTCAAATTCAAAGCTGACAATACTTAAAGGAGCATATATAAATTTCAAAAGGGCCAAGGCAATTTTTGCTATGATAAGTAAGATTTTGAGAAAAGTAAAAATAAAGAGCAATGTTATAGGACCCTTCTTGCGGAACCCTCACATCCCTAGGGTGAATTTTGGAGTGGTGGTTTGGTCAAATTGTTCCTAACCTGCACCTAATTGTGGGTTTTGATGTGGGTCCATTTTCCTTGATATAAGATGTTTCTCATGCCCTTTGCCAGAAATTGAGGCCTTCCCTAATCCAGGAAGTCATTGTTCCTAGAAATAGGTGAGGAAGTTATTTTATCTTAGAGGAAGCATGGACACTTGTGATAAGTAAACATAATCAATATCAAGAAGTTTTTGAAAATCTATGAATCAAGCCTATTCCTCAAATAGTTTGTGTCAATGAGTGAATGCTCATATCCCTAAGACAGTTCATTTGTCAACCAAACAAAAAAATGTGTCTTTATGGTTTATCATTTGCTTGCAATTTTCCAACAGAATATGGGCTTGGTAGAGAACTTTTACTTTGGTAATAAGCATCAAATAATAACCAACAACATCTAGATTAAGTTGTTCAATTTTTGGTTTGTCTAAGAATTTCTAGTTTAATAAGGACTTTGAGAGAGTTAGTAGATAGTGGCTTTGATCATGTAATTTATGCAAAAGTTTTGTGATTGATGGAATCCATGGGGGAATCTTAATACAATTGTACACTGATGCAATCACAAACTAGTATAATCTTTCAAGTTTTAGGTGAGTTATGGTCTATTGCATTGAGGCATTTAGTGAGAATATTAGTATTCAAGTTCAAATTTAGTAAGCTTGGAGTTGGAAAATGTTATTCAGTGCATAAAAATATTTTTTGAGTTTGACATCAAGTTTGAGATATTGCATAAATATATTGATATTTAATGTATATAAATAAATTTCTATTTTTCTTATTTGCAACTTTCTGAAAACATTATTGAATGTCTCATTTCCAAATGCAAGAAGCCTATAGAGACCTATAATTTCAAAGATACATAAAGGCATCCTTGAGTTTCAAGAACAATAAATCATGGGGTCCTCTCGAAGACTAGAAAATTCCATCAAGAAAGGCTTTGCATCTCCAACTCCCAAGCCAAGCAATATGAAAGCTAACCACCACCAAAGGCCACCATGGAAAGAATCTTCAGGTCAATCCAACCAAACCATTGCAGTCACATCAAAAATGGGATGACACATCCTGATAAGCATAGGAGGATCCGTGGAGGTCTTGGAAATACAATAGGATATCCCAAGAAGATCTACCCAGCTAGATATCAGTAAGACAAAAGCAGGGGAAAGTAAGAAATTTGAAACAAGGTCCTCCCTCCTAGAGTGAGAGACCTAGAATATAATCAAAACTTGCTCTTGTATATTATTGGTTAAATGAAATGTGTGAAGACTAAAAATATACATATTTTTACTTCAAGTTAGAGCTCAAACCACTAATTTTTTTTATGCTCATAAAGACTTTATAGTTTGATGGAGTCAAACATGCTCAATGGATATACATTGATAAAATGGTAAATCTACCAAGGGATATTAAAAATTGATTTAAATATTTTAGGTAAAATGGTAAGTTTTGAAAAGGGGTTTTTATTTATTAGATAGGGGTTTAATAAATTAGAAGAGGAGGTGGTCAATTTAAAAATAGGGGATTTTTTAAGAAGACCATGGATACACATGTTTTGAAGGCTTTCAACTAAGTGACCCCCCATGCAAAGACATAGGACACATTTTTTTTCTTGATTTGTGTGTTTTTCATTGTAATTACACTTTCCACACATGCATCCCGCACATTCATTACCCCAACCTACTTATAGCTTATGGTATTGACCTAAAATCAAGCTAGAGCCATGAGTCAAGTACCTACTAGCCAACCAACTTCATCCATGGAGTGCTCCACTCCTTCCCCAACCACTTTTGTGGCTAACCTAGCCAATGTGGCACAAACAAGCTATTTTGGCTTATCTACTGGACCTTCTCACATAGTATTCACTTTAAATGCATATGTGATACAAAGGGCTATCCACACTTCCATTCCAAAAACTAAACCATCCACACCAATCAACCACCACATCACTTACATAGATATGGACAAAGTTAGAGCTTATTTAAGACCAACCAATCCGATTCTAGAACCACTTAACATCCCACCCAGACATGTTCCTTCTTCTCAGCAGGAACTTGCTCACTCACACCCCAATAGTTTTAACCAAGTCCTCACCAACCCTCTTTTTGAAGCCACATCCGCCCTCCCACACCAAATTCCTCCACAACCATTTAGCCAAAGCACCTCCATTCCACTTACCTATACCACTACCCACTCCAACCCACTCTACGAAGCACAAGTTAATGCTACTTCATAGATTCCATCCACCATTCCATCTACCATCCCTCATTCAGTTGTGATTCCTTTCACAACTTACCCTCCATTGACCTCAACCAACATTGCCAACACTCACACCATACCTACATCCACTTCCAACACAACCACACAATTTGCATCTAAAATTGCCATACAACAAGCATGGCAACATCTCAATCAACTACTTATGGGCCATCAAGATGCTCATTCTTACCCACAACAATAATCATAGGTGGTATATTTCAAACCTCAATCCATTCTCAACCAAAATACCTTTTTCACCCCTGATCCATCTTGGGTATCACAATATTCTAAGGTCACCATACCCACACCTCCATTTAACCACATCAATACCACTTCCACAACCCAACACATTCAAATCCCCCAAACTTCATCCCCACTTCATCAACACCAATCACTCCATAACCAAGTCCAACAACACATCCAACATCATCAGATACCCATCAATCCATTGACCAATCAAAACCACATTTCATCCCAACAATTCATCACCCAACACACACCACCCCCATACACCCATCAAACAAACCAGGGCTTCCACACACAAATGGAAGACCCTAAGATCCAAGCTTTGCAACAATATATTGATAACTTAATTATGCATACTCCTGGTATGATGTACCAAAAACCTACATTGAGATAATTGATCAATCAACCCATTCATTCTTTGGTACCATCACCACCTTATCTAATAGACTTTACATTACCAAAGTTTGACAAATTCAAAGGGACTAGAGGACCCTAGGGAGCATATTAGTGCATTCATCCATTCATGTTTTAGAATCCAAGAGAATGATACCTTAATGCTCTAAACTTTTCCTCAGACATTAGGGGGAGATGCCTTAGAATGGTACAACCATCTACCACATCATAGTGTCTATACATTTGAACAATTGGTGGATAAATTCTTAGAAAGGTTCTCCCTCAATGTTCACAAGAAAACTACCTTGACCAACTTGTACAATCTTAGATAATTTGAAGAAGAGTCGGTCTATGACTTTGGAAACCATTGGAGGGCAGTCATCACCAAGTTGCCATTCTCCCTCCCAATGGAAGAATTAACATGAATGTTTTCAAGGAGTTGTTTAAAACCTATCTCCTTGTTATTGCAATTACAACAATATAGAACATTCGATGAAGCTCTTTCCTAAGCCTGAGTTATCAAAGAAATCAAGATCCAAGAGGGTGAGATCAAACCCAAAAAGAAAGAATGGCAAAACAAGGGCCAATCCAAAGGAAACTATACTGGCCAATCAAAATCTAGATAAGTCAATCAAGTGGTCTTGAGTCAACCACAAATGACTCAACAACCCCAAGGTCATCACCAACCACAACCATCATCGCAACAACAACCACAACAAGTGTCTTATCAAGCGGTTCCACCCCCACAATAATTACACAACACTAGTACCAACTATGGAAAATCATCAATACTAATAATCTATTTGATAGACTCACACTTACACACCTTTATCTAAATCATATACCTCCATCTTCCATAGGTTGTATGATACCAATGCTATCACCTTGCCCAAAGTTAAACTAAATGATCCGACCAAACATGGCAAGGGCTATAGGGAGCATTTATTTTATCCTTTCCATCGATAGAAAGGGCATGACATTAATAACTACTATTCATTCAAAGACATTGTGCAAGACTTGATAGACCTAGGGGCCATTAAGTTGGATAGCCCCTTAGCACAACAAAATCAAAATCTTGGTATCTATCAAACACCACTTCCTCATCATGAGGAAACACAACAAACAATAGGGGGATCAAATACTATGACTCCCTCCAACCAAGTCAATCATGTGCAATAATACCAAGGTTTTGTGGGTGCTATCCATGTAGTCACCCGAGGTCAATGAAGCACAAATCACCAAAATGAACAACCTCAAGTAGTTCAACCTCCCATGGCACCACCAACAAATGTGTCTCCACAACCTACTAATTCATCTCCACCCATTCATTTTTCTACCAATCCATCTCAACCAATTCACCTTCCAAGTCATCCATCCCAACCTATTCATCTCCCAAGCCATCCACAAAGACCTATCATCATCCTGAGTAGCCAGCTAACAACTAGTCTCAAAATAGCTTCAACAAAATTATCGATCTATGAGCTTATACAACAATCTCCTCCACATCGTGAGGCATTAATGGAAATCTTAAAATCCATTGAACTTCAATCTCAAGATTCTAATACCTTTAAAAATTTTATGGGGAGCATTCAAACATGTATGGAGCCCTCTATCATATTCTATGATTTTGAGATCAAATCAATATCATCAGAATCACCGGATCCTCCATTACACATCATGGCTCAAGTTGATAGGAAGCCTTTCAAATGAGTATTAATTGACATCGACTCATCCATCAACATCATTACCACCTCAACCCTCCAACATCTCAATCTTCCACCTTCACACATCACCAAATCCACCTTCACCTTGCGAGCATTCAATGATGCTCTATGTTCTATAGTTGGCACTATGGTCTTACCCATAGAAGTGGGGGTTAAGATGTTGCACACTATGTTCCATATCTTGGAGGGGTCCATGGCCTACAATGTACTCCTTGGATGCCCTTGGATAAGGGAGATGAAATGTGTTCCCTCAATACTACACCAATGTTTGAAATATGTACATGAGGGATAGATTCATTGTATACCGATAGATATTGAACCATTCAAATACTACAACTTCATCTCCAACCCATATGAGTCCACACTTCCATCCACTCACTTGTCCTTAGTCCCATCAACCACACCATCCATTTCACATCACAATACTTCCTCATCCAAAGCACCTATTCTTGAGGAACTCCCCATCACTAATCCACATCAAGCTTCCACTTCCACACCTCAACCTTCATCACAATCGACAACATGTACATGTGGTCAGACCCAATCAACACCCTCCATATATTCCACATCATCCACATCACCCATTACCACCCATATATCATCACCCATACAACCAACTCCATAAGCACCCATCATCATTTCATCCACACTAGAATCATCAATCATCCATCAAATTCCTCAACCAAATCCATCTTCATCTCCACCAATCGATGTCTCACAAGTCGATTTAATATATTGTGAGATGCCATTTCAACATACATCACTCCCATCATCTGAGCCATAAGTCACCCTAGAGTCCCACATCTCCATATCCACTCCATCCACATCATCACCCACACAAGTTGTAGTCCACCTCGCTAGTCCTAGCATTGGTGAGTATGTGGTTCAAGATGTCACAATCACACCACTCAACATCCAAACTATTAGGGATTATGGTCATCCATGTGACCCACCCTTATCCATAGGAGTGGTGTATAATATGGGTTCATCACCTAACATAATCAATTTTGTATATGGGGGGTCGATTCATCGTTCGATCCACTTCCCCCAGATGAACCCAAGCAACCATCCTCTACCAACCTCGAACACATGACTAATCCTGATTTCCCATCATGATATTTTCATCGAGTTAATTGGCAAGGATATGGCTTAGGATGATATGAATAGGGTATGCATGAGATCATTGAACCTCAATATCGAGAAGTGCATGACCATTCAGGTCTGGGATACAATCCACAATCTTCCACTTCCTCTTTTGAATGAATCTTTCAATGCCTCAATCTAGATCATGAAGAGGAAACCAATCACAATGATGACTTTGAGGATGAATTATATGAAGAATATGATATCATGTCGATAGCTTCAGATGAATCCAAAGAGGAATCAATCCCAATCACACCATTCACTAAATAGGATGAGTATTATCTCAGAATGTTCCCCATCCATCAACCCATATTTCATTTGCTTCTCCCAAGGGAGTAAGCTGAGCCAACTGGTGAACCACCACCTCCACCTCATCCCTTTTAGTGAAACATGATGTAACATATGTACATATAAAAAAATTATAAAAAAAAAATATTTGCATTGCATTTGCATGTCCTTGTCATTTGCATTTATACGTGTTGCTTGCTGCTATCCAGGTTCTCAAGGTTCCTTCATCGATTCCAAGAGATAAGACAAACCACCCTTCACATTGCCAACCACCATTTCCCACTAAGTCAACATGAATTCTATTGACTTATTCACACCACTCCGTAATCCATACGATTTGGCAAAACCAATTCCTATTGACATAAGCCTCATTGATATGGAATGGATTTCATCACCACCATCCTTTTCCGAATTCATCCTTTTCGAGGAATTGTTAAGAGCTTCTACTACTTACATTCCTCCATCACCTCACCTTTGCCTTCACCCTTGGATCTTATTATTTTCTAGGTAGAAATGGAAGAGACTATGCCAAAAGAGTTTGATAACATCATTGATGACATTCATCTGATCCCAATGCCCCATCATCTTGAGGAAGGTTCACACATGGCCATTGAAGATACTATAGATGTGAACCTTAGTACAGATGCAGACAATCCATAAATCGTTAAACTTGGAAAAAGTTTATCCACTGATGAACAAGAGCAATTCATAGATCTCCTCAAGAGAAAGAAGGGCATATTTGCATGGTCCTATAAAGACATGCCTGGTCTTGACCCTAACTTGGTTGTCCATAACTTAACCTTGCATCCTGATGCTAAGTCGATCAAACAAAAACTAAGAAAGTTACATCCTACCATTGCCCTCATGGTCAAAGAAGAACTTCAAAAGTTATTAGATATGGGTTTCATTCAACCCATTGACTATCCTGAGTGGCTTTCAAATATGGTACCCATTCATAAGCCTAACGGGGTGATTCACATTTGCACTGACTTTCGAGATCTTAACAAAGTGTGTCCTAAGGATGACTTTCCTCTACCAAACATTGATACTCTTATCGACACTTGCACTGGCCATGAAATGCTTTCTTTAATGGATGGTTTTTTAGGATATAACCAGATTCGAATCAATCTTGATGACCAACACAAAACAACATTCACAACACCTTGGGGGACTTTTTGTTACAAGGTAATGCCATTTGGCCTTAAAAATGTAGGTGCCACTTATCAATATGCCATGACATACATCTTCCATGATTACATGCATAAGATCATTGAAGACTATGTGGATGATCTATTGGCCAAATCTAAAACCTGACAAGAGCACATTGATGTCTTGGAAAAAGTTTTTGATCGACTTCTAGAGCATAATGTAAGGTTGAACCCCAAGAAGTGTGTCTTCGGTGTCACCTCAAGAAAACTACTAGGATTCATTATCTCCAAGAGAGGCATTGAAGTGGACCCAAACAAGGTCAAGGCCATTATGGAGATGCCTCCCCCAACAAACTTGAAAGAGTTGCATAGTTTACAAGGAAAGATCCAATCGATCCATCATTTCATCATGCAAATCTCTGATAAATGCAGGCCTTTCAATCACCTACTACAAAAGGGGGTGACATTTTCATGGATAGAAGAATGTCAAAAAGCTTTTGATGACATCAAGCAATACTTGGCTTCTCCACTAGTCTTAACTCCACCTCGCTCAGGGGTCCCCTTCCATATTTATGTTTCAACAATGAACTTTGCATTAGGGATAATGCTTGCATAAAAAAATGAAAACAACCGAGAGCAAGCAATCTATTACATTAGTCAAACACTGGTAAGCTATGAAACCAGATACGCTTATGTGGAAAAATTATGCCTAGTAGTGGTTTTTACCACTAAGAAACTCAGATATTACATGCTAAGTCACACCACTTATGTCATAGCTCATGAAAACCCTCTACGTTACATGATGACTCACACTTACAACAACACCCATACCACAAAATGGATAATGCTTCTAACAGAATTTGATCTTGAGTTCATTAGTCAAAAATCCATTAAAGGTCAAGTAATAGTCAATCAACTTGTGGAAGCTCCACTTCCTAGTGATCAACCCTTGATTATTGAGCTCCTAGATGACTCGATATTTACCATCATTGAATAGGAGGAAGATGTCATTCCTGAAGAGGATGTGGATATCACACTCTTCTTTGATGGTTCTAAGTGTAAAAAAGGACAAGGTGTAGGAATCATATTTCATACACCCCAAGGGGTACCTATTCCATTATCATTCAAACTTGATTTCCCATGCACAAATAATAATGTAGAGTATGAAGCCTTAATATTAGGACTTCAAGCAGCCATAGCTATGGGTATAAAGTATATCAAAATATTTGGTGATTCCCAACTTGTCGTTCATCAAGTAAATGGATCGTACCAATGCAAAGAACCAATCTTAAAACTTTATCATGAAGTAGCAATGAAATTGCTTGTAAAATTTGATTGGTATGAAATCGATAGTTTACCTCATTCGACTAATAGATTTGTAGATGTGATGGCCTCTCTAGGATCATTGATTCCAAAGAACTTCGTAGGAGAGGTACAACCATTAATTATCACAACAATCTCTAAATCTACAATTTCCCATGCTGAATCTAAATATGAGAAGGATGTTTGCTTTATCCACGTTGAACCATATGAGCCTTGGCTTAATCAAGTAAAATACTTCCTCAAGTTTGGAACACTCCCATCAGACATGTCATGAACTACCAAATAAACTTTCAAGCAAAAGGTAGCTCATTTCACTCTCTTGGGGGACGTGTTGTATAGATATGGTTATGATGGAGTCCTCCTCCATTGTCTCGAGCCTATAGAGGCCCAAAGAGCAATATCTGAAGCTCATGATGGTACTTGTGGTGGTCACTTTAGTGGAATGGCCATCACAAAGTACATTTTATGCATGGGTTATTATTGGCCCACCATGGAATGTGACTATTGCACTTATGTCAAGAAATGTCAACAATATCAACAACATGCTAATTTAACTCATGTGCCATCACAAGCATTACAACCTATTCAGAGTCTTTGGCCCTTTTCACAATGGGGTTTGGACTTGATTGGTAAAATATCACCTCCTTCCTCGGGATAACACACATTCATCATCACTACCACTGAATACTTCATGAAGTGGGTCAAGGCAATTCCTCTAACTAGTATGATAGGACCTCAAATTATGGAGTTTATACTTCAACATATCATCTATCACTTTGGTATCCCCTCAAAAATAATCTCTGACAATGGCAAGTCTTTCAAAAACAAGGATGTTCGAGCACTTTGCAAGAAATATAATATCCAACATAGTTTCTCGACTCCTTATTACCCATAGATAAATGGATAAGTTGAGGCAACCAATAAGACCTTGATCACTATTCTCAAGAAATTAGTCAAAGAAAATCATCGAGATTGGCATACTCAGATCCCCTTGGCATTATGGGCTTATCGAATGAGCATTCACATGCCTATCAGGGCAACACCATTCTCATTGGTCTATGGTGCCAAAGCAATCATACCTCTTGAGCTCGAGATCCCCTCACTACGTATTTCATTATAAGAATTCATAGATGATGATACTGCTAGACAAGCACATCTTGACCAACTCACGCTCCTCGATGAAAGGTGAATCAATGCCTTGGAGCATTTACGAGTATATCAGGATCATTTAAAGCATGCTTACAATACCAAAGTCCATCTACATGAATTCCAAGTAGGAGATCTTGTCCTTAAAGAGAATCAACAAAACACCAATGCATTACCACATCTTCATGATAAATTCATGGCTAATTGGTTAGGTCCATACATTATCACACAAAATGTGGGTCAAGGAACTTATAGGCTTGCCAGTCTAGAGGGAGTAGAAGAGCCTGAACCACTAAACATCATCCACTTGAGAGCATTCTATGCTTAATGTGATTTATATATGTATATATATACATGGCTAATACATAAAAACATCATTCATATACATTGCATTTCATACATCCATTCTACATAATCACATTCATTATCATTTCAATACATTCCATCCACCATATTAGGGGTCATTTGCTCAGTTTAGATAATAATTGATCCAATAAGTCTTGTTGCCTTAATCAGGGGCACCCTCGAGTTCACATCCATCTCATTTCACCATTTCATAAGTCAAGTCATCATTTGCAATACAAATTTCCATCATCCCTAGGTGTTTTTGATCACTCAACCACTCCTAGTGTTTCAAGCAACCTCCAATACATGTCGAGTTTTCTCTAGGACCAAGGCACATTTTCACTAAGAAAATATTGAGTTCTGGGAGTTGACTCTAACATTCTTGAACCAAACACATCTCACACCTATTAAAAACATCTTGTGTCAAAGAGGGATAACACCATGATTGGGTTGAACCTCGAAGCAAAAAAGTCATCTTTGCTTGTCCCATTATGCACATAGTCCAAAATCAAAACAATGGTCTTCACCACTAACCAACACTTCCAAATAAAATAATGAGTAGTAAGGATAGGGTTAAATTCTCATCTCACCTGGTTGAGAATCCGATTCCCCAAAGCTCTAATTCTTTTACAAATCACACACCACAGATCCTCAAGTAGTAAGGATAGAACTACATTTCCATCCAGATGGTTAGGTAGTCTGATTCCCCAAAGCTTAGAGATCAGATCATTGGACTATGGAGCTAATCTCCACCAGGGCTATAGATGCTTGATTGGTAGTGGAGTACACTCATGCATGGTGACACATCTCTCTTGAAGAGACCTCTGACCGCACATAAGGACAAGCTAGCTTCTTGGTCTTCTCCATGATAGGTTTCATCTCAATTTACTCAAGATGGGTAAATGAACTCACTTGCACACACATTGGTTCTTGATTGACTTGAGTCATTACCATGCTCATGATTGGTAAATGAACATTCACTGCACACACATTTGGTCTTGGAGAATTTAGATAGAACTTAGTGAGTTTGTTTGACATCACTAGGATGTTTGAGTCTCTATAAAACAACTCTAGATCAATCATCCATAAGCCAAAACAACATCCATATCATTATCATATCATTACATGAGTCTTTCACTTCACATTCCACCATTAGATGTTGGTGTCCCTGATTAAGCAACAATGATAAATATGGTCAAGCAAAATCTAAACTACAAATGATCATTAGAGCATCAATTCACTTGCATTATTATCATAAAATCATATACATCATCATTACATTATCATCCATCACATCATATACACATGCATTCACATAAACATTCACATAAAAGTCATAACAAAAAAAAGGCCATGTATATATATAATCGCATATACAAAGAATGCTTGAAGGCTATATACAATGGAGCACTAAGGCTCATATACAAAAGTGCATCAAGGCACTAGCTAGCGCCCATAGGTAGACCCCTATGATCCTGATGGGTTAGGAGCTTGAGGAACCCTAGAGCGAGAGTCACTATGCCTAGAGTTACTAGCTAAGAACCTAGTAGGAGGAGGAAGGCCACATTGAATCCCAATGTTATGCTGCATAAGTAGATCCTCCAGCTCTTGAATGTAGCCCTCCTAGGATCGAAGGCATAGCACATCCTATCTTTGATGAGCATCCCTCCATGCTAACTCTTCTTAGAGCCTCACTATCACATCCTCACCTTCACCACATCAATCCATGCACACCCAACCAATACCACCTGCTTTAGCCACTTCCAGTCGATCTTCCATAGAGCCTTTCTCACCCTCGATATGATAGGTGAGAATCAATGTCGAGCCTCCAATATCCTCTACTACAACACAACACAAAATCAAATGCACATCAACATCACATCCATTTCATAATAATAAAAAAAACATTACAAAATCCAACAAGAGGGCTAGAAGAACTTACCTCCACCACCCACACATTATCTCCTACTATCATATTTTCTCCCTCCATCTCCATCACCATTCTCTTTCACTCTCCTTTGCTCAGATGCCACTTCTCAAAATCTCAAATGCAATAATGAAATGAAATTTCACCCTTGCAGCCCTTTTATAGCTGATTTTGGCATGCTCAGATGCTCCAAAGCATCTCCCTGATGCACTCAAATACCTCCTTGAATCTATAGAATATTAGATTCCCTCCTATGTTTGTGCAAATGTCGATGCAGGCTAATGTTTGTCCTCAAAATGTTGCAAAAGGTGTCAAAAGGGCCTCAAAACATAGAAAAATCCCACAAAATTCATCCATGCATTCATTACATCATCACATTATATTTTGTGATAACATGGATTGATTTGGGTGTTTAATTTTTGATTGTGACCAAAAGTCACGAAAATGCTTAAAAAGCTTCAAAACACCTCAAAACGATCCAAAATTTCACAAAACTACCACATTCACTATTCCAAGCATTCATCACATCATTACATCACATTTTGTGATAACATGGATTGATTTGGGTGTTTAATTCTTGATTGTGACCAAAAGTCACAAAAATGCCTCAAATTGCTTCAAAATATCCCAAAATAATTCCAAATTTCACAAAATCATCAAATTCACTCATCAATGCATTTCCATATTCATTCAACATTACCAAATTCACTCATCAATGCATTTCCATTATCAAATCCACTTACATTATCAAGTGAACCTCGTATCTAGTGGTTTACTCTATTCCCCTGGTGATTGCAATGATTGGTTATCCATGCAATTCGGTAGGATGGGTAGATCACCATAAGGATACTTGCTCATATCATCATCCAACATCCTCTTGTTCGAAAAAAAAATCATTTTGGTCCCTTAATTTTTGAGTGTGACTGCGCTCAAGAAAATTTTCCCAAGGATGTCATTGATGCCCTCTTCGTGGGGTTACAAACATGGATAAATTTTACTACATCATTTATTTTTACATTTAAGAATTTGATACAGTCACTAGGGATAACAGGTCCCTAGGATGATTGGTTCCTTTACTTTATCATTTTGCATCTTCATTATTTACATTTCAATGATGCCAAAAGGCATATTTTCCAACAACATAGAATCACCCCAAACTTGGGGTAACCAAATTTGATTTTGATTTCCCACATCGGGATACATCATACACATTCATTGCATCATCCAATCAAAAATCCCTTTTCTATTGGGGCAAAAGCAGAATCAATCATTGCATCATTCACATTCATTGCATCATCCACATTTATTTCAATTGGCTCATGAGATTCATTCTTCACTCATTCGCCAATTGAGGGGGTAAGCTACAACCACAATTTTTGTTTTAGAAGTCTTCTTGCACCTGAGGAAAGAATCCATTCCACCAAACCAAGTGTCTCTTATTTTTGCACCGTATTGTGTTTCATGCAATACGATACAAAAAGGGGTATTTGTAGACACCAAATCCTAGCCACTTGTCATCCACTCATCATCATCAAATCATAGCCATTCATCATTTATTTATATATATATATTTATATATAAATATAAATATTTTATATTTTATATTTATATAAATTTTA
Organism: Wollemia nobilis; assembly: GCA_028583015.1. Classification (NCBI taxonomy): domain Eukaryota; kingdom Viridiplantae; phylum Streptophyta; class Pinopsida; order Araucariales; family Araucariaceae; genus Wollemia; species Wollemia nobilis. Next base: position 5,359,310 of record JAQPPZ010017190.1, on the reverse strand, counting down.
TATATATGAATAAATCTCAACCACCCATCATGTCTTAATCCTGGCCACTCATTCAACATGATCCATGTCACTTATCAAATCACAATCTCAGCCCTTCATCATTTTTAATCTCGGTTGCTTGTTAGTGTTGTTGAAAATCTAGGATTAATCAAGGGAAATAAAATAAGATCATTCATTTGTCATGAATTAAGGTTGATCATCCATCATCTCATGATCCCTAGCATTATGTTACCATATTCCCTCATTGCATCCACACGAACCCTAGCCACCACCATATAAACCATTCGATCATCAAGACTTTTGCAAACCTCATCTAGATTCTACAAAGCATTCCCCACAACCCATAAACACTCCAAGGCATTCCTCAAATGCTTTAGAGTATTTTTGAAATGTTGTAGACCATTCATAGCCATCTGCAAATTCTCTAGGGTATTCACAAATTATTGCATTGCATCTACGGAGCTCTTGAACACTTTTGGACATCTGCACATCATAAGATCAACCCGATAGAAGCCTAGATCCAATGATTTAGGTATTGATAAGGTTGTTATTTATTCTTAACTTACATTTTCCTGCATTTAGTTTACATTTTATCATCACTGCACTTAGAGTTTTATCGATCTATTTTTTATTGAGGGCCTCACACAGTGGATCCCTCGCATGTACCTTTGATCTGCTTTGTGTTGTGATTTATATGCAAGTGTAGGAGATATTTCTATTGATGACTGTTGCAGCTTGGAGTGGCCCCATAATGGATACACAAGCTCACTCAACTCTTGTTTGGAGTGAAGAAGATCCAAAGACACCACCATTATTTGATCGAGGGTTTTACCCCTCCTATTGTAAATAATTATATCAAAGAAAATATTGCTCTATGACCCCCGATTTGGGGCACATATATGTATAAATTAGATATAAAGGCTCCCTCATTTTTTTAAATAAAGGGGTAAAAATTTATTGATAAAAATTTTGGATTATAGAGTACAACTGAGCTTCCAACCAAGACTCAAATAAACAACCAAACAGGCTAAAACCACTAGACTAGAATGACACCCAAAAAAGACAACAAGAAAAAACCACATTAAGTCTGTACATCCTTGTGGATCAATTCCCACATGCGTTGAGAGTACCCAGATGGGAGACTCTCCCAATTATCAATAGTCCAAGGATCCAGCAGCTCAGAAGCCCTTTTGGCCAGGTAATCAACAACCACGTTCCATTCCCTTGGAATGTGAAAAAAGGATATAAATTCAAACTCTTCACTCATTTTGAGAATTTGAATGGCTACAGAGGCCAAATGCAAATTAAATTCCTCCACCCTTTTACTGTTTAAAATATTAACCATAATTTGAGAGTCAGACTTGTAGATAATCCTATGCTAGCCAAGAGAAAACCCCCTTTGCAAGGCCTCAATAATTTCAAGAGCTTCCATAAAATTGTTGGAGTGAACACCTTTATAAATGGAAAAAAAAAAAATAACACCACCAGTAGAATATCTCCCAACACCACCAATGCCAACATGTCCAGGATTACCCCTGGACGATCCATCAGTATTAATTTTTAAAACTCCTCTAGGGGGTGGCCTCCACCTACCATATATCCTAACCTTCTTGTTGAGCTGAGGAACCCTAATAGGGCTAGAAGAGTTCACACCATCCCCAAAGAGACCAAGGGCTTGTTGTACCTTCTCCTCCCTAGAATACAAAATAGGGTCCACATCACATTTGCTATGGATGATTTCCTAAACCATATACAATATCCTTTTCCAGATATGTTGAATAGCCAAATAACTACCCTAAAATATGCATCGATTTCGTTTGAGCCAAATTTGCTAGATGATGCAAGAAGGGCCCAAATTCCAAGCCACCCGAAGGAAGGGGGCCTTGGTCGGAGGTCTTCCCAGACTACTCCAAAACTCCACCAGGGACAACACATGAAAACATGGATGGTTCCAAGCGCTCCATCAACGGTGCCAAATATCTCTAGCAAAGGAGCATTGGAAAAATAAATGAGAAGAGTCATCCTCATTCTTATTGCAAAGGACACAAAAAGAGGGACCCTAAAATCCCATCTTCCTCACATTATACCAAGTGAGGCATTTATTACGAGCTACCAACTAGAGAAAGAAGTTACATTTTGGCCAAGAAAATTTGTTCCACACCTTTTTCCACCAAGTGATAGGAATACTCCCATACTTTTGCTTATCAAGAACCTGATAACCATAGGCTACCGAGTAGGTTCCCTTAGGATCAAGGTTCCAAGCCAGAATATATTTACCCCTCAATGAAGAACAAGGCCTCCTCATAAGAATAAGAGCAAGCACCTCTCTGTCCTTGGCCAGTCCCCCCTAGGGCCATTCTTGTGGATCTTTCCACCTGTACATCTCCATATTTCCAAAAGACTAGATTTTTTTAAAGTCCTCCACACGAGACTAGCCTACTTCTAAGAAAAAAATGCTTAGGGAATGTAACCTAGGATATTGATTCAATATAGGAGGGTGACCATCCCAAGAATCCTCCCAAAAAAGAGCATTTGATCATTGATTGAAAATCCAGAACAAACCCTACTTGATTAAATTAGCTTCTCTTTTCAGAGTGTCCCAGATAACTGAACCTTTCCCAAACAAGCCGACTCTAGGGATATCAACCTTAGAAATACCTCTTAAGTATTTACGAGATAATATTTTAGTCCAAATATGATCTTGAGAGGTACACCATCTCCAAAAAGTTTTGTAGCCAAAGCCTACCCAAAAAGAGTTGTCTGTCACAACCCAAGGCCTCCCTCTTGCACTGGCCTACATATATAATCCCACCTAACCAAACTCTATTTATATTGATCAAGTTTTCCAGACCATAAAAACTGTCTTGATAAAGCATACATGTCCTTGATGAAGTGAGAGGGAGCTATTTGTACAAAACATCTATAAATGGGTAAAGCTTGAACAAAAAATTTTAAAAGCAACACTCTACCTATAGTGGATAGCCATCTGAAAGTCCAGTGATTCACCTTCCTTCTAAACTTATCAAGCATAGACTGCCAAGAAGATCTAAGTAGAGGATGAGATGAAATTGGAATACCAAGATAAATGAAGGGGGGAGTCCCAACCTGGAATCTTAGAATGCGAGCAATCCTGGCTTGAATAAGAGGAGGGGTATTGAAGAAGAAAATAGAAGACTTGTCCTCATTAATCAAATATCTAGAAGCACCAAGATATATGTCAAGAGTCTGTCTAATATTTCTAGCTTCCCTGATAGTGGCAACTCCCAACATAGTAGTATCATCAAAAAATTGAAGGTGGGAAAGAGGTGGTAAACTACTATCCCAATTCCACCACTGAATGAGACCCTGCATGACTTGAGACTTGAGCAATCTTCCCAACCATTTCGCCATAATGATAAACAAATAAGGAGATAAATGATCTCCTTGCCTCAAACCCCTTGAGGCCTCAAACAGCTCTGATGGCTCATTATTAACAAGAATAGAGAATGAGGAAGAATAAACGTAGATCATCACCTTTCCTCCTCAAATCCAAAAGGAGCAAGAAATTTATGAAGAAAGGACCATCTGACCCGATCATAGGCTTTGGCCATGTCCAACTTAATGAACATAGTTTTCTCCTTAGAAGTTTCCATCGAGTGAATAGCTTCTGTAGCAATAACAACCCCATCCAAGATTTTTTGGCCAACAACAAACCCTCATTGCTCTTCAGATATGATTTTTCTCAACCATATATTCAACCTCTCAGCAATAATTTTTGTGATGATATTATACACAACATTGCAGAGAGCAATAGGCCTAAACATATCCAAGGAATTTTCTCCCTTTTTTTTGGGTATAAGCACCACAAAGGTAGCATTTAGGGCCCTTAGCATTTGTTTGTTCTTTTGGGACTCATGGACCACCTCCAAAAGATAAAATTTGATTAAATACCAAAACTCCTGATAAAACTCAATCGAGAATCCATATGGGCCTGGGGCTTTTCATTTTTTCATCTTGAATACAATATTTTCCAACTCCTCAAGGGAAATTGGACCCATAAAGTGCTCATTCATCTCTCTAGAAACAATCACTAGAATATAGTTTAGAATAATATTTTCATTCTCATCATTTGATAGGGAGTCCTCCTTGAAGAGAGAGGAAAAATACCTCTTAGTCTCTTCTAAAATATCCATGAAAGAAGAGAGCAAGGCACCCTAAGAATTCACAAGAGAGGTAATCAGGTTACCATTACGACGAGCCTTAACTGAGTTATAAAAGAAGGTTGTGTTCCTATCCCCTTCTTGAAGCCAATCTACTCGAGCTTTTTGTTTCCAAAAAAATTCTTCCCTCAATTCCCATTCAACAAGGTCTTTTGCCACCTCAGATTCCTCAAAAAGAAGCTTCTTCATGAATCCCCAATCTCTAATCTTCCTTGAAGCTTCTTCCATCCTCCTAATAGCTGCCATATTAGCCAAGGAAAGGTTCCCAAAATTCAATCTATTCCATCTCTTCAATTTATGTTTTACAAATTGTAGTTGCTTCATAAAGGAATACATAGTGGTGCCATGAGGAGGTTTGCCAGTGGTCCACCAACCTCGCATGAAATCATGAAGCTTAGGATCATGAAGCCACATAAGTTGAAACTTAAAGGAGGGATTATTTTTTAGCCCTAACTCCAAAGTAGAGAGTTTGATAGGCCAATGATCAGATCCCCTATCCTCCAGAATCACCGAACTAGCACTTCTATTATTACCCATCTAATAACTGGATATCAAAAATCTATCTAGTATCTCTGATATGGGAGCTTCCCCACACCTTCTATTGTGCCAAGTAAATATCCCATTATCTGGATTGATGTCAACCAAGTTTAGGGCCTAGATATGAGCACTGAATATAAAAGAAAAAGGCTCAAGACGGTCAACCCCACCACATTTATCCTCCAAACAAGTGATAGAGTTGAAGTCTCCAACCAAAATACATGGGTATAGGGGAACCAAACTTCTCACAAAGAAAATGTGCTCCCAAAAATTCACTTTACCATTGTAATCAATAGGAGCATACACATTTGTAAGTAGGATGGTTTCACCAGATTCATTATCATGCCCGACTATAAAAATATACCATCTGTTGGAAATCCAAGTAAGAGGGGATATCTTAATCGAATCCCATAAACAAGCGATGCCACTAGCATATCCACATGAACCAATACACTGGAATTTACCCCTTCTCCATAACTTGAGAGCAATATTGAACATACTATCAATAGCCAATAGTCTCCTAAATAAACACCACATATGGAGAATGCACACGAACCAAATCACGAACAACTTTTTGTCTGGGGATGTTGTTCAACCCCCTTACATTCCATGAGAGGATAATAATTTTTGGGGGTTACAAAAATGGGAGTCCAATGTTCTCACCAAGCTTGACTCCACCAAATTCTCCCCCATTAACTTAATTTTATCCTGGTCCTTCTTTCGATCCACCTTCATATTCTTATTCGAATTTTTTTTTTAATTATTTTCTACTGCAATCCCAACACCGTAGGAGTTTTGCAGTCCAAGGATGACTGCATCAGTGCTTGAGTAGGAGAGGGCATAACTAAATTTATACCACTTTCCAAAATAGTTTCCCTTATAGGGCTAGACCCAACCATGTCCCCTATACTCAGATCCAAAGCCCTTTGTTCTTCATTTAAACTCCCTAGATTTGATTCCTTAAGTTCTCCCTCAAGAAGAGACATCTGATTTGGCCTTGTTATATTTGCATCAGGTAGCGATGTTTCAGGTATCTCCATGCACTGATCAAGATCATCTAATATTTCAAAATGATTGAGTAGAGCATCTGGCTGGCTATCCTTAAGGTCTTTGTTTGCCCTTCGTCCTCTGTTTTGGGCTTTTACTAGAACAAAACCTTCCTTATCCCGTTCCCCTTCCTTTATCGAGGCTTTTCCTTTATCCAAACTTTATCCAGACCAAGAGGGCCCAGGATTTGAATCCACATGCAAGAAAAACTTAGGGTATTTTCTTTGCAGGTGGTCATATTCACGGTAAATCCAACAATAAAATGGAAGAGCTTCATAGTCAAGTTTTTGAACCCATGTAGTTGATCCAAATTGTATTTCAATAGAATCTGGAATAGGATTATTTAAATCAATTTCAACACAAATATGAGCAACAAAGATTACATTTTTATCCATTATCTATTGTGATGGTCCAACCGGCTTCCCAAGTAGAAGGGCAATCTTATGCAAGATATCAGTTCTCCAGAATTCCAACGGGAGCCATGGAAGCTACACCCATACTGGAACCCATGATGATCACTCCTATTATGGGTTGAAACCCACATTTCAGGGTTTAAGAAAGAGTCCCACTTGGTTATAGAAATAAGGACCCCCTTCAAATGCTTTGTTATGATTTGCAATACAAGAGAAAACCACCATAAAATAGTTGTTCGCCCTCAGCATCACTTCCACATCGCCTTCAGGATTCCAAGTCTTCCTGACCCAAGCCTCCACAAAGGGGAGAGAAATTTGGATGCCCAAAAATTTTCTAATAAGGGCATGTTTTGTTAGATACTCCAAATATTCCACCATCGAGTCTGGTTGAACCACTAGAACTGGCCTGGCTTCATATCGTTCCAAATAGCCATTGTTATTTAACAAGCGGTTCCTGACATGCACTGGAAAATTGATATGAAAAAACATCACGAGCATGCACTCTCTGTGCTAGACCCATTGCCATCACGATATTTCTCTAATTTTTTAAACCTCCTCCGAAAGCTGCTGCCATCCTCGTAGAGCAGTTTTTATTCATCAAACCCTAGCAGAGTCAAAGGCTCCCTCATTTGATAATAAATAATTTTATTCATTTTATGCACATATAACTATTATTTGGATTGTTTCATTACTATTGGTGTTGATCATTTTTTTCTTTACAACTATATAGCATCAAAAGTTAATAGTGGTATCAAACCCATAAGGGAGATTGGTAGGAGATAGGGAGAGCCACAAGAGAGATTGAGAGGAGAAAATGAAATCTCATTTTTAAAATTTTTAGAATTACATTTTGGCCAAAGTCTTTCCACAGGGTTCCAAGAAAACTCGTGAAGACTAGGACTCAACATAAATCTCTTTCCACTAGATTGAAGGATAACTAGTGAAGATTATTGATTTAGAGAGATCTAAATATTTATATGAATTTGGTTACTGCTATCTAAGTTTTTTGTTGCAGAAAATTAGTTCTCAAAATTTGAGAAGCTTCCTACAATGGATAGAGAATAATTTTATTTTGGATTGCCTGAAAGTCTATGTGATTTCCTCATGTGGGGATTAATTCTTTTTTGTAGAAAAAAGTAGATATTGAAGATTAAGGAGGTCCAAGAAAGAATACCCCATGGGAGATTGAAGGTAGAATATTGAGGAGAATCAAGATGTTAGTCTTACAATGACACTGAGAGGGGGGGTGAATCAGTGTAGCTCTTTAAACTTGAATTTACAGATCTTAAATACAGCAACAATTAACACTTATTACAAGATACAACAAGAATCACAAAAGAACATCACACAACACAAGATTTAACGAGGTTCAAAAATGTGGCTACTCCTCAAAAATGACTGCTTGGACTACCATCCAAATCCAACCTTTGCAAAGCAACAACTTTACAATCACTTTACCAGCACCCACTGAAAGGAGCACCAACCCCTTATTTATCTACACCAATAGAAAGGAGCACCAACCCCTGATTTACCAGCACCTCCTAGAAGGAGCACCAACCCTTGATGCCAAGCTGTAACCTGGACTTGAATTATGAATCTAGAAGATTAAAAGAGAGATACCTTTGCTTTTACAACACTCCGACTAGTCTGCTTCACCTTTGTGATATCTGTGCACTCTGCTCTCTCTACGAAATCACTTTGCACAATCTGCTGCATCACAGTCGAATGATCGTCTTCTCCCTTTTGCGCACTCTGCTTCCTTTGCAAATTTCGCACTTAGCATGATTCGACACGACTTGCACTCTGCGCTTTATGACCAAAATTCACCCCCATGAACACCTTAATTCTTCAAACAACCTTCCTTTTATAACAATATTTTCATGATCAAAGACCCTAATCTTAGTCGGCTATAAACCCTGATCTTAGTCGGCTGCCAACCCTAATATTAGTCGACTGAAAACCCTAATCTTAGTCGACTGTCACAGGTCTTCGTCGGCTTCAACTCAATCGTGAGAAAAAACTTTTTCTTACTCTCTCTTTCTCCTTGCTTTGGACCGCAAAACTACAACATGTCATGATATCGTGACACTTTCACCTCCTTGCTTCTCTTCTTGGCTTGTACCCGTGAAAACTCAGCATGTCACGATATCATGATACTTTTGCCACCATACTTCTTTTCTTGGCTTGTACCCGTGAAAACGTAGCATGTCGCAAAATCGTGACACTTTTGCCTCCTTGTCTCTTTTCTTGGCTTGTACCAGTGAAAACACAGCATGTCACGAAATCACGACACTTTCGCCTCCTTGCCTCTTTTCTTGGCTTGTACCAGTGAAAACACAACATGTCACAAAATCATGACACTTTCGCCTCCTTGCCTCTTTCTTTGGCTTGCATTAGCAAAAACATAACATGTCATGAAATTGTGACACTTTCCCTTCCTTGCCTATTTCTTTGGCTTGTATCAGCGAAAACACAGCATGTCGCGAAATCATGACACTTCTGCCTTCTTGCTTTCTCTCTCCTCATTGAGTCACGAAAATGCGACATGTCGCGATATCACGCCACTTTCTCTCCTTTGCTTTTTATTTTGCCTTTAAGTCACGAAAATGTGACATGTCACGATATCACGACGCTTTCTTTCCTTTGCTCTTTCTCTTGCCTTATGGTCGCGATAATGCAACATGTCACGATATCGCGACGCTTTCTTTCCTTTGCTCTTTCTCTTGCCTTCTGGTCATGAGAATGCGACATGTCGTGATATCACGACACTTTCTTTTCTTTGCTCTTTTTCTTGCAATATGTCGCGATATCGCGACACTTTTTCCTCCATACAATATCTCTTGCAATGTGTCATGAAATCGTGACACTTTTTCTACTTGGCTTTCTCTCTTCCAACATGTCGCAAAATCGTGACACTTTTTCTTTTGTAATATCTCTCTTGCAATATGTCGTGAAATCGCGACACTTTTTCTTTCGTACTATCTCTCTTGCAATATGTTGCGAAATCGAGACACTTTTTCTACTTGCCTTTTTTCTTTCAACATGTCACGAAATCACGACACTTTTTCTTCCGTACTATCTCTCTTGCAATATGTCGCGAAATCGCGACACTTTTTCTACTTGTCTTTTTCTCTTCCAACATGTCGCGAAATCGTGACACTTTTTCTACTTGTCTTTTTCTCTTCCAACATGTCACAAAATCGTGACACTTTTTCTTCTATACTATCTCTATTGCAATATGTCATGAAATCACGACACTTTTCTTACTTTTTCTTTTTCTTTTGAACTTGTTGCAAAATCACGACACTTCTTCCTGCTTTCTCTTTTTCTTCCAACATGTCACGAAATCATGACAATTTTGCTTGCTTGCACTTTCTCTCTGAACATGTCACGAAATCATGACAGTTTTGCTTTCTTCTCAACATGTCGCGATATCGCGACATGTTTTCTTTCTTGCTCAACATGTCGCGATATCGCGACAGTTTTCTTCCTTGGATTTTTAGCATATGGGCAACTTCGATCTTTTGGATAATCACTATACATATTCTGAAGAACCTATTAACTCCTGTTATCTGCATCAACCGATCTATTTGACTGTGTTGACAACAATGACAATACTGTTCCTGCACCTTGCTCAACAATCTCCCCCTTTGGAATTGTTGGCAACACACATGCAATTTCTTGTAATTCTTCTCCCCCTTTGACAATAATACCAAAGGGCTACTGCAGACTCCCCCTGAGTCCATGCACAACATTCTCAAGCACAAATTAATGCAGTTAGCAAAAATTTCAAACATGAGCAATAAGATAATCAAATATATACATGCTCCCCCTGAGAATGTGATCCTTGTAGCTAGTCAATTCTTGGGAAGTGTGACCACTCCCAATTTATTGCGGAGGTACTCAAAAACTTCCTTGGGCAATGGTTTTGTGAAGATGTCTACTACTTGTTCTGTAGTTGGAACAAAATCCAACTTAACCTCACCTTCTACAACTTTCTCCTTCAAAAAATGATACCTGATGGCAATGTGCTTTGTGTGTGAATGCATAACTGGATTCTTGGAGATGTTAGTGGCACTAGTGTTATCACACTTAACTGATATCGGCTCACTGAAGCTAATACCAAGATATTTCGAGGTTTGTTTCATCCATAATACCTACGTACAACAAGTTGTTGCTACAATATATTCTTCCTCTACTGTCGATAGAGAAACTGACTCTTGTTTCTTACTGTGCCATGCAACCAATCTGTCTCCCAGATAGAAAGCACCTCCACTTGTACTCTTTCTGTCATCTACACATCCTGCCCAATCTGCATCTGAATACGAAATAAGGGTGAAGTCTTTACCTTTCGGATACCATAACCCATATTCCATAGTACCCTTGAGATACCGAAGAATCCTTTTTACTGCTGTCACATGAGTCTCCTTAGGATTAGCCTGAAATCATGCTACCATGCATACTGCCTGTAAAATATCTAGTCTGGTAGCTGTTAGGTATAGTAAGCTTCCAATCATGGATCTGTACATGGTTTGATCAACAGGTGGAGATTTGTCATCCTTGCTCAACTTACAGCCTGTCGTCATGGGAGTGCTAACTAGCTTATAGTCCTCCATTGTGAACTTTTTTAACATCTCTTTTACATATTTAACTTGAGAAATAAATATGCCCTTCTTACTTTGATTAACTTGCAATCCGAGGAAATACGACAGTTCTCCAATCATTGACATTTCAAATTCTTTTTGCATCTTATTTGCTAAATCCTTGCACGACTCATCTTTACTGCTGCCAAATATGATATCATCTACGTATACAACAAGAACAATAAGATGCCCATTTTCTGTTTTGACATACAAATTACTATCCACCATACCTTTCTTGAACCTTTGTTGAGTGAGATAGTTGTCTAGCCTTGCATACCATGCTCGGGGTGCCTGTTTTAAGCCATATAATGCTTTCTTCAACTTGCAAACAAAGTTGGGATCATCACCAAGTTGGAAACCATCTGGTTGCTCAATGTAAACCTCTTCTTCAAGTTTCCCATTCAAAAACGCTGATTTCACATCCATTTGATAAACTTTGAAATTCTTGTAGACTGCTAAAGCTAGAAACATTCTAATTGCCTCTAGTCTAGCTACTGGTGCAAAAGTTTCCTCAAAATCAATGCCTTCAACTTGTGCATAACCCTTGCAAACTAATCTTGCTTTATTTCTAACTACCTGTCCGTCTTCATTCAATTTGTTTCAAAAAATCCATTTAGTTTTGATGATATTTTTATTCGTAGGTCTAGGTACTAGCTCCCAAGTGTCGTTTTTCTCTATCTGATCTAATTCTTCATTTATTGCCTTCATCCAGCTTTCATATTTTCTTGCATCATCAACATTTTTGGGCTCAATGTTGGATAGTAGAGAGTAGTTACTTACTGCTCTTCTTCTTGTCTGAACTCCAACTTTGGGGTCTCCAATGATTTGCTCTCTAGGATGATTTCTCTGCCAGCTACCTATTTTGAATTTCTTATTTTCTTCCATTTTTGAATCACAACTTAAATCATCTGAGTCAATTTCCTGTATCTTCTCCGTTTTGTTTTCCTCATCTCCTTCAATAACCTCTTCATAAATTGGGTAGTTCGTTTCATAGCTAATTACTCATTCTCTACCTTCATCAAATTTAACATCGACATTGTCCACAATTTTCTTTAGCCTTTTGTTGTAGCATTTGTAAGCTTTGCTTTTTGATGAATATCCGACAAAAATACCTTCATCCGCTCTATCTTCAAACTTACCAATATTATCTTTAGTTCCTTTGATGTAGCACTTGTTGCCAAAAACTTTGAGGTATTTTGTTGTTGCCCTTTTTCCGAACCACAACTTATAAGGAGTTTTAATTTCATGTGTTCTCAACATGTACCTATTTTGGATGTACACTATAGTGTGTACTGCTTCTTTCCAAAATATGTCTGCTACTCTGCTTTCAGCCAGCATAGTCCATGCCATTTCTTGCACTGTACTATTCTTTCTTTCTACCACTCCATTCTGTTGAGGAGTCCTGGTTGCTAAAAACTGTCTCTTAATACCAAATTTCTCACAGTACTCTGTAAACTACTTTGAAATGAATTCTCCTCCTCTATCTGATCTTAGACATTTTATCCTCTTTCTGTTTCATTCTCAACTTGGTTTTTGAAAATATTGAACATATCAAAGGCTTCCGATTTATGTTTCAAGAAAAATATCCATGTCATTCTAGAATAATCATCAATGCACAACATAAAATATTTGTCACCATTTATGCTTTGTGTTCTCATGGGACCACATAAATCAGTGTGTATTAGTTCCAGAGGTTTGCTTGTGTAGTACTCTTTAGTTTTGAATGTGACTCTAGTTTGCTTCCCCTTTTGGCATGAAGCACAAATGCTATTTGCAGGTTTGCTGATGGTTGGAATATCTCTCACTGCCCTTTTTGAGGTGATCTTTAATAGATTATCAAAACTGATATGACCGAGTCTCTTGTGCCACAACCAATTTTCTTCTTCCTGTCCAATAAAACAAGTTCCTTTTGAAGTCTCTGAGAGCGTGTACAGGTTACCAGATGTCCTTGATCCTGTTGCTATCAATTTTCCACTGTTTGTTTTTCTAACTTCACAACCCTACTTCATAAAGACTACTTCATGACCTTTATCACAAATCTGACTTACACTCAGCAAGTTATGTTTCAAGCCATCCATAAACAAGACTTCTTCTGACTTAATCCTTCCATCACTGATTTTAACTGAGCCTTTGCTGACTATCTTGGCTCCATCATTATTTCCAAATTTTACTGATCCTCCTTCATATTTCTATAACTTCTCAAATTTCTGTTTGTCACCTGTCATATGACTGGAGCATCCACTATCAAGTATCCATGGTACATATTTATTCTGTGCTTTGAATGCAGTTTGTATGATTAAGGATTCATTTTCTTCCTTTAGTCGCTCTTTTCCTTTCCACACTGTTTTGATAGTAGTTTTGGGCTCTTGTTTTGCCTTTCCCTTATCAGTAGTTTGAGCATGTTTTTCGGGAAGCTTTCTATTTTGACTCATCCTGTATGGTTGAAATTTTCTTCCCTGAAACTGATTTGATGTAAATGTATTTCTACGAGTTTCTTGCAATGTGCCCAAAATTATGACATTTATAACATTCTACTTGTATAATTCATCGGAGGAGAAAAAAAAATTTCTACTGGTGAAATTCCTTGGTCTTACATTATATTTGTAGTCCGAGATTTTATGTCCATAGCCATTGCATTTAAAACAAAAACCAGAGAAAGGATAATTGAACCTGGGTGATGGTCTTTGCCATGTTGTCGTAGGAGCCATAGGTCTTCTTCTTCTTTGATGTGTGACATTGGTGAATCCATCATTGTCAATTCTCCTTTCATGCTTGGCATTAATGCTTTCTCTTGCATGAGACGTTTTTCCTTGATCAACCTGTCTCTTAGCTTCATTCTTTATGGATTCCGCATTTCTAGCCTTTGATCCACTTGATGATTCTCCTTCGATGAAACCTAGACCAAATTTGATGCCTGCAGGTCTTTGGTCATTTATGATCTTATCCAGCTTCATAGAACTTTCTTCACGTTTGTGATAACAACTGATTTTCTTATTCATCTCTTCTAGCTGCATTCTTAAACCAACAATCTCTTCTTCTAACTTGCTGCAATGATCTATTTTCATTGTTATTTGCACTTCGAGATCTTTGAAGATTTTCTTAGATTCTTCTATCTGTACTTTTAATCTGGTTATGATTCCATTTGCATCCTCAAGCTTTCTTGACAGTTTCTTATTCCTTTTCTTTTCTATCTCCCACTCTTCAAGTGTAGATATCAACTCACCTTCTAGATCTACTTCATCCTCGAGGTTTTCACCACAAACTTCAGAGGTCACTCCTTCTTCCTTTTCTAATTTAACTTCTTCAAATGCCATGAAAAGAGCTTCATCTCTTTCTTCTTCAGACTCTTCACCGGAGCTATTTTTCGATGAACTGACATTCTTGGAGATGAAACTTTTCTTTTTGAAGTTGCCTTTTCTGAAATTCATTTTCATATTCCAGTCACTTCTTTCTTGGTGGGATCCTTCATCATTTTTGTTCTTCTCTTTAAGTGGACATTTAGTCGCAAAATGCCCAGTGCCTCCACAGTTGAAACATTTAAATGGTAACTTCCCTCTGTATTTTCCTTTCCCATTTTTTAGTTTTCTAACAAAGTTTGCTTCCATTTCATCTGATGTCTCTTCTTCCTCGGACTCTTTGTTTTGTGTTTTTATTTTTAAGGGCTTTAAAATCCGCTTCTCTATTTGTGGGTTTAGATCTTCCTATCCTCATATCATATGTAGTCAAAGAACCATACATCTCATCTATACTAAAATAATTTAGATTTTTAGCTTCTTCTATCATTGAGACTTTGGAATCAAACCTTTGAGGAAGAGATCTTAATACCTTTTTCATGACGGTAGAGTCATCGATATCCTCGTCGAGTCCTCTGATCACATTAATGATTCCATTAAATCTCAGCATGTATGCCTCAATGTTTTCATCGTCATTCATCTTCAATGCTTCGAACTGAGCTCAATGCATCTGTAACTTGGCCTCCTTGATCTTATCATCTCCTTCATGAATACTCCTCAGTTTGTCCCATATTTCTTTTATCAATTTACAGTTCATGACCTTTACTAGTTCACTGTTAGCTAATCCGCACAAGATAGCATTCGTTGCTTTTGAGTTACTCTCAAATAGTTTCTTTTCATCAACCTCTTTTGGAGGAGTGGTGGGAATTGTCTATCCACTAACTACTGAATCCCATATGTCATATCCCAAAGCACAGAGATATGTCTGCATCCTGATTCTCTAGAACGCGTAATTAGATGCATCAAACAATGGTGCTTTGTTTGATGAGAAGCCTTCACCACCTGCCATTGTGTTACTTCCAAGATCACCCTAGCTGGTTAGGCTTGTACAGGGACTTAGCTCTGATACCAATTGTTAGTCTTACAATGACATTGAGAGGGGGGGTGAATCATTGTAGCTCTTTAAACTTGAATTTATAGATCTTAAATATAGCAGCAATTAACACTTATTACAAGATACAACAAGAATAACAAAAGAGCATCACACAACACAAGATTTAACGAGGTTCACCAATGTGGCTACTCCTCAAAAATGACTTCTTGGACTACCATCCAAATCTAGCCTTTACAAAGCAACAACTTTACAATCACTTTACCAGCACCCACTAGAAGGAGCACCAACCCCTTATTTATCTACACCAAAAAAAAGGAGCACCAACCCCTGATTTACTAGCACCTACTGGAAGGAGCACCAACCCCTGATGCCAAGCTGCAACCTGGACTTAAATTATGAATCTAGAATATTAACAGAGAGATACCTTTGCTTTTACAACACCCCCACTAGTCTGATTCACCTTTTCGATCTCTGCACACTCTGCTCTCTCTATGAAATCACTTTGCACAATCTACTATGTCATAGTCGAATGATTGTCTTCTCCCTTTTACGCACTCTGCTTCCTTTGTGAATTTCACACTTAGCATGATTCGACATGACTTGCACTCTATGCTCTACGACCGAAATTCACCCCCATGAACACCTTAATTCTTCAAACAACCTTCCTTTTATAATAATATTTTCATGATCAAATACCCTAATCTTAGTCGACTGTAAACCCTGATCTTAGTTGGCTACCAACCCTAATCTTAGTCGGCTAAAAACCCTAATCTTAGTCGGTTGTCATAGGTCTTCGTCGGCTTCAACTCAACCATGAAAAAACATGTCACGATATCATGACACTTTTGCTTACTCTCTCTTTCTCCTTGCTTTGGACCGCGAAACTACAACATGTCGCGATATCGCGACACTTCCGCCTCCTTGCTTCTCTTCTTGGCTTGTACCCACAAAAACTCAGCATGTCACGATATCGCGACACTTTTGCCACCATACTTCTTTTCTTGGCTTGTACCTACAAAAACATAGCATGTCATGAAATCGTGACACTTTCGCCTCCTTGTCTCTTTTCTTGGCTTGTACCAACGAAAACATAGCATGTCGCAAAATCGTGACACTTTCACCTCCTTGCCTCTTTTCTTGGCTTGTACCAGCAAAAACACAGCATGTCACAAAATCATGACACTTTCGCCTCCTTGCCTCTTTCTTTGGCTTGCATCAGCGAAAACACAACATGTCACAAAATTGTGACACTTTCGCCTCCTTGCCTCTTTCTTTGGCTTGTATCAGTGAAAACACAGCATGTCACGAAATCGTGACACTTCTGCCTTCTTGCTTTCTCTCTCCTCATTGAGTCGCAAAAATGTGACATGTCACGATATCGCGACACTTTCTCTCCTTTACTTTTTCTTTTGCCTTCGGGTCACAAAAACGCGACATGTCGTGATATCACGACGCTTTCTTTCCTTTGCTCTTTCTCTTGTCTTCTGGTCACGATAATGCGACATGTCATGATATCGCAACTCTTTCTTTCCTTTCCTCTTTCTCTTACCTTCTGGTCGCAAGAATGCGACATGTCACGATATCGTGACACTTTCTTTCCTTTGCTCTTTTTCTTGCAATATGTCACGATATCGTGTCACTTTTTCCTCCATACAATATCTCTTGCAATGTGTCATGAAATCACGATACTTTTTCTACTTGCCTTTCTCTCTTCCAACATGTCGTGAAATCGTGACACTTTTTCTTTCGTACTATCTCTTTTGCAATATGTCGTGAAATCACGACACTTTTTCTTCCGTACAATCTTCCTTGCGACTTTTTCTACTTGCATTTTTTCTTTCAACATGTCGCAAAATCACGACACTTTTTCTTTCGTACTATCTCTCTTGCAATATGTCGCGAAATCGCGACACTTTTTCTACTTGTCTTTTTCTCTTCCAACATGTCACGAAATCGTGACACTTTTTCTTCCGTACTATCTCTCTTGCAATATGTCGTGAAATCGCGACACTTTTCTTACTTATTCTTTTTCTTTTGAACTTGTCACAAAATCGTGACACTTCTTCCTACTTTCTCTTTTTCTTCCAACATGTCACGAAATCGTGATAATTTTTCTTGCTTGCACTTTTCTCTCCGAACATGTCGCGAAATCACGACAATTTTTCTTTCTTCTCAACATGTCGCGATATCGCGACAATTTTTCTTTCTTGCTCAACATGTCACGATATTGCGACAGTTTTCTTCCTTGTGATTTTCCTTGGATTTTTAGCATATGGGCAACTTCGATCTTTTGGAGAATCACTATACATATTCTGAAGAACCTCTTAACTCCTATCACCTGCATCAACCGATCTGTCTGACTGTGTTGACAACAATGACAATACTGTTCCTGCACCTTGCTCAACACAAGACAGAGGTCCCCATTAAATCTTTAATATTGAATACTACAGATTGTAGATTGAAGAAAGAAGAAAGCAACTTTATTGCAGATTGAGAAGGTGACCCAAGAAAGAGGTCCCATTGAAGAACTTATTGTTTTGGAAGATAGAATATTTAAGATTAAATATAGAGGAGGAATATGTAAAGTCCTATTGAATATTTGATAAGCTACAAAATTTGAACACCCAAGAGAAGAGATATCAAGTAAACTTGAAAGGAGAAATAAGAAGAAGACTAGAGAATGCCTATTGAAAAATTTAAAGAAGTATCTATTGAGGAGAGTTGAAGAAAGCTCAAGGTAGAATATTGCAAGAAGGAGTAGCTCCTGATAAGAAATATTTAGGATAATTGTCTCCATCCAATAACAAGCCTGAAAGGAAGAAGGATTTGGCAAGAAGTTTACCAAATTTTGGAGAGACTTTTTTGAGGACCTCAAGACATTTATATTCTTGAGAAAGAGACCATCGATATAGGTCATATTGGAAGATAGAAACCAAAAAGAGCTAAGGAGGAGAAAGAAGCTATAAGAGGCTACCAAATTTGAAATTTTTGAAGATATCCATAAAGGATTTGAAGGCTAGTTTGTGAAGGAGAAGATTTCTAATTTTTACAATAGAAGTTAAAGAGTCACATGAAAGCAAATTGAAGGTGACAAACCTGAAGATTGAAGAAAAAATGGGCATATTTCAAAGTGCCCTTGAACAGCCAATTGAAGGAAGGCTTCACAACAAAATAAAGCAACAATTTGGAGGAATTGAATGTTGTTTTTGGACAACAAGATAAAGGTGAAAATTTCATTTTTTGGAGCATCGAATTGAAGATTTTTTGGCTACAAATATGAGTAGCATTATGAGGAGATATTAGAGCTACGTTTTGGACATTTTTAAGGCAGATTTGGGAAAAGCATTGGGCAAAATTTAGTCAAAGAAAGGTTCTCCAAATTTTAGAAGTTGAAGGAAGCATATTGGACAGAGTTATAGCTGCAAAATTATACAGTCTTGGACAACACAATTGAAAGAGAAATAGGTAGAAATATAAGCTCGCAAACTAAGGAAAATAAGGGTAGATTTGAGAGCATTCTTGGTTAGCATACAAGCTAATTTTTAGCAGTAAGTGAAGGATGCAAATTAAAATAATAGAACCAAAAATTTGAGTAGCAAGAAAGAAGAGGAGACAAGATACAAAAGACAACCAAATAGATTTGGAATTAGGTGCTTAAAAGAGTATTTTAGTTTTATGAAAAATTGATTTAATTTAAATTCATTTTGCACCATATATTAGAGAGTTCAAATCAAGAGAAGGAAGAAATCTAAGTTTATTATCTCCCAATTAAAGGAGTTTTAGAAGCTTGCAAATTAGTGTGTTAATATAGCATAAAGGAGTTGGTTCATTTTAAGTTTAAAATCATAAAAATAATATTTGTATGCTATTAAGTAAGCAAGCATTAACAAGCTAAGGAGCTTCAAATACAAAGAGGAACACTTAGAATATTATGCTCAATAAATGATTTTGAAATGTATGTCTTCAAAAGGTATTTTGATTATTTCAAAACCTGTAAAGTATATCAAATCAAAATAGAGTTAAAATTTTCTTAAAGGATAAATAAGGAGAAAATAATATTGACAATGAATCTTATTCTACAAGCTTGCAAAAGGGAGGTTTATTGGAATAATAGGAGATCAAATAAGGGCCCAAGGTAGAGCAAGATTTAAAGTGTTAAAAGAAACTAAGGAGCATAACCAAATTTTATAAATTTGGTAGTAAATAAGTTGTCATCATCACTCCACACAAGCACTCCCTTCTTTTTTAATTCAGTAAAAGGTGCTGCCAAGGCTAAAAAACCTCTAATGAATCTCCTATAATAGTTGTAAAGTCCCAAAAACCCTCTCAATTGAGTTAAGGTAGTGGGAATAGGCCAATTTTGAATTACCTCTATCTTGTGTTGGTCTACATGCACTCCCTTATTTCTGATTATATACCCCAAATATAAAATTTTAGACATGCCAAATTCACACTTAGACTTCTTTGCATAAAATTATTGTTGTCCCAAAATACTCAAAACATAATCCAAATGCTTCAAGTGATTTTCCCATGAGCTACTATAAACAAGAATATCATCAAAGAAAACTAACACAAAATACCTCAAATAATCCCTAAAAATATGATTCATGGTTGATTGGAAAGTGGCAGGGGCATTTGTCAATCCAAAGGGCATCACAAAAAACTCAAAATGGCCAAAATGACATCTGAAGGTTGTTTTACGCACATCCTCGTATCTCACCCTGATTTGATGATATCCTAATCTCAAATAAATCTTAGAAAAATACATAACCCCATGCAATTCATCTATGAGTTCATCTACTCTAGGAATAGGGTATCTATTTTTTATTGTCTTTTTGTTCAAGACCTTATAATAAATATACATCCGCATAGTCCTATATTTCTTTTTCACTAACACTACGGGTGATGCAAATGGGCTAGAGCTAGGGTGAATGTGCCCCATGGAAAGTAGATCTTTTATGGCCTTCTTTATCTCATCCTTATACATTCTAGGATGCCTATAAGGGGTTATCATGACAGGTTTTGTTCCTAGTTCCAACTCAATCACATGCTGAAATCCCATATGGGGTGGCAATACCTTAGGCATATCCCCAAAAATAGCGCTATGTTTTTCCAATAAAATTTGAATTTTAGGATGATAAGAGACATGATTATCAGATGAATAAGGCATACCTTTTGTCATAAATATACCATCAACCCAAACTATCTCCTCTTTCTTGAGAATCATCTCCATCCTCTTGTATGTCACATCTTGGACCACATTTTCCTTGATCCCTTGCAAAACTACCTCATGCTCTTTAGCTTTAAATTTTTGCTGCAATGTTTGGTGATTTATGGTGTAGTCTCCCAATGAATACAACTATTGAACTCCTAGTATGAAATGATAAATTCCTCCCAATGGAAATACATAGAAGTCATCTACTATGGAATGATTCTCAAAATTTACCTTTATTTGCCTCACAAATTTGTTGCAAGGCATAATGATCCCATTTTTAGTAGAAACATTATAGCCAAAAAATGTTTCTAGTTTGAGCCCTTTCTTGGCTACAAAACCCTCATCCAAAAAATTATGGGTTGCCCCACCATCTATCAATACTATCATCTTATTCCCCAATACCTCTCCTGGAACCTTGATTGTGAGATACCTGTTTGCACTACTCAACATAGCCAACGTGCTAGCGTTTGAGCTCTCATGAGACTCAAGGGATGGCTCCTCAAGATCATGCTCCTTTGAAGACTCATATTCACTTTTTGATACCTCCTCATCTGAAACAACCATAATGTAGTGAATTTGCCCCTTTTCCTAGCAAAAATGGACCAATACCCAAGGGATTTTGCATGTGAAGCATAATTTTTTCTCCCAAGCTCATCACGATCCTCATTTTACCTCCTTCCTGGTGGTGTGGGTGTTTAATCCCTCTATGGATGGTATGTTGGCTTCCTAAAAGTCTGATTCTTCCCTAGAGGGGTGTCTCTCTCTTCTAGAAGAAATTTCCTCTTTGGAATGATCCTGATGGTCTTGCCTAGATAAACCTAGGAGATGGTGGTGCTGAAACCCTAGGTTTTGATGATGTTGTAGACTCAAGGGTCAAAGTACTTCTCATATCTACAATGAAGCAGGCTCAAAGGCTTTTACCAAGCCTCTCAAGGAATCCACCAAAACCTCAATGAAAAGAAAGGTAACTCTCTTCTCTGAAATGTTAGGCACCATAACTAAAATCTTATGGAACTCCTCAATGTATGCCTCCAATGCAATTTTTTTCTTAAGGGTGGCATCTCATTAAAATATTTCTCCTCATATCTCATCTCAAAATGATCTAGGACCCTCTAACTAAACTCATCAAATGAGGCAATCTCTCCATGGCCTTGTGTGTTGAGACCATGATACCACCAGTTGTATGCAACCCCCTCAAGATGTAGGGTAGCAAATTATACTGCATCCTCTTCATCCATAGGGCTGAGAGTAAAGTAAGTCTACAATTTTTGTAGCCATGCACTAGCAAACATGCTATCATCTCCATTGAACACCGGTACTTGCATTTTATACCACAATTTCCTTCTTTCTCCATACTTACTACCTCTCCAAGCCTTCTTCCCCATGATATCTAGGTAACTCTGGAAAGTGACTACATTTTTGAATTCTTCAGCCCTACATTGATATTATACAAATAGGGCATCCAGTTCATCAGTCTCCTGGTGTACATCAAATTATTTCGTAGGAAAAAATATGGGTTTTTTAGGCCTGGACAAAGGAGAATGAGTGTATCTCACAGACCTCTCATTCCCTTGGTCCCAATTGGCCACCCTATTTGATGGATCTTCTTGATCTGGTTGTGGTTGAGTGTTAATATTTGCTCCCTAGTTTGGTTGTGGTTGAACTCCACCCTGATCCATCTTGGTCACCAAACAAGTTAGTAAATCAAGCATGGTATCAAATTTCTACCCAGTAGGATCCCTTTTCTCATCTGCCATCTCCACTAGCTCCTTTTTTTCAACTTCTAGTCATGAAATTTCTTTCCCATGGTTGAGGTTAGGGTTTGAATTATTTCTCCTTAGATAGTACCTATTTGGATGCATAAATAGCTCTCATAGGATGGTAGGAAACCAACTTTGATACCACTTTAATAACCCTAACTTAGCAAACTAGGGTTTAAATAAATAAAAATCAAATTTTGCAAAGTAGATGAGATCTGCAATTACTACTTAGAAATTACTCTAGAAACCCTAAAAAATGGACGTTCCAACCATACATATTTTTTATTAATTTTTTAAAAGTGCAAACAAGCCAAACAACTATCCAACAACACAAATCAGCCCTCAAAATTGACTAGAAAAATCCCCAAATATGGGTGATCCTCCTATGAGGGCAAAACAGGTCATAAAACATGCACAAATGGCCTCCCAAAGCTAGATGACCCACTCCCAGACTCCAACACACCAAAATATACAACACAATTATGAATCCTGAGATAGATCCACCCAATCTCCAATAAAAAATAGGGGCACATCACATTATCTACAATATTAGGTATTTTTGAAGACTTAGGGCACACCACCTAAGCAACATAAGGTGAGGAAGGGTTCATCCCTCTCTCTTACAATTCATAATATGAACATGACATAATGAAACCCTAAAAGTGACTTTCCAAGCCTATATACTAGTCACCCCACTAGAGGCTTATAATTATTCATTAAGTGAGGGTTACATCAAAATTAATCCCCAACACTTAATTTTTATTACATAAAACACCTATTATTTATTACATAAAACACCTATTAGCCTAAAAAAAATGGGATGTTCCACTTCCTTGTCCACAAATAAAAAAAATAAAACATTACAATGCATGGGGTCCACATAGTCTTCAAAATGGAACATTACATGATGTGACATTCCAAGGAATACAATTGGTGCCATAAAGGCAATTGTGGTGAAAGCTCTAGTCCTAGAGATCTTGACTCTAGTGCCATCAATTATAGAAGAATCCCATGCTCACTTTCCATGGATATTTTAATAATAGTAGTTGGTAAAAATAGTAGAAGCTCCAAATTTAAAGGCCTAAGACCTCAACATTGATGATACTTGATTAAAAGGCCCCAAGGTTACCAACATCAAATGTAGACTAGCCCTTTGTTAGTTTTTAAGAGGACATTTTGGAATTACTAGCATAGTTTTAGAAGTAAGAAAATCCTAGTTTTGGGTATAAAAAATGGTTTTATTTTAATATAAATGTATTGGAGAATGCCTACTTGTGCATATTATCTGGCCTTATAAGTTTTTCCTTTCATTTTATCTTCTATGTATAATTTAGACTCGAGCCTTGAGTCATTTTTCTAAAGAGCATCAATATTTTTTTGGTGTTGCATATTTGTAATATTATGGCATATATGAAGAAGTTGTGATTATTTTTTCTCTATCCTAATTATGTATGTTTTAATGCTTAGGTGTGGATCAAAATAGTGTTCACTTTCTAACTGTTAGTAGTTCATAAATGTGTCCATTTAGTTCATTGTGTGCAAAAGAGGTTTAGATCTTGGCGCACCACTTCTTTAAGTTAGGTTTTACTTTTCACAAATTTACTTTTCCCATATATATTTTGGAATTATATTTCTTATTTTTCCTTAAGGAGTCCAAGTAGCATAGAAAATAAAGTAGTAAGGCATGCTAAAGATCACATTTGACAAGAATCTAGCCTTAGAAAAATCCTAGAGGTTTCCATACAAGCGCTCACAATTCTTGTGAAGCTTCTTGTTGTGTTGCTGAATGTGATATGTGGGTATCCAAGTGCGTTGGGCCACCACCACAGGAATCTAAGACACATTGATACAACAATAATATGTAGAGAATCACCTGTGATAGATGAGCATTCCAATGAAACATCAAATGGAGGAAAATTAGCACATTCAATCCAAAGTTTCCTAAGAAGAAATTCATAGCCATAAATACAACAATGTAGCAGGAAGTAAACTAGATACAAGGTATATAGTACAACCATTAAATCTACATCTTCATAACAAATTAAGAAAATACTTTATTGGACAAAAAATTTATCATCCACATGAAAGAAACATTGAACAAGTAAAGAAGGCTAATTAACATTCACTTGCAAGTAATAAACACATTGATGTAATCGGATGTAAATAATCACTTGACAACAAGAAAGAGCAAGCACTTACGGGTCCAAGAAAGCACTCCAATAAAGCACTCAAAGATTCAAGCAAACACTCAAACTAAGCACTTGAAACTGAAGCAAGAAATTGAGAATTACAAGCAAACACTTGAGTCAACAAGTAAAGACTCTTAGGAAACTAAGCAAGAAAACAGAGCACAAGCATTAAATATAAAGGTTGGATAAGAACTTGTAGCTCATTTATGTTCATATAAATAGGTTGAAGCATTTTTTTCTTGATTTTAGAATTTAGAATACATTGTGGTCAAGTCATAAAAACTAGGAGGAGTTCACTTTTCATACAATATCAAATTATAGTGGTCATCTCTTAATTTATATTGATTGTAAAAATGGATAACATGAAGTTATGATGTATTAAACCACTATGACCAACATTAAAGAAATTATCTGATTTTTGGAAACATAAGAGGAAGCTTCACTTGAGGAAGAGGAAAGCTCTAAGATAAAAAATCAACTATACATGCTAGTAGAGGATTAGATAATAACACCATAGGTATAGAAGCAAATCTTGATAGAATTAGTTGATATTACAAGGACACCATAATCCACATAGGAAATATCTAAGATACCATAATATGTTAGTATAAGTCATGTAAGGATCAAAAATCAAACCATGATTAGATTTAAGGATGCAAAATTTTATAATATATCAACTATGATCTGCTTGATAGGATGTACACAACAAATTGAAATACAAATTCAATTCCATGGAGAAGCAGGAAAATCACTCAAAGAATAACATTTCATCTTTTATAAGTGAGATTTTAAGGAACCAAATCCTATTCACTAGGGAGGTGTGATCCTCATGGATACATAATAGGTCACTTAAAATCATAGCAAAATGGTGTCAAGAATAAATGGCCAAGTGTATATGACTACACAAGATTCTAAAATAGGACAATGTCATTTTTGCCCATAATTCTTATATAAAATTAAATTTTAAGAAAACTTCACAAGAAGGTTTCCAAAACCAATAAGAATGCTCAAATTCAAAACACATCATTTTATTCAAAATATAAGAAAGAACAATCAAGACCAATGAGTCATATTTTAGGTATGAGTAGACCAATATGATTTCCAATTTGAGTGATTAATTTTCTAGGTGGAAGATGACTCATAGGACTACATGTGATAAATTTCAGCCCAATATGTAATTTAGTTTATTATAAAATCACAATTTCTCCCTCTTCATAGTTTTAAATAAAAAAAAAAATTAAACTTAAGGTTCTTTACATCATTTCCATGTGCCTACCAAATTTCATATTATACTTCATCCATTTGGACCTTCAAAATCCAAAAAAGTCCAACCAACAAGATGGTTGAGAATGGGCTGATTTGGCTTGTGCAAGTGGCCAAATAGTGATTTGTGTAAGTGTCAAGGGGTATATTTGTAAGAAATAAGAATTAAATATTAGTTCCATTCATACTGACACTTGGAATAACCTCAATTATCATGGAACATCATTTGCACTTCTATATTTGGTAGTGGAAGATACTAGATGAAGCTTGTTTGGGCCAAGAAAAGGAAGGAGAAGGAAGTTTTTAACAACCAAAAGTAGGGGAAAGAAAGTTCTAATAAAATAAAATAAAAAGATAAAAAACACTAAGAGAAACTATTTAAGGTTTCAACCAAGTTCATAGGACTTGTACATCTCATCCCAAGCCAAGTTGTTGGTCAACATCTCTTGTATGTTCTTCATTTCTCTAAGAAATAATGAGACTTGACTGATTTAACAATGGGTTTATTTCCCAATCATTTTTTTATTACTAGTGTGAATTTTTTTTTCTAATTTTTTGATGATTTTAGTTTCATTCCACTTCATTCATAGGGTTTGCATGGTTTCATGTGGTTTTAATACTTAGAAACCAACTAGTTTGAGTTAGAACTAAGCATCATATTTCAATAATAGTAAATAGTTTTGTTAAAAATACATTAAAGTTAAATTAGAATCACATCAATATTTGCATGGACTATCCATACTTTATTCTTAGCATCTAGGAGTATTTCTAGGCATAGAAGAGTAGTTTTAAGGCCAAAATAAAGGTTTTTACAAGAGACTAGTGACTAATTTCATTATAGTCTAAGCTCAACCAAGCTAAGGATCACTTCAAGTTTTTGTAAGTATTTGTTTAAGGTTTCAATAGTGAAAATTCACAAAAATTAATTTCTTTATCTCATAACATTAATTTTGTTAAAATTTTACCAAGTCTGTGTTACAACTTTAAACTCTAAAATTAATTTTGTGTCATCAATAAATATTAATAATAATAATAATAATAATAAAATATTTCCAAATGCATAAATACAAGGAGACCATTTGGCAATTAAATACCATATTAACTAAATAAGGTGCCAATACAATTGACAAATGGATTTTACATGATGTAATAATTGGTTGAGGTTATGACCAATACACTATCTCGATTAGATTTTAAAAAATCTTAAGTTATTGCCAAGAATTGCAACTTTTTATGATTCATAAATGTTGATTATAATTGAGTTTTGACATTTAGAATATTGGATAATAAAAATTGAAAGGTCAAATGGATTTTCTATGGTAATTTCAACATGATTATCTTATCAATCACAAACATGATTTCCTATAATGTGTAGTGTCAAAGGGCTAGACTTAGTTTATCTAGTCGTGGTTATAAGTACATGTTTTTTGGACTTAGAGTTGGCATGGTCAAACATCACCATGTAATAATAAAGTACTCAAACATATGGATAAAGCTATACTTTTAAGCTAGTTATTTTTATGCTTCAAGTTTTAAATTAGTTAAATGAGGTGGAAAGATGTCCCAATTGTAGTACATTATGACCTCATTATCACAATATTTCAACAAACTAATTTTTTATATTATCATCAACAACCTTATTGTGAGAATACTTATCACAATGCAAGGAGTTGAACTTAGGTGGTGTGCATACAATGGCATCCTATTTATCATAGTTAACAATACCTTGAACTAAATATATTGAGTAAACATTAGAATAGATCATATAAATGACATGAGAGTTAGATTGGATCTATAATATTATCATATTTGATCTTTAGTCCATGCATTGTCAAAAGTTTGATCCCTACCTTTAGGTGTCGTCATATCTCTACAAGGTGCCTTCCTAGTGGTATTGGAACCTTGGTTTACAATATGAAACTCCTCACTTCCCAATGCTTACCCCAAATCTATTGAGCATATTATTATGCTCAATTATATTGAATCTTACTAGTCATTTATTATTTGAGAATAATTGTTTTAGACCACCAAGTCCTAGTTTTTATTTTATTGTCTAGAATAAGTAATAAGTATACACTTTTCATAGCTTTCATATTAATTATTTTGCATTTTGATGGTATAACTATTTTTAATGGATTATATGGAATTTAAATGGGACCTACCCATATTACATCATGACCACATAGTGGTATTATAAAAAATTAGCAATTATCCATGTATCACTTGGCAAGATTCAAACCTCATGAGTCTCCTTCAAAGTCAAAGAATTTAATTGGTTAAATTAATACCATTTGATATGGTATAAATTATATCAAAATGTTAATAAAATTTAAAACCTACTCAGGCTTATTATTATATATAGTGGTGGAAAAACATAAATATTGTACTAAATCCTTTCCATAATATGAGAAGCAAATGGAACCAAAGCAAGGGTTGATTTATTTTGTCTAAGGAATACCTAAGAAATTAAAATTTATTAAAGCATAGCTTTAGAATAGAAAATCCAATGAAATTCTATAAATATAAAATAATAATATCAAAGCACTTTTGGGTCTTAATGATCATAATGATAAATGATGAAAAATTATCTAAACTCAACGAGTTTTTTTACTAAATTTTATGAAATAAACATGTGAGTTTTTTGAATTGGCCTTGTTAATAATTTACCAATATATTATAAATCAATCCTTGAACAAATACATCAACAAAGATAATACTAAATTTAGTGTAAAAAATGGTGATTTTGAGCTTACCCCAAGTTTGTATCACATCTCTTTACTCAATATTTATTATGACGTTCAAGTTAATAATCCTAAGTGATTCAATTAAAGCATTAAATTTATGTGATTAATAAATAGAAGATATATGTTAGATAATATGATCAAGGTATTAGAAGGACATGAATAGATTAAGAGCATTGATGAAACATTTTTTTATCATAATCAACTTTTGTGGAACCTATAAATAAATCAAATATTAGCTCAATATTTATTCATCCATGCTTTAAGCATTGGTCTTTTATCCTTATTCTTCAATGTAGTTAAGAGTGTAATTGTTAAGGTATGTGAAATATAATTCAATACTACAATTTGTAATTTTTGATCTTAAATCTATTTTCATAGGGTTGTATTTGGACTACCTTATATATTTTCTCTACATCAAATCTTAGTTGCATGATTACCAAATGTTGATACAAGTAACTATCAAGTCATTTTTCTAAGAACTCCCACTTAATAATGAGGAGGATGATTCTTCCACAAGTACTCTAGGGTATATAAATATTTTTATGATCCCTTTGATAATAAATATTAGTGTAAAAAAAGTGAATAGAGAAACTTAAATAACTTATAATATGCCACTAGTCTCTAGCATAACAAAGAATACAATAGTTAAATGCTCAATGTTGTGGACCAAACAAAGTTAAATTCTTTTCTATTTTTGTCACTTGCCCGTGCATTAATTATCAACCCAGGGAGCTTCGTAAACTTGTGAAGGGTCTCACACAGGATCACTTACAATACCACTTTGATATGAGTCCTCTAGCTCTACTATTATGGGGTGTTTCAAAGGTTGTTAATCATTCATTCACTCCTCAATAAATTACGTATGAATAATTAAATATTCAGAAAGAAAAATTCATACGTGCATACTAATAACAAACCTATTGCAATCATAAAATAATAGTGCAAAAATAAAACTATGAAAGCAGTAAGCTAATCTATAAAACATAAAGAAAGGGAAGAAATACTGGATTGGAGTGGGTCCAAGCTCCAACAACTTCCTCCCAGCTGAACACGCACTTAAGAACTCTTAGAAATTTATTATAATCACCAAGGAATTACAATGCTTCTTAACCTCTGTACTCCTCTCTATATTTTGTATTCTATATTTGATATTTGATATCTTATCAGAGAGGTATACATGTGTTTATATAGCACACCCATAGATCTTCTGTTACAAGGTGGTTATAACAGTCGATTCATTCCAGACTAAACTAAGACAATCTGGTAAATGTAATCGACGTCTACTAAAAATGGCATTCGTTCCTAATTATGGCATGTTCTCTGATTAGTTCATGCTTCACCTAGCATAGGTAGGACGTTATCATATGTTAGTGCAACTCTCAAAATCACTTACATGATGTAGAGTTGGAACTGCATCGGTCAATGTTTTCTACATCTTGTTATCTGGTCAACGTGCGAATAATAGAGGCACCTTCTATATGAGGAAGGTGCCTAAGTATATCGAGCACATTATTTATATAGAATGCGCCTACCTTTCATTAGTGTCTTCTTGGAAGAGGAATGTGCTTGCCTTTTGTTGGCACCTTCTTGGAAGAGGAAGGCGCCTACCTTCTATTGGCGCCTTCCTGGAAGAGGAAGGCACTTATCTCCTATTGGTGCCTTCCTGGAAGAGGAAGGCGCCTACCTTTTGTCGATGCCTTCTTTGAAGAGGAATGCGCCTACTTACCATGTGTTAATTCTGAAAGAAACAAAGTGCCAGTTCCATGAAAAGACCTCGACTGATCCAAATCTAACTAAATCAACTACAATTCCATAAAAACACACTAAAACATATAAATTAGATAACACACATAATCTTATCAAATAATTACATAACCATTCATAAAAATATACAATTCCTATTATATAGTCGCATAATGATTAATGAAATTCATACAAAATATGAGAATTTTTGAGGCTCATCATCCCCCCATGCCTAACATATGCCATGCCCTCGTGGCATCAAAACTACAGGTAGACCTGTTAACTCCTCATCGTTGTCATTTTTTAGTGAATCTGGTTGTACCTGTAGCCCATGTTTACTTCTTCTATGGACTAGCATTTGGAGGTGTGGTTACTATTTTCTCACGTAGAGCTACAGGTGCTACTATTGACTTCTGTTCGAGTTGCTAACTTCGCTTATTTACTTTTTTCATATTGGCT
Source organism: Wollemia nobilis (assembly GCA_028583015.1). Classification (NCBI taxonomy): domain Eukaryota; kingdom Viridiplantae; phylum Streptophyta; class Pinopsida; order Araucariales; family Araucariaceae; genus Wollemia; species Wollemia nobilis. Next base: position 5,328,751 of record JAQPPZ010017190.1, on the reverse strand, counting down.
GCTATTGGGGGTGGTATTTCCAACGTGGTTGTTGTTGCTTGAAACACCGCTTCTGCAACCTGCCACATGTCAACTTTTGGGGGCTTAACAACTACAAGAGGGATATTTGAGTTATCCCTCTTGAGATGAACCACTTGAGCTTTGTGTAATTGGGTTGCTTTAGGAGTAAGCCCTATATTTTCCCTCACAATGGCAAAATATTCCAATTTGAGGCCATATACCTCCCATATTTCAAAATACCTCCATATCTTGGAGGGTCGCCCCAAGGATGACCCATAAATCTCCCAAAACTGGTTATCCTTTGCTGGATTAATGTAGATACCAGGGTCTCCCCAAACCCTCGAGGTTGACTCCCTGGACTCCTTGGCTGCTGTCATTTATTTGAGTAGTTGTTTGAACTACTTTCGCCTTTCTATGAATGGCTACATGTCCCGTTCATCTTCTTCTGTTTCGATGAAAGTCACCTTTGCATTTTTTTGAGCCATCCTAGGCCATTTTCCTTTTGCCTACATATAAACTACAGTGGCTTGGATGAAAGGTTTCTCTTCCTTCCCAATAGTTGTTTCCTCATCATGGGGGAGTTTGTTCATTTTGAGTGACTTGCCCTGATGTCCCTAGAGTTGTCTCTCCATATTCCTGTCTGTACGATGTCATCCCCATTGGTCCTTCTATCTCTTCCTCTTGAGGTTTGGGAGATTCCTCTTTAACCCCTGATCCTATCTGCAGCTACTGGCTTCCACTCGGTTCTGCATCACTTAGGTCTATGACTGGGGGCTCTGTGGGTCTTCTCTCCTCACTCCCAAAAATAAAGGAATTCTCCCCTACCTACGAGCTATTCTATCGAGCATCCGACCAAAATTCTCATGAAGAGAATACTCATTCTACTGATATGGGATAATTCGTCAGGACCTCAATCGCCCAATCAATTTGGATCGATGCATCCCTTTTCTCTATCCCCTTGTCCTGGAGTTGTCGGTTCTCTTCCCACAACTACTAGACCAACTGCTTGAGCTGAGTGATAATTTGTGCTTGCTCTTTCAGCTCTTCTTTATGCTTGATATGGCAATCCTATAGAATTTTTTGGGCCATCCAGCAGTTGGTTTGCCATTCCAAGGCCTCCTCTAGGGCTGCGTCGATTTGATTATTTTCCCTGGAAGTCACTACATCCTACGAACTTTGGTTTGTCAACTCCCAGAGGGTCTGGGTTGCAAGACTTACCTTTGGGTCATTTTCCTCCTCTAAGGAGAGGATGAGCCATCGCAGGTGTTTCCTCCCAGGACCTAGTTCTAGTGGCTAGAATTTAGCCTCACCACTAGCAAGTCGTGCCCCTTTTTCTTCATACTCGGGCACTGGGGAATGCCCTCTTTCTTCTATAAAATTGGGTAGTTCCAATTTCTCGATATCCTCTACTTCATTTGTAGGGCTATCCTCTACTCACCCTACCTTGGCAATAGAATCCTCCTGCATTTCTTGGCCATCGTCTCCTTCTACGTTGGAACTCTATCTTTGTACTTCTACATGGCAGACCAGCACTGATATTAGCCCATGGTGGGCCAAGGTGGAAGGTGCCCCCTTCTGGTATCTAACCGCTTCCTCCTTTAGGGCATTTTCCAAGTAGAAGGGCATGTTCATTTTCCTCCCATGCACTAGGTGATTCAAGAATTGAACATGATTAGTGTGCAGATGGGTATATTTTCTAGTGCATGTAAAGAACTGAGCAACCTACTCAAATATCTTTTGCAGATTCATAGGAAGGCTACTTTTTGGTAGCCCTTCCTTGTTTATCTACACGTTCTCTCCTGGGAGTAGTAATTTAGCATATGGCTTAAACATTCCACCCTTGTATGTGCACTCACCTATGAGAGGCAAGCCAGTCACCTATGAGATATGTTCGGGTGTGACTAGAATCTTCATCCCTCATACTTGAGCTATGTCTCCCCCAAAGGAGGCAATAAATTCCCTGGTTGCCTCCATATCCTGGCTTTGACTGACCAGGATACAGTACTTGAGCCATCCCTCGGCTTTGAACTACGTCTTGACCACCCCCTTGATTCCTTCTGTATCACTCGGTTCATTTTTCTTCATCGCGTGATTCCTCGATCATCCTCCCATGGCACCTTCCCTTAGGCTCTTCTATTTTTCTCCTTGCCTTCTCAAGAAGGTGCCTTCTTATAAGGAAGGTGCCAAATCCTAGCTTTCAATTTTGGTAAGGTATGCCTCACAAGCTACATCGTTGGCATGATCAGCCATGGGGGGTGCATGATTTTTATGGCAGAAATATTTTTCGGTACTGCATAATTTATGAACAATTACATAAAAATCTGAGTAGAGTATGTGCATACCTGATTGGATGTATCATGTGTCGTGGAGAGTGTCGATTCACTAATTTGTGACACGTGGGATGGGGACTTTGTTTATGCGGATTATGTTAGATTTTGTTGCTGAGTTGTTTTAATGGTTGATGTCGAAGACAGACTCCTGATAGGCTTACAAACCGTCTATCTATCATTTTTGGAATGTGCATGCTGGTCTCACCCCATAATTTTGTGATATTTTTTATTGGAGTGGTTCCCTATCATACGATCGATGGTGGTAATCTGATGCCACCTTCTCATGTGATGATCTTGTTCTGATCGAGGCGCACGTGAAACTTTTAAGTGATGATTTTTTATGGAAGGCACTCTTCGGTACCTTCCCAATGTGGAAGGCGCTTGATATGGTGCCTTACCGATGTGGAAGGCGCTTGATATGGTGCCTTCCCGATGTGCAAGGTTCTTGATATGGTGCCTTCCCGATGCTACAGGTGCTCTTGAATGGATGCGCATTCTGGTGGTGGAAGGCGCTCTTTTTTTATGATGGTGCCTTCCTACTGTGGAAGGCACTTCTGAATGGGTGCACATTCCTAGAGTGGAAGGCACCTTTGAATGGGTGTGCCTTCCTGGAGTGGAAGGCACCTTTGAATACATGCGCATTCCTGGAAGAGGAAGGCACCTCGGCTATCATTTTTTATTTTTATCAGGGATGGATGCGCCTTACTGATGTGGAAGGCACCTCGGTACTCAATTTTTTTTTTAGGAAACGTGCACCTTCTTTATAAGGAAGGCACCTTATTTCAGCGGGGCACCTTCTTTATAAGGAAGGCACCTTATTTCAGCGGGGCACCTTCTTTATAAGGAAGGCACCTTATTTCAGCGGGGTGCCTTATTTCAGTGGGGTGCCTTCTTTATAAGGAAGGCACCTTATTTCAGTGGGGCGCCTTATTTCAGCGGAGTACCTTCTTTATAAGGAAGGCATATTATTTTAGTGGGGCACCTTATTTATAAGGAAGGTGCCTCACCTCTTACTCGAAACCTCCATCATGACGGAAAACGTCCACCTTCATCAGGTACCTTCTTCTAGGAGGAAGGCATCATACCTCAAGTGGATAGTCTTCTTTGATGATGAAGGCTTTCTGCAAGGCTCTTTCTTGGCAGCCATGTCGTGATTGACCAAGAAAGGGTGATCAAGCCTCCTCGAACTCACTTCATGCTACCTCAGCATCTTCCTGCAAGGGTTGGCGTCTAAATTTCCTCTTGGGGAAGAGTTTGTTGCCCACCCCCATGCTTGAATAGATGTTGCTTCTACCCTACAAGTGTCAGTGTCGGGATGCTGAGTTGAATCAGGCATGGTTTCCTAGATACCTATTATTTGTGCTATCAGGTCCTCCATGTACAAAAAAAAAACAAAAAGAAATAAAAATACAGATAGTTAGATGCATTTCGTGCCTGTTAGGCCCTGAACCTAGGATTCTTGCAACTTGCATGCGGGTGTCGTCCCTGCAAAACACATCATAAGAAATAATAAAAACCTAACCTAACTACTTTTGGTGAGCACCTCCATGCCCACCATTTTTCCTTCTGAGAGTTTGATCCAGATTCACAAGGATGGGTTCTCCCCCATGCCTGCTCTGGATTCCAGTAGTAAATTCTTGAATGTGTTGTAGGGCCGCAGTCGGTGGCTATTAATGGTTAATACAACATTGTTGCCGTCAATGATTTTGACATGCACAACACCATTCTTTATGAGCTCTACCACCTCATATGGTCCCATCCATATCTGCATTAATTTTCCCTTCCTTTCTTAGAATCAAGAATCGTACAACAACACACATTCTCCTTCTTGGAACTACTTTAGTTTAATGTGGCAATAATGCCACCGTTTCCTTTGCTTTTATATGATCTTCATTCTTTGTATAGCATCCATTCTGATTTCATCCAGCTGATTCAGCTACTGAATCCTTTCTTTTTGAGCATCATCCAGGCTCAAATTTAGTTCTAAAGTTGTTCTTAGTGTTTTGATCTCAAACTCGATGGGCATCATTGTACTCTTCCCATAGATCAATTGGAAGGATGTAAAGCTTGTGGTGGATTTCCACATGGTGTTGTATACCCATAATGCCTTCGGTAGCTATGTAGCCCAATATTTTCTATTTTTCTACATGGTTTTTGTCAGGATGTTATCTATTTCTCTTTTTATCACCTCCACTTGCCCATTTTTCTATGGATGGTAGGGTATAGTTTTGTTGTGCCGAACTCTGTATTGCTTCATCAGTTCCTCGATCAACTTGGAGGTGAACTGAGGGCCTTGTTCAGTTGTTATTTTTTTGGAAACCCAAAATTGTGTAAAGATGTGAGCAAATAAGAAATCAGTAACCATTCTTTCTTTTGAATCCCTCAATGCCTGAACTTCAACCCATTTGGGGACGTAGTTTGTACAGACTAAAATAAACCTCCTACCTATTGATTGTGGGTTAATTGGCCCCATAAAATCCATACCCCACTTGTCGAAGGGTTCTAGGTGTACCTGAGGTTGGAGGAGCATTTCATCGCGATGGGTTGGTCTGCCCATTCTTTAGCATTCATCACACTTGTTGGCGTATGCGACTGCATCTTTGAATAGAGTGGGCCAAAAGTACCTAGTCCATAGGATTTTATAGGCAGTCCATTTCCCCACAAAGTGTCCTCCACATGGTTCATCGTGACAAGCTTTGACTATTTTTTAGAACTCCTGTTCTACTACGCATCTCCTTATGATCTGGTCACATCCTGTTTTGACCAGGAGGCCATAAATCTATAGGAAATTGTTGGCAATTTTGGGTACCTTGAGTACATTGCCTTTGCTCAAGTATAGTTGTTGTCATTGATGTCAAGGAGTTCTTGAAGCAATTTGTTTTTATGTCTAAGAATGTGTTTTGATGAAGGTTTCAGTTGGTCAGTAAGTCTCCAAGAAAATCAGAGTAGCCCAGTTGCAAAAGATCAAGAAAAAGATAAGTTAGAAAAAGTTTGCAGGCGGTTGGAAAAACTATCGCGATTTCGTGACATGTTTTAGGAGAGAGAAAGCGCTGGCAAAACTGTCATGATTTCGCGACATGTTTGAGGAGAGAGAAAGTTCGGAAAAACTATCACGATTTCGTGACATGCTGGAAGGCAGAGACGAAGCAGGCAAAACTGTCATGATTTCGCGACATGTCGCATTTTCGCGACTCGAGAAGCGCAGGAAGGCAAAGAAAGAAAAGTGTCACGATTTCGTGACACATTGCCAGGAAAGTTGTTCGGACGAGCAAGTGTCGCGATTTCGTGACATGTTGCAGGAGAGAGAGTCCGAAAGGAAAAGTGTCACGATTTCGTGACATGTTGAAGAAGAGAAAGTCTGCAGTGTTAACTATCACGATTTCGTGACAAGATTGAAGAGAGAGAAAGTGATTCAGGAACTGTCATGATTTCGTGACATGCTACAAAAGACAAAGTGAGGACTGTTGCGATTTCGTGACATGATGCAAAGTTCCAGTTGAGGACTATCATGATTTTGTGACATGCTAAAAAGCTCGAAGTGAGAACTGTCATGATTTCGTGACTTGCAACAAAGAGAAGAGCCTGAAAGGAGAAGCGTCATGATTTCGTGACAGGCAGTGGAGAAAGCGTACGAAAGCCAGAAGTGTCATGATTTCATGATAGGCAGTGGAGAAAGCGTTCGAAAGCCAGAAGCGTCGCGATTTTGTGATAGGCTACAAAGAAGTTGTACGGATGTAGAAAGTGTCACGATTTCGTGACAGGTTGAGTTGGCAAGAAAAGTGTCACGATTTAAGGAGTGGAAAGTGTCACAATTTCGTGACAGAGTTGCAGATGACATCAACAGAAGTCGATAGTGTCACGATTTCATGACAGAAGCTGAGAGGAAGGCCATGAAGACTAAAGTGTCATGATTTCATGACAGAAGTGTGATGACATCAGCAAGAGGCAAAGGTGTCATGATTTCATGACAGAAGCTGAGAGGAAGGGCATGAAGACAGAAGGGTCATGATTTCGTGACAGAAGAGAAGATGACGTCAGCAAAGACAGGAAGTGTCACGATTTCATGACATAAGCGGTAAGGAGGTCGACAAAGGCAGTAGTGTCACGATTTCATGACAGCAAGCATAGAAGGTGTACGATAGGCAAAGATGTCATGATATCGTGACATGTTGTAGTTTTGCGCTAGAAGCTACAGGGAGGCAGTGAAGCCGACAGAGTTAAATCTGGGCCGACGTAGCGCAGGGTTTTGCAACCGATGAGGTTGAAGGGTAAAACAGTCGACTAAGATCAAGGTCTCTAATCTTGAGATTGTGAGTATAAAAGGAGGGCTGTTTGAATGTTTTGGGCATCGATCGAAGTGTGCGTTCGTAGTGCGATCTATGCAAGTAAAGTGCGAGGGAGAAGTTCGATCGTCAAGAAGCTGAGTGTGCAAAGTCTGTGTTGTTGTGGTTGCGTAGAGTGTGAAGACTGTACTGCGGTGGATGCACAAAGGAGCAGAAGTTGTTGGTGTTGCGACATTCGGAGACAACATGCAGAAGTGAAGAGTTCGATAGCCGAAGTGTTGTGTACTGCTGTGACTGCGTAGAACTATGCGAGAGTTGGTTTCGACCAAATACAGTTGTGACAGAATAGTAAAGACTTGGGGATAGCATTGAGCAAGCATTTGAAAGCTTGTGAACCATTCTTCTTTAACCAATTTTTGAGGACCAGATTGAGGACAGAGATTGAGGCAGAAGAGGACATTTGTGCTAGACCGAAGGACTGCGTTTAGTGCAAATTCGAGGACCAGCTTTGCGGTGACAGAGTTGAGGACAGAGATCTCCAGCCAGAGCAGGGAAGACAGGTGTCTTCTATGGATAGAGTTCCACTTGCTAAGGGCAGAGGAGGTAGAGGTCTTCTAGAGGATCACCAGCCAAAGCAGAATTAGGGGAAGGTGTCTCCTTTGAGCTGAGGCTCATAAACATTGTAATCGGGAAGGATTCCCAGAGGACTTTGATATAACTTTTAGAAGAAAAGTTTTATCCGTGGAGTAGCCCACCTTGGGTGAACCACGTAAATTGTTGTGTCACTTTGTGGATTTTATTTTGTGCATTGTTTTGATTATTGTTGTTCTTACTGCTATCTTTATTCTGCATGTTATTGATTTGAAAGCTGCTTTGAAAGAAAAAGTTAAAAGTGGTCTTATACTGTTCACCCCCCTCTCAGTATAAGCTTGTGTTCTTCAATTGGTATCAGAGCTAGTTCCTTCGAAAAAGTTTAACAGCTTGAAGGAAAAGCTTGCAAAGAACACAATGGATTATTCAAGTGGCAATGCAGCACCTATTCTTGATGGATCAGATTTCGGTCTATGGAGTGCAAGAATGAAAGTCTATCTTATGGCACTTGGTAATGAGGTATGGGAAGTTATTGAAGATGGGTACACCATTCCTGCAAATGGTCCTTATACTAAAGAAGACAGGCTCCTACATCACAAGCAACTCAAAAGCCATGAATGCAATCCTGAAGGGTTTACAGAAGGCTGATCTTACCAAAGTTATTCACTGCAAGACAGCTAGTGAAATGTGGAAACAACTGCAGGTTGTTCATACAGGTGATGCAAATGTCCGAAAGGCCAAGTTGAGACACTTCAAAGGTATGTTTGAACAGCTCAAGATGAATGATGATGAAAATATTAGTGACTACATGCTCCGTATGGATGAAGTTGTTAATTCTATGAAAGACTTAGGTCTTGAACTTGCTGAAAATGATGTGTGTGATAAGATTTTAAGATCTCTTCCTAATAGATTTAGTGAAAATATTTCTGCTATTGAGGAAGCTAAAGATTTAGATAAGTTGAAAAAGGATGAGCTCCATAGTATTCTTGCAGCATTTGAGCTGAGAACTCAAGTGAAAGTTGATGTCAAGAAAGAGGCAGCTTTCAAAGCTACCAAGAAATCAAAGGGCAAACAGATTCAAGAGAGTGATGAATCTTCTAGTGATGAAGAGGCATATTACAGCAAGAAAGGCAAGTTCTCTAGAAAACACAAAAGCAAGAAAAACATAAGATGTTTCAACTGTGGAAAGTTTGGTCATTATGCTACTGACTGTACTGTTTCCAAGAATGAAAGTGATGAAGATTTACAGGATGTTAAGAGCAAGGATTCTGAAAAACACAGGTATTACAGAAAGAACAAAGATGAGAACAACAATCAAGGAAAGAGGCATTCACACAAGAATAAGAAAAGCTTCTACCTAGACAAAGCAAGTAAGTGTTCTAGCAGTGATAGTGAAAGTTCTTCTAGTGATGATGAAAATGAGATGCTGTTCATTTCAGAAAAAGAGGAAGAACCGAAACATAAATTTATTGTCATGAAATGTTTTAGATGTGGAAATTTTGGGCACCTTGAGGATGATTGCACAAGTAATGAATTGGTTGCTAGTATGTATGAGGATGCTTCAGAAAATGACAAAGAAGATGCTTGTATGGTTTTTGAAAAGGGTAGCACCTCTAGTGATAAGAAATCTGAAAAAGGCCTTGAGATTTCAAAATGCAATCAAATAGAGGTTCTTGAATGTGAACTTACTAATGCTCTTAGTGTTTTGAAAAAGGAAAGGAAGAAGAATGCTAGACTCAAGGATAAGTTAGATGAATGTTGTATGGAGAGAGATGAACTCATAGAAAGTCTTGACATCTCTATGGCTAAGACTCAAGAACTGAAAAATGAGTTAGAATCTAAGGTGCTTGAGTATAATGAGTTGGAACAGAAAATGGCTTCTCTAGAAGTAGAAACTAAAGAGTACAAAGATAAGTTGTACAGGTTTCAAGACAGCTCCAAAAGGGTTAAGTCTCTAATCAAAAGTCAAAGAAATCCAACAGATAAAACAGGTCTCGATTTTGTTGAGCCGCACAAGAAACAGGTTGGGGAATCTAGCAAGAGATTTCAAAAGGAAGAAAGTTCTGATGAAGAAAGTACTTCAGATCATGAGTCCGTGAGTGATGAATGCGCAGAAACAGAAAACAGATTTCTGAATGTGAAGCAAAAATTTTTGGGACCCAAGAGATCGATTAAAAGAATGTTTCACGGCAGATGTTTTGCGTGTTACAGGTTTGGACACATGGCTGCACATTGCATGTCTCAAATGAAGAAGGTTAACAATAATTTCAGAAGTGGTAATTTCTTCCAAGGGTATTGTTACTCTTGCAATCAATTCGGGCATAAAGCAATTTTTTGCAAAGCAAATATCAGGAACTGGGTTAGTCAGAACAGGCGGATTCAAAGAACAGCCATGCCTGAAAGAAATAATATTGTTACTTGCTATAAGTGCAACAATGCAGGTCACACAGTCAAACAGTGCAGAGCTGATCTTCCAAGGTACAGGAACAGGAACAGTGGTATAAACAGGTCCAAGGATCAAGGTGTGGACAAGAAAAAATATGAGAACAAGAACAAGAAAAGTGCCAAGAACAGAAACATTGACATAGAGCTCAAGAAAAGGCCCGACAAAGAAATTGTAGACACTGATGATGATGAGTGTCTAATGGGAGTTTCACTCCCAACCCTATTTTAAATCACCTCATCAGGAGGTGGGGGAGGGACTAAGCTAAGAGGCTCATTCTTAGTCCCAAGCCCCAAAGGTGACCCTTTGCCATTGATGACAAAGGGGGAGAGATATGAGTAAGGGGGAGAGCTTCAAGTGAAGAGGAAAGCTTCAAGTCAGGGGGAGCAAAACTTCAAAGAAAGATTCTCAGTTGTCAGCTCAGATTAATTTCAGTTTTGGCTCTTGAAGATGTGTTGTTAGTAAAGGTTTGCCATCAATGACAAAGGGGGAGATTGTTGGCAATTTTGGGTACCTTGAGTACATTGCCTTTGCTCAAGTATAGTTGTTGTCATTGATGTCAAGGAGTTCTTGAAGCAATTTGTTTTTATGTCTAAGAATGTGTTTTGATGAAGGTTTCAGCTGGTCAGTAAGTCTCCAAGAAAATCAGAGTAGCCCAGTTGCAAAAGATCAAGAAAAAGATAAGTTAGAAAAAGTTTGCAGGCGGTTGGAAAAACTGTCGCGATTTCGCGACATGTTTTAGGAGAGAGAAAGCTCTGGCAAAACTGTCACGATTTCGCGACATGTTTGAGGAGAGAGAAAGTTTGGGCAAAACTATCATGATTTCGTGACATGCTGGAAGGCAGAGACGAAGCAGGCTAAACTGTCACGATTTCGTGACATGTCGCATTTTCGCGACTCGGGAAGCGCAGGAAGGCAGAGAAAGAAAAGTGTCACGATTTCGCGACACATTGCCAGGAAAGTTGTTCGGACGAGCAAGTGTCACGATTTCGTGACATGTTGCAGGAGAGAGAGTCCGAAAGGAAAAGTGTCACGATTTCGTGACATGTTGCAGAAGAGAAAGTCTGCAGTGTTAACTATCACGATTTCGCGACAAGATTGAAGAGAGAGAAAGTGATTCAGGAACTGTCATGATTTCGTGACATGCTGCAAAAGACAAAGTGAGGACTGTTGCGATTTCGTGACATGATGCAAAGTTCCAGTTGAGGACTGTCACGATTTCGTGACATGCTAAAAAGCTCGAAGTGAGAACTATCATGATTTCATGACTTGCAGCAAAGAGAAGAGCCTGAAAGGAGAAGCGTCATGATTTCACGATAGGCAGTGGAGAAAGCGTATGGAAGCCAGAAGTGTCACGATTTTACGACAGGTAGTGGAGAAAGCGTTCGAAAGCTAGAAGCGTCATGATTTCGTGACAGGCTACAAAGAAGTTGTACGGATGCAGAAAGTGTCATGATTTTGCGACAGGTTGAGTTGGCAGCTTGTTAGAAAGTGTCACGATTTCATGACAGGTTGAGTTGGCAGCTTGCAGTTGCAGAAAGTGTCACGATTTCATGACATAGTTGCAGATGACGTCAGCAGAAGCCGATGTGTCATGATTTCATGACAGAAGCTGAGAGGAAGGCCATGAAGACTAAAGTGTCATGATTTCATGACAGAAGTGTGATGACATCAACAAGAGGCAAAGGTGTCACGATTTCATGACAGAAGCTGAGAGGAAGGGCATGAAGATAGAAGGGTCACGATTTCGTGACAGAAGAGAAGATGACATCAGCAAAGACAGGAAGTGTCACGATTTCATGACATAAGCGGTAAGGAGGTCGACAAAGGCAGTAGTGTCATGATTTCATGACAGCAAGCATAGAAGGTGTATGACAGGCAAAGATGTCATGATATCGTGACATGTTGTAGTTTCGTGCTAGAAGCTACAAGGAGGCAATGAAGCCGACAGAGTTAAATCTGGGCCGACGTAGCATAGGGTTTTGCAGCCAACGTGATTGAAGTGTAAAACAGTCGACTAAGATCAAGGTTCTAATCTTGAGATTGTGAGTATAAAAGGAGGGTTGTTTGAATGTTTTGATCATCGATCGAAGTGTGCGTTCGTAGTGCGATCTACGCAAGTAAAGTGCGGGGGAGAAGTTCGATCATCAAGAAGCTGAGTGTGCAAAGTCTATGTTGTTGTGGTTGCGTAGAGTGTGAAGACTGTACTATGGTGGATGCACAAAGGAGCAGAAGCTGTTGGTGTTGCGACATTCGAAGACAGTGCACAGAAGTGAAGAGTTCGATAGCCGAAGTGTTGTGTACTGCTATGACTACGCAGAACTGTGCGAGAGTTGGTTTCGACCAAATACAGTTGTGACAGAACAGTAAAGACTTGGGGATAGCATTGAGCAAGCATTTGAAAGCTTGTGAACCATTCTTCTTTAACCAATTTTTGAGGACCAGATTGAGGACAGAGATTGAGGCAGAAGAGGACATTTGTGCTAGACCGAAGGACTGCGTTTAGTGCAAATTCGAGGACCAGCTTTGCGGTGACAGAGTTGAGGACAGAGATCTCCAGCCAGAGCAGGGAAGACAGGTGTCTTCTGTGGATAGAGTTCCACTTGCTAAGGGCAGAGGAGGTAGAGGTCTTCTAGAGGATCACCAGCCAAAGCGAGAATTAGGGGAAGGTGTCTCCTTTGAGCTGAGGCTCATAAACATTGTAATCGGGAAGGATTCCCAGAGGACTTTGATATAACTTTTAGAAGAAAAGTTTTATCCAGTGGAGTAGCCCACCTTGGGTGAACCACGTAAATTGTTGTGTCACTTTGTGGATTATATTTTGTGCATTGTTTTGATTACTGTTGTTCTTACTGCTATCTTTATTCTGCATGTTATTGATTTGAAAGCTGCTTTGAAAGAAAAAGTTAAAAGTGGTCTTATACTGTTCACCCCCCCTCTCAGTATAAGCTTGTGTTCTTCAAAAATATGCACTTTTCTCTATTACCCCCTACTTTTATCGAAAGGAGAGAGCAGGTGAGGTTCTTTCGATGGCCAAGTAATTGGCTATATCTATGTACCATGGTATTTTTTCACTGATGGTGAACAAATGCTCATCTAAAAACTGGTCTTCCATTGCTGTAGGGTCCACTGGCATCAATCTAGATAGAAAATCTGCTACAATGTTGTCCTTTCTTGATTTGTCGACTATTGTTATGTCGAATTACTACAATAGTAGGAGCCACCTAATAATTATTCCACCAATATCTATCTTGGTCATTAAATATCTGATGGTCGCATGGTCCGTGTGGACAAACACCTTATATCCGATGATATAATGGCAGAATTTGTTTATGGCATGCACAACTGTAAGGAACTCCTTCTCCGTCACCATGTAGTTGAGCTTGGTTCCTGCCAAGTTTTTGCTGACATAATATATGACATAAAATTCATCGCCATCCTTCTATCCAAGGACTGCTCCAATCGCATTTTTGGATGCATCACAATAGATATGAAAGGGTATGGCCCAATATGATCCTCTCAAAATTGGTGCAAATATCAATTTCTCCTTGAGCAAATGAAATGCTTCTTCACAATCTTATGTCCAATTGAACTCCACATATTTTGATAATAGAGTGTGTAGTGATTTTGCAATCTTACTAAATTCAGTGATAAATCACCGGTAGTACCCAAAACATCTGAGGAAACTTCTCACCTATCTCTATGTTCTAGGGCTAGGTAGGTCCTTGATAACCTCGATCTTTATTTTGTCAAAATTTATTCCTTCTACAGAGATATGGTGTCCCAATACGATGCCCTCTCACATCATCATAAAGCATTTCTCATTACTCAGGGACAGATTATTTCCCTTGATTCTTTCAAGCATCTTTCCAAGTTTGTCATTGCTTCGTCAAAGGTTTCTCCATAAGCAGTGAAGTCATCCATGTACACTTCGATCGCATCTCCCATCATGTCTGAGAATATGCTAAGCACCACTATTTAAAATGTGGCTGGTGCATTGCATAACCTAAAATACAATACCCGATAAGCAAATGTTCCCCATGGACAGGTGAACGTTGTCTTAACATGGTCTTCTTCTCCTATCTGGATTTGATTATATCCACTAAATTCGTCTAGGAAGGAGAAATGATTTCACCCCAAAAGTGTGTCCAAGACCTGATAAATGAATGGGAGTGGGAAGTGGTCCTTCTTGGTTGCTTTGTTTAACGCTCTATAGTCTACATTGATTCTCCACTTCCCATTCTTCTTGGGGACCACCACCAGTGGTGACACCCACTCACTGTTAGAAATCAGATAGATGAATCCGGTAGACAAGAGTTTTTGTAGCTCTACTTTGAAATGTCTTTCATTGTTGGATTCATTCTTCTTTGTGGTTGCCTACTCGGAGTTGCTTTTTCATCGAGGTATATTCGATGGGTACAAATCTCTAGGCTGATTCCCTTCATATTAGAGTAATCCCACGCAAATTCTCGTCGGTGTCTTACCAAGAGCTCTTCTACTTTTGTCAGTTGTGTGGGAGTCAACCCACTGCTGATGTTTAACATCCTTCCTGGCCCAACATTTATCTACTGAATGTGGTGATCTTTGGTGCCAGCCACTGGTGACCCAGGTGCAGTGATGGAGGATTCTCCATGGAGGAACTCTATAATAGCACCATCCTTGTCTTCTTCCACCAACTCATCCAATGCCATCACCGACTAGATTATGTACAACTCATTATATTCATGCTTGGTCAATGTAGGTTCTCCCAACGAGTCGAAGGACTGCGCATGGGGTGAAATGGTCAATATTTTGATGTTTTTTCCATTAGAGATGGTCATAAGCCCATCACAATAGTTGATGTAAGCATCGGATTTTTTCAACCATGGCCTTTCCAAGATGAGCAGGTAGTCACCTAGCCTGGTTTTAGACTGCAAAACCAAGAAGTCGGATAGGCATTCCCATGCACTGACTGTCACTATTACATCCTCAAGCATTCCTTTTGGTGCCACGATCGATCGATCAGCCAGTTGCAGCACTGTCGTGGTGGGTCTCAGGTTCATTAGTTGTGGCCTCTGCATGGTCTCCTAAGGCATTACATTGATGGCTGCTCCGAGATCGACCAACATATTGGAAAAGAAATGTCCTTCAATTTTTTTAGTCAACACTGGGCTGCCTGGATCCGCATACTTGGGATGATATGTCTTGCCCATCATCAAATCTACTAATTTACCCATGACATTGATAGTATGGGTTGCTTTCCATCCTGGCCTTCTTAGGCACATCTCCCTTATTACCTTGGTATATATCGGGACATCTCGGATAGCTTGAAATAGTGGAATTGTCACTGTGAGGTTCTTCAAGCTGGACAGGATATCAAACTTTGGCTATGTTAGTTTCTTCTATTCTTGCAGTCGATAAGGAAATGGAGCCTTTGCCCTCTCAGCTACTTATTCTACCACCTCTTCTATAAGAGGTGTTTCTCCTACATATTCCTCCTCTTTTATCAGTGAAGGTGTTTCTACTCCTAGATGTCTACCAAACCTAAGCTGAATATGATACATCGGATACATCTCACCTTCCATGTTGTATGTTGGTTGATTCACTCTGTTATTTATATTTGTCATCGGTTGTGCGGGTAGCTGCGTAGGTCTCATTGCTGGCAAGGCCAGCAAGTTTTTATGGGTGTGAGTTGGCGCTATGTTTTGTGGGGCCATATTCAATGGAGTGTGGCCTCTCCACTGTTGTCCCAGATATTGATATGCCATATAAGGCTTCTGATTCAGGAATGCTATTCTTAGGGGTACTTTAGACCAAGGCGATGGCCCCCACCACCCCATGTTAGGTGGTTAAGGCGGGCCTTGTGACATGTATGGTCCTCCCCTGTATGATGGCATTCCAGTTGGCATATTCCTCGTAGGGAGTTATGGCTAACTCTTTCGATTGCCTATGAAATAGGCCTCCGTGGCTTCAGCATCCTCTTGATTGCTAGAAAATTTCAAGCACAATAGGGTCTTATGGTTTAGCCTGCAAACTGTGCATATTTTGAATTTTTTCTCTGGGAATGCATTATTTGCATGCTTTACTCTATATTTTGGGTAGAAATAAACCAATGTTGCATCATTTTATTGCTTCTTTTTATCTAACAGCAGTGTATCCATCTGCAATGCTAGAGACAAAAGCATTCCACTTTTTAGATCCTCCAGCATGTTGCCCATTTCTATTTTCGTGACTGAAGTAGTCGCTTTCATGGTTCTAGAAGTGGTCTTGCCTCTCCTTCTTAAGTAATTCTAGCATAGTTGTAGGATGTCTTCCATAGCGTGCTAGTAGACATCACCTCCAGAAATCATGTTGAGAGCATCCAATGATTCATTATTAAGCCCTCTCAAAAATATTCTTTTGAGAGATTTATTAGATAGCTTCGTGTGAGGAGACCATTGAAGATTAAAATTGAATCTCTCCCAGTACTCTTCGATAGACTCATCCTCTTTTTTTGTCATGCTCAGGACTTTCTCTCTGGAGTCTCTTGCTCTCCTGAGGTCTTGATATTGTTCTAGAAAGAGCTTCTTCATTTGATCCCATGTGGCAATGTGTTTCTCTCCCAGATCGATGAGTCACCACATAGCTGTGTCATCCAATGTGGAAGGAAAGAGCTTTAGCTTCTACATATCAAATTTGTAGTCCACAGACCTGCATAAAACATCGAACTTAAATAAGAATAGGTCAGGGTCCTCGATTGGGTATCCTCTGAAGGTAGGAAGGTGAGTAGGGGATATGTTTTTCATTTTGGTATCTCTTACTCCTCCATCAATCGGGAAGCTAAATCCAGATGAAAATTCTTCTGTATTAGCTATTTTTTTAGGAAATGTGGTCTCTAATGCAGTACTTATGGCCTTACGATCATTCAAAATTTTTTGAGTCAAGGCTCTAAGGTTATTTAGTGTTATCGTCTGATATTCTACAACTTTCCACAATAGGGCTTCCTCTAAAGGTGTCCTTTTAAAAATGGGGTTTATGATGGTTCATTCTTATCCAAGTTAATGGGATGACGAAGCACTTTCCATAAAGTGTGGATCCTCACTCCAGTGGAGTGCTGGATGTGAGTCAGGTGAATCTAGTTCGAGCTTAGAGTGTTCGGCCGACTCAGGTTTTGGAGAGCTTTGTTTTACAAACCGATCGTCAGGTCCTCTTCTTCTCGAAGAAATCATACCAGGTCATATGGAATGTCTTAGGTATTGCAATTGATCTAGTAGAGGTGCTTCCCCAACAATGATGCCAAAATGTTGTGGGTCAAACAAGGTTAAATTCTTTCCTATTTTTGTCACTTGCCCATGCATTAATTATCAACCCAGGGAGCTTCATAAACTTGTGAAGGGTCTCACATAGTATCACTTACAATGCCACTTTGAGATGATTCCGCTAGCTCTACTATTGGGGGGTGTTTCAAAGGTTGTCAATCATTCATTCAATCCTCAATAAATTACGTATGAATAATTAAATATTTAGAAAGAAAACATTCATACGTGCATACTAATAACAAACCTATTGCAATAATAAAATAACAGTGTAAAAATAAACCTATGAAAGTAGTAAGCTAATATAGAAAACACAAAGAAAGGGAATAAATACTGGCTTGGAGTGGGCCCAAGCTCCAGCAGCTTCCTCCTAGCTGAACACGTGCTTAGGAACTCAAAACTTTATTATAATAACCAAGGAATTACAATGCTTCTTAACCTCTGTACTCCTCTATATATTCTATATTCTATCTTCAATATTTGATATATTATCAGAGAGGTTTGTGTGTGTTTATATAGCACACCATAGATCTTCTGTTACAAGGTGGTTACAATAGTTGATTCATTCCAGACTAAACTAAGATAGTATGGTAAATGTAATCGACGTCTGCTAAAATTGGCATTCGTTCCTAACAGTGGTGTATTCTCTAATTGGTTTGTGCTTCACCTGGCATAAGTAGGACATTCTCATACATTAGTGCAACTCTAGAATTAACTTACATGACGTAGAGTTGGAATTGCACCATTCAATGTTTCCCACGTCGCGTTATCTAGTCAAAATGCAAAGAATAGAGGCACCTTATCTATGAGGAAGGTGCCTAAGTATATCAGGTGCCTTCTTTATATAGAAGGCGCCTACCTTTTGTTAGCACCTTCCTGGAAGAGGAAGGTGCTTGCCTTCTGTTGGTGCCTTCTTGGAAGAGGAAGGCGCTTGCCTTCTGTTGGCACCTTCCTGGAAGAGGAAGGCGCCTACCTTCTATTGGCGCCTTCCTGGAAGAGGAAGGCGCTTATCTCCTGTTGGCACCTTCCTGGAAGAGGAATGTGCCTACCTTTTGTTGGTGCCTTATTTGAATAGGAAGGTGCCTACTTACCATGCGTTAAATCCAAAAGAAACAAAGTGCCAGGTCCATGAAAAGACCTCAAATGATCCAAATCTGACTAAATCAACTACAATTCCACAAAAACACACTAAAACATAAAAATTAGATAACACAGATAATATTATCAAATAATTACATAACCATTCATAAAAATATACAATTCCTATTATATAGCCACATAATTATTAATGAAAATCATACAAAATATGAGCATTTCCGAGGCTCATAACTCAATTTTATACATAATTTATTTACTTTTTAAATCTCTCATTTGACCCTTAGGGGTATTTTGTTCAAAATTTAAGAAGAAAATAAAATATAATCAAGCTCATGCTTTTTTTCTACTTAATTTCAAAATTAAATTGAAGTTCTACCAACCTATTTCTTGTATTAATATTATTAGTTGCATTCCCTTCTACATATGGGAGGCTTATACATATGATCACAAGGGTTGTCAAAGAACCATTTGGAAGTTGTTTTCTAAATGGCACTTTTTGTATTACAATGATTTTTGGTGCCCTGTGTAATATCATGGGAATATCATTGCTTACTTTGACTATTTTCATAGGGGTACCATACAATTGCAAAACTTTAGGATATGAATGGATATATTCCATACCCATAGCTTTGCAAATTACTTTAAGCATAATAGTATTTGTAGCTCTACAATCAATCGTGTCCTTATACACAATCCATAATTCCATGCAAAATGGCATGTAAAAATGTGGTGGCCTATTTATACTAATTCTAGAAACCAACAAACCCTGGACTAAATTATACTTTGAATATGATACACCTTTAGGATATTCTATCTCCAATGAAGCTCTTAGAAGGTTAGTTTGTTAGGGAATCATTAGGACATTGTACATGCTCGCCTTTGAGGGAGTCTTCTTCAGTTCTTCAATAATGTTAAATCCTATGAATTCTAGTTGTTTCCTTTCTTTCTTCTTTGGTTCATAAAAAAAAATTAGTGTTCCTAACTAGCTTCTATCCTTTGTCATTTGGTTATAAAAGGATATCTTAGTTTATCCCAGGATTTTTATTTAGACTCAAGTAGAGCCTATTTTACCTCTTTTTCTTGTTTCAAATTTGGTCATTCCTTCTCTAGTTTTAGTAGAGATAAGATTTTATTAGGCTCTGGTTGAACAAAATATTTTTTAAAATCAAATCATGTTTGTTATTTTGAATTTTGAGGTTTAGTTGGAAATCTAAATGGACCTAACTTCTATGGATATATTTGTAATGATTTCTTTATAGACCTAGTCATCACTGATACGTATTCTTCCTCTAAAATATCTTGCATAAGCATAACTTATGTTGGATCCCATAACATATGTATTTAACCCTTTTGCACCTTCTCAACTTTATTTGTAGTTAATTGATATTGATGTTTGTACATTATGTGGGCCTTGGTGATATGAGGATAACTACATATTATGCACCAAGGGATACCTTTTGATATCGAGGTCAACGATTCTAGTTATTGATCATTGCAGATATTATTAGCTTTTTCACCCACATTGCAAGTGGAAGTCCTTTGATATTTAACAACATAGGCAAATATTCTAGGTAAATTTATTTTAGCCTCTCTTATTTCAATAGTTGTCATTTTGTTGTTCAGATTATTTAGTGTAGTCAACACTTATTGCATCATTGGGGATTATTTTGGCTCAGGATTAGGTAATGTTGGTAAGGTTGGTAAGGTTGGTACTAGAGGTAACATCTTGGGGGTAAGAATGGAAGCCATTGAAGGGATATGTGTTATAGTGATTAGGGTTTCTCTCTACTAAGTGGGATGGAAAATTTATAGAAAATATGACATAACAACCTTGGATGGAAGTCTTCCCATAAAAATTAAAGCATTCTTTACATCCACAATAACTTGATAAACTTGAGGGAAGGTCACCATATTAAATTACTTTATCTAAAGACCAAATTTAAACTCAAAACCATGGATATAGTAGATATATGCTTGGGGATTAGGTGGTCTAATTTCTAGGAGAATTCTTCTCCAAGTTTGACTAAACCTAATATTGAAATCAATAATAGCCTCTTAAGGGTGTCTCTTAATTACAGTGAATTATGTGAGCAATGAGAAGGGATCAACTAATTCATTAATTTTTTTAACAAATAGCCTAGCTAGATCAACCCAAGAGTGAATGATCCCATATTCAAGAGTTTTATACTAGTGGGATATCTTCCATTTAAAATAAATGGCAAGGAGTCACACCATGATGTCTTCTTCCTAGATATTATGAATTGCATCCAATGACACCACATCCTAGCAATGTTCATACATTGTTTTACCCATACCATCATAGGTGGATAAGGCCTTAAGCATTGATTTAGGTATGTCGTTGAGATGTGCTAAACCAAGAGGTATGATAGTGTTCCATCCAAGAAAATTCTAAGAGGTTGTTGGGCTTGTTGAGCCATAGCTCTTGAGTTAGAAGTATCAAGAAACTCTTGAGAACTGGAATAGGTAGGATTTATGCTCTCTATAGGAGATAATTGTTTAGGGGGTAAGGATATAGTTCATCTAAATCTACAAGTCAACAATTCAAGAAAAAGTAATGGAATCTCAATTTTCTTGGCTATGGACCTTGTAAACATAAAAAATGAAATAAAGTGGCAACTACATATCTATTAGCCAACTATATCTCAACGAAGTTGCCAAGTGAAAAACTGAATAATCTTAGGGAACAAAATTTTACCAAATTTTTGCTCAATCAAGTAGGTGGGAAAATTCATAAAATTCATCCCACCAAGCATGCCAAAAAATATTGGTCTAAAATATTGTTACGTCTGTGAAGTGCACCCTAGATTTTATCCAACATTATTCTAGTATTTATTCCAAGTTCAACCTCTAAAATAAGTTGTCTCCTTAAAATGCTTGTAAAATAAAAATAAGGGTTTAAGATAAAAGTAAGAAATGGAAGGGTTAGAAAATATTAAGGGTTTAGAAGAGTTACTAAATGATGGATGGGGTATAACATAATAAAATTGGATACATACTACATGAAAGCCTAATCCAATTAACTCCCAATGAAACTTAATGGACCAACCATTGTCAAATGTATAACATAGTTTATGCAATTACAATTATATGCTTTAATCATTCCAAAGACTTCGTTAAAAAAAATCTGATAGTGATCCAAAGAGTAGAATTTTCTTTAACATAATAAACTAATCATGAGGTGTAACAAATGTGACTTAAAGTAAAATATTCATTCATAAAAACTTGTTATAACAATTTTAGTGGAGGCCAAACAACTTTCACTTTTCATTAATTAGCAACAAAGATTACAAAACACATATCCAAGAAAGTGTTATAGAGCCAACCCTTACTTTGAGTTCCATTCAACTATTTATAGGTTAATGTTGGTCATCAAATCTGCCCAGGAAAGGATTTGGGTAAGTGTATGCGCCCTAGACCTGGACCAACATTGAAAGGCCGAAGGGAAGAGATGCCCCTCGTGCCAATCTCCGGAGAAATGCCGGCTCCTATACTAAACTACTTTGGTGTTTTAAGATAAGGGTGCAGGAAAGAGATAAATAGAGTAAGGGTGCAAGAAAGAAATAAAAGAGTAAGGGAAGAAATTTTAGTAGTTTAATGGTGGGAAAGAACCAGAAGCACGATTACTAGCCAATAGCTTGAAACAACAGCAAAGAACACCAAGAATATAACAAAATGAACACAATATTAACTCTCCTATGTATCCTCTGGACGAGTTCCAGGATTCCCCTTCCCCTTTCTCCGAAATTCAGAGTTCAGAGTAACGACGATTAGGAAAAGTGAATATAACAGAAACACTATCCACAGGCAGCATAAAAGAAAGCCTCTACAGCGTTTTCCTCCCCTATGTATCCTTCGGGAAAATTTCAGGGTTCAGTCCCCAATCGCATACCTAAATCCAGGATTCAGAATTACAGTATACAAATGAAGAAAGATGAAAGAAATAAACGCAGAAGGCAACATACAAGAGAGAAATAGAGTCCAAAGCTCTTTAGTATTAATCGTAGGAATGCAAGTTACAGCAACTTTCTAGCAGAAAGTTCCCCCCCTTTTACATTACAATGCCTGGGTTTTTATAGAGGACCCGACCCTCTGAGCCATAATTACACAAAATAGAGGAGTACACCCTCGAAACCTGAGAAGTCGGCTCCTCGCGGCCCTCGTGACTGAGCTCTCAAATCTGTTACCAAAACTGGAAACTACGACCGGGTCAGCCATGGAAACTTGCATTAATGAGCCGTCTGAGCGTCCTTGGCTTCTGGGTGCAATACTCGAGTGGCCGCCATGCTTGTCGGGCTCTTCTTCAGAGATTCGATACTTCGTTTCCAATTGCCAAAAATGCGCAGCTAGTTTTTCGGGCACGTAAAAATGCATTTATGAGGCACTTGATCACCTCGGGAAAATACCCGGCTTGGAGCGCGTGCCCTTGAAGTGCTTCGCTAGTTCTTCGTTCGCAACTTCGCTTCGCAATGGACTTGTGCCAAAGCAGATTCTCCTTGATTTGCACTTCGCATGGTGGAGCTTTGCAAAATATTAGTGGGGGGGGGGCGAGAAGAGATCTCCTTCGCAAGATGGGCTCTTCATTACTACTTCGCCGATGAACTATTAAAATGCTTCATCGCGATCTTCCTTCAAAATTGTGGTTCGGGAGGATTTTGGCCGAAGCGCATTCTTACCTTCAAAAAATGCTTTGACTGCTTCCACTTCGGGGGAAAGTACTTTGCACAAAGGTTTGCCGAAGCAGATGCTTCGCAACGACTTTCAGCGAAGTAGAAATGGTTCACTGGAGGGAAGGCCCGAAGTAGGTACTTCGGTGGTTTTTCGATGAAGTGTTTTCAACGTTGCGCTCCTTCGAATCCCGCTTCGCAAGTTTCTTGCCCGAAGTAGCCTTTTGAAATGCTTCGGGTGCGAAGTAGTTTTCATTCTTCTTCTCTTGTATTTTTCTTCGGCAACACCGCTTCGCAAGATTTTCGCCCGAAGTACCTGCTGGAAATGCTTCGGGCCCGAAGTAGAAATGGTTCACTGGAGGGAAGGCCCGAAGTAGGTGCTTCGGCGATTTCTTGGTGAAGTATTTTTCAATGTTGCGCTCCTTCGACTTTCGCTTCGCAAGTTTTCTGGCCGAAGTAGCTTTTGAAGTGCTTCGGGCCCGAAGTAGTTTTTATTGCCTTAGCCAATTCGGACCGCGATTTTCCTTCGACGAAGCTATTCTTTTGAAATGCCGCTTCGCAAAATTTTTGCCCGAAGTAGCTGCTGGAAATGCTTTGGGTGCGAAGCTCCTTTTACGCCTTCTTTGAATTCCTTCTTCGGCAACGCCGCTTCGCAAGATTTTCGCCCGAAGTAATTGTTTGAGGGACTTCGGGCCCGAAGTAGTTTTCATCCTTAGCGATTTCTTTCGATGAAGCTATCTTCCTTAGTTTGTTCAACAGTGAAGCTCTTTCTTCTTCATTTTATGTACAAGGGGGTGGCAGGGAAAGCCAAAATTGCTGCAATGCTTGAAAATGTTGTTTCTAAAAAAGCAAGGGAACAAATTCATGAAATTAAAAGAAATATTTTACAAAAAACTCGATTTTTCTACCCCATTGTGCAATGTGACAAAATTGTCAACATTCTTGGTGGCTCATGGGGCAACGAGCTCGTCTCGATGGGAGAACCCTCAGCCTTGATCCGTTGGGCCAGAGTTACCTCCAGACCCTTCTCCCTTTTCAATCTCCTGGGGTGCTTCCACGACTTGTTCTTCTTCTTCTTCTTCTTCTTCTGGTGCGGCTTCCTACTGCGGCGATGGGGCAAGGTGATCACGGATGCGCTTCATGGTTCGGCGGACATGAGCCCAGGCACCCTTCGAGAAAGACTCTTGATCTTGCAAGGCTTTCACCAAAACATGGAACCGATCAATCTGGCCGATATCAGCATGTTTGGCCCTGGTATATAGATCGTTCAGGCAGGCTGCAATCTTGTAGTGTCTCAGAATGAAATCTGTGACCTGCCCTTCCATTATCGGCTCTACCCATTCATCTATCTCCGAGACGTCGCCTTCAAATTGAAGCCATGCTGGCTTAAGCTCTTCCTTGGTCAGAAGGTTCCCATCATCATCCGTGAAGCTCGGGAAACCTAAGGAAGAGAGATCCTGGAAATAGCCTAGCGATGCACGTTGCTCATTCTCAAACATGTCCAGGAGGTCTTTCACCTTTTGTGCCTTCCTCACCTTGGAAAAGAAGGCACGAACTATGGCTTGGGCCGTGGACCAATCTCTAGCCATCCGACTCATTGCAGCAACCTGCAAGTCCTGATATTTCATGCTTTGGACATCAAAGGCTAATTTGAGTCGGCCTCTAGCTTTTTGAGTGACTTCATCTATGATTGGCCCTCCTTCGGTAGCGGCACGTTGTGCTTCGGTGATATAGGTCAAAATTGATAGGGCACTGGAGGCCCGGGATCTAAAATTTTTAAGCAAGTGTGAGCGGATTTCTTTGATCTTGCCTCTGTCAAACAGCTCCAAGCTTTCTTTTTGGTGCAACTGCTACTGCAACTGCAAGATCTTGCTTTCAACTTCCTTGGCCTTCGAATCATTCTCGGCCTTTCTCTGTGCTTGGTTCTCAGTTGTGCACTGCCAGTTGTAGTATTTGTTGTTTCAGGGCGTGTGTTTCCTTTTTCATCAGCTTACACTGCTTCTCTGAATCCTCCAACTTGGAGCGGATTCTAGCTAGCTCTTCTTCCAACTTGATGTTGGCATTTTCTGCTTCAAATCTATGCTGATTAGCGATGTTTGCATGCGCACAAAAAGTTTCAATCCTGACGTGCATGGATTCAGATTCATTATCAACATTCAAATGCTCCAGGTCCTTGGATTTGTCTTGGTAGTCATAGTCCGTTGGAGTCATTTCATCCAGGGGCTTCTGGACCTTGGGAATATTTTTTACTTTATGCAACTTCCCAGCCTTCAAATCGAAGACAACGCATTTTTCCACCTGGGCTATGGAGCGCCCTCTCTTCTTCCTCGCCTCCTTCAACATTTTTTCTGTATTTTTTCGAGCTAGGAGTAGCTTCTCGGCTAGAGGGCGTTCCTTAATTAAGGACATCTCTGATTCAAATGAGGCTGGATCTCCAGCCAAAGGGGTGAATAGATACAAAGAATGAATGGGGGATGCCTCACCAGAAGGTTCGACGATAGGTGTACTAGGAGTCCCAACGAGTGCAACAATGCCATGTGAGGCAGGGGAATGAAGAACGGGGTTCGACGTTGGGGCACTGCCTTCGCCCTGCTAGGAAGCTAGAGAATGGATGGCGTGAGGAAGGTGAAGTGGTAGCAACAGACTTGTCCCGACCTGATGACTCGAGTGGAGTGGGGCTAACGGGATCGGTGGCAAGAGGCAATGCATGAGGAGGCGACTGACTTTGTGAGGGAGGGAGAGACTGATGAGAATCTTTGGCCGGGACCACAGTGGACATGTGAGAGACCAAGGCAAAGGGTGGAGAGTGCGTACCTACGTGCCCTTCTGGTAGAGTGGCCGTGGTGACTTCTTGTGTGATAGGCTCCTGCTCCTTTTGGGCTTCGGCACTCCCGACCTCCATGACTTCTACTTCGGGGTCTCCCTCTTGTTGGAGGAGTTCCTCCACATCAATGATGTCTATGTCTGGGACTGTCTCGGCACTTGGTGGCCCCTCATCTTCAACATTTGCTTCGGTCGGGCCTGATGCAGGTTGTCCGACATGAGCACTTGGGAGCTTCGTGCGGGGTCACTTTGGGTGGCTCGGAGGCACTTGAATTTGCTCTTGCCTCTTTCTTTTCTTCCTCTCCAATGGTTGCTCCAACTCTTCGGCACTTGTGTCATGGATTTGTGGTAGTGCCTCTGGTGTAGCTTCGGCTTCTTCCTCTTCTTCTTGCTCCGAAGCATCGTCAGCTCCTCTTGGGCTTTCACCCGATCCTGGGGTAGCTGGAGGAACAAAGTCAGCGAAGGATATGGACTTCCAAGTTTCAACATTGGCTTCATAAAGAATTGTGAAGTCTTTATCCGTCGTCAAGAGTCCATAGGAATTCATCTTTTGGCGATGGACTCTCATTATCCACCACTCCCGAAGTTTTTCCTCGCCCCAATTCTTCAATTCTTCTTTCAAATCATCCTTCGCCTTTCTCCAAAACGTGGAGTCTGGAGTTGGGAAGGGATGCTGGTCCGGGTCAAACTCAATCTCCATGGGGTAAAATTCATGCCAGGGAGGCAATGTCCTCATCCTTTCTACATGCCACTCTAGATCCTTCCCATTGGGATTATTTCTTTGCTCCACAATTTTAGGGTGGGGGCAAACATGAAAGTTCTTGAATTTTAAGTGATCCCTCATCACTCCCAAGGGATCATAGAGCCATTGTTGAGGAATCTGGAGCAGGCCAAAATTGGCAAGCTTTTCCTCCAGGAATGCATTTTGCTTTAAGGCAAATACTTCAATTACCCCCATCTTGAAGGGGAAGTCACAGGTATGTGCCCATTTTCGATCGTGGCCGTAGATGGCGTTTGTTACATCGCTCTGTCGAGCGACCTCCAATGCAAATTGGTACTCAGAGGGGAAAATAGGGAGCAGGAAGGGCTTTCCTATAAAGCCAAACAGACGAATCACCAGTCCCTGTGTTAACTGAAAAACATCTCCCTTCTTCTCCATTACCACTCTATCCCTCAAACTGAGGGGCACCCGAGGGCAAGAACCTTTCAACAAATGCATGGCGGGTCCCAAAAATTGTTGATTGAAAGAATAATAAGACTCTGTCCTCAATAGGAGGGGAGTCCACTGGTACACAGGCAGAGGATTTCCATCCTTGTCGCTCGAAGAAATGGCAATGTGGGGGAATTGCTTATGTACGTGGTGGAAAAATAACCAGACAAGGAAAGAACAGGGTGCGAAGTACTGGCCCGTCATCGAATTCTTCATGCTGGTGAGCCGCGTATGCAAGGTTCGGGCCACCCATTCTGCCCAATCGAAGAAAACTGGGTTGGTATTTGGTCTTGAAGCATCAGGGGCATAGAATTCCCCTCTCGAAATACATTCTGCTAAAGACACCTGCCAGGGTTGCACCGAAGCATCTGTAGATAGGCCTGCCACCCATGCAATGATAGAAAAAATATCGGTGTTCTTGAAGGCCACCAAGGGTAAGGGCATTTGGGGCAGCTTGCCTGAAGGGAGCCCGCTTTTGAGGTTCTCATGCAAAAATTTCAATATGAAGTTGTTGGAGGTGAACCTCTCCATCTGTTCACTCAGAATGACATTGCGAATGGAATAGCCCTTGGGCGGACCTTGTTGTGGCACGAAGGCTGCTTGCACATCTTCCTTTAGAATTGAAAACAATTTATGACCTGAAGCGTCCAACACTTGCCTGGATGCAGGCTGGTAGTTCTATGCGATAGCATAGATTAACTCAGGACAATGGTGAGCGAGCGGGGTCAAATACCAGTAAATCTAAGAATAATAGGTAGCAACCCTCTTATTCTCTGGGGTGAGTCTGCTCATCATAAACTCAATAGTGCGTCGGAGGTCGGACACACCCTTAGAGAGCTCTGTGTCTCTAATTTTCTCCCACCCATCAATTGGTGGTTCTTCAAGTTGTTCCTCTTCAGAGTCGTCTCCTTCTTCTATCGGCTGCTTTTCAGGGCGAGGGGTGAGATTGATCTTCTTTGGTGTATGCTTTTTTTCTTCCTTGCCCTTCTTTGTTTTTTTGGGGCCTGCTACTTCCGGTTCCTTTCCTTTCTCCTTGGAGTTTTTCTTCCCCATGTTGGACGTCTTACAGCAGAAGCAGGGCTTACAGTGTAGGGGACTTTGGCACCAAGAATTTTGATGCAAAGGGCGTAAGACTTGCAGAGTAACCGAAGGCTCTTAGTCTTGCATGAACTGATGGATGAATAACCTTCTCTCTGCTAGGGCCTCACGTTTTATAGCCTTAAAAGGCAACCACCTGAATTTATGGCACCTACCAAAATTAAATTTACACTTCGGACGGAGGAAGTTGTCGTGCTCTTTGATTGGCTCTACAACAGCGTAGTACGCGGGGCCACATGCTTTGATGATTATGCCTTGCATTGGAGATGCAACCTGCTACCACCTCGTACCTGGGCATGAGCTTTTCTCTTAACCGAATCACCTCGGGATGTGCTCCACCACCTTTGCCTTAAATTCATCCGCTTCGAACTCTTTTCAAGGTTGCTGTCTGCACGTTCTTCGAGACACATTTTAAATGCTTCCACTTCGGCGAAGTTGAAATCGACATTGAAAATGCTTCACGGTGAACCTTTGGTGTGGGCTATTTTTCAATGCTTCGGGCCCGAAGTAGTTCTTTCTCGCCGCGTCACTTTTTTGCTTCGTGGAATACTGACCCCCGAAGCTCGTCTTCTTGGAAAATACTTCACAAAATTTTTGCCCGAAGTAGCTGCTTGAAACGCTTCGGGTGCGAAGCTCTTTTCATTCCTACTTTTCCCTTTGGTAATGCCTTCGGTCTTCCGAGGACCTTTTGAAAGCCAAAGTGCTTCGCTGTGAAGCATCTTGCGTCAGTTGCTTCGCACTAAAATTTTCCGAAGTTTGTTCCTCTTGGAAAATGGTTCGCTGGATTTTCTTTGAAAACTGCTTCGCTCATACTCCTTTTGCGAAGCATTTTTCATGCCTTAGTTTCGATTTTTGTTTAACCTTTTGAGGGTAAAGTGCTTCACTGTGAACCTCCTTGCAACCGCTACTTCGCATCAAAAGTCCCCGAAGGAGATTCTGGAGTATAACACTTAGCTTTTGCAATCTCGAAACAGGATGTATATACACAAATGAAAAATTATATACAAAAGTACATACACACATTTTTTTTTTTTTTTTAGTGTTTCACCTCAGCGATGAAAAGTCTTCAGATGAAGACCATTAACAGAAATTGGTAATACCTGGCCATCTGCATCTTTGAGGATGAAAGAGTTGGCCGAATTCACCTTCATGATTTCGAACGGTCCGTCCCAGAAAGCATCCAGCTTGTCGTGATTTCCAGGGCTTGGCCTTCCAGGAGTCCCACTTCCATACCGGATCTCCCACTTTGAATGTGCGATCGGATGATTTTTTCTTGAACCAATCTCGGGTGACTTGAGCATGTTTAGCGAAGCTCTGGTAAGCCTTCTCGCGATCTTCCTCCAACTGTAGCAGCTGAGCCAACCGGTTTTCCATTGAATTAACTCCTTCTTCTAACAGCTGCAATGCAGGGATCTCTACGTGGGTAGGTAAGATGGCCTCCTTACCGTAGACCAGGGCGTAAGGTGAAGTCTTGATCGACTTCTTGACAGAAATCCGATCGGCCCACAAGGCCCGATCTAGAAGAAGATGCCAAGTTCTTTTGTTCGTCTCTATGAGCTTTCTTAACACCTTCAACAAGGTCTTGTTGGTGGATTCCACCAATCCGTTGCCCTGTGGATAGTAATTGGAGGATACTTTATGATATATCCCATATCGGTAGAAGAACTCATTGATTTTGGCACCTGCAAAGCCAGGACCATTGTCCGTGATGATTGCTTCTGGAATGCCGAACCGTGTGATCAATCCCTTTAGGAAAGCGATGACGGTCTCTTGATCTGCATTCTTCATGGGAACTACTTTGGCCCATCTGGTAAAGTAATCAGTCATGGTCAAGATGAACTTATGCCCAATGGAGGAGTTCGATGATATGACCCCTATGAAATCCAACCCCCATTGTTGAAAGGGAGTTTCTACTTGTATCGGTCGGAGAGGCATCGAAGCATTTCTGCTTCGACCGATGAACTTCTGACACTGCTCGCATTTGCGACAGACTGCGAAGGCATCAGCGAAGAGTGTGGGCCAATAATAACCCACCTTGATGATTTTTAGTGCCGTTGTTCTCCCTACGAAGTGGCCTCCAGATAATCTTGAATGGAATTCTCCCAGGATTCTCCTTTTATCATCATCTTTTATGCACCTGAGAAGGACGCCATCAATGTTTCTAAAAAATAGGCCTTCGGGGTGCAAGGTATATCGGGAGGACCGCATCCTGAAATGCCTTCACTGTGAAGCATTTAGATGTGAAGGACATCTTCCGGTGTTGAAGTATTCGACTATTTCACTGACCTAGTCTTTCTCGTCCTCTTCCTGGTTTGCGAAGCATTCTTCTATTGGTGAGTCATCCCATCGAGATTCTGTAGCTTCGGCCGCTACGCTCTTCGCCAGTTCTTGACACAATGCACGACCGTGAACCAGTTTTGTGGGTTTGATCTCGATGTCGAACTCTTGTATCTTGCTGACCCAACCGGCTCTTTTACTACCCAATTCTCCTTGGATGATGAAATTGCGCACATCAGGGTGAATGACAAAGATTGTAACCCAACTTTGGGAGATGAACTGCTTGAATTTCCTAAGAGACTTCATTACTGCATGCACCTGCCTTTCTATGAAATTATATTTTTCTTCATGAGGGTTTATCACTTGGCTTAGAAACGCGATGGGGCGCTCTTCGCCATCTTCCCTCTTTTGTGTTAAGACTGTAGCATAGCTCTCAGGTTCTCCTATAGCATATAGGATGAAGTCCCGATTGTAGTCAGGGTTGGTCAGGACCGGTGCTTGAGCAATTCGGGCTTTTATTTCTTTGAATGCTTCTTTTCTCTCCTTCGTCCAGATGAATTCTGCACCTTTCTTCAAAAGTTCGGACATCGGCTTGATGACCTAGGCAAAATCTGGGACAAACTTCCTCACGAAGTTGATCTGGCTGAAGAAATATTGAAGACCTTTCTTGTCTACTGGGAGTGGGAGCTTCATTAGAGCCTCAGCTCTGTCAGGATCTACAGCAAGACCCTTTTCTGATATCGCATGTCCCAGCAACTTCCCTTCGTTGACTGTGAATATGGACTTCTTCGGATTGATTGAAATGCCAAATTCTCGACATTTTTCAAAAATCTATTGTAAGTGTAAGGGGTGATCCTCCCTTCTTCGGGAGAAGACGGTCATGTCATCTAGATAGATAATGATAACCTTATTCAAGAGCTCACCAAAATCTAGATCCATTGCCCTCTAAAAAGTGGCACCCGCATTCGAAAGGCCGAAGGGCATTCGCTAGTAAGCAAATGTGCCCCACTTGGTAGTGAATGCGGTTTTATGTTGGTCTTCATCCCTGACCCAGATTTGATTGTATCCAGAGAAACCATCGAGTAGGGAGAAGCGTTGAGCCCTAGCCATCGAATGCAAGATCTGATCGATCTATGGGAGAGGGTAGTGATCTCTGAGAGAAGCCTGGTTCAGGTTGCGAAAATCCATGCACAATCGTATATCTCCATTCTTCTTTCTAACTGGGACTAGATTCGCGACCCAAGAAGAATGTTTGATGGGATAAATTATCTTCGCCTCGAGCATTTTTAGGAGTTCGACCTTCATCAAGACTTCGATCTTCGGATTGATAGGCCTTTGCTTCTGTCGAAAAGGTTTGATCCCTTCCTGCAACTCAATTGTATGTTGGATCAGTTGTCGATCATATCCCTTTAGATCTTGATAAGACCAAGCCACTGTGTCGGGATACTTTCTGCATAGAGATCGGATCTGCTCTAGCTCTTCCGAAGTGCAATCTGTTCCAACTTTTATTGCTTTCCCAGGTTCAAGTTCTAAATCTTGATATTGCTTTGCATTAACTTTGATCCTATGAGAAACTGCTCGATCATTCTGATCAAAGAGGCTTTCAAGAGTAATTAATCCCTTGGGAACATGATTATTCTTCAATTGAACTAGCCCTTCATATTCTTCTTCATCAGGGCTTCTGCTCTCAACTGTGGCTACTTCTTGAATCATGAAATTCACAATCTGCTCATCACTATCAAAGACTTGCCAATGTAGATCTCTGTCTAGGACAGAGGGCCTGTAAATCATCCTCACAGCTTTGGGCTTATGCACCATGTCTTCTGCTGGAGAATACTTGGCTGCGATGGATGCTAGAACATCGGCATGTCGGTTCTTTTCTCTTGGAATAGACTACAGATTGAGAGATTCGAACTGGTCGAGCAAGTCCCATACCCTATTTCGGTATGACTTGAGATAGTGCTTCTTTGAAGTGCACTTGTTTGTGACTTGATTGCATACCAATTCAGAATCTCCAAAGATTTGGAGATGCTTTATGCCTAACTTTTTTGCTTTCTTGAGTCCTAGGCATAATGCTTCATATTCTGCTGCATTGTTGGTGCAACTCCACACCAACCGGTAGCAATATTCCTTCTGCTCTCCAGAAGGTGATACTAGAAGAATCCCCACCCCGACGCCATTTTTGCATCGGGCACCATCGAAGAATAATTTCCATAGTCCTTCGGCGAAGACCTTATCTTCTGACTTGATGTGTTTCTCAGGCTTGGCGATGGCATAACATCCCATCTCGGTTTCTATCATGGCATTAAAGTCTGCCAATGAAAACTCATCTTCACAACTTAACTGTGCGAGGGACTCCTCGACCAGGTCCACTTGCTCTATTCCTTCCACTATCGCATGCACAGGATCGTTGCTTTCTCCTTCGGACATCTTCTCTACGAGGAAGGTAGAAGGCTTCTCGTTGTAAATTTTAATCTTCTTCCCTTTGAATGGAATCTCCAAGTGCGAGTAATCCATAGATAGATATCCGCCCAGCTTCGCCATAAATTCTCTCGACAAGCACATGCTGAAGTAGGGCTCAAGGTCAATGACCACTACCTCTTGTATAACTATGATTTGAGGCATCTTGTGTAGTCGAATAGGGATGTCCTTGATCACCCCTATAGTCTTCATGGGGGTACCATCCAACTGGAGTACGCCATGACTACTTCGCATATATTCCATCCCTATCTCTTCGCACACCACCTTCGGCATGACTGTCGTCACGGCCCCAGAGTCAATCATACAGTTATGTACAATATACCCTTCCATCTGTAGAGACATGTAGAATGGCGGTGGCCTATTCTTCCCTGTAATGGATGTGGACAGGGTCTGCACTAGGGCAAGCGGTGCTACCTTTCTTGCTTTGGTTATCTTCAATGATTCTTGCAACAGGTCCACTTGTCCAGGTAGTTGCAGTGCATCGTACAGACTGATTTTGGTTGGAATCCTCTTCAGCTCATCTACAATGTTGTACGCCAGGGAATTGGGCACCTCGGGTTCCTTCTTTGGCTCATATCTAGTGTGATACTATTTCGTAGCTTCGACCCTTTGTCGCTTGGTCAGCGAAGGAAGCTTGAGCTTCTCTCTAGCTTGTTCCTTGGTTTCCACCTGCGATGGATTTGCAGGGGCTTATTGGGCCTTCTCTTTGACTGGTGTAGGCTGTCGAGCTTCGTTCGGGGCTGGAGGAGGTTGTTGTCCTTTCTCATGATGAGCATGCACCTTTAAGGGAGCCATTTGAGTAGCATCCACCTCTATCGACCTCTTTCCTCCTCTGGTAAGGACTGCAACTGGCTCTTCTTCACCAATTACCAGGTTCTGATTCAATTGCCTGATGACATTGACTTGACCGCCATGACTACTGCTCGCCAGCGTTTGTACATAGTGTTGGTGCAGCATGCAGGTATTCTCTTCGTGAGGGTCATTACACGTGGAGCACCAATGTATATAATCGGAAGTGCTCGGGGCTTCGTCTATTGCAGCATTTCTTGTCGAAGCTCTTCCTTGCTGGGCCGCTTGATCTTTAGTAAGCGCAGGTGTAGGATAAGATCTTCTCGGTAGAAACTCTTGTTGCGCTTGCTTCTTCTTCATAATGGTCATGTCATTAGATAGGGTCTGCACTGTGGAGTTCAGGGATTGAACTTCTTGCAGTATTTTGGCTTGCATGTCATCGGCTTTGGGAATAGGTGGCAATGGAGCCATTGTTGGTATTGGAGGTAGGGCAGGGTGTTGAAGTGGTGCTGGCAGTATAGGGAATGCCGAAGTGACCATGGGCTACGGAGTCAAAAAAGTGGGAAAATGAATTTGTGGAGCAGTGATTTGAGATACAATGGGATTCGGGTTCCAAGATGAGATCGGGAGTGCAGGGGTTGCAGAGATCTACGAAGCGGCTGCGCTTGCATACTGGGATTGATAGAAATCGGGAAGTATGGGCATCGGCATCCTTTGGGGAAGCTTACCCACAGCTATTAGATCCATCTCCACTTTTTGGGCCAACTCATATAACTCTGGGAAGGTATTGATATTCGAATACCTCACCATGACGCTGATATCAGGATTGAAAGCCTAAAGGAAATAGTATGTTGTAGCTTCATCAGATGGCCAAAGTCCAACTGGTATTCTTTGCCAGGTTCGAGCGAACCTAACATTGAAGTCTGTGATCTCTTCTTGTGGATGTCTCTGGATCGTTGTGAACTGGTGCAGGAGAGAGGTCGGATCGACGGACTCATTGAAGCTTCGCATCAACTGCCCGACTAACTGGTCCCATCCCGTAATAGTATCGGGTGGTAAAGATCTATACCAGTAGAGGAGTTTTCCTCTAAGAGATAGAACCAAAAGCTTTACCATAACGCGCTCTTCTATGATGTCATGGATCACCGCCAGAGAAACTATGTCCTGGATGTGCTCCAGAGTAGTTTTTCCAGTTCCATCGAACGTTGGGATCTTCTTTATAGCAGCAGGCGGCACTTGCCCTTGTCCCGCTAGATTTAGCGGTCCCGAAGAGTTCCATGCTGGAAATAATCTGGGTGGCGGTTGTTGTTGCTATTGCTACATTTTTTGTTGTTGTTGTTGTTGCTTTTGTGCCATATTTACGATTGGACTTTGAGAGACAGGAATCCTCGAAGCTCCTCCTTGGTTGCTAACAGGATGTCTGGTAGGAATGGAGGCACTAGGATGCTTCGGTGAGTTGGGAGGATTAGGAGGAAAGCTAGTCGTTGTGCTATCAGAAGTTAGGCCTTGTTCATCAACAGTGGCCTCTTGCGAGGATGTTCCACGTAACAGAGACTCGGGGGTGACCAACCTAGATCGTTCCCCAAAGGCTTCAATATCAAGCTCAAAGAACTCAGTTTCCTCTCCTCTATTCCTAACTCTCCATCTTGTTTGCATGAAGGCACAGACTTCGGTACCGGTCTTTACGACTAAAAGATTCTCGGGTAAGACAGAGTCGCCAGATGCTAAGAGTCTTTTGGTAATGAGAGCATCGGTTCTCACTACTACTCACAAGGTGAGACTGACCGGGTCCCATCGGGCGTGCCAAAAACTGTTGGTCATCAAATCTGCCCAGGAAAGGATTTGGGTAAGTGTATGCGCCCTAGACCTGGACCAACATTGAAAGGCCGAAGGGAAGAGATGCCCCTCGTGCCAATCTCCGGAGAAAGGTCGGCTCCTATACTAAACTACTTTGGTGTTTTAAGATAAGGGTGCAGGAAAGAGATAAATAAAGGGAGGGTGCAAGAAAGAAATAAAAGAGTAAGGGAAGAGATTTTAGTAGTTTAATGGTGGGAAAGAACCAGAAGCACGATTACTAGCCAATAGCTTGAAATAACAACAAAGAACACCAAGAATAAAATGAAATGAACACAATATTAGCTCTCCTATGTATCCTCTGGACGAGTTCCAGGATTCCCCTTCCCCTTTCACCGAAATTCAGAGTTCAGAGTAACGGCGATTAGGAAAAGTGAATATAACAGAAACACTATCCACAGGCAGCATAAAAGAAAGCCTCTACAACGTTTTCCTCCCCTATGTATCCTTCGGGAAAATTTTAGGGTTCAGTCCCCAATCGCATACCTAAATCCAGGATTCAGAATTACAGTATACAAATGAAGAAATATGAAAGAAATAAACATAGAAGGCAGCATACAAGAGAGAAATAGAGTCCAAAGCTCTTTAGTATTAATCGCAAGAATGCAAGTTACAGCAGCTTTCTAGCAGAAATTTCCCCCCCCTTTTACATTACAATGCCTGGGTTTTTATAGAGGACCCGACCCTCTGAGCCATAATTACACAAAATGGAGGAGTACACCCTCGAAACCTGAGAAGTCGGCTCCTCACGGCCCTCGTGACTGAGCTCTCAAATCTGTTACCAAAACTGGAAACTACGACCGGGTCAGCCATGGAAACTTGCATTAATGAGCCGTCTGAGCGTCCTTGGCTTCTGGGTGCAATACTCGAGTGGCCGCCATGCTTGTCGGGCTCTTCTTCAGAGACTGATACTTCATTTCCAATTGCCAAAAATGCACAGCTAGTTTTTCGGGCACGTAAAAATGCATTTATGAGGCACTTGATCGCCTCGGGAAAATACCCGGCTTGGAGCGCGTGCCCTTGAAGTGCTTCGCTAGTTCTTCGTTCGCAACTTCGCTTCGCAATGGACTTGTGCCGAAGCAGATTCTCCTTGATTTGCACTTCGCATGGTGGACTCTTCATTACTACTTCGCCGATGAACTATTAAAATGCTTCGCCGCGATCTTCCTTCAAAATTGTGGTTCGGGAGGATTTTGGCCGAAGCGCATTCTTACCTTCAAAAAATGCTTTGACTGCTTCCACTTCGGGGGAAAGTACTTCGCACAAAGGTTTGCCGAAGCAGATGCTTCGCAACGACTTTCAACGAAGTAGAAATGGTTCGCTGGAGGGAAGGCCCGAAGTGGGTGCTTCGGCGGTTTTTCGACGAAGCATTTTTCAATGCTGCGCTCCTTCGAATAATGCTTCGCAAGTTTCTTGCCCGAAGTAGCCTTTTGAAATGCTTCGGGTGCGAAGTAGTTTTCATTCTTCTTCTCTTGTATTTTTCTTCGGCAACACCGCTTCGCAAGATTTTCGCCCGAAGTACCTGCTGGAAATGCTTCGGGCCCGAAGTAGAAATGGTTCGCTGGAGGGAAGGCCCGAAGTAGGTACTTCGGCGATTTCTTGGCGAAGTATTTTTCAATGTTGCGCTCCTTCGACTTCCGCCTCGCAAGTTTTCTGGCCGAAGTAGCTTTTGAAGTGCTTCGGGCCCGAAGTAGTTTTTATTG
Organism: Wollemia nobilis; assembly: GCA_028583015.1. Taxonomy (NCBI): domain Eukaryota; kingdom Viridiplantae; phylum Streptophyta; class Pinopsida; order Araucariales; family Araucariaceae; genus Wollemia; species Wollemia nobilis. Next base: position 5,291,812 of record JAQPPZ010017190.1, on the reverse strand, counting down.
CCTTAGCCAATTCGGACCGCGATTTTCCTTCGACGAAGCTATTCTTTTGAAATGCCGCTTCACAAAATTTTTGCTCGAAGTAGCTGCTGGAAATGCTTCGGGTGCGAAGCTCTTTTTACGCCTTCTTTGAATTCTTTCTTCGGCAATGCCGCTTCGCAAGATTTTCGCCCGAAGTAGCTGTTTGAGGGACTTCGGGCCCGAAGTAGTTTTCATCCTTAGCGATTTCTTTCGGCGAAGCTATCTTCCTTAGCTTGTTTGGCAGCGAAGCTCTTTCTTCCTCTTTTTATGTACAAGGGGGTGGCAGGGAAAGCCAAAATTGCTGCAATGCTTGAAAATGTTGTTTCTAAAAAAGCAAGGGAACAAATTCATGAAATTAAAAGAAATACTTTACAAAAAACTCGATTTTTCTACCCCATTGTGCAATGTGACAAAATTGTCAACAGTTACCTTTTGAATCATGTAGTGTAAGATTTACAATATTATTGTAATTTTATTAGATGGATAGTTTGACAAAGAGTGATTTGGGAGAAATTATCACTCTCATACTACATTAGCTTTGCTACTTGTATTGTTGATGTGACTAGTTTAAATTTTGCCTTGCAACTTAATTTAAATGTGTTTGTGATTTGGTCTATAGATCCTTCAACTATCTTCTATTACAAATGGTCATGTTGTTGCAACTATTTTTTAAAAATATCACGCTCAAGCTTAATGGTCTTGGCTTGAATATTATAAGGCACCAATGTAGTTATATCTCTAAAAGGAATATTTTAAGATGGTACATATCAAAGTTGGGCTTGTAATAATATTATACTTTTTAGTTGTTTGGGAGACCTCTTGAACCAAATTTGGACTTTTGAGGTGGTTTGATGATGTCATTGCTTGATAAAATCCTATTCTATGCATTCTTCTACTAGAACTTTGGTCTCTCAATCTTACGTATTCTTGGCCTTCATGGAACTTCTACTTTGAGATCCCATTTGCTCCACTCTGGTATCATTTGCATATTTTTTAAGTTTAGTGTGGAAATATTGATATCAATACTCGTAGGATTCCAAGGCCATTCTATTTCATCTTTCAGCTGAGAGGGCATTCTTTGATTGATGTTGGGATTCCATATTATGCATGTTAGGACATTTTGGAGTTTTTAAACATTATTCTCATGTCATTGCTTAAAAGAGTCTAAAATTGTTCAATTCCAGACTTGTGCATTTCCATAATTTCCTTTGGGACTTAACCAATTTTTTGAAGAAATGCCTAACAATTTTGAAGATTAGTATTGGCTATCTATGTTGCTTGGGTGTTCAAACCAACTTTAGGATATCTTCCTTGAGTGATGTTTAAGCAATATATCAACAAAAAGGTTTTTTAGACGAGGGGATGAATTTGACCTACAATGAGGAAGAACACTTAGTATGTTGATTAAATATGTCACTCTATGGATTGAAACAAGCTCCAAGATCCTAGTATACAAATATTGATGAATTCTTCAAAATTGAGGGATTCAACAATAGTTTGATCCAAAGCTATATGTGAAAATCCTCAATAGTGGAATATTCATCGTTGTACTCTATGTGGATGATCTTATCATCATAGGTGATAGTCCATAGAACATTAATGAAATGAAGTCACTTATAAGGAATAGGTTTGAAATAACTGTCTTGGGACTTCTTCATTACTTTATTGGATTTGAGGTATGATAAACTAAATAGGGTATCCTCCTTTCTCAAAAAAATATGCCAAGGACTTGTTATTCGGATTCAAAATATAAAATTGTGCAAAAATATCCACTCCAATTTTCTACAAGTACAAAGTTGAGAAAGTATATGGAAGGAGATGAAGTCATTCCAAAACTTTACAGACAACTTGTGGGCAGCTTGATATATTTGGCTCATACTAGACCAAAAATCTCCTATTTAGTTAGTATGGTATCTAGATTCATGACTTATCCAAAAGTTTCCCATTGAAAATTTATAAATAGAATATTATAGTATGTGGAAGGTACACTAAGCATGGGCAATGAGTATTCATCTATACTTCGCATATTGGTGAGGAAAGACCAAAGCACCATTCCGCACTTTTAAATCACTGGTGTTATATTTTGTGGCCTTGATTCCACGAAATTGAATTCTAGCATGAAATGCACTAAGGAGTGAGCGGAATGTATTTTTCTATCAATCTACTCACTAACTTTCCTTTTTAGGTTCACGCAAATTGTAATATGTAAAACAAAGTATGTTGACATCATATTTTCCTTAGTCAAAATACAGAATCACTAATCTACACCGAAGTTAGTGCAAATAAACTTTGTTGTCATTCTACTTCAAAATAAGTGTTTTTGACCTTCATATATTCATTCCACACCAAATCTAGTGCAAAATATATTTTATCTCCATTCCACACTCTTTGTAGTGTAAAATTACCTTTGTCACCATTACGTACCAAATTAATTAGCAAAATCGAGACTTCGACACTTAGTCACTGGAGCAATGAACAACCATTGCCATTCTGCACTTCTTTTTGCACTAACATCATCATCACCCAAAAAATTTGTGGAATTGGGACTCACCCGTAATCCACTTTAACATACACTGTAAACTAAGTGGAATATAATTTATCTTATTTAAGGCAAAAATACACTAAGTGTTGAGCGAATTTTGGAACTCTCATTGCCGATCTGCTTCAAAATACACTAGGTGATGTGTGAAATGGAATTTTCTCATGCCTTAGAATAATTTTCAATGCTTTCTAAGGATGTGGCCATTTTGGGCCTACATTATGGCACCTCCCGGGTGGATTTGCTCGCAAAGCTATAAAACTGTCTTATCAATTAAGCATTAGGAGTCAAAAATTTTTATCTTCAAAAAATGCTTTAAAGAATAATTTCCATATGAACACTACCCTCTAGAAACTTCATAAACACCTTAGAGGATAAATGTTCATATCAAGACCATGCTTCATACATCCTAGAAGATAACTGTTCACATGAATACTATACCATAAACATTAATATCTATGCCACTCCTTCAAAATTGCTTCAATTCTTCAGCAAAACACAACTATGTTCTCCCTATAAAGCCTTATTATAATACATGATATAAATGCCTTCACACAAAACTCATTTTCTACCTCTTTCTGACTTCATGCTTTTATTCTTTCCTTTTGACCATGTCAGATTAAAAATGAATCAAAAAAATATAAAACTTCTACATGACTACATATGTACAAAAACAAAAATGTTAAGCTTGTGTCCCTTTAGGGTCCGTAGCTCTATCTGGATCTTCTTACTGTTGGGCTTCTTCCTTAGCATTATCCTCTAGATCTTGCTCAACTTATTCCTCAAGTGAAGTTTGTTATTTATTTTCCTCTTCTGAACTATCAGCAAATAGTTGTACCATCAATTTCAAAATCTATAGGTCTTGTTTCCAAGTTGCTTAAGAGGGGTTAGAGCTTTTCTTCAGCTACTTATAAATGTATTGTAGCTCACCAATATATTCATAGTTAGAAACACTTCATTTGTTTACCAAGTCTTCCATTAGGTCTCTAAGCCTGGTAAAATCAATAATCATTTGTGAAGCTTGCTATTGATCAATTAGTTCTTCTAGAGCATCAATTTCAAACTCATATTGTAAGCTCTCATCAATGCTCTTCTTAATCTCTTCTATTGATAGAAAGTTGTGGTCTTCCATCCATAATACTTTGAAACCATTATGAATCATTTCCTTATTAATATGGTATGATAAATATGGTATGATAAATATGAGTGTTGTATGTTGATAAATATGGTATGATAAATATGAGTGTTGTATGTTGATATTTGATGGATGCATGATGAATGCAAATGTTTTTGATTTATATGTGATATGCAGAAATGAAATGGATGAATGGACTTTGTGATGTTTGGCTATGGCACCATAGACTGTTTAGGACTTTGTGATTTTGTTTTTATGCGATTGCTGTGATGCATGACTTTGTATGTATACATGTGGTTTTTCTTTTTTTTTTGTATTTTCTGATGGTATTGTAAGGATGAAAAGTAGCGCAGTTGGTTTAGAAATGTAGCTAAGGTTTTCTGAGACTCAGATGGTTTTAACTTACTAGCCATGATTGTACTTTATCTTACAAGACTTTTGAACAAGGTATGAATCGTACTTGTTTTTGACCAAGTTATTTCACATCCCTGTGTGTGCAATTGAGTTCATTTATGTGGTATTTGTCAGGATACCGCCAGTGCCAGATGGGATTTCAACCGAACATGTACTGAGGATCACCTAATTAGCTCCACTAAATCCTTTGTTGTATTTAGTTAGATTAATCTACAGTGTTATCCAAGATACCATAAGCTAGCTCATCCTTATGCAAACATTGGTCTATACACACGCAAAGCGAATGTGACAGACATATCGTCATGCGGGTAGGATACCACCATTGCCAGATAGGCTATCAACCAAACCTGTAATGAGGATCACCTAGATGGTTTTTGAATACTGAGAATTCCAGGGATTCAAGTTCAGGATGTTTGTTGGCTAAATGATTTAGAGATTTGCTCGTCTATATAGTGATGAAAATCACTGTTTATTTTCTATTAATTCTTTTTGAGCAAGGATTTTGAATAGTGGTGATAACCACTGTTATTTGATTTTGTATTTGGAGTATTTTGAATTTGAGCTTGTGAATGGCTTTGATCCTTGTGGCCTTGGGGATGACTACCCATCCTGGTTAAGGGCGGATAGTACGAATCCTTACGACGTTGGGGACCAAGGGGATGATGGAGGTTATGGAGTAAGGGCATTGATCCGTTAGGCCTTGGGGATGACTACCCATCCTAGTTAGGGGCGGATAGTACGAATCCTTACAACTTGGAGACCAAAGGTGAATGGAAAGTGTTAGGATGATGATTTGTTGGAATTTTGTTTGTGAATGGTGTTGATCCTTTTAGGTCTTGGGGATGACTACCCATCCTTGGCAGGGATGTGTGGTACAAATCCTTACAACTTTGGGAACCAACTATGATTGGAATTTGGTAGTGGTGAAAACCACTGTATATGGAGGTGAATGGATAGGAAAGAGCTTGTCCTTTTGTGAATTATCAGCATTCTGGAACCATTCGCACGGGGGGATGAGCAAGATAGTCGTTTCACTTATGGTGACCTGGATTACTGTGTAGGTTTCATCTTTCATTCACACAACTTGGGAATTTTTTTTTGTGTTTTAATTTGTGTTGGGATGTTACGTAACAAGGTGTATCTCAAGTGTAACTCTACCTTCATCAAATATGTTTGACTTGATACATTACATGGCTAAAGAGCAAAATGATGACTGAATCATGAAAAACTCTTGATACATTAAAATACCACTGACTCTAGTGTGGTAAAAGCAATGCATGGTGTTTTTGTTGTTTTTGTAAAATGGAACAGTGTGGAACAAGATGGACTAGCAAAGCAATTACAGCCTATGGTGCCTTTGACCTATACAACAACAAATATGCAATGTATGGATGCAATGCTTTAATGCATCTATGTATTTTTGTATTTTTGATGGATTTATTTTTGTGAATATGAATATGAAGTGCGAGAAGAACTCTCTATTGATGAATTTGAGTATGCCTAGAAATGAGATGCAAATTTTTGTTGTTTTTGATGATTTTTGTTGTTTTTGAATTTTCTTGATTTTTGACCAAGTGATTGTGGAAATACTTGGAGCATTTTGGGATTGACCAAGCGATTGCAAGAATCCTTGGAGCCTTTTGGGATTGACCAAGCGATTTTATGGATCCTTGGAGAATTTTTGGGATTGACCAAGCGATTCTAGGGTCCTTGGAGCATTTTTGGGTGACCAAGTGATTGCGATAATCCTTGGAGCATTTTGGGGTGACCAAGTGATTGCGATAATCCTTGGAGCATTTTGGGGTGACCAAGTGATTGCAATAATCCTTGGAGCATTTTGGGGTGACCAAGTGATTGCAATAATCCTTGGAGCATTTTGGGGTGACCAAGTTATTGCAATAATCCTTGGAGAATTTGAGGTGACCAAGTGATTGCGATAATCCTTGTGGCATTTTGGGGTGACCAAGTGATTGATATAATCCTTGGAGCATTTTTGGGTGACCAAGTGATTGCAATAATCCTTGGAGCATTTTGGGGTGACCAAGTGATTGATATAATCCTTGGAGCATTTTGGGGTGACCAAGTGATTGTGATAATCCTTGGAGCTTTTTGGGGTGACCAAGCGATTGTGATAATCCTTGGAGATTTTTGGGGTGACCAAGCGATTATGATAATCCTTGGAGCTTTTTGGTTTGGATTATGGATCTTGAGGTATGGGCACGAATGGATCGGTCCTATGCATGGATAGGAGGACAGGGTCTACCCCCGGCACTGATGTTGCTATGAGGTCTTTGGGTTGAAATTGATCTTTGTGTGCCCAGAGTGTCGGATGTAATGCTTGGTCCCACTGTAGTGAGTTAACGCGCCACTCATGCCCTAGTATTATGTTTATCTGTTGACATGCTTCCTCATTTTTTATGGGATGCCGATGTTGTCGCATGTGATTGTTGTGGGCTATCTCTGTTTTATCTTCACTTTCGACCAGTGAGTACAACTCATCAAAATCTAGAGATTCTGAGACATGGAGGACTGCATCATCAGGTAGCCCTATGGTAAAAGGTTTATCTTATTTGAAAGGAGCCTCATGTAAGTTGGGCCTTGGGAGCTCCAAAATCTTGGTCTCTATCGACTCTAAGTGCTCTAGTGCTTTGCATGTATCGAGAGATTTGAGCTCCTCCTCTTTGATTGGTTCTTGTTGAGGAACTTGGGGCTTATGGAGGGGTGGCCAGATGGCACCCCCCATGCCTTGATAGGGTTGTTCATCCCGCTCTTCTTCTTGCTCTGATTCCTCAGAGGCTTCTTGATGAATTTCTAAGGGTGGCTCATAAACCTGAGTGGGTTCCTAAGGAAGGCACTCGTTATTGGTTATAGGGGTAGCCTTCCGCTCCTGTCTAGGAGGTGTTGGGGATAGCGTTTGATGAGGTCACGATGACCTGTCTCGCCCCCATGGGTTGTGCCCCTCAAAATGTTTTGTCTTATGCGTGTGAGGGGTTGGAGTCTTCTCCTGCATAGTGTGTTGGAACAACTCATCCTTCTGGTGCAGAAGGTGCTCTTTATTTAGAAGATACCATTGCTATAATTGTTGTCGTTCTAGCTCAAGTTGCGTGAGTTGCATCCGATGTGCAAAATGCTTGACAGACTCTAAGATAGTTGGTCTCATCGCTTCATGTCTAGAAGGCCTATGTGCCTCTCCTACATATCTATCTCGGTCGTAGTGATCTAAGATCTCTATAGGTAGCCTCCCTCTGTTGGGGGTAGTAGCATTCCCCCGAGGCTTTGTCCTCAGTAGGTGATCTTGATAGCTAGTAGTTACGGAGGCGTATTGCTCCCACGATGTATATTGCTATTGAGGAAGGTAAGGGATTTCCTCATACCCCCTTTCATAAGTGAAAGAGGGATAGGCAGAGTTGGCTCACCCCATCTGAAGAGCCTTGTGCTCTAGATTTGTCTTTGTAGTCCTGACAACTAGAGGGGGTGAAGGAGGGATAGTGTAATGATGTGGTTCCTCCCGTTGAACCCTATGTTGACCTAGCGCTTCATCGCGTGGTGACCGCTCATAGCGAGCATCTAAGGGAGCTCTCCTATGACTATACCCCTCATGGAAGGGTGTGTGCTGAGTGCTATGCTGAATAGGAGTGCTCCTCGAAGAGGTGCCTCTATAGTCCCGTTCCATCAGGGCATGGAGGGGACTGCCTTGTGTGTTAGGCCGCCAAGGTGGTATGACCAAATCCTTGGGGCTAAAGCGAAGGCGACCAGTGCCCTCTCTTTGTGCACCTTCCACAACGTCCGCCTTTGATTGGGCTTGGCTACGGGTGTACACCATTGTGGTGCTTCTCTACTTAGCTAAGCAGATTTTTATCTCATTTATGATGATTTGTCTTTTTGTTTACACTAAGCAGAAATGAACACACACATACACAAAACCGTGATTATCTCTTTTAAGGATTAATAGTGTGTCCTAAACTAGTTTAGTGCATTTTGATGATTTTGTTTTTGTTTTTGAATGTTTTTGAAGAATGTTCAAATGCATAATGAAGGCTCATATAACTCCCAAAATGGTTGCCCCTTCAATATACCAACCGGGCTGATATACCAACCTCTCTATATACCTGCCCTTACGAGAGGGAAACTATAGGTACGTGAGAGCAGATGGTACGTGGTACGTAGGTGGTACGAAAGGGGGATTGTCCTGTTAATGGCACCTACCATAGAAGACTTATCCTCGCATGATGGGAATAACCCCAGCAACACTCGGTCAGCTTTCGTCAGGATTTACGCCTAACAACAGTGACAATCGGGGTAATGGATGCAAAATCAAGCCAAGGTGGTGATGAAATCCACCGATGGTCTTGATCAAGGGCTGGGGTTTTATGACTAGATCCTTGGTTAAATTTTACCACGTGAAGTGTGTGTGGTTATTTTTTTTAAAAATGAAACAGACAGCAAAAAAAAAAAAACTTTCCCTATGCCATACAAACACTACAAACCGGAAAACAGCAAGTAGAAATTTGATTTTTTTTTTTTTTTAAATTAAATAAATAAATAAAGCAAGAAAATTGATGGAAATTTTCTCTACCTTTCTTTAATAATAATAAAAAAAAATGAAAGTAAAAACATAAACAAATAAAATGAACAAAAATAACACAGCAAAAAATGACAGGGACAGTTAGAAACCGTTACCTCTTTTTCGCCCGAACTTGCTATTTCTGACCTTCGGCTTAAAAAAAAAAGGTACCTGTTAAGCACAAAACACAACAAATATGATTAGTTTCTGTGATTTAAAAATCAGGGAATGGTCCCACCGTGATCGCCACTGAAAGCATGAGATTCCGGGAGAAAGAAACACTAAGATGCAATGAAAACAGAACTAGATTGATGCATGAAATAACACGGATATGATCAAATTAAAAGCAGGAGCACAACCCTTTTTATTAATGTGATTCCACTCGGTTACAATACGTCTCTTCAGTTACATGTTTCCATTACAACAAATGAATAGTGATCTTCTTCCGCATGCCCACATTAGAAACGGGCGGGCCAGTGTTGCCGCCGCTTATGCTTGGTGAATCCTTGCTTCTCGCTGTTTATCCTGCGTTCAGAGACACAGTGACATGGTTAGTAGCACCTGTTGCACATAAAATATTAGCCAAATCGGTGAGCAGAATAATTTTAAACGATCTGCATATTTGACAAAAAATCGACAACTTCACCAGAACGTTGCCGCCAGCAAAACAATTGGTAACTCCGATCGCTGTTACCTGCACGTTAATGGGATAGCAGAAGCCGCAAAAGCATGATGGAATCTCATTAAAGCATTATGAAATCGAATATATATAAGCTATATGATCCGCATATAATGAAATGAGAAATTAATAAAATGACAGAACGAATTTAGAATGAAGCTTCCTATATGACAGAACGAATTAGAATGAAGCTTCAAAGTATAGGGCTCCCGAGTGGGCCGCCCGTCGTTGAGACTCGATTTCGGCACCAATCCACTAGGGATGAGCCCGAAATCTCTTAGAATGGGTTGTCGTCGAATTGATGGTTACTGTGGTAAAATGTCGAGTAATGCAATCGGGTGTTTTAATGGACAGCACTTCGTTGCTTTGAAAAATGCCTCCTCCTTTTGGGTGGGAAAATCCACCGTTTTATAGACCCACGGGGTCTCTCTGAAAGGTATGCAATGACGCCACATGGCGGCCATGCCTTCCTAAGAGGGAGGAAAGTCCTCCATGACTCGGGCTTCCATGACTGCCCCTGTGACAGTCTTCCAATGGCCAACCTACCCACCTACGCGCGCATGCAAGGCAGGAGCCATAAATGACTGTCTTCGGCTGCCACTTGTCGAATGTCTGCATTAAGTTGTTTTAATGTTGCCTCTGATTGCCTTAATGTGTGCCTTTGAATGATTGAATTCACCTTTGAATGTTTTCATGTCCGCTTTTGAGCGCCGAAGTGTCGCGATATCGCGACGTCGCGATATCGTGACACTTCGGCCAAGGCTCTGCCTTGGGCGCCGAAGTGTCGCGATATCGCAACACTTCGGGCAAGGTTCCCTTTCGGGCCTTAGGTGTCATGATTTCACAACGTCACAAAATCATGACACCCTCGATCGAAGCTCCCTTCGGGCCTTAGGTGTCATGACGTCGCGAAATCGTGATTTCGCGACGTCGCGAAATCGCGACACCCTCGGCCGAAGCCGCCCTTCGGGCCTTAGGTGTCGCGATTTCGTGACGTCGCAAAATCGTGACACCCTCGGCCGAAGCTACCCTTCGAGCCTTAGGTGTCATGATTTCGTGACGTCGTGAAATCATGACACCTAAGGCCAAGGTTCTCCTTCGGGCCTTAGGTGTCGCGAAATCGCGACACCCTTGGCCGAGGCTCCCCCTCGGGCCTTAGGTGTCGTGATTTCGTGACACCTAAGGCCAAGGTTCCTTTTTGCCTAATGTTTGCTTGCTTAAGTTTGCTCTTACTTGCTTAAGGCTTGTTTGTGCTTAAGGCTTGTTTTTTAATTAAAGTTTGCTTTTTAATTAAAGTTTGCTTTGGATTTAAGGCTTGTTCTTGCTTAAGGTTTGCTTAAGGCTTGTTAAAACGACCAGCTTTGTTCCGTTTACTTTTCGACCTTTTAAACTGCTGTGTAAGTGGCTAGGACCACTGTTTGACCTCTGAGGGCTGCCCTGAAAGCTGTGTATGTCAATGCGATCAGTGTTTGTAGTCACATAATCAGATTGGTGCTGTTTTGGTGTCTACACTAGACCAAAAATCTCCTATTTAGTTAGTATGGTATCTAGATTCATGACTTATCCAAAAGTTTCCCATTGAAAATTTATAAATAGAATATTATAGTATGTCGAAGGTACACTAAGCATGGGCAATGAGTATTCATCTATACTTCACATATTGGTGAGGAAAGACCAACGCACCATTCCACACTTTTAAATCACTGGTGTTATATTTGTGGCCTTGATTCCACGAAATTGAATTCTAGCATGAAATGCACTAAGGAGTGAGCGGAATGTATTTTGCTATCAATCTACTCACTAACTTTCCTTTTTAGGTTCACGCAAATTGTAATATGTAAAACAAAGTATGTTGACATCATCTTTTCCTTAGTCAAAATACAGAATCACTAATCTGCACCGAAGCTAGTGCAAATAAGACTTTGTTGTCATTCTGCTTCAAAAGTAGTGTTTTTGACCTTCATATATTCATTCCACACCAAATCTAGTGCAAAATAGATTTTGTCTCCATTCCACACTCTTTGTAGTGTAAAATTACCTTTTTCACCATTACGTACCAAATTAATTAGAAAAATTGAGACTTCGACACTTAGTCGCGGGAGCAATGAACAACCATTGCCATTCTGCTCTTCTTTTTGCACTAACATCATCATCACCCAAAAATTTTGTGGAATTGGGACTCACCCGTAATCCACTTTAACATACACTGTAAACTAAGTGGAATATAATTTATCTTATTTAAGGCAAAAATACACTAAGTGTTGAGCGAATTTTGGAACTCTCATTGCCGATCTGCTTCAAAATACACTAGGTGATGTGTGAAATGGAATTTTCTCATGCCTTAGAATAATTTTCAATGCTTTCTAAGGATGTGGCCATTTTGGGCCTACATTATGGCACCTCCCGGGTGGATTTGCTCGCAAAGCTATAGAACTATCTTATCCATTAAGCATTAGGAGTCAAAAATTCTTATCTTCAAAAAATGCTTTAAAGAATAATTTCCATATGAACACTACCCTCTAGAAACTTCATAAACACCTTAGAGGATAAATGTTCATATCAAGACCATGCTTCATACATCCTAGAAGATAACTGTTCACATGAATACTATACCATAAACATTAATATCTATGCCACTCCTTCAAAATTGCTTCAATTCTTCAGCAAAACACAACTATGTTCTCCCTATAAAGCCTTATTATAATACATGATATAAATGCCTTCACACAAAACTCATTTTCTACCTCTTTCTGACTTCATGCTTTTATTCTTTCCTTTTGACAATGTCAGAGTAAAAATGAATCAACAAAATATAAAACTTCTACATGACTACATATGTACAAAAACAAAAATGTTAAGCTTGTGTCCCTTTAGGGTCCGTAGCTCTATCTGGCTCTTCTTACTGTTGGGCTTCTTCCTTAGCATTATCCTCTAGATCTTGCTCAACTTATTCCTCAAGTGAAGTTTGTTCTTTATTTTCCTCTTCTGAACTATCAGCAAATAGTTGTACCATCAATTTCAAAATCTATAGGTCTTGTTTCCAAGTTGCTTAAGAGGGGTTAGAGCTTTTCTTCAGCTACTTATAAATGTATTGTAGCTCACCAATATCTTCATAGTTAGAAACACTTCATTTGTTTACCAAGTCTTCCATTAGGTCTCTAAGCCTGGTAAAATCAATAATCATTTATGAAGCTTGCTATTGATCAATTATTTCTTCTAGAGCATCAATTTCAAACTCATATTGTAAGCTCTCATCAATGCTCTTCTTAATCTCTTCTATTGATAGCAAGTTGTGGTCTTCCATCCATAATACTTTGAAACCATTCTGAATCATTTCCTTATTAATATCTACTACATCCTTGATCACACATTCAATTTTGTCAAATAATAGCCAAGCCTTTTGGATGGCTCTATGCTTCTTCACCATAATTCTGGAAGTAATTCTAGAAAATTTCCACTCCCTATTAGGAATTGGCTTAGCAGAGTCACCGAGTCTACTATACACGAGTTTATGAATTTGCTCAACCGAAATCACCATAGGTTGTAGCTCTCCAATGAAATTATTTAGATCCTTCTAAATCCCTTGGATTAAACAGCTGACATCATCCAAATAATCAATAATAAGCTACAACCCTGAGCATTTTTCCATAACTTCAAATAGCAATTCTTTTCTCACTTTCGTTAATCTAGCAATTTTTCCATAGCTTCCTGAAACTTCTCTTGCTAGTTCTTAGCTTCCTTTTTCAGAGCCTTCTCCACTTGTTTTTTATTGTTAATGGTTTTTTGAAGCTTTTCTATTTGCTTTTCCAAATTACCCACATTTTCTTGGTATATGTCAGTTTTTACATAAAAAATTTCCAAGTGAGCTTTGGCTATGACCAATTCATCTTCTGCAGATAACTTTTCAATATCTTTAGTATACTCTTCTATACAATAATTCTAACTAGTCATATCAGTTTAAGGCTTTCCCACAAGGGTAATTATGGATATATATGTCCTTTACCTTGAAATTGGATCAAAAAACATGCTTCTCCCCTTTGTGGCCATCCTATTGGAAGGCTTGGACAACTTCTCTGCCCAAAAATCTTGATTTTTTGTGAATTTTCCTATTCCTTTTGCAAAATTTCTTGGGTAGGGTAACCCACAAAAAGAGAAAAAGAGGCTACAAGGTATGAAAAAGTAGAATCAATGATTGATAATGGCTGAGAGGAAGTAACTACAGTGGAATCTGTGACCACTACTGTTGTTGGAATTGGCAAACTCATGGAAACTAAAATAAGACTCACAGATGGGTGAGTGGGTGTATTTAAAATAATTTGCTTCTCAAATGAGGGAGGTGGTTGTAATGGCAAGGATGGAACTATGGGATATGATGAAGGGGGAGCTTTAGATGATGAAAATGGAATTTGAGGTGACCTTGGAGGAGATGGGTTGGTTTGCACATCAGTATTGACTAATGGAACATGGGTGAACTATGAGGTGGAGAAGGCACCCTAGCTTCAATTTCTTTCTCAAAAAGGGAGAGAGATTTCCTTGGGTAATTTGGAGGAGGAGGAGGAGGAGAAGAAGTATTAGAGACCATACCTTCACCTAATGATGTAGGGTGTTTTGGAGTTGTCTCTATGATCTACTACTACACTTATTGTATCAATTATTCCATAGTTGAATCATTTTTATCTTTAACAATTTCCTCTTTATCCAACCTCTATTTTTTGGAAATATCTTTCTTAGTTCTTTTTGGTACCCTTTTGGCATTTCTCTTAAAAAATTGCATGGTGACTATCTCACTTCTTGTATCCTCTTCAAACAAATTTTCATATACTGATTCCTCCTGTAAAGTATGTTCAAAAATAGGATTTAATTCCACTGTTGCTGCAATGGTGAAACTCAAAGGTGTAAATCTAAAGTTCTCATCCTTCTCATTCCAGTCTATCTCTATATCTAAAGGCTATCCACCCAAGGCTAGGTTCTTGGGCCTACTTATTGTCTCTATGACTGGTGTACTGATAGCTCTTTCATCAAAATAGTGCATCTTACTAATCAACTATGCTTCTTTTAGAAATTTCTCTATTTGCTCAGTTGTAGGCTGAAAAGTCTTCAAAATTTTGGCAACATTCAATGGTGTATCATTTCCTCTTCTTGAAATTCTTCTTATGAAGGTGGGGATGGTAATAAGACCCATTTTGTGACTTCTTGTAGGCTAGCACTATATTTCTTGGGTCTTTTGGCTTCCAAGTTTTGACGTTATTGTCATATCTTTTAGAAAATTTGCCATCAATTTTTAACCCAAACTTGGATTTTTATTTACCAATCTCAACTCTCATCCTCCACAATTATGATATTTTGGCTTCATTCCATTTATCTTTTTCCTCTACTTCATCACTAGTACATTATTGAGACTGAGGGTCCTTTTTCTTATCTATTTCTTCCTCAACTTGTTTGATGGTAGACTCTTTCAACCGATGTTTTGTATTATTGTCTAGATCAAAATCAATAATTTGTTCATTAAATTCTAACCATGGAGGAATTTGATCCATATTGGAAAAATTCCACTCTAAAAGAGCATTTTCATTATTATTTCTACCCTGTTCAAAATGAGGCTTGTATTTTTTCTCAAATGTGTAGGCATTTTCTCCATTTAGGGCTATGTTCCTCTTATAGAATACATCATATAGATCATAACTCCATCTATGATAAATGTAAAATAGACCCAACCTATCCAATTATTGGTCAAGTTATATCATCAAAATTGCGGTAGATCAACATACATCTCCTTTTTCTCCTAGAACCATAGTTCAAATCTATGAATTCTACTTGCCTTAAATATTCTAAAGCAAAAAGTCTATCTATAACAAAATGGGGCAGCAGAAAAGGCTTACCCATAAAGTCATATAGTCTAATTATTGTACCCTCAGTTAGGAAGTACCAATATCTCTCCTCTGCACCTTTTTTTATTAACAATTTCCTGGCTAGAGGTGGTAGCCTAGGGAATTCTCCATACATTATTTTCAATGCTGGCCCTAAGAATTTCAAGTTGAATCTATAAAAAGACTCAGCACTTCTCAGATGAGAAGTCCAGTAATATACATGCATGGGGTCTCCCTAGTCATTCTTATCCTTGATCAGAATCCAGGGCATCATGCCTCTTACAGTAGAAAATAACATCCAGACCAGACTTGAGCAATGTCAAAAGCAAGGTGCATAAGAAACCATTTTCATTCTCACTAATTTCTTATGAATTATTTGATCAAGGAAAGGTAGCCAATTAAAATAGATAACCCTAATGCCTTTATTTTTTGCACCTTTTTCATACATTATTTCATTAGAAATTTAGTATGCAACATCTATTTTCCAATCATTCACCATTCTATAAGAATCCAAACTCTCAACATAGGCTAACATTGAATATAACACTGGATGTACAAACTGCTCAATGGGTATTGGGACCATGGGCAACCCATTTTTGGGTTTAGTTTATTTGATTTGATTATAAATCTATTTTCTAAAGGGTTCACCATCGTGAGATCACTTTTGCAAAGAGTAGTACCTAGCCTCGTTGGTCATTTTAAACTCTTTTGGTCTCACGAGTGGATCCGCTCGTATGGTAAAAATTTTGTGACAGACTCCAATAGTGATACTAAATAGGATTTTACTACTTTTTCCATCAGATCATATAATTTTATTATAGCTACTATCAACTCCATACAAGGATGGACATAATCACAAACATAAAAATACAAGAAAGAGAGCACGACACATCTACCTTGAGTCGACAGAGCTGCTCCTTTCTTATATATGTTGTTGATGTTCCTTCCGAGCTTCGTTCTCTCTATGAGGACCAGCTTAGTGTCTACCACGGATTTCACTTTGTCGATATAGTGCCCTGCCATCCTTTTCATTGAAGTTTTAGCCTCTTGAATGTCTTTAGGATCCATTTTCACAAGCAATTCTCCAATTATTCCTTTGGAATTCTTAGAAAATACTCAGCTATAATTCTGCTCTCTTTCACTTGGTGAACGTTGTTCTTGCTCAAAAAGATAAATTTCTATATTTTTCAGCACTTTTAATTTCCATGCATGCATGTATTCCACCATTAATGCGGCCACTGTGTAAACTTCCCATTGGCACACTCTTCAAATTAATTTTCTTTCTTTCAACGGCTTGGAAGTACAATTCTACT
This sequence comes from Wollemia nobilis, assembly GCA_028583015.1. Lineage (NCBI taxonomy): Eukaryota > Viridiplantae > Streptophyta > Pinopsida > Araucariales > Araucariaceae > Wollemia > Wollemia nobilis. The sequence continues at coordinate 5,275,283 of JAQPPZ010017190.1, read as the reverse complement.
TTCTGATTGGCCAAAATTTAAACATGCTCTATACCTTCACAGTGTCACTTTGTCCTTTTCCCCCATTTAAGCATAAGAAATTTGAGCATTTATTAGCACACATTTTGCCTTTTGGAAGTAGAGCGATGCAAAATCTATTTTTCGCTCAAACATACTCTTGCGCTTTGACATATTGCAACCTTCTTAATTCCACTCAACAAGCAGTTGTAATTCTGGTGGATTAGAAAATTGTTATGGAGGGGCGCTATGCGGAATTTACTTTTCACTCAAACTACCTTTGAATTACAACAGATTAGAAACCCACATCTTTTCACTACCAAATTAGATCTTTTATGCGTGGAAAAAACACATGCGACATTCCACTGGCACCGTAGTTCATCTAAGTGCGGATTGGAGCTCGTTATCATTTTGTTGCTTAGTGTATTTTAGCATGGATTGGAGGTTGTTGCATTCCTTGCGAACACTTAGCTTATTTTGCACTTTTTTTTTTAATATACATCATGTTGTCAAAAAAAAACTTGATATAAAATGCAAAAAATAAAATATGATACAAAGTATGTACATATATTACAATGAGTTTATGTTTCAATCAAAATAGAGTTTAAGATGAAAACCATTAACCAGAATCGGTTGTATGTTTCCATACAGATCTTCAAGCTAGAAAATTTTGGTCTCTTTAACTTCTATTATCTTGAAAGGTCCATCCCAGAAGGAATCAAACTTCTGATGATGTCTTGGTTTAGCTCTTTCAACATTCCACCTGAGTACAAAATATCCAACCTAGATTTTTTTGAACCTTGCCTTCGTTCCAAACCATGCCTTGATGTCCATTGAATGCTTTTGAAATTTCTCATAGGCCTGAGCTCTTTTATCTTCTAACTATAATAGGTGTGTCAGTTTTGTTTCCATTGGATTTTCCTTATATTCTTCTTTTGTGTTTACCATATTGAGTGCTAAAATCACCAAATGGACAGGTAACACTACTTCCTTTCTATACACTAAAGAATAAGGAGAAGTCTTGATGGACTTATTAATAGTAATTATGTCTACCCATAAAACTTGCTCCAATATTAGGTGCCAACTTCTCTTCTTACCCTCTAGTGATCTTCTCAAAATCCTTCACAGGTTTTTGTTAGTTGATTCTACAAGTCCATTTACTTGAGGGTAGTAATTTGAAGTATTATTAATGGTGATGCCATACTTGCTAGAAAACTCAATGTACTTGGATCCTATGAATGTTGGTCCATTATCACTCACCAAGGCTTCCGAAACACCAAACCTTGAAATCAAGTTTTCCATAAAATTGATTACCACTTCCTAGTCTAATTTCTTAGTAGGAATAGCTTCTACCCATATTGTGAGGTAGTCTATAGTAGTTAGAATGTACTTGTTCTTAGCTAAAGAATGAGGGTTGATAACCCATATGAAGTCCAAACCCAACTGATGGAAGGGCTCTTCCCTTTGTATTGTCTTAAGATGGAATGAAGCATTCCTTGTCCTCCCTACATGTTGCTAGTATTTGTCACAAGTTCTAGTGACTTTGAAGGTATCAAAAAATATGGTAGGCCCGTAATAGCTTGCTATAATGATTTTAAAAGCTATAACTCTGCATGAGAAATATCCTCGAGGTAACCCTCCATAGAACTCCTCTATGACATTTTGTTGATGTTCATATTTTAAGCACCTAAGGATAACTCCATTAAGTTTTTTTTTGTATAGGCCCTATGGCAGTAAGACAACTCAAATATTGCAACCTGTATCTTCTTCTTTATGATGCATCAATATTATAAGGGCATACCCCAATTTTAAAATACTTAATCATCTAGTATATCCAATCTAATTCACCTGAATGCAATCCTTCAATCTGATCATCTGTTGTTGCTTGACAAGTTGTTACCTCTGTTGAGACTACTACTTGTATCAGACCTTGGCATAGGGATCTTCCTCTTACCAGATTTGTCGGATGGATTTCCACATCATATTCTTGGATTTTAGTAATCCAACCAGATCTCTTATATCCTAGTTCACCTTGTAGAATAAAACTTCTTACATATGTATGAACAACATAAACCAGGGTCTTGATTTGAACAAAGTACTGCCTAAATTTATTCAATGATTTCATTACAATTTATACTTGTTTCTCAATAAAATTATACTTAACCTAGCACTCATGGAGAGTCTATATCCAAAATAATATAGGTTTCTCCTCTCCTTGATCATTTTTTTGGGTGAGCACTTATGCATAACTTTCCTCAGCTCCATAAGAATAAAGGATGACATCCTTATTGAAATCTGGATTTACTAGATTTGAGTTGTTGCAATGGACTGCTTGATAATTTCAAAGGTTTTTTTCCTTATTTCAGTCCATTTGAACTCTACATCTTACTTCAGTAGTTCACCTTCTGAGCAAAGTTAGAAATGAATTTCTTGACAAAGTTTATTTGACCAAAGAAGGACTACAAGGCTTTCTTGTTTATAGGTAGTGGAAAAGCAAGAATGGATTTGATTCTATCTGGATATATGGCCATACCTTCTTTTGAGACCACATGACCTAGAAAATTTTCCTCATGTACTACAAAAAATGATTTCTTAGGATTGAGGGAAATGCCAAATTCTTTGCACTTTTGAAAAACTTGTTCAAGGTGTACTAAGTGGTCATGCTTGTTGTGGGAAAATACAGTCATGTCATCTAAATAGATTAGAATGACCTTTTTAATTAGTTCTCGAAAGGCATAGTCCATGGCTCTCTAAAATTTGGCTCCCTTATTGGACAACCCAAAAGGTATTCTCTGGTAAGCAAATGTACTCCATTTTGTGGTGAATGTTGTCTTATACTGATCTTCGATCTTCACCCAAATTTGGTTATATCCAGAGAAACTGTCCAATATTGAGAACCTTTTTGCCCCTGCCACTATCTATAAGATTTGATCAATATGTGGGATGGGGTAGTGATATTTTAATGATGCTTAATTAATATTTCTGAAATCCACACATAGAAAAATATCATCATTATTTTTCCTCATACGTACCAATTTGGCTATTTAGGTTGAATTTTTAATTGGGTATATGATATTAGCCTTCAATAACTTCAAGAGCTCTTCTATCATTATGGATTTGATCCTTTAATTTACAGGCCTTTGCTTCTACCTGAATGGCTTGGCATTAGGCTCTAGCTCAATGGTGTGTTGGATAACCTTGTTGTCATATACTTTGAGGTCTTCATATGACCAAGCCACAATGTCTTGGTACTTCATACATAAAGCTTTTATATCCTCCTCTTCCTCTAAAGAACATCGTATTCTAACCTTGAGCTTATTTTTTTTTTCTAATTCAACTTCTTTATATATTTTTTCATTGAATTCCATGGATCTGATCCTTTTCCTGTCTTCATTATCAAACAGGCTCTCTAGAGTGACCAAACCTCTAGTTATGTGATTGTTTTTAAGTTGAATAAAATCTTGTTGATCAATTTATTCTAGATTTTCCTCTTGAACAGTGGATAGATAGGCTTATCTCATCATAAAATCAATGATTTTCTCATCACTTTCAAAGACCTGCCAAAAAATTTTCTTATCTGGCACCACAAGCCTGAAGATCATTTTGATCCCCTTGTCTTTCTTAATTTCTATGTCTGCAAAAGGGTTGAAGTTAGCTCCCCTTACTACCAAGGAATCTGCCAAATTATTATTTCTTTTGGGAACAAAATTTATGTTTAGGGTGTGAAATGAATCCATCAAATCCCATACCCTATTTCTATATGCTTTTAGGTAATGATGCTTACCGTTGCACCTTCTTCTTACCTAATTTACTATCAACTCAAAGTTACCATATATGTTCAAGATCTTAATGCCCATATTTTTTGCTTGCATCAATCCAAGGCATAGAGCCTCATATTCTATAGCATTATTGGTGCATGTCCATGTTAATCTGTAGGCAAAACTATTTGTCCCTTTTGATTGGGACTGTAACACCACACCAACACCAACAACATTTCTACATATAGCACCATAAATGTGCATGGTCCATGTTTTTGTTCCTCTCAGATATTTGATTATATATAATAGGAAATTTCTTCTCTAATTCTACAAAAATACTGTAAGTGCCCATACCTGTCCCAAACTAGTTGTAATCTTCTATGAAAGGTAGCTCATATTTGATTTCCAACTCCTCAAAGTTATCCACTAATTCAAATTCCTCAAGGGAAGTAAGATTGCACATGTATCCTTAAATGTTTTCAATGTTGTAATACAGGCTTTTAAGATGTTATCCTTATCCTCTCTCCCTTGAAAGGAATAATTATGCTAGAATAGTCCATATACATGCATCGACCTAACTTGGCTGTGAACTCTCTTGAAAGACATAAGTCAAATTAAGGCTCTAGATCCACCACTACTATTTCTTGTACTATAGTTACCTCCAATGCTCTATGCAACCTCATCAAGACATATTTGATTACTCCCACTATATTTACAGGTGTTCCATCTAATTATAGTACTCCAGGGTAGGATCGGGTATACTCCATACCCATCTCCTCACAAACTTCTTTAGGCATAATTGTAGTAAATGCCCCTGAGTCAATCATACAATTCAGGACCACCCAACCTTCCATCCTCAAAGAAATGTAGAAATGAGGAGGTTTATTATTTAAAATATTAGGGGATATTTCTTTCTTTTTAAAGGATATACTAAAAATTGTGGTGGCATGCTTCTCTTGCGGATATTTGTTCAAGGAAGATTTTAGTGGGTCAATCTGGCCAGGGATGAAGAGGGTGTCATATAGACTAGATTTTGAGGGTATTCTCTTCATTTCTTTCACAATGTTGTACTCAAGCTTAGCCAATGTGGGTCTCTCAGGCCTTCTTTATGGCTCATCATATTTTATCTTATATTGTTGAGTGGCTTCTATTCTCTGTCTTTTGGTAATAGAAGGAAATCTAAGCCTCTCTTGAGCCTCATCATTAGATTTCATTCTGTAGTGATCCTAGGACGCACGAACTACCCATTTTTACCCTAATTGCAATGTTATTAAAAATCCAAGATGAAATGGAAGACAAGAAGGCAAAGCATACAACACAAAAATAACAAATATGGATCTCTTTATTCGTATCAAAACTCGGTTACATGTCGGTCCATCGTAGGGATACCCATTTCGATACAATAAGTTTAAAAATAGGTAAATATTGCCCCTTTCACAAAGAGGTGGTGTGCTTATAAAGGATTACCGGTTCCGCATATAGAAATGTATGAGGGCTTACAGATGCCTCCTTCTCTAGGTATGTTTCCTACAGGGATCCCTTTTGCTGTCGTATGTTGCATATTTCATCCTATGAACCTGTGGCCCTGCAAGAAATGAAACAAAAAAACACACTTAAATATCTGAGATTGCCTCCCCATATGAGGTTGTTTGTAATAAAAGAATTTATCAGAAATATGATGAAACTACGCCATGAAATCATGTAAATCTATGCTAATGATATGAAAACATGAAGAAACATAATAAAAGAAGCTATGTCTAAAACCTAAGCCAAGCCTGCAGGTCACTGTCCAAGACAACAGCTGCTAAGGTAAACCTTGCTGTCTTTACCCCAAAGCTATGGGTCAAAGCTTGTAATATGATGTTGAAATAATAGGTGTTATGCTCTTCAATCCATCAGGGCTTTGCCATACACATGATCTCAAAGGGAACTCTCCAAGTCTCGAAAGCTCTCCTCAATAAAATATGTCTTGATGATAAATGTTTCTATATATCTAATCTCCTATATGTCTTGGTGCTCTTAGGCTTACACCTTTTATAGTGTGAAACCCTAGGTCTATGTCCAAGCCCTAGGAATGAATTTCTCATGTGTAGTTTAAGTTAGCATGAGAAGCTTTTGTCCTTTGTCTATGTTTGAAGGCCAATTAACTGAAATCTAACTGTCCACTTGAGTCTCCTATGCAAACTGGTTGTTAGCATGAGAAGATTTTGTCCTTTGTTTATGCTTGAAGGTTAGTTAACTAAATTTTAAATGCAAACTCAAGCCTCCTATGTGAACTGGTCATGCAAAGGAATGCAAAGTTACTCCCGCTCACCTTTATTGCATACAAACCACCACTTCCACCTGTGTTTAAGCATGTTTATCAACAAAACTACTTCTTATGGCTTAGCCACTACTGTCTATAGCAGCTAAGATCTGGTCGCTATCGTCTGCAATGGCTAAGGTATGGTCGCTCTAGGCTTGAGAAGATAGGATCTAGCCGCTCTTAGCTTGAGTAGATAGGCTTGGATGGCTTGAAAAGGCCCCAAATGAGTGGTGAGAACCACTGTTGATGCTTGGAAAGTCCAATATTATGTCTTATGATCTTATGAATGTGTCTATATGAGCAACTCCCCTAAGCATGACATGATTTAGGTGTCTACAGATGCCCCATTTTGTGACGCGCTATGTGGAAAACACAACGCTGAGCAAAAACATAGACTGATCTATTTGTAGGGTGTATGGTGATCAATGGTTTGATCAATGCCGGATGGCCCAATCATGCAAGATGGTGCGCATCCCTTGAATCATTGCCTCAATGTTTGGAGGACTTAGCTCAATGGCTTGGGTATGTTAAATTGCACTCATTTTTCAAACTCAATCGGGTAACTTCAACTACTACAAAAATTTTGACCGTTAGGAGAGCTACAATTGAAGATGTCATGTCTGCTTACGTTCCTAGTAAACAAGGGAAATTTGTGATTATTGTATGCAATGATTCGTAGGACGAACACGATTTTGCTATGATCGACTGATATTTTACTGATTTTTATTATGATTATGTTGAAGTTTTGAACTACTTATTCACACAATGAATTGGTGAAGAAATGACAATGAATGAAGCGACAAGTCACTTGACCAATATGACTAATATGGTTACTTTCTAGCATTTTTTGTTTTTAATGGGCAATCCCACATCCAAGTGTGATTCCAATTGTTTATGATAATCATCCATACTTATCTCGAGGAGCGGTCTAGCTATAAATAGCCTTCTTAGGGAGTTAGGATGAGTGATTCTATTTATGTTTAGATTGTCTCACTTTGACTTAATATTTTTGATTTCATAGGGGAATTAGGATGATCCTTTCGCACCCGTGGAGTAGTCCGACCATCTTGGTCTTCTTTGGGATTGAATGGTGGCACATCGTAATTCTAAAATGAGTGGTTTTTGCCCCAAGTGGCCTTATGGTTATCTACTCATCTCATCGAAATACATGGAGTGTGAATCATTGCAATCACTGAGTTGATAGAGTAACTGGGTACGAGGACTGCTTGAGATTGTGCTTTTATGTGATTTTTTTGTTATTTTTAACATCTGATGATCTAAAACCACCAAAGTGTGTTTATTTGCTATTTTTGTGGGATCCCTCTAAGGAAGTCCCTTGTTTTGATCTGTGGATCTAGCCACTATCAGGTCCAACGACCTCTGAATTCCTGCCTATGCCGCTATCACCTTAAGCGACCAAGAAGTTCAGTCTGTTGACGTCAGGAGAAACCAAGGCATATTAAAGAGACATAAAATTTACATTTTCTAGGGTTTGACCTTTCATTTTCACTATTGAAGATTTGTTTTTGGAGCTCTGGTGTGACGACAATGATTATGACTTAAGAGTTTGCTGGCATTAAGGACATGGCTGCGTAGGGCGAGACATCATCTACTGGAGGATCTAGAGCTACTCGGGTATTTCTCTTTTCTAAACCCTAACCATATTTTCTCTGGTTTGAGTAAAACTGAACCTCACTAATTAATGGGTAAAATGAACCTCACTAAACCTATTGGTAACAAACAAACTTCGTAGTTAGGATTAGCTTACCTTGTGCTATGGTGGGTTAGTCCCATTTTTTTGTTTTCTGCTAGTGGCTTTAGCCTAGGGTTTTTGAATTTTTTCGTTATTCACCTATTGCTGCCTTTTTGAGCATTTTTGAACTAAGCTTAGTTTTTGATGCCTGAGTGGGAATATTGCTTTCTAATTTTTTTGTTTTTCCCTCCCTTTTGATATGTTTAATTTATTTTGCAAATCTTGCAATTTTTTTGTGTTTTCTAGCCTAGGGTTCATATGTTTTCCATGTCACCCCTTGGTCGCTGTCGCTCAGAGCAGCTGATCCTGAGCAACTGTCGCTCAAAGCGGCCGATCCTGAGCCACTGTCTCTTAGAGCGGCCAAGTTTAAACCCCAATGATAAAAAATTTAACCGTTGGGTCTTGGCCACTGCTGCCTCCAGCGACCAGGTTCCGGCCACTGTAGGTGACAACAGCTAAACCCTTAACCATATTTTCTTGCATTTTTATTGGAATTTTATGACATATTTGATTTTTTTTTAAATTTTTGCATTTTTGATTTGTTTTATTAGGTGCAATCTTGTCCTTTTTCTTAGACTTAGAATAACCCATACTATTTTGCACTGTTTTCATGTTTATTGTGAATTATGCCTTAGATACATTGTAGTTATGTTTTATATTTCTTCTGCTTTGCTTAGATCCTTACTACTCGGGCTCAGGACCTGAAGCTCCTGCTTGACCTACTTCCTAGTTTTGATGATACGGACAGGACATGGTTCAAAGCCCACAGGTTACAGTATATCATTAGGCTACCTTACATCATGGCATATCAGGCTTACCTTACGACTCTAGCCCATCGCTGAGACCCGTAAACTAATACCTTCCACATCTCGACCGACGAGATGCCCATTACATCGAAGGATGTGTATAGTATCTTTTAGATTCCATTTGATGGGGTGGCCATTGACTCTTCGACCACTACTGATTGGGTGGTTGTCTTAACTCGGGTGTTTAGAGGGCACTCTATGGATTCTATCAAGGACACCAAGTTCGTAGGAGTGTCCATAAGCCATTGGCATTGGGAGGGCATATTTAAGGTAAGGCATGTCGTATTACTGATGGTGATCAGCAATGTTCTTATTTCAGACTGCTCGGGTTTGAGGTTCCTGTGGAACCTTTTGGCGATGGTGCAAGATCTATTGGATATTGAGGAGCCTATCATATATGCATGGGGTAGATCACTATTGGCTTAGAGTTATGATGAGTTGTACCACATTCATCGTGAGGATGTGTCAGAATTACCTGTAGCTTGCTCCTACAGGTTTGGGTATGGGAGCATATTAGGGAAGATCACCCTAAGGGGCTCCTAATTGATATTATAGTGATAGACGCTCAAACACAGTTCTATGCTACTAGATGGGCTCGAGAGCACAAGGAGTGTAAGAGCCACACTTTTGCAGGGGAGCTGTACCATTACATTGATGATTTTACTAGAATTTTGGTCAAATATGTCGTATGGTGCCCTTACCATGAGTGTCCTTCTTGGGATGATCTAGCTAGCTTTATTGCCAAGACACGATGCGAGTGATGGCTCGTTGGCTGTAAGATTACCATTCAAAATTATTTCTTCTACTTGTGGGTTCTTCATTAGTATGGGTTGTAGTATGATGTGCCCTTGATACTGTTCTTATACAGGCACCTCATAGTAGAGAAGGACCTACCTCCATGATAGATTACATTTCAAATGAGGAGGATGCCCCAGATATTGACCCTAGAGTGGTTGGGGGAGTTACAGAGAAATACACTCAGTGGTAGGGTGATCGGATGTGGCATGATGTTGATAGCCTAGGGCACAAGGATGATGGTAGGGATGATGGTGTAGATCTAACTAGACATAGAGTCTGAGCCAGGACCAAGGTATGGGGCCAGCCAACAGAGCGGGTGGTAGTGGAGGATACTGATGTTCCTGAGGAGGAGTTAGAGCCAAAGGAGAGAGACTCTCCTCTGAAATCAAAACTGCATGAGGTCGAGGTTGAGCTTCAGGCGACTAAGATCCATGTACAACGACGAGATGCTACCATTGAGCAGCTCACAGCACAGATACAAGCTTTGCAGGCTACTATTGAGGGTGGAGATGCTAGGATGCAATTTGTTATCCCTCATTCTACACCATAGGAGGTTCCAGTGGTAGGTTCAAGAGCATATGTGGGCCAGCTTTAGCCTTTATTGGATGAGCATGAGGAGCGGATCCGAGGACTTGTGGATCACATCACCATTCTTCAGATGTAGCTCAGGAGGCATGGGATTGTCCCTAAGGATCCAGCTAGTGCGGGTGGTTCGTAGGTCGGTGGGCGATCCACCTCAGGGCAGTCTTCCACCCGTCCTAGCAAGAGGACCCAAACTCAGACAGAGAGACCAACAAGCTCACATAATTCGACTCGCAACACCACCACAGGGGGAGGTTGCACTAGAGGAGGTGATGCAGGGGGCTCAAGCCCGGTATTTGATTGATGATTTACTTGGTCCTTGATCAATTTTTGAGGTCAAATGACCTATATGACTGTAGCCCACGGGCATTTTTGTACATCCATTGGACTTGACACACATACTTTTATGATAGATTTACATTATGAATTATTATGTGTATCGTTTATTGCTCATGTTTTTGTTGTTATTTTGTTTTATGATATGATGTGATGATGGTATTATGATGATTTTATGAATATGTTATATGATAGATGATATTGAAGATGCTTAGATGGATGTGCCGATGCTTATATGATTTGATGATATGATGCGATGTATTTTTATGATGAATGATGAATTTATGATTGTATGCAAATGGATATTGCCTATATATTTTATGATGTGGTTTATGGATGATTAATGACTTTTTTTTGTAGATATGATGTTGTTAAATGCATTTTTTAGCTTTGCTTTAATTGTATGCATCTAACTTATGTGATGGGATGGTATAAACAAACCTGTATGCTCTAATAACTTTAAAATGTATGGAATGCATATGACATTGACAATCTTAATGGGTGATACCACATAAAGTAAAAAAATAATCATGAATTTAAATAATCACTCTTATCATAAGAATTGATTAAGTATTCATATATGATATGTAATGGTGTGTAATGTATTTTCTTAATAAGTTTCTGTAAATTAAAATATATAAAGTAGTCAGTGGCCGTCTATATACTATTTCTAATATATATGCGGTATCTGTCCTATTATGTTGATACCCCCTAATTTATAGAATCTTATAAAGAAAGTGATGGTGTGAATGATGTGATGATTTGTTGCTATGTAATAATTTTTGGGGCTTTCTGGATATTCAAAAACTCTAGTTACCCTATCAACAGTTGTCTACTGACTACTTAGACTTTTCAAAAGTAAGACTTTTACCATGGACCTGGTTTTTCATGATCTCTATGTCTGCAAGTGATTATATATTTTGACATAGAACTCAAGCATTTCCTCTGATGTCAGGCAGGATTCTTTCAGCCCATTGCTAAGATCAGGGATCCTCAAGTGATCATCTCATCCTTATGTTGGACTTAGTTGGACTATACCACTAGGAAATATTGGGTTACCTAAGCTAGCTCATCCACATTCAAACATTGGTCTACACAAATGCATGAAGCAATTGTGGTAGACATATCATCATGCGTAAGGATTTCTCCTTTCAATTTTGTACAATGCTGAGAATTCAAAGGATTCAAGCTTTATTCCCTTTTGGCTTCTTTTTGGCTTTGGATATTTGCTCATATGTAGTGATGGAAATCACTTTTTATTTTGATTGATTTTTTCTTTAAGCTAGGAATTTTGTAGTGATGATAATCACTGTTTATTTTGCTCATATGTAGTGATGAAAATCACTGTTTATTTTTTATTGATTTTTATTTGAGCTATGATTTTTTTTTGTGAATTTATGATTTGTGTATTGGATTATTGCTTTGAAATATGGATTGTATGCTTGGCATTTTGAATATGTACTTTTCTTTGGGATTTTTGCTTATTTTGATTTAAGCAAGGGATTTGGATAGGGCAAAGCTTGTCCTTTTTTCAATTCTTAGCACCTTTAAACCGGATGCACAGGGGGATAAGTAAGGAAAATCCTTGTCACTTAAGGTAACCTAGACCGCTTTGCCGATTTTATATTTTCCTTGTACCAAATAGGACTTTAGTGTTTCAATTAGTAACGGGATATTGAATATCCAAGGCATTATCACAGCTAGACCTTACCATCTACAAATCAAAGTTTTTTTCCTCAAAAGTTGATAAGATCACTAAGTGTGGTTGATTAACTGAAAAACCTTAGTATATTATGTATAGAAATAATGATGGTTGTGTTGAAAAACACAATTACACACATGTATTAATGGAGGTATGGATTTGAATTATTTGTGCGACAAACTATGGTATCACTTTTAAGGCTCTCATGACATATGCAATTGTAATGGATGTGAAAATGCAATGCAATGATGTGGATGCAAAATGTGAGATGCAATTGTTTTTGTATTTTTTATTTTTATGTTTTTTTTTATATTTTGGCTTAATTTGACCAAAGGCTTATTATGCCTTTGGGGCTTTTTGGGTTTTGACCAAGTAGCATGAAGTACCCTTAGAGCTTTTGATTTTGACCAAGTGGCATGAAGCACCTTTGGAGCATTTTTATTGAAGTTGACCAAGCGGTTTGAGTAACCTTGGAGCCTTTGATTTGATTATATTTGACCAAGCGGATTGAATACCCTTGGATCGTTTTTAATTTATGTTTGACCAAGAAGTATGAATTACCCTTGGAGCCTTTGAATTGATGTTTGACCAAGCGGTATGAATTACCCTTGGAGCCTTTGAATTGATGTTTGACCAAGCGGTATGAATTATCCTTGGAGCCTTTGAATTGATGTTTGACCAAACGGTATGAATTACCCTTGGAGCCTTTGAATTGATGTTTGACCAAGCGGTATGAATTACCCTTGGAGCCTTTGAATTGATGTTTGACCAAGCGGTATGAATTACCCTTGGATCCTTTGAATTGATGTTTGACCAAATGTATGAATTACCCTTGGAGCCTTTGATTATATTTTTGAAATTTTATGTTTTTATAATTTGTTTGTGTTTTTGACACATTTAAAAGTTTTTTGAATTTTATGAAATATTTGAATGTTTTTGAATTTTATGTGTAGAATGCCTTTAAGTGAATGATATTGAGAGGCTCATGCTACTCAAAACCATATAATTATATAAGGTGATATGCTCCAGGCCCAACTCTCTATGAAATCATGTATGGACCTATCCAGTTTGTTGCGAACTTATCTCTTATATGCAGCAACATATTTGAATTCTACTAGTTTTCTTTGAGCACTAGATCTCCAACCTTGAATTCCCTTAGGTGGACTTTACTATTGTAATCTCACACAAGGCGATCTTGGTAAACATGAATATGCTCTAAAGCATTGAATCGACGTTCATCAAGAAGCATCAACTGATCAAGGTGGACTTGCCGCACGACATCATCATCTATGAAGTCCTTTAATGCTATGCGTAGAGTCAAAATTTCTAACTCTAGTGGTATGATGGCCTCAGTGCCATATACTAATGAAAATGGTGTTGCCCCAATGGGCGTCCGTATGCTAGTCTTGTATGCCCATAGTGCAAGAGGCAACTACATGTGCCAATCCTTGTGATTATCTTGCACCGTCTTCCTCAAAATGGATACTATCATTTTGTTTGAGGCTTCTGCTTGCCCGTTTGCTTATGGATAATAAGGCATTGAAAAATTGTGCTGAATATGGTATTTTTTCATTAAAACATGCACATTTTTGTTCTTGAAAGATGACCCATTATCCAATATTATCTTAGAAGGGACCCCAAAATGACTTATGATATTGTGGAGTATAAACTCCGCAATCCTTGGTCCAGTTGTTGATGTTAAGTGGATCGCTTCTACCCATTTAGTGAAGTATTATGTGGCCGTTATGATGAATGTGTGTCGGCCTAAGGATGGGGGTGAGATATTTCTAATCAAGTCTAGTCCCTATTGCGAGAATGGCCATGCTGTCTGGATTGGTTGTAAAGCTTGCAATGGTAAGTGCGTTAGATTTGCATGATGCTGACACTTACTACATTTATTGACATACTCACATTAGTCCCTTTCCATGATGGGCCAATAGTAACCCATTATCAATATGCGTTTAACAATGGCCATACCACTAAAATGGCCTCCACATGTTTTGTCATGAGCTTGCAAAATTGCCTAGGATGCTTCCTAGGGCTCAAGACAATGGAGTAATACTCCATCATATCCTCGTCTATAGAGGATTTATCCTAGCAAGATGTATCTTGTTGATATTTGTTTGAACATTCACCTTTTAGTATGCGACAAACCTTGAGGTACTATTCCAAGCTTTAGGAAGTCCCACAGTTGGGAAAGCCAATATTGATAAGCCACGACTTCTATAGAAAATATGACTTACCCTTCTTGTATTTTTGAGCTAGTGAACACGGATTGAGGAACAACTCTATGGTGTATGGTTACACCACACTCCAAAGGTCCTTGGGAGATCAATGACTCCCAAGGTGTCATTTGCAAGAAATATCTAGCTATGAAGAACCAATCCTGATTTGGCTTGATGTTGATCGTGTTGACTAATTCTTGATTGTCAAAAGCTTTACGACATATTTTTGAGTGTGAAAACACTTTTACATGAACGGTTGTAAAATTAGCAGATGAATTCTAAGGGATTAAGGATCCCAAAGAGGCCATGGTGTCTATAAATATATTTTGCGTATAAGGGATTGCCTCGATGTCATACCATTTCAGCCGAGCTAGGTAGGTGTCAACAAGTTCCTTGTAAGTCTTCAGGAGAGGGAACCTACATTGGAATAGTCCTTTTACTTGGTTTACTATGAGCAAGGAGTCACCAAAGATATTCAATATTTTAATGCCCATTTCTATGACTGTTTGGAGTCCCAAGATAAATGATTCATATTTTGTATTATTTTTTGTGCATGGGAAGTCTAGTTTGAATGATAAGGGCAATGGAGTGCCCTGTGGTGTGATAAAGATAATCCCTGCTCCACTCCCTTGTTCACACTTCAAACCATTGAAGAAAAATGACATGTCTCTTTATTTCTTAGGTTCTTCGAGTTTTGGTGGATCTGATAATGCAAAGATTGCATCATCAGACAATTTTATAGTGAGAGGTTTGTTATCCTAAAGAGGCACCTCTACTAATTGATCTGCTATGACTTGTCCCTTGATGGAATTTTGGCTTATGAACTCTAGATCAAATTTTGTCAATAGCATTATCCACTTTGCGATACGTGTATTGTGATATGTCTTGCTCATCATGTACTACAAAGAATTTTGTTTTGATATGACGCAGGTCATATGACTCAACATGTAGTGTCACAACTTTCTAGTTGCAAAGACCACTGCTAAACATAACTTTTCGACATACAAATATCCTAGCTCATAACTCACCAAGGTGCGACTAATGTAATATATGTCTTGCTCTTTATCGTGTTCATTCTTTTGGGCTAACATGGTGTCCAATGCAAAATTAGTAGCCGATATATATAGTAAAAATGGTATGTCTGGTATTGGTGGAGCCAATACTGGCAGTGTGGCCAGATAAGTTTTGATCTCTACAAAGGCTTGACGGCATTCTTCATCCCAATGAAAGGGAACATCCTTGTGTAGCAACCGATTCATGGGTCAACATTTATTTGATAATTACGTGATGAATCTTTTGATGGATGTTATATTGCCTTGTAGGCTCCTCAACTCCCTAATGTTGGTAGGGGTAGCCATTTCTAGTATAGCCTTTACCTTTTTAGGATCTACTTCGATGCCTCTATTGGATACGATGAATCCCAAAAGCTTGCTAGAAGTTACGTCAAATACGCACTTCTTAGGATTCAATCGGACATTGTGTTCTATGAGGCGATCGAAGACTTGTCTAAGGACTTCGACATGCTCTTGCCGCAACAAGGACTTGCCAAGTAATTCATCCATGTAATATTCTGAGATTTTATACATATAGTCATGGAATATGTATGTCATGACACATTGATATGTGGCACTAGCATTTTTGAGACTGAATGGTATCACTTTGTAACATAATGTTCCCCATGGAGTAATGAAAGTAGTTTTATGTTGATATTCGAGCTTAATCTGGATCTGGTTGTATCCAAAAAAACCATCCATTAGGGAGAGCATTTCATGACCTGCGGTTGCATATACAAGAGCATCTATGTTTGGCAACGGGAATGAATCCTTTGGTGTTGCCCTATTTAAATATCTAAAATCCGTACAGATACAGACTCTTCCATCAGGTTTTCCCATGGGTACCATGTTTGACACCCACTCAAGGTAGTCAATAGGAACTATAAATACTACATCCAATATTTTTTACAATTCATTCTTCACCATTAAAGCGATGGTTGGATGCATTTTCCTCAGCTTTTGCTTGATTGGCTTCTTCATGGGATCCAATGAAAGGTTGTAAATGACTAACTTTGGATTTATTCCTGGCATGTATTTGTAATTGCAAGCAAAAAAATTTGGCCTCTCTTTGAGGAGAGGAATTAGGATGGCTTGTTCCTTTGGAGATATACTTTCTTCGAACTTGACTTTCTTTAGTTGGGTAGGATCATCGCTGATGTCCACCTCAAAAGTCTCTTCTATAGCCATATGTGACCCATCCTCTAGCTGATGAGGCGTGGGTATCAAATGAATGTCCTCCATAGGATTTACAGGACCTAGTGACTCAGGTTCCAAACCAACATGGAAGACATCATACGCACAAACTGATGCAAAATGGAATGACTGTAACATATCTTCATTAGGAAAGAGGTCCTCTGGCTCTATAGGTGAATTAGCACGATCCCAATCACTAGCCTCTACATAAAGATGCAATGATTTGGTAGGATCTACTGTATTATGAAGTGGAGTGGTCATATCAATGGAGATCATGTTGATGGATGGAATGAAGTCTCCAGGACCACATGAGTGCAATCTTGTCTCAGGGGTTTCCCTTCCATACTCGCGATGAGGCTCTGGAGGAATGGAAATTTTTGTATCTAGCCCATGAACAGGGTGGACAATAGGATCATTGGTCTCTAATAACTCTCTAAATGTAGGTGAAGGGGGATTTACCATCTGATGAATGGCAGCTATGTCAACAGGTCTCCCCAAAAATCATAAATGAGGGTCTATGGAATGGAGTGCTGCCTCTCTCTCTACTAGCTCATTGACTTGTCGCAAGTGGTGAGGTCCAAGATAAGCCATCTCGGTCTCATATTCAAAGTCATCATCACTTATCCAAAACATTTTAGCATTGGTATGTGGTCCTAAGATGAGGGGCTCATGTCCTGGTCCCAACTAGGCCATCTATATTTCATCTTCATATTCTTCGTCACTTATGAAGAATCCATTTGCATTTGTCTCTTGCCCCAAAGTCAGGGGTTGATGGCTTAGGCCTAAGTAGGCTCTTTCTATTGAGTCTTCTGATTCATAGTCACTTTCATCTGATGTATACCCACTCTCATCATGGATGGACCATGTGAATATTTATAAATAGCGAGGCCTCTAATAGGCTAAGCCAAGTTGTGCCTCATCATCACTTGCTTCATATCCATTCTCCTCATCCCACGAGTTGTACCCTATTGGGGTGGAATCAATTGAGATGTTTGGATGATAAATTTTTGGTGGTGGTATGTTTACCATGGCAACTTATCTGTTGCTCAAATTTCCTATTCTTAGGGGGTGATAAGAAATAAAATCAATGTCTTCTCCTAACCCTAAGCTTAATATTTCCAATGCCACTGCAAGAGAGTCATATCCATATCTGATATAATAGCCTAAGCCAAATATATTAGAGGGAAGTTGATATTGTGGCTCGTATGGCCACCTACGCCCTTGCTCATATATGCCAAGTCCATAGCCATGCCAGTGGCAACACTCAAAATAGCTTAGAGAAAACTTAGGTTTAGAGAGGTAATGAACATTGATCGTGAATAATTCGTCACTATCCTCTTCTATATCTGAAGACTTATGAGCACAATCCAGGCCGACATAGACAAAATTGGTTTGGTTTGGAGGGATTCCAAGTGGAACCATTGTTCCCACTAGCAGCCTCAAGTCCTTAGGACTTACCATATCTTGTGCAGACTCAATGATAGGTGTAAAGGTGATGTTCTGCACAAGGTACTCCCCTATGCCTATGCTTGCCAAGTGTATTAATGCATGCGATGTGGATGACCCTATGGATGACACTGGTGAAATAGGGTGATAATAACTATCTTCATCTTGATCTTGAAGATCTTCCTCTTCCATAGGACTTGGCATTTCAACAATGGCTATAGTTGGCACTTCCTTGGGATTTTATTCCTCAACTAAGGATGCCTTTAGCTTCTGATTATATTTTGGTTTTGATGTTGATGGTACTTTAGAATCATTTACTATTTTGAGTGCACCAAGAGGTGTTGATGTTCATGGGTATTTTCTTACCCCTTTGTATTTTTTATCCACTTGTGTGGTTGGGGATGAAGGTGCTACATACAAGTGGGTAGAAGAGATTAAAAAATTCTCCCAAAATGTCCACCTGATTGATGTATTTAAAAGGCTTTTCATCAGCCAGGACCACATAGACTTTGTTCTCGTGCACATACTTGATACACTAGTGCAATATTGAAGGCACACACTTCATGGCCCTTATCCAAGGATGCCCTAAGAGGATGTTGTACTGCATAGCTCCTTCTAAGACATGACACATCACGAGGATGGTCTTGTGCCCCACCTTGATGGGTAGGACTATCGTTCCCATAGTATTGCATAAAGCATCATTAAAATCTCTCAATGTGTAAGCTCTTGGAATGATATTGGACTTGGGAATCTTGAGGTGCTCTATTGCAATTGTTGTAATAATGTTTATCGATGAACCTGTATCGACCAAGACCCTCTTGAAAGTTAAGTTGTTGATTTCTGCTATAATTTTTAGCGAAGGGTCTGGTAAGGTAGCAGGAACTGTCTTAATTTCATGGTCATAGAATCGGATTACAGGTTCCTGGAATTCTTGCACTTGTCCCACAAAGTGAGTGAATGCATTTTCATCTTATGGATGGAGCTCAATTATCCTTAAAATATCCATTAGAGTCTCCCTATGCTTTGAGGACTATTGTATGAGCTCATATATGGCTAACTTAGCTGGCATCATCTATAGATTTTGCTCCAATCTACTTCGAATAGTTACCACAAGTCGCATTGGTGGACCTAGAAGGTTGTCTTGCCTTTGCTTGGGAGCGGCTGGGATGTTCATGGGAGTTACAGGCAGCTATGATTGACCATACCGCCTAGTCCTTGTTGCTATGTTAACAATCTCAACCATCCCAACGCATCCGTGGGTAGGTATATCAGCTCAAACCTGATTGACTTGGGCCCCTTGCTCTCGAGGGGCCTCATGATTGGGTAATGGGTTTTTGTATATGCCCATGTATTTGTTATTGGGAGCCAATGGGTTGTCAACTTTGAGTTCTCCCACCTCAATCATGTTTTGCACTTGATGCTTAAACCCGACGCAAGCCTTAATGTCATGCCTCGGTATCCTGTGATAAGGGTAAAATTGATCTTCCCTATATCCTTTTGGCTTAGGATGGTTGGGATATATAAGAGGTATATCAAGAAATATGATCCTCCTGGTCTCACTCAATTGATTAAAGATTGATTGCATTGATTCTGTCAAAGGCGTGAAATAAAGAGGCAGCTTGCATTCTCGATTTCTTCCCTGATTGTTCTTTTGGTCGTAATTGGTTTGTGGGGGATGTGATTGATAGTTCTAGGGTTTTTGTGCACCCCCATCCTTTGGCATAGCCAATACGACTTGATTGACTAGAGCAGGGTTGCCCTACTTCTGCTTATACTTATCATTCTTACCATTCTTGTTCCACTCCTTTTTGTTTCATAGTTTAATGGTTCCCTCATCTACTTTTATTTCTTCGATGAGCTTGGCATATGCCAAAGATTCCTCAAATTTAGGATACTACTAAATTTTTAACAAGAGGGAGATGTGTTTAGAGCAACTTTTGGTGAACATACGAATGATCTCTTCTATGGGAACAAAGAATGATAATTTTGCCATGACTTTTCTCTATCTATTCCCATAATCCATTACTAGCTCAGCATCATATTGTTTCAAGTTGGCCATGTCTGAAAGGTTCACTTTCTTCTTAGAACCAAAGGAGAAATGCTTTAAGAATGCGTTTACTAGTTGTTCAAAGTTGGTTATGTTGTGCTTACGTAGTTTATTGAACCATTGAATGGCAGCACTTGAAAATGTCATTATGAATAGCATGAGAGTGTCATTGTCTTCAAGATGAAAATAGGTGTTGATAAAATTGGTGACATGCTCTTACGCATCCTCTTCACCCTTAAAATTTTATAACCTAGGCATATCAAAGTACTTAGGATATGGAGGGCTAGGGATTGATGGGCACAATGGTTGGTTGTGTATTTTTCTCAATGTTGGTGAGTTCCCAACTGCCTCTTGTGTCTCAAAGGTTTTCATCTTTTCAGTAAGCTCTTGAAATGCCTTTGATACATAAATTTCCTCCTCTTGTAATCCTACTCATAGTGGCAATGGAGGTAACTCTCTATCCATTTGATTTGTTCTGTTTTCCTCCCTCCTACGAGGGGAATCAAGATTGTGATATTGGTTGGTTGTGTTTGCCCTTCCCCCATTAGTTGGATTCCGTTCATGGTTTGGTGGGGGATTTTGTTGTGGGCTATCTTGTCTAGTGTGTCTCTCCTTAGGTGAGTCAACACATCTAGTTCTTTGGTGATCACCACCATTTTTTGTAAATTTTTAAGAGCTAGCCGCTCGGCCTGCTCTCTTAAACATTGCTCATGTTGATGCAAGAGTCTTTCTCATTTTTTATCTAGTTTGAGAGATTCCACTAGCTCTCGCTCCTTATGTAATGCATTTTATAACTACCTTATTTGGTCAATTTGCACTGTTATAGAATACTCATGTTTATTTGATTTTGTTATTTTTGTATTGACTCATAGATTCCTCGAGGAGGTTTCTGCTGTATTTGTACTCTTGCTAGCTAATATGACTTGTTTAGTGTACTACTGAGTATCCTTATGATCAGACTCAATGTGTCTACTATGGGATCACTCTGAGGTACCCCTAGACTAGGAGATGTGTTTAAAAGTCATAGTTCATGAGCTTCCAGATGCAGAGTTCTCAGTAGCTATAGTTATTTGAGTTGGTCATGTAGGAAACCGATTCAACCTGTCTAGATGTCTTATTTTCCATGGCTGGTCCCGTGGGGTGCCATTCACTCCTATGAGGTCATATTCTATGGGAATATTTCCTTTTTTGTGAAGGGTTTCTTCTATTTGATTCCCATGGCTAGATGTAGCTCTAGTTTCCTGCCCTTCAGTGGGTAAACCTATTTCATATGTTTCTTGTGAGTCCTAAGGTGTTGCAATTCTTGTTTTCCTTCTTGATGAAGAGGGCTTTGTGGTAACATGTTTTCTCCATTTGGATGGAGATGTAGCAGTCTCGTCATCCCTATGTAAAGAATGAGTCTTAGAACCTTCTTTATGTCCATGTGAGGAGGAAGCCCTTGAAGCATCCTCACGTATTTGATATGTTTTTGTGTGTTTAGAGGAGGCCCTTGAGGTCTCCTCATGTCTCCTTGATGAGGATGGTTGTCAAGACTCTTTTTGTTTATGTGACTTTGTTCCATGATGTGGTTCCTTACTTGGGGTTTCTCGAGGAGATCCCCCACGGGTTGAATTATCACCCCTTAGGCTCACGGAGCTACGTATCACGGTCTTACGGGTAGGTCATTCAATGTTACTATGAATCTTCCTATGGGTATGAGTTGCTTCTGTCTCTTCCTTGGTATCATACCGAGGGTGCTTACTTCTTATTTTGACTATGTTGTCTATGAATTGATCTTTAAAATTGCAATTTAGGAATAACCACACAATACCAAGCAAATTTTTATCTTGATTATCGATTTAAGTGTGCCCTAAACTATTTGGTGTGTTTTGATGTGTTGTTCTTTCGATTTCTTGCTCTTGTTCTTGGATTAAGAATGAGAAGACTCATCCATAGTGACAATTAAGTACACACATGCCAAACATGATTTTATCAAAATAATCTAGGGTACACTACTAAAGACCCAATGGAGGGTTTGCCTAGCTCTTACACACTGAACCAATAATTGTTCCAACAGTGGGAGACAGTTTGAGGAAAAGTAACTTAGTATCAGTATAAATAATTTTCCCAATCTGTTTCTAGGAAGATCTAGGGATAAGACGAGTGGAAGGAGATGAATTACAATGTCACTGGACTGAATTGAAGGTTGGTGATGAAATCTAACTCCCAAATGTTTAAATGAGACATGCGTGTGTGGTGTTTATTTTAAGCTTGTGTAACACAAAGTGCATCATATAGCAACAATGAATCTTTCCTATATGCCTAAGTGCAAAAATACGTTTCAATATTAAAAAATATGCATGAACTACTATGATTTGTATGAACGCACTTTATTTTGTGCAGCTATGGCCTCTAGCAGGGCCTCAAAGCAAGCAAAAAACATACAATGTCTAGCACATTGGATTCTAGGGTGAACTTTTTAGGTATAAGACAATGTTCCTAGCAACGCCTAGTGGAAAATTTAAAAGAATATCTAAAATATGTGAAATGCTTAATTATTTCTCCTTTTATTCTTTCAATTTCCAAACATAAATGTGCTTTAAGTTCTATGTTTTAGACACACAAAAGCAGACAGAAAGATATAAAAATATTAGATAAGCTATACCAACCTTTTGATCCAGCTCAGAGAGTCGATGTTTTGGCCTTTGCTACACTCCAATTCTGGCCACTGTTGACCAGAGCGACTAGTTCGTGGTCGCTGTAGCTCAGAGTGGCTAGGGCTCTATTGGCCATTGTAGCTCAGAGAGACTAATTTATAGCCATTGTAGCTCAGAGCGGCTAGACCTACATAAAAAAATAAGTTAGTATTCCAGTAGAAAATGAAAAATTAGTGGAGGTCCTATTATGATCACCATTTGTAGCGACCCCGGGACGCACACACCGCTCCTTTTGACCCTACTTGCAATTTTATTAAAAACCCAAGATGAAATGGAAGACAAGAAGAAAAAACAAATAACATGGAAATAACAAAAATGGATCTCTTTATTCGTATTAAAACTCGATTACATGTTGGTCCCTCTTAGGGATACCCATTTCGATACAATAAGTTTACAAATAGGCAAAGAGTGCCCCTTTCGCTAAGAGGTGGTGTGCTTATAAAGGCTTCTCGATTTCATACATGAAAATGTATGAGGGCTTATAGATACCTCCTTCTCTAGGTCTATTTCCTAGAGGGATCCCTTTTTCTCTCGTATGTTGCAGATTTCGTCCGATGAACCTATGGCCCTGCAAGCAATGAAACAACAACACACGCTTAAATGTTCGAGATTGCCTCCCCATATGAGGTTGTTAGTAATAAAGTAATTTAATGAAAATATGATAAAAATACGCCATGAAATCATGCAAATCTATGCTAATGATATAAAAATGTGAAGAAATAGAATAAAAGAAGCTATGTCTAAAACCTAAGCCAAGCCTGTGGGCCACTGTCCAAGACAACGACCACTAAGGTAAACCTTGCTGTATTTGTCCCAAAGCTATGGGTCAAAGCCTGTAATCTGATTTTGAAATAATAGGTTTTATGCTCTTCAATCCGTTAGGCTTTGTCGTACACGTGATCTTCAAGGGAACTCTCCAAGTCTCGAAAGCTCTCCTTAATAAAATATGTCTTGATGATAAATATTTCTATATATCTAATCTCCTATATGTCTTGGTGCTCTTAGGCTTGCACCTTTTATAGTGTGAAACCCTAGGTCTATGTCCAAGCCCTAGGAATGAATTTCTCATGCGTAGTGTAAGTTAGCATGAGAAGCTTTTGTCCTTTGTCTATGTTTGAAGGCTAGTTAACTAAAATCTAACTGCCCACTTGAGTCTCCTATGAGAACTGGTTGTTAGCATGAGAAGCTTTTGTCCTTTGTTTATGCTTGGAGGTCAGTTAACTAAAGTTTAAATGCAAACTCAAGCCTCCTATGTGAATTGATCATGCAAAGGAATGAAAAGTTACTCCTGATAATTTTTATTGCATGTAAACTACCACTTTTGCCTGTGTTTAGGCCTGTTTGTTGGCAATAATGCTTCTTATGGCTTAGCCACTGTCGTCTATAGTGGCTAAGGTCTGGCCGCTCTAGGCTTGAGTGGCTAGGATCTGGTCGCTCTTGGCTTGAGAGGCTAGGCTTGTATGGATTTAAAAGGCCCCAAATGAGTGGTGAGAACCACTATTGATGCTTGGAAAGTCCAATATTATGTCTTATAATCTTATTAATGTGTCTATGTAAGCAGATTCCCTAAGCATGACACGATTTAGGTGTCTACACATTCTATCTCCATTAGTTTCCTTATCATATATCTTGGGGAGAATGTTTTCTTTTCCTTTGGCTTGGGGAATAGGGAAAGTGTCACTACTTTGGGGAGGTGGATTACTCTCTTCTAAGAGGGGACCTAAAATCGATCCATATTTTATGGATCCACTTGTAGTTTTTTCTTACCAAACCTTGTCATAACAATGATAGGTCCATCCTTATCCAGCTCTTTCCCAACCATGATTTGGTTAGCTTTCCATAGTATGTTTACCCTTCCCTTATGTTTTATTTTTTCTTGATCCATATCTTGTTGGACATGGTGTTGGTACATAACACAAGATTATGAATCATGTGGATCATTACATACCAAACACCAAATATTTACTAGACTTGTCTGTGAAGAACACTCAAGCTCTTCATAATCGACATTTACTCTAACCCCAATACTATTACTAGAACCAGGTCTTTGATATTTATTCACATATGGGAATCTCCTTTGTTGAGACCTATCCATTTCTCTCTTTTCCATTGAATTCATTTTGTTGCTAAGAGTTTTCAACGTATTATGTATATCAAGGATGACAAAAAACTCTTGAGGAGTCTGAGAAGGAAGTGGAGGGAAAGGAACTGCAGTAGTTGGTGCTTTTGGCTAAGGAATGGAAGTCATCTATGGAAATGAGGATGATAATGTAGTAGGGTCCATATAAGATGAAGTGGTAGCTTGTATTTGGACATTGGTGGTTTCTAGATTCTAAGGTAGCACAACTTTGGGAGGTAATCTCCCCACGTTAATTAGGACATTCTCTGCATGATTGTTGCATTATAAACCTATGGAAATGTTCCCATCCCATATTTTTGGGTTTGTAGGTTTAGCTTTGATCCAAGAGCTCTTATATAATACATATAATAAAGGCATGCAACTGGTCTAGCTGTAGGGGGAATTTTTTTCCATGTTCTGCTAAAACTCAAATTAAAATCTGAGATAGTTTCTTGTTGATGCTTTTGCATAGATGTGAACTGGTTAAGCAAGGAGAAAGGGTTAGTAATTTCAGTAAATTCTTCCACAAAAAGCTCATAAAATGATGCCCATGAAGTGATGGTTTTATCCTCAAGAGTTCTAAACCAATGTAAAATCTTTCCTCTAAAGGACAAGGCTAGGGTTTTCACAATAACATCCTCATTATTTATATTATGGATTACTGCCAGATTCAAAATATCTTGACAGTGCTCATATGCAGTATTTCCATATCCATCATAAGTGGGAGTAAACTTAGAAACAACTTGAGGAATTTCATGCATATGGGCAAATCTAAGGGGACCAACTGTGTTCTAGTTGGGGTACTTCTGCAAAGTCTGATTTGGGATACATTACCCTGATTTGGGGCTACATTTCCAACCATATTTCTAGGTGTAGGTCTTGCTGAAGGGGTATTGGATTAAATGTAGGGTTTTCTTTAGGAGGTTCTTCTTATGAATGAAAATCTTGGTTTAAATTCCTTATAACAGTGGACCCTCTATAAGGTAACTCACAATATAAAAAAGAGTCAAGGTTATTTCTTTTGAATGACCTGGTATACATAAAAGAACTATGGTCTATAGGGATAATTTTTTTCTGGGTTCAAATACTAGGGATTCACCAGGTGAATTTGCTATTTTCTGCTTAGTAGGATCAATATAATTCACCAAATATTGATTCCTTCGGGTAGAGATAAAACAATAACTCATATTATGGGTTTTCATGTTCCTTGTGAAATTCTCCCACTAGGTGTGCCAAAAAATGTTGGGCACTAAATTGACATCAAGTTTTATTTAACACTGTGTTTGTCTATCTTCCAATTTTTTGTCCAAGCATGCACCTGATAGTCACAGCTCGACACTCAAAGTTGGATGGACTAAAGGCAACTTCAATCCAACCTCCAGAGTAGGCTGGTTCCATGTCAACTTAAAATGGTGTTGACATAGTTAAAGCTCAAATAGGGTTTTGAGAAAAGGGTTAGAAAAGTTTAGGGTTAGATATATTATGAAAAATAGTGGCCAGATAGGCTAAGAACATAGGCAACTAAAGAAAAAAGCTTCCATAAACTATTTCCAGTGTCCCATCACTCAATATTAACAACACCCAAATCCATAAAATCTTAATACATTAAAGCATAAATAGAGATATATTGCAGAAAGCAATTCCAACATCTAATATTGATGATGCAAATTAGTAGAATAGACCAATAGTTAGATTTAATAGAAATAAACTTCCTAACAACACAGATCTAACCATTAATAGATTTTAATTGCTCTCACAACTAGTAATCCAATAAGATGGAATGAACTAACCACTAAAGTATTAATATAAATGCAGCTCAAATCTTCGAACCTCTTGCACAAATATGATGAAGATGACAAATTTTGAGTCAAAAATCAAAGTAATGCTCCTTCCATTAGCTCACAGGAATATTTATAGTAGGGCAATCAAACGCACTAGATTTTATCCTTAAAAATGAGGGTTCAACCTCTATTTATAGTTTGTAAAATGAAATAATATTAAGGAGACATTATAAATATTATGAATTTACAACTCAACACAGAGTTTTGCTAGCATTATCTTACTAGTTGAAAAAGTTTAGGAAACCTATTGTGAGTAATCTGCCATGGCAGCTTGGATTTATGCAACTTGTTGGTTCATTTATGGAAGTTGGAATTTAGGCCATTGGAGACCACATATGATCTATCAATCATTCTTGGAAGCTTACTCTGCCATAGATATGGAACTGCTTTTGGTTATCATTCTTGAAAACCTTCTGATGCTTAATCTTCCTACCCTCCAACTGACTGCTCTTTGGTTTCGAAATAATTCGATTTTAAATACTTCAACAGTGTCAAAAATTTTTAGATCGTTGATTATTCTCATGTATGGCTATGATTAAACCTTCAAAAATACTCTCCAAATTGGCGAGGAAAGACCAAAGTGTTAGGATCCTCCATAATAACATTATTAGTTAGTATTATTAATCATTTAATTATATATATATATATATATATATATATATATATATATATATATATATATATATATATATTTAGCGAAAAACCCCTTATGGGGCCGCATTGGTATGAGAGACCACGAACAGGGGGTTCTACACCGTCAAAGTCACTCGGGAGTCGCACTCGACCCTACCCGTACCAACATTATCAATTAGATTTTGGATACCTAATTCAGATTTTTGGTAGGGTGGAGATTTGAACCTGGGACCTCCCTTGGAGGATTGCCCTCTCCTCTCCAACTCACCTACAACACCTGGGTCATTTAATTATTATATTATTAACTCATAAAGTGAACCATAACATCTCTTCATAACGTGAACCATCACGTCTCTTCACCAACATAGCTTTAGGGTAGATATATATATATTAGGTTGGCCATTCACACAAATCATCCAAAGAAGAAGAATAAAAGTAGTATTAAATATTTAAATGAGGGAGCCCCCTATAGTGGCAAAGCGATTACAAGGGAGCCCCCTTTTGAGTGGCCTGTGATTACATTTATATTAAATTATTTATTAGTTTTACAGTAATACCTTGGGGTCTTACCATTTGGTATCAGAGCCATGTGGGACTCAGCCATGTGGTAATTGCTCAAATATCTTCATCAAAACACTATCATGCATGAGTATGAAATTTGATTTAAAGATATCACTAAACACAACACAGGGTGGGGTGAAGCATTTCTCATATATTGCTTCACCAAAGGATTGAAAGAAGAAATTAAAATAGAGGTGACAAAGTTCAAACCCTATACCATGATGCAGACTATTGGATTGGCCAAATTAGCTGAAGATAAAATCAATGCACAACATCAATTAGGGAAACCACCTATGGGGAAATCTCAAACCACTTACATTTCCCCCAAATCTATACATAATGGAAAGGTACAAAGCACTTATACAACCTCCAAACTTAACCCAACCCTACCAATTAAACATATCAATTTTGAAGAAATGAAAGGACAAGCAAAAGACCTCTGCTATCATTGCGATGAGAAATTTATTCACAATCATTAATGTATTACACCTGCACTACATATTTCAGATGCAACTATTCCTTGTAGCTCTCCCAACGATAAAAATACAATTAAGGTAGACATAGTGATAGATACACCTGATGATAGCACTAAATATGAGGAAGATGAGGAAGATAAGGAAGATGAGGAAGCTAAGGAAGCTAAGAAATATAATGAAGATGTGGAAAATGAGAACAATGAGCAAGCAATACCCAAAGCACCTGATCACAATGATGAAGGCAATACGGTTGATATACCAAAAGTGATCGATGCATCAGGTAAGGATGAGGTAGACATTCATGAAGTGACTCATTATGGCCAAACATGCACTCTACAAGAACTACACTCAATTTCCTCTCCAATAGTGAGTTATCACCACAGGGTCAAACCTATTCAAAAACAAGGCAGAAAGGTGACTGCACACTCCTCCATTGCCTCTCCCAAGGAACAATAGGAGAATGTAGAAGTTTTACCACCTCTTTTTATGCATCATTTTAAGGCATTTGAATAACCCCAAGGGTTTCCCTTCCCTCATCATCACACATTTACTAATTTTTTTGGCAAGCCCCCGCTAACGCTTCATCCTTCTTGATATCCCTACCTATGGAAGGATGACATTAAAAGAGTCTAATAACTTACACATCCTTGGAAAATAAAGGACAAAGCTCCTCACTTTGAGCTTTGAGGACAAAGCTATTTTTAAGGAGGATGGCATGTTATGCGTAGTCATTATACACATCATTAATTCTCAATGAATTTGTCAATCCAGGGCAGTGTACAAGGCTATCTATGAAAGAAGGGGTGAACAGGGTTATAACTTAGGTCAATCTGGAGCAACAGGTCTTATTGGTGAAACCGATTGTGTGGGGGATTTAGGACATTCCTATCTCTAAATTGCATAAATTAAACCTTAATCTAGTTGCAGAAATGGAAACTAATCATTAATTGCAGAAATGAAATCCTAATTACAATTGCAGAATGAGACCTAATTATGTTGCAGAAATAACAGTTGCAGAATTAGAAGTCTGATTATAATTGCAGAAAGGAAATCTATTTACTTTTGCAACAATGGAAACCTAATTATAGCATGGAAATGAAACCCTGTCAAGGCTCTGTAATAGAAGGTTGTCAATCTTCTATGCAAGGGTTGACAACAAAACACAAAATGCAAGAAATTACAGAAAACAGCAAATTCTGGAAATGACAGTCTGCAATAAATTGAAAGCTTTGCTGAAAGTGGAGATTACAACCAAACCATTAATCACAAGATTAATCTAAACATAAAATAAGCTAATATTACAAATGCTATTAGTTGTTTACAAAGAAATGAAATGACAAGTTCTACAACTCATTCTGCTGCAGCAAAATCAGAATAAAAACCTGTTGTTAGTCCTCCTCCTAGGTCTGGAAGTGGCCAGCCTCCTTGTCCAGAAGAAGGTATGAGTCTCTCTCTCTCTAGATCTTACTCACACTCATTTACAAGCAATATGAAATAGAAATAGTGCACTTTATTGATTCAAGAACATGATTACAATAATTCTACTGAAAACCTGTTACAGGACTATAACAGTCACTTTTTTGATTATTGCCTATTTTCTCCTATATTTCTCTACTCTCTGCTTTCTCTATCTCCTACTAGCTCAACCTGAATGGGAGCCATATTTATAGATGTCCTAAGATCTACTTACAAACTGAGAATATCTCAAAAGATCTAATCCTATTATGCTGCAACAATTCCTGGGTTTATCCTAGAAGAAGATCAAACTTGATCTTTCCATAAATGGTGGCTTTGGTCGGCAAGGACGACAAAGTCAGATGGGAGATATTTTCCCTTACCCTTTTCAATATTTATTTCCTTTTTTCCAGCATCATAAATCGGTCAACAAGTCAAAAAGCACATTCTATTTTCATTCCGAAGATAAGTGGCTCATTCCAAAGAGACTGCAATTCTCATTTCGAAGATCCGCTCATTTCGAAGACACTATGTTTTCTCATTCCGAAGATATCTGTTCATTCCGAAGAGACTTCGGAATGAACAAATGTGTGCTCTTTAAATGATTTCCTCTGCATTTCTCAGGTGGGTTATCTCTCAGGATCAGATTTCAATGGTCTTCATCTTTTTCCATATGTGAATTCCATGCCTTGCCATTCATTGGCAGTTGGCTAGAATTTACATTGAAAAACCAGTTTTTGTTGCACAGTAATAGTTTGCTTGCACTGTTGCCAGATTTAGGTAAAATAAATGCTTGAGACATATCAAAACATGATTAGTGAAATGCTGCTATCAACCTAAGCATATCTCATTTAGCAAGTCATAACAAAATAACATAAAACTATGCAAAAAGCTGTAAAAATCAGAATATAGTATTTCAGATACATTTATCATGCAAATAGTTAATACACAACATATTGAATCAACTTAACTAGCATATCAGATTAAACATAAGAGTTTGTAGGCAATTTCAGTGTTCAAAACATGTTATGATTGAGGCATTTCCAGGCCTCATCATTTCCCCCCAAACTTATATTAATGCATGTCCTCATGCATTCTGTTGGGCTATGGAATCACATATGTCCATGTTCAAATTCCATGACCTGTAGAACAATTTCTTGCCTATATAATATCCCCTATTCTCCTGAAGGTTTCTGAGCCATTCTTCAAACTGTTCATCAGGTTGGGCATCTTCTTCAAAGTAGAATGGAACTGGAGTAATGATGGTTGGAGGCCTAAATCTGAGACCTATCCAATGATGTTGCATGATTTCAATCAATTGTATCACTCCTTCTGCCCTTCTTCTGGACCATTCTAAGTTGATGGGGGAGATGGGTTCTCTTTTCTGTAAAGACATGGAAAGTTCAGCCCATCTGTTTCTACAGACTGATAATGCTGACACAAAATTGTCATTACAAAAATTTTGGAATCTGGTCACACAGTCCCTCAAGTTGTTCAAGTACATCCTCTTTACATCATCCTTATTCATCATGGTGAAGTGTTGTCTGGTGATAATTGGGTGATTTGGCTGAATTGCTCTGACTAACAATTCAGCTCTTGTTTCAATTTCTTTATTCTACCTTTTCTCCTGGTCCCAATAAAACTGATTCTGCAAAGTGGACATGAATGCCCTCAATTGAACATCTCCAATGTAAATTTGAGGGTGAAATTCTACTTCTTCTGGAATAAAGAAGTTATGTAAAAATAGTTCACATAGGAGATTTTTTTGCTCTATAGGGCTGTCAAAATATGCTTCCAGGAAATCTATAGTTGTGTCCAATTTATATGGGAGACCTGAGCTAATCCTCATGACCTACCATCTGAGGTATTTCTCCTTCAGAATAAGACTGTAAAATCTGGTCGGCCGTCTGAATTGGACCAAAAACTCAGCGATCTGACATAAATCAGTCACTTTTTCTTTTAATGCCTGGATCTCTGTTTCCTTTGCCTCTAGCTATTTTCCTTCCAATTTGAATTTTTCAATCTTAGTGGCAAGCTTCTCATATCTAATCACCCAACTGGCTATGTCTGCATTATATTGTTCTAGGGATATAGTATTAGGTGGTCTAACTACAGGTGGAACTCTAGGTAGCAGATCTACCTGAACCCCTTTTTTTGCCACTTCTACTGGTTGATCATCTATCAACAATTCTACCTGTACCCCCTTATCTGCTATTTCTATTGGTTTGTCATCAGACAGTAATTCCACTTGCACCCCCTTATCTGCTATTTCTACTGAAGGTGTAACAGTTTGAAATACAGGGACATCAATAGAAGGAGTACTTACTTGAACAATTTTATGATGCTGCTTGGACTGTTCCTATGCTGGTGACTCATCTCCAGTATCTTTTTCTATGCTCTTTGCCAATTCTGAAGCATCTTCAGAATGAGAAGGTAATGCTTTAGAATGAGAAGGCATTTCTTCATAATGAAAGGGTGCTACTTCAGAATGAGCACCTATGTCTGCCTCAACAGAGTCATCTACCCTAGATAAATCCATAAGTAATTGAGCCAAATCATCCTCATCAATGGATACAGTTGGCTATTTTTTAGATTATGACAACCTTTTTCTCAATTCTGCCACTTCTTGCTGTAATTCTACAATTTTCCTTTCTTGCATCTCAATGATGTTTTCTCTCTCTTCAATCCATCTGGTTTGTGTTTTGACAACACTTCTTGCTGCTCTCAGCTACTCTGTGATGTCTTCCTCCTCTGTTTCTACTTTAGAATCTGATGCAGACAAATTATCTGTAGTTGGCTACTCAACAACTATATCTTCTTCTGCTTCAACTATCTGCTCTTGTTCAGGAGGCTCTATGAAACTGTCTATGACTGCATCTACAATTTCTGTGGCCTGTTGAACTGTAGCCACTTCAAAACTATCCTGCCCAGTTTCTTCCTCAATTATCTGTTCAGGCAATTCTGGAAAATTTTCAGGGGCTGGTTGTATTTCTGTGACATCTGGACTGCTTTGTCCACCTTCTTCTTCTATGACCTATTCTGCCATTTCCCTCAAGTGGAGTCTTGTAGACCTCCTAGTTCTAGATGCAAACTTCTTCTTTTTGCTTTGTTTTCTGGTGACAATAGGGGTTGTGGGGACAGTTTTAGATGCTTCTATTTCCCTTGTTGTTTCTTCCCCTATTTGGCTAGGTGCTTCACTTCCCTATTCTGACAAATCAGTAACAACTTCAGAAAAATGGACCTTCTTCTATTTTTCTGTTCTGCTACCAATTCTAGACCCTCTTTTCTTTTGTTTCTTAGCTCGTGAGGTTGAAGGTTCTGGAGCAAGGTGTTCTGTTGCTGCTGCTGGGTGTGTTTCTTCCTCTGCAATAGCCTCTACAATAGTTTCTATTTCTTCTTCTGCAATAGCCTTTAGTAGCTATTTCTTCTTCTGCAATAGCATCAACAACATCTGTTTCTTCCTCCTCATCCTCATCTCCAAAAATTACATCATTTAGGGTAGAGTAAAACCTATCAAAGCTCCTAGGGTTTCCTCTAAAATGGTGCTGGAAAACTAGTTTGATGAGACCATGGTGGCGAAGGCTTCCTTTTCCTTCTTGATATCTTTTTGCCATGTTTTTCAATTCTTGGTGTAGGTACAGGGGAAGATTTACCCTAACTTCTGGTTGTTGCCTACCATGTCTGAGATGGTTTAAAATTTTTAGATGATGCCTTGACAACAGTACATACTGCCCTTCACAGGTTAGAAATTTGATTACCCATGTGGCCACTTCATCCCAGGGTTCCTATAGGCTGGCCCTTTTTACCCCCTTGCATGTGTTATTATGTGTTAAATATTCTGGCTCCCTATCATTTTCTTCTAGAAATTGATTAACTATATTCACCAATGTATTTTTGCCAGATCTAGAAATTGGAAGACCTTCTAATGGCAGCTCAGTAATTTGACTCAAAACTTCAGGGGTTACCTCAATTGTCATGCCGTTAATGTGTGCCCGATTGTTTCTGAATGTGTGGGTGAACATGCCGACCAAATATTCAGAGGAACCATTAAACTTATCCAAAAATGGCATAAGCCCTCCATCTTCAAAAATTTATAGCACTTCTGGATTCTCTCGGAGGTGGGTGGTATCCGTTGGTTCCATTTTTGTCTTTCGCCCCATTTTCCTATTTTGGTACGTTAAAAACCGCTCACTTCTACTGCTATTCCTCTACTGGATCTCTGGTTTCTGGTGTTTGCAGACTTGTAGGGTTTTGTTCTAGGTTTTCAATTGCCCTATTTTTCTTCTTTGAAATGAACCGTAATCTGAGCACTGTACCTCGTAATCATTTTGCGTTAGCAAATATGTCTTCGAAAGGAAGGGTGGCACGCATTTCTATTTTTACTCTGAACACATGTCCATTAATGGTTGCGTAGATGTCCTTGCCATCAGATCCACCTTACTCATTTTTAATTCTTCTATTTTGCCCATAGATTTTCACGTGCATGTTTATTAGCATCAAAAAAATGGTGGCATACTGTTGGTCACGTCCCCCATGATTCTGGTACTTTCTAAATGGGTGCAAAAATAAACCACATCCTAACTGACACGTGTTCTTTTATCGTATACAGTCAAAAGAATTTTTACTTGATCGTATATTTTTCCTTCCTTGGATGCCACGTGGAAATGTTATATTGAATGCTCTTTTCGAAGATTATGATTTATTGCAAAAAAACTATACCTCATTTCGAAGATTATGATTTCATTCCAAAGACAAGTCTTCATTCTGAAGATCATGCTTCTTTGCGAAGTCAAATCCTTATTTCGAAGATAAATCCTCATTTCGAAGACAAATCCTCTTTTCGAATATCAGGCTGCATTGCGAAGGCAAATCATCATTCTGAAGATAGAACTTCATTCTGAAGACAAATCTGAAGACAAATCCTACTTCATTTCGAAGATGATGCTTCATTGTGAAGGCAAATCGTCATTCTGAAGACAAAGCTTCATTTCAAAGACAAATCGTCATTCCGAAGACAAAGCTTCATTCCGAAGACAAAGTGCAATATTCATTCTGTTGTCATTCCGAAGACAATTTCAATCCGAAGACAATACAACAATTAATCTGAAGAAGATAGCAGACACTATTTTTGGCATTCTTGTTCCGAAGATTAGGCAGAAATCAATATTCTCATTCTCAAAACATGTTTTAAGTATGCCAACTCTTATGGATACCTTTTATGCTAATGGTTAATTGTTGTATACTATATACCAATCATTTACAATGAAGAAATGTAAGAAATATATACCTGATTAAAACAAGTTAATGCAAGTTTTTGAAGAATGACTGCCTTTGTTGATGTTCTGCTGAGATTTTCTGCAATATTCAAAACAAGTGCAATTGGTGAATTTGTACAATGATGGTTCAAAAATTTTCAAGGTTATGCATGCCAGAAAACTGGTTTTCATGCATACCAACCTAGTAGTGCCTTAGGAAAGGTTTTCACTATTGAGCTATTCATTTTTCTCTCTTTTTTTTCTTGGTTTTCTTTTTTTTTTTACCTCTCCTTTTCTCTCTTTTTTCTTGATTCTGATTATGCCCATGAAGGAATTCATGATTTCCCTGAAATCATGCCCATGAAGGAATTCACAATCAGAATTTATTCATCTTTTTGTTTTCTACTTTTTCTGATTTTTTTGTATTTTTTTGCTTTTTCTTGAAATCCATGATCATGCTGATTGTTTTGAAGTGGAAGAGGAAATCTCTTCCACCTGTTGTGTATCCAAACTGTCAAGCTGCTGCAAGAATTCCTCTTTAGTCAGAGGTGTATGGTACACCCTGAGGCGATGTCCATTCACTACCAACTTTCTCTGTGACCCATCAATAGGAGATAAACGAGCTGCTCCATTGTCAAATACCTCTTCAATTTGGTAAGGTCCAAGCCATCTAGTTCTCAGCTTTCTAGGGAAGTCCTCATAGCGAGAATCAAACAACAAAGCCCAATCTCCTTGTTGAAGTTTCCTCTGCTGAATGTGACTGTCATGCCACAACTTCCTCTGCTCCTGAATTACTTTAGTTTGGTGCAGAGCATCCAACCTAAGTTCATCCAATGCATTCAGCTATAGAATCCTGTCTGTCTGTGCTTGTGACAATTCAATTCCAATTTCCAATGTTGTGCGTAATGTTAGTAGCTCAAATTCAATAGGTAGGAGGGGCTTTTTACCAAAGACTAGTTCATAAGGTGTGAATCCAGTAGTGGATTTCCAAGTAGTATTGTAAGCCCACACTGCTTCAGGTAATTTATCTAGCCAGTTTCTCCTATGAAAAGCTACTATTTTTGTCAAGATTCATTCTAGTTCCTTGTTTGTTACCTCAACCTGGCCATTTGCTTGTGGGTGATAAGGTGATGATTTTCTATGTTTGATTTCATATAATTCTGTAAATGCCTCAATGACTTTAGATGCAAATTGGGGTCCTTGGTCTGTGGTGATAGACCGAGGAGCTCCAAATCTCTAAAAAATCTGAGTATACAAGAAATCAGTGACCTTCTCTTCATGAGCATGTTTGAAAGCACGCACCTCTACCCACTTTGTCAAGTAATCAGTGCATACTAGAATATGCACCTTTCCTTGAGAAGGTGGATCAATAGGTCCTACAAAATCAAGCCCCCACCTCTCAAATGGCTCTAAAACCAATTGAGGCTGTAGTGGCATTTCATTTGTATGAGTGGGTTTCCCCATTCTTTGGCATGCATCACAATGCCTGATGTACTTTTTCACATCCTTGTGAAGAGATGGCCAATAATATCCTGTCCCTAAGATTTTCCTAATTGTGCTTTTTACAGAGTAGTGTCCACCTGAGGGTTCATCATGACAAGCCCTAAGGATATCATATACCTCATCCTTTCGGATGCACCTACGTAACACATGGTCAAGACCGCACTTAAAAAGTATACCCTTAATCCATTCAAAAGAAGAACTCTGTTTGATCAATTGTTTTTTCTGTTTTGAAGTGAAATGTGGAGGAACTTTCCCTGTGACCAAATAATTGGCTATATCTACAAACCAAGGTGATTGGACTGATATAGCAAATAATTTTTCATCAAGAAATGTGTCTTCAACTAATTCCCCTTCATCTGTGTTCTACAACCTGGACAAGAAATCTGCTACAACATTAGCTTTTCCTGGTTTGTTGATTATAGTGATATCAAATTCTTGCAGCAATAGTAACCAATGAATAATTCTTGCACTTACCATAGGCTTATTCATCAAATACTTAATGGTTGTATGATCTGTGTGAATAAATATTTGATAACCTGTGATGTAATGCCTAAATTTGTTGATGGCATAAATTACTGCTAGGAATTCTTTCTCAGTTGTGGTATAATTTTTCTCAGCTCTTATCAAATTCTTGCTAATGTAGTAGATGGCATAGTGTTCACCATTGTCAATTTGTCCTAATGCTTCTCCAATTGTAGTATTGGAAGCATCAGCCTGTATGTGAAATGGTAATGTCCAATTAGGTCCTCTTAACACAGGTGGAGTTACTAATTTCTCTTTCGGAGCTTCAAATGATTCCTGACACCTTGCAGTCCAGGAAAATTTAGAATCTTTAGTCAATAGGGCAAACATGGGATTGGCTATTGTGCTAAAGTTGGGAATAAACCTACGGTAAAAACCAATGTGTCCTAGGAAGCTTCTGACATCAGTCTGAGTTTTAGGAGGAAGAAGATTCTTGATAATTTCCACCTTCTTTGGATCAACCTTGGATCCCTTGAAGAGAGATGTGATGACCAAGAACTATTCCTTCCTTCATCATCATAAAACATTTTTTTGGATTCAAGGATAACTGGTATGTTTCACAGCGAGTTAAAACTCTGTCAAGGTTTTCTAATGTAAAGTCAAAAGTCTGTCCACATATTGTGAAATCATCCATGTATATCTCAACACTGTTGGTAGTCAGATCAGAAAAAATTGCTAAGACCGCTCATTGAAATGTTGTTGGGGCATTACACAAACCAAAAGGTAAAACCCTATAGGCAAATGTTCCCCATGGATAGGTAAAGGTTGTTTTCTCTTGATCTTCAGGTGCAATCTGAATTTGATTATATCCACTAAATCCATCAAGAAAACAAAAGTATTTCTTTCCAGCAAGGGTATCTAACACCTGATCTATGAAAGGTAATGGAAAATGGTCTTTGTATGTCACTTTATTCAGCTCTCTATAGTCTACACATACTCTCATTTTTCCATTTTTCTTAGGAACTATAACCAATGGAGAGACCCACTGGCTATCAAAAATTGGGTAAATGAATCCTACCTCCAGAAGTTTTTCAATTTCTTCCTTTACAATATCCCTTAGGGCAGGATTCAATCTTCTCTGGGGTTGTCTTACTGGCTTGACTTCTTCAGTATAAATTCTGTGGGTGCATATATCAGGGTGAACTCTTGACATATCTTTATAGTCCCAAGCAAAAGCATGAACATGCTTCTGCAAGACAACTATCAATTTTTCTTCCTCTTCCCTAGTAAGCCAGCTGTAAATGTTCAAAAATTTGCCTGGCTGGACTTCTATTTGTTTTGTATTTGGAAGGACTAAATTCACTTCTTCATACCTGGTGATTAGGGAGTTAAGAGGACACTGCTGAGATGGGAGGAAATAAGAAGTTTCTATTTCATTGCTTCCTGATGGAAGCATATCCTGTATGGAACAATGAGAAGGAAAAATCAGGTGATGGTGCCACCCATGTGGTAGTGAAACAGAGTTTTCCTGTGATAGTGCAGATGGTTCACCTTCAAAATTTTGGTTCTCCTCATTCCTTAACAACTGATGGATATTTATTGCTTCCTCTTCTAACCCTTGTTCATGCAGAACATTCATTAGGATAGTTTCATTTTCTAAATTTTCTGTGTCATAGAGGTCTTCTGTGTGTTCCCTTACTACTAAGGTAGCTAGTGTAGAAATAACCTCTTCTGGTTCTTCATCTGAGTCAGAAAACCATAACTGACCTAAAAAATTGCTAGATGGTTTTGCAGGAGGATACAGAGAGATCTATTTTAGATCAATACCATTTGAAATAGTCATTTTTCCAGATCTGCAGTCTATGAAGGCTGTTGCAGTTGCAAGCCAAGGTCTTCCCAAAATGATGGGATATCCATGTGCTAAATTTCTTGGCTGCAAAACCAAAAAATCTATAGGGAATTCCCAAGAAGAGACTTCTATAGGGACATCTTCAATAATACCTTCGAGGTTTTGCAACTGACCTATCAGCCATTTCTAAAACTGTAAATGTGGGGCTGAGATGTTTGAGCTGTAATTGTTTCATTATATCCTTGGTCATGACATTTATTGCAGCTCCTAGATCTACTAAGACATTTGATATTGGTACTGAACCTATGGTAACTGTGATAACTGGACTTCCTGGGTCACTATACTTTGGAGGTACTAGTTTTCCAGACAAGAGATCAACTATCTTTCCTTCAACCTGAATAGTCTTGGGAAATGCTTTCTTTTTCTTCCTGCTCTTCTAATGCACAAATCTCGGATAGTACTTTTAATCACTGGTATATCCTTAATGGCTTGCAATAAGGGCAATGATATAGTTAACTTTCTAAGTTCCTTGACCAGGTCTGACTCAAAATTTTTTCTTGTGGTATTGAATCTTTCAGGATATGGAATTATCCTTGATGAAGGTAATTGTTCTTCCTATGGTTCTATTTTTCTTCTTCTTTCTCTATTGTTGGTTTAACTCTAACTGGTTCCAAAGGTTCTTGCTCTTCATTTTCCTTGATTTTAATTGAAACAGGTTCAGGTATAACTTTTCCTGAATGAAGTTGGATGTTACTACAATCAAGAACATTTATTTCAACATTTTCTTCAGCTTCAGCCACATAGATAGGGGATGCCTGTCTCATGTTGTTTGGATTAGTGACTGATTGAGCTGGAAGTTGAGGTTGTTTCACCTGTTGTGTTTGTTGTGGTTGGTTCTATTTTTCTTGAAATTTTTGATTAGGTGCAAGCAACAAATGTTGAGTTTGACCTTGATTTCTTTGTTGCCTTGGATAGGACTGGTATTGTTGACTCCACTATGGTTGATTTTGCATCCAATGTGGATTATTCTGATTCTGATTCTAGGTTGGGTTGTTTTGATTCCATGATGGATTATTCTGATTCTGATTCCAGGTTGGATTACTCCAACTTGTTTGTGGCCATTCTTGGGAATTTGTCCATTGAGGATAAT
Source organism: Wollemia nobilis (assembly GCA_028583015.1). Classification (NCBI taxonomy): domain Eukaryota; kingdom Viridiplantae; phylum Streptophyta; class Pinopsida; order Araucariales; family Araucariaceae; genus Wollemia; species Wollemia nobilis. The sequence continues at coordinate 5,235,282 of JAQPPZ010017190.1, read as the reverse complement.
TCCAAGGACGTTGGGGTGGTTCTGATTGTCCCCAAGGCATAGTCCAGGGATTATGCCCCCAATTTGTAGGAAAATGAGGGGGATTTTGGTATTGAGAGAAATTTCCCCCTTGTTTTGGTCCAACATAGTTGAGTTCCTCAGTCTAATTTTCTAACATAGTTTTGAGTTGTGGTAGCAGGTGGCATTTATCAGTTGAATGCTTCTTTGAACAGATACTACAAATGGCTGAGATAGATGTTTTATTCAAAGGACATTCCTGCAAAGCATGTTTATTTCTACATCTTGGGCAATAAATTGCCAAAGGTTCTATGGTTTTTGCTTTTGCAGACATTTCCCCCAAAGTTGTGTTCAATTGCACTAGAATATCAGTTTTAAAATTTGCAAGTTCCTCTATTAGGTCCTTCACATCAGTGCCATTTGTACTCTTTTTTCTTCTTCCCTGCTTAGTGCGAGAGTAATTCCTATAGAGACCCATAATTTCCTCATTATTGAGAGTATTTACATCCCCTTTTCCCATCAAATCCAATACTTCTCTGGATTCATCTTGTAATCCTCTCAAAAATATGGTTTTACATAATTCTGGTTCTACAAGTCCACATCTCCTTTGAACAAAGGAGAACCTATCAAGATAGTCTTCTAATGTTTCATCATCTTCCTGTTTAATCTTGAATAACTCATCTTTCCTGTTCCTTACATGACAATACTCCTGATATTTGTCTAAAAACATAGTTTCCATTTGATCCCAAGTTCGGATGGAATTTGGCTCTAAGCTCATGAACCAGCGTAATGCTGAGTCCTTGAGTGTTGAGGGAAAGACCTTAAGTTTTTGATTGTCATTTACATAATCATAGGTTTGACACACTACTTTGAATTCAAACAAAAATTGATCAGGATCTTCAGATACAACACCTCGAAAGGTTGGAAGTACTGAAGGTGAAATGGTTTTCATGGGAGAGTTTTGTGTTGGATTCAAACGGATAGGATATTCAAATGTTCTGGAAGGTTGGGGCATATCCTGATCATCTCCTTCATTATGGACATAGCCATGTTGGCCATCTCTATCTAGATTGCCTCCCTCTGCCATAGTTTCCTGTTCCTTGGGAATAGTTAAACCTATCCAAATTTCACTCTCAAGAGGTCCAAGATCCTCTGTTGATGATGAGTCTAATGATTCTTCTTTCTTAGGATGTTCTAATGATGATGAGACTGGTGATTTTTCTTTCAATATTTTTGGTAGTTCAAACATAGGTGATTCACCCCTTAGGCATGAAGATCTCCTTAATGGAACAAGCCAGGGATCCTTTTGGGTAATTCTACCTTTTTCATCCCTAGACTTACTCATTCATGTTTACTCTTTGAATGACATAAATTATAGGTCAATAGTTGTTACTTTAACCAACTGTTCTATTCAGATTTTATCCTGAATCTTCACAGCTCAGTCTAATTAATAGCTATTGGACTATTGTCACCTTCTAGCAACACAATTCCCTAGCAATGATGCCAAAATGATGCGTAGTCATTATACACATCATTAATTCTCAATGAATTTGTCAATCCAGGGCAGTGTACAAGGCTATCTACGAAAGAAGGGGTGAACAGGGTTATAACTTAGGTCAATCTGGAGCAACAGGTCTTATTGGTGAAACCGATTGTGTGGGGGATTTAGGACATTCCTATCTCTAAATTGCATAAATTAAACCTTAATATAATTGCAGAAATGGAAACTAATCATTAACTACAGAAATGAAATCCTAATTACAATTGCAGAATGAGACCTAATTATGTTGCAGAAATAACAGTTGCAGAATTAGAAGTCTGATTATAATTGTAGAAAGGAAATCTATTTACTTTTGCAGCAATGGAAACCTAATTATAGCATGGAAATGAAACCCTGTCAAGGCTCTGTAATAGAAGGTTGTCAATATTCTATGCAGGGGTTGACAGCAAAACACAAAATGCAAGAAATTACAAAAAATAGCAAATTCTGGAAATGACAGTCTACAATAAATTGAAAGCTTTGTTGAAAGTGGAGATTACAACCAAACCATTAATCACAAGATTAATCTAAACATAAAATAAGCTAAGATTACAAATGCTATTAGTTGTTTACAAAGAAATGAAATGACAAGTTCTACAACTCATTCTGCTACAACAAAATCAGAATAAAAACCTGTTGTTAGTCCTCCTCCTAGGTCTGGAAGTGGCCAACCTCCTTGTCCAGAAGAAGGTATGAGTCTCTCTCTCTCTAGATCTTACTCACACTCATTTACAAGCAATATGAAATAGAAATAGTACACTTTATTGATTCAAGAACATGATTACAATAATTCTGTTGAAAAACCTGTTACAGGACTGTAACAGTCACTTTTCTGATTATTGCCTATTTTCTCCTATATTTCTCTACTCTCTACTTTCTCTATCTCCTACTAGCTCAACCTGAATGGGAGCCATATTTATAGATGTCCTAAGATCTACTTACAAACTGAGAATATCTCAAAATATCTAATCCTATTATGTTGCAACAATTCCTGGGTTTATCCTAGAAGAAGATCAAACTTGATCTTTCCATAAATGGTGGCTTTGGTCGGCAAGGACGACAAAGTCAGATGGGAGATATTTTCCCTTACCCTTTTCAATATTTATTTCCCTTTTTCCAGCATCAAAAATCGGTCAACAAGTCAAAAAGCACATTCTATTTTCATTTCGAAGATAAGTGGCTCATTCCGAAGAGACTACAATTCTCATTCCGAAGATCCGCTCATTTCGAAGACACTGTGTTTTCTCATTTCGAAGATATCTGTTCATTCCGAAGAGACTTCGGAATGAACAAATGTGTGCTCTTTAAATGATTTCCTCTGCATTTCTCAGGTGGGTTATCTCTCAGGATCAGATTTCAATGGTCTTCATCTTTTTCCATATGTGAATTCCATGCCTTGCCATTCATTGGCAGCTGGCTGGAATTTACATTGAAAAACTAGTTTTTGCTGCACAGTAACAGTTTGCTTGCACTATTGCCAGATTTAGGTAAAATAAATGCTTGAGACATATCAAAACATGATTAGTGAAATGCTGCTATCAACCTAAGCATATCTCATTTTAGCAAGTCATAACAAAATAACATAAAACTATGCAAAAAGCTGTAAAAATCAGAATATAGTATTTCAAATACATTTATCATGCAAATAGTTAATACACAACATATTGAATCAACTTAACTAGCATATCAGATTAAACATAAGAGTTTATAGGCAATTTTAGTGTTCAAAACATGTTATGATTGAGGCATTTCCAGGCCTCATCGGCATGTTAGGATCCTCCATCCTAACATTATTATTTAGTATTAGTTAGTATTATTAATCATTTAATTATTATATTATTAACTCATAAAGTGAACCATCACATCTCTTCATAATGTGAACCATCACGTCTCTTCACCAATGTAGCTTTAGGGTAGATATATATATTAGGTTGGCCATTCACACAAATCATCCAAAGAAGAAGAATAAAAGTAGTATTAAATATTTAAAGGAGGGAGCCCCCTATAGTGGCAAAGTGATTACAAGGGAGCCCCTTTTGAGTGGCCTGCGATTACATTTATATTAAATTATTTATTAATTTTATAGTAAGACCTTGGGGTCTTACCATTTGGTATCAGAGCCATGTGGGACCCAACCATGTGGGAATTGCTCAAATATCTTCATCAAAACACTACCGTGCATGAGTATGAAATTTGATTTAAGGATATCACCAAACACAACAAAGGGTGGGGTGAAGCATTTATCATATATTGCTTCACCAAAGGATTGAAAGAAGAAATTAAAATAGAGGTGACAAAGTTCAAACCCTATACCATGATGCAGACTATTGGATTGGTAAAATTAGCTGAAGATAAAATCAAAGCACAATGTCAATTAGGAAAACCACCTATGGGGAAATCTCAAACCACTTACATTGCCCCAAAATCTACACATAATAGAAAGGTAAAAAGCACTTACAAAACCCCAAAAATTAACCCAACCCTACCAATTAAACATCTCAATTTTGAAGAAATGAAAGAACGACAAGCAAAAGGTCTCTACTATCATTGCGATGAGAAATTTATTCACAATCATCAATGTATTACACCTGCACTATATATTTCAGATGCAACTATTCCTTGTAGTTCTCCCAATGATGAAAATGCAATTGAGGTAGACATAGTGACAGATACACCTGATGATAGCACTAAATATGAGGAAGATGAGGAAGATAAGGAAGATGAGGAAGCTAAGGAAGTTGAGAAATATAATGAAGATGTGGAAAATGAGGACAATGAGCAAGCAATACCCAAAGCACCTAATCACAATGATGAAGGCAATACAGTTGATATACCATAAGTGATCGATGCATTAGGTAAGGATGAGGTAGACATTCTTGAAATGACTCATTATGGCCAAACATGCACTCTACAAGAAATACACTTATTTTACTCTTCAATAGTGAGTTATCACCATAGGGTCAAACCTATTAAAAAACAAGGCAGAAAGGTGATTGCACACTCCTCCATTGCCTCTCCCAGGGAACAACAAGAGAATGTAGAAGTTTTACCACCTATTTTTATGCATCATTTTAAGGCATTTGAAGAACCCCAAGGGTTGTCCTTCCCTCATAATCACACATTTACTTATTTTTTTGGCAACCCCCCGCTAACGCTTCATCTTTCTTGAAATCCCTGCCTACAGAAGGATGATATTAAAAGAGTCCAAGAACTTACACAAATCCTTCTTGGAAAACAAAGGACAAAGCTCCTCACTTTGAGCTTTGAGGACAAAGCTCTTTTAAGGAGAATGACATGTTAGGATCCTCCATCCTAACATTATTATTTAGTATTAGTTAGTATTATTAATCATTTAATTATTATATTATTAACTCATAGAGTGAATTATCACATCTCTTCATAACATGAACCATCACGTCTCTAACCAACGTAGCTTTAGGGTAGATATATATATATTAGGTTGGCTATTCACACAAATCATCCAAAGAAGAAGAATAAAAGTAGTACCAAATATTTAAAGGAGGGAGCCCCCTATAGTGGCAAAGTACTTACAAGGGAGCCCCATTTTGAGTGGCTTGAGATTACATTTATATTAAATTATTTATTAATTTTACAGTAAGACCTTGGGGTCTTACCACAAAGCGCCATTTCACACTTTTAAATCACTAACATCATCTTTTGTGGCCTTGATTCTGTGGAATCAAATTCTAGTATGAAATGCACTAAGGAGTGAGTGGGATGTATTTCGATGTCAATCCATTCACTAACTTTCCTTTTTGGGTTTACACAAATTACAATCTGCAAGAAAAGTATGCTGACATCATATTTTCCTTAGCCAAAATGCAAAATCACTAATCCGCACTGAAGCTAGTGCAAATAAGACTGTCGCCATTTCACTCCAAAAGTAGTGTTTTTGGCCTTCATATATTCATTCTGCATCGAAGCTAGTGCAAAATAGATTTTGTATCCATTCCACACTCTTTGTAGTGTAAAATTGCCTTTATCACCATTCTACACCAAATTACTTAGCAGAATCGAGACTCTGACACTTAGTCGCTGGAGCAACGAACAACCATTGCCATTCTGCACTTCTTTTCATGTTGATGTCATCATCGTCCAAAATTTTTGCAAAATCAGTTTTTGCCTATAATCCGCTTTCAAATACACTATAAACTAAGCAAAATAGAATTTAGCTCATTTAAGGTGCAAATACATTAAGTATTGAGTGGATTTTGGAACTCTGATTGCGGATCCACTCCAAAGTACACTAGGTGATGTCCAGAATGGAATTTTCTCATGCCTTAGAATAATTTTCAATGCTTTCTAAGGATGTGGCCATTTGGTCCTACACTAACTTCACCATGACTCTTCTCCATAAGTCTTCTTCCACGGTATTATTTTCTTGCACAAGAAACTAATATTTGCACTATGAAGGCACACCAACCTTCGAGAAACAAAGTTGGAGTCTCCTAGATTTCTATTGTAGGAGGTGTCCCAATCATCTGAAAATTATTTTTGTACAACAAAAGAAACTTTGGGAAATAGTAACAAATTCCAGATATCCTGAATGATCTTCACTAGATGATTTGTCAATCTAGTGGATTGAATGTTTTTTTTTTTAATTTACACGATGGAATCGATAGCCGCCACAAATTTGGTCAGGCTGTCCAGCTTTTTATGGTCACCATAGTATTCTGTGTTGTCCGCCCTAGAAGCCGCCACACAGATCTTCGTGCAGTCTGCCCCTATAACCACCATGCCATAAACATTTTAAACCTTTTACGCCGCTGAAAGCACCAGGAAAGGGACAAGCGTTCAGTCCGGTGAGGCCCGATATTTGAACCTTGGACTTCCACCCGCCTTATGGGGTTTGGATGAACCAATTGGTCTACACCTCGGACCTCTAGTGGATTGAATGTTGAGTCCTAGTCTTCATGAGTTTTTCCTACAACTCTGTGGAAAGACTCTAGCCAAATGTAATCTCAATATTTCTAGAATTGAGATTTTTTTTAGTCCTTTCTTGTGGCTCTCCCTAATTCTACCACCTAGACTCTTCTGAGAGTTTTTGATAGTGGTTGGTCCAGTAGTGTGTCATGTTGATAAAAATATTAGGCTCAATGACAATGATGGTTTTCCTATTGATCTACTATTGCTAGATCTATTGTGGATCTGATACCACTGTTAGCTTTTGATGCAGTATGCAGTGGGAGATAATAATAACAAGATGAAGAATAATACAAAAGAAAGTAAATCTATGAGATGACTAAAATATGCTATAAATAGAAATTAAGGAAATGAATACAATGTAGCTATAGAGGAAATGGACACTCCATGAACAAAGCTACCAGACTACATTACACCCATCACAAATATATGGTGATCTACACAGCACTAGGCTACTACCTACGAATATGCTCTGAGTTTCTATATAATGCTTTTTATAATGAGACCCCTTTTATATAGGAAGATAGGTTCCTTGGCCAACACTCTACCTTGTTATCCAAGGGAAACCTTCCACATATACAACTTGCACATTAATACTTGTGCATTTATTACATTGCATGAAGTAACTAGATAACTTCCCCCTAAAGTAATCTAATATCCTAAGTGTGTACCTAGGAAGGTACATTTACATGACCCAAATGATGTAATATAATATATTTCTCACACAAATTCAACGTATTTCAATCTTCTTCACATACAATATTTCACTTCTTATACATCATTGTTTGTTATCATACTTCATTTCTTTTTGCAAACTACATTTTGACTAGCATGGCAAGTATGCATCAAAACCAACAGGATCATATGCATCATCATATATTTAGACCATTCATAACATGCATCAAAATCAACATAATCACATGCATTATCATACATTTTCATTTAGATCATTCACAACATACATCAACAAAAGAGAAAAAATGTGCAAGTTGCCACTTACACAGATCCTCCTAGATGCTCCATCATTGTCTCTACACACAAATTTCACTCTATGGGTAGCAAGTGCAATTTATCTCCAAAGCTCCAAACCAGAAAGTTGAACAATAAAAATTACTTGGTTTTTACTCCACCCTCGATTTTTTTTTATTATTTGTGGAAAACATCCCAAAAGGGATGCCACTTTTGGATAAGACCCAAGGAGGCAGGGGTATCCATTCCACCAAAAATGCCCAGGACTCGGACCTAGCCTACCACCTTTGACATACTCAAGGAGCAAACAAACACATAAAACCAATTTAAAAATAAGTAAATAACAACAAAAATAATAAAATAAAATAAAAAACATGCTCCTTGAGTGTGTCAAAAACAAAAGCACAACCAAACACGCACAATAAGAAAAAATAAACCACAACACAAACCACATAGAAAAACACAAGAACCACATAACAAAACACAAACAAGACAAAAACAACAGAACACTACAAAGACATAACCCAAAAAAAACATGAAAAATAAACACAACCAAAACCTAAAAAATAAAGTAAATAAAATAAAAATAAAAATAAAAAACAACCAACAACAAACAATAAACAAAAACAAAAAACATAGAAAACACTCACACATAAAAACATGAAATAACACAAACAAAGAGAAACCCAAGAACAAGAACATAAAAAACACAAGAACAATAACAAAAAACATAAAAAAAAAACAAAAGAACAATAACAAAACAACAAAAACACAAGAACAACGAAAAACAACAAACAAAACAAAAAAAAGAACCCACCCACCTTAAAAAACTAAACAAAAAAAAACAAAGAAGAAAAAAGAAAAAAAAAAAATGAACAAAACAATGACCTATCTAGACCAGAAGACTATTAAGGCAAGAATCAACAGAGGAAACAAAATAAAGAATAGAATGAGCTAGGGAACTAAAAAAACTGAATGAACCAAAGAGAAGCAAAAAAAAAAACAAGAAGAAACTAGGTACCTTCAGAACTGGAGCCATCCAAAGAAATGATAGAAAGAAGAGCTTCCCTAATTTGAGAAGCCCACCATATAGGAGGGTGGCCATAACAAGTAAGATCACCTTTGTCCAAAGCCCAATTAGCTAAAGCATCAGCACTCTTGTTTTGATCTCTGACCACATGATTGTAATCAACTTTCAAAAATCCCATCTGGATTAACTGAATCTTCTCAATAATTATTTTTATTCTCCAATCCACCTTATGATTCTTAGAAGGAGTCTTCAAGAGATTAATCATAAGTTGAGAGTCAGACTCAACTAACACCTTTTCCCATCCAACCTTAGTAGCCTCCTGAAGGCCTTTGAGGATACCATACCCCTCAACAAGGTTATTGGAAAGAATACCCAAATTCTCAGCAAAAGTAAAAACCAGGGAGCCATATGAAAGTCTACCAATTCCTCCCACACTAGATTTTCCAGGGTTCCCTCTAGAGGCTCCATCAGTATTGACTTTTCCAAAATCCTTAGGAGGAGGTTGCCAATTTCTAGTCCTATCCATCTTACTAATACTCACATTCCCTTTAAGTTGGTTGCCCTTAGAAGGTTTAATATTCAATCTTTGCATCACTTGATCCCATCTTTGGTGGGAGTTTTGGGGGTGATTAAGGAGTTGATGGACTGATTCAACTAAGTTGGCTATGGTATTTTTCCAAATATAGTGAATATCCTTCCTATCTTGATTAAAAATTTGGTTGTTCCTTTCATTCCAAATATTCCAAAGAAGAATGGTAGAACCCATCCAAACTAATTGCCTAATAAAATGATCAACACCCTCTTGATTAGGCCAATCCCTCCAAAGCTGTTCAAAAGTAAAAAAATTGGACCACTGTAAGCCAAGTAAAGTGGCCATTCTCCTCCATAGCTCGGAGGCTAAAGTACACTCAATAAAAATATGGTTGATATTTTCTACATTCTCTTCACACATTTCACATCTAAAAGGGCCATGAAAACCACGCTTCATAAGTTGCTCACCAGTAAGCACCCTACGATGCAATAAAAGCCAATTAAATAACCTCACCTTAGGCCAAAGATTTTGAGCCCACAATTGAGAAAATATGTCAGAAGAATGGTTGGGATTATTATGGCATAAGGTCAAATAACCTTGAGCAACGGAATACTCACCCTTAGTAGTGTTGTTCCATCCAAAACAATCTTTTTCATGGGACCAAGAGAGGGATCTCATATGAAGGATGCCTTGGATATCTTGTCTTTGCCTTTCTGGGATTTGAATAGGCTAGTCCTCAATAGGGATCCAATATCTACCAACCTTTGAATTACCAGTATGGTACCGACAGTAATTAGCCACCTTTATCCAATTAGCTCGGTGAAGCTCCTCCATCAAAGGCCTCCAATCGGGAAACTAAGTTATCAAAGGCTTGTGACCATCCCAAGAATCTATCCAAAAATTTGCATGTTGACCATTATGAATGATCCAAAATAATGTTTTCTTTATCAAATCCTCACCAGTCTTAAGAACTGCTAAAATGGGAGAACCTTTGGTAGGAAGTTGATAGTGAACAAGGTCTTCAAGACTTTTGTTCTCAGCATATTTAGCACGAAGATTATTGGCCCAAAGAGCATTGGGGTTATGCAACATCCTCCAATATAATTTAGCAGCTAAAGCTTTGTTGTTATTAATTGAAGACCGGAATCCTAACCCCCCTTCACTCTTAGGAAGACATAAAGTATCCCATTTCACCAAGGCCCATTTTCTTTTCTCCTTAGTACCACTCCAAAGGAAACGATGACTGATTTGATCCAATTCTCGAAGAACAGCATTTGGGATATTCAAAATGGAAGAAACATAAATAGGAATAGCTTGAAGGACTGATTTTACCAAGGTGATTCTACCCCTAGAAGAAAGCCACTTGTTGGTCCACTTTCCAATTTTCTTCTTGACTTTGTCCAACAACCAATTCCAATATTTATTTTTCTGCCTTTGAATATTTATGGGAATACCTAAATAAGTGATTGGAAGAGAGGTCTTCTTATATCTTAATTTATCCAAGACCATGGATTCTTGTCTAGCAGAGCGGTGAAAGAAAATAACTTTAGATTTGTCTTCATTGATCAATTGCCTAGTAGCCTTAGAAAAATAGCTAATGATTTGCTTAATATTAGAAGCTTCCTTAATTGTAGCTTTACCTAAAAGAGTAGAGTCATCCACAAATTGAATATGAGAGATAGGTCTAGCTCCATGAGCAATGGTAACTCCCTCAAGGGTTTTGTTTTCCCTCTTTTTGGTTATAGTCCTACCCAAGCATTCAGCAAGAATGATGAATAAATAAGGGGATAGCGGGTCACCTTGCCTAATACCTCTGGAAGCTAGGAAATACTGAGAAGGCCTACCATTTATAAGAACTAAGTAGGAAACTGAAGAGATACATCCCATAATCCAATCCATCCAATCCTTAGAGAAACCAAATTGCCTCAAAACTTTGATAAGGAAGTTCCAATCCACTCTGTCATAAGCTTTGGATAAGTCTAACCGAATGAACATAGAAGGAGAATTTTGCATATCCATGGAATGGATGGCTTCTTGAGCAAGAACTATCTCATCTACTATTTGACGTCCTTCCACATATCCCCCTTGCTCTAGGGAAATAATCTTATGCAAAAGAGGCTTCAACCTTTCTGCCATGATTTTAGTAATGATTTTGAGAAGAACATTACATAAAGCAATAGGTCTAAAAGCTGAGATATGATCAACCTCTTGAGCTTTTGGAACAAGAGTAATATAAGTTTTATTGATAACCTTTAAAATTTCTTTGGCTTTCTTGGCTTCTTCCACCACCTCTAATAAATCAACATGAAGGATATCCCATAACTCTTGGTAGAACTCAATAGGAAAACCATCAGGACTTGGGGTTTTCCCTTTTTGCATTTTAAAAACTACTTGTTGAAGCTCATTGATAGTAACAGAGGCGAGTCAAAATAGAGTTCTCCTCGAAGTGATAAGAGAAGGGATTTCTTGAAGAACATTTTGTTGAGAAGTTGAGTCAAGAGGAGTAGCAACAAAAATATTGGAAAAGTAATCAACAACAATAGAGTTCATGCCATCCCAAGTATAAACAACATCTCCAGTATCTGAATTTAAGGAAGAAATAAAGTTGTGAGATCTTCGAGCAAGAAGAGATTTGTGAAAGAAATTTGTGTTTCGATCTCCTTCTTTGAGCCATTGAATTCTAGATTTTTGCTTCCATAAGATTTCTTCTCTTTTTTCCCATTCCTCTAACTGAGTTGTGAGTTTAATTTCATATGCACTTATCTTCTCTATGAGGCCATCTAAACAGATTTTCTTATTCAAATTTTCAATATGAGCAATAACTTCATGTTTTTTTTATGAACATCCCCAAACTCTTTCCAGTTCCAAGTCTTGATTTTGGATTTAATGTATTGTAGTCTTTTGGCAAAACATAACATCTTAGTCCCATGCCTAGGTTTACCTTCCTTCCACCATTTTTGCACATGAGGTCTGAAGGAAATGTCTCTAAGACACATTAATTGAAAACGAAAAGGAGAGAAACTCACATTGGTTTTCCACATTTCCACCATGACTGGCCAATGATCCGAACCAACATTATTAAGAGTCTTCACTTTAGGAATGTGACCATGGATTAAGAAATTTTTAGAGCAAAAACCTATCCAATCTCTCCATTATACAAGCTATGCCTTGCCTTCTATTAGACCAAGTCATAAGGCCATTATCTGGTTGGATATCCACAAGATGGAGGTTTGCAATATATTCACTCATGAGGTCAGTGCTTTTGTCCAAATTTCTATTTCCCCCCATTTTATCATCCAGAGAGAAGATGGTATTGAAATCTCCTCCGATCAAGATCCAAGATTTAGGAAAATGAGAGATAATATGAGTAATATCCTTCCACTGTCTTCTTTTTTCCTCCAAAGAATTCGGGGCATAAACAGTAATGCATAGCATAATCTGGTTGGAATGTCTACTTTGAATAGCTATAGCCAACAAACCCCAACTGCCAACCATATGGTGAATAACTACCTCTTTTGGGTCCCAAATACAAGTAATGCCACCCAAAGTCCCTTGGGAACTAAGGGAAACCACTTTTCCAACTGGCCAAATTTTACTGGCAATTAAGTCCATATCCTCCATTGACATCTTTGTTTCTTGAAGGAAAACAAGATGTGGATGATTTATCCGAATCATTCTTCTAATTTCATTTTGTTTTGAAAGACTCCCTTTGAGTCCTCTAATATTCCGAGTGATGATCTTCATTAATACCAGGGCTAAAAAATTTGGGAAGGGCATTAATTTTACCTTCCTCTACAAGATTTTCACCTTCTTTTACCATATGATATTGATTGGTCTTGCGACCTATTTTTTGATTGGAATACATGGACATAGAATTTTCAGCTAAGTTTTTTTCCTTTTCTTTATCTTAGAAACTTTGCATGCAAATTATTATAAAGTATTTATCAAATCTTATATTTGCTATAGGATATTTAGATAAATTTCAATAGATTTTGAGTTTTAGTTTCCTTTCTATGGACCAATATATAGTTAAATCCTTATAATCATCTCTAATGGTATAGGTTAGTGAGGGCACCTAAGAGAGATCCTTGTTGCTCTAAGATAGGGTATTTTTTATTAAATTTAATGCGTATTGTCCAGGGACTTCAACCTTGAGAAAATGGATTGATAGGAGTTGAAATTCTCCAAGAGTGATTCTATCATTTCTTCACAAAGGTTTCTTCCTAGCCATTTTTATTCTAGGTAAGAAAGAGAAAAAATCCTAAAAAGGAGTCCTTGGTTTATGGGAAGAGCAGGAATATTCCTTACCTGTTGGTGTGAAGGCCTTTTACCCGATAATGTAAATGTATCCTAGTAGAAATTTGGGTTAGGATGTTTGGGTTACCCATTGAATTTTGGAAAATAAATACCTTCAAGGCAATAGGCAACACTCGAGGAGAATTCCTTGATATTTTAGATATGAAAAAAGATGGATTCTTGGCTATTTATGCTCAGATATTAGTCATGATTGATATAAGTAAAGCTTTACCAGAATAAATTACTAAGTGTTGGCATTAAATGACTATTTAATCAAACATTTGTAATATGGGTCAAAGTCCAAGGATGAGGTTTCAATGTGTATGTAATGATGAGGTATCACCTTACATGCACATGTAAGTTGATAGCAACAAATTCTAGGGTTTGCCTTGTAAAATATGCAATGTAGTATTTATTTAAGATTGTTAATGGAAAAGTGGAATATTTGGACATCAACCAAGGGGGGAGTTTTTCCTTGTTATTCTCTTGTTTTGTTTTTGCATATTTATTTTGCTACTCTTATTTATGTTTAGCTCTCTTCATTTAGTATCAATGTCATGTTCAGTTTTAACATTTGGTATCAGAGCCTATGGTCTTGAACTTGGGTATTTTATGGTATTGTATGAAGAGATGCAAGGGTTTATGACTTGTGGTAGATCTGGTGAGCTTTTATAGAAATAGATATATGTTAGATCTATTGAGCTTTGGTAGCAACAAATCTAGTGAGCTTCAACAATAGTAGATCTAGTGAGCCTCACCAGCAATAAATTTGGTGAGCTTCACCAGTGGTAGATTTGGTGAACTTCAACAATGGTAGACCTGGTGAGCTTTGATAGTGATACTATGTTTTATCTATATTCATATTTTTAATTTTCATGGGTGTGAGATTTACTAGCGATATATATGGTGAGATATAACAACAACAAATCTGGTGAGTTTCGGCAGTGGCAAATCTGGTGAGCTTTGGCAGTGGCAAAGCTGGTGAGCTCTAATATTGATTGACCTGGTGAGCTTTGATAATGGTACTATGTTTTATCTATATTCAGATGTATATTTATTATGAGTGTAAGCTTCGATAGTGGTATATCTGGTGAACTTCAATAGTGGTAGACCTGGTAAGATTTGATGGTAGAACTATGTTTTATTTATATTCAGATGTTTATTTTTTGAATAGGTGTTGGATTTTAAGGCTAGAAATGCTTGTTCTAATGGTTTTATTATGCAAGTTGCAGAGGTTTCCATGCATGAGATTTCATTTTGTAGTTGGTATTCTTCTTATTTTAGTGTGTTGTGTAAATCTGAAACCTCAAATACGTGTTTTACAAAGTTGCTAAAGAATGTATGATATGGTTTATTGGTTGTGCGACAAGTTTAGGGTATAAGTATTAACTACTATAACTAGTGTAGCTTGTACTTGAAGAAGCTATTGTAAATGGTGTAGTTGGATTATTGAATAGTGTAACTGGTGTAGCTTTTAGGGTTGTTAATGATATTGTAACTGGTATAGTTTTACCCAAAAGAAAGTGGTGTCAATGCTAGTGGTGGTTTTCTAGTATAATGTTCTTATAGTTAGCTCCAGTAATATTTGTAATATTTTAAAAGTAGTTTTTTGGACTCTTTTGTTACCCTACATGTATATGGTTGAGGTTAAGATGTGAAGTTGATATGTTTAGGATTTTAGAGGTAGCTTGTAGGGTGGCTAGGTATTGGAACAACTGGATATAGATGGTGGAAGTTATAGGTCTAGAGGCTGGTATTAATCAGGTTAAGGCTACTTGTCTTCCAAAGGACTGGTTTTAGC
Organism: Wollemia nobilis; assembly: GCA_028583015.1. Taxonomy (NCBI): domain Eukaryota; kingdom Viridiplantae; phylum Streptophyta; class Pinopsida; order Araucariales; family Araucariaceae; genus Wollemia; species Wollemia nobilis. The sequence continues at coordinate 5,220,173 of JAQPPZ010017190.1, read as the reverse complement.
TTGTGCCCATGAAGATTTCTGTCAAAAAATTATTGCTTGTACTACATAATTACAAATATATCATTAAGGGTGGATTTTGACATTAAATACCTATGCAATCACACATTTTTAATATGGGTCAAAGTCCAAGGATGAGGTGACAATGTGAATGTAAGGATGAGGTATCATCTTACATGCATATATGAGTTAGTAGTGGCAGATGCTAGTGTTTGCCTTGCAAAACATGCAATGTAGTATTTATTTGAGATTTCTAATGGAAAAAGTGGAATGTTTGGACATCCTCCAAAGGGGGCTTCCCTTGATATTCTTTTATTTTGTGTTTGCATCATTATTTTGCTACTCCTTGTTATGTTTAGCTCTCTTCATTTGGTATCAATGTCATGTTCAATTTTAAAATTAAGTATGGGGATACGATGTGGATCCAAACCATATATTATGAAAACATATCTTTTAGATGTAGAAAATGTCATGAGGTGGGGTATATTGAGAGATCATTCCCTAATAAGAACCCAAGAGAATCATATGTAGAAAACCACAAGAGAAACTTACAAGTGGTTATGGATGAAGATGGTTTTCAATTTCCAAAAAATAGATTTATAAAAATGTAAGAAAATAAACAATGGAGACCAGTAAGGAAGGATATTGGAAGAAATACCAATTCTTTTGAGGATTTAGCTTATCAATAAAAAGTAGATCAAAACTTAGAGAACATAGTATAACAATTTTAACATATTAACAAGGAATCATCTATTCAATATGATCTTGATTTAAGGAAGAACATTCTTGATGAACCTAAGCAATGTGTCTCATCAAATTTTGAAGACTCTCTTGAAGTACCATGCACCATTCAAGAGAAAAAATTGGTAAAGAAAATGCAATTTTAGAAGTTAATACCTCTACCATTAATAATTAAATACCAAAAAATGAGTAGGACAAGTCAAAATATTCTATAATAGAGCTAGGAGAGGACAAATATGATGAAAAACAAAATTGTAAAATAATATTTAGGAATAGAATAATAAGACCTACTCCTGATATAGGCAAGGAAAAAAGAGGAAAACCATCAAATTATCAAGCAAGATCCAGGGAAGCAAGAGCAAACATAGAGAAAGGAACACAAACTAAGTTGGTTGAACTTCTCTTTACCAAACAACAAAATGATATTGGTAATACACAAGTGGGACCAAAATCCCCTAATGAGACATGATTTTCATATCATGGAATATAAGGGGTGCTAATTCCCCCTCAAAGCAAAGGTGTATTAGGGACCTATGTTTAAGTAATAAGCTTGATATTATTTGTATTCAAGAAGCTAAAATGACAAAAGAAGAAGTTTCAAAAACTATGAAAGCAGTATGGGATGCTATGGATTTTAAAGGAGTAGCAGGGAGAATTCTAACTTGTTTGAATCCTTCTAGAACCTCTTGTGTAACCATTCATAAAACTAGGTATTTGATAGCCTCTTTAATCACTTGTTATTTTGTAGATTATTCATCCTTATCAATATCTATGGACCTACAAATGAGCTAGGTAAATTAGAAGTTTAGAGTGGTATTGAAGCCTTTATGAGAAGTAAATACTAAGAAACCTAATTCATGATCATAGGAGATTTTAATGCCATAACCAAGCTAGATAAAAAATCTAGGGGAATTAGGAAATTAATCCAAAGTATGAGATATTTCTCAAGTTTTATTCAAAATAATAATCTATGGTAGGTTGAGTTTGAATAATACAACTGTACTTGGACCAACATTAGGAGACACCAAAACCTAATAGCAAACAAAATAAAAATATGTATAATCTCTGATCATTGGCTAGATGAAGGAACTTGTGCTAAAATTAATACCTTAACAAGGATTGGTTCATATCATTTGTCAATAAGAGTTAATATGGTGGTAAGTGAATTCAAAAAAAGATGATATTTTTAATATGAGCAGATGTGGGGATACCATCCTCAATTTGTTGATATTAGCTCAAATGTGGAATTCTTCAGGTATTGGTGGGTTGTATGCTCTTCAAAATAAAATTATATCTATGACATCTAGATTAAAAGAATGGAACAAGAACACTTTTGGAAATATTTTTGAGAAGAAATAAGAACTAAAAGATAAAATTTCAAAATTTCAAAATTTCTAAAAGGTGATCATAATAATCCAAGCTCAAAGGAAAGGAAGTTGCTTAGTGAATATCATAATATTTTGAGTAAGGAAGAGATATTTTGGAGATTAAAATCAGGACAAACATGATTTAAAGGAGATAAAATACACAATTTTTTTATAGGATGGCTATAGTACAGATATCAACATCCAAAATTAGTAGAATTAAATCAATAGAAGGGGTTTGGATTGAAGGTCAAAGTATAAGGAGATGTATTAAAGTGGAATTAAATTCCAACATATTAGAAAATATGTAAAGCATTTTTATCAAAATATTATGGGATTAGAGGAGACTGAAGTTCTTAATGATAAACTTCTTCAAGATGTTCCTTTTGTTATAATGAATGAAGATAATACAAAACTGATGGAGCCTATTACTCTATAAGAAGTTCATTTAGCTCTTTTATCTTTTAATAAATATAAATCCCTAGGTCTAGATGGGCTCTCTACAACTTTTTACCAACATAATTGGGATATAGTGAAGGATTATTTATTGGTGGTAATAGAATAGTCTAGGGTAAAATAATACATATCTTATAAAACAAATGAAACATATTTTACCCTAATTCTAAAAAAAAGATGCTAAATTGTTTGATTTTGTTAGACCCATAAGCCTATGTAATATGACATATAATATTATCTCCAAAGTGATGGCAAATATATTAAGATCATTGCTAGGCAACATCAATTTAAAAGAGCAAGGAGCATTTGTGAAAGGGTGATAAATTCTATATGGGATCATAGTAGCTCATGAAGTTATACATTCAACAACTTCAAGAAAAAAGAAAGCAATGATCTTAAAACTTGATATGATTAAAGCCTATGATAGGGTAAAATGGTATTTTATTTTTGCAGTTTTAGAAAAGTTTATATTCAAGAGGAAAAGGGTTAGATGGATTAAAGCTTGTGTCTCTAAAGTTTCTTATTCAGTTTTGGTCAATGGGTTAGTAACATAATATTTTAAAGCCAAGATATGCTTTAGACAAGGAGATCCTCTATCTCCTTATTTGTTCATTATTATGGCAGAGGTTTTGAGTAGGAACTTAAATAAGGCTTACAAATGTAGGCTCATAAGTGGACTTAAGGTTAGTAATAACATCAACAACATCACCCATCAATGGTTTATAGATGATGGAGATCATTTTGAAAGGCCAAAGATAAATGAGGCCAAAGCTTTGAATAAATGTTTAAAGGAATACAAAAGAGCTTTAGGGTAAAATGTTAATAGGTGAAAATCTAAAATTTACTTCTTTAACACTCCAACTAAAATCAAAGCAAGAATTTTTTGGTTACTTCAAATGGAGGAGGAAATTTTTTCAACAACTTATCTAGGGATGCCTTTATTTGAGGTGAGAATGAGGATAAAATTAGGGAATCCAGTTATTAGTAAAGTCAAAAATAAACTTCCAGCTTGAAAATGTATATGGTTATCATTAGAAGGAAGAGTGTAGTTAATTAAATCGGTCTTACAGGTCATTCCAACATATTATATGTCCTCATCGGACTAAACGCTTATCCCTTTCCTCATGCTTTTAATGGCGTAAAAGTTTTAAAATGATTATGGCGTGGTGTTTATAGGGGTGCACTACGTGAAGATCTGTGTGGCAGCTCCCAGGGTGAACATCATAGAGTAATGTGGTGGCCATAAAAGTCAGACAACCTACTCAGATTCGTGGTGGCTATCGATTCCACCATGTAAATTCAAAAAAATATATATTATATGTCATTGTATTCTATGCCAAAATTAGTTGAAATTTTTTTAATCTATATTATGGGATCATTTTTATGGTCAGGTTTACATGATAAAATAATTTTTTTCTGGTGAAGTTCTTACAGATGCGAACTTAGCTCTTACGGAAAAGTAATATGGAGATTGTACAAAGAGAGTCAAAGAAAATGGGCAGGAATTTATCTAAGTATGTTGATCCCAATGACCCAAGTTTAATATATACTGCATTCTCTCTACCAAATAGTTATGTGATAATGAATCACATTCAACTTAACTTTCAGTAGCAACATGATTACAATATATAGAACTTGATCGCAATGAATCAAAGCTCAACTTAGACACAGGTACATATATTATGCAACAAAGTCTATACTTAGAATTTTTCTAACTTCATCCACTATATGCTTTAACAATGCTAACATAGAGGAGATTAATAATGAACAAATAGCCAACATAGGTACGTAGAATCAATAACCAACATTCTCCCCCTTAAAGTTGAGAGGGCTGACAAGACAGTCTCTCAGCTTTACATATTGAGCTTTAGCAACTCCTTTGGTGAAGATATCTGCTATGTTGTCCAAAGTGCTGCAATGTCGTAGCTCAACCACCTGTTTCTCCACCATGTCTCGAATGAAGTGATACTTCATATCAAAGTGCTTTGACCTGCTATGGTGGATAGGATTATGTGCCAATTGGATGGCACTCATATTGTCATAGTACAATCTTGTAGGACCACTTTGTTGCTCTCCAATTTCTTCAAGGACTTTTCTCAACCATAAAGCTTGAGTACTAGCATTTGTGATTGCTATATACTCAACCTCAGTAGATGACAATGCTACAACAGTCTGCTTTTTGGAACTCCATGTAATTAGTCCTGACCCAAGACTAAAACAATTCCCTGAAGTAGATTTTCTATCATCTATATTGCTGCCCCAATCACTATCACTAAAGCCAACTAATTTTACAGAATTACATTTGTGGTAATGGATCCCAAAATCCAATGTACCCTTTACATATCTCAAAATTCTCTTAGTTGCTTGTAGATGAAGTTCAGATGGATCAGCCATATACCTTGAAACAAGAGAAACAACATACTGAATATCCGGCCTTGTGTTGGTGAGGAACATTAGACTCCCAACCATGCTCCTGTAAGTGGTCATGTCAACTTTTGGTGCTCCATCATCTTTGCTCAATTGGATCCCATGACCCGTTGGAGTTGCAACAGGCTTGCATTGCTCCATAGCAAATTTCTTGATCATATCTTGAGCATATTTGTGTTGACATATGAAGATCCCTTTACCTGTTTGATGTACCTCCATGCCTAGGAAGTAATGCATTAAACCTAGATCTTTCATTTCAAATTCTTTCATCATGGAGTGTTTGAACTCCTCATTCATCTTAGCACTACTACCCATGAATATTAGATCATCCACATATAAACATACAATGAGAATATCTTTACCTTGTTTCATGTAGTAGAGAGTAGGTTCACTTTTGCTCCTAGTGAATCCATACTTTTGAAAGTAGCCATCAATGCGTGAGTACCATGCCCTTGGTGCTTGCTTGAGGCCATACAATGCTTTCTTTAGTTTGTAGACAAGGTTCTCCTTACCTTGTTCTTCAAATCCTTGAGGTTGTTGCACAAAAACCTCTTCATTCAAGTACCCATTGAGAAAGGCACTTTTAACATCCATGTGCTGAATTTTCCACCCTTTGTGGGCAGCCAAAGAAAGTACTAATCTGATTGTCTCCTGTCTAGCAATAGGAGCAAAGGTCTCCTCATAGTCAATCCCATACTTCTGAGTGAACCCTTTTGCTACTAGTCTTGCTTTGTGTCTTTCAATGCTTCCATCAGCATTGAATTTGGTCTTGTAGACCCATTTGCATCCAACACATTTCTTGCCCTTAGGAAGCTTCACTAGCTCCCAAGTATCATTCTTTTTTATAGAGGTCATTTCCTCTTTCATGGCTTGTTGCCATACATCAAAATTACATGCTTTTTCATAACTAGATGGCTCTAGCTCTACACTAGTCATTAAAGCATAATTGACAACATCTCCCTTAGGCTCTTGGGAGTCATCATCACCATACATATGCAGATTTTCAAGTCTTTTCAAAACTGCATTCATTTCACTAGCTTGACTTCTAGTGTATCTTTTCTGGAAATTCTTATCCAACATTTGAAAAGATGGATGGTGCTGAAGTGTTCTCTTACCTCTTGATGGAGAATCAATATCCATTGGTGAAGAACTTACTGATATTTGTGGAGAAGGACTTGGAGTAGCATCTGTTGTACTTGAAGTAGTACTCATACTTGGGCTTGGAGGACTTCCTTTGCTATTTTTGGGCTGCACTTGCTGCACTTGAGAGGAACTTGCATCATGAGATCCATCATCAACAAAAAGTTTTTGATGACCCCATTCTCCCCCTTCATCAAAAATTACATCCCTGGAAAGTACAATTTTATGTGTTTTGGGATTGTAGAGCCTATATGCTTTGGAAGACTCACAATATCCAACAAAAATACATGCTTGAATTTTGGGGTCAAGTTTCTTTCTTTGCTCATCAGGAATGTGGGCATATGCAAGACAACCAAAAACCTTAAAGTGTTTTACATTTGGCTTTTTGCCATACCATCCTTCATAAGGAGTAATCCCATCTAAACTAGAAGTAGGACTCCTATTCAAAATGTAAACACTAGTTCTTACAACATCAACCCAATACATGTTACTTAGATGCTTAGTTTGAAGCATTGATCTAGCCATTTCTACTATAGTGTGGTTCTTTCTTTCAGCCACACCATTTTGTTGTGGGGTGTAGGCAGTTGTGAATTGCCTTTTGATCCCACAATATTTACAATATTTTAGAAATGCATTAGATGAATACTCTCCTCCTCTATCAGTCCTTAGACTCTTTACAACAAACTCACTTTGATTCTCTACATTATTTTTGAAATCTATGAAACAATCAAAAGCTTCATCTTTAGTTTTCAAAAAATAAATCCAACACATCCTAGAGAAATCATCAATGAAAGTGAGAAAGTAAGAGTTGTTACCAATGCTTTTGGTTTGCATTGGACCACAAATGTCCGAATGCACCAATTGGAGTGGATGGCTAGCTCTCCATGCTTGTCCTCTTGGAAACTTGGATCTTGAGTGCTTTCCCAAAGCACACCCTTCACACACCTCCTTGTGTTCATCAACTTTTGGAAGTCCACTCACCATAGCTTGAGAAGTCAACATCTTCAAGCTTACAAAATTGAGATGACCATATCTCAAGTGCCAAAGCACACTTGGATTAGAAATAGCAACACTAGCAAGTTGAGCACCTCCTTGTTCCCCAAACTTAAGAGGAAACAACCTATTATTTGTCATAGGTACTTGGGTAACAACTCTATTACAATTGTTCTTATCAAAAATTACACATTTGCCTTCATAAAAAACAAGCCTATAATTTTTCTCCATCATTTGTCCAACACTAAGCAAGTTATGTTGGAGTTTGGGGGTGTAATAGATGTCATTTACCTTCTTGGTGCCTTCTTTTGTTGGAACCTCCATGGCTCCAATACCTTCAACTTGTAGGGCTTTGTCATCTCCCAATTTGATCTTTGATTTGTAGGAGGAATCCATAGTAGCAAAAAGCTCTTCTTTGCCACTCATATGATTGGAACAACCAGTATCCAAAATCCAAGTCTCATTAAGATTTTGATCTGATTTTCCATATGTTAGAAATAAATTTGAAGAACCTTCTTCCTCTCCATAGTTTCCATATTGACCTCTTCCTCCTTGAGAAGTCTTGGACCAACAATATTTTTTAAAGTGACCAAGCTTACCACAATTGTAACAAGCTTTCTTTGATTTGTCACCTCCTCTTCCTTGATTGCCACCTCTTCCTTGATTGCCACCTCTTGAGCTACTTCTCCCTTTGCCTCTCCTTTGTCCTCTTCCTTGTCCTCTTCCTTGGCCTCTTCCTTGTCCTCTTCCTTCACCCTCCTTGGATGAGAAAGCTTTGTCATCACCTCCATAGCTTGTGGAAGTAGATCCCTGTAATATTTCTTCATGAGACATTAAGGAACCAATTAGAGCATCAAAAGATAAAGTAGACAAATCCTTAGACTCTTCAATGATGATAGCAATATGGTTCCATTTATGAAGAAGTGTTCTCAACACTTTCTTCACCATGACTTCAGATTTGATGTCTTCTCCAAGGGTTTGCATTTTGTTGACCACTGCCTTCACTCTCACACAATAGTCACCTACAGTTTCATTCTCTTGCATCTTGAGATTTTCAAAATCTCTCTTCAAGGTTTGAAGCCTCACTTGCTTCACCTGATCACTACCTTGATAACTATCCTTCAAGGCTTTCCATGCTTCTTGGGCTGATAAACAAGAAGCAATCCTTGGAAATATGCTCTTCTCCAAAGCTTCTTGGAGATGGTAGAGGGCAGAAGAATTGCTCTTTTGGGCATCTTTCTTGTTCTTTTTATCTGCTGCACTCAAGGTGGTCCAATCTGAAGGTTCTGCATAACCTTCTTCGACTATATCCCATAGTCCTTTTCCAATGAGTAAGGTCCTCATCTTGATGGACCAATACTCATAATCTAGCCCATTAAACTCTGGAATGGGTAGATTATTATTTGTTGCCATTGTTTAAACAATACTTTGGAAATAAACAAGAAATACCCTTCTTTTATTCTTCAATACAAACAATGCAAGATGCTTACAAAAGAAGATTACAGATTTAAATCAAATCTCACTCTATCAATTCTCTCAAAAATATCTTGCTCTACTTCCATAGGTTCACCTATCTCTTCATTGACAAAATTGTCAGCTACAGAATCATTGTCATCACTAACAATTACAATTTCAGGAGAATGTGGTTCTGGCTCAACTAGCTCAACCGAATCACTGTCACTGATACAAATGATTTCAGGTCCACTATCACTATCACTTGAAGTAGGTCCACTATCTAAAGAATTGTTATCTTCAGAATCACCATCGTAACCAGCGTCAGGTACTCTCTGGTTTGCTATTACAGAGTTTTGAAGCTGACTAAAGATGGTATTGAGACCATACAAACACACTCTTTCATCAAATGCTTCAGGGGTCTCTCTGTCTAGAAGAGAATGAAGAGCAAAGTAACATCCATGTGACCTTATCATAATACTTCTACACTCTGTCTTCTCACTAGCAACAAAAATAGTATATCTCTCTATTTTCACAACATATACCCCTCTCAAAAATCAAATTTAGGCCCTTGAACGGGGTTCCAAGGGAGCAAAAAAAAAATTGAAGTGTTAATTTTAATTTTGTAAGATTAAATATTTATCAATTATTAAATAATAATAAAATAATTTTGATTTAAAATCAATATAAAAATGATTTTAATCAAATAAAATTAAATTATTATAAAATTTTGATAAATATTTAATATACTTTACAAAGTTAAAATTTACCTTCTTTTGGACCTTCCTCAACGATCTGCAAGCAGCTACATAATGTGGTCTCCCTTAGATCGTATCTTCCAGCATAATCAAAGCATGAGGTCCACTCTTCATATCCTTCAGGTAAATGCTGGAGTTCTAAAAAATTGCATCAAAGAACGAGTTCTGAGCTTTCTCCTGCGATCTCTCCAGACTGTCTGGTGTAGATTAAAAATACATGATGTTCATCCATTTGTCCAAATCAAAAATGCCAAAACTCTTCTCACATGTTTCAGCGTAGCCTCCAGTAGATTCGAAAGCAGACCTCACAGTGCAGGCTTTAATCGATTTATCTCGTCCACAAACCCAGTGATGCGTAGTAGTTAAAAACAAATCCACACATGCATTCCTCTGTTGTTGGCATATCATGGGAAATCATGGACCTTTCCCAGATAGCCTTGCCTCAGCACAATTTTTAACTCTAGGGCAAATGAATTGTCATTACACGCAATCAAATGCACAATCTTCAGCAATGTCAAACATGATAAAATATATACCTTTTATGTAGAACGCACAACCTTCTTACAACACACAATGACCTTACACACTCCTTTGGTGATCTCAACTCGCTCTTAATTTGTCATAGAAAACTAAGCATCCACAACTATTCCATGATCAGGTTCCAGATATTTCTCTTCCAGCTATTTGGCTTTCAACACCACTTTTCTGGACTGAACTCACAGTGGGTGTGATGGGCAATCCAAATAAAAATGAAGTGTTCTCCCTTTGCTCTGATACCATATGTGATAATGAATGAAATTCAACTTAACTTTTAGGAGAAACATGGTTACAATTTATAGAACTTGATCTCAACGAATCAAAGCTCAGCTTAGAAACATGTACATATATTACGCAACAAAGTCTATACTTAGAATTTTTCTAACTTCATCCACTATATGCTCTAACAATGCTAACATAGAGGAGATCAATAATGAAAAAATAGCCAACATAGGTACATAGAATCAATAACCAACAAGTTTTGCTTTTTGAAATGGTTTAAAAAACTATTGATCTTATGATTACGGGTTTAAGATGGGTGGTGGGAACTGGAGAAAAAACAATTATTTGGATGGATACTTGGTATGATAAAAAAAACCACTCAATTTAGATCCAATTTTTAAACCTTTTACGAGAGTTCTTCAAGACAAATATGGTGACAGAGTTTCAAAAATTTTGTACAAGGATCGAGAAGGAAGATACAAATGGAAAAAAGACTTTTTACAATACAATACATAGATGCTAGGAGGTAATTGAGTAGAAAGATAAAAATTGTGATTATTCTGAGGAAGCCAAGGATAAATTGATTTGGGAGTTGAATAGATTAGGAGAATATACAACAAGAAGAAGATATAATGTACAACACCAACAAAATAATAGTATCACTAGAATATAGAGAGATATTTGGGATAGCCCAAGCATTCCTAAAGTTAAAACATTTGTTTGAATAGTAGGTCATAGAAGAATTTTATCCTGGGATAACCTTATGAAAATAGGTTTTCATGGCCCCTCTCAATGTGTTCTTTGTAATAAGGAGGAGAGTATAGACCATATCTTGGGATATTGCTCAATAGTATGGAATCTATGGTAATGGATTCTTAATATGTTTGGTAAATGAATGGTGATGAATAATAGAATTGAAGATTTGATAAAGCAATGGTAGACCACTTAAAAAAGTGAGGTTTTACAAACAATATGGAATATATCAAAAGATACAATATTTTGGATTGTATGGCTAGAAAGGAATAGAAGAATATTTAAAGGAAAGAAAAGCAATTTAGAGGTAATAAAAAGGAAGATATGTTTAGCCATAGAGGAGTTTAAACCAACCCTATAAATTCACCTAGTCCTTAATCTGGAAGTAAAGAGCATTGATAGATGGAGTCAAGTTTCCATGGAATTATGATGTTAGGTACAAGAGAAGCAAAAATAAGGTAAAGAATATAAAGTGGAAACCACTAGATGTGGAGTGGATTAAATTGAATTTTGATGGAGAATCTAAAGGAAATCCAAGACTAGTAGGAGGAGGAGGAGGAGGAATAATTAGAAATAATAGAGGTGAGATTTTGTCTCCTTACACTTTCAATAGTGGATTTAAGACAAATAATGAAGGTGAAGCTTGGGAGGCTTTAGAAGGGTTAAAAATATTCAAACAAATTAAATGGAATAAAATATGGATGGAAGGTGATTCTCTCATAGTAATAAATGCAATTTTGAGGAAAGTTAAGGCTTCATGAAACATACACATTCAAGATCTTGCTAAAGAGTTTGAAGAAATCAGGTTTACACATACATTAAGGGAAGGAAAAAAATGTGCAAATAGGCTAGCCAATAGAGGATTTTTGATTTAGGATCATGAAGTTAAATCCTCCTTTCCATGGTTAGAGAAAGTAGAAATTTTAGTTGAAGTTGACAAGAAAATGTTGATTACCTGAATCAATTAATGATTAAGATTTACTTTAACATTTTCCATTGATAATATCTACTTTATTTTGTAATAATTTCATATAAACTATTTATTATAATTTTTTTGGTTGCACTTGTGTTTCAAGAAAGAAACTAGCAATCCAAATTTGGTAAATTGGACTATGATTATGTGATGTTTTGAAAATATTACTCTACTAAGATGCAATGCATAGGTAGTAGAGGTGAAGTTTTGTATTGTGAAGGTTAATATAGGAAAATATCAATAAGGATGATGAATCTTAAAATATTTGTATTCAAACATAAAATTGAAAAGATCTAGAAAATGAAAATTAAGAATTTAGATAGTTTATGTAAAATGATGTAGGTTTCTAGCTACCTAAACACTTATATTGGACGAGTCTCAAGCAGAATATGGAAATGTTGACCCCACTATTGCAGATGTGTGCATTGCAGGTGTTGATAGGATGTAGTAATCGATTGGACGAAGTTGACATCGCAATAATTCAGTGAATACATGGACCTATCAGACGTGGATGTTGTCACGATAGCTCATACAGAGATCACTCCACACATTGCTGCAAATATTGGACCTAACGCAGGAGCGCTCAACCAATATTGTGATGACTCCTTTGGTGAACAAGAAATGTAGTCTTAGCATCTATTTGTAAACTCTCAAGTTCTAAAGAAGAGAGTTGTAATTTTTCAAGGGTGGGGGACTTGAGTACAACCCCTTATTATCCAGCCAAAGAAAAAGTAATTAAGATGGATAAATAAAATATCATTGTGGTGTTCAAATAGACAACTCAAATTTGACATGACTTCATAAGCATTTATAAGGCAGATGTAATGAATAAACAAGCGTGTAGTCACTTAGAAGCTCTAAATATTTCCATCTCCACATGAACAAAGAATGAAAAATGAAGATAACCTTCTTGGGCTTTGCAAGAGTGGAAGACACCGACTCAATCCTTAAGACGGATGTGCGGAGTATTTTTCAACTTTTCTTGTCTCCACACATACAAAGATAGTTATTTATAAAATTTTAAAATGACCTCAATTGTTTTGAAATATAAACAAAATCCATGAAATAGTACATAATAGAAGAACGAAGGATAAGGTGGAGCCCGTTATATATAATTTTATAATGGGTTTAATGTGGTAACACCTTCAAACTTTGTTGAAGCTAAAATTAGGACACATCATTAAAATAGAAGACAAATTTCCAAATCAACATACCTTTTATGTCAAGTGATGATTGACATCCTTCATAAAAACTTGTACATTTATTTACTAAAAAATTATGTAAAGTAGTTTTTAACACTTAGAAAGTTATAGGTTGTATGCAATGATTATCATGGAAGATAAGATGTTGTTTACCTACTATATATTATCCCAACCATATTCTAATTACCAAAACATAGTCTACAACATGAATGGGCCTAATGATGAAGACTTTGAAACTCTAAGAGGTCCAAGGTTCCTACATAGAATAAGAGTGTACTATATTGTAACTCCAAAACTAACATCATTATACCCGTATATTTTTATTGGACATTTTTTATAATATAAAATATTATACAATAATTTTATTCTTTAATTGCTGGATTGAAACAGTTTCACCCATATTACATCCCCATATTACAACATGACATTTACATCATGACAATGTAATTGTATTACAATAATCTAACAATTATACAAATATTATCCAACAAGATTTAAACCTTTATCTCTGTATAATCTACAAAATTAATATTATTTAACTACAATTTTAAAACATATTTATTTTTAAAAAATTATATAAATCGCTCAAAATATAATTATAATTAATTTTTAGGTGTTTCAAAGTTCCAATCTCTATACATATAAAATAAAAAAATAAAAAATAACTTTCCGATTTGGCTGTAGAACTCGTCATAAATAGTAACCTAGGTTTCAGAACAGTCACCAGATGGAATTAAATACGTTGAGTATCATCATTCACACTCAAAAGTCAGTTCAAGAATCCCGCTAAGAAACCATGGAGGATTTCATATGCAGTACAGATCTGGGCTCCGGCACAAGGTCCATCAATCTGGAAGTTTCCCTGCCGTCCAGAAGAGAAATGAGGCGTTCAAATGCAAGCTTCTCGCAGGGAATAACGAGGCCCATGTCATGATCGAATCCCAACTCCTCTTCTGCCTTCTCCAACAATGGCTGGAAAAGCAGATGATTCAAATACGTTGCAGGTATGATAAACCTGCTGCGATCTCTTCCAACGTAAACGGGAATGTAGCCCTTTGGAACATCTGACAGTTTGATCTCTATTACGTTACCAGAACCCAAAAGAACGTATCCTTTTTTCCTGAACCTTAATTGGGCTAAGTGGTTTCCCAACACAAATATAGCTCTACTCAAAACCTGAAACTGTAAAGAGATGAATGCTAATGAAAGTGAAGAGAGCATGATATAAATAGGAATCCCAGTTGGGTGCAATACCTGTTAAGAGTTTTATATTTTTGTATGTGTGTACAATTTTAAAATAGTATGGTCTTTTTCCATGTGTCATGGATAGTTTTAAATGTACGTTTTAGGATCTCCAAATATTCTAGAAAGTCAGCTTCAGGGTCTCGAAATCTTATCATCTTAAATTAAATGGCCAAGAAAGGTCAAGGTATGGGCGCAATGAGAGTGTGAATAGAGAGTTAAATAACTTAAAGTTTTTTCTTTGGTAGTTGTACGCGGTTTAAAATTATTTCTTACATGGTTGGGTTATAGTTAACTTGGTTTGATTTATTTTTTAAACAGTTGGATTGTTGTTAACTTCATTGGATTATTCAAAATTATTCATTGGATTATTCAAAATTATTCCTTAAACAGTTGGATTGTTGTTTATATAAAAAAATCAAAGTGTAAACTTACATCTAATAATAGAAAATATAAAACAAATTGAAAAGAATTGAATAATTGTAAGGTTGATTGAGACAATGAAAGGAAATAAGGATTATGCCACCATGTTGTGCCGTTGTTTGGCCGTTGTGGTGTTCTTTAACATATTAATTTTTAAAAGAGAGATGGCTTAGAAGGTTCTGGTCGTCTAAAATATATGCATGCGTTGCTTTCGGAAAGTGAAATGTGAGTTTAGAGGCGTTATTTTCGAAAGTAAAACTTGAGTTTTACAATAAGTGTTAGTCAGCGTGTAGTGAACAGGGTTGTAAGTGTGAACAAACACTCAGCGTGTAGTGAACACAGTTGTAAGTGTGAACAAACACTGCACAAATGGATGAAAACAAATTAAACACTAAGAAGAGATAATTGATCTTGTATTTTAAGATGGATCAGTTTAAAGATATAAATCGTATCTTAAGATGTAAAGAGTATACATGAATTAAAAAATGAAAAGGACATTGTAGTATAATAAAAGAGAAAAGAGGAAGAAAAGGACAATGATTATAGCGTAATAGAGGAAAGAGGAATAAAAGGAGGAGGAAGGATAGAAAATATGAGTGTTGGAGTTATATTAATAGATGAGATTTTGGCTCGTGTATGAGGATTTTGGAAGGTCGGTATTGGGGCATAAGGTTTAAGAGTGTTACATTAAAATTTGGGGGTTAAAATAACTTTTATTATGTAATAGATTTTGAGTTTAGAAGATTTTTAAGATAGACAAATGTCGCTTCATTTAAAGACTTTGGTGAAGATATTTGTAATTTGATCTTCTGGACTCGAGATAAATTACTTGTTGAATGAGTTGTCTACTATGATAGTAGACTTCAACATGCTTAGCCTTGACATGGAACAATGGATTCTTGGCAAGCTTAATGGTACTCTAATTATCATAGTAGAATATGGTGGGTTGTGTCTGGTATTGGCATAATAGAATATTCCTTAATCACTTGATCTCTTTGGTTGTCTCATTTGTTACTATGTACTCTGCATTTGTAAATAAGGCAATTGTACTTTATTTCTTGATATATTTTATAGTAGATATTTTGTCATCTACACAACCTGATTAATTTAAATCAAAATATCCTATAATAAGACGTAACTTTTCGCTATATGAATACTCAATGCCCATGCTTAGTGTACCTTGCACATACTATAATATCATCTTTATAAATTTTCAATGGGAAACTTTTGGATAAGTCATGAATCTAGATACCATACTAACTAAATAAGAGATTTTTGGTCTGGTATGAGTCAAATATATTAGGTTGCCCACAAGTTGTTTGTAAAGTGTTGGAATGACTTCATCTCCTTCCATATACTTTTTCAACTTTATACTTGTAGAAATTGGAGTGGATTCTTTTGCACAATTTTATATTTTGAATCTGAATAACAAGTCCTTGGCATATTTTTTTTTAGAAAGGAGGATACCCTATTTAGTTTATCATACCTCAAATCCAAGAAAGTAATGAAGAAGTCCCAAGTAAGTTATTTCAAACCTATTCCTTATAAGTGACTTCATTTAATTAATGTTCTATAGACTATCAACTATGATGATAAGATCATCCACATAGAGTACAACAATGAATATTCCACTATTGAGGGTTTTCACATATAGCTTTAGATCAAACTACCGTTGAATCCCTCAAGTTTTAAGAATTCATCAATCTTTGCATACTAGGATCTTGGAGCTTGTTTCAATCCATACAGTGACTTCTTTAATCTACATACTAAGTGTTCTTCCCCATTGTAGGTCAAATTCATCCCCTCGTTTGCAAATCTTTTTTGTTGATATATTGCTTAAACATCACTAAAGGAAAATATCCTAAAGTTGGTTTTAACACCCAAGAAACACAAATAGCCAATACTTCAATTCTTCAACTCCAATATAAGCTTCAAAATGGTTAGGCATTTCTTCAAAAAATTGGCTAAGTCCCAAAGAAAATTATGGAAATGCACAAGTCTGGAATTGAACAATTTTAGAATCTTTTAAGCAATGACATGAGCATAGTGTTTCAAAACTTCAAAATGTGCTAACATGCATAAGATGGAATCCCAGCGTCAATCAAAGAATGCCCTCTCAACTCAAATATGAAATAGAATGGCCTTGGACTCCTACGTGTATTGATGTCAATATTTCCACACTAAAGTTAAAAATTGTGCAAATGATACCAGTGTGGACCAAATAGGATTTCAAAGTAGAAGTGCCATGAAGGCCAAGAATGCATAAGGCTAAAATACTAAAGCACTAGCTGAATAATGCATAGAATAAGATTTTATCAAGCAATGACATCATCAAACAACCTCAAAAGTCCAAATTTGGTTCAAGAGGTCTCCCAAACAACTAAAAAGTCTAATATTATCACAAGCCCAACTTTGATACGTACCATCTTAAAAAATTTCTTTTAGAGATACAACTACATTGGTGCCTTCTAAATATTCTAGCCAAGACCATTAAACTTGAGAGTGATATTTTTAACAAATAGTTGCAACAACACAGCCATTTGTAATTGAAGATAGTTGAAGGATCTATAGACCAAATCATAAACACATTTAAATTAAGATGCAAGGAAAAATTTGAACCGATCACATCAACGATACAAGTAGCCAAGCTAATGCAGTATGAGAGTGATAATTGCTCCCAAGAGCACTCTTTGCCAAACCGTCCATCTAATAAACTTAGAATAATATTACACTATAAGATTCAAAAGGTAACCTATAAATAGTTGAATGGACCTCAAAGTAAGGGTTGGCTCTATAACACTTTCTTGGATATGTGTTTTGTAATCTTTGTTGTTGATTAATGAAAAGTGAAAGTTGTTTGGCCTCCACTACAATTGTTTTTTTTTTGTGTGGAAAACATCCCAAAAGGGATGCCACTTTCGGGTAAGACCCAAGGAGGCAGGGGTATCCATTCCGCCAAAAATACCTAGGACTCGGACCTGGCCTACCACCTTTGACATACTCAAGGAGCAAACAAACACACAAAACCAATTTAAAAATAAGTAAATAACAACAAAAATAATAAAATAAAATAAAAAACATGCTCCTTGAGTGTGTCAAAAACAAAAGCACAACCAAACACGCACAATAAGATAAAAGAAACCACAACACAAACCACATAGAAAAACACAAGAACCACATAACAAAACACAAACAAGACAAAAACAACAGAACACTACAAAGACATAACCCAAAAAAAACATGAAAAATAAACACAACCAAAACCTAAAAAATTAAAAAAATAAAAATAAAAAACAACCAACAAGAGACAATAAACAAAAACAAAAAACATAGAAAACACTCACACATAAAAACACGAAATAACACAAACAAAGAGAAACCCAAGAACAAGAACGAAAAAAACACAAGAACAATAACAAAAAACATAAAAAAAAAAAAACACAAAACAACAAAAACACATGAACAACAAAAAACAACACAAAGAACACAAAAACAAAACAAAACAAAAGAACCCACCCACCTTAAAAAACTAAACAAAAAAAACAAAAAGGAAAAAAAAAAATGAACATAACAATGACCTATCTAGACCAGAAGACTATTAAGGCAAGAATCAACAGAGGAAACAAAATAAAGAATAGAATGAGCTAGGGAACTAAAAAAAACTGAATGAACCAAAGAGAAGCAAAAAAAAAAAACAAGAAGAAACTAGGTACCTTCGAAGCTGGAGCCATCCAAAGAAATGATAGAAAGAAGAGCTTCCCTAATTTGAGAAGCCCACCATATAGGAGGGTGGCCATAACAAGTAAGATCACCTTTGTCCAAAGCCCAATTAGCTAAAGCATCAACACTCTTGTTTTGATCTCTGACCACATGATTGTAATCAACTTTCAAAAATCCCATCTGGATTAATTGAATCTTCTCAATAATTCTTTTTATTCTCCAATCCACCTTATGATTCTTAGAAGGAGTCTTCAAGAGATTAATCATAAGTTGAGAGTCAGACTCAACTAACACCTTTTCCCATCCAACCTTAGTAGCCTCCTGAAGGCCTCTGAGGATACCATACCCCTCAGCAAGGTTATTGGAAAGAATACCCAAATTCTCAGCAAAAGTAAAAACCGGGGAGCCATCTGAAAGTCTACCAATTCCTCCCACACTGGCTTTTCCAGGGTTCCCTCTAGAGGCTCCATCGGTATTGACTTTTCCAAAATCCTTAGGAGGAGGTTGCCAATTTCTAGTCCTATCCATCTTACTAATACTCACATTCCCTTTAAGTTGGTTGCCCTTAGAAGATTTAATCTTCAATATTTGCATCACTTGATCCCATATTTGGTGGGAGTTTTGGGGGTGATTAAGGAGTTGATGGACTGATTCAACTAAGTTGGCTATGGTCTTTTGCCAAATATAGTGAATATCCTTCCTATCTTGATTAAAAATTTGGTTGTTCCTTTCATTCCAAATATTCCAAAGAAGAATGGTAGAACCCATCCAAACTAATTGCCTAATAAAATGATCAACACCCTCTTGATTAGGCCAATCCCTCCAAAGTTGTTCAAAAGTAAAAAAATTGGACCACTGTAAGCCAAGTAAAGTGGCCATTCTCCTCCATAGCTCAGAGGCTAAAGTACACTCAATAAAAATATGGTTGAGATTTTCTACATTCTCTTCACACATTTCACATCTAAAAGGGCCATGAAAACCATGCTTCATAAGTTGCTCACCAGTAAGCACCCTACGATGCAATAAAAGCCAATTAAAGAACCTCACCTTAGGCCAGAGCTTTTGAGCCCACAATCAAGAAAATATGTCAGAAGAATGGTTGGGATTATTATGGCATAAGGTCAAATAACCTTGAGCAAGCTGAATACTCACCCTTAGTAGTGTTGTTCCATCCAAAACAATCTTTTTCATGGGACCAAGAGAGGGATCTCATATGAAGGATGCCTTGGATATCTTGTCTTTGCCTTTTGGGATTTGAATAGGCCAGTCCTCAATAGGGATCCAATATCTACCAACCTTTGAATTACCAGTATGGTACCGACAGTAATTAGCCACCTTTATCCAATTAGCTCGGTGAAGCTCCTCCATCCAAGGCCTCCAATCGGGAAACTGAGTTATCAAAGGCTTGTGACCATCCCAAGAATCTGTCCAAAAATTTGCCTGTTGACCATTATGAATGATCCAAAATAATTTTTTCTTTATCAAATCCTCACCAGTCTTAAGAACTGCTAAAATGGGAGAACCTTTGGTAGGAAGTTGATAGCGAACAAGGTCTTCAGGACTTTTGTTCTCAGCATATTTAGCACGGATATTATTGGCCCAAAGAGCATTGGGGTTATGCAACATCCTCCAATATAATTTAGCAGCTAAAGCTTTGTTGTTATTAATAGAAGACCGGAATCCTAACCCCCCTTCACTCTTAGGAA
Organism: Wollemia nobilis; assembly: GCA_028583015.1. Classification (NCBI taxonomy): domain Eukaryota; kingdom Viridiplantae; phylum Streptophyta; class Pinopsida; order Araucariales; family Araucariaceae; genus Wollemia; species Wollemia nobilis. Next base: position 5,200,067 of record JAQPPZ010017190.1, on the reverse strand, counting down.
GACATAAAGTATCCCATTTCACCAAGGCCCATTTTCTTTTCTCCTTAGTACCACTCCAAAGGAAACGATGACTGATTTGATCCAATTCTCGAAGAACAACCTTTGGGATATTCAAAATGGAAGAAACATAAATAGGAATAGCTTGAAGGACTGATTTTACCAAGGTGATTCTACCCCTAGAAGAAAGCCACTTGTTGGTCCACTTTCCAATTTTCTTCTTGACTTTGTCCAACAACCAATTCCAATATTTATTTTTTTGCCTTTGAATATTTATGGGAATACCTAAATAAGTGATTGGAAGGGAGGTCTTCTTATATCTTAATTTATCCAAGACCATGGATTCCTGTCTAGGAGAGCAGTGAAAGAAAATAACTTTAGATTTGTCTTCATTGATCAACTGCCCAGTAGCCTTAGAAAAATAGCTAATGATTTGCTTAATATTAGAAGCTTCCTTAACTTTAGCTTTACCTAAAAGAGTAGAGTCATCCACAAATTGAAGATGAGAGATAGGTCTAGCTCCATGAGCAATGGTAACTCCCTCAAGGGTTTTGTTTTCCCTCTTTTTGGTTATAGTCCTACCCAAGCATTCAGCAAGAATGATGAATAAATAAGGGGATAGCGGGTCACCTTGCCTAATACCTCTGGAAGCTGGGAATGACTGAGAAGGCCTACCATTGATAAGAACTAAGTAGGAAACTGAAGAGATACATCCCATAATCCAATCCATCCAATCCTTAGAGAAACCAAATTGCCTCAAAACTTTGATAAGGAAGTGCCAATCCACTCTGTCATAAGCTTTGGATAAGTCTAACCGAATGAACATGGAAGGAGATTTTTGCATATCCATGGAATGGATGGCTTCTTGAGCAAGAACTATCTCATCTACTATTTGACGTCCTTCCACATAACCCCCTTGCTCTGGGAAATAATCTTATGCAAAAGAGGCTTCAACCTTTCTGCCATGATTTTAGTAATGATTTTGAGAAGAACATTACATAAAGCAATAGGTCTAAAAGTTGAGATATGATCAACCTCTTGAGCTTTTGGAACAAGAGTAATATAAGTTTTATTGATAACCTTCAAAATTTCTTTGGCTTTCCTGGCTTCTTCCACCACCTCTAATAAATCAACATGAAGGATATCCCAGAACTCTTGGTAGAACTCAATGGGAAAACCATCGGGACCTGGGGTTTTCCCTTTTTGCATTTTAAAAACTACTTGTTGAAGCTCATTGATAGTAACAAGGAGCAGTCAAAATAGAGTTCTCCTCAGAAGTGATAAGAGAAGGGATTGCTTGAAGAACATTTTGTTGTGAAGCTGAGTCAAGAGGAGTAGCGGCAAAAATATTGGAAAAGTAATCAACAACAATAGAGTTCATGCCATCCCAAGTATAAACAACATCTCCAGAATCTGATTTTAAGGAAGAAATAAAGTTGTGAGATCTTCGAGCTAGAAGAGATTTGTGGAAGAAATTTGTGTTTCGATCTCCTTCTTTGAGCCATTGAATTCTAGATTTTTGCTTCCATAAGATTTCTTCTCTTTTTTCCCATTCCTCTAACTGAGTTGTGAGTTTAATTTCATCTGCACTTCTCTTCTCTGTGAGGCCATCTAAACGGATTTTCTTATTCAAATTTTCAAGATGAGCAATAACTTCATGTTTTTTTATGAACATCCCCAAACTCTTTCCAGTTCCAAGTCTTGATTTTGGATTTAATGTATTGCAGTCTTTTGGCAAAACAGAACATCTTAGTCCCATGCCTAGGTTTACCTTCCTTCCACCATTGTTGCACACGAGGTCTGAAGGAAATGTCTCTAAGCCACATTAATTGAAAACGAAAAGGAGAGAAACTCACATTGGTTTTCCACATTTCCACCATGAGTGGCCAATGATCCGAACCAACATTATTAAGAGTCTTCACTTTAGGAATGTGACCATGGATTAAGAAATTTTTAGAGAGCAAAAACCTATCCAATCTCTCCATTATACAAGCTAAGCCTTGCCTTCTGTTAGACCAAGTCATAAGGCCATTATCTAGTTGGATATCCACAAGATGGAGGTTTGCAATATATTCGCTCATGAGGTCGGTGCTTTTGTCCAAATTTCTATTTCCCCCCCTTTTCTCATCCAGAGAGAGGATGGTATTGAAATCTCCTCCGATCAAGATCCAAGCTTTAGGAAAATGAGAGATAATATGAGTAATATCCTTCCACTGTCTTCTTTTTTCCTCCAAAGAAGTCGGAGCATAAACAGTAATGCAGAGCATAATCTGGTTGGAATGTCTACTTTGAATAGCTATAGCCAACAAACCCCAACTGCCAACCATATGGTGAATAACTACCTCTTTTGGGTCCCAAAGACAAGCAATGCCACCAGAAGTCCCTTGGGAACTAAGGGAAACCACTTTTCCAGCTGGCCAAATTTCACTGGCAATTGAGTCCATATCCTCCATTGACATCTTTGTTTCTTGAAGGAAAACAAGATGTGGATGATTTATCTGAATCATTCTTCTAATTTCATTTTGTTTTGAAAGACTCCCTTTGAGTCCTCTAATATTCCAAGTGATGATCTTCATTAATACCAGGGCTAAAAAATTTGGGAAGGGCATTAATCTTACCTTCCTCTACAAGCTTTTCACCTTCTTTTACCATATGATATTGATTGGTCTTGCGACCTGCTTTTTGATTAGAATCCATCTTCAATTTTTTTTCCCTATTTCTTGACTTATTCCAATTGAATCTGAGATGGCTTCTAACCTTGAAGAATGCTCGTACACAGCCAAAATTTTACTAGATGGTTCAACGGAGTCTATATTGGGACCTGCATTATTTGAAGTTTTGACATTTGAAAGATTGTTTTTCTTGTGTAAATTTTCTCCCTTTTTTTCTATTGAAAACCTTTGATTTGTTGGTTTGTCTCTGAGTTCTTCCCTTCATATTTAAATTGTGTTTCTAAGATTTCAGTTTCCATTATTTCCTCTTCCTCACTTGGGACATCATTTGTGGAAAGGATTTCAAACATATTAGCAGATGACTTTGATTGATCCTTCATAACTGGTTTTTCTGAGTGTTCTTCTTCTTAGGTATTTGGAAACCTGCTGAGTTTATATCTTCTTTCTTTTGATCAGGAATTTTATTTGGGCAAGCACTGGCCAAATGACCATATTCATGGCAAATTCTACAATGAAAAGGAATGTTCTCATAGTCCACTACTTGCTCCCAAGTGTCTTCCCCAAATTGTAATGTGATATTTTTAGGTAGGGGTTTGTCAAAATCCATTAAAACACAAATCCGAGCATAAATAATATGTTCAAAATTTTGAGTACAATCAGCAGTCATCATAAAAGTTCCTAAAGAGTTTCCAATTGAAGAAAAAATAGTAGGATTCCAAAATTCAATAGGGAGGCCAAAGAGTCTAACCCACCTGGGAGCTATAGAAGGCATCTCTTCTTCGGCTTTAAATTTAGTATGCCAGGGCTTCATGAAAAGCCCTGCCCTTCCAAAAAACCAAGGACCCCCTTGAAAATTTTTCTCTCTATCTTCATTATTAGCAAATAAAACAAGAAAATAACCATTTGGATAAATAGAGATTTGTAACTCACCTTTAGTTTTCCAGCTTTTTGCAGCCCAGACTTTGAAAGGAGATAGACTCGGACGAAAACCCACGAACCGACAAATTAGTCCTCTTTTTTCCAAATCTTCAATGCCAATCTGAATGTTACCCATATCAAGCTTAACAATAGGAGTTCCATCAGCTGCTTTAAGACATCCTGACTCCATTTTCCTGGGATCAATATTAGGCATTCTTAGAGGTTTATGGGAAGCCCTAAGATTGATATTAGCATTGGGCTGAGGCTGTCCACCATGAAGGGCATCCCTAAAATTCATTTTTGGGACTGAGTCTTCAAAATTCTTACCCTTGACAGGGGTTTTCATAGTAGAATTATTTTGTGGGTGCACCTTAGCACCAGATTCACTTGAGATATGAGCCATTTTTTGATCAACTAGCTTGAAACTTGTTTCGTGATCTCTTTAATCCTTGCCCTAGACGTCATGGAAAGGTATGGTTTTCACTTTTCTTTTGTGCAGCAAATTGGAAGTCGTTGTCACTCAAGTTCATAGTATGATCTGTTGAAAGATAAATTTCTAACCCATATTGGATCCCCTGCAACATTTCTTGCTAAAATATTGAGCATAAACCACAAAAATATTGGCCGCTAGGGCCCGAAGGCCCTAAAAACCAACCTCTGGAGCTGCTTGCACTCAACCCAGATGAAACCCTCGCATAGCCGCTTGCCAAATATCTCGTTCACACATAGGGATGCGCTAGGATCTGTGTTGCTCCAAATGATATGAAAATTTGTGGAGACGTTCTAGGGTTTTTCAGGCATCTACCCTCAAAATTTCAGCTCAATCCGAGTCCGGATGAGTGAGATATGGCCAAAACGAGTTCGGTAGTTTGGGCAGTCCTACGAAAAACGTCCCTCCACAAATCTATAGTGCAATTCCCTGGTAATTCTTTTATTATCATATTACACCTTGAAGATACATGTAAACATGTATTTTTAAGGGAGAAAGTAATGTTCTCCCACTACAATTGTTATAAAAAGTTTTTTATGAATGAATATATTATTTTAAGTCACTTTTGTTACACCTCATGATTAGTTTATTATGTTAAAGAAAATTCTACTCTTTGGATCACTATCAGATTTTTTTTAACGAAGTCTTTGGAATGATTAAAGCATATAATTGTAATTGCATAAACTTTGTTATACATTTGACAATGGTTGATCTGTTAAGTTTCATTGGGAGTTAATTGCATTAGGCTTTCATGTAGTATGTATCCAATTTTCTTATGTTATACCCCATCCATCATCTAATAACTCTTCTAAACCATTAATATTTTCTAACCCTTCCATTTCTTAATATTATCTTAAACCCGATTTTACAAGTATTTTAAGGAGAACTTATTTTAGAGGTTGAAATTGGAAGAAATCCTAGTTCAATGTTGGATAAAATATAGGGTGCACTTCATAGACTTAGGAAGTTTTTAGACCAATAATTTTTGGCATGCTTGGTGGTATGAATTTTGTCAATTTTCCCACCTACTTGATTGAGCAAAAATTTGGTAAAATTTTGTTCCCTAAGATTATTCAATTTTTCGCCTGGCAACTTCATTGAGATATAATTGTCTAATAGATATGTAGTTGCCACTTTATTTCATTTTTTATGTTTACAAGATCCATAGCCAAGAAACTTGATATCCCATTACCTTTTCTTGAATTGTTGATGTGTAGGTTTAGATGAACTATATCCTTACCCCTTAAACCATTATCTCCTATAGAGAGCATAAATTCTACATATTTCAGTTCTAAAGAGTTTATTGATACTTATCACTCAGGAGCTATGGCTCAACAAGCCAAGTAACCTCTTAGAATTTTCTTGGATGGAAAACTATCAGACCTCTTGGTTTAGCACATCTCAATGACATACATAAATCAATGCTTAAGGCCTTAGCCACCTATGATGGTATGGGTAAAACAATGTATGAACACTGCTAGGATGTGGTGTCACTGGCTGCAATTCATAATATCTAGGAAGAAGACATCATGGTGCGACTCCTTACCCTATATTTTAAAGGGAAGATATCCCACTAGTATAAAACTCTTGAATATGGGATCATTCACTCTTGGGTTGATCTAGCTAGGCCATTTGTTAAATAATTTAAATAATTAGTTGATCCCTTCTCCTTGCTCACATAATTCACTGCAATTAAGAGACACCTTTAAGAGGCTATTATTGATTTCAATATTAGGTTTAGTCAAACTTGAAGAAGAATTCTCCTAGAAATTATACCACATGATCCCCAAGAATATATCTACTATATCCATGCTCATGAGTTTAAATTTAGTCTTTAGATAAAGTAATCTAATGTGGTGACCTTCCCTCAAGTTTATCAAGTTGTTGTGGATGTATAGAATTCTTTGATTTTCAATGGAAGACTTCCCTCCAAGGTTATTATACCATATTTTCTAGAAATTTGCCATCCCACTTAGTAGAGATAAATCCTAATCACTATCACACATATCCCTTCAATAGCTTCCATTCTTACCCCTAAGATGTTACCTCTAGTACCAACCTTGCAAACATTACCTACCCCTGAGCCAAAAGAATCCCCAATGATGTAATAAGTGTCGACTACAATAAAGGATTTGAACAACAAAGTGACAACTATTAAAATAAGAGAGGCTAAAATAAGTTAGCCTAGAATATTTTCCTACATTGTTAAATACCAAAGAGCTTCCACTTGCAATGAGGTTGAAAAAGCTAATAATATCTGCAATTATCAAGAACTAGAACCGTCAACCTTGATATCAGAAGGTATCCTTTGGTGCATAATATGCAGTTATCCTCATATCACCAAGGCCTATATAATGTACCAACATCAATATCAATTAACAACTATAAAGAAATTTGAGAAGGTGCAAAAGGGTTAAATAAATATGTTATGGGATCCAATATAAGTTATGCTTATGCAAGATCTTTTAGAGGAAGAATGCATATCAGTTATGACTAGGTCTATAAAGCAATCATTACGAATAGATCCATAGAAGTTACGTCCATTTAGAGTTCCAACCAAACCTTAAAATTCAAAATAACAAACACCAGTTGATTTTAAAAAATCTTTTGTTCAACCAGAGCCTAATAAAACCTTACCTCTACTAAAATTAGAGAAGGAATGACCAAATTTGGAACAAGACAAAGAGCTAAAATAGGCTCTACTTGAGTCTAAAGAACAAGCCTGGGATAAACTAAGATATCCTTTTATAACCAAATGATAAAGGATAGAAGCTAGTTAGGAACACTGAAAAAGGTTTGATGAACCAAAGAAGAAAGAAATGAAACAACCAAAATTCTTAGGATTTAACATTATTGAAGAACTGAAGAAGACTCCCTCATATGCGAGCATGTACAATGTCCCGATGATTCCCTAACAAATTGACATTAGAGCTTCATTGGATATATAAATTCTAAAGGTCTATCAAATTCAGAGTATAATTTAGCCCAGGGTTTATTGGTTTTTAGAATTAGTATAAATAGGCCATCACCTTTCTACATGCCATTTTACATGGAAGGATGGATTGTGTATAAGGATATGATTTATTGTAGAGCTACAAATACTATTATGCTTAAAGTAGTTTGTAAATCTATGGGTATGGATTATACCCGTTCATATCCTAAAGTTTTGCAATTGGATGGTACCCCTATGAAAACAGTCAAAGTAAGCAATGACATTCCCATGACACTACACAAGGCACCAAAAATCATTGTAATACAAAAAGTGGCATTTAGAAAACAACTTCCAAATTCCCCTTTGAAAACCATTGTGATCATATGTATAAGCCTCCCATATGTAGAAGGGAATGCAACTAATAATATTAAGACAATAGATAGGTTGGTAGAACTTCAATGTAATTTTAAAATTAAGTAGAAAAAATCATGAGCTTGTTTATATTTTATTTTCTTATTCACTTGTGAACAAAATATCCCTAAGGGTCAAAGGGGAGGTTTAAAAAGTAAATAAATTATGTATAAAAATGAGCATTTGACTATTGTATTCTTGGTTATGCTAGAGACTAGTGGCATATTATAAGTTCTTTAAATTCTCTATTCACTTTTTTTACACTAACATTTATTGTCAAAGGGATCATAAAAATATTTATATGCCCTAGAGTACTTGTGGAAGAATCATCCTCCTCATTATTAAGTGGGAGTTCTTAGACAAATGACTTGATAGTTACTTGGATCAACATTTGCTAATCATGCAACTAAGATTTGATGTAGAGAGAATATATAAGGTGGTCCAAATACAACCCTATGAAAATAGATTTAAGATCAAAAATTACAAATTGTAGATATTGAATTATATTTCACATACCTTACAAATTACACTCTTAACTACATTGAAGAATACGGATTAAATACCAATGCTTAAAGCATGGATAAATAAATATTGAATAGATATTTGATTTAATTATAGGTTCCACAAAATTTGATTATGATAAAAAATTGTTTCATCAATGCTCTTAATCTATTCATGTCCTTCTAACACCTTGATCATATTATCTAGCATATATCTTCTATTTATTAATCACATAAAATTAATGCTTGAACTGAATCACTTAGGATTATTAACTTGAATGTCATAATAAATATTGAGTAAAGAGACGTGATACAACTTGGGGTAAGCTCAAAATCACCATTTTTTACACTAGATTTAGTATTATATTTGTTGATGTATTTTTTCAAGTATTGATTTCTAAGAGCTTCTTGGTAAATTATTAACAAGGCCAATTTCACAAACTCACATGTGGTTTCATAAAATTTAGTAAAATAACTTGTTGATTTTAGATAAATTTTTATCAATTATCATTATGATCATTAAGACCCAAAAGTGCTTTGATATTATTATTTGATATTTATAGAATTTCATGGGATTTTCTATTCTAAAGCTATGCTTTAATAAATTTTAATTTCTTAGGCATTCCTTAAACAAAATAAATCAACCCTTGCTTTGGTTCCATTTGCTTCTCATGTTATGGAAAGGATTTAGTACAAAATGTATGTTTTTCCACCACTATATATAATAATAAACCTAAGTAGGTTTTAAATTTTGTTAACATTCTGATATAATTTGTACCATATCAAATGGTATTAATTTAACCAATTAAATTCCTTGACTTTGAAGGAGACTCATGAGGTTTGAATCTTGCCAAGTGATACATGGATAATTGCTAATTTTTTATAATACCACTATGTGATCGTGATATGGGTAGGTCCCATTTCAATCCCATATAATCCATTAAAAATAATTATACCATAAAAATGAAATATAATTAATGTGAAAGCTATGAAAAGTGTATACTTCTTACTTATTCTAAACAACAAAATAAAAACTAGGACTTGGTGGTCAAAAAACATTGTTCTAAAATAATAAATGGCTAGTAAGATTCAAGATAATTGAGCATAAGAATATGCTCAATAGATTTGGGGTAAGAATTGGTAAGTGAGGAGTTTCATATTGCAAACCAAGGTTACAATCCCACTAGGGAGGCACCTTGTAGAGCTATTATTACACCTAAAGGTAGGGGTCAAAATTTTGATAATGCATGGACTAAAGATCAAATATGACAATATTATAGATCCAACCCAACTCTCATGTCATTTATATGATCTATTCTAATGTTTACTCCAATATATTTAGTTCAAGGTATTTTTAACTATGATAAATAGGATTCCATTGTATGCACACCATCCAAGTTCAAATCCTTGCATTATGATAGGTATTCTCACAATAAGGTTGTTAATGATAATATAAAAAATTAATTTTTTGAAATATTGTGATAATGGGGTCATAGTGTACTATAATGGGACCTCTTTCCACCTCATTTAACTAATTTAAAACTTGAAGCATAAAAATAACTAGCTTAAAAGTAGAGCTTTATCCATATGTTTGAGTACTTTATTATTACATGGTGATGTTTGACCATGCCAACTCTAAGTCCAAAAAACATGTACTTATAACCACAACTAGATAAACTAAGTCTAGCTCTTTGACACTCCATATTATAGAAAATCATGTTTGTGATTGATAATATTATTATTATTATTATTATTATTTATTTATAACACAAAATTAATGTTAGAGTTTAAAGTTGTAACACAGACTTGGTAAAATTTCAACAAAATTCAATTAAGTTTTCATGTTATGAGACAAAGAAATTAATTTTTGTGGATCTTTAATTTTCACTAATGAAACCTTAAACAAACACTTTTAAAAACTTGAAGTGATCCTTAGCTTGTTTGAGATTAGACTATAAGGAAATTAGTCACTAGTCACTTGTAAAAACCTCTATTTTGGCCTTAAAACTACTCTTCAGTGCCTATAAATACTCCTAGATGCTAAGAATAAAGTATGGATAGTCCATGCAAATATTGATGTAATTATAATTTAACTTTAATGTCTTTTTAATAAAACTATTTACTATTATTGAAATATGATGCTTAGTTCTAACTCAAACTAGTTGTTTTCTAAGTATTAAAACCACATGAAACCATGCAAACCCTATTAATGAAGTGGAATGAAACTAAAATCATAAAACAATTAGAAAAATACATCCACACTAGTAATAAAACAATGATTGGGAAAAATGTATTGGAAAATAAACCCATTGTTAAATTAGTCAAGTATCATTATTTCTTAAAGAAATGGAGAACATACAAGAGATGTTGGCCAACAACTTGGTCTGGGATGAGATGTACAAGTCCTATGAACTTGGTGGAAACCTTAAATAGTTTCTCTTTGTGTTTTTTTATATTTTTATTTTATTTTATTAGAACTTGATTTCCCCTACTTTTGGTTGTTCAAAACTTCCTTCTTCCTTTTCTTGGCCCAAACAAACCTCATCTAGTCTCTTCCACTACCAAATCTAGAAGTGCAATTGATGTTTCATGATCATTGAGGTTATTCCAAGTGTCGGTAATAATGGAACTAATATTTCATTCTTATTTCTTACACATATACCCCTTGACACTTACACAACTCACTATTTGGCCACTTGCACAAGCCAAATCAGCCCATTCTCAACCATCTTGTTGGTTGGACGTTTTTGGATTTTGAAGGTCCAAATAGATGAAGTATAATATGAAATTGGGTAGGCACATGGCAATGATGTAAAGAACCTTAAATTCAATTTTTTTTATTTAAAATTATGAAGAAATAGAAATTATGATTTTATAATAAACTAAATTACATATTGGGCTGAAATTTATCACATGTAGTCCTATGAGTCATCTTCCACCTAGAAAATTAATCACTCAAATTGGAAATCATATTGGTCTACTAATACCTAAAATATGACTCATTGGTATTGATAGTTATTTCTTATATTTTGAATAAAATGATGTGTTTTGATTTTGATCATTCTTATTGGTTTTGAAAACCTTCTTGTGAAGTTTTCTTAAAATTTAATTTTATATTAGAATTATGGGTAAAAAATGGCATTGTCCTATTTTGAAATCTTGTGTAGTCATCTACACTTGGCCATTTATACTTGACACCAAATTGCTATGATTTTAAGTGACCAATTATGTATTCATAAGGATCACACCTCCCTAGTGAATAGGCTTTGGTTCCTTAAAATATCACTTATAGAATATGAAAGGTTATTCTTTAAGTGATTTTCCTGCTTCTCCATGGAATTGAATTTGTATTTCAATTTGTTGTGTACATCCTATCAAGAAGATCATAGTTGATATATTATAAAATTTTGCATCCTTAAATCTAATCATGGTTTGATTTTTTATTCTTACATGACTTATACTAACATATTGTGGTATCTTAGATTTTTCCCATGTGGATTATGGTGTCCTTGCAATATCAACTAATTCTATCAAGGTTTGCTTCCACACCTATGGTGTTATTAGCTAATTCTCTACTAGCATGTATAGTTGATTGTTTATCTTAGATATTTCCTCTTCCTCAAGTGAAGCTTCCTCCTATGCTTCCAATAATCAGATAATTTCTTTAATGTTGGTCATAGTGGTTTAATACATTATAACTTAATGTTATCCATTTTTCCAATCAATATAAATTAAGATATGACCACTATAATTTGATCTTGTATGAAAAGTGAAATCCTCCTAGTTTTTATGACTTGACTACAATGTATTCTAAATTCTAAAATCAAGCAAAAAATGCTTCAACATATTTTATGAACATAAATGAGCTACAAGTTCTTATCCAACCTTTATATTTAATGCTTGTGCTCTAATTTCTTGCTTAGTTTCCAAAGAGTCTTTACATGTTTACTCAAGTGTTTGCTTGTAATTCTTGATTGCTTGCTTCAATTTCAAGTGCTTAGTTTGAGTTTTTGCTTGAATCTTTGAGTTCTTGGTTGGAGTGCTTGCTTGGACCTGTTGGACTTTGATAGTTTAGTTAGCATCTTTGTATTTCCTACATAGCTAAGATTGGTTAACATATTTCTTGTTCTAGGTTGATAACATATAGGAAATCAGTTAACATTTTTCTTGTTAGGATTTGATACGAGAATAAAGTGTAAGCCAACTGTGTATGTCCAAAATAGATTTTTCTCAAACCTATAAAATGTAATCTTGTGCAAGTTTCTATAATCTAATGAGTTTTATGCCTCATTGTGGTATCATAGCAAGGTTGGAGAGCTCGTAATTCTTGAATTGCCCATCACAATTATTGAGATTTGTGAGTTCAGTTTGAGAAGGAGCTTGGTGGATGTCATTTAAACGATGAACGTCATATAGGCTTGAAAATCAACTATGTTGTTGTTGTGCAGATTCTAACTGCGGTCCAAAAGAGGTCTGTGAGGAGATCTACAAGTCAATCATGATTTGTTGGAGGAAAAGACCTATGTTTTGTTTTTTTTTTTAAGAAACGCATTCGAAAGCTGATGTCTCTACGTGAGATAAACTACACTAGAAGAATTGTGTTTTATTTTAATCGCAATAGAAGATATTGTTGCGTTGTGGATACTGTGTTGTGAAGTTGAAGTCAAACCACTCAACCACTATGCTATGAAACACCACAAGGACGACGCTGCTGCTATTTTGGACAATCGTTATGCACATGAAAGAAGAATGTTAAAATGTGTGCTATGTGAATACATAGGATCTCATGGAGGTTTTGGAGCGATGTGCTGAGATCTTTAACGTGAATATTATTCATTGTGAATTGATTTTATATTGATTTGTGATCTCTTAAAAATGCGCTATGAGGAGTGTTGATTTGCTCTGTAGAGAGATACAAGATTGATATGTTTCATTGAAAATATTTCCTGCATCAGCCTATGACATGATGTAAGGAATAAATGCAAATGAGAGGATGTGATTGATTAGCAGTGATCAATTTACGTGAAATGTTGCAGTATTTACTGTAAAAATTTCTCCTGTTCTCATTTGAAATATTATGCATATTTTTTTACACCTCTACACGTATGTTATTGAATGTGCTGCTATAGCATTGTTTCATGGAAGAATCACACTTGTACATAAAAAGGCTACAAATAGAATCATGAAAGGAATTGCGTGAAGACATATCATGTGGAGAAGGCTACAATTAAATCTATTGTGTGCTGCATAGAATTACATGATTTGCTTTAAACTTGCACAGAATATGAATCATCTATTTGAGCCTATTAAATCTATTTTTGAGTCTATTTTTTAGATTGCGTGGAAGGTTTGAAGAGAGAACATGAAGACAGGAGTTGCCATCGCAGAGAAGGCAAGAAAAAAATATATTAAAGAGAGTGTTAAAAAATCTACAAAGACACGATTTGTGTGCATCGGAAGCTGGACGACATTGGTAGATGAATAGAACTATCATTTTTCTATGCATAGAAAATAGTGTGTAAAAGTGTTTGTGGTTGTTACGTCTTGGTAGTTACGTCCTGGAAATATTTGTTGTGAGTTCAAATGTTGTGTCAAAACGTGTTTGTGGCTGCTACTGTTGTTGCACATCTTAGCCAGAGGTGAGCTCCTGAGTCAAAATATTCATAAGTGTAGTGAGTTATTTCTCTAACCATTGTTGTGCTCCTGAGTCAAGACTGCAATGAGCTAAAACATTATTGTTCAATTTTTGGAGAGATGTATTGTTAGTGCTACACTGCCAAAAGTTGAAAAGAAAGCAATTTTTTTGTGTGCATAATAAAAGAGGCAGAGGATGTACTTAGAATGTTGAGAGGTAGTAGGAGAATTACTGCTGTGAAGAGGAGATAAAATAATTGTTGCTGAACTAGTACTAATTTGTTATTATTTCCTGCTACTATTTTGCTGCTGATAGAAGAGGTATTGTTTTTTGTATTTATCAAACAAATACTACTAAATTGAGTTTTTCCTATTGTTGTGTGTTGTAATCTGTAATACAGTTCACATCCACAAACATAGTAGTGTCATTTTGTTGATTGGCATCAATGGCTGTCAATAATAATCTTCCCATTCCAAAATTTAATGGGCTATATTATAAGTATTGGTCTATCAAAATGAATATCTTACTCATTGGCAAAGGTTTGTAGGATATAGTTGAATAAGGCTTTGCAGAACCTACAGATTGGACCACCTTCAGTTCAGCTAATAAATCTAGCAAGAAGGATGCCCAAAAGAAGAATTCCTTTGCTCTCTATCATCTCCAAGAAGCCTTGGATAAAAGAATATTTCCAAGGATTACTTCTTGTTTATCAGCCCAAGAAGCATGGGGAGCCTTGAAAGATAGCTATCAAGGAAGTGATCAAGTGAAGCAAGTGAGGCTTCAAACCTTGAAGAGAGATTTTGAAAATCTCAAAATGCAAAATGATGAAAGTGTAGGTGATTATTGTGTTAGAGTAAAATCCATTGTAAACAAAATGTAAACCCTTGGAGAAGACATCAAAACTGAAGTGGTTGTGAATAAAGTGTTGAGAACACTTCTTCATAAGTGGAATCATATTGTAATCATTATTGAGGAATATAAATATTTATCTACTCTAACTTTTTATGTACTAATTGGTTCTTTGATGTCTCATGAAGAGAGACTACATGGTTCTACTTCATCAAGTTTTGGAGGTGATGAAAAAACATTCTCATCCAAGGAAGGTGAGGCTTATGAAAGAGGACAAGGAAGAGGACAAGGAAGAGGCCAAGGAAGATGTCAAAGGAGAGGAATAGGTAGATCAAGAGGTGGTCACCAAGGAAGAGGAAGAGGAGGTGACAAATCAAAGAAAGCTTATTACAATTGTGGTAAGTTTGGTCACTTTGCTAAATATTGTTGGTCCAAGACTTCTCAAGAAGGGAGAGGTCAATATGGAAACTATGGAGAAGAGGAAGGAACTTCAAATTTGTTTCTCACCTATGGAAAATCATATTAAAATCTCCATGAAACTTGGATTTTAGATACTGGTTGCTAAAATCATATGAGTGGCAAAGAAGAGCTATTTTCTACAATGGATTCCACCTACGAGTCAAAGATCAAATTGGGAGATGAAAAAGCACTACAATTTGAAGGCATGAGATCCATTGAGGTTCCAAAAAAATAAGGCACAAAGAAGGTAAAAAACATCTATTACACCCCCAAATTCCAACATAATGTACTTAGTGTTGGACAAATAATGGAAAATAACTATAGGCTTATTTTTGAAGATGTAAAATATGTAATTTTTGACAAAAATAATTGTAATAGAGTTGTTACACAAGTACCTATGACAAATAATAGGTTATTTCCTCTTAATTTTGGGGAACATGGAGGTGCTCAACTTGCTAATGTGGCCATAGAAAAACCAAGTGTGCTTTGGCACTTGAGATATGGTCATATTAACTTTGCAAGCTTGAAGTTGTTGACTTCCCAAGCTATGGTGTATGGATTACCAAAAATTGAAGAGCACAAGGAGGTGTGTGAAGGATGTGTTTGTTGAGCAAGGTACAGTGACAGTATTGTCATTGTTGTCAACACAGTCAAATAGATCGGTTGATGCAGTGGACAGGAGTTCAGAGGTTATTCAGAATATGTACAGTGAAGTTAAATGCTTATGAGGATGTTTTTGATTTTTGGGTGAAGCTGTTACAGGTTGTCCAAGAAAAAATGCAAAGAGAAAAGGCAAGGAGAAAAAGTACCGTGATATCGCAACATGTTGTATTTTCATGGGCCAAAGCAAAGAGAAAATGCAAAGAGAAAAAGTGTCGTGATAACGCGACATGTTGTATTTTCACGGGCCAAAGCAAAGAGAAATAGCAAGGATAAAAAGTGTCGCGATATCGTGACATGTTGTATTTTTGCGGGCCAAAGCAAAGAGAAAGAGCAAGGAGAAAAAGTGTCAAGATATCGTGACATGTTGTATTTTCATGGGCCAAAGCAAGGAGAAATAGAAAGAAGGAAAAAGTGTCACGATATCGCGACATGTCGCATTTTTGTGACTCAAAAAGGGTAGCCAGGTAGAGAAAGAAAAAGTGTCGCGATATCGCGACATGTCGCATTTTCACGACTCAAAAAGAGCAGGCAGGAAGAGAAGGAAAAAGTGTCGTGATATTGCGACATGTCACATTTTCGTGACTCAAAAATGGCAGCCAGGCAAAGAAAGAAAAAGTGTCACGATATCGTGAAATGTCTCATTTTTGCGACTCAATAAGAGCCTCAAAATAGAAACGAACTGTCATGGAAAAGAAAATGAACAGTCATCGAAGGAGAAAATAAATGCATGCACAAGGGAAAAGAAAATGAACAGTCATGAAGGAGAAAATGAATAGTCATGGAAGGAGAAAATGAACAGTCATGGAAAGAAGCGGACGCATGCCCATGTGGAGAAAATAAATAGTCAAAGAAGGAGAAAATGAACAGTCATCAAAATAGAAACGAAAAGCTTTTTCGAAAACCAAAATGCATGAATGCACAAAGGAGAAAACGAACAGTCATGACCAAGAAGACGAACAGTCATGGTAGTAAAATATGGTGTTAATTTGTTGCATGTAACGTGTTTGAAGAAATGCCTACTCTATATATACAAAAGGAGTTACATAAAGAAGGCGTTACAATTGACAACTAGCGCATGAGAATATGAAAGGAGTTACAACTGAAGTTACAAATAGAAATGATGGTTATAAAAGGAGTGTTGCTCAGAGAATTTGAAATGTGGAATTTATTCGGTGAAGTGCGCAAGAGGAGCGCGAGAGGAGAGTGAGAGGCGAGTGAGAGGCGAGCGAGAAGGATGTGTGTTGTGTGAATTATGGGCAATGTTGAGTAAGCAATAAACCAGTGTCTTGTAAAAGTGAAGGCATTTATATGTCAATCTTCTAGTTTCAGAATTGAAGTTCAAGTTGGTTCTTGGCATCAGGGGTTGGTGCTCCTTCCAGTTAGTGCTGGTAAATCAGGGGTTGGTGCTCCTTTCTATTGGTGTAGATAAATCAAGGGTTGGTGCTCCTTCCAGTTGGTGCTGGTAAATCATGGGTTGGTGCTCCTTTCTTTTGGTGCAGATAAATCATGGGTTGGTGCTCCTTCCAGTTGGTACTGGTAAATCAAGGTTTGGTTCTCCTTTCTGTTGGTGTAGATAAATTAGGGGTTGATGCTCCTTTTTGTTGGTGCAGATAAATTAAGGTTTGATGCTCCTTTTTTTTGGTGAAGATAAATTAGGGGCTGGTGCTCCTTCCAGTGGGTGCTGGTAAATTGATTGTAAAGTTGTTGCTTTGCAAAGGCTGTATTTGGATGGGAGTCCAAACAGTCATTTTTTGAGGAGTAGCCAAATCGGTGAACCTCGATACATCTTGTGTTGTGTGATGCTCTCTTGTTATATTTGCTTTATTTGGTTTTAAGTTTTCATTGTTTTGGCTTTAAGAGTTGAAGATTTAAGTTTTAAAGAGCTACACTGATTCACCCCCCCTCTCAGTGTCATTGTGAGACTCACAATTGGTATCAGAGCCAGTTTCACTTGTCAGGCTAAATCAGCTAGGGTTGATCTTGGATTAGTACGCAATGGGTAAGAAGAATAGATATTCCTCCAATAAGGCATCTCGGTCAGTTTCAGTTCCTGTGAAAGAGAAAATTGAACTAGAAAATATAGGAGTGAATTCTAAAGTATGTGATGAAAACCTTGAGCTTGAAGTAGATCTAGAAGGTGAGTTGATCGCTGCACTTGAAGAGTTGAATATAGAAAGGAAAAATAACAGAATACTGTCCAATAATTTGGAAGAATATGGGGATAAGATTGAAGATCTCTAATTACAAATTTATAAATCCAAGAAAATAGAAGAAGCCTTGAAGTCACATATGAATGATAAAGTCGATGTATGCAGCAAACGTGAAGAGGAATCTAACAAAGTTATTAGTGATCTAAATTTTCAAGTAGAAGATTCCAAAAGGATTGAAGAAACTCTCAGGTCATAGATCAATGAGAAAGAGATTGTTTGCTGCAAACAAGAAGAAGAGATTGTTTTTTTGAAGAAACAACTAGAAGAGGCCAATACAAATCTCAAATTTGAGAAGAGCACAAAGTTGCTAGATGAAATGATAAGGCAACAAAGAAGCCCCATGGTTAAGCTTGGTCTTGGATATGAAGCTGAACAACCTTCATCTTCCAAATATGCAGATAAGAAGAAGTTCACTGTTGAAGGATCGAAGCAAGAAAATTTTGAAGCTAAATCTTCAAAAGGAAGAAAATATCAAAGGAGATCTATAACAAAGCAACCACAACAAAAGAGGTTTTATCACTCTCACTCTATTCATAATAATGCTTTTAATGGCTATTGTTTTAGATGCAACCATTATGGTCACAAGGCAATTTATTGTGGATTGAATAATAGATCAGAGAGTTATGCTAGTAGAAATACATCTATTTTTCCAATTGAACACCATGTGCAATGTTTTAAATGTAATGGTCATGGGCACATAGCAAGGTTTTGTCCAAGAAATTTTGTATCTAATTTAAGGCAAGATAGTAGATTTCATCAGACACAAAGAATGCAACACAAACAAGGAAGAAATCATGTGCATCAAAGAAAGGAAAATAATCATCCATCAAGGATGCACAAGAGACAACCACCCAAGAGAAATGTTCAAGTTCACGAAAAGGTTCAAAATAGGGATGCAATTGAAAAACTCAAGCCCAAGTTCAAAAAATATTGGAGAAAAAAAGAAGAGAGGAAATCGTGTCTCCTTGGACTGAAGGAGACTACTCCTCTATTGCACTAAGCAGCTCCAGGTAGCACATCCTTAGGGGGAGCAATCTTAAAGTTTTATTTTAATGCTCCTATGTTGTCTGGTTATCTGAGGATGAAAGGCAAGTAGTTAGGGGGAGTTGTCATATAGTTGTCAAAGTGTGTTTCAGTTCATGTAGTTTTTTGTGGAGGCAATAAGCAGGAGCATGAGACGTTGGCTTGACAGAGCCGATTTTTTTTTAAATTATTGTAAAATGCTCCCTGGAATCATGTGAAGAATGTTCACCTAAGACATTGAGTAGCCCTAACATATGCCCTAGCAAGAAGCAGAATACTGAGTGTTGATGACTACATGTAGATTAAGGTTCCAACGCTAGATGTAACGATCCACTATCAATAACTACGTAGGAAATGAAAACATTCATGGTAGCCATTAGAAACCAGAGACATTGAGTTGCACAATGGATGCAAGGCAAAGTCGTCAGTCATGGAGGAGGTGGCAGTCAAAATGCTGAAGAAATTATGCGCAGGCTTCCTGGAGAGTCAGTCTCCTTATTGACAGTAGAGGTAGAATATATTGCAATGACAACATGTTGTATGCAGGGGGAGTTTGCAGCAGCCCTTTGGTATTATTGTCAAATGGGGAGAAGAGTTACGAGAAAATTGCATGTGTGTTGCCAACAATTCCAAAGGGGGAGATTGTTGAGCAAGGTGCAACGATAGTATTGTCATTGTTGTCAACATAGTTAGATAGATCGGTTAATGCAGTGGACAAGATTTCAGAGGTTATTCAGAATATGTACAGTGAAGTTAAATGCTTATGAGGATGTTTTTTATGTTTGGGTGAAGTTGTTACGGGTTGTCCAAGAAGACCGAAGTGGCCCATATGCAAAAAAAACAAGGAGAAAAAGTGTCGTGATACGTGACATGTTGCATTTTTGTGGTCCAAACCAAAGAGAAAATGCAAGGAGAAAAAGTGTCGCGATATCATGACATGTTGTATTTTCGCGGTCCAAAGCAAAGAGAAAATGTAAGGAGAAAAAGTGTCGCGATATCGTGACATGTTGTATTTTCACGGTCCAAAGCAAAGAGAAAATGCAAGGAGAAAAAGTGTCGCGATATCGCGACATGTTGTATTTTCGTAGGCCAAAGCAAAGAGAAAATGCAAGGAGAAAAAGTATCATGATATCGTGACACGTATTTTCGTAGAGCAAAGCAAAGAGAAAGAGCAAGGAGAAAAAGTGTCACGATATCGCGACATGTATTTTCGCGGGCCAAAGCAAAGAGAAAGAGCAAGGAGAAAAAGTGTCACGATATCACGACATGTTGTAGTTTCACGGGCCAAATAAAGGAGAAATAGCAAGAAGGAAAAAGTGTTGCGATATCGCGACATGTCACATTTTCATGACTCAAAAAGGGCAGCCAGGCAGAGAAAGAAAAAGTGTCACGATATCGCGACATGTCACATTTTCGTGACTCAAAAAGAGTAGGCAGGCAGAGAAAGAAAAAGTGTCGTGATATCGCGACATGTCGCATTTTTGTGACTCAAAAAGGGCAGCCAGGCAAAGAAAGAAAAAGTGTCACGATATCGCAACATGTCGCATTTTTGCGACTCAAGAAGAGCCTCAAAATAGAAACAAATAGTCATGGAAAAGAAAACGAATAGTCATCAAAGGAGAAAACAAATGCATGCACAAGGGAAAAGAAAATGAACAGTCATGAAGGAGAAAATGAACAGTCATGGAAGGAGAAAACGAACAGTCATGGAAAGAAGCGGATGCATGCCCATGTGGAGAAAATGAACAGTCGAAGAAGGAGAAAATGAATAGTCATCAAAATAGAAACGAATTTTTTTTTTGGAAACCAAAACACATGCATGCACAAAGGAGAAAACGAATAGTCATGACCGAGAAGATGAACAGTCATGGTAGGAGAATATGGTGTCAATTTGTTGCATGTAACGTGTTTGACGAAATGCCTACTCTATATATAAAAGGAGTTACATAAAGAAGGCGTTACAATTGACAAGTGGTGCATGAGAATATGAAAGGAGTTACAACTAAAGTTACAAAGAGAAAGGATGGTTATAAAAGGAGTGTTTCTCAGAGAATTTGAAGTGTGGAATTTATTCGATGAAGTGCATGAGAGGAGCGTGAGAGGAGAGTGAGAGGCAAGCGAGAGGCGAGCGAGAAGGATGTGTGTTGTGTGAATTTTGGGCAATGTTGAGTAAGTAATAGACCAGTGAGGGTCTTGTAAAAGTGAAGGCATTTATATGTCAATCTTCTAGTTTCAAAATTGAAGTCCAAGTTGGTGCTTGGCATTAGGGGTTTGTGCTCCTTCTAGTTGGTGCTAGTAAATCAGGGTTTGGTGCTCCTTTCTGTTGGTGCAGATAAATTATGGATTGGTGCTCCTTTCTATTGGTGCAGATAAATCAGGGGTTGGTGCTTCTTTCTATTAGTGAAGATAAATCAGGGGTTGGTGCTCCTTCCAGTGGGTTCTAGTAAATTGATTGTAAAGTTTTTTCTTTGCAAAGGCTAGATTTGGATGGGAGTCCAAACAATCAATTTTTGAGGAGTAGCCAAATCGGTGAACCTCGTTACATCTTGTGTTGTGTGATGCTCTCTTGTTATGTTTGCTTTATTTGATTTTAAGTTTTCATTGTTTCAGCTTTAAGAGTTGAAGATTTAAGTTTTAAAGAGCTACACTGATTCACCCCCCTCTCAGTGTCATTGTGAGACTAACAATGTTTTGGGAAAGCACTCAAGAACAGAGTTTCCAAGAGGACAAGCATGGAGAGCAAGCCATCCACTAAAATTGGTACATTCGGACATTTGTGGTCCAATGAATACCAAAATCTTGGGTAACAATTCTTACTTTCTCACTTTCATTGATGATTTCTCTAGAATGTACTGGATTTATTTTTTGAAAACTAAAGATGAAGCTTTTGAATGTTTCAAGGATTTCAAAAATAATGTAGAGATTCAAAGTGAGTATGTTGTAAAGATATTAAGGACTGATAGAGAAGGGAAGTTTTTTTCAAATGCCTTTATCAAATATTGTAAATATTGTGGGATCAAAAGGCAATTAACTACTGCCTACACCCCACAATAAAATGGTATGGTTGAAAGGAAGAACCGCACTATTGTAGAAATGGCAATATCAATACTTCAAACAATGAAGCTAAGTAGCATGTATTGGGCAGATGTTGTTAGAACAAGTGTTTACATTTTGAATAGGAGTCCTACTTCTAGTTTAGATGGGATAACTCCATATGAAGGATGATATGGTAAAAATCCAAATGTAAAACACTTCAAATTTTTTGGTTGTCTTGCATATGCACACATTCCTGATGAGACAGGAAATAAAATTGATTCCAAAAGTCAAGCATGTATTTTCATTGGGTATTATGAGTTTTCAAAAGCATATAGACTCTACAATCCAAAAACACACAATTTTGTAATCTCTAGATATGTGATTTTTGATGAAGGGAGAGTATGGGGTCATCAAAAAAAATTTGTTGATGATGGATCTCAAGATGCAAGCTCCTCTCAAGTGCAACCCATTAACAAGAACATCCCTGGAAATCCTCTAAGTCCAAATAAGAGTTCTACACCAAGTACAACAAGTTCTACTCCAATTTTTTCTCCACAAAGATCAGCAATTTCTTCTCCAATGCCAATGGATGTAGATTCACCATCAAGAGGTAAGAGAACACTTCAGTACCATTCCTCCTACCAAATTATGGACAAGAATTTTCAAAGAAGATACACTAGAATCCAAGCTAGTGAAATGAATGAAGTCTTGAAAAGACTTGAAAATTTGCACATGTATGGTGATGAAGACTCTCAAGAGCCTAAGGGAGATGTTGTAAACTATGCTTTAATGACTAGTGTAGAGATACAACCATCTAGTTATGAAAAAGCATGTACTCATAATGTATGGCAATAGGCCATGAAAGAGGAAATGACCTCTATAAAAAAAATGATACATGGGAGCTAGTGGAGCTTCCTAAGGGCAAGAAATGTATTGGATATAAATGGGTCTATAAGACCAAGTTCAATTCTTATGGGAGTATTGAAAGACACAAGGAAATGCTAGTAGCAAAAGGGTTTACTCAAAAGTATGGGATTGACTATTAGGAGACCTTTGCTCTTGTTGCTAGACAAGATACCATTAGACTAGTGCTTTCTTTGGCTGCCCACATAGGGTGGAAAATTCAACACATGGATGTTAAGAGTACCTTTCTCAATGGGTACTTGAATGAAGTGGTTTTTGTGCAACAACCTCAAGGCTTTGAAGAACAAGGTAAGGAGAAATTTTTCTACAAATTGAAGAAAGCATTGTATGGCCTAAATTAAGCACCAAGAGCATGGTACTCACGCATTGATGGATACTTTCAAAAGTATTGATTTACTAGGAGCAAAAGTGAACCTACTCTCTCCTACATGAAACAAGGTAAAGACATTATCATTGTGTGCTTATATGTTGATGATCTAATATTCATGGGTAGTAGTGCTAAGATGAATAAGGAGTTCAAAAACTCCATGATGAAAGAATTTGAAATGAAATATCTAGGCTTGATGCATTACTTCCTAGGCATGGAGGTACATAAAATAGGAAAAGGGATCTTCATATGTCAACACAAGTATGCTCAATACATGATAAAGAAATTTTCTATGGAGCAATGCAAGTCTATTGCAACTCCAACAGGTCATGGGATCCAATTAAGCAAAGAAGATGGAGCACCAAAAGTTGACATGACCACTTACAGGAGCATGGTTGGGAGTCTAATGGTCCTCACCAACACAAGGTTGGATATTCAATATGTAGTTTCTTTTGTTTCAAGATATATGGTTGATCCATTTGAACTTCATCTACAAGCAACTAAAATAATTTTGAGATGTGTAAAGGGTACATTGGATTATGGGATCTATTACCATAAATGTAATGTTGTAAAAGTAGTTGGATTTAGTGATAGTGATTGGGGCAACAATGTTGATGATATGAAATCTACTTCAGGGAATTGTTTTAGTCTTGGGTCAGGGCTAATTACATGGAGTTTCAAAAAGCAAATTGTTGTAGCATTATCATATATTGAAACTGAGCACATAGCAATCACAAATGCTAGTACCCAAGCTTTATGGTTGAGAAATTTTCTTAAAGAAATAGGAGAGAGACAAAGTGGTCCTACCATATTGTATTGTGATAATATGAGTGCCATACAATTGGCACATAATCCTATCCACCACGGTAGGTCAAAGCACTTTGACATGAAGTATCACTTCATTCGTGACATTGTGGAGAAACAGGTGATTGAGCTACGACATTGCAGAACTTTGGACAACATGGCGGACATTTGCACCAAAGGAGTTTCTAAAGCTTAGTATATAAAGCTGAGAGACTATCTTGTCAACCCTCTCAACTTTAAGGGGGAGAATGTTGGACTTTGATAGTTTGGTTAGCATATTTGTATTCCTACGTAGCTAAGATTGGTTAGCATATTTCTTGTTCTAGGTTGAGAGCATATAGGAAATCAGTTAGCATTTGTCTTGTTAGGATTTGATATGAGAATAAAGTGTAAGCCAACTGTGTATGTCCAAAATAGGTTTTTCTCAAACCTATAAAATGTAATCCTATGCAAGTTTCTATAATCTAATGAGTTTTATGCCTTGGTACCTGCAAGTGCTTGCTCTTTCTTGTTGTCAAGTGATTATTTATATTCGAGTACATCAATGTGATTATTACTTGCAAGTGAATGTTACTTGGCCTTCTTTACTTGTTCAATATCTCTTTCATGTGGATGATAAATGTTTTTTCCAATAAATTATTTTCTTAATTTGTTATGAATATATAGATTTAATGGTTGTACCATATACCTTGTATCTAGATTGCTTCATGCTACATTGTTGTATTTATGGCTATGAATTTTTTCTTAGAAAAATTTGGATTGAATGGGCTAATTTTCCTCCATATGATGTTTCTTTGGAATACTCATATCTCATAGGTGATGCTCTACATATTATTGTTGTATCAAGGTATCTTAGATGTCTGTGGTGGTGGAAAAATGCACTTGGATACCCACATATCACATTCAACAACACAACAAGAAGCTTCATAAGAATTGTGAGCACTTGTAGGGAAACCTCTAGGATTTTCCTAAGGCTAAATCCTTGTCAAATGTGATCTTTAGCATGTCTTCCTATTCTATTTTATATTCTACTTACACTCATCAAGGAAAAAGGAGAAAGAGAATTCCAAGATATATGGGAAAAGTAAATTTTTGAAAAGTAAAACCTAACTTAAATAGGTGGTGCACCAATATCTAAACCTCTTTTGCATACAATAAACTAAATGAACACATTTATGAACTACTAACAGTTAGAAAGTGAACACTATCTTGATCCACACCTAAGTATTAAAACATACATAAGTAGGATAGAGAAAAATTAATCACAACTTCTTCATATATGCCATAATATTACAAAGATGCAACACCAAAAAAAGATTGATGCTCTTTAGCAAAATGACTCAAGCCTCGATTCTAACTTATACATAGAAGATAAAATGAAAGGAAAAACTTATAAGGATAGATAATATGCACAAGTAAGCATTCTCAAATACATTTATAGTAAAATAAAACCATTGGTTATACCCAAAACTAGGGTTTTCTTACTTCTAAAATGGTGCTAGTAATTCTAAAATTTCCTCTTAAAAACTAGCAAAGGGCTAGTCTACAATTAATGTTGGTAACCTTGGGGCCTTTTAATCAAGTGTCATCAATGTTGAGGTCTTAGACCTTAAATTTGGAGCTTCCACTATTTTTTCCAACTACTATTATTAAAATATTCATGGAAAGTGAGCATGGGATTCTTTTGTAATTGATGGCACTAGAAACAAGATCTCTAGGACTAGAGCTTTCACCATAATTGCCTTAGTGGCACCAATTGCATTCCTTGGAATGTCACATCCTGTAATGTTCCATTTTGAAGACAATATGGACCCCACGCATTGTAATGTTTTATTTTTTTCATTTGTGGATAAGGACGTGGGACGTCCCCTTTTTGCAATGCTAATAGGTATTTTATGTAATAGAAAATAAGTGTTGGGGGTTAATATTGATGTAACCCTCACTTAATGAATAATTAGAAGCCTCTAGTAGGGTGACTAGTATATAGGCTTGGAAAGTGACTTTTAGAATTTCATTATGTCGTGTTCATCTTATGAATTATAAGAGAGGGGGTTGAACCCTTCGTCACCTTCTACTACTTAGGTAGTGTTCCCTCTGTATTTAGAAATAGCTAATATTGTAGAAAATGCGATGTGCACATGTTTTTAATTGGATATTGGGTGGATCTATCTCAAGATTCACAATTGTGTTACATATTTTGGTGTATTGGAATCTGGAAGTGGGTCGTCTAGCTTTGGGAGGCCATTTGTGCATGTTTTGTGACTTATTTTTCCCTCATAGGAGGATCGCCCAGCTTTGGGGATTTTTCTAGATAATTTTGAGGGTTGATATATGTTTTGGGATAGTTGTTTGGACTGTTTACACTTTAAAAAAATTAATAAAAAATATGTATGGCTGGAACGTCCATTTTTGAGGGTTTCTAGAGTAATTTCTGAGTAGTAATTGTAGATCTCATCTACTTTGCAAAAATCTAATTTTTATTTATTTAAACCCTAGTTTGCTAAGTTAAGATTATTACAATGGTATTGGAGTTGGTTTCTTACCAGTCTGTGAGAGTTATTTATGCAACCAAATAGGTACTATATGAGGAGAAATACGTCAAACCCTAACCTTAACCAAGGGAAAGAAATTCTAGAACCAAAAGTTGAACAAATGGAGCTGGTGGAGATGGCATATGAGCAAAGGGATCCTACTAAGTAGAAATTTGATACCATGCTTGAGTTACTAACTTGTTTGGTGACCAAGATGGATCAAGGTGGAGTTCAGCCACCACCAAACTAGGGATCAAACCCTAACCCTCAACCACCACCAAATAAATAAGAGCCATCAAATAGGGTGACTAGAAGAGACCAAGGGAGTGAGAGGTTTGTGAGATACACTCATTATCATTTGTACAAGCTAGAAAAACCCATGTTTTTACCTAGGCAAGAACTTGATGTACACTATGATACTGATGAACTAGATGCCCTATTTGTAGAATATCAATGTAGGGCTAAAGAATTCATAGATACAATCACTTTCAAGAGTTACCTAGAGATCGTGGGAAATAAGTGTTAGACATTTTGAGTCCTTAAATATAAAGTTCTCATAGATGTCAAGAAATGAAGTCATCATTAAATATCAAGGAATTTGTCAAGAAACAAGTTATCAAAGTTGTCATTAATATTCTAGAAGAATATTCTAATAAAGTCAAAGATTAAAAGGCACAATACAAAAGTTAAAATCAAAGGGCTCCATAATATTTTTTAAATATTATGTGGAAGCATAAGTTAAAAGGTTTTTCTTTAAAACCAATGATGGCAAAAATAAAAGGTTTTTCTTTAAAACCAATGGTGGCAAAAATAAAAGGTTTTTCTTTAAAACCAATGGTGGTAAAAATAAAAGGTTTTTCTTTAAAACCAATGGTGGCAAAAATTAAAAGGTTTTTATTTAAAACCAATGGTGGCAAAAATAAAATGTTTTTCTTTAAAACCATAGGGTTTAAAGAATTAATTTATAAAATTTAAATTCAAAAGAATTTAAATATTTTATAAATTAATAAAGTTTCAAAGGAAAATTGAGCACCGTTGTTGAGAATAAATCGAGTTTCGACATCATGCATGGAGGAAGATATTTAGTATAAAAGCTAATGCCTTGGAGGTATTTCAATTTATCCTTTTGCTCGATGATATAAAAGCATGCAATTGCGTTTAAGTCTGTAGGGAAGAAAGAGTAGCAAAAATCTTGTTTATGCACCAGTGAACGTAGCCAAGGTGTGGTGAGAGACAATAATAATAACCAAGGAGTGGCGCAAGGTAGCAAACGTAGCCAAGGTTTTTCTAGAGACAGCAAACGTAGCCAAGGTTTTTTTAGAGACAGCAAACGTAGCCAAGGAGTGGTGCAAGGTAGTGAACATAGCCAAGGTGTGGCTAGAGATAACAGACGTAGCCAAGGAGTGGCACAAGGTAGCAAGCATAGCCAAGGTGTAGCTCAAGGTAGTGAGTGTAGCCAAGGAGTGGCACAAGGTAGCGAGCGTAGCCAAAGTGTAGCTCAAGGTAGAAAATGTAGCCAAGGTGTAGCTTGAGGTAATGAATGTAGCAAGGTGTGGCCTGAAGTAGGCGAAGGCGTAAGTTGTGGAGGCTCCAAGGGAGAATGTAGCTCCACGATGGTGACATCCAAGAGGAAGGCACTTGGAAGAAGAAGCGCTTCAGATAAATCTGGTAACTTTTTTGTGATCTCTAATTTTAATTTAGGCTAAGGTTGAATAATGGAGAAATAAGGTTGTAATTAATTTGATGAATGCCTAAATTAAAAGGGAGTAGTTTTTATAAAGTATTGAGGTGAAAAGATTTACTTGTGGTTAAAATACTTTTACCTTAGAAAAGGGAAAGATAAATTGCATTATCTTATTGAAATAATTATCTTTAATGCAATAATAAGTTTAGGGAGTTATAAGTAGAAATAGCTTTGGGTTTTGAAAAACAAAAGTAACTTATGCTTGAGAGGTGAATATTCAAAATAGTTTGATGTTGGATATTATTTTGAGATTGGAGCAATAAGGTATACTCATGAATTAATATATGCATTGTATTGTCATCTAATCCTCTTGATATTGGCAAAGGAATATTGTGTTATTGTGGCAGATTCTTGAAGGTCATATTTATCAAGAAAAAGGTATGGGCATATTTTTCGAAGTTTAAGTTGATTGGTTATTTTTTGAAAAATAAGTTTGGAGTGAAAAGGACTTGATTAGGGTTTCCTTTTAAGTGTGTTTGAGTGATTGTTACAAGGTTTTCTAGAATAAATAATTGTTGTTAAAACCTTGTTTTATAAGCATTGTTGTTGAAGCCATTGGTTATGTGAAGAACTTAAACTAGGGTTTGAGTATCGTTGCTATGTGAAGATTGTTTTATGAGCATTGTTGTTAAAGTGAGTTGTTGAGCAAAGACCTTGAACTAGGGTTTGAAATAATATGACTCATTTTTATGTGAGAATTTTTGTTGAGAATTGTTAGAAATACTTTGAGTTAATGCTTACATGCTTGGACTAGGTTTTGTGAGCAAGGGTTGTTTCTTTGAGTGATCGGTTGAGTAGAGATGGTTGAGCCTAGTCAAGTGAGTGTGTAAAGTGATTGTTCAAGTTCAATAAAACAAACTATTCTATATTCTGATTTGAGTTGAGAAAGTGATTGAGCATTGAGTATAGAACATATTGGGTCTCTAACAATTATCTTTATGTTTCTATGATATTGGAAAAGTTCTAGTGTGGACTTGTTGAGAATATTTGAGGTAAGTCTTTGAGATGACTTGTGGACATATTTGAGTAAGCTTTTTTGGAAGCTTACAATATAGATTGAGACCATATTTGGATAAGTTCTTGAGAGAACTTATTGACTAGATTGGACAAGTTCTAAATGGGCTTTTTGAGCAGATTGAGCAATTTTTGAGTGGACTTGTTGAGCATATTTGAGCAAGTTTTGAGTGGACTTGTTGAGCATATTGAGCAAGTTCTAAGTGGACTTATTGAGCAGATTGAGCAAGTTCTGAGTGGACTTATTGAGCATATTGAGCAAGTTCTAAGTGGACTTATCAAGAAGATTTGAGCAAGTTCTAAGTGGACTTGTTGAGCATATTGAGCAAGTTCTGAGTGGACTTGTTGAGTATATTTAAGCAAGTTCTATGTGGACTTATTGAGCATATTTGAGCAAGTTCTGAGTGGACTTTTTGAGCATATTTGAGCAAGTTTTGAGTGGACTTATTGAGCAGATTGAGCAAGTTCTGAGTGGACTTGTTGAGAATATTTTAGTAAGTTCTAAGTGGACTTGTGGAGTAGATTTTGGTGCATATTTGAGGACAAGTTTGTACCAGACCAGAGATAGATATTTAGCAGATTTGTGCTAGATCGAAGGACTATGTTTAGTGCAGATTTGAGATAAAGCTTTAGAGGTGACAGATAAGAGAGGACAACGGTCTCCAGTGGATAGAGATACATCATCCAGGGTAGTGAGGATAGGTCTTTTGAGTGTGGATAAGAGTCTTCAATGGAGAGATATCCAAAAGCTAGTGTGGTGGAGGTAGTAGTCTTCTACAGGATCACCAGCCAAAGTAGAGGAGAAGGATTTCTCCTATGGATAGATATCCATGAACTTGATTTAGGGGATCAACATCTCCTTTGGACAGAGGTCCATAAACATTGTAATAGGGAAAGGATTCCCAAGAGATTTATTGAGAAAATTTTAGTGAAATATTTTTTCCATGGAGTAGCCCACATTGGGTGAACCACGTAAATTGTGGTATCTCTATTGTATATGGTGTTTTGTGTATTACTTTGATTACTATTCTTGATATTGATCTATACATTGCATAATATTGATTGGGAAAGAAAAGTAAAAAGTTATCTTATACTGTTCACCCCCCCTCTCAGTATAAGCTTATGTTCTTCAATTGGTATCAGAGTGGGTTCCTTCATAAGAGTTTAACAGCTTGAAGGAAAATCTAACAAGAACACAATGGATCCTAAGGAGGTGTTCTCCACTAATTTAGCACCAGTATTTTATGGAAGTGACTATATGTATTGGAGTATGATGATTAAGATCTACCTAATGGCACTTGGAAATGAAGTTTCGGAAGTAGTGGAATTTGGATATGATTCCTTATTCAATCCTCCTGCATATAAGGAAGGTAAGCTTCTACAGCACTATAATTCAAAAGCAATGAATGCACTTGTGAGAGGTTTGCGTAGAACAAAATCTATGAAGGTTATGCATTGTAAAACTGTAAAAGAAATGTGGGATAAATTGCAAGGTATATATGGAGATAAAAGTGTCAAGAAAGCAAAGATACAAAATCTAAAAGGATAATTTGAAACATTAAGAACTAATGATGAGAAAATATCAATGCTTTTCTAATTCGAATTGATGAGGTTGTTAATGATATGCAAGGACTTGGAATAAATATTGATGAATCAGATGTTTGTAATAAAGTCTTAAGAACTCTTCCAAAAAGATTCAGTAAACAGGTTTCTTCTATAGAAGTGTCAATGGATGGTAATTATTTGACAAGAGATAATTTTCTTGGTATGGTTACATATTTTGAGATAATAAAAAAAGATCCTATTCCCCAGAAGGAAGCAACCTTCAAAGCAATCAAGAAAACAAAGGGCAAGAAGTCTGAATCAAGCAGTGAGTCATCCAGTGATGAAGAAGCTAATTATGGTAGAAGAGATAAATATTCCAGTAGATCCAAAGACCTAATATATGTTAAGTGTTTCAATTGTGGAAAGTTTAAAAATTTTGCAATAGATTGTCAAGAACCAAAGAAAAACAATGGTGAAGAAAAACATGATCACACGAATAGGGAATCGAAAAGATATAAGAATAAAAGCAAATATGGACAATACAAACAAGGAAATAAGTTATTTCAAAGACAAAAGAGGAGCTACTATGCAGATAAGGCAAGTAAGTACTCAAGTGATAGTGATTCTAGTTTTTCAAACAATGATAGAGATGAAGTCATATTTATGATTGAAGAAAAAGAACCAGTTAAGAAAAGGACTCCAGTAATTCTCAAGTATTTTAGATGTGGTAACTTTGGACATCTTGAAGATGATTGTAGAAGGGATGGTTATAATTTCAGTGATGATGAGTATGAGGATGCATTTTAAATACCAAATGAAAATATTCTAATGGCTTTAGAAGAAGAAGTAAGTGATCCTATAGAAGACAAGCCAAAATAAAATAAATATGTGGACAAAGATAAACAAATAGAGGAATATTTACAAGAGAATGGTTATGATATCAAGGGAGAACTTATTTATGCCCTTGATACAGTAAAGAAGGTAAGGAAGCAACACTCTAAACTTGAAATTTAGTTTCAATAATGTGATTAAGAGAGAAGATTTCTTATAGAGGATTTAGAAAAATCAAAGGCTAAGGCAAAAAGGTTCAAGGATAAGTTAGAATAAAAGATCTTGGAATGTGAGAAGTTATCACAAGAAATGGCACTACTAAAAGAATATTTAGAGGACTCCAAGATCAAGATGAAAAGTTTTAAAAATAGCTCAAAGAACTTGGATAAGTTCATAAAGACACAAAAGAGTACATCAAGCAAGAAATATCTCGGATTTGAACAGAATCAAAAGAAATTGGAAGGAGAATCAACTTCAATTTTTGGAGAACAAGAAAATTCAGATGAAGATACTTCAGAAAAAGACAATGTAAAATAAAATGAGACATCTGAGGATGAGTTGGATAATAGAGAGTTCAACAAAAATAGTAACAATACACAAAGAAGATACAGATGGAACATCAATCAAAATAGGTCTAGGAGACCGATGAGGTCAAGACAAGGAAAATTTAATAGAATATGCTTTTCATGTCACAGGTTTGGACACATGGCTTCACAATGTAGAACACATGAAAGATAGGAATATGGGAACAGGCAGTTCTTCCATGGATATTGCTACTCATGTAATCAGTTTGGTCATAAGGTAATGAATTGTGGGGTTCATGACAGAAGAAGGTATGGCTTCACTAGAAGAAATCCTATGATATTTGCACCTCCAAGAAATAATAATATTAAGTGTTACAAGTGCAACAATGATGGTCACACAGAAAAGTGGTTTAGAGTAGACATTTCAAAAATAGGTGTGACTAGGAACAGGAACATGAACAAGAACATGAATATGAACATGAATATGAACAGGAATAGGAATATGAATATGAAAAAAAATAGGAACATGAATATGAATATGGACAGGAACAGGAATAGGAATATGGATATGAATAGAAATAGGAACATGAATGTAGACATGGATAGGAACATGGACACTGAAAGAAACAGTGAGACGAATCAAAAGAATTAGATAATAAGGAAAGAGGATAAAGGTAAATAACAATGCCTTTTGGGAGTAGAAATACTCCCACCCCATAATTAACCACCTCAAGAGGATGTGGAGGAGGGGCTAAGCTAAGAGGCTCATTCTTAGCCCCAAGCCCCAAAGGTGACCCTTTGCCATTGATGTCAAAGGGTGAGAGATTTTAGTAAGGGGGGGAGACTTGGTAATTGAAGAGAGCATTGAGTCAACGGGAGCAACACAAAAGAAGAAGTCAAATTTTTGGTAAAAAATTTTTGGGTTGCCATTAATGACAAAGGAGGAGATTGTTGGACATTTTGAGTCCTTAAAGTTAAAGTTGTCATTGATGTCAAGAAGTGAAGTCATCATTAAATATCAAGGAATTTGTCAAGAAATAAGTTATCAAAGTTATCATTGATATTCTGGAAGAAGCTTCTAATAAATTCAAATATCAAAAGGAACAATGCACAAGTTAAAGGCAAAGGGCTCCATAATATTTTTTAAATATTATGTGGAAGCTAAGTTAAA
Source organism: Wollemia nobilis (assembly GCA_028583015.1). Lineage (NCBI taxonomy): Eukaryota > Viridiplantae > Streptophyta > Pinopsida > Araucariales > Araucariaceae > Wollemia > Wollemia nobilis. The sequence goes on along the minus strand of JAQPPZ010017190.1, from coordinate 5,166,817 downwards.
AGATTTTTCTTTAAAACCAATGATGGCAAGGATAAAAGGTTTTTCTTTAAAACCAATGGTGGCAAAAATAAAAGGTTTTTCTTTAAAACCAATGGTGGCAAAAATAAAAAAAATTTCTTTAAAACCAATGGTGGCAAAATAAAAGGTTTTTATTTAAAACCAATGGTGGCAAAAATAAAATGTTTTTCTTTAAAATCAATGGTGGCAAAAATTAAAAGGTTTTTATTTAAAACCAATGGTGACAAAAATAAAAGGTTTTTCTTTAAAACCATAGGGTTTAAAGAATCAATTTATAAAAATTAAATTCAAAAGAATTAAAATATTTTATAAATTAATAAATTTTCAAAGGAAAATCGAGCACTGACATTGAGAATAAATCGAGCGTCGACATCATGCATGGAGGAAGAGATTTAGTATAAAAGCTAATGCCTTGGAGGCATTTCAATTTATCCTTTTCTCAATGATAAAAACATTCAATTGTGTTTAAGTCTGTAAGGAAGAAAGAGCAGTGAAAATCTTGTTTATGTTGTAATCACAGTGACACTGAGAGGGGGGTGAATCAGTGTGATCTTTAAAATTTCTAATACATATAGTTTTAAATCCAGCAGCTATTTAAAACTGATAAAAGAAATATCAAATGTAGCAAGAAAGCATGACACACAACACGGTTATTTAACGAGGTTCACCAATGTGGCTACTCCTCAAAATGACTGCTTGGACTACCATCCAAATCCAGCCAAAGCAAAGCTACAACTTTACAATATCTTTTACCGAGCACCAACTGGAAGGAGCACCAACCCCTTAGCTTTATCTCGCTTCAAACGGAATGGAGCACCAACTCCTAATTTACCAGCACCTACTGGAAAGAGGCACCAACCCCTTATACCAAGAGTCTGTTGTTTTTCTGCATTCTGTTGCTTCTACGCAAAACGCTTCGCACTGTCCGACCGCTTCTGTGTACTTCTTCGCACTCTCTGCTGCAATCGGATGATCGATCACTTCTGCTGTCTATGCGCTATCACTTTGAACTTAGAACTCCACCTCTACACATTTTGCTCTTCTATCACGCAATCACGATATGCAGACTCGAACTACGACTTCGCACTCTGCTCCGACACGAACTTCACTTGCGCAATCACTCTACTCGCATTCACACATTATCTTTTTTTGCTCACCACTCAAACTTGAAGTACCCTTGCTTTTATAGAAGAATTTTTAGGAACAAATCCTAAACAACAGTCGGCTGTAACCCTAAGAATGTCGACTGCAAAACCCTAGAATTTGTCGGCCCAGATTTAACTTTGTCGGCCTCCATTTTTCCTAAACAATAGTCTGTAACCCTAAGGATGTCGGCTGCAAAACCCTAGAATTTGTCGACTACAAACCCTAGAAATTGTCGGTTATGAACCCTAAAAATTGTCGACTACAAAACCCTAAAATCTATCGGCCCAGATCCAACTTCTACTACCACCTCTATCACCTTCCTATAGCTATTGCCGTGAAATAGAAACATGTCACGATATCGCGACTCTTTTTGAAACCGTACGCCTTCTTGTCCTTGCTATCACGAAATCATGACCCTTTTGGCCTTTGATAGCTTTGCCACCGTTCTTGTCGTGAAATCACGACACTTCGATCTATTGCTGACGTCATCCTCATTCTTGTCATGAAATCACGACGCTTTCGGCTTCCAGCGGCTTTTCTTGCACCTTGTCGCGAAATCGTGACACTTTCAGCTTTCACTGATGTCATCCTCAGCTTTGTCATGAAATCATGATGCTTTCGGCTTCTAGCGGCTTTTCTTGCACCTTGTCACGAAATCATGACACTTTCAACTTTCGCTGACGTCATCCTCAGCTTTGTCGCGAAATCACGACGCTTTCGGCTTCCAGAGGCTTTTCTTGCACCTTGTCATGAAATCGTGACACTTTCAGCTTTTGCTGACGTCATCCTCATCTTTGTCGTGAAATCGCGACGCTTTCGACTTCCGTACATTCCTTGCTTCATGCAGTAGCGAAATCGTTACAACTTTGTGCCTTGTGCTTCCAACTTTGCTTCTACCCGTGAGATTTTGACTTGTAGCGAAATCGCTACACTTTTGTGCCTTGCACTTTCGACTTGTAGCATAATCGCTACACCTTTGAGTTCTGCACTTTTGACTTGTAGCGAAATCGCTACACCTTCATGTTGTGCACTTTTGACTTGTAGCAAAATCGCTACACCTTCGTGTTATGCTTTTTCAACTCGTAGCGAAATCGCTACACCTTTGTGTTGTGCACTTTTGAATCGTAGCGAAATCGCTACATCTTTTTCACTTAACACATTCTCCCTGCTTCGGCCAGCGAAAATTCAACATGTAGCGAAATCGCTACAACTTTTCCACTTAACACTTTCTCCTTGCTTCGGCCAGCGAAATTTCAACATGTAGCGAAATCGCTACAGTTTCTCGACTTAGCTTCTTGGCCTCCAACATGTCGTGAAATCATGGCAGTTTGCCTTGTGCCTTCTCTCTCCTCATTTTTGTCGCGAAATCATGACATTTTCGATTGTGCCTTCTCTCTCCTCTAACTTGTCGTGAAATCGTGACATTTTTGGTTGCGCCTTCTCTCTCCTCTGACTTTGTCGCGAAATCATGACATTTTCGACTGCGCCTTCTCTCTCCTCCGACTTGTCGTGAAATCATGACATTTTCGACTATGCCTTCTCTCTCCTCCGACTTGTCACGAAATCACGATAGAAAACATGTCGCGATATCGCGACAGTTTTCTAACTTGTCTTTTTCTTCGAATTTTTGAAACTGGGTCACTTCTGTTTTCCAGGAATTGTACTTTACATAATCTAACTATCCTTTTAACTTCTGTCTTCTGCATCTGAATGACCCCTGAACTGTCTATCCACTGCATTATTAGATCTAACTGCCTGTGTTGACAACAATGACAAACTTCTTGCAACACCTTGCTCAACAATCTCCCCCTTTGGAATTGTTGGCAACACCTGTGTACATTCCTGTAACTCTTCTCCCCCTTTGTCAATAATACCAAAGGGCTGCTGCAGACTCCCCCTGAGTCCATCCTCACAATTCTCAGGCACAATTTGTTGCATCTAGCACAAATTGTGATCATGGGCAAAAGAATAGTCAAATACTCAAATGCTCCCCCTGAGAAAGTGATCCCTGTAGCTAGTCACTTCTTAGGAAGTGTGACTACTCCTAATTTGCTTCGAAGGTACTCAAACACTTCCTTGGGCAAAGGTTTTGTAAAAATATCTGCTACTTGTTCTGTAGTTGGGACAAAATCCAATTTGACTTCTCCTTATGCAACTTTCTCCTTCAAGAAATGATACCTTATAGCAATGTGTTTAGTCCGTGAGTGCATAAGCTGGATTCTTGGAGATGTTAATTGCACTGGTGTTATCACACTTAACAGATATTGGTTCATTGAAATTAATTCCAAGATCTTTCAAAGTTTGTTTCATCCACAAGACTTGTGTACAACATGTTGTTGTTGCAATATATTCTGCCTCAGCTGTAGATAAAGAAACTGACTCTTGCTTCTTACTGTGCCATGCAACCAATCTGTCCCCCAAATAGAATGCACCTCCACTGGTACTTTTTTTGTCATCAACACATCCAGCCCAATCTGCATCTGAATATGATATAAGAGTGAAGTCTTTGCCTTTTGGATACCACAACCCATACTCCATGGTGCCCTTGAGATACCGAAAAATCCTTTTAACTGCTGTCACATGAGTCTCTTTGGGACTGGCTTGAAATCTAGCTACCATGCAGACTGCCTGCAGAATATCAAGTCTAGTAGCTATTAAATATAGTAGACTTCCAATCATAGATCTGTACATGGTTTGGTCTACAGGTGGAGATTTGTCTTCTTTACTCAATTTGCAGCTTGTTGTCATGGGAGTGCTAACTGGCTTACAGTCCTCCATAGTGAACCTTTTCAGCATTTCTTTCACATATTTGATTTGGGAAATGAATATGCCTTTCTCATTTTGATTAACTTGTAGCCCAAGAAAGTAAGACAGTTCACCAATCATAGACATTTCAAATTCATTCTGCATCTTATTTGCTAAGTCTTTACAAGATTCATCTTTGTTGCTACCAAATATGATATCATCTACATAGACAACTAGAACAATGAGATGCCCACCTTCTATTTTTACATACGATTTATTGTCCACTAAACCTTTCTTGAATCCCTGTTGAGAGAGATAGTTATCTAGCCTAGCATACCATGCCCGTGGTGCTTGCTTTAATCCATACAGTGCTTTCTTTAATTTGCAGACAAGGTTAGGATCCTCACTAATTTGAAATCCATCCGGTTGTTCAATATAGACCTCTTCTTCGAGTTTCCCATTTAAAAAGGTAGATTTTACATCCATCTGATAAACTCTAAAGTTTTTGTGAACTGCTAAGGCCAGAAACATTCTAATTGCTTCTAATCTAGCCACTTGGAGCAAAAGTCTCTTCAAAATCAATGCCTTCGACCTGTGCATATCCTTTACAAACCAGTCTTGCTTTGTTCCTAATGACCTGTCCATCTTCATTTAATTTGTTTTGAAATATCCATTTGGTGCCGATTACATTCTTATTTGCAGGTCTAGGTACTAATTCCCAAGTTTTGTTCTTTTCAATTTGATCTAACTCTTCATTTATTGCCTTCATCCAGCTATCATCTTTGCTTGCTTCATCTATGTTTTTGGGCTCAATGCTAGATAAAAGAGAGTAATTACTTATTACTTTCCTTCTTGTCTGAATACCAGTTGTGGGATCTCCAATTATTTGGTCTCTTGGATGATTTTTTTGCCAGCTGCCTGTTTTGAATTTCTTGTTTTCTTGCACCTCTGAGTCATCGACTAATTCATCTGAATCAAGCGTAGATTTATTTTCTGTTTCATTCACTTCATCTCCTTCAATGACTTCTTCATAGATTGGGTAGTTTTCCTCAAATTCAGCTAATCGTTTCCCAACTTCATCGAATTTAACGTCTGCACTGTCCACAATTTTCTTGAGTCTCTTGTTGTAGCATTTGTAAGCTTTGCTTTTTGATGAATACCCAACAAAAACACCTTCATCTGCTCTATCTTCAAACTTCCCAAGGTTGTCATCTATTTTTCCGATGTAGCACCTACAGCCAAATATTTTGAGATGTTTTTTTGTTGCTTTTCTACCAAACCACAACTCATAAGGTGTTTTGCATTCATGAGTTCTTAACATATATCTGTTTTGGATGTATACTGCAGTGTGAACTGCTTCTTTCCAAAATCTATCTGCTATTTTATTTTTTTCCAGCATGGTGCGTGCCATTTCTTGTATAGTTCTATTCTTTCTTTCTACTACGCCATTCTGCTGTGGAGTTCTAGCTGCTGAATATTGTCTCCTGATACCATGTTTTTCATAGTATTCTGTAAATTCATTCGAAATGAATTCTCCTCCTCTGTCTGATCGTAAGCATTTGACCCTTTTTCCTGTTTCATTCTCAACTAGTTGTTTGAAGGATCCGAACATTTCAAAAGCTTCTATTTTATATTTTAGGAAAAATATCCATGTCATTACGGAATAATCATCGATACACGACATGAAGTATTTGTCGTCGTTTATGCTTTGAGTTCTCATGGGTCCACATAAGTCTGTATGAATAAGTTCCAAGGGCCTGCTAGTGTGGTATTCTTTTGTTTTAAATGAGACTCTGGTTTGCTTTCCCTTCTGACATGAAGCACAGACATTGTTTGAGGGTTTTTTAATGGTTGGAATGTCTCTCACTTGCTTGTTTCGAGCTGATTTTCACCAAATTATCAAAACTTATGTGTCCAAGCCTCTTGTGCCACAACCAGTTCTCTTCTTCTTGTCCAATGAAGCACGTACCTTCTGAAGTTTTTGAGAGTGTGTACAAATTTCTAGACGTCCTTGAACCAGTTGCTATTAATTTCCCACTTGTTTATTTTTTTGACTTCACAACCCTGCTTTTTGAAGACTACTTCATGTCCTTTATCACGATTTGGTGACACTTAACAGATTGTGTTTTAAACCATCCACAAATAAAACTTCTTCTGACTTGATTTTCCCTTCACTAATTTTGATAGATCCTTTTCCTATTATTTTGGCTCCATCATTATTTCCAAATTTCACAGAGCCACCCTCATATTTTTGTAGTTTTTCAAATTTTTGTTTATCACCTGTCATATGACTTGAGCAACCACTATCAAGAATCCATGGTACACATTTATTCTGAGCCCTGAAAGCTATCTGCACTATTAAAGATTCCTTTTCTTCCCTGAGCTGTTCTTTCTGTTTCCATTCTATTTTGACTATGGTATTGGGCTCTAGCTTGGATTTCCCCTTTTTAGAATCTTGCACATATCTTTCAGAAATAATTCTATTATGTTTTGCCCTATATGGTTGAGTTCTTCTTTTTTGAGATTGATTTGAAACAGAAGTACTATGACAGTTTCTAGCAATGTGCCCAAAGTTGTGACAATTAAAGCATTCTCTTGCATAACTCATTAGAGGAGCAAAAATATTTCTACTAGTGAAACTTCTTGGACCTACATTATACTTGCAGTCAACAACTTTATGCCCATAACCATTACATTTGAAACAGAAACCATAAAAGTAATGATTGAACCTGAAAGAAGGTTTTTGCCAAGATGTTGCGGGAGCCTTAGATCTTCTTTTCTTTTGATGTGTGACCTTGGTAAAACCATCATTGTCAGTTCCTATTTCGGAGTGGCATTACTGCTTTCTTTTGCTCGATTTGTTTTTCTTTCAACAGCTTTGTTTCTTGTCTTTACTCTTTTCACATTCAACATTGCTTGCCTTTGGTCCATTTGATGATTCTCCTTTAGTAAAGCCCAGACCGAATTTGATACCTGTGGGTCTTTGATCGCTTAGGATTTTGTCCAGCTTCATCGAACTTTCTTCACGTTTTAAATGACAACTAATTTTTTGATCCAGCTCTTGTATCTGTATTCGAAGACCAACATTTTCTTCTTCCAATTTGCAACAGTAATCTATCTTCATGGTTACCTGTACTTCAAGATCTTCGAACATTTTCTTGTACTCTTATGTCTGTGTTTTTAGACTGGCTATAATGTCATTTGCATCCTCAAGCTTCCTTGACAGTTTTTTATTCTTTCTTTTCTCAGATTTCCATTCCATAAGAGCAGAAACCAGCTCACCTTCTAAATCAACTTCAGCCTCACCTTTTTCAATAGATACTTCAGAGTTCATTCCTTCTCTCTTTTCTGTGTTTTCTGCCTCTTCTGATTTTTCTACTTCAAACGCCATAAAGAGAGCCTCACCTGTTCCTTCTTCAGAGTCTTCACTAGAGCTGTCCTCTGAAGGATCTGCATTTCGGGAGATAAAACTTTTCTTTTTGAAACTGCCTTTCTTGAAGTTTGATTTCTTCTTCCAGTCACTTCTTTCTTGGTGCGAAGTTTCCTCACCCTGGTTCTTTTCATTGAGAGGACATTTTGTCGCAAAGTGCCCAATGCCTCCGTAGTTAAAGCATTTAAATGGTAGCTTTCCTCTGTACTTTCCTTTTCCCTTTCTCAGTTTTTTGACAAAATTTGCTTCCATTTCATCTGATGCATCCTCTTCTTCAGACTCTGGTTTTGTGACTTTGCCTTTTAGGGCTTTGAAAGCAGCTTCTCTATCTGTGGGATTAGACCTTCCTATTCTCATTTCAAAAGTAGTCAAAGAACCATGCATCTCATCCATACTAAAATGATTTAGATCTTTGGCTTCTTCTATGGCAGAGACTTTAGAATCAAATCTAGGAGGGAGTGATCTTAATACCTTTTTCACGATAGTAGCATCGTTTATATTTTCGTCGAGACCTCTGATTGAATTGGTGATCCCATTGACTCTTTGCATGAAAGTCTCTATGTTCTCATCATTGTCCATCTTTAAAGATTTGAATTGAGCTCGATGTGTTTGAAGCTTGGCCTCCTTGATCCTATCATCTCCTTCATGAATGTTCTCTAGTTTATCCCATACATCTTTTGTTGATTCACAATTTATGATCTTGACTAGCTCGTTGTCCACTAGTCCACACATGATGGCATTTTTTGCTTTTGAATCATTTTCAAATGCCTTTTTACCAGCAGTGTCTGTTGGAGCGGTGGCGGGAGCTGTGTAACCATTAACTACTGCACCCCAGATGTCAAAACCCAAAGCACTGAGATATGTCTGCATTCTAATTTTCCAGAATGCATAATTAGTTCCATCAAACAATGGTGCTTTGTTCGAGGAGAACCCTTCACCACTTGCCATTGCGTCACTTCCAAGATCACCCTAGCTGTTTGAGCCTATTCAGGAACCTTGCTTTGATACCAATTGTTGTAATCACAGTGACACTGAGAGGGGGGTGAATCGGTGTGATCTTTAAAATTTCTAATACATATAGTTTTAAATCCAGTGGCTATTTAAAACTGATAAAAGAAATATCAAATGTAGCAAGAAAGCATGACACACAACACAGTTATTTAACGAGGTTCACCAATGTGGCTACTCCTCAAAACGACTACTTGGACTACCATCCAAATCCAGCCAAAGCAAAGCTACAACTTTACAATATCTTTTACCAGCACCAACTGGAAGGAGCACCAACCCCTTAGCTTTATCTGCTTCAAACAGAATGGAGCACCAACTCCTAATTTACCAGCACCTACTGGAAAGAGGCACCAACCCCTTATACCAAGAGTCTACTATTTTTTTGCATTCTACTGCTTCTGCGCAAAATGCTTCACACTGTCCGACCGCTTCTATGTACTTCTTCGCACTCTCTGCTGTAATCGGATGATCGATCACTTCTGTTGTCTATGCGCTATCACTTTGAACTTAGAACTCCACCTCTACACATTTTGCTCTTCTATCATGCAATCACGATATGCAGACTCGAACTACGACTTCGCACTCTGCTCCGACACGAACTTCACTTGCACAATCACTCTACTCGCCTTCACACATTATCTTTTTTTTGCTCACCACTCAAACTCGAAGTACCCTTGCTTTTATAGAAGAATTTTTAGGAACAAATCCTAAACAACAGTCGGCTGTAACCCTAAGAATGTCGGTTGCAAAACCCTAGAATTTGTCGGCCCAAATTTAACTTTGTCGGCCTCCATTTTTCCTAAACAACAGTCGGCTGTAACCCTAAGGATGTCGGCTGCAAAACCCTAGAATTTGTCTACTGCAAACCCTAGAAATTATCGGTTATGAACCCTAAAAACTGTCGATTGCAAAACCCTAAAATCTGTCGGCCCAGATCCAACTTCTACTGCCACCTCTATCACCTTCCTGTAGCTATTGCCGCGAAATAGAAACATGTCACGATATCGTGACTCTTTTTGAAACCGTACGCCTTCTTGTCCTTGCTGTCATGAAATCGTGACCCTTTTGGCCTTTGATAGCTTTGCCACCGTTCTTGTCGTGAAATCGCGACACTTCGATCTATTGCTAATGTCATCCTCATTCTTGTCACGAAATCACGATGCTTTCGGCTTCCAGCGGCTTTTCTTGCACCTTGTCACGAAATCGTGACACTTTCAGCTTTTGCTAATGTCATCCTCAGCTTTGTCACGAAATCATGACGCTTTCGGCTTCCAGCGGCTTTTCTTGCACCTTGTCGCGAAATCACGACACTTTCAGCTTTCGCTGACGTCATCCTCAGCTTTGTCACGAAATCGTGACGCTTTCGGCTTCCAGAGGCTTTTCTTGCAGCCTGTCGTGAAATCGTGACACTTTCAGCTTTTGCTGATGTCATCCTCATCTTTGTCGTGAAATCGTGACGCTTTCGGCTTCCGTACATTCCTTGCTTCATGCAGTAGCGAAATCGTTACAACTTTGTGCCTTGTGCTTCCAACTTTGCTTCTACCCATGAGATTTTGACTTGTAGCGAAATCGCTACACTTTTGTGCCTTGCACTTTCGACTTGTAGCATAATCGCTACACCTTTGAGTTCTACACTTTTGACTTGTAGCGAAATCGCTACACCTTCGTGTTGTGCACTTTTGACTTGTAGCAAAATCGCTACACCTTCGTGTTATGCTTTTTCAACTCGTAGCGAAATCGCTACACCTTTGTGTTGTGCTTTTTCAACTCGTAGCGAAATCGCTACACCTTTGTGTTGTGCACTTTTGACTCGTAGCGAAATCGCTACATCTTTTTCACTTAACACTTTCTCCCTGCTTCGGCCAGCGAAAATTCAACATGTAGCGAAATCGCTACAACTTTTCCACTTAACGCTTTCTCCTTGCTTCGGCCAGCGAAATTTCAACATGTAGCGAAATCGCTACAGTTTCTCGACTTAGCTTCTTGGCCTCCAACATGTCGCGAAATCGTGACAGTTTGCCTTGCGCCTTCTCTCTCCTCATTTTTGTCGTGAAATCATGACATTTTTGACTGCGCCTTCTCTCTCCTCCGACTTGTCGTGAAATCGTGACATTTTCGACTACGCCTTCTCTCTCCTCCGACTTGTCACGAAATCATGACATTTTCGACTGTGCCTTCTCTCTCCTCTGACTTGTCATGAAATCGTGACATTTTCGACTGTGCCTTCTCTCTCCTCCGACTTGTCGCGAAATCGCGACAGAAAACATGTCGCGATATCGCGACAGTTTTCTAACTTGTCTTTTTCTTCGAATTTTAGAAACTGGGTCACTTTTGTTTTCCAGGAATTGTACTTTACATAATCTGACTATCCTTTTAACTTCTGTCTTCTGCATCTGAATGACCCCTGAACTGTCTGTCCACTGCATTATTAGATCTAACTGCCTGTGTTGACAACAATGACAAACTTCTTGCAACACCTTGCTCAACAGTTTATGCACCAATGAACGTAGCCAAGATGTGGTGAGAGACAATAATCATAGCCAAGGAGTGGTGAAAGGTAGCGAACATAGCCAAGGTGTGGCTAGAGACAACAAATGTATCCAAGGAGTGGCGCAAGGTAGCAAACGTAGCCAAGGTGTGTCTATAGATAGAAAACACAACCAAGGAGTGGCGCAAGGCAGCGAACATATCCAAGGTGTGGCTCAAGGCAGTAAACATAGCCAAGCTATGGCTTGAGGCAGTGAATGTAGCACGGTGTAGCCTAAAGTAGGTGAAGGCATAAGGTGTGGAGAATCCAAGGGATAACGTAGCTCCACGGTGGTGATAGCCAAGAGGAAGGCACTTGGAAGAAGAATCACTTTAGGCGTTAAAAAATCTGGTAATATTTTTGTGATTTTTAATTTTAATATAGGCTAAGGTTGAATAAAGGAGAAATAAGGTTGTAATTAATTTGATGAATGCCTAAATTAAAAGGGAGTAGTTTTTATATAGTATTGAGGTGAAAATATTTAATTGTGGGTAAAATAATTTTACCTTAGAAAAGGGAAAGATAAAATTGCATTATCTTATTAAAAGAATTATCTTTAATGCAATAATAAGTTTATGGAGTTATAACTAGAAATAGCTATGGGTTTTGAAAAACAAAAGTGACTTATGCTTGAGAGGTGAATATTCAAAATAGTTTGATGTTGGATATTATTTTGAGATTGGAACAATAAGGTATACTCATGAATTAATATATGCATTGTATTTTCATTTAATCCTCTTGAGATTGGCAAAGGAATATTGTGTTATTGTGGCAGATTCTTAAAGGTCATCTTTATCAACAAAAGTGTATGGGCATATTTTTCTAAGTTTAAGTTGATTGGTTATTTTTTGAAAAATAAGTTTGGAGTGAAAAGGACTTGATTAGGGTTTCCTTTTAAGTGTGTTTGAGTGATTGCTATAAGTTTTTATGTAATAAAGAAGTGTGGTTAAAACCTTTTTTTATAAGCATTGTTGTTGAAGCCATTGGTTGTGTGAAGAACTTAAACTAGGGTTTGAGTATCATTGCTATGTGAAGATTATTTTATGAGCATTGTTGTTAAAGTGAGTTGTTGAGCAAAGAACTTGAACTAGGGTTTGAAAGAACATGAGTATCATTGTTATGTGAGGATTTTTTTTTAGCATTGTTGGAAATATTTTGATTTTATGTTTACATGCTTGGACTGGGGTTTGTGAGCAAGGGTTGTTTCTTTGAGTGATTGGTTGAGTAGAGTTGGTTGAGCCTAGTCAAGTGAGTGTGTGAAGTGATTGTTCAAGTTCCATAAAATAAACTATTCTATATTCTAATTTGAGTTGAGAAAGTGATTGAGCATTGAGTATAGAACATATTGGGTCTCTAAAAATTCTCTTTATGTTTCTATGATATTGGACAAGTTCTAGTGTGGACTTGTTGAGAATATTTAAGGCAAGTCTTTGAGAGGACTTGTGGATAGATTTGAGTAAGCTTTTGTGGAAGCTTACAATACATATTGAGAGCAAATTTGGATAAGTTCTTGAGAGGACTTATTGAGCAGATTGGACAAGTTCTGAGTGGGCTTGTTGAGTAGATTAAGTAAGTTCTGAGTGGACTTGTTGAGCAGAATTGAGAAAGTTCTGAGTGGCCTTTTTGAGCAAATTAAGCAAGTTTTGAGTGGACTTGTTGAGCATATTAAGCAAGTTCTTAGTGGAATTTTTGAGAATATTGAGCAAGTTCTTAGTGGAATTGTTGAGCAGATTTGAGCAAGTTCTAAGTGGACTTGTTGAGCAGATTGAGCAAGTTTTGAGTGGACTTGTTGAGAAAATTTGAGCAAGTTCTGAGTGGACTTGTTGAGAAAATTTGAGCAAGTTCTAAGTGGACTTGTTGAGGATATTTGAACAATTTTAGAGTGTACTTGTTGAGTAGATTGAGCAAGTTCTGAGTGGACTTGTTGAGCAGATTTGACCAAGTTCTGAGTGGACTTGTGGAGAAGAGTTTGGTGCAGATTTGAGGACAGGTTTGTGTCAGACCAAAGATAGAGATTGAGAAGATTTGTGCTAGACCAAAGGATTGTGTTTAGTACAGATTTGAGATAGATATTTGGAGGTGATAGAGCAGAGAGGATAGTGGTCTCTAGTGGATAGAGATCCATCAGCGATGGTAGTGAGGACAAGTCTTCTGAGTGGGGACAAGAGTCTTCAGTGGAGAGAGATCCACAAGCCAGTGTAGTGGAGTTAGTAGTCTTCTAGAGGATCACTAGTCAAAGCATAGGAGAAGGAGTTCTCCTGTGGATAGAGATCAATGAACTGGATTTAGGGGATCAACATCTCCTTTGGATAGATGTCCATAAACATTTTAATAGGGAAAGGATTCCCAAGATATTGATTGAGAAAATTTTCATGAATTATTTTCTCCGTGGAGTAGCCCACATTGGGTGAACCACATAAATTGTGGTGTCTATATTGTGTATGGTGTTTTGTGCATTATTTTGATTACTATTGTTGATATTGATCTATGCATTACATAATATTAATTGGGAAAGAAAAGTAAAAAAATTTCTTATACTGTTCACCTGCCCTCTCAGTATAAGCTTGTGTTCTTCAAGAAGGCTAGGAGAGGCAGCAAGTATGAAGAAAGAAATAAATTGCAGTAGAAAATGCAAGTACCAATGTTCAATGAATATGATAGCATGTCTTCTAGGGCGTGGCTACAAAAATTTACTTTACTCTCATCCCTATGGATGAAGACGATGTAGTACAATTTGCTACCCTACATCTTAAGGGGGTTGCATACAACTGGTGGTATCATGGTCTCAACACACAAGGCCATGGAGATATTACCTCATTTTATGTGTTTAGTCATAGGGTCCTAGATCATTTTGAGATAAGGGATGAGGAGGAATATTTTAAGGAGGTGGCCAATTTTAAGCAAAAATCTATAGTGGAGGCATACATTGAGGAGTCCCATAAGATTTTAGTCATGGTGCATAACATTTTAGAGAAGAGAGTTACCTTTCTTTTCATTGAGGGTTTGGTGGATTCCTTGAGAGGCTTGGTAAAAATATTTGAGCATTCTTCATTATAGATTGCAATGATATGGACTTTGACCCTTGAGTCTACAACATTAGCAAAACCTAGGGTTTCATCACCACCACCACCTAGGTTTAGCCAGATAGGACCATCAATATCATTCTAGAGAGGTAATTTCTTCTAGAAGAGACACCCCCTCTAGGGAAGAATCTGGATTTTGGGAAGCCAACACACCCTCCACAGAGGGATTCAACACCTACACCACTAGGAATAAGTGTAAATGAGGAGTGTGATGAGCTTAGGAGGAAAAAATTATGCTTCACATGCAAAAACCATTGGGTACTAGGCCATTGCTTCCAAGGAAAAGAGCAGATTCACTACATTCAGGTTGTTTCATATGAGGAGGCATAAAAAAGTGAATATGAGTATTCAGAGGAGTCTAAATTTTAGGAGCCATCCCTTGAGTCTCATGAGAGCTCAAATGTTGGCACATTGGCTATGTTGAGTAGTATGGACAGGTATCTCACAATCAAGGTGCCAGGAGTGGTATTAGGGAATAACGTGATAGTATTGATGGATGGTGGGGTAACCCATAATTTTGTGGATGAGGGTTTTGTAGCCAAGAAAGGGCTAAAATCAAAAACATTTGTTGGGTTTAATGTTGCTACTTAAAATGGGATCATTGTGCCTTGCAATAGATTTGTGAGGTAAATGAAGTAAATTTTGATAATCATTCTATAGTAGATGACTTATATGTGTTTCCATTGGGAGGAATTCCTCCTTTCATACTAGGATTTAAATAGTTGTATTCATTGGGATACTACACCACAAATCACCAAACATTGTAGCTAAAATTTAAAGCTAAAGAGCGTGAGGTAGTTTTTCAAGGGATCAAGGAAAATGTGGTCCAAGAGGTGACGTCCAAAAGGATGGAGATGATTCTAAAGAAGAAGAGATAGTTTGTATTTTTGGTATATTTATGACAAAAGGTGTGCCTTATTCATCTGATTATCATGTCTCTTATCATCCTGAAATTCAGATTTTGTTGGAAAAACATAGCATTGTTTTTGGGGATATGCCTAAGGGATTGCCACCCGATAGGGGATTTTAGCATGTGATTGAGTTGGAAATAGGAACAAAACCTATCGTGATAACCCCTTATAGGAATCCTAGAATGTATAAGGATGAGATAGAGAAGTCCATAAAATATCTACTTGCCATGGGGTATATTCACCCTAACTCTAGCCCATTTGCATCACCTGTAGTGTTAGTGAAAAGAAATATGGGACTATGCGGATGTGTATTGATTATAGGGTCTTGAACAAAAAGACAATAAAAAATAGATACCCTATTCCTAGAGTATATGATCTCATAGATGAATTGCATGGGGATATGCATTTTTCTAAGATTGATTTGAGATCAAGATATCATCAAATCAAGGTGAGAGACGAGGATGTGCATAAAACATCCTTTAGATGTCATTTTGGCCATTTTGAGTTTTTGGTGATGCCCTTTGGATTGAAAAATACCCCTTCCACTTTCCAATCAGCCATGAATCATATTTTTAGGGAGTATTTGAGGGATTTTGTGTTAGTTTTCTTTGATGATATTCTTATTTATAGCAGCTCATGGGAAAATCACTTGAAGCATTTGGATTCTATTTTGAGTATTTTGGGATAGTAGTAATTGTATACAAATAAGTCTAAGTGTGAATTTTGCATGTCTGAAATTTTATATTTGGGCCACATAATCAGCAATAATGTAGTACATGTAGACCAACACAAGATAGAGGTAATTCAAAATTGGCCTATTCCCACTACCTTAACTCAATTGAGAGGGTTTTTAGGACTTTACAACTATTACAGGATATTCATTAGAGATTTTTCAACCTTGGCAACACCTTTTACTGAATTAAAAAAAAAAGGAAGCGCTTGTGTGGAGTGATGAAGCCCAAAAGGCTTATGGGAAATTGAATGAAGTGATGTCTTCTTACCCTCTACTTGCAATTTCTGGTTTTTCTTTGCCATTTACCATTGATTGTGATGCTTCAAGTGTTGGAGTAGGGGTTGTCCTAATGCAAAAGGGATGGCCAATTGAATTTGAGAACAGGAAACTTAGTCCAATGGAGAGAGCTTTCAGCATATGTGACAAGGAGATGCTTGCCATTATGCATGCTTTGACCAAGTTCAAGCAATACATTGTTTATGGAAAATTTGTGGTAAGGACTTATCATAATAGCCTTAAATATTTTCTTGGACAGCAAGATTTAAATTATAGGCAAGATAAATGGGTTACTAAAGTGTAGGTATATGATTTTGAGATTGTGTTTATAAAAGGGAAAAAGAATTCAGTTGTTGATGCACTATCTAGAATACCCACATTTCACTCTATTTCCATTATAACAACTGATTGGAAGGTTGCAATTATGGCTGAGTATGTGAAGAACACTTTTGCATATAACATTCTTGATGGCCACTTGAAATATGACAGGTACAACATGAAGGAAGATCTATTTTTTTATAAAAATAGAATTTTTATTGTGCTATATCCAAGCTTAAAGAGAAATTGATTGCCACTATGCATGACACACCCATGGCTGGTCATCCGAGGTTTTTTAAGACCTATAGACAACTGCGTGAATTTTTTTCATGGAAGGAGCTAAAATATGATGTATTAAAGAATGTGAGGGAGTGCACCACTTGTTAGGAAAATAAAATTGAAAACACATTGCTTGTTGGTCTTCTTCAATCCTTACCCATTCCCAATAAAAAATGGGAAAGTATATCAATGGATTTCATCATGGGGCTACCAAAATTATATTGAAAGAATTGTATATATGTTGTGGTGGATAGGTTAACTAAATTTGCACAGTTTTATGTTATTTCAGCTTCATATACAGTAGTACAATTTGTTGATTTGTTATTTAGAGAAGTTTTTAAATTTCATGGCATGACAAAGAATATTGTGAGTGACAGGGACAGTAGATTCATGAGTATGTTTTGGCAAGAGTTGTTCAATATTTGTGGAACATTGTTGACTAAAAGTACAAGCTATCACCCCCAAACAGATGGCCAAATAGATATTGTGAATAAATGGGTTGAAGGCTACTTGAGAAACTATGTTTCAGGGTAGTAGAATACATGGATTAAATGACTACACTTGGGAGAATTTTGTTATAATTCTTCCTATCATATGTCTATTAAAATGATCCCATTTATGGCTTTATATGGATATGATGCTTCTAACTTCAATGATTTATTGTTGAGTGATATTACGGTGCCAAAAGCTAAGGATTATATGCAATGAAATTAGGATATTACGAAGACATTGAAGGATAATATTTAGCTTACACAAAATCAGCAGAAAAAGTATGTTGATTAGCAGTGTATTGAGCGTCATTTTGAGGTTTGAGACGTGGTTTATTTGAGTTTGCAGCCCTATAGATAGTCCACCATGAATAGAAGTGGAGTAGAGAATCTCAAGCCATGTTTTTATGGCCCTTACAAGGTCATACACAATACTAGAGAGGTTGCATATGAGCTTGAGCTATCGAACAACAGTAAAATACACAATGTATTCCATGTTTCATGCCTAAAAAAGGTCCTTGGACAACATATTGTTCATTCCATTGAGTTGACCCCATTTTATGATGAGGGAAAGCTGATTTTGTAACCTGAAATGATCATGGAGACTAGAGAAAGAAAGTTGAGAAACAAGGTCATCAAAGAGTACTTGGTGAAATGGAGGAGCTTGCCCATTGAAGATGCTACTTGGGAGGGACAATATATTCTTGCACATAGAGACCTAAATTGCTTGAGGACAAGCAATTTATGAAGGGAGGACTTGTAATGTCCCATTTTGAAGACTATGTGGACCCCAAACATTGTAATGTTTTATTTTTGTCATTTGTAGACAAGGAAATGGTACGTACCCTTTTTGCTAGGCTAATAGGTGTTTTATGTAATAAAAATTAAGTGTTGGGGATTAATATTGATGTAACCCTCACTTAATTAATAATTAGAATCCTCTAATGGGGTGATTAGTATATAGGCTTGGAAAGTCACTTTTAGGGTTTCATTATGTCATGTTCATCTTGTGAATTGTAAGAGAGAGCATTGAACCTTTCCTCATATTTTGTTGCTTAGATGGTGTGCCCTAAGTCTTCAAAAATATAAAATATTTTAGACAATGTGATGTGCCCTTGTTATTGATTGAATATTGGGTGGATCTATCTCAGGATTCATAATTGTGTTTCAGATTTTGGTGTGTTGGAGTTTGGTAGTGGGTCATTCAGCTTTGGGAGGTCATTTGTGCATGTTTTGTGACATATTTTTCCCTCATAGGAGGATCGTCCAACTTTGGAATTTTTTCTAGCCAATTTTGAGGGTTGATTTGTGTTTTTGGATAGTTTTTTGACCTATTTGCACTTTCAAAAAATTAATAAAAAATTATTGCTGAAACATCCATTTTTGAGGGTTTTTGGAGCAATTTTTGAGTAATAATTGCAGATCTGATCTACTTTGCAAAAATCTGATTTTTATTTGTTTATACCCTAGTTTGTTGAGTTAGGGTTATTACTCATCCCCATGGTGTAGGTAGGTGACTGCATTATTTTATTATTATTTCCTTTATGAACTTAATTATTCCCATTTTCTCTTTCTTCTAGGATTTTGCATGTAATTATTACTCCTAATAAAGGTCATCATCTTATGTGGGGGATTATTTTTTGGTGGTTAGACCAAAGCCAAAAAGCTACTTAATATGGCACGGTCCACTAAATATAAATATCAAATGGCCTACCTTGTGAATGAGATACTTATAGCATCCCTACCTAACCCTCACAAAACACCAAATTTTTTCCACTATGATCTCCTAGTGTTGGTGCATTTTTAACATCTAGTGGATAAAATATGTCAGGGTCACAAGGATAAACTCTAAAATATCAATCAAATGTGGAAGAGATAGGTTCATGATCATGCTTGAAGGGGGAAGAATAGGTCCATGACCACCACCTTTGCTACATTATGACTAATGGTGGATCCTTTCTTAGTTATCATCGAGAAGTCTCTTATGCCCCAACCATTGGCAAGGTACTCCCTAACTATTATTGATAAGGCTAAGGAGATGGCATGGGCTATTGATCATTTTTATTGGATAACTAATGTAATTTTTTGTTACATCAACTTTTTTCTTCTTCTAGATTTTTCGTAACTAGCATCTGCCTAGGATCATTAATAGATCTTCTTAGGACATACACCTTGATGTGACATCTTCTCATTCTTGTCATGGATTACCAAAGCACCTATCAAGTGTACTAGTTTTGATCAATGGCATAATTTTCTTCTAGTACCTTTCAGTTAGTCCTATGAGAAAGTCTATATTTTTGGATCAAATTTGATCAATGGACCATATGGACCTAAAATTTATCATAACTTTTATATCCTTTTGATTCAATACCCATCATTGATCAATTATTGGATGACTCATGTGGTGTTGAGGCTCTATTGTGTCATATACATGCAAAAGAGTGACTACCATAGATTTGATGAAATCAATGGCATGTGAAGCTTCAAGTTATTATCATCCTTTTTTTTCAATATTATTATCCATAATAGATTTCAAGATCAAAAATGTGTGTGACTTCCATCTTATCTCCTTCCACTAGTTTATGTTTTTGTTAAGGTAGAATTGTTCGATTTGGTCAAGGTGGAGATTTCTCTAGGATGTAGTGAATCTCACTATAGTTCTAGAAACTCACAAGGGAACTTCTACTACTCTCTAAATATGGGGAACACAAAAAAATTGACCTTATATATTGGGCATGGAGTCACATGGGGAAAATGAAGGACTTGAATAGACAAAATGCAAATTCTTAGAAGAGCAATGGTTATGAGGAATCACATAATATAAAATATAAAAAGGTTTAACTCACCTTCTAGAAAATCTTAGAATATGTGAATAATATATAAAATAGGAAGGATATTAAATAAATCCTTCTATAAAAGTCATGAATGGCAACACATGTAAAATATTAGGTAGCTTCTAGAATTTGCATTTAAAATGTTATATGGTTGACCATGATTGTTGACTGCACATGTTATAAATAAGCATAGATGCCCATAGATGTATGCTTTGAGGTTCAATGAAATGAACTAAGTATTTTGGGTTTTAATCAATAAATCCATAACAAATGATTCCATAAACCTTCCTTGTATTTATTTGGGGACTTGCACTTTTAGATGCTTGAGGGTTGTATGAGGAAAAATTTAAGGTGGATTATCCTTTTATAGATCTTGAAATTCAGGATAACTCCATGCATTTAATTCATGTTATGTTTATTTATTATTTCACTCTATGAAGTTAGAGGAGAGTGTCCACCATCATTTTCAAACTTCAAGTTCATCTCATTCAGATTGATCTTCCTTTATGGTAGATCTATTGCAAGGATATTGATATCTTTATTTGGATGCTAAATTTCCTCTTAGCATCATATTTTCATCAAAAAATACGTGATATATGTTTTATATATCATGACCCTCCTAGATGGACCTTTGAAAATAGAAAAAACAATGTATTAACAAATGTGGATAATACAAAATTTTGTGCAATTAAGCAGCCTCATAATAATGAGTAGATAATGAAGGATATGATACTACTAATGAATTACTAATATGTAGGATCAGGTGCACTCATGAGTGGAGAGAATTTAGTCATCCACTAGATATGATAGTACTTGAGGAAGGGGAAATGATGATAAGGCAACTCAAAGGTAACACTGATAGATACCTTCATATAGGTATGCATTCGGTTAAGGGATAATCATCAATATCTAACCACCTTGAGCCCCAGACTGATGGCCTAGCAGCTTTCATAAGTTCTAGAGGTTGACATGGTTGATTAGATTTATGGAAAGACTCCCTCTTTGTTTTATGCACTTGCATGATTGTATTTTACTTTAGCATTATTAACCTTGACAACTAGTGAACATGGAGTAAATGGTTTACCTTCACAAATTCATGTGTGATTTGTTACATAAATGATTGGTTTATTTAAAAGCAAAAAGATATTGTTTAAATAAATGATTTATTTATTTAAAAAGAAAAAATATATTGTTTAAATAAATGGTTAATTTATTTAAAAAGCAAAAATATATTATTTAAATAAATGATTGTTTTATTTAAAAAGCAAAAATATTTCATTTGAAAATGAGTGGTTGATTATTTAAATGATGCTAGTAGAAAAAGGTTGATCTATTTGATAGCATTAGTATTTAAATAACCAAAGAGGTGATCAATTTATCAAACGATTACTCCATCTAATCAATGGAGAACCTATCCTAAAATAAAATAAGGAATTTAAATAAGCTCCAAGGTAAGGTATTTACCATGGCATGTCTAGGAAGCCATCGCTCACCCAACGATCAACCCTTATGGTGTAAATACAACAAGACAACATTCAACGGAATGAGTTGGGTTACCCTTTGGAGGCTCAAATGGATAAAATGTGTGAAGCTCATCTTATGTGAGAGGAAAGCTCTTTATGGTGATCTTCTTAGGAAAATAAGAGAGGTATGTTTACCCTACCACCTATCGGAGGTGGTCAAGGAGTAATGGCAGGTAGGCAGGGATGTAGACTGAGAAAGGGAGAGAATATGTAGAGAATTAAAAAGGGATAAAGAGAAGCAAAGTGGAGAGAGAGCACCGGGAGTGAAGGATCATGAAGTGGAGAGAGCACGGGGAGTGAAGGAGCATGAAGTGGAAAGAGGGCACCATGAGCAAAGGAGCAGTGGATGATGAACGTTCACTCGAGCAATGTAGTTGATCTAGTTATCATGGGTGAGCCAGGTTGATCTACATCTCAATATCGCTTGCTATCATCTTTTCTTTATGCATTATAGATGTAATGGCATCATGGTTAGCCACTACCATTGGTAGTTCAACTATATCCCTTCTTTGTATGTATAGGATGCAATGACATCATTGTTAGCCACTATAATTGGTAGTTCAACTACGTATTTTTCCTGTTCATTATAGATGCAATGGCATTGTGGTTAGCCACTACCATTGGCAATTCAACTATATCCCTTCTCTATGTGTAGAGGATGCAATGGTATCATTGTTAGCCACTATCATTTGCAGTTCAACTACGTCTTTTCCCTGTGCATTATAGATACGATGATATCGTGGTTAGCCTCTACCATTGATAGTTTGGATATGTTCCTTCTCTGTATATAGAGGATGCAATGGCATCATTGTTAGCCACTTCTAAAGGCATTTTGGCTACGCCTTTTTCCTATGTATTATAGACATGATGGAATCTTGGTTAGCCACTATTGTTGGTAGTTTAGCTATGTCCCTTCTCTGTATGGAGAGGATGCAATGGCATCATTATTAGCCACTACCATTAGCAGTTCAACTATATCTTTTACCTGTGCATTATTACATGTGATGGCATCATTTTTTGCCACTGCCATTGGTAGTTCAACTACATCTTTGCTCTATGTATTATAGATGCAATGACATCATGGTTAGCCACTGCCATTAGCAGTTCAGCTATGTCTCTTCCCCATGTTTGGAATATGTGTATGTCATCATCATCTTGACACTGTCGTTGGTAGTTGATTTGGTATATTGGGTGGTAGCTAGTTGAGTAGCATCGTAGATGGCTTTTCATTTTCAATTCGTAGTCTAGTTGAGAATTCCCTTCAAGATTCGTTGGCACAAAGGATGATCTACCCATGTCACCACAACTAATGGCATCACAAGTACATGATAACCATCTGCTCTTGAGCTATCAGGATGGAATCCATTTTTATCGAACCTTGGTCCACCCTATATCTTGCCTCGCAATATATATTGCATAGCCTATTTTCTAGATGCTTTGCCACCCCATAGTTTGTTGCAGTTAATAGAAGCTTTAATTAATGTTCATTGTCTAAAAAGGTAGATTTTAGGATAATGAAAGTGGAGAGACTTTGATTAATGTTCATTATCTAGAATGGTAGATTTTAGGATAATGAAAGTGTAGAAGATTTAATTAATGTTCATTATCTAAAATGGTAGATTTTAGGATAATGAAAGTGTAGAAGCTTTAATTAATGTTCATTATCTAAATTGGTAGATTTTAGGATAATGAAAATGGAGAGGCTTTGATTAATGTTTATTATCTAAAATGGTAGATTTTAGGATAATGAAAGTGTAGAATCTTTAATTAATTTTTTTTATCTAAAATGGTAGATTTTAGGATAATGAAAGTGTAGAAGCTTTAATTAATGTTCATTATATAAAATTGTAGATTTTAGGATAATGAAAATGCAGAGGCTTTGATTAATGTTCATTATTTAAAATGGTAGATTTTAGGATAATGAAAGTGTAGAAGATTTAATAAATGTTCATTATATAAAATGGTAGATTTTAGGATAATGAAAGTTGAGAGGCTTTGATTAATGTTCATTATATAAAATGGTAGATTTTAGGGTAATGAAAGTGTAGAAGCTTTAATTATTGTTCATTATCTAGAATTGTAGATTTTAGTGAAATGAAATATGATGATGGTTTGTTTTGTAATTTAAGGGTATGGGACCTTATGTTATGAAATGAAATATGATGATGGTTTATTTTGTAATTTAAGGGTATTAGACATTATGTTATGAAATGAGATATGATGATGGTTTGTTTTGTAATTTAAGGGTATGGGACCTTATGTTATGAAATGAAATATTATGATGGTTTGTTTTGTAATTTAAGGGTGTGGGACCTTATGTTATGAAATGAAACATGATGATGGTTTGTTTTTTAATTTAAGGGTATGGTACCTTATGTTATGAAATGAAATATGATGATGGTTTGTTTTGTAATTTAAGGGTATGGTACCTTATGAAATAAAATATGATGATGGTTTGTTTTGTAATTTAAGGGCATGGGACCTTACGTTATGAAACGAAATATGATGATGGTTTGTTTTGTAATTTAAGGGTATGGGTCTTTATGTTATGAAATGAAATGTGATGATGGGTTGTTTTGTAATTTAAGGCTATGGGACCTTATATTATGAAATGAAGAAAAAAAATTATTGGAAATTAAAGTAGTTACTTTAAGTAGTGTAATGTGTGAACCCAATTTGCTTAGAAATTAAGGGTATGAAACTTTACTTGCTAAGTAGGGTTAGTTCATTTATTGCAAATAGAGCATATGATTTAATGAATGGTAGACCGAATCTCACAAGTGGGTGAGAGAGAAAATGGAAAGAGTAGTTTTTTGGATAGTACTATGCATTAGTAAGTTGAATTGCTTGGGTTATTTGTATAGTTGCAATTTGGCAATGAAATAAGTAAGTGCATTTAGAAGCATGTCTATCTAGATCCATGAGTGTCCTGATCCCATACTATCCTCACTTGATTGATGGAAGAGCAGGAAGGCCAAATTCATGAGGTGGACCAGTTCACAAGTTTTCTCTCTACCTTACACCTTGTTATTTATGCAATATATTAGTTTGTGGGGAGATTTTCCCAATGGAATGGATGTAAAGTATTGTGGAACATATGGGGTGTACCATACTTGCTTATGTATTTAAATGAACATTGCAATTATTGTATTTAGTACCTCTTTATTTAGAGTATTGTATTTGAATCCTTTAATGAATGCTTATTTGGTGATTGTTGCTTTACACTTGATTTATCCTTGTTGAAAATTCATATTTGTTAGATTTAGTATCTTTATCTTTTATGTTCTTGTGTTGTTGAAAATAAAGAAACATTAGTAAGTTCTGGGTGAACTTAGAGGTTTAGAAGATTGTACTAGAGCTAAGATAGCTTTTTAGTGGACAATATTGATAGCTTAGCTCACAATACACATAGCACGCCCACACATAATGGCTTGTGTGAAATATGGAGATGCATGTACACCTTCCAATGATTGAAGGTGGTAATTCTAGCTCATCAATACTGATGAGAGATATGGAGTTATGTACATAACATAAGATAGACTTACATAGAGGGACTTGCATGAAAGGAATCTTGTGTTGTATAGTTCTTGAGAAACTTAGGGGATGTCAAACATTAAGTTGGCCTAAGTTTGGTTGGGGATTTATGAATCCTTCACCTTAGTCAAAAAAAATATAAACTTTTCTTTCTGTTTGTGTGTTTTTTTGTTTCATAATTTTTTGGGTGTTACATTTGGTATTAGAGCTCTAGGTTCAAGGGTATAAAGATTCTTATGAGCTATAAAAGAGATTCGAGGATCTCCAATAGAGGCCTTATTAGGAATAAGACGAAAGCTGGAGTAATCCAGAGTCTCTGCTTACTTAGGATCTAATGGAATTGATTTTAAGAAAAGATGAATATTATGATACCTCAGTATGGGCTTTGGTATTAATAATATATTCTAACCTTGGAATATCATCCTAGTTAGATCTCTAATGATTATCAAAATAAGGACTTTGTATTGTGGTCAAGTTAGTAATCTAGTTGCCCTGCTCCCCTCCTCTAGTTCTTACCCAATCCTTGGCTCATCCCAAGTCATCCCGCTCTGGGAATGCTTTGTAGCAGATGATCTCCTTAGAGGGAGATCCTTCTCCACTTTCTACTCCTTTCCTAGTAGTTTTAGGGTTTCCCTACCCGAGCCCGGGGTTTGGTGCATCCCAGGGGTCTCCTAGGGTTTCTTGCATGCTTTTGGGATCCCTTCCCCAATCTCCCTCAGGATTCCCCTTGGGGTTTTTTGAAGGTTTTTGCTTGCATCTGGTTCCCAGGGCTTCCTCAATCAGTGGTGGTGGTAGGTTGGGTTTTTGACTGCTTCTTGGTCCATCCTGTGAGCTCCTCTCTACTTCGGGGTTGGTCTGGGGGGCTAGTTTCCTCTTTTTCCAGTGACTCCTCTCTAGGATGCTTGTGGTTGTTGCTGGTCTCGTCCTGTTGGGTAGGGACCTTTTTGATTTCCTGTTTAGAGTCTTCTTCTTACTGGATCTACAATTTTGTGGACACCCAAGGCATTGGTTGGCCTTTGAGGTCAGCCTCTTCGTCTTACTAGGTTGTTCCCAGCCCCAATCCTAGTTCCCTAAAGCTTCCATGAGCAAGGATGGGGGGATCTTGGTCCCTTCTTCTAGGGTTCCTAGGGTTTCTATTACATGTCTAGATCTCTGGGGGACCCATGATCAATGCATGCAGGTCTTTTTTCCCCCAAGTTAGGCTTTCAAGGATCCCATCTTTGTGTTTGTTGCTACTTCTCACCTGGGATCCTCAAGTTTTGCATTTCAGTTCCTGTTCTGGGGCTTCTGGTCCTAGTTCCTTGGATCTGTTCATGAGCAAGTATGGTGGTTCCTGGGCCTTTCTACTAGAGTTGGGTATTCCTTCTATATTCTCTAGTCTATGGGGATATCAATGTGTTTGTAGCTATGGTCCCTCCTTCCTCCTTCAGTTTTGGCTTTCGAGATCCTGTCTTTGCACTTGTTATTTTCCCTTGATCCTTCTGACTTCCTCGTATTTCTCCTTGTTGTGCACAGGGATATCTTGTCCTGTAGATATCCCCAATAGTTTTATTTCTATTTTTAGGCTTAAGCAAAAGCTTTCTATTTTTTTTCTTTAAGGACCTTGATACCATTTTCCAGGTTGTCCCATTGCTGATCCTTGGCTTGTATCCCTGTGTTGCTTGTTGCTTTGCTTGCACAGCTGCTTTCTGCCCCGCTACACCCTAGATTGCATCCTGAGGTGTCCCTGGGTGAGGATCCTATCCAATTTTCTAAATTTCCCTGCTTCAAGTTTTTGGACAGGATTTCTAGTTGCAGGCTATTCTTGACCTTCCCGCTCTCCCTATGCAAGGTTGGGTAGATGCATTGTATTCACCCCTGGGAGGATCCCAGTCTACTATTTCCACCCCTAGGTGGATACCAGACTACTGTATCCACCCATGGGAGGTTCCCAGTCTTCCAACAATGGGAGGATGATACTTTGGCGAAGTGGGTCTCACTAATTGGTTCTAGAATCTGGTCTTTTTACTGGATCAAGGGTTTTTTCTGGCCCTTTCCCTTTCAATTTGTGTTTATTTTCATGTACTAAGGAAATGTTTTAAATATCGGTGCTACGATACTTTTTGTTATAAGGTTTTGGAATCCTCTTAAAAAATCCAATTTGTATATAAAATCCTAGTTACTTATCAAAAAAAGTTAGTAATCTAGCTAAGGAAAAGTTGTAATCTAACTCTTTTCTTGGTGGAAACTAGATCAATATGCCACCCAAGGCTAGGAAGGAAAGACCTCCACCTAGATAGACTCAACAAATTAATATCAAATAAGATATCTAGAATTAGGATATAGAGGTTCCCAATGTAGGAATAGAGGAACTTACTACTACAATTTTTGAGTTGCAATATCAGTAAAGACAAGTGCTAGAAACTATGGCAAATCAAAAATTTTAGGCTAGAGATTCATAAGTCAACCAAGTTGAGGGGTTGTTAGCAGAGAAAAAGCAAGCAAGAAACATTTTATAAAATGATATGATAAGATACCTAAATAATATGTGTATCTCCAATTTTGATGGAGAAGAGGAGGGAGACGTAGTTGAATCTTGGCTAAGGGAGATGGAAGTCTTATTTATAGTAAAGGGGTATTCTTCGGGTACCCGAATAGTTTGGGCTACTATTTATCTTGAATGAGCTACCATGGATTGGTGGGAGACTTACTATGAGGAAACCAAGATTGATCCAATAAAAATTCCATGGAAGGAATTTATAGTCATCTTCAAGAAGAGATTCCTCACGGAGCACTTCTATTCTTTAAATTTTGAGGATTTTTCTAGCCTAAGGCAAGGGACTAACTTAAGACAAGGTATGGGCATTACGATTTCACCATCCTACCTCTCCAACTGGCTAATTCTCATGTTGTCTTCATGAATTTAATGAATAGTGTGTTCAGAAGGCATCTAGACTAGTTTATCCTTGTATTTCTTGATGACATCCTAATATACTCATGGAACAAGGAAGAGCGTGATAAACATATCAAGATCATGTTGAAATTGCTAAGGGAAAATCAACTCTACGAGAATTTAGCCAAGAATGATTTCAATGTTTCGAAGATGCGGTATATAGGGCATATCATATTGATTGAAGGGATCACAGTGGATCTAGAGAAAATAGAATCCATGATAAACTGGTTGCCCCCTACAAATTTTACTAAGGTAAGAAGCTTCATGGGGCTAACAAGCTATTACCAATTTCACATAAAGGATTTATCAAAAATCACCTCAATGATAACTAATCTCTAGAATAAGGGGAAGGAATTCAAATGGATGGAGAACTGTGAGGATGCCTTCACCTTGTTGAAGCAAAAACTTACTACTACACGAATACTAAAGATTCCAAACCCTCAAGGAGACTTTATAGTATGCATTGATGAATTGTTGGAAGGACTAGGGGGAGTGATCATGCAAGGAGAGTCAGTAGTAGCTTATACTTCAAGGAAGCTTATAAATTATGAGGTTAACTACACTACTCATTATTTAGAACTAGCCACAGTAGTTCACACTTTGAAGGTCTAGCACCATTATCAGGTAGGAAGACCCTTCGAGTTAAAATTAGACCATCAAAGTTTGAAGTACATATTTACTCAACCAATACTCAATGTGAGGCTGAGAAGGTGGGTTGAGTTCCTCATTGAGTACTATTTTTAAATTGAGTACATTAAAGGAAAATAAAATAAGGTTGTAGATGCCTTTAGTAGGAGATACATAACAGTCATAACTGAGAGCTACATAAAGCTCATGGACTAGGTAATATAGGAGCAATATCAAGATGAATATTGTCAAGAAATTTGAGCCAAGTTAAGAGAATACCCAAAGAGCAAAAAGGAATTTGGGGTAATAGATGACCTTTTATGTTACAAAGGAAAAATCATCATACCAAAATCATGGGATTTAAATAAGCTATTGATGCAATAATCTCATAGATCTCCTTATATGGCTCACCCTGGAAGGGCAAATATGAGGTAAAATATGAAAAGGATATTCTTTAAGTAGGGATGAAGAGGGATATTACAGATTTTGTGGCTTGATGCCTTGAGTGCTAGAAGGTTAAGGCAGAATGCAAGCATCCCACAGGATATTTGAACCCCCATAATATACCTACTTGGAAATGGTAGTCATATCAATGGATTTTATTGTGGGATTTCCTAAGACCAAGTACCAGCATGATGTAATATTTGTTGTGGTTGATAAATTGACCAAGATCAAACACTTCATACCTAGGAACACCAAGGATGATGCTCAAGTGGTGGATAATAGGTTTTTTAAAGAGTGTTCTGATTGCATGGGTTCCTGGAAGTAATTATATCGAATAGGGATTCCAAGTTTACCTTAAAATTTTGGAGATCCCTACATCAGGAAATAGGCATAAATTTGCATATGATTTTAGTGTACCACCCTAAAATATATGGTCAGACAGAGCGGATAAACCAAGTTTTGGATTATATGCTCTGCATGTATTGTATGGACCACAAATATCAATGAGAAGACTATCTATCATTGGTGGAGTTTGCCTATAATAATGGATATCATTCCTCTTTAGGGATGACACCTTTTGATGCATTGTATGGATAAAAGCATAGAACATGGGAAAACCCAAAGGATAGAGTTGTAATTAGACCAAAAATGGTCAAGGAAATGGAAGATAAAATCAAGGTAATTAGGCAAAGGCTCAAGGAGGCTGTTGATAGTTAGAAGAGCTATGTTGATTTAAAGAGGACTCCCAGAGAATACTCAGTGGGAGATAAAGTGTTCCTAAGGGTCAAACCAATGAAAAGTGTGATCAAGTCCACAAAAATTGGAAACACAATTTGTAGGGCCCTTTGATATCACTAAAAATATTAGCCCAATTGCAAACTGACTCGCATTATCTCCTAATTTCTCAAAAATTCATGACACCTTCCACATATATTTGCTTAGAAAATATATTGTTGACCCTAAACATGTGTGAGAAATCTCTAACTTTCCAATGGCAAATCTGAAGGCAATCAAATTAATGCTAGTAGGGATCCTCGAATTCCGCTCTAAGACTATGTAAAATTAGATCCTTGAGTAGTGTAAGGTCTAGTGGGATCATTTCTCAAAAAGAAATGCCACATGGGATAAAGTGGTGGATATGCAAAAATAATTTCCTTTCTTGTTTGATGAAATTGAAGATATTGTAAGAAGTTGTTTGATTTTGTATGTCGTATGAAACTAAGAAACATCGGGTACAGTGTTAGTCCTAGTGGGGGAGGATGTCATGACCCTACCAGATGGACCTTTAAAAATAGAAAAGTAATGTATTACCAAATGTGGCTAATACATTATTTTGTGCAATTAAGTAGCCTTGCAATAATGATTATATAATGAAGGATATGATACAACTAATAAATTTCCAATGTGTAGGATTAGGTGCACTCGTGAGTGGAGGGAATTGAGTCATCCACCAGAGATGAGAGTACTTGAGGAAGGATAAATGATGATAAGGAAAATTAAAGGTAACACGAATAGATACCTCCAAATAGGTATGCACTCATTTAAGGGATAATCATCAATATCTAATCACCTTGATCCCCATACTGATGGTCTAGTAGCTATTGTAAGTTCTAGAGGCTGAGAAAGGTGATTAGATTGATGGAAAGACTCCCTCTTTGTTTGATGCATGTGCATGATTGTATTTTACTTCAGCATTATTAACCTTGACAACTGGTGAGCATGGAGTAAATGGTTTACCTTCACAACTTCATGTGTGCTGTGTTAAATAAATGATTGATTTATTTTAAAAGCAAAAAGATATTGTTTAAATAAATGATTGATTTATTTAAAAAGCAAAAAAGATATTGTTTAAATAAATGGTTATTTATTTAAAAAGTAAAAAGATATTGTTTAAATAAATTATTGTTTTATTTAAAAAGTAAAAAGATTTCATTTGAAAATGAGCAATTGATTATTTAAATGATGCTAGTAGAAAATATTGATCTATTTAATAGCATTAATATTTAAATAACCAAAACAATGATCGATTTATCAAACGATTACTCCATCTAATCAATGGATAACCTATCCTAAAATAAAATAAGGAATTTAAATAAGCTACAAGGTAAGGTCTTTACCATGGCGCGTCTAGGAAGCCACCGCTCACCCAACGATCGACCCAATAACATAAATGTGACAATATGGAATTCATTAGAATGGTTCAGGTTGCCCTTTAGAGGTATAAATGGGTAAAATACATGAAGGTCCTATGACATGAGAGGAAATCTCTTTATGGTAATCACCTTGGGAAAAGAGGAGAGGTATATCTACCCTATCACCTATCAAATGTGGTCGAGGAGTAATGGTAGGTAGGCAAGGATGTAGACTGAGAAACGAAGAGAAGATGTGGAGGAGGAAAAATGGATAGAGAGAAGTGAAGTGGAGAGAGAGCACCAAGATCGAAGGAGCACAAAGTGGAAAGAGCATGAGGAGCAAAGGAGCATGGAGTGGAGAGATGGTATCATGAGTAAAATAGCAAGAGATTATGGACATCCACTCGAGTAGTGTAGGTGATCCAGCTATCATAGGTGAGCTAGGTTGATCTACATCTTGATATTTCTTGCTATCATATTTTCATTGTGCATTATAGATGTAATGGCATTGTGGTTAGCTACTCCCATTGGTAGTTTGGCTATGTCCCTTCTCTATGTGTAGAGTATGCAATGGCATCATTGTTAGCCATTGTCATTGGTAGTTTGACTGCATATTTTCTCTATGCATTATAGACATAATGGTATCATGGTTAGCCACTGTAGTTGGTAGTTTAACTGTCCCTTATTTGTGTGTAGAGGATGCAATGGCATCGTTGTTAGCCATTGTCATTAGAATTTCAACTATATCTTTTCTTTGTGCATTATGGACATGATGGCATCATGGTTATCCACTGTCATTAGTAGTTTTTCTATTCCCCTTCTCTATGAGTAGAGGATGCAATGGCATCGTGGTTAGACATTGTCGTTGGTAGTTCGACTACATATTTTTCCTATGTATTATAGATGTGATGGCATCATGGTTAGCCACTACCATTGGTAGTTTGACTATGTGTCTTCTCTGTGTGTAGAGGATGCAATGGAATCGTTGTTAGCCACTACCATTGGCAGTTCAACTAGATATTTTACCTGTACATTATTAGATGTGATGGCATCATTGTTAGCCATTGTTATTGGTAGTTTGGCTATTCCATTAGCATAGAGGATGATCTTCCCATATCGTGGCAACTAATGGTATCATGGGTACATCAGCACCATCTACTCTTGATTTTTTGGGGAAGAAGCCACTTCGATTGAACCTTGGTCCACCCTGTGTCTTGCCTTGCAATGTATATTGCGCAGTCTATCTACTGGATGCTTTGCCACCCCATAGTTCGTTGCAATTAATAGAAGATTTAATTAATTCTCATTGTCTAAAAGGGTATATTTTAGGATAATTAAAGTGGAAAGGCTTTGATTAATGTTTATTATCTAAAATGGTATTTTAGGATAATGAAAGTGTAGAAGCTTTAATTAATATCCATTATCTAAAATGGTATATTTTAGGATAATGAAAGTGTAGAAGCTCTGATTAATGTTCATTATCTAAAATGGTATATTTTAGAATAATGAAAGTGGAGAGGCTTTGATTAATGTTCATTATCTAAAATGGTATATTTTAGGATAATGAAAGTGGAGAGGCTTTGATTAATGTTCATTATCTAAAATGGTATATTTCAGGATAATGAAAGTGTAGAATCTTTAATTAAAGTTCATTATCTAAAATGGTAGATTTTAGGATAATGAAAGAGGAGAGGCTTTGATTAATGTTAATTATCTAAAATGGTAGATTTTAGGGTAATGAAAGTGTATAAGCTTTAATTATTGTTCATTATCTAGAATTGTAGATTTTAGTGAAATGAAATATGATGATGGTTTGTTTTGTAATTTAAGGATTTGGGACCTTATGTTATGAAATGAAACATGATGATGGTTTGTTTTGTAATTTAAGGGTATGGGAACTTATGTTATGAAATGAAATATGATGATGGTTTTTTTTGTAATTTAAGGGTATGGGACCTTATGCTATGAAATGAAATATGATTATGGTTTGTTTTGTAATTTAAGGGTATGGGACCTTATGTTATGAAATGAAATATGATGATGGTTTGTTTTTTAATTTAAGGTTATGGGACCTTTTGTTATGAAATGAAATGTGATGATGGGTTGTTTTGTAATTTAAGGGTATGGAACATTATATTATGAAATGAAGAAAAAGGTTTATTTGAAATTAAAGTAGTTACTTTAAGTAGTGTAATGTGTGAACCCAGTTTGCTTAGCAATTAAGGGTATGGTACTTTACTTGCTAAGTAGGGTTAGTTCATTTATTGCAAATACAACATATGATTTAATGCATCGTAGACTGACTCTCACGAGTGGGTGAGAGGGAAAATAGAAATAGTAGTTTCTATGATAGTACTATGCATTAGTAAGTTGAATTGCTTGGGTTATTTGTATAGTTGCAATTTGGTAATAAAATAAGTAAGTGCATTTAGAAGCATGTCTATCCGGATCCATGAGTGTCCTGATCCCCTACTATCCTCACTTGATCGATGGAAGATCGAGAAGGCCAAAGTCATGAGGTGGTCCAGTGACGGGGGACCGGAAAACACACTTCAGCAAACCCTACTTTTTCATTAATAAATCTAAAAATACATGCATACAGCCTGCAGGCTTACAATCATCGGCCCTCGGCTCGGTTTTCTCCACTACACTCTTCTACGTATTAAATCTGAAAATCATACATCAAACAGCCCACAGGCTTTACAATAGCTAGCTCCCGGCTTAGCTTTCTGCTTCTACACTTCTACGCTCTAAGTGCATTCCCCGATCCACCGTCCCGAAAAATACAATAAACTGGGTTTTTATAGAGGCCCCGACCCTCTGAAGCATCAAATATCACCTAAAAGGATTCACCAACCCAATTAATTACATTCACAAAAAAAAAATGGGACACCAACCCGATTAAAGACCCGCACTTTGCATGACCCTGTCATTGATGATCCCTGTCATATTCTCTACGCGACCCATCCTCTTCGTCTCCCGCACTCCTGGGTAATCCCCTCACTTTAACTTCAACTTCTGCCACGTGTCGTCTTTGAACGGTCCCCGAAAATGCCGTTCCCGCCATCTCTTTCTCCTCCCGCGCCTTTTCTTTCTCCGTCGCGATATCGCGATAGGTCGCGATATCGCGACGTTCTGGCCACCCTGCACTCTCTACCCATTTTGGTCGTGATATCATGACATGTCGTGATATCGCGACCATTTTGCCTCCACGCTTGCTTTTCAAATTTTTGCCACGATATCGTGACGTCGCGATATCGCGACCATTTTGCCACTCGCTTCTCCACTGAGAAACTTGTCGCGATATCACGACGTCACGATATCACAACCGTTCTACTGCCTCGCCTCATCCTTCAGAAGACATCATGATTTCGCTACTGCATTCTCTCTCTAGTTCAACTTCCACCTCTGCCTTTGCCTTCACTTCCTTGCCAACTCCCGCTGAGTCTTCACTCCGATGTCACGATTTTGCGACATCGCGAAATTGCGCTGTCGCGATTTCGCTACCATTCTGCACTTTAGCCTCTTCACTGCTCTGCTATCATGATTTTGTGACAATCGTGATTTCGTGACATGTCACAAAATCATGACCTTTCCACTACCTCCACCTCGCCATTGCTCTGTTGTCGCGATTTCGTGACATGTCGTGATTTCACGACATGTCACGATTTTGCGACATGTCGTGAAATCATGACATTTTTCCAACTGCGCCTCCTCTTTTGCTATGATGTCACGATTTCATGATGTCACGACACTTTTCAAATTTTGCCTTAGCAAAATTTTTCTTGCTTTCTTCCTCTTCTTCCCGAGCCGACTCTTCAGGAGTGGCTCTCCCGCAACTTGATGCTTCTGTTGCTGGTGCTGCCGGATGCTCCTGCATCAGACACCCGGGGTAAGTGGAGAAGTGATCTTCACTTCTACTTGGTCCGGTTGCTGCCTCTTGCAACACTTCCAAACTTTTCTCTGCCTCAGCAGACTGTTCCAACCCCGTCCCCTGGTCCACACAACTTTTGTCTTCCATCGGACAGATTTTCTCATTGCTGCAAACTTCTTTTGCAGCCTGCCTCAACTCCTCCTCTTGCACAGAAAAATTTGTGCCTTCTTCCGGGCAGGTCCCGGCACTGCTGCACTCTTCCTCACATGCAGTCTTCTCCAGCTTCAACTTCGGAAGCACTCCATCTTCTTTCTTTTTCTTTCTTTCTTCCCGCCTTCTTTGCCGCTCTTCTTGCTCCCACAACTTTATTCCGAGCCATTCCTTTTGCAAGGCCTTAAATTGCCACTGTAAAGCTAGGAATTCTTCCTCCGGTACCATATCTTCCTTGCTATCCCGTCTTCTTTGGGAATGCATTTTTCTTTCTCAGATTTTCTCACAAAGCTCAACTGATCCCGGTGTAGCTGCCTCATGTCCGACGATCTGCTAACACGCTCGGGAATCCTAAACTTTCTCTCTCAGAACCCTACCACAGATCCTGGTGTAACTGCCTCACATCTGGTGATCTGTTACGCACTCAGAATCACTCGCTCTGATACCACGGACGGGGATCGAAAAACACACTTCAGCAAACCCTACTTTTTCATTAATAAATCTAAAAAAAATACATGCATACAGCCCGCAGGCTTACAATCATCGGCCCTCGGCTTGGTTTTCTCCACTGCACTCTTCTACGTATTAAATCTAAAAATCATACATCAAACAGCCCGTAGGCTTTACAAAAGCTAGCTCCCGGCTTAGCTTTCTGCTTCTACACTTCTACGCTCTAAGTGCATTCCCCGATCCACCGTCCCGACAAATACAATAAACTAGGTTTTATAGAGGCCCCGACCCTCTGAAGCATCAACTCCCACCTAAAAGGATTCACCAACCCGATTAATTACATTCACAAAAACTGGGACACCAACCCGATTAAAGACTCGCACTTTGCACGGCCCTATCACTGATGATCCCTGTCAGATTCTCTGCGTGACCCATCCTCTTCGTCTCTCACGCTCCTGGGTAATCCCCCTGCTTTAACTTTAGCTTCTGCCATGTGTCATCTTTGAACGGTCCCCGAAAATGCCGTTCCCACCATCTCTTTCTCCTCCCGCACCTTTTTCTCTCTCCGTCGCGATATCGCGACATGTCGCGATATCGCGACGTTCTGGCCACCCTGCGCTCTCTGCCCATTTTGGTCACGATATCGTGACATGTCGCGATATCGTGACCATTTTGCCTCCACGCTTGCTTTTCAAATTTTCGTCGCGATATCGCGACGTCGTGATATCGCGACCGTTTTGCCGCTCGCTCCTCCGCTGAGAAACTTGTCATGATATTGCGATGTCGTGATATCGCGACCGTTCTGCCACCTTGCCTCATCCTTCAGAAGATGTCACGATTTCACGACATCATAAAATTGTGACGTCGCAATTTTGCTACTGCATTCTCTCTCTGGTTCAACTTCCGCCTCCGCCTTTGCCTTCACTTCCTTGCCAACTCCTACTGAGTCTTCACTTTGACGTCGTGATTTCATGACGTCGCAATTTCACGATGTCGTGAAATTGCGCTGTCGCGATTTCGCTACCATTCTGCACTTTAGCCTCTTCGCTGCTCCGCTGTCGCGATTTCGTGATAGTCACGATTTCGTGACATGTCGCGAAATCGTGACCTTTCCACTGCCTTCGCCTCGCCATTGCTCTACTGTCGTGATTCGTGACATGTCATGATTTCGTGACATGTCGCGAAATCATGACATTTTTCCAACTGCGCCTCCTCTTCCGCTACGACGTCGCGATTTCGCTACACTTTTCAAATTTTGCCTTAGCAAAATTTTTCTTGCTTTCTTCCTCTTCTTCCCGAGCTGACTCTTCAGGAGTGGCTCTCCCGCAACTTGATGCTTCTGCTGCTGGTGCTGTCGGATGCTCCTGCATCATCCAGTTCATAAGTTTGATCTCTACCTTACATCTTGTTATTTATACAATATAGTTTATTTTGGGGAGATTTCCCTGATGGAATGGATGTAAAGTATTGTGGAAAGTATGGGGTGTACCATACTTGCTTATGTATTTAAATTAACATTGCAATTTATGCATTTAGTACCTCTTTATTTGGTGTATTGTATTTGAATCCTTTAATGAATTCTTATTTGGTGGTTTTTGCTTTACGCTTGATTTATCCTTGTTGAAAATTCATATTTGTTAGATTTAGTATCTTGATCTTTTATGTTCTTGTGTTGTTAAAAATAAAGAAACATTAGTAAGTTCTAGGTGAACTTAGAGGTTAACCTAAGGGCTTGAGACCCCCTTAGGAAGATTTGTAACTAGGTTTAGAAGAATTTACCAGAGTTAATATAGCTTGTCAGTGGACAAGATTGATAACTTAGCTCACAGTACACGTAGCATGCCCACACATAATGTCTTGTGTGGAATATGGAGATGCATGTACACCTTCTAATGATTGAAGGTGGTAACTTTAGCTCATAAATATTGATGAGAGGGATGGACTTATGTGTATAACATAAGATAGGATTATGCAGAGGGACTTGCGTGAAGGGAATATTGTTTGGTATAGTTCTTGAGAAACTTAGGGGATGTCAAACATTAAGTTGATCTAAGTTTGGTTGGGGATTTATGAATCCTTCACTTTAGTCAAAAAAAATATAAAATTGTCTTTATGTTTGTGTATTTTCTTGTTTCATTATTTTTGGGGTGTTACATTATTTCTATTTTTGTATAAAATTATGGGAATATATTATCTTTCTACCTTTAGGTATTAAACTCATACTATGCAATATTATCCCTTCCTCATGTAAGGTTGGTGGAAGAACACTATTTCATTAGATTCATCCTAGGCATATTGAATTCACTCTTATGTAAATTTGGTAGGAAAGTGGACACTAAATCCCTCATTGATTGAATGCTTCATAGGCTATCCTAAGTGGTGAATCTAATAGTCAATGTTAATTGGCTTAAATTCCCTTTTTGATTAGTGGTAGAGCATGAGATGTCCATGTGGCTTAGCTAACAACACTTAAATGAAATTCCTTAGCAACATATAAGGTAAAATTTGAGCAATTCACACCCCCTTTTATCAATATAATTACTATTATTGTTTTAAGGATCTATTTATGTTGTTGCTTCCTACAATGGTATGGACTATCAATCAATGGATCATATGACTTGTGCCCTTTCATCCTTGGGTTCATGTGTTCCTGATATAGCACTAACCTGATGTATTTCCTCCTTGTTGATCCAATTATAATCATATATCTAGTAAGTTATCCTCATTGCCTTTATCAATTAGCAACATCCCTTGTCCATTTGATCCGATTAGACAACATTATTTCAGCCCTAAGCCCCTCCATATTTACTTTTTAGTTAGCATAGGATGATTGTGTGGCTTTCTTTACTTAGTCCATTAGCCACCATAATTTCAAAAAACATCCTTCCTAGAACTTATTATAAAGCACACTAAGGTATGATGTTAAGCAATATATATATATATATATATATAATAAATATTTAGGGATAACTCTTGAGATAGACCCCATTGATTAAGATTAGCAGAGCATCACCACTAATAATTGAAACCTTGAATGAATTATCCTTATTATAGGTGATTATATTGTAAATATCATTATAGATGGCATCAAATATGGTATGGTATCTTGGTTTACTCTGACCTTCATCCCACTTGAGCACATGGTAACTAACTTGAAATTTTGAGGAGTCACTCTTTTGTCAAATAATTTTTAACCACTCCTTGGCACCTTTATAGTTGCTTTACAATTTCTTCTATTTTCTCCTTGTGCTTTAGTAGATTCTAATCCTTACGGTTATTGAATTTTTTTCTTGTAGTTCTAGTTTATGAAAAATACAATGTTGGCAAATCCATGGAGATTGGTAACTTGGCTTCTTTACCATAAACTAAGAAATAGGACAAATAACCTATAGAAGTTTTTTAGGTGATCCAATTGACCCATAGAGCTTTCTATAGATGGAGATGCCATTGTCTTTGATTGTCTAAGCTTATCCTATTTATAATTTTTAGTAAGTTCTTGTTGGTGGAATTTGCTAAACCATTTCCCTAGGGATAATAGTTCAAGGAAAATTTTAGATTATACCATATTAGAGGGTGATCTGAGTGATCTTGTCTTTAGTGCATGTCTTGGAATTATCCATGATAATAGTCTTTAGAACTTCCAATTTGGTTATGATCTCTTCCAAAAACTCTATTATCATCATTTTAGTGGTCTCCTTTAGTGGGACTAATTTTGTCCATCTAGTGAAATAGTTAGTGGTAGTGAGAATCCATTTGTAGCTCTTTCTTAATTATGGATTGATCATGCCAATGAAATTCAAACTCCATTGGGAGAATGAATTATTTGTGGTTATAGGATTCAATGGCATGGGTACAATCCTCTTCCCCTAGTGAAGAATTTGCACTCATTACATTTTCTCACACATTCATGAGCATTTTTGAACATGGTGAGCCAATACTACCCAACTTTGATGGTCTTTGTGGTAGTGGTTTGTGCTAAAAAATGATCTTAGAGAACCCTTGATGAAATTCCCTAAGCATGGGGGAAGTTTTGTCTATTCTTACACACCTTAAGAGGACTCCAAAGTTCCTTTGAAACAAAATATCATCCATGAGAACATAATGAGAATTTTGTAACTTGAATTCCCTCCTTTGAGTCTTATCTAAGCCTAAAGAGTACTAAATTACTCACATATATATGATCTTATCATGTACCTGGTCGGGTATTTTTTCATTGAAATTAATCAAGCATTGCATCTTATCTATTTCTTCCTTCACCATGTCTTCAACCAGTATTTACCACAAGGCTCTTTCCTTGATCAACTTTATTGGATTGATTTTGTAGTATATTCTAGAATCTTGGTTATCCACCCAACTCTTTTTTCACTAATTTTTCCACACATTATATACTCTTTTATGCTAGAGCTAATCACATGTACAATGGTATTGTTATTTGTAACTAGGTATTTCAAATTCTTCAAGTCTCTAATCAATTCATACACTTGCTTTTTCAAAAAAATTATATCTTTAGAATTTTAGCATTTGACTAAATAAGTAAACCATGTGCTCGTGTTGATCATTATCATTTTGAGTCAACAGGGCTATGATGT
Organism: Wollemia nobilis; assembly: GCA_028583015.1. Taxonomy (NCBI): domain Eukaryota; kingdom Viridiplantae; phylum Streptophyta; class Pinopsida; order Araucariales; family Araucariaceae; genus Wollemia; species Wollemia nobilis. The sequence continues at coordinate 5,126,706 of JAQPPZ010017190.1, read as the reverse complement.
TGAACTTAGCTCCAAATGCATAGAGGATAAAATCATTGTCAAAGTCTAGGTTTGCTAACATTGAAGCTTCTACTATGATCTTGATTTATTCAAAAGTCTCCTCTTTTTCAATCCATCTAAATGAATGATCCTTCTTTATAATGAGCATCATAGGCCTAACAATACCCGCAAAATCATATATGAACCTCCTAATGAAATTACCCATCCAAAGAAATATAAGAGATATTTATTGTACTAGGGTAATGAGAGATTTATAATGGCCTCAACTCTCACAGTCGATAGCAACACCTTCTATAGAAAAAATGTGACCCAATAGCTTGCTTTGCAACACATAAAAAATGCACTTTTTGGGGTTCAAATACACTTTGAATTATTGGCATCATTTGAAGACCTTCTCTAGGTATGCAAAATGATTATCCTTCTATTGGGGAAGGTAGTCAAATCATCTAGATAGACCAAATTGATTTTTTTCATTAGGTCCTTAAAGATGATATCCATATCCCTTTGAAATTTTGCACTAATGTTTGACAAGCCAAAGAGCATCTACTAGTATGCATAGGTTCACCACTTAGTTGTGAAGGCTATTTTGTGTTGATGTTCATCCTTCACCTATAATTTATTATAGTGAGAGAATATATCTAATAGTGAGAATATTTTAGAACCATCAACCATCTAAAGTATTTGATCCACTAATGGAAAGAGATGGTGATCTTTCAATGAGGCCTTGTTCAGGTATCTAAAATCAATGCACATCCTAATTTTACCAATTTTCTTCCTTACCTACACTAGGTTGGAGATCCATGTGGTGTATTTCAAGGATAAATAATCCTTGATTTAATTAATTTATCCATATCCATTCTCATGAATGGGTTGATATTTGTATTCATAGGCATTTGTTTCTACCTCATTGGTTTAGTGTCGAGCAAGCTCAATAATAATATGGCTAATGTTTTCATTGTACCCCTTCAAATATTCATAGATCCATAATATAATTCCATCGTACTTTTGTAAGAGATGGATTAGGTCCTTCTTTTCTACTTGGGTAGCAAATTTACCTATATTCAATTTTCATCTTGGAAATATCTCTATCTCTTGATAATATTCCTTGGCAACTATCATCCTTTATTCTCTTTGAATCAATTATCTAGGTTGAAGAAGGATTCTAGTGTGATAATACCCTTGGGAAGCTTGTTGGAATTTAACTAAATTATTTGGTCTTCACAAATTTCCTTAGTCTGGGGGCCCAATTCTTCTACAAATTCAACTGCCTATTGAATGAAATAAACAATGTGTTCCTTGTCAAAAACCTACCAATGTATCTCATTGTCAAGAGTGGTAGGCATAACTATCAACTTTATGTGTTGTTGGTTATGTATTAGGTCACTTACAAGATCAAAATGAGATCCAATCATTTCCATGTGGTCAGAACCCACATTTTGAGTCTTGAGGATGATGTGCAAGGTGCAACCAAAGTATTGTCATTGTTGTCAACACAGTCAGGTTGATCAGTTGAATGGACAGGAGTTGATTGATGAGCAAGGTGCAGCCAAAGTATTATCATTGTTGCCAACATAGACAGAGGTTCGGTTGATGCAATGGACAAGAGTGCAAATGTCATTAGATGGATCGGTTGATGAAGTGAACAAGAGTTCAGAGTAGTCAAAGCATGTACAATAAATTTCCAAGAAGATAAAAGTGGCCCAGATTCAAAGGATCAAAGAAAAAGACAAGTAAGAAAACTGTCACGATATCGTGACATGTTTTTTGTCGTGATTTTGTGACATATCAGAGGAGAGAGAAAATGCTAGAAAAAATGTTGCGATTTCGCGACATGTTGGAAGAGAAGAAGGCAAGTAGAAAAACTATCGCGATTTCGCGACATGTTGGAGGCAAAGAAGCCAAGTGGAAAAACTTTCATGATTTCGTGACATGTTGGCAGAGAAGAAGGCAAGTAGAAAAATTATCATGATTTCGTGACATGATGGAGGCAAAGAAGCCAAGAGGAAAACTGTCACGATTTCACGACATGTTGGCAGAGAAGAAGGCAAGTAGAAAAACTGTCACGATTTCATGACATGTTGGAAGAAAAGAAGCCAAGTAGAAAAACTGTCGTGATTTCGCGACATGTTGGAAGCAAAGAAGGCAAGTAAGAAAACTGTCATGATTTTGTGACATGTTTGAAGAAGAAGCGCATGAAGGAAAAACTGTCATGATTTCATGACATGTTTGGAGAGAAGGCGCAGGAAAAGAAAACTGTCACGATTTTGCGACATGTTTGGAAAGAAGGCGCAAGCAAAGAAAACTGTCGTGATTTCATGACATGTTCGAGGAGAAGGAGCTTGCAAAGAAAAGTGTCACGATTTTGTGACAATATGCAAGAGAGGTAGTACGAAAGAAAATGTGTCACGATTTCACAACATGTTTGAGAGCAGAGCGCTAAGGAGAAAAAGTGTCACGATTTCATGACATGTCGGGTTTTCACGATCCGATGAGAAGAAAAGCGCTAAGGAGAAAAAGTGTCATGATTTCATGACATATTACAGGAGAGAGAAGGTAAGATAAAAAGTGTCACGATTTCATGACATATTGCAAGAGGAAGAGCTCGAGAGAAAAAGTGTTGCGATATCGCGACATGTCATGTTTTCGTGACCTGAAGAGAAGAGAAGAGCTAAGGAGAAAATATGTCGTGATATCGCGACATGTCGCATTTTCATGACTAAGATAGGAGAGAGAATGTACGGAGATAGAAATGTCGCGATATCATGACAACAGCAGAGAGGAAGACTCTGAAGGATGAAGTGTCACGATTTCACGATAGAAGCAAAATGAAAGAGCATGGAAGCAGAAGCATCGCGATTTCATGACAAATTCAAGGAGGAAGAGCTCAAAGGCAAAAGCATCGTGATTTCATGACATGTTCCATTTTTGTGGATGAAAGGCAGAGAAAGGCACAAGGCAACAAAAGTGTCATGATTTCGTGACATGTCATGATTTTGTGGGTGCATGCCGAGAAAAGTGGAAGGAAGCAAAAAGTGTCACAATTTTGCGACATGTCATGTTTTCGCTGGTGCATGCAGAGAAGATTGTATGGAAGCGAAAGGTGTCATAATTTCGTGACATGTCATGTTTTCACTAGTGCAAGCAGAGAAGAGTGCAAGGAAGTGAAAGTGTCACAATTTTGCGACATGTTCCATTTTTGCAGGTAAGAGATAGAGAAGAGCTCAAGGCAACAAAAGTGTCATGATTTCATGACATGTTTTGTTTTTTCTGGTGCAATCCAAGAAGAGTGTACGAAGGCAAAAAGTGTCACGATATCATGACATGTTGTGTTTTCACGGGTGCAAGTCGAAGTAAAGTTAATTGAAAGAAAATGACAGTTACAGATGCATTTGCAAAGGAAATACATGCAGCAAAAATTAGAAGAGTTAACTAAAGTCATTTCAACAGTTACAGGTGCAGTTACAGAGAGAATTCATGCAGTTAAATAAGAATAGTAAACTGAAGTAATTACAGCAGTTATAGGGGCAGTTACAGTGATAGTAAATAGAAGTCATTACTACAATTACAGGAGCCATTACAAAGAAATATCATGCAGTAGTGGTTACTGAAAGTCATCAGACGAAGACCACGAGTTGGACAGAGAAACGTCTCGAAGCCCAAACAAATAATCGTTCTATTAATAAGATTGCATGTGAGAATAAAGAAGTCGTTACTATTAATAGGCTGGATGCACGAATATGGAAGAATAGAATAGAAACATAACACTATTATAAAAGGAGAGTTGCATGAAGTAGTAAGGTTGAGCTCTGTGTGAGAAGAGAGAGCAGCATGCTGCATATAGTTGAAAAGTGTTGTCGTATAGAGAAAGAGTGTTGCTGGCTGTAAGTGAGCTGTGAGAGTGCTGTAAGAGTGTAGTAAGTATAGAGCAGGAGTGCTGCTGGCTATAAGTGAGCTGTGAGAATGTTGTAAGTGTGCAGTAAGTAGAGTAGTGTGTTGTAAGAGAGTGTTGTGCTCTGAACGAGGTGATAGAGCAGCGTGTTGTCGAGTAGAGGATGAGTGCTGCTGTATAGAGGGATAGTTTTGTGGGCTGTTACAAAGCTGGAAGAATGTTGTAAGAAGTACAGAGCTATGAGAGCTGCAAGAGTAAGCCATAAGAAAGGTCTGTAAGTGTGCAGTAAGTAGAGTTGTAAAAGAGTGTATGCTTCCATGATATTGATTTGAGTTAAGATATACCAGTGAGGGTCTTGTAACATAGAAGGCATTTTTATGTCAATCAAGATTTAAAATAGGAGTCCAAGTTGGTGCTTGGAATTAGGTGTTGGTGCTCCTTTCTATTGGTGTAGATAAATCATAGGTTGGTGCTCCTTCCAGTGGGTGTTGGTAAACTGATTGTGAAGTTGGTGCTTTGCAAAGGCTAGATTTGGATGGGAGTCCAAGTAGTCTATTTTTTAGGAGTAGCCAAAACTGGTGAACCTTGTTAAATCTTGTGTTATGTGTTGCTATCTTGTTACACTTGTTGCATCTAGTTTTAAGCGTTCATTAGTTCTAAATTAAGAGATTAAGATTTAAGTTTTTAATTAGCTGCACTGATTCACCCCCCCCTCTCAGTGCCATTGTAAGACTAATAATTGGTATCAGAGCCAAGTTCCTGAATAGGCTAAATCAGCTAAGTTTGATCTTGTATTAGTACACAATGGGTAATAAGAATAGATCCTCCTCCAATAAGGCATCTCAGTCAGTTTTAGTTCCTGTAGAAGAGAAAATTACACTAGAGAAGGTAGAAGAAGTGAACTCTGAAGTATACAATGAAAACCTAGAGATTGAAGTTGATCTAGAAGGTGAGTTGATAGCCGCACTTGAAGAGTTGAGTATAGAACAGAAAAAGAACAAAAGAATGTCCAAGAAGTTAGAAGAATATGGGGATGATATTGAAGATCTCTTCCTACAAGTTCAAAATTCCAAGAAATCAGAAGAAGCCTTGAAGACACACCTGGATGATGTATGCAACACAAGTGAAGAGGAACCTAACAAAGTTATTGTTGATCTAAAGCTGCAAGTAGAACAGTACAAATGGATTGAAGATATTCTCAGGTCTCAAATCAATGAGAAAGAGACTATTTGCTACCAACAAGAAGAAGAGATTATTTCATTGAAGAAACAACTAGAAGAGGTGAAAATAAATCTCAAATTTGAGAAGAGCACGGAGTTGCTAGATACAATGATAAAGCAACAAAGAAGCTCCACGGCTAAGTTTGGTCTTGGATATGAACCTGACCAACCTTCATCCTCCAAATATGCCGAGAAGAAGAAGCTCATGGCTGAAGGATCGAGGCAAGGAAAGTATGAAGTTGAACAACCGCCATCTTCCAAATATGCAGAGAAGAAGAAGTTCAAGGTTGAAGCTAAATCTTCAAAAGGAAGAAAGCATCAAAGAAGATCTACAGCAAAGCAATCACATCAAAAGAGGTTCTCTCACTCTCAATCTTTTAATAATAATGCTTTTAATGGCTATTGTTCTAAATGCAACTGCTATGGTCACAAGGCAATTTATTGTGGACTGAACAATAGATCAAAAAGTTATGCTGATAAAAACACATCTGCTTTCCTGAGTGAACACCTTGTGCAATGTTTTAAGTGTAATGGCCATGGGCACATTGCAAGGTTCTGTCCAAGCACTTTTGTATCTAATCTAAGGCAAAACCCTAGATTTCATTAGACATAAAGAGTGCAACATAGAAAGGGGACATATCATGTGCAATGTTTTAAATGTAATGGTCATGGGCACATAGCAAGGTTTTTTCCAAGCACATCTATATCTAATCTAAGGCAAGACCATAGATTTCATCAAAAGCAAAAAATGCAACATAGGCAGAGAACATATCATGTGCATAAAAGAAAGGAAAATAATCAACCATCAAGGATGCACAAGAAACAACTGTGCAAGAAGAATGTTCAAGTTCATAAAAAGGTGCAAAACAGGGATGTAGTTGAAAAACTCAAGCCCAAGTTCAAGAAAGTCTGGAGAAAGACAAAAGAAAGGGAATCATATCTCCTTGGACAGAAGGAGATTACTCCTCTATTGCACTAAGCCACTCCAGGTGGCACATCCTCAGGGGGAGCAATATTAAAGTTTTATTTTAATGCTCCTATGTATTTGTCTAGGTATCTGAGGATGAAAGGCAAGTAGTCGGGATATTGTTGTTTTAGTTGTTAAAGTGTGTTTTCAATTTTAGTAGTGGTTTGAGGAAGTGTTGTGAATGTGTGCGAAGTGAGTACAAAGAGAGAGCGGAGTGCGTAGAGAACACAAAAGGCAAAGACAATCATTAAGTTCGGATGGAACGATGCAGAGCATACTGCAGACATATTTTTGGTTGGGTGGATTGAGGTAGCCTACTGGATTCTCAGATGCTATGTTGAAAATAGAGACAAACAATTTAGCTCATTAGGTTACAAGCTTGTTGAGAATATCCAAGATGCATGGTGGAGATGTATGCAGATGCTGCTGGCATTGCAGAACAAAAATTTGGTAGTGAAATGTGTGACAAAATGTTGTCTCCTGAGTCGAACAGTTGAAAGTAAGGTGTGATCTGTAGTAACTATAGAAAACTCAAATCATGTTATAAATACAAAAAGGAATTTGGTTGTGTTGCAGTATAGTATTTGATGATTGCACAGAGTTGGCAGTAAAATTGCAGTGTTGGACAAAAGTTGGTACAAGTGTGAGTCACTTGTCAATGTTGTTGACAGATGTGAAATCAGCGTTTTGAATGGGAATATTGAAGGAAAGGTTTATAATGAGCAGCCAGATGGTTTCCATCCTGGTGATGATTGGTTGAGTTGTTTAATTGAACCTTTGAAGAAGGCCTTTGGGAAATATTTGAGGTCAGTGTTGGGATAGATTTCCAGATACATGATTTGGGCTTACTCCATTGAGATTGGGAGTTAAGTATAGAACATATTGAGTCTCTAACAATTCTCTTTATGCTTCTATAAGGTTGATGAATCACATTGGGTCTCTAACAATTCTCTTTGTGGGTTCATTCCAAGTAAGTTTTTCTTGATGAACTTGTGAGCTGATTTGGACAAGTTCTAGGGAAGACTTGTGAGCTTGTTAAGCATATTTTGTTTCCTATTGACAGAGTACAGAGAACAGAGTCTCAATGTATAGATATCCATCAGCCAACACAATTGAAGATAAGATCTGAGTGATGCCTTTATGCTTATCATGATGTGGTCAAATAGTGAAATGAAGTGGTCACATATTCCCAAGAATAGTCTAATAATTGACTAGCTATCGGGATCAAATTCTTAGGGGGAGCATTTATGCATCTTTTTATCATATTGCTCATGTTTATGCTTTTTGCTAACTGTAATAATTTTTGCCTAAGAATGTTGTGCATGGACTCAGGGGGAGTTTTGCAGTCACCCTTTGGTATTATTGTCAAAGGGGGAGAAGAGTTATAGGTAATTGCACTCAATTACGTGTGTTGCCAACAATTCCAAAGGGGGAGATTGATGTGCAAGGTGCAACCAAAGTATTGTCATTATTGTCAACACAGTTAGGTTGATCAGTTGATGCAATGGATAGGAGTTGATTGATGAGCAAGGTGCAGCCAAAGTATTGTCATTGTTGCCAACACAGACAAAGGTTTTGTTGATGCAATGGACAGGAGTGCAGAGGTCATTAGATGGATCGGTTGATGAAGTGAACAAGAGTTCAGAGCAGTCAGAGCATGTACAGTAAATTTCCAAGAAGATAGAAGTGGCCTAGATTCAAAGGATCAAAGAAAAATACAAGTAAGAAAACTGTCGCGATATTGTGACATGTTTTCTATCGCGATTTTGCGACATATCGGAGGAGAGAGAAAATGCTGGAAAAAATGGCACGATTTCGTGACATGTTGGAAGAGAAGAAGGCAAGTAGAAAAATTATCGCGATTTCGTGACAAGTTGGATGCAAAGAAGCCAAGTGGAAAAACTATCACGATTTCGTGACATGTTGGCAGAGAAGAAGGCAAGTAGAAAAACTGTCGTGATTTCGCGACATGTTGGAGGCAAAGAATCCAAGTGGAAAAACTATCGCGATTTCGCGACATGTTAGCAGAGAAGAAATCAAGTAGAAAAACTGTTGTGATTTTGCGACATGTTAGAAGAAAAGAAGCCAAGTAGAAAAACTATTGTGATTTCATGACATGTTGGAAGCAAAGAAGGCAAGTAAGAAAATTGTCATGATTTCGTGACATGTTTGAAGAAGAAGCGCATGCAGGAAAAACTGTCACGATTTCATGACATGTTTGGAGAGAAGGCACAAGCAAAGAAAACTGTCAGGATTTTATGACATTTTTGGAAAGAAGGTGCAAGAAAATAAAATTGTCACGATTTCGTGACATGTTCGGGGAGAAGGAGCTTGCAAAGAAAAGTGTCACGATTTTACGACAATTTGCAAGAGAGTCAGTACGGATGAAAATGTGTCACAATTTCATGACATGTTTGAGAGCATAGCGCTAAGGAGAAAAAGTTTCATGATTTCATGACATGTCGGGTTTTCACGATCCGATGAGAAGAAAAGTGCTAAGGAGAAAAAGTGTCACGATTTCACAACATATTGTAGGAGAGAGAAGGCAAGATAAAAAGTGTCATGATTTCATGACATATTGCAAGAGGAAGAGCTCAAGAGAAAAAGTGTCATGATATCATGACATGTCACATTTTCATGACCTGAAGAGAAGAGAAGAGCTAAGGAGAAAAGATGTCACGATATCACGACATGTCGCATTTTCACGACTAAGAGAGGAGAGAGAATGTACGGAGATAGAAATGTCACGATATCATGACAACAGCAGAAAGGAAGACTTCGAAGGATGATGTGTCACAATTTCATGATAGAAGCAAAACGAAATAGCATGGAAGCAGAAGCGTCATGATTTCATGACAAATTCAAGGAGGAAGAGCTCAAAGGCGAAAGCATCACAATTTTGTGACATGTTCCATTTTTGTGGGCGAAAGGTAGAGAAATGCACAAGGCAGTAAAAGTGTCACGATTTCGCGACATGTCATGATTTCATAGGTGCATGCAGAGAAGAGTGGAAGGAAGCGAAAGGTGTCATGATTTCATGACATGTCATGTTTTCGCTGGTGCATGCAGAGAAGAGTGTACAGAAGCGAAAGGTGTCTCGATTTCACGACATGTCATGTTTTTGCTAGTGCAAGTAGAGAAGAGTGCAAGGAAGCGAAAGTTTCATGATTTTTATGACATGTTCCATTTTTGTGGGCAAGAGATAGAGAAGAGCTCAAGGCAGCGAAAGTGTCGTGATTTTGCGACATGTTCTATTTTTGCTAGTGCAAGCCAAGAAGAGTGTACGAAGGTGAAAAGTGTCACAATATCGTGACATGTGTTTTTGCAAGTGCAAGCCAAAGTAAAGTTAACTGAAAGAAAATGACAGTTACAGATGCATTTGCAGAGGAAATACATGTAGCCAAAATTAGAAGAGTTAATTGAATTCAGTTCAACAATTACAGGCACAGTTACAGAGAGAATTCATGAAGTTAAATAAGAATAGTAAACTAAAGTAATTACGGTAGTTACAGGGGAAGTTACAGTGACAGTAAACAGAAGTCATTACTACAGTTATAGGAGTCGTTACAAAGAAATATCATGCAGCAGTGGTTACTAAAATTCATCAGACGAAGACCACAAGTTGGACAGAGAAACATCTCAAAGCCCAAACAAAGAACCGTTCTATTAATAAGATTGCATGTGATAATAAAGAATTCATTACTATTAATAGGCTGCATGCACGAATATGGAAGAATAGAATAGAAACAGAACACTGTTATAAAAGGAGAGTTGCATGAAGTAGTAAGGTTGAGCTCCATGCGAGAAGAGAGAGCAGCGTGTTGCATATAGTTGAAAAGTGTCGTCGTATAGAGAAAGAGTGCTACTGGCTGTAAGTGAGATGTGAGAGTGCTGTAAGAGTGTAGTAAGTATAGAGCAAGAGTTTTGCTGGCTGTAAGTGAGCTGTGAGAATGTTGTAAGTATGCAGTAAGTATAGTAGCATGCTGTAAGAGAGTGTTGTGCTTTGAATGAGGTGATAGAGCAGCGTGTTGCCGAGCAGAGGATGAGTGTTGTTGTATAGAGAGATAGTGTTGTGGGTTGTTACAAATCTAGAAGAATGTTGTAAGAAGGACAGAGCTATGAGAGCTGCAAGAGTAAGCCATAAGAAAGAGCTGTAAGTGTGCAGTAAGTAGAATTGTAAAAGAGTGTATGCTTCCATGAGATTGATTTGAGTTAAGATAGACCAATGAGGGTCTTATATCATAGAAGGCATTTTTATGTCAATCAAGATTTAAAATAGAAGTCTAATTTGGTGCTTGGAATTAGGGGTTGGTGCTCCTTTCTATTGGTGCAGATAAATCAGGGGTTGGTGCTCCTAGTGGATTCTGGTAAATTGATTGTGAAGTTGGTGCTTTGCAAATGCTGGATTTGGATGGGAGTCCAAGCAATCTATTTTTGAGGAGTAGCCAAAACTGGTGAACCTCGTTAAATCTTGTGTTATGTGTTGCTATCTTGTTACACTTGCTGCATCTGGTTTTAAGCATTCATTAGTTCTAAATTAAGAGATTAAGATTTAAGTTTTTAATTAGCTGCACTGATTCACCCCCCTTCTTAGTGCCATTGTAAGACTAACATATGATGACTTTGAAGATTATGGCACCATAAGTTTCAATTAAATAATATACCCTATGTTTATAAGCTTCATCATCTTTTTTTTTACTAAACATTAGGATCTCACCTACTTAATAACTAGTCCAATTTCATCAAATACTTACAATAACTTAATCACTTTCCTTTTTGCAAGTTGGAGACTGAGCACCGAGGCTTGGTATTCAACAACATTGTTTAATAAATTAAACTATAGTCTATATAATCACACCATATTTGTTCCCTTTGGTAAGATCAAGCAAGCATTGGCATCAACCCATTTTTTTCTCTTCATACTATTGAAGTACATCTTCTATATTTTGGTTAGAGATTTCTCATTTTTATGTTGTTAAAAGCTTGTTTGATAAGTATTGTTGTTGAAGCCATTGGTTGTGTGAAAAACTTGAACTAGGGTTTGAGTACCATTGTTATGTGAGAGTTTTTTTATAAGCATTATTATTGAAGTGAGTTATTGAGTGAAGAACTTGAACTAGGGTTTGAAAAGAACATGAGTATCTTTGTTATGTGATAATTGTTGTTGAGTATTGTTGGAAACAATTTGAGTTGATATACTTGGACTAGGGTTTGTAAGCAAGGATTAGTTCATTGAGTGATTGGTTGAGTAGAGTTGGTTGAGCCTAGTCAAGTGGATGTGTGAAGTGATTGTTAAATTTCTATAAAACAAACTATTCTATATTCTGAATTAAATTGAGAAAGTGATTGAGCATTGAGTTGAATTTGAAGCATATTGAATCTCTAACAATTCTCCTTATATTTCCAAGAGAGTGATTGAAATTATTTGAGAATTGTGATTAGTATAGAAAATATTGAGTCTCTAACAATTCTCTTTATATTTATATGAGATTGGACAAGTCATGTGTGGACTTGTTGAGCAGATTGGAAAAGTTTTGTGTGGACTTTTTGAAGTAGATTTGAGCAATTTCTGTGTGGACTTGCTAAGCAGATTGGAAAAGTTTTGTGTGGACTTGTTGAGCAGATTTGAGCAAGTTCTATGTGGAATTTTTGAGTAGATTTGAGCAAGTTTTATGTGGACTTTTTAAGAAAATTTGAGCAAGTTCTATGTGCACTTATTGAGCAGATTTGAGCAAGTTTTGTGTGGACTTATTGAGCGGATTGGACAAGTTCTGTGTGGACTTATTGAGATGATTTGAGCGAGTTATTTGTGGACTTGTTGAGAATATTTAAGCAAGTTCTATGTGGACTTGTTGAGCAATATTTGAGAGCATATTTTAGTGCAAATTTGAGGATAAGTTTGTGTCAGACCAGAGATAGAGATTGAGCAAATTTGTGCTAAATCGAAGGACTATGTTTAGTGCAAATTTGAGATAGAGCTTTAGAGGTGACATAGCAGAGAGGATAGTAGTCTCTAGTGGATAGAGATCCATAAGCCAGGGTAGTGAGGATAGGTATTCTAAAGGGGGAAAATAGTCTTCAATGGAGAGAGATCCACAAGCCAGTGCAGTGGAGGTAGTAGTATTCTAGAGGATCACCAACCAGAGTAGAGGAGAAGGAGTTTTCCTATGGATAGAGATCCATGAACTTGATTTAAGGGATTGGTATCTCCATTGGACAGAGGTCCATAAATATTGTAATTGGGAAAGGATTCCCAAGATATTTATTGATAAAATTTTAGTGAAAATTTTTCTCCGTGGAGTATCCCACATTGGGTGAACCACGTAAATTGTGGTGCCTCTATTGTGTGTGGTGATTTGTGCATTTCTTTGATTAGTACTATATATATTGCTATCTTTACATTGCATGATATTTATTGGGAAATAAAAAGGAAAAAGTGGTCTTATATTGTTCACCCCCCCTCTCAGTATAAGCTTGTGTTATTCAATTGGTATCAGAGCGGGTTCCTTCAGAATATTTTAATAGCTTGAAGGAAAAGCTAACAAGAACACAATGGATTCTAATAATGTGTCCTCAAATAATTTAGCACCATTATTTGATGGAAGTGACTATATGTATTGGAGTATAAGAATGAATATATACCTGATGGCACTTGGAAATGAAATTTGGGAAGCAGTTTAATTTGGATATGATCCCTTAATTAATCCTTCTACAAATAAGGAAGGTAAGCTCCTACAACATTACAATTCAAAAGCAATGAATGCACTTTTGAGAGTTTTGCATAGAAACGAGTCTATGAAAGTTATGCATTGTCAAACTTCAAAAGACGTGGGATAAATTACAAAATATATATGAAAGAGATAACTGTGTCAAGAAAGCAAAGATTCAAAATATCAAAGGACAATTTGAAGAGTTAGTAATGAAGGATGAGGAAAACATTAGTACTTATCTACTTTGAATTGATGAGGTTGTTAATGTTATGCAAGGACATGGAATGAATATTAATGAATCATATGTTTATGATAAAGTTTTAAGAACTCTTTCAAATAGATTCAGTGAAAAGGTTTCTGCTATAGAAGTGTCAATGGATGGTGATACTTTGACAAGAAATATGTTGCTTGGTATTCTTACAGCACATGAGATAAGAACAAAATATACTATTTCCCAGAAATAAGTAGCATTCAAAGCAATCAAGAAGACTAATGGTAAGTAGTTAGAATCAAGCAATGAGTCATCCAGTGATGAAGAAGCAAATTATGGTAGAAGGAATAAGGATTCAAGAAGATATATAGATACAAGATCTATTAAATGTTTCAATTGTGGAAGGTATGGTCATTATGCAACTGACTATCAAGAAGCTAAGAATAACAATGATGAAGAGAAACAGGATCACAAGAATAGGGAATCAAAAAGATATAGGCACTAAAAGAAAAGCAAGGATGGACAAAAAAATAGGAAAATAAGTTCTTCCAAAGGTAAAATAGGAGCTACTATGTAGATAATGCAAGTAAGTACTCAAGTGATAATGATGCTAGTGTTTCATATAATGATATATATGAAGTCCTATTTATGATTGCAGAAAAAGAACAAGTTAAGAAAATGACTCTAGTAATTCTTAAGTTTTTTAGATGTGGTAACTTCGGACATTTTGAAGATGATTGTACAAAGTATGGTTATAGTTTGAGTGATGATGAATATGAAGATACACTTGAAGGACCAGAAGATAATATTATAATGGCACTAGAAGAATTAAAATATGATCTTATAGAAGACAAGAAAATAGAGAATAAAGATGTGGACAAAGGTAAAAAAATAGAGGAATATTCAGAAAAGAATGGATATGATCTCAAGGGAGAATTTATTTATGGCCTTGACATGGTAAATAAGGTAAGAAAGCAATATTCTAAACTTGAAATTTAGTTTCAATAATATGATGAAGAGAGAATATTACTTATAGAGGATATAGAAAAATCAAAGGCTAAGGAAAAAAGGTTCAAGGATAAGTTAGAAGAAAAGATCTTAGAATGTGAAAAGTTAACACAAGAAGTAGCACTACTAAGATAATATTTAGAAGACTCCAAGGTCAAGCTGAAAGGGTTCAAAAATAGCTCAAATAACTTGGATAAGTTCATCAAGACGCAAAAGCCTACATCAAGCAAAACAGGTCTTGGATTTTAATAGGTTCAAAAGAAATGGGAAGGAGATTCAACCTCAAGTTTTGGAGGAGAAGAAACTTTATATGAAGATATTTTATAAGATCATGGTGTAAAAGAGAGTGAGACATCTAAGGATGAGTTGGACAATAGCTATTTCAACAATAACATGAACCATGCACAAAGAACATACAGATGGAACAACAATCAGAATAGGTCAAGAGAGACTAAGAGACCAATGAGGTCAAGACAAGGAAACTTAAATGGAATATGTTTTTTATGTCACAGGTTTGGACATATGGCTTCATAGTTCATGAAATATGAAATACAGGAATATGGGAACAAACAAATTTTCCATGGGTATTGCTACTCATGTAATCAGTTTGGTCACAAGACAATGAATTGTAGAGTTCATGATAGAAGAGGATATGGCTTCACTAGGAGAAATCCTAAGATATTTGTACCTCCAAGGAATAATAACATTAAGTGTTATAAGTGCAATAATTATGGTCACACAAAAAAGTGGTGTAGAGTAGACATTCCAAAATCAAGCAGGAATAGGAATAGGAACATGGATATGAACAGGAACATGGACAGGAATGTAGACATGGACAAGAACATGGAAAGAAATAGTCAAAGGAATAAGAAGGATCAAATAAGAAGAAAAGAGGATAAAGGTAAAGAACAGTGTTTTCTAGGAGTAGAAATACTCCCACCCCATAATTAACCACCTCAAGAGAAGGTGGGGGAGGGGCTAAGCTAAGAGACTCATTCTTAGCCCCGAGCCCCAAAGGTGACCCTTTTCCATTTATGTCAAAGGGGAAGACATTTGAGTAAGGAGGAGAGATTTGGTATTTGAGAGAGCATTCAGCCAAGGGGAGCAATGTCCCAGGGGAGCAGAACAAAGGAAATGTCAAGTTTTCAGTAAAAATAATTTGGGTTACCATCAATGACAAAAGGGAAGATTGTTGGACATTTTGAGCTCATTTAGTTGTCATTGATTTCAAGGTGAGAAGTTGTCATTGATGTCAAAGTGAACACATGAAGCTATCATTAATACCATGTAGTACACCATTACTATCACCAGGAACAATGTAAAGAGTTGAAGAAAAAGTTGTCAAAATATTGTTTTATAAGGGTTTGTGTTAAAACCATGGTGAAAATTAAAAGGTTTTATTAAAAGCATTATAAGGATATAAAGGCTTCCTTAAATATTGTGATGGCATAATTAAGGTTTTTATTAAAACCATGGTGGCAGAATAATATTCATCAAGTCAGTGGAGTACAAGTTAAAGGTTTAAATTTCATCCCAAGGAAAACTTTAATTTTTATTAAAGTCAAAGGTTTATAAATATAATTTATAAAATTTAAATTCTTTTAGAATTTAAATAATTTATAAATTATAAAAGGTTTTAAAAAGGAGTGTCGACATCATCTTAAAGGAGCACCGACGTCATCTTAGTGGAGCGTCGATGTCTATGGCAAAAGGGAAAATCATGTATAAATACCACGCCAAAGGACATTAGAACTTACCCTTCTTTGATTATTTTATGCGACCAAAGAGAAAAATAATTCGTGCAATTATTGAGGAAGAAGACGAACTCGTGTTGTTTTTAGTGCCAGGGAAAAATACGAAAAGGGAGGAGAAGGCCTCACTTCCATAGGACACGGTGGTCCATTGGTAGCACGCATTTCGTAAGAGCATTGGGAGTGGAAGTATCCACGATCGATTAATGGTGGTCCATTGGCAGCGCGCTTGTCTTGAGCGCCAAGGGGAAATTTTTTAGGACGTGCTCATTTTGAGTTCCATATTGGGAGAAATAGCACGAAGTGCTCCTAATATATCAAACGTGCATCTAGCACACACAATGGTCAATCCCATGGCTAGAGCGCTCGTAGAGGTAGAGATTGTGGGTTTTAATCCCACTAGTGGCAAAGGTATTTTTTTTAAATTAAAATTTTATTTGCCTAAGGTTTTCTATAAAGTGCTATTAGGAGTTATAAGGGTTTAAGGAAGATTATTTTATTGATAATTGATTTATGTTATTTGGAGTTATAAGGGTTTATGGAATATTTTTTGATTGGTAATTGATTATGTTATTTGGATATGGAAGATTGTTTGATTGATAATTGATTTCTATTATTTGGAGTTATAAGGGATTATGAAAGAACCCAAGTGTTGTAGGTGAGTTGGAGAGGAGAGGGCAATCCTCCAAAGGATATCCCAGGTTCAAATCTCCACCCTACCAAAAAGCTAAATTTGGCATCCAAAATCCAATTGATGATATTGGTGCGGGCAGGGTCGGGTGTGACTCCCGGGTGACTTTGATGGTGTAGAACCCCCTGTTCATGGTCTCTCAGACCAATGCGGCTCTGCAAGGGGTTTTTTGCTTTAAAAAATAAATAAGGGTTTATGAAAGGTTATTTGATTGATACTTGATTTATGTTATTGGAGTGGATTTGATTTTTTCCAAATTTCTTGCCATTAAAATTTGATTTAAAGAGGTTTTGAGTTAATTTTGGTTGATGTTGAATTTATTTTTAATAGGGATATTATAAGGTGTTATTTGGAAAATATTTTATGTATTTTGATGGTTGTTTTGAAAGGAGGATTGATAAGGTGTAATTGATTTTTTACATTACATTGTGAGAAAGATTTATCTTCTAACCTCTTTGAGCTTGGCATAGAAGCATCTGTGGTTGTGACATATTTATGAGAGTACTTCATCATCAAGAAAAATGTATGAGCACATTCTTCGATAATTGAGTTGATTGATTTGTTTTCTAGAAAATAAGTTCGGAGTGAAAAGGAGTTTATTAGGGTTTCCTTTTGAGTGTTTTGAGTGAATGCTTCAAGGTTTTCAAGAATAACGAATTGTTGTTAAAACCTTGTTTGATAAGTATTGTTGTTGAAGCCATTGGTTGTGTGAAAAACTTGAACTAGGGTTTGAGTATCATTGTTATGTGAGAGTTTTTTTATAAGCATTGTTTTTTAATTGAGTTATTGAGTGAAGAACTTGAACTAGGGTTTGAAAATAACATGAGTATCTTTGTTATGTGAGAATTGTTGTTGAGCATTGTTGGAAACATTTTAAGTTGATATACTTGGACTAGGGTTTGTAAGCAAGGATTAGTTCATTGAGTGATTGGTTTAGTAGATTTGGTTGAGCCTAGTCAAGTGGATGTGTGAAGTGATTTTTCAAGTTCCATAAAACAAACTATTATATATTCTAAATTGAATTGATAAAGTGATTGAGCATTGAGTTGAATTTGAAGCATATTGAGTCTCTAACAATTCTCCTTATGTTTCCAAAAGAGTGATTGAAATTATTTGAGCATTATGATTAGTATAGAACATATTGAGTCTCTAAAAATTCTCTTTATGTTTATATGATATTGGACAAGTTCTATGTGGACTTGTTGAGTAGATTGGACAAGTTCTGTGTGGACTTTTTGAATCAAATTTGAGCAAGTTCTATGTGGACTTGTTGAGTAGATTTAAGCAAGTTCTATGTGGACTTGTTGAGCAGATTTGAGCAAGTTTTATGTGGACTTGTTGAGCATATTTGAGAAAATTCTATGTGGATTTGTTGAGAATATTTGAGCAAGTTCTATGTGGACTTGTTGAGCATATTTGAGAAAGTTCTATGTGCACTTGTTGAGAATATTGGACAATATTTGTGTGGACTTGTTGAGAAAATTTGAGCAAGTTCTATGTGGACTTGTTGAGAAGATTTAAGCAAGTTCTGTGTGGACTTGTTGAGCAAGATTTGAGAGCAAAGTTTGGTGCAAATTTGAGGATAAGTTTATACTATACCAGAGATAGATATAGAGAAGAGAGGATAGTAGTATCTAGTGGATAGAGATCCATAAGCCAGGGTAGTGAGGATAGGTCTTCTTAGTGGGGACAATATTCTTCAATGGAGAGAGATCCACAAGCCAATGCAGTGGAGGTAGTAGTCTTCTAGAGGATCACCATCCAAAGTAGAGGAGAAGGAGTTCTCCTATGGATAGAGATCCACAAAATTGATTTAGGGGATTTGGTATCTCCATTGGACAGAGATCCATAAACATTGTAATTGGGAAAGGATTCTCAAGATATTGATTGAGAAAATTTTAGTGAAATATTTTCTTCATGGAGTAGCCCACATTGGGTGAACCATGTATATTGTGGTGTCTCTATTGTGTATGGTGATTTATGCATTGCTTTGATTACTGCTATTGATATTGCTATATTTACATTGTATAATATTTATTGGGAAAGAAAAAGGAAAAAGTGGTCTTATACTGTTCACCCCCCCTCTCAGTATAAGCTTGTGTTCTTTAATCTTCAGGCCTACGGTGCCAAATAAGCAAATTTTCTAGCAGGTCTTTGACAGTGATGAGTAAATCATTGATTTTTTGGTGAGATAAGCCTATCTATCTAGTGTTCAAGAGGAAAATATAGAATAAATTGATCAACAGGATGTCATTCAACTTAAAAACAACCACATACCTATATTTTTGGTCACTCTAGAGATCTTGTTTGATAATGAAGATAGGAAAAGGATCATATCCATGGAATTTAATGAAAAAATCTATAAAGAAGTTGAAGCAAAAAAATAAAATAAGCTCAAGGTTAGAATTCGGTGTTCTCTAGAGGAAGCAGAGGATATCAAAGCTTTATGTATGAATTACTAATACATTGTGGCTTGGTCATATGAAGACCTCAAAGTATATGACAAAAAGGTTATCCAACACACCATTGAGCTAGATCCTAATTCCAATCCATTCAGGCAAAAGCAAAGGCCTATAAATCCAAGGATCAAAGTGATAATGAGAGAAGAGGTCTTGAAGTTATTGAAGGCTAAGATCATATACCCAATTAAACATTCAACCTAGGTAGCCAACTTGGTACATGTGAGAAAAAATAATGGTGATATTTGCATGTGTGTGGATTTCAAAAATCTTAATTAGACATCATTAAAATATCACTACCCCCTCTCATAGATTGATTAAATCTTACAGATAGTGGCGGGGGTGGAAAGGTTCGCATTCCTAGACATTTTATTTGGATATAACCAAATTTGGATGAAGAACGAAGATTAGTAGAAGACAGGATTCACCACAAAATGGGATACATTTACTTGCTAGAGAATGCTTTTTGGGTTGTCTAATACGAGAGCCACATTTTAGAGATCCATGGACTATACCTTTTGGAAACTGATTAATAAGGTCATTCTAATCTATTTAGATGACATTATTATGTTTTCCCACAATAAGCATGACCACTTAGTACACCTTGAACATTTTTTTCAAAAGTATAGATAATTTGGCATTTCCCTCAATCCTAAAAAATCATTTTTGTAGTACATGAGGAAAATTTGCTAGGTCATGTTGTCTCAAAATAAGGTATGTCCATATATTCAGATAGAATAAAATCCATTCTTGATTTTCCACCACCTATAGACAAGAAAGCCTTGCAGTCCTTCTTTGGTCAAATAAACTTTGTTAGGAAATTCATTTTTGACTTTGCTCAAAAGATGAGGTCTATATTTAAACTACTGAAGAAACATGCAGAGTTCAAATGGACTGAGGTAAGGAAACAAGCCTTTGAAATTATCAAGTAGTCCATTGCAATAGCTCCAAATCTAGTCAATCTAGATTTTAGTAAGGATTTCATCCTTTATGCATCAGTGCTCACCCAAAAAAATGATCAAGGAGATGAGAACCCTATATTCTTTTGGATCCAGGCTCTCCAAGAGTACTAGGTTAAGTATAATTTTATTGAGAAATAAGTATTTTTTATAATGAAATCATTGAAGAAATTTAGATAGTACTTTGTTCAAAGAAAGACCCTAGTTTGTGTTGCTCATCCAGATGTAAGAAGTTTTATTCTACAAGGTGAAATAGGAGATAAGAGAGTTTATTGGATTACTAAAATCCAAGAATATGATGTGGAAATCCATCTGACTAAGTTGGTAAGAGGAAGATCCCTATGCCAAGGTCTAACAGAAGCAACAGTCTCAACAGAGGTAACAACTTATCAAGCAACAACAGATGATCAGATTGAAGGATTGCATTCAAATGAATTAGACAAGGTAGACTAGATGATTAAGTATTTTTAAACTGGGGTATGCCCTTCTAATATTAATTCATCACAAAGAAGAAGATGCGGGTTGTAAGATTTGAAGAATATCTTACTACCAAAGGGCCTGTAAAAAAGAAACCTTGATGGAGTTCTCCTTAGGTGCTTAAAATATGAACAACAACAAAAGATCATAAAGGAATTCCATGGAGGGCTAGCTGGAAAAAATTTCTTAGGTAGAGTTACAGCTTTAAAAATCATTATAGGAGGCTATTACTGGCATACCATATTTGTGGATACCTTCAAATTCACCAGATCCTATGATAAATACCAGCAACATGTAGGAAGGAAAATGAATGCTTCATTCTCTTTTAAGCCAACACAAGTGGAAGAGCCCTTCCAGTAGTGGGGTTTGGACTTCATAGGGGTTATCAACCCTCATTCTTTAGTTGAGCACAAGTACATTCAAATTGCTACACACTACCTCACCAAATGGGTAGAAGTTATTCCTACCAAGAAATCAGACTAGAAAGTGGTAATCAATTTTATGGAAAGCTTGATTTCAAGGTTTGGTGTTCCAAAAGCCTTGGTGAGTGACAATGGACCAACATTCATAGGAGCCAAGTACATTGAGTTTGCTAGAAAGTATGACATCACCATTAAGAATACTTCAAATTACTACCCTCAAGGAAATGGACTTGCAGAATCAACTAACAAAAACCTGTTAAGGATTTTGAGAATATCACTAGAGGGTAACAAGAGAAGTTGGCACCTAATGCTAGAGCAAGATTTGTGGGTAGAAAAAATTACTATTAATAATTCCATAAAGACTTATCCTTATGCCTTAGTGTATGGCAAGGAAGCAGTGTTACCTGTCCATTTGGAGATTTCAGCACTCAATCTAGTAAACACAAAAGAAGAATCTGAGGAAAATCCAGTGGAAATAAGACTAACATACCTACTGTAGTTAGAAGAGAAAAGAGCTCAGGCCTATGATAACTTTCAAAATAATTCAGTGGATATAAAGGTATGGTTTAACAAGAAGTCGAGGTTCAAAAATTCCAGGTTGGAGATTCTGTACTCAGGTGGAATATTGAAAGAACTAAACCAGTTTATCATCAAAAGTTTGATTCCTTCTGGAATGGACCTTTCAAGATAATAGAACTTAAAGAGACCAACATTTTCTAGCTTGAATATCTAGAGGGAAACATACAGTTGATTTTGGTTAATGGTTTTCATCTTAGAATTTATTTTGATTGAAACATAAACTCATTGTAATATATGTACATACTTTGTATCATATTTCCTTTTTTTATATTTTAATCAAATTTTATTTTGACATGTTGTATATTAAAAATAAAAAGTGTAAAATAAGCTAAGTATTTGCAAGGAATGCAGCAAGCTCCAATCCATGCTATAATACACTAAGGAAGCTGTGGAATGATGTATGAGCTCCAATCCACACTCAGATGAACTACAACACTAGCGAAATACCACGAGTTTCTAATCCATCGTAATTTAGATGTAGTTTGAGTGGAAAGCAGATTTCACATAGCACCCCTCTATAACAGTTTTCTAATCCACTAGAATTATAACTACTTGTTGAGTAGAATAAAGAAGGTTGCAATCCACCAAAGCGCAAGAGTATATTTGAGCATAAAATAGATGCTGCATCTCTCCACTTCCAAAAGAAAAAATATTTGCTAATAAATGCTCAAATTTCCCATGCTTGAATGGGGGAAAATAAAAAAGTGATGCCACGAAGGTATAGAGCATGTTTAAATTTTGGCCAATCAGAAAGCGAAATTATACTTCCAAGCTATCAAAATAAAGGAAATTAATTTGTAGAGCATGCCAATCGATATTTCATATACTGGTTAATTTAATGGTGGAATACGTGCATGCATGGAAATTAACAGTGCCAAAAAACATAGAAATTTACCTATTCAAGCAAGAATAGTGTTCACCAAGTGAAAGAGAGCAGAATGATAGTTGAGTATTGTTTGAGAATTCCAAAGGAATAATTGGAGAATTGCTTGTGAAAATGGCTCCTAAAGGCATTCAAGAGGCTATGACATCAATGAAAAGGGTGGCAGGGCACTATATCAACAAAGTGAAAGTCATGGCAGACACTGAGCTAGTCCTCACAAAGAGAACAAAGCTTAGAAGGAACATCAACAATAAATATAAGAAAGAAGTAGCTCTGTAAACTGAAGATAGATGTGTCGTGCTCTCTTTCTTGTCTTTTTATGTTTGTGATTTCATTCATCCTTGTTCGGAGTTGATAGCAGCTATAGTCAAATTCTATGACCCAATGGCAAAATTAGTATAACCCTATTTAGTATCATTATCGTAGACTATCACAAACTTTTTCCATAAAAGTGGACCCACCCGTGAGGCCAAAAGAGTTTAAAACAACCAGCCAGGTCAGGTACTACTCTTTGTAGAAGCAAACTCATGATGGTGAACCCTTCAAAAATAGGTTTATAATAAACTCAAAGACACTAAATCTAGAAAGGGGTTGTCCAAGGTCCCAATACCCATTGAGCAGTTTTTACACCCAGAGTTATATTCAATGTTAGCTTATGTTGAGAGTTTGGATTTTGATAGAATGGTGAACGATTAGCAAATAGTTACTGCATACTGAATTTCTAATGAAAGAATGTATGAAGAAGGTGCAGAAAATAAAGGTATTAGGGTTATCTATTTTTATTGGTCAGCTTTCCTAGCTCAAAGAATTCATGAGTAATTAGTGAGAATGAAAAGGGCTTCTGATGCACCTTGCTTTCGACATTGCTCAAGTTTGGTCTATATTTTCTTTATTGTTGTAAGAGACATGATGCCCTGGATTCTGATCAAGAATAAGAATGACCAAGGAGACCCCATGCCTGTCTATTACTGGACTTCTCATCTAAGAAGCACGAAATCTTTCTATAGATTCAACTTGAAATTCTTAGGGCCAGCATTGAAAAAATGTATGGAGAATACCCTAGGCTACCACCTTTGACCAAGAAATTGTTAAGAACAAGTGTATAGGAGGGATATTGGTACCTCATAATAGAGGATATAGTCATTAGACAATATGGCTTTATGGGTAAGCCTTTTCTGCTAACCCATTTTGTTATAGACATACTTTTTTCTTTAGAATATTTAAGGTAAGCATAATTCATAGATTTGAACTATGGTTCTAGGAGAAGAATGATTTTTGATCTAGTTTCAAGGCAAAGGACATCTAGATCCATGATTCCCCTTGTGAGCAAGCCTGAAACTAAGATGAATACTCAGGATTGTCGTATAGAAGAGTATACAAAAGATATTGAAAAATTGCCTACAGAAGATGAATTGGTCATAGTCAAAGCTCACTTGGAAACTTTTTATGTAAAAATTGACATATACCAAGAAAATTTGGGTAAGTTGGAAAATCAAATAGAAAAGCTTCAAAAACCATTAACAATAATAAAAAAGTAGATAAGGCTCTGAAAAAGGAAGCTAATAACTAGCAAGAGAAGTTTCAGGAAGCTAATAAGCTCAAGGAGAAGATAGAAGAACACAAGAAGGAAAATGAATAACAGGCTAAGGAGATACAGAGTTTGAAGTAGCAACTTCAAATTCGAAAGGCTAAATATTCAGGTTTTTCCAAGGCTGGACTAAAGAAAGTGGGAAAAGAATTGCTCTCTAAAGTTTTGGAAAAATGCTTAGGTCTACAACTTATTATTTATTATTTGGATGATGACAGCCACCTATTCCAAGGCATTCAAAAGGATCTAGATAATTTCACTAGAGAGCTACAACCTATGGTGATTCTAGCTGAGAAAATTTACAAACTAGTGGATAGTAGACTCAGTGACTCTGCTAAGCCGATTTCTAATAAGGAGTGGAACATTGCTAGAATTACTACCATAATTGTGGTGAAGAAGCATAGATCCCTCCAAAAGGCTTGGCTATTGTTTGACAAAATTGAAGGTGTGATCAAGGATGTAGTGGATATTAATAAGGAAATTATTTAGAATGGTTTCAAAGGATTATGGATGGAATACCATAGCTTGCTATCAGTAGAAGATAGTAAGAAGAGCACTGATGAGAGCTTACAATATGAGTCTAAAATTGATGCTCTAGAAGAACCAATTGATCAAGAGCAAGCTTCACAAATGATTATTGATTTTACCAGGCTTAGAGACCTAATAGAAGACTTGGTAAACAAAGGAAGTGTTGCTAACTATGAAAATATTGGTGAGCTACAATACATTTATAAGAAGCTGAATGAAACATCCAACCCCTCTAAAGCAACTTGGAAACAAGCCCTGCTGATTTTGAAACTGATGGTACAAATATTTTATGATAGTGCAGAAGAGGAAAATAAAGAATAAACTTCACCTAAGGAAGAAGCTGAGCAAGATCTAGAGAATGATGCTAAGGAAGAAGCCTAGTAGGAAGAAGAGTCATATAGAGTTGTGGATCCTAAAGGGACACATGCTTAACATTTTTATTTGTGTACATATGTAGTCATGTAGAAGTTTTGTATTTTTTTTATTCATTTTTACTCTGACATTATCAGAAGGAAAGAATAAAATCATGAAGTCAAAAAAAGACATAAAATGAGTTTTTTGTGAATGCATTTACATCATGTATTATAATAAGGCTTTATAGGGAGAACATAGTTGTGTTTTGCTGAAGTATTGAAGTAGTTTTGAAGGAGTGGCATAGATATTAATGTTTATGGCATAGTCTCCATGTGAACATTTATCCTCTAGGATGTATGAAGCATGGTATCGATATGAAAATTTATTATCTAAGGTGTTTATGAAGTTTTCAGAGGGTAGTGTTCATATGGAAATTATTCTTTAAAGCAATTTTTGAAGATAAGCATTTTTTACTCCTAATGCCCAATGGATAAGACTTTGAGTTCTATGGCTTTGTGAGAAAATCCACTCGAGAGGCACCAGAATGTAGGCCCAAAATTGCCACATTCTTAGAAAGCATTGAAAATTATTCTAAGGCATGATAAAATTCCATTTCGCACATCACCTAGTGTATTTTTGAGTGGATCCGCAATGAGAGTTCCAAAATCTGCTCAACACAGTATATTTTTACCTTAAATGAGCTAAATCCAATTCCACTTAGTTTACAGTGTATTTGAAATTTAATTATAGGCAAGTCCTTATTCCATAAAAATTTTGGGCAATAATGACATCAGCATGAAAAGAAGTGCAGAATGGTAATGGTTGTTTGTTGCTCCAGTGACTAAGTGTCGGAGTCTCAATTCTGCTAAGTTATTCGATGTGGAATGGTGACAAAGGTAATTTTACACCACAAAGATTTTGGAATGGAGATAAAATATATTTTGCACTAGCTTCAGTACGGAATGAAGATATGAAGGCTAAAAACACTACTTTTAGAGCAGAATGGTGACAGTCTTATTTGCACTAGCTTCAGTGCAGATTAGTGATTTCGCATTTTAGCTAAGGAAAATATGATGTCAGCATACTTTGTTTTATGGATTACAATTTGCATGAACTCGAAAAGGAAAGTTAGTAAGCGGATTGATAGCGGAATACATCTCGCTCGTTCCTTAGTGCATTTCATGCCAAAATTTGATTTCACAGAATCAAGGCCACAAAATATGACATCAGAAATTTAAAATTTTGTAATGGTTCTTTTGTCTTTCCTTGCCAATTTGTAGAGTATTTTTGGAGTTTTAATTATAGCCATACATGAGAATAATCAATGGCCTAGAACTTGTTGACACTGTTGAAGTATTTAAAAGTGAATTCTTGCTAAACTAGAGAGCAATCGGTTGGAGGGTAGGAAGACGAAGCATCGGAGGGTTTTCAAGAATGATAACCAAAAGCAATTACATATCTATGGTGGAGTTATCTTCCAAGAATTATCAACAGATTATATGTGGTCTCCAATGGCCTAAATACCAATTGCCATCAACGAACTAGCAAGTTGCAGAGAGCCAAGCTGCCATGGCGGATTATAGTGGATTTCCCAGACTTTTTCAACCAATAAGATAATGCCAGTAAAACTCTCTACTAAGCTATAAATATGTAATATTTGTAATGTCTCCTTAATATTCTTTCATTTTATAAACTATAAATAGAGGCTAAACCCTCATTTTTAAGGGTTGACTCTAGTACATTTGCTTGCCCTACTGTAAATATTCCTGTGAGCTAATTGAAGGAGCATTACTCTAATTTTTGACTCAAAATTTGTCATCTTCATCATCTTTGTGCAATATTTTTGAATCTTTGAGTTGCTTTTCTATTAATACTTTAGTGGTTAGTTCATTCCAGCTTATTGGATTACTAGTTGTGATATTAATTAAAAAAAAATCATGGTTAGATTTGTGTTGTTAGGAAGTTTATTTTCATTAAATCTAACTATTGGTCTATTCTTCTAATTTGGATTATCAATATTAGATGTTGGAATTGCTTTCTACAATATATATCTGTATATATGATTTAATGTATGAATATTTCATGGGTTTGGGTGTTGTTAATATTGAGTGATGGGACACTGGAAATAGTTTATGGGAGATTTTGTTTGTATTTGTCTATGCTATTAGCCTATCCAACCACTATTTTTCATAATATCTCTAACCCTAAACCTTTTCTAACCCTTTTCTCAAAATCCTATTTGAGCTTTAATTGTGTCAATGACATTTTAAGTTGACAAGGAACCATCCTACTCTGGAGGATGGATTGAAGTTGCATTTGGTCCATCCAATGTTGAGTGTCAAGTTGTGACTATAGGGTGCATTCCTAGAAAGAAAATTGGAAGATTGACAGTCATAGTTTCAAGTAAAACTTGATTTCAAATCAGTTCCCAACAGTTAGGAGACTAGAGATATTTAGTACTAGATTGAGAACTTTACAGAAGAATAAAATGCCATAGAAGCCTTGATCTAAAATAAAATTCCATAGAAGCCTTGATCTAGAAGAAAAATCCACATAAGCCTTGTTCCTAAAGAAAAGGCCATAAAAGCCTTGATCCAGAATAAAAGGCCACAAAAGCCTTGATATTGAAGAAAAAGCCATAGAAACCTTGTCCTAGAAGAAAAGGCCATAGAAGTCTTGATACTAAGGAAACTGCCACATAAGCCTTGATACTAAAAAATGTCATAGAAGCCTTGATCCTAAAGAAGACTCCAGAAGAGAGTATCTTATTTAGAAGAAGATTAAAATTTTAGTACTAATACTAAAAGGATATTCAGTGAGTTGGTAAATATTCTACAAGAAAATTAGGAAGAGTATCTTCTTCATAATCAATCTAGCACTTGAATAAAAATTGAAGGCAAAGAGATCAGGAGAAGATCTCATTGAAGAACTTCTAGTCTTGGAAGGAGAAGAAGGACTAGGAGAGTCCTGCTCGAATCCATAAGTAGTATAATTAGAGATCCAAAAGAAAATATTACTACCAAAACTTCCAGGAGTAGACTATTGAATAAAAATTCTCAAGGAATACCATAAGAAGTTGCTAGATCAAATACCTTGGGGAGGTCTCAATGAGCATCTAGTAAAAGGCTCGGAGAGCCTTATTGAAGAAATAATCAAATGAGAACTCATTGTAGAAATTCACTACAAAAGATAGTGAAATATTTGGGACAATAATTGCCATCTAACAACAAGCTCAAAATAAGAAGAATTTGGTAAGGAGTGCCAAATCTTATAAGACCTCAAGATATTCAGAATATTGAGAAGAAGATCCTGCTTGAAGTTAGAATTTGACAAGAAGACTTGAAGATAAGAGAAGCCTACAAAATCCAAGAGATTTGAATATTACCTCTCACAGCAATAAGGCACCATTTTAGAGATAAAAATTTCTCCAAATCTACAGCAAAAGGAGAACATTTCTTAAAGTATCAAATCATCAAAACCTAGGCTTGTAAAAGAAATTTTGAGACCACTTTTTTATGAAGAAGAAACTAAGCAGAAATATCCTACTCAAAGAAACAACCTGGTGATCTCAAACACAAAGATCTACATCCTCTATAGAAGATACAAAAGAGCTACAAAAGCTTTCAAAAAGGTAATCAGCTATTGGTGCAACTAGATTCATTAATTGGATTGCTTATCAAATTTGTTAAAGCACCTTAATTTGGATTAGAGTTACAAAAGAGGAAAATTGAATTACAGTATTCAAAAGTGCAAAAGATAAAAGTTATTTTTAAGGTTCATTTTCACATTAGATTTGGAGTTGATTAGATTACAAAATTACAACTATCTATCAACTACCAAATATCTACTTTGGAAATAAAAATAAGACTAGTTCCTACAACTTTGTTTGTAGTGAAATTGCAGAATAACTCTTGAATATTCATTTCAGATTATTCTTGATTAGTTGTAGTAAATTAATTAAGTGCACTTAAAAAAAAAATTAGAGTTGATTGGAGTGATAAGGTGTGATTTTTAGTGCATTAAAATTAAAATATTAGTGGGTTCATTTGCACTACTATATTACTCTCAAAAATCTTAGTGTTTGTGTTCGTGGAAAAGTCACAAAATCATATTAGCATCAAGTGTCTAAAGAAACCATTAGTGCACCAAAATCTACAATTTTTAGTGGCCAAAGGAAGCCACCAAAAATATCTCAATCCTCCAAGTTTTGGAGAAGAAAATAGCAACTAACTAAATTTAGCAAAGGAAGCTTCAAATATTGAGACTTGGTGAGTCTCAAATCCAAAGCATTATAGGGTTAGTTGCAAGGAGAAAAGTGTAGAAAATTGCATCAAATAAGGAGATTATATCTACTTATATCTAAGTTTGGATTTTTCATCATAGTATCCAAGTAAAAATGGGAGATTTCTAATCAAAGAGACAACCTCAAAACCCCTACATTGCATTCAAAAATTCTGCGACAAAACCAAAAATTCAGACCTGAAAAAGGAGTGTAAAAGAGGGTGCGATAAAGAGTATTTTATACATAAACTTGTTACATTGTATTACACTATCCAAATCTAGTTTATACAAGAAAGAGGGCATATTTTAAGGTGACTCAAAGGTACAATATCCATAGGGTAAACCAGCCAACGACATTCAAATACTTGCACACTCCAAGCAAGGCAAAAGAGCACCATAGAAGGGTTATATTCCCTACTTCTTGGATAGCCAAAATTACAAGCAATCAAGGCACAATTTAAAATAAGGGAGAAGCATTATAATTAGGTCTACAAAAGGAGCATAACAGGTTGAAGGAAAGGAAGCAAAGTAAGATGTACATAGGATAACTCTATACAATTATTGGAGCTCTGCCAAGGCTCCACCAAAGCTCCACCATATCATTATTTCTCACTCAAGGCACCATCAAAAGTGTCTACAAAGAAAATGAAAGAACCAAGATTTTCTAATAAGTATAGTGAAGGGTTATTTTGAAGGAGTAAAGGTCCATGCACAAGGAGGAAGTGATATTTTTCACTTGGAAGAAAACTCTAAAATTCCTTCCATGAGCACCCATCTTGGTCAAAGAAATGTTACTAACAATAGGTTGGTACGTTGAGAATGTACGAGACACTTTTCTACAAAGAGAAAAAGCACTCACCTAAATAATGTAACTCTCAACCATTACTTATAGAAGGCTACAAGTATCATCTACCATCTTTCTATAGACACCTAAAAGTTACACATAGTCACCCATAGTCAGTTGTAGTCATGCGTAGTCATGCATAGTCATGCATAGTCATCTGTAGTCATTCATAGTCATGTGTAGTCCTGTGTAGTCAATCGTAGTCAATCATAGTCATGTGTAGTCATGCATAGTCACCTTTAGGTATGCATAGTCACCTATAGGTATGCGTAGTCACTCGTAGTCATCTGTAGTCATGTGTAATCACCTGTAGATGCAAAACCTACAAAACTACACCAATCACTCCCAAAACACCTCATATTCATCAAAAGAGTATCTATAACCCCCTTTAGGTTGTCTAAGACCTTTCCTACACCTAATTAGGGTCCCCATGCTACCATCTCCTTCGAAAACCCTAATCATGGTAATTATTATTCTATTTTGAAATTCACTTTACCACTAAAGTGTACTTTATGGCCTAAACATGTTTAATTAGGGTTAAATCAAGGTTAGCCTTAATTCTATCCTCACACATGTGTAAACCCACTAGTTAGTTAGGATATTTCTAAAATATGCCTAACCTAACCTCAAACTAACCTAGGATTTGTCTAATCAAGATTAACCCTAACCCTTGCTCACACATGTGTGCACCTAGGATATTTCTTTAGGGCACATGAAGTAATGACTCATATTCCACTTCATCACCCTAACCTCACCATGGTAGAACCTAACCCAGAGTTCAATCCACATCACAAAGGACACCTGACCCCCCTATCCTTGGCCCACTCTATAAATAGGTGGCCATTTTAACCATGAAACTCTCTCTTACCCTTTTGGCTTACTTACCAAAACTCTATAGAAATCACTCCAGAACTTCTTTTGTCACTTCAACATCCGTCATACATCAAACAATAGTGCTATAGACCATCCAAATATAAATCAATAGAAATTTTCAACCATAGCAAGGTTTGCACACCGTTGTGTGAACCCAAGCACAGGTTCACACACCACCATGCAAACCTGATCTACAATAACCCTGCAGCTACATATCAGGTAGGTATCTTCTATTTATAGTTTTTATAGCATTTCCTCTAGTTTTTAGCATGTTTTATTTCATTTCAAGGTCATTTTTATCTGTATAAATATGGGATATGATCTATGACAAATCTCCAAACATATTAATCCATTTTTGTAGGTTTAGACATGTACCAAAGACATTTCCAAGCATTCTAGCAGTGGAACACATGCAAATAAGCCCACCTACATTGAGGTAACTTGAAAGCATCATCAAATGCATCTACATTCATATTGAAAAGAGAGGAAAATCTTTCTTGAGAGAAAAACATTTTTGTACCGCCCTTTTGAAATCAATAAAAATAGCATTTAGCATATATTTCATTAGTTTTGAAATTATTGTTCACTTTTCGTGTGTTACATTCTAGCACACCTAGTGGAACCTCCACATACTATTTTTGACTAGCCTTCTTGCTATCTAATTCAATGTATGGTCTTCTTTTATTGTGTTATAGGTACTGTAATTTCATAATAGAGTCTATAACAGCCTTGAAACACACCTCAGGCTTTCTGCTAAGAATTTACATGATTCTACACCTATTTCACACACCACCGTGAGAACCCCCAAATAGGTTTGCATAGTACCATGTGAACCCTACCAAACAGCTTCAAAATCATCCAAAACTACAAACCTCTACAATACAGACAGAAGAAGTATCATTCAATATCCTAGGAGTCAGGTATTTTTCTCATAACAACTATTTTTCCTTGTTCTTTTGCAGATAGTGTTCTCTTTCAAAAGCATCAATTTACTTTTCAATTTATTTCAAAGAACCTACGTTAGATTTTCAAATTAATCTCAAATCACTAGGTTAAAATTTCAATATCTCTTTCAGGTCACTAGGCTAAAATTTCAATATCTTTTCAAATAATTAGAGTAAATTTTAATTTCTTTCAAAATCACAAATCACTTTCAAATTCATTTTAAAGCACTATATTAGGCTTGTAATCTCTTTTAAAAGCACTTGGATTAGACTTTTCAAATCTCTTCAATATCACTAGGTTAAAATTTCAATCTCTTTTCAAATAATTAGAGTAA
Organism: Wollemia nobilis; assembly: GCA_028583015.1. Taxonomy (NCBI): domain Eukaryota; kingdom Viridiplantae; phylum Streptophyta; class Pinopsida; order Araucariales; family Araucariaceae; genus Wollemia; species Wollemia nobilis. Next base: position 5,094,733 of record JAQPPZ010017190.1, on the reverse strand, counting down.
ATTTTAATTTCTTTCAAAATCACAAATCACTTTCAAATTTCTTTTAAAGCACTATATTAGGCTTTTAATCTCTTTCAAAGTCACTTAGATTAGGATTTTCAAGTCTCTTTCATGTCGCTAGGTTAAATTTGCAATCCCTTTCAAGTCCTCATATCATATTTCACAACACTTTCTAACGCACATAGATAGATTTCCAATACCTTTTTCCATGTACCTCATCTTTGATTGCTTTCAATATTCCTAGAGTAAATTTATTTTTCCAAAAAGCATCTAGGTTTAGTTTCTTTTTCAAAAAGCATCTAGGATTAGTTAAAAGTCATCTAGATTTAGTTTCTTTTTTGAAAAGGTACTTAGCTAGTTTATGCTTTCATATCATCGGTAGTCAACTCACCACCATACACTCACATTTAATACACAATGGTAATATTGGACTTCATAAACAATATCCACTTGAGACTGGTGATGAAATTCATCTCCTTCCATCGGCTTGCTTCATCACCAAAACATCCCCTACTCTTGAGAGTAATTTTCTATAATTCATCATTGAAAGGGACCTTCAAAGTGGGATAGGATTAGATGCCTTTGTTCACAAGGCTCACATAATTTTTAAACACGTAACTATCATTCTTGACTAAGCTGACCCAAGGGTGAAGCGATTTCCTGACTGGGCTAGTAGTAGGTATTAGATAGTGCCACCTCTTCTCATGAAATAATTTGGACTCATTGGCACATTTTGATTTCCTTCTCTTTGGATATATTTTTACTGTACCTTCCATTTGTTTATCGCTCACCTGTAGATATATTATTCTATTCTATGCACCCTTTGGTATTGTAGGAGATTTTGTTCCAATGACATTCCTTTTTAGAGTTTTATTTCACTTCCAGTCTCATGTCTTAGAGTGTGTACTATCATTAAAACACAAAAAAATAATAAAATATTTGTTTTTCTTTGTTTAGAATTGATTCCAACTATGATCTTGTATTACTCTCACAAAACTAGTTTCAGCACATTCACTTGCTCGCCACCCACTTTTTGGCTATTCATAGTCTATCACTATCATTTTTCTATCATATTTACTTTCTATTATAGGTTCACACAGCATTGTGTGAACCAAATTTCTCTAGTATAGGTTTGCATAGTAGTGTGTGAACTTTGTTCTAGTGCATAAAAAGATACCAAAACCCATAAATTTGCATAGAATCCTGCACAAAACACACTCACAGGTTCATATTTGTATTCTAAATAGTTCTGAGCACCCAATCGCACTATAAATCACTATGCCTATTTTTACTTGTAGCCAAGCATGTGAGCAAGTGCATCTTGAGGAGGAGGCCTCTCGCACCACCTCCAACCAGTCTAGTAATCCCCTTTCATTCATGAGTGAAACATCCATTCTCACACCTAATCTCCTCACTGGTTTTGAGCCATATCACATGCACACCATGTCCCATGGTGAGACCTTTATTTCTTACAATATGCTTGCCACATCTTCTGGCAAGGATCATCCTCTTCTTCCTCATTCACCCCTACCTAATATGGCATGAATGTTTTGCAATCATTTTATCTATACTGCTTCAGGAGACCCATCTCCATTCTTCACTATTGATGAGGATACTCCACCTACCTCACCTACTTCCACTTATTATTTTCTCCAAGATTTATCTCATTCCACTCTTGGGGATGATCCCTCTTTGCTTAATTATACTCACCTTGAGATTGGATTATCTACCCCCATAGTAGAGGTGATTTTAGATCCCCAGTCCTCCACTTTAGGTACTTATGTACCTTTATCATAATAAACCCCACAATATTCATCATTACAACAATAGCACAATCCACTCACATCATCCCACCAATACACTTCATAAGCATCCCAACAACCACCTTCCCAGCAGTAATTTTTTCATCTTATGCTTCAACAACGCAACCATCATCCCAATCATGAAAATTTATTCCCCAACAACATCAACAAGTCTGATCTTCACAAATATTTTTAGACACATTCACCACTCCTTCTCAGGATTCCACCTTCGATGCCTATACTCCTTTTGAAGAACATGTGCTTATACTGAGAGGGGGGTGAATAGTATAAGATAAAACTTTTTGCTTTTTAATCCATATGATACCATAAATAATATTAAAGAAATAAACATCACACAAAGCATCACACACATGAGAGACATGATTTAACATGGTTCACCCAATGTGGGCTACTCCACGGAGAAAATATTCCTTATAAACTTTTCTCAAAAAAATCTCTTGGGAATCCTTTCCCTATTAAAATGTTTATGGAACCCTATCCAAAGGAGACACCAATCCCCTAATCAAGTTCATGGATCTCTATCCACAGGAGAACTCCTTTCTCCTCTACTCTAGTTGGTGATCTTCTAGAAGAACTATTGCCCCCACTACTCTAGCTAATGGATCTCTATCCACTAAAGACACCTGTCCTCACTGCCCTGGCTAATGGATCTCTATCCACTGGAGACTATCATCCTCTATACTCTATCACCTCCAAAGATTCTCTCTTTGTATCTCAAATATACACTAAACACAGTCCTTCGATTTAGCACAAATATGCTCAATATCTATCTCTGGTCTGGCACAAACCTATCCTCAAATTTGCACCAAACTCTATCCTCAAATCTTCCTAAACATAGTCCTTCGTCTAGCACAAATCTATCCTCAATATCTGTCCTCTAATATCACTACTGTCCTCCATCTGAAAAATCTATCCTCAATATCTTTCCTCAAGCTTCCGTTCCTGTTGTTAAGTCTCTCAATACTTGTCTCAAATTTGCATTGTAAGCTTCCACAAAATCTTACACCAATCTATCCACAAGTCCTCTCTAGAACTTGCCTCAAATCTTCTCAACAAGTCCTCACTTGAACTTGTCCAATATCATAGAAACATAAAGAGAATTGTTAGAGACTCAATATGCTTCACACTCATAAACTATAAATCACTTTCAATCTCTCTTTTATCATAGAAACATATAGAGAATTGTTAGAGACTCAATATGTTTCACATTCATCAACAATCAACCTCTTTCTCAAATCAATTTAGAATATAGAACAATTTATTTCATAGAACTTGAACTATCACATCAACACATCCACTTGACTAGGCTCAACCAACTCTACTCAACCACTCACTCAATGAAATAATCCTTGCTCACAAACCCTAGTCCAAACTTATGAACATTCACTCAAATGTTTCCAACAATGCTTATCAACCAATCTCACATAACAATGATACTCATGATCTTTGCAAACCCTAGTTCAAGTTCCTCACTCAACCAATCACTTCAACAACAATGCTTATCAAATAAGGTTTTATCAACAACTCTTATTCCAGAAAAACCCTTTTCACTCCAACTTAGCATTCACAACATTCAACAACCATTCACTAGGAAGATGTGCCCATACCTTTTTGTTTGATGTAGAAGTGCCCTTAGAAAACTTGTCTCAATCACAATTTCCTTCTTTCTAGTTTTCAATGGTTAGATGACCAAAATATCACTCTAACACTTTCTCAAAATATTCCTTAGTCACAAAAATAATCAAAGCTCAAATACACCTTATTGCTCCATCTTAAAATAATATCCAACACCACAAATATTTAATCAAAATACTTCTTCCAAAACTCTAACTCATCAAAAGAACATCTTAACAATTTAGTTTCATCATAACCCTTTTTAGAAATATATCTAAAAAATAATCCAAACTCTACTTATGACTCCCTACTTAATATTGCATTAATTAAATAAATCACTTTATAAAATAATGCAATAAGTCAATCTCTCACTTTTCTAAGGTAAAACAAAATTACCCTAGCTTTTACTTTAGCAAAAATAACCCTTCATATATCAAAAAATATTTCCTCAACACTTAGGTTAATTTCACAACTTAACTTCCACCTTATCCCTCCTAAAATTTAGCAAAACAAATTAAAATAATTTCCAAAAAAATATTACCACTTTTCACAATCCATGGGGCTCGAAACTTGGCACAATACTCCCACAATGCCTTGGTCGTGGCTTCCATGCTATGTGAGCCATGTGCTCCACTTGGAGCCTCAAAGCACAATGTGTGCTTTGACTCCTTCAAACCCTTAAGAGCCCTTGGCTCTTCCTTCAACACCGATGGAACCACACACTATGCTATTCGGGAGGCACACATTTCAAAATTTGTATGAGCTTATTTTCGCTTAAGGCGGATGCAATAAAATCGATGCCAAACCTTAGGAATGGCTATGGTATTTATACCATATGCCTTCCCTTGTCACACACATTGACGGAGAGGAAAATACGTCGGGGAAACAATGCTGTCGTCGGCACTACCAACTTTACCTTCAAAATATATTTATTTATAATTATTTAAATTCAAAGGAATTTAAATATTATAAATTAAATATTTAAATCTCCTTTGGGATTTTAAAATAAAAGCCTCCTTAGGTTTTAGAAAACCTTTTTTATTTGCCCAACCATGGTTTTAATAAAAACCTTTTATTTTGTGCTTCACATAATATTTAAAAATAAATATTATGAAGCTCTTTTGCCACCAACCTTTTGCATTACTCCTTTTGACCTTTTGACATCAATGACAATTCATCCTTGACATCAATGACAACTTCATCTACTCAAAATGTCCAACAATCTCCCCCTTTGTCATTGATGGCAACCCAATTATCTTTTCAAATTTTCTTAACCTGTTTCTGTCTTGCTCCCCCTGGGAAACTGCTCCCCCTGACTCAATGCTCTCTTCTTAAATCAAATCTCTCCCCTTACTTAAATCTCTCCCCTTTACTTAAATATCTCCCCCTTTGACATCAATGGCAAAGGGTCACCTTTGGGGCTCGGGGCTAAGAATGAGTCTCTTAGCTTAGCCCCTCCTCCACCTCCTCTTGAGGTGGTTAATTCTGGGGTGGGAGTATTACTCCCAATTTTTCTCGAAGATACTCAAAGGTTTCCTTCGAAAGTGGCTTAGTGAAAATATCTACTATCTGCTCCTTTGTAGTAACATATTCCAACCTGACTTGTTTATCTATCACCTGTTCTCTCAGAAAATGATACTTGATCAAAATGTGCTTTGTCCTAGAGTGCATCACTGGATTATTTGAGATACTTATAGCACTTGTATTATCACATAATATGGGAATAGGATGATCATGTTTTATCTTGAAGTCTTCTAGAGTTTACTTCATCCATAATACCTATGTACAACTGGCTACTACCGCAATATATTCTTCTTCTACTGTAGATAAGGATACTGACACATGCTTCTTACTTAGCCAAGAGACTAAACAGTCTCCAAGAAAGAATGCTCCTCCACTTGTGCTTTTTCTATCATCAATGCTGCCAGCCCAATCTGCATTTGTATATGTTGTGAGTGTGAAACTATCACTTTTGGGATACTAGAGCCCAAAATCCATAGTCCCTTTTAGATACCTAAGAATTCTCTTTACTACTACCACATGTGTTTCCTTAGGTGTTGCCTAAAACCTTACCACTAATCCCATTGACTGCACTATGTATGGTCTTGTAGCTATAACATACAACAAGCTGCCAATCATAGATCTATATAGTCTTTGATCTACCTCTAGGGATTCATCATCCTTACTTAACTTGCATCCTGTAACCATGGGGGTACTTACTGGTTTGCAATCTTCTAATCTGAATTTCTTTAGCATCTCTTTTATATACTTGGTTTGTGAAAGAAATACTCCTTTCTCTAATTGTGAAATCTGAAGTCCAAGAAAGAAGGACAACTCACCAAGCATAGACATCTCAAATTCATTCTGCATGTTCTTTGCAAATTCTTTACACATCTTATCATTGTTTCCCCCAAAAATGATGTCATCAACATAAACAACCACAATTAGTAGATTATTCCCTTCATTTTTGATGTATAAGTTATTGTCTGCTATTCCTTTTCTGAATCCCTATTCCTGAAGATACTTATCCAATCTTGAGTACCATGCTCTAGGAGCCTGCTTTAGACCATACAATACCTTTTTCAATCTGCATACATGATCTAGTTTATCTGTTAATATGAATCCCTCTGGCTATTCAATATAGACTTCTTCTTCTAGAACACCATTTAGAAATGTTGACTTAACATCCATCTGATATACCTTGAAGTTTTTAAAACTTGAGAAGGCTAAAAATATTCTTATGGCTTCAAGTCATGCAACTGGAGAAAATGTCTCATCAAAGTCAATTCCCTCTACCTATGCATAACCTTTGCATACTAACCTTGCTTTATTCCTTACTACCTATCCATATTCATTTAGCTTATTTTTGAATACCCATTTTGTGTCGATCACATTCTTGTCCTTTGGTCATGGAACAAGTTCCCAAGTCTTGCTTTTCTCTATCTGATCTAATTCCTCATCCATTTCCTTAATCCATAATTCATATCCACTTGCCTGATTGAAGTCCTTTGGCTCAATCTTAGATAGCAAGGAAAAATTTACTTGTTGAGATGGTGTTATTATCCTTCTCCTTGTCTACCTTTCATCTGGATTCCCAATGATTAGATCTTTTGGATGATGCTTTTGTACATATCTGGATGGAGTTTTAGGAAGAAGTCTTTGTGTTTCTTCTTCTTCTTCATATGATTCCTCATGAAACTCTTCTTGACAACTTCCATCTTCTTGATACACAGTTTGTTGAACTGGTTCTCTTGAATCTATCTTCTCATCAATTGTTACATTTATACTTTCTACAATAGTGTGTGTTCTCTTGTTGAAGCATCTATAGGCTTTACTCTTAGAGGAATAACCAAGAAAAATTCCCTCATCACATCTTGGGTCAAACTTGCCTAAGTTTTGATCTTCTCGTCTTATGTAGCACTTGCTTCCAAAAACCTTGAAGTGTTTTACAGTGGTCGGTCTTCCTTTCCAAAGCTCATATGGAGTCTTGTGATGGTTTACCCTCATTTGAGCCCTAGTGATTATGTATACTACTATTTTGACTACTTCCCTCCAAAATCCATCTAAAATTTTGGACTCATTTAACATAGCTCTAGCCATATTCTCAACAGTCCTATTTTTCCTTTCAACTACTCCATTTTGTTGAGGAGTTCTTGTTGTTGAGTATTCTCTCTTGATCCCATGTTGTTCACAAAACTCTACAAATTCATTTGAGGTAAATTCTCCTTCTCTATCAGATCTCAAACACTTAATCCTCTTTCTGGTTTCATTTTCAACCAATTCCTTAAATGCTTTGAATTTTTCAAATGCATCTGACTTCTCTTTCAGGAAAGCTACCCAAACCATTCTGGAGTAATCATCTATAAACAATATAAAGTAACTCTCATCTTGAATACCCCTATATCTTTGGTAGGACCACATATATCAGTATGTATTAGAATTAATGGCTCAGATGACATATATCCCTTTGACTTAAATCTTGTTCTAGTTTGCTTTCCATGTTGACAAGGTGCACAGATTGTGTTTTGTGGCCTTTTTAGCTTGGGTAAATCTCTGACAGCCTGCTTATTGCTTATGTTGACTATGTTGTCAAAATTTAAATGACCCAATATTCTATGCCACAACCAAATCTCATCTTCTTGTGATAGAAATCACTTCTCCCCTTTGATCTCATTAAGCATGTAGAGATTGTTTGGAGTTCTTCTTGCATTTGCAATGACTTTTCCAGTTTTTGATTTTCTTATTTCACACCTATCTGGGTGAAATGTAACCATATGACCTTGATCACAAAGTTGAATTACACTTAGCAGATTATGTTTTAACCCTTTAACATACATCACATTTTATGTTCTTGTTTTCCCATTATCTAAACTCAGAGTTCCTCTTCCACCAATATTTGTTGATCCATTATCACCAAAACTTATTGATCCTCTATTGGTTTCTTTTAGTACAATGAATTTGTATTTGTCTCCTGTCATGTGTCTAGAGCAACCACTATCAAGATACCATTGTTCTTCTTTATCCTGAGCATGAAGGGTTGTTTGAACTAACATTGATCTAGCCTTTACATTTTCCCTTTCATCTTTCCTAGTTGTTGAATTTTTTTCTTATTACTAGACTCAGGAAGTATCATTTTACACCATCTAGCCTTGTGCCCAAAATTATTGCATTTGTAACATATAATATCATTATCCATAAGAGGTGCAAAAGAATTGAAATTTCTATTGATATTGTTTCTTGCATAACCAATACAGTGTACAACTCTATGACCATATTTGTTACAAGAAAAATAATGACCATGGAAGAAATTATGTAACTTGTTTGGATGCCTTTGAGATTGTGGTTGAGTGCTTATCCTTTTCTGATTAACTCTTATCCAAGGTTCTTCTTTGCTTTCTTCCTTTCTTATGTCTTTTTATCTTGAAGTATCCTTTGCTTGCCTATATTTGTTTGAAGTTTCTGCTTCTTGAAGACTTGACTCCTCTTTCTATTTCTCATACTCTATATCTTGTAGTACCTTGGTCCTTTCAACTTCATTCCTTAGATAAAAAATTTATGCTTCCAATATTTCACATTCTATTTCTCTTGCTCTTAATAGATCTATCATATCCTACTCAATTTTCTTTCCTCTTCTACCTTTATCTTGAGTTCTGTGAGACTTTGTAGAAGTTCCATCCTTGCTTCTTCATCCTCTTGAATTTTTTCCTTCAAGCTTGATTTTTCTCTCTAATTCTTTCCAAATTTTTGAGAGCAGTAAAGAATTCCTCTTTTATATCAAACATGGTATCTTCTTCATTTTTTGAAGTCATGTGTGTTTTTGATGGATCCTCCTCCAAGTTTTTAGTCTTTTCATGGAGAGACCCACTCTGATACCAATTGAAGAACATGTGCTTATACTGAGAGGGGGGTGAACAGTATAAGATAAAAAATTTTGCTTTTTAATCCATATGACACCATCAACAATATTAAAGCAATAAACATCACACAAAGCATCACACACATGAGAGACATGATTTAACGTGGTTCACCCAATGTGGGCTACTCCACGGAGAAAATATTCCTTATAAAATTTTCTCAAATAAATTCTCTTGGGAATCCTTTCCCTATTACAATGTTTATGGACCCCTATCCAAAGGAGACACCAATACCCTAATCAAGTTCATGGATCTCTATCCATAGGAGAACTCCTTTCTCCTCTACTTTGGTTGGTGATCTTCTAGAAGAACTATTGCCCCCACTACTCTAGCTAATGGATCTCTATCCACTTAAGACACATATCCTCACTACCCTAGCTAATGGATCTCTATCCACTGGAGACTATTGTCCTCTATACTCTGTTAGCTCCATCGCTTACTCTCAGATCTATCTCAAATCTACACTAAACATAGTCCTTCAGTCTAGCACAAATCTGCTCAATCTTTGTCTCTGGTCTGGCACAAACCTATCCTCAAATATGCACCAAAATCTATCCTCAAATATATACTAAAAATAGTACTTCGGTCTAGCACAAATCTATCCTCAATATCTGTCCTCTGATCTGCACTAAACACAATCCTTCATTTAGCATAAATCTATCCTCAATATCTATCCTCAAGCCTCAAACAACTTATCCAATCTAAATCATTATTTCCTAATTCTCGTTAAATCTTGTATCCCTCTCCTCCCCAACTTTTTATCCTCAAAATTTGTATTGTAAGCTTCCACAAAAGCTCACACAAATCTATTCACAAGTCTTCTCAAAGACTTACCTCAAATCTACTCAAAAATTCCTCACTAGAACTTGTCCAATTTCATAGAAACATATAGAGAATTGTTAGAGACTCAATATTCTTCACATTCACCACAATGCTCAATCACTTTCAATCTCTCTTTTTATCATAGAAATATATAGAGAATTGTTAGAGACTCAATATGCTTCACATTCATCAACACTCAACCTATTTCTCAAATCAATTCAGAATATAGAACAATTTGTTTCATAGAACTTGAACTATCACATCAACACATCCACTTGACTAGGCTCAACCAACTCTACTCAACCACTCACTCAATGAAATAATCCTTGCTCACAAACCCTAGTCCAAACTTATGAACATTCACTCAAATATTTCCAACAATGCTTATCAACCAATCTCACATAACAATGATACTCATGATCTTTGCAAACCCTAGTTCAAGTTCCTCACTCAACCAATCACTTCAACAACAATGCTTATCAAACAAGGTTTTATCAACAACTCTTATTCCAAAAAAATCCTTTTCACTCCAACTTAGCATTCACAACATTCAAAAACCATTCACTAGGAATATGTGCCCATACCTACATGTCCAACATCTTCATCACTTCCTCCACCTATATTCCTCTCTTCTAATATGTACATTATATCATCTTCCACTCTACTTTTACCTTCATCTACTTCCATATTTCATCTTCCTCCACCTGTTCCATTTCAAGCTCTCCCTTCCATTCCTCTCTCTACCTATAATCCACTATATCCATATTATCTCGCTAATCCCCCATGCTATTCAACCCAACCCAAGTTTTTCATTCATTTCTCATCTGGTCCAGTGTAACTACCATATTTTGGCATATCATCTCATCATACACCTTCATCCTCTATTCAAATACCACTTCCTCCACCACACTCTACTATACCTATAATATTTACATCACCTCCTTCCTGGTCTTCCACACTGATCATGCAACCATCGTAGTAGGTTTTAGTGCAGCAGGTATATTCTCCACAGGCACAATATTACCGTTCATAGTAGATATCTTTCCCATCATATATTCTCCCATTTGCTTCTATGTTTCATGATATTCAGTAATTGCATCTACAAGAATAGTTTTAGTATACTCCCATTTCACAATGGGAGAAATAGTAGCTACAATACCCTCCCCATTCTTAGTCTTCCATTGTTTCATCACAATTCATCACACCCCCATCACCTGAAATCCAACTCTTACAAGAATAAATTAAGATGTTGAACCTTCGCACGACTGGTTATAGGCCCTAGAAACCCACATATAATGAGTTGTGCAATGAACTCATTTATCCTTTAGTTCCCATTCCTCCTTACCCATACCATTTTGAGTTTTCAAAATAAATAGGATCCTTGAGAACATATCAATAATTATCACTTCACATGCTACCAGCTCTATGGTAGTGATCCCCTCATGTTGCATACTTTCACTCTCTCACTTGGGGGACAAGCCCTTGATTGGTACAACATGCTCTCGTGCCATAGCTTGTTCACATTCGAACAATTGGCTAACTCATTTCTATAACATTTTTCCATCAACATCAAGAAGAAGATAAAAAATTTTGATGTCTACACCTTGCAATAGGCTAATGATAAACCTATCATGGATTTTTTTTCTTGATGGATATCAGTAATCCATGACCTAGCTCATAGCCTTCCGTCTGTCGAACTCATCACACTATTTGTCAAAGGCTATCACAAACACATTTCTATGCCTTTGCAACTTCATCAAAGTTGCACATTTTATGAATCTATTACTCAAGCAAATATCATCAAGGACATCAAAGTATAATCTAGAAAAATCAAACTTTGGTAGAAGCCATCTTACACTTCAAATTTTTGCTTCAATCACAATACATCGAATCAACCTTTTTTCAAACTACTACAAACTAATCAAGTGGTAGTGGCCTCTCCAGCCTCTTTATCGATCTCATGACCCCCTCCTCCACAATAATAGATGTTTCAAACTAATACACATCCTCCATATAATCTACAACAAGCTCATGGTATTCATACTCAAACCCATGGTGTAATTGGACTCCACTATCTGAGCCTCTACCAGCTTCATTCCAAACATTGCTTCATTTTGGCCATGTCACATTACCATATGTTAGACCCATAGACCCGAATCAACCCAAATCTCATAGGCTCAATGAATAGGTCTTATATGCTTACCATTGACAACACAACCATGGTGTAGGCTCTTGTCACTCCTTTCATGGCTTGGTACAAGATCTTATCAATCAGGGTACTATCCAAGTTTTGAACTCTCTCATGCCATAAAATCAAAATTTGTGTATTTATCAAAACCCATTACCTAAACATGGGGGAACCAATCCCCAAGGATCCTAATCCAATCAAGGTAGGTCAAAAATTTCCACCATGATCCTCCTTCATGCAGAGTGGTTTTCATGATTAACCTAACTACTCATACTCATCACTATCTACCATGTCAAGATGTGTTTATCACTTCACCTCCATCACCATTCACTTCTCCTCACTCACCAGTAGCATAGAATGTTTCACCACATCTACCACATAATATCATCACTATTCATGGTATTCTCACACATCAGTTGCACAATGTTCTAGCTATATTGTCCATTTTTACCTTTTATAGTAATTCCACCCTCATCATGAGGCATTAAACAATATTCTTTACTCAATCGAACTCAAAATCCATGACACAAATGCATTTATAATTATTTTTGAGAACATCCTGCACTGCATATAACCTTTGATTAGTTTTCATGACCATGAGATTACTGAGCTTGTGGGCAAGGGATTTTATCCTCCACTACATATCCAAGAAACCATCAATGACATTATAGACACTAAAATCTGGTCAATCCGATTAGGTGACTAAGACAAGGTCTAATTGACACCTTATGGCCCTCTTGGGCAACCCTTAGAGGTTTTACAGTGGTCCTAACCACTTTTGGGAGCTTTTACCCTATTTTTGGGATGTTTTTGGGTATATAAGCATGGTCGTCCCACCTCAGGATGGCCACAGTTCATGGTCATCCTACCGAAGGATGGCCATGTGTGGTCGTCCCGAGGTGGAACGGCCATGAACTTTGACCCCCAAAAATTCAAATTGTAGATAAATGGTGTCTATAAAGTGTCGTCTACCTCATCTATCCAAGCATGCAGGTTAGAGGATGCAACATCCTTATGACATACTGCATGTAAGAGGCCAAATAGGGATATTCTCTTCCCCCTCCAATGCATGCCACCCTATTGGCCAAATGGCACCTCTTGCCCTGCATGCCCTCGCATGTCTTTTTGCCCAAAGGCTTACTTTGGCTATAAAGTGGATCATTTTTTCACACAAGATATATAGAGGATTTTTTGAGACATATCAATGAAGTGCTTCCAAGATTTCCCCTCACCCTTTTGTGACATTTTCTCTTGAAATATTTACCTAGCGAAGGAGGTTTACGAGTGAACTAGGAGGCACAATTTGCTTATAAAACTAGAATATCTGAGTGAATTTCACCACCAAAATCAATGAAAACACTATTGAGGAGTTTCTTAACCAATTCATAGAGGAATTGGTGATAAATTAGGGGTAGAACTAGTGGCCATCCCACCCCAGGATGGTCCCCATTCTATGACAGTCCTGGTCATCCTACCCCAATACAAGGAGATATTTGTGAAATATTTTTCTACTATTCTTTTTTAGGCATGTTCTAGGGTATCATATGAGTCTCCTATAAAAATTTTATGCATTTTGGAGTCATATTGAGTGAGATATCATGTTTTTAGTGTTTTGTAGGGTCTCTTGTAGGCTTCGGGACCATATGGAGATGCACATCAAAATGTTACTAAATTTGCAAATATTATCATATGGGTTCTCTTAAAATCATATTTTATGTATAATTTCCAAGTTTCATTTTATTTGGATGTGTTTTGGTTCATAAATTTCTCGCTTTGGGTTTTATAGGTTGGAAAAGTGCACTGCAATTACGCCACTCCATCGAGTGCAATTTTGGTTCTATTTTTAGTGATATCTTCCCAAAACCATCTATTTTATATACCTCTACAATTTCAAGTTATTTGGAGTTGTTTTTTATATATATCTTCCACATCCATGCTTTATAGTCTTTTAGTGCCTATGGGGATTGCATATTTTTATCATACACACTTGCTATTTAACGGTTCTTATTTCCTTATTTGTAGGTACATGTCCTATAGGGTACAAGGAAGGAGCATGATATCATAGAACAAATCAGTGGCATCATAGGTTTTCCCACCTCAATTGTGGGTACGAGGAAAGACATTGGAAGTGCACGTGAGCTTCTTTGAAAGGACTTGATCCTTTGAGCACCCATCATTTTGTAAACAATTGTATCACCATATTGATAACTCAAGGGTACATCTATGTAATCATGGTTTTGAACCATTAAATTAATAGAAAGAAGCTTCCCTTTATTTCATTTATTGTAATTTGGTATATCTTCCACTTTTACTTGCATGCTTCCGTTTTGATGCTCATAACACATTAGCGATAAATGCATATTGTTTAGCTTTATTCAGTGCACCATTTTCCCCTATTTTAGTGGTTATCATGGTGGGAGCCTATATCTATTTCTCTTCTAAGATTTTAACCCCATTTTTACCTTATTTCTATTGTAGGTACTGGTCATTATGGCCTAAAATGACCTTTGGATTGCTCCTTGGCTAACCCTAGGATGGCCACATGACCATCCCACCCTAGTACGACCATGAAAATGGTAGCTTTCCCACCCTAGAATGGCCACAAAATGGAGCCTTTTCTACTTAGATTCTAGAAATAGCAATTTCCCCGGGCGATAAGGTAAGTACCTGAACTCTCTGCTTTTTGTTCTATAATCAGAATTTTATAAAATTTTGTTTTCCTCACATGCTTTGTTTGCCAGAAAGGTATATAGATAATTTTATTTTATTTTATATACAAAATAACAAATAAGAAGAAGAAAAATAAAAAATAAGTTAAGTTATGATACCCTTGTATGGTTTGCTTGCATGTAGGCTACCTAACGGGTAGGCCATCATTTAGGGTTTGCATCTTGTAGGTTTCTTTTTATCTAGCTTCTTCTAAAAGTAAAATGTACTTTTGCATGCATTTAGTGAATGATCATCGAATGCTTCATTGTTTACTTTCTTTGGATTAAAAAGAACCACACACACCATGATTCACTTAAATGCTAGTGAGGTGGATTTCATCACCATCCACTAGTAGAGTTCAATGAGGTGGCTTTCATCTCCACCTGTTGTCTCAAATCCCACAAACCTTGTTATTTGCCAAGGTTGGTTCCAAGATCCATCATAGTCCGTGGGTTATAGCACGTATCTCTCTTCATAGAGGTATATCGTAGACTACGAGTGAACTGGATGAGGAACTAGTAGGACTTGTGCTCCTTAACCGTGTGTGGACTTCATCACCACATATTATAGGTTGGATTACATGACCATGACTTTCATTGCCGATTGTTGAGCTACGAGTATATAGGTGAAATCCACTTAAATATAAGATTATCATTCAGCAAGATGTCAAACACGTGACACAAAGTCACATTTTACAAACAACACATCTGAAACACACAAAACAGTTTAGGGATTCACATCTAAAACTTAAAATAGATAATCACTTATTTTTATTGAGTGTTTCCTTTTTTGTGTGTTGTTTCATTAAGAATTTGTAAAGGAGATAATCATCTAGGGTTTGGTAGAGAGTTACAATGGTGTGCACCCATAGCCAAGCCCAATCATGGGTGAAAGCTACAGAGAGTGGACTCAGAGACATGAGTTGTCTCCATTTTAGCCCTAGGGACTTGGTTCATACCTCCTTGGCGAGCTTCTACTCACCCCAATACCAAAAAAATAGGGCATGAGCCACACCTAGAAGGGAGCCCTATGCGGGACACCCCTATGGGTGATGGACCTTACTTGGGAGAGTGTTCCTAGTATTTGGAAACATCACATGCCTTCTTTGATGAAAGGCAACAACGCACTGATGTTGGACATTTTGAGTCAAAGTTGTCATTGATGTCAAGGAATGAAGTTGTCATTGATGTCAAGGAATAAGCTATAGTTAATGTCAAAAGGTCAAAAGGAATAATGTGAGAGGTTGATTGAAAATATGTCATAATATTATTTTAATATTATGTGAGGCAAAAATAAAGGGTTTTTATTAAAACCATGGTGGCAAAATGATTTTTTATTAAATCATTATGAGCAAAAAAAAATTATTTAACCCCCAAGGAGGCTTTAATTTTTATAAATCCAAAGGTTACAAAGTTAATTTATAAAATTTAAATTCTAAATAGAATTTAAATGATTTATAAATTAATTATGCATATTATAAAGGCATCAACGTCCAAGTTTAATACATCGCCGACGTGCAAGATTTGGAAGGCAAAAGGCATTTAAACCTTTGCTAAGGTTTTGGAGAGATAAGGGTTGTTAATAGAAATAAAAATTATTTTTAGCTTTGCTAAGGCTAGGGAGATATAAGGGGTATATTGGTTATGATATTTACCTAAGTGGTAAATGGAAATTTACTAGGGTAATATTGATTTTACCTTAGGGAATTAAAAATTGATTTATTGCATATATTTGGTAAAGTGACTTAATTAATTATTGTAATATTGAGAAGAGTAAGGTGTGTTTGGTCAATTATTGTTGATGGATGATTTCTTTAAGATGGAGTAATAAGGTGTATGTAAGTTTTGATATTTACATTGTATCTTTGAGAGATTTTATCGCCTTATAACTTATTTGAGCTTGACAAAAAAGTGTTTGTGTTTGTGGCAGATTTTTGAGGTTCCTTCATCATCAAGAAAAATGTATGGGCATATTCTTCCATAGTTGAGTTGATTGGTTGGTTTTCTGGAAAACAAGTTTGGATTGAAAAGGACTTAAATAGGTATCCTAATTGAGTGTGTTGAATTAATGCTTCATGGCTTTTTGGAATAAGGAGTTGTTGTTAAAACCTTGTTTTATAAGCATTGTTGTTGAAGCCATTGGTTGTGTGAAGAACTTGAACTAGGGTTTGAAAAGAACATGAGTATCATTGTTATGTGAGATTGGTTGATAAGCATTGTTGGAGATATTTTTAGTGAAGGTTCATATACTTGGACTAGGGATTGTATGCAAGGATTGTTTCATTGAGTGATTGGTGAGTAGAGTTGATTGAGCCTAGTTAAGTGGATGTGTGAAGTGATTATTCAAGTTATATAAAAACTATTATATATTCTAAATTGATTTAAGAAAATATTGAGTATTTATGAGTGTGAAATATTTTGATTCTCTAACAATTCTCTTTATGTTTCTATGAGATTGAACAAGTTCTAGTGTGGACTTTTTGAGCATATTTGAGGCAAGTATTTGATAAGACTTGTGGACATATTTGGGTAAGATTTTGTGGAAGTTTACAATACATATTGAGAGCATATGTGGATAAGTTCTTGTGAGAACTTATTGAGCATATTGGAAAAGTTCTAGAGAGGACTTGAGTACATATTGGTGTGAGATTTTGTGGAAGCTTACAAGGCAAATTTGATACAAGTATTTGAGAAGACTTGAGAGTAGAGTTGATTGATTGATTTATTCAAACCTTGAGTTAAGGTTTAAGGAAGATCGAATAGATTTTATTTGATATTGAGTCAAGATTTGAGTTAAGGCTTGAGGATAAATTCAAGGATAGAGTTTGATGCAAATTTGAGGATAGGTTTGTGCTAGACCAGAGATAGAGAGTGAGGATAGATTTGTGCTAGACGGAAGGACTGTGTTTAGTATAGATTTGAGACAGAACTTTGGAGGTGATAGAGTTGAGGATAGAGGTCTCCATCCAGAGTAGGAAGGACATGTATATTCTATGGATAGAGTTCCATTTGCTAAGGGTAGTGGAGGTAGAGGTCTTCTAGAGGATCACCAGCCAGAGCAGAGTTAGGACATTGGTGTCTCCTGTGGATAGAGATACACTAACTTGATCAAGGGGATTGGTGTCTCATTTAGACAAAGGTCCATAAACATTGTATGGAAAGGATTCCCAAGAGAATTTTTTTGAGAAAAATTTATAAAAAATATTTTGGAGTAGCCCACATTGGGGGAACCACGTAAAATCATGTCTCTCATGTGTGTGATTCTTTGTGTGATGTTTACTACTTTAATATTTTTGATGCTATTATTTGGATTAAAAAGCAAAAATATTTAGCTTATATTTTTCACCCCCATCTCAATATAAGAACATGTTCTTCAATTGGTATCAGAGTGGGTCTCTCCATGAAAAGACTAACAACTTGGAGGAGGATCCATCAAAAACACACATGACTTCAGAAAATGAAGAAGAGACCATGTTTGATATAAAATAAGAATTCTTTGTTGCTCTCAAAAAATTAGAAAGAATTAGAGAAAATAATTCAAGCTTGAAGGAAAAAATTCAAGAGGAAGAAAAGCAAAGATAGAACTTCTACAAAATCTCACAAAACTCAAGATAAAGGTAGAAGGAAAGAAAATTGAGTAGGATATAACAAATTTGTTAAGAGCCAGAGAAACAGAATGTGAAATATTGGAAGAAAAAATTGTCTACCTAAGGAATGAAGTTGAAAGGATGAAGGCACTACAAGATGTAGAGTATGATAAACAGAAAGAGAAATCAAGTCTTCAAGAAGTAAAAACTTCAAACAAATATAGGCAATCTAATGAAGAAATCAAAGAAGAACCTTGTATGAGAGTTAATTCCAAAATAATAAGCACTCCACTACAATCCAAAAGGCATCCAAATGGGTTACAAAATTTCTTCCTTGGTCATTGCTTTTCTTGTAATAAATATGGTCATAGAGCAGTACACTGTATTAGTCATGCAAGAAACAATATCAATAGAAATTTCAATTATTTTGCACCTCTTATGTATAATGATATCATATGTTACAAATACAATAATTTTGGGTACAAGGCTAGATTTTGTAAGATGATACTTCGTGAGTCTAGAAAAACAATCTAAACAACTAGGAAATATGGAAGGGAAAATGTTAAGGCTATATCAATGTTAGTTCAAACAACCCTTCATGCTTAGGATAAGGAAGAACAATGGTAACTTGATAGTGGTTTCTCTAATCACATGATAGGAGACAAATACAAATTCATTGTTCTAAAAGAAACCAATAGGGTATTAGTAAGTTTTTGTGATAATAGATCAGCAAGTATTGGTGTAAAAGGAACTCTAAGTTTAGATAATGGGAAAATAAAAACATAAAATGTGTTGTATGTTAAAGGGTTAAAACATAATCTGCTAAGTATAAGTCAACTTTGTGATCAGAGGTATATGGTTACTTTCCACCCAGATAGATGCGAGATAAGAAAATCATAAACTAGGAAAGTCATTGCCAATGCAAAAATAACTCCAAATAATCTATACATGCTTAGTGATATCAAAGGGTAAAAGTTTTTAATATCACAAGAAGATGAGAGTTGGTTATGGCATAGAATATTGGGTCACTTGAATTTTGACAACATAGTCAACATAAGCAATAAGCATATTGTCAGAGATTTACCCAAGATAAGAAGACCACAAAACACAATTTGTCCTCCTTGTCAACATGGAAAGAAAACTAGAACAAGTTTTAAGTCAAAATTATATATGTCATTTGAGACATTGAGTCTAATACATACTGATCTATGTGGTCCTACTAGAAAACAAAGTATTCAGGGTGAAATTTACTTCATATTTTTTATAGATGATTACTCCAGAATGGTTTGGGTAGCTTTTCTAAAAGAGAAGTTAGAGGCTTTTGAAAAATTCAAAACATTTAAGGAATTGGTTGAAAATGAAACTGGAAAAAGGATTAAGTGTTTGAGATATGATAGAGGAGGAGAATTTACATCAAATGAATTTGTAGAGTTTTGTGAACAATATGGAATCAAAAGAGAATACTCAACAGCAAAAGCTCAATAGGACTGTTGAGAATATGGCTAGAGCTATGCTAAATGAGTCTAAGCTCTCAGATGGATTTTGGGGAGAAGACGTCAACACGATAGTATACATAATCACTAGGGCTCAAATTAGGGTAAACCATCACAAGACTCCATATGAGCTTTGGAAAGGAAGATAAACCATTGTAAAACACTTTAGAATTTTTGGAAGCAAGTTTTATAGAAGACGAGAAGATCAAAACTTAGGCAAGTTTGACCCAAGATGTGATGAGGTAATTTTTCTTGGTTATTACTCAAGGATTAAATCCTATAGATGTTTCAAAAAGAGAACACGTATTATGGTAGAAATTATAAATGTAACAATTGATGAGAAGATATATTCAAGAGAACCAGTTCAGAAAATTGTGTATCAGGAAGATGGAAGTTTTCAAGAGGAGTTTCATGAGGAATCAGATAAATAAGGAGAATAAACACAAAGAGTTATTCCTAAAACTCCATCCAGATATGTACAGAAGCATCATCCAAAAGAGAAAATATTTGGAAATCCAGATGAAATACATACAAGGAGAAGTATAATAACACCATATCAACAAGTAAATTTGTTTTTTCTATCTAATATTGAGCCAAAATACTTCACCCAGGCAAGTGAGGATAAGTTTTGGATTAAGGCAATGGATGAGGAATTAGATCAAATAGAGAAAAGCAAGACTTGGAAACTTGTTCCATGACCAAAGGACAAAAATGTGATCAGCATAAAATGGGTATTCAAAAATAAGTTAAATAAATATGGATAGGTGGTCAAGAATAAATCAAGGTTAGTATGCAAAGATTATGCATAGGTAGAGGTAATTGACTTTGATGATACATTTGATCCAGTTGCATGGCTTGAAGCCATACGAATATTTTTAGCCTTCTCAAGTTTCAAAAACTTCAAGGTATATAATATGGATGTTAAGTCAACATTTCTAAATGGTGTTCTAGAATAAGAAGTTTATATTGAATAGTCAGAGGGATTCATATTATAAGATAAACCAGATCATGTATGCAGATTGAAAAAGGCACTGTATGGTCTAAAGCAGGATCTGAGAGCATGGTACTCAAGATTGGATAAGTATCTTCAGGAACAAGGATTCATAAAAGGAATAGCAGAAAACAATTTATGCATCAAAAATGAAGGGAATGATCTACTAATTGTGTTTGTTTATGTTGATGACATCATTTTTGTGGAAAACAATGATAAGATGTGTAAATAATTCACTAAGAACATGCAAAATGAATTTGAGATGTCTATGCTTGGTGAATTGTCCTTATTTCTTGGACATCAGATTTCACAATCATATAAAGGGGTATTTCTCTCACAAGCCAAGTATATAGAATAAATGTTAAAGAAATTTAGGTTAGAATATTGTAAACTGGTATATTGCAATGTATTCTACCTCTGATGTCGATAAAGAAACTAACTCTTGTTTCTTACTGTGCCACGTGACTAATCTGTCTCCAAGATAGAATGCACCTCCACTGGTGCTCTTTTTGTCATCTACACATCTTGCCCAATCGACATCTAAATACAAAATAAGGGTGAATTCTTTACCTTTTGGATACCATAATCCATATTCCATACTACCTATAAAATATCTGGTCTGGTAGCTGTCAGGTACAGTAAACTTCCAATCATGGATCTGTACATGGTTTGATCAACAGGTGGATATTTGTCATCCTTGCTCAACTTACGACTGTCGTCATAGGAGTGCTAACTGGCTTACAATCCTCCATTGTGAACCTTTTTAGCATCTCTTTTACATATTTAACTTGAGAAATAAATATGCCCTTATTACTTTGATTAACTTGCAATCCGAGGAAATATGACAGTTCTCCAATCATTGACATTTCAAATTCTTTCTGCATCTTATCCGCTAAGTCCTTGCATGACTCATCTTTGCTGCTGCAAAATATGATATCATCTACATAGACAACAAGAACAATAAGATGCTCATTTTCTATTTTGACATACAGATTACTATCCACCATACCTTTCTTGAACCTTTGTTGAGTGAGATAGTTGTCTAGCCTTGCATACCATGCTCAGGGTGCCTGTTTTAAGCCATATAAAGCTTTCTTCAACCTGCAAACAAGGTTGGGATCATCACCAAGTTGGAAACCATCTGGTTGCTCGATGTAAACTTCTTCAAGTTTCCCATTCAAAAACGTTGATTTCACATCCATTTGATAAACTTTGAAATTCTTGTAGACTGCTAAAGACAAAAACATTCTAATTGCCTCTAGTCTCACTACTGGTGTAAAAGTTTCCTCAAAATCAATGCCTTCAACTTGTGCATAACCCTTGCAAACTAATATTGCTTTATTTCTGACTACCTGTCTGTCTTCATTCATTTTGTTTCAAAAAATCCATTTAGTTCTGATGATATTTTTATTTTCAGGTCTAGGTACTAGTTCCCAAGTGTCGTTTTTCTCTATTTGAACTAATTCTTCATTTATTTCCTTCATCCAGCTTTCATATTTGCTTGCATCATCAATATTTGTAGGCTCAATGCTGGATAGTAAAGAGTAGTTACTTACTGCTCTTCTTCTTGTTTGAACTCCAACTTTGGGATCTCCGATGATTTGCTCTCTAGGATTATTTCTCTGCCAGCTACCTGTTTTGAATTTCTTATTTTCTTCCATTTCCGCATCATCATCTAAGTCAATTTTTTGTATCTTTTCAATTTCGTTTTCCTCATCTCCTTCAATAACCTCTTCATATATTGGGTAGTTTGTTTCATAACTAATTACTTGTTCTTTACCTTCATCAAACTTAACATCAGCACTGTCCACAATTTTCTTTAGCCTTTTTTTGTAGCATTTGTAAGCTTTTCTTCTAAGTGAATAACCAACAAAAATACCTTCATCTGCTCTATCTTCAAACTTACCAATATTATCTTCAGTTCTTTTGATATAGCACTTGCTGCCAAACACTTTGAGGTATTTTATTGTTGCCCTTTTACCAAACCACATTTCATAAGGAGTTTTGCTTTCATGTGTTCTCAGCATGTACCTATTTTGGATATACACTGCATTATGTACTGCTTCTTTCCAAAATATGTCTGCTACTCTACTTTCAGCCAACATAGATCATGCCATTTCCTGCACAGTCCTGTTCTTTCTTTCTACCACTCCATTTTGCTGAGGTGTCCTGGCTGCTGAGAACTATCTCCTGATACCGTATTTTTCACAGTATTCTGCAAACTCCTCTGAAATGAATTCTCCTCCTCTTTATGATCTTAAACATTTGATCCTCTTTCCTATTTCATTCTCAGCCTAGTTTTTGAAAATCTTGAACATATCAAAAGCTTCTGATTTATGCT
This sequence comes from Wollemia nobilis, assembly GCA_028583015.1. NCBI lineage: Eukaryota > Viridiplantae > Streptophyta > Pinopsida > Araucariales > Araucariaceae > Wollemia > Wollemia nobilis. Next base: position 5,071,752 of record JAQPPZ010017190.1, on the reverse strand, counting down.
TCAAGAAGAATATCCATGTCATTCTAGAATAGTCATCAATGCACAACATAAAATATTTGTCACCATTTATGCTTTGTGTTCTCATGGGTCCACATAAATCGGTGTGTATTAGTTCCAAAGGTTTGCTTGTGTAGTATTCTTTTGTTTTGAATGTAACTCTAGTTTGTTTCGATGCACAAATGTTGTTTGCATGTTTGCTGATGGTGGGAATATCTCTCACTACCCTTTTTGAGGTGATTTTTACTAGATTATCAAAACTGATATGACCAAGTCTCTTGTGCCATAGCCAATTTTCTTCTTCCTGTCCAATAAAGCAAGCTCCTTTTGAAGTCTCTGAGAGCGTGTACAAGTTACCAGATGTTCTTGACCCTATTGCTATCAATTTTCCACTGTTTGTTTTTCTGACTTCACAACCCTGCTTCATAAATACTACTTCATGACCTTTATCACAAATATGACTTACACTCAATAAATTATGTTTCAAACCATCCACAAATAAGACTTCTTCTGATTTAATCCTTCCATCACTAATTTTGACTGAGCCTTTGCCGACTATCTTGGCTCCATCATTATTTCCAAATTTTACTGATCCTCCTTCATAGTTCTGTAAATTTTCAAATTTTTGTTTGCCACCTATCATATGACTGGAGCATCCACTATCTAGTATCCATGGTACATATTTATTCTGTGCTTTGAATGCAGTTTGAATGATTAAGGATTCCTTTTCTTCCTTCAATCGTTCTTTTCCTTTCCACATTGTTTTGATAGTAGTTTTGGGCTCTTGTTTTGCCTTTCCCTTATCAGTAGTTTGAGCATGTTTTTCGAAAAGCTTACTATTTTGACTCATCCTGTATGGTTGAAATTTTCTTCCCTGAAACTGATTTGATGTAAATGTATTTCTACGGTTTCTTGTAATGTGCCCAAAATTATGACAGTTATAACATTCTACTGTATAATTCATCAGAGGAGAAAAACATTTCTACTGGTGAAATTCCTTGGTCTTACATTGTATTTGTAGTCTGAGATTTTATGCCCATAGCCATTGCATTTAAAACAGAAACCAAAGAAATGATAATTGAACCTGGGTGATGGTCTTTGCCATGTTGTCATAGGAGCCATAGGTATTCTTCTTCTTTGATGTATGATATTGGTGCATCCATCATTGTCATTTTTCCTTTAGTGCCTGGCATTAATGCTTTCTTTTGCATGAGATGATTTTCCTTGATCAACCAGTCTCTTAGCTTCATTCTTTGTGGATTCTGTATTTCTGGCCTTTGATCCACTTGATGATTCTCCTTCGATGAAACCCAGACCAAATTTGATGCCTGCAGGTCTTTGGCCATTTATGATCTTATCCAGCTTCATAGAACTTTCTTCATGTTTGTGATAACAGCTGATTTTCTTATTCATCTCTTCTAGCTGCATCCTTAAACCAACAATCTCTTCTTCTAACTTGCTGCAAAGATCTATTTTCATAGTTAAATGCACTTCGAGATCTTCAGAGATTTTCTTAGATTCTTCTATCTGTACTTTTAAGTTGGTTATGATTCCATTTGTATCCTCAATCTTTCTTGATAGTTTCTTATTCTTTTTCTTTTCTATCTCCCACTCTTCAAGTGCAGATATCAACTCACCTTCTAAGTCTACTTCAGCCTCAAGATGTTCACCACAAACTTCAAAGGTCACTCCTTTTTCTAAATTAACTTCTTCAAATGCCATAAAAAGAGCTTCATCTCTTTCTTCTTCAGACTCTTCATCGGAGCTATTTTCTGATGAACTAACATTCTTGGAGATGAAACTTTTCTTTTTGAAGTTGCCTTTTGTGAAAAAAAATTTCATCTTCCAGTCACTTCTTTCTTGGTGGGATCCTTCATCATTTTCGTTCTTCTCTTTCAGTGGACATTTAGTCACAAAATGCCCAACGCCTCCACAGTTGAAACATTTAAATGGAAGCTTCCCTCTATATTTTCCTTTCCCCTTTTTCAATTTTCTAACAAAGTTTACTTCCATTTCATCTGATGTCTCTTCTTCCTCGGACTTGTGTTTTGTGTTTTTATTTTTAAGAGCTTTGAAAGCTACTTCTCTGTCAGAGGGTTTAGATCTTCCTATCCTCATCTCATATGCAGTTAAAGAACCATACATTTCATCTATACTAAAATAATTTAGATTTTTAGCTTCTTCTATCGCTGAGACTTTGGAATCAAACCTTTGAGGAAGAGATCTTAATACCTTTTTCATGATAGTAGAGTCATCGATATCCTCATTGAGTCCTCTGATCGCATTGATGATTCCATTAACTCTCAACATGAATGCCTCAATGTTTTCATCATCATTCATCTTCAATGCTTCGAACTGAGCTCGATGTGTCTGTAACTTGGATTCTTTGATCTTATCATCTCCTTCATGAACACTTTGCAATTTATCCCATATTTCTTTTGTCGATTTACAGTTCATGATCTTTACTAGTTCATTGTCTGCTAATCCACACGATATGGCATTCGTTGCTTTTGAATTATTCTCAAACAATTTATTTTCGTCCGCTTATTTTGGAGGAGTGGTGGGAATTGTGTATCCACTAACTACTAAATACCATATGTCATATACTAGAGCACAGAGATATGTCTACATCCTGACTCTCCAGAAAACATAATTAGATCCGTCAAACAATGGTGCTTTTTTTTATGAGAAGCCTTCACCACCTGCCATTGTGTTATTTCCAAGATCACCCTAGCTGGTTAAGCTTGTACAGGGACTTAGCTCTGATACCAATTGTTATACTTACAATGGCACTAAGAGGGGGGGTGAATCAGTGTAGCTCTTTAATCATGAATTAACAGCTCTTAAAATTGTAGTAGTTAAAACTTATAAATAGATACAGCATGTACAGCAAGAGAACATCACACAACATAAGATTTAACGAGGTTCACCAATGTGGATACTCCTCAAAAATGACTTCTTGGACTACCATCCAAATCCAACCTTTGCAAAGCAACAACTTTTACAAACATTTTACCAGCACCCACTAGAAGGAGCACCAACCCCTGATTTATCTGTACCAATAGAAAGGAGCACCAACCCCTAATTTGCCAGCACCAACTGGAAGGAGCACCAACCCCTTATGCCAAGCACCAACTTGGACTTCAATTCTGAAACTAGAAGAATGATAGTAAGATACCTTTGCTTTTACAAGACCCTGACAGGTCTGCTTCACTTTTTTGTCCTCTATGCACTCTGCTCTTTCTGCGCTATCACTTCACACAATCTGCTGCTTAACTATTGAAATATTGTCTTCTCCCTATTGCGCACTCTGCTTCCTTTGCGATCTTCGCACTTAGAATGATTCGACAACTTGCACACTGCACACTACGACTGAACTTTGCACTCTACACACTCTGCTTCCTTTGTGATATTCTCACTTAGAATGATTCGACGACTTGCACACTGTACTCTATGACCGAACTTTGCACTCTGTGCACTCTCTCCAAATTTTCCACTTTTCAACCTGAACAACTCTTCAAACAGCATTCCTTTTATAACAAAAATTTCAAGGTCAATAACTCTAATCTTAGTCGACTGTAACCCTAATTATATTCGGCTGCAAACCCTAATCTTTGTTGGCTGCAAACCCTAATATTCATCGGCTAACATCGGTCTTCTTCGGCTTCAACTGCCCCTATAACTCTTCTATTGTTGTTGCCACGAAAACACAACATGTCGCGATATTGTGACACTTTTGCCTCCGTATGCTTTCTCTTAGCTTTGGCCTGCAAGAACATAACATGTCGTGATATCATGACACTTTTGCCTTCTTACTTTCTCTCTCCTCTTTTAGTCATGAAAATGCGACATGTCGCGATATTGTGACACTTTTTCTCCTTAGCGCTTTATCTTGCCTTTGGGTCATGAAAACGCGACATGTCGCGATATCATGACACTTTTTCTCCTTATCACTTTTACTTGCCTTTGGGTCATGAAAATGTGACATGTCACGATATCATGACACTTTTTCTCCTTAGCACTTTTTCTTGCTTTCGGGTCGCAAAAACCCGACATGTCGCAATATCGCGACACTTTTTCTCCTTAGCACTTTTTCTTGCTTTTGGGTCACGAAAACCTGACATGTTGTGATATCGCGACACTTTTTCTCTCGGACTCTTTCTCCTACAACATGTCACGAAATCGTGACACTTTTTCTTTCGGACTCTCTCTCCTGCAACATGTCACGAAATCGCGACACTTTTTCATCCGTACAACCTTCCTTGCAATATGTCACGAAATCGTGACACTTTTTCATCCGTACAACCTTCCTTGCAATATGTCACAAAATCGTGACACTTTTTCGTCCGTACAACCTTCCTTGCAATATGTCATGAAATCGTGACACTTTTTCGTCCGTACAACCTTCCTTGCAATATGTCGCGAAATCGCGACACTTTTTCATCCGTACAACCTTCCTTGCAATATGTCATGAAATCGTGACACTTTTTCGTCCATACAATCTGTCTTGCAATATGTCGCAAAATCGTGACACTTTTTCTTTCTTCTTCTCTCTCCTCCAACATGTCATGAAATTGCAACAATTTTTCTTTCTTCTTCTCTCTCTTCCAACATGTCACGAAATTGTGACAGTTTTTCTTTCTTCTTCTCTCTCTTCCAACATGTCATGAAATCACGACAGTTTTTCTTTCTTCTCTCTCTTCCAACATGTCGCGAAATTGTGACAGTTTTTCTTTCTTCTTCTCTCTCTTCCAACATGTCACGAAATCGTGACAGTTTTTCTTTCTTCTTCTCTCTTCTAACATGTCGTGAAATCATGACAATTTTTCTTGCCTGCTGTATATGTCGTGATATTGCGACACTTTTCTTACTTGTCTTTTTCTTTGATCTTTTGCAAGTGGTCTACTTCGGTCTTCTTGGAGAATCACTGTACATACTCTGAGTAACCTTTGAACTCCTGTCTTCTGCATCTAACTAGCTTTTGAACTTCCTGTCCACTGCATCAACAGATATATCTGATTGTGTTGACAACAATGACAATACTATCACTGCACCTTGCTCAACACCAACATCCAAGTGTAATACACCGTTGATGTGCAATATTTGGAAGGCAAAAGGTATTTAAACCTTTGCCTAAGTTCAAAACCAAGTATTTGAATTTCCTCTAATTATTTTTGCATCAAAAATTGTGCTAAGATTCATGGAGAAAGTGCCAAGGAGCAGCGAACAAAAGGCTCGTGCATTCAGTGAGAAAGGAATGCATTGAACATGCTACGCAGCAAGAGAAGGGAGCCAAGGGCTCTAAAGGATTAGGCAAAATATTAAAGCACGTTTTGCACTTTTAGTGGGTATGTGAGCACTTGGCTCACATGGCTAACAAGTCAGGGCCAAAGTGCTAGCAAGGGAGAGAGTGCAAGATCGAATCATGTGAAACGCGGAGCAGGAGATATAAAAGGTTTTTATATTTTTGATTAAGTTTCTAAGATTGTGGAGAGATAAGGGTTGTTAATAGAAATAAAAATTATTCTTTGCTTTTCTAAGGCTAGGGAGAGATAAAGGGTAAATTGGTTATGATATTTACCTAAGTGGTAAATGGAAATTTACTAGGGTAATATTGCTTTTACCTTAGGGAATTAAAAATTGAATTATTGCATATATTCGGTAAAGTGACTTAATCAATTATTGCAATATTGATAAGCGTAAGGTGTGTTTGGTCAATTATTGTTTATGGATGATTTCTTTAAGATGGAGTAATAATGTGTATGTAAGTTTTGATATTTACATTGTGTCTTTGAGAAAGTTTATCACCTTATAACTTCTTTGAGCTTGGCAAAGAAGTGTTTGTGGTTGTGGCAGATTTTTGAGGTTCCTTCATCATCAAGAAAAATGTATGGGCATATTCTTCTATAGCTGAGTTGATTGGTTGGTTTTCTAGAAAACAAGTTTGGAGTCAAAAGGACTTAAGTAGGTCTCCTAATTGAGTGTGTTGAATTAATGCTTCAAGGTTTTCTAGAATAAAGAGTTATTGTTAAAACCTTGTTTTATAAGCATTATTATTGAAGACATTGGTCATGTGAAGAACTTGAACTAGGGTTTGAAAAGAAAATCAGTATCATTGTTATGTTAAATTGGTTGATAAGCATCTTTGGAAAAATTTTGAGTGAAGGTTCATATGCTTGGACTAGGGATTGTAAGCAAGGATTGTTTTATTGAGTGATTGGTGAGTAGAGTTGGTTGAGCCTAGTTAAGTGGATGTGTGAAGTGTTTGTTCAAGTTCTATAAAACAAAATATTCTATATTATAAATTGATATGAGAAATATATTGAGTATTGATGAGTGTGAAATATATTGAGTCTCTAAAAATTCTCTTTATGTTTCTATTAGATTGGACAAGTTCTAGTATGGACTTGTTGAGCATATTTGAGGCAAGTCTTTAAGAATACTTGTGGATAGATTTGGGTAAGCTTTTGTGGAAGCTTACAATACAGATTGAGAGCATATCTGGATAAGTTCTTGTGAGAACTTATTGAGCAGATTGGACAAGTTCTAGAGAGGACTTAAGGACAAATTAGTGTGAGCTTTTGTAGAAGCTTACAAGGCAAATTTGAGACAAGTCTTTGAGAAGACTTGAGAGCAGAGTTGATTGATTGATTTTTTCAAACCTTGAGTTAATATTTGGGGTAGATCCAATAGAGTTGATTTAATATTGAGTCGAGATTTAAGTTAAGGCTTGAGGATAGATTCGAGGATAGATTTTGGTGCATATTTTAGGACAGGTTTGTGCCATACCAAAGATATATATTGAGGATAGATTTTTGCTAGATCGAAGGACTATGTTTAGTATAGATTTGAGACAGAGCTTTGGAGCTGATAGAGTTGAGTATGTAAGTCTCTAGCCATAGCAGGGAGTACAAGTGTCTTATATGGATAGAGTTCCATTTGCTAAGGGCAGTGGAGGTAGAGGTCTTCTAGAGGATCACCAGCCAGAGTAGAGTTAGGATATTGGTGTCTCATGTGGATAGAGATCCACTAACTTGATCAATGGGATTGGTGTCTCCTTTGGATAGAGGTCCATAAACATTTTAGGGAAAGGATTCCCAAGATAATTTATTTGAGAAAAAATTATAAGAAATATTTTCTCTGTGGAGTAGCCCACATTGGGTGAACCACATAAAATCATGTCTCTCATGTGTGTGATGCTTTGTGTGATGTTTATCGCTTTAATATTGTCGATGCCAAAAATATTTATCTTATACTATTCACCCCCCCTCTCAGTATAAGCACATGTTCTTTAGCTGAGGCATAATTAGATAGAGTTGTGCCACACATCTACATACCTGATAGGTCCAACATGCCTATTCATAGGCCCAAATACAACTTCACACACTGGGCAGAGCAGGATGATCCAACTTTACCTCTACATTGCCCTGATAGGGTCCAACGGCTTATGTAGCCTAATGGGTGTGATACTAATTGCTCAAGGTGAGCTAAATCTACCCTTCCCTTCCTCATCCATGAAGAAAGGCATGAGGAAATCTATATTTATCCTCAAGAGTAGTATATCCTACAAGAATGATGTGCCTCTACGCTCATTGAGTACAACAAGCATATGTTCAGGCCCAAACCTCAAGTCAATGCGACTACCCTTGATGGGTGAAAGCACATGATAGATATCACAGATCATCTTGAATGAGGTCATCCTTAGGGCAAGACTCCTAGGTCTCCTAGGCCCTACCCAGTGGAATATATCAATCAAGCGGTTGCAAGATATGCAAAATTCCAAGTGCAGTTCAAGTAGCTATGGTGAGACAAAGAGCAACTAGACCGCTTGCATCAGCTTGAGAAAGAAAAAATTGAATGGTAGACCAAAAAATTGTTCTAGCAAACTTTATGAGAGAGGGTACCTACCCGTAAGACACATAGATAGGAAGTCCACCTAAGGCAACCCATGCTCATTCGAGATAGATCTACTAGGCCTTATTCAATGTTACCTTTGTGACCTCCTAGACCATATTGGGAATTTCCTCCCAGGCCAAAAATAGGGCATCCATAGCAGGAAGCTACCCCTCTTTATAGACCGGCTCAAGATACACCCTACATGGTTTACACTGATCATGAGCCAGAGATAGGGTACTTATAAATGCCTTATTGAGGCAGATGGGATGACATACCTCCACCCCAAAATAGGTTGGAGGATCCTCGACCTCTGTCACAATATAGAAGCAAGTATGAGGAGATTAAATCCTCAAATTCATATCGAGCATTGCTAGAGTGCCTAGAGTTAGTAGAGAACAAGACCTCAGGGTCTGGATATCAAAAGCCCACTCTGTACCAACTATGTAGTCATCCCCTTCATCCTTTGATTCCTATGCCTTCCTATCCATAAGAGTTCAATATGCCTTAGTTGGATACCTTTAATGGAGAGGAAGATGTGTAGGAGCATGTTATAAAGTTCCTAAGCCACTGCTTTGGCATCCAGGACAATGATGCTTTTCTTTTATGGATATTCATGACTACCCTCTTTGGCCCTACCATAGAGTGGTTTACCTAAATCCCAAACCATAGCATCCATAATTTGGATCAACTTGTATATGCGTTCCTAGAATGCTTTGCCTTCAATACCAATAGGAACGCAATGCTGGCCAATATAGTTGGGTTGAAATAATATGACAATGATTCAATAGTGAATTATGGCAACAGGTGGCGAGCATTGCTTTCCAAGCTACCCTATCTACTCCCCATGTTGGAGTTGACTCAAATTTTTGCCAAGAGCTGCCTAAAGCCAATCTCCTTATTGTTGCAACTACAACAATATCCGACTCTTGAAGATGCTCTAACACATGCTAAGACCATTGAAGACATCAAGATTCAAGAGGGAGAGATTGCAAAGCCTCGTAAGGAGTGTAAAAAGAATTATAAAAATACCCCTATGTAGCCTAAGCCAGCAGTAGTATGCTAGGTTACCATTAGTGTCCCAGGGCCAGCGCAAGTAGTGCCACCTCAAAAGCCTAATTATCAGGCCACACCTAGGAACTATGCAAAGGAAAACCAAAATAGTCAAGGGAAAAATCAATAGTGTCACCCCAAGTGACAGTTTATGACAATTGCAGAGTCCATGGACTCATTTTTTGAGTGCCTCTTAGCAGCTAATTTGATCAATTTGCTTGAGAGTTGACCTGTTGACCCAAATGCACCAAAGCCCAAAGGATATATAGAAGACCTATATTGCAAATTTCATAGGCAAAATGGGCATGACATGCAAATGTGCTATAAGTTAAATTATTTGGTGTAATACATAATTTATAGGAATTCCCTTTGGGTAGATAACCCTATCACACCAAACAACCACTAGACGAAGGTGTTTAAAAACCCCTTTCCTACCCATGCAGAGCAGGCCAAGCTAGTGCCCCAGGTAAATGAGGTTCATCATGCACCCCCTTAGCAAGGGTATGTTGGTATTATCAGCATTACAACAAGTAATAGGTAGTATCCAAGTCCAGTCACACCACCAGTGGCTAAGAGTGATGTTCCTTCGATGTCATAGCCTTTATCACCTCTTGTATCAAGCCTCCCACATAGGCTTATGGTCACAATCAAGATAAATCTCACTCAAATATTGAGAACGATATCTTCTTGACTCTCCATCTATGAGATCATTCAAGAATCACCACCTCATACAGAATCTTTGATGGAGATCCTTAATGCAATAGAGCTTCAGCCCCAGGAGTCTAACTCCTTCAATAATTTTGTGGGGTATGTGCAGCAATGCACAGAACCGATGATTACCTTTTGAGAAGATGAGCTTAAGTCGGTTCCAAATTATACGGTGGATCCTCCCTTGCATATCATCGCATGTGTAAATGGAACACCTTAAAAAATAGTGTTGATAGACATTGGCTCTTCGAGCAACATCATCACTACAATAGCTCTCAAGCATCTAAAGTTCCCAAAATCCCATATTATCACATATACCTACACCCTTCAGGAATTTAATGATGCCATATACTCAACAGTCAGCACAATAGTCCTACCCATTCAGGTAGGACAAAATACCATATCGATATTGTGCCACATCTTGGAGGGTGAGATGGCATACAATATCTTGTTGGGTAGACCTTGGATTAGGGACATGAAGTGTTTCCCTTCCATTTATCACCAGTGTCTCAAATACACCTATGAAGGGTAAGTTCATGTTGTCCCTATGGACCCGGAACTCTTCAAGTACTACAACATGGTGCAATAGCTCCCTGAGTCTACCTTACCATCCATCCATATGTATTTTAAACCAAATAAATCCAGCCAAGTTCTGAATCCATCACCATCATATTCATCCTCTTTGTCATCATCTCATGCCATACCATCCTCATATTCAATGCCCTCAGATGTGCCTTCATCATCGATGAATCCTCCACTGAGAGACATAAGGAAGAGACTTGTTGATGAGAGCCCTCTGATCATATCCACCATCTCCACCAGTGATACCCCTAGCCCAATGGATGAGGAGCTACCTCATAGGGCAAACATTGAATCAATTCAATCCTTGCTCTCGTCTCCCCTTTTTCTATATTTTTAGGTCACCATGCACCTAGCTTCTATCGATTTAGGAGATTACATGGTCAGGAATATCATAGCTACTCCTACCATCGAGTCAGTGCGAGATATTGTTCAACCTCGTATTCCCATAGGCATCATCATGCCTCTTGGTCTTCCCTCTAATCAAACGAATTTCATCTATGGGGGTCTTGACTATGGCATTGAGCCTTACCAATAGCAGGAAGAGGATGAAGAGCCCTTTTTCAAGGATATCAACTACATGTCCAACTTTTACTTTACCATGAAGTATCTTTATCTCTGTAATTGGCATGGTTATGGTTTGGGCCTGTATGAGAAATACACCCAAGTTCCTTATCAGTCGTAGTATCAAATGCCTATGACAAGTTTGGTTTGATATACAACAAGCCTATGCCCCTCGATGTCCTCATGGATAGCTTAGAGCGCATAACTCAAGCCTATCCCTTCACCAATCCCAATCAAGTCTACTCACTAGGGGACTACTTCCTTACATCCTTAGGTTATGATGACCCACCTCACAATGTCATACAAGCTTACAAGAGAGGTGAAATTTTACATGTCCTTCCACATGATAGTGAGGAAGAAGTTCAAGGGTTTCCCTATGAGTGGACATCTTACAATGAGTCATATTATGAAGTGGCATCCATAGGCTCTTCTAGTCTGCATGTCGAGTATGCATGGATTGTCCCATTAGATGATGAGCATGAGGGTTATCTATGTATGTTTCCCTTGAATGATCCTATCTAGCACCATTTCCTCCCTATAGAAGGGTTGGTCCACCTACAACTGCACCAACCACCTCTAGTCATTCTACCTCTACCACCTAGGGGAAATCATCCATCCATAAACAATGTTTCCATAGACCTGTGTGATCCCCTGCAATATTCAAATAACCCATTGAGGCCACTACACCTAAACTTGGGGGTCATTGACTTCAATCATGGATATTATCCCCCATTGCCTTCTGAGTACCAGTCTTGTGATGAGATGTTATAACCATCCCATTTCTCCCTAAGACCTACTCGTGGTGTCTTCTATGCTAAGGAGGAACCTGAGGTTCCCATTGATGATCTAAATCCATCTTATGGCATTTTCCTGACCCCTACTCCTCACTAGTTGGAAGGGGGGTCACAAATGGCAATCGAGCAAATGATTAACATAGATATCAGCTCAATCCTTGAGAATCTGTAGTGTATCAATTTAGGGGAAAACTTGTCCCCCACTAAGCAGACTGATTACATAGCCTTTTTCATAGAGAATAAGGAAGCCTTTAAATGGTCCTATGGTGACATGCCAAGCAGGGATATGTTGCCTATCAATTATCACCCAACTTCCTCAACATACATTCCATCATCACCTATGCTGCCCACACATTATATCTTGGATAGGCTAGACAACCTAGATTCACAAGTGAATCAATAGCAAAATCCAAGGGTATCTACATATCGCTTGGTTAACTCGAAACACTCCTAGGCAGTCTATGACCATCTAGGTCACTCCAAAAGGCTCCAAAGGTATCTACATATCACTTGGTCAATCCAAAACCTTCATAGGTATTCTATGACCATATAGGTCACCCCAAAAGGTTCTAAGGGTATCTACATACCGCTTGGTCAATCCAAAACCCTCCTAGGCAATATATGACTATCTAGGTCACCCCAAAAGGCTCCAAGGGTATCTACATACCACTTGGTCAATCCAAAACCCTCCTAGGTGTTCTATGACCATCTAGGTCACCCCAAAAGGCTCCAAAGGTATATACATACCACTTGGTCAATCCAAAACCCTCCTAGGCAATATATGACTATATAGGTCACACCAAAAGGCTCCAAGGGTATCTACATACCGCTTGGTCAATCCAAAACCCTCCTAGGTGACCTATGACCATCTAGGTCACCCCAAAAGGCTCCAAGGGTATCTACATACCTCTTGGTCAATCCAAAACCCTCCTAGGCAGTCTATGACCATCTAGGTCATCCCAAAAGGCTCCAAGGGTATCTACATACTGCTTGGTCAATCCAAAACATTCCTAGGTGGTCTATTACTATTGAGGTCACCCCAAAAGGCTCAGGGTATCTACATATCGCTTGGTCAACCTAAAATACTCCTAGGTGGTCTATGACCGTCTAGGTCACTCCAAAAGGCTCTAGGGGTATCGACATACCACTCAGTTAACCCAAAACATCCCTAGACAATATATGCCCATCTACGTAACCCCAAAATCCCAAAAGGCATCCATAATCTCTTTGGTTACACCAAAAATCCCCAATGGCATCTAATAAGCCCATTGGTCACCCTGTATATACATATATATATATATATATATATATATATATATATATATATATATATATATATCAAAAATTCAAAAACATCATCAAAATACAAAAACATTACATTTCATAACATTGCATACCACTGCATTATACAATCAATTGCATTTGGTATACTCATCATTGCACTTTGAATTTTAGATTTGCTCATACATGTCTAGCACTACGACTGTACACTAGTCATCATTCAAAAGTTGTGTTGTTCAAGTCATCATTCACATCATTCCATATTTCACATATCATTTCCACCTACATTTCCCATTTTTTATATTTGTGTCCATTCCCTTCACTTTGACATTTTTTCGAGAATGTCATTAGGTTTTTTTGTCACTCAACCATATCTAGTTTTCTTTTCAGATTTTGTAGAAATTTATCCTGATTTTTAGGAGGCAGAGTCTTGTTTATATTGCACATTGTATATTTCAAAATCCCAACATATTTTCACAGTAAATCCAAGTTTTGCACAAGGAAATATGAAACCTACAAAGTGGTCTAGGTTACCTTAAGAAAAAATATTATCCTGCTCATCCCCCTGTGCGGATGGTTCAATAATGTTGAGAATTGCCAAAAGGACAAGCTCCTTCCTACCCAATTCCCCAAAATAAATAGTGGTTTTTACCACTATAAAAATCAAAATCCCAAAAATGAAAAATCAAAAGCAAAATATAAACAATGGTTATCACCACTCCCCAAACCCCTTGCTAAAAAAAAAGTAAAAAACAAAAAACAAAAATACAAAAATACAAAAATAAATAGTGATTTTCATCACTAAGCATGAGCAAATATTCCTGAATTCAAATAAAATAAAATAAGGGAGTATGGAACTTGAATCCCTATAATTCTCAGCATTCGACAAACCATTAGGTGATCCTCATTATAGGTTCGATGGCATTAATTCAGCTTGGCAATGGTAGTATCCTTACACATGATGATATGTCTGCCACATTAGATTTTTTCGAGTGTGTAGACCAATGTTTACATGTGTATGAGCTAGCTTTTTGGTAACCTATACTACCTAGTGGTCTAATCCAACCAAGTACAAAACCTAGGATTATGCTACTCATAGGGTGACCTTCTAGTACAAGTGGGTTGTGTAATCCCATTTGGAACTAGGGTAGTCTTATGCTTATAAAAAATGAACTCATTTGCACACATAGGGATATTGAGTATCTGTTCATCCTATCAGATTCATACCTTGTCAAAAAGTCTTGCATGGTTAGTGTACAATTCTTGACCAATTGACTAGAGTGTTTGAGTCTCATGAAAACCTCATCGACATCCTATAACATCCTATTATTCATTCTAATTTTTATCATTTTCCATTTCCACCAATACATTACATAGGTGCATTACAATATTACACATGAATTTATGAATTGTATACAGTCTATGGTGCTAACATTGTATCTCATACAGTATATACATTTCATCACCTAGATCAATACATCATCCATCTCAATATGCATCCACGCAAATACACATAATCAAATCAAATCATATTACAACATCTGCATACATGATAGACATCCATCGTCATATCATAAATCAAATAAACACATTGCATAAATCTCATAAAGCAATAAATACATGATAAACCGCATAAAAGCTCATATATATGTGTATATGTATGGGGCAAAAAGATACATCATACGGCCCATAGGCTACAATAAAGTGAGTCCTCAAACTTCAAACTGTCAAAAAGCCATAAAATCCAAAAACATTGCAAAACATTCAAAATTCAAAAATAGTTAAACAATTAAAAATTCAAAAAAATCTTAAAATACACCAAAAAGGGTCCAAAACCCACCAAAAACAACCCAAAACTGGTCAAATTTCACATCAGATCACAAGGAATCCAAATTTCTCCTGGAGAAGTGGAAAATTCTTACTTCACATCCTAATAAGGCCATTTTTTCTAGACCACCCCATAGGAACAAATTTTTTAGCTCTTTTCTTCCATGTAGCATCAACAAAATCAACAAAATCCTCTCAAAATGCTCCATTTTCAATGAGTAAAACTAGAAGAAACCCCAAAAATGTCATATGTGTCAAGTGACTCATCGCTTTTATCATTGGTCACCTCCTCACAAACTCTTCACTTGAAGGGGTAGTCATACTTAGCATATTCATAATCGCAACCAACAATCACACACCCAATCATGCAAATTGTGTTCGTTCAAAAAATATTTGACAAAGACAATCATGCCCCTGCTTGGGGTAGTAAACAAGCACAAATTTAATTCAAAAAAATGCTTTTCATTCTAGGATCATGAAGGGTTAGATGCCTCACACCTTCATGATTGAACAATGTCCAAGATCAAGTCAACCTGAAATACAAGGTTGTACTTGAAGCAAGTTCCTTAGCTCGTCAGAAGCAAGGATTCAAGAACATATGCTCTTTCCATGATTGGGGCATCTAAATTTGGTTAGGTTATTTAATAACCCTAATCATTCAATATTTTATTCATCTATTGTTTCTCAGCATTGTGCTACACATAAGGCATCTCAAAAAGGGGCATCTATAGACACTAAAATTTGGTCAATCTAATTAGGCAACTAAGACAAGGTCTAATTGATACCTTATGGCCCCCTTGGGTAACCCTAAGAGGTTTTACAATGGTCCTAACCACTTTTGGGAGATTTTAACCCACTTTTGGGAAGTTTTTGGGCATATAAGCATGTTCGTCCCACCCCGGTACGACCACAGTTCATGGTTGTCCCACCTAGGGAAAGCCATGTGTGGTCGTCCCGGGGTGGGACGACCATGAACTTTGACCCCCAAAAAATCAAACTGTAGATAAATGGCACCCAAAAAGTGCCATTTTTCTTACCTATCCAAGCATGTAGGTCAGAGGATGTAGCATCCTTATGATATATTGCATGTAAGAGGCCAAATAGAGAGATTGTCTTACCTTGCATGCCCTCGCATGCCTTTTTTCCCAAAGGCTTCCTTTGGCTATAAAGTGGATAATTTTTCACACAATATATAGAGGGGAGTTTTGGATACATAGCAACGAAGTGCTGCCAATATTTCCCCTCATCCTTTTGTGCCATTTTCTCTCATAATCTCTACCTAGCAAAGGAGTTTTGCGAGGGAACTATGAGGTATAATTTGCTTACAAAACTGGATCATCTGCGTTAATTTCACCACCAAATTCGTCAAAAACACCATTTAGGAGGTTATTAACCAGTTCATATAGGAATTGGTGATAAATTAGGGGCATAACTGGTGGTCTTTCCACCCCAGGATGGTCCCCATTCTGTGACAGTCTTGGCCATCCTACCCCAATACAAGGAGATATATGCATAATATTTTTCTACTATTATTTTTTAGGCATGTTCTAGGGTAGCATATGAGTCTCCTATCCAAATTTCATGCATTTTGGAGTCATATTGAGTGATATATCATGTTTTTAGTGTTTTGTAGGGTCTCTTACAAGCTTCCTGGGACCATCTGGAGATGCACATCAAACTATTACTAAATTTGCAAATATGATCATATGGGTTCTCTTAAAATCATTTTTTATGTATATTTTCCAAGTTTCATTTTATTTGGATGTGTTTTGGTTTGGAAATTTCTCACTTTGGGTTTTGTAAGTTGGAAAAGCGCACTACGATTATGCCATGCCCTTAGATGCAATTTTAGTTATGTTTTTAGTGAAATCTTCCCAAAAACATCTATTTTATATACCTCTATAATTTCAATTCATTTGGATTTGTTTTCAATATATGTCTTCCACATCCATGCTTTCTAGTATTTTAGTGCCTGTGGGGATTGCATATTTTTATCATACACACTTGCTATTTAACGATTATAATTTCCTTGTGTGCAATTTCAGATCCTACAGGGTAGAATTAAGGAGCACGAGATCAGATAACAAATTGATGACATCATAGGTTCACCCACCTCAATTGTGGGTATGAGAAAAGACATTGGAAGTGCATGCGAGCTTCTTTGAAAGGACTCGATCCTTTTAGCACCCGTTATTTTGTAAATAATTGTATCATCATCTTGAGTCCTCAATGGTACATCTATGTAACCATGGTTTTGAACCTTCAAATTAATATAAATAAATTTTTCTTTATTTCATTTCTTGCAATTTGGTATCTCTTCCACTTTTACTTGCATGCTTCTATTTTGATGCTCATAACACATTAGTGATAGATGCATATTGTTTAGCTTCATTCGGTGTACCATTTTTCTCTTAATTTAGATATCACTTATAAGCGTGTCCTCATTGCTACTAGTTCCTCCATCAGCATCATCTCTAGTTTGGCCCTTCATCACCTACACATTCCCCCTACCCACTTCTCTACACCATCACTCGACCTTCATGCTTTCAATGGTTCTATGCATCCCATAGCATTATCTTCATACATATTTTATTTGGGGAATTACTAGAGTACCCTACTCATCACTCTTCATTCACACTATGACCTATCAAGATGGTTTTCCAAATTGGTTCAATGACAACCTCAACCATGATCGGATCGAGTATTTCTACTGGATCTTAGTCAATATGAAGGTCCTCAATATGATATAATTTCTTGGGGGGACTACATCTCTTGGTTTAACTATAGAAAGTCTCCTCTTGTTGGTATGAATGAAACTCAAGCGTATGATTTGTCTAGTGTCCAAGAGATAGAATGCAAGAAAATGCATCCATGAAAATAAGAAATCGATAGTGGTATATTGTTTATTTTTTTAACATCTCTTAATGAGTATATACATTTGAGTCTGGCCTCTTCAATATATTAAATTAGGTGGCCCAAAAAGCATATAAGGTGAAGAAATACCCATTTATTGAAAAAAAAAATTCATGCATCCTAGATTCAAACATGGGATGAAAAAATTTTAGAAACTAATAACCCTGAATGGATTTACACAAATTGTTGAGGTGTATGCAACTAATTCTTATCTAACATGCTTCCACAAAACCAATGTACTCTGATACCAATGATAGATAATGAAATTTAGAGTATTATTGCATTATTGAATCTCATATTTGTACAAATAAGTACATACGATGGTATATCTCTTAGATGTCTCAAGAGACTCTTTGTGTTTCACATTCATCTAATTGTTCAACTTCTCTAAACCTTCCATGAGGTGTAATAGTAATAAAATATATTTTAATAATTATCTAACAACAAATAATGTAATAAGTATCTAACAAAAACAAGAGAATCACCAGTTCTTATTAATGAGACCAATGGCTACATCTACATGCCAATAATGTCACTTGTGCCAATATATTTCTTTATAAAGATGTGACCTATGCCATAATATTCCTTCTAAGGATTATGATCAATATCATCATATCTCTATACAAAGATCTAACATACGTTCTCTTATCCTCTTTTTAAGGATTTGGCTTGTGCCCAAGGGAATCTCTCTTCATCTCATCTACAAAGATTTATTATAACATTCTTTTCTAATATAAGAGTTATTATTTTCATGGATATCTTCTTACATTCGCTTTTATGTGTATACATTCTACCATTTTTATTTTGTGCTTAATGTTTCCTACCTTAGCGCCTCACTTGTAATTTTGTTAACTTAAATCACAATACCTTATGTAGTAGTGTCATGAGTTTCATCCATTTGTAGCCTCATGTTAATACCCATCATGAGTACTCCTTTTTTTAAGTGCCCATAAGTCGACTCCAAAGTTAATACCTTAGTGTCTAGCAAACATCTATCTCTTTGTGCCATAGCCCTTTGTGACACAAAAAAGTCCTTACTTGTACAACAATAATATCTTCCTCCACACATAAAGTAGTCAATTCATTGGTGGTATATTTCATAGTACTACTTTGTGTTTAACTCACTTGACACCACAAATAAGTTTATGTAAGTTGTCCTTTGTTCCAACATTCATGGGGCACATTGGTGCAAATAAAATTGAAATGTTATAATAACATGGTGATGATATAATATAAATAAAGTCATTTCAATTCTATACAGCCAATTAAAAAGTAAAATTAATTATTTTATAAAATATTATATAATTACAGTAATATTTTTAGCAATTATATAAATAATATTATACTCTTTTTATATTTATTTTTATATTAAATTTGGTATCTCCATTGGACAGAGGTCCATAAACATTGTAATTGGGAAAGGATTCCCAAGAGATTGATTGAGAAAATTTTAGTGAAATATTTTCTTCGTGGAGTAGCCCACATTGGGTGAACCACGTATATTGTGGTGTCTCTATTGTGTGTGGTGATTTATGCATTGCTTTGATTACTACTATTGATATTGCTATCTTTACATTGCATAATATTTATTAGGAAAGAAAAATGAAAAAGTGGTCTTATACTATTCACCCCCTCTCTCAGTATAAGCTTGTGTTCTTTAATATTTAGGCCTGCGATGGCAAATAAGAAAATTTTCTAGCAGGTCTTTGGCAGTGATGAGTAAATCATTGATTTTTAGGTGAGATAAGCCTGTCTATCTAGTGTTCAAGAGGAAAATATAGAATAAATTGATCAACATGATGTCATTCAACTTAAAAACAACCATATACCTAGATGTTTGGTCACTCTAGAGAGCCTGTTTGATAATGAAGATAGGAAAAGGATCAAATCCATGGAAGTTAATGACAAAATCTATAAAGAAGTTGAAACAGAAAAAGAAAATAAGCTCAAGGTTAGAATTCGGTGTTCTCTAGAGAAATCAGAGGATATCAAAACTTTATGTATGAATTACCAATACATTGTGGTTTGGTCATATGAAGACCTCAAAGTATATGACAAAAAGGTTATCCAACACACCATTGAGCTAGAGCCTAATGCCAATCCATTCATGCAAAAGCAAAGGCCTGTAAATCCAAGGATCAAAATGATAATGAGAGAAGAGGTCTTGAAGTTATTGAAGGCTAAGATCATATACCCAATTAAACATTCAACCTTTGTAGCCAACTTGGTACATGTGAGAAAAAAAATGGTGATAATTGCATGTGTGTGGATTTTAGAAATCTTAATTAGACATCATTAAAATATCACTGCCCCCTCCCATAGATTTATTAAATCTTATAGATAGTGGCGGGGGTGAAAAGGTTCTCATTCCTGGACATTTTCTCTAGATATAAACAAATTTGGATGAAGAATGAAGATCAGTATAAGACAGGATTCATCACAAAATGGGACACATTTACTTGCTAGAGAATGCCTTTTGGGTTGTCTAATACGAGAGCCACAGTTTAGAGAGCCATGGACTATACCTTTTGGAAACTAATTAATAAGGTAATTCTAATCTATTTATATGACATGATTATGTTTTCCCACAACAAGCATGATCACTTAGTACACCTTGAACAATTTTTTCAAAAGTATAGATAATTTGGCATTTCCCTCAATCCTAAAAAAATATTTTTTGTAGTACATGAGGAAAATTTGCTAGGTCATGTTGTCTCAAAAGAAGGTATGGCCATAGATTCAAATAGAATAAAATCCATTCTTGATTTTCCACCACCTGTAAACAAGAAAGCCTTGCAGTCCTTCTTTGGTCAAATAAACTTTGTTAGGAAATTCATTTTTGACTTTGCTCAGAATTTGAGGTCTATATCTTAACTACTGAAGAAACATGCAGAGTTCAAATGGACTGAGGTAAGGAAACAAGCCTTTGAAATTATCAAGTAGTCCATTGCAATAGCTCTAGATCAAGTCAATCTATATTTTAGTAAGGATTTCATCCTTTATGCATCAATGCTCACCCAAAAAAATGATCAAGGAGAGGAGAACCCTATATTCTCTTGGAGCTAGGCTCTCCATGAGTACTAGGTTAAGTATAATTTTATTGAGAAATAAGTATTTTTTGTAATGAAATTATTGAAGAAATTTAGGTAGTACTTTGTTCAAAGCAAGACCCTAGTTTATGTTGTTCATCCAGATGTAAGAAGTTTTATTCTACAAGGTGAAATAGGAGATAAGAGAGTTGATTGGATTACTAAAATCCAAGAATATTATGTGGAAATCCATCTAAGTTGGTAAGAGGAAGAGCCCTATGCCAAGGTCTAACAGAAGCAGCAGTCTCAACATAGGTAACAGCTTATCAAGCAAAAATAGATGATCATATTGAAGGATTGCATTCAGGTGAATTAGACAGGGTAGACTAGATGATTAAGTATTTTTAAACTAGGGTATGCCCTTCTTATATTAATGCATCACAAATAAGAAGATACGGGTTGCAATATTTGAAGTATGTCTTACTGCCAAAGGGCCTGTAAAAAATAAACCTTTATGGAGTTCTCCTTAGGTGCTTAAAATATTAACAAAAACAAAATATCATAAAGGAATTCCATGGAGGGCTAGCTGGAAAACATTTCTTAGGTAGAGTTATATCTTTAAAAATCATTAGAGGAGGCTATTATTGGCCTACCATATTTGTGGATACCTTCAAAGTCACCAAAGCCTGTGATAAATACCAGCAACATGTAGGGGGGAAAAGGAATACTTCATTCTCTTTTAAGACAATACAAGTGGAAGAGCCCTTCCAGTAGTGGGGTTTGGACTTCATAGGGGTTATCAACCCTCATTCTTCAGTTGAGCATAAGTACATTCTAATTGCTACATACTACCTCACCAAATGGGTAGAAGCTATTCCTACCAAGAAATCAGACTAGAAAGTGGTAATCAGTTTTATGGAAAGCTTGATTTCAAGGTTTGGTGTTCCAAAAGCCTTGGTGAGTGACAATGGACCAACATTCATAGGAGCCAAGTACATTGGGTTTGCTAGAAAGGATGACATCATCATGAAGAATACTTCAAATTACTACCCTCAAGGAAATGGACTTGCAGAATCAACTAACAAAAACCTATTAAGGATTTTTAGAAGATCACTAGAGGGTAACAAGAGAAGTTGGCACCTAATGCTAGAGAAAGATTTGTGGGTAGATAAAATTACTATTAAGAAGTCCATAAATACTTCTCCTTATGCCTTAGTGTATGGCAAGGAAGTAGTGTTACCTTTCCATTTGGAGATTTCAGCACTCAATATGGTAAAGACAAAAGAAGAATCTAAGGAAAATCCAGTGGAAATAAGACTAACATACCTACTGTAGTTAGAAGAGAAAAGAGCTCAAGCCTATGAGAACTTTCAAAATAATTTAGTGGATATAAAGGTATGGTTTGACAAGAAGTCTGGGTTCAAAAATTCCAGGTTGGATATTTTGTACTCAGGTGGAATGTTGAAAGAACTAAACCATTTTATCATCAAAATTGTGATTCCTTCTGGAATGGACCTTTCAAGATAATAGAACTTAAAGAGACCAACATTTTCTAGCTTGAATATCTAGAGGGAAACATACAGTTGATTCTGGTTAATGGTTTTCATCTTAGACTTTATTTTGATTGAAACATAAACTCATTGTAATATATGTACATACTTTGTATCATATTTCCTTTTTTTGCATTTTAATAAAATTTTATTTTGACATGTTGTATATTAAAAAGAAAAAGTGTAAAATAAGCTAAGTATTTGCAAGGAATGCAGCAAGCTCCAATCCATGCTATAATACACTAAGGAAGCTGTGGAATGATGTATGAGCTCCAATCCACACTCAGATGAACTACAACACTAGCAAAATACCATGATTTTTTAATCCATCATAATTCAGAGGTAGTTTGAGCAAAAAATAGATTTCACATAGCGCCCCTCTGTAACAGTTTTCTAATCCACTAGAATTATAACTGCTTGTTGAGTAGAATAAAGAAGGTTGCAATCCACCAAAGCGCAAGAGTATATTTGAGCAAAAAATAGATTTTGCATCGCTCCACTTCCAAAAGACAAAATGTGTGCTAATAAATGCTCAAATTTACCATGCTCGAATGGGGGAAAAGAACAAAGTGATGCCATGAAGGTATAGAGAATGTTTAAATTTTGGCCAATCTGAAAGCGGAATTATACTTCCAAGCTATCAAAAGAAATGAAATTAATTTGTAGAGCATGCCAATCGGTATTTCACATACTGGTAAAATTAATGGTGGAATACGTGCATGCATGGAAATTAACAGTGCCAAAAAACATAGAAATTTACCTATTCAAGCAAGAATAGTGTTCACCAAGCGAAAGAGAGCAGAACGATAGTTGAGTATTTTTTGAGAATTCCAAAGGAAGAATTGGATAATTGCTTGTGAAAATGGCTCCTAAAGACATTCAAGAGGCTAAAACATCAGTGAAAAGGGTGGCAGGGCACTATATAAACAAAGTGAAAGTCATGGCAGACACTAAGCTGGTCCTCACAAAGAGAACAAAGCTTAGAAGGAACATCAACAACAGATATAAGAAAGAAGTAGCTCTGTCAACTAAAGATAGATGTGTCGTGCTCTCTTTCTTGTCTTTTTATGTTTGTGATTTCATTCATCCTTGTTCGGATTTGATAGCAGCTATAGTCAAATTCTATGACCCAATGGAAAAATTAGTATAACCCTATTTAGTACCATTATCATAGACTATCACAAACTTTTTTCCATAGAAGTGGATCCACCCGTGAGGCCAAAAGAGTTTAAAACGACCAGCCAGGTCAAGTACTACTCTTTGTAGAAGCAAACTCATGATGGTAAACCCTTCAAAAATAGGTTTATAATCAACTCAAAGACACTAAATCTAGAAATGGGTTGTCCAAGGTCCCAATACCCATTGAGCAATTTTTACACCCAGAGTTATATTCAATGTTAGCTTATGTTGAGAGTTTGGATTTTGATATAATGGTGAATGATTAGAAAATAGTTATTGCATACTACATTTCTAATGAAATAATGTATGAAGAAGGTGCAGAAAATAAATGCATTACGGTTATCTATTTTGATTGGTCGGCTTTCCTAGCTCAAAGAATTCATGAGCAATTAGTGAGAATGAAAAGGGCTTCTTATGCACCTTGCTTTTGACATTGCTCAAGTTTGGTCTATATGTTCTTTGTTGTTGTAAGAGACATGATGCCCTGGATTATGATCAAGGATAAGAATGACCAAGGAGACCCCATGCCTGTCTATTACTGGACTTCTCATCTGAGAAGCACTAAGTCTTTATATAGATTCAACTTGAAATTCTTAGGGCCAGCATTGAAAAAATGTATGGAGAATACCCTAGGCTACCACCTCTGACCAAGAAATTTTTAAGAACAAGTGTAGAGGAGGGATATTGGTACCTCCTAATAGAGGATATAGTCATTAGACGGTGTGGCTTTATGGGTAAGCCTTTTCTGCTACCCCATTTTGTTATAGACATACTTTTTTCTTTAGAATATTTAAGGTAAGCAGAATTCATAGATTTGAACTATGGTTCTAGGAGAAAAAGGAGATGTATGTTGACCTACCACAATGTTGACAATATAACTATTACCAAGAAGTGGAAGGGTGAAAAAATTGACCAATACCTAGATAGGTTGGGTTTGTTTTATATTCCTCAAATATGGAGTTATGATCCATATGATGTATTCTATAAGAGGAACATAGTCCTAAATGGAGAAAAGGCCTACAAATTTGAAAAAAAATCAAGGCCTCATTTTAAACAGGTTAGAAATAATAATGAAAATGCTCTTTTAGAGTGGAATGTTTCCAATATGGATCAAATTCCTCCATGGTTAGAATTTTATGAATAAATTATTGATTTTAATCCAGACAATAATACAAAATATCAATTGAAAGAGTCTACCATCAAAGAAGTTGAGGACAAAATAGATAAGAAAAATGAACCTTAGTCTCAATAATCTACTGGTGATGAAGCAGAGGAAAAAGAGAAATGGAATGAAGCCAAAATATCAAACTGGTGGAGGATGAGAGTCAATATTGGTAAAGAAAAATCCAAGTTTGGATTAAAAATTGATGGTGAATTTTCTAAAAGGTATGATAATAACGTCAAAACTTGGAAGCCAAAAGATCCCAGGAATATAGTTCTAGCCTACAATAAGTCACAAACTGGATCTGATTTCCCATAGCCATATTCAAAAGAATAAGTTCAAGAAGAGGAACCTGATAATCCATTGACTGCTGCCAAAATTTTGAAGACTTTTCAGCCTACAACTGAGCAAATAAAGAAATTTCCAAAAGGAACATAGTTGATGAGTAAGATACACTATTCTGATGAAAGAGCTATCAGTACACCATTCATAGAGACAATAAGTAGACCCAAGAGCCTAGCCCTGGGTGGATAGCCTTCAGATATAGAGATAGATTGGAATGAGAAGGATGAGAACTTTAGGTTTACACCTTTGAGTTTCACCACTATAGCAATAGTGCAATTAAATCCTATTTTTGAACAGACTTTACAGGAGGAATCAATACATGAAGGGTTGTCTAAAGAGGATATAGGAAGTGAGATAGTCACCATGCAAGCTTTTAATATAAAGGTCAAAAGGGTACCAGAAAGAACTGAGAAAGAAATTTTACAAAAAATAGAGGTTCGATAAAGAGGAAATTGTTAAAGAAACAATTGATTCAACTGTGAAAGAATTGATACAACAAGTGCAGTAGTAGATCACAAAGATAGCTCCAAAACACCCTACATCAATAGGTGAAGGTATGGTCTTTAATCCTTCTTCTCCTCCTCCTCCTTAAAATTCCCCAAGGAAATATCCCTCCCTTTCTAAGAAATAAATTGAAGTTAAGGTGCCTTCTCGACCTCATAGTTCACCCCCTATTTAATTAGTTAGTATTGACGTGCAAACCAATCCATCTTCTCCAAGGTCACTTCAAATTCCATTTTCATAATTTAAATCTCCCCCTTCATCATCTTCCATAGTTCCATTCTTGCCATTACAACGACCTCCCTTATCTGAGAAGCAAACTATTTTAAATACACCCACTCACCCTTCTGTGAGTCTTACTTTAGTTTCCATAAGTATGCCAATTACAATAATAGTAGTGGTCACAGATTCCACTGTAATTACTTCCTCTCAGCTATTATCAACCATTTATTCTACTCTTGCATACCGTGTAGCCTCTTCTCCTCTTTTTGTGAGTTATCCTACCCAAGCAATTTTGCAAAAGGAATAGGAAACTTCATAGAAAATTCAATATTTTTGGGTAGAGAAGTTGTCCAAGCCTTCCAATAGGATGGACATGAAGAGGAGAAGCATGTTTTTTGATCTATTTTCAAGGCAAAGGACATATAGATCCATGATTCCCCTTGTGAGCAAGGCTGAAACTAAGATGAATAATCAGGATTATCGTATAGAAGAGTATACAAAAGATATTGAAAAATTTCCTGCAGAAGATGAATTGGTCAGAAAAAAATGGAGAAGGCTCTGAAAAAGGAAGCTAAGAACTAGCAAGAGAAGTTTTAAGAAGCTAATAAGCTCAAGGAGAAGATAGAAGAACACAAGAAGGAAAATGAAGAATAGGCTAAGGAGATACAGAGTTTGAAGTAGCAAATTCAAATTGGAGAGGCTAACTGTTTAGGTTTTTCCAAGGCTAGACTAAAGAAAGTGGGAAAAGAATTGCTCTTTGAAGTTTTGGAAAAATGCTCAGGTCTATAGCTTATTATTTTTTATTTGGATGATGACAGCCGCCTATTCCAAGGCATTCAAAAGGATCTAGATAATTTCACTAGAGAGCTACAACCTATGGTGATTCTAGCTGAGAAAATTTACAAACTAGTGGATAGTAGACTCAGTGACTCTGCTAAGCCGATTTCTAATAAGGAGTGGAACATTGCTAGAATTACTACCATAATTGTGGTGAAGAAGCATAGATCCCTTCAAAAGGCTTGGCTATTTTTTGAAAAAATTGAAGGTGTGATCAAGGATGTAGTATATATTAATAAGGAAATTATTTAGAATGGTTCAGAGGATTATGGATGGAATACCATAGCTTGCTATCAGTAAAAGACATTACGAAGAGCATTGATGAGAGCTTACAATATGAGTCTAAAATTGATGCTCTAGAAGAACCAATTGATCAAGAGCAAGCTTCAAAATTGATTATTGATTTTACCAGGCTTAGAGACCTAATGGAAGAATTGGTAAACAAAGGAAGTGTTGCTAACTATGAAAATATTAGTGAGCTACAGTACATTTATAAGTAGTTGAATGAAACATCCAACCCCTCTAAAGCAACTTGGAAACAAGCCCTGCTGATTTTGAAACTGATGGTACAAATATTTTATGATAGTGCAGAAGAGGAAAATAAAGAATAAACTTCACCTAAGGAAGAAGCTGAGCAAGAGCTAGAGGATGATGCTGAGGAAGAAGCCTAGTAGGAAGAAGATCCGGATAGAGTTGTGGATCCTAAAGGGACATAGGCTTAACATCTTTATTTTTTTACATATGTAGTCATGTAGAAGTTTTGTATTTTGTTGATTCATTTTTACTCTGACATTATCAGAAGGAAAGAATAAAATCATGAAGTCAGAAAAATATAGAAAATGAGTTTTGTGTGAATGCATTTATATCATGTATTATAAGAAGGCTTTATAGGGAGAACATAGTCGTGTTTTGTGGAAGTATTGAAGTAGTTTTGAAGGAGTGGCATAGATATTAATGTTTATGGCATAGTCTCCATGTGAACAGTTATCCTCTAGGATGTATGAAGCATGGTATCGATATGAAAATTTATTATCTAAGGTGTTTATGAAGATTTCAAAGGGTAGTGTTCATATGGAAATTATTCTTTAAAGCATTTTTTTAAGATAAACATTTTTTACTCCTAATGCCCAATGGATAAGACTTTGAGTTCTATGGCTTTGCAAGCAAATCCACTCGAGAGGCACCAGAATGTAGGCCAAAAATTGCCACATTCTTAGAAAGCATTGAAAATTATTCTAAGGCATGATAAAATTCCATTTTGCACATCACCTAGTGTATTTTGGAGCGGATCCACAATGAGAGTTCCAAAATCTTCTCAACACTTAGTGTATTTTTACCTTAAATGAGCTAAATCCCATTCCACTTAGTTTACAATGTATTTGAAAGTTAATTATAGGCAAGTCCTTATTCCATAAAAATTTTGGGCAATGATGACATCAGCATGAAAAGAAGTGTAGAATGGTAATGGTTGTTAGTTGCTCCAGCGACTAAGTGTCGGAGTCTCAATTCTGCTAAGTTATTTGGTACGAAATGGTGACAAAGGTAATTTTACACCACAAATATTTTGGAATGGAGACAAAAGCTATTTTGCACTAGTTTCAGTACGGAATGAAGATATGAAGGCTAAAAACACTACTTTTAGAGCGGAATGGTGATAGTCTTATTTGCACTAGCTTCAATGCAGATTAGTGATTTCGCATTTTAGCTAAGGAAAATATGATGGCAGCATACTTTGTTTTATGGATTACAATTTGCATAAACCTTAAAAGGAAAGTTAGTGAGCGGATTGATAGCATAATACATATCGCTCGTTCCTTAGTGCATTTCATGCCAAAATTTGATTTCACAGAATCAAGGCCAAAAAATATGACATCAAAAATTTAAAAGTTTGAAATGGTGCTTTGGTATTTACTTGCCAATTTTTAGAGTATTTGCGGAGGTTTAATTACAGCCATACATGAGAATAATCAATGGCCTAGAACTTGCTGACACTGTTGAAGTATTTAAAAGTGAATTCTTGCTGAACCAGAGAGCAATCGGTTGGAGGGTAGGAAGACGAAGCACCGGAGGGTTTTCAAGAATGATAACAGAAGCAATTACATATATATGGTGGAGTGAGCTTCCAAGAATGATCAATAGATCAGATGTGGTCTCCAATGGCCTAAATACCAATTGCCATCAACGAACCAGCAAGTTGCAGAGAGCCAAGCTGCCATGGCAGATTACAGTGGATTTCCCAGACTTTTTCAACCAATAAGATAATGTCAGTAAAACTCTCTACTAAGCTATAAATTTGTAATCTTTGTAATGTCTCCTTCATATTCTTTCATTTTATAAACTATAAATAGAGGCTAAATGCTCATTTTTAAGGGCCGACTCTAGTACGTTTGCTTGCCCTACTGTAAATATTCCTGTGAGCTAATGGAAGGAGCATTACTCTAATTTTTGACTCAAAATTTGTCATCTTCATCATATTTGTGCAATATTTTTGAAGCTTTGAGCTGCATTTCTATTAATACTTTAGCGGTTAGTTCATTCCAGCGTATTGGATTACTAGTTGTGATATTAATTAAAAAAAAATCATGGTTAGATTTGTGTTGTTAGGAAGTTTATTTTCGTTAAACCTAACTATTGGTATATTCTGCTAATTTGGATTATCAATATTAGATGTTGGAATTGCTTTCTACAATATATCTCTGTATATGATTTAATGTATGAAGATTTCATGGGTTTGGGTGTTGTTAATCTTGAGTGATGGGACACTAGAAATAGTTTATGGGAGCTTTTGTTTGTAGTTGTCTATGCTATTAGCCTATCCAACCACTGTTTTTCATAATATCTCTAACCCTAAACCTTTTCTAACCCTTTTCTCAAAATCCTATTTGAGCTTTAATTCTATCAATGACATTTTAAGTTGACAAGGAACCATCCTACTCTAGAGGATGGATTGAAGTTGCCTTTGGTCCATCCAATGTTGAGTGTCGAGTTGTGACTATAGGGTGCATGCCTAGAAATAAAATTGGAAGATATACAGTCGTAGTTTCAAGTAAAACTTGATGTCAAATCATTTCCCAATAGTTAGGAGACTAGAGATATTTATTGCTAGATTGAGAACTTCACAGAAGAAGAAAAGGCCATAGAATCCTTGATCTAAAATAAAAGGCCATAGAAGCCTTGATCTAGAAGAAAAATCCACATAAGCCTTGTTCCTAAAGAAAAGGCCATAGAAGCCTTGATCCAGAATAAAAGGCCAAAAAAGCCTTGATATTGAAGAAAAAGCCATAGAAACCTTGTCCTAGAAGAAAAGACCATATAAGTCTTGATACTAAAGAAACTGCCACATAAGCCTTGATACTAAAAAAGGCCATATAAGCCTTGATCCTAAAGAAGACTCCAAATGAGAGTATCTAATTTAGAAGAAGATTAAAATTTTAGTACTAATACTTTGTTGTAGGAAAAGGAGATTCAGTGAGCTGGGAAATATTCTACAATAAAGTTAGGAAGAGTATCTTCTTCATAATCAATCTAGCACTTGAATAAAAATTGAAGGTAAAGAGATCAGGAGAAGATATCATTGAAGAACTTCCAGTCTTAGAAGGAGAAGAAGGACAAGGAGAGTCCTGCTCGAATCCATAAGTAGTATAATTAGAGATCCAAAAGAAAATATTACTACCAAAAGTTCCAGGAGTAGACTATTGAAGAAAAAGTCTCAAGGAGTACCATAAGAAGTTGCTAGATCAAAGACCTTGGGGAGGTCTCAATGAGCATCCAGTAAAAGGCTTGGAGAGCCTTACTAAAAAAAATAATCAAAGGAGAACTCATTGTAGAAATTCACTACAAAATATAGTGAAATATTTGGGACAATAATTGCCATCTAACAACAAGCTCAAAATAAGAATAATTTGGTAAGGAGTGCCAAATCTTATAAGACCTCAAGATATTAAGAATATTGAGAAGAAGATCCTGCTTGAAGTTAGAATTTGACAAGAAGACTTGAAGATAATAGAAGCCTACAAAATCCAAGATATTTGAATATTACCTCTCACAGCAAGAAGGCACCATTTTAGAGATAAAAAATTCTCTAAATCTACAGCAAAATGAGAACATTTCTTAGAGTATCAAATCATCACAACCTAGGCTTGTAAAATAAAGTTTGAGACCACTTTTTGATGAAGAAGAAACTAAGCAGAAGTATCCTACTCAAAGCAAAAACCTGGTGATCTCAAACACAAATATCTACATCCTCTATAGAAGATACAAAAGAGCTACAAAAGCTTTCAAAAAGGTAAGCAACTATTGGTGCAACTAGATTCATTAATTGGATTGCTTATCAAATTTGTTAAAGCACCTTAATTTGGATTAGAGTTGCAAAAGAGGAAAATTGAATTACAGTATTCAAAAGTGCAAAAGATAAAAGTTATTTTTAAGGTTCATTTGCACATTATATTTGGAGTTGATTAGATTACAAAATTACAACTATCTATCAACTACCAAATATCTACTTTGGAAATAAAAAGAAGACTAGTTCCTACAACTTTGTTTGTAGTGAAATTGTAGAATAACTCTTGAAGATTCATTTTAGATTATTCTTGATTATTTGTAGTAAATTAATTAAGTGCACTTAAAAAAAAAAAAATTAGAGTTGATTGGAGTGACAAGGTGTGATTTTTAGCGCATTAAAATTAAAATATTAGTGGGTTAATTTGCACTACTATATTACTCTCAAAAATCTTAGTTTTTGTGTTCGTGGAAAAGGCACAAAATCATATTAGCATCAAGTGTCTAAAGACACCATTAGTGCACCAAAATCTGCAATTTTTAGTGGCCAAAGGAAGCCACCAAAAATATCTCAATCCTCCATGTTTTGGATAATAAAATAGCAACTAACTAAAGTTAGCAAAGGAAGCTTCAAATATTGAGACTTGGTCAGTCTCAAATCCAAAGCATTACAGGGTTAGTTGCAAGGAGAAAAGTGTAGAAAATTGCATCAAATAAGGATATTCTATCTACTTCTATCTAAGCTTGGATTTGTCATCATAGTATCCAAGTAAAAAGGGGATATTTCTAATGAAAGAGACAACCTCAAAACCCCTACATTGCATTCAAAAATTCTGCCACAAAATCAAAAATTCAGACCTGAAAAAGGAGTGTAAAAGAGGGTGTGATAAAGAGTATTTTATACATAAATTTGTTACATTGTATTACACTATCCTAATCTGGTTTATACAATAAAGAGGGCAGATTTTAAGGTTACTCAAAGGTAAAATATCCATAGGGTAAACCAGCCAACGACATTCAAATACTTGCACACTCCAAGCAAGGCAAAAGAGCACCATAGAAGGGTTATATTCCCTACTTCTTGGATAGCTAAACTTACAAGCAATCAAGGCACAATTTAAAATAATGGAGAAGCATTATAATCAGGTCTACAAAAGGAGCATAACAGGTTGAAGGAAAGCAAGCAAAGTAATATGTACATAGGATAACTCTATACAATTATTGGAGCTCTGTCAAGGCTCCACCAAAGCTCCACCATAGCATTGCTTCTCACTCAAGGCACCATCAAAAGTGTCTACAAATAAAATGAAAGAACCAAACTTTTATAATAAGTATAGTTAAGGGCTATGTTGAAGGAGTAAAGTTCCATGCACAAGGAGGAAGTGACATTTGTCACTTGGAAGAAAACTCTAAAATTCCTTCCATGAGCACTCATCTTGGTCAAAGAAATGTTACTAACAATAGGTTGGTACATTGAGAATGTATGAGACACTTTTCTACAAAGAGAAAAAGCACTCACCTAAATAATGTAACTCTCAAGCATTACTTATAGAAGGCTACAAGTATCATCTACCATATTTCTATAGACACCTAAAAGTTACACATAGTAACCCATAGTCAGTCGTAGTCATGCATAATCATGCATAATCATGCGTAGTCATCCGTAGTCATTCATAGTCATGTGTAGTCACCTGTAGGCATGCGTAGTCACTCGTAGTCATCTGTTGTCATGTGTAATCACCTGTAGATGCAAAACCTACAAAACTACACCAATCACTCCCAAAACACCTCATATTCATCAAAAGGGTATCTATAACCCCCTTTAGGCTGTCTAAGACCTTTCCTACACCTAATTAGGGTCCTCGTGCTACCATCTCCTCCAAAAACCCTAATCATGGTAATTATTATTCTATTTTGAAATTCACTTTACCACTAAAGTGTACTTTATGGCCTAAACATGTTTAATTAGGGTTAAATCAAGGTTAGCCTTAATTATATCCTCACACATGTGTAAACCCACTAGTTAGTTAGGATATTTCCAAAATATTCCTAACCTAACCTCAAACTAACCTAGGATTTGTCTAATCAAGATTAACCGTAACCCTTGCTCACACATGTGTGCACCTAGGATATTTCTTTAGGGCACATGAAGGAATGACTCATATTCCACTTCATCACCCTAACTTCACCATGGTAGAACCTAACCCAGAGTTCAATCCACCTCACAAAGGACACCTGACCCCCATATCCTTGGCCCACTCTATAAATAGGTGGCCATTTTAACCATGAAACTCTCTCTTACCCTTTTGGCATACTTACCAAAACTCTATAGAAATCACTCCAAAACTTCTTCTGTCACTTCAAAATCTATCAGACATCAGACAATAGTGCTAGAGACCATCCAAATATAAATCAATAGAAATTTTCAACCATAGCAAGGTTTGCACATCGTCGTGTGAACCCAAGCACAGGTTCACACACCACCATGTAAACCTGATCTACAACAACCCTGCAGCTACATATCAAGTAGGTATCTTCTATTTATAGTTTTTATAGCATGTCCTCCAGTTTTTAGCATGTTTTATTTCATTTCAAGGTCATTTTTATCTGTATAAATAAGGGATATGATCTATGACAAATATCCAAATGTATTAATCCATTTTTGTAGGTTTAGACATGTACCAAAGAATTTCCAAACATTCTAGCAGTGGAACACATGCAAATAATCCCACGTACATTGAGGTAACTTGAAAGCATCAGCAAATGCATATACATTCATATTGAAAAGAGAGGAAAATCTTTCTTGAGAGAAAATTTGTTTTGTATCGCCCTTTTGAAATCAATAAAAAGAGCATTTAGCATATATTTCATTAGTTTTGAAATTATTGTTCACTTTTCGTGTGTTACATTCTAGCACACCCAGTGGAACCCCCACATACTATTTTTGACTAGCCTTCTTGCTATCTAATTCAATGTATGGTCTTCTTTTGTTGTGTTATAGGTACTGTAATTCCATAATAGAGTCTATAACAGCCTTGAAACACACCTCAGGCTTTCTTCTAAGAAGTTACATGCTTCTACACCTAGTTCACACACCATCGTGAGAACCCCTAGATAGGTTTGCACACTACCATGTGAACCCTTCCAAACAGCTTCAAAATCATCCAAAACTACAAACCTCTATAATACAGACAGAAGAAGTATCATTCAATATCCTAGGAGTCAGGTATTTTTCTCAGAACAGCTATTTTTCCTTGTTCTTTTGCAAAGAATGTTCTCTTTCAAAAGCATCAACTCACTTTTCAATTTCTTTCAAAGTACCTAGGTTAGATTTTCAAATTCCTTTCAAATCACTAGGTTAAATTTTCAATTTATTTTCAAAGCACTAGAATAGATTTTCGATCTCTTTCAAAAGCACAAATCACTTTCAAAGTGCTTTTTAAAAGCACACTTAGATTAGGTTGTTGAATATCATTCAAAGCACATAAATTAGGGTTTCAATTTCTTTCAAAGTACCTAAGTTAGTTTTTCAAATCCCTTTCAAATCATTAGGTTAAAATTTTAATTCCTTTTCAAAATAATTAGGATATATTTTTAGTATTTTTCAAAAACATCAAATCACTTTTCAATTTCTTTCAAAAGCACTTAGATTAGACTTTTCAAATCTCTTTCATGTCACTAGGTTAAAACTATAATCTCTTTTTAAATCATTACAGTAAATTTTAATTTCTTTCAAAATCACAAATCACTTTCAAATTTCTTTTAAAGCACTAGATTAGGCTTTTAATTTTTTTCAAAAGCATTTGGTTTAGACTTTTCAAATCTCTTTCAGGTCACTAGGCTAAAATTTCAATATATTTTCAAATAATTAGAGTAAATTTTAATTTCTTTCAAAATCACAAATCACTTTCAAATTCATTTTAAAGCACTATATTAGGCTTTTAATCTCTTTTAAAAGCACTTGGATTAGACTTTTCAAATCTCTTCAATATCACTAGGTTAAAATTTCAATCTTTTTTCTAATAATTAGGGTAAATTTTAATTTCTTTCAAAATCACAAATTACTTTCAAATTTCTCTTAAAGCACTATATTAGGCTTTTAATCTCTTTCAAAGTCACTTAGATTAGGATTTTCAAGTCTCTTTCATGTCACTAGGTTAAATTTGCAATCCCTTTCAAGTCCTCATATCATATATCACAACACTTTCTAACGCACATAGATAGATTTCCAATACCTTTTTCCATATACCTCATCTTTGGTTGCTTTCAATATTCCTAGAGTAAATTTATTTTTCCAAAAAGCATCTAGGTTTAGTTTCTTTTTCAAAAAGCATCTAGGTTTAGTTTATTTTTCAAAATTCATCTAGATTTAGTTTCTTTTTTGAAAAGGCACTTAGCTAGTTTGTGCTTTCATATCATCGGTAGTCAACTCACCACCATACACTCACATTTAATACACAATGGTAATATTGGACTTCATAAACAATCTCCACTTAAGACTGGTGATGAAATTCATCTCCTTCCACCAGCTTGCTTCATCATTGAAACATTCCCTACTCTTGAGATTAATTTTCTAGAAATCATCATCGAAAGGGACCTTCAAAGTGGGATAGGATTAGATGCCTTTGTTCACAAGGCTCATATAATTTGTAAACATGTAACTATCATTCTTGACTAAGCAGATCCAAGGGTGAACTGATTGCCTAACTGGGCTAGTAGTAGGTATTAGATAGTGCCACCTCTTCTCATGAAATAATTTGGACTCATTGGCACATTTTGAGTTCCTTCTCTTTGGATATATTTTTACTGTACCTTCCATTTATTTATCGCTCACCAGTTGATATATTATTCAATTCTATGCACCCTTGGGTATTTTAGGAGATTCTGTTCCAATGACATTCCTTTTTAGAGTTTTATTTCACTTCCAGTCTCATGTCTTAGAGTGTGTACTATCATTAAAACACAAAATAATAATAAAATATTTGTTTTTATTTATTTAGAATTGATTCCAGCTATGTTCTTGTATTACTCTCACAAAACTAGTTTCAGCACATTCACTTGCTAGCCACCTACTTGCTGGCTATTCATAGTCTATCACTATCATTTTCTATCATATTTACTTTCTATTACAGGTTCACACAGCATTGTGTGAACCAAATTTCTCTAGTGCAGGTTTGCATAATAGTGTGTGAACTTTGTTCTAGTGCACAAAAATATACCAAAACCCATAAATTTGCATAGAATCCTGCACAAAACACACTCACAAGTTCATATTTGTATTCTAAATAGTTCTGAGCACCCAATCGCATTATAAATCACTATGCCTATTTTTACTTGTAGCCAAGCATGTGAGCAAGCACATCTTGAGGAGGAGGCCTCTCACACCACCTCCAACCAGTCTAGTAATCCCCTTTTGTTCATGAGTGAAACATCCAATCTCACACCTAATCTCCTCACTATTTTTGAGCCATATCACACGCACACCATGTCCCACGATGAGAAATTTATTTCTTACAATATGCTTGCCACATCTTCTGGCAAGGATCATCCTCTTCTTCCTCATTCACCCCCACCTAATATGGCATGCATGTTTTGCAATCATGTTATCTATACCGCTTCAAAAGACCCATCTCCATTCTTCACTATTGATGAGGAGACTCCACCTACCTCACATACTTCCACTTATTATTTTCTCCAATATTCATCTCATTCCCTTCTTGGGGATGATCCCTCTTTGCTTAATTATACTCACCTTGAGATTGTATTATCTACCCCCACAGTAGAGATGATTTTAGATCCCCAGTCCTCCACTTTGGGTACTAAAGTACCTTTATCACAATAAACCCCACAATAGTCTGATATTCTCACAATGACACTGAGAGGGGGGGGTGAATCAGTGTAGCTATTAAAATTCAAATCTACAACACTTAATGCTGAAGCAAAGAGAACTTAAAAATAGGTAAAGCAATTTTCACAAGAGAGCACACCACAACACACAATGTAACGAGGTTCACCAATTTGGCTACTCCTCAAAAATGATTGCTTGGACTCCAATCCAAATCCGGCCTTTGCAAAACACCAATTTTACAAACACTTTACCAGCACCCACTGGAAGGAGCACCAACCCCTTATTTTTTTGCTTCAATAGATAGGAGCACCAACCCCTAATGCCAAGCACCAACTTGGACTGCAATTCTGAATTATCTTAATGACATAAAAATGCCTTCGTTGTTTACACGACCCTGAATGGTCTGCAATTAATCAAACTCTGCACTCTCTCACGGCTCTGCTTATCTCTCTCTCGGCCCTCTTCTAACCCTCTTTACACAACAATTTCTCACATATAGTAGCAACCTTATTCTTCATGCAGACCTGCTTTTATATCATATTAGTCTCTATTTTTAACTTCCATATTTACGCATGCAACCCGTAACTGTTCCTTTAATATTCTCTTCTGCCACTTGTCAATTGTAACTTCTTCTTTATGTAACTCCTTTTGTATTTATAGAGTGGGCATTTCGTTAAACACGTTACATGCAACATATACCTCTACCATGACTATTCGTCTTCTTTTCTGTGCATGCATGCATTTTTTGATTCTATTTATGCGATTGTTCGATTTCTTCTTCTTCGATTGTTCTTAAAATAGCTGCATGCTTTTCTTTTGTACTTGCTCCTATAACTGTCGCATTGACTCCAGTTAACTCTTCTTATTTTGGCTGCATGCTTTTCCTCTACAACTGCCCCTTTAACTATTGTTCTGCTTCAGTTAACTATCAGTGATCGTGCTGTTGCGACCTATCACGAAATCGTGACACTTCTATCTCTTTATGCTCTTCTCGCCCTTTATCCATGAAAACTCAACATGTCACGAAATCATGACGTTTTCCGCCTCCTTGTTCACCTCTTGTCTTGCACCCGTGAAAACCAGACATGTCACGAAATCATGACACTTTTCGCTTCCTTGCACTTCTTTGCCTTTCGCCCACAAAAATGGAACATGTCACGAAATCGTGACACTTTCACTACCTTGTGCCTTTTCTGTCTTTGGCCCGTGAAAACACAACATGTCACGAAATCATGACACATTCGTTGCCTTGTGCCTTTTCTGTCTTTGGCCCGTGAAAACACATGTCATGAAATCGTGACACATTCGTTGCCTTGTGCCTTTTCTATCTTTGGCCCGTGAAAACACATGTCATGAAATCGTGACACATTCGCTGCCTTGCACCTTTTCTGTCTTTGGCCTGCAAAAATAGAACATGTCATGAAATCGTGACACTTTTCCTCCTTGGCATTTTCTCTTCGAACCTGTCATGAAATCGTGACACTTTTCTCCTTGGAGCTTTCTCTTCGAACCTGTCATGAAATCGTGACACTTTCTCTCCTTGGCGCTTTCTCTTCGAACCTGTCATGAAATCATGACACTTTCTCTCCTTGGCGCTTTCTCTTCGAACCTGTCATGAAATCGTGACACTTTCTCTCCTTGGCACTTTCTCTTCGAACCTGTCATGAAATCATGACACTTTCTCTCCTTGGCGCTTTCTCTTCGAACCTGTCATGAAATCGTGACACTTTCTCTCCTTGGCGCTTTCTCTTCGAACCTGTCATGAAATCGTGACACTTTCTCTCCTTGGGCTTTCTCTTCGAACCTGTCATGAAATCATGACAGTTTTCTTTGCCTGTGCCTTCTCTCCAAACATGTCATGAAATCGTGACAGTTTTCTTTGCTTGCGCCTTCTTTCCAAACATGTCATGAAATCATGATAGTTTTCTTACTTGCCTTCTTTGCTTCCAACATGTCATGAAATCGTGACAGTTTTTCTACTTGCCTTCTTCTCTGACAACATGTCATGAAATCGTGACAGTTTTTCACTTGGCTTCTTTGCCTCCAACATGTCATGAAATCATGATAGTTTTGCCAGCATTTTCTCTCTCCTTCGATATGTCACGAAATCATGACAATTTTGACCACATTTTCTCTCTCCTTCGAGATGTCGCGAAATCACGACAATTTTGACAGCATTTTCTCTCTCCTTCGAGATGTCGCGAAATCGCGACAGAAAACATGTCGCGATATCGCGACAGTTTTCTTACTTGTCTTTTTCTTTGATTTTTTGAATCTGGGCCACTTCTGTCTTCTTGGAAATTCATTGTACATGTTCTGACTGACCTCTGAACTCCTGTCCACTGCATCAACTGATCTATCTGTTTGTGTTGACAACAATGACAATACTTTTGCTGCACCTTGCTCAACAATCTCCCCCTTTGGAATTGTTGGCAACACTCATGCACTCTCCTGGAATTCTTCTCCCCCTTTGACAATAATACCAAAGGGCTTGCTGAGACTCCCCCGAGTCTATGCACAACATTCTCGGATACACATTGTTATAGTTAGCAAAAATCATGAATATGAGCAAAACTATAAACATATGCATAAATGCTCCCCATGAGAATGAGATCCCAATTGATAGTCAGTTCTTGGGAAATGTGACTACTCCCAACTTACTCCGAAGGTACTCAAAAACTTCCTTTGGCAATGGTTTTGTGAATATATCTGCTACTTGCTCTGTAGTCGGAACAAAATCCAATTTGACCTCACCTTCTACAACTTTATCCTTCAAGAAGTGATACCGGATTGCAATATGTTTGGTTCGAGAATGCATAACCGGATTCTTTGATATGTTTATAGCACTTGGTGTTGTCACATTTAACTAAAATTGGCTCTTTGAAGTGAATACCAAGATCTTTCAGGGTTTGTCTCATCCATAATATCTATGTACAACATGTTGTTGCTGCAATGTATTCTGCCTCTGTTGTGGATAGAGAGACTGATTCTTGTTTCTTGCTGTGCCATGCTACTAGCTCTGTCTCCAAGATAAAATGCTCCTCCATTGGTACTCTTTCTATCATCAATACATCCTGCCCAATCTGCATCGAGAATATGCAATAAGAGTGAAGTCCTTACCTTTTGGGTACCATAACCCATACTCCATAGTACCCTTGAGGTACCTAAAAATCCTCTTCATGGTTGTCACATGAGTCTCTTTGGGACTAGCCTAAAATCTTGCCACCATGCATACTGCCTGTAAGATATCTAGTCTGGTAGCTATCAAATACAGCAGGCTTCCAATCATAGATCTGTACATGGTTTGATCTACATCTGGAGATTTGTCATCCTTGCTCAACTTGCAACTTTGTTGTCATGGGAGTGCTAACGGGTTTACTATCCTCCATTGTGAACTTTTTCAACATTTATTTCACATATTTAACTTGAGAAATAAAAATGCCCTTTTCACTTTGATTGACTTGCGGTCCAAAAAAATAAGAAAGTTCACCAATCATAGACATCTCAAATTCTTTCTTCATTTTATTTGCTATGTCACTACGGGACTTATCATTCCTTCTTGCCAAAAATGATATCATCTACATAAACAACAAGGACAATAAGATGGCCATTATACAGATTGTTGTCCACCAAACCTTTCTTGAACCCCTGTTGAATCAGATAGTTATCCGGCCTTGCATACCATGCTCTGGGTGCCTGTTTCAAACCATACAAAGCTTTCCTCAACTTGCAAACAAAGTTGGGATTATCACCGAGTTGGAACCCATCTGGCTGCTCAATGTAAACCTCTTCTTCTAGTTTTCCATTCAAAAATGTTGATTTTACGTCCATTTGATATACCTTGAAATTTTTATGAAGCTGCTAAGGCTAGAAACATTCCGATTGCCTCTAGTCTAGCTACTTTGGTGCAAAGGTTTCCTCAAAATCAATACCTTCAACTTTGTGCATAGACTTTACAGACCAGTATTGCTTTATTCCTTACAACTTTGTCCATCTTCGTTCAATTTATTTTGAAAAATCCATTTAGTACCGATTACATTTTTATTTTTCGGCCTTGGTACTAACTCCCAGGTTTTGTTTTTCTCAATCTGATCTAGTTCTTCATTAATTGCTTTCATCCAACTTTCATCTGTGCTTGCTTCAACAACATTTTTGGGCTCAATCTTTGGATAATAGAGAGTAGTTCCGTACTACTGCTCTTCTTGTCTGAATACCAAGCTGTTGGGTCCCCAATAATCTGTTCTCCGGGATGATTTTTACTGCATTGCTTGTTTTGAATTTCTTGTTTTCTTCTTCTTCGAGTCAATTCTTAAATCATCTGGGTCAATTTTTTGATTCTCTTATGTTTCCATTTCTTCATCTCCTTCAATGACTTCTTCATAAATAGGGTAGTTTTCTTGATAAGTAGTTTCTCGATCTCTACCTTCATCAACTTTAACATCTGCACTCTCCACAATTTTCTTTAGCCTCTTGTTGTAACATGTGTAGGCTTTGCTTTTTGTTGAGTAACCAAGAAAAATACCTTCGTCAGCTCTATCTTCAAATTTATCGAGATTATCTTCAGTTCGTTTGATGTAGCACTTGCTGCCGAACACTTTGAAATATCTTGTTGTTGCCTTTATGTCAAACCACAGCTCATACGGTGTTTTGCTTTCATGCGTCCTTAGCATGCACCTATTTTGGATGTAAACCATAGTATGGACTGCCTCTTTCCAAAATCTGTCAGCTATTTTGTTCTCAGCCAACATTGTCCGTGCCATTTCCTGCATTGTCATGTTCTTCCTTTCTACAACACCATTCTGCTGAGGTGTTCTTGCTGCTGAAAACTGTCTTCGATCCCATATTTTTGACAGTATTCTACAAATTCTTCTGAGATAAATTCTCCTCCTCTGTCTGATCTTAGGCATTTAATTCTTTTTCCAGTTTGATTCTCAACCTATTTTTTTAAAAATCTTGAACATCTCAAAGGCATCTGATTTAAGCTTTAAAAATAGTACCCATGTCATCCTGGAGTAGTCATCTATGAACAGCATAAAGTATTTGTCACCATTTATGCTTTGTGTTCTCATGGGTCCACACAAATCAGTATGTATTAGATCTAAAGGCTTACTGGTGAAGTATTCCTTTGATTTGAATGTGGCTCTAGTTTGCTTCCCTTTTTGGCATGAAGCACGAGATGCTATTTCTTGGTTTGCCAATGGTGGGTATATCTCTTACTTGCCCTTTTTGAACTTATTTTTACCAGATTGTCAAAGCTAATATGACCGAGCCTCTTGTGCCACAGCCAATTTTCATCTTCCTGTCCAATCAAGCATG
Source organism: Wollemia nobilis (assembly GCA_028583015.1). Classification (NCBI taxonomy): domain Eukaryota; kingdom Viridiplantae; phylum Streptophyta; class Pinopsida; order Araucariales; family Araucariaceae; genus Wollemia; species Wollemia nobilis. Next base: position 5,029,876 of record JAQPPZ010017190.1, on the reverse strand, counting down.
CTCCTTCTAAAGTTTTTGAGAGAGTATATAGATTTCTAGAAGTCCTTAATCTAGTAGCTATCAGCTTCCCACTGTGTGCTTTTCTGACTTCATGACCCTACTTCTTAAAGATGACTTCATGACCTCTGTCACAGATTTGACTTACGCTTAATAAGTTGTGCTTCAAACCAATCACAAACAGAACTTCTTTGGAATTGATCTGTCCATCACTTATCTTGGTGATCCTTTGCCAACTATCTTGGCTCCATCATTATTTCCAAACTTTACTGAGCCCCCTTCATATTTCTGTAATTTTTCAAATTTTTGTTTATCTCCTGTCATGTGACTGGAGCACCCACTATCCAATATCCATGGTGCAGATTTGTTCTGTGCTTTGAAAGTCTGTCTGAACAATCAAGGATTCCTTTTCTTCCTTGGGTAGCTCCTTTTCTTTCCACTCTGGTTTGGCTACAATTTTGGTTACTTGTTTAGACTTTTCTTTGTCAGTAGTCTGTGCATGTTTTTTTGGGAATTTTTTGTTTTGCCTTAAACTGTTTGGTTGAGTTCTTCTTCCACGATATCTGTTTGCTGCATATGTGCTTCTACGAGTTTCTTGCAATGTGTCCAAAGTTATGACAGTTATAGCATTCTCTTGCATAATCCATCAAGGGTGAAAAGACATTTCTCTTGGTGAAATTTCTTTGTCCTATATTATAAATGCGGTCTGAAATCTTATGACCGTAAGCATTGCATTTAAAACAATAACCAAAAAAGGAATGATTGAACCTAGGAATTGGTCTTTGCCATTTTGTAGTAGGAGCCACAAATTTTCTTCTCCTTTGATGTGTGACTTTTATGAATCCCTCATTGTCAGCACTCTTCTCGTGCCTAGCACTGTTGCTTTCTTTTGCATGATTCATTTTTCCTTGATCAACCTTGATCTTATCTTCTTTCTTTACTTGTTCTATAGTTATGGCCTTTGATCCACTTGACGATTCTCCTTCGACAAAGCCCAAGCCAAATTTGATGCCCGTAGTCCTCTGACTATTTATAATCTTTTCAAGCTTTGGAGAACTTCCTTCAAGTTTGTGATAGCAACTTAATTTTTTATTCTTTTCTTCTAGCCGCATTCTTAAGACAACAATCTCTTCTTCCAGTTTGCAGCACTCATCTATTTTCATGGTTAATTGAACTTCGAGTTCTTCAGACATTTTCTTAAATTCTTCTATCTGTACTTTCAAACTGCTTATTATGTCATTCGCATCCTCTAGTTTTCTTGAGACCTTTTTATTCTTTTTCCTTTCTATACTCAACTCTTTAAGTGCAGCAACCAACTCTCCTTCTAGATAAACTTCAGCCTCATCCTTACTTTTTGTATCACCTTCTTGTTTTTCTTCTATTTTTGCTTCTTCAAATGCCATGAACAGAGCTTCACCTATTTCTTCTTCAGAATCTTCACCGAGCTATCTTCAGAAGAGCTGACATTCTTGGATATGAAACTTTTCTTTTTGAAATTGCTTTTCCTAAAATTTGGTTTCTTCTTCCAGTCACTTCTTTCTTGGTGTGACCCTTCATCACTTTTGGTTTTCTCATTCATTGGACACTTAGTTGCAAAGTGACCGACCCCTCCACAATTGAAACACTTAAACGGTAACTTTCCTCTATATTTTCCTTTTCCCTTTGTAAGTTTCCGAACAAAGTTGGCTTCCGTTTCATCCGATGTCTCTTCATCCTCAGATTCTTGTTCAGCTTTTGTATTCTTGTGTGCTTTAAAAGCAGCTTCTCTATCTATGGGCTTAGTTTGTCCTATTCTCATTTCGTATGCAGTCAAAGAACCATGCATCTCGTCCATGCTAAAATTATTTAGATCTTTAGCCTCTTCTATTGCAGAAACTTTAGAATTAAATCTTTTGTGAAGAGTTCTAAGTACCTTTTTCATGACAACCGCATCTTCGATTTCTTTGTCGAGTCCTCTGATTGCATTAATGATTCCATTGACTCTCAGCATATAGGCCTCTATGTTCTCATCGTCATTCATTTGTAATGCTTCAAACTGAGCTCGATGAGTTTGCAGCTTGGCTTCCTTGATCTTGTTGTCTCCTTCATGGATGCTCTTCAGTTTGTCCCACATGTCTTTTGCTGATTTACAGACTCATGATCCTTATCGGTTCACTATCTACTAGCCCACACATTATGACATTCTTTGCTTTGGAGTTATTCTCAAACTTCTTCTTCTCGGCAGTATTTTTTGGAGTAGTGGGTATTATGTATCCACTTTCTACTGACTCCCAAATGTCGTATCCTAACGCACTCAGATATGTCTGCATCCTGAGTCTCCAGAATGAGTAATTAGTTCCATTGAACAAAGGAGCTTTGTTTGATGAGAATCCTTCATTACCTGCCATTGTGTTCCTTCCAAGATCACCTTAGCTGATTAAGCTTTGTTCAGGAACCTTGCTCTGATACCAATTGATATTCTCACAATGACACTAAGAGGGGGGGTGAATCAGTGTAGCTATTAAAATTCAAATCTACAACACTTAATGTTGAAGCAAAGAGAACTTAAAAATAGGTAAAGCAATTTTCACAAGAGAGCACACCACAACACACAATGTAACGAGGTTCACCAATTTGGCTACTCCTCAAAAATGACTGCTTGGACTCCAATCCAAATCTAGCCTTTGCAAAACACCAATTTTACAAACACTTTACCAGCACCCATTGGAAGGAGCACCAACCCCTTATTTTTTTGCTTCAACAGATAGGAGCACCAACCCCTAATGCCAAGCACCAACTTGGACTGCAATTCTGAATTATCTTAATGACATAAAAATGCCTTCGTTGTTTACACGACCCTAATTGGTCTGCAATTAATCAAACTCTGCACTCTCTCACGGCTCTGCTTATTTCTCTCTCGGCCCTCTTCTAACCCTCTTTACATAGCAATTTCTCACATACAGCAGCAGCCTTATTCTTCATGCAGACCTACTTTTATATCATATTAGTCTCTATTTTTAACTTCCATATTTACGCATGCAACCCGTAACTGTTCCTTTAATATTCTCTTCTGCCACTTGTCAACTGTAACTTCTTCTTTATGTAACTCCTTTTGTATTTATAGAGTGGGCATTTCGTTAAACACGTTACATGCAACATATACCTCTACCATGATTGTTCGTCTTCTTTTCTATGCATGCATGCATTTTTTGATTCTATTTATGCGACTGTTCGATTTCTTCTTCTTCGATTGTTCTTAAAATAGCTGCATGCTTTTCTTTTGTAATTGCTCCTGTAACTATCGCATTGACTCCAGTTAACTCTTCTTATTTTGGTTGCATGCTTTTCCTCTACAACTGCCCCTTTAACTATTGTTCTGCTTCAGTTAACTATCAGTGATCGTGTTGTTGCGACCTATCGTGAAATCGTGACACTTCTGTCTCTTTATGCTCTTCTCGCCCTTTATCCATGAAAACTCAACATGTCATGAAATCATGACATTTTTTGCCTCCTTGTTCACCTCTTGTCTTGCACCCGTGAAAACTAGACATGTCACGAAATCGTGACACTTTTTGCTTCCTTGCACTTCTCTGCCTTTCGCCCGCGAAAACGAAACATGTCGCGAAATCGTGACACTTTCTCCTTGTGCCTTTTCTGTCTTTCACATTCGAAATCTGCTTTCCTTGTGCCTTTTCATACTTTGGCCCATGAAAACACAACATGTCATAAAATCGTGACACATTCGTTGCCTTGTGCCTTTTCTATCTTTGGCCCGTGAAAACACAAATGTCATGAAATCAGACACATTCGTGCCTTGTACCTTTTTGTCTTTGGCCCGTCGAAAACACAATGTCATGAAATCGTGACACATTCCTGCCTTGCCTTTTCGTCTTTGGCCCGAAAATGGAACATGTCATGAAATCGTGACACTTTTCCTCCTTGGCGCTTTCTCTTCGAACCTGTCATGAAATCCTGACACTTTCTCTCCTTGGCGCTTTCTCTTATTCGTGAAATCGTGACACTTTCTCTCCTTGGCGCTTTCTCTTCGAACCTGTCACAAAATCGTGACACTTTCTCTCCTTGGCGCTTTCTCTTCGAACCTGTCAGTAAATCATGACAACTTTCTCTCCTTGGCACTTTCTCTTCCAACTGTCATGAAATCATGACACTTTCTCTCCTTGGCGCTTTCTCTTCGAACCTATCATGAAATCGTGACACTTTCTCTCCTTGGCACTTTCTCTTCGAACCTGTCATGAAATCATGACACTTTCTCTCCTTGGCGCTTTCTCTTCGAACCTGTCATGAAATCATGATAGTTTTCTTTGCCTGTGCCTTCTCTCCAAACATGTCATGAAATCATGACAGTTTTCTTTGCTTGCGCCTTCTTTCCAAACATGTCACGAAATCATGACAGTTTTCTTACTTGCCTTCTTTGCTTCCAACATGTCATGAAATCGTGACAGTTTTTCTACTTGCCTTCTTCTCCTCCAACATGTCATGAAATCGTGATAGTTTTTCCACTTGGCTTCTTTGCCTCCAACATGTCACGAAATCACGACAGTTTTGCCAACATTTTCTCTCTCCTCCGATATGTCACGAAATCACGACAATTTTGACAGCATTTTCTCTCTCCTCCGAGATGTCGCGAAATCATGACAATTTTGACCGCATTTTCTCTCTCCTTCGAGATGTCGCGAAATCACGACAGAAAACATGTCGCGATATCGCGACAGTTTTCTTACTTGTCTTTTTCTTTGATTTTCTAAATCCGGGCCACTTCTATCTTCTTGGAAATTCATTGTACATGTTCTGACTGACCTCTGAACTCCTATCCACTGCATCAACTGCATCAACTGATCTATCTATCTGTGTTGACAACAATGACAATACTTTTGTTGCACCTTGCTCAACATAGTCATCGTTACAACAATAGCACAATCCACTCACATCATCCCACCAATACACTTCATAAGCATCCCAACAACCACCTAAATTTTTTTGAAAAAAATTCTCTTGGGAATCCTTTCCCTATTAAATTTTTTATGGACCCCTACATAAAGGAGACACCAATCCCCTAATCAATTTCATGGATCTCTATCCATAGGAGAACTCCTTTATCCTCTACTCTAGCTGGTGATATTCTAGAAGAACTGTTGCCCTCATTGCTCTGGCTAATGGATATCTATCCACTAAAGACACCTATCCTCACTGCCCTGGCTAATGGATCTCTATCCACTAGAGACCGTCATCGTCTATACTACATCACATCCAAATATTGCTCTCATCTCTATCTCAAATCATAACTAAAAACATTTCTTCGATCTAGCACAAATATTCTCAATATATATCTCTGGTCTGGAACAAAGCTATCCTTAAATTTACACCAAACTTTATCCTCAAAATTTTACTAAACATAGTCCTTCGGTCTAGCACAAATATATCCTCGATCTCTATCCTCTAATATACACTAAACATAGTCCTTCGATCTAGCACAAATCTATCCTCAATATTTGTCCTCAAGCCTTAACACAAAGCTTGATCCAATCACAAATCAACACTGCTAGATCTACCCCAAACCTTAACTCAAGTTTTGAACAAATCAATCAATAAACTCTGTTCACAAGTCTTCTCAAATACTTGTCTTAAATTTGCCTTGTAATCTTCCACAAAATCTCACACTAATCTATCCACAATTCCTCTCTAGAACTTGTCCAATCTGCTCAAAAAGTCCTCACTATAACTTGTCTAATCTGCTCAACAATTTTTGTCCTCAAAATCTGTATTGTAAGATTCCACAAAAGCTCACACAAATATATTCACAAGTCTTCTCAAAGACTTACCTCAAATCTTCTCAACAAGTCCTCACTAGAACTTATCCAATATCATAGAACATATAGATAATTGTTAGAGACTCAATTTGCTTCACATTCACCATAATGCTCAATTACTTTCAATTTCTCTTTTTACCATAGAAACATATAGATAATTGTTAGAGACTAAATAAGCTTCACATTCATCTATAATCAACCTCTTTCTCAAATCAATTTATAATATAGAACAATTTATTTCATAGAACTTGAACTATCACATCAACACATCCACTTAACTAGGCTCAACCAACTCTACTCAATCACTCACTCAATAAAATAATCCTTACTCACAAACCCTAGTCCAAACTTATGAACATTCACTCAAATGTTTCCAAAAATGCTTATCAACAAATCTCCTTTGGTATTTTAAAATAAAGGCCTCCTTAGGTTTTAGAAAACCTTTTTGATTTTCCCAACCATGGTTTTAATAAAAACCTTTTATTTTGTGCTTCACATAATATTTAAAAATAAAAATTATGAAGCTCTTTGGCCACCAACCTTTTGTATTACTCCTTTTGACATTTTGACATAAATGACAATTCATCCTTGACATCAATGACAACTTCATCTACTCAAAATATCCAACAATATTCCCCTTTGTCATTGATGGTAACACAATTATCTTTTCAAATTTTCTTAACCTATTTCTGTCTTGCTCCCCCTGACTCAATGCTCTCTTCTTAAATCAAATATCTCCCCCTTACTTAAATCTCTCCCCTTTACTTAAATATCTCTCCCTTTGACATCAATGGAAAAGGGTCACCTTTGGGGCTCGGGGCTAAGAATGAGTTTCTTAACTTAGCCCCTCCCCCACCTCCTCTTGAGGTGGTTAATTCTGGTGTGGGAGTATTACTCCCAATTTTTCTCTAAGGTACTCAAATTTTTTCTTTGAAAGTGGCTTAGTGAACATATCTACTATCTGCTCCTTTGTAGTAACATATTCCAACCTGACTTGTTTATCTATCACCTATTCTCTCAGAAAATGATACCTGATCAAAATGTGCTTTGTCCTAGAGTGCATCACTGGATTCTTTGAGATACTTATCACACTTGCATTATCACATACTATGGGGATAGGATGATCATGTTTTATCTTGAAGTCTTCTAGAGTTCACTTAATCCATAAAACTTGTGTATAATTGGCTACTACCATGATATATTTTTCTTCAATTGTAGATAAGGATACTAACATTTGCTTCTTCCTTAGCCAAGAGACTAAACAGTCTCCAAGAAAGAATGCTCCTCCACTTGTGATTTTTTTGTCATTAATGATACTAGCCCAATCTGCATTTGTATATGATGTGAGTGTGAAACTATCACTTTTGGATACCAGAGCCCAAAATCCATAGTCCCTTTTAGATACCTAAGAATTCTCTTTACTGCTACCACATGTGTTTCCTTAGGTGCTTCCTAAAACCTTACCACTAATCCCACTGATTGCACTATGTCTGGTCTTGTAGCTGTAACATACAACAAGCTGCAAATCATATATCTATATAGTCTTTGATCTACCTCTAGGGATTCATTATCCTTACTTAACTTGCATCCTATAACCATGGGAGTACTTACTAGTTTGCAATCTTCTAATATGAATTTCTTTAGAATCTCTTTTATATACTTGGTTTGTGAAATAAATACTCCTTTCTCTGATTCTAAAATCTGAAGTCCAAGAAAGAAGGACAACTCACCAAGCATAGACGTCTCAAATTCATTATGCATGTTCTTTACAAATTCTTTACACATATTATCATTGTTTCCCCTAAAAATGATGTCATCAACATAAACAACCACAACTAGCAGATTATTACGTTCATTTTTTATGCATAATTTATTGTATGCTATTCCTTTTATGAATCTCTATTCCTGAAGATACTTATCCAATATTGAGTACCATGCTCTAGGAGCCTGCTTTAGACCATACATTTTCTTTTTCAATCTGCATACATGATCTAGTTTATCTATTAATATAAATCCCTCTGGCTATTCAATATAGACTTATTCTTTTATAACACCATTTAGAAATGCTGACTTAACATCCATATGATATACCTTGAAGTTTTTAAAACTTGAGAAGGCTAAAAACATTCTTATAGCTTCAAGTCATGCAACTGGATAAAATTTCTCATCAAATTCAATTCCCTCTACATGTGCATAACCTTTGCATACTAATCTTGCTTTATTCCTTACTACCTATCCATATTCATTTAGCTTATTTCTAAATACCCATTTTGTACTGATCACATTCTTGTCCTTTAATCATGGATCAAGTTCTCAAGTCTTTATTTTCTCTATCTAATCTAATTTCTCATCCATTACCTTAATCCATAATTTATCTCCACTTTCCTGATTGAAGTCCTTTGGCTCAATATTAGATAGCAAAGAAAAATTTACTTGTTGATATGGTGTTATTATCCTTCTCCTTGTTTGCATTTCATCTGGATTTCCAATTATTAGATCTTTTGTATGATGCTTTTATATATATATATATATATATATATATATATATATATATAGTATGGAGTTTTAGGAATAGGTCTTTGTGTTTATTCTTCTTCATCATATGATTCCTCACGAAAATCTTCTTGAAAACTTCCATATTCCTGATACACAATTTGCTAAACTGGTTCTCTTGAATCTATATTCTCATAAATTGTTACATTTATACTTTCTACAATAGTGTGTATTCTCTTATTGAAGCATTTATAGGCTTTACTCTTAGAGGAATAACCAAGAAAAATTCCCTCATCACATCTTGGGTCATACTTGCATAAGTTTTGATCTTCTCCTCTTATGTAGCACTTGCTTCCAAAAACCTTGAGGTGTTTTATAGTGGTCGGTCTTCCTTTCCAAATCTCATATGGATTCTTGTGATGGTTTACCCTCATTTGAGCCCTAGTGATTATGTATACTACTGTGTTGACTGCTTCCCTCTAAAATCCATCTGAAATTTTGGATTCATTTAACATAGCTCTAGCCATATTCTCAATAGTCCTACTTTTCCTTTCAACTACTCTATTTTGTTGAGGATTTCTTGCTGCTGAGTATTCTCTATTGATCCCATGTTGTTAACAAAACTCTACAAATTCATTTGAGGTAAATTCTCTTCCTCTATTAGATCTCAAACACTTAATCATCTTTTCGGTTTCATTTTCAACAAATTCCTTAAATACTTTAAATTTTTCAAATGCATCTGACTTCTCTTTCGTGAAAGCTACCCAAACCATTTTGGAGTAATCATCTATAAACAATATAAAGTAACTCTCACCCCGAATACTTTGTATTCTGGTAGGACCACATATATTAGTATGTATTATACTTAATGGCTTAGATGACATATATCCCTTTGACTTAAATATTTTCTAGTTAGATTTCCATGTTGACAAGGTGCACAGATTGTGTTTTGTGGTCTTTTTAGCTTGGGTAAATCTCTGACAACCTGCTTATTGCTTATGTTGACTATGTTGTCAAAATTTAAATGACCCAATATTCTATGCCACAACCAAATATCATCTTCTTTTGATATAAATCACTTCTCCCCTTTGATCTCATTAAGCATGTAGAGATTGTTTGGCGTTCTTCTTGCATTTGCAATGACTTTTCCAATTTTTGATTTTCTTATTTCACACCTATCTGGGTGAAATGTAACCATATGACCTTGATCACAAAGTTGAATTATACTTAGCAGATTATGTTTTAACCCTTTAACATACATAACATTTTATTTTCTTGTTTTCCCATTATCTAAACTCAGAGTTCCTCTTCCACCAATCTTTGTTGATCCATTATCACCAAAACTTATTAATCCTCTATTGGTTTATTTTAGTATAATGAATTTTTATTTGTCTCATGTCATGTGTCTAGAGAAACCACTATCAATATACCATTCTTCTTATTTATCCTAAGCATGAAGGGTTGTTTGAACTAACATTGATCTAACCTGTATCGCTCCAAATTTTTTGCATCCCTACCTTCAGGCTATTGGATCCACGCCCGGAAGGAGGATGGGAAAAGGATGGTGCGGTACCTCGGACGAGAGGACTTCACGAAGGTCCCGCATCTCAAGGGAGGTGTATTTTGGTGATTTTTCGATGGATGGTGGGTTCACCAGGAAACATTTGGCAATAGTTTCCACGCCTAGGTTTTGGGAATGAGTTTTGATGAGTTCGTTTTATTTTTAAACATTCATCCTAGGTTTGGCCGAATTATTCTAACTTAAACTACATGAAAATGCAATTTAAATAAATACAGCAAACAGAAAAGAAAGCAGAAATAGAGAATTTGCAGGAGGCCAATGAAGATTACCTGATCCGGAAGTCTGATGAAGTTTCTGATTACTTGTAGCAGTCTGGATCGTCTGCAATTCAACAGAATCGCCTTCAATTTGATAAAATCATCTAAACTGACAGGATCGTCTACAATCTGACGAATTCGTCAGACGAATTCATCAGAGACCTACAAAACAGCAAACAAATGCAAAATACAAGAAATTCTATTTTGTAAATAGGGGCAAACTATATGAAAAAGTAATATGAGTATTGAACAATATACAAGAACAAAAGTAAATGCAAATGACTATGTTTAGATAGCAGAATATGATCTTAATATGCAAACTAGATAAAATGGGTGAACTCCAGATGCAATATAGTATAAAAACTGAATAGACAATCTAATTTATAGCATAAAATGACAGATAAAAGAGAAAGAAGAGCAAACTCCAAGCATTGATTGCCTCGATGTGTGCTACAGTCGAAATCATCTCGCATCAGAACGAGATCGTCCCTAATTTGACGAGATCGCCTCCGATCTTGACAGGTTCGTCGGCTGCGATAGGTGCTGGCTCCGGCTAAAAACCAGTGGTGTACCTGCAATAAAATTAATATAGGACTAGTGCAAGAGCAAATTTGAAGTGTTTTAGAGCATAGGGAGTTGATTTACATAAAAATTCAGCTAGGGGTTGGGGAAGGAAAAGTTTTAGAGTTAAATAGGCATAGGATAGTTGTTGGGAGGTTGGAGATCATCCCAATTTGGGAGATCTCTCAACGGGGGAAGGGTCCCAACGGCGCAGACACGCTTCTGCCCGGATTGGAGACCCATTGGAACGGATTCCAACTATGCAAATTCGGTTTTGCGACAAAATCGTTTGGACGTTCTAGTCCAGACGAAATCGTCAAATATGGGGCGATATCGTCTGATCGAAGACGATATCGTCAAACGGTCAAAACAACTGCTAAAAATGGCACGAAAAAAGAGGAAACGGGTTTCTCGGCGGTTAACGGGCGGTTTGGGAGGTTAAATTTGAATTTAAATTTATTTACTAAGGTGAATGTAATTATTCCAATTTTATTGCGCCAATTTTAGGGTGCTACATTTTGCCCCCTCTTTAGCGAATTTTCCGAAGAAAATGCGTTAAAGATGAGTTCTTCTCGATCTACGAGAAAGCAAAAAATTATTCCCATTTTTAGACGACGATTCTTGGTCGAATCGTACGACAACTTACTATGGTGCCCCCTCCATGTTTTTACCCAAATCGAACGTTTGAGGTAAAAACGCGGAAAAGCAAAAATTATTTGTGAATTATTTTGAATAAAATTAAGAAAAATAGGGTAAAACCCTAATTCATTGTTACTGTTCATTTTACTGTTTTTAGAGCTCTGGAGCAAAAATGGTAGAGACAGCGCACAGATCTGCAGAGGTCCGCCGCGGTCTACGGGTAGGGGTTTAAACTTAGTTTAGATTGATTTAATTTGAATTTACATGCTTTGTAAATGAATTTTAGGATGAATTTTGAGCATCGCGGCCATTTTTGGCCATCGACGTCGTCCAAACGAAATCGTCCCTAGTTCGACGAAATCGTCTCAAGTTCGTTAATTTCGCCCAAGGATGAAATCGGCGAAAAAGGGATGATTTCGTCAAATTAGAGACGATTTCGACACGTGAAATCGGAGACGATTTTGCTCAAATTTCGGACGATATCGGCCAATAGTGGGCGATATCATCAATTGCAAAAATTTGATCTTTAAGTTGCATTATTGATTGCTAAAATTGTTATTAATGATTGTTTGTTGTTTTGATTGTTTATGCTTGCAGAGAGGATTACTAAAGAGCGAGAGAGTGGAAATACGGCGGATTGAGAGACGACTTGGCTGCTCTCACCCAAGCAGAGCGAGGATCTCGCTGGCACGAGCCGGCTTGCGGCATGTGGCGAGAGATGCCGTAGGTTTCTCTCGACATGGGGCTACCGACGACCCTAGCAGAGAGGTGGTACCCGGGCTCTTCATGCTTCCGGTTACCGATAGGGGAGATGACTCCCACACTAGAGGATCTATGGAGGATTCTTAGAATCCCCATACAAGGGAGGATGATCACACCTACATAAAATCAGGGCCACGCGATGGGACGACTCTACGGTGACCCGAGCTTCGCCCTGGAGAAGGGCGAAGTGAACATCGAGGCACTGTGCCAGATGCCTGGGGCATCTACACTGACACGAGTTTTGGCTAGGGTGGTTGGTGGACTTCTGCTGTGCCACCAGAGTGGATGCAGGGTACCATGGATGCTGGCAGATGTGATCTGCAACATGCGTGACCATGGCTACAGATTTTCTTGGGGTAGCTTTGTTCTATGCCGATTATACAGGATCCTTTATGGGGTCATGTACAAGGGCGGGCGATGTTTGGTCATGACATCGCTCCTACAGGTTTGGTGCTGGGAGAACATTGCGGTGCGGAGGCCGGTAGGGCTTCCACTGATAGGGGTTGACGGGGAGAGGCCCCGAGTCTTCTACTGGTGGCTCCGAAGAGGGACACAGCAACGGATCGACCTGTCGGTGTCTCGGAGACTACTGGATGACTTTGTCCCAGACCAGATCACCTGGAGGCCATGGAGGCAGCATCCATGGTGGGCAGAGGACGCACAAGAGCTGGCTGGCATTAGGCAAGTTTGCTGGCTACGGATGGAGAGGGGAGAGGTGGAGCTCCACCGCTACGACCGAGTTTTGCGATAGTTCGGTCTACAGCGAGGGATCCCATCTCTCAGGGATTATGAGTTTTCTCGGACTGTCTGGGATAACACCATAGTTAGCGGGGCTCCAGATATGCAGCGATTCTAGAGTCAGGACGTGGACGATGCCCCCATTTAGCCAGTGGATGGGGAAGATGTAGGGGTAGCCGATGGCTACGATGCCTGGTACGTAGGCATCCGCCCTCCTCGGATGATGAGGGCTCAGGGACCGATCCATGCAATTGTGCGTCAGATAGGGAGGCGATGCCAGGAAATGATAGAGGCAGCCCAAGGTCACGGCAGAGGAGAGCATAGGAGGCCATAGGCACAGGAGAGGCCGCGGCAGAGGGAGAGGGAGAGGAGGGAGGCGAGACCCCCATCTCCACAGAGGCCACCATCGCCCGATAAGGGCAAGGGCATGGACATAGGCGAGAGTAGCGAGATGGCTACTCTCCGGGTAGAGAGAGATCATCTACGAGCTCAGGTGCAGATGTTACAGGATGCAGCTACACAGCACTAGGCTGAGGTGTCGCAACTACGAGACGAGAATGCTCATCTCAGGGCACGAGGCGGGGGGGTGAGCACTCAGGAGCTGATGCGGTCGGTTTCTCAGACCGCATTCTATCAGGCTCTATACTACCAGGTGGTGCCAGAGGGCCAAAGGATACAGGTGTCACCTGCCATAGCAGATCCTATCAGGACAGGGTCGACGAGGAGCTCATCCTGGTCAACGACGAGGACTCGCAGTACCACACATACTATGATGGGACCACCTCGTCCTCCACAGGGTGGGGGAGGAGATGATGCCGAGAGCTCTAGAGGCTCTCGAGGCTAGAGGGTGGGATACTGCTACTGATATTGTATTATACTTGTATTGATAGAGGATTGAGTATGCCGAGGTACAGATTGTGGCATACCAATCCAGTTTTGGATGATGTATATATTTTGTTGATATATATAGATGAAATATTTTTTTTGATCATATGAATTGTCTTATGTGATGCTTATGATGCTTTTTATGTTTGATTGATTGATTGAGTTGATTGATGTAATGATTTTATTGATGATTCATGTAATTATGTCGTTTTGGAAAATATTATAACTTGGATGTCATGCTTTAAATATTTTAAATGAAATAATCTGATGTAACAAATTGATTGGTTGTAATGAAATGTGATAAAAATAAAAAGATATTTCTAACAATAATTTCAAAGGACATTGTCGCTATTATAGACCATTTCATGGAGTCGTTGCTCACTCGGTCGTCAAGCTAGTCCCAGGATAGAAATATTGTTAAAAGAAAAGAGTGTTTAAGAGACTGTCTTAAGACTTTGTTGTGATGATGCAAATGATGATGATGATGGTTTGCTTTCAGATTTCCATGAAAATATTACGCATGAAATATTGTGAAATGATTTTTGCTAGGCATAAATTCCTAAGTGTGATAAAAATTGTTGAATAATTCCTTAAGAATTATACCATCATTGCAAAATGCAAAGGTTGACATAATGATATGAAATAATAAAAATGTGTTTGCTTTTGAAAAGCATAATTTGTAAAAAAAATGAAGTCATATGTTTTGTATGATCTTTGATAAATCAGGAAATAAAATTGTTACAATGGTTTGCGCTAGGCATAGAATATGTAGGTATAGACTTATACCATCATCGCGAAGATCAAATAAAGGATAGTTTTATTGCATGATTAATTTTTGATGAACAGAAAATATGATAATGAGGACTTGCGCTAAGCATAAAATTCCAATTTTGGTTTTGAAACTATACCATCGTTGCGAAAGTCGATAAGATATATATGATATGTTTTGATTGAAATTTTTGATTTTTTCTATTATATAGTTATCTTTGTGGTAAATAATTGTACTTGGTTTATTCCAAACAAGTTTGCAAAAATAATATTTCAAAGTATTTTGAAGATAAAAAGTTAGATTTATAAGGAATCCCATGTGCATAAGTGAATTCATTGCCAATCTTGATTTATCATAATGATAGACAAAATCTCTCAAATACAAATGTGTGTGCAATTGCATTGTTCATTTACCAGTTTTGAGCAAGATACTATGATACAAGTGATTTGAAGAAACCAAATAAGTGTTCATTAACCATGATGTAGATGCATATAAACATACTAGGCTACTATGTAGATCGGATTATCAAGAGCTAGCTAATCCATAAGTAGACATAGGTCTGTACAAAAGAAAGTCGCTAATGTGACAGACATATCGCCACGCTAGGAGTTACCCAAAGCCAAGCAGGTTGGGCACAAACCACCTGTTATGGGGCTTACCTCACAGTTTTTGAATAATTGGGAATTCTAGGGATTCAAGCTCATTCACCCTTCTTTTATTTTCAAAGGGTAGGGAAAGGGATTTTATTGCTTTTCTTGCTTTCTTTTGAACTTTGCTTATTTTTCTTTTTGTATTTCTTTTGCTTGATAATGCTTGGAACATTGCTTGACATAACATTTTTCTTTTCTCTTTTTCTTGAATTTTTCTTTTCTTTTTCTTTTTCTAGGGATACTTGCTCAGATTAGCTGTAGAGCAAGGGATTTTTATTCTGGGTAGGGGTGAGCTTTTCCTTTTGCCAATTCTCAAATATTTTAGACCATGTGCATGATAGGATAGCAAGGGAAACTTTTCACTCAAGAAATCAGTTCTACTATGTAGCAAAACATGGAAATTACAAATATAATCATTTTATTGTGAAAAGATGTGCTTGGTTTAAGTAAATAACAAGATCAATTCTCTATGCTCAAACTTTATTTAATTGAATTTTGTGAACTTTGATATAAGAGAGATTAGTAATCATGCGAGATAAAATCAAGATATTTATTGTGTGAGTGTGCAAGTGAGGGATGCCAAATAAATGCTAGTTTTATCCAAAATAAGTTGAAACATATAATTGCAATAATTGTAAGAAAATAATGATTTTGAGAAAGTTTTGAGAATGTTGACTCTCTCTTTATTCCGTATATTGTTTTGGTTTCGAAAGAGTCAAGCATATAGTTGTTTTTGGATTTTTATGTTGATTTTTGTTTTGGAGCAAAAGGAACTTTACAAGTGCTTTAAATAAATGCAATAAATATTTTTGAAGATTTTTGAAGATTTTATGAATGTTTTTGAGGTTTTTGAATAAATTGAAAGAAATACAAGATAATGATTTTGAACAAATATATACATGGATGAAATAATCAAATTTATGCATAATAACGTTTGAGATGTAAAATATTCATGGGTTCTTTAAGTTCTTTACCATCTAAGGTAGATAATTTATATGCTCCTGATTCAAATTTTGCAGTAATGATGTACGGTCCAAGCCAGTTGGGCTCAAATTTACCTTTAAGGTCCTTAGTTGCATTAGTATTTTTTTTGAAGATTTTGAGGATTTTGATTTTTTGTATTTTGATTTTAATTTATGAATTGAAATTGGTGGTATATACAAGATGATCTATATACACTATACAAGGTTATTTGAGTATAGCATGTCTAAGGTTGCTTCAAAATCAAAGGAGGTTTTGAAGGATAATCTGGTCAAGGTGAAGGTAAGAACAAAAGGTGATGAATAAAAGGTAGCGATAACAAAAGCTTTGTTATAATGTAAAATAATGTAGCGAAAGATTTGACTTTTATATGTGGAAAATTAATCATGTTACAAAATAAAATATCAAAGAGATAAGAAGGTTCTTCATTTTTATCACTATATTCCAAATCTTGATAAGATGGAGGGAGTATATATAAAATATATGCATGGGTGTTATTTGGTAAACAAAGATGATCATATATGGATAAAGAAAAGTGATGGATAGAAGATAATTGTGATAATAGAGAATGTATAGAACTTGATGTTTCAACCGTTAAATATTCTTCAAATGGTGTTGGGTCACCATGTATGGTAATAATTTCATTTGCAGGTTCAAACTTCAAACATTGGTGAAGAGTGGAAGGGAAAACCCTTATCGTATGAATCCAAAGACTCTGGAGAAATAGGTTGTAAGGTGAAGGACAATATCCTACATAAAACAAGGTATCCAGGATCTTGGATCCAATATTAAAGGGAAGAATTATAATACCTTGAGCTTCTTGAATTTCATTGTTAAAAGATTTTATAAGAACATTTGATTCATTAAGATCTTCTTCCTTTAATTCGAGTTGTTGGAATAATTGATAAGTGCATAAATTAATAGAGGAGTCATTAGCTACCATGATAGTTTTAATAGGTGTTTCTTTACTAGATCTTGTAATGTAAAGATAGGAGTCTTCTTGTGGCGTAGAGGAAGGAATATCCTCATCATAGAATGAAATATGGTTAACCTCAAAAGGGTTTACACCATTAATTATGTTCTTAGAGAAAATATGATGAGGAACAAATTGTTGGCTAGGTATTTTGAACAAAATTTCCTTGTGATAAATTTGTAATACCTCTAAAAGGGATATATTTGCTTGAGGAGTAATCACTTGTTGTTGGTTATCAAAGTGGATTTCAGATTGAGATTTTGATTCTAAAGATGAGCTTTCTTTGCTTACATTCCATTTTGGATCATTCTCTAGAGCCCAAGATAGTGTTGAAGGTTGGTCAAATGAGGAATCCATCTCTTGAATATCAGATTGAGTTGATTGAACTTGAGGTTGCTCATTTGTAGTTTTTGTTACAATATTAATAATATCATCATGATGGGACACATTAACATGCAATATTTGATTGGTTTCTTGTTGTTGATAGTTGAATAGGGGTTCTTGGGAGATCCCCATGTCTTGATTGATTATTGGTATTTTTTGTTTAGGAGTTTGATTGTTTGCTAGAGACTTATAATTAGTTGTAGATTGTAATTCTTTTATATTAAAAAGACCCTTATCAATCAAATCTTGAATTGCACATCTTAAATCTTTACAATTTTGTGTCATATGTCCATCTACTCTATGATATTCACAATGTAGCTCAGGTTTAAACCAATCTACGTGGTATCCAGGTTGTCTTATGGAAGGGAGTTCAATCTTATTTGTGTCAAGTAAATACTTGAGAATTATATCCATTGGTTGATTGAGCTTAGTAAATTTACGTGATGAAGGTTTTTGAGAGGTTTTTGATAAATGCCTTAGGAATTTAGTCATAAAAGGACCTAATGGTTTCTCACCTCTGTTTTCTTTATTATGGGTAGAATGATGATAGGAAGATTGTGAAGTATGATGTGAGTGCATAGTAGGATTGGAAGAATAAGTATTTTCTTGTTGAAATGGATGTGTTGTATTGAAAGAAGAATATTGAAAATATGAAGGAGGATTATATATGGGTTGATAGACATGATATGGATATATGGGAGAATAGATAATATCATTATGAAGAGGATTTGAAAAGGGATTTTCCTGTTGGGTTATGGATGAAAACTGAGAAAAGTGTGGTGGAGGTGATGTTGAATAGGGATGAGGTTGGTTATAATCAACAAATGTATTTGGCTGAATTCTTCCAACATTATTGATGGACTCATATTGATTTGAGTAAAAACTCATGGTCTCTTTAGTACATCTAAAAGTGATATTTAGCATCTACTATTTAAAGTTGAATATAAAACATACAAACTTGAAATGATGATTTTGTTTTTGTTTTTCTTGTATATATATATATATATATATATATATATATATATATATATATATATATATATATTTTGTTTTTTGTTTTCAAAAGGTTTACAATGCATTCACGTCGGGTTCACCAAAATGTATCGCTCCAAATTTTTCGCATCCCTACCTTCAGGCTATTGGATCTGCGCCCAGAAGGAGGATGGGAAAAGGATGGTGCGGTACCTCGGACGAGAGGACTTCACGAAGGTCCCGCCTCTCAAGGGAGGTGTATTTTGGTGATTTTTAGATGGATGGTGGGTTCACCAGGAAACATTTGGCGATAGTTTCCACGCCTAGGTTTTGGGAATGAGTTTTGATGAGTTAGTTTTATTTTTAAACATTCATCCTAGGTTTGGCCGAATGATTCTAACTTAAACTACATGAAAATGCAATTTAAATGAATACACCAAACAGAAAAGAAAGTAGAAATAGAGAATTTGTAGGAGGCCAATGAAGATTACCTGATCCAAAAGTCTGATGAAGTTTTTGATTACTTGTAGCAGTCTGGATCGTCTGCAATTCAACAGAATCGCCTTCAATTTGATAAAATCATTTAAACTGACAGGATCGTCTGCAATCTGACGAATTCGTCAGACGAATTCTTCAGAGACCTGCAAAATAGCAAACAGATGCGAAATACAAGAAATTATATTTTGTAAACAGGGGCAAACTATATGAAAAAGTAATATGAGTATTGAACAATATACAATAACAAAAGTAAATGCAAATCACTATGTTTAGATAGCAGAATATGATCTTAATATGCAAACTAGATAAAATGGGTGAACTCCAGATGCAATATAGTATAAAAACTGAATAGACAATCTAATTTATAGCATAAAATGATAGATAAAAGAGAAAGAAGAGCAAACTCCAAGCATTGATTACCTCGATGTGTGCTGCAGTAGAAATCGTCTCGCATCAGAACGAGATCATCCCTAATTTGACGAGATCGCCTCCGATCTTGACAGGTTCGTCGGCTGCGATAGGTGCTGGCTCCGACTGAAAACCAGTGGTGTACCTGCAATAAAATTAATATAGGACTAGTGCAAGAGCAAATTTGAAGTGTTTTAGCGCATAGGGAGTTGATTTACATAAAAATTCAGCCAGGGGTTGGGGAAGGAAAATTTTTAGAGTTAAATAGGCATAGGATAGTTGTTGGGAGGTTGGAGATCATCCCAATTTGGGAGATCTCTCAACGGGGGAAGGGTCCCAACGGCGCAGACACGCTTCTGCCCGAATTGGAGACCCGTTGGAATGGATTCCAACTATGCAAATTCATTTTTGTGACAAAATCATCTGGACGTTCTAGTCCAGACGAAATCGTCTAATCTGGGGCGATATCGTCTGATCGGAGACGATATCGTCAAATGGTCAAAACAACTGCTAAAAATGGCACGAAAAAAAGAGGAAACGGGTTTCTCGGTGGTTAACGGGCGGTTTGGGAGGTTAAATTTGAATTTAAATTTATTTACTAAGGTGAATGTAATTATTCCAATTTTACTGCGCCAATTTTAGGGTGCTACATAACCTTTATATTTTCCCTTTCATCTTTCCTAGTTGTTGAATTTTGAATTCAATTACTAGACTTAGGAAGTATCATTTTACACCATCTAGCCTTGTGCCCAAAATTATTGTATTTGTAACATATAATATCATTATCCATAAGATTTGCAAAAGAATTGAAATTTCTATTGACATTATTTCTTGCATAACCAATATAGTGTACAACTCTATGACCATATTTGTTACAATAAAAACAATGACCATGGAAGAAATTATGTAACTTTTTTGGATGCCTTTGAGATTTTGGTTGAGTTCTTATCCTTTTCTGATTAACTTTTATCCAAGGTTCTTATTTTATTTCTTCCTTTCTGATGTATTTTTCTCTTGCATTATCCTTTGCTTGCCTATATTTTGAATTTTCTACTTCTTGAATACTTGACTCCTCTTTCTATTTCGCATACTCTATATCTTGTAGTACCTTGGTCCTTTCAACTTCATTTCTTAGATAAAAAATTTATGCTTCCAATATTTCACAGTCTTTTTCTCTTTCTCTTAACAGATCTATCATATCCTGCTCAATTTTATTTTCCTCTTCTACATCTATCTTGATTTCTATGAGACTTTGTAGGAGTTCCATCCTTGCTTCTTCATCCTCTTGAATTTGTTCCTTCAAGCTTGATTTTTTCTCTCTAATTCTTTCCAAATTTTTGAGAGCAGTAAATAATTCCTCTTTTATATCAAACATGGTATCTGCTTCATTTTTTTTAATTCATGTGTGTTGTTGATAGATCCTACTCCAAGTTGTTAGTCTTTTTATGGAGAGACCCATTCTGATACCAATTTAAGAACATGTTCTTATATTGAGATGGGGCTGAATAGTAGAAGATAAAACTTTTTGCTTTTTAATCCATATGACACCATAAATAATATTAAAGCAATAAACATCACACAAAGCATCACACACATGAGAGACATGATTTAATGTGGTTCACCCAATGTGGGCTACTCCAAGGAGAAAATATTCCTTATAAAATTTTCTCAAATAAATTATCTTGGGAATCCTTTCCCTATTACAATGTTTATGGACCCCTATCCAAAGGAGAAACCAATCCCCTAATCAATTTCATGTATCTCCATCTATAGGAGAACTCCTTTCTCCTCTACTTTGGCTGATGATATTCTATAAGAACTATTACCCCCACTACTCTAGCTAATGGATATTTATCCACTGAAGACACGTATCCTCACTGCCTTAGCTAATGGATCTCTATCCATTGGAGACTATTGTCCTCTATACTCTATCACCTCCATAGCTTACTCTAAGATCTATCTCAAATCTGCACTAAACACAGTCCTTCAGTCTAGCACAAATTTTCTCAATATCTGTCTCTGGTCTGGCACAAACCTATCCTCAAATATGCACCAAACTCTATCCTCAAAGCTATACTAAAAATAGTCCTTTGGTCTAGCACAAATATATCCTTAATATCTTTCCTCTGATCTACACTAAACACAATCCTTCATTCTAGCATAAATCTATCCTTAATATCTATCCTCAAGCCTTAACACAAATCTTGATCCAATCACAAATCAACACTGCTAGATCTACCTCAAACCTTAACTCAAGGTTTGAAAAAATCAATCAATCAACTCTATTCACAAGTCTTCTCAAATACTTATCTCAAATTTGCCTTGTAAGCTTCCACAAAATCTCACACTAATCAGTCCACAAGTCCTCTCTAGAACTTGTCCAATCTGCTCAACAAGTCTTCACTAGAACTTGTCTAATCTGCTCAACAATTTTTATCCTCAAACTTTGTATTGTAAGCTTCCACAAAAGCTCACACAAATCTATTCACAAGTCTTCTCAAATACTTACCTCAAATCTACTCAAAAAGTCCTCACTAGAACTTGTCCAATTTCATAGAAATATATAGAGAATTGTTAGAGACTCAATATGCTTCGCATTCACCACAATGCTCAATTACTTTCAATTTCTCTTTTTACCATAGAAATATATAGAGAATTGTTAGAGACTCAATATGCTTCACATTCATCAACACTCAACCTCTTTCTCAAATCAATTCAAAATATAGAACAATTTTTTTCATAGAACTTGAACTATCACATCAACACATCCACTTGACTAGGCTCAACCAACTCTACTCAATCACTCACTCAATGAAATAATCCTTGCTCACAAACGCTAGTCCAAACTTATGAACATTCACTCAAATGTTTCCAACAATGCTTATCAACTAATCTCACATAACAATGATACTCATGATCTTTGCAAACCCTATTTCAAGTTCCTCACTCAACCAATCACTTCAACAACAATGTTTATCAAACAAGGTTTTATCAACAACTCATATTCCAAAAAAAATCCTTTTCACTCCATCTTAGCATTCACAACATTCAACAACCATTCAATAGAAATATTTTCCCATACCTACATGTCCAACATCTTCATCACTTCCTCCACCTACATTCCTCTCTTCTAAGATGTACATTATGTCATCTTCCACTCCACTTTTACCTACATCTACTTCCACATTTCATATTCATCCACCTATTCCATTTCAAGCTCTCCCTTCCATTCCTCTCTCTACTTATAATCCACTATATCCATATTATCTCGCTAATCCCCCATGCTATTCAATCCAACCCAAATTTTCCATTCATTGCTTATTTGGTCCAGTGTAACTACCATATTTTGGCATATCATATCATCATACACCTTCATCCTGTATTCAAATACCACTTCCTCCACCACACTCTACTATACCTATAATATTTACGTCACCTCCTTCCTGGTCTTCCACACCGATCATGCAACCATCGTAGCAGGTTTTGGTGCAGCAAGTATATTCTCCACAGGCACAATATTACCGTTCATAGTAGATATCTTTCCCATCATAGATTCTCCCATTTGCTTCTATGTTTCATGATATTTAGTAATCGCATCTGCAAGAATAGTTTTAGTATACTCCCCTTTCACAATGGAATAAATAGTAGCTACAATACCCTCCCCATTCTTAGTCTTCCACTGTTTCATCACAATTCATCACACCCCCATCACCTGAACTCCAACTCTTACAAGAATAAATTAAGATGTTGAACCTTTGCACGACTGGTTATAGGCCCTAGAAACCCACATATAATGAGTTGTGCAACGAACTCATTTATCCTTTAGTTCTCATTCCTCCTTACCCATACCATTTTGAGTTTTCAAAATAAATAGGATCCTTGAGAACATATCAATAATTATCACTTCACATGGTACCAGCTCTACGGTAGTGATCCCCTCATGTTGCATACTTTCACTCTCTCACTTGGGGGACAAGCCCTCGATTGGTACAACATGCTCTCATGCCAAGCTTGTTCATGTTCGAACAATTGGCTAACTCATTTCTAGAACATTTATCCATCAACATCAAGAAGAAGATGAAAAATTTTGATGTTTACGCCTTGCAATAGGCTAATGATAAACCTATCATGGATTTTTTTTCTTTATGGATATAGGTAATCCATGACCTAGCTCATAACCTTCCATCTGTCGAACCCATCACACTAATTGTCAAAGGATATCACAAACACATTTCTATGCCTTTGCAACTTCATCAAAGTTGCACATTTGATGAATCTAATACTTAAGCAAATATCATCAAGGACATCAAAGTACAATCTAGAAAAATCAAACTTCGGTAGAAGCCATCTTACACTTCAAATTTTTGCTTCAATCACAATACACCTAATCAACCTTTTTTCAAACTACTACAAACTAATCAAGTGGTAGTGGCCTCTCTAGCCTCTTTATCGATCTCATGACCCCATCCTCCATAATAATAGATGTTTCAAACTAATACACGTCCTCCATATAATCTACAACAAGCTCATGGTCTTCATCCTCAACCCCACGATGTAATTGGACTCCACTATATAAGCCTCCACCAGCTTCATTCCAAACATTGCTTGATGTTGGCCATGTCACATTACCATATGTTAGACCCATAGACCCGAATCAACCCAAATCTCATAGGCTCAATGAATATATCTTATATGCTTACCATCGACAACACAACCATGATGTAGGGTCTTGTCACTCCTTTCACGGCTTGGTACAAGATCTTATCAATCGGGGTACTATCCAAGTTTTGAACTCTCTCATGCCATAAAATCAAACTTTGTGTATTTATCAAAACCCATTACCTAAACATGGGGGAACAAATCCCCAAGGATCCCAATCCAATCAACAAATCCAATCAAGGTAGGTCAAAAATTTCCACCATGATCCTCCTTCATGCAGAGTGGTTGTCTTGATTAACCTCACTACTCATACTCATCGCTATCTACCATGTCAAGATGTGTCTATCACTTCACCTCCATCACCATTCACTTCTCCTCACTCACCGATAGCATAGAATGTTTCACCACCTCTACCACATAATATCATCACTATTCATGGTAGTCTCACACATCAGTTTCACAATGATCTAGCTATTTTGTCCATTTTTACCTTTTACAGTAATCCCACCCTCATCATGAGGCATTAAACAATATTCTTTACTCAATCGAACTCGAAATCCATGACACAAATGCATTTATAATTTTTTTTTAGAACATCCCTAACTGCATGTAACCTTTGATTAGTTTTCATGACCACGAGATTACTGAGCTTGTGGGCGAGGGAGTTGACCCTCCACTACATATCCAAGAAACCATCAATGACATTATAGACACTAAAATTTGGTCAATCCGATTAGGTGACTAAGACAAGGTCTAATTGATGCCTTATGGCCCCCTTGGGCAACCCTTAGAGGTTTTACAGTGGTCCTAACCACTTTTGGGAGCTTTTACCCTATTTTTGGGAAGTTTTGGGGTATATAAGCATGGTCGTCCCACCTCAGGATGGCCATAGTTTATGGTTTTCCTACCGAAGGATGGCCATGTGTGGTCATCCTGGGGTGGAACGGCCATGAACTTTGACCCCCAAAAAGTCAAACTATAGATAAATAGTGTCTAGAAAGTATTGTCTGCCTCACCTATCCAAGCATGTAGGTCAGAGGATGCAGCATCCTTATGACATACTGCATGTAAGAGGCCAAATAGGGAGATTCTCTTCCCCCTCCAATGCATGCCACCCTATTGGCCAAATGGCACCTCTTGCCCTACATGCCCTCGCATGTATTTTTGCCCAATGGCTTACTTTTGCTATAAAGTGGATCATTTTTCCACACAAGATAATAGAGTATTTTTGGAGACATAGCAATGAAGTGCTGCCAAGATTTCCCCTCACCCTTTTGTGCCATTTTCTCTTGAAATATTTACCTAGAGAAGGAGGTTTGCGAGTGAACTAGGAGGCGCAATTTGCTTATAAAACTGGATTATCTGGGTTACTTTCACCACCAAACTCAATGAAAACACCATTGAGGAGGTTCTTAACCAATTCATATAGGAATTGGTGACAAATTAGGGGAAGAACTAGTGGCCATCCCACCCCAGGGTGGTCCCCATTCTATGACAGTCTTGGTCGTCCTACCCCAATCCATGTTGGGACTAAAATGTAATGGGGATACTTTTATTGATACGAATGGTTACAATATATAGGCATAAGCCTATATGAAACACATGACACTTGTCAATAGAAACTAACAAGTGTCAAGGTGAAGGCATAGTGCACTTTAATTCTAATAGATCCAAATATGGAGGAGGAGAAGAAAGAAGAATAGAAGAGAATCTTCTGAAGTGTCTTCATCTGTAGTCTTTAGAAGTAGATCCAGAAAAGACTCGGATAGAGTCTAGGGTGTCTATGTATGTAGTCCCTGGGATAAGTGTCCTTATGGTAGTCATCTCATCTTACCGGAATGCATGGGTAACCATCCACTGCATCCACCAAGTAGAAAGAGGAGAATACTAGATACTAGGTTCACTTACAAGTGCCTTGGGAGTGTCGGGTACAACCGAGAGTGCACTCCAAGGTATAAAAACTTTGAGGCTAAAAAACTCAATGGAAACAGCCTCATAATTACAAATAGACACCACCAATGTGTCCATCATGTAAAAAGCTTTTTGACAACTATAAATACCCCTATACTTGTGTAGGAATGGGGTCTTGAACATGTGGAAAATCAATAGCATGCCTATCTAGGCAGTAAGTAGACAACATTGCTCAATGGCGTCATCGCTCAATGGTGACATAAAAAACATCTCAAATTTTCCCTCGTAGGGGAATTACATGGGCCATACAAGCCATCATTTAAAATTACAATAAATGGCCATGAGAACCTTCCACTCTCCACTCCCATGTGGAAAAAAATATTAAATAAATGATTTGAGGCCATAGTATCGGCCAATACAAATGCCAAGCCTCCATACAATGAAAAATAAATTGGCCACTCCACTTTAATAAAAAATACATAACTTCCTTGTAATAAAATATTATTTTCCCATCATAATGGGCCAAATCTCTTGGCCGTCATTGTAAGAAAATATTCCCCCACTTTAAAATGAATTATCTCCATACATTTTGAAAAATATGCCCCTCAATTAAAAATATATAGGTCCCCACTCATGCAGCTACAGCTGCTTTTCGACCGTGAAGAGAGTGCAGGCTATGATGCTGTGATTTTTAAAAAAATAGATCTAGGCTCCATGAAATAGTCGAGCTGCACCTATGCAATGAGAAAGGGGGAGGAGATAGCCATTAACTACTATGGGAATCTCGACATCCATAACAGCAAGGGCTTGCACATTATAAATTTCTTGCCAGACGGTCAGTTCAATGCCCAGATTCGTACATACATCACACCAAACACACTTTTACTAGCATATGATGTCTCCATAATTGGATTTTCCATGTAGCTCGTCATTTGCATCGCTCCACTGTAGTTACACAATCCATCTACATTGTAGCTTCACTCCAGTTCATAGTATATGGTATAGCAAAGCGATGATGGACATGCATCAATTGCAAACTCTTGGTAATGCATCAGTGATATGAGGGCACTGAGAAAGGTCCAGATTTTGATCCTCGAAAGCATCTCCCTCCTCATGTGCTACCCTCTCCCTGTACACCACCTCCAGCTAGTAAAATTGCTTGCACACTGTCGACCATGACTTCCTGTCTACTATATTTTCTAGGGCTTCCAAAATTCCCATAAGAAATTTATCGCTTAATAGTCTCAGAACCCTCCTTGCTTCTTCATGTTGTCCTCTGACATAGACGAACACAGATAACCAGCTTGAGCAAACCACTTTATCTTCTATATAAGAATCATTTTAACTTGATCTGGTCGTATTGCTTTCACATGGAGGGGCAGATCTGATGAGATTTACTGACGTCAAGCTATAGCAAAAAAACTCGTAGGCTTCACTCCCTTCTAACAATCTTGCATTATGCAATATAAAAATATCTACAGTTGGCTGCAAAATCTTCTGTTGTGCAACAGTTTATAATGGTATTCGTCGAATTTTGCATACTAGCTGAAGTACGTCCTCACAACGTCGCTAGGGAATCGTCGCCTCCAAGAGTGTGGTGCCCAAGTTGACTGACATCATCACCTAAAATAAAAAGAACTATCTCATGTTTGCCTACAACTGCCTCCATTAAAATGATGTGACACTTTCCTTCTACGTCAGGTTTGACCATAAAACAACCTGACTTTGCAAATTTTTTCGAAAACATGGGGTTGCATCATCAATGCGACATATGCGGGTGTAGTGATCCGTTGGCAAAAATTATCACATCACACACGAGCTGAGAAAAACACTTGACACTATGCGTTCATCAAATCTGTATATATCCCAGAGAATAGGTATGATAGTAAAATCTCCATATGCATGGCTATTTTTACCCCGACTAAAAAACAATTGTTGGCAACATGGACGTATTTCTCCAGCATGGTGTGAGCATAGAGGTCGACATCACCACTTCGACGACCTCCCATGAGAACAAAAATAACTCCTCCATGGGTTCCTTATGAAAAAATTCTCCTCACACGTGCATAGAGTCTAACACGATCACAAGGGCATGCAATATTTTTGCAAAATGCTTGGCCGCTACTCGTCTAAATTTTGTCAAGTTTAGCCCCACCGTCTACAACTCCTTGGTGCACAATACGACTAGTATACCAGATGAGCAACACCCATGACATGAATAGCATGATGTGCAAGGTTTCGAGCCCTAAGCCTTTCTATAATGTTGTTGTCGAGGAAGCGAAGTAAAAGGTGCTATTCATGCAATAAAATAGCAACATCAGCAGCAGCAGTCATTGTAGCGATCAAGACATGACTTCCATCCCCATAAACAATCAATATCAATAGATGCACTATGCTTGGAATCAACACGAACCGTTCCATCCCAGTAACGGTCATAAGCCCGACCGTCAGATCCGAACCCATCACGTCCATAAAATTCTCAAAAAAATTGGGCGATCGTCTCAGGAAGGGTGGCCCGTCGGCATGGAGATCGATGGCCTACCATTTTCCCAAACTTTAAAAATTCTTACCATCTGGTTTCTGATCCATCAAATTATGGAGAGCATACTCCCTCGATAAAAAAATTAAAAAAAATAGGGAAAAAAAAAATCAAGGGGAGGGAGGATTTCCATGAGGGAAATCCCCCCTCAAGGGTTTCATAGACAGGAGAGGGAACCTGGATCTGATACCAAATTTTAGGACTTAATATGGAATGGGGATTCTTTTATTGATACGAATGGTTACAATATATAGGCATAAGCCTATATGAAACACATGACACTTGTCAAGAGAAACTGACAATTGTCAAGGTGAAGGCATAGTGCACTTTAATTCTAACAATCCAAGGAGATATTTGTGAAATATTTTTCTACTATTCTCTTTTAGGCATGTTCTAGGGTAGCATATGAGTCTCCTATCAAAATTTTATGTATTTTGGAGTCATATTGAGTTAGATATCATGTTTTTAATGTTTTATAGGGTCTCTTGCAGGCTTCCAAGGACCATATGGATATGCACATCAAAATGTTACTAACTTTGCAAATATTATTTTATGGTTTCTCTTAAAATCATATTTTATGTATAATTTCCAAGTTTCATTTGATTTGGATGTGTTTTGGTTCATAAATTTCTCGCTTTGGGTTTTATAGGTTGGAAAAGTGCACTACAATTACGCCACTCCATCGAGTGCAATTTTGGTTCTATTTTTAGTGATATCTTCCCAAAAATATATATTTTATATACCTCTGCAATTTCAAGTTATTTGGAGTTGTTTTTTATATATATCTTCCACATCCATGCTTTATAGTCTTTTAGTGCCTATGGGGATTGCATATTTTTATCATACACACTTGCTATTTAACGATTATTATTTCCTTGTGTGTAGGTACAAGTCCTATAGGGTACAAGGAAGGAGCATGATATCAGATAACAAAGCGGTGGCATCATAGGTTTGCCCACCTCAATTGTGGGTACGAGGAAAGACATTGGAAGTGCATGTGAGCTTCTTTGAAAGGACTTGATCCTTTGAGCACCCATCATTTTGTAAACAATTGTATCACCATATTGAGCCCTCAAGGGGACATCTATGTAATTATGGTTTTGAACCATTAAATTAATAGAAAGAAACTTCCTTTTATTTCATTTCTTGTAATTTGGTATCTCTTCCACTTTTACTTGCATGCTTTCGTTTTGATGCTCATAACACATTAGCGATAG
The DNA here is from genome assembly GCA_028583015.1 of Wollemia nobilis. Taxonomy (NCBI): domain Eukaryota; kingdom Viridiplantae; phylum Streptophyta; class Pinopsida; order Araucariales; family Araucariaceae; genus Wollemia; species Wollemia nobilis. The sequence goes on along the minus strand of JAQPPZ010017190.1, from coordinate 5,000,194 downwards.
ATGCATATTGTTTAGCTTCATTCGATGCACCATTTTACCCTAATTTAGTGGTTATCATATTTAGCTTCATTAGGTGCACCATTTTCCCCTAATTTAGTGGTTATCATGGTGGGAGCCTATCTCTATTTCTCTTCTAAGAGTTTAACCCCATTTTTACCTTATTTCTATTGCAGGTACTGGTCATTATGGCCTAAAATGACCTCTAGATTGCTCCTTGGCTCAACCCGAGATGGCCACATGACCATCCCACCCTAGTAAGGCCATGAAAATGGTAGCTTTTCCATCCTAGTATGGCCACAAAATGGAGTTTTTTCTGCTCAGATGCTAGAAATAGCAAGTTCCCCAGACGATAAGGTAAGTACCTAAACTCTCTGCTTTCTATTCTACAATTAGAATTTTATAAAAAAAAATTTCCTCACATGCTTTGTTTGCTAGAAAGGTAGATAGATAATTTTATTTTATTTTATATACAAAATAACAAATAAGAAGAAGAAAAATAAAAAATAATTCAAATTATGATACCCTTGTATGGTTTACTTACATGTAGGCTACCTAACGGGTAGGCCATCATTTAGGGTTTGCATCTTGTAGGTTTCTTTTTATCTAGCTTCTTCTAAAATTAAAATGTACTTTTGCATGCATTTAGTGAATGATCATCGAATGCTTCATTATTTAATTTCTTTGGATTAAAAAGAACCACACACACCATGATTCACTTAAATGCTAGTGAGGTGGATTTCATCACCATCCACTGGTAGAGTTCAACGAGGTGGCTTTCATCTCCACTCGTTGTCTCAAATCCCACAAACCTTGTTATTTTCCAAGGCTGGTTCTAAGATCCATCATAGTCCGTGGGTTATAGCACGTATCTCTCTTCCTAGAGGTATATCGCAGACTATGAGTGAACTGGGTGAGGAACTAGTAGGACTTGTGCTCCCTAACCGTGTGTGGACTTCATCACCACATATTATAGGTTGTATTATGTGATCATGACTTTCATTGCCGATTTTTGAGTTATGAGTATACAGGTGAAATCCACTTAAACATAATATTATCATTCAGCAAGATTTCAAACACGTGACACAAAGTCATCTTTTACAAACAACACATCTGAAACACACAAAACAGTTTAGGGATACACATCTAAAACTTAAAAGAGATAATCACTTATTTTTATTGAGTGTTTCATTTCGTGTGTGTTGTTTCATTAAGAATTTGTAAAGGATATAATCATCTAGGCTTGGGTAGAGAGTTACAATGGTGTGCACCCGTAGCCAAGCTCAATCACGGGTGAAAGCTACAGAGAGTGGACTCAGAGACATGAGTCGTCTCCACTTTAGCCCTAGGGACTTGGTCATACCTCCTTGGCGAGCTTCTACTCACCCCAATCCCAAAAAAATAGGGCATGAGCCACACTTAGAAGGGAGACCTATGCGGGACACCCCTATGGGTGATGGACCTTACTTGGGAGTGTGTTCCTAGTATTTGGACACATCACATGCCTTCTTTGATGAAAGGCAACAACGCACTGATGTTGGACATTTTGAGTCAAAGTTGTCATTGATGTCAAGGAATAAGCTACAGTTGATGTCAAAAGGTCAAAAGGAATAATGCGAGAGGTTGATTGAAAAGATGTCATAATATTATTTTTATATTATGTGAGGCAAAAATAAAGGGTTTTTATTAAAACCATGGTGGCAAAATGATTTTTTATTAAATCATTATGAGAAAAAAAAAGTTTTTATTTAACCCCCAAGGAGGCTTTAATTTTTATAAAGCCAAAGGTTACAAAGTTAATTTATAAAATTTAAATTCTAAATAGAATTTAAATGATTTATAAATTAATTATGCATATTATAAAGGCATCGACGTCCAAGTTTAATACACCATCGACGTGCAATATTTGGAAGGCAAAAGGTATTTAAACCTTTGCCTAAGTTCAAAACCAAGTATTCGAATTTCCTTCGATTATTTCTGCACCAAAAATCATGCTAAGATTCATGGAGAAAGTGCCAAGGAGCAGCGAACAAAAGGCTCGTGCATTCAGTGAGAAAGGAACGCATCGAACACGCTACGTGGCAAGAGGAGAAGGGAGCCAAGGGCTCTAAAGGATTCGATGAAATATTAAAGCACCTTCTGCGCTTTTAGTGGGCACGTGAGCGCTTGGCTCACATGGCTAGCAAGCCGTAGCCAAGGCGCTAGCAAGGGAGAGAGTGCAAGATCGAATCCCACGAAACGCGGAGCGGGAGATATAAAAGGTTTTTATATTTTTTATTTAATTTTTAATTAAGTTGCTAAGGTTGTGGAGAGATAAGGGTTGTTAATAGAAATAAAAATTATTCTTTGCTTTGCTAAGGCTAGGGAGAGATAAGGGGTAAATTGGTTATGATATTTACCTAAGTGGTAAATGGAAATTTACTAGGGTAATATTGCTTTTACCTTAGGGAATTAAAATTTGATTTATTGCATATATTTGGTAAAGTGACTTAATCAATTATTGCAATATTGAGAAGAGTAAGGTGTGTTTGGTCAATTATTGTTGATGGATGATTTCTTTAAGATGGAGTAATAAGGTGTATGTAAGTTTTGATATTTACATTGTATCTTTGAGAGAGTTTATCATCTTATAACTTCTTTGAGCTTGGAAAAGAAGTGTTTGTGGTTGTGGCAGATTTTTGAGGTTCCTTCATCATCAAGAAAAAGGTATGGGCACATTCTTCCATAGTTGAGTTGATTGGTTGGTTTTATGGAAAACAAGTTTGGAGTGAAAAGGACTTAAGTAGGTCTCCTTATTGAGTGTGTTGAGTTAATGCTTCAAGGTTTTCTGGAATAAAGAGTTGTTGTTAAAACCTTGTTTTATAAGCATTGTTGTTGAAGCCATTGGTTGTGTGAAGAACTTGAACTAGGGTTTGAAAAGAACATGAGTATCATTGTTATGTGAGATTGGTTGATAAGCATTGTTGGAAATATTTTGAGTGAAGGTTCATATGCTTGGACTAGGGATTGTAAGCAAGGATTGTTTCATTGAGTGATTGGTGAGTAGAGTTGGTTGAGCCTAGTTAAGTGGATGTGTGAAGTGATTGTTCAAGTTCTATAAAACAAACTATTCTATATTCTAAATTGATTTGAGAAAGATATTGAGTATTGATGAGTGTGAAATATATTGAGTCTCTAACAATTCTCTTTATGTTTCTATGAGATTGGACAAGTTCTAGTGTGGACTTGTTGAGCAGATTTGAGGTAAGTCTTTGAGAAGACTTGTGGATAGATTTGGGTAAGCTTTTGTGGAAGCTTACAATACATATTGAGAGCAGATGTGGATAAGTTCTTGTGAGAACTTATTGAGCAGATTGGACAAGTTCTAGAGAGGACTTGAGGACAGATTGGTGTGAGCTTTTGTGGAAGCTTACAAGGCATATTTGAGATAAGTCTTTGAGAAGACTTGAGAGTAGAGTTGATTGATTGATTTGTTCAAACCTTGAGTTAAGGTTTGGGGCAGATCCAATAGAGTTGATTTGATATTGAGTCAAGCTTTGAGTTAAGGCTTGAGGACATATTCGAGGATAGATTTTGGTGCAGATTTGAGGATAGGTTTGTGCCAGACCAGAGACAGATATTGAGGATAGATTTGTGCTAGACCAAAGGACTGTGTTTAGTATATATTTGAGATAGAGCTTTGGAGGTGATAGAGTTGAGGACAGAGGTCTCCAACCAGAGTAGGGAGGATAGGTGTCTTCTATGGATAGAGTTCCATTTTCTAAGGGTAGTGGAGGTAGAGGTCTTCTAGAGGATCACCAACCAGAGCAGAGTTAGGAGATTGGTGTCTCCTGTGGATAGAGATCCACTAACTTGATCAAGGGGATTGGTGTCTCCTTTGGATAGAGGTCCATAAACATTGTAGGGAAAGGATTCCCAAGAGAATTTATTTGAGAAAAATTTATAAGAAATATTTTCTCCGTGGAGTAGCCCACATTGGGTGAACCACGTAAAATCATGTCTCTCATGTGTGTGATGCTTTGTGTGATGTTTACTACTTTAATATTGTTGATGCTATTATTTGGATTAAAAAGCAAAAATATTTATCTTATACTATTCACCCCCCTCTCAGTATAAGCACATGTTCTTCAATTGGTATCAGAGTGGGTCTCTCCGTGAAAAGACTAACAGCTTGGAGGAGGATCCATCAGAAACACACATGACTTCAGAAAATGAAGAAGAGACCATGTTTGATATAAAAGAAGAATTCTTTGTTGCTCTCAGAAAATTGGAAAGAATTAGAGAAAAGAATTCAAGCTTGAAGGAACAAATTCAAGAGGAGGAAGAAGCAAGGATAGAACTTCTACAAAATCTCACAGAACTCAAGGTAAAGGTAGAAGAAGGAAAGAAAATTGAGCAGGATATAACAGATCTGTTAAGAGCCAGAGAAATAGAATGTGAAATATTGGAAGCAAAAATTATCTACCTAAGGAATGAAGTTGAAAGGACCAAGGCACTACAAGATGTAGAGTATGAGAAATAGAAAGAGGAATCAAGTCTTCAAGAAGCAAAAACTTCAAACAAAGATAGGTAAGCTAAGGAAGAAAGCAAAGAAGAACCTTGGATGAGAGTTAATTCCAAAAGGAGAAGCACTCCACCACAATCCAAAAGGCATCCAAGCAGGTTACAAAATTTCTTCCATGGTCATTGCTTTTCTTGTAATAAATATGGTCATAGAGCAGTACATTGTATTAGTCATGCAAGAAACAATGTCAATAGAAATTTCAATTCTTTTGCACCTCTTATGGATAATGATATCATATGTTACAAATGCAATAATTTTGGGCACAAGGCTAGATGGTGTAAGATGATACTTCCTGAGTCTAGAAAAACAATCTCAACAACTAGGAAATATGGAAGGGAAAATGTTAAGGCTAGATCAATGTTAGTTCAAACAACCCTTCATGCTCAGGATAAGGAAGAACAATGGTATCTTGATAGTGGTTGCTCTAGTCACATGACAGGAGACAAAGACAAATTCATTGTTCTAAAAGAAACCAATAGAGGATCAGTAAGTTTTGGTGATAATGGATCAACAAGGATTGGTGGAAGAGGAACTCTAAGTTTAGATAATGGGAAAACAAAAATAGAAAATGTGTTGTATGTTAAAGGGTTAAAACATAATATGCTAAGTATAAGTCAACTTTGTGATCAAGGGTATATGGTTACTTTCCACCTAGATAGATGTGAGATAAGAAAATCAGAAACTAGGAAAGTCATTGCCAATGCAAAAAGAACTCCAAATAATCTATACATGCTTAGTGAGATCAAAGGGGAAAAGTGCTTTCTATCACAAGAAGATGAGAGTTGGTTATGGCATAGAAGATTGGGTCACTTGAATTTTGACAACATAGTCAACATAAGCAATAAGCAGGTTGTCAGAGATTTACCCAAGATAAGAAGACCACAAAACACAATCTGTGCACCTTGTCAACATGGAAAGCAAACTAGAACAAGTTTTAAGTCAAAAGGATATATGTCATCTGAGCCATTGAGTCTAATACATACTGATCTATGTGGTCCTACCAGAACACAAAGTATTCAGGGTGAAAGTTACTTCATATTGTTTATAGATGATTACTCCATAATGGTTTGGGTAGCTTTTCTAAAAGAGAAGTCAGAGGCTTTTGAAAAATTCAAAGCATTTAAGGAATTGGTTGAAAATGAAACTGGCAAAAGGATTAAGTGTCTGAGATATGATAGAGGAGGAGAATTTACCTCAAATGAATTTGTAGAGTTTTGTGAACAACATGGAATCAAAAGAGAATACTCAGCAGCAAGAACTCCTCAACAAAATGGAGTAGTTGAAAGGAAAAATAGGACTATTGAGAATATGGCTAGAGCTATGCTAAATGAGTCTAAGCTCTCAGATGGATTTTGGAGAGAAGCAGTCAACACAACAGTATACATAATCACTAGGGCTCAAATGAGGGTAAACCATCACAAGACTCCATATGAGCTTTGGAAAGGAAGATCGACCACTGTAAAACACTTCAAAATTTTTGGAAGCAAGTGTTACATAAGACGAGAAGATCAAAACTTAGGCAAGTTTGACCCAAGATGTGATGAGGGAATTTTTCTTGGTTATTCCTCAAGGAGTAAAGCCTATAGATGCTTCAACAAGAGAACACGTACTATGGTAGAAAGTATAAATGTAACAATTGATGAGAAGATAGATTCAAGAGAACCAGTTCAACAAATTGTGTATCAAGAAGATGGAAGTTGTCAAGAGGAGTTTCATGAGGAATCAGATAAAGAAGAAGAAGAAACACAAAGACTTCTTCCTAAAACTCCATCCAGATATGTACAGAAGCATCATCCAAAAGAGCAAATCATTGGGAATCCAGATGAAAGACAGACAAGGAGAAGGATAATAACACCATCTCAACAAGCAAATTTTTCTTTGCTATCTAAGATTGAGCCAAAAGACTTCACTCAGGAAAGTGAGGATAAGTTTTGGATTAAGGCAATGGATGAGGAATTAGATCAGATAGAGAAAAGCAAGACTTGGGAACTTGTTCCATGACCAAAGGATAAAAATGTGATCGACACAAAATGGGTATTCAAAAACAAGTTAAATGAAGATGGACAGGTGGTCAGGAATAAAGCAAGGTTAGTATGCAAAGGTTATGCATAGGTAGAGGGAATTGAATTTGATGAGACATTTGCTCCAGTTGCATGACTTGAAGCCATAAGAATATTTTTAGCCTTCTCAAGTTTCAAAAACTTCAAGGTATATCAGATGGATGTTAAGTCAACATTTCTAAATGGTGTTCTAGAAGAAGAAGTTTATATTGAACAACCAGAGGGATTCATATTAGAAGATAAACCAGATCATGTATGCAGATTGAAAAAGGTATTGTATGGTCTAAAGCAGGCTTCGAGAGCATGGTACTCAAGATTGGATAAGTATCTTCAGGAATAGGGATTCAAAAAAGGAATAGCAGACAATAATTTATACATCAAAAATGAAGGGAATGATCTACTAATTGTGGTTGTTTATGTTGATGACATCATTTTTGGGGGAAACAATGATAAGATGTGTAAATAATTTGCTAAGAACATGCAAAATGAATTTGAGATGTCTATGCTTGGTGAATTGTCCTTCTTTCTTGGACTTCAGATTTCATAATCATAGAAAGGGGTATTTCTCTCACAAGCCAAGTATATAAAAGAAATGTTAAAGAAATTTAGGTTAGAAGATTGTAAACCGGTAAGTACCCCCATGGTCACAGGATGCAAGTTAAGTAAGGATGATGAATCTCTAGAGGTAGATCAAAGATTATACAGATCTATGATTGGTAGCTTATTGTATGTTACAACTACAAGACCAGACATAGTACAGTCAATGGGATTAGTGGCAAGGTTTTAGGCAACACCTAAGGAAACACATGTGGTAGCGGTAAAAAGAATTTTTAGGTATCTAAAAGGGACTATGGATTTTGGGCTTTGGTATCCCAAAAGTGATAGTTTCACACTGACAACATATACAGATGCAGATTGGGCTGGCAACATTGATGATAGAAAAAGCACAAGTGGAGGAGCATTCTTTCTTGGAGACTATTTAGTCTCTTGGCTAAGTAAGAAGCAGGTTTCAGTATCCTTATCTACAATAGAAGCAGAATATATTACAATAGTAGCCAGTTGTACACAGGTGTTATGGATGAAGTGAACTCTAGAAGACTTCAAGATAAAACATGATCATCCTATTCCCATACTATGTGATAATACAAGTGCTATAAGTATCTCAAAAAATCTAGTGATGCACTCCAGGACAAAGCACATTCCGATTAAGTATCATTTTCTGAGAGAACAGGTGATAGATAAATAGGTCAGGTTGGAATATGTTACTACAAAGGAACAGATAGCAGATATTTTCACTAAGCCACTCTCAAAGGAAACCTTTGAGTATCTTCGAGGAAAACTTGGAGTAAGACTCCCACCCTAGAACTAACCACCTCAAGAGGAGGTGGGGGAGGGGCTAAGCTAAGAGACTCATTCTTAGCCCCAAGCCCCAAAGGTGACCCTTTGCCATTGATGTCAAAGGGGAGAGATTTGAGTAAGGGGGAGAGATTTGGTATTTGAGTAAAGAGGAGAGATTTGAAGAGAGCATTGAGCTAGGGGGAGCAATGTCCTAGGGGGAGTAGAACAAAGAAAAGGTTAAGTTTTTGGTAAAAATAATTTGGGTTACCATCAATGACAAAGGGGGAGATTGTTGGACATTTTGAGTCAAAGTTGTCATTGATGTCAAGGAATAAGCTATAGTTGATGTCAAAAGGTCAAAAGGAATAATGCGAGAGGTTGATTGAAAAGATGTCATAATATTATTTTTATATTATGTGAGGCAAAAATAAAGGGTTTTTATTAAAACCATGGTGGCAAAATGATTTTTTATTAAATCATTATGAGCAACAAAAAGTTTTTATTTAACCCCCAAGGAGGCTTTAATTTTTATAAAGCCAAAGGTTACAAAGTTAATTTATAAAATTTAAATTCTAAATAGAATTTAAATGATTTATAAATTAATTATGCATATTATAAAGGCACCGACGTCCAAGTTTAATACACCGTCGATATGCAATATTTGGAAGGCAAAAGGTATTTAAACCTTTGCCTAAGTTCAAAACCAAGCATTCAAATTTCCTTCGATTATTTCTGCATCGAAAATCATGCTAAGATTCATGGAGAAAGTGCCAAGGAGCAGCGAACAAAAGGCTCATGCATTCAGTGAGAAAGGAATGCATCGAACACGCTACGTGGCAAGAGGAGAAGGGAGCCAAGGGCTCTAAAGGATTTGGTAAAATATTAAAGCACCTTCTGCACTTTTAGTGGGCACGTGAGCACTTGGCTCACATGGCTAGCAAGTCACGGCCAAGGTGCTAGCAAGGGAGAGAGTGCAAGATCGAATCCCATGAAATGCGGAGTGGGAGATATAAAAAGGTTTTTATATTTTTTATTTAATTTTTAATTAAGTTGCTAAGGTTGTGGAGAGATAAGGGTTGTTAATAGAAATAAAAATTATTCTTTGCTTTGCTAAGGCTAGGGAGAGATAAGGGGTAAATTGGTTATGATATTTACCTAAGTGGTAAATGGAAATTTACTAGGGTAATATTGCTTTTACCTTAGGGAATTAAAAATTGATTTATTGCATATATTTGGTAAAGTGACTTAATCAATTATTGCAATATTGAGAAGAGTAAGGTGTGTTTGGTCAATTATTGTTGATGGATGATTTCTTTAAGATGGAGTAATAAGGTGTATGTAAGTTTTGATATTTACATTGTATCTTTGAGAGAGTTTATCATCTTATAACTTCTTTGAGCTTGGCAAAGAAGTGTTTGTGGTTGTGGCAGATTTTTGAGGTTCCTTCATCATCAAGAAAAAGGTATGGGCATATTCTTCCATAGTTGAGTTGATTGGTTGGTTTTCTAGAAAACAAGTTTGGAGTGAAAAGGACTTAAGTAGGTCTCCTTATTGAGTGTGTTGAGTTAATGCTTCAAGGTTTTCTGGAATAAAGAGTTGTTGTTAAAACCTTGTTTTATAAGCATTGTTGTTGAAGCCATTGGTTGTGTGAAGAACTTGAACTAGGGTTTGAAAAGAACATGAGTATCATTGTTATGTGAGATTGGTTGATAAGCATTGTTGGAAACATTTTGAGTGAAGGTTCATATGCTTGGACTAGGGATTGTAAGCAAGGATTGTTTCATTGAGTGATTGGTGAGTAGAGTTGGTTGAGCCTAGTTAAGTGGATGTGTGAAGTGATTGTTCAAGTTCTATAAAACAAACTATTCTATATTCTAAATTGATTTGAGAAAGAGATTGAGTATTGATGAGTGTGAAATATATTGAGTCTCTAACAATTCTCTTTATGTTTCTATGAGATTGGACAAGTTCTAGTGTGGACTTGTTGAGCAGATTTGAGGTAAGTCTTTGAGAAGACTTGTGGATAGATTTGGGTAAGCTTTTGTGGAAGCTTACAATACATATTGAGAGCAGATGTGGATAAGTTCTTGTGAGAACTTATTGAGCAGATTGGACAAGTTCTAGAGAGGACTTGAGGATAGATTGGTGTGAGCTTTTGTGGAAGCTTACAAGGCAGATTTGAGACAAGTCTTTGAGAAGACTTGAGAGCAGAGTTGATTGATTGATTTGTTCAAACCTTGAGTTAAGGTTTGGGGCAGATCCAACAGAGTTGATTTGAGATTGAGTCAAGCTTTGAGTTAAGGCTTGAGGATAGATTCGAGGATAGATTTTGGTGCATATTTGAGGATAGGTTTGTGCTAGACCAGAGATAGATATTGAGGATATATTTGTGCTAGACCGAAGGACTATGTTTAGTACAGATTTGAGATAGAGCTTTGGAGGTGATAGAGTTGAGGATAGAGGTCTCCAGCCATAGCAGGGAGGATAGGTGTCTTCTATGGATAGAGTTCCATTTTCTAAGGGTAGTGGAGGTAGAGGTCTTCTAGAGGATCACCAGCTAGAGCAGAGTTAGGAGATTGGTGTCTCCTGTGGATAGAGATCCACTAACTTGATCAAGGGGATTGGTGTCTCCTTTGGATAGAGGTCCATAAACATTGTAGGGAAAGGATTCCCAAGAGAATTTATTTGAGAAAAATTTATAAGAAATATTTTCTCCATGGAGTAGCCCACATTGGGTGAACCACGTAAAATCATGTCTCTCATGTGTGTGATGCTTTGTGTGATGTTTACTGCTTTAATATTGTTGATGCTATTATTTGGATTAAAAAGCAAAAATATTTATCTTATACTATTCACCCCCCTCTCAGTATAAGAACATGTTCTTTAGCTGAGGCACAAGTAGATAGAGCTGTGCCACACATCTGCATACCTAATAGGTCCAACATGCCTATTCATAGGCCCAAACACAACTTCACACACTGGGCAGAGCAGGATGATTCAACCTTACCTCTACATTGCCCTGATAGGGTCCAATGGCTTAGGCAGCCTGATGGGTGTGATACTCATTGCTCAAGGTGAGCTAACTCTACCCTTCCCTTCCTCATCCATGAAGAAATGTATGATGAAATATCTAATTATCCTCAATAGTAGTATATCCTACAAGAATGATGTGCCTCTATGCTCACTGAGTACAATGAGCATATGTTCAGGCCCAAACCTCAAGTCAATACGACTACCCTTAATCGATGAAAGCACATGATAGATATCACAGATCATCTTGAATGAGGTCATCTTTAGGGCAAGACTCCTAGGCCTCCTAGGCCCCACACAATGGAATATATTAATCAAGTGGTTACAAGATATGCAAAATGCCAAATGCAGTTCAAGTAGCTACGGTGAGACAAAGAGCAACTAGACCGCTTGCATCAGCTTGAGAAAGAAAAACTTGAATGGTAGACCAAAAAACTATTCTAGAAAACTTTATGAGAGAGGGTTCCTACCCCTAGACATGTAGATAGGAATTCCACCTAAGGCAACCCACACTCATTCAAGATAGATCTCCTAGGCCTTATTCAATGTTACCTCTATGACCTCCTAGACCATATCGAGACTTGCCTCCTAGGCCAAACATAGGGTGTCCATAGCAAGCAGCTACCCCTCTTTATAGACCAGCTTGAGATACGCCCTACATGGATTACACTGATCATGAGCTAGAGATAGAGTACTTATAAATGCCTTATCAAGGCAGATGGGATGACATACCTCCACACCAAAATAGGTTGGAGGATCCTCGACCTCTGTCGCAATATAGAAGCAATGATGAGGAGATTAAATCCTCAAACACATATCAAGCATTGCTAGAGTGCCTAGAGTTAGTAGAGAACAAGACCTTAGGGTCTGGATATCAAAATCCCACTCTATACCAACTATGTAGTCATCCCCTTCATCCTTCGATGCCTATGCCTTCCTATCCATAACAGTTCAATATGCCTTAGTTGGATACCTTTAAGGGAGAGGAAGATGCGCAGGAGCTTGTTATAAAGTTTCTAAGCCAATGCTTTGGCATCCAGGACAATGATTCTTTGCTTTTTTGGAGATTCATTACTACCCTCTTTAGCCCTATCATAGAGTGGTTTACCCAAATCCCAAACCATAGCATCCACAATTTGGATCAACTTGTATATGAATTCCTAGAATTCTTTGCCTTCAATACCAAGAGGAATGCAATGCTGGCCAATATATCTGGGTTGAAATAATATGACGAGTCAATAGTGAATTATGGCAATATGTGGCGAGCATTGCTTGCCAAGCTAACCTATCTACTCCCCATGTTGGAGTTGACTCAAATTTTTGCCAAGAGCTACCTAAATTTGATATCCTTATTGTTGCAGCTGCAACAATATCTAACTCTTGAAGATGCTCTAACACAGGCTAGGACCATTGAAGACATCAAGATTCAAGAGGGAGAGATTGTAAAGACTCGCAAGGAGTGGAACAAGAATTATAATAATACCCCAGTGTAGCCTAAACTAGTAGTAGTAAACCAGGTTACCATTAGTGTCCCAGGGCCAGCATAAGTAGTGCCACCTCAAAAGCCTAATTATCAGGCCACACCTGGGAACTATGCAAAGGGCAACCAAAATAGTCAAGGGAAAAATCAATAGTGTCACCCCAAGTGATAGTTTATTCCCATTGCATAGTCCATGGACTCATTATTTGAGTGCCTCTTAGCGGATAATTTTATCAATTTTCTTGAGAGTTGACCTGTTGACCCAAATGCACCAAAGACCAAAGGATATAGAGAAGACCTATATTGCAAATTTCATAGGCAAAATGGGCATGACATGCAAATGTGCTATAAGTTCAATTATTTGGTGCAATACATAATTGATAGGAATTCCCTTTAGGTAGATAACCCTATCGCACCAAACAACCAATAGACGAAGGTGTTTAAAGACCCCTTGCCTACCCATGCAAAGCAAGCCAAGCTAGTGCCCCAGGTAAATGAGGTTCATCATGCACCCCCTTAGCAAGGGTATGTTAGTATTATCAGCATTGTAACAAGTAATAGGCAGTATCCAAGTCCATTCACACCACCAGTGGCTTAGAGTGATGTTCCTTCGATGTCATAGCATTTATCACCTCCTGTATTGAGCCTCCCACCTAGGCTTATGGTCACAATCAAGAGCAATCTCACTCAAATATTGAGAATGATATCTTCTTGACTCTCCATATATGAGATCATTCAAGAATCACCACCTCATAGAGAAGCTTTGATGGAGATCCTTAAGGCAATAGAGCTTCAACCCCAGGAGTCTAACTCCTTCAATAATTTTATGTGGTATGTGCGGAAATGCATAGAACTGATGATTACCTTTTGAGAAGATGAGCTTAAGCCAGTTTCAAATTATACGGTGGATCCTCCCTTGCACATCGTTGCATGTGTAAATGGAACACCTTAAAAAATAGTGTTGATAGACATTGGGTCTTCGAGAAACATCATCACTACAATAGCTCTCAAGCATTTGAAGCTCCCAACATCCCATATTATCACATATACCTACACCCTTCAAGAATTTAATGATGTCATATGCTCAATAGTCAACACAATAGTCCTACCCATTTAGGTAGGACAAAATACCATATCGACTCTGTGCCACATCTTGGAGGGTGAGATGGCATACAATATCTTGTTGGGTAGACCTTGGATCAGGGACATGAAGTGTTTCCCTTCCATTGCTCACCAGTGTCTCAAATACACCTATGTAGGGTAATTTCATGTTGTCCCTATGGACCTAGAACCCTTCAAGTACTACAACATGGTGCAATAGCTCCCTGAGTCTACATTACCATCTATCCATATGTACTTTAAACCAAATAAATCTAGCCAAGTACTGAATCCATCACCATCATCTTCATCCTCTTTGTCATCATCTCATGCCATACCATCCTCATATTCAATACCCTCAGATGTGCCTTCATCATCGATGAATCCTCCACTAAGAGACATAAGGAAGAGACTTGTTGATGAGAGCCCTATGATCATATCCACCATCTCCACCAGTGATACCCCTAGCCCAATGGATGAGGAGCTACCTCATGAGGCAAACATTGAATCAATTCAAGCCTTACTCTCGTCTCCCCATTTTCCATATTTGTAGGTCATCGTGCACCTAGCTTCTACCGATTTAGGAGAGTACATGGTTAGGAATGTCACAGACACTCCTACCATCGATTCAGTGCAATACATGGTTCAACCTCGTATTCCCATAGGCACCATTGTGCCTCTTGGTCTTCCCTATAATAAAAAAAAATTCATCTATGGGGGTCTTGACTATGGCATTGAGCCTTACCAATAGCAGGAAGAGGATGAAGAGCCCTTTTTTGAGGATATCAACTACATGTCCAACCTTGACTTTACCATGAAGTATCTTTATCTCTGTAATTGGCATGGTTATGGTTTGGGCCTGTATGAGAAAGACACCCAAGTTCCTTATCAGCCGCAGTATCAAATGCCTATGACAATTTTGGTTTGGTATACAACAAGCCTATGCCCCTCGATGTCCTCATGGATAGCTTAGAGCACATGACTCTTAACTTTAGGGATGAACTTGTGCATGATCCCTTCGCCAATCCCAATCAAGTCTACTCACTAGGGGACTACTTTCTTGCATCCTTAGGTTATGATGACCCACCTCGTGATGTCATACAAGCTTACAAGAGGTGAAAGTTTGCATGTCCTTCCACATGATAGTGAGGAATAAGTTCAAGGGTTTCCCTATGAGTGGACATCTTACAATGAGTCATATTATGAAGTGGCATCCATAGGCTCTTATAGTCTGCATGTCGATTATGCATGGATTTTCCCATTAGATGATGAGTATGAGGGTTATCTATGTATGTTTCCATTGAATGATCCTATCTAGCACCATTTCCTCCCTACATAAGGGTCGGTCCACCCACAACTGTACCAACCACCTTTGGTCATTCTACCTCTACCACCTAGGGGAAATCATCCATCCATAAACAATGTTTCCATAGACCTATGTGATCCCCTACAAGATTCGAATAACCCATCGAAGCCACTACACCTAAACTTGGGGGTCATTGACTTCAATCGTGGATATTCTCCCCCATTGCCTTCTGAGTACTGGTCTTGTGATGAGATGTTATAGCCATCCCATTTCTCCCTAAGACCTACTCGTGGTGTCTTCTATGCTAAGGAGGAACCTGAGGTTCCCATTGATGATCTAAATCCATCTGATGACATTCACCTGACCCCTACTCCTCACTAGTTGGAAGGGGGGTCACATATGGCAATCGAGCAAATGATTAACATAGATATCAGCTCAAACCTCAAGAATCTATAGTGTATCAATTTAGGGTAAAACTTGTCCCCCACTGAGCAGGCTGATTACATAGCATTTTTATAGAGAATAAGGATGCCTTTAAATGGTCTTATGGTGACATGCCAAGCAGGGATATGTCACCTATCAATTATTGCCTAGCTTCCTCAACATACATTCCGTCATCACCTATGCTGCCCATTCACTATATCTTGGATAGGCTAGACAACCTAGATTTACAAGTGAATCAATAGCAAAATCCTTTATGACATATCTTGGATCGACTCACAAGCATAGAGTCATGGTTGAGTAATTTGAACCCTCAACCCCTTGATTGTCAAGACCAAACCCCTCCTTTACAGTCCATGGGCAACCCTCAATGACACATGGAGGGGAGGCACCAAGCCCATCAATCGCAACAGCATTATACTTAGTTATCAGAGCCCTTAACATCAATATTCAATTGATTATGTGAGGCACAAGCAATTATGCTTCCCCCAATCCATCTTCTGAACCCTAATAAGCGTAGATCAAAGCTGCACAAGAAAAATATATATTGTGTTTACCATCAACAAATAGGCCATGATATCCATACATGCTACATCTTTCAAAATTTAGTCCAAGATATAATTGATAGGCAAGGACTTTAGATAGGAGTCTTCCAAGACTCTTTACCTTCACATGAAGTAAACACAACACTTGGCCATCCAGTCGAACAATCGAATCGAGTGCGCATCACTCCACATTCCCACGGGTTTATGGATGTGATCAATGCTATAATAGAGTGGTAGGAATACCATGATCAATATATGCAACTTGTGATATCCTATAACATTTCATCTTCATTCGACTCTTCCCAGAGGGATGTTGGCACTGCACAAGCTTACACCTCACAATAGGGGGGGTTAATTTTCACCATCCCATTTTACCAAGCCACATCATATACATGGCACACTGGGGGTACATAGGGTACCAAATTCCCCTAGGTGGTCTATAACCATATAGGCCACCCCAAAAGGCTCCAAGGATATATACATATCACTTGGTCAACCCAAAATGCCCCTAGGTGGTCTATGACCATCTAGGTCACCCAAAAGGCTCCAAGGGTATCTACATATCACTTGGTCAACTTGAAACACTCCTAGGTAGTCTATGACCATCTAGGTCACTCCAAAAGGCTCCAAAGGTATCTACGTACTGCTTGGTCAATCCAAAACCCTCATAGGCATTCTATGACCATCTAGGTCACCCCAAAAGGCTCTAAGGGTATCTACATACCACTTGGTCAATACAAAACCCTCCTAGGCAATATATGACTATCTAGGTCACACCAAAATGCTCCAAGGGTATCTACATACCACTTGGTCAATCCAAAACCCTCCTGGGTGTTCTATGATAGTCTAGGTCACCCCAAAAGGCTCCAAGGGTATCTACATACCACTTGGTCAATCCAAAACCCTCCTAGGCAATAATTGACTATATAGGTCACACCAAAAGGCTCCAAAGGTATCTACATACCACTTGGTCAATCCAAAACTCTCCTAGGTTATCTATGACCATCTAGGTTATCCCAAAAGGCTCCAAGGGTATCTACATACCTCTTGGTCAATCCAAAACCCTCCTAGGCAGTCTATGACCATCTAGGTCATCCCAAAAGGCTCCAAGGGTATCTACATACTACTTGGTCAATCCAAAACATTCCTAGGTGGTCTATGACCATCTAGGTCACCCCAAAAGGCTCCAAGGGTATCTACATATTGCTTGGTCAACCTAAAACTCTCCTAGGTGGTCTATGACTGTCTAGGTCACCCCAAAAGGCTCCAGGGGTATCTACATACCACTTGGTTAACCCGAAACACCCCTAGGCGGTCTATGCCCATCTACGTAACCCCAAAAGCCCAAAAGGCATCCATAAGCTCTTTGGTCACACCAAAAATCCCCAATGGCATCTAGGAAGCCCATTGGTCACCCTGTATATACATATATATATATATATATATATCAAAAATTCAAAAACATCATAAAAATACAAAAATATTGCATTTCATAACATTGCATACCATTGCATTATACAATCAATTGCATTAGGTATACTCATCATTGCACTTTGCATTTTAGATTTTCTCATACATGTCTAGCACTACGACTGTACACTAGTCATCATTCAAAATTTATGTTGTTCAAGTCATCATTCACATCATTCCATATTTCACATATCATTTCCACCTACATTTCCCATTTTTTATATTTGTGTCCATTCCCTTAACTTTGCCATTTTTTCTAGAATGTCATCAAGTTTTTTGGTCACTCAACCATATCTAGTTTCTTTTCAGATTTTGTAGAAATTTATCCTGATTTTTAGGAGGTAGAGTCTTGTTTATATTGCACCTTGTATATTTCAAAATCCCATCATATTTTCACAGTAAATCCAATTTTTGCACAAGGAAAAGTGGTCTAGGTTACCTTAAGCAAAAATGTTATCATGCTCATCCCCCTGTGCGGATGGTTCAATAATGCTGAGAATTGCCAAAAGGACAAGCTCCTCCCTATCCAATTCCCCAAAATAAATAGTGGTTTTCACCACTATAAAAATCAAAATACCAAAAAGGAAAAATTAAAAGCAAAATATAAACAATGGTTATCACCACTCCCCAAACCCCTTGCTAAAAAATAAATAAAAACCAAAAATACAAAAATAAATAGTGATTTTCATCACTAAGCATGAGCAAATATTCCTGAATTCAAATAAAAGAAAATAAGGGAGTATGGAACTTGAATCCCTATAATTCTCAACATTCGACAAACCATTAGGTGATCCTCATTATAGGTTTGATGGCATTAATTCAGCTTGGCAATGGCAATATCCTTATGCATGATGATATGTCTGCCACATTAGCTTTTTGTGAGTGTGCATACCAATGTCTACATGTGTATGAGCTAGCTTTTTGGTAACCTATACTACCTAGTGGTCTAATCCAACCAAGTCCAAAACCTAGGATCGTGCTACTCATAGGGTGACCTTCTAGTACAAGTGGGTTGTGTAATCCCATTTGGCACTAGGGTAGTCTTATGCTTATAAAAAATGAACTCATTTGCACACACAGGGATATTGAGTATCTGGTCATCCTATCAGATTCATACCTTGTCAAAAAGTCTTGCATGGTTAGTATACAATTCTTGACCAATTGACTAGAGTGTTTGAGTCTCATGAAAACCTCATCGACATCCTATAACATCTTATTATTCATTCCAATTTTTATCAGTTTCCATTTCTACAAATACATTACATAGGCGCATTACAATATTATACATGAATTTATGAATTCTATATAGTCTATAGTGCTAACATCGTATCTCATATAGTATATACATTTCATCACCTAGATAAATACATCATCCATCTCAATATGCATCCACGCAAATACACATAATCAAATTAAATCACATTACAACATCTGCATACATGATAGACATCCATCATCATATCATAAAGCAAATAAACATATTGCATACATCTCATAAAGCAATAAATACATGATAAACCACATAAAAGCTCATATATATGTGTATATGTATGGGGAAAAAAGATACATCATACAGCCATAGGCTACAATAAAGTGAGTCCTCAGACTTCACACTGTAAAAAAGCCATAAAATCCAAAAACATTGCAAAACATTCAAAATTCAAAAATAGTTAAACAATTAAAAATTCAAAAACATCTTAAAATACACCAAAAAGGGTCCAAAACCCACCAAAAACAATCCAAAACTGGTCAAATTTCACATTAGATCACAAGGAATCCAAATTGCTCCTGGAGAAGTGGAAAATTCTTACTTCGCATCCTAATAAGGCCATTTTGTCTAGACCACCCCACGGGAACAAATTTTTCAGCTCTTTTCTTCCATGTAGCATCAACAAAATCAACAAAATCCTCTCAAAATGCACCATTTTCAATGAGTAAAACTAGAGGAAATCCCAAAAAAGTCATATGTGTCAAGTGACTCATCACTTTTATCACTTTTCACTTCCTCACCAACTCTTTGCTTGAGGGGGTAGTCATACTTAGTGTATTCATAATCACAACCAACAATCACACACCCAATCATGCAAATTGTGTTCGTTCAAAAAATATTTGACAAAGACAATCATGCCCCTGCTTGGGGTAGTAAAAAAGCACAAATTTAATTCAAATAAATGCTTTACATTCTAGTATCATGAAGGGTTAGATGCCTAGCACCTTCATGACTGAAAAATGTCTAAGATCAAGTCAACTTGAAATACAAGGTTGTACTTGAAGCAAGTTCCTTAGCTCGTCAGAAGCAAGGATTCAAGAACATATGCTCTTTCCATGATTGGGGCATCTGAAGTTGGTTAGGTTATTTAATAACCCTAATCATTCAATATTTTAGTCATCTATTTTTTCTCAGCATTGTGTTTCACACAAGGCATCTCAAAAAGGGGCATCTATAGACACTAAAATTTGGTCAATCCAATTAGGCAACTAAGACAAGGTCTAATTGATACCTTATGGCCCCCTTGGGTAACCCTAAAAGGTTTTACAGTGGTCCTAACCACTTTTGGGATATTTTAACCCACTTTTGGGAAGTTTTTGGGCATATAAGCATGTTCGTCCCACCCCGGTACGACCACAGTTCATGGTCGTCCCACCCATGGAAAGCCATGTGTGGTCGTCCCGGGGTGGGACGACCATGAACTTTGACCCCCAAAAAGTCAAACTGTAGATAAATGGCACCCAAAAAGTGCTATTTTTCTTACCTATCCAAGCATGTAGGTCATAGGATGTAGCATCCTTATGACATACTGCATGTAAGAGGCCAAATAGAGAGATTATCTTCCCCTTCCAATGCATGCCACATTATTGGCCAAATGGCGCCTCTTACCCTACATGCCCTCACATGCCTTTATGCCCAAAGGCTTCCTTTGGCTATAAAGTGGATCAATTTTCACACAATATAGAGAGAGGATTTTTGGATACATAGCAACGAAGTGCTACCAATATTTCCCCTCATCCTTTTGTGCCATTTTCTCTCATAATCTCTACCTAGAAAAGGAGGTTTGCAAGTGAACTAGGAGGTACAATTTGCTTACAAAACCGGATCATCTGGGTGAATTTCACCACCAAATTTGTCAAAAACACCATTGAGGAGGTTATTAACCAGTTCACATAGGAATTGGTGATAAATTAGGGGCATAACTGGTGGTCTTTCCACCCCAGGATGGTCCCCATTTTGTGATAGTCTTGGCCATCCTACCCCGAAACAAGGATATATATGCATAATATGTTTCTACTATTCTTTTTTAGACATGTTCTAGGGTAGCATATGAGTCTCCTATCCAAATTTCATGCATTTTGGAGTCATATTGAGTGAGATATCATGTTTTTAGTGTTTTGTAGGGTCTCTTGCAGGATTTCGGGGACCATATGGAGATGCACATCAAACTGTTACTAAATTTGCAAATAT
The DNA here is from genome assembly GCA_028583015.1 of Wollemia nobilis. Taxonomy (NCBI): domain Eukaryota; kingdom Viridiplantae; phylum Streptophyta; class Pinopsida; order Araucariales; family Araucariaceae; genus Wollemia; species Wollemia nobilis. The sequence goes on along the minus strand of JAQPPZ010017190.1, from coordinate 4,979,405 downwards.
TATCATATGGGTTCTCTTAAAATCATTTTTTATGTATATTTGCTAAGTTTCATTTTATTTGGATGTATTTTGGTTTGGAAATTTCTCACTTTGGGTTTTGTAGGTTGGAAAAGCTCACTACGATTACGCCATGCCCTCGGATGCAATTTCAGTTCTATTTTTAGTTACATATTCCCAAAACCATCTATTTTATATACCTCTATAATTTCAAGTCATTTGGATTTGTTTTCAATATATGTCTTCCACATCCATGCTTTCTAGTATTTTAGTGCGTGTGGGAATTGCATATTTTTATCATACACACTTTCTATTTAACGATTCTAATTTCCTTGTGTGCAATTACAGATCCTACAGGGTAAAATTAAGGAGCACAATATTAGATAACAAATTTGTGACATCATAGGTTCACCCACCTCAATTTTTGGTATGAGAAAAGACATTGGAAGTGCACGCGAGCTTCTTTGAAAGGACTTGATCCTTTTAGCACCCGTTATTTTGTAAATAATTGTATCATCATCTTGAGTCCTCAATGGTACATCTATGTAACCGTGGTTTTGAACCTTCAAATTAATAAAAATAAATTTCTCTTTATTTCATTTCTTGCAATTTGGTATCTCTTCCACTTTTACTTGCATGCTTCTGTTTTGATGCTCATAACACATTAGTGATAGATGCATATTGTTTAGCTTCATTCATTTTATCATTTTTCTCTTAATTCATATATCACTTATAAGTGTGTCCTCATTGATAGTGGTTCCTCCATCAGCATCATCTCTACTGCTGCCCTTCATCACCTACACATTCCCCCTACCCACTTCGCTACACCATCACTCGACCTTCATGCTTTCAACAGTTCTATGCATGCCATAGTGGGTTCCATTGTCTTGCCCATCCATGCAGGTGTAAGAATCATGTCTACCTTATTTCATGTCATCCAAGGTGAAATGCAATACTTCTTACTTGGACGTCCATGGATCTGTGACATGCAATGTGTTCCATGTATCTTGCATCATTGCCTAAAATATGTGCATGACGGACTAGTCCATTGCATTACCACCAATGGCAACCCTTTAAAATTCTACAACGTCGTCGAGCTCCCACCAAGACCTTCATCATCTTCTATCCAGGTCATTCCTATTTCTACACATCTATTGGTCCTTTAGCTTTGTGAGTGCTAGACTCAAAATGTATTCAATATTACTTTCCTGCTATATAACCCAAGCAAACTAGCACTTTCCACCATACATTCAAAACCTTCCACATGATGTTTTCCTACAGGATTTTCGAGCATAGCCTAGATCGTATCTATAATTTTCAATATAAAATTTATTCATATCTTGTTTTTAAGCCTTCTAAAATATTCTAAGATTGTATTGCTCCATGTAAAAAACATAATTGTGGTCTCTTTCAACCACCAAACTTCATCTTATCCTTGCTTTCTTCTAAGGACAAAACCTTCTTTTGTAAAATCCATTCAATATTTCTTTCACTCTATCCCATTCTATCACATTCATCCATCCACAATCAACATGTATTTTGTTGGCCATTTTATCTTTGTGCCAATAATGTTTCTAAGAGTGATTATTTCCATCACAAATCTCATAGGGATGTAAATCCCAACACCTAGTTGTCACATGTCTAGGTCATCCATAATGACTACAACAAACTATTCTAGGAGTTTCATATTTTGCATAGGTTTCTCTTTTCACAAACTTGGTATCATTAATTCCCATTGGACCATCATAACCAAGGCATTTATTTTTTGATCTTATATTTGGATTTATGGGATTTCTTATGCCTTGTCCATGCCTTCCCAATCCTAGACCATTATATCCCATTCTTTTCATTATTTTTGTGTCAATACCTTTGGTTTAATTTTTAAAGCACTCAATCTCTTCATCATCACTATGCTCTTCAACAACATGGTATATATCATGACCAACACCACTATCACCAAAAATGTTCAAACACCCAAACTCTTCATCATCACTAAGGTCTCTAGCAACATGGCCTTTGTCATAGCCAACACAATCAACAAGATTGAGCATGATATCATGATGCTCATCTTGAACACAAACCCTCCTATCATTAACAAATGTTTGGATTAACAGTATCACAAGTAAAATGTATCCTTTAAAAAATAATATTTGTATCACAACAAATATTTTCTATCATAGGCTTGTAAACAATATTTAAATTATCAATATCACAAGCAAAATATATCCTTTAGATAAGATCGCTTATGTCACAATAAATATTTGCCATCATAGACTTGAACTTCAATATTTCATTTGTCTCTTATTGTCTTTTACAATTCATATTAAGGAAATCAAGAGTGATTAATGCCATGTAAATTATCTTCATAACATCAATAGGTAATGTAACATCATTTTCAAAGCAATCATTGACTTCTTTGAGAATAGAATGTAAGCAACACCTAAGTGGTGAGAATTCTCCATCTTCAACTTCTTTGAGAATCGATTGTAAGTAGCACATTAAGAATTCTTTACCTTCACTTACTTCTTGGGAAGTAAGATCATTATATAGTGTTACACAATTTTGAACTTTATATTGCTTCTTAGCTTGTTTTCTATTTACCTTTCCCATTTAGTCAAGTGATGTGAATGCTTCTTCTTGTAGTCTTTGAAATTTATTTTCTTCAACACAATAGTAAGGGTTTCTTATATCTCCCAAATTGTTCCCCTTTCAATATACCACCAATCCAATATATCAAACCTTTCTATATATCCATCCTTCCTATATACTCATCAATACGTGGAAGAAGCTAGTCCTCTCTATATACATGGTTGTATGTGAGAGAGACCTTAATGTACATGAAAATGAATGTAAGTGATACCAAGGTAGTACATAAAAGGATTTACCCTATCATTGAAACCTACTTAAAGAGAAATCCTTGTACGTGGGTGTAACTTCCCCATATACTTGAAATTTATTAATTTTAGGATTTATGTCTAATGATAATGAACGAAAGTGGAAAAGAATCACACAAAAAATGATTTCCTTATTTCTCCCCAATTAATATATAATATCGATGCTCAAACATCCTTATGACAACTATATTAGGCTATAGACATAGTAACTCAATGCAACAAATTTACCTATAAATGAAAGCTAGAGGTTTCATTTATACAAAATGTTGTGAGTGTGCTTAAGCTTAAATGCAATGCTTTTTGGCCATAGACCAACCTTTGTAAAAGATCTCTTTTGACAAATTAGAAATTATTATGATAACCAAAATATAATGACTCCTCACCACACCATTACATTACTTCTTGACTTTTTTATATTATTGACTGTAACAAATTTTCAATATAAACCATTGACCTTTGTTTTATTGCAAGTATATCTCTTTTTATAGGGGATAGGATATCCCAAGTAAAAATTTGGAGGGTTTTTCCTCCCTTTGGTCATGTTCAGACTCTACATAAGTTGATGGTTTTTTAAAAAAACTACTGCAAAAAAACCTTAGTTGATTAAAATGGTCTCATTTGATAATATATTTCGTCATGATAGGGCACATAATTTAATCTTTGAGAAATGGATTGTTACATGTTGGATAAGTGAGAGGGGGTGAGAAGAATTTAAGGATGTGACTGCTCTTTAGTTCTATATCTTCGACCTAGTGGAGGCAATTCACATTATGGGTCATCTAAGATTTTTTTATGTCCTATTTATAGCTACTATACACAACATGACCATAGCATTATCTTCATACATATTTTCTTTGGGGAATTACTAGAGTACCCTACTCATCACTCTTCATTCACACTATGACCTATCAAGATGGTTTTCCAAATTGGTTCAATGACAACCTCAACCATGATCGGATCGAGTATTTCTACTGGATCTTAGTCAATATGAAGGTCCTCAATATGATATAATTTCTTGGGGGGACTACATCTCTTGGTTTAACTATAGAAAGTCTCCTCTTGTTGGTATGAATGAAACTCAAGCGTATGATTTGTCTAGTGTCCAAGAGATAGAATGCAAGAAAATGCATCCATGAAAATAAGAAATCGATAGTGGTATATTGTTTATTTTTTTTAACATCTCTTAACCAGTATATACATTTGAGTTTGGAATCTTCAATATATTAAATTAGGTGGCCCAACAAGCATATAAGGTGAATAAATTCCCATTTATTGAAAAAAAAAATCATGCATCCTAGATTCAAACATGGGATGAAAAATTTTTAGAAACTAATAACCCTGAATGGATTTACCCAATTTTTTGAGGTGTATGCAACTGATTCTTATCTAACATGCTTCCACAAAACCAATGTACTCTGATACCAATGATAGATAATGAAATTTAGAGTATTATTGCATTATTGAATCTCATATTTGTACTTAGAAGTACATATGATGGTATATCTCTTAGATGTCTCAAGATACTCTTGGTGTTTCACATTCATCTAATTGTTCAACTTCTCTAAACCTTCCATGAGGTGTAACAGTAATAAAATATATTGTAATAATTATCTAACAACAAATAATGTAATAAGTATCTAACAAAAACAAGATAATCACCAGTTCTTATTAATGAGACCAATGGCTACATCTACATGCCAATAATGCCACTTGTGCCAATATATTTCTTTATAAATATGTGACCTATGCCATAATATTCCTTCTAAGGATTATGATCAATATCATCATATCTCTGTACAAAGATCTAACATACGTTATCTTATCCTCTTTTTAAGGATTTGGCTTGTTCCCAAGGGAATCTCTCTTCATCTCATCTACAAAGATTTATTATAACATTCTTTTCTAATATAAGAGTTATTATTTTCATGGATATCTTCTTACATTCGCTTTTATGTGTATACATTCTACCATTTTTATTGTGTGCTTAATGTTTCCTACCTTAGCACCTCACTTGTAGTTTTGTTAACTTAAATCACAATACCTTATGTAGTAGTGTCATGAGTTTCATCCATTTGTAGCCTCATGTTAATACCCATCATGAGTACTCCTTTGTTTAAGTGTCCATAATTCGACTCCAAAGTTAATACCTTAGTGTCTAGCAAACATCTATCTCTTGGTGCCATAGCCCTTTGTGACACAGACAAGTCCTTACTTGTACAACAACAATGTCTTCCTTCACACATAAGGTCGTCAAGTCATTGGTGGCATATCTCATAGTACTACTTTGTGTTTAACTCACTTGACACCACAAATAAGTTTATGTAAGTTGTCCTTTGTTCCAACATTCTTGGGGCACATTGGTGCAAATAAAATTGAAATGTTATAATAACATGGTGATGATATAATATAAATAAATTCATTTCAATTCTATACAACCAATTAAAAAGTAAAATTAATTATTTTATAAAATATTATATAATTACAGTAATATTTTTAGCAATTATATAAATAATAATATACTCTTTTTATATTTATTTTCATTTTTTTAGTAAATAAATATATTATGACAATTAGTTGAATGAGAAAACGAAACTAGAAAACCAATTAGTCATGAAGAAAGCAAAGTTTACATTTATTTTATTGCTTTAAAAGATTATCTTTTAGTAGTAGAATTTTTTTTAAACAAATCATAATGTTTTAATAAAAATATATATTAAAGTGTTAATGAGATTTTGGTTTAGTTGTTGGACATATGGATGATCTAACGTACATCAAAGTTTAAATCTTGGCATATCAAATAAACTATATAACTAAGTTGATGTGAAAGGGGAAAAACAACCTTTGAAAAAATCTTACTTTATATATATATATATATATATATATATATATATATATATATATATATATATATATATTTATAAAAAATAAAGAATAGTTCAATGTTTACGAGGTAATAGATCAAAATTGTGAGAGCTCCTAAAAATAAAATTATATAGTTATTAATGGGTTTTCCTATGAATTTTATAGCATTAAATGCATACCCATTATCTATTAAATATGTATACCTAAAACTTTTGCTAAACAAATATATCAAATCATTTTATAAAATAATATTGTTAGATTGTTTTATCTAAAAATAAGTGTTACATGGTGGTCAATGATGAAGTTAAAGAGACTTTGATGACAAAATTTATTAGGGAGGAGCTACAAACACTAGTTAAATTTCAAAAAATGAAGAGTCTAGGACTAGATGGTTGGACCATTGATTTTTAAGTGGATTTTTATGAGTTGTTGCAAGAAGACCATTTAAATGTGGTTGAGGAATCAAGGACTTTGGGTAGGTACTCAAGTCTATCAATACAAAATTCTTGGCCTTGATTCCTAAGAAGGATAACCCATAATAATTTGGAGAGTATAGGCCCATATCATTGTGTAATACTCTTTACAAAATCATCTCCAATATTATTACTATGAGGTTAAAAGGGGTTTTTAGACACCTTCTCAGAAAAATAGTTTGGTTTCTTAAGTAAAATATAAATCCATGAAGCTATAGGTGTTTCTCTGGAAGCACTTCATTTAGTCAAATCAAGGAAGCAATAAGCAATGATAATTAAGCTTGATTTAGAAAAATCTTTTGATAGGGCAAGTTGGTTGTACATTACGCTTATATTAATTCATATTGGTTGTAGTGTACCCTTTGTAAATTGGATAATGGGATGTATTAATTTTGTTTCCTTTGTTGTCTTAATTAATTATTCAACTTCTAGCTTCTTCAATCCTTCTAGAGGTCTAAGAAAAGGATTCCCCCTCTCACCCTTATTATTCTTACTTGTGGTTGAAGGGTTGAGTAGAATGACTAAGGAACAAAAAAGACTTAGCATCATCAAAGGCATTAAATTGGAAAACTCTTTGGTTGGGACTCAATTACTATTTTTAGATGATATGCCCCTATTTGGAAATGGTACCCTATGAGAAGCACTGAAATATAAAGAGTTATTATATTATATTGTGCTACCACAATAATGGAAATAAACCTCCATAAAATAGATATTGCTTTTAACAGACTATAGCCAGGACAAGAAGAAGTAGTGGTAAGGATTTTTGGCTTCAATCTAATTAATTTTGGAAAAGTTCTAAAATATTTGGGGTTTATATTGAAGACAAATAATTATGGATACCAAGATTGTATTTGGTTATACAATAAAATTGAAAAATTTGTAACTTCATGGTGCAATAGATGGTTATCATTGGGAGGTCATTTAAAACTAGTTAAATAAATTTTGGAAGTCATTCCAATATTTTAGCACTCTATGGCTTATATTATTGTTAAAATAGTGGAAAAAATAAGGAATATATGCTTCCATTTACTTTGTACGAGAATAAGAAAGAAGGATTCAATGCCTTTAGTTAAATGGAGTAAGATTGCCAAACCTAAACTAGTAGGAGGATGGGGACTTAAGAATTTACATAATTTTTGGAAAGCATTAGCTACCAAGAGTCTTTGGAGATTGATAACTTGTAAAGTATTATAGCATGATGTTATCAAGGAAAATTATTTAGGTTCAATGATATTTGAAGAGTGGATTAGACTTCCTATCAAGCTAGTGACTAATGAAACTATCATTTGGAAAGCATTAGTGAAGTCTTTTCCATTAGTGGATTTTTTTTTGTTTATAAAATAATAAATGGGAAATGGAAAGAAAGTAAGGGTAGGAAAAGACCCCTGGTTGGGGAATGAATGGACTTACCAAATATCTCAAAATATAATAGAACATCTAAATAGAGAGGGGCTCAAAGTATTAGCCAATATAGCCTCTATGGACATAATAAATTTATGGAATCAGAGGTGTGTTTTAGTAGAAGAATTACTTTTAGAAGAAAATGAAGCTGAGCAATGGAGCAAGTATACAAGGTATTTTATAATACTAATATGATAAAACTCTTTAGTATGGTCAAAGAACCCAACTAGTGGATAACTTAAAGCTAAAGAATGATACAAGGTAATGTTTGAAATAATAATGAGGAGGTCCTTTGGTGGTGGAGCAATATTTTGAAGGTGAAATCACCCTTGAAAATATATTTTTTTCTTTTTTATCTTTAGCTAAGAAATAATTGACATGGGATTTTCTACAAAATAGGTCCTCGTAGGGTCCAAGCCAGTGCAATTTGTGTAAAAGGGAAGAAGAATCAAAATATCACCTACTAGTTCACTGTGATTTTTCAAGAGAAGTGTGGAGGTATATTCTAATCCTGACTAAGGGGAAGGGACAATGACCAAAAAGGAATTTGTTGAATAATATGCAACAATGGTTCAAAGAAAAATGTCTAAAGTTCCATTAATAGTGGCATGGGGTCTATAATTGGCAAGAAATTCTATGTTGTTTGAGAGCAAGGAATTTCTACAAATTCAAGTTCAATAAAGGCATAAAAAAAGCCCCAAAATGAAATGTTGTAAGATAGGTTGGAATATTAACATTGGATGTTACAAAGTCTTGAGTATATTTTTATGGAGCTTGTCAAAGAAATCAAGATAGATGTGGGGTAGGAAGAGTATTATATCAGGATGAAAATCACAAATTCACTTTTAAAACAAGTCTCGGTAAATGTGGGGTTATGCATAGTGGATAATCATCATTAAATAATAAATATTTTGATTTTTGAAATTGGAATTGGCTAATATTGGGGACCCTTGACTGGGGTCCATTAGCCAAAAAATATTGGGTGTTAAATTTTTTCTGGGTAGGTTTGCCCCAATTCAATAATAATTGGACCATTGTAAGTTTAAATCTCCAATATTACCCCTAATAATAGGGGTACTTTTCACCTTGAAATTATAAAGAATTTAGGATTTTGAAACTGATTCTCCCCATTTTTATAAATATATTTAAGGGCCAACCCCTTACACATAACCTTGGGTAAAGGTACTAATAATGTGGTAGAGTGAGAAACTTTGATCCTTTTGTTAAGAATGGCAATGGAACAGGAAATAACAAAACTTCAAATATTTTTTAAAATTGGCTATGGGTTGGGATTGAGGTTTAGTAGGAATGCAAAACTTGATACTTAGGCCTTATTATGAGCAAGTGAAATTACTAGAAGCATCATTTATAGAAATATATTATAAATATATATACAAAGAACTAAATGAGGAAGTGCATGGTCTATCACTAGCTTAGATATAAAGGATATATATCTAAAAACGTCGAGAGTTATCAATATCGAGGCACCTATCTCATTTCTTGGGGGTGTGATCTCCAAGATAGGCACCTTGGGATTGATAACTCTCGGCGTTTTTATATATATCCTTTATATCTAAGCTAGTCTATAATATTAATCTTATATTAATAATACTATAGTCCAACTTATAATACTAATATTAATATTATAATAATACTATAGTTATCATACATTCCAATAAATCAATGAAACCCTAGAAATTAATACTTTATATTAATACTATAATATATATAATACTATAATATATAATATATACATTTCGATAAATCAATGAAACCCTAGAAATTAATAATATAGTATTATAATATATATAATAATATAATATACTAAGTCAATTCTAGTATAAAATGTTTTGAGTAGTATCAAAGGTTTTTAGTATCGATTGTGTGCATTTTTAATTTCAATGATGTCAAGAATTTCCAATTATGCTACCTGGCACCATCTACAGGATTACATCTTTGCACCTGCCCAACTAAATAACGTTGGTGAATGTAACTCTATATCATTGTTCAAACCTTTACAGAAGCAGTCCCAAATAAATTTCTCGCTATTCAATGATGTCAAGAATTTCCAATTATGCTACCTAGCACCATCTGCAAGATTACATCTTTGCACCTGCCCAACAAATTAACATTGGTGAATGTAACTCGATATCATTGTTCAAACCTTTACAGAAGCAGTCCCGAATAAATTTCTCGGTATTCGCAATTTACAAAAGTAGTTCAAAATCAATTGCGTTGTGGATTATTTTTGGTATATTGCAATGGATGTTCATGTATTTATACAATATTTTATTAAATAGTTGCAACGGTTGGTTAGTCGGCTATTTTAGTTTAAATATTTTAAATGTTTGCAACGGTTGGTTAGTCGGTTGTTTTAGTTTAAATATTTTAAATGTTTTTGTTAATGTCGACTTTTTTAATTAAAAAAAAATTGTTTACGACGTGACATGTATGACCTCTTTGCCTCTCACCCCCCGTCTGCCATTGTAGGAACGCCTCTTGGCGTAAAAATTTGCCTTGGATATTCTAGTTGGTACTTGGTTAAAGGAAGGAGTAGTGTATGGGAATATGATTCCACCACAGTCCGTACCCTTTTGGTAGAAGTTGTAGTTTATGATAACTTTCATGTTTCTATTTTGTCTTTGGATAATTAAGGTCATATCTGAAAGATGACTTATGGCTATTGGGTTGAAGTACCAAAATGGCATTTTATAACAATTTAAAGGCTTACAATATGTTGTTATTATTGTAACATATCTAATATAGTAAGGCTTATATGAGGGTATAAAATACCCATCTCACTGTAATTTTTTTCAACTTTGAAATGAAAGTTATAGATTTTTTTTTAGGAAAAAATAGTGGTTATAAGTAAGAATTATGAAGGCTTATAGTAAATATAATTTTTACAAAATAAATTTTATATTCATATAATATTATATAAAGATGTTATATAATATTAGAACATGTTTTAAGTTTGAAAGTATATATTTTTAATAAAATTGATACACATTATTAACCATTTTAACTAATACCATTGGGTAATATTTATTATATTAATATTTATGCAATGATATAATTATGTTTGTCTTTACATATTAGGATAAATATAGGGTTTTTAAAGGGCACATTTCCTCGTAATTCAAACTTGGGTATTTTGGATGAAAGCCCAAAGACATAAAAATTTGGTGTCCTAACAGGGACTATTATTTTTTTCTTAAACTTGTTAAATTATTTTATAATTAATAAAAAATATACATATTTAAACTTGAGTTATATATGAAATAGAGAGATTTTTAAATACAAGTTTGTTTATGAAAATATATATATATTGCTAATTTACCATAAAAATACTTTATAGGGTCAAACATCAATTATAAATTAAATAAGTTCATGGTTAAATTGGGTACTAGCTCTCACCAACAAAAAGACCTTATGGGATCAAGCATCAATTGAAAAGTAAATATGTTCATGGTCTAATTCAGGACCAACTCTCACCAAATTAAATGTGGAATAGGTATATGGAAATAAAATAAAAAATAAATGAAATGATAGGATACATACATTTTATACCTCGAGTATAATTAAGACAAAAAAATATTTTATTTTGGAATGCGAGATATATAATGATATTTAAGCTATCTATGTTAATATTCTAGTAGTGAAATCATTACAAGAATTGTTTGAATAGAAGAAGGTAAAAGTATTTCTTCAAAATAAATAGTAAAAAGTAATCGAATAAGAAAGTAAAATAATTAGGTCATACTTTGATGTTAAGAATCACAATTCTTTATAAAATTCATGCTCCATAGGTTTCTTGTAGCCTTGTGGATGTGAAAAACCTTTAATTTTATATTAAATCTACCTTAACTAATGACTCATTCACATAATATTTATTAAAAAATAATATTGAAGCATGCATATAATCTCTAATTTTTTAATTGAAAAGAACCAAAATGGCAGGAATAGTAATAAGAGTGGGAGTGGGAGAGAACCAAAATTTTGAAACTCTAAAATACGAGAATCCTTATGGGTTTGTAGGTGAACCTTCGGGAGGAACTGGGGATCACGAGGACCTTATGGATGGTATCTAGGATAACGTCATTGAAGATGATGCAAAAAATTTGGGTGGCATTAGGAATGCAACGGGTGTCAGGGGGCCCCAACAGATCCAACTTGGAATGTCAGTTTGGTCTCCTTTGAAGATAAATTCCATAATAGAATGGGGTTTCCCATTTCATCTTATCAATATTCAATTCCTCTTATAGTTTCAAGCAGAGAGGTTTCTATCCCCCAAGAATTCATGGTGCTCTTGATTTTCCAGGAATCTCTTTCGTTGATTGGGAAGTTTTTTAGTAATCGGATTGACATTGAATCCATACATAGATGGGCCTTCACAAAATGGTGGTATATTGCTAACATGGAGTTGATTGCCTTCCCAAAAGGCTTCTTCATGATCATACTTAACAACCATCAAGATACAAGTTGAATCCTCACTAGTGGCCCTTGGTTTTTTATAGAAGAAGTATTTTTATACAAAGATAGGGTGAGTATTTTGATCCAAAGACCCTAAGCATAAACACGACACCCATTTGGGTTATAATTCATGGTCTTCCTACTTAGTTTTGGCATGTTAGAATTCTTAACTCAAACTATAGGAGAATTGGTCGCCCTTGACCCAATAACCAAAGCTCGTTCTTATATAACCTACGATCACCTTTGTGTTTCTACAAATCTAGATTTTGAACTTCCCACCTATGTGGATCTCATCTCAAGTTCCTATCGAAGATACCAAGTAATCGAGTATGAAAATAAACCAACTTTTTGTGTTGATTTCTAGAAACAAGGTCACCTTAGGGCTTAGTACCCTCTCATAAGGAATGATCCAAAGAAGGATGGGCTTCGAGCTAACAAAGGACCTTCTAAAAACTGCCAAAATTAAGTGTTCCAGATAAAGAACCAGGGTGACAAAGGTAAGCAAGCAATCTCTTATTCTTAGTAGGAGACTAAAAATATAGATCCTTCCAATCAAGTGCGATATTTTTTTGCTAGACCTAATCCTTTTCTACCTTTAAAGGACCTTAATATTGTTGATAATGATGTTGTTCTCCTATAATATTTTGATTCACTTCCTAAACCAACAAAGCCCTTTGGGTCCATCGATGATCTTCCTCAGTCTCCTACTAGATTGGGTCCTTCCTATCCACCTCAACCCATTGTCCCTCCATCCCCTTCTAATTTTGGGCCCTCTCACTCAGTTCTGCTCAATGGGTCTTTGAACCTTAATGGTGATCGTCCTCCTCAAGTTGAAATTGCTAACATTCAAAAGATTACCTCCCCTATCTTAGAATAACTTTCAAGTCCTCCCAGTCAGACTTAAAATCCTAGTGGTGATATTCCTCCTCAAATTGATATTGGTAACTCCCACAATATCATATCCACATCCCCTATTTTAGCAGAGCTTACAAGCCCTCCCATAGGTCACCAAAAATAAAATAAAAAATGTTGTTGATGTGGGCAGCAATAAAAAAATAGGTAGACCTTCCAATCAAGATAAAAGGCACAAAGAAAGTGAATGTGACATAGCGAATGGTTTCCAGTCTACCATTCTATCATCACTTGCAGATATATCAAACATTGACCTTTCAAGTGATGAAGCAAACCAAACCAAACCTCCATCCTAGGGCAGGAGAGGAGAAAAGAAATCATCTTCCAAAAATATCAGATGAATATCCCCTTATGGAATGTAAGAGGCCTCAATGGATTAACCAAACAAAGGTTGGTTATATCCATGAGGAAAGAACTTAAACCCAGCATTTTTCTTCTTCAAGAAACCAAAATTGATAGGAAGAATAACAAAAGGATTGGCAAGTTGATTTGGAAGAACGGTGATTTTATTTACAACCCAGCTCAAGGCACATCTGGTGGCCTCCTATGTATGTGGAACCATAGTACAATTTAAGGTGGACTCATATATGTCTCAAAAAGAACCATTAATATTATTTTTCACAATAAAGAAACCAGACATCAATGGATTATATAAAACATTTAAATTCCCAACAATTCATCTGGTTGGTGTGGCCTTTGGAACACTTTAAATCAAATAAGAAGTCATTTCCAGAATGATCCATGGATGCTTGTGGGTGATTTTAACACTCCCCTATATCCATCTAATAAGAGAGGGAGAGTCCCCATCAGAACCATGTGTTTTGAAGATTTTGTTGATGGGAAAGAGCTAATGGATTTGAAATTAAAGGTCTCAAAATTTACATGGATCAATAAGAGATATGGCAGCCAACTAATCCAGCCCATGCTTGATATATTTTTGATATCTAAGGAAACTATTCATTTTTTTAAATATTCTAACTTGCAATCACTCCCTAAAATTGGATTGGACCATAATCCTTTGGTCCTAGATTATTTCCAATAGGTGGCTCTTTTCAAATCACCATTTAGGTTTGAATCGATGTGGCTTCAGCATCTAAACATAAGGAACCACATATCTGACTAGTGGAAAGAGAAATTTCTAGGGACTTGATTAACCCAACTAACCAAAAAACTTTGATCAATTAAACTCAAGCTAAAATTTTAGAACAAATAAATTTTTGGGGATATATTCAGGAGTAAGGAGTGAATTTTTGACAACTGAGCACCATCAAAACCATATTTAGAATGAGAACACTGATCCTAATCTAAGACAGGAAGAAAAGAACCTCCTTGTTAAATTTCTTAACATTCTTTCCAGAGAAGAGATATTTTAGAGGTAAAAATTTTGTGCTTTGTGGTTTAAGGAAGGGGATTCTAACACAAAATATTTCCATGTATAAATGCTCAGGCACAAGAGCACTAATAAAATTAGGGAGCTTTTAAGAAGTGATGGATCAAAAACCATCGACATCCAAGAAATCTAGTTTGAAGTCGTTTTCCATTATGTAAATAATTTGGGTCCTAGTCCACCATGCTCCATTCAATATTGCAATGCTCTCTTGCAGAATGTTCCTTGCCTTGTGTCTCAAGACTTCAATTCTCCTCAAAATAATCTCAAATAAGGAAATCAAAGAAACCATGTTCTCCATGAACCCAGATAAAGCTCCAAGACCTTATGGATTTTCTTCCTATTTTTTTAATATTTTTGGTATATTGTTTGTCAAGAGGTCATAGAAGTTGTGCAAGAATTCCAACAAACTAAGTTGTTACCAAAGGATGTCAACTCCACTTTCTTGGCACTCATCCCTAAATATCAATCTAGTAAATCCATTTTTTATTATAGACCTATTAGCCTCTGTAATATAATTTATAAGCTCGTCACCAAGGTCATGGCCAATAGGTTTAAGGATATTCTTCCAACCATCATTGACCACTATCAAGGCATCTTAGTTAAAGTTAAATTTATAACTGATGGCATAATCACCATCCACGAGCTTATGCACTTAGTAGAAAAAAAGCAAAAAACCTGGCCTATTCTTGAAGCTTGATATGAACAAAGCCTTTGACAGAATCTCCTAGGATTTTCTCTTTGCAGTGTTAGCCAAATTTGGTTTTCATGAGGAAATGATAGCTCTAATCAAAGAATGCATTTCATCTAACTAGTTCTCTATTATTGTTAATGGTTTGCCTACAAGGTATTTCAAAAAATTTAGAGGATTTAGGCAAGGTGACCCTCTATCCCCTTTCCTCTTAATCATCATGGTTGAATCCCTTGGAAGATATCTTAAATAAGCCTATTCCTTGGGCCTTCTATCATGCATTAAACCATATTCTATTTTTAGGTTAGCCACTCATCAGTATGATATCATTCTTTCCACTTTATTTTCAATTCCAGAAGCCAAAATAATAAAAACTATTCTTATTTTCTATGAAGAGGTTGCAGGTCAAAAAGTCAATTTTAAGAAAATCATAATTTACTTCATGAACACCCTAATTCATAAGTAAACAAAATTGCAAGGATTCTTGGTTGCACCATATCTGAATTACCCTCCACTTACCTTGCCCTCCCACGTTTTCGTGGAAATTCTTCTAACAACATGTGGAATATGTTCATTGAGCATGTTACCAAGAAACTGGTAGGATGGAAGAAATTAATGTTGAGTAAAGCAACCAAAGATATCCTAGTCCAGGCATGTTCGCAAAGCATACCTATGTTCTTCATGTCAATTTTCAAGGTACCATCTTTCATAGGGAAAAAAATTGAAAAAATTCAAATAAAGTTTCTTTAGTCTGGAAATAACAATCACAACAGGTTTTCACTGGTTGCGTGGGACAGAGTGTGGTCTAAGAAGGACCATGGTGGATTAGGTTTTAGGAAATTCTATAAGATGAACTTGGATCTCATGGTCAAACAAGCCTAGAGAATTGTCATTGATGAGAAAGTTACTTGGATTGATATAGTAAAAGGGAAATACCTCCAATGATCTTCGTTCATGGATGAGCAACCCCTTACCAACAGGTAGTACTTCTGGAACTCAATTATCCAAACTAGGGACATCATCAAGAAAGGTCTGAGATGGCATATCAAGTGTGGTAGAGTTATCAGATTTGGAAAGATGTCTGGCTGAAGGATCAACCCCTTATCAACAAACCAAACCTTACTATTTTTAAGCCCATAATTGATCGTATTTTTGGTAGCAGAGTTGTCAATTTCATCACCCAAATATCCAATTGTCAGTAGTGGAAACTCCTTCCTACCAAAAACCCCAATAATAAGATAAATTAAACTGGCAAAACTATCCAAAACATTTTATGAATATTCCCCTATTTGGAAACTATCTAAGAAAGGTATTTTCACTGTGAAATATGCATATTATTCCTAAGATCCACCTACTATCTCTTGGGTCTTATCCAAGTCTATTTAAATAAAATACCTAATACCTAAAATTAGTTTTTTCTCGTGGCTTGTTGCCTAAAATAGAATAACCATGGATAACCTAATTATCATAGTCTTGTACATTCCTAATTATCATCCTCTCTACAAATCTAATTGGGAATCTACCTTCCACCTATTCTTGGAGTGTCCTATCTCGCTATCAACCCTAAACTTCCTGTTTGAGCTTGTTAATATTTCTTGGGCCCATCTGTCATCGTTTACCCACTTGTTCTAGTAATGTTCCAAACCCTTTAGCACTTTCCAACTTAATAGGATTTTTAATGGGATTTTTAAAGACCCACGCTATATCTTCCTATGAATTACCACCTTTGCTGTTCAGAATTCCCAACTTATCTCCTCCTTCCCTTCTTTATTAACTTCCTTGGATATCAATGCCTCTCCTTCTCATTTAAACTTGAAAATATTTATGTCTTCTCATTAGAAATTTAAAAAACTATGTACAATTTAAGTTTTTCTTATAAAAATCTAAGACATATACCACTATGCCAGTTATTTTTTATGTATTGTCTGCAAAACATTATGAATGGGAGTTTGAATTGTATTTTGCATATGGAACCTAAACCGGATGAAAACATTATTTTGTATTTTGTGTTGATTCTCCAGGTTGTGATTTAGCTTTATTATTGTAAAGCTTTCTAGTATGCAAACATCATAGATTTTTGCATGCACTTCCTCACCATCGTAGATTTCTATATGATTGCAGGTCTGGCAAAAGGTATGGTGTCTTTTTTATTATTTTCCATCATAATATTATAAGGAATAGTCAATATTTTAACATGTTCACCTTTATTTTTTTTAATGTGAGGCCCTAAGAGGGCGGTTTAAAATTGCCCTCTTTTATTTTTTTAATGTGAGGCCCTAAGAGGACAGTTTAAAAAGTCCCTCTTAAAGTCTACGATGGCGGTTTAAAACCACCCTCTTAGACTCTAAGAGAGTGTTTTTTTGAGGCATTTTTTAATCGTCGTCGTATCATGCAAAATTTTTACAACACCCTCATAGACGACGGTTGAATAACCACAGTTAAAGGTCTTTAAGGTCGTTAAGGGTGATTAAAAATTCACCCTTAAAGACACTTTTTGGTGTGTTTAAAACTTCCCTCTTAAGGTCTAAGATGGCGGTTTAAAACCACCCTCTTAAGGTCTAAGATGGCGTTTTAAAACCACCCTCTTAAACTCTAAGAGAGTGGTTTTTTGAGGCATTTTTTAATCGTCGTTGTATCATGCAAACTTTTTACAACACCCTCATAGACAACGGTTGAATAACCATAGTTGAAGGTCTTTAAGGTCGTTAAGGGTGATTAAAAATTTGCCCTTAAAGACACTTTTTGGTGTAGTGTTCTCACTTAGCTGAGGTCCTATATCTTGGTATAGCAAAAAATAGAGTTCAAAAAAACAAATTACATAAAAATAAACAAGACAACCAAAGATATCATATGGTTAAGAAATATTAAATTAAAATTACGACAACACCACCAGACAACCCACCATACCCTGAAAATTAAAGTACCAATAAACTTGCCAAGAATCTATTATTCCTTGTCAAGACTAAGCACATCTATCATCACCACATTAGACAATTCATTCAACAAGTAATTATCTCTAATACTAAGAGATAGAAGATCAAATTATAGATGTCTTCACGTAAGGCTTGAATCAAGCTACATTTGTCCTTCTTAGACGTCTTTTAGATTTAAAATTATTACATGAGTTCAAATGTGAAACTTATTGTAACCTCCAAATTTTAATGTAACATTCATAAATCTGTCCTTATGTTAGGTGTTGCAAAAATAAATTGATAGGAGGATGTTGAAATTAAGTTCATTTTGTCAATGTAACTTCGGAAATCCTCAAACACCAACCAAACTCTCTTCCCTAAGTACGGTTTAAACACTTGTCTTGTGTATCTTTATTCCTCCTTCGTCCAGCAGTCTATGTAATGTATTTTTTTATCTATATATGTTGTTTACAACCTAGTATTTTTTAATCTATATAGGTTGTTTACAACGTAGAATACAATCTGTTCTTGAGTATTTTTTAATCTGTATATATATTGTTTACATCATAGAATACAATCCACATATTTAGACTGATAAAACTCACATTTCACTTTCCGGAAGCAACGCATGCCTCTCTCTTAGACGACCAGCACCTCCTACGCCATATCTCTTTTATTATATTAAAATACACCACAACGGCCAAACAAAGGCACAACAGGGTGGCATAATCCTTATTTCATTTCATTGTCTCGATCAACCTTACAATTATTCGATGTTTTTCAATTAATTTTATATTTCCCATTATTAGATGCCAGCTTACATTTTGAAAGGGAAAGGTGCATAAATTGTTGGATATCAAACATTTAAACCTTCAATCTTTTCACAACGAACGTTCCTTCTTTTTTAGAATAAATAAATAAATAATTTCTTTATATTTATACTCTCATTATTTGTGCGCCCATAACTTGCCTTTCTTGGCCATTTAATTTGAGACGGTAACTTTATAAAATATTTCGAGAGTCAAATCTTGAAACGTAAGTTAAGAAGTATCCATGAAACAAGGAAAAAGACCATACTATTTTAAAATTGTCCACTAACTAGTTCTGAAATTCTTTGTACACACATACAAAGAATATAGAACTCTTAACATCCATTGCACCCAACTGGGATTCCTATTTATATCATGCTCTTTTCTTCTTTTTCATTAGCATTCATCAGTTTCAGCTTTTGAATAAAGCAATATTTGTGATGGGGAACCAGTTAGCCCAATTAAGGTTCAGGAAAAAAGGATACGTTCTTTTGGGTTCTGATAACGTAGAAGAGGTCATACTGTCAAATGTTCCAAAGGGCTACATTCCCGTTTACGTTGGGACAGATCGCAGCAGGTTTATCATACCTGCAACGTATTTGAATCATCCGCTTTTCCGGCCATTGTTGGAGAAGACAGAAAAGGAGTTGGGATTCGATCATGACATGGGCCTCGTTATTCCCTGCGAGAAGCGTGCATTTGAATGCCTCATTTCTCTTCTGGACGGCAGGGAAACTTCCAGACTGATGGACTTTGTGCCGAAGCCCAGATCCGTACTGCATATGAAATCCTCCATGGTTTCTTAGCGGGATTTTTGTACTGACTTTTAAGTGTGAATGGTGATACCCAAAGTATTTAGTTCCATCTTCTCACTGTCTGAAGGCCGGCTTACCATTCATGGCGAGTTCTACATCCAAGTCGGAAAGTTTAATGTTTTTTTTTTTTTTTTTTTTTATAAGATGTATAGAGATTGGACTTTTTAAACTGCCTGGAAAGAGGTTGTAATGTTGATGGAGTCATTGCTGTTGTAATGGTACTATCTGAAATATAAATAATTCTATTTTAATCTTAGCTGAAAATGAATAGTTCTATTTTAGTCTTAGAGATATTATAGAAATAAATAAGCAATTAAATTTTATTTTATAATATTAAATGTTTAGTTTAATAGATTATATTAGAATATTTAGTTATCAAATAATATTTTTATGATTGTTAAATTATCAAAATATTATTATATCATGGATCAATTTACATGCAGTTGTCCTAGTAGCTAAAATGGTGGTTGTTTCTTAAGTGGTCTTGTGTTCAAAACCCCTTGAGGGTGGTTGTTGATGTAATTTGTAAACGTTCTCCTTAAAAAAAATAAGAACAAATAAAACCTAATATTATTATATAAGTAAATAATATCCCATTGTCTATAACTGTTAGTTAGATAACATATATCAGGTCAATGATATCATGTGTGATAATTATTTCATATAATATATAGGTTATAGGTTAAAGACATTAAAAACTATTTATCTTTTTATAATAATTTTTAGTGAATAAATATATAAAGTTTTTTTTTAAATAAATTATGTAAAATTATTTTTGATGTGATTCAAACTTAGATCTATTTAAAATATATACACTATTAAAAATATCAAAATTAAAATTAAAAATACAATAATATAATATAACAAAAATATTTTTTATATTTTTTATTTATTTAGTTTGTTAAAGCATAATGCATTCTAATGAAAAACAGCCTTTTCCAATAGTTTGAATAGTTACAATACAAATTAAAAATAATAATAATAATAAATTATTTTCATAAAATCAAATTTTTATAAAATATTATTTTTAAATATATTATAATTTAAATAAAATAAAATAAATTTCAATTACAAATGTATTTTTAAACAATGTAAAATTGCTAATAAACCAGGAGCAATGAGCCACCTTCCTTTAACTAAAACTTAATCTATTAAACAGAAACCTAAAAACATTCCAACATAAACACCGTTTACTTTTTTAAAACATTGTCTTACTATCGCTAGAGTACACGTGACAGGCGTAAAATATAATGCGTTTGCATGTTTCGTCACAATCAAGAACTTGATATTTAAGTATTTTAAAACCAAGGAAAAGCATCTAACTCTTTGAAAAAGACATCGAACGGCATCTTACTGTTTGGAAAGGAAAAGCAAGAAAAGTGACAAGTGAAAATGAAGTTTAAATTATGGTATCTTACTATTCGGAAAGAATAAGCAAGAAAAGTGACAAGTGAGAATGAAGTTTAAATTATGGTATATCTAGAAGAGTTGAAGGCTGGATTTTATTTAATTTTGTTTTTAAAAATAAAAAAATATTATTAATTATATTTTATTTATTTAATTGTAATTAAGAATAGAATTTAAAAACTGCATGCCCATCTTTGAAAATAAAAACTTTAAATTTACATTTAGATAAAAATAAAATCTATTAAAAAAAGTTTTAGCGAGCTTCGTAAGTTCTAATAATTCAGAGTTGGAATATATTGATGATAATCACATTTAAAAAAAGGTGCGGTTTCCGCATGTAAAGAAGGTTTAATGTTTCCTCAAAACTATCAACAAATAAAGTAGGTTATATTATATATTGATTTTGATTTTGATTTTGTTTTAAGATTTACACATTTATCAAATTATATATTTTCAAATTTTTTAAATTAAAAATTTGTATAGGAATATTATTATTTTTTATACATATAGAGAATTTTTATGCAACAATTACATGTAATATATTAATTTGAATTTTTGTATTTGGTTATGCAAGATTGAAATTAGTGTTATTTGTACTGCATCATCACTACATAGTAATATTAGAACAGTTCGATTACTACACATGTTAAGATTTGAACTGATTATTATATTCTTAACAAAATTTGAATTGAATTGTCATGAATTAAATCAATTTAACTAATGTCATTTGATATATTAATTTAAATCTTTAAACAATAATATACATTAATATATATTTATTAAATGTATTAAATTAAGCAATAATTAAACTAGACTATATATAAGCTATATACCACTTATTAATATGGATTTTGAAGTAAAAGCAACGTACCTTTATTAAATGAAATGGCATCAAAGCAATAATTATAATGATATTGTTCCTTATATAGTTGAATAAAAATGATTTTTTTTATTAAAATACTTAATGTATTTGTAACAATGAATTTTTTTTAGAGACTTTAACCTTTTTCTAATAATCTTATTGCATTGTGATCGCCATTATAGAAAGTAGGTAATTGTATATATATTTATTGATAAGATTTTTTAATGAAAAACATTATATTAATTAAGATTAAGCACACTAAAAAAGGCGGGTGAAATTAGCACACCACACAAACCATAAAAGTTGAGGAAATCACACCTCTCCATAAAAAATAGAGTTTCATCGTGAGAAATCATTACACAGACATCCCAAGACATAATCATTAACAAATATCAAGGAGCCGGACAAAAATTAACTTTGTTTTGACATACTACCAACCTTCATAGTACCAGCCTCCATCCCAAAATACTAGGACATTTCATATTTCTTGTGCATTACCATCAACCAGATTTTGTTGAGGAGTGACAGGTGCATCAGTATAACAAACAACAGCCAAAGCAATAGCAATATCATCCCACCCAACAACTGGCTCAGTAGCGATGGGCCGAACATCCCACCCGAAGTTTTTGCTGGAGGAGGGACCAACTCCGTCATCCCAAGTGTCTATGACACTGAGAGGGTTGGGACCAATGTTTATCTGTCGGAGAATGGGTGAAGCAACGGGAACCTCGACAGGGTGCTTCACCCTCGACATCCCGAGAACGGGACCTAGAGAAGCTTCTCAAGGAATTGGGAGGGACACGACTAACCGTATATGGGGCTTTACCCCAATGATACATCAAAGCACGAAGGTGTTACAGTTCAACGTTCACTTTGTTCACCTGTACATAAATCCAACAATCATAAAAAATAGCATACTTTTCAGTGAAAAAACGTCGAGTAAAACTGTGTAAAAATCGTTTTGCTCTTGATTTTTCACAAATGAAAGAGAGTATTAATATGGAAAACATTCCACACAGGTTCAAGATTGTCAAAAAAATCAATGGGATCCCCAATAAAAACGTGAGACCGTAGGAAAGGACTCCACATTTAAGGTTTGAAAGAATTCTAAAAATCATTTCCAAGCAAGATTTTAACTTAAACCTCCTTCTTGAAAATTTAAAAAATTAACTAGCTAACCTCGTAGTATTTGATTAAAAATTATTTTTACACATTATACCTTTTTCACCTTTAAAAATAAGGTGTCAAATGTCAAGCATGCAAAATTTTAAAGTTTGGTTGAGTAATTAAGTGAAATATAATTCTTGTATAAGTTATTTCAAATATAAATTCAAGTTTTTAGCAATTAAGAATACATGTGATTTTCATATGTTAAAGCTGATTAATTAAAATAAAAGAATAAAAAAATTAATTTAATTGATAAAATTTGTATTAATTGTCAAATAATATTAACTTAATTTTAAATTGCATAAAATAATTTATAAAATATTCTTTTCAATTCTATATAATTAATTTAAAAATTTATAATAATTTTATATTTAAATATAAATATAATATTTTTAAAATATATATATATATATATATATATATATATATATATATATATTTGGATAGTGTGATAAATCCCTACGATTGATGCATAGGGTTGATCAGTCTTCTCCCAACCATGACCTCTTGTAAAGTCAAAAGCTATACTTATCAATAGGGAATTTAACACACAGTCATCACATGTGATTTTCATAAGTTAAAGTTGATTAATTAAAATAAAAGAATAAAAATAATAATTTCATGATAAAATTTGTAGTAATTGTCAAATAATATTAACTAAGTTTAAATTGTAGATTATTTTCAATTCTATATAACTAATTAAAATTTTATAATAATTTTATATTTAAATATAAATATAATATTTTTAAAATATATATATATATATGGGTAGTGTGATTAATCCTTAGGACGGACACATAGGATTGAGCATTCTCCTCCCAACCATGACCCCTCAAGAGCTAACACAGTCATCACATACCCAATCGTCCACACTGCAATTTGAACCTTGAACCTCTCGAAGAAGAATCAAAGCCTGAATTGTTGTGCTATCCATTAGAACATTTTTTAAATTAATATTGACAATACTAAAAGTTATTATTAAATTGAAAATAATTATACAAACACTATTTAAGTATAAATTAGATGTAATTTATTTAAATACCAACATAATATAATATATGGTACCATTCCTAAAGAAGAGGGAGGTTTGGGGCTCTTGGATATTCATACTCAGGGTAAGGTTCTAGCTGCTAAGTGGATTGTGAGGGCTTTGGAAGGGAATGAAGGGTGGAAACTTTTGTTATGACATAGAATTCAGACTTGTACTCATATTGATGGCATTAAGAGCTCCTTCCATTTGGAGGACATAATTGGCAACCCGTGGAAGTTTAAAATAGGTGGTAGTATTCTTATTAAAATAATTTGGGAGGCATGGAAGTCGGTTGCCCATGTGCTGCATTGGGAATTTCTTGATGATAGGAGAGGTTGGGTGCTTCCTTATAGGTCAATTTGGTTATGGAAAGAGAATGGGGAGTATGCTTCTGACAGGCCAAGACTCTATTGTAAGCGGTTGGTAAAAAAAGGGTTCGATGTTGGGTAGATTTATGGAATGTTGACACTGGTGATTGGTCCTCTTGGTCTGACTTGGTTTTTAAGTACAAGTTGTGGTACTCTGATAAAGATGCTATCACCCAAATTCACTCTCTTTTGCCATCTGATCAGCTTTACAAACTAAATAGAGGACTGCCAGGACCTGTCTGGAGAGATTGGAGGTGGAAGTTTGGTTGCCCTATGCTTCAGTTTAACTCTACTAAGATTTATGAGGCTTTGTTGATCCTATAGATATTGTATTGAATCACAAATGGAATGTCAACTGCACCTACAAAAAATGGAAAATACGATTATCTAAAATTTGGCATTTCAGAATGTTTGCTCAGCTTAAGGTTTTTGCTTGGTCATTAGCCTTCCAAGGCCTACCTTGCAAAGCGAGGTTGGCAAAACTGAATTTCACTTTTGGCTATTGTGTGGTTTGTGGCAAAGAGGAAACAATAAAGCATATTTTTTGGGATTGCTCTCGTGCCAAAGCAATATGGAAAGGAATGGATGGAGTTATTACCTCTTTTTTGGGGGACACCTCTGGTGGAGTATTGCACTTCTTGGAGATGTCAACGATTGTCCACCTCATCTAGTGGGGATCTGGCAAGTGGTGAGGGTCTCTATTTTATTTGCTATCTGGAAGGACAAGTGCTCTCTTATTTTTAGTGTAGGTTCCATTCCTGTTACTAGCACTGTAAGTAAAGTTGTGAGTTGTATTTCAGATCAGGTAAGAATGTTTAGAGTAGAACTGTTAAAAGATCTGAAAGGAATTTCTAATTTATGCAAGTCAGAATGTTTAATGATGTTGTATAAACTTGCATAGTTTTATTGTACTTTGGTTTTTCATTTATGAATTTATAAGAAGTATTTTTCCAATAAATATATATATATATAGTTACTACCACTGTAAATAAAGTTGTGAGTTATATTTCAAATTAGGTAAGAATGTTTAGAGTAGAAGTGTTAAAAGATATAAAGGAATTTATGCAAGTCATAATGTTTAATGATGTTGTATAAACTTGCATAGTTTTATTGTACTTTGGTTTTTCACTTATGAATTTATAAGAAGTATTTTTCCAATCTATATATATATATGGTGGGAGACTTTATTTGTATAAGCAAATTATTTCACTCAAAAATTTTATATGACCAATGGTGGTCAAGTAATATGTTTTTTTTATAAAAAATTAACCTTATTCTATTCTACCAATTTTTATATGACCAATGGTAGCAAAGTAATATGTTTTTTAATAAAAACATTAACCTTATTTTTTATTATTATAATAGAGGAATTAGTAACTCGCTACAATTTTCTATGTCTCTTCGTGGGTCGTTCCTTGTTGCATCGAATAAACCTTTACGTAGCTGACTACGCTGATGCGACACGCCCACCGGTACTATGAAACCTGAGGGATTGGAACCCTGGCCATTGAACCAAGCCCTCGGGCCCATCATTAACCTTATTATATTCTATTATGGTGGTTAAAATATTAAAATCAAACAAACCTTTCTAATACATATAATTATTTTATAGTATATATAATGAAAATATTATAATTTAATAAATTGTATGCTTTCTTTTTTATAATAATATTTAAATAAAATCAATTAAAGTTATGCAATAGTTATAACTATTTTATGGTATAAATTAAGCTTCATATATATATATATATATATATGTTATGTTATTATATGATATGATATTTTAACAAACTTCATATTATATAAACAAATATTTTTTAATATGGTATTATCAAAAAGGTAAAGCAAATGCCGATAAAAAAAGGTTGATTTTCAATGCTTTGGAAGGGAAAACAAAGACATCATCTAGGTAGAAGAAATACTTTCTAGTTGCTGCAAAATTGAAGATAATATTGTTGCAAGGATGCCTCTAGATTTTATTTCAGATAGACAAATTTTATTTGTAGATTTGTTGAAGGAAAAACCTCCAAAAAAAATTGAAGAAGCACAAAAAATTGCACTGAAAATGCTCTTTGCGAGTACAGAAAAAAAAAAAAAAGCATCTCAAAGAGTTAATAGATGCTTGCCACAGTCTGAATCAAGGCCAAAGGTTGTCATTGAGTAAAGGATAGTATAATAAATGTCATATAGAGCTAATCATGACCTGATCTATAAATTCATGGGTATTCACCCTACCCTAAATTTTTTACGTTTGTGGGTTTTACAAAACTAGGATTATGTTGGTGAGTATTCTTTGTGGTTTATTAGTAATGGATATTTTATTGTTAGATTTTCCTCACTTGCTGAAATAAATAGGGCTTTCGAATCATAAAAGAGGAATCATGGTTCGACAAGATTATTTGTTCAGCCTTGGAGAGTGGGATTTTTTTTATGAAAGGCCATTTTAATTATAAAAATAAAAGTCCTTTACAGCCAAAAAAAAAGTGTGGGTGGAGAAAAAATCACACCTTGGATGACACTAACTTATCCTAATAGCGGATAAAGAAAAACAAACTACACAAAATGGGATTTTATCCTTGAATTGAACCCACTGTTGTCCCAATGTGGATCCATTTGTATGCACTCACAATGGAGTTTTGGATTGAGCAAGTATTGGAAATAATAGGTAATTCTCTTGAAATATATTTGGATGTTTCTAGAGACACAATGGAAGGAAACACAATCATTTATGCTAGATTATGCATGGAAATTGATCGTATCCTACCTTTGTTGGCAGAGGTGGAACTCGAATTTGTAGGACTATCTTGGATTCAATAACTAGATTACGAGGTGTTTCCCTTTAGGTGTAGAGTTAACCACAAATACGAGTATTTGGTCCGATATTTCCCAAACAATATAAAATAAAAATAGAGTCTCTTTGGGAATATCAAATCTTCCTAAGGAGGGTAAGTCAACGGTCAATAAGAAATAGCTAGCATTTTTTAGGATGAAGAAGCACAAGGAGATGGTTTTGAACAACCCAATAGAAAGATAAGGCAAAAGAAAATAGATGGTAAATAGCAAACCCAACTCAAGCCATCAAATAGGTATGAGATCCTCAAGACACTAGTCAAGCAAGAAGGAGAAAAATTCATGGAAGGAGTGGATGGGAATAATGAAAACAATAATAGCTATGTTCAAGCCCCTCTTTCGGCTCCTCCTATCCTAAAGTAGGTAATATAGTGCAATGAGTTACCATAATCAAATATTATAGGGTCATTAATAGTGCATAACCAAGAGCAATCGATAATAAAGGATGTCATCATGGGTGTGGCAAAAAAGAATAGAGAAAAGCCAATTCTAGGGATAAGCCAAGTGAAGAAATCAAAAATATCAGCTCTCAAAGAGTGGATAGAAAATCAAATAAGAAATTGATAGCAACTCAAAGAGACAATCTGATCACTATGAGATTGGTGAGGCCAATAGACTCTTACTGATCTCAAGGTAACCAATGATTATACAATCATGGAATATTAGGGGTTTAAATAGTAGAATCCATCAATTTTTTGTTCAAAGACTCTTAGAAAAAGTACAACAATTTATTTGCTTATCCAAGAGACAAAAATATCGTTGGATCTTATGTAAAACAATAAATAGACTTTGAAGGGGTGTTGATCATATGGAAGTGGTTGCCCAAGGGATCTCAGGGGGATAGTTACCTTTTGGAACTCTCTTGAATGGATTACAATAGAACATATAGCTTGGAGGGGTGTCCTCACATCACATTTTAGGAATAATGTGATATTTGAGCAGGTTTTAATTATAAATTTATATGGGGCTCAAAACCTAGATGGTCAAATTCGTCAATGGAAAACGGTGCATAATATGAGTCTTGAGGGAGGAGTTAGACCAGATTGTTGTTGGGGATTTTAATGCTAAATTATCATCCAAAGATCAAGAGGGAGAACCCCAATTTTAGATACAAAGGATTGGCTTATGATTGTGTAGGTCCATGCATTACACTTGGTGGATATTAAAAGTCTTAAAACTAATTATACATGGACTAATAAGAGGAGGGAGCCACATAGTAAGAAGGTGAATTTAAACCATTTTTTGATCTCAAAGGAGACATTTGTGAAATGGAATCTAAAATTTTAGATTTTGGAGGGTCTAATTTTGGATCACTTCCCTAACTATTGGAAGGGGGGATGGGATCAAGACAAGGTAGCATCACAAACCATTCAAATTTGAAAACTTTTGGTTAGAGAAAGAGGAACTTCAAAATAAAATCACATAGTGGTGGGAATAGGGATGCCCAACATATGGGACAGCAATGTTTAAATTCCACAAGCAGCTTCATTATGTCAAGGATCAACTAAAACAATAGAGGTAATGTAGAGTTTTTTTACACCAAAACCTCGAGGTATTAGTGTTTGATACAATATCTATATTTGAACACCTCACAAGGTGGTTAGTCCCAGGGCCTAGGGTGGTGGTTAGTCCACTAAGTCAAATCCTCAAGGTGTGGTGGTTAGTCCAACACCCCCTCTTCAATGTGACTCGGGGGGATTTGATCCTAGGATGAGGCTTTGATACCACTATAGATTTTCTGTTACACCAAAATATCAAGGTGTTAGTCTCTGATATAATCTTTATATTTGAACACCTCATAGGGAAGTTAGTCCTAGGGCCCAAAGTGGTGGTTAGTTCACTAAGTCAAATTCCCAAGATGCAATGATTAGTCCAATAATGAAGGCAATATAACAAGATGGACTTCCATGTCCAAAGAACTCCATTTGTGGCCAGATGGAATGAGATGCAAAATACTTCAGGGAAGGAATAATTACAGAGCAACTCAAAGAAAAATATGATGCATTGCATAAAGAAATTGAGTACAATGACAACCAAGAGGAGATCTACTAGAACAAAGAGCAAGAACCACTTAGTTATTGGAAGGTGACATAAACACCAAATTTTTCCATCAGGTTGCTTGTGCTAGGAGATAGACGAACAAGATGGAAGGTCTTTAGGATGAGAAAGGGCACTCCTTTGATACAATCCCAAGTATGCATTTCCATTCAATGGATTTTTCTAAATTATTTAAGGAAAGTATGCTATAATATGAAGAGGATCAAAAAGTTCTTATTGCCATACCCTCTATTATCTCTAAAGAAAAGAATCAGACCCTAAAGAACGTATTCTTTGGAATAAGTATGAAAATACGTCAGGTCCATATGGATTCCTAATTGAGTTTTTTAGACCTTCTAGGACAACCTAGAGGAGGATGTAATGGTTGTTATAGAAGATTCCAAAGGCAATAAAAGAATGCTTAAAGCATTAAATCATACATTCATTGTCTTAATTTTGAAATGAGAGGAGGGGATGCATATTTTAGATTATAGACATATTACCTTATGCAATGTCATATAAAAAATAATCATGAAGGTAAAGGTTGAGCGGCTAAAACCTCTCCTACATAGCATTATCTCCTTGAAGCAAGGGAGTTTTATAGAGGGCAGGTAGATCTTGGATGGTGTGGTTCCAACTCAGGAGGTAATCCACTCAATGCAAAAATATGGTAATAGAGGAATGTTCATAAAATTGGATATTTAAAACACTTATGATAGGATGGAGTGGAGCTTCTTTTCAAGTATGATGGTAGCCTTCAGTTTCTCTCAGGATTGGATAGAATGGGTCATGAGTTGTGTTTCTACTCCAACATATTCAGTGTTAATCAAAGGCCTTCCCTCACAAATATTTAGAGCCACTCGAGGCCTTTGTCAGGGAGATCCTTGTTCCCCTTATATTTTTCTCATGTTGGTTGAAGGCTTGTGTAGACTCATCTTGAGGAGAAGACAACAAGGTTTTCTAGTGGGTATCAAGGTGGGTGAAGGTTTTGATTCACCTACAATTTATGGATGATATAGGATTGGTGGGAGTGGCTAACTTCAAGGAAGCAAGAATGACAAAAGATACTCTTAATGTTTACCTTAGGGCCACAAACCAAGTCATCAATGATAAGAAATCCAAAGTGGTCTTCTTCAATCTTGATCGAAGGCTTCAGGAAAAAATTTTAGAGATCTTGATATTCATGAGGACTTCTCTCCCAATGGTATATTTGGGGTCCCTTTGCATTTTAAAATACTAAAGATAGTTATTTGGAGGAATATTTTGGATCATATCAAAGAAAGAATTAACCATTCATCTCACAAATGGTTAACCTTTGGGGGTAGATTAACTTTTTTACAATTAGTCATTCAAGTCATACCAATCTATAAATTTTATATCCTTATTGTCCCACATACCATATGGAAAGAGTTGGACAAGATGGATAGAAAATTTTATGGGGAGGAGTAAAAGGAGAGAGTAAACGGACCTTAGTAGGATGGAAGAAAGTAAGCCAACCAAAGGTAAAGGAAGGTTTGGAACTGAGGAAATCAGAGTTAAATAATAAAGCTTTGGTTGGAAAGCTTTACTGTAGGTGGATCTCCCAGCCAACTTCTTTATTCAATAGAGTTTTTACTAGTAAATATTTGGAACAGGTGAACCCAAATGAGGTGAGTTATTTATCTTTGGATGGTAACAAGTCCTTAGTGTGGTAGGCTCTAAAGTTAGGATCTCAGACAGTGAAATATGAATTATTTTATAAAGTGGATAGAGAGGAGAAGGCACGATTGTGGATATATTCATGGGATCAATACCCACCTATCATTGTTGAATTCATAGAACTACAACCAATAAAAATAGTCATGGAAAGCAGGGGTTGGATCCATATTGAAAATTATTTCAACACTAATCAACTAGGGGATTATAGGTTTAAGTAGTTTAAGAAGTTGGATGAGTGGCTAATTTCAATTCCTCTAGAATTAACACCTATCATGATTAAAATATTGGCAAAAATATTTCTTATAAGTAGAGATGAGGAGGATGAATTAGCTTGGGGCTATGAGAGCCTTGGATTCTATACAACTAAGGAGGGATATGATAAGATCCTTCCAAAACCTCCTCCTCATGCATATTAGGTTGAAGTTTGAAGAAATATTTGGTAGTCCAAAGGTTAGCCAAAATTAAACTTCTTTGCCTAGCAGTTCATTCATAATGGAATTCTTACTTTTGATAATCTGATATGTAGGGGAATCGTTGGTCCATCCCAATGTGTTTTATGCTATAAAAGCAAGGAAAAATTTTACCACTTGATGCTTGATGCTCGTTCATATGCCAGATCTTAGAGTGGTGGTTTTTAGCTTATAAAATCTAATCCAATAGTGATTTGAATCAGATTTAAATATAAAGTTCTTCATATGTTAGCGTACTGTCTATTTCTTCATTTGTCTCCTTGCGCAATTGTTATTTTGTTATAACAAATTGCTAATACGGCTGGTTGGTTTGGCAACCTCCGGCAATTTGTTAAATGTAACCTTATATATTTGGTTTGCTGAATAATACGAGTTGTTCGCTGGTTTTCTACATGGCATCAGAGCCAGGGGCGAGGTGAGGAGCAGAGCGCGTTTTTTATTAGGGCACGAATTTTTTTCGCAGTCCGTGCGTTACCTCGGTGAGAGTTTTCTTTTTCGCAGTCCGTGCGTTATAGGAATTTTTTTTATTAAAAAAAAAAAGACGTGCAGGACCTCGCGCAGAGCGGGGAGGAGCCAAACACGCGTCCAGCTCGCGGCCTGCCCACGCTCTGCAGGCCGCGCAGCGCCCACGCACGACAGAGCGCAGCGCTCCGCAGGCCACGACACGCCCACAGGCACGAGCGCCACGCGTCGCGCAGGGGACTGTCGCGACAAGGCCCGTGCCCGCGCGACAGGACTGTCGCGACAATGCGCGAGCAGCCCTGCCAAGCCTGACCCGCGCGCGGCAGTCGAGGAGGGGAGAACCCCCCCCCACGCGGGATTTTTAAATTCCTGCCCGCGCGGGAATTGGGGGAGTATAACCCCCCCCCCCGCACGGGATTTTTAAATTCCCGCCCGCGCGGGAATTGGGGGAGTATAAACCCCCCCGACCCGCGCTGCGCAGACGCGTCCAGGAGGGACGCGCGCGCAGGTGGCAGGGAAGAAGGGCGAGACTGCACAGCCTCCCCCCCCCCCCGAAATTTTTCGCTGCCACCGGCATTTTTTTCGAAAAAAAAAAGAAAAAGAAAAAAAGAGGTGCTTGCGGACGCGGAGGGAGGTGCCGTGCTGACCGCTGCTCACGGACGCAGAGGAAGGCCCAGGAATCGGCGGGTGTTTTTTTCTAAGCGCGCGACCCAGGGAACCGGAAGCCGAGACCGCGTTGCAGAGGAGAAGCAGCGAGGTGTTGAAAAGGGAGGTGGCTTACTGATCATTTCGGATCAGCCCGCAAGCTCACTTGGCAGTGAGCTGTGCGGTAAGGCTCAGGGAGCTGCGCAGGTCGGGGGTTCAAATCCCGCCGACTCCCCTCAGGTATATTTTTTTTTCAAAGTCATTTTTAATTAAAATTTTTAATTTTAATTTTTTTAATATAGTTTTAAACTTTATAAATTAAAATTTAATTTTAATTTATTTTTTCTAAAGTTTTTAAAACTATATAAATTGAAATTATTTATTTTAATTTTAAATAAATAATGATTATAAAAATGCTTTGTTAAAGAAAGCCTTTTAAGGGGGGATATATTTTTCAAAAATCAAAGGGGGATAGTGAGTAATTTTTCGAAAAATAGCAATTTGGCAAATTGTAAAAGGTGCATTTTCGGCTATGACCGACACCTTGTGGGTTATTCTTGTGGGCAATTTTTTTTGTTGTATGTTGCATATTTCATTTTTGCACTATAACATTAAAAATTAAAATCAAAACACTCCCTAAGTCCCCGGAATATAAAACCCATCTGTGCAATTTATTTGCACTGCAGCGTTCGGTATTTGCGATACCTCTGGCCAGCACTTACAGGTAAAGCTGTCGTGATTTGGCTACTGTATCCGCCGCCTAATATAGCTGCTATAACGACGTCTGAGCTTGTTCTCTATAAATCATCGGGGAGGAATAAGTACACCATTTTTGCATTTTTTTACTCCATCCACTACCCTTTATCGCACTTGTGTTTAGGCGTAAATCCTGACGAAGTATTCTTCATAGTGTTTAGGGGAAGTTACGCCCCACGCATGAGAAGAATCTTCTATGGTAGGTGCCATCAACAAGGCGATTCCCTTTCAGTACCGCTTATGTTCCACGTATCGTATGATCTCTAAATTTCACCTATAGTCTCCCTCACGTAAGGGCGGGTGATTTTTGTTGATCTTTCTAAATACCTATAGTTTCCCTCACGTAAGGGCGGGTATTTTGTACGGTATATTGGCCTAGCAAAAGGTATATCGAAAGGGGGACCAATTTGGTGATATAAGGAACCTTCACTATGGCCGCTGTTGCAAAGTTGATGACTGATCCGCATCAGTTATTGAAAGGTCCAAATTATACACCATGGAAACATAAGATGA
Organism: Wollemia nobilis; assembly: GCA_028583015.1. NCBI lineage: Eukaryota > Viridiplantae > Streptophyta > Pinopsida > Araucariales > Araucariaceae > Wollemia > Wollemia nobilis. Next base: position 4,945,511 of record JAQPPZ010017190.1, on the reverse strand, counting down.
AGGCTATTCTCCAAATGGAAGATTTGTGGGATATTGTTACTAGAGTAGCAACCAGGCCTTCACCAACAGTAGGATCCACAGGTCCTTCAGTAGATCAGATTGCTTTTGACAAGAAAGACAGTAGAGCAAAGGTGCTCATTTTGTTTGCTGTTTCAGATGAAGTGCAACCTCATATAGTTGATAAAGCAAGTGGTAAAGAGGCATGGGATGCCCTTAGAACCATCTATGAGGGGAAGAATGAATCCACCATTCTTCATCTTCAACAACAACTTCATAACATGAGTTTGAGACAGGGTGAAACAGTTGAACTCTTTCTGTGCAGAGTGTCTGAGTTGAAAGAGAAATTGAGTTCTCTAGGAGATATTGTGGATGAAAAGCTTCTCATTTCACTTATGATGAGAGCTTTACCTTCTTCATTTGATATGTTGATAACCTCCATCCAGGTGTCCCAACGACAAATTACCTACATCGAGTTGGTCAATCTGCTCCAACAACAGGAGGCACGCCAACTTCACAAGGATGATTCTTCCAATACAGCCCTATACACCAACAGGCGGGGTTCTAGGAAGAAAGGTAATGGGCAAAAAGGAGGCAACTTTCGGAAAGGAGGAAATTCTCAGCGAGGATACGAAAGGAAAAGGCAAACAACCTCAAGAGAAGAAGAGGTGGTGCAAGATCCGTGAGAAAGACAACCATGACACCAACAGGTGTTGGCATAAGAACAAGGAGAAAGGCCAAAACAAACCACAAAATAAGAACAAGCAACCCCTAGGTGAATGTTGTTGTTGAAGAATCTGACTCAGATTCTGAATGGGCACACAAGGTGCTCATGACTACCATAGATTCCACACAGAGGGATCCTATTTGGTATGTCGATTACGGAGCTAGTAAACATATGACTGGCGACAGATCGTGGTTTGAATCATTTGTGGCCAAAGAGGGCAAACCTATCACAATTGCTGATGATAAAACCTACAGGGTTCAAGGAGAGGGTACAGTTTCAGTCACTCTTCCTGATGGCAAGTGTCAGATTGACAAGGTCCTCTATGTTCCAGGATTGGCCAACAATTTGTTGTCAGTGACACAAATCCTGGACAGAAATATGGTTGTCAACTTTCGTGTTGAGAATGGAAAGAAGTGTTGTACAATTACCAGGAAGGGTAAGCAGATTGCAATGACTTCATATAAGCATGGCTTATTTGCACTAGATGCTATCTCTACTCCACATGTTGCCATGATTGTCTCTACCAAGGAGGCAACTTCCCTATGGCACAAGAGATATGGGCATCTTAGTTACGGCTACTTACTTGAGCTCGGCAAGTATGAGATGGTAAAGGGTCTTCCTTCCCTTTTCGCCACATTGCCAGTGTGCTCTGACTGCTTGGCAGGAAAGCGACATAGAGTACCATTTGAGAAGAGCTCTACAAGAGCAAGAAAACCTCTGGAGCTAATTCACACCGATCTATGCGGTCCTTTCACACCCAAGAGTGTTGGAGGGAAGAGGTACTTTCAGTTATTCGTAGATGACTACTCACGAAAGATGTGGGTTTTCTTTCTCAAACTGAAATCTGAAGCTTTTGCATTCTTCCAGCAGTTCAAGAAATCCGTTGAGAAGGAGTCAGGGGCTTCTATCAAAACCCTCCGCTCAGATCGAGGGGGAGAGTTTACCTCTAATGATTTTTTTGCATTCCTAGATAAGCATGGGATCAAGAGACAGTTAACAACTGCCTATACTCCTCAGCAAAATGGAGTTGTTTGAGAGAAGGAACTGTTCTATCATGGAAATGGTTCGTTGTATGCTCACGGGAGCTACTCTTGGGCAACAATATTGGGCAGAAGTCGTCACCACTACAGTGTATCTTTTGAATAGGGCACCCACAAAGGCCCTAAAAGGAATGACTCCACAGGAAGCATGGAGTGGTCGAAAACCCTCCATATCTCATCTACGTATTTTTGGGTGTCAAGCTTTCATGCACATACCGAAAGAGAAAAGGAAGAAGCTAGATGAGAAAACGCTGAGATGTATTTTTCTTGGATATTACGAGCACTCTAAAGGATATCGGTTGATAGATCCTTTGACCAAGAAAATTCATATCAGCAGATATGTTGTCTTTGATGAAGATTTCACATCACAGAGCACATCTACAGTACACCAAGATATTGTGGAAACTAAGGAAGAGGAGATTCCTTCGTCAACATAGACAGGAGGTCCTTCTACATCTTCTTCACCACCACCGAAGCAGAATCCTAAATGGTGTACAAATACAATCAGAGATGCAAATTTATCCACTCCTCCCAATTTGAATTTGGATAGACCTCGTACACGCAGTATGGCTCAAAAGGAAAGAGAAGCCGAGAAGCGGGTGAGGTTGATGATCTTTGTCAATCTTTTGAGGAATTTTCTGTGACTCCAAGTAGAGAAGTTGAGGATATGGATATTGATGATGACGGGGCATTCATGTCTACCATAGATAGTCTTGAACCTGCATCGGTGCAAGATGCTCTTAGTGAGCCTCGGTGGAAGGCCGCTATGGATACGAGTATGAGTCTCGATGAAAAATAAAACTTGGAAGCTTGTTGATCTGGCGCATGGAAAGAAACCTATTGGCTGCAAATGGGTATACAAAGTCAAGTACAAGGCGAGATGGAACAATTGATAAGCATAAGGCCCGACTTGTTGCAAAGGGCTATGCTCAAAAGGAAGGCATCGACTATGACGAAACTTTTGCACCTACTGCTCGGATGACCACAATTCGGGTTATGTGTGCTATGGCAGCACAATATGGGTGGAAAGTTCACCAGATGGATGTCAAAAGTGCCTTTCTTAATGGTGATCTCCAAGAAGAAGTCTATATGACTCGGCCTGAAGGATTTGAAGTGGAAGGCCAACAGCAGAAAGTTTGCAAATTGGTCAAATCCTTGTATGGTCTGAAACAAGCTCCTCGAGCTTGGTATATAAAAATGGACAATCACCTAATGCGGCATGGATTTAAGAGATGTCCGTCGGATGCAAACCTCTATTTCAAGAAACAGGGTTTCGAGATAGTGTTGCTTGTACTCTATGTGGATGATCTGCTCATTACGGGGAGTTCGGAAGATATGATCTCTCTTGTCAAAAGAAACTTGTGCAAATCTTTTGAGATGACGGATCTCGGACTTCTCCATTACTTGTCTTGGTCCGGAATTCAGCCGAGAAGGAGCACTCCATCAAAGTGTCTCAGAAAAAGTATGCCAAGACATTGTTGGATAAATATCGCATGACTGACTGCAAGCCAATGGCAACTCCTATGGAGAATGGACTTCGATTATCGCGATATGATGACTCACCTCAAGTAGATGGTACTCTCTATCGACAGTTGATTGGGAGTCTCATATATCCGACCAATACTAGGCCGGATCTCGTATTTCTTTGTCAATTATCTTTCGAGGTTCATGCAGGAGCCTAAGACTACTCATTGGAAAGCGACAAAACGTGTTCTTCACTATGTCCGTGGTACTATGGAATATGGCCTAGAATACAAGAGGAACAACAAATTCTTCTTGCAAGGATACATGGACTCCGACTATGCTGGATCATTTGATGATCGCAAGTCAACTTCTGGATATATTTTTCATCTGGGATCCGGTCCTGTCTCTTGGCACAACAAGAAGCAACCGGTGGTTGCTATTTCTTCAACGAGAGGCGAGAATATCGCGCCGCACGTGAAGCTGTGTGCGAAGTGATATGGTTACGTCGCATTCTGACAAGTATGGGCCATCCATCAAAATCTCCAATACACTTATTTTGCGACAATCAGGGTGTTTTGAACCTCGTCAAGAATCCAGTCCATCATGAAAAAACAAAGCACATTGACACACAATGTCATTTCATTCGAGAGGAAGTTCCAAAGCACCGAATTCGGCTTCGACACATTCCCACCGATGCTCAAGTTGCGAGACATTTTCACTAAGGCACTTGGACGTGTCAAATTTGAATTGTTTCGCAGCTCACTTTGTATTGCAAAATAATGTAAGGGGATGTTAGTAGTCTAGTATAGCTATTAGTTATTACATTACCCAAATAATGTAATAAAGGGGGATGTTAGCGTACTTTCTATTTCTTCATTTGTCTCCTTGCGCAATTGTTATTTTGTTATAACAAATTGCTAATACGGCTGGTTGGTTTGGCAACCTCCGACAATTTGTTAAATGTAACCTTATATATTTGGATTGCTGAATAATACGAGTTGTTCGCTGGTTTTCTACAGAGAGAAATGGTAAAATTTATAGAGAAACCTTTGGATGGTATTTGACAAGTCATTTGGATCAAAGTCACAAAATTGTGGTGGTGTATGCTAAACAGGTGACTTAGGCTGATATAGAGATGATGGAGAAGGAAGCCAAAGTGCAAGAGGTGCAGGAGAGAGCAAGATGGAAACCACCCCCAAAAAATTAGATTAAAAATATACTAATGGAGTTGCAAAAGGTAATTCGGGCAAAGCTGAAATTGGAATGGTTTGCAAGAATCATGTTGGGACAATGCTCTATTGGGAATTGCAAGGTTTGGGCAAGGCCATAAACAATGAATGGGAAGCCTTAGCTATCAAATCTACTTCTTTATGGGCGATAAGATAAGGTTATAAGAGGGTAATCATAGAATCAAATTCTCAAATCTTGGTGGGAGCTCTAGATTGCATGAGAAACTTTGTTTTGGAGATGTGGAGGTTGAGGATTCTTGTCACCCAAATTAAGTAATTGTGGATGGAATTAGATGATATGATTCCGATTTATGTGGGTAGAACTCTGAATAAAGTGGCAAACTTCTTGGTTAAGATGGGTATAGAGAAGGAGGTAGGGGTTTAATGGCATAGTGGTATGGCTATTGAGGATGAGAGGATTAGGCAATTTGGTGAGCAAATACAGTTTTTAGGTAATTTGGAACAGCCATTGCAGACATATGGTTTAGGAGATTTAGCTCCAATGCAGATCTTCTTTTATTGTTGTAAACAGGTGTTCTTGTCGGCTAAGATTGGGAAGAGTCGCGTATCAACTTGTAAATAATATTGTTTTAATAATTTTTTTGAAATTCTTTTTCAAAAAAAAGGTAAAGTAATTTTTAAAGTCAACCATAGAGGATGTTATCTATCCATCACAAATCATATTATTGTATAAATTTTACTACAGTGTGTAAATTTGAACATTGGATACACTTATATGAGTGTATTTCATTTACTAGTGATCCATAATTCTTTAAACTAAAAGTTATGTTGATTATATAGATTGAATTATAATTTTTTAAATTCAAACCTTAGACCTCTTATATAGAGTATTTAAGTCTTCATTTTTTTCAATTGGTTATATGGGATTGAAACGGGCCCCACCCGTATTACATCATCACCATATAGTTATATTACAACAAAGCTTGGATATTATCCATGTATCGCTTGGCAAGATTTGAACCTTGGATTCCTCCTTTAATGTTGAGGAATCTAACCAATTGAGCTAATGTCACTTGATAGTATTTAAGTTTCATTATTATGCTCATTTGTAATGTGTTAATAGGTGATATGCAATGTATATACAAATAAAGAGAGGGGTTTTTAGCATTTTAGCTTATAGTAAGACCAAGACAACTCTTTGGGGGGTTAACTACTCATATATACTAGGCCTTTATGTTCATTGGAACTTGAAATCAAGCCTACTTCATGGGAGATGACTTGTCTCAATCATTTAAGCTCAATTAAATAAATTAAATGTAGGGTTTATCCATTATATTGAAACTTCAACTTTCAATGTGAAAATTTTGTTTCCTTTTTTAAGGTAAATTCTTTAGTAACCTATACGATTGCTTTTTTATTGTGCATTGGTAATGTGTATATCCTCAATTGTAGCTTTGTAGACCTTCATCAACTTCATCAATGGTTCAATTGATTGCTTTGCAAAGTCATAGTTTTAAGAATTTCCACTATTACAAATGATCTCAACAATCATCTCAATGTCACTTATTTCATGATTGTTAAAGTTGAGGAATTCCTAATACCAAGTCTTTTATTTGATTGAGCTTTTCCTCATCAATATTTTCAATCACCCATTCATCAAAATTTGACATGTTCATTCCAAAAGTGGTTAGGAAGTTTTTCAAGTCTTTTATTTTTTGCTTGTGAATAAATTTGTTTATAAAAATGGACGACTTCTACTAACCCTTAATGTCATGCATCATGTGGTATTGGAGCCACTTGAGCTCTTTAGAGTGGTGGAATTATGGTTTAAGAATATAATGTGTGGTCATTCTTTTTCGTTGATGTGTGACCATTTCTAATAACTAAGCTTATGGCCTAATATTGTTTTGGATTGCAACCAAGATATTGCATTTTCTAGAATGTGTATAAATGTATGTTTATGTGTGTGTTTTAATCACCATATGAAGTTAGTTTTTAATTTGCTATCGTTGTCTTTATGCACAATATGACTGGTTAAAATGATTAAAAAAATTGTTGGTTGAAGAATAAAGTTCATTTGCAATGCTTCAAGGTCCATACCTTCTAAAAGAGAATACTTTGTTAATATTTTTTAATTATTAAGTTATAACCATGTGTCTATCACAAATGTCCCTTTATAATGTACTTCATTTTTATGTTTATCTTAATAATTAACCACCATAAACATTCATATCTTCATCATTCTAGTGTACTCATGGATATATCTTGTTGTTTTCTTGATATTATATCACATACACAATGCTAAGAAAAACTTGGTCATGTACAATTCGTAGTAGCCCTCTTATGAAAACTAAATAATAAACTTTGTTTATTCAAATACACACTCAAAGAAAAATATAGTAGAAACTAATTCATCTATAGAACATCAAAAGGGAAACATGCATTTACAATAAATATTGCCCTGACATTGCAATAGGAACACAAGAATTTTACATAGGAAACCTTCAAGAAAAGAAAGCTCACAAAAAAAAGGCACAACAAGACTTAGTACTCATGATACAATGAGAGGAAAAAAAGTCTTGGAACTGGTACAAAGTCTCATTAGTAAGAACAAAAAATAGCTTAAACAACAACAAACTCTAGAACTTCTACCTCGATAGGTGTGGAAGTTCTAAACTTTATTTTTGCCTTTTCCCAACAATGAAAAGGGAAAGGAATAAGAAAACTAAAACTCAAACCCCTTGGACTTTAACTCTTCTAATGATCCTTTACTTTCTAGTGCCTCTTCATCATTATTTGACCTAAACTTCAATCCATATTAAAGGTTCATCTCTATATTCTATTAAGTTTTCAAAATGGAGATGGCACGATATGGTGGAATGAGTTTCTAGGATGTCAAGATCATGGAGATAACATCTTCAATATGAATCCCAAAGCCTAGACATTCTGTTGTAGGAACCTACTATTAAAAATAAACACACTCACACAAATATTGCAAATAAACATAAAGCTCACAACACAACTATGAAATATAAATGCAGAAAAGAACAATCTCACAAATAACATAGAATCACAGGCCTCTTCGAGGGGGAAACCTCCTTCAATGCTTTCATTCAATTATGCAAAAATATACATACAATACTACCCCTCATAATTTTAAGGATTTCATCAACCACCTAACTCCCAAGGTTGGCTTACATGCAAAATGCCACCCGGGCTAGAATCTCCTACCTACAATCAATTACATTCTTGATAACAATTACATAAAATGGTTCCAATTGTCTAGGTGCTTCTAGATCCACCACTATACAATATTATCATGGGTGGTCCCACATGTTTTCAAAATATTACAAAATATTAACATGGGTGCTTCCCACGTTCAACTAGGACTATTACATCATAGTGTTAGGATGAGGTCCTAAAATGCCCTTCCTCTTTGGAAAGCTTTGTCCTCAAAGTTGAATATGAGGAAACTATTGTTGGAGTTGTTGAAGAGGTTTCCACGTCGCGCATTTCAATTGTAAGCCATGTCATTGGACAAAAACATCAGTAATAACACGACAACGAAGGTTATAGGAGTGGTGATCAAGAATGCATTCAGGTTCAAGAATGACAAAACATTCCTCGTCCAACTCTGGAAGTGTAGACTACGCCTATACCTTGTTTCCAACAACTTGCTTGAGAGATAAGACATGGAAGATTGGATGAAGTTTGAAACTAGTCGAAAGGGCTAGTTTGTATGCTATCGACTCGATCCTTTGCAACACCTAATAAGGACCATAGTATTTGGTAACAAGTTTCTAACAACCATGAAGTTGAAGAGAGGATTGTTTGTATGGTTGCAAGCGAAGGAAAACCACGTCTCCAATGGAAAAACTACGTTCAATATAGTGTTGATCAGCTTGTTGTTTCATACAATTCTAAGCCATGTCCAGATTGACCTTGAGTTGGCAAAGAAGAGAATATCATTGGCGAAGAGTGGAATCTGTAGCTTGAACCTTGGAACTTCCTGGTATGTAAGAAGTTGGTGTTGGTGGAGGTTGACCATAGACTGCTTCAAATGGAGTCACCTTAGTAGTGGTGTGATATGTGGTGTTATACCACCATTTGACCAAAGGAAGCCACTTGACCCAATGTGTAGCATATTCAGAGGTGAAGCATTGAAGGCATGTTTCCAAGTATTTATTCACAATTTATGTTTGGCCATCGATTTGAAGTTGATAGGTCAAACTCATCTTAAGTTGTGTTCCTTGCAACTTGAACAATTCCTGCCAAAATCGACTAGTAAAGGTAGGATCCCTATCAGAGACAATGGATTTTGGTATTCCATGGAGGCTAAATATAGAGTCGAGGAAAATTTGAGTGACAATGGAGGCGGTATATAGGTAGGATAGGGAACAAAAATGAGCATGCTTTGAAAGATGATCCACTATCACCAAAATAATTGCTTTGTCGTCGAATTTAGGCAACCCTTCAATGAAGTCTATAGAAATATTCGTCCAAACCTACTTTGGAATCAACAAGGGCTGAAGGGTACCAGGGGAACTCATCGATTCACCTTTCATATGTTGGCAACGATCACATTCAACCACAAAAGTATGAATATATTTTTCATGCCTCGCCAAAAAAAGTATGCTTGGTCCTAGTATAAGTCTTGAGAAACCTTGAATGACCAACTGATGGGGAAGCATGCATTTCCTGAAGAATGAGATCCTTTATCTATGACTAAGTAGGTACGACAATATGGTCATGATATCGTAAATCGTGGCCATCCCAAGTATACCCAGGACATGACTGAGGATCTGTGCGAAGTTGGCGAATGAGAGTTTCCCTAGAAGAGTCCTTGAGTAGTTCCTCACGTAGTTGATGAATCCACTAAGGATGTGGTGTGGATATAGCATGGAGCATAATTTTTTCTTCATGTAATCGGGACAAAGCATCCGCCACCACATTTTTCTTACCCTTCTTATATGTGATATCATAGTCATAGCCCAACAATTTGGAAACCCACTTTTGTTGTTCTGGAGTGGCCACCCATTGTTCTAAAAAGTATTTGAGACTTTAAAGATCAATATTGGTGGAAAAAATTTTCCCTTTGAGATACGGTCACCAATGATTGACTACATGTAAAATGGCAAGCATTTCTTTCTCATAGGTAGACTTACCCAAATTTTGGCTTGATAGTGCCTTGCCAGTAAAAGCCAAGGGTCTTCCCTCTTGCATTAGAACGGCCTCAATGCTAGTGCCTGAAGCATCACTTACAATGACAAAAGGTTTAGAGAAATCTGGCATTATTAACACAAGAGTAGTGGTCATGGTATACTTCAAATCAACAAAAACCTTTTTGGTTGGTTTTTACCACATAAATGAATTCTTCCTCAACATGACAAACAAGGGGGCTGCTATCTTACCATAATTCTTCACAAATTTCCTGTAATAGTCTATGAGTCCCAAGAAATCATGAAGTCCCTTTAGGGTACGAGGTTTAGGCCAATCTTGGACAGCCTAAATGTTTTGGGATCAACCTAAACGCCATCCTTCGTGACAACATGACCCAAGTATTCAACCTCTTGCTGGTCGAAAGAGCATTTGGACATCTTCGCATAAAGTTGATGGTCAGACAAAATTTTAAGTGTGCGATCTAAGTGTTGAAGAAGTTCTTCCCATGATCGGTTGTAAATCAATGTCATCAAAAAATACTAGAATGAATTTGTGAAGGAAAGGGCGAAAAATAGAATTCATCAAACTTTGAAAGGTAGAAGTTGCATTGGTTAACCCAAATGGCATAACTATGAACTCACAATGCTCTTTATGAGTTCGAAAAGTTGTTTTTGGAATTTCCTCATCCTTTATGCGAATTTGATGATATCCTAACAACAAATCCAACTTGGAAAAATATTGGGCCCCATGCAACTCATCAAGTAGTTCATCAATCATAGGAATTGGAAATTTATCCTTGATAGTGATTTTATTGAGGTCTTGATAATCCACACACAAGTGCCAAGTGCCATCCTTTTTCCTTACTAATAACACGGGAAGAGAGTAGGGACTAACACTAGAATGGATAATCCTTGCAACACGAAGCTCTTGCACTATTTTCTCAATTTTTGGCTTTTGAGCATAAGCATACCTATATGGATGGACATTATGAGGAAGACTACCAAGAAAAAACTATATTGCATGGTCATGTGAGCGATGAGGAGGTAGCCCCTTGGGTTCCTAAAAAATGTGAGCATATTTGTTTAATAATCCTTGTATTTGTAGAGAATAGTTATGTTCTTTTTCCTCAAGGCTAGTTATAGCAAAGAATTGTGCCACCACTCCATGGGAGGACTTTTTTAACAACTTTTCCATTTTATGAGTAGAAATAAACTGAGTCGCACCAGCTTTCATGCCATGTAAAGTATATTTCTTCCCCTCTTGACTAAATTTCATCCACAACTCTACAAAATCCCACAAAACTGGTCCTAACATGCGCAACCATTGGGCTCCCAAAACTATATCACACCCCCCAAGGGGTAATGCAAACATGTTTGTCTTGATATTATAGTCCCCAACCTGAAATTTGACATTACAAAATTTTCCTTTGCACGAAAGGTTGCCTCCATTAGCAATCATGACCTCAAAGGAATTACATATAGTAATTTAACAGTTTTCTTGTTTAGCTACACGTGGATCAATAAAGTTATGTGTGTTTTCCAAGTCGATAAGAATGATGACATGTTGGTCTTGGAAGTAGCCAATCACCTTCATTGTTTGGGGAGTGTAAACTCCGACTAAGGCGTGCACAAAGATTTATGGTTGGGAGTCCTCTAAATATACTGGTTGATCTGATGTTTCCCTTTATGAGGATCCTCCTCGTCCTCTGACGATTATAGAGTTGGTGCTTCATCTAGATCAAGCAAAAATAATTTTTGTTGCACACACTTATGCCCCCTAGAATACTTTTCATCATGATTAGAACATAGCCCTAGTGCCCTTCTACTCTCCATCTCTTCACGAGTCAATTATTAATAGTTGGAGATTTAGTGGTAGGACTTGTCATTGGCTTGGATGAAAAGGATGGTCGAGATTGAGGAAATTTAGAGGTGCATCCTAGGGCCTTAAATTTTTCTTCAACCAATTTAGCCAATTGTATTGCATGTGGTAATGATTGGGGTCTCAATAGTTTAACCTCGACCCTAATGTCATCCTTCAATCCACTCACATAACAACTTTGGAAAGAGTTAGCAGTTAGACCAGTAGTACGATTGGCAAGCTTTTCAAATTGATTTTAATACTCTCGAACTGATGGATGTTTGTCTAAGTTTGAAAAGAGCTCTTGTAAAATCTTCAAACTCACTAGGACCAAAGCGAGTGAGTAGATGTTCAAAATCTTGCCAAGAAAGTTCAGTTTCAACCTTCCTAAGACATAGAAACCAATGTAGTGCATCGGATTCAAAATTGAAAGGGGCAATGATCAACCACATGTAACGAGGGATATTATGAAGAGTGAAATGTTGTTCGGCCTTACAAATCCACCCCTCTGGATTGTTTCCATCAAATTTTGGAAAGTCTAATTTTGGCAATTTATCCATTATGATCTAGTACATTTTGTTGGTGATGACTTGTACATGTATCCTATTGATCCTGATGACCAATTGAGTTAGTACGACTATCCAACTCTGTCTTCAGTCCTTTCTGTGCCTCGGTAACCACACTCATAGTTTCATGGAAGGTTTTGATTTGTGCCTTTATATCCTCTAAGTTATGGTTGAGTGAGGACCATATTTTGGTGCCCATAGCATCCACTTTTTGAGAAATTTGGTTATCTAGTTCTCGTTGTTGAGTACCAATAGCCATGTTCTCAGAGTTATGTCTTGTTGGTGAGATTTACTAAAAATAGAAAGGTGGTTTTAGGGTTTACTATTTTTAGTAAGTAGCCCAAAAAATGATTTGGGTGTTATATATCAAAATGATCAGCTCGAGAAGACGATCACAATGAGTTATATTTATTGTTGGTTTTTCGAGTCTACTAGTGTGGTCGATTTTTCCTTTGGATTCTAGTTCAAAAGTTGAATTTTGTGTCAACCAACCCTTTTTGACCTCTGCCCTAGCTGTTCTGACTACTGACCAGTCCTGACACTACACCATCACCTGTTTAGTCCAATTTTTCACAGATATTCCCTATCTGTTTAAATAATGGTTGTCACAGGTAATTGTTCTAACACTATTAACCTAACGACCCTGTACTGAGTGTTACTAATTGTTGGATATATTCTGTCTATTTTAATTCTGATTGTCTTAGGTAATTGTTCTAACACTAACAACCTGATGACCCTGTATTGACCGTATTGACAAAATTTCCTTTCTATTACTAACACTGGCCCCCTTGTTCCCTATTTTTGACTTTGGTTTTTTGTTCGTCTGTTATATTCTTCTGTATTGTTTGTTTTGACTGTTTTGAATGCATGAACTCTAGAATATGGATGTCTTCTCTATATGCTCCATTTCTATGACAAGGGTATGGTAATAGGTTCAAAATTCACATAATAGGATGTTTGTTGTAGGTTAAACTTTTTGACAAAACCAGGGTATGCTAGGCAAAGGTGTATGTAATACCCATAAGCCCTCTGTTATACCGTAGTGACGAACAATAATGTTTGGACCAATATTTTAGGCCACTACCCAAGAAAGATTCCACACATACTCTTGAGCACACTACCTGCCTCTCTAACAGTACGAGAGGAAAATCTTTTTCGATGTCATGTCCAGTGTACTGTGGATAATACAAGGCCGAAAAGCTTCCTAAGGATAAAGGTTTGTTTAATCCTGTGTGGTCTCCCTAAATACCTAAAGATACGTGGGAGCTCAATTCCGTACACAAGTGTTGTGTAAGGGCTATCTAGCTTAGCCAATAACAACTCCTCTACGATATTTTAAAACTCGTGGCACAGGGTTTCTAACCTACACAACTATTACAGAAAAAAATGAATGTATTTTTTTATTGGTTTTTGTTATTTGTTTTTTAATAAGAAAATTTGACAAAAAATAGAAACACAAAAATCGTATACCTAACTATTGAAATGGTAGAAACTGTCGCAGTCGCAACAGAACACGACCCTGGAAAGAGCTCTGATACCACTTGTTAGGAACCTATTATTAAAAATAAACACACTCACACAAATATTGCAAATAAACATAAAGCTCACAACACAACTATGAAATATAAATGCAAAAAAGAACAATCTCACAAATAACACAGAATCGTAGGCCTCTTCAAGGGAGCAACCTCCTTCAATGTTTTCATTCAATTATGCAAAAAGATACATACAATACTGCCCCTCGCAATTTTTAGGATTTCATCAACCACCTAACTCCCAAGGTTGGCTTACATGCAAAATGCCACCTAGGCTAGAATCTCCTACCTACAATCAATTACATTTTTTATAACAATCACATAAAATGATGCCACTTATCTAGACGCTTCTAGATCCCCTGCTATTACAAAACATTACAAAAAATTATCATGGGTGTTCCCCACGTTCAACTAGGACTATTACATCAATGTTAGGATGGGGTCCTAACATGCTCCCATAGAATGTAGGTTCATCCATAATCTCTTACCTCCAAATTCGATGTTTACCCCTCCCTATCAAATACACTTATGCTAATCATGAATCTTTTTTATTTGACTTTATACATTATCTTGTAATGCTTAGGATTCTCTAGGGAGAGCCACAAGCTTAGGAATAATGAGGCAATTCAATGTAAGTTTTATTACCCAAAAAACTACTAATGTAAAATTATAGTAATTTCAAGATCAAACATTTATACATAAATGCAAATGGTGTTCAATTCAACTTCATTCCTTTGTGTTGCCCATATATAGGGGAATGCCACAAGTTAAGACTGCTTGTGTCTGTATCAAACAATTAGAACTTTGTGCAAATGTCAATTCATTTTAAAACAAATCCTATTAAATCACTCCCAATCCATGCAAGTGTGTTTGGACAAAATGCATTTCTAAATCTTGTTTTTTTAATTAAATTTGTTAGCTTGTTTATAAGTACTCCACAACCTGTAAACTAGTCAATAAAAATCTTGTGCTAAGCAACGTCCCTATCAATTGGTCCATCTAGAGGATTGGATACTGATTTTTGATGATATCTCTAATTTCTAGGGGAAACAAGCCAAAATTGATGATTCAATATTGTAATCTTAGAAGATAAAGCCAATTGAATAATCTGACAAAAGAAGCAGATTCTTAAGATATACTAGTGCCATTACTTTAAAAACTATGTTCCATTGGGACACACCCCAGGATGTAGGAATTATCTCATAGACACATCCCACCATAGTTTTGTCATACCAAAGACGCATCCCACCATCCCAATGCTGACCTGCAAATAGTTTTGTCATACCAAAGACGCATCCCACCGTCTTAAAGTGTCCCTATCCCAGAAACTTCATTGAACATAAGTTGCAAACAATCCAAATTATGAAAGGGATATACCTGCAAATAGTTTTGTCATACCAAAGACGCATCCCTCCATCCCAATGCTGAGCTGCAAATAGTTTTGTCATACCAAAGGCGCACCCCACCGTCTTAAAGGGTCCCTATCCCAGAAACTTCATTGAACATAGGTTGCAAACAATCCAAATTATGAAAGAAACATCAAACACCTAAACTGAAAGGAAATATTCCTTCCAACTCGTCTTGTGAGGTGTAGAGCAATGTCAAAGTTCTCATCTGCCCACATACCTTAGCACTTCTTTTGAACATCGACTGTAGTCTAGATCTGGTTAAGGCAGATGCAGATGAATAGGACAAGAGGTATCAATCTTGAGATTTTGATACTAGTAAGACATAGTTTGGTTTGTACACATTTCTTGCATTCTCATCCGTAGTAAGGACACAGCACATTAAAGCATTGATGGCAAAATGTAGGATAACCAATACTTTGCAATTGCAAGCTCCATTAATATGTTGCCAAGAAGTGAAAGTTGGCCATTATAAGGGAAGGAAAAAAAATGGATTTTGCAGGTCACCAAACTCACAAGCTATAAAAAAAGACAAGTTTTTGGCATGTGGACACAAGTTCTTTAGAGCAGTGTAGTCTCTCAGCTCTTTCTAGATCAATCCTAATAGTAGAGATATGTACATGCAAGAATATTTAGCATTTTCACAGATCCAAATGCAATCCACTAAAATTTCCACATTAGATTTCTTTTAGAGATTTGCTAACATTTACACACTCTGATTCTATTAATAGACCTTAATTTATGTAGTTTTCACAAGAGATCCTAGGCAAAAGAACTTGCATGGATATCATGTTGAGAAGCATGGACCAACCAATCTCTAATCAGCCCTTAACAAGTTCAAGCTGCAACAGAGTAGATTATATTCCCAACATCTTTTCCCAGCCACAAGATGCCACACAAGTCCCCAGCCCACCTGGATTTGATTTCCTGTTGTAAATGAGAATTGCTGATTGCATACTCCTTGTAATGCAAACAAGGATGATTGTTATGCATTCTTGCTTCAACCAAATCAATCTAGCTAACATAACTTTAAAAGGGTCATAACTCTTGTCCCAACCCTAATATGGCACTTTAGTCCTTTACTGGCAATGTTTATTAATATCAAATATTTAATATTTGCCACATCATTTAAATCTTACTAGTCATTTGCATACCTATTTTCTTATAAAAAACAATCTCAATAATATTACATATAAAAGTGATTTGAGTCATTCTGGTCCCGATTGTTTGTCAGGGACCACCCATTCTTTTATGAGCCAAAAGAATCCTATTTAAAATGGATTTTTCTTGTGGAGTAAAGCTCCAGTTGAGTCTGTCCTAGAGAAGTCCAGTGGTTAAGGTAGATCCTAGAATAGTTTGTAGAGAAGCTAGATCTTTAAGGCATCTTTATTATTGTAAACTAGCTCCTTTGTTTTGGAAAAAGGCTTTAAATACCTGGAAGAAATTCATTGGCAACGATGTTCTTATTGACATGCTGTGAAACTATTTGATGTTGCATCTCAATTTCCTTCCAAAATAGATTTCAAGAATTTTCTGGAAAAGGATAAATGATAATGTCTTCAAGAGGAAGAGTAAAAAGCTTAACAATTTCAATTTAGAATTCATGATTGTTTTAATTTTTGCATAGATTTCAATCCAACCGGATTTTGATGAGGATGATCCAAGAACATTACTTTCAGATGGAAAGGCTTCTACTCATTTCATACCCTTTAAAAGGCAAGTAAAAGAGATTTCCAGCCAGCTCTTTGGAGGACAAACGACAATAACACCTTTACTGCAATAATAAAATACTAAATAGCATGAGATATCCTCCTGCAATACTCCCAAATCTACCTGCAGCACCTCAGGTTTCTGAACTGCATATTGACGATAAAAATGCTAAGGATCTGCTGGTTGTTATGACCAAGGCCATTTGTAGCTTATTTTGTCATATGGGGAGTTTGGGATCAAAGAAATTGTAAACTTTCATTTCCATAAGCACAAGCTGACATGATTCTCTCATAAAACACAATAATCTTTTAAAAATAAATAAAAATGAAAAAGATGGAACCAAAGCTACCAAAGAACATGGGTTAATGAGTTTAAGAGTCTTCCTAACTCATCTTGTTAGAAAGAAAAACTAAATCAGAATCCTTCATAAAAACCAAAAAAACTAAAATTGTTGTCAAGGCATTACATAACATAAAATTGTTTTACAGAGTGGCATGATATTATTATTCATGAGATTCAAATTTTAGCTCAAAACACAATAGGATCTGCCATATCTTCGTAAGAAATTTAAAATAATAATTTGTAAATTGCTATACTAAAGGGCTCATTAGAAGCAGATACTTTATTTAGAAATGTTAATGCTAAAGCCTAAACATAAATTATTATAAAAGAAGAAACTTGAGCTTAATAAAAAAATTCATTTCAACATCCCATATAAATGACAGCAACAAATCCAAAGTTGTGGCTACAGATTTCACAAGACACAGTTCACCTAATTATTGTTTTCCTATCAACCATAACCTGTTTTGTAAAGAAACACCTAGATCAGGTGAACAGCATAGGCATTCCCTTCATTTCATGATTGTAGAATGCTTTAATGATAGCAGATGGAAGGGGAAAACTCACAAGTCTAAGGGAGAATGGAAGTTGACTTTGACCTTTGGAAAGCACTCAAGTTTTTTTATTTGACTACACTGCTACAACTCACACCCATGATATTGTAAAATACTAAAAGCTTTCCACTTGTTTATGCCATTTATTATGTTTGGTTGTGGAAAAGCAACCCTCAAAATTACAAGTGACTGTCACCATGCAACTATCACGTCATCTAGAACATTCGGGAACACAATAAGTTGATGAATCAAAAACTCAGTCAGTTTTCACAATAATTGGAGTGCATAGAGATGGCAGTGCATTCATGTGTAACCTTTGAAGATAGTAAAGATCCCAGGAGGGTAGACTTCAACTGCAACAGGATGTACAAGACTTCAGTAAGGTTGTGAAAACCAATGTCATTAAGGTGACAATAGAAATGCAATATATGAAATCTCAATCTCCCTCTCCCTCTCTTGTCTATTCTTACATGCTTAAGATGTGGGTGATTACTTGGTTTAAGATATTTAGTTTTGTCAAAATATAGGTAGAAACTTACATAATGAACTTTCTCAATTATAATTAATACTAAGGAACCAGTTCCTTGGGAGACTCGATAATCCTTTGATAGCGCACCCTGATAGGCCCCTGTTGATGAATGTTTGTAGAGATTATTTATTGAAGTATTTCCTCATGCCTTTGGTTTTAATTAGAGTGATTAGAGGTATTCAGGGTTAGATGATGGACCTCCAATTGCATTCATCTGTTGTTTTTTTGCTATTATATTATCTATCTCATAATGTAAATACATTTTTTTTCCTTATTAAACATTATTCACCAGATCTAAATTTGTATAACAGTACTCACAAGAAATAGCAAACTTGTGTAACAAAAAATTATGGGCAAAAAATTGCCACTCATATAGTCTTGTCATAAATTGTCAGTCTACTAGAAATGAATGAAAAAAAAAATTGTCGATATTAAAGCAGAATTTCAAATAGAGGTGGTCCCAGACAAAACAAATTACAGCACACAAAACAAAATGTAATGAAAATAAAGTTAAGAGACAAAGAAGTTGATGTTGATTTTTCCAAGTTCTAAAATGAAAGCAATTTCAACACCTAATATTCAATCTCAACTATAACCTAGCTGGGTAGTGCCTGTCTCAAATGTCTTGGCAGGAAAAGGTTAATTATTCCACAATTGTCTAATATTTTCTAAAGGCAGACTGAAATAAAATTTACCCACCCTTCTAAAATATTCTCTCTCCACAAGTTGTAATATTATGTGAACATTTAACAACAAAAATGTAAACAACTGCAAAAATTACAACCACAGAAAGGAATAAGCAGGCGGAAATAAACTCGATGATGATAGTGTACACTGTACAGTAGTACAGAATTATCAAAGTTCTATGCAATGAACTGTTCAAAATTTTATATACAAATGCAGCTCCATTGACCATGTATAATATAAAAGTTGAAAGATCTTTGTGGTCCAGAGTGTCATAAAGAGTATCAATTTAAAACTAACGAAGTTATGTCTCCTTTGAAGGCCATGTCTTCATCACTTGACATACAAATATACAAGCAAAGGTAACAAAAAGTGCAATTTTTGAGTGATCCAGGAAACATGATCTGGAAGAACAAGGCTTAGATAGGCCTTATACTTTTGCATCCAGACGGGGCTCCAGTGCAAGTCCAAACCAATTTGGCCTACATACACGACTGTCTAGGGGACACGGAGGCAGTTCCCACCACTTATTTTGCAAAAGATCATACATGAAAATAGCAAATATGCAGTTTCTGTAAAATCGGCAAAAGCAAATCTTGCCCCAAAGAGCAACAGTGGAGAAATAATCCAGATTACCATGGCTGAACTTACTGAAGATATGATCAGGCATATTGCACACTATGTTCCATTGCTTCGCAGACTCATCAAGCTCCCAAATACTGATCCTCTTCAAAAGCCCATGTTCTTCTATACCCCCAACAAGGATCAATGAGCTTTCATGCTCAAGAATATGGGGACAGGCAAGAGGGGGCATGGCGACCTCAACCAAATGCCAAGTACCTGCATCTATATCAAATGCCAATAAGCTATCAGGATGGCTCAAGCAGAACAGAAAACCATCCAGATGAGCAGCATTGCCTACCATGGCAAACCTCCCATCAAAACTACCACCCATCTTCCATGAATTGCTCTGTGAGTCATAAACTTGAGAAGCAATACTATCCCCTGTACTAACAGCCAATATTTTATAATGGTCGTTCAATACCACCATTGCAACAACATAGGGTGCATGCATGGGCAGCATGGAAGGAAGGATCTTGTGGGTTTTTGTGAACAAATTGCACACAACAAGGGACCCCTTTTTGTTCTCTGCTAACACCAGACCCCCACCAGATACAACACCACTACAGACCCTAGAACAAGTCCCATGGAATGGAGATGAAGAACACGGAATGTTGGGTAGGGGAATCACAACCCACTTGTTCTCCCGGGGATCATATGCAGCAACCACATTTCCATGACCATAATCAGCAAACAGAGCAAAAAGAGTGTCTTGGGGAGGCACCGTTCTGTAGACCTTCATGAAAGAGTCTGAGTTCACCATTGAATTCCAGGATTTACATACACTCAAAATTCTGAAAAGGCTTGAGATGGGAAGCCAGGCCAAGATATTCTCCCACAGATGATTTGGAAGATCACTTGCCTGCAACTCCCTGGCATCTATAACCTGATCCTTTTCCTCCACATCTTCACTTTTCTCTGGGGTAATTTCTCCACTATCACCCTCAATTTCAGCCATTCCAGGCACAAAACACAGGTTTTGGATCCAAAACAATGGGAAATTTCACCCAAAAGAACTGGGATAACTGGGATCAAAAACCTTGAGATGGGGGTCCAACAATGAATGATTTGGCCCCCTCGGAATACTTGGAATTAGAAAATTTGAAATTTAGCCCAAAACCTCTAATTGGGAACTTTTGAAATTCATTTGGGCTCAACAACTTCTTGGGCATTTGAAAACAGTAAAAGGGTATTTAAATATGGTGGAATTCAACATACCTGTAAAGACTAATAAACCAGCACCTGTTGTAGACTAATGCACAGGAAAAGACAGGATCTTATTCTTCCCTCGTATAAGTTTGGGATCTGGCCACAAAACCTTGTTGAAACATCAAACCTGGTGGACAAATCAGGCCTCTACGAGCCATTTTGCCACGAGTACGTAGCCTGTACGGTTGAATCTTTGAATGGGCATAGGCAGTTATTTATTTATTTAAGGAAAGTTTTGCGCTGGTATATGAAATACGGCCCTACCTTAATGTTCAGTCAAAATGTAAGATATTACCACCTCACCTTGAAAATGGAGAGGTATATATATATTCTCTCGATATAATGGGAATTCATAATATCTTTTCGATCTTTTACAACTGGTACAGGTAAGATATTTTTCCCGAGGCTTTTACCTCGAAAGCTGCCTCTATAACTCTTGCCTTACTTCGTGGCCTGCAGTAAGGGAGACCCCAGGTGGCTCAGGGTTGGTACTGTCATCTTCAAGCTGGGACGCACTACCCTTATTGGACATGTCCCAAGATTTGAACCTATATGAGGTGATATATATTTTATATATGACATTTGGTCAATGAAAATGTGTAGGTGATATTTTATTTTGTTGTTTTTTTTCAATTTTTGTTTTATTAAAAAAAAAAATTAAAAATTTGTATAAAAAATATAATGACCAAGAAAAAATTATAATGATTATAGAGTTAGAATAATTGGTTGGAGGGAAGAGTGAAGAGGTTATGGGTGAACCTTGACATTTAAATTAAATAGTATTACTTGAACGAGGTAAAAACTTTTCAATTTTTAAGGAAGATATCTACATTTAAATTTTGTCAAACAATATATATATTGTTAATAGTTAAGTTGTTGTAGTACGACGAGTGATGTAACATGGGAAACCATTTCAATTTCATCTCATATAATGACTTGAAATATATATATATATATATATTTATTTATTTTTGGTAGGTAATAAAATGTATTAATATCGTTGGGTTGAAGGGTCTCAATCCCTATTTACATAAGGCTAATATTTAGCGTCGAAGATATACATAGCAACCCCCATAAACATAGAGAAGAGTTGTGCTAGTTTCATAGGAACACAAAAAACAAAGCAAAATATTCCAATACCTTTTTTCGACAACAAAAAGAAACCATGGATATACCCGATAAAATAGGGAAGGTTCAGTAACAAAAACTAAACTCAAAAATCCCACTAACCCAGAACCCCGGACTACTGGGCTTTATCACCATCTTCAGTAGCATTATCATGTTGATGAGCGAGAAGAGCGTTGAGCGACGTCGGAAGATCCTGCAATTCCTTGATGTTAAGAGAGAAGATGATCCCAGCTTCCTTGATCATATTGGTTGCTGCCAGGAGTTGGTCAACCGCCCCCGAGACATGGTTGATGATTATGGAACGAAAGGCTTTAGCAACATAGCTAGTAATATTTTCAGCTTCATCCACGAACTCAATTTGAAGCCCTCTAACATGAACCATTCCATCATTCCACGAATTAACAAACTCGTCAGTAATGTTGTCATCAACGTCGGAGAGGAGCTTGAAAAAAGAAATGAAGCCTTTAGCACCCAACAACAGGGCCAAAGCCAAAAGTATAGAACAGGGCCACAAGGGTGATGAATTTTTAAAGGAAACTTAATGCCGAGGAAACCGTAGAAAAAACTACACCACTGGCTGAAAAAAACGTCAGTTAAGGAGGTGGGAGCAAAACACGTGTTAGGGGAGAAAGGATGGGGGACACGAGAGAAGAAGGGAACATAAACGGAGGAATGAACGGCGAAAATGGGGACACGAGGACAAAAACAGAGGATAAAGGGGTGAGAGGAATTATCATGATGGAAATAGGTGGGGTGGCTGACGTGAAAAACATGGAGAAGGTTTTGCACAGAGGTGAAAACATTAGCCTTGTGATAAAAACCACAATTTTGAAAAATCCCACAATTTGAAAGGAAACATGTGGTGGTGTTGACAAAACACCATAGACAAAAGAACAGGGTGTTTACGAAACACCTTATAGCATTAAAAAGAACATTTTTTTTGGAACTGACAATAGTGTTGAAAAAACACTTGAAAGGAATGACATCGGTGTTGACAAAACACCTTATGGTGTTGAAAAAAACACCTTTGTTGGCATTTATGTGATTATTAAGAAACATGTTCATTTTCTTTTTGAACAATGTTGATTAAATCCTCCGTAAAGTAGTCTTCCCAAATCATGCAATCAAATTGGTTTGCTGCCAAATTAGCCAAAGTGTCAGCAGCTACGTTGGCTTCACGAAAGACATGTTGAACTATACTTAAGGGAAGCTGCCTGAGAATGGCTTGACTTTTCGTAATAACATTTTGAATATGCCAACCTGGTTTCGAGGAACCTTTTGCATGATTAACCACAAGGCAATCGCTTCAAATATGATTGGGTTAGGAAAATCTTTGCACAGAACAAGACACCTCCACAGGGTGCGAGCCTCAGCATAATTATTTGATTGAATCCCAAATTTTCAATGAAGGCCTTGATGATCTTTCAATTGTGATCCCGGATTATACCACCAGCCCTAGAATCCCCAGGATTGCTTTTATATGAACCATCGAAATTTGCTTTTAGCCAACCCAACGGTGGAGGTTTCCACTTAGTATTGATCCTGTCATTGATGTGAACTAGTTGCTTAGAAATTTTGATGGAAATATTGAGAACTTTAAACAAAAGCATTTCTAAACCTGGATCAAGGGGTTTGTCACACTGAATTAAGTTGGTGTTCTCGATAGCAAACCTCACTACTATGTTGGCTACCATCATTGGATCCCTGGTCTGATTATTGAACACTCTGTTATTTTGCTCTAACCAAATCTGCCATAAGGTATAATGGAGGGAAGCTTTCTATATAAATGTTAATTTGGGGTGGCAAAACACAAGAGGTCACTGGGTAAACATATCAGCAATAGTATGGGGCCATGCCCATTTAACTTTGAAGATACTTAAAAGCATTGTAAAAACATCATAGGCAATTTGACAGTCAACCATAATATGTTTGCACTAATTCCCAAGCTTGGTAGCACAAATAACATCTGTTGGGTAACATGACTCCACGTTTAATCAAATTATTAGTAGTTAAAATTTTGTTCTTAACAACCAACCAAGAGAAGTGAGCAACTTTGGGGATAATGTTTTTGAGCCAAACACATTTGAATATCAAAGATGTCGCTTGCTCATCTTGAGAATCATAATTATCGTATAACCCATGGGCCGATTTGACTGAGAAGTTGCCATCCTCACTGCATTTCCAGAAAGGCCTATCTTTTTCCTAGGAAACTGGGATAAAACTTGATCTAAGAATGGACTACATGGCCTTGACAGCTTGGGAAATTAATTCATCATCCGAATTGAAACTTAGTTGTTCCCACATGGGATGCCCCTGGGTTTGGATGATGAAGTCAACAAAATTTGGTCCCATATTTGCATCTATTAAGGGTTTTAGAACAACAATGTTCTGATCATTTATAAGAGCCTCATCCTTGACCCAAGGATCATGCCAAAAATTGATTGTCTTCCCATCACCAAGCTACCATCTTACAACTCTATTGAGCAATGGTCTTGTTTGGAGGATAGACTTCCATAAATGGGTTCCAGCTTGAGGAGCTTACCCATCCATAAAGGAATGGTGTTGTAGATATTTCTCCCTTACGATAGATATCCATTCTAAGTTCTCATGGGTAAATATCTTCCATGCCTGTTTTGCCAAAAGGGCATGATTCATTTTGTGAATTCTTCGAAAACCAAGACCCCCTTTATCTTTTGGAGAGAAAAAAGTATCCCAAGCAACAAAGTGAAACTTTTTTTGATTATCAGTTCTTGTCCATAGGAAGCTCTTTTGAATATTTTCTATTTTAGATCTAACTATTGTAGGCACTTTGAAAACAGACAAAAAATAAACAAGAATGCTCTGAAGAACTGGCATGACCATCGTAGCTTTTCCTGCCAAAGAAAGCAAAACACCTTTCCAGCCTGCTAATTTCTTGTGAATTCGCTCAATGACATTATTCCACATTGCATCTTGTGAACAACCCACAAACATGAGCAACCCAAGATAGGCAGTGGGCAGATTAGCAATGGAACATTCCAGAATATCAGCAATAGAAGTTTGGCGCGATACAGGAGTATTAAGAAAAATATTTTGCTCTTGGAATAATTTATTTTTTGCCCAGCTGCATCTTCAAAGAGGTTAAGAATAGTCTTGATAGTATGGGCTTCTGGGATGAACGCTATGGTAGCCAAAAAAGTGTCATCAACAAATTGTTGGTGTGTGGTAGGTCTTAGGTTGGAAGCAGCTTTTATGCCAAAAATTAACCCCGGATAACATGCTGACTTTATAGTTCTACCAAGAGATTTAGCCAAAATGATGAAGAGGATGGGGGACAAGGGGTCCCCTTGTCTTAATCCTCTAGTACTTGGGAAGTACCCAGTTGTGGAGCCATTCACCAGGACAGAAAACCAAGAAGATGAAACACATTGCATAATGAGATGGGTCAATCACTATGAAAGCCAAACTTTAGGACTTTAGACAAAAAATCTCTATCGACCCTATCAAAGGCTTTGTTCATATCTAGCTTCAAAAAGAAAGCGCTTTTTTTAGATTCGTGGGTAGAGTGGATTAGCTCATGAATAGTTATCACACCATCAACAATATTTCGACCTTTAATAGAGCTGCCCTGACACGGGTCTATGATGTTTGGAAGGAAATATTTAAGTCTGGTGACCATAGCTTTGGTATAAATAAAAAAATAAAATAAACACGAATTATATTTTATTTATTGTATTTTAAAAATAGTATATTAAATTAATTTTGAAGGGTTAGTTTGGTTGAGTTTCATAGATTTTTTCAAGTTCAAATAGATTTTTTTTTTGGTACATAGATAAATTGGTTACAATCACAATTTGTAGTAGTTGTCAAGGTAGGGTTCCAACCATCAATGACTGCATCCAACAAACCTATCCGTCTCAATTTAATGGTAACCCTACGTGAGACGGGGACCATCGAATGCATGGAGGTCATACCGTCATCGCCAATCTGGGTTAAATAGATTTTAAAATCTCCTTTTTTATTACAATTTTAATTTTATGACAACTGAAAATTGTATGTCAAAACCATGAGTATGTCAAAAATCCATTATTGTTGAGGTTCAAATTCATTACTATGAGAAGGTGAATTAACTTACAATATCTCTTGAAAATCTATAATAAGCCTATTAATTTTTGCTCATTATAAATAATAATGGGATTCTTGCAATATCCACATTGAGAGGTTGTTTTGGCTAGTAGATCTTCCACTTATTTCCCTCCCAATGAATGTGATTAAAGGTGATTGTATGGAAAATCCTTATTAAAAGCTTGATATATCTAAGTGGTATGTTTGAGCACCAATCCTTGTATGGAAAGTTTGAAGCCAAATTAAAATTATTAAGTATTTTAGAATCAAAACTATAACATATTTCAAGCTTCTATTATTGGCTTCTTTTAGGTTTAATTGTATTGTCATGGCCTTAATGTAGTTGTTGGTATTATAGTTTAAAAGGGCCATAAAACTAATAAACATTTTCCTATAGTTCAAGCTTCTTTTAGGGTTAAGTGGATTTTCATGGCCTTAGTGTCGTTATTGGTATTATAGTATAAAGGGGCCATATAACTAAAGAAACATTTTCCTACCCCATTTCTACAAATGCCTTTCATGCTCATAGCACTTTGATTGCCTTTGGATGCTCTATTAACATTTATCTTAACCCAATCAATTGTGGTTCTAATTCAATGCATTGACCGGGTTCCATTATTTCTTACCTCATAACTGAAGAGTTGTTATCAACTTTAATACCAAACTTATTCAAGATCCTATAAAGGAAGTATCACAAGTAAACTCTACTAGTTTCTTTAATATTGGTTGAGAATTTTCTCCATATTTAGACAGCAAGGAGTTGAACATTTTGGAAGATCCTTTAATTTCACTCTAGCCAAGTTTGTTGTAGGCAAGAAAATTGACATGTTTGCGTAATAAGTGAATAAGTTTTGTCTTGTGTTATTTTGTAGTTCATACTCAAAGTGTTTGATGAAATGTGTGTATAATTAATAAATTCAAAGTGTTGATGTAATATTTCATGTAATAATGTGTAATGTCAAGAGAAGTATCAGTTATATATAGATAAGTCATAAAATAAAATATATATGTAAGTCAAATGCATGTCAAATGTAATTTAAAAAAGGATTAAGTATCAAGTAGGTAGTTAGTTAGAGGATGCAACTACCTCCTTAGTTCTATAATAAATATCCCCCTCTCATTCATTTGTGTTGTTGGCATGGTATTGAGGGTTGTATCAAAGGTGGGTGTTGTATGTTGGCATTGCACGTGGTAGTAAAAGTGGGTTGTAACCAAGAATGTATTCGTGATATAATTGTGCAAGGTCATACAAAGCAATTGCCAAGTCGTACAGTGAAGTTATCAGGTTGTATAGTGATGTTGTCAAGCTATATAGTGAAGAGCCTAGGTCGTCTAGACTAAAGGCAGGTCGTCTAGCTAGTGTTAGCCATTTGGAAAAGAGCAGGTTGTCCTATTCACAGATTACATTATTTGGATGCTATGTCAAGTCATCCGAATTACTATGTTAGGCAATGTAATATATGTTGTGTGCATAGTGTATGCACTGTAATTATAAGATATTCGCATTGTATATTTTGTTCATTTAATTGATAATAGAATCATATGGTAATATGTTATTGTAGGCCTCCTACTATATGGCCTCTGTTGTATAGCTTGTTGTTATATGATCTCTTGTTGTACAGTATCTTGCTATATGGCCTCATGTTGTATAGTCAACTATTGTATGACCTCTTATTGTACAATATCTTGTTGTATGGCCTTTTATTGTATAGTATCTTGTTGTATGGCCTCTTATTATACAACTTCCTATTATACAATCTCCTACTCTGTGACCTCTTTATTGTATGGCCTATTGTATAACCTCATGATATATGGCCTTTTGTTGTGCAACCTCCTATTGTACAACCTTATTTCAGGTAGCTCAATTCTATATGACTTGCTTCTAGACAGACCAAGAGGCAAACAACTCTATCCCTTATGCATGTATGTTGTCATGAATTCCACCCTACTCATATCTTTCTTCAAGTAGCCCCACTTGTTCTTTTAATGGACCATATTTGTACCAAAATTCATGTGGATCATCCTCTTCCTTGGACAACTCTATGTGTTCTTTATACAATCGTGATTTATCTTTAGACAATCAATATTTTCTAATAGATCAAGAAAATTTTGAGGCTCAAACAACTTTCTCAAATGGCCTAGGGGGGGACTAAATGGCCCTCTCCTTAGGACAAACAACCAAAGGGCCACCTATGGCCCTGTTGTCCCTACTAGACAACTAGAGTCCCAACTCAGATAGCCTAGGCTTATACAACCTAAGCTCTGATAATCAAGGCATGGTCCAAAAAACCCTACTAGAAAATCACATGTTGAACAATCTCTCTCTTCATAATTTTTATCATTCACTTTGTTGTCTACATTACTCACTTTTTGGATTTCTACCTCTATGATTGAAATCAAGTTCACCTTCTCAATTGCAATCAGGTTCATCAAATTCATCTCCTCTGCTTACTAGCTATGGTTGTGACTCTTCTCTAGTGATTTGAACTTTGTATAATGCTTTGACATTCACATGCAAAGTGCCCCAAAAAATGGTATCACTTATATTGCACAATGGGTTTGCCCTCTATGTCATACTCAATTTTGCATCTTCTAGTTCTTTGGTAGTTGTCACAGACCACATCACCAATAGCATCCCTCCTTGGTACTATCTCCCTTTTGTGCTTGATGAGGAATAAAATTTCTCATTCAACTAAATATTGATTAAATTAAATTTTTAATTAATTATTAATTGATAATCAAATATTAATTAATATTAATATAACTTTATAAAATATTATATTGTAAAAGGTATGTCTATCCAAATCATGTCTATTCATGTAATATTTATATTGAATAATGAATAATAAGAATACTTGGCTTTTGGTTTTCAATTTTATATCTTCTCACCCATTATCAGAGCATACTAATTTTTCTGCGAATCAAGTTGCTCCATAACCTAGCCTCTGCCTTTTCTCCATTCAACACGACTAACTATATTTTTTTGACTGTTAGAACATTAAGGAGTTTTAAAATTTGAGGCCTTTGTCTTTTGTCCATTTAATACAACTATATGATTTTTTTGGATCATTTTCGGATATCCAAGAGCTAACACAACAGGCCAAAGAGCTGGCACAACTGGACAAAGAGATATGCATCCAAATGGTGAAGACCATATCCAATATGAATGATGCAAACCAAAACGAGTTCATTAGTGTTCAAGACTCTAAGAAGGACGTTCTAGTTGATTCTATCCTTGCTTCATCAGCCACAAATCTTAGCACACCTATGACTTGATAGGCAACTCCTTTGCCTCCTTCGGTGCACATCACGAAAGACCATGATTTTGGCCCAACTTCACTTCAAGACTTGTCCCCCGTTATTGTCTTCAAGGACCAAAAGCTTGATAGTAGTTTGGCAAATTCCTTTGCAAGCGAGCTTATTGCGTATGAGACTCATTTCTCTTATCTACCACTTATATCAAGAGTGAGACAAGTCAATGATCAAGATCCCAAGTTAACAAATATATTATTGGATGGAAGATCTACCCACCTAAAGTTACATGTTGGTGCATCTGCTTATATTATTTTAGAAATCAAATCCATCACTATCAAGGCTCTGGATTCCTAAGAAGGGATTACCCTCCATATGTTTTGCAAAACGTTTCTATGTGCCCCCTTTGTGCACTCAATGCTACATCATAGGCCTCCTCTGTGGTTGCCTCCTCATCTTAAAGATTCTTTCTTCCTCCTGTTTTGAATGCATTAGGGTCTAATGCACATATTTTTAGGAGGAATGGTGAGAAATACAATTTCTCGTTCAATTAAATATATATTAAATATTTAATTAAATTAAAATTTTAATTAATTAATAATTAATAATTAATATAACTTTATAAAAATTTATATTGTAAAAGGCACATCTATTCAAATTGTGCCTATTCATGTAATATTTATATTGAATAATGATGAATAAGAATACTTGGCTTTTGATTTTCAATTTTATATCTTCTTGCTCATTTCTCTCCATATCAGTGTCGCATATACTTGTAACAATGATATTACACTCTCTAAGTCACACTCATCCTCAAAGTCATCATTCTTCTCTTCAGAGTTACTTCTTTCATTGACTTCTTGACCTCAACACTTGGATGATGAACTACTCTCATTCTCAAAATGATCACTCTCATTGTTAGAGTCACTCTTAACATCAAAGCCACTTTTATCTTCAATGTCACTTTTATTCACATTAACATTATATCAACACTTTAATGACATCTTTGTGTCACTTTCCAAGTTTAACGCTTGCTCCAAGACCTCTTGATATGATGTTGGAAGGACCACCTTGATCTTATTTTAGTACATAGAAAATTTTCTCCATGAACCACCTCTTCTTCAATGCATCTAATGGATTTTCCTCTATATGGGTAAACAACCCACTCAACCTTTGGTTGTACAAACAAATAAAATCATTCTCACCCTATTTCATTCTATAAATTTTAGTAATAACTTCATCATCATTGTAGAATAATCGAAATTTCTTCATGAATGCTTCACACAACTCATCCTAATCTAGTATTTATCCTTTGGAAATCTCATGTACCAGTCCATTGTGATTCCATGAAATCTTGTAAGAAATAACCTCCTCTAATTTACGTTGTTATTTTACCCATTCACTTTCTACATCATGAGGCAGATTTTCTAATGCCTAATTGGGTCCTATGTTTTCCCTCCATTAAACATTGAACACTTACACAATATGCCAAAATTTATCTTTGTTTTGATAGATTGCCTTGACATTGGTAGTGGTTGTTTGTGTATCTTTCCTTCAATCACATCATCATGAAGTATATTTCCTTCTGCACACATATCATCACACAATATATGTCGTCCTTCATGCATATCATCATGTAGTATATTTTCTTTTTCACATGCATTATCAAGCACGCCCCATTGCAATTGCTCTCATGTCAGACTCTCATCCTGTGTACCATGAAACATGCTAACCCATAATAACTCTAATATCAAACTCTCATCTTGCTCACCATTGAATACACTAACCTACAATTATTCTAGTATCAAACTCCCATATCATACACTAACGTACATGTCATCGTACATTTGCATCAATGTCAAACTCCTATCTTGTCACTCTTGGACACATCAACATGTAATTATTTTAGCATCATACGTACTTCATCATCATGAAAATCCTTTCCATCATGTAACTCACTATCATGTGATTATGTTTCATTGTTAGGTACTTCTCCATCATCATCATTTTATTCACCATTTTTGACATTCAATTATCTACTATTGATATGCAACTCATCATCACTATCATGCAACTCTTTATCATTGACATGTAACTCTCCATGGCCATCATGTCACTCTTTACACACAAACCCTTATGTGTCTCCTTTGTGTGTATATTCTTGCACATCTGGTTATGCATCCACTTACATGTCTACTTCATGTGTCGATCCTTCGTCAACATCAACAAACAAGTTTCCATTTTCATATATTTTATTGGCTATATTGTAATTATTCCATCATCATCGTTTTGCACATTCCTAACTGATTTTCTTCTCACAAATCCATGTCACCAATATTGACCCAACTTTGAATACTCAACAACACTAAAATGTAGAAATAGAATACAACATACTACAACACAATTCCATTACCACTTAAAAAAACATAATATACAATGTGAATATCTTACAATTACAATGCATACACTCTACACACAACCTATATTAGACTGGTTGATATAGTAGTTTGGATGGCCTAACACAACATCCAGATGGTCCAATTTGTGAATAATATAGTTTACTCTTTTCTAGATGGTTGACACTAGCTAGATGGTTTACCTTTAGTCTATACATCTTAGGCTCTTCAATGTATGACCTAACAACATCACTATATAGTCTGACAAGTTCATTGTATGCCTTGACAACTACTTTATATAACCTTGCACAAGTATATCATGAATAAATTCCTAGATGCATCCTATTATTACCACATGCAATGTCAACGTACAACACCCACCTTCGATACAACCCTCAATACCATGCCAACCTCTCCTTCCATGCCAACAACACAAATGAATGAGGGAGAGGTCTTATTTATAGAACTAAGGAGGTAGTTGCATCCTCCAACTAACTACCTACTTAACACCTCATCATTTTCTTAAATTAAATTTGACATGCATTTGACTTACATTTACATTTATTTTCATGACTTATTCGTATATAACTAATACTTATCTTAACATTATATGTTATCGCATGAATTATTACATCCCCGCATTATAACTTTATTAATTATATGTACACATATTTCATCAAACATTTTACGTATGAACTATAAAATAACAAAACTTATTCACTAATAATGTAGACATGTCAATTTTCTTGCTTACAATGATGTGTGTGAAGGAGAGAGACACAACCAACCACTTCCAATATCAAGTCAATCTATCAAAACATAGACCAATTTTGGCACATTATGTAAGTGTCCAATGGAGGGGCAGCGATGGACCTAGTCAATCATTAGAAAATCTACCTCATGATGTGGAAAGTGAATGGGTAGAATAATGACATAAATTGGAGAAGGTTATTCCCTGTAACATTTCATGGCATTACAATGGACTAGTACATGAGATTGTCAAAGGATGAGTACCAGACTTAGGATGAGTTGTACAAAGAATTTGTGAAGGAATATTGATTGTTCTATAATTAAGATGAAGTCATTAGTAATATTTATAGAATGGAATAGGGTGAGAACAAGGCTATTCATTCATACAACCAGAGGTTGAGTGGGTTGTTTATCCATCGAGAGGAAGATCCATCAAGTGCGTTGAAGAAAATATGGTTTATAGGACTTCTTCCTACATACAAGAAGAATATTAGGTTGGTCCTTTCAACATCATATTAAGAGGACTTAGAGCCGGACTTGGACTTGGAAAGTGATGCAAAAATATCATTAAAGTGTTGGGTTCATGTGGACAAGAGTGACCCTAAAGATGAAATTGATTATGATGATGAGAGTGAATTTGATAGTGAGAGTGATAATTTAAAAATGAGAGTATTTCATTATCCAATTGTTGGGATTGAGAAATGAAGGACGTAACTCTAAAAAGAAGAATAATGACACCGAGGATGAATTCGAATTAGAGAATGCAATATCGTTGTTATAAGTATACGTAGCACAAAGAGAGATTATACCAAGGGGGATCCTACTGGCAATGTAGTCTGTGATAATTACCAAGAAAATAGAGAACGTCAAATTAAGTATGATACTAAGGGTAGACCCATTATGAAATATTGAAAATGTCATTTATAGGAGCACTTCACACCTGAATGTCAAAGTGTTGCAAGTTGAAATGAACCAATAATGCATATAAAGTTTGAAGCACTAGAGAAGAGTCATAGTCTTAGCCGAGAAGTAGAGGAGATGAACTTGATTAACCTAATTGCAATTGAGGGGGTGAAAATTATTTCAATCAAAGATAAAAATCTAGCAAATAGTTGAAACTATACAAGAAGTTGCAGAAGAGGTTGATGTATATGGTGAAGTGAGTGATATAAACAATGAAGTGAATTATACAAATAACAAAGAGAGGTTATTTAGCATCAAACTGTCAACTAGGATTGTCTGGCCATCTGGACTTGGTTTGTCCAAACCTAAATATTGATTACTAGAGCTTAGACTATTTTAGCCTAGGTCATCTAAGTTGGTGCCTTGGCAACCTAGAAAATACAATAGGTCCCCCAATGACCCTTGGATTTTCTATCCCAAGGAGAGGGCCATTTGGACCCTCCATAGGTTGTACAGTAGGTCATACGACAAGAAGTCATATAGTAAGAGGTCGTACGGGAGTAGGTCATATTATGGGAGGTCATACAATAAGAGGTTGTACAATAGAAGGTCATACAATAGGAGGTTGTACAATATTAGGTTGTCTAAATTTGGGTCGATAGAGATTAGGCTATTTGGTATTAGATCTTTCAAGACTATCCTATTTGATGTAGGATTGTTCAAAAGTAAGCCATACAAAGTTGGGTCATCTAAGGCAAAACTATAAAAAGCAAGCCATTTAGAGTTGGATCATTTGTTATAGAAAGTGGACCACTTGTCTCAGGAGGTAGGTCATCCAGGCTAGAAAGTTAGATGTCTAAGACCAAGGATGTTTATCAAAGACTAAGGTAAGATCGTAATAGGTCAAGAAATAGTCATCTAGAGTAAGAGATAAGTCATTTGGAGTTGAGAGAAAGCTGGTTAATTGGATTGAGTGAAGGATACCAAGATGTACATAAGAAGAAAATTTTAGTTTAGATAGTGAGGGTATCAATAAATTCATCGTGAAGGTTTTGAGGTGTTGCCCCAGACCCTACAAGGGTGTTGTCCCTTGATCCATGGCAAAGGTGGTGATGTACATTGTCCATCATGTTGGTCATGTTAATAATGTTGGACATGTTGATGATATGATGTCGACAAGTCTAGACGAGGGGATGGATGTAGGCAGACATTGACTTGTTCACATAATTAGTGAATAAGTTTTATCATTTTATGTTATTTTGTAGTTCATATGCAAAGTGTTTGATGAAATGTGTGTACATATAATTAATAAAGTGGTGATGTAATATTTCATGTGATAATATGTAATTTTAAAAAGTGTCAGTTATGTATGGATAAGTAATGAAATCAAATGTAAATTTAAGTCAAATGCACATCAAATGTAATTTTAAAAATGATGAGGTGTCAGGTAGGTAGTTAGTTAGAGGATGCAACTACCTATTTAGTTCTATAAATAAGACCCCTCATTCATTTGTATTGTTGGCATGGAAGGAGAGGTTGGCATGGTATTTAGGTTGTGTTGAAGGTGGGTGTTGTACATTGGTATTGCACATTGTAGTAGAAGTGGGCTATAGATAGGCACGTATTCATGAGATATTTGTGTAGGGTCATACAAAGCAATTACCAAGTCGTATAGTGAAGTTTTTAAGTTGTATAGTGATGTTGCTAGGTCATGGATGGAAAGCCTAGGTCTTTTCAACTAAAGTCAGATCATCTAACTAGTGTCAATTGTCTAGAAAAATGCGGGTCATCCTATTGGTAGACTAGGTTGTCTGAATGTTATTTCGAGTCATATGAACTACTATGTCGAGTAGTCTAATATATGTTGTGTGCATAGTGTATGCATTGTAATTGTAAGATATTCAATTTGTAGTTTTTCATTTAAGTGATAATGGAATTATGTTGCAATATGTTGTATTTCATTTCTATATTTTTCATCATATGATCTCGTGTATCAAACACAATTTTTATACTTAGATGGTGGTAGTTGTGAGATGGGGAGATTGCCAAGGACCTCTTAAGGGATTAGTCATGTCTTTGCCTCTTTCACCTTGAGGATAGGGATAATTTGTGAGCTTAATCATAGATTTTAGTGGATTGAGTTAGAGAACACCTACGTTTCTCGCAAGATTTTTCCTTGGCAAGCTTAACTTTAATCTAGTCCTATTTTGTTATAAGTGCATCAAACAATGTAGTAAACAAGTCCTAGTAAATTTAAATGTTTTTTTACTTTGATGATAAATGAAAACTATATTTCTTTTGAAAGGATTTAAGAGGGTTATTCTCACTTCTGCTTAGGATGTGGTTTGTACTATCTTCTTCTAATTAGATTTGTAGACTTGATCTCCTTGAGTTAGAATATTATACCAACTCTTTGTATCATGTACATCTTTATCATAGTTGTGGAAATATATTTTACATTTTTGAGGTTGTTTCTATGAAGATGATGATGGGGAAAGTCCTTTTTGTGGCTTCTTTCTCCCAAACTTCTTGGATATGAGTGCATTATTATTCAACTGATCCCTCAACTTGTTGGTTTCCTCTTCTTGTTAAAGCATATTCACTAACTTGTCAAAGGACACCTTCCTATTTGAAACTTGCAAAGAAGTGATAAACACTTTGAATAAATTTGGTAAATCTCTAAGTATGATGGATACCAAGAGCTTATCATCCACAATTTCTCCCATGGCATTCAAGTTTTGCTCTCAACTCTAATATACGTTGAAGAAAAACCTTAATGATTTCTCCATCTTAGACTTTCAATGTGTGAAACTGAGAATGAAGATGAAATATTGTTGATTCATTCTTCCCTTCATAGATGGTAGAGAAGGTGTCCATTGCCTCCTTGGATGTTTTTGCTTCACAAATATGTGGTTGAATAACAACTACTATGGCAAGAGTGATGATCATCAATGCTCTAGTATTTGCATCATCAAGTTTATATTGTTCATCTTTGTTCTCTTCAAGTCAAGTGACTTTACCTGTGACAATGTCCTAGACTTTCTCAATTAGCAAGATGGTTCTAATCTTATTTTTTCAATGTACAAAGTTTGAACCTTTATAAATCTATAAAATATTTTGATACATCCATGGTGAAGGTTCCTTAAACTTCCAAATGGTCCCCCTTACAATATATTGCTAGTCCAATGTACCAAACTGATGGATTTTGAAGCCTTAATATTAATGTAAACTCACAGGATAATTTCCACAAGAGAAAATATATGATAGTCATAATATAATAAGATCAAATAATAATTTAACAAAAAATATGAGACAACTACTACGCATATATCAAGGTTAATAATATATCAAATAACATTCATTAATAAGTTGAAATATAAATGTAATAGCCTGAATTATAAAATATAACAAGACTTACAATATTATTTGCTCAAATGTATGCAAATTGTATTACTCCTCTTTCTGTTACAAATGTATCATAAAACTCTCATACAATGATAATCACCATGCTCACTATGTAGACAATGTAGACTATGTAGGCGATGTAGGCTATGCCAACAAAAACTCTATACCTATCCATGGAGTAATATATAGCCATTGTAGGATGAATCTTTGGTTACTTGACTCTTCCTTTTCCTTATGCCAAGTCTCATGACTCTTGGCTTCTCTACTTGACACTTGCATACACGACTCTATCTTGTATGCACACTTGGACATGACTCTTCACATAACACTTCCTAATCTAAGAATACATGTGCACACTTACATATGAGACACTTGTGCACATTTACACACATAACACTTGTACACTCATTTACATGACACTTGTGCATTTCCTGCACATCATTACATTACATAAAATATTTACTCACACTACTCTATGATAGAACCCTAATCAAATAGTTACAAGGTTGTACCAAGGAGGTACATAAACATGTACCAAACAATATAATATACTCTAACACCCACTTTATTACATTATTTGGTTATTGATTACTTTAGTCTTCAATCAAGGTCTTCAACTTAAATGATCTTCAATCATCGAGTGGCCTTGCGATCTTCTATTGTCCTTGCATCATTTTCATCATTCTGGACTTTAGATTCACCCAATGTCTTTTATGGTAGAATGGTTCTTGATTCTCGTTTCTTGCACCTTGTCTTTCAAAGAATTCAACAATGTTATCTTGAAATAAGATAAGCTCTTGAGAAAAAACAATTGAATCTAAAGCATATATTCCATTCTTAATTGACCCTATAGCCTCTGTTATATTTTGATTCTTGATAATACATTTATTGTTCTCATTTATACATTTGAACTCAATTGATATTCCACTTTCAACTAGTTTAGTAACTAAAATGAGATTGGTTGTCAACCCTGGAACATACATAACATATTTCAATACAAAATTTGAGAATGGTGCACTAGGTGTTACACAACCACTTCCATGAACTAGGTATCTCTTATCATCAACAATTTTCAAATAGAAATTATCTTTGACTTCTAAACAATCAAACCATTGTAGATTACCAATCATATGATGACTAGCACTTGAATCTATATACCAAATATCTCTTTTTGTTTGAATCACATGATTGGCTTTACTTGAAATTATTTTGCATTGTTGACAAAAATTTTGAGCATAATGTTGCTCACTTGATAACATCTTCTACATTGAAAAGTTCCTATTGGTAACTTATCCATTAAATTTGTAGATTTTGATTTTTGAAGTAGACTTCCTTGTGACTCCCTAGTTTTTGTTTAAATAATTTCAAAGCTTCTAAATTAAAAAAACTATGAAGTAGAATTCCTTATATCTCCCTAATGTTTAGAAACTATGAAAGTAAGAATTTTGCAAGTTTTCTTTCCTAAATTTGATGTTGAATACCTTCTTTCTCCCAACTTAAATAATTTGCAAATATTCTATAGTACTTTAAATTAAAAAAAACTATTAAAAACTCCAAATTAAAAAACTTATAACTCCAAAAATAAAAACAAACCTCAAAAATCTAATTCTTATCACTCCAAACTTTAATTAATAATCAATAACCTTATAACTCCTAATTAATTTTATCCCAGTCCTACTTATCTCTCCAATAATAACTTATTTTCAATAATTTAATTATCTAATCCACAATTAAATCTAATAATCTCAAAACCTTATAACTCCAAAAATTAAATTAAATGAAAACCTCATCAAATATTCAAATTTGTAAAATATAGCTCCGTTTGCGCCTATTCACTTTGCACGTTGTCGACCTGATTGTCGTTATGCCTTCGTTCTCCACACTGTCACTCTGCTTTTGGTCTCTACGTTGCCACTTTACCCTCGATCTTTGTGCTACCACTCTGTTTTCAATCATTTCGTTGTCACTTTACCTTCAATATTTTCATTGCCACTATTCTGTGCTGCCACTCTGCCTTGGTCTCTTCGCGTTGCCTTGAATGCTTTTAATTCACACACTTTGAATGCTATGTGGAAGGTGTTCTAACTTATGATGTTTGGTGGTTGTCTTCCAAACATTCACTATTATAAAGTAAAACTCCAAAACGTTACAATCATGCACTTCATATTTCCTAACTACTCCAAGACGTTCCAAAATCCAAAAACCTTTTGATTTTCACTTTCTTCCTTAAGCAACTTTGTTAGGCGTCGTTTAGAATTCTCTATGCTCTTTTCTCCTGGTCTAGTCAATTGTTGCTTTCCCTAGAACATTGTTGGTTTCTTCTCAGATTGAAAAATGCTTTGAACCCTTATGTGAATCTTTTCTCAGTCGTTTTATCCTCAAACACTACTTACATAGATTCTATAGGCTATCCTTCTATGCATATTTGCTTCTGTATATGGTGTCAATCCTTGACTTTTCTCCTTACATAATGTTCTATGCTTAATCTTCTCTTGCTATCTTGAAATTCCTAATAACGAAATCTTCAAGGTACTCTATTAGTGCTACTTTAAACTGCTTGTGAGTGCTTTTCTAGCACCTTGGACACTCTGCAATCTACTACTCTGCTCGTGTGCTGCTAGTATACTTCTACGTTGGATGCTTAGTTCACTTTTTATGCCCTTCAATGGTTGTTTGGATGCTCAAATGATGGCCTATTCTTTGACTAGTTGGACATTGGCCTTTGCATGCATCAATACTAAACTTTGCTTTAATCTTCACTGCATCTTGTACCAAGCTTTGCTTTGATATTCACTACATATTTTACTTAATTTCTTATGTTTTTTTTTCACTATCACAAATGTACTTCAACAAGCAATATATCTTCTCCAAAAACCCACGCTTGCAAATGCTTCTTCTTCTACTCACATGCATTGTACTACAGATGTTTCTCGAGCATTGTTTCTTCTTTCACTTATTGTAGCTTTGCTTTGAATAATCTATTTCTCAATATATTTAGACTTTCATTCTCTTTTCTATAAGGGCCTTTTCCTTTATTCAATGGAACCTCCTTCAAAGGGTCTCCTTCATTTAATATTAGTCTCTTTCTCTGTTTCTATGAACCTTTCTTTTGCTGATTCTCTAAACCTGAATCTCTAAGCCTTCTTACATTTATCTAACCTCGAACCTTTCTTCTAATGACTTTTCTCTTATACAAACTTTATTGATTTCTTTGAAACCTACATATCTTCTCTATGTATTTAAGCCTCCTTTCTCTTTTGTAATATGGGGCTTGTTTATATCGAATATGGCCTCTTTTCTTTTCACTAATAAGGGCCACAAATATTTACTATAGACCTCTTTCTCTAAAGGGTCTTTATCCTCTAGTTTTCTGAACTCAAATCTATAATATTGGTTTCTTGAACCAATGTCAAGGTTTTGTATGACCTGAATCACTAAAACTTTTATCAAGGCCTTTTTCTTCAAGACCTCTATCTTCTCTATATCAATATCAAGGTTTATCTTCAAGACCTAAATCAATCTCATAGAATGCCTTCTATTTCGAATAGAATTTTAGAATAGGTAACCTCGATCTATCTCTCTATCAAGGTCTCTTCTTCAAGACCTGAAACTATAATATTTTACAACTTAAATCAATCTTTGCTCAATGCAAGCTCTATGCCTTCTCTCGCACTTTAAGATGAAAGTCTTTGCTATCTATTGTAGGAAGTTTCTCAAACTTCTAACAAACAATCTCTACTGCAGCAATGTTTATATGTCAAGGTGACTATAAACTTCCCTAATGCTCCAAACAAAAAAGTTTGATTGTACCAACTTCTTCAACTTTATGTTGAAAGAAATCAGTTACCAAGAATTTGTTTGTCCTTGAAAAAATACCTTATCAATGTCAGGGTTGGCTATTTCCTTGAACAACCAACTTTCTCCTAAGTTAGTTATGCCTCAATCTTCAATCAATGTCAGCGTCGACTATTTCTCTGAATAATCAATTGTCTTCAAGTTGATTTACCTTCAATATGAATCCTAGTCTTCACTGGTTATTCTTCAACCTAGTGGAAAGATTCTATAGTTGAGTCCTAGTCTTCACTAGTTATCCTTCAACCTAGTGGAAAGACCCTAGCTTTCTCTTACTTCAACTTTTCAAATTCTATAGTTGAGTCCTAGTCTTCACTAGTTGTTCCTGCAACTGTGGAAAGACTCTAGCCTTCTTGTCACATTGAACAAAACTAAATTTCTTATGCATCTAATTAAAAATAATTTATGCAAGAACCTTATTGCTTGTAGCTCTAATAGCATTGATGGCTTTTGAAGTCTTAATATTAATGTCAACTTATAGGATAATTTCCACAAGATCAAATATATAATAGTCGTAATATAATAAGATCAAATAGTCCCCAAGGACTAGGTGGATTGGTAAGACATTGGGCACTTACCAAGAGGAGACCTAGGTTCAAACCTCGAGGGCATGCCCAATCTGGGCAAAGGTAGTAGTTTGACCTGAGTTCACTGAGTGTGCGCCAGCTTGATGACAACAGTACCAACCCCGAGCCACTAGGGGTCTTCCTCACTCCAAGTCGTGTTTACCAAGGCGAGATAGAGGTTATAGTGGTAGCAGCATGATTTGATGCTACGATCGAAGGCAATGCAACTTAACCTTGTGACCAATTGTTAAAAATGAAAAGTAATTACCGATTCCTCTATGTAACAAATAATATGAGACAACTAATATGTATATATCAAAGCTAATAATATATCAAATAACATTCATTAATAAGTTGAAATATGAATATAATAGCATGAATCATACAATGTAACAAGACTCATAATATTAGTTGCTCAAATGTATGCAAACCATATTACTCCTCTTTTTGTTACAAATGTATGATAAAACTCTCATACATTGATAATCACCATGCTCACTATGTAGACAATATAGACTACATAGACAATGTAGACTATGTAGGCGATGTCGGCTATGCCAATGCTATCTCTGTGCCTCTACATTGAGTAATATATAGCCATTGTAGGATGAATCTTTAGTTACTTGACTCTTTCTTTTTCTTATGCTAAGTCTCATGACTCTTGGTTTCTTTACTTGACACTTGCATACACATGACTCTATCTTGTATGCACACTTGGACATGACTCTTCATATAACACTTCATAATCTAAGAACACGTGCACAGTTACATATAAGACACTTGTGCACATTTACACACAACACTTGTACACTCATTTACATGACACGTGCATTTCCTACATATTATTACATTACATAAAATATTTACTCACACTCTAATCTAAGACACAAACCTAACCTAATATTTACAATGTTGTACCAAATAATATAATATACTCTAACACAAACCTCTCTATATATCTGTCCTTCTTATATATTTGACACTATGTGGAAAAAGTTGGTTGTCTCGATATATGTAGTTGTATATAAAAGAATTTAAGGTACATGAAAGAAAATGATATAAATGTACCAAATAAATATGTCAAGGAATTTGTCCTATCAATGACACCTTCTACTTGAAGATAAATCTTTGTACATAAGCATAACTTCCTTATAATTGGAATTTCTCAACTTTAAGATTTATGTCGAGTGATATTGACAAATAGGATAAGATTATGGATTAAAAATATCAAGATATTTTCACCTTGACAATTTTAAAAAAATTGATACCCAGACGTTATGACAACTTGTTAAACTTTAAGTACAATAATTCAATAAAACAACTTTACTTGTAAATGTGAGCCAAAGGAATTCGATATTGAATGATACATGTATACCTCGTCACTTTTTTTTTGAGGGAGTATAAATACAAAATGTAAGTTTCAAGCAAATTCCACACAGTTAAAAAATATCGGATTTCTTTGGCTCACATTTACATGTAAAGTTGTCTCATTGAATCAAAATGCATCTTTGAAAAGTATATTGGCTATCCCTTTAAATTTGCAATATATTTATTATAATTTTTTTTAAATTATTTACGTGCAGTAAATTTAAATTAAATAAAAATATTTTTGGTTGGATTTGACTAGTGAGCTTTATTTCATAAAACTTATACTTGAGTCCGATTGCCATCTCGTTACATTTTACTTCATGTGTTCAAAAGGACTGTGTTCATGCTTCTGAACACCTGCTTGCTTGTAGGGCCACATAGGTTGAATTTATATTCGAAATCCCAGCCTGCTAAAATTTTCAAAGGGAGTTGTGCAGGTCACATAAACTACCTGGCAAACATCAAACTGCAGTTTTTTTAAGCCCCACTTCTTTCTAGTAAGCTATTGCAGGAGTTGTTTTCGAAAACCAATGCTAATTCAATGTTGTGATTAATTCTCAATCCGTCGATGTGGCTCCTAGTGAAAACTTTAATTGGGTTGGCCCGTGGCGCTCACTGAAACACTGAGAAGGTTCAGGAATTACAAGTGCTCAGTCTACAAGGAAACGATTGACAGGAATTATACCCAATCTCTGGCCCGTGCGTAACATGAAAACTTTATTTCTCAATCACAAATGTTTCACAGGCCCCTTTCCAGATTCGATTTGTGAAACTCCATTATCTAACTGCGGTGATGCTCTCCGACAATACTTCAGTGGAACGATTCCTGCGTCTATTGCAAGTCTTCCCATGCTGTATTTATTTTTTATTGTTTATTTCCCGTCTACAATTTTGTTCAAAGATTGAATTTTGGGTAGTAGTAAGTGATAAACAGGACCATGTTCAGCAACCCGGAGAGCACATGAAACAACTGAGTATGGAGACCCAGATTTGGAAAAATGTGGGCAAGAAAAATGAGGGCATAACGAATACGCTCAAAGCCAATCTGGAACAGGTGTTGGCACAGACGGTGATGGAGACGACCTGCACTCGAGGACACTCAAAGAGAACAGGGAATTGAAGGAGCACAGAACTTGCAGGGTTCTTGCATCCTGTTGCTGCCTTGCAGGCAACTCTGCATATGCATACACTGCAACAGTAGGCTCGATACTTGCCCGCTCTAATACCGGAAAAAAACGTCACTCCCGATAATCTAATTTTATTTATTTATACAAAATATATATGGACCTAAACTAGGCAAGATAAATGTCTCATCCCATTGTTATTGACCTTACTTACTTTGGGATAGTTGTTAAATTATAACAAACACTTCAATTCATTTTTATTTACTTTGTGTATTGATTAATGCATGCATTTTCATCATGATGCAAGAATAATTGTCTTATTGTTTTTTATTTTTCAAATAAATATTAAATGAACTTGAAAAGATACTATTTAAAATAATAGGAAACAAAATCAGTTTGATTGGTAAAATTTAATTTTGCTAGTTAAAGTTATTAACAAAACCCATATTACATTAGATGGATGGGTAGGGATTAATAGTATAAAACAATCTCAACATACTATTAACTATGTTCGAGGAGGACCCCTCCTGGAATTTGGGGTTCATCTTCAAGACGCATCCCACCATCCCAGAAAAACATACTGCCGTCCCCTTACATGAAAAGTTTGTGGAATATAAGTTTTATATAACCCTTGTGATTAGTTATCTTAGTCATCACTTCTAAGAGACAGAATTAAGTAATCCTCCTAAATATGGAACAATATACTGCATCAATTTCTCCAAGTAAATCCACAAATTAAAAAGAGCGGTGGAACTCCAAACATTGGTGTGCCTAGTGCTTCAAGTTATAGGAAATACCTACCAGGAAATCTAATCAATGGCAATCATGTTCTGGCCCATAACAATATTTTCATAAACAAATTTTTAAGAAAAGATAAATATAGGAGATCCAATAAATAACACTCCATATGAACATAGATCACAAATGAGAATCAAGATCACTTAAAGTTTCATAAGAGGCTCTTTAGAGTCTTAGACCATGAGAACTATGGACAATCAAATCACATAAAGAATCAAAGAAAAGGTTCATTATAAACACTTCGCTGAAAATTCTCCATTGAATCCATTTCTGCAATTAGCTCACAGCCAAACTATCTAATGTGGACTGAAGAAACAAGACGGACAAATAATCAGTGCCCCAGCAACAGAACATGTGCTTGAATGAGACTTGGCCAGTTTGACCTGCAACATTGTTGGACAAAAGTTGAGAAGGGATACCTCCAAAAAAAGAAAAGAAAAACTGGTTTGAGAACCACATAAGAAAAGTCCAGTAAAATTACACCATGCTTTTCAGAAAAACAAATCACTTTTTCCTCAACTAGTAAGTTAAAATTAGATATAATTAGTATCAAACACAAAAACAGGCATAAACTCTTCAATGCCTCTGCTAATGAATTTATAAGAGTTTACAGTGAAAACACAGACACCA
Organism: Wollemia nobilis; assembly: GCA_028583015.1. Taxonomy (NCBI): domain Eukaryota; kingdom Viridiplantae; phylum Streptophyta; class Pinopsida; order Araucariales; family Araucariaceae; genus Wollemia; species Wollemia nobilis. Next base: position 4,900,647 of record JAQPPZ010017190.1, on the reverse strand, counting down.
GCTGAAGTAAAGGGAAAGAAAGAAATACCAGCAGTCAACTTCTTTTATATCAATACTCTTGCTAGGAAATGGAGACTTGCAGAAAAGCAAACCTAAACTAGATTTGTCCAGAGCTAAGACAAAATAACATAACCCAAGTTTTTGAGTCATTGGCAAACACAGGCTTCACTGTTTACTCTATCAAGAAAGGCCCACTACTTGGATGGCCTGCATCTGGTTTAGAATTTCTCACTAAACGCTGCAATGTGAAGTTTGCCAATAAGAAGTCATTTCTTGATATCATCACTCGCAATGTCTATTTATTGTTTAATAGTCCCTGTTTGTGGAAGAGATACCATTTACAGGCATGGAACTTGGAAACTGAAAAAGTTTCCGAAACAGAAACACCATAAGAAAAGCATGAGCTAAAAGCCTTTGGAAACGCAGAAACAAGGAAAAGCCTATTTTTAAAATTTGTACACAAAATTGAATTAAAGATATAACAAATGCATGAAAGACACATTTAATTATTAAATCTCATACAGGGTGCAATGGTTAATGATAAAGCTCAGCCCTTATAGAAGACGCTATATATGTCATGCAAAAAAGTACATAGGATACACTATAAACTTAGTCCTTACTCCTCAAAGTCATTAAAATCAGTACCAAAACTGAAAGTAGACCTGATACCTGTGGCTTAAACAGCAGATGTATGAGAATGACTTTCATCATCCTCAAAATTAGGTTCAGCCATGAAAATATCTCAATAAGGATTTTTAGAATTCACATCCCAATCATTTGTTTTCCCTCGTGTACTGTCCTTTTTGGCAAGATACAAGACAAAATTTAGAATGAAAAAACTGGAATGTATACCTTTTTTTTGTTTTGCTTCACCAAATGAGTGAACCCATTTGTGCTTCAATTTCTCTTTGTTTCCAAAGAGTTTGCTACTTGTTTTAGATGCTCTGGCTTCATTAATCCTAACTTAGATGCTCTGGCTAATTATTTTTACATTAATTTTGTTCCATTTTCCCTCATCTTAGAGCTTTTTATAGTAACTTGATTTTTGTTAAAGTGGATCATGTGTGTCCCATAGGCCTCATGCAATACCTAAGAAAACCTCAACCTCAACCTCAACTCTAGACTTTTAAGTTTGTTCAAAATGACAATAAACATCTCTTAGAAATGTTAGGAACATGAGAAACCAAGCTGACAAGTTTTTGGGAGTTTTGGGGAGTTTTCAGGAGTTTCCTAGGATTTTCCAATTTTCCAAAATGGGGAAATGAGTGCTCCACAGGAGTTTCCTGCAACATTGCCTTAAAATGATAAAGAACAAAGACCTATGTAGTTTTTGCCAAGAAAGACAAGCCACATTTGAAGCTATACTCACTGTATGGGTGGTTTGTACCATTTTTTGTCGAGCCATGTTTGACAGGTTTTTACATGTTTATTTGGATAGTATGTTGGTCTTTAGCAAGACTTTGGAGTACCAACAAAGTTCAATAATCTCAGCTGTTGAAAAATCTTCCAACCATTAGTTAGAAACCAAAAGTGTTTACCGGGAAACTATGGCAGCCTTTGCAAGACAGCTAAGACGTTCAGGATTCTCAAACTGTAAGTATGGACTTCCTAGACCCCCCTAACCAAAGAGCATAAGCGAAAGCATATTTCCCAGAAACAATAACATCAGTCGACATAACTTGAGAACCTTTGAGATGAATTTCCTAGCTTTCTTCGGTGCTCCACCCTTGCAACTTACAAATTCAAGTCCATGAGACCATTGCAAGAAGCCACCCAGCTAAAAAACTGCAAATACAGAGGAAACAATGCTACAACTAGCGAGAGAAAACACCAAAGGAAGCAACATGATAACATGCAGAATTTGGAGACCCAACCAAGCTTTCACTTTCTTATGAAACCTAATAGAGCTCCTCTATCCACTCTAAAACTCATGTTTTTATTTGTCATCCTCATAGCATCAATTGTTTTTGTTAGTATTGTGTTTTTGTTGGTGATTACAACCTAAAAGGATGGTTACTTGGAAGTTGTGCATCTCACAGTGGAAGATTTTGGTCTCATGTGCTGTCTGTAACTGTTGAATAAAACCCATATAACTTCACAGCATTTTCAAAAGAATTTATGAAGTCATCTAGTTATTGGCATCTTACTGTCTATGAATTCAAAATGAATAATCTACCAGTATGTAGACCAAAGACTTGGTATTGGTTTCTCACCAAATGATATTTTATCATCCATGATACAGTTCAGGAATTAGTCCTTTGTATTCCATTGATAGGACAGATACTGGGTATCTGTCATGTGTATTGTTCAAAGTCTTACAGTTGCATCGGAAATGAAGCTAAGATCTTTGAAAAGTAGGGTAGAAACCTTGGAGATAATCAAAGTACAGAACTTATGATTCAGTTTCTTATTATCTGTCATGTGAGAAAAGTAAATAAATCATCTTGTATAAAAGAAAACTTGCAAAAACAAAATCGGATACAGAGAGCACAAATTTCCCATGTATACTGTTTCTCAAATATAATGAAAGTTTCCAGACATTACAAATGAGGCAAACTTTCATGCTGAGCCAAAATCATTTAGGCCAAAGCACAAATTTCCCATGTATACTGTTTCTCAAATATAATGAAAGTTTCCAGACATTACAAATGAGGCAAACTTTCATGCTAAGCCAAAATCATTTAGGCCTCACAGGTTTAGGCAGTTCCCTATCGCTTAGCAGGAATGTCAGAACAATATCTACCTAAATCAGGTACAATTGTCTTCTATTGCTGAAAAAAGGGGGAAGGGAAATCACCAGAAAATTGTATCTTATATAAAGACAGTCAACAAGCATGGATTTATAAAATGCTCATTGAAAAAATTAATATTTTCAGATGCTCCAGAAATCTGAAATTTTGGCATTTCACCTTATTCTGACCTTCATTTTTTAGCATGCTTTCTCACATTTAACCTTCAATGATTGTGTGTCTAATAATCAGATGGATGAAAACATACTAATTAAATATTCTTTTAGATTGAATGTAAATTTCATGGATATAAGTTAGTGCATTTGAAATAAAACATATAAGAAAAGCAGTTTAACTCACAATAAAGTGACTTTGAAGCACAAGAAGCATGCCAGCTGCAATGTGTCATTTGGATATATAAAAAATGTTTTTTTGTATATGCTTCTCCTTGGAATGCATCCAGTAGGAATGTGCTCCAACTTTAGATCATGCCAAGAATCACAAGGATGAAACAAGAAGCATGGTGTTTATTATCAATACATGGAATCAAATATGGACCAGTGACTCAGACTACATCTGCACAGGATAGACCACTAGTTTGTACATGAGACTGCAAACAGAACCATTTTGATTGATTATATTTATAAGGCATACCTTACTAATAATACAAAATGGCAGAATAACGACGACTCGCATACTACCATATATGCCATTGTTGTAGTAGGTGAGCATAAATCAAGATGGGCAAACACTATGATAAATCACAAATCTAATAATGTAAGGAGCCCAGCATGAGTATGTATACAAAACCTACAAACCGAAACAAAATCAAACCATCAGTTGCATCAAGATATAAGTTAAAATATAATGACCTGATGCACCCTGAGAATCTCTGAACCTCCCTACCCTTTTCTTTCTTAGCCCACTGCTAACAGGGACAAATGTTGGTTATGCCAACTCAAACCAGAATGTTGGTCATTAAGAAAATAACATGGGCAAAGAACTGCAAGACACGCAAACTTTGAACATAACTCAGGACAAGAACAACAAGAATGATACATGACAAGCTAGCTGATATGACCAACAATGTGAATTAAAAACTTTGAACTTCATGCTGCTGATTCGAAAAGCAAATATTTCCACATGAAGGATTTATGCCACAAATTTGGCTTCGATTTTGAGCCTGAAAATCGAGCACATGAAGATAATTAACATTTAATTCAATTTCTGTGGTCCTTCAGGCTAAGGATGCTGCAGAAGTCCCCGATGATTCTGCCACATCATCACTTCTGACAGAGGTTGCACTATAATCAAGCCATTTTCCATGATCATTGCCCTGTACTGCTCTGCTTAACCTTCTTAGCCAAATCTCATAATCTACAGGATATGGAGTACCACATAGGCTGTCCACATAGTCTGCAAATGCTTTCAAGAGTGCAGAGATTTCTCCAAGCTGCTGTTGTATGCACCTTTGTGCCCAAGACCTTTCTCTCCAATGTAAGGCAGCTTCTATTGAGTCTAGTTGCTGAGAAATTCCACCGCATAAATTATAGAGGAGATAGACGAGGCTTTCTGCATCAGATGCTGGACACATTTTCCCTTCTTGCAAAGCAAAAGTTGAAGAAAACTGAAGATTGATTGCAGGACTGTCCCTATCTTCAAGTACAGCATGGCCCCAGTCAACAAGAACATAAAATGAGCCTCTTTCTGCATCATTGACACGTAGTACATGTTCAGGACAGATATCTCCATGCTGAATAGAAGCAGATGCTGCACTTTGCAAAGCAGATAAGATATCATGGCAGCACTGCAGAGCTTCCTCTGAAGTAAAAACCCCATCTCTTTCAATTATGGTTGACAGGGGCTCTCCAACAGGAGAGTATACTAATACTGGGGTTCCACACCAAGGATGATTACAGCGTCCACCAGGACTCTGCTTGTAGCATTGTCCAGGATGCATGACTCTACCAGAAGCCACAAGCTCTGGTAGATATCTGCTAGATATGCCCCTCTGTTTCATAACATTCAAAACTTTTGTTTGCCTTTGTACTTGGTACCACATACTCATATCCTCCCATGAAGGCTCAAGCTGGGAGGGATGAGCACCAACATAAACAGCAAAAAGCATATCTGGCTCTTCCAAAGAAGTTGCGCTATACAAGAAATTCCTTCCATCTCTGGAAATGTCATGTATCTGAAAGCCTATTTGGCCCTGTGAATCTTCCAACCATATTACAGTGCCTACCTCGAGCATCATTCGCTCCATTTCCTTTCTAATTATGGGTTCTAATTCATCCTCAATTTCAACAATCTCTCCATAAGTCCGACTAGTTTGTTGATGATGAAATGAACTGCTACCATTCCCATATGCTTCAGTTAGGCGGCATTCCATCCTCCTCCTTTGGAGTCGAATGCTATGATTTGCGGCTAATTCAGCAATAGACTTTTTAGGGGGTCCTTTACATTGTACGATAGAGTAAAAGGTTGCCAATAGAAGATGCAAGGCCCCAACATCTCCCCAGTTAGCATTCCCCAGCTTATTCCAAATACGATTCACAGGTGAGACTTTAACTTCTGCAAGTTGAATCCAGTCAGCTGCACAATCATACACCCTGGTCATATCTAAATCCAGCTTACTCAAGTCTCCACTAATCTTTACTATTCCTCCATACTGACAATCTACCACCAGCACATACACACAGTTATTGTTCATTAGTACATTAGACTTACTCAAGCTTCTTGATAAGAACATATGAAATCCATAAAATAAAGCTTCTCCAACAGTAGCTGCTGAAAAAATTGGATCCTCTTCTTCTGAATGATATCCTATAGAATTCTTGAATAAGGAAAATTCTGCAACATGGTCCCAACGAGCATGTGAATTTCTACCATTTTTTACTACCAAAGCTGCTCCACATAACTCCTCCACTTTACCCCTTACAATTGCCTTCTCTACAGTGTGGAATTTGGATCGCACACCATATGGACAAGTTACCAAAAATGGCATTGATCCATCATTACGCCAAAATGTTCTCCATAGACTCTCTGCACTAGCATGAAGAAAGTCCTCAAGCGCAAGATATGCATCTGCTTCATCCCCATCTCTGGATGATGCAAATGCACAAGGCATTCGAAGCAATTGTTGAAAAACAATCCCTTCCAAGGCATAATCAAACTTGCGAAGTTCTTCTAACTGAAACGGAGACTCAAAGAGAAGTTTGTCATTTACAGACTTATCTGCTTTTTGTAATAGCCAATCTTGAAGCTTGATTGTGAATGCTTCTTTGTCAACAAACTTCTTTGCAAAGTCTTTCAGTCCTTTAACTGGCAATTGTCCAGTTCTACTTCGAGGGGAACTGCCTAATTTGCTTCCCACCGACTCATCTGATCTTCTATCTATGGAGATACCTGCATAGTATGGATTTCAACTTAAATTAAGACTAAATGTACAACTCTTTTTTACAACTAGGAAGCACAAAGAATCAATTCCAAAACTCTCCTCCCCTTGCCCTCACAATCTTCTTTCTCAGTTCAAGAACACAACACAGAGGAGACCACAACTTTAGTTATACACAATCACACAAAAACAAATAAGAGGCATTATCATGGTAACAAAACAAAAGATAAATATATTTTGTAATGTCCTTTACATTCTAAACTATCCATCTTCACAGATAAAAGATTATACTCTCCATTAAATATAAATGTCTGACAGGTAATGCTCAAGTGCAAATAGCATTCCACAATATTCTAGATGTATTTAAAAGCCCTGAAAATCAAAAATATGCCCACAAATAAATATAACCTGATCATCTGGTCAAAGAGCATCTCAAGATGTCATATCCTTGTTTCTGAAATATGATAAAGCTATATTCACCTTTATAATGGAAATCTCAAGAGGAAAGGAAGAAATTATATTAATGTCAACTTACAAACAAAGTAGCTCACTGGGGCTCAAAAATGCAGCAAGTTACAATACCCTATAAGGAGTGTTAAAAGGTTTCCCAAAACCAAAACTAGAATATCTCAAACTAAAACTAGGAAGAAATAAAACCATAAGAGAGGAATTTTTGTTTTGGGGAGGACAGGTGCTTTGAACCCGAACTGGCAAATATTACACAACTTAATATGAAATCCATATAACAAAGCATAACCCAGCCGAAGGAAGGCCCCATCAAATAGAACCACGTACCCAGCCTAGGGATGGGAATTGATGGAAAAAAAGGCTTAACTGCATATTTTAAGTAGTATAGAATGGCCTGAAACAAGACAGATGGCTACAGAATTAGACTGTGTTGACAGGAATAGTCTGCCGTTTACCACAGAAGTTGATTTCTACTCTCACTATGTTGACTGTTGGAGTGCAGAAATCAACTACATTGACTGGAACATTCTGCTACTGACCAAATCAGATTACTTTTGACTAAGCACTTAAATATGTTTACTTCCTTGATCAGTTTCACTTTTTTTCATTTATTGAAAAGCATATTGTTGTTCTTGCAAAATAATAAAATTGATGAATTGGATTATTATGAATCAATTATGGTGTCATAGTTGATGTTGTACTGTTTACTAATGAATAGCAACTTTCTCCCTGTCTTGACATGGGACAAAAATGTAGTATATCTCATTTCCCCATATGGGGCCCAATACTAGTATTGTTCTCCATTGCAAGTGGGGCCCCTCCTTACGTAGCATTCCTTCCCCTCTAGATGGGGTTAGTATTTTCTGTCTTGATAGGGAACCTACTTTTGTAGTCCTCTTTGTCCCTATTGTTTTTCTTATGTGGAGAAAGAGAAAATAATATACATTGGATGCGACAAAGCAAGGAGGCATTGCTATTATGATTGGAATTCTTATTTATACATCCATAGTAATTGAGTAGGTTTACGCCCATCTCATAATTAACCATCTCACCAACCACCTAATGACTTGATTTGATTTACAATTGTATTGTAAACTAGACTTATAAATTGTCTAAAAGGGTATTACTCTTCTAATACTGGGATGGTACTTAGTACTCTACATTCTGTGATTCGTATCCCCCCCACCAAATCATAGGAAATGAGAATAAGAAATGGAGTGGTTTTTGTTTGTACAAAACTGAGCATAACCTCCCATGGGAAGGGAACTTAAAGAGGTCAGACTCTTTGAGAAATTCCATTTCAAAAGATCCACAAAGTTGGTTGGTTAAGCATTTCTCAAGAGTTGAAAGGACAAGGATGAATTCTGGTGATTGCATGGATCAATCACAGGCTTTGTAATAACAGAAGTAAGAATTTTTTTTAAAAAGCCAGTATTGCGCTGGTCAAATTAGAACTCCACAATATGAAAAAATTACAATATTATGCAACTACCAATTAAACAAACACTATAACATAATCAAAATATAATGCAAATCATAAAAAGTCCAACCAGGAATAACATTATAAAATTGAAGTTGACTTGCAATGTTGAGAAACAGCTAGTGTGGTTTTCTCATATTTATAAGAAAACCAAACCCTAGCCAAAAAGGCATTTTTGTACTAGAGTAGCTTTGCAACCCATGAGCATGGATCCACCATTAAGAGAGACTGAGAAATTCAAATCATAGCATGGTACAGTCCAAAGCATTTTAAACAAATACAACTCACTATGAAAGCCACACAAATTTAACCATAAACCTCCAAGGGAGGAAACTACTTAAAGAGATCAGACTCTTTGAGAACTCCCATCAGGTTTGCATTGGTCAAAGAATCGCACAATACCAAAACACTATAACATAAGATAATTTTAATATAATACAAATTATAAACATCATGAAATTGAAGTTGACCTGCAACATTGAGAAATAGTTCGTGTGGAACCTGTTGAAAGTGTAATCCAACTTATGGCCAAGGCTGACATTGTATGATGCAATCTTGTATAGGCCTATGGGCAATCATTATACAAATGTATTTAATTTATTATATTATTTTATTATGTAAGCCCTATGGGCCATAGTTAACCCGGTTATGGTTAAACCCACCTTATAACTTGTAATTAATCTAAAACTCTCTTGTTATGTCGGCTTAGGTTAAACTTGTTATGTAAATGGGATTTTCGTATTGGTATAAATATCCCCCACCACTCCATCCATTGAATCGGAGTGTTGTGATTCTTATCTATGGATAACATAGTGATTATCTATGATGCCTACGGATTCCCACTATATCCTTCTTTCATTTCTCCATTTTTATGCTTTTTATATAATATATGAGTGGATGGATTGCTTAGAAGGATATAATGGGCATCCGTAGGCATCATATATAAGATTTGAGTGGATGAATTCCAACTTGGTATCAGAGCAAGTATGGATTAGCGTCATTGGGTCATGCAGAAGGTCATCTTGGAGACTCTGATCCTTCTTCAAAGATTTAGGACGAATTACTCTTCAAAGCTTCACAAGCATATTCGGTATATATAAGAAACAAAGAGGAGATCCTATTCTATAGCTTATTGTCTGTTTTTTCAAAACATTTTGAAGAATCTTGCTTACTTCATTTTTACCAAGGTAATTTTGATCCATTGTTTGTAATTTTAATTCGTTTTCCGTGCCCTCTTTCTTCATTGTTGCATGAAAAGAGAAAGGAGATATTCAAATCTGTTTTTGGCGCTAAATTTTTTGAATTTGAAATTGGCACCCCTTCATGCACACTTGTCATTGTGTGTTCCCCTTCATTTTGCATCTTTGGCATCTTCAATAAATGAAGTGGCTGATCCATTATTAGATTTGTCATTTCATGAGGTGTTTGCTCCTTGAATCTTGCAAGTGCTCGATACTAAGTTGGGCACAATCTATGTCAAGGCAAAAATAGACTTGGTCGATCAAGTTGTGACGATGCCTAGATGGCTAGGCAAAGGTTTTTTCGGGCGGACGATGTTGTGGATCTCAGGTTCAAAACCTTGCACATTTGTTCTTGCTGCAAATCGGTGGGGAGAACAAGTGAAAAGGGCATCACCATAATGCATGGACCATAATGCTTTATTCTTTTTCGATGGCATGCCCAACGCACTTCAAGTAGGTGTGGGCACTTTCCGTCATAGAATGAGCGCTTCTCAATTGGTTGGATCACCTTTGAGAAGGCACTAGCAACACATAGAACCAAGGTTCGAGTTCAGGTGAGACTCACCCTTTTTGACTGCATCTTCCTCTTGTTTAACAACTTGGAGACTTCATTAGTAAATCAAGCGTTTATCCCTCACATGTGCAAGGTGGGCACCTTGGTTAGAACAAAGTGTCTAACCTACAGAAGACCCAAATTCAATCACCAACATTGGTTTTTTCGAACACTTTTGACCAAACAGTTGCATTGGCCAACGTGGCACCCCTACGTGCCACCTAAGACTCTTTTTAACATATATATATATACCCTTTCAACTAATCAAGAGAAGGCATTTTTCAGATTCACAGTCATATAAATAGTTTAGTGATGCCCACATGGCAAACACTTGTGGATTAATGGATGACAAGTGACAAGCTGCAATTGGACGATACTTTCCTAAGGTTTGGAGGGTCAATTGTTCATTTCTTGAGAACTATTAGGGCAAATCTTCCGGAGCCCATTAGTTTTGCATAGGGAAGCATTTTGAGCCCTTTTTCTCCAAATCTCATGATTTTTCAAGATTTTCACATTGGTGACATCAATTCAAGGACCTGTTACAGTGTTAGGGGCCGAATTGTGCGAAATAGTCCTCAAAGCCCATTGCTCTATTTCAAAAGGACAAATTTACAATATGTTATGCAATCTGAATATTTGGCCTATATTTATGAGAGATACATTTGGATTTGTGACAGTTGCAACAGTTTTTGAGTCTTTTGGAGGCATACAGGAAAAGGATTCAGAATATGCTCTAGTCAATCCCTCTTCCTCCTTTGGGCTATTGATTCAGCTTATTCATGAAGATCTAATCTTTCATGATCTCTTCTTTCTTCTATTCTTTGTCTAGGTACTCTTGGAATTTTGTAATGGCTCTTCTCATAAATAGGTTCATGCAAAGCCTCTTTTAGTGACGGAAATCAGGTGGCCTAAGGGCAAGTTGAAGTTTCCAAACAAGGTGATGTATGTTGTAAAAGGGAAAGCTATGCTTCCAATCCTTGCCTTATGCAACTATAGAAGATTGGAGCAACATTTTAGAGGGAGTACTCTTGGCTTCTCTTCCTCATATGGAGGCTTAGAAGTGGTGTTTTTTGAATATGTGCTGGATTATCTAACTTGGCAGTGATGACTATAGTCCAACCTAAGGAGATTATTGTATAGGGGCATTTTCACATCAATAGATTGCCAGATGATGAAGGGGATCTAGATGAGTCTTCCTCAAGTGTGGAGACCCACTAGAGCATCCATTATGGGGGGCAAGATATTATTGTCACTAATGTCTTCTCTCCTTGGTCCCTCAATTCAGATTATAAGGGGGTGTTGAAAGTGTAATTTGACTTATGGCTAAGGCTGACATTGTATGATACAATCTTGTATAAGCCTACGAGCAATCATTATACAAATGTATTTAATTTATTGTATTATCTTATTATGTAAGCCCTATAGGCCATGCTTAACCTCGTCATGTTTAAACCCACCTTATAGATTGTAATTAACATAAGGCCCTCTTGTTATTTCAGCCTAGGTTAAACTTTTTTATGTAAGTCGGGTTTTGGTATTAGTGTAAATACCCCCCATCACTCCATCCATTGAATCAAAGTGTTGTGATTCTTATCTGTGGGTAATATAGTGATTATTTAAGGTGCCTATAGGTGCCCACTATATCTTTCTCTCTTTCATCCTTTTTTATGCTTTCTGTATAAGATTTGAGTAGATGGATTGCCTCTATTTGTTTCTAAAAATAGGTGTGAATTCCAATAGAACCCTAGCCACAATCAAGTATTTTTGAACTTGAGTTCCTTTGCTACTCCTGAGGATGGATCTATCATTAGGATATGAAACATTAGAAAAATTAAATCATAGCACATTGCAGCCCAAAATGTTTACACAATTAGTCCATCTTTTTCTCTTTTCCCCTTTCTTCCCTTTTTATGTTTTCTTTGCGCATGATATACTATCTCTTTAACCAAGTTCAGATTACATCCACTACACTATAGTAGCACATAGAAAGTCTCTTTAATCGGTTCATTGTGATGCTCTTCTTATACAAGCTATTTATTTCCAGTGGCATATGCCTATGATGGAATTTCATTCCACATTAATTCATCTTCTTTCTATGTATGCAAATAAAGAAAGCATCAAGGCCTATGCACCCATTGGCAAAGAATCTGTATCTTTATGAATTCATGTTGATTGAGATTTAACCAGATGAGCCAATTCATCTAAACAATTTCAATTTGTGCAAGTTACGTGGAGCTGCATCACCTTGAAACACTGTTCAACAATATATTTTCAACAAGAAGAAGAGGATGACAAGTCTAAACAGCTGCCAATTACTTTGTAGATGACAATTACCACCCAAGAGTCACCAAGCTGAAGTCCTCACTACAAAAGGGATGTAGGAAAACGCATAGAAAAGTCTGTCTGAAATCATGCTTACGATGTCCTAATAGTTAGGCATCTGAAATGATAGACAATGATTTATGAAGGACTAACAGTCAAGACATATTTAAATGGGATTGAAATTCCAAATTCTACGTGTATAGAAGAGAAGAAGCCCATCTTCGCCACAGATAAAGTAATTGTAGTCTTTTAAGCTGGTTGAATATCTTTTTTCCAAGTCCTAATAGCCTTCTAGATTAATATTTGTCATCATTTTATTTATCATCAACATCGCACTTCTCTAATTCTACTACTAACAAGGACATAAAGGAGGAATGTAGGTGTCTTGTCGAAGTTACAAGTTTAGAAAAATATAGAAGATGATCCACAAGATATTACAGAAGGTTAATCTAATAAATTTTGACAGATTCCATGTAGATGTGGTTTTGAGACAAACCAGAACCACTCCTCCTGAAGCTTCCATCTCTACTATGGCCTTGAGGTGATTCTAGAACATTTTGTTGATGCCCTGCAATTAGATTCAAAAACCAATAAAATATCAATAACGTGTATCATGTTTCATTCAACCAAAAATTATACTCCACGATAAAGAATAAAGATGATGTTGTGCAATCTAAACCATATAGTAACTTTAAATACACTTTGGTTCATTAAATCCTATTCCATGTCGTTGGGGTTATATTTCACTATACATACTAAACTATGCATTTTAGTTGTTGGAAATTCTTGCACGTTTGTTTTATTGCAAATAATCAAGATATTTTAGTTAACGAATAGAGACTACAATTGTGACTCTCTCTTTATCTGAGTTCACTCTTTGTAACTGTCTCATCTAGACTAGGTGTCTGTTATGCATGAACAATAAGTCATATGGACCTTCAGTTGTTCACTCTTTGTAACTGTCTCATCTAGACTAGGTGTCTGTTATGCATTAACAATAAGTCATATGGACCATCAGTTCTTCTAGTTAAGTGAGCTTAACTTAGAGGTTTTCTAGGCCATCTCTGATAGTATCTCTTACTAGAACTAACTGATGATTTTCTATACAAGGGATACCTTGGTTTAATAAAGAGAGGTGGATGTATGTCGAGACTAAGCTTTATAATAAAAAACTACTTGTGATACACCATTGTAAAGTCTGATATCATGTGTTGTGGTTTCGAGTGTTAGTGTGAGCTTGTTTTAGGTATTCAATTCTGGGCTCTGTCTTTTTCTGTGGCAAGTATCATTTCATGATGGCAAAGCTACAAAAACAAGTCCATGCTCAAGCATGCGTATGATGCCTGTCAGAAGCAAATATGTGAAAAGAAGCTAGTTTTTCTCCTCCCATAACAGTTGGCACTTTTTTTGTTGGTTTTGGGGGAGGGGAGGGCGGGGGTGGGGGAGGGTCATTTTGAGGGTTAAATATTTGTTGAGGTCATGTTCTATTTGGACTGTATCTACTACTTGTTTTACAGATTCACTTCTTGCCAATCTGCTTAGGACCCCTCAACTCCTTTGGAGATCCAATTTGCATTTTTTTTAAGTTTTTTAGTTGGTTATATGGAATTGAAACAGGCCCCACCCATATTACATCATGACTACATAGTGGTATTACAACCACTTGGCAATTATGCATGTATCACTTGGCAAGATTCAAACCTAGGTCTCCTCCTTGAAAGTCAAGGTATTTAACTGGTTGAGCTTATGCCATTTGATGATCTAATTTGCATTTTATATATTATGCTTTCTGTGGTTTTTCAATTTTATAGATTAACCCCTTCACCATTGAGCATTGTTTTCAAAACCTCTGATTGGACTAGCCCAAGATTGCAACAAATAGATAATACTTTTATACTACTGCAATGCTTCAATCCATCTTAAGGACCTTAATTTATCCACCTGCAATTTGTTAACCTTAGTCTTTACGAAACACACTATTATAATACTATAATATTCTTCTACTAACAACCTTACAAATTAAAACAAAATATATGGATCTTAGCCCTTAAAGTTCCTGTGTAAATCATTCAACCAGAGGTGATCCAAGCCTTGCTTAGGTGGCATGTTCCATAATACACTTATTATAATTTCTTATACCTATAATTGGATTACTTTAACAATCCCTCTATAATACAAAGTTAGAACATCCAAACTGATTTGTCAAATAAAAGAAACAATCTTGAAGTCTTTAAGATGAAACCATGTACCCTGCCAGATGAATCCTGTTTTCACAGTCTTTACTATCTTGAAAACATAATTTGCAATATTTTTGCTTTCCTGCTACTACAGCACAATTGAAATTATCCCACATCTTGACTATAAACTTTGAATTTGGACCATCTTCCTCCTATGTGACCAGAAAGACACAAATGATGTCTCCCTAGAATGTGAAAGATATAATCCAAATCCTCTATCATCTCATGAAACAATGCTCTCAAAAGAACAAAAAAACTGTGTTATTGGTATGTTTATAAAACATTCAACACCCACACAAAAAACCATGATAGTGCTAAAAAACATAAATGATTGCTCATTTTCCAAATCCATGAGCATGATAACACCCACAAACAACATTGCAAAGAATAAGGGTTTTCACAAGTGGTTTATCCAGAACCACCTCCCTAATAAACTCTTAAATCAAAAACCAATATTTGCGTTTTTCTAAGAACACCAACACCTGCATTATCATCATCAAAATCGTCAAATGATTTGAGAGCTTCTTTATCACAAACTTCATCTTCATCTTCAACAACGCATTGAATCATTCATTCAACATTCATTTGCATAATGGCCAAATTATCAACAACGGAAACAATTAATTGTTTTCTTGTCTCTTCTTCTGCGTCCAAATAGTTCTTGACCCTATCGAATTCTTCCATAATTATGGCCTCCACTTTGGTAGCCACCTCCTTGAGTATTACCAATTCTTCCTCCATCATGTTGGCCTGAATTGGCAATAAGCACATCTTGATCATTTGACTTTTCCTTCATACAAGGAATTGCAGTGTAATGCTAGATGAGTAGGTCAGCAAGCTTGTCATTTGCATCTTGCAATTTTTCCAGAGAGCTATAGCATCTCTAAGAAATTGTTAAGAGTCTAGAAAGCCATTCAAAGCAACAGTGATCATACTATCTTTGTCATGGGAGAACATCAAAATTTTCAATTTGAAGGTGAAGAGTTTTGAGTCTTGAAATGTACTCATATACATCTCCACCCTTTGAAAATTTCTAGTTGAAAAGATCTTGCTGAACTTGTATCTTTTTGTACTTAGGTTGCTTGTCATATAGATCCATCAATGTTAACCAAGCCTTCACTGCTGTCTTGGCAGCAATCAATATGCCCAAAGCTCTCAGATGAGCATGAGATTCATATCAATGACAAAGCCTTCTCATTGTTACTATCCTAGCTAACTTTCTGCTTTTTGCCTGTGGGAACATTGATTTTTGTCTTTCACCACAAACCACAATTCGTTAATAAGGAAGGTGTCCTACAAGAAGTGCTTCCAATCTTTGTAAGTGGAACCAGTTAACCCAACGAACTCAGATAACAATGACTACATTATTCACATCTTTCATTACACTTATAAAAATTGACCAAATTGAAGGGTGTCAGGTAATACCAAAAATGCACCATCAACTGACTTTGACAAATGACTTAAATCTCTAATTTACTCAACTAACCTGACAATAACTTATTAATTCCACTCCAAAAATAATGACATACCTAATACAATGACACTTTTACAGTGACAAGTGAAATATAATGTACAGTTCAACTTTTTTAATTTTTTAAGAAATGCAGGAAGCAAATTTTTTATTAGAGCCATAAAAGTTGTAAAAAATGATCTTTCATAAAAGTTTTTGAAAGATTTTTTGAATATGACATGCACTGAACTTATGATTGACTATCTTACACATGGCTATTTTCCATATTTGCACCCATAAAGATAAGAGACATTTTACGTTTTGATATTTGAATTTACACACTTGATTTTCCTTAAAACTGTATAGGTATTGTTGCATCAAAACACACTTTAATGCCTTCATATCTGCATCTTCATCTTCTTCACACAATGTTAAATTTTCAAGATGAAAAATGCCACACCTTGTTTCAGTGCCTTGTCCATGCTTTTATTTTTCCCCATCTGTGATGGATCGGTTACAAATAACCTCTATGTGTCCTAGGAACCTTGTCTCCCTTTTTAACTTGTTTTTCTCTCTATATGAGGAATGCAGACAACATCTTGCAAACTGGAAGGATGAAGCTCCAAACTGGCTGGTGTTCTTACTTTGTGCTCCGACTGTTTGTTTGGTATCTTTGTTGTCATCATCTGGCATGACTTTTGTTGTTGCTCTCAATATCTATGGCATACTTTCTTACTTACAAATATAGCATTTCCACATCTTTGTGAGTGCATACCTAATTGTGTTTGTGTTACAAATGATCCCAACAAACTATGCCAATGATGACTTTGGGATTTGCATTTTGAGCCGGCACAAATGGAATTTAACAATAGAGACTAAATGCATTCCAGGCTGCATTATGTTCTGAACCAGAAGGCACCATTAATCTGCACACTACTTGTTGGACAATGTTCTCTTTGCTAAAGATAAACCATCAAAGGCATGCATCAACGAGACTTCCCACACTGGGTAAATAAATTGACAATCTTCAATACTACCATCAAATATCAGTACCATCTAATTTGCATGTGAACTTACAATTGTCATACTGACTTTTACAGCAGTCTATGTTGGGAAGTAAGTCAAAACTTCAATCATTCTGCATTTGTGCAGATCTACTTTCACTTACTTTGAATATCTGATGCCAATGTCCTTGGTTCATTTGATTTGATCTTCGAAAGGGATTGGCCAATATGTATATGCCACTTATGTCCCAATCTGATATCTCCACAGCAGCTTCAAACATACAAATTGGTCCGTTCTTTCACAAACTCTACACCCTGAGATCAAAGATCAATGCTCTGATATACTCATGGTGCCCTAATACCACTGATAGCACTAACCAGTTTTTGCAACAAATAAACAATACTTTTATTCTATTGCAATGCTTCAGTCAGTGTCAAGGACCTTAATTTATATACTACAATTTGTTAACCTAGTCTCTACCAAACACATTATTATGAAACTCAACCATATAACTTAAGACAACATTTAGATCTTATCCCTTAAAGTTTCTATGGGAATCACTTAAATGGAGGTGACCTAAGTTTTGCTTAGGTGGCATGCTCCATAATACATTCATTATTATATCTAACTTTAGATTACTCTAACCACCTCAATTTTCATGTGCTCATTCTCACTTATTTGACATCGAAATTTAGTAATTTTTATTAAAATTTGTATTTTTCAAGCAGATTACTTCTTTTTAATTGGTTATATCAGATTGAAACAAGGCCCCAACCATATTTGATCGTGACCATGTTGACGGTATTTCAATAAACCACATAATCATATTATAATATCAATTTGGCAATTATGCATATCTCGCATGGCATGATTTGAGTATAGGCCTTCTCCTTAGAAGTCCACATTTTTAACCACTTGAGCTCATGCCATTTGATTCAAGCAAATTACAATGGCAATGTCATTTTGTTACATTTCTATACTTATATTTTTTAGATTTATTGAACAAAAACCCCACCAATCCTCACATTGTCATCTTGTTCTTGTAGACAGATGAATTGATGAATGAAGAAGTATCACATCTGCATGAGTGCCATGCACAAGCATATGATTGTATGCATGTATGAATGGATGCACATGAGTTGGTGAGACGTGTAAATAGAATTGTCATATGTAAATGTTGTTGCATAATGATGTTGTGCATGTACGAGGCAATATATGTGTTTGTAAAAATTTAATGTAATGTAATTAGGTTATTTAAAGTTTTAATGTACACGGGTAGTTTGGTGGTAGTCGAGCAGTTGTCAACCGCCTACTAGTCTTGTAGTACCTTTAAGTATGCATCTACCTTGGTGAAGAGATTTTGTTGGCCAAGAATGCTTGTGGATGGAGTTGTTTAAGTATGTTGTTGGTCAATTTTGGTCAATGTTGGTCAAGGCAAGTTTGTGTGGTGTACGCTTGCCCAAACCGTGATGTATTTTAAATAGTTGTTGTGCAAGATACATATTGTGTGCATAGTGTATCAACATGCATCTATAAGTTATTTTGTTATGTACCATTCTATATTTATAATTGGATTATATCGTAGCATGTTGTGTTCCATTTCTACGTTTTGGTGTTGTTCCCTATGCAAAGTTGGGTCAAAGTTGGTGACATGGACTTAGAGCGAACATATTGCCTGAGAAGGAATGCAATGACAACAATGGGAATATTACAGTGCAATCGACAAACAATGTAGTCTAAGTGTGTCATTGCCCCATTAGGAGGACCGAAGATCAGTGTTTGCAATTGAAAGTGATTTAGACTTATTTGTTGATGCCAACAAAGGGACTATTATTTGCAGTTGGCCATCAAAGGTAGCCATTCGGCACTGGTCATCTAACTTTGTCGTTCGTCTTAGGATGTGTCATCCATTAGGGTCATATAAGGTGTGTCACTGTTATCCATGGGTGGTCCTCTGTCTAGGGTTTATCAATGACAACAATCATCCAAGGATAGTCATCTAGGCATGTCATCCAAGGCCAGTCGTCTAGGCCTACCATCTAGGAGTGGCCGATGGAGACCATCTGTTAGGAACCTTCAAATAAAAATAAGCATAACCACAATAGCAATGCAGGAATTAATGGAAATGCTTATAAACTAAATGACCATGAAAATGAAATATCACAATGTGCTTAAGAAAATAACTGGCTGAAAATACAACAGACTTATATATATCAAGCGAAACAAATATCGAAGGCATGTTCAAGGGGGCAACCTCCTTGGAAGTAGAGCTCCGATACAATTTTAGAAAAATATGAGATATATTCTACTCCAAACCCATGTCCTTACATACACTCTTATATACCCCAACCCTAATGCTTAAGGATCGAACCGCGTGAAAGAGGGGAGTCAAGCTACTAATTCCTACTTATAATAAAGGTTACATCATAATGGACCCATACACAGTAGGTGGTCAAGGTGTAAACATACACCAACACTAGACAAGTACATAACAATAGTTGTGTTTGGTTAGGGTCCTAACATGTCCTTCCCCTTCAAGAAGCTTTGTCCTTAAAGCTTGAGGTGAGGAAACTATTGTTGTAGCTAATGAAGCGGCTCCCAGGTGGCATCTTCTTACTGCAATCCATATCACTATACTAGAACATCAATGAGAGTGCAGGTGCAAAGTGTGCGTGTATATTGGTCCATAATAATCGCAGGTTCTTAGATGATTGAGCCTTCCTCATCCAACCGAGGTAGTGTTGATTGAACTTGTATACGGGTGCCAAGGGCCTTCTTTAAAGATGAGACATAGAAAACTAGATGTATAGTGGAAGAAGGCAACAATTCTATCATGCAGGCCATGCGACCAATTTGCTAGAGCAGTTTATACGGTCCATAGAATTTTGGTGCAATATTTTGACTACCACAAACTTTCAATGGTGATTCATTATAGGGTTGCAAGAATAGGAAAACCATGTCCTTGATTTTAAAACTATGCTCATAACGGTGTTGATTTGCTTGTTATCGCATACGGTTTTGTGCCATGGCCAAATTATCTTTGGGATGTTGGAGTACTTGTGCAGGCTCCACGAACGTGGAATCCATTGCTTGAACCTTAAAGCCACCTAGAATGTATGACGGTGTCCATAAACTACTTCATATGATGTCATCTTCGTGGAGTGATAGGAAGTGTTATACCACCACTGAGCCAAAGGAAGCCATTTGACCCAATGATTCCGTTGCTTAGATGCAAAGCAACGAAGATAAGTTTCCAAGCACTTGTTGACAAATTCAATTTGCCCATCGGTTTGGGGATGGTATGTCTAGCTCATCTTGAGTTGTCTACCATGCAGCTTGAACAATTCCTACCAAAAATGACTAGTGAATGTGGGGTCACAATCGGATATGATGGACTAGGGCATGCCATGAAGGTGAAAAATGGAATCAAGGAATATTTGGGCAACAGTTGAGGCCTTGTAAGGGTGGGCTAGAGGATAAAAATGAGGATAATTAGAGAGGATCCACCACCACGAGGATGATTGTTTTGCCTCTAGATTTTGGGAGCCCTTCAATAAAAACCATGGAAATATTTGTCCAAACGGTCTCCGGAATAGGAAGAGGTTGGAGTGTGACCGGTGTGCTAATAGTTTCACCCTTAACACGCTGACAAGTGTCACATTCTTCAACAAAGGTCATGATATCCTTTTTCGTCCTTGCCCAAAAAAATGTGCGTTTAGCCAATTCATATGTCTTTAAGGATCCTAAATGTCCTGCAATTGGAGAAGCATGCATTTCCTATAGTATAGACTCGCAAAGTGGCAAATTTTGGAGGATAACAACGCGACCCCTGTATTGCGAATGTTGTCCATTCTATGTATATCTTGGGCAAGAATCAAGATCAATTTGAAGTTGTTGAATTAATGATTGCAAGGTGGAATATTGGGTCACTTCTCCTTGAAGATTGTGGATCCATTGAGGAAGTGGAGTAGAGATGACACATAGTATATTGTAATACTCATATTGGTAGGATAGTGCATCAACAACTACATTTTCCTTGCCCTTATTAAAAGATTTCATAGTCATACCCTAGCAGTTTGGTAACCCATTTTTGTTGTTCAAGCACTAAATACACGTTGCTCAAGAAAGTAATTAAGGCTATGGTGGTCCGTTTTGATGGAAAATTGTTGCCCAATAAGATAAGGCCTCCATTGGTTGACACCATGTAAGATCACCATCATCTCCTTCTCATAAGTTGAGTTTACTAGGTTTTTTCCTGACAATGCCTTACTAGTGAAGGCCAATGGCCGCCCTTCTTGCATAAGCACTACACCAATTCCACCTCAGAAGGCATCACTTTTAACCACAAATGGCTTGAAGAAATTAGGCATAGCCAACACGAGAGTAGAGAGCATAGCTTGTTTGACTCATAGAAAGGCATGTTCGGTGAGTTCTGACCATAGAAATGAATTCTTCCGCAACATAGTCGTCAAAAGGGATGCAATCTTTCCATATTCACGGACAAATTTTCAATAATAGCCAGTAAGGCCTAGAAAACCTCAAAGACTTTTGAGAGTGTGTGGCTTGGGCTATTCTTGTATGGCAATAATCATTTTAGGATCCACCTTGACCCCTTCCCCTAAAACTATATGGCCTAGGTATTCCACTTCCTGCATCCCAAAAGAACATTTGGATCGTTTGGCACATAGTTGATTATCAGCCAAGAGTTGCAATGTTTGGTCTAAATGTTTCAAATGTTCCACCCATGTACAACTGTAAATCAAAATATCGTCAAAAAAGACCAAAATAAATTATGCAAAAATGGCCAAAAGATGCATTCATGAGACTCTGAAAGGTGGATGGAGCATTGGTAAGACCAAATGGTGTAGACAGGCAAATTGAGAGATCCTTATTTGTTGAACCAGTTTTGATATTATGTGTTATTTTGTAAATGTACGCAAAGTGTTTGACGAAATGCGCGTGCATATATTTAATAATGTTGTAAAGTGCAATTTAATATTGTACGTAAGAATAAAGTCATGTAATTCAATTATGTCGGCTAAATTAGAATTATAAGCTATTTCGTCCTGTAGTGGGAAATGTCATGTAATGCAAAAGCAAATGCACACGAAATGTAATTTGAGGGAAGTTATGGGTAGTTGGAGAACATAACTACTTTGTGGGTGTATAAATAAACCCCCCCTCATTCATTCAAGTTGTTCATGCACGGTTGTTCACCCATAGAGGATGTTCATGGATTGAAGGGTTCAGGAGGTTCAGTCATACAGGTTGGAGAGCATGGTACGTAAGAATGTTGGTGCATATGTGTATGGCAGAATGCAGTTCAGTCTTGTATGCAGCCATGGAGGTCATGTTGTCTAGGGTTTGCAGAGTATAATGCCAAACTGTAATGCTTTATTGTTGTATATGCCATTGTTAATATAAAATCTGTGCATTTATGTATCATCTGTTATTGATGTTTCCATTGCTGTTATTGCCATTACTGCTGTTGTATTATTGCTGTTGTTGTTTCCTGTATACTATACTACAATGACTGCAGATCTGTAAAACCATTTAAGTAGCAATGGAATTGTGTGTAAGCATGTCAAAATTCATTTCTACAACCGGCATTGGTAGAAGGAATTCATAATGGCCTTCATAAGTGTGAAATGTTGTCTTTGGAATATCTTCTTCCTGCAATCTGATATGATGATAACCTGAACGAAGATCCAACTTTGAGAAGAAGCCAACACCATGGAGTTCATCCAATAACTCAGCAATGATGGGAATGGGAAATTTATTCTTGTCGGTTATTTTGTTGAGTTCTCAAAAATCCACACATAACCGCCAAGACCCATTTTTCTTAGGAACCAAAAGTATTGGGGAAGAATATGGGCTCACACTATGTTGAATAATCCCTGCTGCTAGTAACTCCTACACCATCTTTTCAATTTCAGTCTTTTGCACATATGGGTACCAATGGGGACAAATGTTCGGCAGTAAGCCTCTTAGGGCAAGCTCGATGGCATGATCGTGGGGCACCATGGTGGTAACCCTTGTGGATCTGTATATATGAGTGCATGTTTATCCACAATTTCCTGTAAGTCAGTTCGTCGAACTGTATCATTGGTATTCGGGGCCTATAGTGCAAACAATTGTGCCACCAACCTTAAGACGATTTCTTCAAAAGTTTTTCCATTCGATGTGAGTTGATGAGTTGGGTAATACTCGTGGTCATGCCACGAAGAGTGTATTGCTTCCCATGTTCAGTGAATAGCATCCATAGCTCGAAAAAGTCCCATACTATCAGGGCCAAGGTATGAAGCCATTGAGTTCCCAACACAATGTCACAACCCCCAAAGGAAGGGCAAACATGTCCGTGAAGAAAATTTGATGTCTAAATGCTTCACACCATGTTTGTTTGGAGCATTCCAAGCATTGTGGAGCCATCTCCTACATTTTAGGGGATAATTTCCTCTATTTTTGGCACCTTTTCATAAATGAGGATTTAATTAATATTTTATTAATTAAATATTTCTCAAATATTGGGCGGCCATATTTTAGGAGGATTTATTCATTGTTTAACTCCAAAAAATTGCTCCTTTAATCACTCCTAAAAATTAGGAGCTTTTTTAGTTGACTAGTCATAGTGGGAGTTGTAATGCATAAGTTGCTCCCAATAATTATCCTAAATTATCCTATGCACATGCACATGCTTTAATTTAGGAATTAAAGCATGCACATGCACATGCTTTATTTTTGCTTTATTTTTTTAGCATATCCAATAAAGCATCTTGCATGATGCTCATAACTAGTTGATAATTTTAGGATATTCCAAGTTTTTTTTGTGCATTGGATTTTTTGGGTATTTTATATATCTTTTCTTCTCTTCCTTATTGTAATAGATATTTCAGAATACAAGTGGAAAGCAAAAATACTGTCATATTTTTGCCATATTTCCCATACAATTGGTGTGTTTGAGCTCTTCTACAATTGCAGTTTTTACATTACAATTGCAGTTTTTGATTCAGCCATTGGATGTACAAGATTTCTCTACCATTTGTGGTTTATTATCTTTGTACTTTGCAGGTCTGATCATATTATGGATTCAGCCATTGATTGCTGATTTTTTAGTCCATGTTATTGTTGCAATAAATCATAAATTCCAACCATCTTATTTTGTATTCAATCTCATAATATTTTGTGCAAGCTAGTAGAGGTTCCTTGCATTAAAGTTTTCAGTCTGCTCAGAGGTTGTAGTCGCCTATCATCACCTATACATTTCTACATTTCCTATGCATGGTAGAGTACCCCCACTAGCAACCATGACTTCAAATGAATTGTAAGAGTAGATGTAACAGGCTGCTTTTTTATTTACCCAAGCTTCAATAAAATTGTGGGTACTACCAGAATCAATGAGGATTATGAGTCGTTGGCCCTTGAAATTCCCTACCACTTTCATGGTCTGGGGAGTAGAAATATCAGCTAATGCATGTATTGAAATTTCAGGTGATTGGTCCTCTATCGATTCAGACTCTTCAAGTTGATCTTTTTCTCTATGATCCTTCCCTTTGTCATGTGGTTCCCTGGTGGAAGGTTTGCCCACATCGAGTAAATATAGTTTCTGTTATACACACTTGTGGCTTGGAGAATATTTATCATCATAGTTGTAACATAGTCCTTGTGCCCTACGTGCCTCCATTTCTTCTCGGGTGAGATGTTTGATTTGGGGTGGTTTGTTTCCTGAGTTTGATGATGTCCAAGATGGAAATGGGGTTCGAGCTTGTGGAGGTTTAAAAGTACGCCTTTGTGTTGCAAATTTATCTTCAACAAGCCTCGCCAATCCTACAACTACCATCATGTTGTCCAGCTTGAACATTTTCACTTCAGCGTGGATAGCTTCCTTTAATCCACTAATGAAACAACTTTGAAGAAACTCGGCACTCAATCTCCTAGTGCAATCTGCCAGCTTTTTAAACTGTCTGGTAATCACAGACAAATGTCGTTTGTCTTAACTTGGTGGGAGCTCCAGTGAAATAAAATGGGTGAGCAATTATGTCTTAAATTCAGCCCAAGTCACGGATGCATATTCTCTCACCCTTGAATGGCTTCTTGTTCTAGGTTGAAAGATGCAATTGCAAGCCTTTGATTATGAGGAGTGGCATGAAAAGGAATATATTATTTGGCCCGATACAACCAATCGGTTGGATCCTCTCCATCAAATTTTGGAAAGTCCAGCTTGGGCATTTTGTGAATTGTATTTATAGGCAAGGTATTTCATGCTCTACCCTTGGAACTACCATCTTGACTCCCTGGTAATTGTCCTGTCAAAACGTCATAGTTTGTATTTAGGTTTGTTAAACGACTCTTCAGGTCATCAATTTTATCCAATTTGTCTAATTTGGATAATGCCTGAAGGATGTGTGACTAATTGTTTTCAATTCGTTTCACTTGGTCGTCTAATCACTTTAGGTCTTGGGTAGCTCTAGTACCACTAGCCATTTTGTCACTTTAGGGTCTCCAAAAAAGTTTATCGGAGTTATATGTCAAAATGATTGGCTCAAAGAGAGGATCGGAATGGACTATACCACAAAATGACGAATTTTGGCTTTTTGTACTCTTTTTACTACTAACAACTAACAGCTCCTCTAGCAAACTACTAACAACTAATTGATCTGACTATCAGACTGTATATTCTTTGAACTACCACACCAAATATTCTCTGCATTGTCAAACTATGACTGGAGTAGTCTCTTCTACAGTATGCTTAAATATAGGTTTTGATTGGGAAAGGACTTAAAACAAGGTTTTTCTAGGGATAACTTACGTCAAGGTGTGTCTGATTTCGTGGGCTCTCTGATCTACACTCTCGTTCGTGATTAGTGGTCAGCCCAATATTTCAGAGCTCTAACTACGGAGGGTTCCACCATACCCGTAGTTGCACTATCCATTTCTAAGGATACTGTGACAACAACTTCTTGGAGCTAACCATTTACCGGTGTGCCACAAAACTCAAACAGTTGATATCTTCCTATGGATGAAGGCTTCTATTCCTAGGGGGTCTCCTTATATACCCGAGGGTATATGGGAGCTCGCAATCGTATACGGGTGTTGTCTAAGGCCTGGGTATTGGAGTTGGAGCACTCCTCACTTCGCTAGATGCTTTATGGGCAATAGCTTAGCCCAAAAAAATAGCTCCTCCATGAAATTTTAAAACCCTGGACACAGGGTTTCTAACTTAATCCACTAAAAACAGATATATATATATATATATATATATATATTGGGGGGAAGATATTTTAATGGAAAATGAGTAGAATGAAAAAAATTACATAATAGAAAAATGGACAAAAGGACAAGAATTGTTGTTGTTGCTGCAGAACACAACCTTAGAAAGAGCTTTGATACCACTTGTTAGAAACCCTCAGATAAAAATAAGCATAGCAATTCAAAAATTAATGGAAATACTTAAAAACTAAATGACTATGAAAATGAAATAAGAAAATAACTGATTGGAAATACAATGAACTTATTTTAATTAAGCAGAACATATATCATAGGCCTCTTTGGGGGGGACAACCTCCTTGGAAGCAGAGCTCCGATACAATTTCAAGAAAATATGAGATACATTCGACTCCAAACCCATGTCCTTATATAGACTCTTATTTACCCTACCCTAATGCTCAAGGGTCGGATCACATGAACGAGGGGACCCAAGCTACTAATTCCTACTTATAATAAAAGTAACAGTTACATCACAATGGGCCATACAAACTAGGTGCCCAAGATGCAAGCATACACCAACACTAGACAAGAACATAACAATGATGGTGTTAGGAAAGGGTCCTAACACCATCGTCGAAGACTAGCCGATGGGGACCGTAGTCTAGT
Source organism: Wollemia nobilis (assembly GCA_028583015.1). NCBI lineage: Eukaryota > Viridiplantae > Streptophyta > Pinopsida > Araucariales > Araucariaceae > Wollemia > Wollemia nobilis. Next base: position 4,873,895 of record JAQPPZ010017190.1, on the reverse strand, counting down.
CCTAGCTGTTTGGGCCTATCATCCAGGGTTGTTTGTCTGGGCCTAAAATTTGGGACTAGTCAACAATGATTGTTGTCCAAAGCATGTCATTGAAATCTACCATCCAAAGCATGTCATTGAAATCTACCATCCAAAGCATGTCGTCTAAGGCAATCGTCTGGCAAGTGTCACTGGGGTCATTTGGTACATGCAAATGGTGCTACATCTCAACCCCAAAAGGGGCACTGCTCCTTGACCCTACAAGGAGTTCCTCGCCCCCTTGATCCTCAACAAGGGTGGTCAAAGGTGTTGCCCATCATACATGTGGTATAGCTAGTTGCATGTAGAGGATCAAGCAAAGGGAAAATAGTGTTTTGTCGGCAACAGGTTGTAGCGCAAGCAATCATCGAATATGTATCGAACAAAAGGAAGCAAAAAGAGTGCAACAAGAGATTCAAATCTCGCATCCAATGCTTCTATCCCCAGTGTTCAGTTGGCTTGTCAACAAGGAGGCTGACAAGTCTATAGGAGGGGATAGATGTAAGCAGGTGAATTAGCTCATAAAGAAATGTCACATCTACATAAGTGTCATGCACGAGCATATGAATGTCTGCAAGTGTGAATCCATGCACACAAATTGGTGATAAGCATTGTCGCATAGTGTTGTGTGTACATGACAATATGTGTTTGTACTAATGCAATGTAATGTAGTTGGATTATTTTAATTTTTAATGCAGTTGAGCAATTGCCAACTGCCTACCAGTCCTGTAACACCTATAAGTACGCATCTACCTTGGTGAAGGGATGTTGTTGGTCGAGAAGAATTGTTGGTGCAGTTGTTCATTGAAGTATGTTGTTGGTCAATGTTGGTCAAGGCAAGTTTGTGTGTTGTACACTTGACTAGACCATGATGTATCGCAAATAGTTGTGTAGGATACATGCTATGTGCATAGTGTATCCACATGCATCTATAAGTTATTTTTTGTGCCATTGTATATGTATAAAGGAATTATATTGTAGTGTGTTGTATTCCATTGCTACAGTTCTATGCGCTATATTCTTGTATGGAAGTCACTATGAGTTGTCTAACAACTTTGGAGGACCATCCATATTGTCCCACCCATCCAAAAATTGAGGCAAGTCGTCAAGCATACAAATGGAGGTAAGTATTGTAGCAAGCTCGTCTAAGACTAGATGTAAGTCATTCAAAGGTAAGGTACTAACACACAAATCATCCAATATAAGTGTCGATCACCTAGAGCAAGGAGGTCATCCAAGCCTTTGCATAGGCCGCCCATGTTTGAGTGGAAGTCAATTCCATTATTTTATGAAGGATGAAATTGACTTATGTCAACACCCAACTTTGTTAGATTCCCTTGAATGGATACAAATAAGACATGCTTGGTTTGCAATAAAGCATCCAAAGAGGGATAAAGCACTATCCACCAAAGGCCAACATTGCCAACTAGCAGAGGAAAGACATTGACAACAACCTAAAAGTCATCAAGCTAGCTAAAAATATGATGAAGACCCTCGGCCAATAAAATGTATTAAAGTAAGTAGCTAGGCATGATGAACAAATGGTCAATAGATAGTTTCCAAAAGTCAAGGCATACCTCTAAGTCCAATGAAATACAATGTTGGTTTCAAAAAATCGGTAAAAAATATCACACTGCACCTTGCAAGACATTGCTCCTCAATCCCACCCTACAACACAACATGGAATATGCAAGGGGCATTGTCCCCTACCCAACAAGGGGGATGCCACCCCCTTGCTCTTAGCAAAATGACAAGAATCAAACTATTAGAGTGAGGCCTAAAATAGTTGAATCACCATGAAAAGTGTGGTAAGACATGGATCAATTTACCAAATACCAATTGCAAAAAGGTTGGCTTGAGTTATTGCAAATACAAGAATTGAAAAGGAAATGAAGAAAGTGAAGATGAAGAAGCAAGATAAGTTCATACCCCAACAAGTCATCTGGTTTCCACCGACACATTTAATGGATGGGGTAGATGCATGTCTTGAATAGAGTAATGATTCTTGAGTAGTGTCATGATGTTTTGTTATGTTTTTTCATGTAGTTGAATAAAAGAAGAGAGAATGGCATGATGTATATGCTATATAGTTTGAGTAAGGTTGCTATAGTGGAGTACATTTTTGTGTTTTGTATGTAGTAGGTTGGATGGCTTCCACCACCTTCCCTCCGATACTACATGTACCCTTGTCAACATTGCATTGGGAGCACTAATGTAAAGTATCAAGAGCACTCCCTTGGATGCTCCCTAGGTTGTATTGTGTATTTGCTTGAAGAATATAATGAATGTCATGCCTAGATACATTCATTGTTAGATACTCGTGTGTGTTTTTGTGAGTTGATCCTTTTCTGCATGTTACTGTATTAATTACATTATATCATATTGTATAGTATCATATTGTTTTGTGTGCTTAGAAATACTATCTTTGAATACTAAAAAAAGTGAGATACAAGTCAGATTCACTTGTAGTAAAACACAATAAAGAAGATATCTCCCAAATGGATTGGACTCCCAACCTTGTAGAGGAGAAGGAATTGAGATACTGAAGTTGTTTGTATCCTTTACGTTCAGCCTATTTCTGGATAATATAAAGGCTCAAAATGTGGAATATTTGCTACACTATATTTTGGACATATTTAGTCGTGGACCGTTTGCTATCTCTTTACAGCTATAGAGGTGTTCTAGACATATTTAGGTACATAGAATCTGGTCCTAATTTATGCTTATAAGAAAGAAAGCCAAAACAATAATTCAAGTATTTAGATCTCATAAAGCAAGAGAATAGTGGGTTTGATAAAATATTTCTGCGGGTCTGATAAAACAAATCATGATTTTACATTTCAATAGATTTGATAAAACAGTTCTTGGTTTTTGATTTCAATAGGTCTGATAAAACAACTTTGTAGGTCTAATAAGATACTTGTTTGTGCTGTCATCTATTTGTCCAAAGGCTCCTAATATGACAAGGAAATTTCAACAATGTTTCTATGCAATAGTGTAGAGTTTTCTATGCTTTGAATTTGTTCTTGGGTTCTATGCAATTTGGAAAGTAGGGTTGGTGGTTAAGGATTCTGAGACACGCTAGGGTCTTGGAGATTTTTACAGTCCAACAATTGTGAGGTATGTAACTATGTAAATATTCTGGTGCTCCTTTATTCTTGGTAATTGGAAACTATAATTGAAAATATATTTTGTTCCATAATTTTTATCTTTGAAATTTGGAAGGACAAAATAACTCATTCATTATCAAATCCAAAAGGTTCAATGGATATGATTCCACTGTCTGGAAAAGCTAATTGATTTCAATTATTAAGCATCAAGATTAGATTGAAGTGGTAGGATTTCTTGTAGACAAAGGTGAGAATGATGAAGTCACTGAACAAGATTGAGACTCCCAACCAAGAACAAGGAGCTTGTAATAAACTGAAAACTCTTAGTGACCAATAAGATGTTACCCAAGGTTTCAAGATCTAAGCTAGCATTAAATTTCTAAAGCAAATCAAAAGGAAAATACCAGGCTTTTGATTTGGGAAGGGCCTTCTACCTTAGGAACCTGTTATAATGGGAAGATCCATTCAACCAGCATGCATGGATCATCAAAGATGTCAAATATCAATTAACCATCATAGATTAAAAGATTGAAAAAGAAGATGAATTGTGATCACACTAAGAAGTTTACTTCCTCCTTGAGAAAACATTGTTGAAATTTATAATTCCTTGAAGATATTATGAAATTATTCATCATGAATGGTGAATGCTCACAAAGTGTGTTTGCTACAAAGATGATCGACAAGCAAGAGAAGGAAACTCCACTAAAGAAGAGAACAAAATGTACACTCACACCAAAAGGTGGCATGCCTCCTTCTATCATACATACTCTAGTAATGAAAATGTCAAGCGTTACTCGGTCTTCATCATTACTTTTAACATGTCAGGGTTTACCCATTTTGGGTTCAACCCTCGAGGCAGTAGTTTAATGCCATACAGTTGTTCCACTTTGATGTAGTCTACCCTAGTTTCTTTGCTCTATATTAGCTTATTTTCGTAACATTTCTTGGTTGCTACAATGCATTGTAACAGATAGTTTTGACAAGTCCCATTAGCCAACTTTGATCATCCAAGGACATCAATAAAATTATCTTATCTAGTTGTGAGATAGGTCATATTTAAAAGGATTGCAGCAAGGGGAAATGATTAAAAACAAGAAAAAACTAAATCAATAATAGGCTAACATCATTCAAGTTCACTATGATGATGAATACGCTTTGGTTGTTTCCTATGATGGTGCAGACAAGCAAATTGAATAACTTAATTGGAAGTTAAGTATACACACATTAAGAGTTTTGATATAGTTTTGATATATTTGATGTTATAAAGTTGTGATGTAATATTGTATGTGACAATGTGTAATGTTAAGTGAAGTATTAGTTATGTACGGATAAGTCATTAGTCATAAAGTGAGTCATGAAATGAAATGTAAATATAAGTCAAATGTAATTTAAGAAAATGATGAGGTGTCGGGTAGTTAGTAAGTTGGAGGATGCAACTACCTCCTTAGTTGTATAAATAAGACCCTTCCCTCATTCATTCATGTTGTTGGCATGGAAGGAAAGGTTGGCATGGTACATGGGTATCAAGGTTGGCATGGTATTGAAGTGTTGTATCAAGTCGTCTGAATGCTTTTGTAGACCGCCTGAACTGCTTTGTCAAGCCATCTAAACTGCTGTGCTGGGCAGCCTAAATGTTGTTGCAGGCCATCTAAGATGTTGTGTCGGGCCATCCAAACTGTTGTGCCTGACCATCTGAACTACTTTGTCAAGTCGTCTGAATTGTTGTGCTGGGCAGTCCGAATCTTATTGCAAGCCGTCTGAACTACTTTGTTAGGCCATCTAAACGGTTGTCAAGTCGTCCAAACTGCTGTGTCGAGCAGTCTGATATATAATGTGTGCACAGTGTATGCATTGTAATTGTAAGTTGTTCGCATTGTATATTTTGTTCATTTAAGTGGAAATGAAATTGTGTTGTAGTATGTTGTATTCCATTTCTATATTTTGACGTCATTGCCTATCCAATGGGTCATCCATTTCTACATTCTAACATCGTTGACTATTCAAAGTTGGATCATCCATTTCTACAAATGGTAATAAAATTAAAGTAAAAAAGATTGGTGCTTTGATTCTAGTGCCACTAAACACATGACTAAGATAGAAGATTGGTTTGCCATTTTTTTGCAAACATTATTTACTTTAAGAATGTGATTTTAGGTAATGGCAAGAAACACAAATATAGGATAATCCTACCAATGTCCATAGATGACCAAAGTAGACCCATGGGACTCACCGAAAAAAGTTGTTACAATGCACGGTAATAATCAAAAAGCACTACAAAAACAAGCTAAACAAGAGCAAAAAAACCAGAGTAAACTACAATAAAGTAGAACGATTGTATGGCATTAAATTAAAGCATAACAATTGGACCCAAAAATAGGCAAACCCTAACATGCTAAAAGTAATGATGAAGAGAAGAGAGAGCCAAGAGTCAAGGCAAGTGGATCCAAGCATCAACCCTAACATATAGTGGGATGTAAAGTAGAAACCAAGTCATCATGACCAACCATCCAAAAAGGACCAACACAGGATCTAATGATGCTCCCCAAAAATGGCCAAGACTAAGGGGGCCTAGTTGAATAATGTTGGAAGAACATAGAGTTTGACCCCTTGAGACTCTCCTAGCATCCATGGTTGAGGAACCAATAGAAAAAGATAGGAAACTAGTAGGTTGCATCTGTTTGCAACCCCTGGGTACTTGAGGTGGCCAAAACCTAGTTTCTAAGAATCGCAGTCTTGTCCCACCACATATAAGAAGAAGAAAGAGTCAAAACCCTACGAGCCATTCTTGTATGCAAACAAGGGCACACAAATCTGTTGTTAACATTCTAAAAAGTCGTAGTTTCAAATGAACAATTGTTATTCTTGACAGCAAATATAGAGTGAAAAAATGAGGTTATTAGTCAAGTGGTAGGATATAATACTTGACACTAAGAGTGAAAGAACGAGATGATTAGTCTTTATACAAGCAATAGTACCTCCCCCGAATCTCATAATAAAAAGGGCCCTACAAATGTAATGTCGTCCACTCTCCACATCTCGACAAAGCAAAGATGCAAATACCCTATTCTTTTGAGGAATATGGTGGTTTGTTTCCACTCACAATTAATATAAGCAAACTCTTAAGTTAACCAAGCAAACTCCTAAGGTTGTGTGGAATGTCGTATTATATAATGAAGATAAGTAATAATGCCATCCTCAATCCCCATGACATGTTTAGTGTAAAAGGCCAACTTAGAACTAAGAGGTTGTGATGGAGCAACCCAAGTGATCTATGTATGTTGTTAAAAAACATCATCTTTGATTGCTTGAATAATCACCTTCTTATCAAGAAGAAGGCAAGGAGGAGCATTTAAAGAGTATCCAAATGGAGGTAATTGACATAATATTAAAGAACAGAAATAACTCATTAATACCAGCTACGATAATGATCAAAAGTGCTTCTAGAGGAATCCATTGTAAGGAGAAGAGTGCCAAATATGGGTATCTCTCTTGGCATGAGGTGTGGCTGCCAATGGATCTAAGGCAATGAAACTGAAAATAATTCTGAAGATTCTCTTAAGACGAAGAAGATTAATAGCAAACTCAGCCTAAACAATGCATTGCGGAACTGTCCTATACATCAAATACATTGTTGAAGCAAAATAGTTGAGATTCTCTCAATGCAACCCCAGTCATTGAATAATTTTATAATGGGATAGCCAATAACTTCAAAACCAATAACTCGGCCTGAGATCCCTCAAAATCAGCAGCCTTGCTAATGTATAGCTCTTTTGATAACCCCTAAAGAAAACAAATGACATAAGATAGGTGATTATAAATAGGTGTCCACTCCTTTGGAGAATGGTCTAACCATAGTTACTAGAAAAGAGAAATGGGAAATGTGATGATGATGGTAACATGACGGCAAACAAGGGCAATAGAGGCTGTGTATAAGAAACAGATTTTACATGTATAAATTATATTTATATAATTCTTAAAAAAATTCAAATATTTATCAAGTAGGCACAAATTAAAAAAATCACCATTTATTGTAAAAAAATATGGACTGTGGAATTCACAATATGGGTGCTTGCCACTGCCCATCCAAGTACAGAAAGGGCACTCTGTCCCTAATCTGGTCTGTGGAATTTTGTTTCAAACTAGGCAATTTCACGTTAGCTCAAAAATAAAGTTCCATTATATGCTTGTGTATTTTTCTAAGGCACCTCATTATGAAGTGAAAAAAGGGGCACAGTAGACAAGTCAAATGATGGTTGGATTCCTACACTCTCCTGAACAATGACAAAGTTAGAAAGGGTTTAGAGAGCATCAAATTGTGCCTTCTTTTTCCAGCTATGGGTATAAATCTATGGAATTTTCCTTGAGCAAGATATATCAACTTTATCGTTCCATGAAATTATATTTAAAAAAAATTTGGCGGCCATAAAAAGCTGGACAGCCTGCCCGGATTCGTGGCGGCTACCGATTCCACCATGTAAATTCAAAAAAAAAAAAAAAAATTCTTATACTCATTGGAATTTTCTCTTACTTACAGTAAGAGAGGGATAAATAGGGGAACTAGGTATTAAAGTGGAACGAAATTCCATCATAAGAATATGCCACTGGCAATAACAGCTTGTAGAAAAAGCTGCAAGCTTACTACAGTGGTAAGAGGTTTGGCCTCTCTTTGAGAGGTCCAAGGTTCAAACCCCACTCAGTATGAAGGGACCAGGACCCCTCATAAAAACCTGTGTAAACTCAATGAAAAAATAACAGCTTGTAGAAAAAAGAACATCAGAATCTAAATATAATACGTAATTGTGCTATCAAATCTCCATCGAAAATTGATGTTTATATGATTTTATATTTTTCTAACAATCTTTCATATATATTACATGACAAATATTTGCACCCTGGGAAATACCTTAAGGAGTTCTAATACCTCTGTTGATAGTCAACATGACATCCATCCTCTGTTGATAGTCGACATGACATCCATTCTCACACAACAAGTGCAACATACAAACTATGTTACTCTTCATCCAAAACACAAGGGGGCCCAGATTTAGGGCATTGCAGGGAGCACATTAGCCCATCTCTATTGCTGACAACTGGCAAGAATGTAACTGCGCTACCTTATAATTTGGAAATTTATATACTCACAGAATAAAGAACACTAGTAAATTTCTGCTTTAACAGACCCACAAAAACATATAATATATAATTTCCTCTCCCATGGTTACCAAACAGTGACACCAACACTCCCACCTCGGTGGCCACGATGCAGACAAACAGCAGCTTGAAGTTCTTGACAATGAAGTGGGCAGAGGCAGACAACGACATCAGAGAACACCATCCCCTTCACTTCAACTGCCTCCATGAATAGTGGGTGAAGCATGGGGGAACCTTGTCAGCACCCTTGGGGAAGCCCCAAACAAGCAAAAAAAACAGCTTGCAATGGCATTGAAATGTGGCAGGTTTTAAGGGCAGCATTGCAGACAGGAACAACAATGGAAAACTCGTCACCGATGGGTGTTTCCATCATGTATGCATTGTGGGTGCGAAAACCACAAAAAGGGTTGTGTTGTCATGTTTCTTACAAACATGATCTAAACTTATTAGCCAATAATGACTTGATGAGAAATATTTTTGAAAGCTGGTAGGCAATTTGACATATCTTATAGTTGTGAGGCTTATATGAGTTTCAATTCTAGATACATCTCCAAATTCAAGAGCAAATTGGAAATCAATCTCTGAAAGGCAGCAGAACATATTCCACAAGATTAGAGGGCACAACAATTAGCATATAGTATGGCATAAGTAGGGCATGTCTGACAAATGACAGGAAATCTACATCTGGATGTGCATTTGGCCTAGGAACAAGAATTGTTTCATTGGCTAGCAAATAGTAGCTCTTTCTTTTAACAAAGCAGAGGATAGTTGTTCTTCCAGCCTACGATGCAATTTGCTTTGAAAAGTCTGTTTGCTGATCTATAGATGGATCAAAGGGAAGGAATAGTAATTTATGGAGAAGGTCGTAGCACAGTAAAAGTGCAAAAGAATCTTGTATGCCATAAAGACAGAAAAAAGAATGTTGAACTGCACTATTATTACACATGGCAACTTGTGGAAATTGGAGTGATCGAAATGCAGTATTATGGAGCAGACAGTTGACATTTTCAAAACCTCCTGGACCCAACAAAATTATCAGGTTTAGAGATAAACTTGATTTAGACTCTCATATGATGATAAGGAAGGGTATTGGAATGTATGTTATGGTCATGAGTTAGTTGATAGTTAGGAATTAGTTGGCAGTATGAGTTAGGTTTAGATTTTAGCTGATGGCAGACACTACAAATGTAATGGACATCTAAGAATAAGATTTTGTGTTTCATATACTCCCTTTTTCCAGATCATTGTCTCCTCTACTTTTGTCTTATAAATTCTCTAATACACAATATTTGTTTGCATGTCTTGTCAGTATAGTCTAAAGAGGTTTAGACGGAATGATGTTTGGCTAATGTGACATTATTTCAACTACAAACAGTTGACTTCTTTGTCTTGCAGAACACCTAATCAGTTTAGGTTGAAACTACTTCTTAACCATGATGAGGGACTTGCAGAATACTTATGCAGAAGCTCTGTATACATTATTATTTTAATTAATTTTATGCTCTTCATGGAGTTTTTTTATGTCCCACTCTTGTCAAGTATGAGCAGTTTCATCGTGCTTCAAATACCATATGTACAGTGCTTGGTAAATTTGTTTTATGATTATTTTAAAATGGCAATGCGTGTTTATGAAGATACTTTAGTTGTATTCATGGTGAACATAGGAAGGCTTTGACCTTGACTGCCAACCAGAACATAATATAGGAAATCATAATTAAGGAAGATACATCTTTGCTCAATCATTTTCTTCAAAGAAGACAAATGTAACCAACACATACACTTACCCAATTTCATGGTGAGAATCTGATATTGCTGTTCCTGACTTGGCTAGGATTTCCAGGCTTTAGCTTGGCCAATAAAGTTGAAGGTTGAAGAGAGTTGTAAATAGGATTGAGATGAACAGAGTTGGATCACTGCCCTGATGTCTACTGATTCCAGAATAGACAAACTTAAAGTACAGATTGTAGTGATCACCTGTGACTTTGCTTTTATCTTTAACAGAATCCAGAATCTGTGATGCATCTGCTCATTGCCACACTTGTTCTCAAGATCTGCTTCCTTTTGTTTTGTTATGCTATGACATCCAACTCAACTAAAGATTCCTCCATGGAAGTCTTGCAAATTCCTTATATTATATCCTCAAAAAAAACAGTCCGCCGAAACATTGTGCAAATTACTGCAGGAGATGAAAAGCAGTTTACCCCAGTTTTCTTTCCCATGGCAATCTTATTCCTTGCATTTCTTCTATTCGATACCCTTCTGTTGATTTCTTGGTCTCTGACTTCACCGCAGTGATGTTTCACCTGCATGGTGCCATGTAACCTGATTGGCAGTGATATATCTGGATGTTATTGTCCCTGAAAATCAAATTCAAATTAAAGAATTGCAATTTGGTTCGACGGCAGCACTTTATGTGTTTGTAATGAAATTTTTCATCAAATGCAAATCCAACATCGATTAAGTCTTCGGTTGCACAACACTTGATTTACCTGAAAACTACAATAAAATGTATGAATGTGAGCTACTCGCAAAAGCCTGCCAACTGATTCGAGGCTGCGGCTTAGCTTTTAACGTGGACACTTTTGCAGCATTTGACAAGCAAAAAATTTCCTCTGGTTCTGCCCGGCTACATTTATCTCCAGTCTTACTTGTACATCCATATATCGCAGCCTCTTAGCTCCAGATTTTCCTTTAATTTGGTGCCTGAAAGTGACCTTCATATTAAAAACTTACATAATATCAGTGTTGGTAAAGGCTCAATTTACCATAAAAGCTTGGAAGGGTCAAACAGAGAGGTACAAACTGTAAAGTTTATTTATACAAGACTAAAGCGAAACTTCCCTTGTAACCCCGCAAAAGGGTCTCATATGCCAACAACCCATCTGGCTGGGCAGGGATCTAAAAATCCGCCGTAATTTTTTCAACAAAACTTTTTAAACGCTTTCGTAAGCCAATAAATATGGATTAAAACGTGAATTCCTTACATAAGACCACATTCTTCTCAAATTTTGCTATTTTTGTTTAGTTATTTTAATTTAAGCTGCAAATGCAAGAATTTCATCATCCAAGACTGACTTTAGCAAGAGCCGTGGCAATTTCCTCAAATAAAAATGGATTCTTCAGTGATATCCAACTTTACCTTTTTCAGATATCGATTACCATCTAGGAGAGGGGTGACAATAATTCTTCCAGATCGCTTCACCGTATCAAGATAAATATAACACAATCTTTAGTGCGCCTTCCTTCGTGAAGAAACATGCTGCCCCGTCCAAAAATGACTTCCGTAAGCTTCACCTACAAAAATAAATAAATAAGATGGTTAAATCTAAGAATTGCCACAACAAAATTCGCTTTTTCCAGAAAGGTTTCCGAACTTTGCTGCCTGAAACTTATTCTAATCTTGAAATCCAAAAGACTGGCTCGCTTGAAAACGCTAACTTTAGCTAACATTTTGAGCTTATGTACATCCAAAAATATTAAAGAAGATTCACCCGAAGTGATAAAGCTTGGAAGGCATTACAGTTTTCTACCGAGACATTACAGATAACGGATTCCGTTTAAATCACCACACAGTTCTTTCCCATGGAGTTAAATTCCTCAGGAACAATATACTAAATACTCCGCTTCTGGACATAATATCCACATGTTCTTTTATCAAGCCACAGCTAGATTTGGCCGCTTCTGAAGCTAAATTAACCCGACAAATTTAACATTCACGTCCTTTACGGACCTTTACATCGAAAATTTTGCGTTTTTAAGATGTACACCGTTTCTACCGGTGATATTTACAACTAATCCAAGGAAAGCATCCAAAATTTCCCGAAGTTTACAAATTTAAGATTCACATTAATGTCCACCAAAAACCTATGTAAAGCATGAAAAAATTCCGCGATTTTCACAGAAGTTTACTTTCTTCTTGCTGGAGAACGGGATTTAGACGCTAGATTTTTACGAGAAAAAACAAAATATTTAATTCGGCTTATGGACTTCACTTACTTAATAAATCTTGAAAGCCGACGACTTCTGAAACAGAAGAAATCGAGAAAAAACAAAATATTTAATTCGGCTTATGGACTTCACTTACTTAATAAATCTTGAAAGCCGACGACTTCTGAAACAGCAGAAATTTTATTTTGATCTCAGCAGTTCCTCCAAAAGCCACTGAAATTGACCGAAAGCCCGCTCAAAGAAGAGCAACTCCACCTTTCCAGCTTTCAGATGTCATGTAACATGTGACGCGATAGGTCCCCGGTTCGAATCCTCTGCGTGGCAAAATTAAAGGAGGGAATGGCGGCATCGGAACTCTGTACCGGAATACGATACCACTGGCATGACAATTTGTTATGACGGGACGGGAAACACAAGAACACCTTAAAGTCTCCCAACGAAAAATAATAATAATTGCGCGTGAAAATCATATTACATTCATGGAATAGTTAATGATGTCTGAAGCGAACGTGCTCAAAATACCAAGAAAGTAGTTATGTGCTGTAAGACCACTCACATTATAATTATAATTATAATTATAATTTTTTTCCCTTGAGTAAGAACCTTTCTAAACAATAACTGATAGCCATCAAAATCTTCCATTGTTACCCAAAATCAGCGCATTGATCGTTTATCTCAATGAAGACAGCTGTCCTTGTTTTTCTACATTGGAGTGAAAAGATTTTTTAATTGTTTGTACGGTATATATATGTTTTATAGTAGCAAGTAAAAGATTCGTTACATTAACCTTCCACGAAGTACCTCGGTTTTGACTAGGGACGGTAAAATATTAAAAAGGGGCCTTACAGACTTTAACCTTGTACAAAAGTCACCTTGGTTTTGACTAGGGACGGTAAAACATATTTAAAAGGGACCTGAAAGGAATGTGTGTTGGAGGGAAAATACAACCACAAAATTTATAGGAGTTAGTTAATCCTTGTCGGGTCTTTTACCTTTCTTTAATTTTGTGTTTGAACATGCCAGGGTTCAAGCTCAATCAAACACCAATAATAATATATATATTATTATGATTTTTTTGTTTTGTATAATTTATATAAATTTTAGTTTATTATGTAAAAAAGAAGGCAACCAAATTGTGTAAGTAACTACTTAAGGAATTTATTTAGAACATTGAACCACCAGTAAATTGTTAAGTCTATCTCTTTTATGAATAAGTGCGTGCAAAAGGGAAAAATTATATATATTTATATAATTTTAAAAAATTATTTAAAGAATTTATTTAAGATATTGAACAAACATTAAATTGTTAAATCTATTTCTTTGTAAGGGAAAAAATTACATATATCTATAAAATTTTAAGAATTTAGTTTAATTTAATTTTTATAAAAGTTTGATTTTTTTAATTTTTAATTTAAAATTTGTTTTGCAATTAATATTAACTATTTAAATGATTTGAGTTTTATTTATTTAAATATTTTATTTAAATAATTATTTGAATTTTATTTTTTAAAATATTTTATTAAAATAATTATTTGAATTGGTTATATAAAATTAAAATAGGTTATAATATATTATTGTGATTGGTTTAAAATATTATAATTTAATGTTTTAATTCAATTATTTAGTTCATGGATTTAGAACAATCAACGAGAATGAAGAGTTTAAGCTACAAAACTAGGTTCCACTTCTTTAAATTAACCTTAGAAATTTGTGAGGTTTAAAATAATTGCTAAACAATTTTATGAGTGAATCTTATCATTTTAATAAAATAATATAAAACAAAAATTCCAATTCTATAAATAAACCTTAAAAAATTATAAGGTTGTCAAATAAATTTTATTATTTAAATCAAATTATAAAATTCAAGTGATTAAAAACATAAAATTTTCAATCCATATTTAAATATTATCAACTAATATATACATAATAATCTAATATAACTAATAAAAAAATTAATATTTAAAATAATTTTTTTAAATATTTTTATTATTTTAATAATTTATGATTTTCCATTAATAAAATAATTAAAAGCCCTAAACTTTAGCCTAGAACATTTTTTTTCACGGTCAAAAAAAATTGGTCCCCTTTATCGGATCATGTAACGTAATAATTTTTTACTTGAGGGGGCCTTTGCATCTATCAAAGTAGGGATTTGGAATTTAAAAAGAGGAAAGAGATAAATGTCCAGAAAAAGAAAATCACCTTTTGAAACCAGAAGTGGAGGAACTGCACGCTTGAGAGTTGAGATACTATTGAATTTATTTTATTTAAAAGATTAGGTGTAGAATGGGGTATCCGAGTTCATTTGATGTCTTATATCGTGTTTTCTTTGGTCTTTTATATTCAATTTCTTAAAGGGTCAGGTTTTAATTTCTTGATTATTCATGTTTTAATGAGTCACCAATCTTAAAAGATCAAGGTTTCGTTAATTTTATTAGATTTTAAAAGATCAAGGTCTTATTTACTTTATCTTATCTAATAAACTAAGGTTTATATGAACAACATCCACTTTATCTTATCAATAAACTAAGGTTTATAAAAACAACATCCTATTTTAAATCAATAATTTAGTGTTACCTATTCTTTATGTATAAAAAAATTTAAAAAAAATGTTTGGTTTAGCTTTTTATTCGACTACGTACATTTCCTTTCACGCCCTCGATAAGTTATTTATATTAACAAAGAATAGGAGAATAAAGAAGGCAAGGAGAAAATTTAAAACGTTAGGTAGAGAAAGGTAGAGGTATAGTGGAGGACAGGCAGGCCGCCTCTTGTCAATCATGATTGTAAACTGTCCTTGCCGACTTTAGGGTTAGGCTTCCTAAGAAATGAAAGGACTTATATGATTGCATCCATTAACCATTTGTTTAACTTTTCTACTTAGACAATCATCTCACGCGTATTATTATTATTATTATTAGTTGGACATTTGTGTTTGTAGCTTAGTGTTTAAGATTTGTGCTTCTATAGGGTGATATTTTTATTATTTAAAAGTATAGGTTTGTTTGTAGGCGTTAAATATTTGTTAGTAGATTATTTTAATTCGAATTTGTAGATGGTTTAAGGTTTTATGTTTTTATCTTAATTTAACAAATTAAAATTTATAAAAAAAATTTATAAAAAAATAAATATTTTTATTCTAAGATAAAACCTTGTGAATAATCAACCATCTTCATTATACAAACCCTTGATTACTACTTTATATTTATATATTAATAATTTTTTTACGATCTCTTTGTTCTTATCAATAAACCTAGACTCAAATTATTGAAGCTAGAATCAAATTATTGTGTTATATGTTGATGATTTTGCTAAGGTAAACTAACCTACTAAAGCTAGCTAATTAGATATAGCAATTTCAAGGCCATGTTGCTCATTGAGTATGATACGGACATAATAGTTGATAATATGTTTGTGTTCTAAATTTGGTAATTTTTTATTGATAAAGTATTGAGAATAAAAATGGAAGAATTTTTAATAAAAAATAATAATAGATAAAACATAGAGATGATATGAGATATTTATAAGAAAGGAGTTTAGTTAAAAATTATATGTAACACAACTTTATAGCTACTTGTAAATCATTTAATCTAGCAGTGTTTTCTTTGTAACGTCATTATGGTTATTTCTTGAATAACATCTTGGTTTTCATTTGAACAATACTTTGTTCGAAAGATAGCTTGTTTAAACATTAATGACTTGAATGGCCATGAGTTAAATGGTTAACAATTCGAATGACAATTGATTGAATGACAATTCCCTTGCGTAAATGGCAGTTCTTACTTGGACAACATTACATCCAAACAACAATATTCTTTTATTTGAACGATACTTTGATCCTTAGTTTAAACCATGACTAATGTCTTCACTGAACAACTATCTTCTCTTGAACAATGCTTCTATTTGAATGATGTTGGCATTTCTTCTTGAACAGCCCCCATGCTCTTGCTTGAACGACCACTCATTCATCGCCAAAACGAATCACTTGTTCATCATCCAAACAACACCTTACTCATCATTCGAATGGCATGGCAATGACTCTTCCAATTAAATGATGCTTGTGTTTACACTTGAATGGTAATTGATTCAAACAACACATTCTTGAATGATGTTAATATCCTCTTGAACAATGATGTTGATTTAACTACGGTTGATACAACTTGAACGGTATTCAATATGGACTTGAATGATAATTTATTTCTTTATGTGAACAACAATGAGTCTTTTCTTGACAATATTATGCCTTGTATTCATTTGAACAATGCTCTTGAATTAATAAAACAATAATCACATGTTCTTCATTTGTATAATTTCTTGGTGTCGATATTTTTATCTTAACTGGGAAGCACTTCCATTCACATGACAATGTTCTACTTTAAAGACACCTTATTCAGGTTGCGACCATGGTTTGGTTGCTTATTCGAACCTACAAACCTGCACACACACCAATCAATGTATTCTACAACATAAATATTCAATAACAACAATGCATTCATCTTATGCACAGGAAAATAGACTGGACGTGGAATATGAAGTTGTATTGCATTTAAAACCCATTGGCTACAATCAACAATGTAATATTTTCATTCTTGGTTCAAACAATCCTTCTAGCACACCCATAACTCCACACAAATCTTCTCTATATTTCCCCTTGCTTACCATCTCCTCTCTTCCCTTCTTCTATTTCTACAAATTCCTCTTTCTCTTCCTATTGATTCCTCTTCCTCTTCCTATCAATTCCACTTCACTTCCTCTTCTCTTCTTCACATTGCAATAAATTGGTCTTTTATACATTCTACTAACAATTATGAATGAGTGGCAGTTATAACTATTTGGATGCTCTCGCATCATACTCACCAAGTAAGAGAAAAATATTTCAATAACTCCAACTCACGAACATAAATTGCTCTTCCAAGTTATTTTTTTGTTAGCTTGGCTTTCTTCACAAGGACATATTTTCTATCTTATCATTTCATTCATTTGAGTATAAAGCCTCACCTTATATAATACGGTATACACTTAATATTTTTTGCACTTTATCCCATTCCATCGCATCCATCCAACCACAATCAACATGTATTTTTTTGACTACTTTCTCTTGGTGCCAACACCTTCTTTTGGAGTGATTATGTCCTCCATAAATCTCACAAGGATGTAGGTTCCAATACCTAGTTGCCACATGTCCAAATATTCCACATTGATTACTAAAACCCATCCTAGGACCTTCATCTCCTATACAGATTTCTCTTCTCACACATTTAGTCTCATCTTACTACTTCCTACTTGACCTACATATCCTAGGCCTTCATTCTTTGGCCTTATTTTTCGTATTATGGATATTTTCATACCTTGCCCATATCTTCCCAATCCTTTATCATTATATCTCATTCTTCTCATTAACTTGAATCCAATACCTTTGGTGTGCCTTTCAAAGCACCTAGTATTTTCATCACCATTATGTTCTTCAACAATATGGTCTTTGTCACAACTATCAATGAATTTATGAGGTTCATCTTCCTCTATTGTCTCTTTATCATTTGTTTTTCTTTTTTTTTCTCTATAGAAGTGGGAATCGTTACACTGTCATCTTCATCGTCACTACTACTGGTGACATGGGCCAATTGCCTCTTTCCCATTCTTGTTCTCTTGCTTGTTTCTACCTTTTCTTCTACTTGTTTTACAACTCCTCTCAATATTGCCCTTTCTTCCTTCAACTATATCTCCTAACATTTCAAGAATTATTTATCTATATTCAAGCACAGGACTATTATCCACTTTTTCTCCTTTGTTCTGTAATGGACTTAATCTGTACCACTTGTCATCTTTCTCAATAGTGTAGGTGGTAACCCTACCATCATGCATTGCCTTTATATCAAACTATCATAACCTTTCGAACAAGACATGACAAACATCTATAGATATGACATCACATAATATATTATATTTATAAGAACCAATTTGAAAGTCTATCATACATTGATCACTTTCCAAAATTTGATGTTTCTTCTACAACCATGAGACTTTGTACAAATTTAGGTGTTCAACCCTCTTCAACCCAAAGCTTTTCTACCATCTCCATAGACACTATATTATCCATGATCCCATTGTCCATAATGACTTTCCAACACTTATTGGTAGTGATATATCTAGATGTTATTGTCCCTAAAAATCAAATTCAAATTAAAGAACTACAATTTGGTTCAACGACAACACCTTATGTGTTTGTAATGATTTCTTTTATCAAATGTAAATTCTAACCTCGATCAAGTCTTCAATTGCACAACATTTGATTTACCTAAAAACTACAATAAAATTTATAAATATGAGCAACTCGCAAAAGCCTAGCAAATGATTTGAGGCTTTGGCTTAGCTTTTATCATGGACACTTTTGTAGCATTTGCCAAGCAAAAAATTTCCTCTAGTTTCACCTGGCTACATTTATCTCTAGCCTTACTTGTACTTTCATATATTACAACTCTTATCTCCATATTTTCTTTTACTTTGGTTGCTTGAAAGTGACCTCTATATTAAAAACTTATATACCATCAGTGCTAGTAAATGTTAAATTTACCATAAAAGCTTGAAAGGATCAAATCAAGAGGTACAAATTGTAAAGTTTATTTATATAATAATAAAGTGAAAACTTTCCTTGTAACCTGCAAAGGGGTCTCATATGCCAACAACCGATCTGGTTGGAAAAAAATCTAAAAAACAACCATAATTTTCTCAACTAAACTTTTTAAATGCTTTCATAAGCCAACATTATGGATTAAAACGTTAATTTCTTACATAAGGCCACATTATTTTCATATTTTAATACTTTTATTTAGTTAATTCTAATTTACGCTACAAATGCAAGAATTTCATCATCCAAGACTGAATTTAGCAAAAGTCGTAGCAATTTCCTCAAATAACAATGGCTTCTTCCATGATATCCAACTTTACCTTTTTTAGAAAGCGATTACCATCTAGGGGAGAGGTGAAAAACAATTCTTCTAGATGACCTCACTATATCACGATAAATTTAACATAATCTTTAGTGCTCCTTCCTTTGCATAGTGCTTCCCCCTCAAAAAAATGACTTTCGTAATAAGTTGACTTAATTGTTGGAAACTAGTCCAAATTTCACCCACTTCTCTAATATATCTCATTCTTGGTGGATGTCAAGAATCCATCGTCAAGTTTTGGAGCACTTGTATTTATTTTTGGTAGTTGTAGTTATTCGAAGATTAGAGTGACACTTGATCGATTAATTAATGTGTTAACTAGGTTTTCCCCTCCATATTTGACTATATATGAGTGTTGGACATGACTTCATAAGGTTAGAGGAGTCAAAGCAGCAAGCATAAGAAGCAGAATAAGGCAGTTGCAAAGCCTTTGAGAAAATTCTTACGTGGAGTTAGTTCATAAGAAATAGAAGAAGAAGACAATCATAAAGCCTCTAATAAATCTCTTGAGTGGAGTTAGTGCAACATCAACATACCTTTGCAAAGGTGAAGAAATATTTTGGTGAAAGAAACCTCTAGTTAAGAAAGCTTTAGCTTGATGTAAAGTTTTCGTAGCAACTATGTTTGAAATATATATTATAAAATATGTATTTGTCGATTTGTGCCTTTGTCTAGTTTATTGTGCATATTTTCATGTAAGTGTTTGCTTTTTGATTTCATGTAACCTTAGTTTTGTGCTTGCTTCGCAAAATCATAACTTCCTCGAAGTATGTTGATGTCATCAATTGGAACATCCCTAAGTAAATTGATTTCTAGAATTGAAACATTCTAGAATCATGCATCTTTGAAAGTGAACGCTTTTGAAAATTTATTTGTAAAAGTCTTTTTGGGTTTCATGCTTGTTCTTTTTTTGTCTGATTGTAGGACAACCCAATTTTGTGCCTACACGCACATAATTAGAGTGTACTATCCAGTCTTGGAATAACTCCAGTCTTCTAGTCCTTTGTCTTGTGCTTGTATGCATGTAGCCAAAAATAGCTCCAACCCCTTGTATTTATTCCTTCAAATTTTATATCAAATCCAAAGCATCAATGGGAGTCTAAGAGCCATAGCAGTAATGGCTTCCAATAATAATCCTCAACAACTATAGATCCCATGATTCAATGGAAAAAATATGATTACTAAAGCATACAAATGAAATTTATATTTGGGTCTCAGAAGCTTTAGGACCTTGTGGATAATGGATATGTAGAACTTGCAAATGCAACAACATTGAATGCACTTTATCAAGCTTAAAATGATTTGTTGAAGGAGAAAAAAAAGAAGGATCAAAAGGCCCTGATCTACATTATACGGGTAGTGGATGAGACTATTTTTTCCAGACTTGTAGCAATAACCAAGAAAAATTAGACATAAGAAATTTTAGCAAACTCTTTCTAAGGCACATAAGACTGCAAATGTTGAGAAGAGAGTTCAAAAATGTGCAGATGAGTGAATCTAAGTCCATGAACGACTTCTTTATCTACACAATGAGTATCATCAATCAAATGAGGACAAATGGAGAGAATATTAAGAACCAAAGGATTGTGAAAAGGTACTGAGAAGCCTTCCAATAAGGTTTGACTTAATAGTCATTATTATTGAAGAATCAATGAAGTTAACAACCCTTTCAATAGATGGTTTAATGGGTTCTCTGCAAACACATGAGCAAAGGCTAAACTAGACAACTCAATCCTCATTAGAGTAAGCATTTAAAACATGACTCTCATTTTGAGATAATATTAGAAGGGAAGAATCCTAGTAGGTAGCCTCAAGTTCTCAAGGAAGAAGAGGATAGAACAATAGAGGTAGAGGTGGTAAAGGCCATGAAAGAGGAAGAAGATCAAACTACTCCAACAAAGGAGAAACCAACTGCAATTTCCATCAAGCAAGAGGAAGAGGTAGCAACAAAAATCAACAAGGAGATGCAAATCAAAGGTATGAAAAATAAAAAATCCAATGTTATTACTACAAGAAATTTGGGCATTATAGCTATGAATGTAGAAAGAAAATGGCTAGGGAAAATAAACAATAAACCCACTATACTACTGAGAATAAGAATGAAGAAAATAAATATGCATGCAGGTCTCTAATGTTAATCTATAATGTTGATGAAGAGAGCCAAAAGAATGTTTGATATCTTGATAGTGGTTATAGTAACCCCATGATTGAGAACAAAGAAATGTTCTCAAATCTAGATGAAACTATCAAGTTTAAAGTAAATATGGGAAACAATATGAAGGTACCTATCATGGACAAAGGAAAAACTAGAATCGACACAAAACAGGAGAAAGAAGACACATATCTGATGTCTATTATGTGCCTGGGATGAAACAAAATCTACTGAGCATTGGGTAGCTTGTGCAAAAATGGTACAATGTATTTTGAAAATGGAGTTTGCGTCATTAGACATAAAAATGCACTTATTGCAAATGTGGTAATGACAAAGAACAAGATGTTTCCTCTAAAAATTTAGAGTGAAATGTTACTTTTATTTAGTGTTGTTATAAAAATTGCTACATGGTTGTGGCATCTTATATTTTACC
Organism: Wollemia nobilis; assembly: GCA_028583015.1. Classification (NCBI taxonomy): domain Eukaryota; kingdom Viridiplantae; phylum Streptophyta; class Pinopsida; order Araucariales; family Araucariaceae; genus Wollemia; species Wollemia nobilis. The sequence goes on along the minus strand of JAQPPZ010017190.1, from coordinate 4,852,136 downwards.
ATTTAAGCTTCAATGTCCTGAATTTTCTGCACAAAAAGCAAATGGTGAGGGGATTGACTCTTATAGAGCAACCCAATAAAGCATGTGAAGGTTACCTAGTAGGAAAACAACATAGGAATGCATTCCCTAAAGGAAAATCATAGAGATCTTCACAAATTTTGGAGTTGAAGCATTCAAACATGTGGCCCTACACAAACTAGCTCATTTGCCAACAAAAAATATTTTTTTAACTTTTATAGACGATTTCAACCATAAGACATGGGTATTCTTCCTAAACAAGTCACAAGCATTTGGAAATTATAAGGAGTTCAAGGCATTGGTTGAAGAATAAAGTGGCTACTATGTGAAGAATCTAAGAACATATGGAGGAGGTGAGTACATATCAAATGAATTCTATAACTTTTGCAAGGCAAATGGCATAAGAAGACAACTCACAACCATATACACACCACATCACAATATCATTGTAGATAGGAAGAATAGGGTCATAATAGAGATGACAAGGAGCATGTTTAAGGTAAAATCATTGCCAAATAAATTTTAAGAAAAAGTTATAGGATGTGAAATTTATCTGCTAAATAGGTGTCCTACAAAGAGTGTAAAGGACGTAATTCCCCAAGAAGCATGGAGCAACACAAAGCCAAGTGTTGCTCACTTGAGAGTCTTTGGTTGCATAGCATATGCACACATTCTAGAAGAGAAGAGAAGAAAGTTTGATGATATGGCAAAGAAATATATTTTTGTTGGGTACAATGAGCAATCAAAGTCTTACAAATTGTACAACCCTGTTACAAAGAATGTTATCATAAGCAAAGATGGAAAGTTCATGGAAGAAGAAGCTTGGAATTGGAATGCCAAGATTGGTTAGCAGGGGACAACAAAGTATTGAGTTAGAAGACTTGAATGATGAAAGTGTAAATCAACTCTTAACTTCAAGTACTAGTGCGAGCAATATCCCTTCTTCATTAAGCTCACCACCATGTGTAAGGACAAGGTCCATTTCATCCTTCATGATAAATTCAAAAAATACAAGGAGCTTGCAAAAAATATATGAGGTAACAAGAAATGAAATAGAAGATGAAGAGCATTCTGATTTTGCTTTATTTTTTGAATGTGATCCTATTTCATTTGAAGAAGCAATTAAGAACAACAAATGGGTGAAAGCCATGAATGATGAAATTGAAGCAATAGAGAAAAATCAGACTTGGTCACTAATGGATCTTCTAGCAAGAGAAAACCATTGGAGTGAAATGGGTGTACAAAATCAAATTTAACGCCAAGGGCGATTATAAAGCAAGGTTGGTTGCAAAAGGGTATAGAAAAAAATTAGGCATTGACTATCATGAATTGTATGCATCTATAGCTAGAATTAACATAAGGAGGACTGACCTAGCATTGGTAATCCAAAAGATATGGAAATTTTACTAGATGGATGTCAAGTCAACCTTTCTAAATGGTGTGTTGGAAGAAGAGGTCTACATAGACCAACCACTAGGCTATGAGTTGGAAGGATAAGAAGGTAAAGTATATAAGCTAAATAAAGCCTTGTATGGATTAAAGCAAGCACCCAAGGCCTGGTATAGTTGCACTGACTCATACTTTCAGGAGAATGGCTTGATCAAATTCCCATATGAGCACACTCTCTACATCAAGACTAATTAAGACGGATAAATGATAGTAGTTTGCTTGTATGTAGATGATCTGATTTATACTAGAAACAACAATATGTTGCTTGAGCAATTTAAAAATACCATGAAGCATGAGTTTGAGATGATAGACTTGGGCTTAATGAAATACTTCCTTGGAATTGAAGTTACCCAATCTACAGATGGTATCTTCATCTCATAAGAAAAATATGCCAAAGATGTTTTGAAGAGATTCAGAATGGAGAACATTAAACCAACCATCACTCCAGTTGCAATAGGTCTGAAATTGAGCAAGAAGGATTGCAGTAGCAATGTAGATTCAATCTTCTATAAGAGATTAGTTAGCAGTATCATGTATTTGATAGCCACCAGAATAAACTTAATGTTTGTAGTGAGTTTAATAAATAGATTCACGAAGACACCAAAAACATTCACTTGTAGGTAGACAAAAGAATTTTGAGGTATTGTAAAGGGACCATAGACCATGGGATATTTTATGTAAGAACAAACCAACTTGATCTTGTTAGATACACAAATAGTGATTGAGCTCGTAATATTAATGATAGCAAGAGCACTCCGATTACACATTCCATCTTGGATTAGGTGCAATCTCATGGTCAACTAAGAAATAACTCATTGTTGCACTGTTTACTATAGAAGCAGAGTATGTTGATGTCACTTTAGCAACATGTCAAGTAGTTTGGTTAAGAAGACTTGTAAGCGAGTTGAATCATGAACAAGAAGCGACAACTACAAAATTTTGCAACAATAACTCAGCCATAGCATTGTCAAATGATCTGGTGTTTCATTGCAGAAGCAAACACATTGACATCGAGTATCATTTCATCAGAGAGTTGATAAAAAATGAAGAAATTGAATTATTGTTTTGGAGGTCATAAGATCAAGTGGCAAACTTCTTCACAAAACCTTTGAAGGAGAAATATTTTAAAAGGCTGAAGAAAATGTTAGGTGTCAAATTTTTTGTGAAATCTAGCTTAAGGAAGGGCGTTGGAAATTAATTCAGATTTCACCCATGTTTTAGACATATCTCACTTTTTGTGGATGTCAAAATCCATTACAAGATTTTGGAGCACTTATATTTACTTTTGGGAGTTGTAGTTGTTTGAAGATTAGAGTGACATCTATCTAATTAATTAATACGTTAGCTGACTTTTCCTCTCCATACTCGACTATATATATGAGTACTAGGAGCAACATTATTAAAGGAGTTAAGCAACAAACATAAGAAACAGAAGAAGACAATTACATAGTCCCTTAAAATTTTTCTAAATGGAATTAGTGGAGCATCAACATAGCCTTTACAAGGTGAAGAAACTTTTGATAAAAAAAACCTTTAGTAAAGAAAGCTTCTTGTGCTTGATGTAAAATTGTTGCAACAACTGTGTTTAAAATATATAATATAAAAGATATATTTATAAATTTGTACCTTTATCTTATGCATTTTTTTTTGCTCGAGTGTTTGCTTTCCAATTTCATGCTTGCTTCCCAAAATCAAAACTTTCCTCAAATGTGCTGATGTCATCATTTGAAACATCCTTAAGTAAATTGATTTCCCAAATCGGAACATTCCGGAATCGTGCATCTTCGAAAGTGAATGCTTTCGTAAATTTGTTTGTAAAAGTCTTTTCAGGTCTCGCGCTTGTCCTTTTTTTTACTGGTTTCGGGACAACCCGATTTTGTGCCTGCACGCACGTAACCGGAGTGTAGCGTCCGGTCTTCAAACAGCTCCGGTCTCCGGTCTCCGGTCATGCGCATAGCCCGGTCTTGTGTTTGTACGCACGTAGCCGGAAATAGCTCCAGCCCCCGTATTTATTCCGTCGTTAGCTTCACCTACAAAATAAAAATTAAGTAAGATGGTTAAATCTAAGAATTGCCACAGTAAAATTCAGTATTTCCAGAAAGGCTTCGGAACATTGCTGCCAGAAACTAATTCTTATCTTGAAATCTAAAAGACTGGCTCGCTTGAAAACGCTGACTTTAGGTCACATTTTGAGCTTATATACATCCAAAAATATTAAAGAAGATTCACCCGAAGCGATAAAACTGGTAAGGCATTACAGTTTTCTACCGAGAACTTACACAACACGGATTCTTTCATTTGGAGTTAAATTCCGCTTAAAAATATAGTAAATACTCCACTTCCGGACATGATATCCACATAAAACAGTCTTTTATCAAGCCACAGCTAAATTTGGCTGCGTCTGGAGCTAATTTAACCCGAGAAATTTAACATTCACGTCCTTTGCGGACCTTTACAGCGAAATTTTTATGATGTACATCGTTTCTACCCGTGATATATACAAATAATTCAAGGAAAGCATCCAAATTTTCCCGAAATTTACATATTTAAGATTCACATTAATGGCCACCAAAAATCTATGTAAAGCATGAAAAAATTCCGCGATTTTCACAAAAGTTTACTTTCTTCTTGCCGGTAAACGGGATTTAGTGGCTAAAGCTCGATTTTTACGAGAAAAACAAAATATTTTATTCGGATTACGGACTTCACTTACTTCTTAATAAATCTTGAAAGCCGACGACTTCTGAAACAACAGAATTTTTACTTTGATCTGAGCAGTTCCTCCGGAAGCCACTGAAATTGACCGAAAGCCCGCTCAAAGGGGAGCAACTCCTCCTTTCCAGCTTTAGATGTCGTGTAACATGTGACGTGATAGATCGCCGGTTGGAATCCTCTAGGTGGCAAAATTAAAGGACGAATGGCGGCATCGGAACTCTGTCCCGGAATACGATACCACTGGCGTGACATAGATCCCCGGTTCGAATCCTCTACGTGGAAAATGAACGGAAGAAGGGCGGCATCGGAACTCTGTCCCGGAATACGATACCACTGGCGTGACAGTTTATTATGACGGGACGGGAAAGCACAACACCACTTAAAATCTCCCCACGAAAAATAATAATAATTGCGCGTGAAAAATACATTCCATTCTTGGAATAGTTTATGATGTCTGAAGCGAAGGTGCTCCAAATACCAAGAAAGTAGTTATGTGCTGAAAGACTACTTACATTAAAACCAAAGAAGATAATTTATAAATTGCTACCAACCTATTATTATAAATTCATTAGGACAGCTGTCCTTGCTTTTTTACATTGAAGTTAAACAGATTTTTGAATTGTTTGTACGGTATAACCGTATAAGTATATGTTTTTTTAGTAGCACGTAAAAGATCCGTTACAATAACTTTCTACGAAAGTTACCTCGGTTTTGACTATTGACTGTAGAAGATATTAAAAAGAGGCCTTGCAGACTTTAACCTTCTAAAAAAAGTCACCTCGGTTTTTACTAGGGACGTTAGAATGTGTGTTGGAGGGAAAATACAAGCACATTTTAGAGGAGGTTAGTGAATCCTTGTCGGTTTTTTTTTTTTTTTTTAATTTTGTGTTGACCATGTCAGGGTTAAAGTAGATGAGATGAAATAAGTGTTGTTCGGTGGTTTTAAGATTTGAATTTTGTTTAATAATAAAAAAAAATTGTGAATGTAACAAATTTTTATGTAAATAATATTTATATATATATAAATGAATTATGTTGTTTAAAGATAAAATCAATGAAATTTCAATCTGTCACGCAAAATAAAATCTATTCCCAAACATTAGACACATTAGACCTCTATCAATCGTGTCAAGTATACATATATAATGTATTACTAGCTTTTATATATATATATATATATGCCGAGAATTATCAATCTCTAGGCGTCTATCTATCACACCCCCAGAAATGAGATAGGCGCCTCGAGATTGATACCTTTCGACGTTTATAGATATATATATATTTTATATATCTAAGCTAGTGGCATTCGTGGTGCACAATTATTATATTAAAATATTTTTCGATGATATTTTTAAAAATATATTTATAAATGTATTGATAAATATAACATGCCAAAAATATTTAAAATAGCTTATGTCGGAGATGAAAATGCTCAAGTGATAACAAATCTGAATCCCAATAGGCGGTGTTGATAAACACCTTATTATTTCAAAGATTGATGTTGATAAACACCTTATTATTTCATAGATTGGCTGGAGTCAATCATTTAAGCTCCAAAGACTTTAGTCGCTCTTCTTCTTCTTTTCTCTTAGCAACTCCTTTTCTCGACTTCAGTTTTTCATATCGATCATATGAAAAGGGTGGTATTATTCTAAGTCCTTCCAATGCCTTAACTCTTGAGATGGCAACAAAAGTTAAACCTTGTCTTTCTGTTTGTCCTATGTCAATTGTTGTTTTATTCAGTGTCAAACCTTGTGACTTATGAATTGTCAATCCTCAAGCTAATTTTAATGGAAGTTGTCTTATCTTTCCCTTTTCTACTGGTGTAATTGGAACAATTCGAGGAGATGTATCATCAAATACCATCCCTGTGTGGTTATCGAACTCCACCAAAACATATGTTGGTTGATCTTGTGGAGACCTTCCAGGTTTATAGACTATATTTCGAATATAGCCTAATGCATTGTTAACAAGTCCAACTTTAGTCCATAAGTTGGCTGTTAACATAACTCTTGCATTTTTTGCAATTAGTAACTCAACTTCAAGTTCTTCATTATCACCTCCTCCTGGATTAGTTCTTCCCCCTTTTGTTGCAATAATACGTTCCACATGATATTTTGATTTTAACAATTGTCTCCTGTTATGATTATGCATATTCTCATTCGTCGTAAATAGATGGAAGCTATTGTCAAATTCTTTTATTGTAGCTGCATCTAATGATGTATTGGTCCTTCTCATCAATAATTGTCAGTCATCAATAGTTGGATTTGCATCTCTGATATTTGTAAGAAGTTGACGAAATCTTTTTTGTTCTTCACTATCTCCTTCCTGTCGGAATACCTTATCCAATATTATGATTGTTGAAAATTCTTGCCATAATAATTTTGCATACTTATCGTTGGCATATGGTGGCCTATCCATCACAGGTGGTAACTATCCTAAATCATCGAACAAAATGATTGACCTTCCTCCAAAGCATATGTTAGAATACTGTGGAAATGCTTGACCAAGACGTGAATCTATTTGTTCCAATAATTTTTGGCCTATGAAGCTCATCTCATCAATCAATATATATTTTATATGTTGTAAATCTTCTTGAAAACTTGTTAATCTAGTTCCTTCCAATTTTTCAAAATCTGCAACAGGAATTCGCAGAGTTCCATGTATAGTAGCTACACCTATGTTAAATGCAACGACTCTAGTTGGTGCAAGTAGTAATAGGGGACAACATTCTGGAGATGATAAATTTTCAAGTAATTGACGAATTGCACCTATAAGATAAGATTTCCCTGTTCCTGTTGTTCCTTGTATTATCATGTGCATTGGAGATACATTTTGACCTTCATTATAGTGTTCCTTGATTATATCAAAAGCTTTTTTCTGTTTGATGCTTAAGCTTTCATATGGATAATTCGAAGTGGTATCATCAGGAATGAGCAAGCAATTTTCCTTCATGAGGGTTATATGTTGTATTGCTTTTTTTGTGTAATCTTCTCCTTGATATTCTATATTCCATGGCACAAGTTTATCAAAATCTCTTCTTCCAAGCATATCTATTTCACTTACGTCCATGAGTTACCCCCGGTATAGTTTGGATATAATTTCCTATTCATGTTCAGTCGTGTTTTGATTTTGTCTTTGTTTCTCATTTTCTCTTCCTCTTTGGCTAACTGTCATCTGTGCACGTCTCTGTCTTTGATATTCTCTTTGATATGCCAAACGTTGTTGCTTCTTTTCCTCCTCTGATATATTTATTTTTGGTGTATTTTCCATTTGTTCCTGTAAAAAAATATTAAATATTATTAGTTCTCCATTTGTTGGAGAGATGTGATTAGATTAGTTATAACCAATCAAGATACAAAATATTAATATTGTTTGCTAACCTAAAAACAAATACAAGTATAATATTTTGATATTTTCATAAAATAAAATATCATCAAACCCACATATATTTATTAAAAAAAATTAAAAATTAAAACATTATCTTGTTTCCTCTATCAAAGCAACGCCTTCAAAAAAAAATTAGTCATATTAGTCATAGTACATAAAAACCTAATCAGTAGCAATAGTCTTAGGGTCTAGTGGTAATGAAGGACAAATATGACCGATAAATTGATTACTAAATCAACATTAGAAGGCTAACTTATTAATGTTTAAAGAAGAAATGACAATAATATTCATGATAGAAATAGTGAAATTAATGGGCATTCGAGTAATTAGTTCGAGAATATTATGAAATTGAAAAACATCTTAGTGAAATAGTGTATAAAAGGTAGCTTTAAAAACCTTTATATATTATACATCATTTAGGGCAATACTTGTTTCCACATAGAGTATCCATGTTGTCAATCAGTACATGTTAATAGATCATAATACTATAATATATATTTGCATCCACCATAAGTTTATTATTGAATATTCCGTGGGTACTTCCTAGCAGACTATTGAATTAAATAGTACGAATATACTACGTTGAATATAATAAGCCTAGCGGTGTTATGTATGTTAAGCCTATAGCTAGGCTAGCATTGTTCGTTCTGAACCTGCCATGAGAAAACTTTACTAATATTTAGTAAAAAGTAAGAGAAGCCCAAGGCTCTTCCCGTAGTTCTCAAAAGTCTGGTCCTCAATTAAATTAAATTAACTAAAAGGGTAATGGCTTGGCCATTTATAAAATAAAATTATGATGCTGAAACCACAAAATATTGAGTTGGTCAAGTTAAATTTTAATCGAATATTGAGTTGATTAAAAATTAAAAAAAAGTTATTATAAAAAACTTTTTAATCGCCTGAAGGTCAGGGATATGTTTGAGCTTGAAGAGAGAACTGCAAGCGTCGGCCCCAATAAGGTTTGGCTTATTTTTCGACCTCCTTTGTCTTGCTTTAATATTTATTTTACATTTGTACAATCATGAATGCATAGTTTTAGCAGGTATTGGAGTTGTTGCGGGCTTCTTTGGTGTCAAAAATACCATTAAACGACGTTTTCTCTCTAACATTGTTTGGTCAATAGTAGTCCGCAAGTCTACAGTTCACTTTTGAATTTTTTTCTTTAAATATTTTGTGCATGTTATAAAAACCTTGAAGTAACGTTGAGAATGGGTATGTTATGTTGTCGACCGTGTTTGCATTGCCTACTTTGGCGATTGCACAATATGACATGAAATGCGACTTGAACTGTTGGATGTTTTCGAAGTTTAAATGTTTTGAATGAAATAAATTAAAAAGGTTCTTCGATCCAAAATCTTAATCGGTGAACTACGAAATTATTTAAATGTAATTAATAGAAACAAAATACAAAATACATAGCGCAAGAGAGAAAAAAAATGTACCTGTGATGTTACTTTTCTTCGTAGCGATAGAATCCTATTCGCCTGACGCTGTGTGCTGCTCCTGCAAAAACTTAAGATTTCAGAGATGCGGAGAGAAGAGTTCGAGGAGAGAAGCAAATAATATTAGAAATTTCGAAGAGATGCGCTGTGTGCTACTCCTGCAAAAACTTAAGGTTTCAGAGATGCGGAGAGAAGAGTTCGAGGAGAGAAGCAAATAATATTAGAAAGTTTGGGCACCATTTTAGTTTAAATATTTTTTAAATATTTTAAATCCACCGTAACCCTTAATGTCGGCGAACAATTTTCTTACAAATTTTTTAATAAAATATTAATATTGTTTATGGCGTGGTTGACCTTCCTAGCTGCCATTGTAGGACGCCTATCGACGTAATTAAGATACAATATACAATATCCAAGCATTAATATGCATATATAATGGATATAACCCGAAATCATGGATAAATGTGGAGAAGGACAAAATTGTTATTATATAAATATAAAATTTTAAAAATTTAGTTTGGTTTTGTTTAATCTTATAATAGTTTGGTTATTTTTATGGAAGTGACCCTCGATAAAAATCACATTTATAATCTATTAAAAAAATAATTTGGTTATTTTTAGTTTATTATTAAAAAATTATGTATTAATATTAACTATATGAATGATTTGAATTTTATTTTTTAAAACATTTTATTTAAATTGATATTTAAATTAATTTTTTAATTTTATTTTATTTAAAATATTCATAAATATATTATGATTGTGATTGATACTAGAAATTAAGGATTTATTTATTTATTTATTTTTTCACATATTATGGTTTGAACCTTGAACATCATAAATAAAAGCTAAAGCCCTACCATTATGTTGTTCTAAAAGGAGACATAAATTAAGGATTTAATCTTATGGGTGAATTTTAACATTTAACTTATGGATTTGGAACAATAAATGTGGAGAGTGAAGAGTTTTATATTACAAAACAAGGTTCTAATTCTATAAATGAACCTTAGAAATTTGTGATGTGTAAAATAATTTCCAAACAATTTATGAGTGAAACTTACCATTTCAATAAACAAAAATATAAAATAAGGTTTCAATTTTATAAACGAATATTAATTATTTATGAGATCTAGAATAATTACCTAACAATTTTATAAATAAATCTTATCATTTTAATCAAATAATATAAATTAAAAACATAAACTTTCAATATAAAAACTATAAGTAAATCTTACTAATTAATATATATAATTTTTAATTATTTTATTAATACATAACAATATAATATAAATATAATCCATTTCAATAGAATATAATTAATTAATTTAATTTTTTAAATAAATAATAATTTTTATTTAATTAATAAAATGATTGAAAACCTTAACCTAAAACATTTTTCTCACGGTCAAAAAAAATTGGTCCCCTTTTCTAAAAAAATCGAAATCAATGTAGGGATTTGGGATTTAAAAAGATTAATGAGACTAATGTGCAGAAAAAGAAAATCTAAAAAATCGAATTCAATGTAGGGATTTGGGATTTAAAAAGATTAATGAGACTAATGTGCATAAAAAGAAAATCAACTTTTGAAACCAAAGGTGAGAGTAGTTGTTCACGTTATTGATTTCATTTTATTTATTGGATTAGGGTTTATAATAAGGTATTTAAGTTGGTTTCAGTGTAATGTTTTAAAGGGTTTATTGGATTAGGGTTTATAATAAGGTATTTAAGTTGGTTTTAGTGTAATGTTTTAGAGGGTTTATTGGATTAGGGTTCATAATGGGGCATCCAAGTTCGTTCTAGTGTAATACCTGAGAGAGGTTGACTTTGATTTACCCAATGACATAGGGTTTGCCATTCCACTATAATGGTTTAGAGAGTCGTGATTGACTTTGATTTATCCAATGATTTAGGGTTTACAATGACAATGTCTATTTTAAAAATGACTTAAAGTTTATAATGAAGACATTTTGAAAGTGCCCTAAAGTTTACAATGGTTACTTTTCATTAGCTTAAAGTTTACAATGACTACTTTTCATTTTCAATTGAACTGGTATTATATCACTCAGTTCTCTTCAGCCTTGAATGTTGAGAGTAATCCTTGATCCACAGATCTTGTATATTATATATCATTGTGTTGGTATTATATCACTCAGTTCTCTTCAGCCTTGAATGTTGGGAGTAATCCTTGATCTGCAGATCTTGTATATTATATATCATTGTGTTTACTGTTTTATTTTCTCTGAAACTATATTAAATACTCCCGTTATTTTGTATATCTTACTTTACAATCCTATTAACCTCCGTATCCAATCTACCTTACTTTATATCAAAGTGTTATATTTTTTTGTGCGCTTTAAAAGAGTTGGTTTATAACCTCAAGGGAAAAAATTGTTTGATTTAGCTTTTTATCCGACTAGAGACATTTCCTTTCACGTCCTCAATAATTTTAATATAGTAAAAAAGGATAGGAGAGTAAAAAAGGCAAAGAGAAAATTTAAAACGGTAGGTATAAAAAGGTCGTGGTAGAGTGGAGTACAGGCAGGCCGCCTCTCGCCTTTCATTATTGTTAGCTGTCCTTGCAGACTTTTGGGTTAGGCTTCCCAGGAAAGGAAGGGCCTTTTATGATTGCATCCATCAACCACTCCCCCTTGATCGGGTGTTTTGTTTAACTTTTCTACTTAAACAATCATCTCACGCGTATTATTATTATTATTAGTTGGACATTTGTGTTTGTAACTTCTTGTTTAAGATTTATGCTTTCGTAAGTTCATTTTTTACTTTTATAAAATTTATTATTATTAGTTGGACATTTGTGTTTGTAACTTCTTGTTTAAGATTTATGCTTGTATAAGTTCATTTTTTACTTTTACAAAATTTAGTTATTGTATTAATTTTTTAAAAAGTGGTTACATTTACATTATTTTTAGTAATTGTTAAGTGTATGGTGTAAATTATAAGGGCTGCTCCTAATAAATTTATACCACCTCGTTATTGTTTATCTAGCATGAGGGGATCATCAATCGCTTCGGATTTATATTGTCGTCGGTTTGATGTGCACTCAGAGGATTCAGATCAAATTATTACCTTTGTAATAGACATACCTTAAAGTTTGAACTTAAGTCGAGACATGATGAGGATCACTGGTTGCTTGGGATTTATACCGTCATCGACGCGAGATATGATGGGGATCACCGATCACTTAGGATTTATATTGTCATCGACCTAACGTGCACCCAGAGGGTTCAGAGTAGACTACTACCTTTGTAATAGACATGCCCCAAAGTTTGAACCTAAATCTCTTCTTAATAAATGTTTGACCAAACAAACAATAAACAATCCACTAACCTTAACAATCCACCTAACCTTTAAAAACTCAAATTAGCTATCATTGCTAACCAAAATAAAATGTAAAGGCAACCATCTTTGTCTTACTCTCTTGACATCTTATCACCAAGGGGAGGTGTATAGAGCTCTTGATTGCCCCCTTAATTTTTTTTTTTCAAATAATTCTTTAGACAATCTCTTTGTTCTTATCAATCTACCTTGAGTCAAATTATTGTGTTAGAGGTTGATCATTTTGCTAAGGTGTTTTCACTCAAGCTAGCTAATTAGATATAACAATTTCAAGGCCATGTTGCTCCCTGATCCAGTACATGGGCATAATACTTGATAATAGGTTTGTGTAATAAATTTAGAATAGTTTTTGAAGAATAATTACAGATAAAATATATTTTAAAAGATAATATAATCTAGTTGTAAAGAGAATTTTAGTTAAAAAATATTTTTTTCATGTAACATAATTTTGAAATTATTTATAAATTATTTATTTAGAGTATGTTTTTTATAAATTATTATTATGATTGTTTCTTAAATAAAATTTTGGTTTTCATTTGAACAACACCTTATTCGAATATATTAGGACCTCATCCTAACATTAATTTTGTAATCCTCATATGATTATATAACGATCCCTTCCAACGTGAGGACCCTTTTATAATGTTATTTTGTAATACTTTGTAATGATATGTGTCAAGTGAGACACCTAGACAAGTGGGACTATTTTATGTAGCTATTATCAAGAATGTAAATGATCTTTGGTAGAAGATTTTAGCTTAAGTGGTGTTTTGCATGTAAGCCAACTCTTGAGCATTAGGTTAGGGTTGCATGATGTGTATCTTTAAAAAAAAGGGCCCATGAACGAATGTATCTTTTTGCAAATTAATGAAAGTATTAATGGAAGTTACCCCTTGAAGAGGCTTATGATTCTGTGTTGTTTTGTGAGATTGTTATAATTCTACATTTACATTTTGTATTGCAATATATTGTTCTTTCATGAAATTTTGTTTTATTTGCAATATTTATGTGAATGAGATTATTTTTATTAGAAGTTTCCTAACATGTGGTATAAGAGCACTTTTCGGGGTTAAGTTCCATTGCGACTGCGATAGTTCTTGCCCTCCCATTTCGACTGTTAGATATAAATTTCTCATGTTTTCCATTTTTTGCTTGTTTCCTTATAAAGAAAAAAACATTTTTTTTTACATTAGTTTGTTAGGTTAGAAACCCTATGCTGAGGGTTTTAAAATATCACGAAGGAGCTGTCATTATTGGCTAAGTTAGATTACCCATAAAACATATAGTAAAGTGAGAGGCAATCAAGCTCTAACAAGCCTCAAATAACACTCGTCTATGGAATTGAGCTCCAATGTATCTTTGGGTATATCGAAAGATCCCCTAGGATTAAAAAAAACCTTTAGCCCTAGGATGATTTATGACCTTGTATTATCCATAGTGCACTGAACATAACATCCGAAAAGATCACCCTCTCACACTAGTAGAGAGGTAGGTAGTGTGCTCATGGGTATGAGTGGATGCCTCCTTGAGTAGTGGCCTAAAATATTGGTCTGAACACTATTGTTCGTCACTACGGTATAGTAGAGGGCCTATGGGTAGTACATACACCTTGGCTTAGAATACCCTGTTCTAATGAATATTAAACCTAAAAAAAAATCTTATTTTGTTAAATGTTAAACCTGCAACCACAAATCCTACCACAAAATTTAAGCATATGGAGAAGACTTTTCTATCCCAAAATTTATACATAAAATAAATAAAATAAGTTGGAGAGGAACATAATAGTTATAGTCAGTAATAGGTAGGACAAAGTTTACCATTGTTAGTAATAGTCAGGTATAAGTTCAGTCAGAGTTAGTAACAGTTAGGATAAAGTTGTCAGTTGCTAGTGTTAGTAATAGTTTCTTATGAAATTCAAAATTTATACCAAACAAAGAGTTGTTAGTGACAAATTTAGATAAGATAGTCATCAAAATAGTAATTCACAGTGTTAGTGACATAACAATGTCAGAACAAATAGTTAAAATCTCATAAGGGGTTGTCTCATAAGAAATCAAATTTTTAGTGAACCAAGCTTCCAAGAGAAAAATTGAAAACACTCCCCCTGTAAAGGTTTGGGGTGCCCAAAACCAATGTTGTGATATATAACCCATTACAATCGTTTTTTCGAGCTAATTAGTTTAGTATATAACCTCCATACACTTTTTTCGATGTGTCAAAAAACATCATTTTGGGACCTAGCCTATTACGATTGTATTTTTGAGCTGATCATTTTGATATTTAACACCCATACACTTTTTTTGACTTACTAAAAATAGTAACTCCTAGAACAATACTTCTATTTTTAGTAAGTCAATAGAAGTGGTTCAAATCATACCAAAATGGCTAGCAAAACTAGAGGACACCAAAAGGAGATAGAACAAAATATTTTTTTGGAGCAAATGCATACAATCGTTAATTCCCTTCTTAGTGAATTTAAAATAATGAGGGAAGAAGTAACACTTTTGAGAGGTGAACACATAATATCCAAATCTAATATGGAAGAAATTTTTTTAGAGGTTGAGGAGAAACTTAGGGATAGCCCAAAGGTGTTTGAGCATCGTAACAGTGACCAACCAGGTGGCAGTACCACCAATAAAGAGAAAGTAATTCATAAGAAGGAAGACTATCATTCTATTTTTGACACAAATGCTCCATTTAGGATTCCTCAATTAGACTTTCCTAAGTTAAACGAAAATAATGCTGATGGGTGGTTATGTCGAGCATATCACTTCTTCAAACTTCATGTCCCTAAATATTTGTGTGTCACTATGGTATCTTTCAACTTTGAATTTGAAGCCTTACAATGGTATCAGTGGTTACAAAACACAACTCTTGACCCTTATTGGGAAGATTTTGAGTCACAATTAGTCACTCATTTTGGCCCTAGTGAGTATGAGGACTTTATAAGAGCATTAACCAAATTGAAACCTCTACGGTTCGAGACTTTAAGACCCAATATGAGAAATTGGCTAATAGGACCAAGGGGTTGAATGAAGGATTTTTTCAATGTTGTTTTATCAATGGCTTGAAAGATGATATCAAGGATGAGGTTAAGATGTTCAAACACAATCTATGATGCAAGTGATAGGATTGACACAATTGGTCAAAGAATTTTTTTTTGGCTCAAAGGAGGCCACCTAAATTTCCACAGGTCAAACCCATATTTCCTTCCAAGTTCACACCCAATACTAGCAATAAATATACCCCCTACAAGCACTTGACTAAAAAAGAGATGGATGCCTGACATGCACAAGGCTTATGTTATAATTGTGATGAAAAATATTTATCAAGGCATAACTGCATTAAAAAATTTTGTTGTATGTAGAGAAGTCAGTAAGAAGTGAACAAATTGATGATGAAGCAAAACCATCAGAGGAACCACTTCAAGATGAGGGTGAAACACAAGAACAACCACATCCAAAAAATGTGTCTATGCTCTTGTAGGAATTACTACCCCTCAGACGACAAAAGTAGTAGTTATTTTTCAAAGGAAAACATCTTACAATTCTCATTGATTTAGGTAGTATGCACAACTTTATTGATCCCCAAGTGTTGGAAATGTGTTAAATATTTTCCATATTATTATGGTCGAGTTTTAGGTTAGTATATTTGAACCCGTGGATTAATATATTTGGGTTAATATATTTGAACCCATTGATAAATATATTTGGGCTAATATATTTGAGCCCATGGATTAATAAATTTGGTTTAATATATTTGAACCCATATTTTAATATATTTGGGTTAATATAATTGAACCTGGGTTTATGGCTATGGTATTGTAAAACCCTTTCTTGTGTTGTTGGTATATAAAACAACACTTGCATGAGGGTTTGGGTATGGTGAATTTTTGGACACCCTCCAATGGGGTGGGAACACAATATGCAAGAAATGTAATCACAAGAAGTAGAGCAAGGGGGGAAGAAACTAAAGGATATTATTGTATTAGATATGGTGAATTTTATACAATGAGATATTCTTGCTAGGTTTTTTCCCAAAAGGGTTTCCCGGGATAAATTATTATGTAATGTGTTCTTTGTTTTTATTTTGATTATGAAATTACTATTTTTTTGGAATTTGTTTATCGGGGTATATTTCTCTTCATTTGGTATCAGAGCTAGGTTGTTGCTTGGTTCAAAGAGAAAGGGTTTCAACCCTAGGATAAATCAATTATTGAGTGGAAGTAGTGTGTGGAAGAATCTGGGTGAAGAAAAATAATAGGAAGCAAAATGGTAGAGCTGGTGAGCTCCAATAGTGGTAGATCCAGTGAGCTATGACAATGGTAGATCTGGTGAGCTTTGGTAATGGTAGATCCAGTGAGCTCCGATAGTGGTAGATTCAATGAGCTTTGATAGCAGTAGATTCAGTGAGCTTCGATAATGGTAGATCTGGTGATCTTCGATAGTGGTAGATCTAGTGAGCTTCGATAGTGGTAGATCCGTTGAGCTTCGATAGTGGTGGAGCTAGTGATCTCTAGCAGTGGTAGATCTAGTGAGATTCGATAGAGACAGATCCAGTGAGCTCCAACAATAATAGATCCAGTGAGCTCCAACAAAAATAGATCCAGTGAGCTCTGGTAGTAGGATACTAAGTGGTATCAAAGCAACAATTTGGAAAAAGGAGATTTTTTTTGTGGAATTATAGAATTAGGGCAGATTTTTTGAAAAAATATCTCATCTTTTAGGAGTCATATCTTTGCAAATGAGCTCCGATAGTGGTAGATCCGGTGAGCTTCGACAGCGGTAGATCTGGTGAGCTTTGGCAGCGGTAGATCTGGTGAGCTTTGATAGTGGTAGATCTAATGAGCTTCGGCAATAGTGGAGCTAGTGAGCTCCGACAATGGTAGATCCAGTGAGCTTTGACAGTGGCAGATCCGGTGAGCTCTGGTAGTAGGATACCAAGTGGTATCAAAGCAACGATTTTGGAAAAGTGAGGATTTTTTTTGTAGAATTGTAAAATTAGGGTAGATTTTTTTGGAAAAAAATCTCATCTTTTAGGAGCCATATCTTTGCAAAATTTTATCCGATTTAGGTAATTCTTGGATCAGTTTGTGCGAAATTTGAAGTGTTTTAAAATGAGTGGTCGTATGAAGGAATCCGAGTAGTATTGAGGGAGATACAACCTTTTGAAGTCAACCGTCTAGAACAATGGCAGTAACAAATTTTCAAATCATAAAGTTTTTAGAAGATGAAATTTGTTTGTTTGCGTAAGCAAGTCAATTGCAATTTATTTTGTTTGGAAGATAAATTGTAGATCTAGTTATCTATGTGGGATTTTAGCTTCAGATCTGGTGAGCTTCGACAGCGGTAGAGCTGGTGAGCTTCGACAACGGTAGAGCTGGTGAGCTTCGACAGTGGTTGATCTTGTGATCTTTAACAATAGTAGATTTTGTGGCAGTTTTTGGACCCTATGGAAAGTATTCAACAAGTGGGAGAATGTTGGAAATATGTTGAATATTTTCCATGTTATTATGGTCGAGTTTTGGGTTAATATATTTGAACCCATGGATTAATATATTTGGATTAATATATTTGAACCCATGGATTAATATATTTAGGTTAATATATTTGAACCCATGGATAAATATATTTGGGTTAATATATTTGAATCCATTTTTAATATATTTGGGTTAATATATTTGAACCTATGTTTTAATATATTTGAACCCGGGTTTTATGGCCATGGTATTGTAAAACCCTTTCTTGTGTTGTTGGTATATAAAACAACACTTGCATGAGGGTTTGAGGGGGTGAAGGTCCGAACACCCCTCAAGGGGGGAACACAATATACAAGAAATGTAATCGCAAGTAGTAGATAAACTAAAGGATATTATTGTATTGGAGGCGGTCAAGTTTATACAATAAGGAGATATTCTTGCTGGGTTTTTCCCCAAAAGGATTTCCCAGGATAAATTCTTGTGTAATATGTCCATGCTCTTGTAGGAATTACTACCCCTCAGACGATGAAAGTAGTAGTTTTTTTAAAGGATAATGTCTTACTTCTCATTGATTTAAGTAGTATGCACAACTTTATTGATCCCCGAGCTGCTAAGCAAGCTAATTGTTACATACATGCTTGCAAATCCTTTGAGGTTATGGTGGCAAATGGTAGAACATTACCTTGTAAAGGAAAATGCCACAATATTAAGTTGAATATAGGAGATTATGAACTCAAAATGGATATGTTTGCTCTTCAACTAGGAGGATGTGATGTTATGCTAGGAGCTCAATGGTTAAGTACTTTGGAAACCATAACCTGAAGCATTTCAGAGTTATGGATGCAATTTTCACAGAATGGTACGTTCTACACTCTGTTGTTAACAAACAAGATCTCCCTAGATTATAAATTCAAACCATATAGAGAAGTTGTTAAAAATATATTCCCAAGGGGTAGTCGCTCAAATATTTACAATTCAACTGCCAACTTTAGCAAAGGATAAATTCCAAGAAAATTTGCAACTCATTTTGACTAAGCATGATGCAATTTTTGTAGAACCAACATAATTATCAACCTGACATTCCCATGATCATGCAATGCCATTGGTACTTGGTAGTGTGCCGCCTACCATTAGACCTTACTAGTACTCCTATGCACTTAAGTCAAAAATTAAGAAATTAGTACAATAATTGTTACAAGCAAGAGTCATGCGGTCTAGTAACAATCCTTATTCTTCTCCAGTCCTATTGGTTCAAAAGAAGGGTGGGTCCTAGAAGTTGTGTATAGATTTTTGTGAGCTTAGTAAGCTCATCAATAAGAATAAATTTCCTATCCCAGTGGTAGATGAATTGTTGGATGAGTTGCATGGTGCTATGTTTTTATTGAAGTTAAATCTTCGCTCGGGTTACCATCAAATATGAATCAAGGAGGAGGATATATAAAAAAAGACAAGGAGGACATTGTGGTTGATGCCCTCTCTTGATAATTTGAGTATAAGAGTATGCTATGTGCTATCTCTTCACCCATACCTCAATGGATTAATTCTCTCAAAAAGGACATGCTCAAGGACTCTAGATTGCAAATTTTGATTGCCACACTTCAAATAGAGCCTACCTCATACCCATGATACACTTGGGATGGCCAATATTTGAGATATCTTCAACTTCTTGTTATTTTCCAAACTTCTTAACTATAGGAACTCATCTTGAGTGAAATGCATGCTTCACCAACTACAAGCCATTTTGATTTCCTCAAGATTTATAAAAGGATTAAGCATACTTTATTTTGGAAGGGAATGAAGAAGGACATTCAAAATTTTATGGGAGAGTGTGACACATGCCAATGAATGAAAGGAGAAATGGTGCATTTCCTTGGAACTCTTCAGCCCTTGTCCATTCCAAAATAAGTATGGATATATATTTCCATGGATTTTATTGAAGGGTTACCTAAGTTAGGAGGTAAATTAGTTATTTTTGTGGTAGTGGATCGTCTCATAAACTATGCTCATTTTTGTTCCCTCTCCCATCCCTACACAACATCAATAGTAGCCCAAATCTTTCTCGATTCTATTTTTTTCCTTCATGGCATGCCCACATCCATTGTGTTTGATCGAGACCCTACCTTAAGTAGTCATTTTTGGCAAGAACCATTTAAGTTGTAGGGGAATCATCTCAAAATGAGTTTAGCCTATTATCTGTAAAAGTATGCTCAAACAAAGATTATAAAAAAATGTTTGGAGACCTAACTTTATTGATTTACCTTTGATCATCCTACACATTGGTAGAAGTGGCTTTCCTTGATCGAATGGTGGTATAACACTTCATATCACATTGTTACCAAGGTTATCCTTTTGGATCAGTTTATGGTCGGCTTCCATCAACACCCTCCTACATTCCAAGAAGCTCCAAGGTCCATGCTATTGAAACTACACTCAACCAATATGTCATAGTCCTTTGTCAACTAAATATGAATATGGAATTGACCCAAAATCATATGTGCCAACAAGTTGATCAACATTATTTTGAGTGTAATTTTGAAGGAGGAGATATGTTTTTCTCCATTTGAAGCCATATAAATAGTCCTCACTCTTGCTTCGCAAGTGCCAAAAACTAGCTGCTAAATACTATGGCCCCTATCAGGTCTTACAATGAATTGATGTAATGACCTACAAATTGGTCCTCCTGTCTACAACAAAGCTCTATCATGTATTTCATGTCTCCTCTCTCAAGAAGGTTGCGAGAAATTAGGTACATGTTCAATCTATTTTTCTAGAACTAAATGAAGAAGGTTTTATCTTGGTCGAGTCGAAACAACTGTTGGACCGTAGATCATGCACTCTTCGAAATTATATCATCGTTGAGGTTCTTGTTCAATGGTATGGACTAAAACTAGAATATTTTTCTTGGAAGTCTCTCTAGCAACTACAACACCGGTTTACTCATCTACAATTTTAAGGACAAAGCTTTTTGAAGAAGGGCATGTTAGGACCCCATCCTAATACTATTTTTGTAATTCTCATATTATTATGTAATGATCCCCTTCCAGCATGGGGATCCATTTATAATGCTATTTTGTAATACTTTGTAATGGTATGTGGTAGGTGAGGCACATGGACAAGTGGATCCATTTCATGTAATTGTTATCAAGAATGTAAATGATGTTTGATAGAAGATTTTAGCTCGAGTGGCACTTTATATGTAAGATAACTCTTAAGCATTAGGTTAGGGTTGCATGAAGTGTATCTTTAAACGACAAGGACCCATGAAAAAATGTATCTTTTTGTAAATTAATGGAAGTATTAAAGGAGGTTTCCCCCTCGAAGAGGCTTGCAATTTTGTGTTGTTTTGTGAGATCATTATAATTTTGCATTTACATTTTATATTGCAATATACTGTTATTTCATAAAATTTTGTTTTATTTGCAATATTTATGTTAATGGGTTTATTTTTATTAGAAGGTTCCTAATAGAATGATAGTCTATTTAAACATTAATGACTTGAATGACAAGTTGAACAACTAGCAATTGTAAATACAACTAATTGAACTATAGTTCCCTCGACTAAATGGAAGTTCTTATTTGGACAAAATTACACCCAAACAACAATATTCCTCCATTTGAATGGCACTTCGCTCCTTAGTTTGAACCATGACCAAAGTCTTCACTTGAATGATTATTTTCTCTTGAATAATGCTTTTATTTGAATGGTGCTAGCACTTCTTCTTGAATGGCCCTCATACTCTTGCTTGAATGACCACTCATTCACCATTTGAATGGTAATAAATTCTTCATTTTATGAATAACACCTTACTCATAATTTTAATGACATGGTAATGAATCTTCTAATTGAATGATGCTTGCATTTACACTCTAATGACAAAAGATTCAAACGATACACTATCGAATGATGTTCATATCCTCTTAAACAATGATGTTGATTTAACTATGGTCGCTAGAACTTGAACGATATTCAGTAAGTGATTGAACGATAATTTATTTCTTCATGTGAACATTGATGAGTCTTTTCTTAGCAGTATTATACTTTTTATTCGTTCAAACAACACTCTTGACTTAATAAATAAATAATCACATGTTCTTCATTTGTATAATTTTTTGTGTTAATATTCTTATCTTAACTGGTCGATACTCCCATTCGCATGATAATGTTATCCTACTTAAAAGACAACCTACTCAAGTTACGACCATGCTCTGGCTGCTCCTGCAAACTTGTAAACTTGCATACACATAAATCAATGAATTCTACAACATACACATCCAATAACACAACACATCCATATTATGCACAGGAAAATAGACTAAAAGTAGAATATGAATTTGTATTGCATTTAAAACTCATTATCTACAATCAACAATGTAATATTTCATTTTTGATTCAAACAATATTTCTAGCACACCCATAACTCCATGTAGATATTCTCTATATCTCCTCTTTTTTACCATCTCCTCCCTTCCCTTCTCCTTCTATTCCTACAAATTCCTCTTCCTCTTCTTGTTGATTTCTCTTCCCTTCGTCTTCTATTCTTCACCTTGCAAGAAAAGGGTCTTTTATACATGCTACTAATAGTTACGAATGAGTGGTAGTTATAATTATTTGGATGCTCTCGCATCATACTCATGGAGTAAGAGAAAATGTTTCATAAGCTCTAACTCATGAACATGAATTGCTCTTCCAAGCTATTGTTGTGTTAGCTTGGATTTATTCACAAGACTATCTTTTTTGTCTTATCCTTGCCTTTCTTTGAGTACAAAGCCTCATATTATATAGTACACTCAATAGTTTTTGCATTTTATCCCATTCCATCATAGCCATCCAAACACAATCAACATATATATTGTTGACTACTTTCTCTTAGGTCCAATGCCTTCTATTGGAATGATTATATCCTCCAATAAAACTCACAAGTATGTAGGTTCCAACATCTAGTTGTCACATACCCAGATCTTCTACACTAACTACAACAACCCTTCCTAGGACCTTCATCTTCTGTACTGATCTCTCTTCTCACAAATTTAGTCTCACAAATTTCTACTTGACTTATAAACCCTAGGCCTTTATTCTTTGGCTTTGTTTATGATATTATGGACATTTTCATACCTTACCCATATCTTCCCAATCCTTTACCATTATATCCTATTCTTCTCATTAACTTGGAGCCAATACCTTTGGTGTACCTTTCAAAGCACCCACTCTCTTCATCACCACTATGCTCTTCAATAATATAGTTTGTCATAGCCATCAATGAATTAATGAGGTTCATCTTCCTCTGTTGTCTCTTTATATTTTCTCTTTCTCTTTCTCTACAAAAGTGGGAATCATTGCACTATTATCTTCATCGTCACTACTACTGGTGACCTAGGACAACTGACTCTTTCCCATGCTTGTTTATACCTTTTCTTTCACTTATTTTACAACTCCTCTCAACATTATACTTTCTCCATTCAACTTTGTCTCACAACCTTGTAAAATACGAACGAACAATATTTCATTCATGGAGCAGCATTTAAATAATACATTTGCAGCTTAAAATAAACCCGACGGTTGTGGAACCACCCGAGGTAAAAATAGGGATTGTTATAGAAAATAACAATACGCCTAAAATGAAAACTAAATAATGAAATAAAATAAGATATCACTAAGATATGCTAACATCCCCCCTTATTACATTATTTATGTAATTGAAGAACTACTAATATCCCCCCTGATTACATCAGTTGGTAATACAAAGAGAGCTACGAAACAATTCAAATTTGACACGTGCAAGTGCCTTAGTGAAAATGTCTGCAACTTGAGCATTGGTGGGAATGTCGTTGAAGCTGAATTCGGTGCCTTGGAACTTCGTCTCGAATGAAGTGACATTGTGTGTCAATGTGCTTGGTTCTTTCATGATGTACTTGGATTCTTGACAAGATTCAAAACACCCATGTTGTCGTAGAACAAGTGTATTGGAGATTTTTATGGAAGACCCATACTTGTGAGGATGCGACGCAACCATATCACTTCACACACAACTTCACGTGCAGCACGATATTCTGCCTCTGTTGATGAAATAGCAACCACTTGTTGCTTCTTGTTGTGCCAAGAGACAGGACCAGATCCAAGATGAAACAAATATCCTGAAGTTGATTTACGGTCATCATATGATCCGGCATAGTCGAAGTCCATGTATCCCTGTAAGAAGAATTTGTTGTTCCTCTTATATTCTAGGCCATATTCCATTGTGCCACGGACATAGTGAAGAACGCGCTTTGCTGCTTTCCAGTGTGTAGTCTTAGGCTCCTGCATGAACCTCGAAAGATAGTTGACAACAAATACGATATCTGGCCTAGTGTTGGTCAGATATATGAGACTCCCAATCAATTGGTGATAGAGAGTACCATCTACCTGAGGTGAATCATCATATCGCGATAACCGAATTCCTCGTTTCCATCGGAGTAGACATTGGCTTGCAATCGGTCATGCGATATTTTTCCAATAGGGTCTTGGCATATTTTTTCCGAGACACTTTGATGGAGTGCTCCTTCCGGGCTGACTTCCGGACCAAGAAAATAATGGAGAAGTCCGAGATCCGACATCTCAAAATATTGACACAAGTCTCTTTTGACAAGTAGAAATCATTGTTTCTGAACTCCCCGTAATGAGCGGATCATCAACATAGAGTACAAGCAACACTATTTCAGAACCCTATTTCTTAAAATAGAGGTTTGCATCCGATGGACATCTCTTAAAACCATGCTTGCAAAAGGTGATGATCCATTTTTATATACCAAGCCCGAGGGGCTTGTTTCAAACCATATAAGGATTTTACCAATCTGCAAACTTTTTGCTGTTGGCCTTCCACTTCAAATCCTTTCGATTGAGTCATGTAGACTTCTTCTTGGAGATCACCATTTAGAAAAGCACTCTTGACATCCATTTGGTGTACTTTCCACCCATATTGCACTGCCATAGCACAAAGAACTCGAATGGTTGTCATCCGAGTAGTAGGTGCAAAAGTTTCCTCATAGTCAATGCCTTCTCTTTGAGCATAGCCCTTTGCAACAAGTCGGGCCTTATGCTTATCTATTGTACCATCTGCCTTATACTTCACTTTATACACCCATTTGCAGCCTATGGGCTTCTTTTCGTATGGCAGATCGACAAGCTTCCAAGTTTTGTTTTTCATCAAAGACTTATACTCTACATCCATAGCAGCCTTCCACTGAGGCTCACCAAGAGCAACTTGCACTGATGCGGGTTCAAGATCGTCTATGGAAGACATAAATACCCTGTCACTATCAATATCCATATCTTCTGTATCTCTCTCTGGATCTATAGAAAGTTCCTCAAAAGATTGACACAACTCATCAACCCCAGTATTCTCTGTTGTAGCTTTCTCCTGTCGAGCCATGTTGCGAGTACGAGGCCTATCCAATGTCAAATCTGGTGGAGTGGATAGCTTAGAGTCTTTGATTGTATTTGTATACCACTTTGGATTCTTCTTCTGAGGTGTTGAAGAAGATGAAGATGGACCTCCAACTTTTGAGGAAGGAGATTTATCAACTTTAGGTTCCACAAGGTCTAGGTATACATCTGATGTGGGTTCTGATGTGAAAGCCTCATCAAAAACTACATCTCTATTGATGTGTATCTTCTTGGTTAAGGGATCAATCAAACGATAACCCTTAGAGTGCTCATCATACCCAAGAAGAATACACTTGAATGTCTTCTCATCTAGCTTCTTCCTTTTCTCTTTTGGTATGTGCATGAAAGCTTTACATCCAAAAATGCATAGATGAGAAATGGAGGGTTTCCTACCACTCCATGCTTCCTGTGGAGTCATTCCTTGTAGAGCCTTTGTGGGTGCCCTATTCAACAGATATACTGTTGTGGTGACAACTTCTGCCCAATATAGTTGCTCAATACTAGCTCCTGTGAGCATGCAATGAACCATTTCCATGATGGAACGATTCCTCCTTTCAACAACTCCATTTTTTTGAGGAGTATATGCAGTAGTTAACTGTCGTGTGATCCCATTTTCTTTCAAGAACTCAGAGAATTCTTTAGAGGTGAACTCCCCCCCTCGATCTGAGCGGAGGGTCTTTATAGAAGTCCCTGACTCCTTTTCAACATATTTCTTGAATTGCTGAAAGAAGCCAAATGCTTCAGATTTCAGTTGAAGAAAGAATACCCACATCTTTCATGAGTAATCATCTACGAATAACTCGAAAATACCTCTTACCCCCATAACCGTTGGGAGTGAAGGGACCGCACGGATCGGTGTGAATCAACTCCGGAGGTTTCTTTGCTCTTGTAGAGCTCCTTTCAAAAGGCACTCTATGCCGCTTTCCTGCCAAGCGATCGAGCAAACTGGTAAAGTGGTAGAAAGGGAAGGAAGACCTTTTGCCATTTCATACTTACTTAACTCAAGTAAGCAACCAGAACTCAAATGTCCATATCTCTTGTGCCATAGGGAAGTTGCCTCCTTTGTAGAGACTGTCATGGCAACATGTGGAGTAGAGATAGCATCTAAGGCAAATAAGCCATGCTTATATGAAGCAATGGCAATGTTCTTACCCCTCCTGGTAATAGAACAACACTTCTTGCCTCCCTCAACACTAAAGTGCACAACCATATCTTTGTCCAGAATCTGTGGATCGACAACAAATTGTTTGCCAATCCTGGAACATAGAGAACTTTGTCAATCTGACACTTGCCATCAGGAAGAGTGACTAAAACAATACCTTCTCCCTGAACCTTGTAGGTTTTATCATCAACAATAGTGACATGTTTGCCCTCTTTGGCCTCAAAAGACTCAAACCACGATTTGTCACCAGTCATGTGCTTACTGGCTCCGTAATCAACATACCAGATAGGATCCCTCTGCTTGGACACTTGTGGTAGTCATGAGAACTTTGTGGGCTCTCTCAGAATCCATGTCAGATTCTTCAACAACAACATTCACTTGTTGTTTGTTCTTTTGTGGTTTGTTTCGGCCTTTCTGTTTTGATTGCTTATTCTTATGCCAACATCTATTTGTATCATGACCTTCTTTGTCATAGATCTTGCAATATCTCTTTTTTTGTTGAGGTTGTTGAGTTTGTTTCCCTTTTGAATCCTTTTGTGAATTCCCTCCCTTCTAAAAATTACCCTTCTTCTGGTTCTGCCCTTTCTTGTTGATGTAGAGTGCAGTGTTAGAAGAATCATCTCACTGTAGTTGGCGTGCCTCCTCCTCTTGAAGCATATTAACCAATTCTACAAAAGTAACTTTTCGTTGCGACACCTGAAGGGAAGTGATCAAAACCCGATAAGAATCAGGTAAAGCTCTCAATACAATTGAGGTAAGGAGCTTATCTTCAATCGGTTCTCCTAAAGAATTCAACTTTGCTTTCAATTCGACACTCTGCAAAGAAAAAATTCAACTGTCTCCCCCTGCTTCATGCTTAGACTCTGTAATTGAGATTGAAGAAATAGAATAGTGGAATCATTCTTTCCCTCATAGATAGTATTAAGGGCATCCCATGCCGCTTTACTATTTGCACAGTCAGCAATATGGGGTTGAACTTCATCAGCCACAACAAGCAAAATGAGCACCTTTGCTTTGCTGTCTAGCTTGTCAAAGTCTCTTTGAGCAATAGATGGAGCTGTAGCACCAGCAGCAGATGAAGGTCTTGTTGTTGCTCCGGATACAACATCCCATAAGTCATCCATGACTAGGATAGCCTTCATCTTGTTTTTCCATGGTGTGTAATTAGGACCTTTCAACAACTGATGAGAATCAGTCATTAATTTTGTAGACATGGTGAAGGTTCCTTATAACACCAATTGGTCCCCCTTTCGATATACCTTTTGCTAGGCCAATATACCGTACAAAATACCCGCCCTTACGTGAGGGAAACTATAGGTATTTAGAAAGATAAAAAAAAATCACCCGCCCTTACGTGAGGGAAACTATAGGTAATTTTTAGAGATCATACGATACGTGGAACTTAAGCAATATCGAAAGGGAATAGTCTTGTTGATGGCACCTACCATAGAAATTCTCGCAATCCTCATGCGTGGGGCGTAACTTCCCCTAAACACTTTGGATTTCAGAACTTTCGTCAGGATTTACGCCTAAACACAAGAACTATTAGGGTAGTGGATGGAGTAAAAAAATGCAAAATGGCAAACTTATCTCTCCCCGATGATTTATAGAGAACAAGCTCAGACGTCGTTTTGGTAGCTATATTAGGCGGCGGATACAATGAGCGCAATCACGACAACTTTACCTGTAAGTGCTGGCTAGAGGTATCACAAATACCGAACATTGTAGTGCAATAAATTGCACGGATGGGTTTTAATTATTTCGGGGACTTAGGAGTGAATTTCATTTTAACTTTTAATGTTATAGTGCAAAAAATGAAATATGCAACATACAACATAAAAGTGCCCACATAAATAACCCACTAGGTGTTGGGCGTAGTCGAAAATGCACCTTTACAATAATGCCAAAATTGCTTTTCAAAAAATTACTCACTTTCCCCTTGTGATTTTTGGAGAAAAAAAAAAATACCCCCGAAAAAATTATTTCTTTAACAAAGCATTTTTTTTTAATAATTATTATATATTTTTAAAGTTAAAAAAAATAATTTTAATTTATATAGTTTAAAAAACTATGAAAATATAAATTAAAATCAAATTTTAATTTATATAGTTTTAAAAACTATAGAAAAATAAATTAAATTTTAATTTAACTAAAAAAAATAATAATAAAAAAAAAACTTTAGAATTTTTTTTTTTTACCTTTTTTTTATTTCTCCAAGGGGGAGTCGGCGGGATTTGAACCCCCGACCTGTAGGCTCCCTGAGCCTTACCGCACAGTCCACCACCAGGTGGACTAGCGGGCTGATCCGAAAGGATCAGGGACCCCCTCCTATTTGAGGAGGGTCCCCAGCCCTTTGCCCGTGTGTGGCCACCTGGTCGCGGCTTCCTCCGTGGTTGGTGGTGGCGGGAGGCCCGCGATGGCATCCGCAGCGTGCGGCTGCAGCAGGCGACCTGCGGCTGGACAGCCCGTGGCTGCAGCGAGCGGCCGACGGCCGGAGCACCCGCGATTGTCGCTGCGCAGTGGCCGCGACAGCTGTTTGTGGTTGTGGTTGCAGCTACCGCGCGTCGCGCGTGCGACGTAGGGGAGGGGAGGGGGGGTACACGACGCGCGTCGCGTGAGAAAATAATTCACGCGATGACGTGCAGGGTGGGTGGAGGGTGGGGTGGGGTACGCGACGCACGTCGTGTGAGAAATAATTCACGCGACGTCGCGGCGGGGGGGTGCGGCCGCGGAAATATTTTTTTATATAGAACACGCGCGGGGGGGCGCTGAGTAGCGTGAAGAAAAAAACATGCACAGGAGGTGCGTAGCGCAGGGGGTCTGCGTTTTTTTTTTTTTTTTAAAACGCGTGATTGTGCAGACAATTTTTTTTAAATATGCGTGCTCAGCAAAAAAACATGCACAGACCAGCGTTGGGAAAAAAAATTTCCCAGACCAGCGCTGGAAAAAAAATGCGCAGACCAGCAAACTTCCGCTTCGTCCCAAAAAAAAATTTTTTCTCCAGCAAGCTTCCGCGTCCTCTCTCTCTCACCCTTCTGGCTCTGATGCCATGTTGAAATGCGAACTATATTTCATTCATGGAGCAACATTTAAATAATACATTTGCAGCTTAAAATAAACCCGGAGGTTGTGGAACCACCCGAGGTAAAAATAGGGATTGTTATAGAAAATAACAATACGCCTAAAATGAAAACTAAATAATGAAATAAAATAAGATATCACTAAGATATGCTAACAAACCTTTCAAGAATTGTTTATCTATATTTAGGCACACTGTAGGACTTTTTGTCCACTTTTTCTCCTTTGTTATTTAATGGTCTTAATATGTACCACTTACCATATTTCTCAATAGTGTAGGTGTTCACTCTCCTATCATGCACTACCTTTCTATCAAGCTACCATGTACGTCCCTATAAGACATGACAAACATCCATAGGCATAACATCACATACTATCTTGTCTTTATAAGAACCAATTTGAAAGTCTATCATACATTGTCCTTTACCAGAATTTGATGTCCCTTCTATAACCATGAGACTTCGTACAAATTTAGATGTTCAACCATCTTCAATCCAAGATTTTTTACCATCTCCATAGACACTAGATTATCCATGCTCTCACTCTCCATGATGACTTTGCAACACTTGCCATCTAATTTACATATGGTTTTAAAAATACTTATTTGCATCGGTTCATGCTCCTCTTTGGCTAATTTCAACAACACCTTTCTCATTATGAGAGATTTTTCTTGTTTCAATTCCTCAATGCTTTTTAATGAGGCAACATTTCCTTCATTTGCTTGTGCAATGTGGTTTCAGATTTATTTTCCTTTACCATCGTCCTGATATACTATTGGATATTCAAAGACCTGATGACCAACTTCTCCACATATAAAACAATTACTAGGGAATCCTCTATCCCTTCCTATACCATAACCACATCTTCCTCTTGTGAAATCTCCACTTTCTCTAGTATTTTAATTGAAATTACCTTGAGAAGTATGAACTTCTCCTTCTTCTACATGCTTCCCTCTACCACTATTTGATTGTTCTCTTCATTTGGAATTATTTTTGTTGCTTGTGAATCAATTGTTCTTCTGCCTTGAGTGCATATTGATATACCTCTTCAATTGTTCTAATTCGAACCATATCAATTTCATCTTGTATGGACAACATTAGTCCATTAATGTATCTTGCCACCACCTCTTCATCATATTAAATATGACCTACTCTTATGGTCAATTTATAGAATTCTTCTGTATAATATTTTACTTCCAACTCCTTTTTCTTGAGGTTTTGGAGTTTTATAAACAACCCAATTTGATCGTTATTCAGTTAAAAATTTAGACTTCAACTTAGATACAAACTTACCTCAAGTTCGGATTTTATCCTTGCACTTTCACTACCTCTCTATTTGGATATGATCCCACCAAATTGAAGCATATCCCTTCAACCTTGTACATCCAAATTTGACTCGTTTTGGATCCTCTATAAATTCATAGTCGAAGAATCTCTTCATGTTTTTTATCTAGTCTATCAACTCTTCTAGGTTAAAACTCCCACTAAAATTAGAGGTATCCATTTTTGGTTTACTTCCAATGTTGGAAATTGCCCAAATCAACTATTGCTATGATTCTTCTCCTTTCTCTTCATCTCAAGCTTCTAGGTGACTAGTCTCCTCCTCTTCACTATCACTAACCTCCTCAAGATGAATACCTCTCCTTTAGATAGTCTTAATTACATCTAGTCTGATGGTGATTCCTCTTAGCATTTTAGCTATATCTATTGGTTGGAGCACAAGACCACACATTATTTCTCTTCCATGCTGTGACATATCTTCACGTATTGAAAATCTTTGAAAAAAATCTAGCTCTAATACCAAATAATGCAATAAAAAAGAGGGGTTTAATTAAGAACTACCTCCTCACACAACAAAACTTCGCAACTTCCCTCAAATCACCTATCCAACAATAAATTTTCTTTAGAACATCACTATGGCTATCACTTGAATGACACCTTGGTTTTCATTTGGATAATATCCTATTTGAACGATAGTCTATTTAGACATTAATAACTTGAATGACAACGAGATGAACAACTAATAATTTGAATGACAACCGATTGAATGGAAGTTCCCTTGACTAAATGGTAGTTTTTACTTGGACAACATTACACCCAAATGACAATATTATTCCATTTGAATGACACTTCGATCCTCAGTTTGAATTGTGACCAATGTCTTCACCTAAGCAACTATCTCCTCTTAAACAATGCTTCTATTCAAATGACATTGGAACTTCTTGAACGACCACTCATTCACCACCTGAATGGTAATCACTTGTTCATCGTCTGAACAATGTCTTACTCATCATTCGAATGACATGTCAATGAATCTTCCAATTGAATGATACTTGTGTTTATACTCGAATGACAACTAATTCAAATGACACTCTCGAATGATATTTATGAGGTATTCATATCCTCATATCTTGTTGAGCGATGATGTTGATTTAACTACAGTTGATATGACTTGAACAATATTTAATATGGGCTTGAACGACATTATTTTTTCATGTGAACGATGATGAGCCTTTCCTTGGTGGTATTATACCTTGTATTCATTCAAATTGCGCTCTTGACCTAATAAAATTGTAATCACATGTTCTTCATTTAGATTATTTCCTATTGTCGTTGTTCATATCTTAACTGGTCGACACTCCCATTCACACAGTAATGTTCTCCTACTTGAAAGATGCCCTACTCAAGTTGTGACCATGTTCTAAATGCTCTTGCAAACCTATAAATCCACACACACTAATTGATGTATTCTACAACATACACGGTTAATAACATAATGCATTCATCTTATGCACAAAAAAAAGAGATTAGAAGTAAAATATAAATTTGTATTGCATTTTAAAGTCATTAACTGTAATGGTTTCATTCTAAGGTTCAAACAATCTTTCTGGCACACCCATAACTCCCATAACTCCATGCAAATCTTCTCTATATCTCCCGTTATTTATCGTCCCCTTTTTCCATTCCTAAGGATTCTTCTTTCTCTTTCCTTCCTGTTTATTAAGTAAATACTTCTTATACACATACATATTCACTGGGGTCTACCGACTCTTTCCTTCCTTTTCTCTTCTTCACCTTGCAAGAAAAGGGTCTTTTAGAGTGAATGTTATAATCATTCGGATGTTCCTGCATCATAATACGAGAGTACTATGCTTTATAATTTTGTTGAGTAATTTTATTAAATAAAATTTTAAATGATTTTATTATTTTTTAATTATTATTTACACTTTAAAATAGAAATCCACAAAATTTAATGTAAGAGAGTAGAGTTGTATACCGTTTTCATATTATATTAAAGTTCTTTATCTTATAAACTATTTTAATTTTATAAACATAATTAAATTCTTTTCATTTCAAAAATTAATTAATTTTTTTATCAATATAATATAAACATTTAATTTTTAAAAAAGGACAAGTTACTTCCTATAATAATATATTAATCTTTACATTAACACTTTGATGTATAATGGATAAAAATAAACAAGTAAAACAAAGAGTTTCTTAAAGTTCCAAAACAAATGGAATGATACCTTATAAAACATAATAACATTTACAAATTAAAAAAAAAAACTCCTATTAATCAAAAATAATAATATTGAACTTATAACCGTTACACGGGTTTATGTACATGCGAGAAAAAATGGTGCAAGTGCTGAGCCTCCAATGCAAACTCAACATTTCAAAAGTTTCAACATGCATAGTGAGGCATCACGTTTAAAAATACATGTTAATAAGGTTGTGTGGGCGTATGTGTATCTAAATATATAGGTATGGAATATCGAACGAAAATTTTCAAATTAAGGATAAGCGTGTAAATTTAATAAAAATTATTATTATTATTATTATTATTAACGTTTTTATATTTTCAACGTAATAATATTGAAGGATTTGGAAAAAAGATATAAGAAGTATAAGAATAAGAAAATGTGTAAATTTGTTGAAGTATAAGAAAACGTTCAATCCCCATGGTGGATGTGTATAAGAAGTATTACTCAAGAAAAAGATGACATATATTTCAATATTTATCTATGTATTTAAAAATAAGTTTATATATTATTTGTGTTTTGCAAAGTCTATGTATGTAATTGTTTCCTAATACCTTGATAAGCTTAACACATTGTATTTGTTAACACCAGTTAATACCCACACAAAGTCAAATTGTTTTTCTTAACACCCATAAACGCTTTCACAAGGTTGATATGTCAATAATTTTTTTTGATCTACATGACAATCTATAAGGTTGGGTTATCATTTGGGGTCTAATGACTTCATCTTTACTCAATGGACTAGGGTTTATAAAGGTTCCCTACGTAACCAAAAAAAAAAAGGTTTAGTTCTTATTTTGATTTGTTATTGATTACTATGACAGTTACTTTTTCCTAGCCCCTAAAGGCTAGGTGGATTGGTAAGTTTAAGTGCTTACAAAGAAGAGACCTAGGTTCAAACCTTGGAAGCATGCATGTTTGCAAAGGTAATAGTCTGCTTTGAATCCTCTAAGTGCACGCTAGACCGATGATGATGGTACAAACCTTGAGCGATCGATGGTCCCCCTCACATCGGGTCAACAACAACAAGGTGGTATAGGCTTGTTGGGAGCAACTCTTGTGGTTTGAACCCTACGCTTAATAGTTACTAAAAATAGTGGTTGTAACCAACTCCCCTATGTATTAAAAATAGTTACTTTTTCCTAAGAAGTTATTAATATAAAAAAATACATATATTAAATCTCAACTCATACATTTTTTTAGGGGATTTGGTTAGTATGGACACTTAAGGCTGCGCATCCCCATCCCACCATGACCTTTCATAAGGGGGAGAGTTGAGCTTATCAATAGGTAATTTAACACACAACCACACACACACACCACAGTTTGAATCTTGGACCTCCTGAAGAAGAGCCAAAGCTCGAGCCATTATACTGTCCCCTTGGGACAAAATCTTGGTT
The DNA here is from genome assembly GCA_028583015.1 of Wollemia nobilis. NCBI lineage: Eukaryota > Viridiplantae > Streptophyta > Pinopsida > Araucariales > Araucariaceae > Wollemia > Wollemia nobilis. The sequence goes on along the minus strand of JAQPPZ010017190.1, from coordinate 4,817,685 downwards.
AGAGAGAAACCTTTAGAGCCGCTCTTACACTACACCAAAAAAGGCTTTTAGGGTAGCTAAAATAAGTTTTTTTTTATGGTGATAAAAAACCGCCCTAATAGATCCTAAGAGGGTAGTTTAAAATCATCCTCTTAGAGTCAACCTAAGAGGGCGATTATAGAGGACAATTTAAAACTATCATATTAGGGTTGCTTAAGAGGGCATTTTAAAACCGTCGTCCTAGGGTTGCCTAGTTGCAAATATAAGCTCAAATTTTTTCAAAAAATTGAAACTCAAATTATATGAAATTTGCATTTCATTTCATCGCGAATCTTTAATTTACCTCAATTGGCTTCTCTATTGTTCTCCCTTTCTATACAAGTGAGAGGGACGAGGCCTTCGAGAGGGCATAGAACACAACAATTTTTGAGGAAATAGAAGAGCATTTGCAGGTTCTCGATCACCCATTTTGTGGATAAACTCATTGTTGGGGTTTTGTAGGATATTCTCTGCTGCTTTTTTTGGCTCTTGATATTTTAGGGTTTTTGATCCATTCCAATCGTAGTTTATGAGGTGAGTAAATCTTGGTTTTGCCTATGTTTTTTATTTTTATTTTGGTCTTTTGGATCAAATTTTGGTTGAGAAGGGATAAGATTGCTTGCTTTTTTTATATCTTAAATTCTCATGTGTAATGGTGGTTTATTCAATGGCTCGAGTTAGGATTTTGGATGAAGGTTTTTTAATGGTGGTGTGGGCGTGGATAGTTGATTTGATGTGGGTTTGGTAGTGGCAGACTTGGGTCGAGGTTGGTTTACTATTATTTAGAGTTAAATGTGGGGCTTCTTTATTTTTTATATAGTGAGGTTTATTTTGGTTTGGTGGTATATTTGTTAGATATAGTTTTTGGATGGTGGGATTTTGTGGCAGGTGTGGGTTTTGGAGAGTTGATTTGATGTGGGTTTGGTGGTGTCTGATTTAGGTTTGGGTTTTATCAGATACACAAATTTAGGATTTTGTGTTGGAAGGGGGTTATTTTCAATGGTGATTTGCTATTGTGGATGTGGGTTTTGTGGTGTTAGATTTAGGTTGGGGTTGGTTTCTCATTTTTAAGAGGTAATTTAGGGGTATTTATTTGATATATGGAGCTAGGCTTCTATGGAGGGAGGGATTTGTTTAGCAATGATGATCATTTTAGATTTGGTGAAGGTTTTTTTTTATTACGAGATCTAGGCTATTTTTTAAAGTTCTTTGGTTAAGCGATAATTCTATATATTTTATTGGATAGATGTACTAGGTTTTTGTGTGTATTGAATATTGTTCTAAAATTAAAGTGTACAATCAGGAATTTGTACTTTTATTTATAGAATACAAGAATTTGTGAGACCCCTTGTAGGAGCAAGGAAATTTTTCACTTGGGTAGTTCAATGTGTATTTGTTTTAAATTTCTAAAGCTTTGATCAAGCTTGTAGTAAATTGAGTCTTGTTAATCTGTGTCGAAAGGGAAAGAGAGGATAAATGAGAAAAGATATATGTGAATGAAGTTAAAGGTATATGTGAATGGAACTTTTAACTCCACACTTGTGATATGTGTCCTTATCAAAGGACCAAGCCAAACTCTTCAATCAATGTTCCACTTTTGTTCATGGTTTATTCTCACATGCCTACAAAATCCTGATACACGTTCTACAATGTTCCACTTTCACAAGTAACTTTACCACTTTTATTGTGATTTATTCCAAAACACCCTTATATTATATATATATATATATATATATATATATATTATAATCTTGAGGGTGAAGATCTTGGAGAACCCGCAAATGATGACTACAAAGAAATCAACTGTTAATGATACTAAAGACTCAACAATAAATTAAAACAAATATAATTCCATGATTTATTTGTTAAACCCCAATATTAGACCTTAAACACCCTAGACTTGTGATAGGCTTGCTGCAATGTAAAGACATCCAAAATTAGTGTGAGTGGAACTTATAACTTGACACTTTACAAATATGGATCATTAATGAAAAGATCTACCAAGAGTCTTCAATGACTATTTGACTATTTTTCATCACAATGTTATAAGGATCAGTCAATATTTTCACATGTTTACCTTTAATGAAGAAAGTTGATCTTCAACAAGTTATTTGTCATGATTTACATACAAGCTTGAAGTACTCAATTTTTGTGTCATTGGAATAAGATCATGTATAAAAGATCTCAGATCTCAACTCATATTCTTTGGAATAGATCATGTTTGTAAGTCTTTGGAATAGATCATGTATAAAATATTTGAACTCAACATGTCAAGACAACAAATTTAAAATTGATAACATTTATGTCTTCTCATTAGGAATTTAAAAAACTATGTACAATTTAATTTTTTCTTATAAAAATCTAAGACATATACCACTATACCAGTTATTTTTTATGTATTGTCTATTTGATGATCTTTTTACATTGTCAACCTTATCTTCATCTTTGTTGCTTCCCCTCCTTTAATCATTACTAGTTCATTCATTTTTCTTCATGTTGCTCCCCATTCCTTCTAGTCTTCTATTGAACCTTTACTCATTTGGATGATGATTGAATGCTTTCTTTGAATAGTATTATTTCAAGTATATTGACATCTTATATTGAGTGCTCATTAATATTTGTCTTGCATTTTGATTATTTTCTTCATGAACCTTTTTTTGTTTTGCATTTTGATTGCTTTCCTCATGAACCTTTTCATTTGTTTGAAGAGAGGAGGGAATTGGTATAGTTGTACCAACAATCCCAAGAGAAGAGAATTTTCTAGTTGTACAAACCATCGACTATAGATCTAAATCATATGAAATCACAAGTGTAGGAGGAAAGATTAAATCAAAATTTGCTCAAGACCCACGATCGATCTTGGTGGGAAAACTTTCAATGATTACTACACCTAGACCAAAATAAAATTAAATTCAGAGTTTCTACTTTTGGCCATTGCTAGGCTTAGTTCAATTGTCATAGTAATGTATGCATATGGTGAATTTATGTTGACTACGGAGGCACAAAAAGTGCTTGCTGTTTTCATGTTCGAAGACTCTTATGGTGACACAAGCAACAATTATTATATCCCCAAAATCAATATTGCCAACTTTCGTCCTTATGAAAGATATTTTGAACATGGTATTCCCACAGGAAGGGTATCCAATAGAAAATTCATGCCAGACTTCATTGGTAAGTCGACTATCTCAACACTAATTGCTTTCTCTGAATATGTTTTATATGTAGATAGATCGGTGGATCACTTTTTAATAGTACCATTATACACACTACACAGTACAAATTGAGCTTCTTTGAAGAGGGAAATGAATATGACTTTTAAGATCGATATATGTTAGTTTGGCATAATACATTCTTCATCAAAGGATGTTTATCTTTCGAGTACTTTTGATGCTTGAATATTATAGATATACAAATACAACCATATAATTTGATGCCTTTAAATATCTCAATACAAATGCAATGTCTTTGATGAGTGAAAATATTTATTTCATATTTTTGTGAAAATATACATGTAGTTGTCTACAAACTCATGAAAATAACAATCATACACTTCAAGTGTATGACCTGCAAAACTTTATGCTTTCTAAACATGGTGTTGGAGAAGCTCCTCCCTCATATAATATTTATTGTTTGTAACATAGAATGCCTTGAAGGTCAAGGACATATCTATGTTTGGATAGCTAATTATCCTTGGGAGAGAAAAAAATAATAATAATATTTTGAAATGGCCATATCTATTCATTTGTAATATGTATCTTTGCCATGGAAGGGCTAGACATCAAGAAATATTTATCACAATATTTGGACCCAAAACTCCAGCCCTAAGACCTTCTCATAGGTGTCTGCTTCGGATCTGTAGGTACAGGCTTGAACAATTTAAATGCTCAATTATTGCTAGGCAGTTGGTCAATATCCACTATAGCATAGCAACTTTTCATCATTAATTTTTTTCTATTGTATTTGCAAGGGTTTCATTGAAAGTAAAACCACGAGTCATGTTCTCCTTCCACCATTTTACTATTTTTATTTTTATATGGTCTTTATTTCTATGCACCCATTACAAGAGGAGCCCATGAATGCAAAATGTCATACATTTCTGGAAACAAATTGAATATTTCAAAAGCTACATAAAGAGAATAGTAGCTTTGGTGGGAGAAGAAAGGGCCACCGCCATCTTGAAGGAGGCAATACTTTTCATCACAATAGGAACCAACGACTTCATTGTCAACTACTTCCAGAACTCAACTCGTCCATTGCAATTCACCATTCCACAGTTTACAGAATTTCTATTGGACATATACATAGATTACATAAAGGTAGAACAAGATTACAATTTAGATTTAGTCTCTAACATTTTTGTTATTTTTAAAGCTTGATTACATTGCAATGTGACTATGGTTTTGGTAGGAACTATACAATTTGAATATACGTAGAATTACTTTGATTAATGTTCCTCCTTTGGGTTTCCTGCCACCACCACTGTATTCTTGTGGACTTATAAATTAAAATACATACTTTTTAAAAGTTCCTATGATTTGAACCTGAGTTATTTTTTTTTTAATACTGATCATGTAGAATCTCATCTAAAAGAATTTGACAATCTTTAGTGTTTTCATATGCAAATATTTCTTCAAAAGTTTTTGTGTTCAAAAAATCCTTCAATAGATTATTTTATTCCCAGAAGTTTCGTGATTTTACTTAAAAAGGATAATTGAAAATGGATTGAGATAGTCTCCCGTTCAAAACTAATTTAAAAAAAACCAATTTAATATTCTATGTAGTTCTTATATCCTTAAATGTGTTCTCTTCATGCTTGGTTTTTGATCAGTCTAGATTCCTTTGACTATTGATAGAGGTCAATTTAAAATACAAAGTTGTTAGACGAGACCCCGTATACCTTGACTGACATTACCAGTCCATCCTCGATCTCCTAATTAATTTGGAAAACTCCACTTCATCCACACTAACTTCTCTATAACCATAGTTGAATTTTGTGGGAAAAATACACTGAGGCCAAGGACTGTAGTGAATATAACATTCAAATATACGAGACCTTTATATTTGTGAGCACAAATTGTAGGCGAAAAAATACAAGTATTGGGTAAAGGGGCATGCATGGAAGACAGAGGGTGGTTTTTAGGTGATATATATATATATATATCTTAAGAGGACGTTTTAAAACCACCTTCTTGAGATAATTTTTTAACCGTCATTGTATGACAAATTTTTTACAATGCCCTCATAGATGACGGCTAAATAACCACCCTTAAAGACCCTTTTTGGTGTAGTATTAGGTAGCCGACAGTGTCATCCCATCTAGGTATACTTACTCGGATGTCACTTATGTATAGGGATTCAAACTCGAGATCTCTTAAATGGAAGGAGTTGTTTACAATCACCAATGCACCACCCTTGTGGGTCTCAAATCATGTATTTTAACTCAATTATATTTTAAATATTACATCTAACATGCTACTAAAGAAGAGCCTAATGGTGGAGATTTTGTAACTATGAATATAAGTTCAAGGTTTGAATCCTATAAGGGGTAGAGTTTTACATTATGCTTTAGTAACTAGAGTATAGTTGGATAACCATATATGGGATAAAACAAGGATTTTCTCATATGGCCTATGGCCTTGTGGATGTTAAAGACTACTTTACCTTTTACCTTTTATAAAAAAATACTCAAGTTTACAACTATAATCAACAATTGCTTTAAATGTGGATTGAATGGTAAAACAAACAACAAATCTTACGTCAAGCATAATAAAGTTATTTAAATTTTATTTTGATGCTTAATAAAATGTATAGTAGTATCACAACTTCATAATGACATAACATCACAATTTCATGAATCAATAGATTCTTTCACTAAGGTGGTAATATCACAACTTCCTATCATGACATAACGACACAATATCACAATTTTATGTCAAAATAATACAATAGCATAATTTGGAATTCAAAACTTGAAATAAAACAAAACAAATTTTTTTTCAACATTTTCCCTTGCTAAAACGTATACATTACAAAATCTACTAGTTTAATTACATGAAATATTTTTCTTTATATATTAATCAACAGTCACTTTGGATTTATTTTGTCAAGTCCAACTATCATGGATGTCTATCTTCAAGAGGGAAAGTGTTGATAGAGCATTTATTTACCCAACCAAAGAGGTATCCCCAACTTGGACTACCCTAGTCTCAAATATTTACACTAGAGTTTCCCCCTTCCATTAAGGGAGTAGATGCATAAGACCAATGGGTAAAGAGTGAAAATGTGCTTATAAATCTATCTCATGCAGTTTTAATGTTGATGTGTACATCTATTCATAATGAACACATGAGAATAAAATCATAATTAGACCTATATTTTAGGTGTAGTGATTAGTTGCACATAGGTGAATATATATTACTATATCTATAAATATTCATCCACATTTGTTATACAAACACATTGTTTCTATTGTATGCAGTCCATCAACATATGCACAAATCAACGTGGTTAATTTTTTTATAAAAATTCATCAATATTTGTTATGCCAGATGTAAACACTTTGATCCTATTGTATGCAATCCATCAATATAGGCATAAATCAACATGTTTATCCCTATGCTCATTTGCACTACCCAAATATCTAGATATTTCTCTGAGTATGATACTGTATAGTGATTTTCACATTGGTTTCGCATTACCAAGGTTACTGTTCATACTTTGGCTAAAACATCTATGCATGAGGTCAATGATACTTTATTTTAAATGTATTCAACCTAAGTCTTACTAGAATGCCAACTCAAAAATATGAGTCCTAATTTTTAGATAGCTTTTATTGGTGTTTATGTGAACTACAACAAGATTCATTCATTTATCATAGCTAGAATAACCACATCTTATTTTTATGTCGAAAATTTAAATAAAACATCAACAACAACTTTTCCAAGCAAAACTTGCATACACATGTGAAAGGTTATAAAAAATGATAATTATCTATCTTAAATACACAAAATATATTTAAACAACAATATTAATTACCTCAATCAATAGTAACAATAATTTCAATGAAGTCTCAACAAATCAATCCTCTAAAGAGTGACAATAGCATATATTAATTCAAAATACTATATGGCACTTGCTTTAACCACTAACATAAGCATTATCTCAAACTAAGGGATAAATAAAGAGTAAAGAGTCTATTCCCTCTAAGTTCCAAGACAAATGACATATAAGTTTGAGTACTATATTTATCTACTGCTTGTACAAGAAGAGGTGGCTCAAAGTAAGAAAGACACTTAAGAGTACAAACTCATACTCATCAAATAGTCTTTAAAAGGGTAGCACAATATAACTAGAAATAATTAAGTTATTCACCACGATAGCCCAATATATGATAAGCTTAATTCTAATATTTTTAGACTTAAATCATAGCTAGATCAATCATTGGGATTAGATAAGAATTATAAATAACTCTAGAACTGATTAGACCCTCTAGCACACTTTTTTGAGCAATGGCTGATTTTGGTAAGGAAACCCAAATTTGCAGTGGACATATGGCCATGGTAAAACCTTGATGCCAAAGTCAAATTAAAATATACAAATTTGAAAACTAATCGTTACCCATTGATATACCTAGTAAACCTTCTAAAAAAGAAAGCATTTTCAAAATATGTGACAAGGGGGTTCATGATGTATGCAAATCCCTCCATAATCTATTTTCTAAGGCAATACACTAGAGTCAAAATCCTTTCCAAACTTCAAAAAAGGAAAAACTACAATTTTTTTTACTTTGAATGCATATAAAGGAAAAAGAGATATTTCACATTTCTCTAAATGAAGATGAATTTCTATTCTTAGATCCACTTATTCAATCACTACAACAAATAGAAGGTTTTAAAAACAAAAATATATTAACGAATTTAAAATGCATTCAAGTCTATTTTCTAGAAAAGATAGAAACCAAACAATATCTTTTGTATTTTTTAGCCATACAAGGTATGAAACATACCTGATGAATACAAACACAGAACTCCATGATTTTCTAAAAAATTCCTCTTTTCTTAGCCAAGCGCTTTTATGTTGAGAGTGTATTTTGACTTCTAGCCAAGGCCAATATTGTACAATGGAATCTTGGATAGGCTTGAGGGCCTTCATTGTACAATATATTTAATTTATTATAATATTTTATTATGTAAGTCCTATAGGTCACAATCAATCTTGTTATGGTTAAACCAACCTTATAAACTTGTAATTAACCTTAAACTCTCATGCTACATTGGCATATGTTAAATTCATTTATATAATTGGGGTTTTGGTATTGGTATTGGTATAAATACCCCCACCACTCCATCATTGATAATTGGAGTGTTGTAATTCTTATCTATGGATAATATAGTGATTATTTATGGTGCTTATGGGTTTCTATTATATCTATTTCTTCTATCCTTTTTTACATTTTCTATATAATATTTGAGTGGATGGAGTGCTTCTATTCATTTTTGAAAAATATTGTGAATTCCAACATGGTATCAGAGCAGGTATGGAGCTTCATTGCAAAGTTTGTTTGGAGGCTCTAATTTTTCTTATAGCTTCATAAGTACCTTCGTTAGAAAAAGCAAAGGGAAGATGCAATTTTTTTTATCCAATTATTTTGTTATTTTGAAGAATTTACACCTACTCTAGGTTGTGTTTTCCTTGCAAAACAATTAGAAGAAATTTTTAGAAAAAATGATGTTTTTCAAGAATATCACTCTAGGGATATTTTAAATGACAAACTTCTAGAGGCCATGCCTTTTGCATATGGAAGGGTTTTGAGCCCTTTTTTTAAATTGCATGATTTTTGGGTTCTTTGCATTTATGATATTTGTTCAAGGACACACTATAAGTGAAGGGATATCTGATTGTGTGATTGTTTTCAAAGTGTGTTACCCTATTTCAAGAAGGAAAATTTACAACATATTATGCAATCAAAATATTTTGTCTATATTTATGGGAGATATAGTTGGATTTATATGAGTTGGAGGAGGCATACATGAAAAGGATTCAAAATATGCTTTAGTCAATCCCTCTTAGTGGTTATTGATGTAACTTATTAATGAAGATCTAATATTTCTTAATCTATTATTTCTTCTATTCTTTGTTTAGGTACTCTTCAAATCTTATAATGACCCTTCTCATAAACAAGTTGTAACAACTCCAATATAGCCATGTTGACTATCTTGATTTTTGCATATCCATTTTTTTGGTAATTGGATATGAATTATTATTATAACTGAGTATTACTAATTAAGCATTAATGGTTTGCTATTGCTATTGCTATATTTATTGAAGTTGTTTTGTAACAAATGGTATTAAAGCTTTAATATTGAGTTCCTGTGGGGTACACATTTGTAGCAGAAGGACACACAAATCATTCTATAATCTCTGTTAAATATTATTGTTGCTTGTTTCCTAGTAATGTTTTCATAATTTTCTTCAGTCCATATTTTTGTACAATTATATTATAGAATATTTTGAGTTTGGTGTTGTTACTTTCGTTTCCTAGACCCAAAAAAAGGGAAAAATGAGTATTAGGTGTCTTTGGACCCTTGTGAGACATCTATATGAATACGATAATCTCCTTGATATGGTCAAAACAAGGGGTATTTTCAAATGCAATAATTCTAGGGCCCTTGTAGGAGACCTATCACTTTGTGATCATCTCTTCAAGCTGATCAAATTAAAAGATATTTTTCACAACACTTTTTTTCCAATAGCATTTCGAGTTTTTTTGGTTTTAAAATTTCCTTTAATGTATAAATGAACCTACTATTACTGGTTAGCCATGATTCAATGGTCAATTATAGCACATTGGTCATTCATAAGATGGTATATAAGCATAAATAAGTGCCAACCCATATATCCTATTAAGCATCACAACACTTCCCCAAATATTAGTAGTTTTGACCAGAGTCTTGTTTCTTTCTAAAATGACATGGCTTCACCTCCTCCCAATCCCTCTAGTTCTTCCTCTCCTCTTCCTAATAACCTCCCCCAATCGCTCAAACTACCCCTCCAATTGGTAATCATATTTCTAGTAATATCGATTCTGATCTATGTGCATATTTTTTAAAACAAGAATATGATTACTTCTATTTTCTTTTTTTTGGTTACAGATGAATTGGTTACAATCACAAATTTTTAGTAACTGTTAGCGCAACTAGCAGGGTTCAAACTATCAACGAAGGTATCCAACACAACCATCATCTCGTTAATGGTAACCCGATGTGAGATGGGGACCGTCGGATGCACAGGGTTTGCACCATCTTCGTCAGTCTAGTTCAAACATGTGGCATGAAGGTAGAGGGACTGCAGAATAAGTAGGAAACAGATCACCATATTCATACAGGTGTAACATGTAGAGGAGTAAGATCGGGCTACTGACTATGCATGGGAACACCCGTGGGATTAGAACCTAGGTCTCCTCTCGGTAAGTGCCCTAACTTACCAATCCACCTAGACCCACGAACTGATTACTTCTATTTTCAAGTCCTTGGATAATATCTAAATAGTCCTACAAATATCAACTATTACCCCTCCCCTTGTCCATAAATAACAACAAACCATTGTGCAACAATCTATAATAATTCATCAGGCACTAAATACAATTATTTCACAACCACCACCTAGTCACAATCCTCCACATTCCCATGGAAGTTTCTCATCTCCTTATGCTACCCAAAGTTATCCTTTATGACCTAGAATTTATTTTTGATCTGGATTATATGGTAGGAGGTGTTTTCAATTTCCTTGACTAGCCTTATGAAGTTCTTGTTCCTTGCATTGATGTACCTACCTTTGAGAGTGTTAATCCCTGGAGCTGGTTGGTCAAGATAGATAGCCTTATCCACTTACACCATATTCTTGAAGTGGATCATGTTGCATTAACAACTTGTAAGTTAGGAACCGAATTTTATCAATGGTTGTTGTGGTAGGTTCACCAACAAAGGGTCCCCTTTTATGGCCTAACTTCAAAGAATGATTTTTTTGAAGATTTGATAAAGGATCATCCACATTGTATGTGGTTTATCTAATGCAAATAAAGCAAACAAAAACAATGGAGGAGTATTACATTTAGTTTATACATATTCTAACCTACACCTACCAATTGAATCCAATAGTGTTGGTCTTAGTTTCGTCATGGACTAAGGATAAGATTTGACAGGAAATTGATATGCTTGGCCCTTATACTCTCAGTGATGCTCAATATATAGCTTTGGTGGTAAAATAAAATCTCTAGGATTCCAATCCTTAACATATATGTAACTTCAACTGTCGATATTTTTACCACAATAATGAGCATTCTTAAGGTTTCTTCTATTTCAAATGTCATTCTCACCATCCTTGAGATCAAACCTATGAAGAACATCATAGCTTTCAAGTGGAAGATAAAGACACAATACTAGATAAAGATGAAGATTCATTATAGCAAGAGCAACGAACAAAAGTAGATGAGGTGGAACACGAGGATGATACCATGGCTCTATTTCTTATGGAGATCCAAGCTCACCATACTATCGAGGTACAAGGATGCATTAGATGATATCACATTAATGTGTTGATTGATTTTGATAGCACACATAACTTCATAGATAGTAAGACAACAAAGTCCTCGGGCTTATATATTAGTTCTTTGATTTGATAAATTTCAAGTATTAATTAAAAATGGGGATACCACTTAGTGCATGGGATGAACAACTAAAGTTAACATCCAAATGGGGGATTATACTTGATTAGGAAATATTTTTTCATAAATCTAGGTAGTGCAGGTGTCATCTTAGGAGCACAATGACTATCTTTGCTTGGTGATGTTACTATTAATATAAAAAATATATGTCAAGTGGATGGAGAATGGAAGAGTCATTTATCTCCAAAGAATCCAACCCCTTGCCTCTAATGTGGTGAGTTCGAATAACATGGAAAAGATATTGAAGAAATATGGTTGTGGATTCTTCACCCAAATCAATTGCATGGAGGTTTAGTATTCAAATTTGCTTCTTCTAGCTCTTCCTTTGGATTTATAAAACACTATGGATCACTATGAGGAGGTATTTAGTGAACCCATAGATATTCCTCCTAAGTACATACATGATCATTCCATCCACCTTGTTCTAAGAAGTCAAACTCCTAATGTGTGTCCTTACTGTTATTCCAAACCCTAAAAGTCTAAAATTGAGAAGCTAGTTCAAGAAATATTGGAGCAAGTAATCATCCATCCAAGCATTAGTCCATACTCCTCTTTGATAGTGATGGTATGGCGCAAGGATAATTCATGGTGCATGTGTCTTGATTTTTACCCACATAAGAAGACCATTATCAAAAATAAGTTTCCTATCCTTGTTATAGATGATTTGTTGGATGAATTGCATGGTGCTAGATACTTTATAAAACTAGACTTATGTTTTGGGTTTCATCTAAATACGTTTAGAGAAGAGGATATCCCTAAGACCACTTTTTATATACATGAAGATCATTATGAGTTCTTAGTCATGCCTTTTGGTCTCACTAATGCTCCTTCCACTTTACAAAGTTGCATTAAATCTATCTTTCATATTTTTCTTTGCAAGTTTGTCTTAGTTTTATTATGATATATTAATTTATAGAAAGTCCTAGGAGGATCATCTAGTTCAACTGGATAAATTTCTTCACCTCTTTCAAAGGGAGAAACTTTTTTTCAAAAGGTCCAAATGTTCCTTTATGTTCCAAGAGGTAGAATATTTGGGACATATAGTAACTCAAGGAGTCAAGGTAGATCCTAACAAGATCAAAGCTATGCAATATTAGCCCTTGCTCACATATCTTAAAAAAATTTGTGGATTTTTAGGACTCACAAGCTACTACAAAAAATCATCTACAACTATATAGTCATATTGTCACTCCCCTCATTGCTCTCATTAAGAAGAATGCCCTTATTTGGTCTAAAACTGCTTCCAAAGCCTTCCAAGCCCTCAAATAAGTGATGTGTACCACTCTTATTTTGGCCACTCCTAACTTTAGCAAACCTTTTGTCATTCAGTGTGATGCTTCTAGCATAGGTATTTGAGACGTTTTGATACAAGATGGAAACCCATTAGCCTTTGAAAGTAAGAAAATTTTAGGCAAGAATATGGGATGGTCCACTTATGAGAAAGAAATGTTAGTTGTTTTATATGTTGTCGAGAAATGGAGGTCTTATTTATTGGGGTGTTCCTTCATCATCAAGACTAATCATAGTAGCCTTAAGCATTTCTTAGAGCAACATATCTCATGCCTAAATAGAATAAATGGATGACCAAACTCTTGGGGTATGCTTTTTTAATGAATACAAGAAAGGAAAGAGGAATGTGGTGGTGATTGCTTTATTTGTAAGTATGAAGATGTTCTTGTTGTCAATGCTGTATCTAGTCCTCTTCTACAATGACTTTCTCAACTTCGTGAGGATTGACATTTTGACCTAGAGATTACTCAGATCATTTAGGAAATGGAGGTTGGATCATCATTGCATTCTTGTTTCTCATATACTAATAGATTACTTCATAAAATGATCATATTTATCTTCCTCAGTCCTTTGCTATTAAGACAAGAGTCCTTAAAGAATTGTATGCATCTCTTTTGGTAGGACATTTAGGATTCTTGAAAATGTATAAGTGGATGACACAAATTTCTTGGAAATGATTAAAAGCAGCTATTAAGACTTTTGTAGTCGAGTTTGAGTTTTGTCAACATAACAAGGGAAAATAGTTGAATCTCCTAGATTGTTGCAACCCTTGCCTATCCATGATTGCTAATGAGAGCACATATCCATGGATTTTATTTAGGGCCTTTCCAATTTAAGGGTAAAATGGTGATCTTTGTGGTAGTAGATCGCCTTTCTAAGTATGCTCATTTATGTGAATTACAACATCTCTATTCAATAAGTAAGGTGGCCAAAGTATTTCTTAATTCTGTTTTTAAATTGCATAGTAAACTCAAAATTATTGTGAGTAATTGTGACCTTATTTTCACTAGTAACTTTTAAAAATAATTAATTTATCTTAATAATATTAAATATGTACTTTTCTTATCGCCCTTAAATAACTTTAATAAATGGTAGTTTTTAAATAAAGACATTAGTTGATTTAATTAACTTGAATACTTAAATTATGTAAATGGTAGTTGTATCCACTCTAATTCATGCCACTAAACTATGAATTTTTAATATTCTTCTTATTACACGATAGTTAAAAATTTCTTGGATTTAAAAAAAAAAATGTTTGATTCATCCATGTGGCGTAGTTTGATTTCTAGCTGTGGCTCTTGGTTCTTATTTTTAATTGTGAAGTACCTGATTGCCACATTTGTTCTCAAGAACTGCTTCATTTTGTGAAGTTATGATATGACATCCAACTCGATTAAAGGTTCCTCCATGGAAGTCTTGTGCAAATTACTTATATTATATCCTCAATATAAACAGTCTGCCGAAACATAGTGCACATTACTGCAGGAGATGAAGAGCAGTTTACCCCAGTTTTCTTTCCCATGGCATTCTTCTTCTATTCGATATCCTTTTGTCGAATTCTTCGTACACGCAAATTAGTCAAGCCTAGACTGACCTTTATGGCTGCTTTGCTTGACTTGTTTCAGTCTCCGACTTCACCGCAGTGATGTTTCACCTGCATGGTGCCATGTAACCTGATTGGCAGATATATGTTATTGTCCTTGAAAATCAGATTCAAATTAAAATAATGCCATTTGGTTCGACGGGCAGCACCTTATGTGTTTGTAATGAAAATTTTCATCAAATGCAAACCCTAACCTCGATTAAGTATTCAGTTGCACAACACTTGATTTACCTGAAAACTACAATAAAATGTATGAATATGAGCAACTTGCACAAGCCTGGCAAATGAATCGAGGCTCCTGCTTAGCTTTTAACATGGGCACTTTTGCAGCATTTTTGACAAGCAAAAAATTTCCTCTGGTTCTGCCTGGCTACATTTATCTCCAGCCTTGCTTGTACATCCATA
The DNA here is from genome assembly GCA_028583015.1 of Wollemia nobilis. Classification (NCBI taxonomy): domain Eukaryota; kingdom Viridiplantae; phylum Streptophyta; class Pinopsida; order Araucariales; family Araucariaceae; genus Wollemia; species Wollemia nobilis. Next base: position 4,802,647 of record JAQPPZ010017190.1, on the reverse strand, counting down.
TATCGCAGCCTTTCAGCTCCAGATTTTCCTTTAGTTTGGTTGCCTGAAAGTGACCTCCGTATAAAAAACTTACATAATATCAGTGTTGGTAACGGCTCAATTTACCATAAAAGCTTGAAAGAGTCGAACAGAGAGGTACAAACGGTTAAGTTTATTTATATAAGAGTAAAGCGAAAATTTCCCTTGTAGCCCGCAAAGGGGTCTCATATGCCAACGACCGATCTGGCTGGACAGGGATCTAAAAATCCGCCATAATTTTCTCAACAAAACTTTTGTAAGCCAACAAATATGGAGTAAAACGTTAATTTTTTACTTAAGATCACACTCTTTTCTTATTTTGCTACTTTTCTTTAGTTAATATTAATTTAAGCTGCAGATGCAACCGTGGCAATTTCCTCAAACAATTCTTGCAGATCATAAATTTAACACAATCTTTAGTGCGCCTTCCTTCGTGAAGAAACATAGTGCTGTCCCGTCCAAAAATGAATTTACTGAGCTTCACCTAAAATAAATAAATAAGTGTCTGATTTCGGTTAAATATGGATAAAAGTAGATGATCAATCTCCAACTCTTGGAAAAAGTTAAGTTTTTTCTAATTCTAAATTTTCTAAGTTTGACTCAGGTCTTAAGGGGGATTGGTAATTATAGAATGTTTGTTTTAGTATTTATGTAACTGAGTTTCCTTATTTATATAATATTTTTGGTAAACATGTATCTTGTTTTTCCTTATTTATGTAATACCTTTGGTAAAGAGGATTGCATTTGTTTATCAAAAGTGCATAGGATGGTGTATCTACTTTAAAGAGCAGGAAATTTGGTGTAGAGTTTGATGCAAGGAGCTTGGTGTAGAGCTTGATGCAAAGGTGTTTGCATTTTGAATTATTGTTACAGTAATTGTGTTTGCATGTTGAATTACAGTAATTGTGTGGAGATGTTTGTGTTTTGAAGAGGAAAAGAATTTGAAGTTGGTTGTGTTACAAGATTACTTCCCTTCAAAGATTGTATTAATGTTAATACAAAAGAATAAAAAATGGTGTTTCTTGATGGATGTAACTTGCATTGGGTGAACCACGTTATATGCTGTGTTTTTTTGGGTTATATAGGGAAGTTGGTTACATAGTAACTCTCAAGAAGACAAGACTACTCCCAAGAGCATATTCGTCTAGCTGTTGTTAACCCTGCAGAAGATTCAACACCCCACTATTACCTTTGTTAAAGCTTACTCCCAAGAGCATATTCGTCTAGCTGTTGTTAACCCTGCAGAAGATTCAACACCCCACTATTACCTTTGTTAAAGCTGACAATCTACTCCAAAATTTAAACCTAAATATTTTTTTGGTAAATACTTGATCAATCAAATCTTTACGAATAAAACATAAAATCTAGGATTTCAAGCTTTGCTGCCAGAAACTTATTCTTATCTTGAAAAAGACTAGCTCGCTTGAAAACGCTAACTTTAGCTAACATTTTGAGCTTATATTACATCCAGAAATATTAAAGAAGATTCACCCGAAGCGATAAAGCTCGTAAGGCATTACAGTTTTCTACCGAGAGAACTTACATATTACGGATTCCGTTTAAATCACCACACAGTTCTTTCCCGTGGAGTTAAATTCTGCTTAAAAAAATATAGTAAATACTCCACTTTCGGACATAATATCCACATAAAACAGTCTTTTATCAAGCCACAGCTGGATTTGGCTGCGTCTGCGTCTAGAGCTCATTTAACCCGAGAAATTTAACATTCACGACCTTTATAGCTAAAATTTTGCGTTTTTAAGATGTACATCGTTTCTACGCATGATATTTACAAATAATCCAAAGAAACATCCAAAATTTTCCCAAAGTTTATATACTTGAGATTCACATTAATGTCCACCAAAAATCTATGTAAAGCATGAAAAAATTCCGCGATTTTCATAGAAGTTTACTTTCCCCTTGCCGGCGAACGGGATTTAGTGGTTGAAGTTCGATTTTTACGAGAAAAAGAAAATATTTAATTCGGCTTACGGACTTCACTTACTTCTTAACAAATCTTGATCTGAAGCAGCAGAAATTTTACTATGATCTGAGCAGTTCCTCCAAAGGCCACTGACATTGACCGAAAGCCCGCTTAAAGAAGAGCAACTTCTCCTTTTCAGCTTTCAGATGTCGTGTAACATGTGATGCGATAGGTCCCGGTTCGAATTTCTGGGAGGGAATGGCGGCATCGGAACTGTGTCCCGGAATACGACACCACTGCATGACAGTTTGTTATGACGGGACGGGAAACACAAGTACACCTTAAAGTCTCCCAATGAAAAATAATAATAATTGCGCGTGAAAATTACATTAACTATGTCTGAAGCGAACGTGCATACCACTTAAAGTTTTTTTATTACATTCACAGTTGAAAACTTTTTATAATCTTTATTTCACGAAAATATTAATTGTTTTTGTCTTAGTAGTTAAGATGATAGTTGTTTTTTTAAGTGGTCTTGTGTTCAAATCCCTTGAAGGTGGTGGTTGATGTAATTTGTGAAAGTTCTCTTTAAAGAAAAAAAAAAATTAATTGTTTAGGATAGTACTTTTATCATCTGTTAGCATTTACTCAACAAATTTAAGATTACACCATTTACACACAAACATGCTCAAGAGAAACATGTTTAAGTTGCTCAAGATTGGTATCTTATTATTTTTTAGCATTTATTTAACAAATTTAAATCAGACTAAACCTTTATACAAAATATTTAAATAACACTTATGTAAACAAAAAGTAGGTATATACCGTAAAACAACAAATTTATACATATTTAATAAGAGCCTTTAATAAAGAAGAAATCAATGATGTATTGTTATCAACCTATTTATCCTTATGTAGTGCTTTAAATCTATCTTTAATAAAAGTGACTGCTTGGTCTTTTAAAGTTTTAAATGTTGTATTTTCAATGATTAAGACAGCTGTCCTTGTTCTTTTAACATTGGAGTTAAAAAGATTTGAATAGTTTGATTTGTACGGTATATCTATTACATTACCCTTCTACGAAAGTTACATTGGCTTTGACTATTGACTGTAGAAAATATTAAAAAGAGGCCTGACAGACTTTAACCTTCTACAAAAGTCACCTCGGTTTTGATTAGGGACGATAAAAATATTAAGGAGGGACCTGAAAGGTATGTGAGTTGGAGGTAAAATGCAACCATATTTTAGAGGAGGGTAGTTAATCCTTGTCGGGTCTTTATCTTTCTTTAATTTGGTGTTGACCATTTTAGGGTTCAAGCTCAATCAACAATCAATATAAATATATATTATTATAGAATTGTTTTTAGTTTTGTATATATTTTTTTCAAAATTTTAGTTTGTTAATAAAGATAAAGTCAACAAGATTTCAACTTTTAAAAAAAATTATTCTTAATAATTCATTAACAAGTATTAAGTCTCTACCAACTAGTTTCTCTAATATATACATGTATGATGTAATATTAAAATATAATTTGCAACTAATTTCAATAACTCATTAACAAGTATTAAGTCTCTACCAACTAGTTTCTCTAATATACATGTATGATGTATTATTAAAATATAATTTACAACTAGTTTCTTTAATATACATAATGTATTATTAAAATATAATTTATAACTAGTTTCTTTAATATACATATATAATATATTATTAAAATATAATTTACAGTATCCAAGGAGAAATATGGATATATAATAAATATAAACATGAAATCAAAAGTTTTATATATATATATATATATATATATAATTTTGGCTTAATGATGGTAAAGTTTAATTTTTTATAATTAAAAAATTATTAGTATTAATATTAAATACTATAAGCCATCATTGGAGTGTAAACTAGGAGTGAGTGCAACCGAAGATGAGCACGAAACAAGAGTGAGTGTAGTCGAAAGTGAGTAAGAGCGCAAGCTTGAAGTGAGTGCAGTCAAAAGCAAGCGTGAGCCAAGAGTGAGTGCAATCAAAAGCAAGTGCAGTCGAAAGAGAGTGCGATCGCGAGTCAAGAGTGAGTGTAGTCAAAAGTGAGTGTGAGCACAAGTCGGGGGTGAGTGTAGCCAAAAGCAAGTGTAAGCACAGATTGGGAGTGACGAGGAAGTGTGAGCAAGAAGTAGAAGACAAAGTGTGACCCGGTTGAAGAAAATCTAGTGTGATTTGGGAGGAAGTACGATCTAATAGGGAGTGCATACCAAGATTCAATCATGGCGAAAGAGAAGCGAGTTCAACTGGAGTGCATTAATGCTTAAAACCATACCATGAATACGTGGAACATTGTTTTCTAAAAAAATGTTGAAGTGAAAGAACATTGGGAAAAAGAAGAGACAAGGTCTATTATGAGCCAAGGGAGTGTAAGCTGGAAGAGAGTGCAAGTTCAGAGAGACTGCAAGCTAGGAGCAAATGCAAGCTAAGAGGGAAGGTGAGCCAAGAGAGAGTGCAAGCCAGGAGCAAGCCCAATTATGAAAGAAAAGTCATATTTTAAAGCCCTAATGGAAAGTTAGGATGCCCTAGTTGGAAGGATGGAGGCCTAAGTTGGAGATAAGTAGAAGAGCAAATACATGGCAAGTTTGATCCAGGTAGTAGATATTACACTAGAAGTGAGTATCAAGGATGAGATAATTGAGCATGATATAATGGTTCTTAAAAGTAGAGGGTTAATATGTAAGTTCCATAGATCATGACCAAGGTTTTTGGAGATTAAAAATTGGATCAAGTGGAAGTGGGGATTAAATGCAAATTACTTAGTGAATTTTCTTTCTAAAGGTTTTTTTGTCATCATCTTTTCTAGTTCAAAAATTAGGGATAAAATAATGGTTGGTGGCCCATGGTTCAAGGGAAGAGATGCACTTTATTTGAGACTATGAAATAAAAATTTTCTATTGAGAGGAAAACTATTAAGAAGCTTCCAGTTTGGGTTAGGCTTTTTGGACTTCCATATCAACTTATAAATGAGGATGTTCTGAAGAATATTGAAAATACCCTAGAGGAATTCATCAAGGAAGGACTAACTACTAAGGAGCGAAAGCATGCTATATATACTCGAATATGTGTTGCTATAGATATTTCAAAACCTTTGCCACAATCCATTAAGATAAAATCTGAATCAAGAGAATGAGATCAAGTAGATTATAAAAATATCGCATTTTGTTACCATAATTATTATGAGATTGGACACATGGCAAGAGTTTGCAAAGTGAAAACTATGAAGAAAGAGACAAAAAATTCTAGCCATGAGATAAACTTCAAGATGAAGCAAGGAAATCATACAGTAATAGAAGTGAGATCAAATCAAGGATATTCCACTTCAAAAGAAGAGGAAAAGAAAGCGTATATGTCGTATCATTTGACAAGTTTAGAAGGAATTAAAGGTGCAAAAGAAGATGTGGAGAGAAATCCTAAAACAAAGACAACAAAAGAGGTCAAGTTTATTCTAGGTAAATCATCTTCATTTTACTCAAGTAGTGCGAAATTCTCTCAAAGTAATAAGAGTGACATGAATGAAGATATTATCCCTTGCACTTCAAGGTTTCAAGAGCAACATAATTAAAAATAAGGATGGAGGAAACACATAATAATTTAGTTTTTTTAAAGCAAAATAAGAAGGTAATTGCTACAAAAGAGCATCCTTGCACTTTAGGATTTCTAGGACAACAAAAATAAGATTGTGCTTTTGAGGTTATTCCTTGCACTTATTATCCTTCATAACAAGGCAAACCTCAAGATGATAAGTCTTAATATGAGAATTGTGAGAAGATTGAAGAGATTGATGAAGTTGGAAGTATTGTTAGGAATGAAAAAGAGAGGAAGAACCAAGAAGTAAAAACAAAGAGAAAAAGAAACACATAGGGATATTGATATGGAAAAACAAAAGCAAATATCACAAGTGCTAACAAGAAAAGGGATTACACCCACAAAAAAAAATTAACAATGAAAATAATATCTTGGAATATTAGGGGAATGGATAAGAACCCTAAAAAAGGTATTAAGAAATTGTGAGGTTGTTATAGACAAGATATTTATAAATATAGAAGTTGGGCAACAAATATTTTAGCCATTAGCGGTGTTGAATTTCATCTTGGTAAAATTTAAATTTCAGAAGGCATATGATATAAAAGGAGTTTATTGTGGAAACTTAGTAGTTTGAGGAAGATGGAGATTGATAAAAAGGTAAATGAAAAATATCTTTGATCGAAAGGTAAAGTTGGATATGTTTTAATTAACTTGTTAGAAATGTAATGAGAGCAATGTAATGTTTTGTTTTTGTAATGGGAGTGGCCCTAATAGAAGCCACACATAGCTTATATATATATATATATAATAATAATAATAATAATAATAATAATTTTTAAAATTTTATTAGTGAAGCTTAACAATTAGCGTATGAATTTAGAACAATAAAAAAAAGGTGAATAGTTTTATACTACAAAATAAGGTTTCAATTGTATAGATAAACCTTAGAAATTTGTAAGGTGTAGAATAATTGTCAAGCAATTTTATGAGTGAATTTTATCATTTTAATTAAATGATAGAAAATAAGGTTCTAATTTTATAGATAAACCTTAAAAATTTGCAAGGTCTAGAATAATTGTCAAACAATTTCTCAAGTGAATCTTACCATTTTAATCAAAACGATGAGTTCAAGTCGCTAAATTTAAACTTTCATTAAGAAGACCCATATTTAAATCTTACCAACTAATATATACATAATTCTTAATTATTTCACTACTATAATTGTAATGTAATATAAATGAGGTTTATTTCAATCCAATATAACCAATTAAAAATGATTAGGACTTTGGACACTCTTTTGGAGGAGAGCCAAGTTCAATATGTGAGTCAATAAACTTGGAAAAAAACAATTAAAAATATTTAAAATTTAAAATAAATGAGTGAATTGGTTGTTGTAGTTCAATATCCCATAGGGTAGGGTGAAGGTCCTATTGATTTTGTCTTACTTAATAAACTAAGGTTTATGTATCTTATCTAGTGAACTAAAGTTTACAATGATGATGTGTTAACCCGTATAAAAAAAAATGTTATTATTTCCCAAAAGAAAAAAAATCTTGATTTATATTTTTATCGAAATATAGACCTTTCTTTTTATTTCCTCAATAATTTATCTATATTACAAAACGATAGAAGAATAAAGAAGACAAAGAGAAAATTTAAAATGTTAGGTAGAAAAAGGTAGAGTGGAGTCATACATGATTATTAAATATCCTTGCCAACTTTTGGGTTAGGCTCTTTAAGAAAGGAAAGGTCTTTTGTGATTACATCCATCAACCAATCCTCCTGGTCGAGTGTTTTGTTTAAATTTTTCACTTCGAAACCCCCGAGGGTTAGGTGGATTGGTAAGTGCTTGTCTGGCCAAGCACTTACCAAGAAAACATTCAGGTACAAACCTTAGGGGCAACCTATTTGCAAAGTTAGTAGTTTAATCTGAATCCTTTGAGTGCATGCCAAACTGATGATGACGATACAAATCTTGAGCTATCGGTGGTACTCTTCATGTTGGGTCAATAATAACGAAGTGGAATAGGTTTGGTGGAAGCAGTCCTTGTGGTTTGAACCTTGTGCTTACTAGTTACTAAAAATAATGTGGTTGTGACCAACTCTCCTATGTAACTGAAAAAAAACTTTTTCTACTTCGACAATCATATCATGCTATTATTATTATTATTATTATAATTGTTATTAGTTGGACGTTTGTGTTTGTAACTTGGTGTTTAAGATTTACACTTTCATAAGTTAATTTTTTTCATACTTTTATAAATTTTAGTTCTGAGGATAGTAAAGTTTGATCATTTAAAGAACTGTTAAACATTATACTAGTTTTTAAAATAAATACGAAGTCATTAGAATCTAAATATTCAAAAAATTAAATTGAAACAATTTGTTGTTAAACATTCTATTATGATTCGAAAAACTATTTTGCTAATGAGGAAAAACTGCTCTGCTAGGGTTTGGGTCTACCATCATTCATAAATTTGGTTGCTTTGGTTTTGGATACTGATATTACCACCAATTAGGTGGTTGCTCTCCTTTTTTATGGCTTCACCATCTGTAGATGTAACGGTTGTTACAGATAGTGGAACTCATGGCACCGAAGCGAGCTCAAAAGTTTATTTTGAAAGTGGTGGACGAGGTAATGATTCTTCTCCAGATGTTGTGCTCTCTCTTGATGTTGTTTCTCCAGTTGTAAAATGGTATGAGAATCATTGTCTTATAGCTTATTTTATTGGTCGAATCCCATCGCAAGAATATTTTCAAAATTGGTTGAAACTTCACTGGGAAGCTTATGGCGTTGTGGTTGCGGGTATCCGTAATCTTACTAAAGGTTTTTTTTTTCCTTTAAAGAACCCTCGTAATTGCAAATTGTGGTTGCTAAGTCCAGTTGTTGGTTTCTTCGCAATACTTTGATGGTCCTTTCTCCTTGGACTCCTTTTTGAGTTTCGAAGCAAGTTGCCTTGAAAGTGTCGGTTTGGCTTGAACTCCCTGGTCTTTCATTGCCCTTATGGGTATTTATTGATGATATTGTTAAACCCATTGGTCGGGTGATCTATCGGGAAGAAGAGTGGTTCTTCTCAGCATGACCTAATAAAAGAGTCTGTGTTGAGGTTGACCTCGCATAGGATCTTAGAGAATTTGTGGACATTCAAGTTGGTACAGAGCATTTTATGCAAAAAATTGTTTACTTTAATTTACCTAATACTTGTTTTCGATGCCAATCCACCACGCATCATATCAAGGATTATCCATTGGTTGCTCAAAAACCTTCGATGGTTGCCCCTACTCCTCATACCACACTTGCACCTCCCAAACCCTCTGTTGAGGGTGATTGGATCATAGTTTCTAATAAGAAGGGGGCAACCAACCCTAAGTCGATGCTTTCTAATAGAGATAAGGTTGTGAAGCCACCATCTCAACCTCCTATTGTTCTTGTTCATCCTATTTTGGCTCCTCAGGCTTTACCTACTGAGAAACCTCCCAAGCATAAATCAACCTCAGAAGAAGGGAATTCACTACCAATACCTCCACCCTCTAGGCATTCGCGTAGTCCATCTCGGGATGGCTCACCATCATTGAGGGGAAGCTAGGAGGCTAAGCATCATCCTTCGACTATTGGTGACTTATTTCAACCTTCTCAGACCTCTTTATTTAATAGGTTTTCGGTGTTGGTCGATAGTGTGGGTAGTCCCTTGATTGTTGGTGAATTATTTCAACCTTCTCAGACCTCTACATTTAATAATTCTTCGATGTTGGTTGATAGTGGGGGTAACCCTATGGGAGATGGCTCCATGGATATTCCTCCTCCATGAATTTCCTTTCATGGAATGTTTGAGGACTTATAGAGTCCTCAAGAAAATTTTTTGTTCGATCCACTCTACAAAGTATTGGCCATGTTGATGTTATTTGTTTACAAGAAGTTAAGATCTCTGGTTTTTTGTTAGATGTTTCTCTCAGTTGTATTGTAGGTTCTTTTATGCATTTCACTACTCACCATGAAGATGGTCGGGGTGGTGCTTCTATTTCTATCTCCTCCAAACTTGAGGATTGTCTGCTTGGGTCTGGCAAGGATCCTTCTCATCATGTGGTCTAGATTTTATTGAATATTAATGGGAACACCCTGGGCATTGCCAATATTTATGCACCTAATGATGGGCCTAGTCGCTCTGCCCTTTGGTGGTACTTAGTTGATCACTTACCGATGGCATATTGGCTTTTTTGTGATGATTTTAATATGGTTGAGCATGTTGAAGATAAAGTTGGCCACCTATCAATGCGTTGGTGTGCTAGAGAGCGTGAGGCCTAGTTTTTTCTTAAATACAGATGGGATCTTTTTTATCCTCTTTTTTGCTAATGCAATTGCACACCTCCACCCTGGTTCATGTGGTCCAATTTTTGTGTGGGTAATGATAGAGTCTGCAAGCACCTTGATCGAGTTATGATGTCAGAGCAACAATTTTTTTATTCTCCTCCATCAATAATAAGATTGTGATGGTCTAGGATCAATTCTTGCTATCAGATCATTTCTCGATTTCCTTTCAGATTGAGTGGAGTGGTCACCAATTTAATTTTTCATGCAATCAATTTTATTTAAATACTTCTTTATTGCAACACCCTGGCATGATTGTTATGATTGAGAGAATCTAGAATTTATTACCTTGACCTCCTCACTCTATCAGTTGGATTTCTTGGTGGAATGAGGTGATTGTCCATACTACCTCTTTCATGTAGTATTTTGGCAAATAGGTGGCACATGTCAGAAAGCGTGCTCATTTGGTTGTTATGAAGGAGTATCAATAAAATTTACTATTGTTGGAAAATGATCTGTATGATCGATAGTTGCAAACCAGGGTTGTTGGTCTTCACCACCAACTTATAGTCCATGAACGACATGAAGCCAAGGGGCTCAGATTTGGGCTCGTCTACACTGGTTGAGGGTTGGTGATCACCCATCCAAAGCCTTTTTCAAATCTCTTCATTTCAGGTAGGCCAGGATCCAGATCAAGGCTATTCAAGTCTCTCATGATAGGTTGACTTCTCTTCTTGATATTGCATCGGCCTTTGTGGATCATTATAAGCTTGTATTTCAAGTGCAATATGATTCTCTAGAACGTCATATGGTGCTCCAATAGTGTCTTGATGTTGTTCCTGCTAAGTTGTCTGCTTATGACAAACTTCTTTGTGAGGCTCCTCTTTCACTTGTTGAGCTTCATAATGCTCTTATAACTATGTCGGATGACAAGTCCCCTGGTCTTGATGGCTTTCCCTATGAATTTTATAAAGCCACTTGGAAGTTTACTAGGCCTGATCTGCTCAATGTCTACAATGAAGCGTTAGCCAACAATTCTCTGGGTAATATTATCAATCATGGAAACATTAAATTTATTCCTAAAGTGGGTAATCCTGAGCTTATCACTAGTTGGAGACCTATTACTCTGCTTAATGTCTCTTACAAGATTTTGGCTAAAGCTTTAGCTCTCCGTATTCACAACATTCTCCCTGTGATTATCAGATCGAAGTAGACGAGTTTCATTAAAGGGTGTTACATCTTGGATAATCTTATTGTTGTCTGGGAAGGTTTAGAATGGGCTCGTCTCTCTGGCCAAAAATCCCTTTTCCTTAAACTGGACTTTGAGAAAGCTTATGATCGTATTGAGTGGCCTTTCATTCTCGCCATGCTCCAAGCTCTCGGCTTTGACCCCTTTTTTATCAAGGCTATCAGTATGTTGTTTGTTGATGCTTCAACTTGTCTTACTATTAATGGACATAGGTCAGAGGATTTTGGTTTATTTAGTTCTATTCACCAGGGTTATCCTTTGGCCCCCTCACTTTACATCCTTGTTGCTGAAGCTTTTGGTTATCTTCTTGCCAATCAAGCATCTAAGGGGTTGATCAAAGGTATTCTTTTGCCTGACATGTCCACCCAACTTATTAATGGGCACTTTGTGGATGATTCTTTTCTCACTATCAATGAGGATGAGGTTTCAGTTTCAACTACTTTGGTTTGTTTGGACACTTTTTGTAAGGCCTTGGGATCCAACATCCAATGGTCTAAGTCTCTTTGTTTTTGCCTTGCTTCTTCTTCTGTGCCTGCTTGGCTTAGATATTTTTCATGGCATTGGCTTCAAAGGGGTGAGCATTTTAAGTTCTTAGGAATCCCCTTTGCTTTTGATAGCTCACCCTCTAAACTCTGGCAGTATGTCATTGATAGAATTGAAAAGAATATTTCCTGTTGGGCCTTGCATCCCCTTTCTCTTGTCGGTAAGTTTCAGGTTTGCACAAAGATTCTTGCTGCCACCCATGTTTATTACTCCTCTTGTTGGGCCCCTTCTAAGAATTCTTATAATAAGTTGGCTAGACTCCTTAGGGATTTTATTTGGGCCAAGGGGAAGAATTCATGTGGTTTTCATCGAGTTGCTTGGGATATCTGTTGCACGCCTACTGATAAGGGTAGGATGGGCATCATTGACATTTATAGGTAAAGCATTTCTTTGTGTGCTAAGTGGGTGGTTAAAGCTATTGAAGGCCTTGAAGCCTGGAAGGTTTTGATTCACCATTGTATTTCTTCAGGGCTACCTTATGGGCACAAATCTTGGGCTAATATTGGCCTTCATACTCTCATCATTACTTCTGCTCCAGTTAAGATTTAGGGTTCCTTTGTTGTTAAAAGTATTTGGTGGGCTTTTGAGGTGGTGAAACCTCATCTTTGTTGGATTGGTGATGGTTTTCGTAATGGTATTTCATTTAATTCTCAGAATATCTGGTGGTCTCCTATTCTATCTAACTCTTCAGTTCTTCTTGCTGATATGCCAAGGATTAAAGCTTTGAGGTTGTTTCATAAGGGCATCTACTTTATTAAAGATTTAGTGCACTCTCAAGATTGGATTCCTTGGCTTGATCTCAAATATAAATTTAATCTTCAAAATTTAGATCTTCCTTCTATTCTTAAGATTCAAGAGCTTATGCCTGATGTCATGCTTCATAAGCTCGACCTTCAACCCTCGAGTGCCTGGTGGAGGGATTGGCATTGGAATGTGGATACTCCTTTCAAGAACTACTCTTCTTCCTTGCTTTATCAACTTCTTAGTCCTGTTTCCCCTAGTGTTGACAAACTTAATGAGATATGGTAGACTCACTCTACCTCCTATACTTGGATTGCTCGTCTGAACCATATCTAGCAGTTTAACCTTGAACCCAAGATTACCTTTTTTCTCTGGTCTCTTATTTATCAAGGGCTTCCTATGGGAGAGAGACTTAGTAGGGTTGGTCTTCCTAATCCTAAGTGTCTGACTTGTGGTCATTTTGAGACTTTTAAACATCTATTTTGGTTCTGCCCTCATGCTCAGTCTACCTGGTCTTGGATTCACTCATTGTTCAAGCTCTTTCATCCTAAATTCTTCAGATGGTAGATGATATTTTTTGGAGATAATAGTTGTTGGCCTGCTTATATTGTTGCTCTGTGGAATTTCTTTCATGCTATTATTTTGTTTCAACTTTGGAAAGCTAGGAATGCTGCTATCTATTCTGGAGATTCAATTTCTAGTCAATTTTCTATGCATGAAAATATTACGATGTTTTTTGTTGTTACTATTCAGATCCATTCGCAGGCTTCCAAGTTGACTCATGAGTTGGCACATTTGATAAATCTTATCAAGTACTAGCATGAGGCTCCATGCACTATTAGCAGGGTTTCATCTAACCTCCCTCTACCTCAAGGTCCCTCTATTTCGACATAGTAGGTTGAGGGGACGACGTTTTCTAACCTTAGGTCATTCTATCAATGCCCACAATAGGGCTTGGCTCCCTTTGCCTAGTTATGTTGTTTATTCACCCTTTTAAGGGTTGGTTTTGTTTTTGGCCTCGGGCCTCATCTTTACAGTGTTGATCGTTTGGGTGGCCTTGCACCCCGATCTATGATTTTCCGAACATTTTAAAATTTATTAATCATATTAACTTAACAAAACATTTAAGATTAAATATTAAAGGAAACATTGTTTTAACTTGAAACTCTTAAAATTAAAAATTAAAACATTAAGCTCAACAATTAAAACAAAAATAAAAGGTAACATTAAACCAATATTAAACATTGTAACCCACATTGCCAAATTTATTGGAAGGGACTTCTTGAAAAATCACTCAAATTAAACCTAAAATTTCATTTTGACATCAAAATTTTAGGTCGATCCTCAAATTGGGGTAAGTTGTGCCATGGAAACAAAAATGATGACTTTGCTGGAAAATACTCATGAGTATTTTGGATAAAGAACCCAGTCTGAAATCAAGAGAACCAAATATTAGCAAAATATAAATCATCCAGTAACATCCAAGAAATATGGGGTTAAATAAATTCAATTGAACATAAAAACTTCATTTACCTTAGCTTAGTGTGTATTTTGTGAATTATTCTTTATTTTTGAATCCATAAAAATTTCCTCATCTATTTTACAATCTGGCTATAAAAAATATTACTCATAAAAATTTACCTCTACATTTCTCCACTACCAGTAAAGCATCTATAACTTCGATGGAGATGATCTTGATCTCTTCAAGACCTTGCTCTATTGCCAACCAGTGTTTATAGCCCTGGTAGAGATTATCTGAACCACCTAGGAACTATATTGATTTACATTTCTCTTTTTTTTATAATCATTTGATTTCTTTGCAAATATCATATGCGCCTCTTGGGTTAGAGATCATCTAAGGCTTAAGATGGAGTCTATAATTTTTTTGCCTAATCAACAAACCAGAATTATTTCATCCTTTAGAAGTCAAAAATATCCTTTAAATGTGATTTTACATGTGAATCTTCAGCAAAATATCACATTACTTCAATCTCCACCATTCTAATTCATAATTCAAGAAAAACTACTAGATAATCTAATTTCGCAAACTTTAGTTTTTTTTCATCCCAACCAAGCAATTCATCTTCCATGACTAAGCAATATTTATAACAAAGGGGCAAAATTTTATTATAACTACACAACTATACCATAATCTAGAAAACCAAAACTGAAACATGCTATAAAAATGAATAAACTAAATGTGAACACAATCCAAAATATAAAATTTGGCATGAAATTGTATTATTGCAGGAACAAAAATGGAAACATATAAAATTTCATAATAAAAAAAACAAAAAAAAAAAACAAGTGATGACTGCATCCAAATGGTATGCACATAAACAAAACTATGCACAAGCGAACACCAAAACAAAACACCAAAGCTACATACAAGCAAAAATTACAAAACCAAAAACTATGTACAAAGGATGAATATATACAAGTGATGACCGTGCCTTTTTCACTGGATATTTTTGATGACATTTTTTGTGCTAATCTGCCTAAGAGGCAAATATTGTAACTTTTTACAAACCAATAAAAAAAATAGCCTTCTGGAGCGCCCATTTTATTGTCCCTAATCAAAATCGAGGTGATTTTTGTAGAAGGTTAAAGTTTGTCAGTCCTCTTTTTAATATTTTCTACAGTCAATAGTCAAAGCCGAGTTAACTTTCGTAGAAGGTTAATGTAATAGATATACCGTACAAATCAAACTATTCAAATATTTTTAACTCCAATATTAAAAGAACAAGGACAGCTGTCTTAATCATTGAAAATACAACATTTAAACTTTAAAAGACCAAGCAATCATTTTTATTAAAGATAGATTTAAAGCACTACATAAGGATAAATAGGTTGATAACAATCAAAGACGTATCGGTTTCATACATCATTGATTTCTTCTTTATTAAAGGATCTTATTAAATATGTATAAATTTGTTGTTTTACGATATATACCTACTTTTTGTTTACATAAGTGTTATTTAAATATTTTGTGTTTTGTTTACATAAGTGTTATTTAAATATTTTGTGTAAAGGCGTAGTCTGACTTAAATTTTTTAAATAAATGTTAAGAAATGATAAGATACCAATCTTGAGCAACTTAAACATGTTTATTGAGCATGTTTGTGTGTAAAGGGTGTAATCTTAAATTTGTTAAGTAAATGCTAACAGATGATAAAAGTACTATCCTAAACAATTATTATTTTTTTCTTTAAGGAGAACTTTCACAAATTATATCAACAACCACCTTCAAAGGGTTTGAACACAAGACCACTTAAAAAAAAACTATCATCTTAACCACTAAGACAAAAACAATTAATATTTTCTTGAAATAAAGATTATAAAAAGTTTTCAACTGTGAATGTAATAAAAAAACTTAAAGTGGTATGCACGTTCACTTCAGACATAGTTAATGTAATTTTCACGCGCAATTATTATTATTTTTCATTGGGAGACTTTAAGGTGTTTTTGTGTTTCCCGTCCCGTCATAACAAACTATCATGTAGTGGTGTCGTATTCCGGGACACAGTTTCGATGCCGCCATTCCCTCACATAAATTCGAACCGGGACCTATCGCATTCCCATTTTGATGCAATATGCTCGACGGTTGGCACAATTGTCCTACCCATCCAAGTGGGACAAAAGACTATTCATACGTTGTGCCACATCTTGGAAGGTGAGATGGCCTATAATATCTTGCTAAGGCGGCCTTGGATCAGGGACATGAAGTGTGTCCCTTCAATAGCTCATCAGTTCTTAAAGTACACATTTGAAGGATAGGTGCATGTAGTCCCAACAGATTTAGAGCCCTTCAAGTATTGCAATACGGTGCAACTGATGCCACAATCGACCCTTCCATCAACACATTTGGATTTTCAGTTGAATCCATCTAACCAGGGTTCGATTTTGCATACATCCCCACTGTTAAGTCCATCAAATCACCAGTCGGGTCCATATTCATCATCTGGTCCTTCACCAACAACGCCACCTACGGTGGCCACACCGAAGGACAAGGGGAAGAAACCCCTAGAAGAGGCACCACCATCAGTCTCAACCATCTCTACCGAAGATATGCCTAGCCGAATGGAAGTCGAGACGCCTAGTTCACCCTACATGGAGTGGACCCAGGAAGAACTCCCATTCCCTCCCCCTCCACCGCCAATGATCACCGTTGAGATGGCCAACACGGGCCTGGGGGAGTATCTAGTGCAGAATATTGTAGCAACACCCGCACTTGAGTCCATGCAGGACATGGGGAGACCTCGCCTCCCCATCGACACTGTGGTTCCTCTAGGCTACCCACCCAATCAGACAAACTTTGTTTATGGGGGCCTCGATAATGGCATTGAACCTTACATGCAAGAAGAAGAAGATGAAGAGCCCTTTGTTGAGGACGTCAACTATTTGTCCAACCTAGACTTCGCTTTGAGATATCTTGGCCAATGTAATTGGCATGGATATGGGTTGGGCAGGTATGAGCAAGGAGTGCACGTTCTTTGCCAACCAAGATATCAAATGCCATACGACAAGTCAGGAGTAGGGTTCAACCACCCCCTGCCCCTCGAAATCTTGGTAGAGAACATGCAAGGCCTAGGGATAGGCAACAAGGATGGGTTGGCATTAGATCCATATGCCAATCCTAACACAACATATACATTGGGGGATTACCTCCCATTGCTAACAACCAACCTTGTTGACCTTAACAACCCTTTCCCTTCGATCGAGAAAGGAGAAAGTTCGAGGACTCACCTACAAGAGGGATATAGACAAGGCCAAGAAGGGTCTTCAGAAGACGAGTCAGAGTATGAGGTAGCGCCTTGGGATCCTTTTGAGTCTGATAGCAATCATTCACAAGTGACCCCCATAGATGATTATCAGGAGAGCTTCATGACAATGTTCCCTTTGGATGCTCCAATCGAGCAAGTGCCACCTCAAGAGAATCAGGTCCCCCCGTAGAGAGCGAAACAACCCCGATGGGACCAGATCAATTTGCTCGAGCAAGATGAGCCTCACATGTCGCAAACAACTATCGGAGCCAACGAAGGCCTATGGATCTCTGATAGCGATTATGAAGATGAGACTGAGATGGCATATCTCAATCATATGCGACAACAACAATACCCCATGGACATAGATGACATGTTTGAATAGCTACACATAGGGCCAAGGCATAGGTGGCACCTAAACCAGGCATAGTTGGACCAACTACTACACCCGCCACTTTAGGCATACAGAGAGCACCTTCCACCCGGAGACCCTATAGAGCCATCAGTGCCAAGGGTAGACCCTATCCTTTTATCCACACATAGGGCCGATCCATTTGTGCCAGTACCCACAGAGCCAGATCCGGAGCATAAAGATCACCTAGGATGTCCGAGTAACCACACCCACGGTAATGGAGACCAAAATCATTTCATCAACATGATCTCCATTGACTTAACCGCCCCCATCCATAACCCAACCGACCCAACACGGTCATTGCATCTAGACCTAGATGCTATAGACTGGGATCACGTTGACACACCACCATCCCCATCGGAGTACTGGCCTTGTGGTGGGATGTTCCATTTCACCCCAGGACAGACTCAGGATGTCTTCCATGTTGAAGAGGAACCCGACGTTCCAAACGTAGATCTAAATTCAGCAAATGATATCCACCTGATCCCAACTCCACACCAGTTGGAGGATGGGTCCCACATGTCGGTTGAAGAGATGACCGACGTAGACATCGGCTCTGATCCAATGAATTCGCAAATCATCAAGTGGGGGTAAGTCTATCCCCCGAAGAGCAAGCCGACTACATTGCCCTTCTCAAAGAGAAGAAGGAGGTTTTTGCATGGTCCTACAAAGACATGCCGGGGCTAGACCCGCAGCTAGTCACGCATAATCTAATGCTTGATCCGACAGTCAAGCCAGTTAAGCAAAAACTACGTAAGATGCACCCAAAAGTAGCCTTAATGGTCAAATATGAGCTACAAAAGCTGTTGGATGCACAGTTTGTCATCTACGTGGATTACCCACCATGGTTGTCCAACATGGTGCCCATCAAAAAGCTTGACGGGAGGATTCGCATATGCACCAATTTTTGAGATCTAAACAAAGTGAGTCCTAAGGATGATTTCCCCTTGCCTAGCATCGATGCATTGGTAGATGCTACAATGGGCCATGAAATGCTTTCCCTCATGGATGGTTTCTCGGGATACAATCAGATTCGTATCAATCTCGAGGACCAACTAAAAATGGCGTTCACAATGCCTTGGGGGACATTTTGTTATAAGGTCATGCCCTTTGGCCTTAAAAATGCTGGCGCCACCTACCAACGTGCCATGACATACATCTTCCATGATCACATGCATAAAACTTTGGAAGATTACATGGATGATTTGTTGGCCAAATCTCTTTTGCGCCGAGATCATCTCGATGACTTAAGCAAGATCCTCGATCGCCTCATTGAACATAAAGTCAGATTAAACCCCAAGAAGTGCGTATTTGGCATCACATCTGGAAAACTCTTGGGTTTCATAGTCTCCAAATGAGGAATCGAGGTAGATCCAAACAAAGTCAAGGCAATCCTTGAAATGCTTCCCCCAACTACCATCAAGCAGCTCAGAAGCCTACAGGGAAAGGTCACGTCAATCAAGCGCTTCATAGCGCAGCTATCTGACAAGTGCCGACCCATGAATAAATTATTGCACAAGGGGGTAGCATTTCACTGGGATGACGAGTGCCAGTCAGCCTTTGATGACATCAAACAATACTTGGCTTCACCACCAGTATTGGCACCACCTAGACCAGGAGTGTCATTCTACTTATACATCTCAGCTACTGAGGTGGCACTGGGCGCCATGCTAGCCCAAAAAATGAACTACACAAAGAATAGGCTAATTACTATCTTAGCCGCACCCTGGTCAGTTATGAACTTAACTATGCATACGTTGAGAAGCTATGCTTGGCAGTGGTGTTTGCTACCAAAAATCTATGCCACTACATGCTGAGCAATACGATGTATGTTGTGTCTAAGGAGAATCCATTGCGATACATGATGAGTCATACTTATCATAGTAGCCGCACGACAAAATGGATCATGTTGTTGACGGAGTTTGACATCGAATTCATTGGATAGAAGTCCATCAAAGGTCAAGTCATCGCCGATCAACTAGCAGAGGCTCCTCTTGAAGATGATCAGCCTCTGACCGTAGAGCTACCAGATGATGGGGTCTTCCATGTCTCAGAATCGCCAGATTCTGATGAGCCTGAGTCACAGGCCGACATAACCCTATTCTTTGATGGTTCTAAATGTGAGCAAGGGGGTGGCATGGGAATTGTATTCTTCACACCACAAGGGGCTCCAATGCCTCTATCATTTAAATTAGATTTCCCATGCACCAACAACAATGCCGAATACGAAGCCTTGCTCATAGGTCTTCAGACAACAATCACCATGAACATCAAATGCTTGAACATATTTGGTGATTCATTGTTAATTGTCAACCAAGTAAAAGGGGTATTCCAATGTAAATGCCCAGTTCTGCAGGCCTACAAAGCCCTTGTGGATAAATTCCTGGCAAATCTTGAATGGTACGACATCGAGGCACTCCCTCGATCATCGAATCATTTTGCGGATACTATGGCCTCCTTGGGGTCACTAATCCCGCAAGACCCTTCTGGTGAGATGACAACCATTCAGGTCAAAACATTATCGCAATCCATGATGGAGCGTGCAAGCTCTGACCTAACGCCAGGAATCCACCTGATCCAGATTGAACCATCTCAGGATAAGTTCTCTCAAATCCATGATTGTCTGAATCATGCCAACTGGGGGTCCTTGTTCTCCCCGACCCCTCTTAATAGCAACACAACGCTATTCTTACAAGTTCTTTCCCGCTCAACTTTTGCTAGGGATGAACTCCAAGAGGGATTGGCCATTCATACCATCGAGGTTTCTGATCAGCAGGATTGGTACACACCCATAAGGGATTACCTCAAGTTAGGTAACCTCCCACTTGGATTGACACACGCCGCAAAAAGATCATTTAAATAGAAAGCGACAAAACATGTCTTGCTAGGAGACATTTTGTATCATCGGAGCTATGAAGGAATCCTCCTCCATTGCTTGGACCAACAGGAGTCCGCTTGGGCGATCACCCAAGCGCACGATGGTACATGCGGTGGCCACTTCAGCGGTATGGCCATCGCAAAGCGCATTCTTCGCATGGGCTATTATTGGCCATCTTTAGAGCGAGATTGTTGCGCATATGTAAAGAAGTGCATGAAGTGTCAACACCATGCCAATTTGACACACGTACCTTCTCGGGCCTTGCAACCGATCCAATCGGCTTGGCCATTTTCGTAGTGGGGCTTAGATCTAATCGAAAAGATCTCCCCTGCATCGTCGGGTCATCACACGTTCATCATAATGGCCATAGAGTACTTCACCAAGTGGGTGGAAGCAATTTCGCTAACCTCTATGATTGGACCCCGCATTGCGGAGTTTATTTTGCATAACATCATATGTCATTTTGGTATTCCATCCAAGATCATCTCGGATAATGGGACGTCATTCAAGAATAAAGATGTGCGTGCTTTGACAACAAAGTACAAAATTCAGCACAGTTTTTCAACACCCTATTATCCGTAGGCAAATGGGCAAGCAGAGGCGTCAAACAAAATGCTAGTTGCAATCCTCAAAAATATGGTCACAGATAGTCATAAGGATTGGCACATTCAAATCCCGCTTGCCCTATGGGCTTATCGCACTAGCATTCGGACGCCCACTGGGGCAACTCCATTTTCGTTGGTGTATGGCTCCGAGGCAGTCATGCCTCTCGAGTTGGAAATACCTTCCCTGCGCATATCAATGCAAGAGTTCATCGATGATGACACTGCATGAGATGCCCGGTTAGACCAACTTACGTTGCTCGATGAACGACGCGTCAATGCTCTCGAGCATTTACGTATCTATCAAGAGCGACTTAAGAAAGCATACAACATGAAAGTTCACCTGAGGGACTTTCAGGTTGGTGACTTGGTCTTAAAAGAGAACCAACAAAATTCTAACTTGCCGCCCCATCTAAGGGACAAGTTCATGGCAAATTGGTTAGGTCCCTATGTAATTGATAGTAAAATAGGACCTGGAACATACCGGCTCACCTCTCTTGAAGGAATCAAGGAACTAGAACCCTTGAACATCAGTCATTTGAGGCCATTCCACATTTAGAGAGCCATAGCCCACCCCAAAAGCTCCAAGGATTCTCACAATCGCTTGGTCAAACCCAAAAAGCTCCAAGGATTCCCACAATCACTTGGTCAAACCAAAAGCTCCAAGGATTCCAGCAATCGCTTGGTCAAACCAAAAGCTCCAAGGATTCCCACAATCGCTTGGTCAACCTAAAATGCCCCAAGGATTCCCATAATCGCTTGGTCAAACCAAAAGCTCCAAGGATTCCAAATCACTTGGTCAACCTAAAATGCCCCAAAGGTATCCATAAACCCTTTGGTCAAACCAAAAGCTCCAAGGGTTCCCACAATCGCTTGGTCAAAAACAAATATTCAAAAACAAACAAAAATAATAAAATCATCAAAAATAACAAAAAAATTGCATCTCAATTTCATGCATACTCATAAAAATCAAAATACAAAAATATAATAAACTGCATTAGGCATCGCATCCATACATGGCATATTTGTTGGTCATACATGTCACAAGCACCATAGACTGTAATTAATCGGCAATTCCATCATTTTCCACTTTCAATCCATTTTATAAACACATCCATCCAGAATAACACCATCCACATTTTAGCATAGTCAGTTGTCTCCTAATGTATTTAGGGTTTTCGCCATTCAACTGTCTTTAAATTTCTAGCCAAAAACTGTACAAAGTCAGACAGATTTTACAAAGGTAGAGTTTTACTTGGATCACACCTCGTTACGTAACATCCCTACACAAGTTAAAACACATAAAATAATTCCCAAGTTGTGTGAACGCAAGAGAAACCTACAAAGCAGTCTAGGGTACCATAGGTGAAAGGTTAGCTTGTTCATCCCCCTATGCGAATGGTTCAAGAATGCTGAGAATTGACAAAAGGACAAGCTCTTCCCCATCCATTCCCCATAATAAATAGTGGTTTTCACCACTATCAATCATATCCCCAAAACACCTTTGGTCCCCAAAGTCGTAAGGATTCGTACTACACGCCCCTGACAAGGATGGGTAGTCGTCCCCAAGGCCTAAAAGGATCAATGCCATTCAAAAGCAAAATCCCAACAATCCATCATCACCAACATCTCCCAAAACACCTTTGGTCCCCAAAATTCGTAAGGATTCATACTACACGCCCTTGACAAGGATGGGTAGTCATCCCCAAGGCCTAAAAGATCAATGCCCTTACATAATAACATCCCCAATCACCTTTGGTTCCCAAAGTCGTAAGGATTCGTACTACACGTCCCTGAACAGGATGGGTAGTCATCCCCAAGGCCAAAAGGATCAAGGCCATTCATAAGCCAAAAACCTACGAAGCTCAACTTTGCAACCTAAAAAGCAAAATCAAATAACAATGGTTATCACCACTATTCAAATTCCTTGCTCAAAAAGAAAAACAAAAGAGAAAAATAAACAGTGATTTTCATCACTATGTATGAGAGCAAGTATCCCAACAAGTTGAGCAACTGAAAGATGCCTGAACTTGAATCCCTAGAATTCTCAGCATTCGAAAAACCATCTAGGTGATCCTCATTACGGGTTTGGTGGACAACCTACCTGACAATGGTGGTATCCTAAATGCATGACGATATGTCTATCACATTAGCTTTGCATGTGAGCAGACCAATGTTTGCATGTGGATGAGCTAGCTTATGGTACCTTAGATTGTCCCATGGATTAATCTTACTAAATACAACAATGGAGTTAGTGGAGCTAATTAGGTGATCCTCAGTACAGGTTTGGTTGACGACCTATCTGGCACTGGCGGTATCCTGACAAATACCACATAAACGAACTCAATTGCACACACAGGGATGTGAAATAACTTGGTCAAACTCAAGTCCGATTCATACCTTGTTCAAAAGTCTTGTGAGATAAATGTAGAGTCTTGGCTAGTTAGTTAAAACATCTGAATCTCAGAAAACCTTAACTACATTTTAAAACAACTGGTACATTTCATTACTTACATCACCATCAAAAAATATGAAAAATACCAAAACAAAATTATCACATGCAAAGTCATTCCACAAAGCAATCACATAGTACAAGAAAGCCAGTAAATCTTGTACAGTCTATGGTGCCATCGACAAGTTACCAACAAATCATTTCATTCATTCCATATGCATACATCATATAATTAGAAACATCGCATTCATAATAACACATGCATACATCATCATAAATAAATGTGCATAAACAGAAAAAATAAATCATGACAAGTGTATAACCAAAAAGAAAAGTCATGTATATATATCATCAAAATGCCCACAGGCTACAATAAGTCGGTCCTCTGACCTCGCAAAACAAAGCAAAAACTCAAAAACCCCCAAGCCTAGGGCATCGGCCACCATGATCATGCAGGATCGGTGCGACGGGAACTACCCCCCGTGGTGTGGGTCCTATGGGACCTCTCAGGGTGGCTGCTGCTAGCCCCCGCATCATGCCCACTAGCGCCCCCTCATCCAGCCACCTACGATGAGAAGATGTTGATTGCTCAGTATCACTGTCTCTCATCCGACGCGAAGACCCACCTCCAGGGAGCTCAGGTAACCACCCACCGAGGTAGATAATCTCTGCCTCCAAATCCATCCGGTGCCAAAACCAATCCACCTCCCATCGATGGTACGCAGCCACTACATCATCGCGCTGCACCAACTGAGTTCGTAGGAGATCCCTCTCCCGCGCAGCATCTGTGTCCCCATCCCACCAGTGGTACGCAGCAAATGCATTCTCCCACTCTACCAACTGAGTCCACAGGAGATCCCTCTCCTGCAAAGCCTCCCCAAGCTCCTCATCCCATCTCCGAAGTAGATCCTCCAATCATGCTATCTCAGCGCGATCCCTCACCTCCACACCCTCCGGGACAGCCTGGTGCATAGGCATATCCGGGACTACGGGCTGCTCCGGCTCCCACTGCTCCGGGACGTCCTACGTATCCGGCTACTCCTGAAACCCCAAAATCATCCCCCCAAAGCTGTCAACCTCCACCATGTCCGCATCCTCGAGTGGAGCCCCCCAACCCTCTCCCGATGCCTCTGCACCCTCACCACCTGCTGCTGCCACCTCTGGACCCCCTAGAGGCCCCTCACCTCGCCACCGCCGCAATGTCCACCACTGGTCATACTCAACGGTCGCCCCGACGTTGTCCACGTCAGGGACATCGATCACAGGATCCGACTCCTCACCAAGCGGCTCGATGATCGACCAGGCAAGAGTCCTCTCATCGCCCCGACGTCGATAGATCAAGGGCTCACCAGGAAACCCCTGGTGCACCCCAAACTGTCGCGTCACTCGGACGTACGGGAAGTACTCCTACTCGGTCCCGTGCCACCCAATCAGCCATCTCCCCCTATGCACCCATCGGAGCCACTCTCCAGCCTCAAGCCAAGGCTGGACAGTCCCGGTATGGGCGCCAGAACACCTCCCCTAGAGCAAGCCGAGCGAAGGCATCAGCATAGTGCCCTACGACACCTACCCACCATCGACTCTGCCCCTGCTCCTCAGACCGCCACCATAGAGCCGCATACCCTATCTCCCTGTCCACCATCTCTGCCCGAGTGGTCCATGGCAAACCCTATGGCCGCTCCACAGCTATGTGCTGCCACCCCCAACACTGCAACAGGTAGCTGCACCCAATCCCCTTCCACCTCCGACAGCGGACCTCGTACAACTCATCATAAAGTTGTGCCAGAAGCGTCTGTCCCCACCTCATAATCAAGGGTGCCTCCATCGGGCACTCGACCAATCTGAACACTACCTCCAGCAGGTTCCATGGGAACCTCGCTCCCGAGGAGTCAGGCAGCAACATGTTGGAGATGAGGGTCATCAGTAATGCATGCCTCACCCCCAACACGCCCCTCTCTAGCCACCACCGCACCAAGATACCGCCAATCAGGCAATCCCCCTCTGCCCTCTCCACCGGACTATCCACCCCCATCTCCACCCCATGCCCGAAGCACCATGTCAGCACAACCATCCGCTGATCACGTGGCGTAGTCCGAATAGGAAGCCCGTCTATCGAAATCCATAGAATCCGATAGACATCCTCAAGAGTCACCGTCATCTCCCCTATTGGGAGATGAAAGGTATTAGTCCGGGGATCCCACAAGTTGATCAGGGCCATCAGATAGGCCCGATCCCCCACCATAGGCTCTAGCCGAGTCACCTGCTTGAGCCCAAGGGCATCAAGCCACTCCTAGTCAACCATAGTCAGTGCCTCCCGCGCTTCAGAGAACATCGTCGGCACACGGTACCGACTCTTCACAACCTGCAAAAGAAAACAAAACAAAAACATTAAAACATGACAAAATAAAATAAAAAAATTGTACAACACTAAAATAATATACAACAATGTATACAAATTGTACAAAATACATTTAAAAAATAGTACAACAACAGTAACAACACTGTACAGACAAACAAATTACAAAATTACTATGGGTTTTTTATTTATTTTAAAAACAAAAATCAAAACATTTTAACCTAGGGTTTTTAACTCTAGTTTAAACTTAAAAAAAAAAAAAAAAAATTTAACCTAGGGTTTTCTTTTTAACTCTAGTATAAACAAAAAAACAAAAATTCAAAAACAAATTTGTCAGTTACCTAGGGTTTTTAACTCTAGTTCAAACTGATAAATAACAAAAAAAATAAAAATTCAAAAACAAATTTGTCAGTACCTAGGGTTTTTAACTCTAGTATCAAACTGATAAATAACAAAAAAAACAAAATTAAAAACAAAATTTTGTACCTAGGGTTTTTAACT
Organism: Wollemia nobilis; assembly: GCA_028583015.1. Taxonomy (NCBI): domain Eukaryota; kingdom Viridiplantae; phylum Streptophyta; class Pinopsida; order Araucariales; family Araucariaceae; genus Wollemia; species Wollemia nobilis. Next base: position 4,776,335 of record JAQPPZ010017190.1, on the reverse strand, counting down.
CTAGTATCAAACTGATAAATAAAAAAAAAAAAACTTAGGGTTTTATACCTATTTTATAAAAAAAATAACCTAGGGTTTTTATCTCTAGTTAATAAAAAAAAATTAAACCTAGGGTTTTCATCCTAGTCTATAAAAAAAAAACAAAAATAAAACAAAAGTTAACCTAGGGTTTTCATCCTAGTCTAAACTGACAAAAAACAAAAACAAAATTAAACAATTAACCTAGGGTTTTCATCCTAGTCTAAATTGACAAAAAAAAACAAAGTAAAATAGTTTAACTTAGGGTTTTCATACCTAGTTTAAAAAAAATAACCTAGGGTTTGACCTTAGTTTAAATATAAAAAAAATAAAATATTAGGGTTTTTTTTAAAAAAATAAAATTAACAACTAGGGTTTCTAATCTAGTTAAAAAAAAATTTAACCTAGGGTTTTATTTTTTACTAAAAATACAAACAAAAAAAATAGTCCTAGGGTTTAACTTTTAAAACTAATAAACAAAAAACAAAATTAAACATTTTTTTACGCTAAGTTTTCAATCTTAGTTTAAACTAGGGTTTTCTTTTAGCTTAAAACAAAAAACAAATTCACACAAAATAACACACATTTAACTAGGGTTTTCATTTTTAAATTGAAAAACAAAATACAAAAGAAAAAAAGAATTGCGGTTTTAAACTATAACACAAACCAAAATATAGAGGAGGATCACTTACCGGTCTCGCTTCGGCTCCACCACTTGATGATCCGGTCCATGAACTCATGGTGTCCGAGAAATTTGATAGCGCTCCGCTACGCGAACTCGACCTCCTCCTCCTCACAGCTCTCAAACGCCAGGAAAAACAAATGCAAATGAGCCCAAAACCTAGTTTTGGCCCTTAAATAGGCTTTTAGGCCTGTAATCGTTCCCCCCTGGGATGAGCACTCTAGTTAGCACTCGTCCCACCCTAGGACGATTACTAAACTAGTATTCGTCCCACCCAGGGATGATTACAGAGCAAGAAATTCAAAAACAGCAAAAACTACACCAAAATGCACAAAAAAATAGCAATAAACTTGCCGATCAAAGGGGCCTTTGTGCCTACGATTCTTGGCATGCAAAACTGATGTTGGGGTCACAAATCCTCACTATCCTACTCCCTAATAAGGCTATCATAGCCGGACCGCTCCATGGGAGGATGGATTTTTGAGAATTTCATCCCCAAATGGCGTCACAAAAAGGGTCAAAACCCACCCAAAAATAGCAATAACATTGCCAAACGAAGGCGCCTTTGCGCCTGACATTCTTGGCATCCAAAATAGACGTTGGGGTCACAAATTGTCACTATCCTACTCCCTAAGAAGGCTACCATAGCCGGACCGCTCCACGGGAGGACGAATTTTTGACAATTTCAGCTCCAAAATGCGTCACAAAAAGGGTTCAAACCCACCAAAAATAGGTCAAAATGTTCGGAAACTGCATAAGCATTCAACGCAAAACAACTGAAGGCACCCTTACATAAGTCATCTTGGGTCAAGCGACTCGTCGCTTTTCTCATGTCGGTCATTCCCTCATCGATTCGTCGCTTGAGGGGGTAGTCACACTTAGTCACCAATCAACAAAAACACACCCAATCAAGGAAATGGCACGCATTCAAAGGATCATTGACAAAGACAATCACGCTCCTACTTGGGGCAGCAAACAAGCAATAATCACAAGCTGATCAAACACTTGGCATTCTAGAATCATGAACTCAAGGTTCCCATAGACAAAAGGTTGCGCCCTTTGCCTATTCATGACTGAACAATGTCCAAGATCAAGTAACACCTCACCAAAAAAGGTTAACACTTGAATTAAGCTCCTTAGCTCGTTCGAAGCAAGGATTCAAGAATGCATGCCCTTTCCATACTTGGGGCATCAAAATTTGGTTAGGTTACTTGAGAAACCCTAATCATTAGTGCTTTGGTTATCTATTTTTGCTCAACACTGCGCCACGCACAATGCATCCCAAAAAGGGGCATCTATAGACACCAAAACAACACCAATCCGATTATGTGACGACAAGCACTGATCGAATTGACATACATAGCCCCTAGGGCAGCCCCCAGAGGTTAAAAAGTGGTCCTAACCACTCCCACAGTAGTTTGGAAGGTCAGAGGTCAATTTGGCACCTTTTTAGCACTTTGCTCCCTACTCGTCCCACCCTGGGACGATTACAAACTGGTATTCGTCCCACCCAGGGACGATTATCAGCATTCGCCCCGGGGTGGGGCGAATAGCAGGTTTGACTGGAAAAAGTCAAACCTCGACAGGTCCGCCACTTAACTGCACCTTCAGGGCATGCAATTGCGAGGAACGGCTTCAAATCAAAGAGAGAGACTTCAGTCATGCATGCCTTGATTATGGAGGCCTCATGCAAGGAGACTCTAAATCAGGGAAGAATATTTTCTCCCAAAATAGGACAAGCAACTCAAGTGGCGCCCTCGCATGCGCATTCAAAGAGAGAGACCCTAGGTCTATAAATTGGTGAGTCTTCTCACCCCAAAAAAAGGAACAAGGAGGAGCATTTGGAGCAACGAAGTGCTGCCAAATTACATCCTCACCCATCGTTTGTGCTTTTACATCCTTGATCTCTCTTTTGGAAGGGAGGTTATTGGGTGATTATTGGAAGCGCAATCCGGACCCAAACCCAAACATTTGGCCACAATATCCCACCAAATTTGTCGACACAACCCCATAAGAGGTTTTGGACCCATCCCAAGTGGATTGGTGCCGAAACTGAGTCCCAAACGGTGGGCGTCCTGCCCCCGGGTGCCCCTCGCACTATCGCAGTTCTAATCGCCCCACCCCAGAGCGATTAGAAATCTGTGGTAGATTTCCTTGATTTTTCTTTTGCATTTGATTCTAGGTTACTTACATATGCTGTCATTTAAATTTCATGTGATTCTGACAAGTTTTGATCATGCTTTTGTTATTTCTCGCTTTCACTAACATGCAGGGAGCATCATCAGATTCTGGGTGATAGAGGCCGAATTGGCAAAATCCGACCATCTGGGTCATCCCAAAATACCCCATTTTACCTAACCCCAACTTTGCAGGTGATTTGGAGGCCTCTGGACTAGACATTTAGGAGGTGGCTTTCGGATAGGTTATGATAGTCCTAATCGTCCCACCCCGGAGCGATTAGAAATATGTGCAAGATTTCTGGACTGTTCCTTTTGCAGTGGCTTCCTGGTAATGTTTTATTGCTTCTATCAAATTTTTAGCTCATTCTGATATGTTTCAGTTATCATTTTAATCATTTTATGCATGCACTGACCGCAGGCCTTGGGGATCGCATGTTTCTCTCCATCCGTAGGTGCTACTAATCCTTTTCTATTTCTCTGAACATAGGATCTCGACACCAGAGGAGCAGCAAGGAACCATAGACATATTCACGCAAGCGGCGGTGACATTTGGTCCGCCCATTTTACATGTGGGCACGCGGAAGAAAGCGTATCAATCCGTGGTGTAATAGAGCCCTACTTAACGCTCCTAGTCCCCAAAAGGGAGGAGACGTATTGTAACCCGATTTTAAAGCAAATTAATAAAAAGGGTTGTACTCGACATTTGCTTTCTATCTTGTTTCAATTCGTTGATGTTTCTCTCCTTTCATGCATTTCAGTTCGTAGGACTTAGCGTTACGTTTTGCTTTTGCATACATCGCACTTGGCATTTCCGTTTTGTTTTCGTATCCTCGTGCTTTCACAATCATATGCCATTTCATCTAAGGTGAGAGAAAACATTTTGCAAGCAACATCCTCTTGTTAGACTTGTAATATTATCAAGGTATCTTTGTAATATTGAATATGCTCTTCAACAATTCTAATTCTATCATGTTTATACTAGGTAAATACCTTTCTACGTTTTTGGAAATGTCATGGGCTACTCCAACAATGTTTAAAGGACTGCTATGAGCACCTAACCAAGTTGCAACTCCTACAACTTGTTCCATTAGAGATGCTAGTGGAGGAAAAAATGAGATGATGGGTAGTGCTTAATCGCTACTGAGTGGAATAACAATCGTCTAACTCTTAGACTTGCTGATCCTCTTTGTAGGAGAAATGTTATGGAAAATAGTATCTTTCGAGCTTCAGCTCTTGTGATTATGATTTTCGGTTCCAGCCTTAACAGTGAAGATAACAAGTGCTTAGTAATCTTGAAATGAAAAGACTTCCAATTTTTAAAAGTTTAACTAATAAATCATCATATTAATTATAAGGCATAAATAAAACCCTAAAAATAAGAAACATTCTCAAATTTGTAAAAGGTTAGCATTAATGCATCATAAATTAGAGAATTTTCTAGTCAATAAATGTGAGCAACTTTCAACAAAAAACTTCGTAAATCAAAGCCAATACCTTCAATTAAGTCCTCCTAGCACCAATTCTATTGAGTGATATTTTCACCCAATTACAAAAATATACTCACAATCAGGATTCTGCTTGGATATCCTCTCTTGCAAGGAAATATTTGTAATTTCCTCAAGGTTCTTTTAATGTGTTAAAATTCTTGCAATGCTTAGTAAAATGTGAAATGCTAAAATTTAATTGGATACCTCAACGTTGCATATACCTGTTAACAAGGGGCTTGTTTTGGTATTGATTTGATTTGTAATGCTTTGTTGTTCATGGTGTGAAAAGTGAATTTATTGACCAGCTAACAACCTTCGAAATTTGATGAATATTTTATTTTAACCTTTGAAAATTTGATTTTTGATTGATTTTATTTCAAATTATTAATCAAAATTATCTTCGATCGTTAACCAAATTTTATCTTCTTTTGTTAACCAAATTTTATATTTGATTGCTAATCAAATTTTATCTTTGATTGTTAAGATTTATTTGAAAATAAAAATAAGTGATTGAATCTAAATTTGAAGTGTCAAAACTTTGGAATGTCATATTAATTATTCATTTTAACGAAAAGTTGGAATTTATTGAAATTTCAACTTTCATAAATTGAAATTAATTTGATTATTTGGAAAAATGAACAAAGTTTAGAAACTCAAACTGTCATAAAAAATGTGAACTTGCGTAAAATGAGATTTTGAATTTGAATTTTGGAATTGTCATATTTCTTTTTTGGGGTTTTAATTTCTTTTTATCTCCTTTTGTATTTTATTTGATGAAATTAAAAAATAAAAATAAAAAGGCTAGGGTTAAAAAAATAAAATAAAAGACCAAGTCGCTGAAACTTTTAAAATTTTGACCCGAATTTGCGTAAGCAAATATCCTGCACTAAACCAATATTAATCCGACCCGTATTCACACGGTCCAATATTAATGTAATGCAATCTTCTAAGGGGAAAACACAATATATTAAAAAAAAAAAAAGTCTACCATCCACATGCATAAAACTTATTAAAAATTTCCAATAAATTGCCAATATGAAAGATTTTTAAATGAAATCACTTGCAGAATACCTTGGTTCAATAAATTACAAAGGTGAAATTTGGTGCAGTCTAGCAACTTTGGAGGAGATGTTCTTCAAACAAAAAATCCAACTTCCAACATGCACACACTTCAGAAATTCTTCGACCATTTTTTGTTTGTTTCAAGGGCTATCTAAAATTTTCAAATAAAACTCTTCGTTTTCTCCTTCACTTGTTAGTTTTATGCCTTTCAACAATCATCCATTCTTTTTGTCTTCTTTCTCTTTCTCAAATTGTAACCACTATGTCCTCTATTTATTACATGATAACTCCTTTTCCATAATTCTAGATCACCTTGGAGGTGTTACATCAATTGACGTTACCTTCTCTGTTATTCTTACCTCCTTGGTGATACTCTATATCAATTGGAAAACTGCACGACTTTGAATACGAGTCAATTTTCTCGGATAATATCTAAGGTCAATGCTGTCGGTTACAACGTTCTAGCCTTGGGCTTGATGCCAACAACAACAACAATGTTACCACTCTGCTAGGTTAGAATCAACATTTCAACAACAACGAAGTTCATCTACAACTGACTTATAGAAAATTTTATGATGACAATCTATCTTTCGATCTAGAAATATGTTGCGCTACATGATGATAAAACTTTACTCTAATTATTTGTTTTAAAATATTAGAATATGGGTATAAGGTAACCAAAATTCGAATATCGCCTCCTTCACCGGTAGTTGTTTATTTGAGCAGCAACAGAGTATTCATATACACTGTATTCGTTGACATTTATTGGTCACATACTAAGGATAAAAATGGTTCTGTGCATCAAAACGATCGCCATGTAATGAATTGCTCTATTTTCCACACTTGATATCCAAAGAAGTATCTCCTCTATGTTTATGATATCAACAAATTTGATGTCATCTAAAATGGACATTTTGTGCAAGTTCTAGTTTTTGCAAAAGCAATAGACTTGATCACTCCCAAGATTTTATCAAATCTCATAATGGTTGTATTGTGCACAAACATCTCAAGTTGAACCAAGTTTGAGAAATCCCATATACCAGAAATGTAGTAGTTGGCAAAATTGAAGGATACTCTATTCGCCAAGCTCCATCTTCTTACCATTCATGCGTGCAAAACAAAGAATAAAAAACATACACCATCACCATTTGTGATATCTTCAACTTATAATCAGTTAGATCGTAACCTACAAGCTCAAGGGCAATACATATGCAAGGAGAGAAAACACTGTGTGTTCTTCCTCATATACCATTTGCTATGATCATGACTGAGATAATGATAGAATAGTCCTTATGGATTTGGTGAATACCATTTATCTCCACACGTCTTCAGCTACCACCGGGCCAACTTTACTTGGTGAAATCGTTTAAACAATGAACCAATATTTCTAGTTTTTCATGCTTTGCAACTTCATTCAATACCCGGTATCATAAAACATTCACAATTTTATCAATTTTATATCCCTTTTGTACTTCGCTAGACCATAAATAATCTTTATGGCTATAACATTCATCAATATCTCATCCCAACATTCCACGACAATACACAATCTTTGAAAACACTAACCCTCTTGTGTTAACCCATCCATCCTTACCACGTAATAGTGCACTGTACAACATTGATAAGAAGCATATATGGGTTTTATCCTACATGTGTCCAGGGAATAACAATCAACACAAATCCACTCTATTCCCATTGACTCAGCTATGGGCCTTAGGGGCACCTTGGTTCGTGCCACTTGGTAATGTCTCAAAGTTTGGGCCCATTGACCACATTGATCATGCTCACGCGTTGCATCTACTGGTCCATCCTATCTTCTACATAAAACTTCATACCACCTATTAAAACACGTAAATGCTATCAATAAAATAAACAAGACCCCCATTTAATTGAATTTAATTAATTTTAAATGTTTGAATTAATTTAATTCAAACATTAAAATTAGCATTTTAAAATTTAAACACTAAATTGAACCAAAACATTAACCATTTTAAAGTAAATTAATCGTATTAACTTAACAAAACATTGAAAATTAAACATTAAAGGAAACATTTTTTTAACTTAAAACTCTTAAAATTAAAATTTAAAACATTAAGCTCAACAATTAAAAAAATAAAAGGTAACATTAAACCAATATTAAACATCGTAACCCACATTGCCAAATTTATTGGAAGGGACTTCTTGACAAATCACTCAAATTGAAACCCAAAATTTTATTTTGACATCAAAATTTTAGGTGGGTCCCCAAATTGGGGTAAGTTGTGCCATGGCAACAACACATCCAATAGTTCCTTCACCAAATACTCATTCTCATTCTTCTGGTGATATGGGTACCTTTATAGCCAAATATTTGAAGGTCAAATCCTAAGAACTATGTTAATTCTATGATCTTCTAGTCGATCAGGCAGTAGCTGTTTAGGCTCAGTGAAGACCCGTTGATTCTTAGTTAAGATGATTGTCAAGTGTGAAGGCATCCTTTTATCTTGGATAACACACAACTACATTTGGAAAAATCTACCCAAAATTTCCATATGACCATTATTAATTAATCTCTATATTTGATGGGATGTTATAATGTAGGGATTACTAGCTTTCACTACCTAAATGTTGTGGATTCTGTTATTTATAGTGAACTACATCCAAAGTTCTAAAAAGTTCCAAGATATTATTTCCAATGTTCGTAGTAAAGGGAAATACAATATAATGTTGACTCCACTCAATGAGAGTACATAAAGATAAGTCTAACAATGATAATCACCTATGGATAGATGGGCATTTTGACACTATTTTGACACCTTCCATTACAACTCATGATATCCTTATTAACAATTTTTACCTAGACTTGATCATGGCCATAGATGAAACAATCTACTATTTTGGAAACACTAGGGTCAATAAATTATCAACGCTACTAGAGTCCCATATGATAAAAACTTTGTGCCCTTTGATAAATCCTTGGACTATCATGCATTGGGGTGTTAATATTCCTACAATGGCATTCAAAGAAATGGTGGGAATCTCTTCTTCATGACTATCAATTGGAGGTTCTACATCCATTGATTCTAGTGGCTCTTCTACTAAATCCATAAATTCATCCCCCATGTCTATAAAAGAAGCTAAAGTACTGCTCATATTTATAAGGTAGAGGTGTTGGATTTTGCATTTATGTTCTATGGCCCACTTTTCATCAAGTTATAACAAAGTTCCTTGGCTTTGTGGTTGGCCATCTCCTCGAGTTAACCTCTTGAATTTTGGAGCTTTTAGAGCATTATTATTTTTGGATGTAAACATTTTATTTTGAAATGTAGGAGGTCTAGAAGCATTTCTTTGAGCATTTCAGTTCTTCTCTACAATTTACCTAGCCCTATGGTTGTCACGTATGTGGTCAGGTTAAGCATTTGAACCTCGATTCTTATCTCTTCCATAAGGCCACTAATGGACCAACTCTTGAAGAATTCATCTGAAAGAGCTTTAGTTATATTGGAAAGCTTCTCAAAAGCAATAATATACTTAGGCACAGTGCTTGTTTATCAAAGCTTAGTGAGGGCACTAGTAAAATATTTAAACTCTGATGGCCCAAATTGATTAAGGAGTTCTCTCTTGAATTATGTCCATCCAATATTTGGGACTTATTTTTGTAACCACTGGTGCCAACATAGAGTGTCAAGGTCAAAATGAAAGATCACTATAAATATCTACTAGTCAAATGGGTTTTCATGATGTTCATACCATTGCCCAGCCTTAATAAATCAACTTTGTGGTTCTATTCTATCAAACCTTAGAAAATATATTTTGGGAAGTCTAGGAATCATGCCTATGTTGTTTCTTATCCATTGATAATTTTTCTTAGTAAAAGACCTTGGAAAATTTTTGCCATTTAATATTTTTTCCCATTTGAGCATCTAGGTTATTTTCAACATACCCACCAAAATTTGGATTTTTAATTTTAAGCACTTCAAGGTCCTAACTCATTTGGTCTTACTTATGTTGTTAGTCTATTATCATGGTGGTGACAGAAGATATTTGATCCTTGAATTCTATTATGACATTCAATTTGGAGAGTTGTTCCTCCAACTTGTGCATTATAGCCTCAATTGCTTGATAACGGGTATTAGTTTCAAGAATTACTATTTTTAGTAAGGGTCCAAAAATGTGTATGGGTACTATATAACAAAATGATCAACTCGATGAGATAATCACAGTGGGCTATATTCCAAAATGATGTTTTGTGGCAGCTCAAACTTATATATAACAAAGATTTTCAAGTTGCATATATGCTTCAAAACTCAAAATTTCACTTTTTTATCCAATGAGCTCTACTCCTGATAAGGTAAGCAGGGAATTAATGTATTCTAGGTTAGGGTTTGTGTACTCTCCATAGCTCTATATTATACTACTATAATAATAGATAATGCTTGAACTAATATTTTTGGCCAGTACTCAAGGAGGATTCCACACATACCCTTGAGTGCACTACCTGCCTCCTTGATCAAAATATGAGGGCGACCTTCCTAAGTGTTGTGCTCAATGACTATGAATATTACATGGTCGACTAGTTTTCTATATATGAAGGTTTAGCTCAGGGTTCCTAAAATGGATCTCCCAAGATATGCGAGGTATGTAGAAGCTCAATTTCATGTATGAGTGTTGTTTGAGGCCCAAGTATTGGGTCCTGATCGCACCTCACTTCATTAGATGCTTTATGTGTAATCTAGATTAGCCAACAATGACAACTCCTCTATGTTATTTTAAAATGACCAAAAAATCATTTGTAACCTACAAACCTAAGAGGTCCGAGGTATAGACCAATTTGTTCTCCCAAACCTCGTAAGGGGGGTGGAGGTCCATGGTTTAAATCTTGGGCCTCGTCGGACTGAACGCTTGTCCCCTTCCTGGTGCTTCCAATGGCATAAAAGGTTTAAAATAATCATGGTATGGTGGTTATAGGGGCGAACTGCATAAATATCTGTGGCGGCTTTCGGAGCGGATAGCTCAAAATACTGTGGCGGCTATAAAAAATCGGACAACCTGCACGAATTCATGGCGACTACCGATTCCACCATGTACAAAAAAAAAAAACCTACAAACCTAAGGCTAATAGAAAAAAACTTGCTCACAATAGAAGCTTACTATATCCTCGAAAGGGCTCTAATACCACTTGCAATGAACCACTTCTTCTCATGCGAATATTTCACCTTGAAATTGTTAGTTTAGAGCTAAATTGAGATAAGAAATTCAATGCCAAAGATAATTCTATGATTGCATAGAGTATTGATAAAAGTAGCACTAATATCATATATCTAATAACATAAACATTCATTAATGAAGCATGAAAATACAAATAACAATAATCGTAGGAATTTGAGTAAGGTAATATTACTATTATGAACCTCTTTGAGGGGGCAACCTCCTTACAAAATATGCAAATTCTTTACTAGCCCGTGAGAATTACATCTTTCCCTTTTTATAATATTTACAAGCATATTTCCTGATATTTTATGCTTATAACAACTCTTGTGACAATATTTCTAACTACCTATTCTATACGAGTTACATTCATGATGCTAAGTAGTTACAAAATAATTACATTTATAATTGTATTTCAACAAATAAATTATATACATAATTTTATAATAAAATAATTATATATATAATTTTATGACAAACTCTAAATTAACACTTGAGCTACTTCTAACTTGATACATGATCCACCTCATATACGATATGATATAACCTAAGTTAAAGTGTGGAGTCTGGAACATGTAAGAAGGAAGAAAAATATAGAAATACATAGATAGAGTCACACACCAACGAAGGTGGCACAATGTTTTTTAAATGTGTGGCAATGCATGCAATCCAACTAATCTGTAACCATATTACTTCATGAACAGTTGGAAAGGACATGTGGCATCAACTTAACGCCGGATTTTAGGGTGCCACTTACAAGCTAGGGATAGAAGAGGTCCATGACATCTACGAAAACATTAAAAAGGAAACATGGCAACACATGACATCTACATATCGGTGGCTTTTATGGTGTCAAAGTTCCATGAAACTCTAATGACATAACGTCTCAACAAACAGAACTTCATGTTTCTACGACCCATACTAGCAAAACCCCAAAATAAAAAAACATTCTGATGAGCCATACTAGCAAAGCCGCGAACATGAAAAAGCACCAACTTGGCCAGATGCTAAGAACGGACAGCTAGAAGGCAAATATCCGGGGCTTTCCGACCAGCTATTGGAATGATCTAACAATGCCGATACGAAATGCTTTTGCCACTTTGACGGAAAGCAAAAGGAAAACTCTACCTACGCTTTGTTTCTAGGAATTCTTTCGAGCTTCTGGTTTCAAGGAAAAAGAGATCAGAGAGTTGGTTTTTCTGCACACTTTAACTTTAAATTCTGTCCTTAGGACTCGATAGGCATTATTGTTGAAAATAAATTCTGTACTTAGGACTCAATAGCCATTTTTAATGAAAAGAAATTCCTTCTGTCGGTATTAATAGAAGAATGCAGTGAATGGTGTTGAAAACAAATTCCTTCTCTCGAAAGTAGTAGAAGAAGATTGGTGCTGATCCTCTAGATCTCAGAGGCACCAACCAATCCTTGCACCTGAGTCTGTATTTTTCATCTTCTTCCATATTATTCCTCTCCTTCCTCTTCTATTTTATTATAGTCGCTCTTCTTTGTATATTAAGTTTTGTGTATTCAGTTTTATCTCTCCCAATGTTTCTTCACAATTGTGAAGTCACTTGTTATTCGATGGCTTCAACGCCTATATCGTCCAAAATGCGCGGGGATGTGATTAGTCTACTTCTAATTTGGTGGTGTTTAGTAGCCTTGGCCACTGCAAAATGCCCTCCTGAAAGGTGCGGATCGATGGATGTGAGTTACCCTTTTTGGATTCAGAATCCAAGTTGTGGATACCCTGGTTTTCAGATCAAATGCAAGGCCGAGACGAATTCTAGCGGGGATCCCGTTCCGTTTCTTCCCACGCCTGGAGGGGATTTTGAGATTCTGAACATCAATTATACGGGTTATCTCATCATAAATTCGACGTCTCTCAAAACCATGTCGTGCAACGGCACGGACGATGCATCCGTGGTGTTTAGTCTTCCCAAAGACGGCCCTTTCACTATTTCTTCCTTCAACAAGTTCGCCGTCATCGGCTGCCAGTCGATTGGTTCTTTCACTTTCGTCAACGAGAAAGAAGAGATGGGACGGTTTAATAAAGATATAAGATGGAGTGGTACATCACCATGTCTATATCAATACGGTCCACAATACTGCAATTCTTTCGGCTGCTGTGACCTTGGCATTCCTGGAAAGAGAAAGTGGATAAGTTTCACGGGCGGAGGAATGGCAAATGGGGACTCTCGCAACTCTTGTGGGTTCTCGACAATACTAGACCCATCTACCTTTACCATACCCGAGAAAGAGAAAGGGATATTTGGGAGGGGCTGTTATGGTCTGCGCCTCGATTGGGGTGTGGGTCATCTGAATTGCTCAATGGCCAAAGGACCCTACAATTACCACTGCACAGACAAGGCTCAATGTAGGGACTCCCTAACGGGGCAGGGCCACGTGTGTACATGTCTTCCTGGATCTGAAGGAACTGGTTATAGTAACAGCACTGTTTGCACAGGTAACATCGTCATGCCACTACTAAAATTTTTCTCTTACTATTCTTTTGAGAAGCACCTATGTTTCGATGTTTCTTTAGATGCGCAAATACAACTCTCAGCTGTTTGAGAGGCTTAGAATAGTTTATCTCACAAGTTTAGTTTATTTGACTGTAATCTCAGCCGTCAGCTGATTCAGTTCTATGCATTAACTAAATTGTGTGATAGGGTACTACTAAATTGATGCCCTACTGTGACCTCATGGGTGTAGGAAAGACCTAAATGGCTACAATTATTTTTTTAGTAGAAAGGAAAGACCACGGCCCTATCAGGGTGCATAAATTGAAACAGACATACTTTATTTGCTTTTGAAATCTCCATCTCTACCTGCCTTAGTTAATTTTAAAATTTAATTAGAAGCCTAGTATTTATATGAGGTTGAAGGCATCTTCTACAATAGCGAAGCCTGTAGCTTGAACGAAAATCCACCTAAACTGCCTTGCTTGGAGTGGAAAGCTAAGAGGCTCCTGTTGAATTTATATTTTAAGGGGGATTCAAGCTAAGCCTGCAACTGGGTGCGAATCCCTTATAGACACTGTAGACATGCTTTTTTTTAATGAAGCAGTAAGGGTGCATGCTGCCGGCATGGTGTTATTAACTACCATTGTTTTTCTAATTTTAAGATTAGTTTTCCCTGGTTTTAATTTTTTGAAAGGTTCAAGGTTTAAGCGAGTGTGTGAGGAGTGGGTGTGTGGTAATATTTAGTTCTCAGTTTTAAGAAAGGTTATAATTAGAAAAAACTGTTCAACCTTATATTAGTAGTACCGATTTCTTTACACTAACCAAATTATTATTATTTTTTTTAAGAATTAACTTGCTAGGTTTTTTTTAGGATTAGCTTGCAGTTGAGTTTCGGAATTTACTCTAGTTTATGGAATTTTAACATCATCATTAACTATACGGAAATGTTAATATGCAGCAACAGAAAAAGACGTCAACCTATTTAAAGCGTACTTTAGCATTCACGTGAACTTTTGTCATCGTTTTCTAAGGTTTCTTTAATTTGATCGAAACGGCTTTGCCTGGCTGTTACGACTGACGCCGTAACGATAATGAACGTGCAGATATTGACGAATGCAGAGATAGAGATAAAAATCAGTGCGTTGAACCACCGAAAGGCTCATGTCATAATCTGCCTGGACATTACAGTTGTTCATGCTCAAAGGGTTATGTAGGAGATGGCTTGCGATACGGGAGAGGATGCCACTCCAAATCCGCAAGCTTCTCAAGTCCAAACAAAGCCGCCATTCCTGCAACCATAGGTGCCTATCCCCCTCCTGCTGTGTTTGTGTGTATAATCTTTTCTTAATGCCTTATTCAATCTTGAGAATTCTATTGAATAGTCTTATTAGAATTTTATTGAATGTTTGGTGAGAAACGCAGGTTCAGTTTCTTCGGTCATTGGAGTATCTTTGGCAGCGACAGTACTATTTTGGTGGCTGAAGAAACGACACGAGAAAGTTGTGAAGGCCAAGTATTTCCAACAGAACGGCGGTGTCCAGTTGCAGCAATACATTGCTTCCAGGGGCGGACGAGAAAACTTGAGGATATATTCTGCAACAGAGCTCGAAAAGGCCTCGAAAAATTATTCAAGCGATATGAAACTGGGAAGCGGTGGCTACGGCACGGTATACAAAGGAATTCTTTTAGATGGCACAATTGTGGCGATCAAAAAGTCCAAGGAGATCTCTGATCCACAGAAAGATGATCAGTTTATCAACGAACTCATCATTCTGTCCCAAATTAATCACAGAAACGTAGTGAAATTGAGGGGGTGCTGCCTCGAAACTCAATTTCCATTGCTGGTATACGAATTTGTCCCCAACGGGACATTGTCTCAACATCTGCACTCGGGTGAGGAGTCTTTGGATTGGGAGTCTCGTCTGCGGGTCGCCATCGAGACAGCCGAAGCTCTGGCGTATCTGCATTCTGCGGCATCTCAGCCCATATTCCACCGTGACGTAAAGTCGTCGAATATTCTTCTGGACAAAACATTCACCCCAAAAGTTGCAGACTTCGGGATTTCTCGCCTGCTCTCTGCGGACGATACGCATCTCACAACGGATGTGATGGGCACCAGGGGTTACATGGATCCTGAGTACTTCCAGAGCTTCCAGCTCACCGACAAGAGTGACGTGTACAGCTTTGGCGTAGTCCTGGTGGAGCTTCTCACAGGTCTGGCACCCTTGTCTTTGGAAAGGCCCAGAGAGGAATACCTTCTATCCTCCCATTTCCTGTCCAAATTCGCCCACAACCGGTTGAGTGAAATCTTAGATGGCAATGTAGTAAATGCAGAAAATCGGGTGCAGATGGAAAAAATGGCGAGCTTGGCGAGGGAATGTCTTCAAGTGGAAGGGAAGAGGAGGCCTTCCATGAAAGAGGTGGTGGAGGAGCTTGTTTGGATAAGAGGTTCCTCAAGACATGAGAGATCATATCCAAGCGATGAGAAATACAGAGGAAGAGATGGCAACCAGACATCAATGGCGACAGCTGATTCAATAGGAACATCGCAGAACAAAAATATCGACGAGATTTACTCGTCCGGTAACCCATGAAAGCATTACATTTAAGGTGTAAGGCGTCATCAATTACGTATGTTGGGATGTTGTAGACTATTTAAATTGAAATTTAATGTAAACATTTAGGAATTGTGAGGTGCACCTAGGTGAGGTTAATAAGTTTGTGTTATAGGATAGGTGGTAGTTTTATGGATTTTTTTGGTTTGATTTTTAGGTTGGTTGGATTTTGTTGATCTTATTTTTACTCAAAGGATTAGGTTTTATAGAGGTTCAAAATATTTATATTAGAAAGTGGGGTTGAGTTTCCCATAAAGATAAATGGTTTAGGATAATTTAGTAGTTAGTTATGTCCCTTTAGACAATGTGTGTATAGGCCTTAGACTTAGGACTTGGAGGTGTTTATTCGGATTAAAGTGTTATTGTGGATTAATTTTGCTCATCATAGTTGAGGATGTTGTTTGTCTATTATATAGTTGTTCAACTATATTTCATTTACTAAAATATGGTGTGCAAATCTATCTTTTATAGGATTCAAATTTTAGAGTTTTTATAAAATTTGGAAGTATTTACCTTAAGACATTAAGTTTATAATATCAGATACTATGAAGCTACTTTAAATGAATTGGACATAGAAAAATGGAAGAATATAGCACTAAATATAGCCAAGCTACAAAATATTAAGAAAGGAAAAAAATAAAAGAGACTAAGCATGTAGATCCTATCCCATGAGCATTATGATCATCTCAATAGGATGCTCAACTAATTATGAGAGACCCATGATGGCAATAATAGGATGATCAACATTTCCTTCATATTAGAGACAACAACACCAATCATAGTGGTTTAAATAAGAATATTTTAGAACTTTTTTCTCATAGCACTAACCTCCTATTAAAACAATTGAATCTTCCCACTAATCTCCTATATCAAAGTGTTCTTGGTTTGTGCTTACCATCGAAGAAAAGCATCCTATAATAAAATTTACTCATGAGAGTAAAATAACAGTTGAATCTTCCCACTAATATCCTATGAAGGTGTATGCTCTCATAAACACCCTACTATATCTTTACTTCAAGATAAATCAAATGGTGCATAATCTACAAACATTCCAAACTAGATTTGTGGCCATCATTTGAGAAAAGCATAAAAGAGAAACCTTCTAATTTAGAGGCTTCTTGAAGGAGGAAAAGAATAAAAATATCACATAGTCCCACATATATCTCATTGTATCACTATACTAGAAAGCAATAGCAACAATCTCAAACTAAGAGTAAAATTGATAGTTGATAGGGCAAATATAGAGTTTATATAGGAACATATCAACATGGATCTTTTGATGTCTATGTATTTCATATCCGCTTGTGCATTTCATTTGACGAATAAAAGAAGACGAAGGGCACAATTTTAGGTAAAAAAGGCAGAAAGGTCAAAGGTGAGGTGCTGGTCAAGAAGACATAACTCGCAGGCTAGCACAACTGGTCGTAGGGACAATGCTAAGGTGCTGGTGTAGAATAGGTCATTGGTTTGATTCCCTTGGAGGAAGATTTTTGCAAGGCAGTAAAAGGAGCATGATTTTCAAGGAGAGGACAACAAAACAAAGGGGATATTGCACATGTTTGGTTCCATCCAGGTAGCTAGCTCAGGCGGCAGACGGGTCTTGCATAAGGTGCTTGTAGTGGATAGGTCTCATGTTCAAATATCGATGGGAGTTGTTTTTTGAATTTTGACTTGGCAAAAGAAAGGGATAATTTTTTTTTCATCCACATTCATTTCCAACGGGTGGGCCAGCCTAGCTGGCACTCTAGCTCGTGCTAAAGCATGGGCTTCATGAGGTCTTGAGTTTGAGTCATGATAATGGTAGCGATAGACGTGGTAAGGGCAATATTTATTTGTGGCATGCTTAGCGCTTGATCTAGGGAGACAAGGTTTAATTTTTGCTTTGGAAGAAGTGCATATTGTTGACCTAGGGAGACATAAGGACGATGCTTTGAAATCAAATATTATATGTAGTTTCAGATTTCTGTGTGGATTTATAAAGTTAAAATAACTTTAATTCTAGAGATATTAGGTGTAAGAAAGTGGATTTAAACTTTGTTATGTGAACTTAGGGTTTTGGTAGATAATATTGAAATTGGTTGTGGTTTTTATAAGTAGGAGTTATAAGATGTGTTGTGGTTGGTTATTGTGTGTAATTTTTGCATGGTGAAAGAAAGTTTGAAGGAGTTGTAAAGTGATATTATTGTGCACAAAAGGTTTTTCACATGATTGGTTGAAAAAGTGCTATGCTAATTAACCCTTGAAGTGGCATAAAATTACAAGAATATTTTGAGACAGGTTTTGAGGGCTCTTTCTCATTAAAGCAAATTAAGAGGTATGTTGAAATTATTTCTTCTTTAAGATGCTTTGGTTGAGAAAATATTTTTGAATCATAAGGTGAAGAAATAAGGTTTGAATATGTGCTTTGTTGAATGAATTTGTGCATTGCCTTTTTAAGTGACCTTGGAAGAGAACATATTGAGTATTTGCATTTCATAATATTTTGTTTATGTTCTTGAAAGAATATGACTGAATTGTCTAGTTGAAGAAAGCATTTCTGAAAGAGATAGAAGCATTATTTGAATGCAAGATTTGGGATTGATTGAACATTTTCTGTGAGCCTTTTGAGCATGTATTAGAGAAGATTTGTACACATGTTGAGCAGTTTTGAGCAGAATTAAGAGCAGGTTTGGTTGTTGTTTTGAGCAAGCCTTGTGAGAAGGCTTGAGGCAGTTTTGGACAGATTGTATGAGCAGGTTTGGTTGCTATTTTGAGCAAGCCTTATGAGAAGGCTTGAGGCAATTTTGGACATATTGTATGAGCAGGTTTGGTTGCTATTTTGAGCAAGCCTTGTGAGAAGGCTTGAGGTAGTTTTGAACAAATTGTTGAGTAGGATGAAGCAAACCTTGAGAGAGGGGATAGAGTTCTCCTGTGGATAGAGATCCATGAACTTGATCATAGGAGATAGATTTCTCCTTTGGACAAAGGTACATAAATATTGTAATAGGGATTTGGTTCCCAAGATATTTGTTGAGAAAGTTTATAAGAAATATTTTCTCTGTGGTTGTAGCCCACCTTGGGTGAACCACGTTAAATTTATGTTTCTCATGTATGTGATGATTTGTGCATTGCTTTGTTACTGCTATTGATATTGCAATTGATAACATTGGATAATATTGTTTGGGAAATAAAAGTAAAAATTGATCTTATCCCCTCTCAACATAGCTTGTGTTCTTCAGTCCTTTATCTAAGATATTTTTTAACTCCCTCCAACCACTTATTTTCCTCTATTAAACCCTTGATATCACTTTTATTAAGATATCATACTCATATATTCATATTCTATAAAAATCTAGAACATATTTTTCCACATTTATAGATTTCCATAATGAGCAACATGCTTGTAAATAATCCAAATGAAAGTAACAATATGAATCTAAACATAGTGTTCAAATTCACAATACTTTTTAGAAATATTTTAAAACATGCATTCACTACAATCATATGTAAAAAAGTAGGAGTGAATTAAAGATAACAATAGTAAATGAAGTGAAGAGAGAGAAGTGACAAGAAGGAATGGAATGTGGTTTCCCATGAGCACCCTAATATTTCACATTTTATTTACACTTGTATTTCAAATGATCACTCATTGAGGAGTATTAATAGTGATACCAAAATCTAAAGAGTAGTTAACCTCAATCTAACATTGACTTGACTTTGAGGTTAACTTACAATAATAAAATAATAATAAATTGCACCCTTTAAGCAAGGTTATCGATAAAGGTGGATTAACCAATATCACTAAGGATGAAATATAAAAGGTTTCCTTAGCTCAAACGATGAATAACCATAGGCTAAATTATGAGTGCCATAAGCACTTCTTTACACTTTTGGTTTTGGCCTAACAATATTATACTACACATATTTCAACACTCCCCATAATCTAAACTAAAGGGCCAAGAAAAGGAGGAATTAGAGGTAACACCTTTCCTTATAATTGATTATCTAATGGACCTTTACCTTACCATATTCATCCTCATCTTCATCATAAAAAATCTCATGTCCATCCCTCAAAATTTTTGTCTCAATATTCTTCAACATTGTAATGGAATTTTTGGAGTGTCATTCTATTTTACAATACTCAAAGGTATTTGACTTCTTTGAAACCATAGACTTTATCTTAGGAGAATGAGCCATAAATTACATTTATTTGAATTAATTTGGATGTGTCTATGTATAGGAAAGAGCTCCACACTTTTATATTACAAAATTATAGTGAATAAGAAGTTTGAAAATTCCTTCAAGAGAAATAAGTTATGGATCCTTGATAGTAATAACATTCACATAAAGAATAAAACAAACTATATGAAAGGGAGGAAAAACATTGGAAGTTATAGGTTTGAAATACACTTCATTGCCCTTTAAATTTCCTTCTACCATAACTAGGTCATCTTTTAGAGATTTGAAGTAAGATATGCAATTTTTAACACTACTAGAATTTGAAATTTTGAGATTAGAAATATGTTTGTCTCACAATGACACTGAGAGGGGGGTGAATCAGTGTAGCTCTTTAAAACTTAAATCTTCAACACTCAAAGCCAAAAAAAGGAAAACATAAAACCAAATAAAGCAAGTATTACAAGAGAAAATCACACAACACAAGATGTACCAAGGTTCACCGATTTGGCTACATCCTCGAAAATGATTGTTTGGACTCCCATCCAAATCCAGCCTTTGCAAAGCACCAACTTTACAATCAATTTACCAGCACCCACTGGAAGGAGCACCAACCCCTGATTTATCTGCACCAACAGAAAGGAGCACCAACCCTTGATTTATCTGCACCAAAAAAAAGGAGCACCAACCCCTCTACCAAGCACCCACTTGATTTTGATATTGATAATAAAATGACATATATGAATGTCTTCACTGAAACCAGAACCCTCTATGGTATGTAAGCTCAAAATCTAAAACTTTCTATTTCACCCAGTATAACATCCCTCTCTCTGCATTACTCAGAATTTGAATCTTCTCTTCTAAAAAAAAAAATTGATTGTTCTCTTAGCTTGTTCTTCCAATTGCTAAATGCTTTTTGGGTATTGTGCAACACTTTTTCTGTGGACTCCTCTCAAAATTTTAGCCAAAATGAATATCATATGAGAAAGTCATGCCCAAAATACTGAAGTGACGTTTTTCACCTCTCTCCAAAAATCACGGATTTTCACTCTTTATTTTTCTCCACACACACTTCTCTCTTCACAAAATAAAGTTCCCCATTTTCAATAAAATCCCTTGTCACTTAAAAAGCACACACTTGCATTCTTTTTCCCTTTTCAAATTTTTAAAATATTTTCTTTAATGAAGCTTCTTAAAACAATATAACTTTTTTTTTTTTTTAAATTTTGAGAAGGCATTTCGTCAAACACGTCACATGCAAAGAATTGACACCTTCCTCGTTCTCTTACTTCAGAGCCACGTGACACCTCAAACCAAAAATGAAATATGCTATATTTGATGCCTTGAGGTGTAACAACACTGAAACCGAAACTCTGGTGACTCTGCAAGGTCGAAAAGGCCAACTGAAGGATTTTACACAAGTGGAACAAATGACATAAAAGTGACATGTACCATTTTTGCAACAATCATAACTCTCACCTTGTAACTCTATTTTTTTTTAAATTTGAAACGTAGAATCTCTGCAATGCTGACTATATATAGTCTAAATATCGCTGGATAACTCCTTATGGTTCGCCTGTACGACCTCCACGAAAACTGCTATTGACACACTTTTTCCAAAAAGAATATTTTTGTGATAGTATTGAAACAATTGTAACATTCATCTCGTTTCTTCGTTTCGATGAAAATTTGGAAAACATGTTCTTGAAGATAATCACCACCTCCAGTTCAAATTTTGCTATCAAATTCTTCTTGGTTTGCTCGTAGTGCTTTTGACAAAACTGCCCTTTTTCAGCCTATACAACCACTTGCTAAATCATCCGCCAAGATACCAAAAACGACACCGATAAATCCAAACACTGTTCTAACACCTAAAACGCTGTTATAGAATATTTCATAACATGCTATAATGTTCCAAACTGATCCATCCTATCCAACTGTGCCTGTGATGACTTTTGCAAATTTTTGACAACTTCCTGATGATTTTTTCAACTTTTGTAAATTTGCACGAACAACCTGTAACAACTTCACCCAAACATCAAAAACATCCTCATAAGCATTGAACATCACTATACATACTCTAAAAACCTTCGAACAACTGTTCACTACATCAACCTATCCATCTGAGTGTGTTGACAACAATGACAATATTGTCGCTGCACCTTGCTCAACAATCTCCCCCTTTGGATTTGTTGGCAACACACACATAATTTCTTGTAACTCTTCTCCCCCTTTGAAAACAAGACCAAAGGGCTACTGCAAACTCCCCCTGAGTCCATGCACAACATTCTCAGGTAAAAATTATTACACTTAGCAAAAATCACAAACATGAGCAAAAAGATAAACAAATACACAAATGCTCCCCCTAAGAATGTGGCCCCAATAGCTAGTCAATTATTGGAAAGTGTGACCACTCCCAATTTCTTGCGAAGGTACTCAAAGAATTCCTTATGCAATGGTTTGGTAAAGATATCCGTTACTTGCTCTGTTATTGGAACAAAATCCAACTTAACCTCACCTTCCACAACTTTCTCCTTCAAAAAATGATACTGGATAGCAATATGTTTTGTGTGAGAATGCATAACCATATTATTTGAGATGTTAATGGAACTGGTATTATCGTCCTTAACTAAAAATGGCTCACTAAAATTAATGCCAATATCCTTCAGATTTTGTTTCATCTATAACACCGCGTACAACACGTTGTCACTACAATGTATTCTGCCTCTGCTGTGGATAAAGAGACTGACTCCTATTTCTTACTGTACAATGCGACCAACCTGACTCCAAGATAGAATGCACCTCCACTGGTACTATTCCTATCATCTACACATCCTACCCAATTAGCATCTAAACACGCAATAAGAGTGAAGTCCTTACCTTTCGGATACCATAACCCATACTCCATAGTACCATTGAGGTACCGAAGAATCCTCTTCACTGGTATCACATGAGTCTCCTTAAGACTAACCTGAAATCGTGCTACCATGCATAATACTTGTAAAATATCTGGTCTGGTAGCTGTCAAGTATAGTAAGCTCCCAATCATAGATCTATACATAGTTTGATCAACATGTGGAGATTTGTCATCCTTGCTCAACTTGCAACCTGTCGTCATGGAAGTTCTAACTGGCTTACAATCCTCTATTGTGAACTTTTCAGCATCTCTTTCACATATTTAATTTAGAAATAAATATACCCTTCTCCTTTTGATTAACTTGCAATTCGAGAAAATACGAAAGTTCACTAGTCATTGACATTTAAAATTCTTTTTGCATCTTATTTGCTAAATCTTTACACAACTCATCTTTGTTGCTGCCAAATATGATATCATCTACGTATACAATAAGAAAAATATGATGACCATTTTCTATTTTGACATACAAATTACTATCCACCATACCTTTCTTGAACCCCTGCTGAGTAAGATAATTGTCTAGCCTTGCATACCATGCTCGGGATACCTGTTTTAAGCCATATAATGTTTTCTTCAACTTGCAAACCAAGTTGGGATCATCACCAAGTTGGAAACCATCTGGTTGCTCAATATAAACCTCTTTTTCAAGTTTCCCATTCAAAAATGCTGATTTCACATCCATTTGATAAAATTTGAAATTCTTGTAAACTACTAAAGCCAGAAACATTCTAATTGCCTCTAGTCTGGCCACAGGTGCAAATGTTTCCTCAAAGTCAATACCTTCAACTTGTGCATAACCTTTGCATACCAATCTTGCTTTGTTCATGACTACCTGTCCGTATTTATTCAATTTGTTTCGAAAGACCCATTTAGTACTGATTACATTTTTATTTGTGGGTCTTGGTACTAACTCCCAAGTCTTGTTTTTCTTGATCTGATCTAATTCTTCATTTATTTCCTTTACCTAACTTTCATCTTTGCTTGCGTCAGCAACATTTTTGGGCCCAATGCTGGATAATAAAGAGTATTTACTTACTAACCTTCTTCTTGTCTGAACACCAACTGTGGGGTCTCCAATTATTTGCTCTCTAGGATGATCTTTCTGCCATCTACCTATTTTGAATTTATTGTTTTCTTCCACTTATGAATCACTGTATGAATCCTCTGAGTCAATTTTTGGTTTCTTTTCCATTTCCTTTTCCTCATCTCCTTCAATGACCTCTTCATAAATTGGGTAGTTTTCTTTTTAACTAATTACTCGTTTCCTTCCTTCATCAACTTTAACATCGACACTATCCACAATTTTCCTTAGCCTCTTATTGTAGCATTTGTAAGATTTACTTTTTGACGAATAGCCAAGAAAAATACCTTCATCCACTCTATCTTCAAACTTACCAAGGTTTTCTTCAGTTCTTTTGATGTAACACTTGCTACCAAAAATTTTAAAGTATCTTGTTGTTGCCTTTTTACCGAACCACAACTCATAAGGAGTTTTGCTTTCATGCGTCCTCAACATGCACCTATTTTAGATGTATACCGCAGTATGTACTGCCTCTTCCCAAAATCTGTCTGTTACTTTACTCTCAGTCAACATAGTCCATGCTATTTCTTGCATTGTCCCGTTCTTTCTTTCTACCACACCATTCTGCTGAGGTGTCTTGGCTGCTGAAAACTATCTCCTAATGCCATATTTTTCACAATACTCTGTGAAATCCTTTGAAATGAACTCTCCTCCTCTGTCTGACCTTAAAAATTTAATCATTTTTCCTGTTTGATTCTCAACTTGCTTTTTGAAAACCTTGAACATCTCAAAAGCTTCTAATTTATTCTTCAAAAATAGTACCCATGTCATCTTGGAATAGTCATCTATACACAACATGAAATATTTGTCACCGTTTATGCTTTGCA
Source organism: Wollemia nobilis (assembly GCA_028583015.1). NCBI lineage: Eukaryota > Viridiplantae > Streptophyta > Pinopsida > Araucariales > Araucariaceae > Wollemia > Wollemia nobilis. The sequence continues at coordinate 4,751,662 of JAQPPZ010017190.1, read as the reverse complement.
TTCTCATGGGTCCACATAAATCAGTATGTACTAGTTCCAAAGGTTTGCTTGTGTAGTACTCTTTTGTTTTAAATGAGACTCTAGTTTACCTTTTGACATGAAGCACAAATGCTATTTGATGGTTTGCCAATGGTGGGAATATCTCTCACTGCTTTATTTGAGATGATTTTTACTAGATTGTCAAAACTGATATGACCGAGCCTCTTGTGCCACAACCAATTCTCTTCTTCCTCTCCAATCAAGAAAGCTCCTTCTGAAGTCTCTAAGAGAGTGTATAGGTTTCCATATGTCCTTGATCCAGTTGCTATCAACTTCCCATTGTTTGCCTTTTTGACTTCACAACCTTACTTCTTAAAGATCACTTCATGACCTCTATCACAAATCTGACTTACGCTCAACAAGTTATGCTTCAGACCAACCACAAATAAGACTTCTTTTGACCTAATTTTTCCATCACTAATATTAACTGAACCTCTACCAACTATCTTAGCTCCATCATTGTTTCTAAACTTTCATTGAACCACCTTCATATTGCTGCAACTTCTCAAATTTTTGTTTGTCACCTGTCATATGACTGGAGCATCCACTATCAAGTATCCATGGTGCGGATTTATTTTGTGCTTTAAATGTCGTCTGTACGATCAAGGATTCATTTTCTTCCTTAGGTCACTCTTTTTCTTTCCACTCAAGTTTGATTACAATTTTGGGCTCTTGTTTTGGCTTTTCTTTTTCAGTAGCTTGTGCATGTTTTTGGGAAATTTTCTATTTTGTCTTATTCCATTTGGCTGAAATTTTCTTCCCTGAAATTGATTTGATGTAAATATACTTCGACAATTTCTTGCAATATGCCCAAAATTATGACAGTTATAACATTCTACTACATAATCCATCAAAGGTGAAAAAGCATTTCTATTGGTAAAATTCCTTGGTCCTACATTATACTTGCAATATGAGATCTTATGTCCATAACCATTGCATTTAAAACAATAACCAGAAAAGAGATGAATGTTGTAGGAGCCATAAATCTTCTTCTTTGATGTGTGACATTGGCGAAGCCATCATTGTCAATTCTCCTTTCGTGCCTTGCATTATTGCTTTCCTTTGCATGATTCATTTTTGCTTGATCAAACTGTTTCTTCTCTTTATTCTTTGTGGATTCTTTATTTATGGCCTTTGATCCATTTGAAGATTCTCTTTCATCAAAACCCAAACCAAAATTTATGCCTGTAGTCTTCTGGTTATTTATGATCTTATCCAACTTCATAAAACTTTCTTCACGTTTGTGATAAAAACCAATTTTTTGATTCATCTCTTCTAGTTGTATTCTTAAACCAACAATCTCTTCTTCTGGTATGAAACTAAATGGTGTGGGAAGCAGGATCATTTTTATATTGAATCGCTTTTTGATTGTAAGGTAGAAAACCCACAATAGACTTAATTTATATATTTGTTCGATGATGCCTTATTATCATATTTGGATTGCATTTAAATACCTAGTCTAATAGTTGTAAGAGTGAAGGGTTGTGACCCTAGAATATAATTAATAAATAATATAAGTATTAGGACATGTTAGGAGGGTCCTAACATGCCACCCTCTTAAAGGAGCTTTGTCCTCAAAGCTGGAAATTTGGAAGTTGCTGCTGGATATCTTGAAATTTTTCCCACGTTGCGTCTTCTAAAGTTAGACCTTTCCAATGGATTAAAACTTTTGTGATATCGTGAGTATGAAGGTGATGAGAGCGGCGATCCAAGATAGCTTCTGGCTCGACTATAAGTACTCCGTCATCGAAGAATTCAGGGAGAGTGGGTTGTGTCGTGATATGGGCTCCAACTGCGAGCTTAAGGCAAGATACATGAAATACGAGGTGAAGTTTGGAAGAGGGAGGAAGCTCTAGTTTATAAGCAATGGTCCCAATACATTGGAGAACTTTATACGGCCCGTAAAATTTGGGTGCTAACTTCTGAGAACCTTTTTGTTTAAGAGAGGATTGACGGTAAGGTTGGAGACGTAAGAAAACCATATCACCCTCATGGAAACTATGTTCGCTTCTATGTTGATCGGCTTGTTGCTTCATGCGATGTTGGGCGGTGTGTAGGTTCTCTTTTAGGATCCGTAGTATGTCATCTCTATTAGCAAGTTTCGTTTCCACCGCATGGACTTTTGTAGTCCCTAGAATATAGGAAGTGAGGGATGGTGGTGTTTGACCATATAGTGCTTCATAAGGAGTCATTTTGATGGACGTATGGTATGAAGTGTTATACCACCATTACGCTAGTGAAAGCCACTTTACACAATGGAGTGGTTGAGTAGAAACAAAACATCGAAGGTATGTTTCCAAGCATTTATTTACTTCTGTTTGGCCATCGGTTTGAGGATGGTAAGCGGAGCTCATACGAAGTTGAGTACCTTGTAATCTGAACAATTCCTTCTAAAAGGTGCTAGTGAAAGTTGGGTCACAATCACTAACAATTGTGGAGGGCATACCATGTAATTTAAAGATGTTATCTAGGAAGAGGTGGGCTATAGTGCTAGCGGTATAAGGATGAGCCATGAAACAAAAATGGGCATATTTAGATAAATGATCAACGACTACGAAAATGGTTGTTTTTCCTCCTGATTTTGGTAATCCTTCAATAAAGTCCATAGAAATATCTACCCATGTTTTGGTGGGTATAGGAAGAGGTTGAAGTAATCCTGGAATAGCGAGGGTCTCCCCCTTTTGTCTTTGGCAAACTTCACATTCTTTTACAAAGTTTTTGATGTAATTTTTCATTCCTACCCAATAGAAGGAGGTAGTGGCTCTTTTATAGGTTTTTAAGAACCCTGAGTGGCCTGCAGTGGGTGAGGTATGTAACTCATGAAGAAGTTTTTCATGATAAGTTGAATTGGGGGTGAGGACCATCCTCCCTTTGTATCTTAATATATTGTCCTTCCAAGTGTATGGAGGTTTGCTACTAGGATTATGTTGAAGTTGTTGAATTAAGGCGTGGATAGTAGAATCATTTATCCATTCTTCATGCACCTCATCTACCCATTTAGGAATAAGGGAGGAAAGAGCATGGACTTGAGGCATATCTTCAAATTTTCTAGAAAGTGCATCGGCTGCCATGTTGTCATTTCCATTTTTATATGTAATTTCATAATCATAGCCAAGAAGTTTAGTAACCCATTTTTGTTTTTCCGAGGTATTAGTCCTTTGTTCCAAAAAATACTTCAATCTATGATGGTCAGTGCGTATAATGAAATGTTGGCCAATAAGGTAAGGCCTCCAATGTTGAATAGCATGGACAATCGCCAACATATATTTTTCATATGTAGAGCAAGTTGAATTCTTAGGAGAAAATGCTTTGCTTATAAAAGCTAGAGGCCTTTCATCCTGCATGAGTACGGCTCCCATTCCTATTCCTGAAGCGTCACTTTCAATGACGAGCGGTTTAGAAAAGTTGGGCATGGCTAGAACAGGGGTCGTACACATTGCAGTTTTCAAGGTGATAAAGGCCTCATCCGCTTTAGATGACCATTTGAAAGCATTTTTCTTAAGTAATGTTGTTAGAGGAGCAACAATTTTACTATAATTTTGGACAAATTTTCTATAATATCCCGTTAGTCCAAGAAACCCACGTAGAGCTTTTAAGGATTTTGGAATAGACCAATTTTTCACCTCCTCGATTTTGGAAGGATCTACCATAACTCCTTCCTTTGAGACAATATGCCCTAAGTATTCAATTTCTTGTTTTCCAAAGGAACACTTTGATCTTTTTACATAAAGTTTATTTTCCTCCAAGATTTGGAACGCTTGTCTAACATGGTCCAAATGTTCTTCCCATATTTTGCTATAAATCAAAATTTCATCAAAGAAAACTAATATAAATTTATGAAGAAAAGGGTGAAATACCTTATTCATTAGACTTTGAAAGGTAGAAGGAGCGTTGGTCAGGCCAAATGGCATCACCAAGAATTTGTAGTGCCCTTCATGAGTGCGAAAATCCGTCTTAGGAATATCCTTTTCATTGACTTGTATTTGGTGGTAGCTTGACTGTAAGTCTAACTTGGAAAAATAAGCTGCCCTGTGGAGTTCATATAATAACTCGTCTATGACCGAAATAGGAAATTTATCTTTGACGGTCATTTTATTAAGTGCTCGAAAATCGACACATAAACACCACGAGCCATCTTTTTTTCTAACTAAAATAATTAGAGAGGAGTAAGAGCTTTTGCTAGGTCTAATGACTCCTGCCTTAAGAAGCTCTTGTACTAATTTCTCTATTTTGGTCTTTTGGAGGTATGGATAATGATAAGGTCTAATATTAGGAGGTTGATGCCCTGGAAATAGTGGAATAGTGTGATTGTGACTTCGTTGTGGAGGTAGTCCGTTTGGTTCATTGAATACCACCTTGTGGTGATCTAAAATATTTTGTAACTCTGGTGTCTCGTCTTCTTTGTGACTAGGTTGAATTGAAAATAATTGGACGACCATTCCTTTGTTTCCTTTTCGAATAATTTTCTCCATTCTATGCGAGCTGACGATTTGGGAAGGTCTTGATTTTAGGCCTTGGATAATATAGGTTTGGTTCTTTGCTGTGAATTTCATCCATAGTTCATCAAATTCCCATTGGACTATGCCCAAGGTTTGTAACCATTGTACGCCTAGTACAATGTCGCACCCACCTAGGGGTAGGACGTACATGTCGCATTTCATGTTATAAACCACCATAGTTAGTTTTATATTTCTGCATTTTCCTTTGCATGTAATTTTTCTGCTGTTTCCAATCATCACTTCGAAGTTATTGCAAGGGTATATAAAACAATTTTCTTGTTTAGCCACCTTTGGATCGATAAAATTGTGCATGCTACCAGAATATAGGAGCACAGTAAGGTTTTGTTTCTTAAAATACCCTTTTACTCGCATTGTTTGAGGGGCAAAAAATTCGGCAAGGGCGTTGAAGGAAACCTTTGGTGCATTTTATTCGTCACTTTCAAGTGTGTTGGATAATACCTCTACTTCGAGTTCAGGTTCCTCTTTAGTAGAATTCCCTTCCTCTGTGGCATCTAGAATATATAATTTTTGTGAGGCACATTTATGATTTTTGTCAAATTTCTCATCGCAATGGTAGCAAAGACCCTTAGCTTGTATTTCCTTCATTTCATCGAAACTCAGACGCTTAATTGGTAGAGCGGGGTTAATTTTGGGGGCTGTGTAGGAGTTTTGGGTTTGTCCATTTTGCATTGTTTTGGGGTTGGTATAAGTGTTTGATGGTTTCCCCCAAGTTGGTTTTGTGAACCGATTTCGTGCCTTGATTTTGTCCTTCGCTAATTTTGCCAAGCCGATGGTCTCTAACATGTTTGTAGGGTTATACATTTGCACCTCTATTCAAATTTCTTCTTTTAATCCACTGAAAAAACATTCTTGAAAGAAGGCAGCGTCTAATCCGGATGTTTGATTAGCTAGCCTTTCAAATTTCGCTTGGTATTTGCTTATCAAAGTGGTTTGGCATAATTTAGTGAGGGCCCTTGTAAAGCTTTGAAACTTGCTAGGGCCGAATCGCACTAATAGATTATGTGTAAAGGTTGACCACGTCGGAGTGCCGTTAGTTTTCTCGAACCATTGGTACCATTGGATGGCGTCATTTTCCAAGTGGAAGGAGGCGATATGCACTTTTTGCATTTTTGGAATTTGATTTAGTGAGAAATATTGCTCTGCTCGATAGATCTAGTTTGTAGGGTCTCCTCCTTCAAATTTTGGGAAGTCTAATTTGGTCGTCCGTGGTAGAATGGAAGTTTGTGGACCTCCTAACATTGCTCGGTTTGATGACTTGTGGTTGGGTGAATTTGCATGTGTTGTTGCCTGATTTTGATTGATGGCATCAAGTTTAACATCCATTGCAAATATTTTCTTGAAGAGTTCTCTTGTGTTACAGGTATTCTCCTCTCTTTCCTATTGAACTTCTTCAACGAGCCTTTCGTGTTTCTCATGAATGGAATCTAGTGATCGTCGTACTTCAGCCATTACGGTTGGTGTAGGTAACGATCAATATGACTTGGTACAGGTGAGCAAAAAATAAAAAAATAATTTTAACAATATATATATATATATATATTTTTTTTTCCTTTACGTTTCGGACGTCGAAAACCTTGATGCTGCGTTGAAGATTTTAGCTTTTTCAAAATAGCCACCGATCACCACACGAAAAGTCGAGCAATTTGGGTGTAAGACAACTTAATTCATACCTTAGGAGAAGGTTTAATTTTCTGCGAGGATTTTGACACGGATCCGTGAAGCGTGAATGCTGTTTGTGTCCTCGCCAATGTGGACTGGCTGAAATGTGCGATGGAAATTTTTTTTTTAATGGTGAATTTGCTCCTTGATCTAGCTCTGATCCAGATGGTATGAAACTAAATTGTGTGGGAAGCAGGATCATTTTTATATTGAATCACTTTTTTATTATAAGGTAGAAAACCCACAATAGACTTAATTTATATATTTGTTCGATGATGCCTTATTATCATATTTGGATTGCATTTAAATACATAGTCTAATAGTTGTAAGAGTGAAGGGTTGTGACCCTAGAATATAATTAATAAATAATATAAGTATTAGGACATGTTAGGAGGGTCCTAACATCTTCTAGCTTGCTACAATAATCTATTTTCATGGTTATTTGCACTTTGAGATCTTCGAATATTTTCTTGGATTCTTCTATCTGTACTTTCAAATTTGTTATGATTTCATTTGCATCCTCAAGATTTCTTGAAATTTTCTTATTATTATTTCTTTCTATCTTCAATTCATCTAGAGCTGCAATTAGTTCCTCTTCCAAATTCACTCATGCGTCAATTTCTTCTTCATCACATTCTTGTTCTTTTTCTGGTTTTTCTTCTTTGAGTTCCATGAAAAGAGCTTCACCTATTTCCTTTTCAGAATCCTCACTGGAGCTATCTTTTGATGAATTGACATTCTTGGATATGAAACTTTTCTTTTTGAAGTTGCCTTTTCTAAAATTTGTTTTTTTTCTTCCAGTCACTTCTTTCATCGTGCGGTCCTTCATCACTTATGTTCTTCTCATTAAGTGGAAATTTAGCTGTAAAATTCCTAACGCCTCCATAGTTGAAACATTTAAACGGTAACTTTCCCTGTATTTTCCTTTTCCCCTTTTTATTTTTTGAACAAAGTTTGATTCTATTTCATCTGATATTTCTTCTTCCTCGGATTCTTGTTTTGCTTTCATATTTTTATGGGCTTTAAAAGTAGCTTCTCTATATGTGGATTTAGATTTTCATATTCTCATCTCATATGCAATCAAAGAACCATGCATATCATCCATACTAAAAGAATTTAGATCTTTAGCTTCTTCTATAGCTGAAACTTTAGAATCAAATCTTTGGGGAAGGGATATTAATACCTTTTTCATGATGATAGAATATTTGATTTCCTCACCGAGTCCTCTAATCACATTAATGACTTCATTAACTCTTAGCATATATGCCTCTATATTCTCATCATCATTCATATTTAATACTTCGAACTGAGCTCGATGTGTTTGTAACTTGACCTCTTTGATCTTAACATATCTTTCATGAATGCTCTTTAGTTTGTCCCATATTTTCTTTACCATTTTACAACCCATAATATTTACCAGTTCGCTATCCACTAATCCACACATGATAGCATTCTTTGCTTTTGAGTCATTCTCAAATAGTTTCTTACCGACAACATCGGTTAGAGAAGTGGTGGGTATTGTGTATCCACTATCTACTAAATCTCAAATGTCGTATCCCAAAGCACAAAGATATGTCTGCATATTGAGTCTCCAAAATGCATAATTAGTTCCATCAAATAATGGTGCTTTGTTTGATGAGAAGCCTTCACCACCTGCCATTGTATCACTTCCAAGATCACCTTAGCCGATTAAGCCTATTAAGGAACCTCGCTCTGATACCAATTGTTAGTCTCACAATGAAACTGAGAGGGGGGGTGAATCAGAGTAGCTCTTTAAAACTTAAATCTTCACACTCAAAGCCAAAACAATGAAAACATAAAACCAAATAAAACAAGTATAACAAGAGAACATCACACAACACAAGATGTACCGAGGTTCACCGATTTGGATACATACTTGAAAATGACTGTTTGGACTCCCATTCAAATCTAGCCTTTGCAAAGCACAAAATTTACAATCAATTTATCAGCACCCACTGAAGGAGCACCGAACCCTAATTTATCTGCACCAACATAAAGGAGCACCAACCCCTGATTTATCTGCACCAATAGAAAGGAGCACCAACTCCTCTACCAAGCACCCACTTGATTTTGATATTGATAATAAAATGACATATATGAATGTTTTCATTGAAACTAGAAACCTCTATGGCCTGTAAGCTCAAAATATAAAACTTTCTATTTCACCCAGTATAACATCCCTCTCTGTATTACTCAGAATTTGAATCTTCTCTTCTAAAAAAAGAAATTGATTGTTCTCTTAGCTTGTTTTGCCAATTGCTAAAATATTTCTGGGTATTGTGCAAAACTTTGTCTGTGAACTCCTCTCAAAATTTTAGCCAAAATGGATATCATATGAGAAAGTTATGCCCAAAATATTGAAGTGACATTTTTCACCTCTCTCCAAAAATCACGGATTTTCACTCTTTATTTTTCTCCACACACACTTCTCTCTTCATAAAATAAAGTTCCCCCTTTTCAATAAAATCCCTTATCACTTAAAAAGCACAAAATTGCATTCTTTTTCCCTTTTCAAAATTTTAAAATATTTTCTTTAATGAAGCTTCTTAAAACAATATAACTTCCTTTTTTTTTTTTTTTTTTGAGAAGGCATTTCGTCAAACACGTCACATGCAAAGAATTGACACCTTACTCGTTCTCTTACTTCAGATCCACGTGACACCTAAAACCAAAAACAAAATATGCTCTATTTTATGCCTTGAGGTGTAAGAACACTTAAATCGAAACTCTGGCGACTCTGCAAGGTCAAAACGGCCAACTGAAGGACTTTGCACAAGTAGAAAAAATTGACATAAAAGTGACCTGTACCATTTTTACAACAATCATAACTCTCACCTCATTTTTCTTTGAAATTTGAAACATAGAACCTATGAAATTCTGACTATATCCAGTATGAATATCACTATATAACTCCTTATGGTTCACCTGTACCACCTCCACGAAAACTGCTGCTGACACAATTTTTCCAAAAAGAGCATTTTTGTGACAGTATTGGAACGCTTGTAACATTCGTATCGTTTCTCTATTTTGGTGGAAATTTGGAACACATGTTCTTGAAGATAACGACCACCTCTAGTTCAAATTTTTCTATCAAATTCTTCTTGGTTTTCTCACAGTGCTTCTGAAAAAATTGCCCTTTTTCGGCCTGTACAACCACTTGCCAAATCATCCGCCAAGCTACCGAAAACGTCATCGATCAATACAAACACTGTGTTGACACATACAAAACTATTATGGACTATTTCCTGACATGATGACATTTTCTAAACTGATCCATCCTGTCCAACTGCACTCGTGATGACTTTTGCAAATTTTTGACAACTTCTTGACGATTTTTTCAACTTTTGCAAATTTGCACGAACAACCTATAACAACTTCACCCGAACATCAAAAACATCCTCATAAGCATTGAACATCACTATACATACTTCTAAAAACCTTCGAAAAATTATCCATCGCATCAACCTGTCCATCTAAGTGTGTTGACAACAATGACAATACTGTCGCTGCGCCTTGCTCAACAAAATCTATATCTCTATTTTATTAACGTCCCTAGCACTTAATTTTCTATAGGTAGTTTTCAAAATAGTCCATAATTCAATAGGATAAATTTTCTCTTTGATGTGGAGAAGTGTGTATGGTTGAACTAAATGGAAAATATTCCAAGAGCTTCCTCTTGTTTACCAAGTTTATGATCACCAAGACCTTTCGATTCATCATTGAAAATGAACCAAATATTCTTGCTTTTGAGTAATCGTAGCATTTAAACTAACCAAGTTTTATAATTTTACCCATTGAGATGAGTAACATACCCTAAGGACTCTATTTTGTACACAAATACTATACAAAACTATAATAGGTCTATAAAATAATGTCACCACCATGTAGAGCTCAAAAATCTATGTAATTTAGAAAATAATGAGCTCCAAATGCTTTATGTATGTAAGATTTATAGCCTCAAAAATTTTGGTATATTAACACTTAAATCAAGAAAATAATTAAACTATCAAGCCTTTAAAAAATTTCCTAAATCAAATTTACCCACTTGGTGCAATCAAATTGGATATTGCCTTGTTTCATTTGGTGAATCACAAGTTGACAAGTTGATGGATGGATATCCTCACATATATAAAAATGTATTTTTTTGCTAAATATGGATTTGATGGGGCTCAAACTCCTAACCCTCCACCCTCAAGAAAATAATTGGACCAATGTGCCAAGTGTACCTTAGAATAAATAGAGAATGATTATAGTTAAGAATAGTGCCAAATGCATACCTTAGAGCAAAGGAGAAAAAATCCATCATTTATCATCTTCATGTATTTGGTTGTATAACATACATACACATCCCAAAGGAGAAGAGACAAAAATTGGATGAAAAATCTTGGTGATGCATTCTACTAGTGATGAATCAAAGGACTATAGATTATTTGATTGAAGTACAAAGAAATTATTTCTTAGTTGTGATGTCATATTTGATGAAGAAGATAAATTACTCTCATCCTCCCCATGGGAATATTCATCTAACTCAATTTCAATAATTATTGAAAGTGTTTAAGATAAAGAAGTTGCTAATGGTGAAATTTTTAGAATAACAATAATGAAAATAGTAATAGAGATGTGGATCAATCTACTTTACCACTTTACACAAGAAAATGCCCAAGTGGTATACTAGCACAATAAGAGCCTTTAGATTAGGAGTCCCAGACACATCTACCACAAGACCAAGGACATGAGTATGACTCAAAAAGGATAAAATATAGCTATAATAAGTACAATTGAACCATCCATCGTATAGGAAGCTCTTTAGTCTAATTATTGGAAACATACCATGGATAATAAATATCAAGCATTATTGAAAAAAAAGACCTAGGAACTTATTGATCTTCCTCTAGGTAAAAAGGCTATTGGTTGTAAATGGACTTTTAAAATCAAATATAATTTATATGGCATTGTTGATAAACACAAGGTACGACATGTAGCCAATGGCTTTGCAAAAAAAGAGGGCATAGATTTTGAAAAAACATTTGCACCTACAATAAAAACAAAACCTCTCAGAATAATATTTGTGCTTACTATTAGCTTTTGATGTAATGAGCAATGGGAGATAACAATCACAAGATGCATAATAACATAAAAGAAAGTAAAATTTCAAGATGACTAAAGTATACTGAATAGAAATAATATAAATGAATACAACATAGCTATGGAGGAAATGAACACTCCATTAATGAAGCTACTTAACTACAATTGTATCCATCACCAATATATGGTGATATACAAAGCATTGCACTACTACCTATGACTATGCTGCAAGTAGATTTATCTATCTATGTCCCCCTTCTCATATGCATTTGACAATGAGGCATTTCTTATATAGGAATACATGTTCCTTGGACAACACTCTACTTAGCTGTGCAAGGGACAACTTGCACATTTATAGCTTACACATTGACACTTGTGCATTTATTACATTGCATGAAATAACTATATAACTTCCCCCTAAAGTAATCTAATGTACTAAGTATGTACCCTAGAAGATACATTTAGATAAACCACAATGATGGAATAGACTCTATTTCTAACACCCTGTGTATTACATTATTTGGGTATTGAAGACTTTTAGTCTTCAATATGGATCTTCCTTTTCATCTTGATCTTGGTACTCTTCCTCTATATTCTTTGTAACCCGTTCAAGCAAATATTTAGTGTCTTTGCAATATGTAATATTTGTTGATAGAGCTTTCACCTCATAGGTGTCTGTGGGTTCTTCCATTTCTTTAATTTCTTCTATCCTCTGAGCCAAGTGTCCCTTCTTATTTCTATTCTAATATTCTAGTTGAGGATAATTGGTTGGTCATTGAAATTGTTGTTGATGAGGGTTCCTTTGATATTGTTGAAATTGATTCCCATTGTACATCTGATTTCCTTGATTTCAATTTTTGGAATTATATCTGCAATAATTGGTACTATGACCTTTATTTATACATATATGATAATACCATGTTTTCAATCCTCTTGACAAAGAAGCAATATTTCCCTATGGATTATATTTTGATGCCAATGCAATGTTAGTCAAATCATATTTAATAGTATTTTCTACTTTATATTCTTGAAGTATATTGACTAGGTCATAAAAAGAAGTATCTTTGCTTAAAACCTGTAAATATGTGACCAAATGTTTATAGTTGTTTAGAAGTGCTCTCATGGTTACTTGAGTGAGATGTTCATATTTAACTATTCCTCCTAAGGTTAATAATTTCTCTTTGATATCTGCTACCTTCCTTAGAAATAGTTCTATACTCTCTCCACTATTCATATTTAATGAGTTAAATTGAGTTTGGAGATGAAGAATGGTTACCTTATTCTTTCCTTCAAAAATTTTCTCTAGGCTTGTCCATGCATCTGAAGATGTTTTGGCTAAACTGATATATGGTTGAATCTCATCAGTGATAGCAAAAGTAATTATCATTAAGGTCTTTGAATCATTTTCTTCAAACTTTATGATTCCATTTTCACCTGTGGTAGGTCTCTATGTTTTCCCTTTGATGACATCCCAAAGTTTTTCATATACTAAGATTGCTTTCACTTTGTTTTTCCAAGATAAATAATTTGTAACCTTGAGTAGTTGAGATTCTACTAGGAAGAATTGATTTGATGCCATTTGAATTACCCTAATATCAATCCTTAAACTCTTGTGGACTTCCTTATGTATCCCTAGTGATGAGAGTATGAATACCTAATTTTAGGTTTTTGTAGAAAGATTATATCTTCACTACCTGAAAATATTTTGAAGAATATTATTATCATCAAGTTTTTTAGAATGCATTATGAATCCCTAGAGATATAATATAATGCTGTTGTAAAGATATAGTTCAATTTTGGTTGATTTTGTACAAATTTTGTAAATATAAAAAATCAACTTCTTAACACTTTATTACTCCTATTGAACTAAGCACATTTCAATTTTGAAGAGGTTTTAATGTTGGATTTATTTTATCCTTTAGAGAAGTTTTTGAGACAAGAATATTATATTATTCCAACCTTAAAAAAATTTGATAACCTCTTTTTATATCCCTTGGATTGTTTTTAATTTTCAATAACCTAGTTTGGAGTTGCAACCCTTATGCCTCCCAAATTTGGAAAATTAGAATACATTAATATTTGCAAATTTAAATGAAATAATTTCAAGTAGTATTCCTTATTTCTCCTAGGTTATGCCTTGCAAATATTAGACAATTTTAATATTTAACTTCCCTAAGTTTTTCTTTCAAATGAAGATTGATTTCTTTCAATAATTCCAAATTATAATATAGCCTTAGAACTCCCTTTTAATGGAAAGAAAAATAGATGGAAATTATACCTTTATAAAATCAGTGGTAGACTATCCTTCTTGGGCACTGTGAGTAAAGGAATATTCTTCCACATGCAATTTGCTTCAACACTCACTTCAATTCTTCCTTGACCCATTTGACCAGGAGTAATGTGCTTCACAATTTGCTCTCGAAATGGTCTCCAAGTTGTTGTCAATCTTCTATCATGTAGCTACCGAGCTACTACCATGATACAAATGAAATGTTGTCATTGCTACCTTGCATTGACTATCCTTTCACCTTCTTGACCAACCTATTTATGGAAGATAAGTCTTGGCATTTGTGACAAGTGTCACAAAAGTTACATATGAGTGCTTGCTCTCTTTTGTAATGTACCACCTTCCTTATCTAACATTTCTTTGACACTCTGTAATGTATGAGCGTTCGTGTGGGAACTCGTGTGAGGCTTGTGGAGGATAACAAGTGGTACCACCCCCTTAATATTCCCTGTAGCTTTTGCGTGAAGGTTTCTTGAGCGTTGAGAGATAGAATGGCACTTTAGAAATATTATGCCATGTGGCATTCAAATGCTTTGCATGAAGACCTATGCTATAACACTTCCAAGGAGAATATAACTCCTTTCATATGCCTTCTCTTAGCTTACTTCATTTATTGGATAGTAAGAAACCTTATCTTTTACAGGTGATTCAATGAGATGCTATAGAGCTTCAAATGGTGATTCTAAAAATGATATTGGTGCTTCCTTTGGTGGATGATCTTCACTAAGTTCAAGACCATAATGTAGAACCTTTTCTCCTTGTCTATTATGCCTTCAAAGTGTTATTTTTTTATGCCCTTTTTGTAGTGTAGATATTTGCTTGCTATGTTGTCCATCCCACATTGGTAGAAGTATATTTGATGCCTTCCCTTTGTAGATGAGCTCCCTTTCTATCTATGTAAATGCAACTTGATAACAACATTGTATGTGCTTTGATATTTTAGGTTCATCCATCCAAGATATGCTGAGAGTGAGCCCTTTGAGTGGCTCCCTTTGCTGTAGATGGGAAGTGCAAATGTTCATCCTTCTTTAGCTAACTTACCCTATAGATATTGTGCCTTTTGAGGAACCTTTATATCTACTCTCTTCCTACGTATAACATATTGTAGAAGTGCAATACCATGTAACCTTACATGTATATAAAACTTTCTTTATTGCACCTTTTTCTTGCACTCTTTTGCAGGTCTGTAATTCTATCTTTGTAGCAAATATGAGGGTTTTGAGGATGTCTCTTTGGCTAGACTCATTACCCTTTTTTCTTGGAATATTTGATTATAAATCCAATATTTTAATGAAGTAGATAGAAGATTTTTGTAACAGTAATTTTCTGCCCTTTGTAACAAGAAATTAACCCTATAATGCTTTGGATTTGAGACTCACCAAGTCTCAATATTTGAATCTTATATTTCTATTTTTGGTTAGTTGTATTATTATACAAATTTTGGAGGATTCTAACCTGATTTGGTGGATTCACTTGGCCACTATGAGTTGCATATTTTGTACACTAATAGTGTCTTTAGATACTTTGACAATTTTTGATTTTGTGCCCTTCTCAAGTACACAAAAGCTAATATTTTGAGAGCAATAGAATAGTGCAAATGAATCTAATAATATTTCTCTTTTAGCGCACTAAAAATTTCACCTTATCACTCCAATAAACTCTCAAGAACATGCACTTAATCAAATTTACTGCAACTAATCAAGAATAATTTGAAATGAACCTTCAATAATTATTCTATAATTTCACTACAATCAATATTGTAGGACTTAGTCTTATTTTTATTTTTCCAAAGTAGATGATAGGTAGTTGATAGAAGTAATTTAGAAATCTAATCAACTCCTAATCAATGTGTAAATTAAACTTAAAAAGAACTTTTATTTTTGCACTTTTGAAGACTGTAATCTAATTGCAACTTTAATCCAAATTCAAGTGCTTTAACAAATCTGATAAGTAATCCAATTAATGAATCTACTTGCACCAAGAAGTTGCTTACATTTTTTCTAAAAGCTTATGTAGCTCTTTTCTTGCTTCTTTAGAGGATATAGATCTTGGTTTCTAGGATCACCAAGTTGCTACTTCGAGTAAAATCTTGTAGCTCTTTGTAAACTATTTTGAACAACTCCTTCTTCACCAAATGATGGTCTTGAACTTTCTTTCATGAGCCCAAGATTTTATGGCTTGTTCTCTACTTGTGTTATCCTTCTTTTGCTATATTTTTGGAGAAGTCTTTTGTATTTGATGCAGTGCCTTCTTGCTATGGGAGGTAATCTTCAAATATCCAAGATTTGGTAAGCTTCTTCTATCTTCAAGTCTTCTTGTCAAATTTTGACTTCAAAAAGGCTATGCTTCTCAAGATTCTAAATGTCTTGAGTTCTTCACTGGATTCTTCTCTACTCAAATTTGGCACTCCTTGTCAAATTATCCTTCTCTTGGGATTGTTGTTGGATGGTGATAATTATCTCAAGTTCTTCACTATCAAGGGCTTCTCCTTGGTAGTGGATTTCTCCAGTGAGCTCTCCTTTGAAAATTTCTTCATTCAGGCTCTCCTAGTTTTTTTTGAATGCTCGATGAGACCTTCCCAAGGTATTTGATATTATAGATTCTTCTGGTCTTTCCTTAATACCTCTTCAATCTTCTACTCCTAAAAGTGCTGGTGGTGATATATGCTTCTGGATCTATGATTATGTTGTTGCTTTTGGATTCGAGCAGGACTCTCCTAGTCCTTCTTCCAAGTCTAGAAGTCCTTCAATGATATCTTCTCCTAATCTCTTTTGCTATAGGTGTTGAATTTATTTCTAAGAAGATACCCTTCCTAACTTTCTTATAGGAAGTTCCCAACTCACTGAATCTTCTTTCCTTGCAACAAAGTATTAGTAATGAAATATTTAGTCTCCTTATAAATTAAATATTCTTTTTAAATTCTTCTTCAGGATCAAGGATTCTATGGCCTTTTTCAATATCAAGGCTTCTATGGCATTTTTAAATATCAAGGCTTCTATGGCCTATTCAGTATTAACGCTGATATGGTTACAAAGCTGAAAAATAAATTAATAAAATAAGGATTTAAATAAGCCCAATTACAAACTATAACCCAAGGATTACATGATAGAGACGATAGAGAATTACTCCAAAGTTTAAGAGATAAGGAGAAGCCGAAAAGACACCTGGACCAAAATAAAAACCAACATGCGACAAAGGTGATGCACGTAGGCAAGACGACTAACAAACTAAAGTCCAATGCGGCTAAAAAATCAAAACTAGGAAATATAAGGTTTAGGAAAAATAAAAATTAAACCTCATAATTTGTCCCAATAGAAGAAGCATTGGACTCTAATGCTTGTAACAAAGAGGGAAAATCATGGGATATTTGGTGAGAAAAAATATAATGAGCCTGAAGTGGAAATTGGCCACGACGGTCCATAAGATATGAAGTATTACCCTGGTGAGTCTGTCGAGTCTTCATGTCAAAGAGTGTATCGACATCGAGCGGAAGCTGTGCATCAGGAACCACATCTACAAGATGACTGATAATTGGAGAGGATTCCAAGGTGGAATCATAGTATGGCTTTAAGATATCCATGTTAACGATGTCATGAATGCCAAGATGAGCTAGAAGATCTAGATGAAAAGTATTCTTAAAAATCTATTGAAAAATGGTGTAAGGCCCATAACGAAGAGGTTTGATCTTGCTATGAGTCTTATCCACTATTGTTTTTGATTTTATTGAGTCTTATGAAGAATCTAAATCACTTTGAATCATAGGCTCTGCAAATGCTGAACAAAAGAGTTGACCTTGTATTGCTCCTTCTAAATGTGCAAAGTAGCTGGTGAGGGCAAAGACAAAGACAACTCATATGGAGCCAATGGTTGGAATCCAAAACATACCTTAAATGGAAAATTCCCAGTGGAGCTGTGGATGGCTCTATTGTAGGTATGCTCGATATGAGTGAGACTCAAATCCCACTTGGTAGGAGTGGAATGATGGTAGATTCTCGAACTCTATACAAGAGTATGATTAAATACCTTTGTCTGCCCATCAGAATGAGGGTGATAAGAAGTAGAGAAGTTAAGGGATACTCCCAAGATCTTCCAAAGAGATCTCCAAAAGTGACCCACAAAGCACGAGTCATGATAAAAAATAATGCTGGTTGGAAGACCAAATGAATGCCATACAATCTCAAAGAAGAGTTGGGCCAAATCTTGTGCAGAACTCATATTACAACATGGAATGAATTTGGTCATATTACTAAATCTATCCACAATCACAAAGATACAATCATGCTATCTGACTATCATTGGAAAACCACTCAGTAGATCAATGGAAATGCTCTCCCAAGGACGAGAGGGAATGGGTAAAGGCATGATCAAACCCAATTATCTGTTAGTGGATTTGGAATGATTACATACAACACACTGTCACAAAAATTGAAGAACATATCACTGCATGTGAGGCCAGAAGAATAACCGCTGAAGGTGATGAAGACTTTTTTTCTTGCCAAAATATTCTTCGTAAAGTGTAGAATGAGCCTCTTTCAAGAGAGACTCCTTGTGCTCACGAGGGACACAAAGTTTATCTATTTTGTACAACATGCCATCCTTGATATGAAAGTCTTGAAGAGCTCTCAAATTGGAAGATGAAGGATGTGACAGTTGTTGAAAAAATTTACCAAAATTAGGATCTAAAGAATACTGTGTGGGCTAATTTTGTAAGCCAATATGGGATGTTGTCACAACAGTTAAAACAAGGGCTGAAGGAGGACGACTCAAATAATATACCACTACATTATTCTATCCTTTCTTGTACTTGATTACTAAATGAAATTGTTGTAAGTATGATGCCCATTTCATGTGTCTAGCCTCTTCAATTTTTGTTTGAGATTGAAGAAACTTAAGTGGCATATGATCTGTATGGACTATTGTTTCTTTTCCCAAAATATAGTGCCTCCAATACTTGATGGACTGAACCAAAGCATATAACTCTTTATCATAAGTAGAATAGTTTTTCTTGGCCTCAAAAAATGTTTCAAAATGATAGGCCACTGGATGACCATTTTTCTTAAGCACGGCTCCAAGTGAAAACTGTGAAGCATCTATATTAATATTAAATGATTGATCAAGATATGGCAGAACAAGAACAGGTGTAGTACACAATTCACGTTTCAACATTTCAAAGGCCTTCTGTTGATCCTTTGTCCACTAAAAGTTAATTTTTATCCTTGTCAAATGATGCAAAGGAACGACAATAGTGGAATATCCTACTATGAACTTGTGATAGAAGTTGGCAAGTCCAAGAAAACTTCTTAATTCTATGATAGAAGTAGGAGTAGGTCAATGGAGAATGACTTCAATTTTAACAGGATCCACTTGAACGCCTTTCTCACTAATTACAAAACCAAGATAGGCAATGGAAGTTTACCCAAAAGAACACTTAGAAATATTGGCATACAATTGGTTCTTTTGAAGAGTTTGAAGAACAAATTTTATGTGCTCTAAATGACTTATCCACATAGGAGAGAATACAAGGATGTCATTAAGATAGATGATTACAAATTTATCCAAATAATCTTTGAACACTTCATTCATTAGTCACATGAATGTGGCAGGAGCATTCATGAGACCAAAAGGCATGAAAAGCCACTCAAAGAGACCCATTTTGGTCTTGAATGCTATTTTCCAAGTGTCCTCAGCCTGAATCCTGACTTGATGATAGCCACTTTTGAGATCGATCTTGGACAAAAAATTAACTCGTTGAAGCTAATCCAAGAGATCATCAATTGATGGAAGTGGATATCTATTTTTGATTGTGATTTTATTAAGTGCCCTAAAATAAATGCATAATATCCATCTACTATATTTCTTCAACACAAGCAAGATAGGTGAAGAACAAGGAGAAGTGCTTGGTTTTATGAAATATTTAGCCAAAAAATCATGAATTTGTCTTTTAATTTCTTCCATTTGCACTATTGATTGTCTATACATTGAAGTATTTGGAAGAGGGACAACATGAACAATCTCAATGTTATGATTAATCTATCTTTCAGGTGGAAGGCTTGAAGGTTCTTTGAAAACACTAGAATATGATTGAAGTAATGAATTAACTAAAGAATACCTGTTATGTGAATGCTTAGGTGCTTGATTCTCTTATTTAAGTGGCCTGAGGAAGATGAGTGCTAGTTCCTTTGCTTGATTAATGACTTTTCATGCTTGTCTGCTACTTAGCATCAGATTTTGTGGTGTTTGTTGTGTACTTCTAATTATGTAAGCCTTATTATCTTTGTGCAAGGTGAATGCGTTTTTATACCCATAATGTATATACCTCCTATCATATTGATAGGGTCTACCAAGAAACAAGCCACAACAATACATTATAGCTACATCACACATAATTATGTCCATAAAAGTAGGATTGAAAGCAAAATTTACTATACATGTGTGTGATGTCAGATGAAATCCCATTATACTTCCACCCTAAAGGATATGGATGAGGATGGTTATTCATTGGCAGCTTAAGTTTATCAAAAACGGACCTCGCAATTAGATTTTTTTGTGAGCCACTATCGATTATACAATCAACCATGAAGGTGTCACTTAGGTGAACCATGGTCACAAACAAGTTCTCATGATTACCTTGAGAAGTATTCATAAGGGTCACTTTTTTCAACCCTACTAATTCTTTGTATACATTTCGTTCTTTTGTAGCCTCAATAGGACTCTATTGGGATTCATCATTGGAAGGCTTTACAATGAGGGAATTTTTATTCAAAATTTTCAATTTAAAACATTGATGCTTTTGATGACCCTTATATTTACAAAAGCTACATTCCACAAGAGTTTTAGAAGAATATTTTTGAGAAGCTTTTTGAGAAGAAGAATGGGAAGAGGAAGATGGAGAGAGGGTAGAAGAAGAGGAAGAAGACTTAGGTGCCTTGGATTGATAATGAGAAGCCTTCGGATTGAAGAGCGAGACCCTCGCGATGACTCTCACAACTCCTCTTATGCAATAATGGCTTGATTGAAAGCCATGTCAATGCTCACAATTATTTTGTATTTCAATTTCTGGAAAAGGGGTTCTTGCAACCCGCTTTTGAATTTGGTCACAAGTTGGGTAGCAGAATCTTGCACTGAATTCAAAATTCTCATTTTGTTAAATTGCAACACATAATCATGAACACTCATATTAGAAGTTTGACGAAGATGAAGCCATATTATATAAAGGTCTTCAATGTAGTTTCAAGGGTAAAAACTACTCTTCAAAACACGTTGCAATTCATCCCATGAGTCAATAGGATTTTGTGCCCGTTGACGATTAGTGATGAGAATATTAGCAATGCTAGACAATTTAAAATTTGCAAAAACAAATTGTTGATCTAATTTTATGTAATCAAACCAACTACTCATGTCAAGAATCCAGTTGTTAAGCACCTCAAGATCCCTAGAGCCATCATTAAGGGGAACATCACATTATGGTTGAATATCTTGGGAT
The DNA here is from genome assembly GCA_028583015.1 of Wollemia nobilis. Lineage (NCBI taxonomy): Eukaryota > Viridiplantae > Streptophyta > Pinopsida > Araucariales > Araucariaceae > Wollemia > Wollemia nobilis. The sequence continues at coordinate 4,730,568 of JAQPPZ010017190.1, read as the reverse complement.
GTTAATTTTTAAGACAACATACTCACAAGTTGTGTAAGTTGGTCCATTTTATTAGCTAATTCAGTTGCCATTTGTTCCGAGTTCGTTCCAACAAGAATTATCACTAAGAGGTACAAGTTAGTGTTAATTACCCAAATAGTTGTAAAAATTACAACACTAGATACAAAATTTTGTTATAGGGTATATGAAGTGATAGCACTAAAACTTAAAAAATGGTTTATCAAAGCACAAATAAAAATTATAAATGTTACCCCCTTCATGCAAAGGGATTTTTTTTCCCTTTTGGGAACATGTGCAAAGTCAACGATGGTGACAATCAATGGACCTGGACAAATTTATGTGGTTCATATGTCAAATAGTGTGATGTTAACACAAACACACTGCACCTCCTTTCTGGTGGCTACATAAATAAGGAAGGAAATTTCCTTATATCTTGACAATAAGCGGCTTACCCACACAATGTGGGAAAATCTATTTAGCACCCGAATAAACAATCAGAATAACTTTTTGACCTCTACGTGTGGTAGGTTTACGAAAGAAAATTGCCAAAATTAAATGCTGTGGAAACAAATTCTTATGCATGAAGAGGAAACCCTATCGACTGAGAAAAATAGATCTGCTTCATGGTATGACACGTTAGGATTGCCCCAAGTATACTCGCACAAAATTTGATAGTAGTAGAGTATAAGTCGTCGATTGTTGGGACTGTTCTGTCTTTGTCTGATGAAACACCTTTAGTGGAAATGTCTGTTGGTAGGTCTCCATGAGATTGTGTGGGAAAGCAGCTTGATTGCTACAATTTTTAGGTGAGTGTGTAGTAGGTAACGACATCATATTGATCATGGTAGGGATCGTCAAACACAAGAACACTGGGAGCATCTGGTAGCAAGCACATCGGTATTGATGTAGTAATGGAAGAGTCATGTTAGCAATGGGCCAACGTCGATTAGAGGATGATTGGCCAACGCTATTAGGAAATTCTTATTGGATAGGAGCTTCTACTAGAAGAAATTAATATCGGTAGGGAATCAAAACTCTGATATCAGTAGCAGTCAATAGGAGAAGAAGTGAGTGATGAAGAGTGCAACTCTGATCTACGTATAAAATTTATAAACATCATCGAGAGAGGAATGGTGATAGCACTGACTACGTCCTTCGATACACATTCCCAATCAAATCAAAATAGGTTAGAAATTGACTGGTAAATTCATGACTCCTTCATATCAAAGCATGTTTTTTGGTAGGTTCAACAAATATATCAAGTCCACTGAATGGATAGGCTCATTGATCATTCTGGCTTTGAAATGCGAGCCTCAAATGTGCAAGTGTAGTGCATGTACTACTCTGGCAGAGGAAAATGATTCTTACATAGAGAGAGGATCATGTACAACACCTAAGGAAGGTGCATGCCGTTAGAATGAATGGTTGTGCACCTTCTATAAGGAAGAGTCATCGGATACTAGGCTTTATCAAGTGGAAACGAGGTACTGGAGCACACGACAGATGGAGTGCACATCAAGAAGCATGGAAACTTGTTGGAAATTGCTGCCAAACGAAGAAAACACTAAAATTGCATAATAAATTTCATCAAAAAAAAAAATTGGAGTACAAATATTATCCGCAAGAAATGCTGCAACGACAATTTGACAAAAATTGCTATCAAAGACAACAATTGTGCAAAAATTTACTACAATTTTTTTTGATTAAAGCAACAAATTACATAACAATAGAATTGAAGAGCTTCAAAAAGTACAACCTAATGAGGTCAAAAATAACCCAAAATCCCACTAATTTCCTGTGCTTTGATACAAAAAATGATATGGTTACAAAGCTAAAAAATAAATTAATCAAATAAGGACTTAAATAAGCCCAATTACAAACTATAACCTGAGGGTTACACAATAGATGCGATAGAGGCTTACTCCAAAGTTCAAGGGATAAGGAGAAGCCAACAAGACACATGGACCAAAATCAAAACCAACATGCGACAAAGGTGATATACGTAGGAAATGTGGCTAACAAACCAAAGACCAAGGTGGCTAAACACTCAAACTTAGGAAATATAAGGTTTAGGAAAAATAAAAATTAAACCTCATTTCCTGTAGCCTTTTCAATATCAAGGCTTCTATGTCATTTTCAATATCAAGGCTTCTATGGCCTTTTTAATATCAAGATTTTTGTAGCTTCTTATTCAAGGTTTCTATACCTTTTATTCAAGGTTTCTATGGTCTTTTTGTATCAATGCTTCTATGTCTAGTTCTTCAACTGTGAAGTTCTTCAATTCAACAATGGATATCTTCAGTATCTTAAATTCACCATAATTCTTCACTAGAAATATTCTTCCATAGTATTCTTCTCTTGCACAAGGAACCAATCTCTGCACAATGAGGGCACACCGACCTTCGAGCAATGAAGTTAGAGTTTCCTATCTTTATAGCATAGGAGGAGTCCCAATCCTCTAAGAATTAATTTTCTGCAATAAAAGAAACTTTAGGCACTAGTTAGAAAATATTAGATATCTTTGATGATCCTCACTAGATGATTTGTCAATCCAGTGGATTGAATGTTGAGTCCTGGTCTTCACAAGTTTGTCCTGTAACTCTGTGGAAAAACTCTAGTCAAATGCAATCTCAGTATTTTTTGGAACTAAGATTTCTTTTAGTCCTCACTCATGACTCTCCCTAATTCTACCACCTATATTATGATAAATTTTGATAGTGGCTGGTCAAGCAGCGCATCAATTTGACAAAACACTCAGGATCTAAGATAATGATGGTTTCCTTATTGACCTACACAGACTAGATCTATCATAGCTCTAATACCACTATTAGATTTTTATGTAATGAGCAATGGGAGATAACAATCACAAGATGTAGAATAATATAAAAGAAAGTAAATCTACAATATGACTGAAGTATGCTTGAATAGAAATAACATAAATGAATACAATATAGCTATGAAGGAAATGAACACTCTATTAATGAAGCTACTAAACTACATTGTACTCATCACCAATATATGGTGATATAGAAAGCACTGCACTACTACCTACGACTATGCTACAAGCAGATATATCTATCTATGTTCCCTTTCTCATATGTATTAGACAATGAGGTATTTCTTATATAGGAATATAGGTTCCTTGGCCAACACTCTACCTAGTTGTGCAAGGGACAACTTGTACATTTACAACTTGCACATTGATACTTGTGCATTTATTACATTGCATTAAGTAACTAGATAACTTCCCCCTAAAGTAATCTAATGTCCTAAGTATGTACCTTGGAAGAAACATTTACATAACACAAATTATTGAATAGACTCTATTTCTAATACTTACTACACAACTTGGATGGGGAATTCATCAGATGAACATAAAAATTATCTTTCTCAATGGGGAGTTAAAATAATAAGTTTATATGACTCAACCAAAGGGATTGATCATACCCGAACAAGAAACAAAGGTATGTAAATTGATCAAATATCTCTATGGTCTCAAACAAGCCCCTCAAGTATGGTATACAAATATAGATGAAATTTTTGAAAAGCATGACATTAAGAGGAATCAATATGATCCAAGTTTGTGTTACAAAGAGAAAAGAGGGAAAATTGTAATATTTAATGTATATGTGGATGATTTGATTATAAGAGGGAGTTCTAAAAGAATTTTTATACTTGCAAAGGAATATTTGAAGAAATATTTTTACATGATTGACCTTAGACTATTGTACTATTATCTAGATCTAGAGGTATGGAATAACCATCATCACATATTTGTCTCACAAAGCAAATATGTTAATACTCTCATTGAGAAGTATCACATGAATGACTATAAGCCTATGATGACTCCTATGGAATTAGGACTATAACTCTCATTTTTTATTTCCTTCCTTTAGTAAATGCAACTCTCTATCACTAGTTGGTTGGGAGTCTCATCTATCCAACCTAAACCAGATCAAATATCACTTTTATAGTTAGTTACCTTTCATGGTTCATGCACGAACCAAAATTGATACATTGGAAGGAAGTAAAAATAGTTCTAAGATATAGAGAGTACCACTAAGTACGATATAAAAATCAAGAAGACTAATCAATTTCTCTTAATAGGTTATACGAATGTAGACTATGCATGATATATTGAAGATAAAAAATCCACCTCTAGATACATATTCTTTTTGGGATCTACACTTATATCATGGGGTAGCAAGAAACAACACATAGTTTCTCAATATTCCATTAAATTAGAATATCATGTAGCAGGAGGAGTTGTCTACAAGGTAATGTGGTTAAGGCATATTCTAACAAGTATGGGAATACCACAAGGTAAACAAACAACCATACACTATTACACCCAAGGAGTACTAAAACTTGTTTGTGATCTAATATTCTACATATGAACCAAGCAGCTTGATCTGGAGTGTCATTTCATATGCGAAAATATTCAATGGTAGAATATTCAACTCAAATTTTGTCCTACTCAAGAGCAACATGCAAAAATATTCATCAAACCACTTGGACATATCAAATTTGAATAATTTCAAAGTTTCCTCTCCAAGAAACTCAAGAGTATGACATAATAAAGAGAGAATTTTGAGAATTATTACATCATAGATAATGTGAATGTAACTTGAATGAAACCACTCAACACATGGAACATAAAGTTCACTAAAGTCAAGGGTAATTATAGAATTTATAATTATTAGTTATTCCATATTTATGCATCCATTGTATTTAAATATATTTTATTCCATAATGTAAATCATGAAAGTGTCTAAGAATTATCCTTTTTATATTCAAACTCCAAGATGTGGATACCCTAATTCTCGTATCAAATGCAAAGTAAATTCTAGGGTCCACCTTACTCCATTTCTTCCCACACATAGAGGGGGTCATGAGATTATGGACATCACTTATATGGATTATCTCATAAAAAATTTAATGTCTCTAAAAACCATGTTGTGCAATAAGGACAATGCATTTATCATATTCAATCTTTCTAAATATAAACCTTTTGCCATTTCTTTCATCAAAAAACTCGTGGTCATCGACTGCAAATCACTCGATTATTTCACTAATGACAATAAGATCATAGGGAGTTGTAAATCTACATGCCTAAATGAAGATGATTCATAATACTGCTACACATGTATTTGTTGTGAGGTTGATATTCTTGGTAACTAGAAGTGGATAATTTCATGGGTGGAGGAATTAGATATTGGGACCCTTGCTTCTCATGTGGGTTCTCAACAATACTAGACCCATCTACCTTTAGAATACTTGGAAAATAAAAAGGAATCCTTGTGAGGGATCATTATGGTCTATGCCTTGATTGGTGTGGGTCATATAAATTGCTCAATGGCTAAAGGACTATAAAATTACCCTTATAGAGAGAACACTCAATATAACAACTCCCTAACAGGGTAAGGACACATGTGCGCATGTCTTCCTAGATTTGAAGGAATTGGTTACTATAATGTATAGGTACATCATCATGCCATTACTTAAATTATTATCTTACTATTATTTTGAGAAGCACCTATGTTTCGATGTACTTTAGACTTTAGATAAGCAAATAGACCTCTCAATTATTTGAGAGGCTTAGTATATTTTATCTTAGAAATTTTATTTGATTGTAATTTTAGCCACTCTAGTCACAAAGCACAAGAAATATCTTGGTCAATTGATTTAGCTCTATGCATTAACTAAAATATGTGATAGGGGATGACTAAATTGATGCTCTACTTGAATAACACAAGATTATACTGAGAGGGGGGTGAACAATATAAGACCAAAATTTACTTTTCTTTCTCAAAAAATATTATTCAATATTATCAATGGTAATATCAGCAACAATAATCAAAGCAATGTACAAATCATCACACACAATAGAGACACCAATTTAACATAGTTCACCCAATGTGGGCTACTCCACGGAGAAAATATTTCTACTAAAATTTCTTAACAAATATCTTGGGAATCACTTCCCTATTACAATGTATATGGACCTCTGTCCAAAGGAGAAACCAATACCCTATGCTATGATTTGTGGATATCTCTCCATAAGAGAAATCTTTCCCCTTTCCTCTGGTTCGTGGAACTTGACCCAAGAGAAATATTTCTCCTCAACTAGTTCATGGATATCTCTCCATATAAGAACTCTATCTTCGTAGCTGGTTCATTGATCACACTCCACAAGAGAACTCTTTCTCCTCTGCTTTGGTTCATGGATCTCTATCCATAGGAGAACTCTTCCCCTTTGCTCTGATTTATGGAACTCTATCCATAGGAGAACTCTTTATCCTCTGCTTTGGCTGGTGATCTTCTATAAGAATTCTACCCCCACTGCACTGACTTGTGTATCTCTCTCCATAGAAGACCTTTATCCTCACTTAGAATACCTTTGTCCTCACTACCCTAAATAATTGATCTCTATCCACTGGAGACTGTTGTTCTCTGCTCTATCACCTCCAAAGATTGTTTTCAACTCTATCTCAGATCTGCACCCAAATCTGTCTCAAGTGTAGTACAAATCTATCTAACTCTATCTCATATTTATACCGAACTCTACCTCAAGTGTAGTACAAATCTTCTCTAACTCTATCTCAGATATGCACCCAACTTTGCCTCAAGTGTAGTACAAATATACTCTAACTTTATCTCAGGTCTAGCACAAATATTCTCACAATCCTATACCAAACTCTATCCTCAAATATGTCCTCAAGCCTTAACACAAAGCTTGATCCAATTACAAATAAAATTTTCTTAGATTTATCCCAAGCCTTAACACAAAGCTTGAACAAATCAATAAATCAATTTTCTCATAATTCTTCACTAAGACTTGCTTCAAATATTCTCTCAAGTCTTCACCAAGACTTGTCTCATATTTTTACTTGTCTTCACAAAGACTTACCTCAAATCTGCTCTCAAGTCTTCTCTAAGACTTGCCTCAAATATTAACTTAAGTCCTCTCAAGAACTTGCTCAATATGCTCTCAAGTCTTCACAAAGACTTCCTCAAATATGCCCTAAAGTCCTCTCAAGAACTTCCTCAATCTGCTCTCAAGTATTCACAAAGACTTACCTCAAATATGCTCAAACACTCGCTTAAAAAAACTCACAAGATATGCTCAATCAATCTCATATCTAGCACACAATAATCTCAATTGCTTTGTCTAATATTCAGAGTAATTACTTTAACTTGAAGTAGTTTAGACATATTATATTCAAAATTCATTTAACCTTTGGAACATATAGAGAATGATGTACTATATCAAAAACTCAATATGTTCTACTCAATCATTAAGTCTGTCACTTTCACAAATCTGGTTTCTAAAGTTTGCACATTCACTTTCAATATCACTCAAAACCAATGCTCAAGAATTTCACTCATTCATTCAATCAATGAAACACAACTTGCTCACTAACCCTAAACAAGTGTTTTCATACTTCTTCAAACAAAGTGCACAATATGGGTTTCAAACCCTAACTCAAATAGTCCTCAATATCTATCTCAAATGTTATCTAAACATTCACCAATGAAGCATATAAGAATTCACTTAAATATTTCCAACAATGCTTATCAAACAATCCTTTTCACTCCACTTTATATTTCACAACATTCATTCCATTATTTCAAATAAAAGATGATGTGCCCATACCTCTTTTATTTGATGGAGATATATCTTTAAAACCCGTTTTACTCACAACCAAATCCTTATGCAAATACTAGGTTAGATAGCAACAGTCTATCTCTAAATCTCCACAAATATTCTCATCAATAATTATTTCACCATTCAAGAAATACAATAAAATATCAAGTCATAAATACACCTTATTACTCATTATTTAAAAATATATTCAAGATATATCAAAATAAAGTCTCTCCAAATTCCAATACTCTCAAAATAATATTCAACACATAAAAATAAAGTTCCTTTGTTAACACATTATAATATCCAATATTCTCAAAATAATATTCAATACATAAAAATGAAGTTCCCTTATTAACACCTTATAATCTCCAATCTTCTCAAAATAATATTCAATACATAAAAATGAAGTTCCTTTGTTAACACCTTATAATCTCCAATTTTTTATTTTCTAAGCATCAAAAATAAAATATTATTTCAACAATCCTTATGACTCCCTAAGCTTTTTAACACATGCCCTTTAATTATCACATGGGCTTAAACCAACCTCCGCATTTCAAAAGACTTTGGCAAAATTAAATTAAAATTGCATACCTTATAATTGTTGGCCCACGTCACCAAAAGTATTGCACACGACTTCGACTACCAGCGCTCAACGACCAGCAACCAAAAGTGAACCTGTGACTTATGCCGCCGCAGTGCCTTAGCCCAAGGCTAAGCTGTTGTCTGGACTCCATGCCTAGACGTGAACCAAAGTCCATGATTTTCTACTAATGTTGCCACACAAATTTTGGCAAAAACCAAAAATTTCTCTCCTCCTTTGCCAAAATAAATTGTGTGAGATTCGAAACCACGACCTACTCCTTACAAGCACCTTAGCCACGTCTTCGACCACCATCTATGCTACCAACACCTTGGGATGTTTTTTCTTTGTGCCACTCAAAATTAAACACAACTACCTCCTTTTCTTAAACAACTCACGTGCTTCTTCTTCCCTCTCAAAAATGCAGCACTCAGATATTATCACTTGGCATTCAAAATAATTTCTTGGAGATGTTTGGAAATGAAAATGATTTTCTATTAATACTTTATCCTTTGCAATAAAACACGTCGACCCTTTTGAATTTTAAATTCAATTTAAATACTTTAAACTTTGCACCATTAATTATTTAAATTAAAATTTTAACCTTTAGGTTAAAATATTTTAATTTAGAAAACCAACACAAGGATAGTCGAAAGTATTAAATTTTGAAGATATGAAGTAGAGGAGAAGCAGCGGTGGGCCAGGAGGCGAGCAGAGGTGGACCAGTTGAGGGTTAGGTGGGGCAGGCAGGATTAAGGAGCAAGGGGTAGGTGAGGATCCAGAGGATGGAACCGAGGCAGAGGACGACTGAGATCCAAAGTCTGAGACAAGAGAATCCGATCCACCTGATAAAGAACCTAAAAAAGGGACCCAACAAGGAGCTACGGGACCCAAAAAGGCTTGGTCCTTTGCAAAAACCCTAAAAGGGTCTAGGGGGGATTTCTATAAAAATATCCCTCCATTGATTCCCAAAAAAAATAGGATCATCGCTCTTGCAAACATTATGGACGGGTTTTTGGTGATGGAAAAGCATTCACTAGTTGGAAAGTTCTTGGGTGGTAGGCCCGACATAGAGACCATAAGGGCATGGGATTGGAACAAATGGAAAATGACAGGCAACCTGGATATGGTGGCCTTTGCAAGAGGGTTCTTCATTATAAGGTTCAACAACAAGGAAGATGCAGAGCGAATTTTAATAGGTGGGCCATGGTTTCTAGGGAGGCACAACCTATTCCTAAGGCACTGGGGAGAATATTTCGACCCATAGACACAAAATATTAAATTTGGGTTCGCTTTCCAAGTTTACCTACTTAGTTCGTGAATGAATACTGGATTCAAGGAATATCGAAAACTATAGGGGAGCTAGTTGCTATCGACCATTCCACTCTAGCAAGAACAAGAATGACCTAAGAAAGGATTTGTGTTAACACAAATTTAGAATGTGAACTACCAACCTTCGTTGAGTTGGGTTATGGAAAATATCTGAGGAAACAAATGGTAGAATATGAAAATAAACCTGCCTTTTGCATGAAATGCAAAAATCAAGGTTACCTTCCAAGCCAATGCCCAACTGTGGCCGCCAATATTCAAGGCCCGAAGAATCTAAACCCTTTAGGGTTCAATGGAAGAAGGAATGCCAGAAACCAAGGACCTCAGGTTCCACAAGGGAGAGGAATTTTTAGGAAAGTTAGAGCAGACCCTACTACCAGAGAGAGTCAAGCCAAAGCCAGGGAGAAAGGAAAGAAACAAGTCGAAGAGGGTGATAAGGTAAACCTTAAAACCCGAAGTTTAAATAGATTTGAAGCTTTAGCTGAAAAGGATTCTGATGAAGAAAATGAGGAGAATGAGGAGCCTCAGATCATGTGGCCCAAAATCCTTGAATCCCATTCAAAATCAGGGCCATCTCTAGATATATTCGTTGACCTGCTCAATCCTCAAGGGTTGGTCCAGAACCTAAATGAATACAGGCTAAATCTGGAGGACGTAGAAACAAGTATGGACATTACTAATACCAGAAGGAACAATGAGGGATCAAGCCCCATTTTGCAACAAATAATTCCTCCTAATTTTAGCCCAAAGCAGACAAGAAGTTCAAAGAAATCCTTGATTGACTTTGGAAATGAAAAAATAGGGGAAGAATATCCGAGGCAAACCATTATAAACTCAATATTGACAATGAAATAACAAATGGGAAATAGAGGACACTACTACAACATGTTATCTCAAGTCATGAGGATAACAAAAACAACAAATCTACCCCAATCCAAGGAAAGGGGAGAGGGAAAAACAACAAGTCATATAAACGAAGATCCTCTCATGGAATGTCAGAGGCCTTAATGGCCCAGTGAAACAAAGGATGGCCAAGTCATTAAGGAAAATAGTGAATATGACTATATTATTACTTCAAGAGACCAAAATGGATGAGGTAAAAACAATTCTTGCAGCCAAAAGATTATGGAAGCATGGGGAAATGGCTTTCATGAAAGCGAGAGGAGCCTTAGGAGGGCTGTTAACGATGTGGGATCTTCAGAAAGTGGAAGGAAATGTTATCTAGACAGAGGAGAGGGTTCTTAGTATTATTTTTCATGACCTAGACTACAATGAGTCTTGGATCACCTCAAATGTGTATGCTTCTAACACAATTCAAGAAAGAGCCTCGCTGTGGGAATACCTGACCCATCTGAACGAAGCCTTTAAGGATGTCCCTTGGGTTATAGGTGGAGAATTTAATACACCCCTATACCCATCCGATAAAAAAGGAGGATCTGGCTTGCCTTTCAGAAGCATGGAGGACTTTAATATGTTCGTCAATTTAAATGAGCTTATGGATGTAAAGCTAAAAGGAGCTAAGTTTACTTGGAGCAATCGGAGGATAGGGAACAAACACATCCATGAGAGGTTGGAAAAATTCTTCCTATCTAAGGAGGCTTTTATGGACTTTGGGGAGTCTTCCCTGCAGTCTCTTCTCAAGATTGCATCAGATCACAGCCCTATTCTGCTTGAGGTTCCCCAATAGTCTTGCCTAAAGAAGTCTTTCAGGTTTGAGGCAATGTGGATGTTAGGATCCTACTATAAAATAAACTCAAAATAAACACACTCTCACACAATTGCTTGGAAATAAACTCACATAAACATCATATTAATATTTAGAACAAAATACACATTATAACAAAAATTTGCATAAAGGAACAATATCACAATAAGATAGAATTGTAGGCCTCTTCGAGGGGGCAACCTCCTTCAACACTTCATTAATTTGCAAAAATATGAATACATTGGTGTCTTCTTGGGTATTTAAAGAGTTCCCTTCCATGGTTGGCTTACATGCAAAATGCCACCTGGATTACATGCATAATGCCACCCGAATTACATGCATAGTGCCACTCGAATTACATGCACAATGCCACTCGAATTACATGCACAAGGCCACCTTACATAACCTATCTACCATGTGTTAGATAAAAAGGGTGCCATTTGTCATAGGCACTATATAAGCTAAAAATTAGAACATTACAAAATATTAATCATGGGTACTACCCATGTTATTTAGGAATTATTACATCATGGAAGTTATTACATTAAGGGTTAGGATGGGATCCTAACATGTCCTTCCCCTTGAAGAAGCTTTGTCCTCAAAGCTAAAATGAGGAAACTATTGCTAGAGTTGGTGGAGAGATTCCCATGTAGAATCTTCAGGTTAAAGCGCATGCCATTGAACCAGGATCTCTGTAATTGTACGGTTGCAAAGAGTGCGAGTCCGACGATCCAACAACTACTCAGGTTTAAGTAATATGGAGCCTTCTTCATCTAATTCAGGAAGTGTGTATTGAACCTGTACCTGTGTGCCCACAACTTTCTTGAGAGCAAAGACATGAAAAACAGGATGAATCTTGGAAGTAGGTGGGAGCGCCAATTTGTAAGTTGTGGGGCCAATCCTTTGTAGAACCTGGTAAGGACCATAGAATTTTGTAGCAAGCTTCTAGCACCTACAAAGTTGTAGGGATGATTGTTTGTACAACTACAAGCGAAGGAAGACCATATCACCTACATCAAAACTACGCTCAGAATGATGCTGATCAGCTTGTTGGTGCATCTAATTCTGGGCCATGTTCAAATTATGCTTAAGTTGGTGAAGGACCTCGGTGTGTTGACTCAGAGTGTTATCGATGACCTAGACCTTGGAGCTACCAGGAATATAAGAGGAAGGCGTAGGTGGAAGGTGCCCATAGACTACTTCAAATGGTGTGAGTTTGGTTGCGGTATGATAGGAAGTGTTGTACCACCATTCGGCCAAGGATAGCCATTTGGCCCATTGAGTGGGATGATCTGAGACAAAGCAACGAAGGTAGGTTTCCAAGCATTTATTGACAACTTTTGTTTGACCATCTATTGTACCACCATTCGGCCATGGATAGCCATTTGGCCCATTGAGTGGGATGATCTGAGACAAAGCAGCGAAGGTAGGTTTCCAAGCATTTATTGACAGTTGAACTCATTTTGAGCTGAGTCCCCTACAATTTAAACAACTCTTGCCAAAAATGACAAGTGAAGGTGGGATCACAATCAGATACAATGGAGGTGGGCATGCCATGAAGGCGAAATATGGAGTCAATAAAAGTTTGTGCAAAAATGGATGTTGTATAAGGATGGGCAAGGGCACAAAAGTGAGCATATTTTGAAAGGTGGTCCACTACCATGAAAATAACTGACTTGCCTCCAGATTTAGGGAGCCCTTCTATAAAGTCCATGGAAATGTAAGTCCAAACCTGATCTAGGATAGGCAATGGCTGAAGAGTGCCCGAAGAGCGCACTGTTTCACCTTTCATCCTTTGACATGTGTCATAGGCAACAACAAAAGAGCGGATGTCCCATTTCATACCTTTCCAAAAGAAGGTGCGCTTGAGTCACTCATATGTTTTAAGGAACCCTGAATGGCCTGCAGAGGGAGTGGCATGCAATTATTTCATGAGGAGCTCTCGAAGTGGGGACTTATGAGGTAGAACCAGGTGTTGATGGTAGCACGGATCATGGCCATTCCAATTATATCTTGGTATAGAATCTGGATCATCCATTAGTGAGGCTATCAAAGTTAGAAAATCTACATCCTGACATGCTTCTTGATGTAAGGAATCAATCCATTGGGGAAGTGGTGCTGAGATGGCACACAACATACTTACGGTCTCTATTTGGTGAGAAAGAGCATCAACCACAATATTCTCCTTTCCCTTTTTGTAGGTGATATCATAATCATAGCCCATGAGTTTAGACACCCACTTTTGTTGGTCAGGCGTGGCAACTCTTTGTTCCAAAAAATATTTGAGACTTTGATGGTCGGTTTTGATGGAGAAGTGACACCCAATGAGGTAAGGTCGCCAATGTGTGACTGCATGCAATATGGCTAACATTTCCTTAGCATATGTGGATTTCCCCAGATTACGGTCAGAGAGTGCCTTGCTAGTAAAAGCCACAGGTTTTCCTTCTTACATCAATATTGCCCCAATACCACAACCAGAAGCATCACTTTCAATGACAAATGGTTTAGAGAAATCTGGCATGGCTAAGATGGGAGTGGTGGTCATAGCATGCTTGAGTTCAATCAAGGCTTGGTCAGCAAGCCCTGTCCAAGTGAAGGAATATTTTTTTAACATGGAGGTGAGGGGGGTAGCTATCTTCCCATAATTGCAGACAAATTTGTGATAATAGCCTGTAAGCCCTAAAAATCCTCGAAGTCCCTTGAGGGTGCGAGGTTTCGACCACTCTTGAACTGCTTGAATCTTCTTAGGGTCAACCTTGACGCCATCCTATGAGACAATGTGTCCCAGATAATCTACTTCAATAAGACAAAATGAACACTTGGACCTTTTGAAAAAAGGTGATGGGTGACCAACAGCTGTAAGGTTTGATCCACATGATAGAGGTGATCTTCCCATGTGCGACTATAAATCAAGATGTCATCGAAAAAGACAAGGATGAATTTTCATAGAAAGGGTCGGAAGATGTTGTTCATAAGACTTTGGAATGTAGAAGGAGCATTTGTGAGACCAAATGGCATTACCAAGAATTCATAATGACCTTCATGAGTTCAAAATGCAGTTTTGGGGATGTCCTCATCCTTGAGTCGGATCTGATGGTAGCCAGAGCGGAGATCAAGCTTGGTGAAATACATGGTCCCATGTAGTTCATCGAGTAATTCATCAACCACTGGAATAGGAAATTTATCCTTGATCATAGTATTGTTGAGTTCCTAGTAGTCAATACATAGGCACCATGAGCCATATTTCTTGGGAACAAGTAGGACAAGCAAGGAGTAGGGGCTAGTACTAGGTCGGATGACACCAGCCTTGAGTAATTCCTGTACCAATTTTTCTAGTTTTGATTTCATGGTATGAGGGTACCTGTATGGCCTGATATTTGGTGGTGCACTACCCGAGAGCAATGGGATAGCATGGTCGTGAGAGTGACGCGATGGTAGTGTAGTTGGTTCTACAAAGACAACATCATGTTTGTGTAGAACTAGTTGTAGGTCTGATGGAATTTTAGCCATTAGTGAAGTGGTTGGTTGGATGGAGAAGAGTTGTGCAATGACCCCATGTTTTGATTTCTTTAGCACTTTCTCCATACTATTGGAACTAATGAGGTGAGGTGTTCTTGCAGGGGAGCCCTTGAGTAAGTGTGTTTGTCCATTTTGGGAGAATTGCATCCAGAGTTTTGCAAAGTTCCAACTGATAGTGCCCAACGTACTCAACCATTGAGATACCAAAACCATATCACATCCTCCCAAATGGAGGGTAAACATGTCTTGCTTGAGTTCATAGTCCCCTATCATGATATTGATATTACGGAATTTTCCTTTACAAGGTAATGTTCCCCCATTGGCTACCATGACCTCGAATGAATTACAAGTGTGGATATAGAAATTTTCCTGCTTAGCTACTCTAGGATCAATGAAGTTGTGTGTGCTACCTAAATCAATAAGGATGGTAAGAAATTGGCCCTTGAAAAATCCCACAACTTTCATGGTTTATGGAGTGGTAATGCCTGCAAGAGCATGGACTGAAATCTCTACCTCAGACACCTGTGCATCTTCTTCCTATAGAGAAGGTGTGTCAGGGGAGTCCTCATCCTCATCACTCTGGTCAGTGTTAGTAGGTTCCTCAACATCTATCAAGAATAGTCTTTTGTTTGCACACTTATGTCCTTTAAAATTTTTTTCATCACAATTATAACATAAGCCTTGGGCACGACGTGCATCCATCTCCTTTGTAGTCAGTTGCTTGGGTGTAGTAGGTTTACTATCCACTAGATTTTGGGTGCAAAAAGGAAATGAAGGTTGGTTTGGAGAAAATCATGGGATGTGCCTTTGTTTGGAGAGTTTGGATTTGTCCATACAGGCCCAACTGATAGCTTCCATCATGGAATGTGGTTTCAACATCTTTAATTTAGCTTGGAGATCCCATTTTAACCCACTGATAAAACAACTTGTGAAGAACCCTTCCATCAATCCTCTTGTCTTATTGGCCAATTTTTTAAATTGAGTTTGGTAATCATGGACTAAGGATGTTTGTTGTAGTTTGGTCAAGGCCCCTATGAAGTCCTCATATTCACTAGGTCCAAATCGGGTAAGTAGTTGGGACTCAAATTCCTCCCAAGAGAGATTTGGGCTGGAATTACGTAACCACTAGAACCAGTTTAGAGCCTCAGATTCCAAATTTAAGGAAGCCATCTGAACTCGATGATATATGGGAACATTATGAAGTCTAAATAATTGATCAACCCTACATAACCACCCATCAACATCCTTCCAATTAAATCGAGGGAAGTCCAATTTTGGCATTTTAAAGGATGGGTCATGGTCATTCCTTATAGAGTTTTCAGCCTGGTGTTCTGTTTTGAGTGGTCCCTTATGTAACTTGCTACCCATATTTATCATTGTTTCTTCTAAGCGAGCGCTAGTGGCCTCATGATCTAGACAAAGACCTTGGACCTCTTCCATTATGAAGAAAATTTCCAAGTTCAAATTATCAATGGCTTTGGTTAAGGAGTCCATCTCTTCTAGCTCTTTTTGATGTCCACGGGTACCCTAGGCCATTTTGGAACCTTTTGTGACAAGTTACTAAAATTAAAATTGGGTTTCAGGACTTACTATTTTTAATAAGTGTCTAAAAAAGTGCTTGGGTGCTATATATCAAAACGATCAGTTCGAAGAGGTGGTCACAATGAGCTATATCCCACAACACTACTTTTGGGCACCCTAGACTTTTTTTTTGTTTTTTGTTTTATCTCCTGTCTTGCTGAGTCTAATGATGTTTACAGTTTTTTATTTTGAGCTACAGTGCAAATGTTGGGTACTGGAGCGCTATCTATAATTGGTCTTTGGTCACTCACTCACTGTTTTGCTCAGCCTAGACAATCTCTCTTACACTGCTTACCTCACTAGTCTGAAGATTTTTTGTATTTTGTAGGTTACTGTTATGATAGTTCTGTTCTGACACTGAAAACTTTAGTCTCTGACCTGACTGTGCTGACCTGACTGACCTCACTATTACTGCCACTGTAAATTTGACTATTATTCTTTAGACTGTCAACTTAACTGTCACTCTCATATTCTATCCTAAATCCATGCAATGTATGTTATTTTTTTTGGTAGAGGATTCTTTTCTTATATGCTCACTTTTGGGAATTTGAAATGCAAGTTTACAAAAAAGGAGTTTTGATTTGTGATTTCGTTGCAGGTTGAAGTTTTAACAGAACCAGGGTATGCTAAGTAAAGGAGCGTGTAACACCCATAGGCCCTCTGTTATACCGCAGTGACAAACAATAGTGCTCGGACCAATATTTCAGGCCACTACCCAAGGAGGATTCCACACATACCCTTGAGTACACTATATACCTCTCTGAAAATATGGGAGGGTAATCATTCGGGATGTTGTGTCCCATGGACTATGGATGATACAAGGCCAAGAAGCTTCCTACTGGATAAAATTTTGTTAACCCTAGAATGGTCTCCCGATACACCCGAAGATGCATGGGAGCTCAAGTCCATGCACGAGTTCTATCTGAGGCCTAGGTATTAGAGCCTGATCGCCCCTCACTTCACTAGACGTTGTATGGGCTATCTATCTTAGCCAATAACGATAGATCCTTCATGATATTTTAAAACCCCCGACATAGGGTTTCTACCTACTCAACTAAAAAGGACTATTTTTTTTTTTTTGACTGGTATTTGTCTTTTTTTTTTTTGATAATAGTAAAAAAAAATTTACATGAAAATAATAGAGGATTATACCTAACAGGAAAGAATCGTTACTGTTGCAGTAGAACTTGGCCCTGGAAAGCGCTCTGATATCACTTGTTAGGATCCTACTATAAAATAAACTCAAAATAAACACACTCTCACACAATTGCTTGGAAATAAACTCACATAAACATCATATTAATATTCAGAATAAAATACACAATATAATAGAAATTTGTATAAAGGAACAATATCACAATAAGATAGAATTGTAGGCATCTTCGAGGGGGCAACCTCCTTCAAAACTTCATAAACTTGCAAAAATATGAATACATTGGTGCCTTCTCGGGTATTTAAAGAGTTCCCTTCCATGGTTGGCTTAAATGCAAAATCCACCTGGATTACATGCATAATGCCACCCAAATTACATGCATAGTGCCACTCGAATTACATGCACAATGCCACTCGAATTACATGCACAATGCCACTCGAATTACATGCACAAGGCCACCTTACATAACCTATCTACCATGTGTTACATAAAAAGGGTGCCATTTGTCATAGGCACTATATAAGCTAAAACTTAGAACATTACAAAATATTAATCATGGGTACTACCCATGTTATTTAGGAATTATTACATCATGGAAGTTATTACATTAAGGGTTAGGATGGGATCCTAATAGTGGACCAAGCATAAGGACCTTAAAGATAATATGAATCAATGGTGGAGGATTAGTTGCCAGGGTAGCCCATCCTTCAAACTATACCAAAAGTTAAGAATGGTAAGAGATAACCTCAGAAAGTGGAATAAGGATGTTTTCGGGAACTTGTTTGAAAATAAAAAAAAGGCAAGTGAAAGACTAAGTGTCATCGAAAGGAGCATTGAAAATGGCCAGTATGATGAAGCTACCAAATCCGAAGAAAAAACTCTCTTGGCTGAATTCCATAACATTCTGGCCTACGAAGAAATGTATTGGAGGCAGAATTTGAGAGCTCTCTGGATTAAGGACGGGGATTCTAACTCCAAATTTTTCCATGTGACCACCCTTAGAAATAGAAGCAACAATAGAACAAAAAATCTGATGAAGGGATATGGATCCAGTGCTATTGATGTTCAAGAAATCAGAAATGAAGCTATGACTTACTTCAACAACCTTCTGGAAGAAGAAGTGCAATGTCAGGCCCATGCTAAAGACATTCTCTTGAGGGTCATTCCTTGAGCTGTTGACAAAAATATGAATAGGAATACCGATACTCTCTTAGATGAAGAAATCAGAGAGGCTATGTTCTCCATGGATCCTGATAAAGCCCCAGGACTCGATGATTTCTCTCCTCACTTTTTTCAAACCTACTGGGATACAGTTAGGGTTGATGTATATGCGACAATGATGGAGTTCCAGACTTCTAGACACTTGTTAGCGTATATATTTGTTAGTATATTTGTTATTACATTATATTGTTAATTAGGCAGAACTTGTTATTTGTTATAACAGGTTCTATTTCAGCCTCGGATGGTTTCGTAACCTCCGGGCTATTATAGTCCTACAATTGTATTATTTAAACCATCCCGGACATGATTCAATCTGCTGTTTTATCTAACATGGTATCCAAGCCATTTGCAGATTTTTTTGCATAAGCCTGCTGGAAAACAGTTCGCATTTTTCTGGGACGTGCGACTGTATTTAAAAAAAAAAAACCCGAAGTATTTTTTGCTGGGCAGGCGCATTATTATTTTTTGCTGGAAGTAGCACTGATTATTGTGCAGCGGAAGGAGATTTAAAAAAAAAATTTCGCGACGTGATTTATCGCGTGCTGGAAGTGAATTTTTTTTTTTTGGGACGCGGAACCCCTCGCGTGCTTGGATTTTAATTTTTTTTTTTTTTTTTTGCGGACGCCGTCCGCTTCCCCCCGCGATTGAATTTAAAAAAAAAAAAAAAATTGCGGACGCCGTCCGCTTTCCCCCCCCCACGATTGAATTTAAAAAAAAAAAAAAAATCGCGGCGGCCACCCCCCCACCCCCTCCCGCCGCCGCGACGTGGCTACCCACCCCCTCCCTCCCCCCTTCCCCTCCCGTGCTGCCCCGCGTGTGCACCGCACAGGTGCACGGCGGCCGTGGCTAATCGCTGCCCCACGTGTGCAATGCGCAACGTGCGGCGGCCACGACTAATCGCTGCCTACTGCGTGCGCGACGCGCGGCACGGCTGCGGCCGCGACCACAACGACAACCGCGGCTAACTACGGCAGCGGCCGCCGCGGGCTGTCCGGCCCGCAGGTCGCTGCTCGCACAGACAACCGCGCGCTACGGTCGTGACCAGCGGAGGAGGACAGAGCCCGAAAGAGGAGGCACGGCCAGGATGAGCTGCGGGCTCGTGTTGAAAGAGGAGGATCCCCCTGATCCAAGCGGATCAGCCCGCTAGCTCACCTGGCAGTGAGCTATGCGGTAGGGCTCGGGGAGCCCTGAGGTCGCAGGTTCCAATCCTGTCGACCCCAAAATCAGGTATAAGTTTTTTATTTAATTTTGATTAAAGTTTTATTTTTTAATAATTAATATTTTATATTAATTAAATTGTTTCTTAATTATTTTTTTTAATTTAATTAGAAACTTATTTAATTAAATTTGAAATATTTTTTATTAAAAGATTAAATTTTACTTTTTTCAAAATTTATAAATTGCTAAAATACCATAAAAAAGGGGGATAGTGAGAGTATTTTTTTTTGAAAAATAGCAATTTGGCGAATTGTAAAAGGTGCATTTTCGGCTGCGCCCGACACCTAGTGGGTTATTCCTGTGGGCACTTTTTTTGTTGTATGTTGCATATTTGATTTCTTGCACTATAACATTAAAAGTTAAAATCAAATTCACTCCCTAAGTCCCCGGAATAATTAAAACCCATCCGTGCAATTTATTGCACTGCGACGTTCGGTATTTGTGATACCTACGGCCGGCACTTACAGGTAAAGCTGTCGTGATTGCGCTACTGTATCCGTCGCCTAATATAGCTGCTACAACGACGTATGAGCTTGTTCTCTATAAATCGTCGGGGAGAGATAAGTTTGCCATTTTGCATTTTTTTACTCCATCCACTACCCTTAATCGCTCTTGTGTTTAGGCGTAAATCCTGACGAAGTATTCTTCATAGTGTTTAGGGGAAGTTACGCCCCACGCATGAGAAGAATCTTCTATGGTAGGTGCCATCAACAAGGCGATTCCCTTTCAATCTTGCTTATGTTCCACGTATCGTATGATCTCTAAAACTCACCTATAGTTTCCCTCACGTAAGGGCGGGTGATTTTTGTTGATCTTTCTAAATACCTATAGTTTCCCTCACGTAAGGGCGGGTATTTTGTACGGTATAATGGCCTAGCAAAAGGTATATCGAAAGGGGGACCAATTGGTGTTATAAGGAACCTTCATCATGTCTGCAAAACTAATGACTGATTCTCATCAGTTGTTGAAAGGTCCTAATTACACACCATGGAAAAATAAGATGAAGGCCATCCTAGCAATGGATGATTTATGGGATGTTGTATCTGGAGCAACAACCGGACCTTCACCTGTTGCTGGTGCTACAACTCCATCTAATGCTCAAAGAGACTTTGATAAGCTAGAGAGTAAAGCAAAAGTGCTCATCTTGCTTGCTGTGTACGATGAAGTCCAACCCCATATTGTTGACTGTGCAACTAGTAAAGCGGCATGGGATGCCCTTAATACTATATATGAGGGAAAGAATGATTCCACCATTCTATTTCTTCAATCTCAATTACATGAGTCTGAGCATGAAGCGGGGTGAGACAGGTTGAATTCTTTCTTTGCGAGTTTATGAATTGAAAGCAAAGTTGAATTCTTTGGGAGAACCGATTGAAGACAAGCTCCTTACTTCGAGTTGTATTGAGAGCTTTACCTGATTCTTATCGGGTGTTGATTACTTCCCTTCATGTATCACAACGGAAAGTTACTTTTGTAGAATTGGTTAATATGCTTCAAGAGGAGGAAGCACGCCAACTACGAGAGAGATGATTCTTCTAACACTTGCTCTCTACATCAACGGGAAAGGGCGAGAACCGGAAGAAGGGTAATTTTTAGAAGGGAGGGAATTCACAAAAGGATTCAAAAGGGAAACAAACTCAACAACCTCAACGAGAAAAAGAGATATTGCAAGATCCGTGACAAAGAAGGTCATGATACAAGCGAGAATGTTGGCATAAGAATAAGCAATCAAAACAGAAAGGCCGAAACAAACCACAAAAGAACAAACAACAAGTGAATGTTGTTGTTGAAGAATCGACACGGATTACGAGAGAGCTCACAAAGTTCTCATGACTACCACGGTGTCCAAGCGAGACGGATCCTATATGGTATGTTGATTATGGAGCCGGTAAGCACATGGTGGTGACAAATCATGGTTTGAGTCTTTTGAGGCCAAAGAGGGCAAACTTGTCACTATTGCTTGATGATAAAACCTACAAGGTTCGGGGAGAAGGCACTATTTCGGTCACTCTTCACGATGGCAAGTGTCGGATTGATAAAGTTCTCTATGTTCCAGGATTGGCAAACAATTTGTTGTCGAGTCACACAAATTCCGGACAAAGATATGGTTGTGAACTTTAGTGTTGAGGGAGGCAAGAAGTGTTGTTCTATTACCGGGAGGGGTAAGAACATTGCAACCGCTTCATATAAGCATGGCTTATTTGCCTTAGATACTATCTCTACTCCACATGTTGCCATGACCGTCTCTACAAAGGAGGCAACTTCCCTATGGCACAAGAGATATGGACATTTGAGTTATGGTTACTTACTTGAGCTAAGTAAGTATGAGATGGTTAAGGGTCTTCCTTCCCTTTCTACCACTTTACCAGTTTGCTCTGACTGCTTGGCAGGAAAGTAGCATAGAGTGCCTTTTGAAAAGAGCTCTACTAGAGCAAAGAAACCTCTAGAGTTGGTTCATACTGATCTGTGCGGTCCCTTCACTCCCAACAGTTGTGGGGGTAAGAGGTATTTTCAGTTATTTGTGGATGATTACTCACGAAAGATGTGGGTATTCTTTCTTCAACTGAAATCTGAAGCATTTGGCTTCTTTCGGCAATTCAAGAAATGCTGTTGAGAAGGAGTCGGGGACTTCTATAAAGACCCTCCGCTCGGATCGAGGGGGGAGTTCACCTCTAAAGAATTTTTTGCATTCTTGAAAGAAAATGGGATCACAAGACAGGTTAACTACTGCTTATACTCCTCGGCAAAATGGAGTTGTTTGAAAGGAGGAATCGTTCCATCATGGAAATGGTTCGTTGCATGCTCACGGGAGCTAGACTTGAGCAACTATATTGGGCGAGAAGCTGTCACCACAACGAGTATATCTGTTGAATATGGCACCCACAAAGGCCCTACAAGGAATGAATCCACGGGAAGCATGGAGTGGTAGGAAACCCTCCATTTCTCATCTACGCATTTTTGGGTGTAAAGCTTTCATGCACATACCAAAAGAGAAAAGGAAGAAGCTAGATGAGAAGTCATTGAAGTGTATTCTTCTTGGGTATGATGAGCACTCTAAGGGTTATCGTTTGATTGATCCCTTAACCAAGAAGATTCACATAAGTAGAGATGTTGTTTTTGATGAGGCTTTCACATCGGCAAACACATCGAGATGTATACCTAGACCTTGTGGAAACTCGGGTTGTTAAATCTCCTTCATCAAAGGTTGGAGGTTCTTCGGATCTTCTTCAACACCTAAGAAGAAGAATCCAAAGTGGTATACAAATACAATCAAAGACTCTAAGCTATCTACTCCACCAGATTTGACTTTGGATAGGCCTCGTACTCGCGGCATGGCTCGACGGGAGAAAGGCTGCAACGAGAGAATCTTGGGGTTGATGATCCGTGTCGATCTTTTGAAGAACTTTCTGTAGATCCAGACAAGAGATACGAGAAGATATGGATATTGATAGTGATAAGGTGTTTATGTCTTCCATAGACGATCTTGAACCTGCATCGGTACAAGTTGCTCTCGGTGAGCCTCGGTGGAAGGCTGCTATGGATGCGAGTATAAGTCTTTGATGAAAAACAAAACTTGGAAGCTTGTCGATCTGCCGCATGGAAAGAAACCCATTGGCTGCAAATGGGTGTATAAAGTCAAGTACAAAGCGAGATGGGACAATTGATAAGCATAAGGCCCGTCTTGTTGCAAAGGGCTATGCTCAAAAGGAAGGCATTGACTACGAGGAAACTTTTGCACCTACTGCTCGAATGACAACTATTTGAGTCCTTTGTGCTATGGCAGCACGGTTTGGATGGAAATTTTATTAGATGGACATCAAAAGTATCTTCCTGAATGGTGATATTAAAGAAGAAGTCTATATGACTCAACCTGAAGGATTTGCGGTGGAAGGCCAACAACGAGAAAGTTTGCAAATTGGTCAAATCCTTATATGGCACTGAAACAAGCTCCTCGAGCTTGGTATATAAAAATGGACAATCACCTCCTGCGGCATGGTTTTAAGAGATGTCCGTCGGATGCAAACCTCTATTTCAAGAAACAGGGTTACGAGATAGTGTTGCTTGTACTCTATGTTGATGATCTGCTCATTACGGGGAGTTCAGAAACTATGATCTCTCTTGTCAAAAGAGACTTGTGTCAATCTTTTGAGATGTCGGATCTCGGACTTCTCCATTCTTGTCTTGGTCCGGAATTCAGCCGGAAGGAGCACTCCATCAAAGTGTCTCGGAAAAAATATGCCAAGACATTGCTAGAAAAATATCGCATGAGCGATTGCAAGCCAATGGCAACTCCGATGGAGGCTGGACTTCGATTATCGCGATATGATGATTCACCTCGAGGTAGATGGTACTCTCTATCGACGGTTGATTGGGAGTCTCATATATCGACCAATACTAGGCCAGATCTCGTATTTCTTGTCAACTATCTTTCGAGGTTCATGCGGGAGCCTAAGACCACTCATTGGAAAGCGACAAAACGTGTTCTTCACTATGTCCGTGGCACTATGGAATATGGCCTAGAATACAAGAGGAACAACAAATTCTTCTTGCAAGGATACACGGACTCCGACTATGCCGGATCATTTGATGATCGCAAGTCAACTTCGGGATATATTTTTCATCTTGGATCTGGTCCTGTCTCTTGGCACGACAAGAAGCAACAGGTGGTTGCTATTTCATCAACAGAGGCAGAGTATCGCGCCGCACGTGAAGCTGTGTGCGAAGTGATATGGTTGCGTCGCATTCTCACAAGTATGGGTCATCCATCCAAATCTCCAATACACTTGTTTTGCGACAATCGGGGTGTTACGAACCTAGTCAAGAATCCGAGTCCATCATGAAAGAACAAAACACATTGACACACAATGTCATTTCATTCGAGATGAAGTTTCGAGGCACCAAATTCAGCTTGACACATTCCCACCGATGCTCAAGTTGCAGACATTTTCACTAAGGCACTTGCACGTGTCAAATTTGAATTGTTTCGCAGCTCTCTTTGTATTGCAAAATGATGTAATCAGGGGGGATGTTAGTATAGCTAGTAGTTATATCATTACCCAAATAATGTAATAAGGGGGGATGTTAGCGTATATTTGTTAGTATATTTGTTATTACATTATATTGTTAATTAGGCAGAACTTGTTATTTGTTATAACAAGTTCTATTTCAGCCTCGGATGGTTTCGTAACCTCCGGGCTATTATAGTCCTGCAATTGTATTATTTAAACCATCCCGGACATGAATCAATCTGCTATTTTATCTAACAGACACATTACCAGAAGCTATAAATCCATGTTTATTGCCTTGAAACCTAAAGGGGCAGATCCAAAAACAATGGCAGATTACAGACCTATGAGCCTTTGTAATGTATCCTACAAGATCCTCATCGAATTGATCATAATTAGAATGAAGAGCATCCTACCTATCCTACCTTTTATCATCGACAAATTCTAGGGGAGTTCATTCCAATGGAGATCTATTCTTGATGGGGTCATCACGGTTCATGAAGCTCTCCATTCAGCCAACCAAACCAAGAAATCTTCCTTTGCCCTGAAATTCGACATGAAAAAAGCTTTTGGCCGCATCAATTGGGAATTTCTAGAGGCAGTATTGGTCAAATTTGGCTTTCATCATCAGTGGGTTAAACTTATTTGAGGTTGCATTTAGAAACCCTGGTTCTCTGTTCTGGTGAATGGGTCCTCGACTGGTTTTTTTCAAAGCCATAGGGGATTGAGGCAAGGGGATCCTATCAGTCCTATGCTCTTCATCCTTGTGGTTGAAGCTTTG
Organism: Wollemia nobilis; assembly: GCA_028583015.1. NCBI lineage: Eukaryota > Viridiplantae > Streptophyta > Pinopsida > Araucariales > Araucariaceae > Wollemia > Wollemia nobilis. The sequence goes on along the minus strand of JAQPPZ010017190.1, from coordinate 4,704,824 downwards.
GGTAGGACTATAAAAGCTGACTGCTCCACAGGATTGATATCGGGTATCAAAGACACATCTCAAACAACCCCTGTCTCTCATCAACAAATTGTTTATGACACTCTGATGCTTTCCTTAGCTTCAGTGGAAGAGGCTAAAAGGATCAAATTCATTCTAAACCTGTATTAGGAGGCAGCTGGTTAAAAGGTTAATTTCAACAAAAGCAAAATATTCTTCCTTAACAACCCTATCCCTAGGAAAAATAGGATCGTAGGGATTTTAGGGTGTGCTATCACCTCATTGTCTACTTCCTATATAGGCCTACCTATTTTCACTGGGGCTCCTTTGGGAGTTATGTGGAACAATGTGGTCTAAAGAATCCAAAAAAGGCTTACTGGCTAGAAAGGGTATTTCTTATATCAAGTAGGGAAATCTACCCTGACTATGGCCTCGCTACAAAGTATCCCGATCTACTTCCTGTCAGCTTTCAAGGTCCCGACTCGAGTATTCCAAAAAATTGAGCAGTTGCAAAAAAACTTTTTATGGTCAAGCTCTGAAGGCAAGAACATGATCCATCTAGTTGGGTGAAGCAAAGTTTGTCGACCCAAATATCGAGGAGGCCTGGGTCTTAGGAGAATTTCCCACCTAAACACAACTCTATTAGCAAAACACGTGTGGCGGGTCCTCACAAACGAAGAGAATGAGTGGATAGCCATTATGAAAAGGAAATATCTTTAGGGATCCAATTTTCTTAACATTCCCATTCCTATGAGATGTTCTGCTATATGGAAAGCTATTCTAGCTAGCAAAGACATTGTGAAAAAAGGTATGAGACGGATCGATAGGGGGTCAAAGATCAGATTCTAGGAGGACAGATGGGCTACGCAAGAGGCTTTGATTTCAGATCCTAGGATAACAAGACTAAAAAATTATATTGATAATAATTTTGGACCTTGGGTGTCAGATTTCCTAAGTCAGGAGGGAGGTAATTTGAGATGGAAACCTATTAGGGATTAGGGACTTCAGGGTGAATCAATGGAGTTAGAAGCTATCCTTTCTCAACAATTCATTTCTAAAAGAGCAGAGGATGATCATCTGAGGTGGGACGTGAATGAAAGTGGTGAATTATCAATCAAATCCACTTACAGTATGATTATTGACCATGATGATCCCCCATTCGAAACTAATATGGTTTGGATCCGCAAGCTAATACCCAAAAGAGCTCATTTCGCATGGACGATTATTCAAGGAAAAATCCTCACCATCGACAACATGATAAGAAGAGGTATGTTTTTGCCTAACAGGTGTTATTTGTGTAGGAACAGTTGGGAATCCATTAATAACATTTTTTTAGAGTGCCCCTAGTCTATAGCCATCCTTAACGGATTATTCCAAACCTTTAATATCTCCTGGGTCCAACCTGCCACCATTATGGAGCTTTTCTATCAATGGCCTTCTCTCTTAAAAAGCCTTCAGCTCAGGTTCCTCTAGAAGATTTGCCTCCACCATTACCTTTGGCAGATCTGGTTAGAAAGGAACCACAGAGCCTTTTTCGATTCTAACCTCGACTTCTATTGGTTCTCAACAAAATCCTAGTTTTCGCCAAAGGGAACCTAAGCATCCTCCCTCCAACTACCCAAACCATTCCCTTGCAGGAAAGAATCCTTGCCCAATATCTTGATATATCCTTAGAGGAGTCTTTAGGTGTGATTAATCCTCATCCGAGGATGGAGGCTATGTGGACCACCCCCCCGATGGGATGGATCAAATTCAATTTAGATGGAGCGGCCAAGGACAATATTGGCAAAGATGGAGCTGGAGGGGTGGTGAGAGATCATCATGATAAAGTTGTTTTTGACTTTTATGAAAACATCAAGATCAAGACTAATAACGAGGCTGAGGCATGGGCATTGTGGCGTGGTCTAAAATTCTCCAAGAGGTCTAGGGTAAATGTTATGTGGAAGGAGATTCCCTAAATATTATCAACCTCCTTAACAATAAAAGAAAACCTCCCTGGAGGATCGAGGCCCTAATCAAAGAAGTTAGGATCCTTGCTGATGGGGGTGAAGAGAAGAAGGCCCAACACATGTTTTATGAATCTAACAAGGTAGCGAACAAGCTGGCAAACATCGAGGTGGAGGCTGACAAATTGATCACATGGATGAATGAGGTCCCAGGTGATGTGGAAGAAATCATCCTTTCTAAATCTTGATGAGGTGGATTTCAAGCCAAAAGATCACGTGCAGTGGGTAGAGGGCCCAAATTAGAAGGTGTTTCCTAGTGGTCACACCTATATTGGAAAGAGCATTTAGTAAGACAAAGGCCAGCGTGGAAAATTGGTTAACCAGGTGGTGTAACTCTGAGGTGGTGGAACTTGTCTCTAAATATGACATTTATGTCGTAAGGACCTACCGTGGGATCAGGAGCAAGTTTCCATATGTCTTGATATACGCAAGTGTTGTTTCCAAGATAAGGTGGCGTATCGTGAGGTTTCTCCCGCCCATCGCTATCATTATTGTTTAGATAACAGATCCTAAGAGATATGATGAGGGATACGGTGGCACGATTCCTATGCTAAAGTGGCTTACTTTCCAAGATAACGATGCTCAAAGGCACACTTACAAAACTGGCATGAGCTTTAAGGAACCAACTTTGAATGGCAGAGGATTGCCAAGGTGCCACCCTCATATTAGTACCTACTATGATAGGTTTATGTACGAAACTATGAGTTCAGAGCTCCATGATACTCTTGAGAGGAATATGATGGTAACCTTTCAAAATATGATTTACATTGAGCCCAACATGGTGGTCATGGAGCCTAATGCTCAGGCTCTTCTAATCGATAGGTGTTTTACCCAATTTTTTGACCTATTCTCAGGTGTGGAGGATGAAATCACACTGGCTATGATGGAGACTTGGGAGGATGGTAGAGTGGAGATTAGGGGGTATGAATTCGTTATTGATGCCAATATATTGGTGACTATCACTTGACAGTCGGTTAAGGGAAGGTCGATTCATAGACAGAAGCACCACTAGGAGGTGGAGTTGAAAGAATTCAAGGACAATCTAAAAATTTACGAGGGAAAGAATGGTCTCACAAGGATGGACCTCTCGATGCCCTGGAATGCGGTAATGAAGAATTTCCTCAAATTTATCATGGCAGAAGACCCTATTAAATGCTACTGAGCTTTCATTATGCCTTTGTAAATTTCTTTAGGGATGTAAACCCCATTAGCATCCCACAATTCCTGATGAACTCCCTCAATCACACCATTACCTCATCCCACAACAAGAAAGGCTTCTCAATGCCCATGCACCAAGGCCTTCTTAAGGTTATCTATAAATTCATCCTTAACAATGTTCCCCAACCTAAGCTCCCTCCCCCACCCCCTAAGGATCCCCTACGGGTTCGTGGTGAGAGTTCGAGGGGGATAGATAGCCCCGGGTTACCCAAACATTCCCTTTCCAAGAGAAGAGAGGGTGAGTCAAGTGCCAATGGAGGGCCAGACAGGAAGCGTCTTAGGATCGATGACCTGCCCCTAGGTCCTGTCTAAGAATAAAGAATAAAAAAGTTTAGGGTAGCAGCAAAATATTGGATATTACCTCCGAGGATGAGGGTCCGGACCCATCTATTATGCAGCTGAAAAGATTCTTCCTAAACACTGGATCCAACATCAACCATCAGATGCAGGAGTTGCATGAGGTATTGACCAAGTTTTTATTTAACGAGGGCTACCAGAGTAAGAAGCCGATGGTTTACAACCCGAAGATGAACGATAATGAAGATGACAAAGAGGAGGATCAGGAGGAGGAGGCGGAAGAGGAGGAATAGGGTCCTCTCTGGTGTTTTGTTGCCCTGGGTTGTCTGTTTGTTGTTGGTCTTCAAGTTTAAATTTTTTCGTTCTTGTCAGGGCAGAGGGTTGCGTGTTGCTCTCCTTTTTTTGCTGATGTTGTGTCTAGGTTCAGGTGCAATGCCTAGGATGGGTCAGGATGGGCAAAGGCCCTGTGTGTCATTTTGTGTTATGCTCTATTTGGGATGGGATGCTCAGGGTGTGGGGTCCCAGGTAAGGATGAATGGTTGGGGTAGAGGACGGAGGACCCTCTGTTTGTCTCAGTTTATGTTCCTCAACAGTGAGCTGTTTTTGTAAAATGGTTTTCGGTCAACTTGAAAAACTCGAGTTAATGATAAATATTTAATTACCAAAAAAATATATTTTAATTTAGATAAATTAAATTAAAACCTCTACCAACCTTTATAATATGCTCAATGGGTCTTGTCGAGGATATATATTTTTTAATGATTCCTTGGACCTTGTTATTTCTCACCTCTTTATTTTACCCAAATATTATAATATTAAATATTATAATATTATTATTTATTTCTCAAACTTGCTTTCCTTTGCTTGGGTCTTCTACCTTTTAGGCCTCTTTAGGAATATAATATTTAAAATATATATTATACCCTTTTCCTTTTAACAACTTCCTTGCATTTTGGAAAATCAACCTTGTGACATCAATGACGACAAAACTAGAAATCAAACCTCTTGACATCAATAATAACAAAAATTGCTCAAATTTCCAACAATCTCCCTCTTTGTCATTGATGGTAACCTTTTTTGTTTAAGCATTCCTTTTCCTTTTTCAGTTCTACTCCCCCTTGAGAAACTGATCCCCTTGACTGAATTCTCTCCCTCTAACTTAAATCTTTCCCTATTTGACATCAATAACAAAGGGACTCCTTTGGGGCTAAATATAAGACTCTTATATCAGCCCCCTCCCCACCTCCTCTCCTTGAGTTGGTTAATTTTGGGGTGGGAGTATCTCTACTCCCAACATACAATGCTCTTTTTCTTTGTCCACATTCTTCTTCAACTGATCCTTCTGATTATTTTGAATATCCTTATTCCTGCTAGTCTCTGGAAATTCTATTCTACACCACTTAGCCATATACCCAACATTATTGCACTTATAACACTTAATTTTGTGTTTCATTGAAGGTGCAAATATCTTGAAGTTCCTCCTAGTGAAGCCATATCCATTCCTGTCATAAACCCTACAATTAGTTGCTTTATGACCAAATTGATTACAAGAGTAACAATACCCTTGGAAGAGATGCCCATTTCTGAAATTTCTCTTAGTGAAACCATATTCCTTCTTTTCATGTGTCCTACACTGCATAGCCTTGTGACCAAACCTATGACATGAGAAGCAATGTCCTTTGAAGAAGTCTTACCTTGACCCCATTGGTCTCTTAGTCTCTTCTTCCCTGTGATGTTTCCTATTCCTTATTTGTGCATTGTTTCCTTCCTTGGTGAACCTTCTATTTTTTAACTTATCCTCATAAGTCTCACTTTCTCTTCCACTCTCTTATTCTAAAGCTTCTTCTTCTTTGGAGCTTGATATTGACTCCTCTCCTTGTTCTCTTTGTTCCTCTTCAAAACCAAGTCTTGTCTTGTTTGATGAAGATCTTTGTACCTTGATAATATTATCCAAGGTCTTTGAGCTTCTCCCAAACTTGTGTAGCTTATATTTAGATTCTTTCACTTCCTTAATTAGTGAAGCCACCTCATGCTCTAATATTTCACATTCTAAAACTTTTTCCTCTAACATTTCTTTAAATATCCTTGTCTTAGATATTGAATTTATCAGATCTTGTATAAGCTTTCCTTTCTCTTCATAACATTCCTGAAATTGAATCTTGAGTTTTGAATTCTGCTTTCTAATATTTCTTAATTACTTAAGAGAAAAAATGAGCTCACCTTCTAGATCAACTACTCCTTCCTATTCATTTTCTAATTCTTCCTCTACCTTTTTGTCTTTAAGAACATCTTCAGACTTATCTTCAATAGGAGCACTTCCTTCTTCCTCTATTGCCAAGAAGAGCATTATTTCTTCTAGGTCTTCAAGAGCATCTTCATATTCTTCTTCACTGTCACTAAACCAATTTCTTGTACAGTGATATTCAAGATGACCAAAGTTACCACACCTAAAACATTTGAGTATTATTGGTTCTCTTTTTGCTTCTTTTCTAACATCTTATTTTTCTACTGTAAGAAATAGAATTTATTCTTCTTCATTATCTGAGGATCTTCCATCACTATCACTTGAACTCTTTACTGTATTATCTACATAAAAACTCTTCTTATGCCTTTGAAAAAATTTCTTTTCATGCTTATTATGTCCATACCTATTTTTCTTTTGATACCTAGATTTTCCTACTTTCCTGTTCTTATGATCCTGTTGTTTCTCTTCACTACTACTACTTCAATATTCTAGACAATCAGATGCATAGTGACCATATTTACCACAATTGAAACACTTATGTGTTTTCGTACCTTTGTGCTTTCTTGAGTCCTTGTTCCTTCTGCCATAGTTTGCTTCTTCATCATCGGATAACTTATCACCTGAATTTGACTTCTTGTATTTTATCTTCTTTGCTACTTTAAAGGTTACCTCTTGCTTGGGGATATGATCCTTTCCTATTCTCATCTCAAAATCTGTGAGAGTTCCATGCAACTCATCCATATTCAAATTTTCAATATATTTTGTTTCTTCTATGGTTGAAACCTTTTCACTATACCTCATAGGAAGTGACCTTAAAAACTTTTGATAAGCATATTATTCTTCAACTTTACACCCAAGCTCTTGCATGGAGTTACCAACCTCATCCACACGAAGTAAGTATGTAGCAATGTCTTCCTCATCCTTCATCTTCAAGTCTTCAAATATTTTCTTGTGATTTTTCAATTTTGTTGTCTTGACATTTTTATCTCCCTCATATGTTTTCTTCAACTTTTTCCAAATATCTTTTGCTGATGTGCAATGCATAACTTTTACAAACTCTAATTCACGTAAACCACTTAATATTGCATTCATTGCCTTTGCATTATACAGATGTAGGAGCTTACCATATTTATCCTTAGGAGGACTAGCTGGAGGTGTGTATCCATCCTCAGTTTCTTACCATATCTCACATCCTTGTGCCATCGAGTAAGTCTTCATTATTATGTTCCAGAAAGCATAATTGTTCCCATAAAATAATGGTGCCTTATTTTATAAATATCCACTCTCATATTCCATATGTGTTCCTATATAATTTTCTTTCGCTGTTAAACTCTTCTGATGGAACCCGCTCTTATACCAATTGAAGAACACAAGATTATATTGATAGGGGGGTGAACAGTATAAGATCAAATTTTACTTTTCTTTCCCAAACAATATTATCCAATATTATCAATGGAAATATCAACAAAAGTAATCAAAGTAATGCATAAATAATCACACACAATAGAGACACCAATTTAACGTGGTTCACCCAATGTGGGCTACTCCATGGAGAAAATATTTCTACTAAATTTTATCAACAAATCTCTTGGGAATCACTTCCCTATTACAATGTTTATGGACCTCTATCTAAAGGAGACACCAATCCCCTATTGCTCTGATTTGTGGATCTCTCTCCATGGGATAACTCTTTCACCTTTTCTATGGTTTGTGGAACTTGACCCAGGAGAACTCTTTCTCCTCAAATGGTTCATGGATCTCTCTCCATAAAAGAACTCTATCTTCCCAGCTGGTTCACGGATCACACTCCATAGGTGAAATATTTCTCCTTTTATTTTGTTCATGGATCTCTATCCATGGGAGAACTCTTCCTATTTGCTTTAGTTTGTGGAACTCTATCCACAATAGAACTCTTTCTCCACTTCTATGGATAGTGATATTCTAGAAGATTTCTATCCCCATTGCATTGGCTTGTGGATATCTCTCCATAGAAGACCTTTTTCCTCACTTAGAAGACCTCTATCCTCACTGCCCTCGCTAATGGATCTCTATCCATTGGAGACTACTATCCTCTACTCTGTCACCTCCAAAGCTTGTTCTCAACTCTATCTCAGATATACACCCAACTTTGTCTCAAGTGTAGTACAAATATCGCCCGTGTAATTTGCTCTAACTCTATCTCAGGTCTAGCACAAATTTGCTCACAAATTTTTACCAAAATCTATCCTCAAATCTATCCTCAAGCCTTAACACAAAGCTTGATCCAATTATAAATCAACTATGCTTAGATTTACCCCAAGCCTTAACACAAATCTTGAACAAATCAATCAATCAAATTTTCTCACAAGTCTTCACTAAGACTTGCTTCAAATCTGCTCTCAAGTCTTCACCAAGACTTATCTCAAATCTATCCTTAAGTCTTCACCAAGACTTACCTCAAATATACTCTCAAGTCTTATCTAATACTTACCTCAAATATACCCTCAAGTCATCTCAATAACTTGCTCAATATGCTCTCAACTCTTCACCAAGACTTACCTCAAATATACCCTCAAGTCCTCTCAAGAACTTGCTCAATATGCTCTCAAGTCTTCACAAAGACTTACCTCAAATCTGCTCAAACACTTGCTCAAAACAACTCACAAGATATGCTCAATAAATATCATATCTAGCACACAATACTCTCAATTGCTTTGTCTAATCTTCAAAGTAATTCCTTTAACTTGAAGCAGTTTAGACATATTCTATTCAAAATTCGTTTAACCTCTAGAACATATAGAGAATGATGTACTCTATCAAAAACTCAATATGTTCTACTCAATCATTAAGTTTGTCGCTTTCACAAATCTGGTTTCTAAAGTTTGCACATTCACTTTCAATATCACTCAAAACCAATGCTCAAGAATTTCACTCATTCATTCAATCAATGAAACACAACTTGCTCACTAACCCTAAACAAGTGTTTTCATACTTCTTCAAACAAAGTGCACAATATGGGTCTCAAACCCTAACTCAAATAGTCCTCAATCTCTATCTCAAATGTTCTCTAAACATTCACCAATGAAGCATATAAGAATTCACTCAAATATTTCCAACAATGCTTATCAAACAATCCTTTTCACTCCACCTTATATTTCACAACATTCATTCCAATATTTAAAACAAAAGATGATGTGCCCATACCTCTTTGCTTTGATGGAGATATGTCTTCAAAACCTGTTTTACTCACAACCAAATCCTTATGCCAATACTAGGTTAGATAGAAACAGTCTATCTCTAAATCTCCACAAATATTCTCCTCAATAATTATTTCACCATTCAAGAAATACAATAAAATATCAAGTCACAAATACACCTTATTACTCCTTTAAAAATATATTCAACATATATCAAAATAAATTTTCTCTCCAATACTCTCAAAATAATATTCAACACATAAAAATAAAGTTCCTTTGTTAACACCTTATAATCTCCAATCTTCTCAAAATAATATTCAATACATAAAAATGAAGTTCCCTTGTTAACACCTTATAATATCCAATCTTCTCAAAATAATATTCAATACATAAAAATGAAGTTCCTTTGTTAACACCTTATAATCTCCAATATTTTATTTTCTAAGCATAAAAAATAAAATATTATTTCAACAATCCTTATGACTCCCTAATATTTTTAACACATGCCCTTTAATTATCACGTGGCCTCAAACCAACCTTCGCATTTCAAAAGACTTTGGAAAAAATAAATTAAAATTGCCAACAACCAAACTCGAACCTGCAACCTATGCCACCATAGCGCTTTAACCCAAGGTTAAGCTATCACTTGGGCTACATACCCAGACGTGAACCAAAGGTCCATGTTCTTCTACTAATGCCACCATACGAATTTCGACGAAAACCAAAACTTTCTCTCCTCCTTTGCCAAAATGAATCACGTGAGATTCGAAACCACGACCTGCTCCTTACAAGCACCTTAGCCACGTCTTCGACCATCGTCTACGCTACCCAACACCTTGGGATGTTTTTTCCTCGTGCCACTCGAAATTAAACACAATTGCCTCCTTTTCTTAAACAACTCACGAGCTTCTTCTTCCCTCTTAAAAATGCAACGCTCGAATATTATCACTTGGGCATTCGAATAATTTCTTGGAGATGTTTGGAAATGAAAATAATTTCCTATTAATACTTTATCCTTTGCATTAAAACACGTCGGCCCTTTCAAATTTTAAATTCGATTTAAAGACTTTAAACTTTGCACCATTAATTATTTAAATTAAAATTTTAACCTTTAGGTTAAAATATTTTAATTTAAATAAATTAAATTAAAACCTCTGCCAACCTTTATAATCTGCTCAATGGGTCTTATCGGGGATATATATTTTTTAATGATTCCTTGGACCTTGTTATTTCTCACCTCTTTCTTTTGCTCGAATATTATAATATTAAATATTATAATATTATTATTTCTTTCTTAAACTTGCTTCCCTTTGCTTGGGTCTTCTACCTTTTAGGCCTCTTTAGGCATATAATATTTAAAATAAATATTATACCCTTTTCCTTTTAACAACTTCCTTGCATTTTGGAAAATCAACCTTGTGACATCAATGATGACAAAACTAGACATCAAACCTCTTGACATCAATGGCAACAAAACTTGCTCAAATTTCCAACTCTACTATGACCTATCAATTATTAATTATGGGTGTAGAAAAGGCCTAAATGGTTACAAACATTAGGGAAAAAGCATATTTGTTTAGTAGAAAGGAAATACCACAACCATACCAGGGTGCATAAATTGAAATAAACATACTTTATTTGTTTTTGGAATCTCCATATCTACCTACCTTGGTTAATTTTAAAATTTAATAAGAAGCCTAGTATTTGTATGATGTTGAAGGCATCTTCTACATAAGTGATTGTAGGTTGAACGAAATCCACATAAATTGCCTTGCTTGGAGTGGAAATCTAAGAGTCTCCTATTGAATTTATATATTAAGGAGGGTTTGAGATTTGAAGTAAGACACTTGTGGAAAGCTAAGGATTATTGCATTCTTTGTTATTCTTGTGAAGAAGTGGAATACCACTTTTCAAAAGCATATACACCACTCTCTAGTGTTAGGCATGCCACTATGACTCACTCTAGTGCAAGGTATCTCATTAATATAAATGCTTTTAGGATATAATAAATAATGTTGTTTGCAAATATTTTGTGAAAAATATAGTAAAAAAGATAAGATTTCATGTCCTAATCAAGAAGAATATTTGCAACTAAAATGTTATGATGCACTATTGACTCAACAAGGCCTTGATGCTTGTAATCCATTACTTTGGACACCTTATAAGAAATCCTTAATCTAGTAGTCCAATCCTTGTCACCATTCTCTAAATCCAAATTCTACAAAGATTTTTTTTGTCAGGAAACTCATAAACTAGAAAACACTCTATTTTGACCTTGGAGCAATAAAATCCCAGAATAAATGTGGGAAAGTGCTTAAGTGAAACTTGACTGGAATTAATACAAGAGCTTGACCTCATAACATATTTGACCAAGTAAAGATAAATCTTGAACAATGACCTCCAACAATAGTTGCAAATCCCATGTTTTAATGGAAAAATTATGAATATTGGAGTATGAAGATAAATAATACCATAATAAATAAAATCTAGAAAAGCAATAAGTGAAGAATCAAAAGAAAAAACAAAGAAGAACACATTACACAAGAATTTATCCTGGGAAACCCTTTTGCGAAAAATCTAGCAAGAATATTTCCTATTATATAAAATTGACCATCTCCAATACAATAATATCATTTCGCTCGCTTTTAGCTTGCGATTAGATTTCTTGCAAATTAATTACTAAACCCTCATGCAAGTGTTATTTTATATACCAAAAAAACAAGAAGGAGTTTTACAATACCATGGGCACAAAACCTCGGGCCGATATTACATTAACCCAAAAACACCCATATGGATTTAAAAATTGCTTAAACTCCCCGAACCCCAGTGAGGATAGGTACGGAGTGTAAAGTCCTTTCAATGTTAGCCCCACCTGAATAACATGAAAAATATTCAACACAAGTCCAACATTCTCCCACTTGTTGAATACTTTTCATAGGGGCTAAAAATTGTCATTGTATACTATCAAGGGCAACCATATCCATAAATCTTCTACACCAAGAGAATTTTTGAGCAAGAACAACCTTTGTTAATAAATCAGTAGTATTATTCTCTGTATCAACTTTCTCCAACATCACCCGTTTCTATTCAACTATTTCTCTCATAAAATGGTACTTGATTATCAATATGTTTTGACCGATCATTTAAACCAGGATTGTTTGCGAAAATATTACACTTTGACTATTATTGTCAATTCTTGTTAGAAATAGTTTATATTCTATCATTTGGGTTATGTAAACGTATATTCAAAAGGTACATACTTAGAACATTATATTACTTTAGGGGGAAGTTATCTAGTTACTTTATGCAATGCAATAAATGCATAAGTGTCCATGTGCAAGTTGTAAATGTGTAAGGTATCACTTGTATAGATAGATAGAGTGTTGGCCAAGTATCATATTTTACCTATATAAGAATGGCCTCATTGTTAATATAGACAAGCAAGGGGAGTGTCAGTGACACAATAGCTTAGGGTTATTAGTAGGTAGTTCAGTTATGTATGGATCACCATCCATTGGTAATGAATGCAATGTAGTCCAGTAGCTATATTTATGGAGTGCTCATTCCTGCCATAGCTACATTATATTCATTTATATATCATTTATGTTTATTGCATATCGTAGTCATCTTGTAGATTTAATTTCTTTAATATTATTCTACATCTCGTGATTATTATCTCCTTTGGATATTGTATCAAAAGCTAATAGTGGTATCAGAGCTATGGTAGATTGAGTTTGTGCAGGTCTACAAGAAAATCACCATCATTATTGAGCCTGAGTGTTTTGTCAATATGACACACCATTGGACCAGTCACTATCAAAAGTTCTCAGAAGAATCTAGGTTATAGAATCAGGGAGAGTCACAAGTGAGGATTGAAGGATATCTCAATCCTAGAAAATACTAATATTGCATTTGAATTGAGTCTTTCCACAAAGTTATAGAAAAACACATGAAGACCAAGACTCAACACTCAATCCACTAGATTTACAAAGCATCTAGTGAAGATCCAAGATATATGGAATTTGCTAACTGTTTCCAATTTTTGTTGTTGTTGCAAATAACTAATTCTTAGAGGATTGGTACTCCTCCTATGATAGAAATCTAGGAGACTCCAAATTAATTGCCCAAAGGTCGACATGCTCTCATAGTGTAAAGATTAGTTTCTTGTGTAGGAGAAGAAAATTGCAGAAGAAGACTTTTGAAGGAAAGGTGTGGTGAAGCTAGGAGACTGAAGATCTCCATTGTAGATACAAAAAGACAATAGTAGCCTTGAAAAATAGGCCATATAATCCTGATACAAAAATACCATATAGACTTGAATAAAAGGCCATAGAAGCCTTGGAGTAGAAGTCACAAAAGTATTGATACTGAAAAGGCCACAAAAGCCTTGATATTGAAAAGGCCACAAAAACCTTGATATTGAAAAAGGCCACAAGAGCCTTAATACTGAAAAATGCTATAGAAGCCTTGATCCTAAAAAGGAATTTGAAATGAATATGTTGAGTGGTATTTTCACCCGATTGTGAAAACACACTCTCCGATAGGATTCGAGTTCCAAATCCTCTCTTGCAAAGAAATTTAATAAACAATTTCTCCAAGGTCTCCGCTATGTTAGCATTTTGTATGAATAATAATGTTCAGTTCGAATGCTCGGAACACCTTAGTGGTTGCAAGTAACTGTAAACAAGGGGCACTGTGGTTTATTTTATTTTGAAATTGTAATGATTGTTCATTTAATCAGAATGAACTCAATGTGAATTAATCTTAATGATGAAATTATTTTATTTTCGATTTCGGTAGATTTTCAAGTATTTTATTTCAATGACTGTAAATTCGACTAAAGTTAGATTTTCGGGAAAATAAAAATGCAGAGAATAAAAGAAGTGAAAATAAAATACAAAGAAACTAAAACTAAAGTACATTCAGAGTGCTACGATCCTATTTGACAAAACCGAAGATAATGAGGTTTTTTGCATACAACCTAACCTATTGAACCTGCAAAACTCGCACAATCCAGATAAGCTAGGTGCTGGTTTCTAGGGTTTTAACTATGGTTTTCAGATTTAGACATTCGCATGAAGCAACCAAGAGAACTTGCATTAAACTTCACCTATAAGCCTAAAAATCTGAAAGGGGAAAAATAAACATTAAATCTTGCATGCAAGAGAATAACTCCTTCTTTCTTGCCAATGAGATGCAACTCTCTGTAATTTTTGTATTAAAAATAATGTCGATTTACAACAACAAAAGCTTCCAGTTTATCAAAACCAGAAAAAATGAAGGAAAATGCTCCTAAGCAGGCCCAGAATGGCCTATCACCTTCAGCTCTGCAACTCTGCTCACAGCGGTTTTCGACCCCTGTATCTGTCATTGGCTTCTGCTTTTAAGATTTCTGGTATGGCCCTCTGTTTCACTCTATGACGCTTCGTTTCATTTCCCAGTCGGTCATTGCTCAAATCGTTTCATTTTTCTTCCCCCTCTTTCGTTGTTTTGGCCTTTTTGCTCGGGTTTGAAATGTTTGGACTCCTCAGCGAACTATAACTGATGATCTTGAAACGTTATCATAGTCCCTCTGCCTCTATGACACGTGTTCAACACTTCCCTACACATTCTATAATGGCCCGCCATGAATCATGACAAAAAATAGCATGTCACGATATCGCGACATTTTTATATCTATAGCTTTGCTCTTCTACCTGTATCGCAAAAATAAGACATGTTGCGATATCATGACATTTTTTTGTCAACAGCCTTGTTCGCCTTCATGCATCGTGAAAATGAGACATGTCGTGATATCGCAAAATTTTCTTTATCCCTTTTCCTCTTCCGACATGAAAACACATGTCGCGATATCGTGACAACTTTGACATCTTGCTCTGTTTGACTGTTTTGACCGTGATTTCACGACATGTCATGATATCATGACATTTTTCACTTTGTCTTTCTCTCTCCTCTGTGAACCACGATTTCATGACATGTCACGATATCGCGACATTTTCACTTTGTCTTTCTCTCTCCTCTGTGAACCGTGATTTCATGACATGTCGCGATATCGTGACATTTTTCACTTTGTCTTTCTCTCTATACTTTGAATCGCAAAAAATGCAACATGTCACGATATCGTGACACTTTTCTTTACGGTCATAAAACGCAACATGTCACGATATCGTGACACTTTTTTTTTTGTGAGAAAGCAACATGTCATGATATCACAATGCTTTTTCTTTTTAGCCGTGATGGAGCAACATGTCGTGATATCGCGACACTTTTTCTTTTTAGCCGCGATGGAGCAACATGTCGCGATATCGCGACACTTTTTCTTTTTTGCCGTGATGGAGCAACATGTCGCGATATCGCGACACTTTTTCTTTTCTGCCGCGATGGAGCAACATGTCGCGATATCGCGACACTTTTTCATTTTTGGCCGCGATGGAGCAACATGTCGCGATATCGCGACAACTTTTCATTTTTGGCTTTTCTTTGCTCTTTTAACATCTGGGCCACTGCAACCTTCTTGGAAAGTGTGCAAAAAAGGTGGGTCCCCAATTTTGGGGTGTGTTGTGGAGTAGCCACAACAAATGGCGACTCTGTTTGGGAAATGCTCCTGAGCATTTTGGTGAGAACCTAACCTAAAAAAAATACATACTTGAATACAGGCGTTAGCACATAAAACATAAACAAATGCCGATAGATCAGAAATACATGAAACATTAGAATCATTAAGTATCAGCTCGGTGTGTGCAATGTGTTCCATTTTCTATCGTTTGAAATTGATCAACATTCCATTGTCAGTTTTACATGAATGCATATGTGAGATTGTGAATGATTTGTGTAACCTGATAAATATGCTTAGAGATTTTGCTTTTATAAAGGTTTAGACCTTCTAGTATCATACACAAACATTTAAGATTATCAAACCCTCTTAGGATCAACTATATGTATAATGAATTGCTTTATTAGATCCCAAAGTTGGTTATGAGTCACTACTATCTTGAACCCATGTGCAAGTGAAAGTGAAATCAAAGCTTTGGGAAATCGGACTCCCAACCTAAGCGAGATGGGAGTTTAACCCTATCCTTACTACTCTGATTTGGAATTCATTACCTCACTTTGAGCAAAATAATTTAACCGAGTTATGGATGAAATGGTCATGCTAGTCTATCCGTTTGAGCAGTCAGTGGTCTTGTTTTTAGACAAGACATGCTGCCACGCATGGGCATACTTAACCCCATAATCCATGATTTAGCTTCATTTCTTTATTTCTTGGACCTTGGGGATGACTACCCATCCTTTGCAGAGGACATGTAGTACGATCCTTCCAATCCAATATAAAGATGAAATGGGAAATATTTAGTTTTTATTTCTTGGACCTTTGGGATGACTACCCATCCTTTGCAGAGGACATGTAGTACGATCCTTCCAATCCAAGATTTATGAAATGGAAAATATTTAGTTTTTATTTCTTGGACCTTGGGGATGACTACCCATCCTTTGCAGAGGACATGTAGTACGATCCTTCCAATCCAAGATTTATGATGAAATGAGACATAGGAGCTTTGGGGAATCAGATTCTCAACCTAGGCGAGATGAGAATTATGCCCTATCCTTACTACTCCATGTAGGTCAAATCAGAGCTTTGGGGAGTTGGATCCTCAACCTAAGTTCGATGAGGATTTAACCCTATCCTTACTACTCGATTTTAGGCTTTAAGCTTTATGGAAGTGGTAAAAACCACTGTTTTAAGGATCATGTTGCATGATAGGATAGACATGAAATACTTCTTTCGCCTGACCTTTTCTTCCAAGCATGGTTTTGATCATTTTGCTCAAGATCCTTTTTAATGTGCATGAAATGTGCTTAGTTCAAGAGATCTCGGGCATCAGTTCCCAACCTTAGGATTTTTTTTTTTTATGTTATAGAATAACCCTAAGAGGATTTGACATATTTTTAATGATTTGTATTTGAAATGCATATGCAACTAAGATGGCATGTATATGCAAAGTGGGATGTAATATGAATGCATTGCCCTTTTTGAATTGCGGATAAAGTATTGCCATAATTTGTAAAAATTGACAATTTCATGCATCACAAGTTTCAAACGATATTATTTAAAATGTTTGTGTTACTTGCGGAGCTTTCTACAACACGATTCCAATGTTTCATATTCTCCTGATCTTAGGCATAAGTTGACATCTCCATTTATTCTCCTTTTTTTTTTTTTTAAACAAACCAAACATGTCCAGAGGACCAACACACAAAACTTAAAACCAAACCGAGATCTAATTCTAAAACAATAAAACACGAAAACCAAAAGTATATACAAATGTACAAAAAACAAAAGGTGCAAATTTGGATTATCATTTTCTCGGATCCCAAACCTGATTAGAATTCTTTAAAAGATATATGACGTGATACGCATATCCAGTTTTGCAGGAATCCAACAAAAACAAGATCAACCCAAACAAAGAAACAAATATCCACTTGCCCCTCTCACCATACCAATTTGATTTAGTTTCGTTAACAATCCTATGGTGGAGTTTCAAATTTTCCAATTGATTAGACAATGATTGATATTCAATTCCTTTATGTCTATTCTCTAAGATGTTCATTCCGCATTTTGATTCACGGTGTAAAAATAAGCTTTCGTTTTCCTTCAATAAAGCCATAACATTAATGATATTTGAATCAAACCATTCATTAGGCAAACCTCCCTTCGAATTCTGCATGGTGAAACCAAAAATATGAGATTTTACCTTTGGCATGCTTTCATTTGACCTTACCTGAAAAGGATTTGAAAATTCTTTTTTTCTCTCATGACCTTCATCATCACGCAACACTTGTTCTTTCTCAATGACCCTGTTTATCAAAGGCACCAAACTTAGGTACCCAATTGAAAATATGTCCATCCCTTTCAAACCATAAGTCTTGTCTATCTAACGCCTTTTCGTGATCAGTCACTTGGGTTGTCTTGGGTAACGTGAGATTTTCAATTGGATCATCAGTGATATCAAACCCAAATGGTTCAGGTTTTGTAATTTTCTCTTTTTGAAATGGCATAATCATCGTAGCGCAAGTACGTGGATCAAGATTTTTGATTTCTTTTCCTTCAAAGGGATCTAAAGCAAGTGACTCTCTTTCTTGGTTCATGGTCGTAGAATCCTTATCATGTTCCAAAATTTGATGAGATTCAAATTCCTCTTCCAAAACTTTCTCAAATTGTACAGGATTCATAGTATCCTCATGCGAGGAAGCAATTGAGTTATCCTGCATATTGTTTGACGCAATAAGTTTGTTAGAAGATTCAGATTGATAATATTCTTCCCATTTCTTCCACGAATCATAGTAATCATCCTCCAAGTTCAAGTTGTGATGCTCAAGTACTTCTTCATATTCTGATTCATCAACATGTTTCTCATCCCATTCATCTTCACCTTCCTTAGATGGTTCAGTTATTTCCAAAAGTGGGTTATCTCTTGAATTCAAATTGGTAAAGCTATCATAATCCAAATTTGTAACCCATGATTCAATTTTATCACAATTTGGAAGGTGTGGATCCTCTTGGTCATCACTTTCGAGAACATCATCCAAAGTGTCCTTCGAGAACAAGTGGTGAAATTCGATTATGTCTTCAACTTCATTTGTTGATTTTCTTTCAAATTCATTTTCAACCACTTGTGATGGCTTAGGATCTTCTATAATGGGATCAATTTTTGAATTCCGTGTCATATAGTTGCTCCAATCCTTTGCAAGTACATCTGACCAAATCATATCCACATAAGTTTGTTCATCCAAATCCTCCTTTTCGGGTAATGATTCTGGATATTTCTTTTCCAAAACAAGATGGTGATCATTTGATTCCAACTTCTTGTTACCCATCCATAGAATTTCTTCTCCAAAAACTTCATGCTCTTCAAGACTTTTCGAATAGGTATTTACTTCAACGTGAGTCATCTCAAAATCTCTTGTATCACTTGAAGAAGCATAACATGAAACATCATTAAGATCGGCATTATGAATTTTCTTCCTCGGATAATTTGGATGCATACATTGATGCGTTTTTTTTGTGGTGGAATATGCCTACATACCTTCTTAACCACTTTCTTTTGCTCTTTTACTTCCGATACGAACTCTTTGGGTTGAGTGGTAGAAGTAGTAGGATTAGTTGGATTGATATCCATGGACAATGCTTGAACATTTGTTGCAATGGTTCCATGAGTGACCACATGATTCTCTAATTGAGGCATAGTTGGATGGATGAAAGTACTTGTATAAGCACATGTGGGAGCATAAGTTGGTATGGTAGGATAAAGTTGATTGTAGGGAAAAACATTTGATATCAAATTTTGTTGTGCCCACGCTTGATTTACCATCGAGGTTTGATTGCAAGCCCCTAGTTGTCCTACCATAGTTGATTGCTCCATTCCATAACCTTGTGGCCTCAATTGTTGATCTACAATCATAGCTTCCGTGTAGGCCGATGCAAGATCAGTAACCAAGGGATTCATCCTAACAAATATGGCAAACAATGGGTCCAATGCTCGAAAGTATATTTGAAGAGCACCACTTTCCTCAATAGTATAGGGAGAAATTAGTCTCGCATAAAGCTTTCGAAACCTCAAGTTGAAATTTCTCACTGGCTCATTAGGTTCTCTTTTGCAAGAAGTAAATTGTTGATATATCGTGAGAGGATCAATGAGTAACCTAAATTGATTGATAAACTCATCTTTCAATTGAGTCCAAGATGTAATAGAACCAGTGGGTAAATTGATGTACCAATCATATGCCACCTCATCTAGGGTTCCAGGAAACATTCTACATGCCACATCCTCATGTTCGACATTCCATCTAACTAGGATATCCACATAGGCTTGAATATGTTCCTCGGCTAATGTTGGACCATTGTGTTTAAACTTGGGCAAATGTTTTTCTACGTTCTTGGGTAAATCATGAAAATCTCCACTAATGTTCAACGGATTAGCATGTATCCCATACCACGTTCCTGCAGTTGTAGCCATTAATGAAACCCAAAGAATAATTTCAAAACCAATTTGTTAGTCATGAAAGAAGGAAACCTTGAAATGACTAGCAAATATCAAACATGTAACGTATGAATAATCATGTTAGCACCAACCAAGAGATGTATCCATTAAAATCAAATGAAAGTAATTGCATGGAGACAACCTCGTTAGTCAAGAATTTTTTTTTTTTAGAATCAAGTCAAAACACATTATTCCTGTATGAACAATCAAAAAGCGTTAGAACAATGCATAGCAATTCATGTCCTCCTTTTAACACTACAAGGTTGTATTGTTAAAAGAGGGCTATATAATCAATAGGGCATGAAATATTCAAAATTTAAATCCCTATAGCATTTAAATCACTCTAAAATAAACCCATTCAGGCCCTCCTTCTAGCGCCAATCTGTTGAGTGGTATTTTCACCCGATTGTGAAAACACACTCTCCGATAGGATTCGAGTTCCAAATCCTCTCTTGCAAAGAAATTTAATAAACAATTTCTCCAAGGTCTCCGCTATGTTAGCATTTTGTATGAATAATAATGTTCAGTTTGAATGCTCGGAACACCTTAGTGGTTGCAAGTAACTGTAAACAAGGGGCACTGTGGTTTATTTTATTTTGAAATTGTAATGATTGTTCATTTAATCAGAATGAACTCAATGTGAATTAATCTTAATGATGAAATTATTTTATTTTCGATTTCGGTAGATTTTCAAGTATTTTATTTCAATGACTGTAAATTCGACTAAAGTTAGATTTTCGGGAAAATAAAAATGCAGAGAATAAAAGAAGTGAAAATAAAATACAAAGAAACTAAAACTAAAGTACATTCAGAGTGCTACGATCCTATTTGACAAAACCGAAGATAATGAGGTTTTCTGCATACAACCTAACCTATTGAACCTGCAAAACTCGCACAATCCAGATAAGCTAGGTGTTGGTTTCTAGGGTTTTAACTATGGTTTTCAGATTTAGACATTCGCATGAAGCAACCAAGAGAACTTGCATTAAACTTCACCTATAAGCCTAAAAATCTGAAAGGGGAAAAATAAACATTAAATCTTGCATGCAAAAAATAACTCCTTCTTTCTTGCCAATGAGATGCAACTCTCTGTAATTTTTGTATTAAAAATATGTCAGTTTACAATAACAAAATGTTTCCAGTTTATCAAAACCAGAACAAAGTGGCGGAAAATGCTCCTAAGCAGGCCCATAATGGCCTATCACCTTCAGCTCTGCAACTCTGCTCGCAGTGGTTTCTGACCCTTCCATGAAGAAGAAAATGGAAGAAAAAAAAGTCCCTACTTCATTCCTTCTACTTTTAAACTTTCTGGTATGGCTCTCTATTTCACTCTGTGACGCTTCATTTCATTTCCCAGTCCGCTCAAACGCTTCATTTCATCTTCCCGCATCTTTGTTGTTTTGGCCTTTTTGCTCGGGTTTGAAATGTTTGGACTCCTCAGTGAACTGTAACTGATGATCCTAAAATGTTATCATAGTCCCTCTGCCTCTATGACATGTGTTCAACACTTCCCTGCACATTCTGTAATGGCCCACCATGAATCATGACAAAAAATAGCATGTCGCGATATCGCGACGTTTTTATATCTGTAGCTTTGCTCTTCTACCTGTATCGTGAAAACAAGACATGTCACGATATCATGACATTTTTATGTCAACAGCCTTGTCCGCCTTCATGCATCATGAAAATGAGACATGTCATGATATCACGACATTTTTCTTCTACATCCACTTTGGTTGCTTCAGGTCATGAAACTTCGACATGTCACGATATCACACGTTTTTCTTGTTTGCCCTTCATCTCGTCTTTAGATTGCGAAAACACATGTCGCGACATCGCGACAACTTTGACATCTTGCTCTGTTTGACTATTTTGACCACGATTTCATGACATGTCACGATATCGCGACATTTTTCACTTTGTCTTTCTCTCTCCTCTGTGAACCGCGATTTCATGACATGTCACGATATCGCGACATCTTTCACTTTGTCTTTCTCTCTCCTCTGTGAACCGCGATTTCATGACATGTCGCGATATCGTGACATTTTTCACTTTGTCTTTCTCTCTATACTTTGAATCACGAAAACGCAACATGTCGCGATATCGCGACACTTTTTCCTGTACGGTCGCAAAAACGCAACATGTCGCGATATCGCGACACTTTTCTCTTTGCTTTGTACGATCGCGAAAATGCAACATGTCACGATATCGCGACACTTTTTCTTTTAGCCGCGATGGAGCAACATGTCGCGATATCGCGACACTTTTTCTTTTTAGCCGCGATGGAGCAACATGTCGCGATATCGCGACACTTTTTCTTTTTAGCCGCGATGGAGAAACATGTCGCGATATCGCGACACTTTTTCTTTTTCTGCCGTGTTGGAGCAACATGTCGCGATATCGCGACACTTTTTCATTTTTGGCCGCGATGGAGCAACATGTCGCGATATCGTGACAACTTTTCATTTTTGGCTTTTCTTTGCTCTTTTAACATCTGGGCCACTGCAACCTTCTTGGAAAGTGTGCAAAAAAGGTGGGTCCCCAATTTTGGGGTGTGTTGTGGAGCAACCACAACAAAATATTTGATCCAAAAGCAGATTAATATTTCAGTATTAACATATTTGTTGCAGAGAAAGAATATTTAGTGTGTTGGAAAACTTTCTACAAAATAGTTAGGAAGGGTATCTTCTTTAGAATCAATTTAGCACCTGAAGCAAAGAAGATCAGGAGACTCATTGAAAGACTTCTAGAATTGGAAGGACTATGAGAGTCTTGCTTGAATCTAGAAGTAGTAGAATCAAAGATACATGAGAATATCACATCATCAACACTTCTAGGAGTAAAAGGTTTAAGAGATATCAAGTGAAGACCATCAGAAGTTGTAATATCAAAGACCTTAGAAAGGTCTCATCGAGCATCCAAAAAAGTTTAGAAAAGCCTTACTGAAGAAATCATCAAAAAATATCTCACTAGAGAAATCCACTACCAAGGAGAAACCCATGATAGTAAATAACTTGGGATAATTATCGCAATCCAAAAACAAGACCAAGAGAAGGAAAATTTGGCAAGGAGTGCCAAAATGAAGAAGAAGAATCTAGTGAAAGACCTCAAGATATTTAGAATCTTGAGAGGAATATCTTACTTGAATTCAGAATTCAACAAGAAGACTTGAAGAAAAAATAAGCTCATAAAATTTAGAAGATTTGAAGATTGCCTCTCACAAAAATAAGGCACCACTTCAGAGATAGATACTTCTCCATATCTATAGCGAAAGGATAATATTACAAGAGGATAACAAGCCACCAAATCCTAGGCTCGTAAAAGAGATTTTGAGACCATCATTTGGTGAAGAAGGGGAGTTTCAAGAATAGTCTACAGAGAGCTGCAAAACCCTACTCGAAGTAGAAAATTGGTGATCCTAGGTACCAAGATCTACATCCTCTACAAAAGTAAAATAAGGAGCTACAGAAGGTCAAAAAAGGTATGCAACTATTGGTGCTAACTAAGTCATTAATTAATATTTATTTGAGCACATTATCTGGATTAAAGTTGCATAAAGAAAAGTAGATTACAATATTCAAAAGTGCAAATAGAAAAAGGTTCATTTGCACATTATTTAGGATTTGATTAGATTTTAGAATTATATCTATCAACTACCTATCATCTACTTAAAAAATAGAAAAGAAGACTAAGTCCAATATTAGTTGTAGTGAATTTACAAAATAACTTCTAAAGATTAATTTTAGGTTATTCTTGAATAGTTGTAGTAGATTAATTAAAGTGCATTATCTTGAGAGTTAAATTGGAGTGATAAGGTGAAATTATTAGTGCATTAAAAAATGAGTCTATTATATTTATTATGCACTAGTACACTACTCTCAAAATAAAATTAGCTTTTGTGTTCTTGAAGGGCACAAAATCTTATTGGTATCAAGTGTCTAAAGACACTATTAAAGCACTAAAATATGCAACTGGTAGTGGCCAAAAGAAGCCACCAAAAAAAGGTTAGAGTCCTCTAAAACTTTTAGAAGAACCTAAAACATAAATAGAAGCTTCATTGATACTTGGTGAGTCTCAAATCCAAAGCATTACAAGAGTGAATGCATGAAAATAAAATGCAGAAAATTGCACAAACTAAAAGCTTCTATATACTATTGTCTAAATCTTGGATTTAATATAAAAGTATCCAAGCAAAAAGGGAAGGTGTCTACTTATAAAAGACAACCTCAAAAACCTTGTATTTTAGGAAGAGAAATTTGCCATGAAACCATAAATATATATCTAAAATAAGAGTGCAAAAGGAGGCTAATGTACAATCTATATTACATTGTATTGCACCATTTTAAATTTGGGTTTTTTATAACCCAAGAAGTAGATTTGGACATTTATCCAAAAGACATAATATCAATAGGAAAGATAGCCAACTTAAGAACTCTTCTTCCCAAGTAATAGTAGTGACTCAAAGAGTACACCTTGGATGGACAAACCTGCAAAACAAAGGCCACAAGAGGCCATCATCAAAGCTACGTAAAGGAGTGCACTTTCACTGATGGAAAAAAACGTGTGATAGACAACAACATAATATGGACAACAACGTGATATGAATAATGAAGTGGAATGAAAAACATCTACACTATAAAAAAAAGGCATCTAATCCTACCAATGTAAGGCGAACAACAATATGGGCAACATCTAAAAGGTGTCTATCTCTACCAAGGAGAAACGAACAACATCTACTCTACAAAGATGTACATGTTTCATTACGTTGGAAGCATTAAAGGAAATGGAACAAATTCTTTGTGAAGATCATACACCAAACAAAGCATTAAATTTTATACTCAACGCCTCATCAATCCACCTACAAAAAAAAAGGTTGCTTGCTACTCAAGAAATGTAGCAAAGCAAAGGAATGGCAAAAAAAAATACCTAAGGAATTATAATATCCTTGTAAGAGGTTATAGTCTACATGTAGAGAGAG
This sequence comes from Wollemia nobilis, assembly GCA_028583015.1. Taxonomy (NCBI): domain Eukaryota; kingdom Viridiplantae; phylum Streptophyta; class Pinopsida; order Araucariales; family Araucariaceae; genus Wollemia; species Wollemia nobilis. Next base: position 4,679,868 of record JAQPPZ010017190.1, on the reverse strand, counting down.
TAAATGCCACTTGGCATCTATCTCCAAGAGCAAGCATTACAAGAATATTGCCTCTCAAATGCCCAATCATTCGAACTACGTTGCAATTCTCAAGTGTTACTAAGAAGATTCGACTCTCAATGCGTTACTAGAAGCTTCGACTCTCGAGCAGAACTAGAAGCTTCATCTCTCAAGTGCTAGTATAAGCTATGATTCTCAATGAATGAGCAAAGTGGTGACACTTGTTATCCACAAGTTCCACACAAAGGAGCAAGTGTTACATAGTAATCGACAAAACAGAGTTATGTAGAAGGGCACCCATATGTAACAGATGTGACACTTGTCACCAAGTTGAGTTTGCTCCTCAAATAAAAGAGACCGAAGTCCAAATGTTATAGCAAGAAGAGAGTGAGCAAAAACATAGTCAAAGCCAATAAGCACAACATGGAAGAAGGATAATTTAAGACTCCAAGTTATTCGAAGGTCAAATCCTCCATATTCAGTAGCGTATACATTCCAGAATTAAATATGTCTACCTCCATTGATTCTAGTGCCCAAGGGAACCATATCATCACTGTTATATTCAGTCAAAGGGAGCACCAAAGAGTGGGGAGTCTAACATCAAAAAGGTAAGGGTAAAATCCCATCTTATTATTGCTTTCAACTTTGAAAATATAAGGGTTATAAACTAAGGTATAAAATTTAGTTTAGTGAAAGCAAAAATATAGGGGACAACTTACCAAATAAAAATAATATTTGCATCTCAACCTAGGAGAAATAAGGAATTCAACTTGGATTAATTTCTTTGACATTTTTGCAAATACTATTAATTTTCTAATTTTCCAAACTTTGGAGTGATAAGGGTTACAACATCAAACTAGGTCATTTGGAAATTAGAATTGAAACCTAAGGGTCATAAAAGAGGTTATTAAATATTTATTGATAAAGTTGGAAATTAAATTTTTACTTGTCTTTAAATTTTTCAAAAAGGACAAAAGGATTCCAAAATTAAAACCTCTTGGAAATTTGGAAAAGTGCTTAGTTCAATTAGGAGAAGTAAGGTGTTATATAAATTGATTTTTGACTATACAAAATCAATCATAAAATTGAACTTTATCTTTACAAAAGCACTATATCATACTCCAAAAATATTAAGGAGTTATTTGGCATCTTACAAAACTTTATTATGTAGAGAATGAATAAACTTCTTATTATTCAATGAAAGAGACCTTGCTTAAATAACAAAGGTGTACAATATGATCCATCAGATCATAACAAATTGAGTTGATCTCAACCACACAAAATTATCCTAAATATCCTAGTAACAACTTAGGATATACTCTAACACCCCTCTTAAGTGGTACTAGGAGGTAGTGAAAAATAACAAAACCAAACAAGTGGTATATCCACAGATATGAGTCCGGACAATAAGGCCTGATAAGGTACTCATGTATAATATATCTATAAGAAACTATGCTAGAGAGATGATGAAAAAACCATCTGCCAGAATAAGAAGAAGAAGGAAGATGTGGAAGGAGGATAGAGAGGAATATGTCCTCTTTAACCCCCCTAGGACAAATTCGATAAAGAAGGACTTGCAAAGGATCCATGTGATGTCCCAAAATGTAAAATACCTCACTGTTGAACTAAATTTCTTCCCACTCCAACATGAAATGTGATGCTTGTAAGAATTGAACAAGGTTGCAAACCATAAAGAAGTCACCAAAGAAAACCCCCTGAAACCAAAGTGTCTCACAAAAGGAGAGTGTGAAGATATAGTGGAAAAAGAAGCATCATAATGGCAAGGGTAGTCCAAAATTATACCACAAGTACAAATATGTGGTGTCCACCTATACAAATACAATGGACTAATGGAAAAATAACTAAACAAGGGGAAAATGAGCTTTTAAAATGTAGTTTGTAGCAGTAATAAATCCTCCCAAAATCTACATATTGGACACCACCATTGTGTCTGGCTTGAAAAAAACTTTCCAACAAGTATATATAAAGGTATACTCTTGAAAATAGAGGTGTTCAAAAATACAAAAAAAAATGATGTCCCTATAAGTGGGTGTAGCTTCGAAACTTCCCAAGTGGTCACCCATCCGAGTGGTACTCTGGGAAAAAATGCTTAACTTGGGAATTTTTAAGATTTTTCTTTCCAGGAAAGAGAACCTCCAACTTGAAATTAGATACAAGCAAATTGCCTTTTTAAATAATATGTTCCCTCATTTTAAACAAGACCATGTGGTCTAGGTCAAATAATATGGCAAAGAACTTGTAATGAATCCAATGGTTTTGCAATCTTGCATATCTTCAAAAATTCCTTGGTGTTGGAATTAGACCTCTTCGTGTAGACTGGTAGGGCTACAATTGTTATGGCAAAGCTCTGCCATGGTACAATTGTCGATCTGCTCTAGCATGTGGTCCAGCTTGGCAGTGGATCGATGGATAGATCTCTAAAAACCCCTGAGAAAAATTGCTCCAAACTCAAAGTTGGCATCAAACTCAGTGTGGCACAAATCCATGTAATAGCGCACATGACTTGATCATAAAAGGCACAAAAATGTTCATGGCTCTAGGTGGTACAACATAATTCTCCATCTGGCACAAGATGCCATACAAGATTTTTGCCACTCCACTCTCTCCATATATTTAGGGCATCGTACATCCACATAGCACACTATAGAGAATCAAAATGTAGCTTAAATATTCGTAGTAGAGGATTTTAATGCATCTATTTAAGTGGCATCAAACAAGGCCACTGTTTCAGTTAAGAACCAAATGATTGAAGCCTCATCACAGATTGAACATCTCCCAAGTACATATTTGAACACCGATTTCATACGAATCCTATGCTCCTTTTTCTGTGTTGGAGGAGAACACTAAACATGAGCTCTAAGATGAATCAAACCAGCTGAGATGTGGTATTCAACAATTTTGAGGAGGATTTTTCAACTGTCACCTGCAAAAAACTTAGCCTTTGCAATGCTAAGAGAGGCTACACTGTAGCGACTTGACATGGAAATCCAAAAAATATCATTGTCTACATCTGGTATTTTTCAAATATATAGTGGATGTTTGACCTAGTGTGGTAGTTTCTACCCAAATGAATGACAATAGAAAACTATCTCTCCTTCCTCGCACAGATGAGATCCATATGAGATATGGGCCAAAATACAGTTGAAAAAAAACTACCACATCTGAGATCACTATTGTCAACAAATTTCACCACCAGTCAGCTCCACAGGTCAGAAAATGAACAAAATACATGGCCACAATTTTTCTACCGTAGAGGTCAATCAACGGGCAGTTTTTTGCCATTCATAGCGCTCAAAAATTTTCTTGATGGGAAGAGCACGAAGAATACCTTCAATGGGTAGTTTGCTCCATACATAGCACCCAAAAAATTGGTCCTCCGTAGCAATATTTACCATCATGCATCATGATTGAAAGTGTTTAAAAAAATGTAGGCATGGTTGGAGTTGTCTACTGCTTAGATGAAGTAGGGTTCGAATCGCTACGACATCGACCTACCATAGTCCAGAGAGATGGAACCGCCTGATATTGGGATAGCAGAGGGTGTAATATAGGAAGTAATATTTAAATTCACTCACTACAAGTGGAGAGAACACGTGGGGTCCACACTATGGCGTACATCAAACACTAGAGTTCACCAAGAAATCTGGCAATAAGAGAGCGAACTCAATTGAAACTAGGTTCTGGATTTGTAGCAACATTGGCCCCCAAAAAAAGTACAATGCCATGGACATGGTTGCTTACTCAAAACTATCATCATTTCAGCATTTTAGGTCCACGTAAAATATTTTACACATCCTCAAGGTGGCATCAAATAAAAAAATCTATCATCGATTTCCACCGTAGTTGAAATCGACGACGTAGATATCCATGCAGGAGACTTACTCCATAGAACTATGTGACACATATTTAAAAACTACAATGTTTTAATAGTTTGATTGCACCTTAACCTCTCGGAGAATTTTTTCTTTGTTTGCCATGTCTTCGGATATCGTGATCGTGTAATATTCGTCACCAATAGTGAATGACACTGAAGATCTTTGATGGTGTACATATTTCTAGATCTACTTCTTCAGTATGATCCACTTCTTAACTGCTACGTGGGTAGCCTCCCATGTTGTCTTACATGCCACAACTGTTATCTCGACATATACAATGATGGATCACTCTAACTTTGGCGGCATGCAAAAAGAAAATATCTGCAACGATGCAACATGGACTTGCCAACATAGCCAATCTGGTAATGGTAAAAACATGCAAAAATATAGACGATCATATGTTGTGCACAACAAGCCAGATCCATAAAACTTGGTCATGAAGGAATACGTAACTGGCCTACCAAAATGGCTATGAAATCCATAAAAAACCTTCCATGACCATGAAATATTTGTTACACGTGGTGCTATCTATAGATGGTGAGTTAGCTTGGCAGACTCAGGGCCATGGGGGCCTTTGGTTCTCTCTGAGACAAATTTGGGCACCAAAAACTTTTAGGGCCACTGTTTAATGCCAAATACCAATGCAAGTAAGCAAAAGTAAAATACTTGCACTCCTTTGCCAAACAACAAATTCATAAACCAAACGTAGGGCCGACACACGACTTCCTAATCTAGAAACTTGACCTCCTATGGATAGAAAACTTAATAGAGACTAAAAAAAAAATATGACCTCCCAATCATAAAAAAAAATAACTATAGATTTGGTAGCCATGAATTTTTCTTCAAGCATCTAGTTTCTGATCCATCAAAGGATGGAGAGAATACTCCCTAGTTTGAAGAAAAAAATTATGGGGAGGAAAAAAATGAGGGTGGAATTTCCATGAGAGAAACCCCACTCAAGCTCACACTCAAACTCACAGGGCAGGGAAAGCTCACTCTGATACCATGTAGAGAATGAATAAGATTTTTATTATTCAATGAAAGAGACATTGCTTAAATAGCAAAGGTGTACAATATGATCCATCGGATCATAACAAACTAAGTTGATCTCAACCACACAAAATTATCCTAAATATCCTAGTAACAACTTAGGATATACTCTAACATCCTCCCTTAAGTGGTACTAGGATATCTCTAATAGATTAGAGGTAATCAAGTTGGGAAGATATAAGCTTTCTTCAAAACATAAAATTAGGTGTTCATACTCTCATTACTAGGGAGACATAAGGAAGCCTACAAATATAAAGGTTTCATCAAATCAAGCTTATATACTTCAATCAAGGTTTGCATATCCTAATATAGAGAGCTACGAAGTAGACTACTTCAAAAATTTAGGTTATACATATAGCTCCTAGAATGTTAAATGGAATAAGGAAAATACCAACATGGATTAAAAACCTGATGGATTATAGTAGGTAGTTCTTAGCAGGTAGTTCAGTTATGTGTGGATCACCATCCATTGGTGATGGATGCAATGTAGTCTAGTAGCTATATTGATGGAGTGCTCATTTCCTTCATAGCTACATTGTATTCATTTATATATCATTTATGTTTATTGCATATCTCAGTCATCTTGTAGATTTAATTTCTTTAATATTATTTTGCATCTCATGATTATTATCTCCTTGGAATATTGTATCAAAAGCTAACAATTCTCACAACCTTATGCTTAATGCCAACTATTGAACATAGCCTCTGTAGCCACACTGCTTCTTTACAGGCATGACTTGATGCAATGTACTCTGCTTCTATATTGGACAAAGCAACAACTAATTGCTTTTTACTCATCCAACTTACTGTGCTTCCAAATATCCTGAACACATAAGCACTCATGGATCTTCTCTTGTCAAGATATCCAACCCAGTTAGCATACACAAACCCTTTTAAATTTACAATATTATTGTCTCAAGATTTTTCTTCATAACAAATAGCATAATCTGTTGTTCCACGCAAGTATTTGAAGATCCTATATATAGTAGTCCAATATTCCTTTCCTGGATTAGAGAAAAAACTGATAACTACTCCCACTGCATGTGCAATATCAGGTCTAGTACAAACCATTGCATACATCAGACTGTCCACAACACTAGCGTAAGGAACATGATGTATTTCTTTAATTTCTTATTTGTTTTAGGATATTGTTCAACAGATAACTTTTGATCAACCGGATATGGAGTACATATTGCTTTACAATCATGCATCCTAAACCTCTGTAGTATCAAATCAACATAGTTTCTTTGATTTAACAACTTTCTATTTGCATGATCCCTTATTATTTCCATACCCAAAATAAATTTTATAGCACCCAGATCCTTCATTTCAAATTTAGAAGATAACTAAGATTTTAGTAACTTTATCATCTCCTTATTGTTATCAATTAATAACATGTCATCCACATACAATACAATGATAACAAAATTTTGACCTTCCTTTTTAAAATATACACATGGATCTGCTTTGCATTTTCCAATCCCAAGTGTCAAAATAAATATATCAAATTTTTGGTTCCACATCCTTGGAGATTGCTTCAACTTATAAAGAGACTTCTTCGGCTTGCATACCAAATCCTCCTTACCTTTTACCTTGAAGCATTCTGGTTGTGACATATATATGTCTTCATCAAGTTCACCATGTAGAAAAGCTATCATTACATCCATCTATTCTATTTCAAAATAAAAAGCACCAGAAATAGCCAATAGAACTCTAGTTGATGTTAGTTTAGCCATACGAGAAATTATCTCACCAAAGTCAATTCCCTCAACTTGAGAAAATCCTTTTGGTACCAAGCGAGTTTTGTACTTCTCCAAATTTCCTTCTACATTGTACTTTTTCTTGAATAACCACTTACAACCAATAGGTTTTCTACCAAGGCATAATTTCACCAAGCCCCATGTCTTATTATCTAAGCACTCAATTTCTTCTTTCATAGCCCTTTTCCAAGACTTATTCTCCCTTAATTGAAGTGCCTCCTTTATAGTCTTGGGTTCTTCATCAATAAATGATAAATTAAATGTATAATAAGAATTTGAAGGACTATACCCTTCTAGGAGTCTTCTCACCTGATCTGATATCCTCAAAATTAGAGTTCTAGGTTTTGCATCTTCAACTTCCTCCTCACCTTCTTCCTCTAAATATTCTTCTTCAGACTCTCTATAAATTATATTTTTCTATAGCATCAGGTTCTACCATTGGTTCTTCCTCCTGTTCCAACTTTACCTAAACTATTTCTGGTTCTTTGATTGGTTGCATTTCATATTTTGGAAACCCTTTTTTTTCTCTAAAGATCATGGAGATTACATAGTTGTCGAAACCCATTTTTTTTCATCCATTCTTCAACTCCATTCTATAGTGGAGTATATGGAGTTGTTCTATGCCTTTTTATTGCATAGTCCTTGCAAAACTATTCAAGTTTATTAGAGTAATACTCACCACCATTGTCACTTCTCAAAACCTTTATCTTTATCTCTATATGATCTTGTATAAGAGCCTTGAACTCTTTAAATTTATTGAAAATATTAAATTTTTACCGTAAAAAGTATACCTAGATCTTTCTTGAGAAGTCATCTATAAATGTAACAAAATAGATGGATTTACCTAATGATGGTACTTTTGTAGGTTCAAACACATCACTGTGAACTAGATGAAAAATTCTTTCAAATATTGTAGCACTATTAAGAAACTTAACTTTGGTTTGATTTCCAAAAGCACAATGCTCACATAAATAAAAATTTAATGGGCAATCAAAAATTCCTTTAACCATACCTTTCATCTTCAATGTTCGAAGCCCTTTATCACCAATGTACCCATGCATTTATGCCATAACATTGTATTCACTACAAAACCACTTGGAGCTTCTTCTACTATATTAATTTCCTTTACAACTAAAGAGTTATTGCAATCAATGTTTACAATGCTAGCCTTAAGTTTGAACAAAGTTTATGTACGAACTTCCCTTGCCAACACTAAGCATCCATAAACCATCTTGTAGTTGTCCTTATTGAATTCCATAGTCACACCCATGTCATTCATCTTACTAACGGATATCATATTCCTTTCCAAACCTGGAATATGCAACACACCAAGAAGGGTTTTAACTCTTCCATATTTTAACCTCAATTTAACTCTTCCTTGACCTATTATTTTCTACATCGAATTGTCTCCCAAGAATACTTCACCTCCATTTATCTTTTCATATTCACAGAACCCCTCCCTATGAGGAGTCATATGAAAAGAAGAACCTAAGTCAATTAACCATGAGTCATGGTGTTCACTTGAGCATGCTACAGCTACAAATAGGTCCCCTGAATCTTCATTTATGGTCTTCATTTCTGTAGAATTTCCTTCATCAACATTTTTAGATATGTAGTATCTTTTATAATTCCCATTTTTACCACACTTCTAGCATTTCCTTTTTACAAGAAACAACATATTTTTTCGTAGATTTTGATTTCATTTTTCCTCATTTATTTATTTATTTTTCTTGAGAATGACCTCTCAGAACCAAGGCATCCTTATGATGATAATCCTTAGAATACTATCGTCTCATTTCTTTAGATAGCAATATTTGTACTATATCCGCTACTTTCAATTTAGAAGTAGTATTGGTGATAGCCATAACTAGGTTATCCCAGGAGTTAGATAATGAACAAAGTAAAGTAATACACTTTAAATCTTCAACCATTTTTACATCTACAAATTTTAATTGACTTACCATAGTGTTAAAAGAATTCAAATATTTAGTCATAGAGTCACCATCATTCATCCAAAGAGAATATAACTTCTTTCAAAGAAAGAGTGTATTTACCAATGACTTTGTATGATATAGTGCTCCTAGCTTTTTCCATAACAACCTTGTTGTGGCTTTTATCGATACATTTAGCAATACTGAATCCAATAAGTATAATCGGATAAATCTCATTACCTTCATATCGATCTTTAGCCATTTCTAATTTGTCGTTCCTATTGGTTTTACTCCCAAGACCATGACCCATTGATATTTATCCACTAACAGGTCCTCCATCTTGAGTTTCCATAACTTAAAAATTTTTCCATTAAATTTTTTGATCTCTACCCGTGTGCTTACCATCATTTTTTCTTTGCCCAGATTCTTTCGTGCACCACTTCCACTCAAGAATTGATTTATCCCAAGGTTGAAACAAAGCTAAAACCTAGCTTTGATACCAAATGAAAAGAAATAATACCTTGATAAACAAAATATATAAAATTAGTAAGTGTAGAATCAAAAGGAAAAACAAAGAAGAACACATTACACAAAAATTTATCTTGGAAAATCCTTTCAAGAAAACCCAACAAGAATATTTCCTTATTGTATAAACTTGATCGTCTTCAATATAATAATATCCTTTTGCTTACTTTTCGCTCGCGATTACATTTCTTGCAAATTCATTACAAACCCTCATGCAAGTGTTGTTTTATATACCAATAACACAAGAATATGTTTTACAATATGGTGTAAAACCATGGGCCAACATTACATTAACCCAAAAATACCCATATGGGTCTAAAAATAGCTTAAAATTCCTAAAATATTTTCCCTAGGGGCTAACACTCTCGCACCCCCAAATAGGGGCTATTGCCCTTGTACTCCTACTTGGGACCCAAGCCAACCCTAAACCCCAATGAGGATAGGTGCAGAGTGTAAATTCCTTTTGAAGTTAGCCCCACCTGAATAACATAGAAAATATTCAACACAAGTCCAACATTAGAACAAATGTGGTAAAGTGCTTAAGTGAAATGTGACTGAAATTAATACAAGAGCTTGACCTAACATATTTGACCAAGTAAAGAGAAAGATTGAACAATGACCTCCAACAATAGTTACAAATCCCATGTTTTAATGGAAAAATTATGAATATTGGAGCATATAAATGAATATTTTATTTGGGTCACAAGAGCTTTACAATTTAGTAGAAAATGGGTGTGTAAAACCTATAGATCAAGCAACATATAATGCACTCACTCAGGCTCAAAAGGATTTATTGAAATAAAATTGAAGGAAGGATAAAATGACCCTATTTTTCATTATGTAGGTAATTGATGAGTCTATCTTTCCAAGTACTGCAACATTAACTAACTCAAAACAAGCATTAAAAATTTTAGTCAATTCATATTAAGGTACCATAAAAGTAAAATTAGTAAGATTGAAAATAATAAGAAGAGAATTTGAAAATTTTAAAATGAATTATTTTGAATCTATGAGTGATTTCTTTACCCATGTAATGGGTGTTATCGATAAAATGATAATGAATGGAGAATATATTGAAGACCAAAGAATAGTGGAAAAGGTATTGCGAAGTCTACCATCAAGGTTTGACTATGTTGTTATTACCATTGAAGAATCAAAGGATTTGTCAAGTTTATGTATGGATGAATTAATGGGTTCTTTGCAAACACATGAACAAAGGATGAACCAAACATCTCACTCTTCTTTGGATAATGCATTCAAAACACAAGTCTCATTCAAAGACAAGAGCAAAAAAGAAAAATCTTAGCATGCACCTTCAATATCTTAAAGAGGAAGAGGATATGATGGTATAGGTAGAGGAAGGAGAGGTTTTGAAAGAGGAGTAAGAACAAATTATTTTAACAAAGGAGAAATAATGAATCAAGAGGTAGAGGTAGTAGCCAAAATCAACAAGGAGGTACATATCAAAGTAATGATATATAAAAAATCAAATATTATTATTGCAAGAAATTTGGACTTTATAGTTATGATTGTAGAAAGAATACGCCTAGAGAAAATAAAGAAGAAACAAATTACACAAATGAAAATGTGGAAGGAAAGATGAATGTGGCTTATTATTGATAACCCGTAATGTTGATGAATAAAGTCAAAACAATAATTGGTATTTAGGTAGTGGCTACAATAATCACATGTCTATAAATAAATATGTTTTCAAAATTAAATGAAACTATCAAATATGAAGTAAATATGGGAAATAATAGTAAGGTTCCTATAATGGTCAAATGAAACATTTTAATTTACACAAAGCAAGGAGAAAGAAAATACATCCCTAATGTTTATTATGTACCTGAACTAAAGCATAATTTATTGAGCATTTGATAGCTTTTACAAAAAGATCATAAAGTATATTGTGAATATGGAGCTTGGATCATTAGATATGGTGAAAATAGACTTATATAAAATGTGAGTATGACAAATAATATAATGTTTTCTTTAAAAATTTAGAGGGAAATATTCCTCTACTTCAATGTTGTAAAATATACTTCATAGTTGTGGCACCTTATATTTGATCATTTGAGTTTTAATGGTCTAAAATTTTATATAAGAAGAAAATTCTAAAAGGATTATCATTAATAGATCAACCAAATTAGGTTTGTGAGGTTGTATTATAAACAAGCAACATAGGGATGCATTCCCTGTAAGAAAATCCTGGAGGGCTTCACAACCTTTAGAGCTTGTGCACTAAGATATTTGAGGACCTATACAAACAAGACCATTTAAAAATAGTAAATATTTTATGATATTTATAGATGATTTTAGTAAAAATACACGGGCATTTTTATTGAAGCAAAAATCAGAAGCATTTAGAAAATTTTAGCAATTCAAAGCATTGGTTAAAAACCAAAGTGGATATTGTATGAAGACACTAGTAACATATGGAGGAGGTGAATACATTTCAAATGAATTTTATGGTTTTTGCAAGGCAAATAGAATAAAAATATAATTTACATCTAGATACACATCATGACAAAATTATATTGTAGAAAAGAAGAACAAAATCGTAATGGAGATGGCAAGGAGTATGCTAATAGCAAAAGCATTGTCAAATATTTTTTGGATAAAATTTATTGCATGTGTAGTCTACTTGTTGAATAGATGTCCTACAAAGAGTGCTAAATGTGTAGTCCCTCAAGAAACATGGAGTAACAAAAACTCAAATATTGCATATTTAAGAATTTTTGTTGTAGAGCTTATATGCACATTCTAGAAAAAAAGAGAAGAAAATTGGATGATAAGATAGAGAAATACATTTTCATTGGATATAGTGAATAGTCAAAAGCTTATAGGTTATATAACCCTACTACAAAGAAAGTAATTGTAAGTAGAGATGTAAAATTTATTGAGGATGAAGCTTGGAACTAGAATAACAAATCAGATCAACAAGGGATAAGAAGCATTGAAATAATATATTTAAATAGAGAAAGCACTCTTCAACCCTTGGTTTGAAGCAACAATACTAATATAGGTAGCAGTCCTTCATCATCAAATTCACTACCAAGTACAAGAACAAGATCCAGTTCCATCATGTGAACACCGTCAAAGACAAGGAGTCTTCAGGAAATATATGAAGTGACAAGAAATGAAAATGAAGATAAAGAGTTTTTTATTTTACTTTATTTTTTGAATGTGGTCCTATGTATTTCGAATATGCAATTAAGAATAGTAAATGTGTAAAAGCCATGAATGAAAAAAAATATGCTATAGAGAAAAATTAAACAAGGGATAAGAAGCATTGAAATAATATATTTAAATAGAGAAAGCACTCTTCAACCCTTGGTTTGAAGCAACAATACTAATATAGGTAGCAATACTTCATCATCAAATTCACTACCAAGTACAAGAACAAGATCTAGTTCCATCATGTGAACACCGTCAAAGACAAGGAGTCTTCAGGAAATATATGAGGTGACAAGAAATGAAAATGAAGATAAAGAGTTTTTTATTTTACTTTATTTTTTGAATGTGGTCCTATGTCTTTCGAATATGCAATTAAGAATAGTAAATGTGTAAAAGCCATGAATGAAAAAAATTATGCTATAGAGAAAAATTAAACATGGAAATTATGGATCTTCCAGTAGGAAAGAAAATAATTGGTGTGAAATGGGTGTATAAAACAAAGTTTAATGTCAATGATAATGTTGAAAGATATAAAGAAACGCGAGTTGAAAAAGGGTATTCATAAAAATCAGGGGTTGATTATCATGATATTTATTCACTTGTAGCAAGGCTTGGCATAGTAAGAATAATTCTAGCATTGATAACTTAGAAAAAATGGAAATTCTATCATATGGATGTTAAGTCTACTTTTTTGAATGGAGTGTTGGAAGAAGAGGTCTACATAGAACAATCACCATGTTATGAATTGGAAGGACAAGAAAAAAAGGTGTACAAATGAAAGAAACATTTTTATGAGCTCAGACAAATATCGAGGGCCTGGTATAGTGACATTGACTCTTACTTTTAGGAAAATAGATTACTCAAGTGCTCATGTGAGTCCAGTATTTATATTAATATAAATAAACAAGGAGAAATTATAAATTTCTATTTGTATAGAGATGAATTTAGTTTATACTAGCAATAGCAATGTGTTTTTTGATGAATTTAGGAGAGCAATGAAGAGTGAATTTGAAACAAAACATTTAGGCTTGATAAAATATTTTATTGAAATTGAAGTCTTTCAGTCAGATGATGGTATCCTCATTTCAAAAGTAAATATGAAAAGGATATTTTAAAGATAATTAGAATAGAGAATAACAAACTAGCCTATACACCAATTACAATAGGTCAAAAGTTAAGTAAACAATATTGTAGCAACAATGTAAATTCAACATTTTACAAAAGACTGGTTGAAAGTCTCATTTATTTGACGGCCACCAGACCAGATATAATGTATGTAGTTAGTTTTATTTCAAGATTTATTGAGACACCTAATAACCTTCACTTGCAAGCAAGAGAGAAAATTTAATGTATGTGAAAGGAACTAAAGATCATGGGATCCTCTATGCAACATCAAATTAACTTGAACTTGTTGGGTATATCAATAGTGATTAGGTTGGAAATATTGATGATAAAAAAGCATTTCTAGGTACATAATTTATATTGGATCTCGTGTAGTCTTGTGGTCTTCAAAAACATAATTCATTGTTGCATTTTCAACTACTAAAGTAGAGTATATTGGTGTAGTATTTTGGTCTTCAAAAACATAACCCATTGTTGCATTTTCAACTACTAAAGTAGAGTATATTGCCACCACCTCAGCCACGTATCAAGTAGTAAGGCTTAGAATCCTTAGAAGGATTCTAAGTGAATTGAACAAGTACAAGAATCTACAACTAAGATATTTTGTAATAATAATCTAGTTATAACATTGTCCAAAGAATATTTCATATAAGAAACAAACATATTAATATCAAATTTTATTTTATTATAGAACTAAAGAAATCAAATTGAAATTTGATATCAAATTTCACTTCATTATAAAACTGATTAAAAATAAAGAAATCAAATTAAAATTTGATATCAAATTTCACTTCATTATAATACTGATTAAAAAAAAAATCATAAGAAAAAAATATTTAAAAAACTTTATAGAAAAAAAATTGAAAAAAATGATTTTTTTTTTGGGTTCACAGTCTTGAAAATTTTATTATAGCCATCTAGGCCATTTCTATACCCATGCTTTTCATTTGACAGTAATAGTAGAGCATCAATTTAATATTACCCTATCACACGTTTAGTTAATGCATACAGCTGAATCAGCTGTCCAAGAGATTTCTTGTGCTTTGTGACATAGAGCGGCTGGGATCAGAGTCACATAAACTCTTTTAGTACACATATTAATGTTTTTTATCTCCATCTGCCCATAAAATATTTAAAAGCTGGTCTAAAATTTATTATAGGCTTTACAAGTTGAATAGTTATTTCGTCATCCCCTATTTTGTAATGCCCAAGTAATGAACAGAGATTGGAATTAAAAAAAAAATGGGGATAGGCATATATGGTCGCAGGAATGATGGCTTTGTTTGAGTTTTCGGAGTTGCATCTTTCGAAAGCATATCTCCTTTGAGCATGAACAATTGTAAAGTCCAGGCAGATTATAACATGAGCTTTGGATGGTTCAACGCACTGATTTTCACCTCTGCATTTGTCAATATCTGCACGTTCATTATCGTTATGGGGCGTCAGTCGTAACAGCCAGGCAAACAGTTCAAGTGAATGCGAAAGTAGTTAACATTTCTATTTCTGTTGCTGCGTATTAAAATTTATAATGTTAAAATTCCATAGACTATAGTAAATTGCGCAACTAAACTGCAAGCTAATCCTAAAATTACAAAAACAATGTTAGTTACTAACACGTCATGCCGGCAGCATGCACCTGATGCAGCAGCTATTTCCGTCTCTGACGGCGGATGAATTTAGCACCTTCAGTCAATGACGGCAGATTTGCTTTCCGTCGGAAGGCATCATTGGGACGGAAGGTTCCAATGTCGGCAAGTTTTCTTGTCTTAGACGGCAAGTTTTTCTTTCCTTACACGGCAGTCATCAAAATATCTTCGACAGCAGATCAATGGTGGTAGGGTCCTCACGGTGGCAGCTTGGAGTCTATGACGGCAGGTTTTTGTCGGAACTAAACTCTTCCGCAAAATGAGTGGTTCTTGATGGTGGGCTCTTTCGACGATGTCAATATCTCTGGCAATTCCTCTCGTCGGCAGGTTCACGTAGGTGTGAATCTCCTCCTTTACTCTGACAACGGTCTTTCTCTTCGACGATGTCACCCTCGCTTGCAACCAAATTCACAAACGTGCAAGACAACTATCTTCCATAAG
The DNA here is from genome assembly GCA_028583015.1 of Wollemia nobilis. Lineage (NCBI taxonomy): Eukaryota > Viridiplantae > Streptophyta > Pinopsida > Araucariales > Araucariaceae > Wollemia > Wollemia nobilis. The sequence goes on along the minus strand of JAQPPZ010017190.1, from coordinate 4,664,320 downwards.
AATTGGGGTTCAAAGATTTTAATATAAGCACAAATTAATATTTTATTAATCAAGCCAATATGGCATAACTTTTATGCAACGTGATTGCGAGATACGGAGAACACTCTGAGACAAACTTCCCTTCCACTCGTGTGAAGTTCTCTTCTTCTCCTGTCTCTCGTTGTCCCTTTTCTCTATTTCTCTCTTTTTATTTATAAGCACGAGAACAATAAGTTGCCAACTAATTCGCAAGGTGAGATTTTTAGTTTGTTTTTTAAAAAAATGAAAATCGTCCAATTTAAATGGTGGAACTAGCATTTACATACATATCACTTCGTTTAAACGGTGAAACCATTAATTTCATGCTTATACTTATTCCATCCTTGAATAAAAAATTCCAATAGTATTTTTTCAATTGGTTATTGTCAGCTTGAAACTTTGTTTTTTTAGTTGGCTCTTGCTAGCTGGATGCTCCTACATCATACTCACCAGGTAACAAAAGAAATGCTCTTTGAATATTTCGAAAGTCATCAAGGGATACTCTATACTTGGCGATCTCAAAAGGTGTTAGCCACGTTGTTGCATCAACATCATGGTCCTTCCACTTAACTAGACAATCATGACATGTCTTACCTCTTATCCTTCTTGTCGCTCTGGAGTCTATAATGACTTTAATTTTGTCACATTCCTTCTTCGGCAAATGCCTATCCATTCCTTAGCTTGGATATCCGTTGTATGAGCTTCATCCTCATCGATGGGTTGACTATGGTATGGATTTAGGACGACTACATTAAAGATCATTGAAATGTCAATCCCTTCTGAAAGCCTAATTTCATATGCATTGGTGGCAAACTTCTTCAACACCTTACACGGTCCAATCTTCTTCCAGTTGAGCTTGTTGTAAGCGCCTTGGGGAAACCTTTCCTTTTCCAAATACAAAAAACCATATCTTCAACCTGGAATTCCTATGTCCAATGCTTGAGCTCAACACATTGTTTGTATTTTATGACATTCCTTTCCAAATCAGCTTTTACTTCATGATGTAAGTACTGCATATACTCAACAGAATACTGAGCTAAAGCACTAGGCTTTTGCAATTCAACTATACTCTGCAACTCATCTACTCCTATGGTTGAGTTCCACACAATTTGGAATGGGCTTCTAGTTGTACTTCTATTCATTGAATTATTATATGCAAACTTTGCCTATGCCAACATAGTATCCCATAACCTTGACTTCTTATCAATGAGACATCGCAACAAATTCTCAAGGCTTTTTTTCACTACCTCGATCTATCCATCCGTTTGCAAGTGATAACCTAAACTAAATCTCAATTTGGTATCCAACTTCTTCCATAGGGTATGCCAAAAATGACCAACAAACTTTGCATCTCTATCTGACACAATGCTCTTCAACAAACCATGTAATCTTCTTGAAAGAAAAATCAACAATACTAGTAGCATCATTTGTTTTCCTGCAAGGTATAAAATGTGTCATCTTTGAGAATATGTCAACAACAAAAATGGAACCATTGCCTCTTTGTGTCCTTGGAAACCTAGTTGATACAACCCATTATTTTGGCTTCTTCCTTTGGCATGTTGACAAACTCTACAATATTGCACAAACCTTCTTAGATCTACATTCATTCCAAGCCAATAGTAACTTGCATAAAGTTGATTCATCATTTTATCCACTCCAAAGTGTCCAACTAGTCCTCCACTGTGTTTTTATCTTATCAATTTCTCCCTCATGGAACACAATGATATGCATAGTTATTATCCCTTGAACAATAGTCCCTCTTGGATGAAATAATCCAACCATGGTGTCTTGTCCCCTATAGTAGGATTCCTGCATGCTACCCAAGCTTCCTTGAAATCTACACCATCAACATAAAGCTCCTTCATGGCATTAAAGCCAATGACTTCAATTTGCTTCATGTTCACCAACAATTTTTTTCTGCTCAAAGCAACAACTACTCAATTCGAATGACCACTTTTGTGCTCTAACATAAATGAATATCCCTACAAAAATTCCATCCACTTCATATGAATTTGATTCAATTTACTCTTACCGAACTACAAATCATGGCTATCTGTGAATAAGACAAACACCTTTGGCAACAAATAGTACCTCTATTTCTTTAAGGCTTGAACAATGGCATAAAACTCCTGGTCATAGACCAAATAATTTTTTTTTTCCTCATTTAGCTTCTCTCTAAAATAGGCAATGGGATTGCCTTCTTGGCTCAAGATTCCTATTGTTGTTTCACTTGCATCACAATCCACTTTAAAGTTCTTGTTGAAATCTAGCAAGGCTAGAATGGGTTGCTCTATTATCTTCTCTTTCAAGATTAGGAACTCCTTTCTTCTATAGTGGTCCACTTAGTGGGTCAACATTATCAAAGGGCATCGATGAGCAAGATTCCTTAAAAAGTTCATATTTTGGTGGGCCATCCAATGTTGTTCGTGTGTCCCCTTTTTGTGTTGGTTCCAATGGTTATGGGGATCTCAGGTTCTCTACCCTCTCTTCCTCAATCACCACCATCTCCCTTTGATATATGTAATCTATCAATATTGGTTGTACTTGTATGATCAAACTTTGCCCATTGGATTGCTTAGTAATAGTGTGTTCTCCTTCTAAAGTTCACATTTTCATAATCTAGGAGTATCTTAGGTCTCGCTTTTTTTACTCTTGCTTTTAGGATATTTTGGAATATTTTCATCCTCGTGTGCTTCAAAGGGTTGAAGTGCCTTTGGGTTCCCTAGGGTTTCAAAAGATGGTGCTTCTTCAGACTTGTCCAATGCTAGTTCTATTTCGAGAATGATATCTCATGGGCTAGTGGATTCTTCTAGTTCCCTATATTATCCATACAAATCATGCTCTTGAATGTCTTCTTCAAAGTTATTTGGCCTCTCAAGGCCTTGGTCCTTTGCTTCCTGTGTTGGATCTTCTAAAAGTTCTGCATTTTCAATGTTTTTCATAGCTTAGGAGGTCTTGGGACCATCATGTATTTCCACTAGTGAATCTTGAGGTTGGGGTTCTTGCTTAAATTTTGCCAAGCACTTTTGCTATTTTATTTCCCCCTTTTTGCCCACATTAAAATATCATTGATAGATAAACTTTATTAGACCATGATGTTTCAACTTATTTCCAACCTAATATCTTGTGGTCATATCATGCAGTAGATGATTTAAATAAAATGGTAAACTAATGTGATGCTTAGGTTGATGCTCACCTCACCATAGACGAAGTAGAATCTTTAGTTGTGGTCCCAAAATTTTTGCAAACTACTTGTCATAGGTCATGAATTTCATCACCCACATCACTATTGCATCCTAGTGTCGTGCAAGACTTTTCCATTTCAAACCCTTACATACTTTGTCTCTGTGGAGGTCAAAATTTGGTTTAAGATTAGACTCCTCCCAAAATTGAGCAAAAAAATCAAGAATCCCATAAATAATTTAAAAAAAATGTTGACCTACATGAAGAATTATTGAGGCTTGGCTAATGGTTTTAGGGGTAGCAAAGAAATTTATGCCCCTTACACAAGCAACCCCATTATGCAAGTTCTTAGCAAATTCCTTCTCCAACCGAACATGGTGCCCATTGAAGCATTCAAAAAATATTTGTCATTAGTGTCCTAGAGTAGTTGCTCTACATCATTAGGTTTGGCTATGCACTTCTTCCCCATGCGGCAACAAAAAATAGACATCAAAGGGTGGCAACAAACTATGGTGACACATTGTGCAGTGAATTCCTAGGGTAGTGATGGATAAAATTCTCTTTTTGTCTTTTTTCCCTTGACAATTAGATCTAGGTTATCATGGCAATAGATTTTTTATGGATCCCACACCGAGCTCTCACATGGGTAATGGACTTACCTCATGGGAATTACCATCCCTCCAATACAATGGACCACTCTCCTATGAACACATGGCCCCTATTTTCCTCATCATCTCTACTTATCACTTTGGTGTCTACAACCACATGCTTTGGATGTCATTCCATCATTCTAGGAAATGTGTACACACATGCTTGTGAAGAGTTCATTGTGCATCATGTACCTTTGCATGGTTTAATTCCCTTCCAAGTTTTATGTGAGGTAATAGAGTGACGATGCATATGGGTGGCACACAATATTTCCCATCCACAAGACCTCAATTGTTGGTGCCTTCTTTTTAGAAAGTCAAGCACTTTCTAGAAGTCATGCCACCTTCCTAGGCATTATATCATTATGACCTACACTCCTAATATCATCACACCCATGCATTATTTTTTCGTGTGTTGTTCGATGATTTCAGTGCTATACCACAAAAAGTATCTTACCATCATATGAGTTTAGCACTCAATTGAGGGTTAAGATATAGCCTCTAATTGTGAATCATATGTCCCTTATTTTATGCATCATACCCTAGATTAGTCATAATTCACACCAAATATTTAGATTAGGCAATAGTAAACAAGAATATAAGTACCTCGTCAGAGTGGATGGTGTACAATGCTCCAAATAAATAATATCTATTGAGCACTTTGCAGGATGAACCAAATTTCCAGTAGTCTTGCATTTGTTTTTAATAAAAGAGATCACCATTTTTGGTTTTTAGTTTACTTCTTCCTTGTTTGTATCTATAAGGTATTTTCACAACCAAGTTTTTATTTACAACATTGAAAACTAGTTTTCATACTACTATTTGCCTAGTGGTGCCTTCTAAAGGGTTTTCACCACTAGATATTTTTTTCAACTCAATATAGAACAAACATAATCATTTTTCATCCATGGTGGGAGAAGAGGTCTCCCCCACAACATACATGTTAGACTATGAGAGTAGATAGGTAGAGAAGTCTTCCTTCATCATTTTTTTATGGTATAACTTGAATCGATGTCCATTCATGACCATATTCCATCTTGATTTGTTAATAGGTATCAATCCTACAACACCATTATCAAAAACTTGATCAATCTCATATGGTCCAAGCCATCAAGTCTAGAGTTTACCCTTGAAATCAAGGTAACACGAATCAAACAATAATGCCCAATCACCTACCTTATACTTGTTATTTTTTATGTGCATATCACACCATGCCTTTCATTGTTGTTGAATAACCTCTATCTGGTGAAGGGCATCCATTTGTATCTCATCAAGTATGTTTAATTCTAGAATCCTTTCCTATTGTATCTACAACAACTCAATACCCACATCAAGTGCAATGTGTAAAGTTTGTAATTCAAATTCAACTTGTAAAATGGGTTTTTTCCATAAACAAACTCATAAGGGGTAAATCCAGTGGTGGATTTACGAGTAATGTTATAAGCCCACAACTTCAAATAATTGATTGGACCAATATTTTCTATGTGAACCTACTATTTTTATCAGGATGTTCGATAATTCCCTTTTGGTAACCTCTACTTGGTTGTTGGCTTATGGGTGGTATGTTGAGGACTTTTTATGTTTTAGTTGGTAAAATTCCATGAATAAATGTATAATTTTGGATGTAAAATAGGGTTCCTAATCCAAAATAATCTCAAGAGGAGCATCAAAGCATTGGTTGATATGTTCTTATAGGAAATTAAATACTTTTTCTTCACAGGTGTATTGGAGAGTGACTAATTTAGCCAATTTAATCATGTAGCCTATACACACTAAGATGTGTTATTTTCCTTGAGATGGTGAATTAATAGGTCCTATTAAATCTATGCCCCATTCTCATGGTTCTAAAACTATCTAAGGTTGAATAGGCATCTCATTTTTTGTCGTAGGCTTTCCCATTCTTTGATATTTATCGTAATGGAAAATGTATTTCTTCACATTCTTGTGAAGTGAAGACCAGTAGTATCCTACTACAAGAGTATTTTGTATGGTTTGTTTTGTGGAGTAATTCCCTCTAAAATTTTCATCATGATATACCCAAAGGATATCATAAAACATTATTTCCCTTACACACCTTCGCAAAACATGATCAGGTCCACATTTAAACATTAGTTGTTTCATCCATTAAAAATATGAACTTTGTTAGACTAGATGCCATTTTCATTTAGATTTAGGTGGAAAGGAATATTCCTAGTTACCATATAGTTATCAATATTTATGAACCACATATAGGGTTCTAGTATCACAAAAAAATGTTCATCAGGGAAAGAATCATCCATTGGTTCTTTCTCTCTGGTAGTGTTTAAACTCAATAGGAAATTGGCAATTAATTTTTTTCTATAGGGTTATCTATAATAATGATATTGAATTTCTTAAATAACAACCATTTGACTACTTATCTACTCATCATTGGTTTATTCATCAAGTATTTGATTATGGAGAGGTCTATATGCACATATACAAGGTAACCTATAATATAGTAATGAAACTTATTAATGGAATAGACTACTACCAAAAATTCTCTTTTATTTGTAGTGTATTTCTTTTCAACACCTATCAATTTTTTTACTAATATAATAGATAGCATAATTTTTTCCATTTTTCTCATATTTTTGACCAAGAACTACATTGATTGTGGTACTAAAGGCATCAACATGTATATGAAATAGGAGCTTCCAATCATATCCTCTCAATGTAGTGGCTAACTTTTCCTTGATAACTTTGAATGCCACTTAACATTTTTTGGTTCATTTAAACTTAACATCTTTGGAAAGGAGAGTAAATAATGGAGTGATGAGTTTGCTAAAGTTTTTGATAAACCATCTGTAATAACCAACATGTCCCAAGAAGCTCCTAACATCTATTTGAGTCTTTGGTATGGGCAATTGGTTTATAATTTCTATTTTTTAGGATATGTTTTTATGCCCATTGTTGGGATATGGTTTAATGACCTAATTTCTAACCAACCTAAGAGAGAATGTTTTTCAAATTTTCACCAATAAGGTTTACACCAAAGATATCCCTACACTTTTTTGTTTGACCATATTTAAGCCTATGTTGCAGCCAATGACACCCAAGTGGATAGGATAGGCCAACATATTGTAGCTATATCTAGGGTTAACTTTTCTAAACCTTCATAGTTAGAAAATATGCCATTAGTGGTTCTCCACATTCCTTATACTCTCTGTGAGTAAAGGTAATTCAACCACAACATACGAATTATCCCTTTTAGTACATCAAAGGGGGACACCATTTTCCTTACCATACATAAGTCAGTCTATGTAGGTGATTGGCATAATGTATTAAACTCTAGTTATCTCATATCCATGATAAGATAACTAGTACTTTATGCTTGATGACTACACCTATGTGGTGGGCTCATTAAGGTTATTATCACTCCATGTGATAATACTCATAGCCACCTAATCCATCCCGATCAAGGCACCATCACTACCTAAGTTGCAAATGGTTTCCTATCCTCCACGAAAGGAAATGTGGTTCAAGCTCCACACTTAAGAACCATCCTCAAAAGCTCTATGCTTTTGGGAGTACATATGAGCTACACCACTCAAGATGTACTTATTGCAATTGATTTGATAGTTGCCTCCCTACAACTATCCAAATCTTGGAATCTATCTAAGCTAGGGTACTATTATGGTTACTTAAAAGCAACCCTCCCATAATACCCTTTATAACCCAAGGAAAAAGCATCTAAAAACCTTAAACTCTCTCTTCATAACAAAAAGCACAACATACCCACTTCACTTATTTAAGGAAAGACTAGATCACACCTAAATACATTTCAAAAGTATTAAACATCTCACTAGAATAACACTTATCTTGTAAGCATGAATACCATCTATATCCAGTTCTATTTGCCATTCATAGAAAAACATCCATTTTTCTATATTAAGAATAACTAAATCTTATACTTTCAAATGAATTGGAATACAATAATAGCATTACATTAAACACCAATAATAAAATCCTTTCATAATTAAGAGACATAATCAATAAAGCCTTCCTTAACATTATATTTCAATAATCATAACATCAATTTCAAGACATATCTTTCTTTGAGTTTTCTATTACAACATATTCACATCCAATATGAAACTTTGGGAAAAGCATAATAGAACTCTTTCTTTCTTTGTCTCCACTTTTGGTCCTCCTTGAGCTCCATCGAGAGGTGGTTGGAGTAAGGGATCAAGACAACTCTTAATATGATAATGCATTCCTAAATGCTTATTTCATATTCCATGCATCTAATGCAAACATAAAGAAAATAAACAAGCCATTTACTTTCTACATACTTAATCCATTACATCAAGTATTCATATAGAAATGATCCTTTACATTTCTATTTTATTTTAAAACAATCACATGAAGAAACCCCATAAATTTCTTCATCCAAGATGGACTCCATGTCCAACTTGTTTTTCCATGTTTTAAAATATATAAACTATATAATAAGAATCCTTTGTTTCTTCCCTATATATGGACTCCACGCCTATTTTAAGAGATTATGTAAAATACCGCATAATATATTTCACTAAAAATGGACTTCATGCCCAATGAATTAATATTTACTTCATAAGAAAAGTTTTAAAAACTAAAAATTATGGACTGAGCTGAATGGTAGAGACGTTTTTCATAGGACTGCCCAAACTACCAAACTCGTTTTGGCCATATCTCACTCATCCGAACTCGGATTGAGCTGAAATTTTGAGGGTAGATGCTTGAAAAACCCTAGAACGTCTCCACTAATTTTCATATTATTTGGAGCAACACAGATCCTAGCACATCCCTATGTGTGAATGATATATTTGGCAAGCGGTTATGCGAGGGTTTCATCTGGGTTGAGTGCAAGCAGCTTTAGAGGTTGGTTTTTAGGGCCTTTGGGCCCTAGCGACCAATATTTTTGTGGTTTATGCTCAATATTTTAGCAAGAAATGTTACAGGGGATATAAGATGGGTTAGAAATTTGTCTTTCAATAGATCATACTGTGAACTTGAGTGACAATGGCTTCCAATTTGCTGCACAAAAGAAAAGTGAAAACCATACCTTTCCACGACGTCTAGGGCAAGGATTAAAGAGACCACGAAATAAGTCTCAAGCAGTTGATCAAAAAATGGCTCATATCTCAAGTGAATCTGGTGCTAAGGTGCACCCACAAAATAATTCTACTGTGAAAACCCCTGTCAAGGTTAAGAATTTTGAAGACTCAGTCCCAAAAATGAATTTTAGGGATGCCCTTCGTGGTGGACAGCCTCAGCCCAATGCTAATATCAATATTAGGGCTTCTCATAAACCTCTAAGAATGCCTAAGATTGATCCCAGGAAAACGGAGTCAGGATGTCTTAAAGCAGCTGATGGAACTCCTATTGTTAAGCTTGATATGGGTAACATTCAGACTGGCATTGAATATTTGGAAAAAAGAGGACTAATTTGTCGGTTTGTGGGTTTTCATTCGAGTCTATCTGCTTTCAAAGTCTGGGCTGCAAAAGTCTGGAAAACTAAAGGTGAGTTACAAATCTCTATTTATCCAAATGGTTATTTTCTTGTTTTATTTGCTAATAATGAAGATAGAGAGAAAACTTTTCAAGGGGGTCCTTGGTTTTTTGGAAGGGCAGGGCTTTTCATGAAGCCCTGGCATACTAAATTTAAAGCCGAACAAGAGATGCCTTCTATAGCTCCCGTGTGGGTTAGACTCTTTGGCCTCCTTATTGAATTTTGGAATCCTACTATTTTTTCTTCAATTGGAAACTCTTTAGGAACTTTTATGATGATCGCTGATTGTACTCAAAATTTTGAACATATTATTTATGCTCGAATTTGTGTTTTAATGGATTTTGACAAAACCCTACCTAAAAAGATCACATTACAATTTGGGGAAGACACTTGGGAGCAAGTAGTGGACTATGAGAACATTCCTTTTCGTTGTAGAATTTGCCATGAATATGGTCATTTGGCCGATGCTTGCCCAAATAAAATTCCTGATCAAAAGAAAGAAGATATAAACTTAGCAGGTTTCCAAATACCTAAGAATAAGAACACTAAAAAAAAACCAGTAATGAAGGATCAATCAAAGTCATTTGCTAATATGTTTGAAATCCTTTCCACAAATGATGTCCCAAGTGAGGAAGAGGAAATAATGGAAACTGAAATCTTAGAAACACAATTTAAATAAGAAGGAAAGAACTCAGAGACAAACCAACAAATCAAAGGTTTTCAAAAAAAAAAAAAGGAGAAAATTTACACAAGAAAAACAATATTTCAAATGTCAAAACTTCAAATAATGCAGGTCCCAATATAGACTCCATTGAACCATCTAGTAAAATTTTGGTTGTGTATGAACATTCTTCAAGGTTAGAATCCATCTTAGATTCAATTGGAATAAGTCAAGAAACAGGGAAAAAAAATTGAAGATGGATTCTAATCAAAAAGTAGGTCGCAAGACCAATCAATATCATATGGTAAAAGAAGGTGAAAATCTTGTAGAGGAAGGAAATATTAATGCCCTTCCCAACATTTTTAGCCCTGGTATTAATGAAGATCATCACTTGGAATATTAGAGGACTCAAAGGGAATCTTTCAAAACAAAATGAAATTAGAAGAATGATTCAAATAAATCATCCACATCTTGTTTTCCTTCAAGAAACAAAGATGTCAATGGAGGATATGGACTTAATTGCCGATAAAATTTGGCCAACTGGAAAAGTGGTTTCCCTTAGTTCCCAAGGGACTTTGGGTGGCATTGCTTGTCTTTGGGACCCAAAAGAGGTAGTTATTCACCATATGGTTGGCAGTTGGGGTTTGTTGGCTATAGCTATTCAAAGTAGACATTCCAACCAAATTATGCTCTGCATTACTGTTTATGCCCCGACTTCTTTGGAGGAAAAAAGAAGATAGTGGAAGGATATTACTCATATTATCTCTCATTTTCCTAAATCTTGGATCTTGATCGAAGGAGATTTCAATACCATCCTCTCTCTGGATGAGAAAAGGGGGGGAAATAGAAATTTGGACAAAAGTACTGACCTCATGAGCGAATATATTGCAAACCTCCATCTTGTGGATATCCAACTAGATAATGGCCTTATGACTTGGTCTAATAGAAGGCAAGGCTTAGCTTGTATAATGGAGAGATTGGATAGGTTTTTGCTCTATGAAAATTTCTTAATCCATGGTCACATTCCTAAAGTGAAGACTCTTAATAATGCTGGTTTGGATCATTGGCCAGCCATGGTGGAAATGTGGAAAACCAATGTGAGTTTCTCTCCTTTTCGTTTTTAATTAATGTGGCTTAGAGACATTTCCTTTAGACCTCGTGTGCAACAATGGTGGAAGGAAGGTAAACCTAGGCATGGGACTAAGATGTTCTATTTTGCCAAAATACTGCAATACATTAAATCCAAAATCAAGACTTGGAACTGGAAAGAGTTTGGGGATGTTCATAAAAAAAAACATGAAGTTATTGCTCATATTGAAAATTTGAATAAGAAAATCCGTTTAGATGGCCTCATAGAGAAGAGAAGTGCAGATGAAATTAAACTCACAACTCAGTTTAGAGGAATGGGAAAAAAGAGAAGAAATCTTATGGAAGCAAAAATCTAGAATTCAATGGCTCAAAGAAGGAGATCGAAACACAAATTTCTTCCACAAATCTCTTCTAGCTCGAAGATCTCACAACTTTATTTCTTCCTTAAAATCAGATTCTAGAGATGTTGTTTATACTTGGGATGGCATGAACTCTATTGTTGTTGATTACTTTTCCAATCTTTTTGTTGCTACTCCTCTTGACTCAACTTCTCAACAAAATGTTCTTCAAGCAATCCCTTCTCTTATCACTTCTGAGGAGAACTCTATTTTGACTTGCTCCTATTACTATCAATGAGCTTCAACAAGTAGTTTTTAAAATGCAAAAAGGGAAAACCCTAGGTCCTGATGGTTTTCCTATTGAGTTCTACCAAGAGTTCTGGGATATCCTTCATGTTGATTTATTAGAGGTGGTGGAAGAAGCTAGGAAATCCAAAGAAATTTTGAAGGTTATCAATAAAACTTATATTACTCTTGTTCCAAAAGCTCAAGAGGTTGATCATATCTCAGCTTTTAGACCTATTGCTTTATGTAATGTTCTCAAAATTATTACTAAAATCATGGCAGAAAGGTTGAAGCCTCTTTTGCATAAGATTATTTCCCCAAAGTAAGGGGGATATGTGGAAGGACTTCAAATAGTAGATGAGATAGTTCTTGCTCAGGAAGCCATCCATTCCATGGATATGCAAAATTCTCCTTCTATGTTCATCCGGTTAGACTTATCCAAAGCTTATGACAGAGTGGATTGGCACTTCCTTATCAAAGTTTTGAGGCAATTTGGTTTCTCTAAGGATTGGATGGATTGGATTATGGGATGTATCTCTTCGGTTTCCTACTTAGTTCTTATCAATGGCAGGCCTTCTCAGTCTTTCCCAACTTCTAGAGGTATTAGGCAAGGTGACCCGCTATCCCCTTATTTATTCATCATTCTTGTTGAATGCTTGGGTAGGACTATAACCAAAAAGAGGGAAAACAAAACCCTTGAGGGAGTTACCATTGCTCATGGAGCTAGACCTATCTCTCATCTTCAATTTGTGGATGACTCTACCCTTTTAGGTAAAGCTACGATTAAGGAAGCTTCTAATATTAAGCAAACCATTAGCTATTTTTCTAAGGCTATCGGGCGCTTGATCAATGAAGACAAATCTAAAGTTATTTTCTTTCACTCGCTTCGCTAGACAGGAATCCATGGTCTTGGATAAATTAAGATATAAGAAGACCTCTCTTCCAATCACTTATTTAGGTATTCCCATAAATATTCAAAGGCAGAAAAATAAAGATTGGAATTGGTTGTTGGACAAAGTCAAGAAGAAAATTGGAAAGTGGACCAACAAGTGGCTTTCTTCTAGGGGTAGAATCACCTTGGTAAAATCAATCCTTCAAGCTATTCCTATTTATGTTTCTTCCGTTTTGAATATCCCAAAGGTTGTTCTTCGAGAATTGGATCAAATCAGTCATCGTTTCCTTTGGAGTGGTACTAAGGAGAAAATAAAATGGGCCTTGGTGAAATGGGATACTTTATGTCTTCCTAAGAGTGAAGGGGGGTTAGGATTCCGGTATTCAATTAATAACAACAAAGCTTTAGCTGCTAAATTATATTGGAGGATGTTGCATAACCCCAATGCTCTTTGGGCCAATAATCTCCGTGTTAAATATGCTGAGAACAAAAGTCCTGAAGACCTTGTTCGCTATCAACTTCCTACCAAAGGTTCTCCCATTTTAGCAGTTCTTAAGACTGGTGAGGATTTGATAAAGAAAAAATTATTTTGGATCATTCATAATGGTCAACATGCAAATTTTTGGACAGATTCTTGGGATGGTCACAATCCTTTGATAACTCAGTTTCCTGATTTGAGGCCTTGGATGGAGGAGCTTCACCGAGCTAATTGGATAAAGGTGGCTAATTATTGTCGGTACCATACTGGTAATTCAAAGGTTGGTAGATATTGGATCCCTATTGAGGACTGGCCTATTCAAATACCAGAAAGGCAAAGACAAGATATCCAAGGCATCCTTCCTATGAGATCCCTCTCTTGGTCCCATGAAAAAGATTGTTTTGGATGGAACAACACTACTAAGGGTGAGTATTCAGTTGCTCAAGGTTATTTGACCTTATGCCATAATAATCCCAACCATTCTTTTGACATATTTTCTCAATTGTGGGCTCAAAAGCTCTGGCCTAAGGTGAGGTTCTTTAATTGGCTTTTATTGCATCGTAGGGTGCTTACTGGTGAGCAACTTATGAAGTGTGGTTTTCATGGCCCTTTTAGATGTGAAATGTGTGAAGAGAATGTAGAAAATATCAACCATATTTTTATTGAGTGTACTTTAGCCTCTAAGCTATGGAGGAGAATGGCAACTTTACTTGGCTTACAGTGGTCCAATTTTTTCACTTTTGAACAACTTTGGAGGGATTGGCCTAATCAAGAGGGTGTTGATCATTTTATTAGGCAGTTAGTTTGGATGGGTTCTACCATTCTTCTTTGGAATATTTGGAATGAAAGGAACAACCAAATTTTTAATCAAGATAGGAAGGATATTCACTATATTTGGAAAAAGACCATAGCCAACTTAGTTGAATCAGTCCATCATCTCCTTAATCACCCCCAAAAATCCCACCAAATATGGGATCAAGTGATGCAAATATTGAAGATTAAACCTTCTAAGGGCAACCAACTTAAAGGGAATGCGAGTATTAGTAAGATGGATAGGACTAGAAATTGGCAACCTCCTCCTAAGGATTTTGGAAAAGTCAATATTGATGGAGCCTCTAGAGGGAACCCCGGAAAAGCCAGTGTGGGAGGAATTGGTAGACTTTCAGATGGCTCCCTGGTTTTTACTTTTGCTGAGAATTTGGGTATTCTTTCCAATAACCTTGCTGAGGGGTATGGTATCCTTAGAGGCCTTTAGGAGGCTACTAAGGTTGGATGGGAAAAGGTGTTAGTTGAGTCTGACTCTCAACTCATGATTAATCTCTTGAAGACTCCTAAGAATCATAAGGTGGATTGGAGAATAAAAAGAATTATTGAGAAGATTCAGTTAATCTAGATGGGATTTTTGAAAGTTGATTACAATCATGTGGTCAAAGATCAAAACAAGAGTGCTGATGCTTTAGCTAATTGGTCTTTGGACAAAGGTGATCTTACTTGTTATGGCCACCCTCCTATATGGTGGGCTTCTCAAATTAGGGAAGCTCTTCTTTCTATCATTTCTTTGGATGGCTCCAGTTTTGAAGGTACCTAGTTTCTTCTTGTTTTTTTTTTGGTTCTCTTTGGTTCATTCAGTTTTTTTTAGTTCCCTAGCTCATTCTATTCTTTATTTTGTTTCCTCTGTTGATTCTTGCATTAATAGTCTTCTGGTCTAGATAGGTCATTGTTTTGTTCATTTTTTTTTTCTTTTGTCTTCTTTGTTTTTTTGTTTAGTTTTTTAAGGTGGGTGGGTTCTTTTGTTTTGTTTTGTTTTGTGTTTTTTGTTTTTTTTTTTTTATGTTTTTTGTTATTGTTCTTGTGTTTTTTTCGTTCTTGTTCTTGGGTTTCTCTTTGTTTGTGTTATTTCATTTTTTTTTGTGTGAGTGTTTTCTATGTTTTTTGTTTTTGTTTATTGTCTGTTGTTGGTTGTTTTTATTTTTTATTTTATTTTTTAGGTTTTGGTTGTGTTTATTTTTTATGTTTTTTTGGGTTATGTCTTTGTAGTGTTCTGTTGTTTTTGTCTTGTTTGTGTTTTGTTATGTGGTTCTTGTGTTTTTCTATGTGGTTTGTGTTGTGGTTTCTTTTATCTTATTGTGCGTGTTTGGTTGTGCTTTTGGTTTTGACACACTCGAGGAGTTTGTTTTTTATTTTATTTTATCATTTTTGTTGTTATTTACTTTTTTTAATTTGGTTTTGTGTGTTTGTTTGCTCCTTGAGTATGTCAAAGGTGGTAGGCCAGGTCCGAGTCCTGGGCATTTTTGGTGGAATGGATACCCCTGCCTCCTTGGGTCTTACCCGAAAGTGGCATCCCTTTTGGGATATTTTCCACAAAAAAAAAAAATATTTACTTAATAAATAAATAAGGAAGTTCTTAAAATTTTCTCATTGGACTCCACATCCAATTTAAACATTTTATATTCCCTTATCCTAACCAGCTTTGAGCATCAATGTGTGTTATCATATTAACTTTCAAATATTTAAAACAATAATATTAGCATTCATATTATTATATCCAAAAATGAAATATCCCATACAAAACAAACGATATATTTCCACAATATAAATTCACAAACTAGCAATATATTTCTATAATACATTTCCACAATATATCTTCACAAGGCAAGCAATATATTTCCACAATATATCTTCACAAGAAAACAATATATCTCCACAACATATTTTCACAAGAAAACAATGTATAATATATTTCCACAAAACAAGCAATATATGTCTGTAACATATTTTCACTAAACCAAACAATATATTTTCACAAAACAGGCAATATATTTTCACTAAATCAAACAATATATTTCCACAAAATGGAGAAATATTTCTGCAATATCTTTTCACAAAACAAACAATATATAATATATTTTCACTAAGCCAACAATATATTTCCGCAATTTATTTCCACAATATATTTTCACAAAACAAGAAATATATTTCTGCAATATATTCACTAAATCAAACAATATATCTCCACAATATATTTTCACAAAACAAGCAATATATTTCTACAATATATTTTCACAAAACAAGCAATATATTTCCACAATATATTTTCACAAACAAGCAATATATTTCCACAATATATTTTCACTAAACCAAACAATATATTTCCACAATATATTTTCACAAAACAAGCAATATATTTATGCAATACATTTTCACTAAACCAATAATATATTTTCACAAACAAGCATTATATTTCCACAAAATATTTTCACCAAACCAAACAATATATTTTCACAAAACAAGCAATATATTTTTACTAAACTAAACAATATATTTTCACAAAAAAAACAATATAATTCCACAATACATTTTCACTAAACCAACAATATATTTTCACAATATATCTTTACAAAGCAAGTAATATATTTCCACAATATATTCCACAAACAAGCAATATATCCAAACATAGAGAAGCCCATACTTCTCTTTATATAACAAACTCCTTTATCTACATAGATCTCAAGAATTCCTTATAAGTTTCCAACTTATTCCAAAACAAACATACAATAATCAAATCCAATACCATAAAGGATTTTTTTCTTTATCCTCAAAAAGCATAAAGATAATAAACCAAATCCATATTATAAAAGGATCTATCTTTATTTATCAACAATGCTTAAACATTTCTAAAACATAAAGATAATAAACTGGATCCAATAATTTAAAAGGATCTATCTTTATCTATCAACAATGTTTAAACATTTCTAAAATATAAAGAAGATAAACCAGATTCAATAATAAAAAATGATTTATCCTTATTTATCAACAATGTTTAAAAAATGATCTTTCTTTATAAATAATGCTTAAACATTTCTAAAATATAAAGAAGATAAATCGGATCGAATAAAATAAAAGGATCTATATTTCTTTATCAACAATGCTTAAACATTTCTAAAATATAAAGAAGATAAACTGGATTCATTTAAAATAAAAGGATCTATCTTTATTTATCAACAATGCTTAAACATTTCTAAAATATAAAGAAGATAAATCAGATCCAATAAAATAAAAGGATCTATCTTTCTTTATCAACAATGCTTAAACATTTCTAAAATATAAAGATAATAAACTAGATCCAATAATTTAAAAAGATCTATCTTTCTTTATCAACAATACTTAAACATTTCTAAAATATAAAGAAGATAAACCGAATCCAATAAAATAAGGATCTATCTTTCTTTCCATATAATGTATATTTTACCCGAAATGAAAGCATCATTTAGACCCCTACAATAAGCTTTGTTTTTCCAAATGAAAAACATAAAACCCAACGCCCACTCTCTACAGGTGAAAACGTTTTCAGCAATCGAGAAGAAACCAAACTAAAACAAATAATTCAACAAAATTCAATATTATTCTGAGTTTAAAACATCAAAACCAAGCCAATGTTTCCAATGAGCTTTCAAAGGTGAAAATTTGAGTTTTAAACATAAAAAACCAAGCCAACTTTTTCAACAATCTTTCCAAAGTGAAAATCTATGTTTTTAATCATCACTAAGCAAGCAAACATTTTCAACACAAATTCAATAATATTAAATTAAATCTACAACCAAGGACCAACCTGCAATTAGTGCCCCCTACCTCGTTGTTTCCCTATCCATGCCCTCACTAGCTTCTCCCTTTCGCACCTCTTTCACCAAGCTGAAAACTTCCCCTCGTTTCTTGTGCCTTTCACCTCCTTTTACAAGCTAAGGATTCCCATCCATTCATAACTCCCCAAAAATTACAAAAGGGATCTTGGGAAGGGGGAAAGAAAAGGTGGCCATAACGTCTAGCCATTGATTGCCCATGAAGAAGGAAAAAATAGGTTTACTTAAAACACAATGAAATCTTTTTAAAGAGGAGGTTGCTTGATATTTAATTTTTCCTTCCTTACTTTTTTTAATTGGTAAAGTGTTTTGAAACCCCAAAAATTTTAAAAATGGAAAAGGGAGAGGATCTCGCAAGGAGATGGTATCCACACAGAACAAGAGATAATAATAGTAGGACAATCTCAAAACCAAACCAAGTAAGAAAACCCAGCTTGAGGAAGCCCGAGATAAGACACAAAAATATAAACCCATTCAACAAAAGAATGGAAGAAAGGATACGAACAAAAAATTTAAAATTATAAAATCCTACCCAAGATGGCCCAAGAAAGGAAGTCCAACTAGCAAATTTAAAATTGGGTATCCCACCCACAATGAAGATTTGTTTCCTGTAAACTAGAACTAGGAAATGAAACCAGAGCCTAGAATACTTCCTGGGAATAATCGAAAACTACAAAAAGTAAAAAACCCATCTAAAAGGTTCCTAGGAAGTGCAGCTAAAGATAAAAAATAATTTTCAAGAAAATCCATGATCCTAGCTACAACAGATGAAAAATCCCATCTAGGAGGGCCCAGGAAACCCACACACTGCCCTAGCAGAGAGAATCTTGTCCAGGAAGGCACAAGAAATTCACGAGCAAGCCCAACAGAGAGAAACTAGTCCAATAAAGAGAATCTTATCCCAGAAGGCACGTGATTACCTTGGGCTAGAACCATAAGGAGAAACACAGCCTTAAAATAGACCAGTAGAAAATAGAGATCTCTATAGGCCACGAAATATCCCTGCAAAGGGGATAGGTCACAGATGAAAGCAAAAAAATCCCAAAAAGTTAAACCACCATGGCACTCCATGATTGGAAGGGATTATCACATTGAGGACTATCAACAAGAGATCAACTTCAACAACGTTGATTAAAACAAGGAGTAATGTTGATTCCCTTCCTTACTTTTATTACAAGGAGCAACGTTGATTAAAAAATCCATTCGTTTAATCAACCCAAAATAGATTTATTAATAATCACAAGATTATATTATTTTAAACAAACATAGATTATAAGATAATCTAAGAATTATTTTATTTAAATCCAACATAGATTACAACATAATCTAAATATTAATTCATTTTAATCTAACATAGATTATAACATAATCTAAATATTAATTCATTTTAATCTAAAATAATCTAAGGATTAATTTATTTTAATCCAACGTAGTTTATAATATTGAAGAACATACCCAAGTGTTGTAGGTGAGTTGGAGAGGAGAGGGCAATCCTCCAAGGGAGGTCCTAGGTTCAAATCTCCACCCTACCAAAAAGCTGAATTGGGTATCCAAAATCCAATTGATAATGTTGGTGCGGGCAGGGTCGGGTGTGACTCTCGGATGACTTTGATGGTGTAGAACCCCCTGTTCGTGGTCTCTCAGACCAAGGCGGCCCCGTAAGGGGTTTTTTGCTTTAAAAAAAAATAAATATTGAATAACACAAGCTTATACTTGTAGCGACCTCGGGAACGCACACATCGGTCCCTTTTCTAAAACCCTACTTGCAATTCTATTTAAAATACCCAAGATGAAATGGAAAGACAAAAGGAAAAATCATATAACACGAAATAACAAAAGACAAATCTCTTTATTGATACTGAAGCTCGGTTACATGTCGGGTTACATGTCGGTCCCTCTTAGGGATACCCATTTTGATACTATAAATTACAAATAAGCAAGGAGTGCCCCTTTCGCGAAGAGGTGTTGTGCTTATCAAATCTTCCTGGTTTCACACATGGAAATGTATGAGGGCTTACATATGCCTCCTTCTCCAGGTCTGTTTCCTAGAGGGATCCCTTTTGATCTCGTATGTTGTAATCTTCGTCTAATTTACCTATGGCCCTGCAAGCAATAAAACAACAATGCACATTTAGGTGTCCGAGATTGCCTCCCCGAATGAGGTTGTTAGTAATCAAAGAATGTAACAGAAATATGATAAAACTATGCCATGAAATCATGTAAATCTATGCTAATGATATAAGAACATAAAGAAACAGAATAAAACATGCTATGTCTATCTAAGCTAAGTCTACGGGCCATTGTCCAAGACAACGGTTGCTAAAGTAAACCTTACCCTCTTTGCCCCAAAGCTATGGGTCAAAGAATTTAATCTGATGTTGAAATAGAAGGTGTTATGCTCTTCGATTTGTCGAAGCTTCGTCGTACATGTGATCTCAAAGAGAACTCTCCAAGTCTCAAAAGCTCTTCAAAAATATGTCTCTCTCTGATATGATCTCTTGTATGTCCCGTTGGGTGCTCTTAGGCTTGCACCTTTTATAGTGTGAAACCCTAGGTCTATGTACAAGCCCTAGAAATGAATTTCTCATGCCTAGTGCAAGTTAGCTTGGGAATATTTTGTCCATTGTCTATATTTGAAGGCCAGTTAACTGAAATCTAACTGCCCACTTGAGTCTTCTATGCGAACTCGTCATTAGCATGAGAAGTTTTTATCCTTTGTTTATGCTTGGAGGTTAGTTAACTTAAGTCTAAATGCAAAATCAAACCTCCCATGTGAACTGGTTGTGAAAAGGAATGCAAAGTCACTCCTGCTCACCTTTATTGCATGTAGATTGCCACTTTCGCTCGAGATTGGGCCTATTTATTAGTAAACTGCTTCTTATGGCTTAGCCGCTATCATTTGTAGTGGCTAAGATTTGGCCACTATTATCTATAGCGGCTAAGGTCTGTCCGCTCTAAGCTTGAGTGTCTAGGATCCTGTCGCTCTTGGCTTGAGCGGCCAAGATTGAATGGCTCAAAAAGGCCCCAAATGAGTGGTGAGAACCACTGTTGATGGTTGGAAAGTCCAAGATTATGTCTTATGATATTATGAGTGTGACTATGTAAGTAGATCCCCTAATCATGTCACGATTTAGGTGTCTATAGATGCCCCTTTTTGCAACGTGCTATGTGGAAAACACAATGCTGAGCAAAAATGTAGACTGATCTGTTTGTAGGGTGTATGGTGATCAATGGTCTGATCAATGTCGGATGGCCCAATCATGAAAGATGGCATGCATCCCTTGAATCATTGCCTTAATGTTCGAAGGACTTAGCTCAGTGGATTTTGCATGTTAAATTGTACTCATTCCTCAAACTCAATGGGGTAGCTTTAGCTGCTACAACAATTTCGATCGGTAGGAGAGCTACAATTAAAGATGTCATGTCTGCTTACGTTCCTAGCAAACAAGGGAAATTTTTTATTATTGAATGCAATGATTCATAGGACAAACACGATTTTGTTATGATTGAGTGATATTTTGTTGATTTTTATTATGATGATGTTGAAGTTTTGAACTACCTCTTCACACAATGAGTTGGTGCAAAATGACAATGAATGAAGTGACAAGGCACTTGACCAATATGACTAATCTAGTTTCTTTCTAGCATTTGCTACTTTTAATGGGCAATCCCACATCCAAGTGTGATTCCAATTGATTATGATAATCATCCATCCCTATCCCGAGGAGCAGTTCGGCTATCAATAGCCTTCTTAGGGAGTTAGGATGAGTGATTCTATTTATGCCTAGATTGTATCACTTTGACTTAATGTTTTTGATGTCATAGGGGAATTAGAATGACCCATTCGCACCCGTGGAGCAGTCCGACCATCTTGATCTTCTTCGAGTTTGAAGGGTGACATATCGTAATTCCAAAATGAGTTGTTTTTGCCCCAAGTGGCCTTATGGTTATCTACTCATCTCATCGAAATACATGGAGTGCAAATCGTTGCAATCGTCGAGTGGGTAGAGTAGGTAACTAGATACGAGGCTTGCTTGAGATTGTGATTTTATGTAGTTTTTTTGTTGTTTTGAACATTCTGATGATCTAAAACCACCAAAGTGTGTTTATTTATTGTTTTTATGGGATCCCTCAAGGAGAAAATCCCTTATTCTAACTTATGGATCTGGCTGCTATCAAGTCCAACGGCTTCTGAGTTCCTGCCTGTGGTTGCTATTGCCTTGAGCAACCAAGAATTTTAGGCCACTGACATCAACAACGGCCAAGGTGTAATTAAGGAAATATAAAAATTTGTTTTTCTAGGGTTTGACCTATCATTTTCATTGTTGAAGATTTGTTTTTAGAGCTCTAGTGCAGCGGTGATGGTTGTGACTTCAAAACTTGCTAGTGTTGAAGACATGGCTACGTGGGGTGAGACATCAACTGCTGGAGGAGTTGGAGCTTCTTGGGTATTTCTCTCTCCAAAACCCTAGCTCTCTTTTATTTGTCTAAGTAAAACTGAACCTTACTAAGTAATGAGAAAAACGAACCTCACTAAACCTGCTGGCAATGAACAAACTCTGCAATTAGGCTTAGGTTCTCTTTTGCTACAATGGGTTAGTCCCTAATTTTGCTTTCTGTCATTGTCTTCAGCCTAGGATTTTTTGAATTTTTTTAATTATTCACCTGTTGCCGCCATTTGGGCGCTCTCGAACTTAGCTTAGTTTTTATGCTTGGGTAGGAAATTTGCTTTACATTTTGTTTGCTTTCCCTCCCTATGTTGTTTTTTTGAAATTATTTTGTTAATTTTGTAATTTTTTTGATTTTTTGGCCAATGTTTCATGGGTTTGCTGTGTCGCTGTCACTCAGAGTGGCCAACTTTGAGCTACTGTCACTCAGAGCGGCCAAGCTTGAATCCCAACGATCAAAAATTTGACTATTGGGTCTTGGTCATTGTCGCCTACATCGACCGATCAGAGCGGCCGACTTTGAGCTACTGTCACTCAGAGCAGCCAAGCTTGAATCCCAATGGTAAAAAATTTGACTATTGGGTCTTGGTCGCTGTTGTCTCCAGTGGCCAGGTTTCAGCCGCTGTAGGTGACAACGACTAAATCTTAAGCCTTGTTTTTGCATTTTGTGTATTGATTTTTATGATTTTTTTTTACTGTTGAATTTTTGCTTTGCCTAATTAGGTGTAATTTATTCTTCCTTTGCTTAGATTTAGAGCAACTCATTCACTTTTGCACCATTTTCATGTTTATTGTGAATTATGCCTTAGATGAGTTATAGTTATATTTTCTCTTTCTTCTACTTTGCTTAGATCCTCACTGCTCAAGCTCGGTACCCGAAGCTCCTGCTTGACTTGCTTCCTAGATTTTATGACACTGACTGGGAGTGGTTTAAGGCTCATGGGCTATAGTACATCATTAGGTTACCCCATATTATGGTCGACCAGGCTTATCGTACGACCTTAGCCCACCGTTGGGACCCATGGACCAACACCTTCCACCTGGCAAGATGACTATCACATCGAAGGACGTTTATAGGATCTTTCGGATCCCATTCGATGGGGTGCCTATTGTTTTTTTGACCACTAATGATCAGGTGGTCATCTATGCTCGAGTGTTTGGAGCACGCTCTACGCAGGCCCTCCAAGAGACTGGGTCCGGGGGAGTATCTATCAAGGCTTGGTATGATGCTTATGTTTTCAAAACGAGGCATGCTGTGTTGCTGATGGTGATCAACAACGTTCTTATCCTAGACTTCTCAGGTTTGAGGTTCCCTTGGAACCTCCTAGTGATGGTACAAGAACTACTAGATAGTGAGGAGCCTATCATTTATGCATGGGGTAGATCGCTACTGGCTCGATACTACGATGAGTTGTACCACATCCATCGATGGGGACGTGTTAGCATTTCTTGCAACTTGCTCCTATAGTTTTGGGTATGGGAGCATATTAAGTTAGATAACCATAAGGGGTTCTATATTGATATTACAGCTATTGAGTCTCGGACACAGTGCTATACTACCAGATGGGCTTGGGAGCATGAGGAGCGTAAGAGCTGCACTTTTGCAAGGGAGTTGTCCCACTATACTAATGCTTTCATCAAAATGTTGGCCAAAGATGTTGTGTGGCAACCTTACTATGAGTGTCCTGCTTGGGATGATTCAACTAGTTTTACTGCCAGGACACGATGTGAGCAATGGCTCGTTGGCCGTAATATTGCCATCTAGGAGTATTTCTTCTACTCTCGGGTTCTTCATCGATACAGATTGTAGCAGGATGTGCCCTTGATACCATTTATATATAGGTGCCTCACAACAGAGAAGGACCTACCTCCTTGATAGATCACAAAGATTTCATATGAGGAGGACGCCCCAGTCGTAGACCCTACAGTGGCTGGGAGAGTTACAAATGCCTACTCTTAGTGGTGGGGTGATAGGATGTAGCATGGCATAGGCAACCTAGTGCGCGAGGATGATGGTGAGGGTGATGGTGCAGATCTGGTAGGACGTAGAGTTTGAGCTAGGATTAAGGTATGGGGCCAGCCAGAAGAGCAGGTGGTAGCAAAGGATCCTAACATTCTTGAGAAGGAGAAGGAATTAGAGCTCGAGGAGAGAGACTCTCCTTTGAGAGCACAGTTGCATGAGGTCGAGGCTAAACTTAAGGCCACTAAGATCTAGGTATAGTGGTGAGATGCTATGATGAAGCAGATCAGAACACAAATACAGGCTCTGCAGGCTACTATTGGGGGTGGTGATGTAAGGATGTAGTTTGTTGTTCCTCTGTCTACACCACAAGAGGCTCCAATGGCAGGTTCAGGGATAGATGTGGGACGACTTAAATATTTGTTGGATGAGCATGAGGAGTGGATCTGAGGACTTACAGATCATGTCACCATCCTTCAGATGTAGCTCAAGAGGCACAAGATTTTCCCTAAGGATCCAATAGGTGTAGGTGGTTCGCAGGCCAATGGGCACTCTACCTCGGGGTAATCTTCCACCCGTCCTAGCCAGAGGACTCAAAATCGGGTAGACAGACCTACAAGCTCACATCACTCGACTTGCAACACCACCATAGGGGGAGGTGGCACTGGAGGAGGTGATGCAAGGGGCTCAGGCCTGACATTTGATTGATGCTTTACTTGGTCCTTGATCCATTTTTGAGGTCGATTGACCTACATGACACACATACTTTTATGATAGTGTAGCACCCTAAAATTGGCACGGTTAAAACCTTAGTAAAAGATAAAAGATAAAAATTTAAATTTTAACCCCAAAACCGCCCCAAAACCGCTTGTTACCCGCTTTCCCTATTTTTTGCACCATTTTTAGGATTTGTTTTGACCGTTGGACGATATCATCGCAGATCAGACGAAATCATCCCCGATCTGACGAATTCGTCTGGAACAGAACGTCCAGACGATTTCGTCCCAAAACCAAATTTTCATAATTAGTTTCTGTTTCAACAGCCTCTCCAACTTGGGCAGAAGCGCGTCTGCGTAGTTGGAGATTTCCCTGTTGGAGATCTCCCAGATTGGGATGATCCCCAACCTCCTAGCCTCCCCCTAATCCTATATAAACTAGGATTTTTCTAGTTTATCCCCCCTGACTCCCCTGAACCCCTTAGCTGATGGATTTCCCTACAGATTTAGTTCCTTATTCACTAGAGCATCCTCGCACTACTATCTGCATTCTGTATTTTGCATTTTCTTGCAGGAACTCTACTATTTTTCAGTCGAAGCTAGCTCGGATCGTCGCAAGCGATCCCAGACGATTTCGAACGATCTTGTCGAGGAGCGCAGATGATCTCGTACGATTGGAGGTGATCCCGACTGTAGTCCAGATTGGGGGCAATCAGAGTCTAGAGTTTGCATTTCCTTAGCTTTTCTGCATTTTCCTATTGTATTTCTGCACTGTCTTAAATTATTATGTTTATGCATCTTGGAGTTCACCTCATCTAATATAAATGCATGATAAAATCAAAATAAATTGTGAAGTTGATGCTTTTCCTCTTTAATTACTATTTGGATCTATCATTTAGACAAATTTACAGTTATTTCTGTCATTTCCCTTCGCTTCTGTAGTTGCATCTTGGGTATTTTGTATCTATTTGTGTGATTGCAGGTTTCTGACGAATTCGTCTAACGAATTCATCAGATTTTAGATGATTATGTCTGATCTCAGATGATCGACTGTGATTTGAGATGATTCGATGTAATTTCAGATGATTACGTATGAGTCGAGATGATCTGAACTGCTACAAGACTCAGAATCTTCATCAAACATCCGAAATCAGGTATGTTATGATCTAACTAGCATATTTTCTATGTTTAGCATTCATTCCTGTTCTCTGTATTCATTTAAATCAGCATTGGCATATAGAATAGTTTAGATTCATCTTGGCCAAACCTAGGAGTTGAATGATCGAGTATAAAAATGAACACATCAAACCCACTATCAACCTAGGCATGGAAACTGCCACTCAAAAGTTTCCTGGTGAACCCACCATCCATCAAAAATTCACCCTTATACCCCTCCCCCAAGAGGCGGGACCTTCAAAGGGCCTCTCAGTCCGAGGTATTGTCCCATCCTTCTCGCATCCTCCTTCCGGGCACGGATCCTATAGCCTGAGGGTAAGGATGCAAAAAATTTGGAGCGATACATTTTGGTGAACCCGACGTGAATAACATAGGCATATTTCTGATTCAAAAATATAAAAAATATAAATATATATATATATGTATACAAGAAAAAAAAAAAACAAAATCATCATTTCAAGTTTGTATGTTTTAGATTCAATTCTAAATAGTAGATACTAAATATTACTTTTAGAAGTACTAAAGAAACCATGAGTTTTTACTCAAATCAATATGAGCCCATCAGTAATGTTGGAAGAATTCAGCCAAATACATTTGTTGATTATGACCAACCTCATCCCTATTCAACATCACCTCCATCACGCTTTTCTCATTTTTCATCCATAACCCAACAGGACAATCCCTTTTCCAATCCTCTCCATAACGATATTATCTATTCTCCCATATATCCATATTATGTCTATCAATCCACATATAATCCTCCTCCATCCTTTCAATATTCTTCTTTCAATACAACACATCCATTTCAACAAGAAAATACTTATTCTTCCAATCCTACCATGCACTCACATCATACTTCACAATCTTCCTATCATCATTCTACCCATAATAAAGAAAAGAGAGGTAAAAAACCATTAGGTCCTTTTATGACTAAACTCCTAAGGCACTTATCAAAAACCTCTCGAAAACCTTCATCACGTACATTTACAAAGCTCAATCAACCAATGGATATAATTCTCAAGCATTTACTTGATACAAATAAGATTGAACTCCCTTCCATAAGACAACTTGATACCACAGCAGATTGGTTTAAACCTGAGCTACATTGTGAATATCATAGAGTAGATGGACATATGACACAAAATTGTAAAGATTTAAGATGTGCAATTCAAGATTTGATTGATGAGGGTCTTTTTAATATAAAGGAATTACAATCTACAACTGATTATAAATCTCCAGTAAACTATCAAACTCCTACACAACAAATACCAATAATCAATCAAGACATGGGGATCTCCCAAGAACCCCTACTCAATTATCAACAATAGGAAACCAATCAAATATTGCATGTTAATGTGTCCCATCATGATGATATTACTAATATTGTAACAAAAACTACAAATGAGCAACCTCAAGTTCAATCAACTCAATCTGATATTCAAGATATGGATTCCTCATTTGACCAACCTTCAAAACTATCTTTGGCTCTAGAGAATGATCCAAAATGGAATGTAAGCATAGAAAGCTCATCTTTAGAATCAAAATCTCAATCTGAAATCCACTTTGATAGCCAACAACAAGTGATTAATCCTCAAGCAAAGATATCCCTTTTAGAAGTATTACAAAGTTCTCATAAGGAAACTTTGTTCAAGATACCTAGCCAACAATTTGTTCCTCATGATATTTTCCCTAAGAACATAATTAATGGTGTAAGCCCTCTTGAGGTTAACCATATTTCATTCTATGATGAGGAGATTCCTTCCTCTACTCCACAAGAAGACTCCTATCTTTACATTACAGGATCTAGTAAAGAAACACCTGTTAAAACTATCATGGTAGATAATGGCTCCTCTCTTAATTTATGCACTTATCAATTATTCCAAAAACTCAAATTAAAGGAAGAAGATCTTAATGAATCAAATGTTATTATAAAATATTTTAACAATGAAATTCAAGAAGCTCAAGGTACTATAATTCTTCCCCTTAATATTGGATCCAAGATCCTGGATACTTTGTTTTATGTAGCATATTGCCCTTCACCTTACAACCTACTTCTCCAGAGTCCTTGGATTCATACGATGAGGGTTGTCCCTTCCACTCTTCACCAATGTTTAAAGTTTGAACTTGCAAGTAAAATTGTTACCATACATAATGACCCAACACCATTTGAAGAATATTTAACGGTTGAAACATCAAGTTCTATACATTCTCCATTGTCACAATTATCTTCTATCCATCACTTTTCTTCATCCATATATGATCATCCTTGTTTACCAAATAACACCCATGCATATCTTTCACATATGCTCCCTCCATATTATCAAGACTTGGAAGATAGTGATAAGAATGAAGAACCTTCTTATCCTTCTGACATTTTATTTTGTAACATGATCAATTTTACACATATAAAAGTAAAATATTTTGCTACATTATTCTACATTATAACAAAGCTTTTGTTATCACTACCTCTTATTCATCACCTTTTGTTCTTACCTTCACCACAACCGAATTATCCTTCAAAACCTCCTTTGATTTTGAAGCAACCTTAGACATGCTATACTCAAATAACCTTGTATAGTGTATATAGATCATCTTGTATATACCACCAATTCCATCATGAATCAAAATCAAAATATAAAAACATCAAAATATTCAAAAACATTTTTTATTTTTGCACCCGTCAATTCTTGAAGTATTGCAGTTATATTTTCAATTATTTTGGATAAATTAGCATTTATTTGGAATCCCGCACTTTCACACTCACATGAATAAATATCTTGATTTTATTTTGTATGATTATTAATCTCTCTTATATCAAAGTCCACATTTGAATTAAATAAAGTTTTGAGCATAGAGAATTGATCTTGTTATTTACTTAAACCAAGTACATCTCTTCACATTAAAATGATTTCATTGCAAATTCGATATGATGCTACATAGTAGAAATGGTTTCCTGAGCGAAAAGTTTCCCCTGCTATCCTATCATGCACATGGTCTAGAATCTTTGAGAATTGACAAAAGGACAAGCTCACCCCTACCCGAATAAAAATCCCTTGCTCTACAGCCAATCCGAGCAAGTATCCCTAGCATAGGAAGAAAAAGAAAAGTCAAAGAAAATGAGAAAAAAGAAAAATATTATTTTGTACCATCGCAACAATATTTCAGCATTATCTCAATTCCAAGCAAAAATACAAAAAAAAAAAAAAAAAAAAGAGAAAGAAAAAAACAAAAGTGAAAAGCAAAAGCAAAATGCAATAAAATCCCTTTCCCTACCCCTTGAAAAGAAAAGAAGGGTGAATGAGCTTGAATCCTTGGAATTTTCAATTATTCGAAAACTGTGAGGTAAGCCCCATAACAGGTGGTTTGTGCCCAACCCGCTTGGCCTTGGGTAATTCCTAGCGTGGTGATATGTCTGTCACATTAGCGACCTTCTTTTGTACAGACCTATGTCAGCTTATGGATTAGCTAGCTCTTGATAACCCGACTTACATAGTAGTCTGGTACGGTTACATGCATATAAATCATGGTCAACGAACACTCATTTGGTTAAGGCAAATTACTTGTATCAAATTATCTTGCTCAAAATTGGTGAATGAACAATACAATCGCACACACATTTGTATTTGAGAGATTTTGTATCATTATGATAAATCAAGATCGGTAATGAACTCACATTTGCACATGAGGATCCCTTAATAAATCTACATTTGTCTTTGCGATAATTTAAACTATTTCTGTAATTCTTTTCGGAATAGTTTTATCCGCTTATTTCAGAATTTTTGTTTTGTTTTCAAGCAATTATATACTTTGTTTCACAAAATCACAAAATGATTTCAAACAACATGTTCATATTATTATTTTTCTGTTTATCAACAGTCAAAAATTAATCTTGCAATAAAACTAAAATATCCATTTTCTTCTTTGGATTTCACGATGATGGTATAAGTCTATACCTATAAATTCTATGCCTAGCGCAAACCATTGTTCTAATTTTATTTTCCATTTATTTTAAAAACAAATTCATAAAAACATATGACTTGCATCATTATGTTACACAATTATGCTTTAAAACGAACAAACACTTATTCTATTTCATTTCATTATGTCAACATTCAATTTTGCAAACCATGGTATAATTTCTAAGGAATTGTTCAAAATTTTATCACACTTAGGAATTTATGCCTAGCAAAATCATATTTCTTTTAGTATCTCATGCATACTATTTTTATGAAAATCTGAAAACAAATCATCACCATCATCATTTCCATCATCACAACACAAAGTCTTAAGACAGTCTCTTAAGCACTCTTTTACTTTTTAACAATATTTCTATACTGGGATTAGCTTGACGACCGAGCGAGCGATGACTCCATGAAATGGTCTATAACAACGACAATGTCCTTTGAAATTATTGTTAGAAGTCTCTTTTATTTTTTATCAAATCACACCAAAACAACCAATTGTTTACATCGGATTATTTCATTTAAATTTTACAGCATGACATCAAATTATAATAT
Source organism: Wollemia nobilis (assembly GCA_028583015.1). Lineage (NCBI taxonomy): Eukaryota > Viridiplantae > Streptophyta > Pinopsida > Araucariales > Araucariaceae > Wollemia > Wollemia nobilis. Next base: position 4,633,763 of record JAQPPZ010017190.1, on the reverse strand, counting down.
TTCCAAACGACATAATTACATGAATCATCAATCAAACAAAACAAACAATTCAAACATTGAAGCATCATAAAAACATATGAACAAGTCATATCATCAAAAATACAATATATATATATCATCAATCAATTATGTACATCATCTGGATTGGTATGCCACAATCCAAACCCTGGCATACTCAATCCCCTCAAAAAGTAATAATAAAATTGAACAGTAAAAATGAATTAGGGTTTTCCCTATTTTTCTTAATTTTATTTAAAACCAACAACATTTTTTAATTTTTGCTTTTTCGCGCTTTTACCTCAAACGTTCGATTTGGGTAAAAACACGGAGGGGGCACCATAGTCAGCATTCGTACGATTCGACGAAGAATCGTCGTCTAAAAAATTGAGTACATTTTTGCTTTCTCGTAAAAACGGGAAAAACTCGTCTTTAACGCATTTTCTTCAGAAAATTCGCTAAAGAGGGGGCAAAATGTAGCACCCTAAAATTGGCACGGTTAAAACCTTAGTAAAAGATAAAAGATAAAAATTTAAATTTTAACCCCAAAACCGCCCCAAAACCGCCTGTTACCCGCTTTCCCCGTTTTTCATGCCATTTTTAGGATTTGTTTTGACCGTTGGATGATATCGTCGCAGATCAGATGAAATCGTCCCCGATCTGACGAATTCGTCTGGAACAGAACGTCCAGACGATTTCGTCCCAAAACCAAATTTTCATAATTAGCTTCTATTTCAACAGCCTCTCCAACTTGGGCAGAAGCGCGTCTGCGCAGTTGGAGATTTCCCTGTTGGAGATCTCCCAGATTGGGATGATCCCCAACCTCCTAGCCTCCCCCTAATCCTATATAAACTAGGATTTTTCTAGTTTATCCCCCTGACTCCCCTGAACCCCTTAGCTGACGGATTTCCCTGTAGATTTAGTTCCTTATTCACTAGAGCATCCTCGCACTACTATCTGCATTCTGTATTTTGCATTTTCTTGCAGGAACTCTACTATTTTTTAGTCGAAGCTAGCTCGGATCGTCGCAAGCGATCCCGGACGATTTCGGACGATCTTGTCGAGGAGCGCAGACGATCTCGTACGATTGGAGGCGATCCCGACTGTAGTCCAGATTGGGGGCAATCAGAGTCTAGAGTTTGCATTTCCTTAGCTTTTCTGCATTTTCCTATTGTATTTCTGCACTGTCTTAAATTATTATGTTTATGCATCTTGGAGTTCACCTCATCTAATATAAATGCATGATAAAATCAAAATAAATTGTGAAGTTGATGCTTTTCCTCTTTAATTACTATTTGGATCTGTCATTTAGACAAATTTACAGTTATTTCTGTCATTTCCCTTCGCTTCTGTAGTTGCATCTTGGGTATTTTGTATCTATTTGTGTGATTGTAGGTTTTTGACGAATTCATCAGATTTCAGATGATTATGTCTGATCTCAGATGATCGACTGTGATTTGAGATGATTCGATGTAATTTCAGATGATTACGTATGAGTCGAGACGATCTGAACTACTACAAGACTCAAAATCTTCATCAAACATCCGAAATCAGGTATGTTATGATCTAACTAGCATATTTTCTATGTTTAGCATTCATTCCTGTTCTCTGTATTCATTTAAATCAGCATTGGCATATAGAATAGTTTAGATTCATCTTGGCCAAACCTAGGAGTTGAATGATCGAGTATAAAAATGAACACATCAAACCCACTATCAACCTAGGCATGGAAACTGCCACTCAAAAGTTTCCTGGTGAACCCACCATCCATCGAAAATTCACCCTTATACCCCTCCCCGAGAGGCGGGACCTTCAAAGGGCCTCTCAGTCCGAGGTATTGTCCCATCCTTCTCGCATCCTCCTTCCGGGCACGGATCCTATAGCCTGAGGGTAAGGATGCAAAAAATTTGGAGCGATACAAATAGCTTTTCATTATGACTTATTATGTGTATCGTTTATTACTTATATTTTTATTATTATTTTATGATATGATGTGATGATGGTATTATGATGATTTGATGAATATGCTAGATGATAGATGATATTTGAAGATGCTTAGATGGATGTGTAGATGCTTATATGATTTGATGATATGATATGATGTATGTTGATGATGAATGATGAATTTATGATTGTATGTAAATGGTTATTGCCTATATGTTTTATGATGTGGTTTATGGATGGTTAATGACTTGTTTTTGTGGATGCAAATGTTATTGTTAAATGCATGTTTAATTTTTGCTTTAATTATATGCATCTAACTTATGTGAAGGAATGGTATAAATGAACCTGTATGCTCTAATCACTTAAAACATACGAAATGCATATGACATTGACAATATTAATGGGTGATACCATAGAAAATAAAAAAATAATCATGAATTTAAATAATCACTCTTATCATAAGAATTGATTAAGTATTCATATATGAGATGTAATGGTGTGTAATGTATTTTCTTAATAAGTTTTTGTAAATTAAAATATATAAAGTAGTCAGTGGTCGTCTATATACTATTTCTAATATATATGCGGTATATGTCCTACTATGTTGATACCCCCTAATTTATAGAATCTTATAAAGAATATGATGTTGTGAATGATGTATTGATTTGTTGCTATGTAAGAATTTTTGGGGCTTTCCGGAGATTCAAACACTCTAGTTACCCTATCAATAGTTGTCTACTTACCACTTAGACTTTTGAAAAGTAAGGCTTTTACAATGGACCTAGCTTTTCATGATCCCTATGTGTACATGTGATTGTAATTTTGAGATAGAACTCAAGCATTTCCTCCGATGTCAGATGGGATTATTTCAGCCCATTGCTAAGATAAAGGATCCTCAAGTGTTCATCTCATCCTTATGTTGGACTTAGTTGGACTATACCACTAGGCAATATTGGGTTATTTAAGCTAGCTCATCCACATTCAAACATTGGTCTACACAAATGCATGAAGCAATTGTGGTAGACATATCATCATACGTAAGGATTTCTCCTTCTAGTTTTGTACAATGCTGAGAATTCCAAGGATTCAAGCTTTATTCCCTTCTTTTTGGCTTTGGATTTTTGCTCATATATAGTTATGAAAATCACTGTTTATTTTGATTTAATTTTTTCTTTGAGTAGGGATTTTTTTGTAGTGATGATAATCATTTTTTATTTTGCTCATACGTAGTGATGAAAATCACTGTTTATTTTTTATTGATTTTTTTGAGCTTGATTTTTTTTTTTTTTGAATTTTGATTTGTGTATCGGATTATTGCTTTGAAATCTGGACTGTATGCTTGGCCTTTTGAATATGTACTTTGCTTTGGGATTTTTGCTTATTTTGATTTAAGTAAGGGATTTTGATAGGGTAAAGCTTGTCCTTTGACAATTCTCAGCACCTTTAAACCAGTTGCATAGGGGGATAAGTAAGGAAGATCCTTTTCGCCTAAGGTAACCTAGACCACTTTGTAGCTTTCATATTTTCCTTGTACCAGCTAGGATTTTAGTGTTTCAATTAGTGATGGGATCTTGAATATCCAAGGCTTTATCACATCTAGGCCTTACCTTCTACTAATCAAAGTTGTTTTCCTCAAAAGTTGATAAGATTACTAGTTGTGGTTGATTAACCAGAAAATCTTATTTTATTAAGTATAGCAACAAATAATGGTTGTGTTGAAAAACACAATTACACACATGTGGATGAAGTTATGGATATGATTGACTTGTGCAAAAAACTGTGGTATCACTTTTAAGGCTCTTATGTCATATGCAATTGTAGTGGATATGAAAATGTAATGCAATGATGTGGATGTAAGATGTGAGATGCAATTGTTTTTATATTTTTGATTAATTTGGCCAAAGGGCTTATTATGCCTTTGGGGATTTGTTATTGATTTTGGCCAAGTGGTTTGAATCACCCTTGGATCCTTTTTGATTGATGTTTGACCAACCGGTATGAATTACCCTTGGAGCCTTTGATTGATTGGATTTGACCAAGTGGTTTGAATTACCCTTGGAGCTTTTGAATTGATTTTTGACCAAGCGGCTTGAATGCCCTTGGGGCTTTTGAATTGATGTTTGACCAAGCGGTATGAATTACCCTTGGAGCCTTTCATTTGATTTTGACCAAGCGATATGAATTACCCTTGGAGCCTTTGATTTGATGTTTGACCAAGCGGTATGAATTACCCTTGGAGCCTTTGATTTGATTTTGACCAAGCGGTATGAATTACCCTTGGAGCCTTTGATTTGATTTTGACCAAGCGGTATGAATTACCCTTGGAGCCTTTGATTTGTATTTTGGAATTTTTTTGTTTTTATGATTTTTTTGTGTTTTTGACATATTTGAATTTTTGTGTTTTATGACATATTTGAATGTTTTTGAATTTTATGACATATTTGAATATTTTTGTGTTTTATGACATATTTGAATGTTTTTGTGTTTTATGACATATTTGAATGTTTTTGTTTTTTATATGTAAAATACATTTAAGTGAATGATATTGAGAGTTTTAGGCTCTTCAACACCATCTAGTGATATAAGGCGATATGCTCCAGGCCCAAATCTAGTTGAAATCATATATGGACCTATCTAATTTACCATGAACTTATCTCGCAAATGCGATGATAGATTTGAATTCTGATGGTTTTATTTGACCACTAGATCTCCAACATTGAATTACCTTAGGTGGAATTTACTATTGTAAGCTCGCGCAAGGCGATATTGGTAAACATGAAGATGCTCTAAAGCATTAACTCAATGTTCATCAAGAAGCATCAACTGATCAAGGTGGCCTTGCCGTGCAACTTCATCATCTATGAAGTCCTTTAATGCTACGCGTGAAGTTAGGATTTCCAAATCTAGAGGCATGATGGCTTCAGTGCCATATCCTAGTGAAAATGGTGTTGCCCTAGTAGGCATCCATATACTAGTCCTGTATGCCCATAGTGCAAGAGGCAACTGCATGTGCCAATCCTTGTGAACTGTCTTCCTCAAAATGAAGACTATTTTTTTGTTTGAGGCTTCTACTTGCTTGTTTGCTTGTGGATAATAATGCATTGAAAAACTGTGCTGAATATTGTATTTGTTCATTAAAGCATGCACTTTTTTATTCTTGAAATATGGCCCATTATTTGATATTATCTTAGAAGGGATCCCAAAATGACTTATGATATTATGGAGTATAAACTCCGTAATCCTTGGTCCAATTGTTGATGTTAAGGGGATCACTTCTACCCATTTAGTGAAGTATTATGTGGCTGTTATGATGAATGTGTGTCGGCCTGAGGATGGGGGTGAGATTTTTCCAATCAAGTCTAGTCCCCATTGCGAGAATGGCCATGCTTCCTGGATGGGCTACAAAGCTTGCAATGGTAAGTGCGTTAGGTTTGCATAATGCTAGCACTTACTGCATTTCTTGACATACTCATAGCATTCATTTTCCATGGTGGGCCAATAGTAACCCATTCTCAATATGCGCTTAATGATGGCCATGCCACTGAAATGGGCTCCACATGTTCCGTCGTGATCTTGCGAAATTGCCCAAGATGCTTCTTGGGGCTCAAGAAAATGGTGTAATACTCCATCATATCCTCGTCTGTAGAGGATTTCTCCTATAAAAATGTATCTTGTTGCTTTCTATTTGAACTTTCACCTTTTAGTATGAGACAAACCTTGAGGTATTATTCCAAGCTTTAGGAAGTCCCGTAGTTGGGAAAGCCAATCTTGATAGGCCACAACTTCTATAGAATAGACAACTTGCTCTTCCTACATTTTTGAGATAGTGAACATGGATTGAGGAACAACTCTATAGTATATGGTTGCACCACACTCTACAAGTCCTTGGGAGATCAAATACCCCAAGGTGTTATTTGCAAGAAATCTCTAGCTGCGAAGGACCAATCTTGATTTAGTTCGATGTTGATCATGTTGACTTATTCTTGATTGTCAAAAGCCTCACAACGTATTGCTGAATGCAAAATCACTTTCACATGAATGGTAATAAAATCAGCATATGGATTCTAAGGGATTTAGGATCCCAAAGAGGCCACGGTGTCTACAAATCTATTCGACGTACGAGGAATTTCCTTGATGTTGTACCATTCTAGCCAGGATAAGTAGGTGTCAACAAGTTCTTTGTAAGTCTTTAGGAGTGGGCACCTACATTGGAATAGTCCTTTGACCTGGTTTACTATGAGCAAGGAGTCACCAAAGATATTCAATATTCTAATGCCCATTGCTACAGCTGTTTGGAGTTCCAGGATCAATACTTCATATTTTGTATTTTTGTTTGTGCATGGGAAGTCTAGTTTGAATGATAAGGGCAATGGAGCACCCTACGGTGTGATAAAGACAATCCCTGCTCCACCTCCTTGTTCACACTTCGAACCATTGAAGAACAATGATATATCTCTTTCTTTCTTAGGTTCTTCGAGTTTTGGTGGATCTGATAATGCAAATACCGCATCATCAAGCAATTCTATGGTGAGAGGCTTATTATACTAAAGAGGCACCTCTACTAATTGATCTGCTATGACTTGTTCCTTGATGTACTTTTGGCTTACGAACTCTAGATCAAATTTTGTCAATAGCATGATCCACTTTGTGGTACGTGTATTGTGATATGTCTTGCTCATCATGTACTGCAAAGGATTTTGTTTTGATATGACGTAGGTCATATGGCTCAACATGTAGTGTCACAACTTTTGAGTTGCAAAGACCACTATTAAACATATATTTTTGACATACACATATCCTAGCTCATAGCTCACCAAGGTGTGACTAATGTAATATATGGCTTGCTTTTTGTCTTGTGCATTCTTTTGGGCTAACATGGTGCCCAATGCAAAATCAGTAGCTGATATATATAGTAAAAATGGTATGTTTGGCCTTGGTGGATCCAATACTGGCGGTGTTGCTAGATAAGTTTTGATCTTTGCAAAGGCTTGATGGCATTCTTTGTCCCAATGAAAGGGAACTTCCTTGCGTAGCAACCTGTTCATAGGTTTGCATTTTTATGATAATTGCATGATGAATATTTTGATGAATTCTATCTTGCTTTGTAGGCTCCTCAACTCCCTAATGTTGGTAAGGGTGGCCATTTCTAGTATAACATTTACCTTTATAGGATCTACTTCGATGCCTCTCTTGGATACGATGAATCCAAAAAGCTTACTAGAAGTTACACCAAATACACAATTCTTAGGATTCAATCTGACATTATGTTCTATGAGGCGATCGAAGACTTGTCTAAGGACTTCGACATGCTCTTGCCACAACGAGGATTTGGATAGTAAGTCATACATATAATATTCCAATATCTTATGCATATAGTCATGGAATATGTATGTCATGGCCCGCTGATATGTAGCACCAACATTTTTGAGACCGAATGGCATCACTTTGTAACAAAATGTTCCCCATGGAGTAATGAAAGTAGTTTTATGTTGATCTTCAAGCTTAATATAGATTTGGTTGTATCCAAAAAAACCATCCATTAGGGAGAGCATTTCATGACTTGCGGTTGCATCTACAAGAGTATCTATGTTTGGCAATGGGAATGAATCCTTTGGTGTTGCCCTATTTAAATCCCTGAAATTCATGCAGATACAGACTCTTCCATCAGGTTTCCCTATGGGTACCATGTTTGACACCCACTCAGGATAGTCAATAGAAACTATGAATACTACATCTCGTAGTTTTTGCAATTCGTTCTTTACCATCAAAGCGATGGTTGGATGCATTTTCCTCGGTTTTTGCTTGACTGGCTTCTTCATGGGATCCAATGAAAGGTTGTGAATGACTAACTTTGGATCTATCCCTGGCATGTCTTTGTAAGTCAAGCAAAAATATTTGGTCTCTCCTTGAGGAGAGGAATTATGATGGCTTGTTCCTCTGGAGATATACTTTCTTCTAACTTGAATCTCCTTGGTTGGGTAGGATCATCAATGATGTCCACCTTGAAAGTCATGTCTATAGCCATATGTGATCCATCCTCTAGCTGATGAGGTGTGGGTATCAAATGAATGTCATCAGTAGGATTTATAGGACATAGTGACTTAGGTTCCAAACCAATATGGAAGATGTCATGCATACAACCTGATGTGAAATGGAATGAATGTAACATCTCTTCGTTGGTGAAGAGATCTTCTAGATCTATGGGTGAACTAGCATGATCCCAATAAATAGCCTCTACATCAAGATGTAATGATTTGGTAGGATCTACTGGATTATGAGTGGAGTGGTAAAATTTATGGAGATCATGTTGATGGATGGGATGAAATCTCTAGGACCACATGGGTGTGATATTGTCTTAGGGGTTTCCATTCCATACTCATGATGAGGTTCTAGAGGAATGGGAATTTTTGGATCTGGCCCATGAGTAGGGTGGACAATAGGATCATTGGGCTCTAACTACTCCTTGAACGTAGGTGGAGGGGGATTGACCATCCGATGAATGGCTGCTAGGTCAATAGGTCTCCCAAAAATTGGATATGAGGGTCTATGGCACGGAGTGCCACCTCTCTCTCTACTATCTCGTTGACTTTTCACAAGTGGTGAGGTCCAAGATAATCCATATTGGTCTCATTCTCAATGTCATCATCGCTTATCCAAAAATCATTAGCATTGGTATGCAGTCCTAAGACAAGGGGCTCATGTCTTGGCCCCAAGTAGGCCATATCTGTGTCATCTTCATAATCTTCATCACTTATGAAGAATCCATTTGCATTTGTCTCTTGCCCCAAAGTCAGGGTTTGATGGCTTAGGCCTAAGTAAACTCTTTCTATTAAGTCTTCTGATTCATAGTCACTTTCATATGATGTATATCCAATCTCATCATGGATGGACCATGTGAATATTTGAAAATAGTGAGGCCCTTGATAGGCTAAGCCAAGTTGTGCCTCATCATCACTTGCCTCATATCCATTCTCCTCATCCCATGAGTTGTACCCTATTGGGGTGGAATCAATTGAAGTGTTTAGATGATAAGTTTTTTGAGGCAGTATGTTTACCATGGCCACTTGCCTATTGCTCAAATTTGCTATTCTTAGGGGGTGATAAGGAATGAAATCAATGTCTTCTCCCAACCCTATGCTTAATATTTCCAATGTTGTATCAAGAGAGTCATCTCAACCTTTGCTATGGTAGCTTAAGCCAAATCTGTCGGAGGAATGCTGATATAGTGGCTCGTAAGGCCACCTGCACCCCTGCTCATATATGCTAAGGTCATAGCCATGCCATTGGCAATACTCAAAGTAACTTAGAGCAAAATCAGGGTTAGATAGGTAATGAACATTGACTGTGAATAATTCATCACCATCCTCTTCTATATCTAAAGACTTATGAGTGCATTCTAGGCCAGCATAGACAAAATTGGTTTGGTTGGGAGGGATTCCTAGTGGAACCATTGTTCCTACTGGCAACCTCAAGTCTTTAGGCCTCCCTATATCTTGTGCAGACTCAATGATAGGTGTGAAGGTGATGTTATGCACAAGGTACTCCCCTATGCCTATGCTTTCCAAGTGTATTGATGCATGCAATGTGGATGACCCCACGGATGATATTGGCGAAGCAGGGTGATAATCACTATCTTCATCTTGATCTTGAGGATCTTCCTCTTCCATAGGACTTGGTATTTTAGCAATGGCTATAGTTGGAACTTCTTTGGGACTTTATTACTTAACTAAGGGGTCCTTTAGCTTCTGATTATATTTTGGTTTTGATGTTGATGGTACTTTAGAAGCATTGATTGTCTTGAGTGCATTAGGAGGTGTTGATGTGCATGGGTATTTTCTTACCCCTTTGCCTGTTATCCACTTGTGTGGTTGGGGATGAAGGTGCCACGTATATATGAGTAGAAGGGATTATGAATTATCCCAGAATATCAGCCTGATTGATGTATTTAAAAGGCTCTTTATCGGCCAGAACCACATAGACTTTGTTTTCATGCATATACTTGACACATTGGTGAAGGATTGAAGGCACACAGTTCATGGCCCTTATCCAAGGGTGCCCGAAGAGGATGTTATATTGCATAGATCCTTCCAAAACATGACACATCATAGGAATGGTCTTGTGCCCCACCTTGATGGGTAGGACTATCGTTCCCACAGTATTGCATAAAGCATCATTAAAAGCTCTCAATATGTAAGCTCCTGGAACGATATTGATCTTGGGTATTTTGAGGTGCTCTATTGTAGTTGTTGTGATGATGTTTATTGATGAACCTATATCAACAAAAACCCTCTTGAAAGGTAAGTCATTGAGGGCCACTATAATATTTAGTGGAGGGTTTGGTAAGGCAACAGAAACTGTCTTAATCTCATGATCATAGAATCGGATTACAGGTTCCTAGCATTCTTGCACTTGTCCCACAATGTGAGTGAATGCGTTCACATATTGTGGTTGAAGCTCAATTGTTCTTAAAATATCCATTAGAGTCTCCCTATGCTTTTGAGACTATTGTATGATCTCATATATGGATAACTTAGCTGGGGTCGTCTATAGGTTTTGCTCCAATCTACTCTGAATAGTTACCATAGGTCTCATTGGTGGACCTGGAAGGTTGTATTGCCTTTGCCTAGGGGTATCTAAGATTCTCATGGGAGCTAAATGTGGTTGTGGTTGACCATACCACCTAGTCCTTATTTATATGTTAACAATCTCAACCATCCCCACATATCCGTGGGTAGGTATGTCAACTCGAACCTGATTGACTTAGGCCCCTTGCTCTCGAGGGGCCTCATGATTGGGTAATGGGTTTTTGTATATGCCCATGTATCTATTATCGAGAGCCAATGGATTGTCAACTTTGAGTTCTCCAATCTACTCTAAATAGTTACCATAGGTCTCGTTGGTGGACCTGGAAGGTTGTCTTGCCTTTGCCTAGGGGCATCTAAGATGCTAAGTTATCTTAGATGGACAAAAACCTATAGACTACCCCAGCTAAGTTATCTTAGATGGATAACTTAGCTGGGGTCGTCTATAGGTTTTGCTCCAATCTACTCTGAATAGTTACCATAGGTCTCATTGGTGGACCTAGAAGGTTGTCTTGCCTTTGCCTAGGGGCATCTAAGATGCTCATGGGAGCTAAATGTGGTTGTGGTTGACCATACCACCTAGTCCTTGTTTCTATGTTAACAATCTCAACCATCCCCACATATCCGTGGGTAGGTATGTCAACTCGAACCTGATTGACTTAGGCCCCTTGCTCTCGAGGGGCCTCATGATTGGGTAATGGGTTTTTGTATATGCCCATGTATCTATTATTGAGAGCCAGTGGATTGTCAACTTTGAGTTCTCCAATCTACTCTGAATAGTTACCATAGGTCTCGTTGGTGGACCTGGAAGGTTGTCTTGCCTTTGCCTAGGGGCATCTAAGATGCTAAGTTATCTTAGATGGACAAAAACCTATAGACGACCCCAGCTAAGTTATCTTAGATGGATAACTTAGCTGGGGTCGTCTATAGGTTTTGCTCCAATCTACTCTGAATAGTTACCATAGGTCTCATTGGTGGACCTGGAAGGTTGTCTTGCCTTTGCCTAGGGGCATCTAAGATGCTCATGGGAGCTAAATGTGGTTGTGGTTGACCATACCACCTAGTCCTTGTTTCTATGTTAACAATCTCAACCATCCCCACATATCCGTGGGTAGGTATGTCAACTCGAACCTGATTGACTTAGGCCCCTTGCTCTCGAGGGGCCTCATGATTGGGTAATGGGTTTTTGTATATGCCCATGTATCTATTATCGAGAGCCAGTGGATTGTCAACTTTGAGTTCTCCTGCCTCAATCATATTTTGCACTTGATGCTTAAACACGATGCAAGCCTCAATGTCATGCCCCGATATCTTGTGATAAGGAAAAAATTGATCTTCCCTATATCCTTTTGGATTAGGATGGTTGGGATCTATAAGAGGTATATCAGGAAATCTGATCCTCCTGGACTCGCTCAACTAATTAAATATTGATTGCATTGATTCTATTAGAGGCATGAAATAATGAGGCAACTTGTGTTCTCGATTTCTTCCTTGATTATTCTTTTGGTCGTAGTTGGTGGCGGGGATGTGCTTGATAGTTCTATGGTTTTTGTGCACCCCCATCCTTGGGTCTAGCCAAAACAAATTGATTTATTGTAGCAGGATTGCCTTGCTTCTGCTTGTACTTGTCGCTCTTACCATTCTTGTTCCACTCATTTTTGTTTTGGACCTTAATGGTTCCCTCATATACTTTTATCTCTTCGATGAGCTTGGCATATGCCAAAGCTTCTTAAAATGAAGGATATTGTTGGATTTGAAGCAAGAGGGAGATATGTTTAGAACAACTTTTGGTGAACATGTGAATGATATCTTCTATGGGAACGAAGAATGATAATTTTGCCATGATTTTTCTCCATATATTCCCATAATCCATTACTGGCTCATCATCATACTATTTCAAGTTATCCAGGTCTGAAAGGTTCATCTTCTTATTAGCACAAAAGGAGAAACGCTTCAAGAATGCATTTAATAGTTGTTCAAAATTGGTTATGCTATGCTTAGGTAGTTGGTTGAACCATTGAGTAGCAACACCTAAAAATGTCATTATGAATGTTCTTAGCATGAGAGCGTCATTGTATTCAAGATGAAAACAGGCGTTGATAAAATTGGTGACATGCTCTTGTGCATCCTCTTCACCTTTAAAATTTTCTAACCTAGGCATATCAAAGTGCTTAGGATATGGAGGGCTAGGGATTGATGGGCACAATGGTTGATTGTGTATTTTGCTCAATGTTGGTGAGTTCCTAGCTGCCTCTTGTTTCTCAAAGGTTTTCATATTTTTAGCAAGCTCTTGAAATGCCTTTGATGCACGTATTTCCTCCTCTTGTAAGCCTATTTGCATTGGCAATGGAGGTAACTCTCTATCCATTTGATTTGTTCCATTTTCCTCCCTCCTACAAGGGGAATCAGGATTGTGATAGTGGTTTGTTATGTTTGCCCTCCCCCCATTAGTTGGATTTCTTTCATGATTTGGTGGGGGGTTTCGTTGTGGGCTATCTTTTCTAGTGCACCTCTCCTTAGGTGAGTCAACATATCTTGTTCTTTGTTGGTCACCACCATTTGTTGGTAAATTGTTAAGAGCTAGCCACTAAACTTACTCTCTTAAACGCTGCTCATGTTGGCACAAAAGTCTTTCTCTTTGTTTCTCTTGTTTGAGAGATTCCACTAGCTCTCGCTCCTTACATAATACATTTTATAACCGCCTCATTCGGTCAATTTATGCTATCATAAAAGACTCATGTTTTTTTGACTCAGTTCTTGTTGTCTTGACTCACAGATTCCTCGAGGGGGTTTCTGTTGTATCTGTACTCTTGCTAGTTAATGTGGCTTGTTTAGTGTACTGTTGAGTATCCCTATGATTAGACTCCATGCATCTTATATGGGGTCACTCTGAGGTACCCCCAAACTCAGAGGTGTGTTTAGAAGTCACAGTTTATGAGCTTCTAGATGCAAAGTTCTCAATAGATATAGTTCTTTGAGTTGATTGAGTAGGAAATCGATCAAACCCGTTTAGTTTTCTTGTTTTCCATGGCTGGTCCCATGGGGTGCCATTTAATCCTATGAGGTCATAGTCTACAGGAATATTTCATTTTGTGTGAAGGGTTTCTTCTATATGATTCCCATGACTAGATGTAGCTCTAGTTTCCTTCCCTTTAGTGGGAAGACCTATTTCATATGTTTCTTGTGAGTCTTGAGGTGTTGTAATTCTTGTTTGCCTTCTTGATGAAGAGGGCTTTGTGGTAGCATGTTTTCTCCATGTGGATGCAGATGTAGCAGTTTTGTCATCCCTATGTGAATAATGAGTCTTAGAACCTTCTTTATGTCCATGTGAGGAGGAATCCCTTGAAGCTTCCTCACATCTTTGAGATGTTTTTGTATGTTTAGAGGAGGCCCTTGAGGTCTCCTCATGTCTCTTGATGGATGGTTGTGAAGCATTTTTTTGTTTATGTGACTTTGTTCCATAATGTGGCTCCTTACTTGGGGTTTCTCGGAGATATCCCCCAAGGGTTGAATTATCAACCCTTAGGCTCGTGGAGCTACATCTCACGGTATTATGGGTAGGTCATTCAATGTTGCTACGACTCTGCATATGGGCATAAATTATTTATGTCTCTCCCTTGGTATCATACCAAGGGTGTTTACTTCTTGTTTTGGCCATGTTGTTTTATGAATTGATCTTTCGAGTTTCAATTTAGGAATGACCACACAATACCAAACAAGTGTTTATCTTGATTACTGATTTGAGTCTGCCCTAGAATTTTTGATGTGTTTTGATGTATTATTCTTTTGATTTCTTTCCTCTTGTTCTTGGATTAAGAATGAGAAGACTCATCCATAGTGACAATAAAGTACACTCATGCCAAACATGATTTTATCAAAAGAAGCTAGGGTACATCACTGAAGATCCAATGGAGGGTTCGCCTAGCTCTTCCACTCTAAACCAATAATTTTTCCAATAGTGGGAGACAGTTTGAACACAAGTAACTTAGTGTCACTATAAGTAATTTTCTCAATCCATTTCTAGGAAGCTCGAGGGGGCAAACCAGTGGAAGGAGATGAATTCCAATGTCACTAAACTGAATTGAAGGTTGGTGATGAAATCCAACTCTCTAATGTTTTAAATGAGACGTGCGTGTCTGGTGTTCAATTTAATCTTGTGTAACATAAAGTGCATCATATAGCAGCAATGAATATTTCCTATATTCCTAAGTGCAAAAATACATTTCAATATTCAGAAATGAACTATTATGATTTGTATGAGCACACTTTATCTTGTGCAACTATGGCCTCTAGTAGGGCCTCAAAGCAGGCAAACAACATACAGTGTCTAGCATGTTGGATTCTAGGGCAAACTTTTTAGGCATAAGCCATTGTTCCTAGCAATGCCTAGTGGAAAATTTAAAAGAAGATCTAAGATATGTGAAATGCTTAATTATTTTTTTCTTTTATTCTTTTATTTTCCAAACATAAATGTGCTTTAAGTTCTCTATTTTAGAAACACAAAAGCAGATAGAAAGTTGTAAAATATCAGAGAAGCTATACCAACCTTTGATTTAGCTCAGAGAGTCTATGTTTTGACCTTTGCTGCACTCAAGTACTGACCAATATTGACCAGAGCGGTTGGTTCTTAGCCATTGTAGCTCAGAGTGGCTAGTTTCTGGTCGCTGTAGCTTAGAGAAGCTAGTTTCTAGCCACTATAGCTCAGAGCGGCTAGACATGCAAATAAAATTAAGTTAGTATTCCATTAGATGAAAAATTAGTGGTGGTCCCACAGTGATCGCCATCTGTAGCAACCCAGAGAATGCATGCACCAATACCTTTTCTAAAACCCTACTTGCAATTCTATTTAAAATACCTAAGATGAAATGGAAAGACAAGAGGAAAAAGCTTATGACACGAAATAAAAAAAGACAGATATATTTATTGATACTGAAGCTCGGTTACATGTCGATCCCTCTTAGGGATACCCATTTTGATACTATAAATTACAAATAGGCAAGGAGTGCCCCTTTCACAAAGAGGTGGTGCGCTTATAAAAGCTTCCCGGTTCCGCACACGGAAATGTATGAGGGCTTACAGATGCCTCATTCTCCAAGTCTGTTTCCTAGAGGTATCCCTTTTGCTCTTGTATGTTGTAATCTTCTTCCGATGTACCTGTGGCCCTGTAAGAAATGAAACAACAACACACATTTAGGTGTCCGAGATTGCCTCCCTAGATGGGGTTGTTAGTAATCAAAGAATATAACAAAAATATGATAAAACTTTGCCATTAAATATTGTAAATCTATGCTAATGATATAAGAACATAAAAAAAATAGAATAAGAGATGCTATGTCTATCTAAGCTAAGCCTGTGGGCCACTGTCCAAGACAACAATCGCTAAAGTAAACCTTGCCCTATTTTCCCCAAAGCTATGGGTCAAAGACTTTAATTTGATGTTGAAATAGTAGGTGTTATGATCTTCGATTCGTAAGAGCTCCATCGTACACATGATCTCAAAGAGAAATCTCCAAGTCTTGAAAGCTCTCCTCAAAAAGATGTCTCTCTCTTTGATATGATATCATGTATGTCCCGTTTGGTGCTTTTAGGCTTGCACCTTTTATAGTGTGAAACCCTAGGTCTATGTACAAGCCCTAGAAATGAATTTCTCGTGTGTAGTGCAAGTTAGCATGGGAATATTTTGTCCATTATCTATATTTTAAGGCCAATTAACTAAAATCTAACTGCCCACTTGAGTCTTCTATGCGAACTAATCATTAGCATGAGAAGCTTTTATCCTTTTTTTATGCTTGGAGGTCAGTTAACTTAAGTCTAAATGCAAACTCAAACCTCCCATGTGAACTGGTCATGAAATGGAATGCAAAGTCATTCCCACCCACCTTTATTGCATGTAGACTACCACTTCTACCCGATATTGGGCCTATTTATCAACAAACTACTTCTTATGGCTTAGCCACTATCATCTGTAGTGGCTAATATCTGGCCGCTATCGTCTATAGTGGCTAAGGTCTGGCCACTCTAAGATTGAGTGGCTAGGATCTAGTCCCTCTTGGCTTGAGCGACCAAGCTTGAATGGCTTGAAAAGGTCCCAAATGAGTGGTGAGAACCACTGTTGATGCTTGGAAAATCCAAGATTATTTCTTATGATCTTATGAGTGTGTCTATGTAAGTAGCTACCCTAAGCATGACATGATTTAGGTGTCTACAATACTAAGAGGGGGTGAACAATATAAGACCACTTTTTACTTTTCTTTTCTCAAACAATATTATCCAATATATCAATGGCAATATCAATAGTAGTAATCAAAGCAATGCACAAATCACCACACACAATAGAGACACCAATTTAACGTGGTTCACCCAATGTGGGCTACTCCACGGAGAAAATATTTCACTAATATTTTCTCAACAAATATCTTGGGAATCCTTCCCTATTACAATGTTTATGGACCTCTATCCAAAGGAGACACCAATCCCCTAATCAAGTTTATGGATATCTATCCATAGGAGACACCAATCCCCTTAATTGGTTCATGGATCTCTATCCATAGGAGAACTCCTTCTCCTCTGCTCTGGTTGGTGATCCTCTAGAAGACTACTACCTCCACTGCACTGGCTTGTGGATCTCTCTCCACTGAAGACCTCTATCCTCACTCAGAAGACTTTGTCCTCACTACCCTGGCTAATGGATCTCTATCCACTGGAGACTACTATCCTCTGCTCTATCACCTCCAAAGCTTACTCTCAGCTCTATCTCAAATCTACACTAAACATAGTCCTTCGATCTAGCACAAATCTACTCAATATCTATCTCAAATCTGCACTAAACATAGTCCTTCGATCTAGCACAAATCTTCTCAATATCTATCTCAAATCTGCACTAAACATAGTCCTTCGGTCTAGCACAAATCTTCTCAATATCTATCTCTAATCTGTACTAAACATAGTCCTTCGGTATAGCATAAATCTGCTCAATCTCTATCTATTGTAAATATCTTTTAGCACAAATTTCTCAATATTACTACAAATTCTATCCTCAAATATATCCTCAAGCCTTAACACAAAGCTTGATCCAATCACAAATCAACTCTGCTAGATCTACCCCAAGCCTTAACTCAAAGCTTGAACAAATCAATCAATCAACTCTCTCAAGTCTTCTCAAAGACTTACCTCAAATCTATCCACAAGTCCTTCCTAGAACTTGTCCAATCTGCTCAACAAGTCTTCACCAAGACTTACCTCAAATCTGCTCAACAAGTCCTCACTAGAACTTGTCCAATCTGCTCAAAGTCTTCAACAAGACTTACCTCAAATCTGCTACTCCTAGAACTTGTCCAAATATTATTGTAAGCTTCCATAAAAGCTCACACAAATCTGTCCTTAAGCTTTCATAAAAGCTTCCTCAACTCTATCCTTAAGTCCACTCTAGGACTTACTCAAATCTACTCATAAGCTTTCACAAAAGCTTATTCAAATAAATTAAAGCTAAAATCAACTCAATCTATTATAGAAAACTTCTTCAATCACACAAACAAGTTTCACTCAGAATCTTGTTTAACCTTATAAACATATAGAGAATGGTTAGAGACTCAATATGTTTCACACTCACAAAATAAAAACTCAACTTAATATCTTTCAAACTCTCTTGTTTAACCATATAAACATATAGAGAATGGTTAGAGACTCAATATGTTTCACACTCACACTCAATCACTTTCAAAATATTATTCAAAACAATTTAGAATAAAGAACAATTTGTTTCATATAACTTGAACTATCACTCCAACACTTTCAATCAATTATGCTCAATCAACTTCACTCAACCAATCACTCAATGAAACACAACTTGCTTATAAACCCTAAACAAGTGTTTCACAATGCTTTCAACAACTCACACTATGGAACTCAAACCTTGACTCAAGATGATTCCAAATTCACATAACAATGATACTCATGATCTTTCACAAACCCTAGTTCAAGATAGTTCTCAATTTCTCACTCAAATGTTCTCACAAACATTCACCAATCATGCATATGAAAGCTTACTCAACAATGCTTATCAAACAAACCTTTTCACTCCAACTTAGCATTCACAACATCCAACCCAACAATATTTCACTCACAAGGAAGATATGCCCATACCTTTTGTTTGAAGAAGATTTGACCTCAAAACCTGTCTCAATCACAATCAACCTCTTTGCCAATCTCAAAGGTTAGGTAGCAAAAACCTTCTCAAAATTTCATTCAAATATTCCCTCAAAATATTTTACCATACAAAAAATTAAATCTCAATTACACCTTATAATCTCCACACTCTTAACCACTACTCAAAATCCTAGATCTCAAATTAAATTGGCAAAAATAAACTTTAATAAAACACCTTATAACTCCCTTTAACTCAAAAATTCATGCCACATTAAAAACCTTAGGAGCCAAATTTAATTAAAAATTAAATACCTCTATAAAAAACTAGGAAAATTAATTAAAATTAAATACCTCTTTCCCTCGGGATTCGATCCCCACTAGCCCTAGTCGTGGCCCAACTCATGAGCTAGGCACTCACCTTGGTAGTCAAAAGCACCTTGTGCACTTTGTATCACATGCTAGGCACCAAAACCAAAAGGATGCCAACAAAACACTCCTAGGCCTATCATTAGGATTTGATCATGGGACCTCCCACTTTTCAATGCTTCAATACATAACCACTTATCGCTAGCCCAACCACCAGGTTGGTAATGAGGCTTTAAGCCTCCCTACTCTTATCCCTTCGATGGCCATCGAAACTAAAATATTATCCTTTGTCTTGCACGTAGATCATAGAAATTTGTAGGCACTCACAATGTTATTCGATCGAAGGTAAGATCTTAGTCAACCAAATGCACATGGTATTTATACCATTGTGCCATCTCCCTTTGGATGTCAGTGAAGGGGGAAAATACATTTGACGTCGATGCTTTAAATTAAACCTTTTTCCCTTATAACCCTAACCTTAGGGTTAATTAAATTAAATTATAAATTAATTTATAATGAAATTATTATAATTAATTTAATAACTTTAGGTCTTAACATTAGACCTTTAATATTATAATAAAATATTATAATATTATTTTTCTTGGGCCTTCCTATTGCTCCTTTAGACCTTATCTGACCACCTTGAATATTATAATAAGAGATATTATAATATTATTTCCCTTAGGCCTAGAAGCAATCTTTCTCTTGCACTACTTACTGAAACTGACTCTTGACATCCTTCCTTTTGCACTACTCACTGAAATTGACTCTTGACATCAATGACAACAAAACTTGCTCATATTTCCAACAATCTCCCCCTTTGTCATTGATGGCAACCCATTTACCTTTTACCATTTCCTTTACCTCTTTCTATTCTGCTCCCCCTGAGAAACTTGTCTCCCTGACTGAATGCTCTCCCCCTAACTCAAATCTCTCCCCCTTTGACATCAATGGCAAAGGGTCACCTTTGGGGCTTGGGGCTAAGAATGAGACTCTTAGCTTAGCCCCTCCCCCACCTCCTCTCTTGAGGTGGTTAATTTTGGGGTGGGAGTATCTCTACTCCCAACATACACTGATCTTTACCTTTGTCCACCTTCTTCCTCAACCGATCCTTCTGATTCCTCTGACTATTCCTGTTCCTGCTTGTCTCTGGAAGTTCTTCTCTACACCACTTGGCTATATGCCCAACATTATTGCACTTATAACACTTAATGTTGTTATTCCTTAAAGGTGCAAATATCTTGGGGTTTCTCCTGGTGAAGCCATATCCATTCCTATCATGAACCCTACAATTAACTACCTTGTGACCAAACTGATTACAAGAGTAGCAATACCCTTGAAAGAGATGTCTATTTCTAAAATTTCCATATTCCTATCTTTCATGTGTCCTGCACTGTGTAGCCTTGTGCCCAAACCTGTGACATGAGAAGCATCATCCATTGAAACTACCTTGCCTTGACCCCATTGGTCTCTTAGTCTCTTCTACCCTGTGTTGCTTCTTGTTCCATATGTTCCTCATTTGTGCATTGTTCCTTCTCTTATTGAACTTTCTATTGTCCAACTCATCCTCAGAAGTCTCACTTTCTCTTACACTCTCCTCTTCTAAAGCTTCTTCTTCTTTGGAGCTTGAGATTGACTCCTCTCCTTGTTCTCTTTGTTCTCTGTTCAAAACCAAGTCCTGTCTTGTTTGATGAAGATCTTTGTACCTTGATAATCTTATCCAATTTCTTTGAGCTTCTCCCAAACCTGTGTAGCTTATCTTTAGACTCTTTTACTTCCTTCCTTAATGAAGCTACTTCATGCTCTAACCTTTCACATTCTAAAACCTTTGCTTCTAACTTCTCTTTAAATCTCCTTGTCTTAGCTATTGAGTTGGTTAGATCTTCTATAAGCTTTCCTTTCTCTTCATCACATTCTTGAAATTGAAGCTTGAGTTTTGAGTTCTACTTTCTTACCTTCCTTAATGCATCAAGGGCAGAAATAAGCTCACCCTCAAGATCAACTTCTCCTTCCTCTGATTCTTCCTCTATTCCTTTACCTTTAGGATCATCTTTATTCCTTTCTGATTCATTTCCACTAGAAGCACTTCCTTCTTCTTCTATTGCCATAAGAAGACTTTCTTCTTCTGGACCTTCAAGAGCATCTTCATATTCATCTTCACTGAAACTGAATCCATTCCTTGTACAACTATCTTCAAGATGACCAAAGTTACCACATCTAAAACACTTGAGAATTATTGGTGACCTTTTTCTAACCACTTCTTTTTCTTCTGCTAGAAATAGAATTTCTTCTTCATCATTATTTGAGGACCTTCCATCACTATCACTTGAACTCTTACCTACCTTGTCTATATAAAAACTCTTCTTATGCCTTTGGAAAAACTTCTTTCCTTGCTTGCTTTGTCCATCCCTACTTTTCTTTTGGTACCTGTGTTTTCCTGTTTCCCTATTCTTATGATCCTGTTTCTCATCTTCACTACTATTTCTAGCTTCTGGACAATCAGTTGCATAGTGACCATATTTACCACAATTAAAACATCTAACTGATTTTGTACCTTTATACTTTCTTGAGTCCTTGTTCCTTCTGCCATAATTTGCTTCTTCATCATTGGATAACTCATTGCTTGAATCTGACTTCTTACCCTTTGTCTTCTTAGTAACTTTGAAGGTTGCTTCTTTCTGGGGAATAGGTTCCTCTTTTATTCTCATCTCAAAAGCTGTGAGAATTCCATGTAATTCATCCCTTGTCAAAATTTCAATATCTTTTGACTCTTCTATAGCTGAAATATTTTCACTATACCTCTTTGGGAGTGACCTTAAAATCTTATCACAAACATCTATTTCTTCAACTTTAAGCCCAAGTCCTTGCATGGAGTTAACAACCTCATCCACATGAAGTAGGTATGCAACAATGTTTTCCTCATCCTTCATCTTTAGGTCTTCAAATGTTCTCTTGTAATTTTGCAACTTTACCCTTTTGACCTTTTTGTCTCCCTCATATATACCTTTCAACTTATCCCAAATTTCCTTTGCTGATTTGCAATGCATAACCTTTATAAACTCTATTTCATGCAAACCCTTTAAAATTCCATTCATTGCCTTTGAATTATTCAGATGTAGGAGCTTACCATATTTATCTGTAGGTGGAGTAGTTGGTGGTATGTATCCATTCTCAACTTCTTCCCATATTTCATTTCCAAGTGCCATTAGGTGAATCTTCATTCTCATACTCCAAAGTACATAATTGTTCCCATTGAACAATGGTGTTGAATTCCCTGAAGATCCATTCTGAGAATCCATCTATGTTCTTGTGAGATTTTCCTTCAAGCTGTTAAACTCTTTTGAAGGAACCCACTCTGATACCAATTGAAGAACACAAGCTTATACTGAGAGGGGGTGAACAAGTATAAGACCACTTTTTACTTTTCTTTTCTCAAACAATATTATCCAATATATCAATGGCAATATCAATAATAGTAATCAAAGCAATGCACAAATCACCACACACAATAGAGACACCAATTTAACATGGTTCACCCAATGTGGGCTACATCCACAAAGAAAATATTTCACTAATATTTTCTCAACAAATATCTTGGGAATCCTTCCCTATTACAATGTTTATGGACCTCTATCCAAAGGAGACACCAATCCCCTAATCAAGTTTATGGATCTCTATCCATAGGAGACACCAATCCCCTCAGCTGGTTTATGGATCTCTATCCATAGGAGAACTCCTTCTCCTCTACTCTGGTTGGTGATCCTCTAGAAGACTACTACCTCCACTACACTAGCTTGTGGATCTCTCTCCATTGAAGACTCCTATCCTCACTTAGAATACTCTGTCCTCACTACCCTGGCTAATGGATCTCTATCCACTAGAGACTATTATCCTCTACTCTATCACCTCCAAAGCTTACTCTCAACTCTATCTCAAATCTACACTAAACATAGTCCTTCGATCTAGCACAAATCTTCTCAATATCTATCTCAAATCTGCACTAAACATAGTCCTTTGATCTAGCACAAATTTGCTCAATATCTATCTCAAATATACACTAAACATAGTCCTTTGATCTAGCACAAATCTGCTCAATATCTATCTCAAATCTACACTAAACATAGTCCTTTGGTCTAGCACAAATTTCTCAATATCTATTTTCTTTCAATTCTAATCTACAAAATTATCCTCAAATCTATCCTCAAGCCTTAACACAAAGCTTGATCCAATCACTAATCAACTCTGCTAGATCTACCCCAAACCTTAACTCAAAGCTTTGAACAAATCAATCAATCAACTCTGCTCTCAAGTCTTCTCAAAGACTTACCTCAAATATATCCACAAGTCCTCTCCAGAACTTGCTCAATCTGCTCTCAACAAGTCTTCACCAAGACTTACCTCAAATTCTAACAAGTCCTCACTAGAACTTGTCAATCTCTTACAAGTCTTCACCAAGACTTACCTCAAATCTGCTCAACAAGTTCTCACTAGAACTTGTCCAATCTGATTGTAAGCTTCCACAAAAGCTCACACAAATCTATCTTAAGCTTTCACAAAATCTTACTCAACTCTGTCCTTAAGTCCACTCTAGGACTTACTCAAATCATCTCACAAGCTTTCACAAAAGCTTATTCAAATCAATTAAACTTGCATACAAAACTCAACTCAATCTATTATAGAAAACTTCTTCAATCACTCAAACAAGTTTCACTTAGAATCTTGTTTGACCTTAGAAACATATAGAGAATGGTTAGAGACTCAATATGTTTCACACTCACAAAACACACAAAACTCAACTTAATTTTTCAAAAACCTCTTCAATCACACAAAAAAGTTTCACTCAAAATTTTGTTTAACCATAGAAACATATAGAGAATGGTAAGAGACTCAATATGTTTCACACTCACAAATCACTCAATCACTTTCAAACTCTCTTTCAAATCAATTTATAATAAAGAACAATTTGTTTCATAGAACTTGAACTATCACTCCAATACTTTCAATCAATAATGCTCAATCAACTTCACTCAACCATTCACTCAATGAAACACAACTTGCTTACAAACCCTAAACAAGTGTTTCACAATACTTCCAACAACTCACACTATGGAACTCAAACCTTGACTCAAGATGATTCCAAATTCACATAACAATGATACTCATGATCTTTCACAAACCCTAGTTCAAGATAGTTCTCAATTTCTCACTCAAATATTCTCACAAACATTCACCAATCATGCATATGAAATCTTACTCAACAATGCTTATCAAACAAACCTTTTCACTCCAACTTAGCATTCACAACATCCAACCCAACAATATTTCACTCACAAGGATGATATGCCCATACCTTTTTTTTGATGAAGAATTGACCTCAAAACCTGTCTCAATCACAATCAACCTCTTTGCCAATCTCAAAGGTTAGGTAGCAAAAACCTTCTCAAAATTTCATTCAAATATTCCCTCAAAATATTTCACCATACAAAACATTAAATCTCAATTACACCTTATAATATCCACACTCTTAAACACTACTCAAAACCCTAGATCTCAAATTAAATTGGAAAAAATAAACTTTAATAAAACACCTTATACCTCCCTTTAACTCAAAAATTCATGCCACATTAAAAACCTTAGGAGAAAAATTTAATTAAAAATTAAATACCTCTATTGCCCTCGGTGGGATTCGATCCCTTGCTATGCTGCCACCAGTGCCCTAGTCATGGCACAAATATTGCATGAGCTAGGTGCTCACATTGGTAGTTAAAAATACCTTGTGCGCTTTGTATCACATGCTAGGTGCCAAAACTAAAAGGATTACCAACAAAACACTCCCAGGCCTACTGCCGAGATTCGATCGCTAGACCTCCCGCCTGTCAATGCTTCAATGCACATCCACTTACCACTAGCCCAACCACTAGGTTGGTAATGAGGCTTTAAGCCTCCACTCTCTTATCCCTTCGATGGCTACCAAAATAAAAAAATTATCCTTTTCTTGCACGTAGATCATAGAAATTCGTAGGCACTCACAATGTTATTCGATCGAAGGTAGGAGCTTAGTCAACCAAATGCACATGGTATTTATACCATTGTGCCATCTCCCTTTGGATGTCGGTGGAGGGGGAAAATACATTTGACGTCGATGCTTTAAATTAAACCTTTTTCCCTTATAACCCTAACCTTAGGGTTAATTAAATTAAATTATAAATTAATTTATAATGAAATTATTATAATTAATTTAATAACTTTAGGTCTTAACATTAGACCTTTAATATTATAATATTATTTTCTTGGGCCTTCCTATTGCTCCTTTAGACCTTATCTGACCACCTTGAATATTATAATAAGAGATATTATAATATTATTTCCCTTAGGCCTAGAAGCAATCTTTCTCTTGCACTACTTACTGAAACTGACTCTTGACATCCTTCCTTTTGCACTGCTCACTGAAATTGACTCTTGACATCAATGACAACAAAACTTGCTCATATTTCCAACAATCTCCCCCTTTGTCATTGATGGCAACCCATTTACCTTTTACCATTTCCTTTACCTCTTTCTGTTCTGCTCCCCCTGAGAAACTTCTCCCCCTGAATGCTCTCCCCCTAACTCAAATCTCTCCCCCTTTGACATCAATGGCAAAGGGTCACCTTTGGGGCTTGGGGCTAAGAATGAGACTCTTAGCTTAGCCCCTCCCCCACCTCCTCTCTTGAGGTGGTTAATTTTGGGGTGGGAGTATCTCTACTCCCAGCATACATTGATCTTTACCTTTGTCCACCTTCTTCCTCAACTGATCCTTTTGATTCCTCTGACTATTCTTGTTCTTGCTTGTCTCTGGAAGTTCTGCTCTACACCACTTTGCTATATGCCCAATATTATTGCACTTATAACACTTAATGTTGTTATTCCTTAAAGGTGCAAATATCTTGGGGTTTCTCCTGGTGAAGCCATATCCATTCCTATCATGAACCCTACAATTAATTGCCTTGTGACCAAACTGATTACAAGAGTAGCAATACCCTTGAAAGAGATGTCTGTTTCTAAAATTCCCATATTCCTATCTTTCATGTGTCCTGCACTGTGTAGCCTTGTGCCCAAACCTATGACATGAGAAGCATCATCCATTGAAACTACCTTGCCTTGACCCCATTGGTCTCTTAGTCTCTTTTACCCTGTGTTGCTTCCTGTTCCATCTGTTCCTCATTTGTGCATTGTTCCTTCTCTTATTGAAATTTCTATTGTCCAACTCATCCTTAGAAGTCTCACTTTCTCTTACACTCTCCTCTTCTAAAGCTTCTTCTTCTTTGGAGCTTGAGATTGACTCCTCTCCTTGTTCTCTTTGTTCCTGTTCAAAACCAAGTCCTGTCTTGTTTGATGAAGATCTTTGTACCTTGATAATCTTATCCAATTTCTTTGAGCTTCTCCCAAACCTGTGTAGCTTATCTTTAGACTCTTTTACTTCCTTCCTTAATGAAGCTACTTCATGCTCTAACCTTTCACATTCTAAAACCTTTGCTTCTAACTTCTCTTTAAATCTCCTTGTCTTAGCTATTGAGTTGGTTAGATCTTCTATAAGCTTTCCTTTCTCTTCATCACATTCTTGAAATTGAAGCTTGAGTTTTGAGTTCTACTTTCTTACCTTCCTTAATGCATCAAGGGCAGAAATAAGCTCACCCTCAAGATCAACTTCTCCTTCCTCTTATTTTGATTCTTCCTCTATTCATTTACCTTTAGGATCATCTTCATTCCTTTCTGATTCATTTTCACTAGAAGCACTTCCTTCTTCTTCTATTTCCATAAGAAGACTTTCTTCTTCTGGACCTTCAAGAGCATCTTCATATTCATCTTCATTAAAACTGAATCCATTCCTTGTACAACTATCTTCAATATGACCAAAGTTACCACATCTAAAACACTTGAGAATTATTGGTGACCTTTTTCTAACCACTTCTTTTTCTTCTACCAGAAATAGAATTTCTTCTTCATCATTATTTGAGGAGCTTCCATCACTATCACTTGAACTCTTACCTACCTTGTCTACATAAAAACTCTTCTTATGCCTTTGGAAAAACTTCTTTCCTTGCTTGCCTTGTCCATCCCTACTTTTCTTTTGGTACCTGTGTTTTCCTATTTCCCTATTCTTATGATCCTATTTTTCTTCATCTTCACTACTATTTCTAGATTCTGGACAATCAGTTGCATAGTGACCATATTTACCATAATTAAAACATCTAACTAATTTCGTACCTTTATACTTTCTTGAGTCCTTGTTCCTTCTGCCATAATTTGCTTCTTCATCACTGGATAACTCATTGCTTGAATCTGACTTCTTACCCTTTGTCTTCTTAGTAACTTTGAAGGCTGCTTCTTTCGGGGAATAGGTTCCTCTTTTATTCTCATCTCAAAAGCTATGAGAATTCCATGTAATTCATCCCTTGTCAAAAGTTCAATATCTTTTGACTCTTCTATAGCTGAAATATTTTCACTATACCTCTTTGGGAGTGACCTTAAAATCTTATCACAAACATCTGTTTCTTCAACTTTAAGCCCAAGTCCTTGCATGGAGTTAACAACCTCATCCACACGAAGTAGGTATGCAACAATGTTTTCCTCATCCTTCATCTTTAGGTCTTCAAATGTTCTCTTGTAATTTTGCAACTTTACCCTTTTGACCTTTTTGTCTCCCTCATATATACCTTTCAACTTATCCCAAATTTCCTTTGTTGATGTGCAATGCATAACCTTTATAAACTCTGTTTCATGCAAACCCTTTAATATTCCATTCATTGCCTTTGAATTATTCATATGTAGGAGCTTACCATATTTATCTGTAGGTGGAGTAGTTGGTGGTATGTATCCATTCTCAACTGCTTCCCATATTTCATTTCCAAGTGCCATTAGGTGAATCTTCATTCTCATACTCCAAAGTACATAATTGTTCCCATCGAACAATGGTGTCGAATTCCTTGAAGATCCATTCTGAGAATCCATCTGTGTTCTTGTGAGATTTTCCTTCAAGCTGTTAAACTCTTTCAAAGGAACCCGCTCCCGATACCAATTGAAGAACACAAGCTTATACTGAGATGGGGGATGAACAATATAAGACCACTTTTTACCTTTTTTTTCTCAAACAATATTATCCAATATATCAATGGCAATATCAAAAGCAATAATCAAAGCAATGCACAAATCACCACACACAATAGAGACACCAATTTAACGTGGTTCACCCAATGTGGGCTACTCCATGGAGAAAATATTTCACTAATATTTTCTCAACAAATATCTTGGGAATCCTTCCCTATTACAATGTTTATGGACCTCTGTCCAAAGGAGACACCAATCCCCTAATCAAGTTCATGGATATCTATCCACAGGAGACACCAATCCCCTCAGTTGGTTCATGGATCTCTATCCATAGGAGAACTCCTTCTCCTCTGCTCTGGTTGGTGATCCTCTAGAAGACTACTGCCTCCATGTTGGCAATTTTGGGTACCTTGGGTACATTACCTTTGCTCTAAGTGTAGATGTTGTCATTGATGTCAAAGAGTTCTTGAAGTAATTTTATTTGATGTCAAAGAATGTGTGTTGATGAAGGTTTCAGTTTGGACAGTGTTTTTCCAAGAAGATCATAGTAGCCCAGTTGCAAAAGATCAAGAAAAATACAAGTAGGAAAAAGTATGCAGGCGGCTGGAAAAACTGTCACGATTTCACGACATGTTTGAGGAGAGAGAAAGTGCTGGAAAAACTATCATGATTTCATGACATGTTTGAGGAGAGAGAAAGTGCTGGAAAAACTGTCATGATTTCGTGACATGCTGGAAGGCAGAGACGAAGCAGGCAAAACTATCACGATTTCACGACATGTTGGCAGAGAAGAAGAGCAAGATGGAAAGTGTCATGATTTTGTGACATGTCGCATTTTTGTGACTCGGACAGTGCAGGAAGGCAGAGAAAGAAAAGTGTCACGATTTCATGACATTCTGCAAAGGAGGTTGTACAGACAAAAAAGTGTCACGATTTTGCGACATGTTGTAGAAGAGAGAGTCCACAGTGTGAGTTGTCGCAATTTCGTGACAATATCGAAGAGAGAGAAAGTTGTTCAGGAACTGTCATGATTTTGTGACATGTCACAAAGTTCCAAGTGAGGACTATCATGTTTTTGTGACATGCTACAAAGGTCGAGGTAAGGACTGTCACGATTTCACGACATGCTGAAAATCTCGAAGAGAGAACTGTCGTGATTTTGTGACACGTAGCAAAGAGGAAGAGTCTGAAATAAGAAGCGTCACGATTTCACGACAGGCTACAAAGAAGTTGTACGAATGTAGAAAGTGTCATGATTTCGCGACAGGTTGAGATGGCAGCTTGTAGTTGGAGAAAGTGTCACGATTTCACGACAAAAATAGTTAGCAAGTTTTCAACAGAAGAAGCGTCGTAATTTCACGATGAATTCAAGAAGGAAGAGCTGGGAGGTGAAAGCATCATGATTTTGTGACATGTTCCATTTTTGCTAGTGCAAGCAGAGAAGAATGCCATGAAGTCATAAGGGTCACGATTTCATGATAGAATTGGAGATGATGTCAATGAGAAGCAGATGTGTCATGATTTCATGACAAAAGCAAAGAAGAAGGCCATGAAGTCACAAGGGTCACGATTTCATGATAGAGTTGGATATGACATCAGTAGAAGCAGATGTGTCATGATTTTGTGACAAAAGCGAAGAAGGCAATGAAGACTAGAGTGTCACAATTTCATGATAGGAGTGAAGATGACATCAGCAAAAGTCAGAAGTGTCACGATTTCACAATAAGGACGTTGTCAAGGCAGACAAAAGCAAAAGTGTCATGATATCGTGACAGTAGCCAAATTAATGTGTACGGTTGCAAAAATGTCGCGATATCATGACATGTAGTTTCGTGATAGAAGCTACAGGTGAGTTTCAAAGGAGGTTGAATGACAAAGTTAACTTTGAGTCGACAAAGTTAAATCAGGGCCGACGTAAATTAGGGCATGCAACCAACGGAGTTAGGGTTTGCATTTGCATAACAGCCAACTAAGATCAAAGTTTTGATCTTAAAAGTATTGCTATAAAAGGAGGGATGTTTGAAGAGTTTGATCATCGATCGATGTGTGCATTCGAAGTGCGACTTTCACAGAAGCAGAGTGCGGGGAGAAGTTTGATCGTTGAAGGAGCAGAGTGTGAGAAGATAGTGTTGTTGTGTTTGCACAGAGGTGCATAAGTTGATGTTTGATCGAGTGCTGTAATTATGCAGAGGTGAAAATTTTGAGGACATTAGTGCCAGATCAAAGGACTGTGTTTGGTGCAGATAAGAGGACCGGCTTTGGAGGTGAAAAAGTTAAGGATGGAGGTCTCCAACTAGAGCAGGGAAGACAGGTGTCTTCTATGGATAGAGTTCCACTTGCTAAGGGCAGCAGAGGCAGAGGTCTTCTAGAGGATCACCAATAAGAGCAGAGTTAGGGGAAGGTATCTCCTTTGGGTTGGTGCCCATAAACATTGTAATTGGGAAAGGTTTTCCCAGATTCTAAGTTGATAAAATTTAGTGAAAATTTTATCCATGGAGTAGCCCGCGTTGGGTGAACCATGTAAATTGCTGTATCTCTTTGTGGATGGTGTGTTGTGCATTGTTTTAATTGCTGCTATTGATAATGCTTTCTATACACTGCTTAATACTAATTTTAAAGTTGATTTTAAAGCAAAAGTAAAAAGTGGTCTTATACTGTTCACCCCCGCTCTCAGTATAAGCTTGTGTTCTTCACTCCACTAAACTGGCTTGTGGATCTCTCTCCATTGAAGACCTCTATCCTCACTTAGAAGACTTAGCCTCATTGCCCTGGCTTATGGAAATATATCCACTAGAGACTACTATCCTTTGCTCTATCACCTCCAAATATTACTCTCATATCTTTCTCAAATATACACTAAATGGAGTCCTTTCGTTTAGCACAAATCTACTCAATATTTGTCTCAAATATACACTAAACACAGTCCTTCATTCTAGCACAAATTTTCTTAATCTCTATCTTTGATCTACACTAAACACAGTCCTTCTATCTAGCACAAATTTTCTCAATATATGTCTCAAATATGCACTAAACATAGTCCTTCAATCTAGCACAAATTTGCTCAATCTCTATCTTAGCAAAAATATATCCTCAAATTTCCTGAAGAATTCACACAAAGCTTGATCTAATCATAAATCAACTCTGCTAGATCTGCCCCAAGACTTCAAATCTTGAAAAAAATCAATCAATCAACTCTGATATCAAGTATTCACAAAGACTTACCTCAAATATACTCACAAGTCCTTCCAAGAACTTGTCCAATATGCTCAACAAGTCTTCACCAAGACTTACATCAAATCTACTCAACAAGTCTTCACTAGAACTTGTACAATCTGCTAAACAAGTCTTCACCAAGACATACCTCAAAGCTACTCAACAAGTTCTCTCTAGAACTTGTCCAATATGATTGTGAGCTTCCACAAAAGATCACACAGATTTGTCCTTAAGATTTCGCAAAAGGTTCCTCAACTCTGTCCTTAAGTCCACTCTAGAACTTGCTCAAATCAGCTCACAAGATTTCACAAAAACTTATTCAAATAAATTACAAAACTTGCATACAAAAATCAACTCAATATCTTTCAAAAAAATTCTTCAATCACTCAAACAAGTTTCACTTAGAATCTTGTTTAACCTTAGAAACATATAGAGAATGGTTAGAGACTCAATATGTTTCACACTCACAAAAATCAACTTAATATCTTTCAAACTCTTTTTTTTAACCATAAAAACATATGGAGAATGGTTAGAGACTCAATATGTTTCACACTCACATAACACTCAATCACTTTTAAACTCTCTTCAAATAAATTAAGAATAAAGAACAATTTGTTTCACAGAACTTGAACTATCACTCCAACACTTCCAATCAACTAAGCTCAATCAACTCCACTTAATGAAACACAACTTGCTTACAAAACCTAAATAAGTGTTTCAAAATGCTTTCAACAACTCACACTAAGGAACTCAAACTTGACTCAAGATGATTTCTAATTCACATAACAATGATATTCATGCTCTTTCACAAACCCTAGTTTAGGATAGTTCTCAATTTCTCACTCAAATGTTCTCACCAATATTTACCAATCATGCACATGAAATCTTACTCAATAATGCTTATCAACAAACATTTTCACTCCAACTTAGCATTCACAAAATCCAACCCAACAACATTTCAATCACAAGATATATGTGCCCATAACTTTTGTTTTGATGGATATATGTCTTCAAAACCTCTCTCAATCACAATCAACCTCTTTGCCAATCTCAAAGGTTAGGTAGCAAAAACCTTCTCAAAATTTCATTCAAATATTCCCTCAAAATATTTTTCCATTACAAAACATTAAATCTCAATTACACCTTATAATATCCACACTCTTAACCACTACTCAAAACCCTAGATCTCAAATTCAATTGGAAAAAATAAATATTAATAAGACACCTTATACCTCCCTTTAACTCAAAATTCATTCCACATTAAAAACCTTAGGAGCAAAATTTAATAAAAAATTAAATACCTCGGATTTGATACCATACTACACTACCACCAGCATCCTAGCCATGGCCCAACTGCCACATAATCTATATGCTCACATTGGTATTCAAAAGTGCCTTGTGCGCTTTGTATCACATGTTTGGTTCCAAAACCAAAAGGAGTGCCAACAAAACACTCTTAGGCCTACCACTAAGATTCAATCGCGGGACCTCCTGCCTGTAAATGCTTCAACACACAGCCACTTGCTGCTAGCCCAACCTCTATGTTGGTAATGAGAATTTAAGCCTCCACAATATTATCCCTTTGATGGCCTTCAAAAAAAAAATTATTATCCTTTGCCTTTGCACGTAGATCGCAGAAATTCGCATGCACTCACAATGTTATTCAAGCGAAGGTAGGATATTAGGCAACCAAATGCACATGGTATTTATACCATTGTGCCATCTTCGTTTGGACGTCAACGAAGGGAGAAAATACATTTGACATCAGTGCTTTAATTAAACCTTTTACCCTTATAACCCTAACCTTAGGGTTAATTAAATTAAATTATAAATTAATTTATAATTAAATTATTATAATTATTTTATAATTAATTTAATAAATTTAGGTCTTAACATTAGACCTTTAATATTATAATAAAATATTATAATATTATTTTTCTTGGGTCTTCCTATTGCTCCTTTAGACCTTATCTGACCACCTTGAATATTATAATAAGAGATATTATAATATTATTTCCCTTAGACCTAGAAGCAATCTTTCTCTTGCACTGCTTACTAAAACTGACTCTTGACATCCTTCCTTTTGCATTGCTCATTGAAATTGACTCTTGACATCAATGACAATAAAACCTGCTCATATTTCCAATAAGTATATGAGGATTAATTCATTTTAATCCAACATAGATTATAACATAATCTAAAGATTAATTCATTTTAATCTAATCTAGTTTATGATATAATCCAAAGGTTAATTCATAAAATAACCTAATGAATATTCACTCAGATCAAACGCAAAATATAAGATAATTTGAGGTCATTAAACAAAGATATAACACGACGAACGCAACCAGGCATGCATGGGGAAAAATCAAAGCACCACAATTTCTTTCAAGCACTTGCAAGCAAAGCATAATACTAAGTCATACCACCCCTTGTTCCTAGTGGCAAGTTTTCTGATGACCTATCATCACTTGCTCTCTAAGAACTGCTCCATTGCACCAGCAATTTCTTGATTGGTGGTATAACTTAAAACACATGTGCAAAGTATATGAGATGCAATCTATATGTGGGTAGATCCTACCCTAGGTAAATATTACCCTAGAGCTATTATCATTTAGATTGTACATCATTTTCCTTTTTTGGTATCTCATTTTCGGTGGTCAACTTCCTCATCCACCCATGAGAGTACCTAGTCCCGCAAACACACATAACATCAACAATACCATATCCTCATATCATATAATCAAAACAACAAATGCATATAATCATCCAAATGCATCAAAACTAAGCATTAAATCATCATTTATCAATACATAGTCTATCTTATAAATATCATGCCAAGGTGGGTCATGATATACTACCCCCCTTGGAATAAACACAATCCTCTATGTTTTTCTTACAATAAACATTACATATCATTTTCATTAAATAAAATAAATAAAATATTTCTTCATCTCATCCACTTTTTCTCAAGTGGCACTTTTCTTAGAATATTGGTCCTATTGGACCTTGCACTGCTCTAGAGTTTGTTTCCCCATCATATTGAAATGAAACTTTAGAATCTTCACTAATCTCACCTCAATGATCGAGAGATATGCCATCTGTAATTGGTTAGTTACATCTATCTATGAACTAACTTAGACCATTAACATCCTTCAGGTAATGGTCACATCACACTTGTTTCCTCACAAGGTGCCATTTTAGTTATAACCATTATCACTCCACTAACAATGATCTTGGTCACACTTGCCCCATTGCAAGGTGCCCTTCCAAAAGTATTATTATCCGTTGATTATATCAATGGATACTCTTCATGTAAGGTGTCATTCAAGAGTATTATCATCCACTAATAATATCAATGGTTACACTTTGTAGACCCAAAATTTTTTGCACCCCTTTTCTTTAGGCTATTGGAACTGCACCTAAAATGGGGAGGGAAAATTATGTGCCTACACCTCAGACGAGAAGAACTTGAGTTGTGCTCTCCTTGATGTTTATTGATAAATTAGGTGGGGTTCACTAGGAAACACTTTATGGTGGTTTCCACACCTAGGTAAGGTGAGTTTTTGATAGATTATTTAATTTACATAAATCTAGGATTTAGCCAAATGTAGCTATACCTAACTATATGCACTTCAAATTTCCATGAAAGCAATGGTATACAAATTAACTAGAAAGCTTGTAAATTTAACTAAGATGCAATGATTTCTTGTAGATACTAAAAGCAAAAAAAATATTCTATGCCATCATGTGTATACGTTTTTTATATTTCTTTTGTATTTTTCAACTAATATGATTGATGCAAAAGCAATGCAACTAACTTTATTTTTTTGGTATTTTCTTTCTTTTTATTTTATAAAAATGCTTCTAAAAATTAATAGTACAAAATTAAATTATGGAAAATTGAAAGGAATCCAAAATCAGATCCTTATCGGATCCAAATATTTTCTATCAAATGAATTCAAATCTATTAGAGTGAATTCAGATTTGTTAAACCAAATTCGGATCTGTCGGAGCGCATTCGAAAGCACAGGGTAAATTCGTATCTTCAAAAATGAATTTGGAAACACAGAGCAGCTACCCAAATTTGTTCAGATCCTACATTTTCACAATATAACACTAAAATTTGTGATTAGTGGTGAGATATATGCTTGAGATACTACATTAGTGATGTGGTAGTCATATCCCCTCGGTTCCTTCAATAAACCATAATAAAAATAGTTGATTTCTAGATCTAATGCAAAACATATGTATTTGATAAGAAAATAGTAAAGCAGTATAAAATGTAGCAAGGGATAAGTCTTATAAGGACTAAAATGCAAAACATAAACCACTGTAATAAACCTGAGGCTAGGATTTTTCCCCCAACATGTGTCTATGCAAATTCAAATGCTCCTAGAGAATTCAAAAGGTTCCAAATTTGTTCAAACTTACAATGGCTAGAATTAGAAAATTGCAGAGCAATTTCAGAAATCCTTCAACGAATTTGAACACTCCCAAATTTGTTTAAAACTTGCAAATTAAAAAATACATGAAAGACATGAATCAATAATACTCATTGTCATTTCCTCTAGTCTCTAGAATGATGATGGGATGGCAATATCTCTTTAGAAAACCTGCAAAAAATGCCTAAAAATCTCTTATCCACTTGAATTTCCTACAAAATCATCATTACCTTTCTATGAAACTCACCTGCAACTTTTAAGAACCGTGACCAATCGAGAAAGAATCGAGGAGGACAAAGATAGGTTAGGTTTTTTAGGGAATTTTTTAAAAATTTCCCAATCTGGATGAATTCGAGCGGTTTTGAATTTACGAGAAATTTAGGTTTACCCAGATTGGATGCAAAATCCAAACAATCCACCAATTTTAGGTGCACGTTTGATTTGCATAAATTCGAACCATTTTGAATTTGTTGGAATCATCCAAATTCATGATAAAAGGGGAGAAGAATAAGGGTAGGCTTTAATGAGCATGGAAATCAATGTGGCCAGTTGATGGAATTTTGTGTTAATGCTTAAAGGTTTTTAT
Source organism: Wollemia nobilis (assembly GCA_028583015.1). NCBI lineage: Eukaryota > Viridiplantae > Streptophyta > Pinopsida > Araucariales > Araucariaceae > Wollemia > Wollemia nobilis. The sequence goes on along the minus strand of JAQPPZ010017190.1, from coordinate 4,597,398 downwards.
GAGTAGAAGTTGATGATAAAAACTTGGTTTGATAAGCATTGTTGAAAATATTGAAGTAAAGCTTTCATATGCATGATTAGGGATTGTGCAAGAACATGAGTATCATTTTTATGTGAAGTTGTGAACTATCTTGAACTAGGGTTTGTGTAAGATCATGAGTATCATTGTTATGTGAGATTGTTTGATAAGCATTGTTGACTAAGTGGTTGATTGAGTGAAGTAAGCCTTTGTGAGAGCTTACAATATAGATTTTAGGTAAGTCTTGGTGAATACTTGTTGAGCAGATTGGATAGGTTCTAGAGAGGACTTATGGATTTATGTGAGGATAATTTTGTACCATATCAAAGATAGAGATTGAGCAAATTTTTGGTAGATTGAAGGATTTGAAGAACACAAGCTTATACTGAGAGGGGGGTGAACAGTATAAGACCACTTTTTACTTTTCTTTCCAAATCAATATATGCAATGTATAGATAGCAATATCAATAACAGTAATCAAAGCAATGCACAAAACACCACACACAATAGAGACACCACAATTTACGTGGTTCACCCAATGTGGGCTACTCCACGGAGAAAATATTTCACTAAAATTTTCTCGATCAATCTCTTGGGAATCCTTTCCCTATTACAATGTTTATGGACCTCTGTCCAAAGGAGACACCAATCCCCTAAATCAAGTTCATGGATCTCTATCCATAGGAGAACTCCTTCTCCTCTACTCTGGTTGGTGATCCTCTAGAAGACAACTACCTCCACTACACTGGCTTGTGGATCTCTCTCCACTGAAGACTCTTGTCCCCACTCAGAAGACCTATCTTCACTACCCTGGCTAATGGATCTCTATCCACTGGAGACTACCATCCTCTCTACTCTGTCACCTCCAAATATCTGTCTCAAATCTGCACTAAACATAGTCCTTCGGTCTAGCACAAATCTTCTCAATCTCTATCTCTGGTCTGGTACAAACCTATCCTCAAATCTACACCAAACTCTGCTCTCAAATCTGCACTAAACATAGTCCTTCGGTCTAGCACAAATCTATCCTCAATATCTATCTCTGGTCTGGTACAAATCTGTCCTCAAATCTACACCAAACTCTGCTCTCAAATATGCACTAAACATAGTCCTTCGGTCTAGCACAAATTTGTCCTCGATCTCTATCTTCAAGCCTTAACTCAAGGCTTGACTCAACTCTGTTGGATCTACCCCAAACCTTAACTCAAGGTTTTGAACAAATCAATCAACTCTGCTCTCAAGTCTTCTCAAAGACTTATCTCAAATATGCCTTGCAAGCTTCCACAAAAGCTCACACTAATCTATCCACAAGTCCTCTCTAGAACTTGCTCAAATATGCTCAACAAGTCCACTCAGAACTTGTCCAAATCTGCTCAACAAGTTCACACAGAACTTGTCCAAATATGCTCAACAAGTTCACACAGAACTTGTCCAATCTGCTCAACAAGTCCACACAGAACTTGTCCAAATTTGCTCAACAAGTCCACACAAACTTGTCCAAATCTGCTCAACAAGTCCACACATAACTTGTCCAAATCTGCTCAACAAGTCCACACAGAACTTGTCCAAATCTGCTCAACAAGTCCACATAGAACTTGTCCAATCTCATAGAAACATAAAGAGAATTTTTAGAGACTCAATATGTTCTATACTAATCACAATGCTCAATTACTTTCAATCACTCTCTTAGAAACATAAGGAGAATTGTTAGAGACTCAATATGCTTCAATTTCAGCTCAATGCTCAATCACTTTCACAACTCAATTCAGAATATAGAATAGTTTGTTTTATGGAACTTGAACAATCACTTCACACATCCACTTGACTAGGCTCAACCAACTCTACCCAACCAATCACTCAATGAAACACTCCTTTCTCACAAACCCTAGTCCAGGCATGTAAACACCAACTCAAAATATTTCCAACAATGCTCAACAATAAATCTCACATAACAATGATACTCATGATCTTTTCAAACCCTAGTTCAAGTTCTTTTCTCAACAACTCACTTCAACAACAATGTTTATAGCAATGATAATCAAACCCTAGTTCAAGTTCTTTGCTCAACAAATCACTTCAACAACAATGCTTATAAAGCAATCTTCACATAGCAATGATACTCAAACCCTAATTCAAGTTCTTCATACAACCAATGGTTTCAACAACAATGCTTATCAAACAAGGTTTAACAACAATTCTTTATTTCAGAAAACCTTGAAGCATTCACTCAACACACTCAATAAGGAAACCCTAATCAAGTCCTTTTCACTCCAAACTTATTTTTCAGAAAACCAACCAATCAACTTAACTATGGAAGAATGTGCTCATACCTTTTTCTTGATGATAAGGAGTAGACCTCACAAATCTGCCACAACCATAAAACACTTCTTTGCCAAACTCAAGAAGGTTAGAATACAAAAATATTATTCCAATATTTCCTCAAAAATATTCTTTGCACCAAGATATAATCAATGCCTTATTTCTTCCTCTTTCAACAAATCATACATAACAAAATACTTGGAAACACCTTATCAACTCCAATCTTAGAATAGTGACCAACACCCTAATAAATCAACCACTCTTAAAATAATATCCACCACCATAGGATATTAACCACTTTAATAATATTCACCACTATAGAATATCAACCATTCTTAATAATATTCACCACTATAGAATATTGACTAGATTTAATAATATTCACCACTATAGAATATTAACCAAACACTTTTCACTCCATGCATAAAACCTTTGAGCAAACAATATTAAAAATTTAATTTTGCCAAACCTTATAACTCCCTTGCAACCTTAGAACCAATAATAAACATGCAAAATTAATTTTTAACTTGCCCAACCAACCTCCAAAAATTTTGGAGATTAAACACCTTGCGTACCTTGTATTCCCCACCAAAAGGGGATTCGGTGTGACTCGATCCACCGTCTCCTCTTGCCTAAGCGCTTAGGCACTTGGGCACTCACCGCATGGGCTACGAAGGCCCATGTGAAGGAAGGATAGATGCCTTCCTCTTATGCCTTCAACACTTCTCCTTTTTCACATGCGAAAAACACGTTTTCGTTTCCCTTGGTCGTAGCGCTAAATTCTTTGCTTCGCACGTTCGTATCTTAGGCATGGTAATTTCATTAAAGTGGTAGGTGCTCCCTTTTATATGCATAATATAACATTCCTCCTCACGTCGACGCTTTTCAAAATTGAATTTCAAATTTCAAATCTAAAACCCACTTTAGGGTTTTAACCTTAATTTAATTAATTTATAATTAACTTTAAGCTTCCTTAGTATAATAAAATTATTATACTTTATTTTCCAATGGTTTTTATGAAAAACCTTTTATTTTCTCCTTTAGTGGTTTTAATGGAAAACCTTTTATTTTCTCCTTCAATGGTTTTAATGGAAAACCTTTTATTTTCTCCTTCAATGGTTTTAATGGAAAACCTTTTATTTTCTCCTCCAATGATTTTAATGGAAAACCTTTTATTTTGCTCCGTCAAGGTTTTAATGAAAAACCTTTTTGGTCATGCTTCATAAGACATTATGAAACTTTTTGGAACCAATCAATTGCATTCCTTTTGACATCAATGACAACTTCATGCCTTGACATCAATGACAACTCGATGGACTCAAAATGTCCAACAATCTCCCCCTTTGTCATTGATGGCAACCCAAATTATTTTAACTAAAAACTTGACCTTTCCTTTGTTCTGCTCCCCCTGGACATTGCTCCCCTGGCTCAATGCTCTCTTAAATACCAAATCTCTCCCTCTTACTCAAATCTAAATCTCTCCCCCTTACTCAAATCTCTCCCCCTTTGACATCAATGGCAAAGGGTCACCTTTGGGGCTCGGGGCTAAGAATGAGCCTCTTAGCTTAGCCCCTCCCCCACCTCCTCTTGAGGTGGTTAATTTTAGGGTGGGAGTATTTCTACTCCTAGAAAGCATTGTTCTTTACCTTTATCCTCTCTTCTTCTTATCTGATCCTTCTGATTCCTCTAACTATTTCTTTCAATATTCTTGTCCATGTCCCTATTCTTGTTCCTATTCCTATCCATGTTCCTGTTCCTGTTCCTATTTATATCCATGTTCCTGTTCCTGTTCCTATTTATATCCATGTTCATGTTCCTATCTAGTTCATACTTGTTTCTGGAATATCTTCTCTACACCACTTTGTTGTGTGACCATCATTATTGCACTTATAACACTTAATGTTATTATTCCTTGGAGGTGCAAATGTCTTAGGATTTCTCCTAGTGAAGCCATACCTTCTTCTATCATGAACCTTGCAATTTATTGCCTTGTGACCAAACTGATTACATGAGTAGCAATACCCATGGAAAAGTTGTATGTTCCCATATTCCTATCTTTCCTGTGTCCTGCACTGTGAAGCCATGTGCCCAAACCCGTGACATGAAAAACATCTTCCATTGAAGTTTCCTTGTCTTGACCTCATTGGTCTCTTGGTCTCTCTTGACCTATTCTGATTGTTGTTCCATCTATATCCTCTTTGTGCATTGTTCCTATTCTTGTTGAACTCTCTATTGTCCAACTCATTCTCAGATGTCTCATTCTCTCTTACACTGTCTTCTTCTGAAGTATCTTCTTCTCCAAAACTTGAGGTTGACTCTCCTTCCCATTTCTTTTGATCTTGTCCAAATCCAAGACCTGTTTTGCTTGATGTAGGCTTTTGTATCTTGATGAACTTATCCAAGTTCTTTGAGCTATTTTTGAACCCTTTTAGCTTGAATTTGGAGTCTTCTAAATATTCTCTTAGTAGTGCCACTTCTTGTGTTAACTTTTCACATTCTAAGATCTTTGCTTCTAACTTATCCTTGAACCTTTTTGCTTTAGCCTTTGATTTTTCTAAATCCTCTATAAGCAATCTTCTCTCTTCATCACATTCTTGAAACTGAATTTCAAGTTTAGAGTGTTGCTTTCTTACCTTCTTTACCATTTCAAGGGCATAAATAAGTTCTCCTTTGAGATCATATCCATCCTTTTCTGAATATTCCTCTATTTGTTTACCTTTGTCCACATCTTTATTTTCTATTGGCTTGTCTTCTATAGGATCACCTTCTTTATCTTCCAATGCCATTAGAAGATTTTCATCTGGTCCTTCAAGTGTATCTTCATATTCATCATCACTGAAACTATAACCATCCCTTGTACAATCATCTTCAAGATGTCCAAAGTTACCACATCTAAAACACTTGAGAATTATTGGAGTCCTTTTCTTAACTTGTTCTTTTTCTTCAATCATAAAAAGAACTTCATCTCTATCATTGTCTAAAAAACTAGCATCACTATCACTTGAGTACTTACTTGCATTATCCGCATAGTAGCTCCTCTTTTGCCTTTGGAAGAACTTATTTCCTTGTCTACTTTGTTTATCCTTGCTTTGCTTTTGGTGCCTATATCTTTCTGATTCCCTATTCTTGTGATCCTATTTTTCTTCACCATTGTTATTCTTAGCTTCTTGACAATCTATTGCAAAATGTCCATACTTTCCATAATTGAAACATTTAATAGATCTTGTATCTCTAGATCTTCTTGAATCCTTATTCCTTCTACCATAATTTGCTTCTTCATCACTGGATGACTCATTGCTTGATTCTGACTTCTTACCCTTAGTCTTCTTGATTGCTTTGAATTTTGCTTCCTTCTGGGGAATAGGATATTTTGTTCTTATCTCATGTGCTGTAAGAATACCAAGCAACATATCTCTTGTCAAAGTATCACCATCCATTGACACTTCTATAGTAGAAACCTTTTCATTGAATCTTTTTGGAAGAGTTCTCAAAACTTTATCACAAACATCCGATTCATCAATCTTCATTCCAAGTCCTTGCATTGCATTAACAACCTCATCAATTCAAAGTAGATAAGTACTAATGTTTTCCTCATCCTTCATTCTTAACTCCTCAAATTGTCCTTTGATATTTCACATCTTTGCTTTCTTGACACATTTATCTCCTTCATATATATTTTGCAATTTATCCCACATGTCTTTTGTAGTTTGATAATGCATAACTTTCATAGACTCTGTTCTATGCAAACCTCTTAAAAGTGCATTCATTGCTTTTGAATTGTAATGTTGTAGGAGCTTACCTTCCTTATCTTTAGGAGGATTAATTAAGGGATCATATCCAAATTCAACTACTTCCCAAATTTCATTGCCAAGTGCCATCAGGTAGATCTTCATTCTCATACTCCAATACATATAGTCACTTCCATAAAATACTAGTGCTGAGTTATCTGAGGACACATTCTTAGAATCCATTGTGTTCTTGTTAGATTTTCCTTCAAGTTGTTAAACTCTTCTGAAGGAACCCACTCTAATACCAATTGAAGAACACAAGCTTATACTGAGAGGGGGGTGAACAGTATAAGACCACTTTTTACTTTTCTTTCCAAATCAATATATGCAATGTATAGATAGCAATATCAATAATAGTAATCAAATCAATGCATAAAACACCACACACAATAGAGACACCACAATTTACGTGGTTCACCCAATGTGGGCTACTCCATGGAGAAAATATTTCACTAAAATTTTCTCGATCAATCTCTTGGGAATCCTTTCCCTATTACAATGTTTATGGACCTCTGTCCAAAGGAGACACCAATCCCCTAAATCAAGTTTATGGATCTCTATCCATAGGAGAACTCCTTCTCCTCTGCTCTAGTTGGTGATCCTCTAGAAGACAACTACCTCCACTACACTGGCTTGTGGATCTCTCTCCACTGAAGACTCTTGTCCCCACTCAGAAGACCTATCTTCACTACCCTAGCTAATGGATCTCTATCCACTAGAGACTACCATCCTCTCTATTTTGTCTACACTCCTCAAATCTCTATCTCTCAAATCTGCACTAAACATAGTCCTTCGGTCTAGCACAAATTTATCCTCAATATCTATCTCTGGTCTGGTACAAATCTATCCTCAAATCTGCACCAAAATCTGCTCTCAAATTTACACTAAACATAGTCCTTCGGTCTAGCACAAATCTATCCTCGATATCTATCTTCAAGCCTTAACTCAAGGCTTGAATCAACTCTGCTGGATCTACCCCAAACCTTAACTCAAGGTTTTGAACAAATCAATCAACTCTGCTCTCAAGTCTTCTCAAAGACTTATCTCAAATCTACCTTGCAAGCTTCCACAAAATCTCACACTAATCTGTCCACAAGTCCTCTCTAGAACTTGCTCAAATCTGCTCAACAAGTCCACTTAGAACTTGTCCAAATCTGCTCAACAAGTTCACATAGAACTTGTCCAAATATTCTCAACAAGTCCACATAGAACTTGTCCAAATCTGCTCAACAAGTCCACATAGAACTTGTCCAATCTCATAGAAACATAAAGAGAATTGTTAGAGACTCAATATGTTCTATACTAATCACAATGCTCAATTACTTTCAATCACTCTCTTAGAAACATAAGGAGAATTGTTAGAGACTCAATATGCTTCAATTTCAGCTCAATGCTCAATCACTTTCACAACTCAATTCAGAATATAGAATAGTTTGTTTTATGGAACTTGAACAATCACTTCACACATCCACTTGACTAGGCTCAACCAACTCTACCCAACCAATCACTCAATGAAACACTCCTTTCTCACAAACCCTAGTCTAGGCATGTAAACACCAACTCAAAATATTTCCAACAATGCTCAATAATAAATCTCACATAACAATGATACTCATGATCTTTTCAAACCCTAGTTCAAGTTCTTTGCTCAACAACTCACTTCAACAACAATGTTTATAGCAATGATAATCAAACCCTAGTTCAAGTTCTTTGCTCAACAAATCACTTCAACAACAATGCTTATAAAGCAATCTTCACATAGCAATGATACTCAAACCCTAATTCAAGTTCTTCATACAACCAATGGTTTCAACAACAATGCTTATCAAACAAGGTTTAACAACAATTCTTTATTTCAGAAAACCTTGAAGCATTCACTCAACACACTCAATAAGGAAACCCTAATCAAGTCCTTTTCACTCCAAACTTATTTTTCAGAAAACCAACCAATCAACTTAACTATGGAAGAATGTGCTCATACCTTTTTCTTGATGATAAGGAGTAGACCTCACAAATCTGCCACAACCATAAAACACTTCTTTGCCAAACTCAAGAAGGTTAGAATACAAAAATATTATTCCAATATTTCCTCAAAAATATTCTTTGCACCAAGATATAATCAATGCCTTATTTCTTCCTCTTTCAACAAATCATACATAACAAAATACTTGGAAACACCTTATCAACTCCAATCTTAGAATAGTGACCAACACCCTAATAAATCAACCACTCTTAAAATAATATCCACCACCATAGGATATTAACCACTTTAATAATATTCACCACTATAGAATATCAACCATTCTTAATAATATTCACCACTATAGAATATTGACCAGACTTAATAATATTCACCACTATAGAATATTAACCAAACACTTTTCACTCCATGCATAAAACCTTTAAGCAAACAATATTAAAAATTTAATTTTGCCAAACCTTATAACTCCCTTGCAACCTTAGAACCAATAATAAACATGCAAAATTAATTTTTAACTTGCCCAACCAACCTCCAAAATTTTTGGAGATTAAACACCTTGCGTACCTTGTATTCCCCACCAAAAGGGGATTCGGCGTGACTCGATCCATCGTCTCCTCTTGCCTAAGCGCTTAGGCGCTTGGGCACTCACTGGGCTAGAAGGCCCATGTGAAGGAAGGATAGATGCCTTCCTCTTATGCCTTCAACACTTCTCCTTTTTCACACGCGAAAAACATGTTTTCATTTCCCTTGGTCGCAGCGCTAAATTCTTTGCTTCGCACGTTCGTATCTTAGGCATGGTAATTTCATTAAAGTGGTAGGTGCTCCCTTTTATATGCATAATATAACATTCCTCCTCACGTCGGCGCTTTTTGAAATTGAATTTCGAATTTCAAATCTAAAACCCACTTTAGGGTTTTAACCTTAATTTAATTAATTTATAATTAATAAATTAATTAATTTATAATTAAATTTAAGCTTCCTTAGTATAATAAAATTATTATACTTTATTTTCCAATGGTTTTTATGAAAAACCTTTTATTTTCTCCTTAGGTTTTAATGGAAAACTTTTATTTTCTTTCAATGTTTGAACATTTTATTTTCTCCTTCAATGGTTTTAATGGAAAACCTTTTATTTTCTCCTCCAATGATTTTAATGGAAAACCTTTTATTTTTCTCCGTCAAGGTTTTAATGAAAAACCTTTTTGGTCATGCTTCATAAGACATTATGAAACTTTTTGGAACCAATCAATTGCATTCCTTTTGACATCAATGACAACTTCACGCCTTGACATCAATGACAACTCGATGGACTCAAAATGTCCAACAATCTCCCCCTTTGTCATTGATGGCAACCCAAATTATTTTAACTAAAAACTTGACCTTTCCTTTGTTCTGCTCCCCCTGGGACATTGCTCCCCCTGGCTCAATGCTCTCTTAAATACCAAATCTCTCCCTCTTACTCAAATCTAAATCTCTCCCCCTTACTCAAATCTCTCCCCCTTTGACATCAATGGCAAAGGGTCACCTTTGGGGCTCGGGGCTAAGAATGAGCCTCTTAGCTTAGCCCCTCCCCCACCTCCTCTTGAGGTGGTTAATTCTGGGGTGGGAGTATTTCTACTCCTAGAAAGCATTGTTCTTTACCTTTATCCTCTCTTCTTCTTATCTGATCCTTCTGATTCCTCTGACTATTTTCCATTTCAATATTCCTGTCCATGTCCACATTCTTGTTCTTGTTCCTATTCCTCTGTTCCTATTCTTGTTCCTCTGTTCATATCCATGTTCCTATTCATGTTCCTGTTTGTTCCAGTTCATACTTATTTCTGGAATATCTGCTCTACACCACTTTGTTGTGTGACCATCATTATTGCACTTATAACACTTAATGTTATTATTCCTTGGAGGTGCAAATATCTTAGGATTTCTCCTAGTGAAGCCATACCTTCTTCTGTCATGAACCCTACAATTTATTGCCTTGTGACCAAACTGATTACATGAGTAGCAATACCCATGGAAAAGTTGTCTGTTCCCATATTCCTGTCTTTCCTGTGTCTTGCACTGTGAAGCCATGTGCCCAAACCTGTGACATGAAAAACATCTTCCATTGAAGTTTCCTTGTCTTGACCTCATTGGTCTCTTGGTCTCTCTTGACCTATTCTGATTGTTGTTCCATCTATATCCTCTTTGTGCATTGTTCCTATTCTTGTTGAACTCTCTATTGTCCAACTCATTCTCAGATGTCTCATTCTCTCTTACACTATCTTCTTCTAAAGTATCTTCATATGAAGTATCTTCTTCTCCAAAACTTGAGGTTGACTCTCCTTCCCATTTCTTTTGATCCTGTCCAAATCCAAGACTTGTTTTGCTTGATGTAGGCTTTTGTATCTTGATGAACTTATCCAAGTTCTTTGAGCTATTTTTGAATCCTTTTAGCTTGAATTTGGAGTCTTCCAAATCTTCTCTTAGTAGTGCCACTTCTTGTGTTAACTTTTCACATTCTAAGATCTTTTCTTCTAACTTATCCTTGAACCTTTTTTCCTTAGCCTTTGATTTTTCTAAATCCTCTATAAGCAATCTTCTCTCTTCATCACATTCTTGAAACTGAATTTCAAGTTTAGAGTGTTGCTTTCTTACCTTCTTTACCATTTCAAGGGCATAAATAAGTTCTCCTTTGAGATCATATCCATCCTTTTCTGAATATTCCTCTATTTGTTTACCTTTTTCCACATCTTTATTTTCTATTGACTTGTCTTCTATAGGATCACCTTCTTTATCTTCCAATGCCATTAGAAGATTTTCATCTGGTCCTTCAAGTGTATCTTCATATTCATCATCACTGAAACTATAACCATCCCTTGTACAATCATCTTCAAGATGTCCAAAGTTACCACATCTAAAACACTTGAGAATTATTGGAGTCCTTTTCTTAACTTGTTCTTTTTCTTCAATCATAAAAAGAACTTCATCTCTATCATTGTCTGAAAAACTAGCATCACTATCACTTGAGTACTTACTTGCATTATCCGCATAGTAGCTCCTCTTTTGCCTTTGGAAGAACTTCTTTCCTTGTCTGCTTTGTTTATCCTTGCTTTGCTTTTGGTGCCTATATCTTTCTGATTCCCTATTCCTGTGATCCTATTTTTCTTCACCATTGTTATTCTTAGCTTCTTGACAATCTATTGCAAAATATCCATACTTTCCACAATTGAAACATTTAATAGATCTTGTATCTCTAGATCTTCTTGAATCCTTATTCCTTCTACCATAATTTGCTTCTTCATCACTGGATGACTCATTGCTTGATTCTGACTTCTTACCCTTAGTCTTCTTGATTGCTTTGAATTTTGCTTCCTTCTGGGGAATAGGATATTTTGTTCTTATCTCATGTGCTGTAAGAATACCAAGCAACATATCTCTTGTCAAAGTATCACCATCCATTGACACTTCTATAGCAGAAACCTTTTCACTGAATCTGTTTGGAAGAGTTCTCAAAACTTTATCACAAACATCTGATTCATCAATCTTCATTCCAAGTCCTTGCATTGCATTAACAACCTCATCAATTCAAAGTAGATAAGTACTAATGTTTTCCTCATCCTTCATTCTTAACTCCTCAAATTGTCCTTTGATATTTTACATCTTTGCTTTCTTGACACATTTATCTCCTTCATATATATTTTGCAATTTATCCCACATGTCTTTTGTAGTTTGATAGTGCATAACTTTCATAGACTCTGTTCTATGCAAACCTCTTAAAAGTGCATTCATTGCTTTTGAATTGTAATGTTGTAGGAGCTTACCTTCCTTATCTGTAGGAGGATTAATTAAGGGATCATATCCAAATTCAACTGCTTCCCAAATTTCATTGCCAAGTGCCATCAGGTAGATCTTCATTCTCATACTCCAATACATATAGTCACTTCCATCAAATACTGGTGCTGAGTTATCTGAGGACACATTCTTAGAATCCATTGTGTTCTTGTTAGATTTTCCTTCAAGTTGTTAAACTCTTCTAAAGGAACCCGCTCTGATACCAATTGAAGAACACAAGCTTATATTGAGAGGGGGTGAACAATATAAGACCACTTTTTACTTTTCTTTCCAAATCAATATATGCAATGTATAGATAGCAATATCAACAACAGTAATCAAAGCAATGCATAAAACACCACACACAATAGAGACACCACAATTTACGTGGTTCACCCAATGTGGGCTACTCCACGGAGAAAATATTTCACTAAAATTTTCTCGATCAATCTCTTGGGAATCCTTTCCCTATTACAATGTTTATGGACCTCTGTCCAAAGGAGACACCAATCCCCTGAATCAAGTTCATGGATCTCTATCCATAGGAGAACTCCTTCTCCTCTGCTCTGGCTGGTGATCCTCTAGAAGACAACTGCCTCCACTACACTGGCTTGTGGATCTCTCTCCACTGAAGACTCTTGTCCCCACTCAGAAGACCTATCTTCACTACCCTGGCTAATGGATCTCTATCCACTAGAGACTACCATCCTCTCTACTCTATCACCTCCAAAGCTCTATCTCAAATCTACACTAAACATAGTCCTTCGATCTAGCACAAATATTCTCAATCTCTATCTCTGGTCTGGTACAAACCTATCCTCAAATCTGCACCAAAATTTGCTCTCAAATCTGCACTAAACATAGTCCTTTGGTCTAGCACAAATCTATCCTCAATCTCTATTTGGTACAAATCTATCCTCAAATCTGCACCAAACTTCTCTCAAATCTGCACTAAACATAGTCCTTCGGTCTAGCACAAATCTATCCTCGATCTCTATCTTCAAGCCTTAACTCAAGGCTTGAATCAACTCTGTTGGATCTGCCCCAAACCTTAACTCAAGGTTTTGAACAAATCAATCAACTCTGCTCTCAAGTCTTCTCAAAGACTTGTCTCAAATCTGCCTTGCAAGCTTCCACAAAATCTCACACTAATCTGTCCACAAGTCCTCTCTAGAACTTGCTCAAATCTTCTCAACAAGTCCACTCAGAACTTGTCCAAATCTAAAGTTCACACAGAACTTGTCCAAATCTGCTCAACAAGTCCACACAGAACTTGTCCAAATCTGCTCAACAAGTCCACACAGAACTTGTCCAAATCTGCTCAACAAGTCCACACAAAACTTGTCCAATCTCATAGAAACATAAAGAGAATTGTTAGAGACTCAATATGTTCTATACTAATCACAATTCTCAATTACTTTCAATCACTCTCTTAGAAACATAAGGAGAATTGTTAGAGACTCAATATGCTTCAATTTCAGCTCAATGCTCAATCACTTTCACAACTCAATTCAGAATATAGAATAGTTTGTTTTATGGAACTTGAACAATCACTTCACACATCCACTTGACTAGGCTCAACCAACTCTACCCAACCAATCACTCAATGAAACACTCCTTTCTCACAAACCCTAGTCCAGGCATGTAAACACCAACTCAAAATATTTCCAACAATGCTCAACAATAAATCTCACATAACAATGATACTCATGATCTTTTCAAACCCTAGTTCAAGTTCTTTTCTCAACAACTCACTTCAACAACAATGTTTATAGCAATGATAATCAAACCCTAGTTCAAGTTCTTTGCTCAACAAATCACTTCAACAACAATGCTTATAAAGCAATCTTCACATAGCAATGATACTCAAACCCTAATTCAAGTTCTTCATACAACCAATGGTTTCAACAACAATGCTTATCAAACAAGGTTTAACAACAATTCTTTATTTCAGAAAACCTTGAAGCATTCACTCAACACACTCAATAAGGAAACCCTAATCAAGTCCTTTTCACTCCAAACTTATTTTTCAGAAAACCAACCAATCAACTTAACTATGGAAGAATGTGCTCATACCTTTTTCTTGATGATAAGGAGTAGACCTCACAAATCTGCCACAACCATAAAACACTTCTTTGCCAAACTCAAGAAGGTTAGAATACAAAAATATTATTCCAATATTTCCTCAAAAATATTCTTTGCACCAAGATATAATCAATGCCTTATTTCTTCCTCTTTCAACAAATCATACATAACAAAATACTTGGAAACACCTTATCAACTCCAATCTTAGAATAGTGACCAACACCCTAATAAATCAACCACTCTTAAAATAATATCCACCACCATAGGATATTAACCACTTTAATAATATTCACCACTATAGAATATCAACCATTCTTAATAATATTCACCACTATAGAATATTGACCAGACTTAATAATATTCACCACTATAGAATATTAACCAAACACTTTTCACTCCATGCATAAAACCTTTGAGCAAACAATATTAAAAATTTAATTTTTCCAAACCTTATAACTCCCTTGCAACCTTAGAACCAATAATAAACATGCAAAATTAATTTTTAACTTGCCCAACCAACCTCCAAAAATTTTGGAGATTAAACACCTTGCGTACCTTGTATTCCCCACCAAAAGGGGATTCGACGTGACTCGATCCACCGTCTCCTCTTGCCTAAGCGCTTAGGCGCTTGGGCACTCACCGCGTGGGCTATGAAGGCCCACGTGAAGGAAGGATAGATGCCTTCCTCTTATGCCTTCAACACTTCTCCTTTTTCACACGCAAAAAACACGTTTTCGTTTCCCTTGGTCGCAGCGCTAAATTCTTTGCTTCGCACGTTCGTATCTTAGGCATGGTAATTTCATTAAAGTGGTAGGTGCTCCCTTTTATATGTATAATATAACATTCCTCCTCACGTCGGCGCTTTTCGAAATTGAATTTCGAATTTCAAATCTAAAACCCACTTTAGGGTTTTAACCTTAATTTAATTAATTTATAATTAATAAAATTAAGCTTTTAGTCCTTAGTATAATAAAATTATTATACTTTATTTTCCAATGGTTTTTGTGAAAAAACTTTTATTTTCTCCTTCAATGGTTTTAATGGAAAACCTTTTATTTTCTCCTTCAATGGTTTTAATGGAAAACTTTTATTTTCTCCTTCAATGGTTTTAATGGAAAACCTTTTATTTTCTCCTCCAATGATTTTAATGGAAAACCTTTTATTTTGCTCCGTCAGGGTTTTAATGAAAAACCTTTTTGGTCATGCTTCATAAGACATTATGAAACTTTTTGGAACCAATCAATTGCATTCCTTTTGACATCAATGACAACTTCACGCCTTGACATCAATGACAACTCGATGGACTCAAAATGTCCAACATGACTATATTTAGTGCAGATCAAAGACACGAATTGAGAAAATTGGTGCTAGACCGAAGTACTATATTTAGTGCATATTAAATATAGATATTGAGTAGATTTGTGCTAGACCGAAGGATTGTGTTTAGTGCAGATCAAAGATAGAGATTGAGCAGATTTGTGCTAGACCGAAGGACTATGTTTAGTGCATATCAGAGACAGAGATTGAGAAGATTTGTGCTAAACCTAAGGACTATATTTAGTACATATTTGAAATAGATATTAAGGGATTGGTGTCTCCTTTGGACAGAGGTTCATAAAATTTTTAAAAGGTAAAGGATTCTCAAAATAATTATTTGAGAAAATTTTACAAGGAATATTTTCTTGATGGAGTAGCCCACATTGGATGAACCACGTTAAATTATGTCTCTCATGTGTGTGATGCTTTGTGTGATGTGTAATGCTTTAATATTTTTGATGTTATCATATGTATTGAAAAGCAAAAAAAATTATCTTATACTATTCACCCCCTCTCAGTATAAGCACATGTTCTTCAATCATATGGTTTAACCTCAAGAAAGGCAACTTGGTTTGTGTCATACAACCTACAAAACATGGAAGCATATGATGTATTGGTAATTTTTTTGAATAGATTGTCAATTTTGGTGATTTTCCATAGTTGGTGCTATGTTTTGAGCTTGTGATGGTGGGGGAACCACTTGATATGCAATTTTTTATAGTTGTTGTTGAGCCAGTACCGGATGCCTTATGACCACTTGATTTACTTGATTAGCCTAATTTGTCTTGGATTGACCTAAATAATTTTCTTTGAATTGGCTCTTGTTCTACCATTCTTTCTTTTTAGGCTTTAGCACATCGTCTTGGATTTTTATTTTCTCAATTCTGCTAGTCTAGGCAAGAGCTTCTTCAAATGATCTATATTGTAATTGCAATAACTAGAAGATCGATTTTAAGCAAATCTTGATAAACAATTGAGTTAGCTCTTCCATTGGTAGGGAGAATGGCAGTTTTGTGATAACAACCCTCCAATGGATGCCAAAATCATAGACTGAATCATTGTCATATTTATTAAGATTGTATAAGTCAATCAATGAAATTCTATTTCAAACATTGAGGGAAAATATTTCGAGGAAGAGGTCTACAAACTATTCAAAAGTATAAATACTATGATGAGGTAGATGGTTATACCACTCTACGACATCTCCCACCAATGTCTGAGAAATTTTTTTGAGAATTAGGGCATCTTGATTTTAAATTCTAAAACATGAGTGAATGATTGTGCTCACATGCTCTCTAGGGTCCTCATTCCCCTTGAATTTATCAAATTTTGGTACTGTAAAATCTTCCAAATATGGTGGTGATGGTATCAAAAAGTGAATTGGTTGATTGATAAGTTGTCTTAAATTTGTTTTCTAGTTCATCATACCAGGAGTATGCTGCATCAAGATATAAATTTGTTATTGCATTGCTTGAATTCTAGGGTCTTCCCCATGTAGAAGCCTTGAATCAATTGATGATTGTGAGGAGATGAAGTGGTGAAATATTGAGGTGTGATGCGATTTTGATTATTTGATGTACTAAATTTAATTTGGTGATTTTGGGCTTGATGGAGAAATGATTGTGGATGATGGAATGGAGATGATGTTTGAGGACTATGAATGGGTTAACTTGTTGGAATGGAATGGGTGTTTTTTGATGGAGGTGTGGGTATGGAAACTGCAGAAGGTTGTGATACCCATGATGGATTTGATGAAAAGAATGTAGGCTGTGGAAGTGGTCTAGGGCTTGAAATTTATCACTTGTACTTACTGTTGAGGATAATAATGAGCTTTCTTTTGATCCTTAAGCAATTTATTAAGGTGTTTCCATACTTCTTATATGGTCAAATCTGAAGAAAATGGTATGGATATGGTGGGAATGGATGAAGTAGGTGGAGGATAGGTTGTAATAGGGATTTCAATTGAATGTGGGGTAGTGTATGTAGTGGAAATTGATATTTGTGAAGTGGTATTGACATGTGATTCATAAAATGGATTACCATAGGTAGTGGTATATGAATATGGGATGGAAGTTCTTTGAGCACATGACTATTATGGAAGGGACCAATGCTAAGAAGGTGCAGATGATACCTCAAAAAGAGGATTAGTATACACTTGGGTGAAACTAGAATGGTATGAATGGGTAAGTTCTTACTGAGAAGAATGATCATGTCTAGGTGGACTATCGATTTTCTCTAGAACATAGTTAGCATATCTTTGAAAAGATTCCACTTTAACCATTTCTATGTGTGTGATGTTATTATCAATGGGAGATGATGGCTTAGTTTCTAGAATGGGTATGTTGGTGTCTCTATGTAACACATAAGTGTTTGAGGTATACACAGTGTGTGATGGTCTCACAAACAAACTCAAACATATTTTCTATATCACACTGATAGGGTTAGCCACATAAGTGGTAGGGGAAGATGTGGAATACTCCATGGATGAAGTGATTTTGCTAATGGAGGCTTGACTCAAAATATTTTCTTGGCTTCAGGTTGAAACCATAATCTGATGAGTTAGATAAGGGTGGTGAAGTGTGTGGAATGTGCAGAAAGAAAATGCAAATGGAGAGCACACAAAATCAAACAAGTAATTTAACCCTATGTTTTGCAACATTTTTTTAAATTTTTTTGTGGGTTTTGTGTGTTGTAGATGTGCTAAACTAAACTATTATGCAAAGGTAAAATCTAAGACTGTATGGCAAATGAGATTCTTCCTGGTGATGAAATCCAATTTTTTTTCTCATGGGTGACTATGGCTTGTATGGGTGAGATATGACAAATGGAGATGAAACCCACCATCGCCAATATTGAATAATGGTTGGTGATGAAATCCAACTCATTGTTGTTTATTGTGAAATGTGAAAAGTGTGTGATTATTTTAAGATTTGTGTTATCTATTATGCTCAATCAATTTTGAAAACACACCTATTTCACTCATCTAATCTAGAGGTCAATAACATCAACACTAAGCTCCTCAAAAGAACTTAGGGGTACACCACTTAAGACCCACCCTGAATCATCAAGTGATACCAACAGTGGAGGGTTCACCCAATTCTTCTTCCCTAAATCATCAAGTGATTCTAAGTATACTTAGGTATTGCAATCTTGTTCCAAACTAGAAAAGTAAAAATGGAAGCTTTCAACTCTACTATGCAACTATTAATGCTTTTGTAATTTCAAATACAAATAGCATACAAAGTAGTGAATGAATACACCATAAAGCAATAAAAATCTAAAATAAATGTGATGAATGCAATTCTAATCTATATGCAATCTATATGATGGATGTGAATGCCTAAAATGTAAATAAAAATGTAACTTATTTAAATAGAAAATGAATGCTTCTCTTTTGTTAATTTTACTATAAAAGTAGGAAAATGAAAATAGAAATGGGTTAGGGTTTGAAGCAGGCTTACCAGGAAGCCTACATATTTTATATTGACCTAATCATGGAGCGTGCACCTAGCTATTGTATTGATCTATACCATCATGAAAGCATAAATATTCACACAAGTACATAATTTGAACAAAACAACGTAAGTAAGGTTTCTTGTATTAATATTTGAATGAGTTCTAATTACAAATATGCCCTCTTAGGGTCACTTGAAAGATGATACTGATATTACAATTGCCAATGCCCTCAATAGGGTAGGCACACTTATAGTGCTCTATTGATTAGTCACAAACTGCCTTGGGGTGGAGTTGACCCCCTTCTTCGCGATGTGGAAGGATTATGACATAAGCTCCTCTTGCACCTGTCTCCCTGTGAACAAGAAACAACAACACACGATTAAAAATATTGATAGCCTCTTGTGATGAGGCCCTTTAAGGAAATATGTATGTAAATGCCATTAAACTAGTAAAACAAGAAAACATAAAAAAAAGACTTTAAACTATTCTAATTTGATCAAGAATTATACTACAACATGAAGGACATGAATAAGCAAATGATGCATGGATAAAATATCAAGTTAGGATCAATAAAGTGCATAAAATATCCAATATAATCCTACTTAATACAATGCATGAAACGACTAATTCCTACAATCAGAGTTTCTCTAAAATGCAATTAAACCTATGAAAAGACTAATATAACTAATCTATGCTGTCAAAAGCAAAGCAAGTAAGGTGATTAGTCACCTATTGCAAACCGTAGCTATGGTGGGCGGTATGCACTGTGAACCACAATTGACAGCCACGGTTTGACCTCTGATAAGTTTACCCTTAGAATTAGGGGCAATGGGCTTGACCTCCTTATCCAAATTGATGTTCAAGGGTCACCTTTGTTGTCCTCTGACATATTTGGTAGTAAAATCACTGTGAAGGGCATTCGTTTTCTCGGATTTGTGTTTCTTGAATCTCCTAGGCACCTAGGGCATCCATGGCTAATTGGTATTTAGGTGAATAGCAAAGGGGATCTCAAATGCATAGATTCAATATGCAATTTGATAGGGCTTCGCTGCTCTCTTGATAAATTAACTCTCTCTTCTCCCCATTTGGGGGGGTATTTATAGCATGCACCTAGGGCTAGGGGTGGCTTCATGGAGAAGCCAAGACCAAGAAGGGTGGTTAGGGCAGTTGGTATGGAAGCCTCTAGAATCTTTCATCCTTCAACTACCTCCTTCTAGATCTTTCAATCATTCCAACCGATTTGGATTGGATGGAAGGCCTAACTGAACTTCAGTTAAGACCGCAGGTCACAGTTGTAGTCTAGGCTACAGACCGCAGGTGTCAACCATGATTTAGACTAGAGATCACAGGTCTAGGCTACGGTTTAGACTGCTTAGGCCAAAATGCCTAAATTGAGTGGTTAGAACCACTGCTCTATCTTGGAGTCTATCCAAGATCCTCCATATGGTTTTGTAGCATGTCCATATGAGTAGTCACCCTCAACATGATGCATTTTAGGTGTCTATAGATACCCCTTTTGAGATGCATTGTGAGATCGAACAACACTAAGCAAAAATATACATCCTAAAATGATGTTGAAGGTTCTATGATGATCATTAGTCTTATCAACATTAGATGCCCCAGGTCTAGCAAAAGGATGCGCATATTGGAATCATTGCTTCCAACTTGGAAAGGCTTACATTTGAAAAGTCTACACTCACCATCAAATGTTTGGGTAGCTTTGGTGCTACAATAGGAGTTAGGCCTATATAATCGAAGGATGAGAGATACAAACAAAATTTCATATTTTCTATTTGCCCCAAGCAAAGGGGTAAGCTTATGATAGTTGTTAGCAATGATTCGTAAGAACAAACACAATTTTGACAAGATCAAGGGATCTACAATATCTGGGATCTTCTGTTGATTTTGATTATGACATGAAATTATGACTACCCCCTCAAGCGATGAGTCGATGAGGGTAATGACAATGTATGAAGCGATGAAATCACTTGACCATAATGAATGATCCTGAACAACTTTAGATTCAAGCCTTTTAATGCCTTGGCTAGGCTTGGTTTAGCTTATGATTGCAACTCTTAGTAGTACTTGCACATCTCTATCCCATGGAGCAGTCAAGCTAGATAGCTATCTTAGGGAATAAAAATAATACAAATGCAATTAGACTTGTGTTGAATCATATTGTCGATGATTTGATGAAATATGTCATAAAAGAAATGATAAGTTTACCCCAAATGTCCTTATGGTGATTTACTCATCTTGCTAGATTGCATGGATTGCAAGTCGCTGCAACCGCCAATTTTATAGGATAAATCACTAAATACGAGGCACATTTGGTTTTTCATTATTTGATTTTTTTGTTTAGTTTTACATTTATTTGATTGATCCTAGTGCTTTTAACATCACCAAATTTACAATTTTAATCATTTATTTTGAATTTTTATCCGATGGAAGTCAGTAATTTATCTTTTTAGACCTTCCCATGGTGGGTTTTGAGTGCATTTATTGCTAGCTACAAACCACGAGTACGGTCTATGGTTTACATTTCTAAATTTTGGGAACCGTGGGTCAGACCTATGGGTGGAAAACCCTAGTTTCAAAATCGCAGGTGTCAGCTACGGTCCGTGGAGACTAGGAGGACCTATAAATTGAATTCCCATTTGAAATTTTCATTATTTTTCTTGCAACTACTAGCAATTTGGGAGCTCTGAGAGAGAGAACATTCCTCGATCTGGAATGTTTCCAAACTCTACTGCAATTACACTCATCTACCTCAATGGCAGATCCTGATCAACCATCTACTAGTCGAGGCTAGGGTGCGGGAAAGGTAACTTGAAACTGAGACCACACACTCAATACCAGTAAAATGAACTACATTAAGTAATGTAGAAAAATGAACCTCACTAAACTACTGGTAATGAACCCCACTAGTTTAGGCTAGCTGTAGGATTTAATTTTATGCCTTAGTGGTCTAGGAGGGTACCCAAAATGGGTGTTGCTCCTAAACCATAGCTGGTAGCTACGGTTCCCAGTTGGCAAATTGGGAATCATAGGTTTCAGCTACGGTTCCCAATTTGCAAATTGGGGACCGCAAGTTTTAGCTATGGTTTGCTATTGCTATTTTTTTACTAGGTTGTCTAATTAAAATTTTCTAGGTTGCACACACATAGCGAGATCACAAGCCAGGACTAGAGATCCAAGGTAGACATTAGGGGCCTCCAGTCAGAGGACTAGCCTGCTGTAGTTACCAGTTTCCTGTGTGCTGGGTGCTTTAGGCTTTGGAGGCAGACACGATCCATAGTAGGATCCACCACAGGTGCCAGGTCAGCCAAGAGAGCAGGCTCCAGAGCACAACACTGAGGGAGGTGGCGAGAGCTCCAGTACAGGTGGAGTAGCCTAGATCTGGGTTATAGTAGCTGTCGACTATATTTTTGATATATAATTTTGTGTGTAAGGTCGAGGACCTACACAGTTGTAGCCTACGGGAATTTTGTACTCCCTATGTACTCTTTTGGACACATATATATGATATGATATTTTATGGCTCATTATGTGTACATGTTTATTTATTTGTTTTTTATTTTATGTTTATTTGATGCACATGGTTGCAAGGCTATGTAAATGCTATGTTTATATGATGCGATGTATGGATAACATGCACTAGATAGCTATTTTACTTTATGATGATGATATGCAGTGATCTAGATGATTAGATGTGCGAGATATGATATATGCATATGGATGCGATGTTTATTTTTAAACGCATATTTATTTTTGCTTTGTGGGCATGCGTTTATTTTATGCAGTTTATGGTATGTTATGCAATGTATGGTAATGCATTATGTACATAATCATAATCTAATGGAAATGAACCTGTATGCTTTAATCACTTAAAACATAAGGAATGAATGTAAACTATGTATATCAATTTTTAAAATATGACACCACATAATGTATAACAATCATGCAAAATAATTGATAATTCTCATTACAAGAACTTAATCAATTAATCACCCATGTATGAAATGCAGTGAAATGGATTGGTATAATGCTAATGAATGAATATGTCATTTTGTATATTTCTTCTTTGTTGCACTAAATAATCAGTGGCCATCTAAACATCATTTCTGATATTCATGCGATATCTATCCTATATGTTTGATTGTGCTTTGTAAAATGCATTCTGATGAATGAATGACTCGTATTTCTAAAGTTTAATGATATTTGGTATCTTGTTGCTATTGGAGAACTTTTTGGGGTTTTCCTTGAGACTCAAACACCCTAGTAGACTTCTCCAAAAATCACATACTAACTATACAAGGCTTATATTAGACAAGGCTTTTGTCGTGATAGACCCAACTATTCATTATCCCTATGTGTGCATGTGAGTATTTTTAGATAGATCATAAGCATACCCCGTATGTTAGTCGGGACTCTTTCAACCCATATGTGAGATAGGGTTCCTCATATGATCGTACCATCCTTGTTTCAGCTTTGATTAGAATTATACAACTAGATAATCCTAGGTACCTAGATCTAGCTCATATTGCAAATTGATCAGGGCTACCCCTCTAAATGCAGGTGAGACTCTTTCAACCCATTGCTACGTTTGGAGATCACCCAATAGAACTACCCCTCTGATTGCAGGTGGGACTCTTCCTACCCATTACTACGATCGAGGATCACTCTATGGCTTTCAAAAGGTGGAAAATCCATGGATTCAAGTTCTAACCCTTCTTACTTGCTCATATGTAGTGATAAAAATCATTTTTAGTCCATGTGTTACTGTTTTCTATGAGTAAGGGATTTTTATAGTGCTTTTGATTCACTATGTCACTTTACATTTTGAACTTGAAATTTGTACTTTTGCACTTTGTAACTTGGGATTTAAACTTTGTGACTTTGGGATTTATAGGGGAAAATATTGTCCTTTTTCCAAAGTTCACCTTTCTAGATCGACTATTTGCATGATAAGCATGTCGTAAAACCCATCTCTCTAGATACCTAAGACTGCTTTCGCAGCTTTCATCGTCTCTTATCTTAGCAAGATTTTATATTATTTTTCTTAGTGACGGGATTATGATATGTTGAAGCACTATTCCAACTAATGACCTTGTATATAATAGCAAAGCAAGCTTTCTACAATATCTGAAGAACCCACTAAGTATGGCTGAGTGACTGGAAAACTTAATATACATATATATTTCTCCATAACAAGTATCATGTATGAATGCAATGAATAATGATAAATGCAAGAGTGCATGATTGAAACACAAATGTGTGATCGTTTATAAGATTTTGATATACACATTATGCTCTACTATGGAATGCAATGGATGACAAATGCTTAAATGCAATATGATGATGTGAATGCATGTATGAAAATGCAAACTGCAAAAGCAAATATTTTTGGATTTTATGCTTTACCAAATTTTTTTTTGGAATTTTATATATTTTCATTTTTTTATGCATTTTGGAGCTTTCATATTTGACCAAATGATGAGTACATGTCCTTTGAACTTTTAAGGATGACCAAACAATGAGGAACTTCCTTTGGAGATTTTACTTGACCAAGCTACACAACAAAGATCTTGGGGCATTTTGGGATGACTGAGCGGTTGAGACAAAATCCTCAGAGCTTTTGGGTTGACCAAAGGTCTTCTAGATGCCTTTGGTGCCTTTACTTGACCAAGATTCTCAATTCAAGAACTCATAGCCTTTTGAGATGACCGAGTAGTTGTGGATAAACCCTCAGAGTTTTTGGGTTGACCAAAGGGCTTAAAGATGCTTTTGGTGCCTTTACTACACTCCAAAGCATAAAATGCCTTAATATGGATGATATTGAGAGGCTCAAGCTCTTCCACACCCTCTAGTGATGTTAGGTGATAGGTACCTGGACCAATATTTTTAGATATGATGTAAGGCCCTAGCCAATTAGTCATAAATTTGTCTCGCATATTAGGCGGTAAATTCAAGTTCTGTTGGTTCTCTTTCAACACAAGATCCCCAACTTCAAAGTATCTCTGGTGTCCTTTGACATTGTAAGCTCATTTTAATCACTCCTAATAAACACGAAGATGCTTGAGGGCATTCACATGACGTTCATCGAGCAATGTCAATTGATCGAGGTGATCTTGTCATGCGGTATCATCATCGATGAACTCTTTCAATGTGATGCGCAACGTTGGAATTTCCAACTCTAAGGGCATAATGGCCTCAATGCCATATACTAGTGAAAATGGTTTTGCCCCAATGGGCATCCGAATGCTAGTCCTATAAGCCCATAATGCAAGGGGTAACTGTATATGCCAATCCTTGTGGTGTTATTGCACTATATTTTTCAAGATGGCTATCATAGTCTTGTTTGAGGCCTCAACTTGCCCGTTTGCTTGCAGATAGTATGGAGTTACAAAACTATGTTTAATACGGTATTTAGATGTTAAAGCCTACACAGTTTTGTTCTTAAAAGAAGTTCCATTATCCAAAATTATTTTGGATGGTATTTCAAAATGACATATGATATGCTTGAGAATAAATTCTGTAATGCGATCTCCAATGGTCATTGTAAGGGTAATGGCTTCCACCCACTTTGTAAAATACTCAGTATCTGTGATAATGAATGTATGTTGGCCTGACAATGGAGGAGAAATATTGCCAATAATATCTAGTCCCCACTGAGAAAATGGCCAAGCCACATGAATGGGTTGTAAGGCCTGTGATGGCAAGTGCATAAGATTAGCATGATGTTGACATTTAATGCATTTCTTGACATACACATTGCAATCCTTCTCCATAGTAGGCCAATAATTACCCATGTGAAGGATGCATTTGATGATAGCCATACCGTTGAAATGGCCACCGTACATACCGTCGTGAGCTTTTGAAATTGCCCAAGATGACTCTTGGGGCTCAAGACATCAAAGGAGAACTCTTTTGTAGTTGCGTCAATACAAAATGTCTCCTACTAAGACATACTTAGTCATTTTTGTTTGAATGTGCATCTTGCGGCACATGACAATCCCTCTGGGATCATACCAACTTTTAAGAAGTATTGGATTTGCAACATCCATCTTTGATAAGCCTTAGCCTCGATTGCTAAGATGACTTGCTCCCCCTGCGTATTTAACTTTGTAAATGCAAACTGGGAAACAACCTTATGGTGAATGGTAGTACCACTCCCCGTAGGACTCTAAGAAGTCAATGACTCCTAGGGTGCCTACTTAAGAAAGTATTTTGCTCTATGGAACCAATCAGCTGTTGGTTCTATGACAATCATGTTGACTGACTCTTTGTTATCAAAGGCTACACGCTTTGTTGCTGGGTATGAGAGTGTTCTAACATGGATGGTAGTATAATTAGCAGACAGATTCTGAGGGATCAAGGACCCTAAATATGCCATGGTGTCTATGAATCTATTTTATGAACGAGGGATTGCCTCGATGTCATACCATTCAAATTTAGCCAAATAAGTGGCAACAAGATCTTTGTAGGCTTTCAGTACATGACATCGACACTAAAAGATCCCCTTAAATTGATTAACTATGAGTAGATAATTGCCAAAAATATTCAATATTTTAATATCCATGGCGATGGCTGCATGGAGACCCAAAAGGAGGGCTTTGTACTCAGCATTATTATTGGTGCATGAAAATTCTAACTTGAATGACAAGGGTATTGGAGCTCCTTGTGGTGTTAAAAACACTATTCCCGCACCACCCCCTTGCTCACACTTTGAACCGTTGAGTAACAATGTCATATCAACATTATTCTCTAGTTCTTCAGGTTCGGGAGCTTCAAATATTACAAAGATCGCATCATATAGAAGCTCAATGGTTAGAGGCCTACTGTTGGACAGTGGTGCCTTAGCTAGTTGATCAGCTATGACTTGTCCCTTGATGGACTTTTGGTTGATGAATTACAAATCAAATTCTATCAATAGCATGATCCACTTTGTAGTACGTGTGTTATGATATGTCTTGCTCATCAAATACTGCAAAGGATTTTGTTTCGATATAACATATGTTGTATGAATTAGCATGTAATGCCGTAATTTCTTGGTAGTGAACACCACTGCTAAATAAAGCTTCTCAACTATGCATATCCTGACTCATAAATCACCAAGGTGCGACTGATGTAATATACGGCTTACTCTTTGCCTTGCACGTTCTTTTGGGCTAACATGGTCCCTAATGCAAAGTTGGTTGCCGATATATATAGTAGAAAAGGCACATTTGGCCTTGGTGGAGCTAGTACTAGTGGCATTGCTAGGTATTGCTTAATCTTAGCAAAGGCTGCTTGGCAGTCCTTGTCCCAATAAAATGGGACCCCCTTGTGTAGCAGTCGATTCATGGATCAATATTTATCTGATAATTGAGCGATGAATCACTTTATGGATGCTACTTTGCCCTGAAGGCTTCTTAGTTCTTTGATATTAGTGGGAGGACGCATCTCTACAATATCCTTGACCTTCGTTGGGTCTACTTCGATGCCTCATTTAGAAATTATGAATCCCAAGAGTTTACCTAAAGTTACGCCAAATACGCACTTCTTAGGATTCAACCTAACATTATGCTTTATCAGACGATCGAAGACCTTCCTTAAGACCTCTACATGCTCTGCTCATAGCAATGACTTAGATAGTAAGTCATCGATATAATATTCTAATATTTTATTCATGTAGTCATGAAAGATATATGTCATTGCCAGCTGATATGTCGCACCAGCATTTTTAAGACCAAATGGCATAAATTTTTAGCAAAATGTCCCCCATGGCATTATAAACACAGTTTTATGCTGATCTTTGGGTTTAATCCGAATTTGATTATATCTATAAAAATCGTCCATAAGGAGAGCATTTTGTGACCTGCAGTAGCGTCTACCAGAGCATCGATATTTGGCAACATAAATGAATATTTGGGTGTTGCCTTATTGAGATCTCTAAAATCCATACAAATACGGACCCTTCCATCTGGCTTTCCTACGGGCACCATATTGGACACCCATTCTAGATAGTCGATGGAGATGACAAACTCTACATCCAAAAACTTTTGCAACTCGTCTTTCACCATTAAGGCTACTGTTGGATGCATTTTTCTAAGTTTTTGCTTCATTGGCTTCTTTGATAGATCTAGCGAAAGGTTAGCATCCATGCTCAGATGCAGCATTTTGGATGGATCTACTGGATTGCGGAGTGGAGTGGTCAAATCAATAAATACCATATTGATGGAATGGAATTTATCTCCAGAGCCACATGGACAAAACTTTATATCTAAAGTGTATCTTCTGTACCAAAGATGTGGCTCAGATGGTATGGGCACAAATGGATCCTCTTTATGGGATGCCCGTATAACTGGATCCTCCTAGTGTACTAGCTGCAAAATGGGATATCTCATCTCAAGGAGCTCCACATACATAGGTGGATGGGGAAAGAGTTCCTGATACCTCTCTTCGAGCTCTCTTATTTCCCTTATGCTACGATGGAGATTGATATTCCAACATAAACCTGTAGCTGTAATAGGTTGGGGGCCTCGAGGTGAAGGCCTATTACGTAGGTGATGAGGTCCCAAATAGGCCATCTCTAATGAATCCTCATCATCACTATACAAATACAATCTATCACTAGCTAGATGAAAAACCACCTACGGTGCAGATGACCCTATTGAAGATGTAGGTGAAGCAGGCTGAGGTGCATCCTCAGATTTATATTGAGGTTCTCTCACATCCATGGGAGTGGGAGTCTCATTGGCGACTGGTCTAGGCATATGATCTTCTACTTTCTCACCCAATTTCACATTTAGCTTCTCGTATTGCTGATGCATTGCCGATGCAGTCAATTTTAGAGAAGTTGCAGTCATATGCTTAGATCTGCGTGACACATATGTCAATGGTTGAGCATGGGCTACTGGTTTACCTCTTGGAATCTTAACTGGTGAAGTAGGCCGGATATCCAAGTACATCGACGAGATCATAAAACCTCGATGCAAATTTGCTAGGTTCATGAAATTGAATGGTTCTTCGTTCGAGGACACTATGTGAACCTATCCCTCATGAATGTACTTTACGCATTGATGCAAGATAGAGGGGACACAATACATTTCATGAATCCAAGGCCTTTCTAGCATAATTTTGTACTGCATGGTGCCCTCTATCATGTGACACATCATAGATATGGTCTTGAGTCCCACCTGAATAGGTAGAACAATTGTACCAACCATTGAGAATAGTGCATTGTTAAATGATCTCAACGTAAAGGTGGTAGGCACAATGTGTGATTTGGGTAACTTGAGATGACTCAATGCCTTGGTCATAATTATATTGATCGAGGACCCAGTGTCGATCAAGACCCTTTTGAAAGGCATGTGGTTAACACATGCAATAATATGCAGTGGTGGGTAAGCCGTCATAGTAGGAACCATCTTTACTTCATGATCGTAAAATTGTATCGTGGGTTCCTGACACCGTTGTACATGTCCCATGAAATTTGTAAATGCATGTGCATCTTGAGACTATACCTCAATGGACCTTAGAATTTCCATAAGAGTCTCCCTATGTCTAGGGGACTGTTGAATAAGCTCATATATTGACAACTTCATAGGAGTTGTTTGCAGGTTTTGAACTAACCTGCTTCTTATGGTAACCATCGGTCTAGTAGGTGGGCCTGGAATGTTCTGAGCTAGACATTGATCTGGCGTAGCTTGTATTCTAATGGGAGCACGAGGTTGATTCGGTTGATCATACCTCCCATGTCTAGTAACAACATTGACCATGCCTATGAACCCCTGGGTAGGTGGTTCGATTCTCACTTGATTGACCTGGTTGGCGTTGTTACGAGGCAGATCATGATTAGGTAGTGGATTATTTAAAATCCCCATGTTTTAGTTGTCAGGCACCTATGGATTTCTTGGTACTACAAGCTCTCCTTTTTATATCATGTTCTGTACAATGTGTTTGAAGGACCAACATGTCTCAATGTTGTGGCCTTTCGCTCTGTGGAATATGCAAAACAAATCGTCTTGATGCCACTTCGACTTTGGCACATTCAGATCTATTAATTTGACCTTAGGCAATCGTATGGCCTTGGCCTCACACAGCTGATGGAAAATAAAATTCATCGATTCTGTCAGAGGTGTGAACTGGCGAGGTGGGTGCTCTTCTTTATTTTTTCCCTTATAGTTGTTTTTACGTGTCTCATAACGCGTAGGAGGAGGTTAGGAATGATAATGAGGCTTTTGATGTCCCTTTTCCTCTCCTCCAAGATTTAGTACTACTTGATTCACGTGGGCTTTCTTGCCCTATTCCTTCATAGTACTCTTTTTAAACCTTTCTTTCTTGGTCTTGAGCTTCAAGTTGCCTTCTTACAACTTGATGTCCTTGATCACCTTGGCTTGCACCACAGCTTCCTCGAATGTAGCATATTGTTGTAGCTGCAATAGTAGTGAGATGTGGTTGGCACAACTCTTTGTAAACATTCAGGTTAGTTCAACTGCAGGAATAAGGAATGGTAGCTTTTCCATTATTCTATGCCATCTCTTTTCGTATTGCTCGATGGGCTTGTCGTTGCACTAATCTAGCATAGCCAAATTAGAAAGGTTGGCCTATTTCTTGACACCAAATGAATAGCGTTCAAGAAATGCATTAGCTAATTGCTTGAAACCAGTAATACTATGTTTCTTCAGCTGGTTGAACCACTCTTGGGTCAGGTCAGAGAGTGTCATAATGAAGGTGCACAACAACAAGGCATCATGACTCTTTATCTGGAAATAAGCATCTAGAAAACTCGTAACATGCTCTTGGGCATCCTCATCATCCTTGAATTTTTTTAACCTGGGCATATCAAAATGCTCAAGATATGGAGGCATAGGCACCGAGGGGTCTAGAGGTTTATTGTGTATCTTCCTCAGGGTCATATTTTGCATAGCCACACCTTGCCTCTCTATTGCTTTGAAATTATTAGCCAAAACCTTGCACGCCTTAGAAGACAAAAAATCCTCCTCCTTCAGCTGACGTGGAGGCAGTTTAGGAGGTAAGGTCTTCTTTAAGGGAGGTGGAGGATGTGGCTCTTCCTCCTTCTCAACTTGGTAACTCTCAAGATACTCCTGATTGTATCTGTCTACATCTACATGTTCATGCTGCCTCTATCTAATATCATTGAGTGATGATAGTCGCTCCCTCTGTTGGGCACTGAAATGAGTACGAGCATCTCTGCGCTCCTCATGCATATCGTCTAGGGACACAACCCTCCTATGCACACACTCTCTATGCTCCTTGGGAGGATATAGGCCAGCCCTAGCTAGCCGATCCTCCTACTCTATGCACTCCTTATGAGCTAGAATATGCTCCTCGTGCATGCGCTTCTCATATAATATCTGTTGTAGGAGCCTTTGTGCTTGAATATTTTCATCTTCAATATGTTGCCTCTCTAGGCGAGCATCCTCCAATTGATCTTGGAGGAGTTCACATCTTTGCTCAGACACTAGTCTATGTGATCTGTCGATCTGGTCAGCCATGGGAGGTCTCTGGTGTGTATGCTCTGTGAGAGCTACCTTATGGGTTCTGTACCCATCAGAAAAATGTGCTGATGGTGAACGTGTGACATGAGGTCACTTATAAGCCTCTCCATTCTCTCTAGTGATCTTGATACAATTGCTGCTATGCTCACTCGAAGCACAAGTGGGTAGAGTTGTAGGCTTGTAGCCTAGCTGCTCAAGAACACTACCTAGACCATCTAACTATCTAGACCTCCATCGCTCATGCCGTGGTGTTCCATTAGCTCCTACCTTTGATATATGAATGGTGATATTGCATGGTGGGCCATGCACAAGAGTATGGGTGGACCTATGCTCGAAA
This sequence comes from Wollemia nobilis, assembly GCA_028583015.1. Taxonomy (NCBI): domain Eukaryota; kingdom Viridiplantae; phylum Streptophyta; class Pinopsida; order Araucariales; family Araucariaceae; genus Wollemia; species Wollemia nobilis. The sequence continues at coordinate 4,565,784 of JAQPPZ010017190.1, read as the reverse complement.
GTGAGCCTGTCCTCTTGCCCCTGAATGGGTGGATCTTTGGTCTGTCTATATTTTGACAATGGAGGGTTAGAACCTCCTGTGGACCTAGTACGTATGGGAACCAACTTGGTCCCCTACACAATATATTCCTTGGCCAATCCCATGGATGTACGTGCAGTGCGGTATTTGTAATGGCTTTGGAATAGAGCATCCTCATGTTGAGAAGCTCCACGCTTAGTCATGTGCCTAGAGGAGTGTAATGAAGCTCCTCTATCGAGGGTCTACTCAATGGGATCTCCCCGTGTCAAGTTGTCACCTCTAATGCTCACCGAATGTCATTCGGTTTGCTCATGTGTATGAGGACTCGACACATGCTGTTGTGAACCAGTTGGGGGTTGATCATGGGCATCGATCCTAGACCTTTGACGATCACCCCGTGTGTTCACCATTTGTGTACCTAACATCTAGATGTGTTTTATTATGCAAACAAGGTATACAAATGATGATTATCTCCTTTTAAATTTTTATTGTGAGCCCTAAACTGTTTGATGTTGTTTTCAGATGTGTTGTATCAATGTTAGAAACTCTCATGTGTTTTGAAAGATTGTTGGATTTTATACTCAGTTAAATTGGCTTTCACCTGTATACCCGTAGCTTGACAACTTGACAATGAAACCCAAGTGATGTAAACAAACCTATAATGTGTGGAAGTGAATCCCACACACGGTCAAGGGGCACAGGTCCTCCCAGTTCCTCACCCATTTTCCCCCAATCAGCATCATACCCTCCGAAGAGGAGTATATGCAAATTTTTTAGGGTATGAAAGGATCTTGGACCCGGTATGGTCTAGTAACACAAGGTACGTGGGATTTGGGCCAACGGATGGAAATTGCGCCCACCGTCGTTGAACCCTACTAGTGGTTGGATATGAAGCCTAACTCACTAGTGTTTAAGTGCCAGGTGGTGTGTGTGGTTCATTTTACTTTGCAAAAATAACAAATGCATAGAAGAGCATAATGATCATTCATACATGATATGCATGAAAAGAAAAGAACGTTTCAAATTTAGAAAGAATGCATGCTAATTTCCTATATGATATTTTGACGATGCAATTACAATGACATGGCCACTAATTGGGCCTCAAGCATGCAAACGACACACAATCTCTGTCAAGGTCATTGTATTTAGGGGCGAACTGCACTTAGAGGTCCGATGTTCCCAACAACGCCTTTCTAATGAAAGGAAAATAGAAATAAACTAAGACTTGTTCATTGATTTTTTTTTTAATTTAAGTTCCTAGTTTGCAACAGTTCAATGCTTTCTGGAAAAACACAAAGCCTAAAATTCAATACATATAGTGAAATTGGGGCCTACCTTAGCTCCTGCTCTGCTGCCCACTGAGTTTCCTATTGGCTACCTTTTCCTCTGTTAACCATAGGTCCGATCTGTGGGCTATAGTAGTGACCGTAGGTTACAGTCGCGGGACAAAAAATAATCATGGATTTTAGCTACGGTTAGCACCTGAGATGAAAAAACCAAAGATATCAATACTTAGGGGCAAGAAATGCGGAGTTCCATTGTGATAGCCTTTTGTAACCACCAAAAATGCTCACACCCGATCTAACTATTGCAATTGAAGAAATATACACAAATAGGCATGCATAAATTGATAATAAGAAATAACATGAATACAAAGAATCCTTTATTAATTTCAATGGAGTCAAATTACATATTCATCCCTCTTAGGGATACCCATTTGATACATCAATTACAATAGTGTCTAATCCCTATCAAGGGTAGGTGTGATCAAAATGCCCCTCAGGGTGACATGAACTTCTCTAGGGTGTCGATGACCCTCTTCTTCGCATTGAGGAAGGAATTGGATGTTTTATATCTTATTCAAATCTTGTTCCCTACGATCAAGAAATAACAAGAAGTAATTAGTAACAAAGGAGGCCTCTCTTGATGAGGCTTTTGGAGGAATCTTGCATAAATAATAGCATGAAATCAAGAAAGCATTTAAAACTATCAATCTATGCAAGAAATGAGGAAATTGTAATATAGCATGTAAAGAAGCATGAATATAGCTAAGAAACATCCTAATTAACCATTAGAAAACTTGAATTGCATGAAACTAATCTAGATTAAAAAATGCAAGTAAATGTGAAACAAATCTACCTCTAATTCCTAAATTAACCAATCAAATATCTACTAAAATGTAGGTCTATGCTATATTAAGCTGTTTGCATCACTAAAAATGAAAATCTACTACCAAAATGGAGTGAGGAGAGCATAAAACCCTAGCCACAGGTCTAAGGTGTGGTTGGCACTATTAACCATGGCTGACAGTTGCGGTTAAGATGAAAGTATCCTTTCTCTCGAAACCAGGGCCAGAAAATCTTAAATACTCTAAGGAATTGATGGTCAAGGGTTGCCTATGTTTTATGGAATATATTGGAGGTTGAATTCAATGGAATTAACAACGAATGTGTGTCAATTGTCAAGATTGCTTCTCAAGCTCTTGATATCTCCATTGTTTCATGCACAATTGTCATCGATCAATTGGACAACACTTTGTTACTCCTCAAGGGGATATGAAATTGCTCTCCAATTCGACAGGGCTTCGGTATGTGCAATTGAGGTATTCTTCAGCATGGTTGCTCTCTGAAATTGGAGTCTTAAGTAGACTCCCAAAATACTTGCTCTAGCTTCATGGAGAAGGCAAGAACAAGAATTGGCAGTTGGGAGGAAGCTTTTGGATGCTTCCCAGCACAAATCTCTTTGAAATTTGTTGCAATTCGGCTGTTGCAACTGATTTGACTTGGCTCTGGTTTCCCAAGTTTGTTATAGTGCCAACTACAGGTGTCAGCTATAGTTAACATGTAGGATTTTTCTAACCGCAAGTGTCATCTGCGGTTAGCATGCAGGATTTTGCTAACCGCAGGTGTCAGTCGTAGTTAGCACTGAATAGGCCAAGGAGCCCAAATTGAGTAGTTAAAAACACTACTTGGTCTTGGAAAGGTTCAAGGTCATTCATATGGTCTGCAAAGATGCCCTTATGAGTAGTCTCCATTGACATGATACATTTTGGGATAACTGACCTAATCACGGAGCATGCACATAGCTACTGTATTGATCTATACCATCATGAAAGCATAAAGATTCACACAAGTACATAATTTGAATAATACAACATAAGTAAGGTTTCTTGTATTAATCTTTGCATGAGATTTGATTACAAAGATGCTCTCTTAGGGTCACTTGAAATATGATACTTATATTACAATTGCCAATGCCCTCAATAAGGTAGGTGCACTTATAGTGCTCTATTGATTAGTCACAAACTGCCGTGGGGTGGAGTTGACCCCCTTCTTTGTGATGTGGAAGGATTATGACATAAGCTCCTCTTGCACTTGTCTCCCTACGAACAAGAAACAATAGCACACGATTAAAAATATTGATAGCCTCTTGTGATGAGGCCCTTTAAGGAAATATGTATGTAAGTGCCATTAAACTAGTAAAACAAGAAAACATAAAGAAAGACTTTAAACTATTCTAATTTGATCAAGAATTATACTACAACATGAAGGACATGAATAAGCAAATGATGCATGGATCAAATATCAAGTTAGGAGCAATAAAGTGCATAAAATATCCAATATAATCCTACTTAATACAATGCATGAAATGACTAATTCCTACGGTCAGAGTTTCTCTAAAATGCAATTAAACCTATGAAAAGACTAATATAACTAATCTATGTGGTCAAAATCAAAGCAAGGAAGGTTATCAATCACCTATTGCAAACTACAACTATGGTGGGCGGTCTACACTATGAACCATGGCTGATAGCCATGGTTTGACCTCTGATAGGTTTACCCTCAGAATTAGGGGTAGTGGGCTTGACCTCCTTATCCAAATTGATGTTCAAGGGTCGCCTTTGTTGTCCTATGATAGATTTGGCGGTAAAATTATTGTGAAGGTCCTTCGTTTTCCTGGATTTGTGTTTCTTGAATTTGCTAGGAACCTAGGGCATCCATGGCTAATTGGTCTTTAGGTGAATAGCAAATGGGTTCTTAAATGCATAGATTTAGTATGCAATTTGACAGGTCTTTGTTGCTCTCTTTATCAATTAACTCTCTCCTCTCCCCATTTGGGGGGGGTATTTATAGCATGCCCCTAGGGCTATGGATGGCTTCATGGAGAAGCCAAGACCAAGAAGAGTGGTTAGGACAGTTGGGATGGAAGCCTTTGGAATATTTCATCCTTCAACTGCCTCCTTCTAGATCTTTTGACCATTCCAACCGATTTGGCTTGGATGGAAGGCCTAACTGAACTTCAGTTAAGACCAAAAGTCACAGTTACGGTCCATAATGCAGGCCATAGGTGTCAACTATGGTTTAGACTGGAGACCATAGGTTTGGGCTGTGGTTCATACTGCTTAGGCTAAAATGCCTAAATTGAGTGGTTAGAACCATTGCTCTATCTTGGAGTCTATCCAAGATCATCCATATGGTTTTGTAGCATGTCCATATGAGTAGTCGCCCTCAACATGACGCATTTTAGGTGTCTATGTTTCCCCACTTTGTTAAATGTCTCTTAGAGTCTTTATAATGTTGTAGGGCATTCCTTGATTTTTTTAGGGCATCCCTTGAATGTTGTAGGGCATCCACATGACCTCTGATAAAATTCTACAACTTCTAGAAACCCTCATTTTCATGATATTTGCACGATCGAACTTTTGGAACCTACAATATAGAAACATAAAAAAAAATTGGTGATAAGATAAATTAATATGAATAACCCTTTGGGGGTCCCACCATGATCTCCATTTTGTAAATAAAAAATGAACAACACCAAAGCAATAGATAGAACCAATACACAATATGTTGCACAATGAAGAGAGAATATTTTATTGATATAAATGGAGCCTTGATCTCCAATGTTACAACATGATTTCTCGTATTGATGCAAATATTACAAATGCTAGGGTTTTTAAAACCCTAGTGCAATGAATAGTTGGTGTCTTCTCTCTCATGTTCAATCTAAACAAGAGTGTGGGTGGGCTTGTGTATCCCTACGAGACCACCCCAATTGTAATAGGTTCTAGAAAGATAATTTTTGCACCTACAAACTAAAAACAACAAAAAGGTATTGTAATTTTTGAGTGGTATTTTCTCCCAGTTGTGAAAGTACACTCTGCTTTAGTATTTGGGTTCCAAATCCCCTCTTGCAAAGAAGTTAAACAAACAACTTCTCCAAGGTCTCCGCTGTATTAGCATTTGCATATATGTATTAGTAATCTCAAATATAAGATATTCAATTTGAATGCTTGGAACACCTTAGTGAATGCAAGTAACTATAAACAAGGGGCAATGTTGGTTTATTTCATCATGAAACTTTAATGATTGTTCATTTTTTTTTTGGATTTGGATATTTTTAAATGTTTATTTTAATGCCTTGAAAAGTTAAAATTTTTGGAAAATAAAATAAAAATAAAAAATGTAGAAAGAATGAAAATGAAATGCAGAAACTGAAAAAAAAACGCATTCAGTATGATGCTATCCTATTTCGACAAAACCGAAGATGTGAGGTCTCCGTGCATGCAACCTAACCTATTGGACCTGCAAAACAAGCACAATCCGGATAAGCTAGGTGCTGGCTCCTAGGGTTTTGAAATAAAATTCAGATTTCAAATATTCGCCTAATGTAACCCAAAGAAATGGCATCAACATTATCTATAAATTCGAAATCTGAAAAGATGAAAGAATAAACATTAAATCCATAGCATGCAAAGAAAATATCCTTCTTTCTTGCCCACAAGATGCAAATTTTTGAACACTTCTGCATTAAAAATGTGTCATTTTACAATAGCAAAATTTCTGGTTTTCCCAAACCAGTCCATGGAAGAAAAATGACTCAAATAGACCTAGAATAGCCTTATCGCCTTCAAGTCTGCAACTCTGCTTGCCGTAAATTCCAACCCATGTCCATGAAGAAGAAAAACCAGTCTATGGAAGAAAAACAGCCCAACTAGGTCCAGAATGGCCTTATCACCTTCAAGTCTGCAACGCTACTTGCAGCAGTTTTTTCCCCCCTGGCTGGCCTCTTTGAATGGCGTATTTAAACTTGTGAAAACATTGCTTCTCCTTCCATGATAGTTCATTTCATTTGCTAATGGTTATTCGTTTCACCTTCCCTGCATGTTCGTTTCATTTTCCCATGGCTCTTCGTTTCACCTTCCCCGATTGTTCTTTTCATTTTGTGGCCCTTCGCCGCATGTCGCGATATCGCGACACTTTTTTCCCCTTCCGTATTTTGTTTCTTTTAGCCGCAAAAATGCAACATGTCGCGATATCGCGACACTTTTTCTCTCTCCTTTTTTGGCCACAAAAATGCAACATGTCGCGATATCGCGATACTTTTTCTTTCTTCTCTCTCTCTTTGCTCTGAATCGCAAAAATGCAACATGTCGCGATATCGCGACACTTTTTCTTTTTTGGTCGCGATGGTGCAACATGTCATGATATCGCGACACTTTTTGACTTTGGCCACGAAAATGCAACATGTCGCGATATCGCGACACTTTTTATTTTTTTTGTCGCGATGGTGCAACATGTCACAATATCGCAACGCTTTTTCTTTTTTTGGCTGCGATGGTGCAACATGTCGCAATATCGCGACACTTTTTCTTTTTTTGGCCACGATGGTGCAACATGTCACGATATCGTGACACTTTCTTTTTTGGCCGCGATGGTGCAACATGTCGCGATATCGCGACACTTTTTCTTTTTTAGCCGCGATGGTGCAACATGTCTCAATATCACGACACTTTTTATTTTTTGTTCTTTCTTTCCTCATTTAGTCGTGAAAATGCAACATGTCGTGATATCGCGACACTTTTCTTTCTTGTTATTTCTTTCCTCGTTTGGTCACAAAAATGCAACATGTCGCGATATCGCGACACTTTTCTTTCTTCTCTTTTCCTTTGCTTTGGGCCGCGAAAATGCAACATGTCACGATATCGCGACACTTTTTCTCTCTTGGCCACGACAGTGCAACATGTCGCGATATCGCGACACTTTTTATCTTTTGGCCATGACGGTGCAACATGTCGCGATATCACAACACTTTTTCTCTTTTGGCCGCGATGATGCAACATTTCATGATATCGTGACACTTTTTCTTTTTTTTGCCGTGATGGTGCAACATGTCGCGATATCGCGACACTTTTTATTTTTTGGTCGCGATGGTGCAACATGTCGCGATATCGTGACACTTTTTATCCTTATGGTGTTTTGCTTTTTTTCTTTGAACTTTAGCCTATGGACCACTTTGGTCTTCTTGGAACACATGCAAAAAAAGGTGGGTCCTCGATTTTGGGGTACGTTGTGGATCAGCCACAACAAATGGCGACTCTGCTGGAAAACGCTCTCGAGCATTTTTGTGAGAACTCAACCTGAAAACACACAGACTCAAATACAAGCGTTAGAAAATATCCCAAGAATGAAACTAGATGAGAAATACATGAAGCATTAGAATTATTAAGCATCAGCTTGGTGTGTGCAATGTGCTTCATTCCCTATCGTTTGAAACTCGTTCAACTTTCCATTGTCAGTTTCACTTATGATTCGTATGCAAGGCTATGAATGATTCCTGTAGGATTTAATGCATGGTGAAGATGCTAGAGATATAACAAGCTTTGCAAAGGCTCAAACTTTCTAGTATCATGAACAAACATATTAAAACTGTCAAACCCTCTTAGGACCAAATATATGTATACTGAATTAATTTACAAGATCCCAAAGTTGGTTATGTGTCACTACCATCTTGAACCCATGTGCATGTGTAAATGAAATTAGAGCTTTGGGGAATTGGATTCCCAACCTAGGCGAGATGGGAATTTAACCCTATCCTTGCTACTCTAATCAGGAGTTCATTACCTCATCTTGAACAAAATGATTTAACCTATTATGAATGAAATTTTTAGGCTAGCCTATCCGTTTGAGTAGTCAGTGGTCTTGCTTTTAGACAAGACATGTTACCACGCATGAGTATACTCCACTGCTAGTCAGGAATCTATAACCCCAGTGGAGATCAACCCCATAATCCAGGATTTGGCCCTACTTTGATTTCTTGGACCTTGGGGATGACTACCCATCCATGCAAGGGACATGTAGTGCGATCCTTCCAATCCAATATTAATAAAGGAATGAAAAATATTTTCTTTTGAATTTCAATTTTTTGAGTGGGAAAAATAGAAGCTTTGGGGAATCATATTCTCAACCTAAGTGAGATGAGAATTAGACCCTATCCTTACTACTCCATGAAGGTCAAATCAGAGCTTTGGGGAGTTGGATCCTCAACCTAAGTTCGATGAGGATTTAACCCTATCCTAACTACTCTGATTTTAGGCTTTAAGTATCCTATACTCCTTTTGCCTCACCTTTTCTTCCAAGTATGGTTTTGACCATTTTTCTCAATATCCTCTTTAATATGTGCAGAACGTGCTTGGTTCAAGATAGCTTGGGCATCGGTTCCCAACCTTAGGATCATTTTAATATATGTTATGTAATAAACCTAAGAGGATTCGACACCTTCTCAATGATTGTACATGAAATGAAGATGCAACTGATATGAAATGTATATGCAATGCGGAAAGAGATATGAATGCATTGCTCCTTTTGAAATGCGGATGGAGTATATCACCTACTTTGCCATAATTTATAAAATTGACAACTTCATGCATCACAATTTCCAAATGATATTCTTTATTGTGTTTGCGATACTCGTGGAGCTTTCTGCAATACAATTCCGATGTTTCATATTATCCTAGTCTTAGTTAACATTCATAAGGACCTAAGTTAACCAACCAAAAACGTCCAAAGGACCAACACATAAAACTTAAAACCAAAATGAGATCTAATCCAAAACCAAAACACAACAACCAACAGTATATACAAATGTACAATATAATACAAGATGGTGCAAAGTTTGGATTATCATTTTCTCGGATCCCAAACCTGATTAGAATTCTTTAAAAGACATATGACGTGATACGCATACCCAGTTTGGAAGTAATCAAACAAGAACAAGACTAGACCAAACAATGCAACCAACTTCAACTTTTCCCTCTCACCCCATAAATTAGATTTCATTCCATTAGTATTCTCATAGGTGAGATTCCAATTACCAAATTGATTAGACAATGGTTGATTTTCAATTCTTTCTTGTCTATTCTTTAAGGTGCAAATTTCATAATTCCATTCATGATTTAGAAGTAGGCTTTCTTTATTCAAAATGAAATTTTGTAAGCAAGAGCCTATTTCTAAAATTTTCAAAGCTAATTCATTTTCCATGTTCTTAGGCCAATTAAAATTGTGCAACAATTTACAAGCCTCTAGGATATTTACTAAATTGGGATCATTAGGAGTTTTTATCCTAACTTCAAGAATTAATTGTTGATGAATTTGATTTATCAATTTAAATGCATGCAAATTCTTTTCATTCATTAAAGTAATGTTATCAAAGGTGTGGTTAGAAATTAATCCTTGTTCTTCATTCACCTTCAAAGGCATTTCATCATATAGCACTTGTTCTTTCTCCATGATTTGTTTATCAAAGGCACCAAACCTAGGTACCCAATTGAACACCTATCCATCCCTTTCAAACCATAAGTCTTGTCTATCTAGGGGTGGGTTAACTAACACATTTCCATGGTCAATCACTTGGGTTGTTTTGGGTAATGTGAGATTTTCAATTGGATCATCAATGATATCAAACCCAAACGATTTAGGTTTTGTAATTTTCTCATTTTGAAATGGCATAATCATTGTAGCACAAGTAAGTGGATCAAGATTTTCAATTTCTTTTCCTTCAAAGGAATCTAAAGCAAATGACTCTCTTCCTTGATTCATGGTTGTAGAATCCTTATCATCTTCCAAGTTCAAGTTATGACGCTCAAGTACCTCTTCTTCATCTTCTGATTCATCAGCATGTTTCTCATCCAATTCATCTTCACCTTCCTTAGATGATTCAGTTATTTCCAAAAGTGGGTTATTTCTTGAATTCAAATTGGTAAAGCTATCATAATCCAAATTTGTAACCCATGATTCAATTTTATCACAATTTGGAAGGTGTGGATCCTCTTTGTCACCACTTTCGAGAGCATCATCCAAAGTGTCTTTCGAGAACAAGTGGTGAAATTTGATTATGTCTTCAACTTCATTTGTTGATTTTATTTCAGATTCATTTTCAGTCACTTGTGATGACTTAGGATCTTCTACAATGGGATCGATTTTTGAATTCCATGTCATATAGCTGCTCCAATCCTTTGCAAGTACCTCTGACCAAATCATATCCACATAAGATTTTTCATCCAAATATTCCTTTTTGGCTAATGATTCTGGATATTTCTTTTCCAAAACAAGATGGTGATCATTTGATTCCAACTTCTTGTTACCCATCCATAGAATTTCTTCTCCAAAATATTCATGCTCTTCAAGAATTTTCTAATAGGTATTTACTTCAATGTGAGTTACCTCAAAATTTCTTGTATTGCTTGAAGAAGCATAACATGAAACATCATTAAGATCGAAATTATGAATTTTCTTCCTAGGATGATTTGGATGCATACATTGATGTGCTCTTTTTTGCGGTGGAACATGCCTACATAACTTCTTAACCACTTTCTTTTGCTCTTTTACTTTCGATACGAACTCTTTGGGTTGAGTGGTAGAAGTAGTAGGATTAGTTGGATTGATATCCATAGACAATGCTTGAATATTTGTTGCAATGGTTCCATGAGTGACCACATGATTCTCTAATTGAGGCATAGTTGGATGGATGAAAGTCCTTGTATTAGCACATGTGGGAGCATAAGTTGGTATGGTAGGATAAAGTTGATTGTAGGGAAAAACATTTGATATCAAATTTTGTTGTGCCGACGCTTGATTTACCATCGAGGCTTGATTGCAAGCCCCTAGTTGTCCTACCATAGTTGATTGCTCCATTCCATAACCTTGTGACCTTAATTGTTGATCTACGATCATAGCTTCTATGTAGGCCGATGCAAGGTCAGTAACCAAGGGATTCATCCTAAAAAATATGGCAAACAATGGATCCAATGCTCAAAATTATATTTGAAGAACGCCACTTTCCTCAATAGTATAAGGAGAAATTAATCTCGCATGAAGCTTTCGAAACCTCAAGTTGAAACTTCTCACTGGCTCATTAGGTTCTCTTTTGCAAGAAGCAAATTGTTGAAATATCATGAGAGGATCAATGAACAACCTAAATTGATTGATAAACTCATCTTTAAATTGAGTCCAATATGTAATAGAACCAGTGGGTAAATTGATGTACCAATCATATGCCACCTCATCTAGGGTTCCAGGAAACATTCTACATGCCACATCCTCATGTTCGACATTCCATCTAACTAGGACATCCACATAGGCTTGAATATGTTCCTCGGCTAATGTTGGACCATTGTGTTTAAACTTGGGAAAAAAATTTTCTACGTTCTTGGGTAAATCATGAAAATCTCCACTAATGTTCAACGGATTAGCATGTATCCCATACCATGTTCCTGCAGTTGTAGCCATTGATGAAACTCAAAGAATAATTTCAAAACCAATTTGTTAGTCCTGAATAAAAGAAGAAACCAAGACAGAGCAATATTCTAAAAATGTAAATTAGTTTCTGATTCACTAGATTGCATATGCGTAAGTGAAGAGCATACTCCTAGTGTTGTAGGCTTTCTGATTCACAAGATCGCATTACACGCAAGTGAAGAGCATAATACCGACAACAAATACATTTTAGACAAAAATAATTCCTTACAAATAATCATGAAATGACTAGCTGATGTAGGAGCATCCGATGGCAGCAGCACAATCTTGCTTCAACAAAAAATTTTCTAAGTGTTTTGCAAAGACCAACAACAGGGCAGAAGTTACAGTAGGCGAAGGGTCGTGAAATCATGACATGTCGCGATATCGTGACATGTCGCGATATTACGACATGTCGTGATATCATGACCAAAAGAGGGGCAAGCGATGCAAAAGGTGAAAGGGTCATGATATCGTGACATCGTGATATCATGAAAAAAAGTAGGGCAAGCGATGCAATAGGCGAAAGGGTCACGAAATCGTGACGTCGCGATATCGCAACCAAAAGCAGGGCAAGCGATGCAATAGATGAAAGGGTCATGAAACTATGATGTTGTGATATCGCGACATCATGATATCATGACCAAAATGCAGGGCCGATGACATAGCAGACAGAGGGTCACAAAATCGTGACGTCACAATATCGTGACCAAAAAGTAGGGTCGACGACGAAGCGACACGGGGAGGCAAAATGAAAGGTTCTGGAAGATGAAACAAAGGGCCACCAGTTGGAAATGGAGTGTCACCTAAGAAATTTAAAAAGGAGACCAAAGGCATGTACAGAGGGGCAAAAAGCCACAGAAGCAAACTCGAGAGTCGAGTTGTAGAGCCGAGCGCAAAGAGTCGGCTTAGAGAGTGTGTTTTCCTTCTAGGGATGCAAAATTAGAGATTTGTTGAGTAGAGTAGAAAACCAAGCCGAGCGCTGGTTATTGTGAAGCCTACGGGCTATTACTGGAATCTATTTTCTAGTTTGTTAATGAGAAAATTGGATTTCTAAGTTTGATTTTTTTGTTCCCCATCAAGTGATATCAGAGCTAGAAGTTCCTGAGTGTGCAAACAGAGCGTCGAACGTGAGGCAGTTTGCACCAGGACCAGTTGAGATTTGTGAGAGAAGTGAGTAGAATGCCTCCAAAAAGAAATCATGGTCACAAGAGAAATGTGGCGCAAGATGAAGATTTCAGAGCATTGCAGATGCAAGTGCAAGCCCTACAGGAGGAGTTGCAAAAAGGGGTCGAACCAAAGGGAGAAGACCAGAGTGACGATGAAGCCTGGGAAACTGAGGGTCTATCAGATGATGAAGAAGCATTGGATCCTTCTGAAGCTAGATTGTTGAAAGTTCTATCTCGAGTCGTGAAGAGACCGAAGTTTGATGTCTCTACATATTTTGGGAATCTCAACCCAGAAGAATTGATTGACTGGATCAACGACATGGAGGAATACTTTGAGTATGAGGATATTGCATATCTAGATCGGATCAAGTATGCAAAAACAAAATTAAAGGTCCATGCTAGCTTGTGGTGGAGAGGAGTGCAACTCGAAAGAAATAGAAATGGAAAGGAAAAGATAAGCAAATGGGACCAAATGGTGGAGAAACTAAAGAGATAGTTTATTCCTACAGATTACGAGTTGGATATGTTGAGGAGGATGCAGAGTTTGAGACAGTCAAGAAAGTCTGTCCAAGAATATATGAAAGAGTTTTATAAGATCTCCATCAGAACTGGCCATTCAGGGGCTAATAAGGAGAAAGTAGCCCGATATATAAATGGATTAAGAATGAACATCTAGGAAGAACTCAGTCTAATCAGAATAACCACCATAGAAGATGCATATCAGTTGGCCTTGAAGGCCGAAGAGAAACTGAACCAAATATTTAAAGGCAAACAAAGAGGAAGAGGTCGTGGTGGAAGAACCAGTGGAGAAATGGATAGAGGACGAGATGAGAAGGAAGCTGAAGCTAGCAGCAGTCAGGACCAGAAGGGAGATAATGATTATAGACACCGTAATCAGAATAACTACCCAAGAGGAAGAGGTAGACCTGGTCGAGGAAATGGAGACAGAAGGTTTTGTGGAACCTGTTTCCAGTGTGGGGAAGTAGGACATATGATGTATGAGTGTCCTGAATGCCAAGAGAGGGCAAACATGAGGCCTGAGGGCCCTGCCCGAGCTGTAGTCATTGATGACGGTGTTGCATCGGAGCACTCTAAGGAGGTATAGAGAGGGGAAGTCATGGTTGCAAGGAGAGCCTTGTTGAATGAGGAGAAGAAACCATAACAAAGGAGAAGCCTGTTCTGCACAAGGTGCAAAAGTTTAGGCAAAGTCTGTAAGGTTATTATAGACAATGGTAGTACTGATAACTTAGTCTCTAAAGAGATGGTTACTAAGTTGCAGCTGGAGAGGATGAGACACCCGCATCCCTAATGGATTGCATGGTTGCGAAAGGACCATAGAGCATAGGTTCGTGAATAGTGCTTAGTCACGTTCAATATTGGGAAGTACCAGGACAAGGTCTTGTGTGATGTTTTCCCCATGGATGCTTGCCATTTGTTGCTGGGAAGGCCATGGAAGTTTGATCGATGTGCAGTGCATGATGGTCGTGCAAATACGTACTCCCCGATGAAAGATGGAGTGCGACACAAGTTGAAGCCCTTATAGAAAGTGGATGAGAAGGTGTGCAGCAGTGCCAAAATCTGTCTAGTAGAAGGCAAATTTTTTTTGACCAGGAGACGGGGTTTAAGCGGGCTGCAGAGGTAGGTGCATGTTTGGAGATGTTGTAGAAGATGGTGACCGAACAACACAGAAGTGAAGGTCACTTCTCCATCAACCCCGGGTGTCTGATGTAGGAGCATCCGGTGGTAGCAGTGCAATCTTGCTTCAACAAAATTTTTTCTAAGTGTTTTGCAAAGACCAACAACAGGGCAGAAGTTGCAGTAGGTGAAGGGTCGCGAAATCATGATGGGCAAGCGATGCAAAAGGTGGAAGGGTCACAAAATCATGACATGTCATGATTTCGTGACATGTCACGAAATCATGACATCGCAATATCGCAACGAAAAGTAGGGCAAGCGATGCAATAGGCAGAAGGGTCGCAAAACCGCAATGTCGTGATATCGCGACATCACGATATCACAACCAAAAGTAGGGCAAGTGATGCAATAGGGAGAAGGGTCATGAAATCATGACGTCGCGATATCGTGACGTCGAGATATCACGACCAAAAGTGGGGCAGGCGATGCAACGGGTGGAGGGTCAAAAATCACGATGTCACGATATCACGACCAAAATGCAGGGCCGACCAAGCAACAGACAGAGGGTCATGAAATCATGACATGTCACAATTTTGTGACATGTCATGAAATCGCAACGTCGCGATATCATGACCAAAAAGTAGGGCCAACGATGAAGTGACACAGGGAGGCGAAACGAAAGGTTCTGGAAGAGGAAATGAAGGGCCACCAGTTGGAAATGGAGCGTCACATAAGAACTTTAAAAAGGAGAGCAAAGGCATGTACAAAGGGCCGAAAAGCCACAGAAGTAGACTCGAGAGTCGAGTTGCAGAGCCGAGCGCAAAGAGCCAGCTTAGAGAGTGCATTTTCCTTCCAGGGATGCAGAATTAGAGATTTGCTGAGTAGAGTAGAAAACCAAGCCGAGCGCTGGTTATTGTGAAGCTTGCGGGCTGTTACTGTAATCTATTTTCCAGTTTGTTAATGAAAAAATTGGATTTTTGAGTTTGATTTTTCTGTTCCCCATCACTAGAAAATATAAAAACATGTAACGTATGAATAATCATGTTAGCATCAACCAAGAAATGTATCCATTAAAATCCAATAAAAGTAATTGCATGGAGACAACCTCGTTAGTCAAGACCAATTTTTTGTTTTGTTTTTATTTTTGTTCAAAATCGAATCAAAACACATTATTCCTGTATGAACAATAAAAAGTGTTAGAAAAATGCATAGCAATTCATGTCCTCATTTTAACAGTACACGGCTGTATTGTTAAAAGAGGGCTATAGATTATAATCAATAGGGCATGAAATATTCACCTAGTTGTTGAGTGGTATTTTCACCTAGTTGTGAAAGTACACTCTGCTTTAGGATTTGGGTTCCAAATCCCCTCTTGCAAAGAAGTTAAACAAACAACTTCTCTAAGGTCTCCATTGTATTAGCATTTGCATATATGTATTAGTAATCTCAAATATAAGATATTCAATTTGAATGCTTGGAACACCTTAGTGATTGCAAGTAACTATAAACAAGGGGCAATGTTGGTTTATTTCATCATGAAACTTTAATGATTGTTCATTGTTTTTTTGGATTTTGATATTTTTAAATGTTTATTTTAATGCCTTGAAAAGTTAAAATTTATGGAAAATAAAAGAAAAATAAAAAATGTAGAAAGAATGAAAATGAAATGCAGAAATTGAAAACAAACCGCATTCAGTATGATGCTATCCTATTTTGAAAAAACCGAATATGTGAGGTCTCCGTGCATGCAACCTAACCTATTGGACCTGCAAAAAAAGCACAATTTGGATAAGCTAGGTGCTGGCTCCTAGGGTAAATAAAATTCAGATTTCAAATATTCGCCTAATGTAACCCAAAGAAATGGCATCAACATTATCTATAAATTTGAAATCTGAAAAGATGAAAGAATAAACATTAAATCCATAGCATGCAAAGAAAATCTCCTTCTTTCTTGCCCACAAGATCCAAATTTTTGAACACTTCTGCATTAAAAATTTGTCATTTTACAATAGCAAATTTTTTGGTTTTCCCGAACCAGTCCATGGAAGAAAAATGACTCAAACAGGCCGAGAATAGCCTTATCGCCTTCAAGTTTGCAACTCTGCTCGTCGCAAATTCCAACCCATGTCCATGAAGAAGAAAAACCAGTCTATGGAAGAAAAACAGCCCAACTAGGTCTAGAATGGCCTTATCGCCTTCAAGTCTGCAACGCTACTTGTAGCAGTTTTTTCCCCCCTGGCTGGCCTCTTTAAATGGCGTATTTAAACTTGTGAAAATATTACTTCTCCTTCCATGACGGTTCATTTCATTTGCTAATGGTTGTTCGTTTCACCTTCCCTACATGTTCGTTTCATTTTCCCATGGCTCTTCATTTCACCTTCCTTAACTGTTCATTTCATTTTGTGGCCCTTCGCCACAAAAATGCAACATGTTGCGATATCGTGACACTTTTTTCCCCTTCTGTCTTTTGTTGCTTTTAGCCGTGAAAATGCAACATGTCACGATATTGCAACACTTTTTTCTTCTTCCTTTTCTAGTCACAAAAATGCAACATGTCGCGATATCGCGACACTTTTTCTTTTTCATTTGTTGATTTTATTTCAGATTCATTTTCAGTCACTTGTGATGACTTAGGGTCTTCTACAATGGGATCGATTTTTGAATTCCATGCCATATAGCTGCTCCAATCCTTTGCAAGTACCTCTGACCAAATCATATCCACATAAGATTTTTCATCCAAATATTCCTTTTTGGCTAATGATTCTGGATATTTCTTTTCCAAAACAAGATGGTGATCATTTGATTCCAACTTCTTGTTACCCATCCATAGAATTTCTTCTCCAAAATATTCATGCTCTTCAAGACTTTTCTAATAGGTATTTACTTCAATGTGAGTTACCTCAAAATTTCTTGTATTGCTTGAAGAAGCATAACATGAAACATCATTAAGATCGAAATTATGAATTTTCTTCCTAGGATGATTTGGATGCATACATTGATGTGCTCTTTTTTGCGGTGGAACATGCCTACATACCTTCTTAACCACTTTCTTTTGCTCTTTTACTTTCGATACGAACTCTTTGGGTTGAGTGGTAGAAGTAGTAGGATTAGTTGGATTGATATCCATAGACAATGCTTGAATATTTGTTGCAATGGTTCCATGAGTGACCACATGATTCTCTAATTGAGGCATAGTTGGATGGATGAAAGTCCTTGTATTAGCACATGTGGGAGCATAAGTTGGTATGGTAGGATAAAGTTGATTGTAGGGAAAAACATTTGATATCAAATTTTGTTGTGCCGACGCTTGATTTACCATCGAGGCTTGATTGCAAGCCCCTAGTTGTCCTACCATAGTTGATTGCTCCATTCCATAACCTTGTGACCTTAATTGTTGATCTACGATCATAGCTTCTATGTAGGCCGATGCAAGGTCAGTAACCAAGGGATTCATCCTAAAAAATATGGCAAACAATGGATCCAATGCTCAAAATTATATTTGAAGAACGCCACTTTCCTCAATAGTATAAGGAGAAATTAATCTCGCATGAAGCTTTCGAAACCTCAAGTTGAAACTTCTCACTGGCTCATTAGGTTCTCTTTTGCAAGAAGCAAATTGTTGAAATATCATGAGAGGATCAATGAACAACCTAAATTGATTGATAAAATCATCTTTAAATTGAGTCCAATATGTAATAGAACCAGTGGGTAAATTGATGTACCAATCATATGCCACCTCATCTAGGGTTCCAGGAAACATTCTACATGCCACATCCTCATGTTCGACATTCCATCTAACTAGGACATCCACATAGGCTTGAATATGTTCCTCGGCTAATGTTGGACCATTGTGTTTAAACTTGGGAAAAAAAATTTCTACGTTCTTGGGCAAATCATGAAAATCTCCACTAATGTTCAACGGATTAGCATGTATCCCATACCATGTTCCTGCAGTTGTAGCCATTGATGAAACTCAAAGAATAATTTCAAAACCAATTTGTTAGTCCTGAATAAAAGAAGAAACCAAGACAGAGCAATATTCTAAAAATGTAAATTAGTTTCTGATTCACTAGATTGCATATGCGTAAGTGAAGAGCATACTCCTAGTGTTGTAGGCTTTCTGATTCACAAGATCGCATTACACGCAAGTGAAGAGCATAATACCGACAAAAAATACATTTTAGACAAAAATAATTCCTTACAAATAATCATGAAATGACTAGCTGATGTAGGAGCATCCGGTGGCAGCAGCGCAATCTTGCTTCAACAAAAAATTTTCTAAGTGTTTTGCAAAGACCAACAACAGGGCAGAAGTTACAGTAGGCGAAGGGTCGTGAAATCATGACATGTCGCGATATCGTGACATGTCGCGATATTACGACATGTCGTGATATCATGACCAAAAGAGGGGCAAGCGATGCAAAAGGTGAAAGGGTCATGATATCGTGACATCGTGATATCATGAAAAAAAGTAGGGCAAGCGATGCAATAGGCGAAAGGGTCACGAAATCGTGACGTCGCGATATCGCAACCAAAAGCAGGGCAAGCGATGCAATAGATGAAAGGGTCATGAAACTATGATGTTGTGATATCGCGACATCATGATATCATGACCAAAATGCAGGGCCGATGACATAGCAGACAGAGGGTCACAAAATCGTGACGTCACAATATCGTGACCAAAAAGTAGGGTCGACGACGAAGCGACACGGGGAGGCAAAATGAAAGGTTCTGGAAGATGAAACAAAGGGCCACCAGTTGGAAATGGAGTGTCACCTAAGAAATTTAAAAAGGAGAGCAAAGGCATGTACAGAGGGGCAAAAAGCCACAGAAGCAAACTCGAGAGTCGAGTTGTAGAGCCGAGCGCAAAGAGTCGGCTTAGAGAGTGTGTTTTCCTTCTAGGGATGCAAAATTAGAGATTTGTTGAGTAGAGTAGAAAACCAAGCCGAGCGCTGGTTATTGTGAAGCCTGCGGGCTATTACTGGAATCTATTTTCTAGTTTGTTAATGAGAAAATTGGATTTCTAAGTTTGATTTTTTTGTTCCCCATCAAGTGATATCAGAGCTAGAAGTTCCTGAGTGTGCAAACAGAGCGTCGAACGTGAGGCAGTTTGCACCAGGACCAGTTGAGATTTGTGAGAGAAGTGAGTAGAATGCCTCCAAAAAGAAATCATGGTCACAAGAGAAATGTGGCGCAAGATGAAGATTTCAGAGCATTGCAGATGCAAGTGCAAGCCCTACAGGAGGAGTTGCAAAAAGGGGTCGAACCAAAGGGAGAAGACCAGAGTGACGATGAAGCCTGGGAAACTGAGGGTCTATCAGATGATGAAGAAGCATTGGATCCTTCTGAAGCTAGATTGTTGAAAGTTCTATCTCAGGCTGTGAAGAGATTGAAGTTTGATGTCTCTACATATTCTAAGAATCTCAACCCAGAAGAATTGATTGACTGGATCAACGACATGGAGGAATACTTTGAGTATGAGGATATTGCATATCTAGATCGGATCAAGTATGCAAAAACAAAATTAAAGGTCCATGCTAGCTTGTGGTGGAGAGGAGTGCAACTCGAAAGAAATAGAAATGGAAAGGAAAAGATAAGCAAATGGGACCAAATGGTGGAGAAACTAAAGAGATAGTTTATTCCTACAGATTACGAGTTGGATATGTTGAGGAGGATGCAGAGTTTGAGACAGTCAAGAAAGTCTGTCCAAGAATATATGAAAGAGTTTTATAAGATCTCCATCAGAACTGGCCATTCAGGGGCTAATAAGGAGAAAGTAGCCCGATAAATAAATGGATTAAGAATGAACATCTAGGAAGAACTCAGTCTAATCAGAATAACCACCATAGAAGATGCATATCAGTTGGCCTTGAAGGTCGAAGAGAAACTGAACCAAATATTTGAAGGCAAACAAAGAGGAAGAGGTCGTGGTGGAAGAACCAGTGGAGAAATGGATAGAGGATGAGATGAGAAGGAAGCTGAAGCTAGCAGCAGTCAGGACCAGAAGGGAGATAATGATTATAGACACCGTAATCAGAATAACTACCCAAGAGGAAGAGGTAGACCTGGTCGAGGAAATGGAGACAGAAGGTTTTGTGGAACCTGTTTCTAGTGTGGGGAAGTAGGACATATGATGTATGAGTGTCCTGAATGCCAAGAGAGGGCAAACATGAGGCCTGAGGGCCCTACCCGAGCTGTAGTCATTGATGACGGTGTTGCATCGGAGCACTCTAAGGAGGTAGAGAGAGGGGAAGTCATGGTTGCAAGGAGAGCCTTGTTGAATGAGGAGGAGAAACCAGAACAAAGGAGAAGCCTGTTTCGCACAAGGTGCAAAAGTTTAGGCAAAGTCTGTAAGGTTATTATAGACAATGGTAGTACTGATAACTTAGTCTCTAAAGAGATGGTTACTAAGTTGCAGCTGGAGAGGAGGAGACACCCGCATCCCTACCGGATTGCATGGTTGCGAAAGGACCATAGAGCATGGGTTCGTGAATAGTGCTTAGTCACGTTCAATATTGGGAAGTACCAGGACGAGGTCTTGTGTGATGTTTTCCCCATGGATGCTTGCCATTTGTTGCTGGGAAGGCCATGGCAGTTTGATCGATGTGCAGTGCATGATGGTCGTGCAAATACGTACTCCCTGATGAAAGATGGAGTGCGACACAAGTTGAAGCCCTTGCAGGCAGTGGATGAGAAGGTGTGCAGCAGTGCCAAAATCTGTCTAGTAGAAGGCAAATTTTTTTTTGACCAGGAGACGGGGTTTAAGCGGGCTGCAGAGGTAGGTGCACGTTTGGAGATGTTGTAGAAGATGGTGACCGAACAACACAGAAGTGAAGGTCACTTCTCCATCAACCCCGGGTGTCTGATGTAGGAGCATCCGGTGGTAGCAGTGCAATCTTGCTTCAACAAAATTTTTTCTAAGTGTTTTGCAAAGACCAACAACAGGGCAGAAGTTGCAGTAGGTGAAGGGTCGCGAAATCATGATGGGCAAGCGATGCAAAAGGTGGAAGGGTCACAAAATCATGACATGTCATGATTTCGTGACATGTCACGAAATCATGACATCGCAATATCGCAACGAAAAGTAGGGCAAGCGATGCAATAGGCAGAAGGGTCGCAAAACCGCAATGTCGTGATATCGCGACATCACGATATCACAACCAAAAGTAGGGCAAGTGATGCAATAGGGAGAAGGGTCATGAAATCATGACGTCGCGATATCGTGACGTCGAGATATCACGACCAAAAGTGGGGCAGGCGATGCAACGGGTGGAGGGTCAAAAATCACGACGTCACGATATCACGACCAAAATGCAGGGCCGACCAAGCAACAGACAGAGGGTCATGAAATCATGACATGTCACAATTTTGTGACATGTCATGAAATCGCAACGTCGCGATATCATGACCAAAAAGTAGGGCCAACGATGAAGTGACACGGGAGGCGAAACGAAAGGTTCGGAAGAGGAAATGAAGGGCCACCGAGTTGGAAATGGAGCGTCACATAAGAACTTTAAAAAGGAGAGCAAAGGCATTTACAGAGGGCCGAAAAGCCACAGAAGTAGACTCGAGAGTCGAGTTGCAGAGCCGAGCGCAAAGAGCCAGCTTAGAGAGTGCATTTTCCTTCCAGGGATGCAGAATTAGAGATTTGCTGAGTAGAGTAGAAAACCAAGCCGAGCGCTGGTTATTGTGAAGCTTGCGGGCTGTTACTGTAATCTATTTTCCAGTTTGTTAATGAGAAAATTGGATTTTTGAGTTTGATTTTTCTGTTCCCCATCACTAGAAAATATAAAAACATGTAACGTATGAATAATCATGTTAGCATCAACCAAGAAATGTATCCATTAAAATCCAATAAAAGTAATTGCATGGAGACAACCTCGTTAGTCAAGACCAATTTTTTGTTTTGTTTTTATTTTTGTTCAAAATCGAATCAAAACACATTATTCTCGTATGAACAATAAAAAGTGTTAGAAAAATGCATAGCAATTCATGTCCTCATTTTAACAGTACACGGCTGTATTGTTAAAAGAGGGCTATAGATTATAATCAATAGGGCATGAAATATTCACCTAGTTGTTGAGTGGTATTTTCACCTAGTTGTGAAAGTACACTCTGCTTTAGGATTTGGGTTCCAAATCCCCTCTTGCAAAGAAGTTAAACAAACAACTTCTCCAAGGTCTCCGTTGTATTAGCATTTGCATATATGTATTAGTAATCTCAAATATAAGATATTCAATTTGAATGCTTGGAACACCTTAGTGATTGCAAGTAACTATAAACAAGGGGCAATGTTGGTTTATTTCATCATGAAACTTTAGTGATTGTTCATTGTTTTTTTGGATTTTGATATTTTTAAATGTTTATTTTAATGCCTTGAAAAGTTAAAATTTATGGAAAATAAAAGAAAAATAAAAAATGTAGAAAGAATGAAAATGAAATGCAGAAATTGAAAACAAACCGCATTCAGTATGATGCTATCCTATTTTGAAAAAACCGAAGATGTGAGGTCTCCATGCATGCAACCTAACCTATTGGACCTGCAAAAAAAGCACAATTTGGATAAGCTAGGTGCTGGCTCCTAGGGTAAATAAAATTCAGATTTCAAATATTCGCCTAATGTAACCCAAAGAAATGGCATCAACATTATCTATAAATTTGAAATCTGAAAAGATGAAAGAATAAACATTAAATCCATAGCATGCAAAGAAAATCTCCTTCTTTCTTGCCCACAAGATCCAAATTTTTGAACACTTCTGCATTAAAAATTTGTCATTTTACAATAGCAAATTTTTTGGTTTTCCCGAACCGATCCATGGAAGAAAAATGACTCAAACAGGCCGAGAATAGCCTTATCGCCTTCAAGTTTGCAACTCTGCTCGTCGCAAATTCCAACCCATGTCCATGAAGAAGAAAAACCAGTCTATGGAAGAAAAACAGCCCAACTAGGTCTAGAATGGCCTTATCGCCTTCAAGTCTGCAACGCTACTTGTAGCAGTTTTTTCCCCCCTGGCTGGCCTCTTTAAATGGCGTATTTAAACTTGTGAAAATATTACTTCTCCTTCCATGACGGTTCATTTCATTTGCTAATGGTTGTTCGTTTCACCTTCCCTACATGTTCGTTTCATTTTCCCATGGCTCTTCATTTCACCTTCCTTAACTGTTCATTTCATTTTGTGGCCCTTCGCCACAAAAATGCAACATGTTGCGATATCGTGACACTTTTTTCCCCTTCTGTCTTTTGTTGCTTTTAGCCGTGAAAATGCAACATGTCACGATATTGCAACACTTTTTTCTTCTTCCTTTTCTAGCCACAAAAATGCAACATGTCGCGATATTGCGACACTTTTTCTTTTTTTGGCTGCTATGGTGCAACATGTCGCGATATCGCGACACTTTTTGACTTTGGCCGCGAAAACGCAACATGTCACGATATCGTGACACTTTTTTTTTTTTTGGCTACGATGGTGCAACATGTCGCGATATCGTGACACTTTTTCTTTTTTTTGGCCGCAATGGTGCAACATGTCGCGATATCGCGACACTTTTTCTTTTTTGGCCGCGATGGTGCAACATGTCGCGATATCGTGACACTTTTTATTTTTTTTGGCCATGATGGTGCAACATGTCGCGATATCGTGACACTTTTTCTTTTTTGGCCGCGATGGTGCAACATGTCGCGATATCGCGACACTTTTTCTTTTTTGGCTGCGATGGTGCAACATGTCACGATATCGCGACACTTTTTCTTTTTTGTTCTATCTTTCCTCGTTTAGTTGTGAAAATGCAACATGTCATGATATCGCGACACTTTTCTTTTTTGTTCTTTCTTTCCTCATTTGGTCACGAAAATGCAACATGTCGCGATATCGCGACACTTTTCTTTCTTCTCTTTTCCTTTGCTTTGGGCCACAAAAATGCAACATGTCGCGATATCGTGACACTTTTTCTCTCTTGGCCGCGACATTGCAACATGTCGCGATATCACGACACTTTTTCTCTTTTGGCCGCGACAGTGCAACATGTTGCGATATCGCGACACTTTTTCTCTTTTGGCCGCGATGATGCAACATGTCGCGATATCGCGACACTTTTTCTTTTTTTGGCCGCGATGGTGCAACATGTCGCGATATCACGACACTTTTTCTTTTTTGGTCACGATGGTGCAACATGTCACGATATCGCGACACTTTTTCTCCTTGTGGTGTTTTGCTTTTTTCTTTGAACTTTAGCCTATGGGCCACTTCGGTCTTCTTGGAACACATGCAAAAAAAGGTGGGTCCTCGATTTTGGGGTATGTTGTGGATTAGCCACAATAGTAATAACCTGCAAGGGCTCCACTACATGAGGCCCTTAGAAAGATAAAACTACTAAAATCCTAGATTTTGTGAATGTAACTATAAATATAAAGTACAAAAATATAATATATATATAAGGGATACCTTATCTTGTTGATGCTAGTCTCTATTTATGCTTTTGTGACCAAGAATCGTGCGAACACTCGAACGGTACCCAAGGGTTGGGGGATTGTAGATCTATTGTAAGAAATATCCAAAGGAGTTCTATGATGGCTATGGATACCCAGAGGCATTCCAGAAACACCCAAAAGAGTTACAAACTCTAGAGGGCATTCAGGGGCTAAGTAAAAGGTCATAGAACCAGATCTAGTTTGCGAGGGTTTGGTGATAGCAAAAATAGGGGATGCAATGGCAATGATGAAATGATGAGTGGCTAGGGCTTAAGGATTTTCTCTTTGTATTCAAGAAGAGCTCCAAGGATTAAGGGATTAAGGTGCTTAAGGATTTTGATTCATCAAAATGACTCATATTTTATAATCTACCCTTGAACATGTTAGGGTTTCAATGACACAAAATGGATGGCTGAGATTAAAACATGATAAAGGGTGGAGATTAAGATTGGGTGAGTGACATGGATTGAGATGGATGGATGGCTAAGATTAAAATGTGGTAGATGGATAGGATTAATTTATATAAATACATATATATTTATTAAATAAATATAAAATATTAATATTTATGCATATATTAAATAAATACATATATATATATATATATATATATATATATATATATATAAATGGATAGTTGATATTGGAGGACACAAATGGATGACAAGTGGCTAGATTTTGGTGTCTACAATGGATATTATTTTTGCAAATGAAAGGAGGCTAGAAGAAGTAGTGTTTGTTTGAAGGGTAGGAAAAGAGCCCATGGATGGTGGAGAATGCTCCAGGTAGAAAGAAGATGCTCTAAAGCATGAGCAACAATAGGTTTTAGAGGAACAAACATTGTCATAGAGGTAGGATATAGAACATCCAATACAGGAGGATGATTTGAAATATCAAACACAGGAAGAAGCATCAAAACTACAAGAAGAAGAAGAGGCTCTAATACAATAGGGAACACAAATGATAGCTTTGGAGCATAATACCATAGTATATATAACTTCAAAATTGTATATTGAGGTAAGACAATCTAGAATACTAGCTAAAGAAGAAGTCAAACAGGTGATTATAACTTAAACTGCAAAAGTTGGAGTACAATATGAAATACCTCTGATGCTTGTTGCTCCACCTGTCATTGTACCTCAATAGAACATGGTTTCATTGATAGATCACCATACAATAATTGCAAGGTGTATGACCTCTTGCCATGTTTTAAAGTAAGGTCTTATAGAACTACATACATTGGAGGAGCATAACAGAAGATAGGCAAAGGAAATAGAAGTACTATAAAAAAATCTGAGAGACCTGTGCCACATAGTAGAAAAAGTAGTACAATGTAGGAGGCCTACCAAAATTTATAGCATACTCCATAAGGAAAAATACTATAGATGACAGATAATAAGGATCTATTCTGACATCTCTTATGACATGTCCTCTGAGCAAAGTTTTATTGATGCATATTTACAAATATTTGAGGAACATAAAAACTTGCTTTGTGAATTATATTTGCATAAGTTTGTAGTGGTGGAGGATGTTCAATTTTTGTCACATATATACACAAGAGATGTGCAATTGAGAGGATTTACCTCCACTTTGAACAACCAAATATATTGGTAAAGTGAATGGCGATAGTATAAGACAATGGAAATAGGACCTGGACTCCTACTTAGACATGACCAACCTAACCCAAAAGCATTGATTAGTCAACACTTATCTTTGATGGGAAATATGAATATCAAAGCTACTTATCTTGAAAATATTAAAATAATTGTATTTCAAAATTTCTATAGAGAAAACTTTGACAATGCAGGGTCAGTATGCAAAAATAGATGGGATGAACTATCTATTTCTCTAAGGAAAAGAGAGCCCATCTCACCAACCAATTTGATATGGTCTCATAGGAGGGGAGTAACACTAGCAGGAGTGATTCTTGTAATGAAACATGAGTTTATAGGTCTTTATTTTAGGCCACCCACCATACTTACACCAATGCCCTACTATTTTGATTCAAATCTAGAGTATGAATAGTAATTTTAGAATTTATTGGTAAAGATCAAAATAAATAGAGGATATCATTCTCTAAATCAATTTTTTTGAGAGAATATGCATAGGGAACTAGACTTGAATGTTGTTGTGGCCCACCAAAATGCATGAGGGCATGCATCAGGTTAAGTAGGGGGAATGATGAGACACCAAAATATCTCATTATTTTAGTGTTATCATACATATAAACTACCATTTTTATCTAAATGTTATAGTATAATGCCAAGTACTTTGATTATTGTGCATGATAATGTTAATGTTAGCATAGTAAAGTGATGAGAAATACTATTCTATTATTTAGATAATTTTCTTGTATTTCTATCATAAATTTTGAATGATTTTAGTATTTAGTAGGCATAAATAAGGCATAAAAAAGAGAACCATGAATGAGGATCTTAGTGTAAATTTTAAAAACTAACATGCCGAGGTTTTTGAATAATTCTTCTACCCTTATAAAGTGTTTTAAGATGATGTGGCACCCTAGATAGTCAAAACTACACCAAATCTAGATTGTGTAGCCTACTATAACAGAACTTATAGGTTCTGCTCTAGAACATCCAGGCAACAAGCTGCAAAATCCTAAATAATGAGTGTTGCATGCCAAATTGGGGATCAAAATTGCTTTGTCAACATAAATGAGATAAGGGAGAATATTAATAATCATCAAATATCAATCTAACAACCAATTACTGAAGCATTTGCATACAATAGATAATCAATCACATGTTTCAAAGTAGTTGCACAAATTCTTGTAGTAAAAGCAAAATCTATTTCTAACTGATTTCGAAGGAGGAAAGGTTAGTTGGTAACTTGGGATGAAGCATTCATATTCCTAATACCTATTCTAAGAACTTTCACATCATTTGGAGGCATAAAACAAAACAAGGATGTATCTATAATAGTTTTCTATCGTAATTCAAGATAAGTTAGTTGTTGACTGTAGAATTACAAAAATCAAACAATAGAGCATTTCTATTCATACTCCTGAATATCAATAATAAAAGTTGAGGATTTAATATAGATACTCATTATCTTCCTTCATTAAAATCTAATAGGAAAATAGAACAAGAATATGAGAAAGAGTCAGTAATTGTTGTAGCAGTAAAATAATTAATAAAGTGTTGTAGTTTTAGATTAGTTATTTTGTTGTCTTTCAAGTTAATTTGATCTCATAATTTAACTTAGGATTCTATACGTTTAAACATTTTGTTGGACCTAGGAGTAAGGGCCCACTCTTAGGGCTGATGGAGGGAAA
This sequence comes from Wollemia nobilis, assembly GCA_028583015.1. Classification (NCBI taxonomy): domain Eukaryota; kingdom Viridiplantae; phylum Streptophyta; class Pinopsida; order Araucariales; family Araucariaceae; genus Wollemia; species Wollemia nobilis. The sequence goes on along the minus strand of JAQPPZ010017190.1, from coordinate 4,537,626 downwards.
TTTGTACTATAATTGTAGGTTTTTATTACTATTTTTCTGTTATTTCTTACAATAGATTAAATACTTTGTTTCCCTTTTTTCTCCCCTATTGTTCCCCTGTTTTCACATGTTTATGTTTTTTCTCCTTTGGAACTAGCTAATTTCCATTTATGCTTATATTTTCCATTTATGTAAAAGTATTATTGATTCAACATTTCATTTTTATTTTCAGCATTTCAATTTTGTTCTAGTGTTTCAGTTTAGCAACATTACTTTTCTAGGATTTTACATTTCTATCCTTTTCATTTTAGCACTTTAATTTGTGGCACGGTAGTTAGGTGGAGCAATAGAAAAAATGTAAAGTATTATTAATCCTCCAAAATGCAGTTTTTAAAATTCTTAAATAATAGGAGAATTAACTGCCTTAGAAAACTTAAGGAATAGATAGGGAAGAAGAAAAATAGGGAGGAAAGGAGGAAATAAAATAGGAGTCGAACTCCCTACCGTCCATGTCGTCCAATCTACCCAATTAGCTGTCGTCCAAGGAGGTAAAAGGGTAAGGTCCAAAGCTTACCATTGTCAAACAAATTTTTTACCTTTTATTGCTTTAACTTCCAACATTCTCCCCCTTAAAGTTGAGAGGACTAACTATACAGTCTCTCAGATTTATATATTAATCTTTAGCTATACCTTTGGTGAAGATGTTTGCAATGTTATCCAAAGTTTTACAGTATTGAATCTCAACTATCTGTTGTTCCACCATGTCTCGAATGAAGTGATACTTCATATCGAAATGCTTTGATATGCTATGGTGGATTGGATTGTATGCCAACTGAATGGCACTTATATTATCACAATATAGTTGAGTTGGACCACTTTGACTTTCTCCAATATCTTCAAGGACTTTTCTCAACCATAGGGCTTGAGTACTAGTATGTGTGATGGCTATATACTCAACCTCAGTAGATGACAATGCTACAACAGTTTGTTTCTTGGAACTCCATGTAATTAGTCCTGACCATAGACTAAAACAATTTCTTGATGTATATTTTCTATCATCTATATTGTTGCCCCAATAACTATCACTGAAGCCAACTAATTTCATAGAATTACATTTTTGGTAATGGATTCCAAAATCCAATGTACCTTTTACATATCTTAAGATTATTTTAGTTGCTTGTAGATGCAGCTCAGATGGACTTACCATAAACCTTGAAACTAGATAAACAACATATTGAATATTGGGCCTTGTGTTGGTGAGAAACATCATACTCCCAACCATGCTTCTGTAAGTGGTCATGTCAACCTTTGATGCTCCGTCGTCCTTGCTCAATTGGATCCCATGTCCAGTTAGAGTTGCAACTGATTTGCACTGCTCCATGGCAAATTTCTTGATCATGTCTCAAACATACTTGTGTTGACATATGAATATCCTTTTGTTTGATTGATGTACTTCCATGCCTAGGAAGTATCGCATTAGACCAAGATATTTCATCTCAAACTATTTCATCATGGGGTTTTGAACTCCATATTTATTTTAGTGTTCTACCCATAAATATTAGATCATCCACATACAAACAAACTATGAGAATGTCTACTCCATGCTTTATGTAGTACAAATTTGGTTCACTTTTACTCCTTGTGAATCCATACTTGCTGAAATAGCCATCAATGTGTGAGTACCAAGCTCTTGGTGCTTGCTTGAGGCCATAAAGTGTTTTTTTCAATTTATAAACAAGGTTCTCCTTTCCCTGTTATTGAAAGCCTTGATTTTGTTGAACATAAACCTCCTCTATCAAGTATCCGTTCAAAAAAGCACTTTTCACATCCATGTGTTGAACATTCCATCCTTTATGGGCTGCTAAGGAAAGAACATATCTGATTGTCTCTAGTCGTGCAACTAGAGCAAAGGTTTCCTCATAGTCAATGCCAAATTTCTAAGTAAAACCTTTGCTACTAGTCTCGCCTTGTGCCTCTAAATGCTTCCATAAGCATTGTATTTGGTCTTGTAGACCCATTTACATCCAACACATTTTTTTTTTCCTTTGGGTAGCTTTACTAGCTCCCATGTATCATTATTTTTTATAGAGGTTATTTCCTCTTTCATGGCTTCTTGCCATAAATTTTGAGTACAAGACTTCTCATAGCTAGCTAGTTCTAGCTGAGCATTAGCCAATAAAGCATAATTGAATACATCTCCCCTAGAATCATGGGAGTCATCATCCCCATACAATTGCAAATTTTCAAGTTGCTGCAAAACTGTATTCATTTCACTAGCTTGGCTTCTAGTCAATCTTCTCTGGAAATTCTGATCCAACATTTGAAAAGATGGATGATGTTGTAATGTTCTTTTGCCTCTTTATGGATAGTCACTATCAATTTCCATTGGTGAAGAACTTACTTATCTCTGTGGATAAGGACTTGGAGTGGTGGTTGAATTACTTGATGTAGTACTCCTGTATGGGCTTGGAGGGGGTGGTGTGCCTTTGTTTTTCTTGGGAGACACTTGTTGTACCTATGAAGAACTTACATTTTGGGACTCATCATCAACAAAAATTATTTGATGACCCCATTCTCCCCCTTCATCAAAAATTACATCCCTGGAGAGTACAATTTTATGAGTCTTGGGGTTGTAGAGTCTATATACTTTTGTAGACTCACAATACCCTACAAATTTACAAGCTTGACTTTTGGTATCAACCTTCTTCCTTTTATCATCAAGAATGTGCACATATGCTAAAGAAACAAAAAATTTGAAGTGTTTTACATTTGGCGTCTTTTCGTACCACCCCTCATAAGGAGTGACACCATCTAAACTAGAAGTTGGACTTCTATTTATAATGTGTACATTGGTTCTTACAACATCAGCCCAGTACATATTAGTTAGATGCTTAGTCTGAAGCATCATTCTAACCATCTCAACTATGGTGCGGTTCTTTCTGTCTACCACACCATTCTGTTGTGGGGTATAGGCAGTGGTGAGTTACTTTTTTATCCCACTTGCTTTACAATATTTCAAGAATGCTTTTGAGGAGTACTCACCTCCTCGATTTGTCCTAAGACATTTTATATAATTCCCACTTTGATTCTCTACATTGTTTCTAAAATCTATGAAGCAATAAAAAGCTTCATCTTTATGTTTCAAGAAATAAATCCAACATGTTCTAGAGAAATCATCTATGAAAGTGAGAAAATAAGAATTATTTCTAAGATTCTATGTTTGCATTGGACCACAGATGTTCGAATGCACTAAATGAAGTGGATATTTGGCTCTCCACGCTTGTCATTTCGAAAACTTTGACCATGAATGCTTTCCCAAAGCACATCCTTCACAGACCTCTTTTTTTTCATTGATTTTGGGAAGTCCTGTCACCATAGCTTGAGAAGTGAGCAGTTTCAAGCTAGCATAATTAAGGTGACCATATCGCAAGTGCCAAAGCACACTTGGATTTGTTATAACTACATTTGCAATTTGAGCTCCTCCTGGCTCACCAAATTTAAGAGGGAATAACCGATTCTTGGTCATGGGGACCTGTGTGATGACACGATTACAATTGTTTTTATCAAAAATGGTAGATTTTCATTCATCAAATACAAGTTTGTAATTGTTCTCCATAATTTTCCCAACACTTAACAGATTGTGTTAGAGCTTTGGAGTGTAATAAATGTCATCCACTTTCTTTAGTACTTCTTTGGTTGGAACCTCCATGGCTCCAATTACCTCTACTTGCAATGCTTTATCATCCCCTAATTTGATTTGGTATTTATAAGTGGAATCTAGAGTTGCAAATAAATTTTCTTTGCCACTCATATGATTTGAGCAACCAATATCCAGAATCCATGTGTCATTTAGATTCTGTTCTGATTTTCCATATGAAAGAAAAATATTAGAGGTATCATATTCTTCTCCATAATTTCCATATTGACTATTTTTGTCTTGTGAAGATTTTGACCAGCAGTGGCGAGCAAAGTGACCTGGCTTGCCACAGTTGAAACAAGCTATTTTGGACTTGTCACTTCCTCGCCCTTGATTTCCACTTTGTCCTAGATTTCCTCCTCAATTTTGATTTCCACCTCTATGTTGATTGCCTCCTCTGTATGAGTTGCCTCCTCTGTTGGAGTTGCCTCCTCTGTTCTGGTTGCCTCCTCTGTTTTGGTTGCCTCCTATGTAGTTGCCTCTACCTCTACCTCTTTGTTATCCTCTGCCTTGACCTCTTCCACATCCTCTTCCATTGTTTTCATTGTAAGTGAAGGCCTTCTTGTCACCTCCGTAGCTGGTTGAAGGAGATTATGAAAATCTCTCTTCATGTGACATTAACGATCCAATTAATGCATCGAATGTTAAAGTGGAAAGATCTTTGGATTCTTCTATAATTATGGCAATATGATTCCATATCTATGGAAGTGTTCGCAACACTTTTGTTACAATTGTCTCAGGCTTGATTTCCTCACCAAGTGTAACCATTTTATCAACAATTGCTTTTACTCTAACACAATAATCATCGACTTTTTCATCATCTTTCATTCTTAGATTTTCAAAATCTCTTTTTAGTGTTTGAAGCCTCACCTAATTCACTTGATTACTACCCTAGAATCCATCACTCAAATCTTTCCATGTAGCTTGTGCAGTCGTACAAGCGATGATTCTAGGGAATATACTTTTCTCCAATGCTGCTTGGAGATGAGAAAGAGCATAAGAGTTGCTCTTTTGTCCTTTTCATGTTTTCTTGTTTGCAACACTTAGTGTTGTCCAGTCTGAGGATTCTGTGTAACCCTCTTCTATTATGTCCTACAAACCTCTTCCTATGAGCATGGTCTTCATTTTTATAGACCAATACACGTAGTCATAACCGTTGAACTCTGGTATAGGTAAACTGTTGTGTGAGGCCATAGTTACTAAAAAACTCTTTTTATTTCATGGTTACAATAAAGCACTCTACTTTTTCAAAGAAGGAAGGAAGAAGAAAGAAGAGATTACAAATTTAAGTCAAATATGACTTGATTTACTCTATCATTGATTACTTGTTCCTCTTGTTGTGGGGATGCTATCTCTTGATTCACAAAATTGTTTGCTACTTATTATTTGTTTTCACTTATCAATATTATTTCTGGTGATTCTGGTTCTAAAATTTCCACTAAAATACTGTAGTGTGTATATTTTTATTCTTGTGGTGCAGCTTGTACAAATTTTGATTGTTCAAATTGACTCCTAAAAAAGTTTTCTTCAAATTCTACCTTGTATCCTGAGTCAGGATTCCTTTGATGTGCAATTACTGAATTCTAAAGTTGGATAAACACAATGTTGAGCCCATACTTAATTTTTCATCGAATCTCTCTGCACCTTCTCTTGCTAAAATTACACATAAGGCATGATAACAACCATTTGGTCTTATCATCAATGCCTCTTTACAATTTTACAATTTTGATCCTTTATCTCTTTTACCAAAAAAAATAAGCCTCTTAGGCTTATTACACAAGATTTCTACAATTTGTGATTCATCGAATCAAGTGAAAAATGAACCCTTCTATTACAATGAATTGCCTCTTAGGCAATATTCTCCTTCTTTTATAGTATTAAAAATAATCTATATTGCTATTTAATAAAAATAATAATTGCCCTTTAAAAAACATTTAAAAAAAAAAACTATATTTAATTTATTAAATATAATATAAATAATTAATTTAATAATATAAAGAAAATTTTCAAAAAAAACTTAATAAATTTTAAACCCTTGCAGGAATCGAACCTGCAACCTATCTCCTTCAACAAATCATGCTTACCAACTCGACCACCACTGCCAATGAGAACCAAAGGCAAAGAAAATTAATTTCAAGACTTTCAACTTTTGCTTTCATAAAAAAATAATGAAAAAATGTTACCGCTGGGTTTCGAACCTATGATCTGCCAGGGGCGGGTGCCTTAATGCTGGCTCCTCGAGCCAATCGAGTTGCATGGCCCAACAGGAAGGCAAAGGAGGCTTGCCTCCTTTATCTTGTCGTGGCCATGCACAAGACAAAAACAATTAAAGGGACTTTAGTCCCACATCCACTGTGTGATGTTGTTTGAGGTGTTTAAAACCCTCAATGTGCACAATGTCACTCGATTGCCTTTAGGCAATTAGTAGGCCCTCTCGACCTCACCTCGGTTCATGTGCTACTGGTCTCCTCCGACCTCAATCCATGGGTCCTCTTCGACCTCGCTTTGATCCCAGATGTGGCATGGTATTTAGGTGGAGCAATAGAAAAAATGTAAAGTATTATTAATCCACGAAAATGTAGTGTTTACAATGCTTAAATAATAGGAGAATTAACTACCTGAGAAAACTTAGGGAATAGATAGAGAAGAAGAAAAATAGGGAGGAAAGGAGGAAAGGAAATATGAGTCGAACTCTCTGCCATCCATGTCGTCCAATCTGCCTAGTCAGTTATCGTCCAAGCCATCCAATCTGCCTAGTCAGCTATCATCCAAGGAGGTAAAAGGGTAAGGTCCAAAGCTTACCATTGTCAAACAAATTTTTTACCTTTTACCGCTTTAACTTCCAACATACTTTTCTATCATTTCCATTCCAACAAACATAATTTAGCTTTAGCAAGTTTAATTCCTACAACTAGTTAGTTTTTCTTATGCAAGTGTGTTATTTAGTTTCATTTCTACAAAGACATTGTGATTCTCTATTTTGGTTTAGTAGCCTAGTGCCCTGATTTCTAAGCCACAATTCCAACATTCTCTATCGTATATAGCCTTGGATGCCACCCTATATTGAAAAATAAAATAAAATTATGAACATTAAGTACACCCATCAGAACCTCCTATGCAACCATTCATAAAACTAGGCATTGGATAGCCTCATTAGTCACATGCCACTTTGAAGATATTCTTTTCATATTTATCAATGTCTATGGACCTATAACTCAATTAGGAAGATTACAAGTATGGGGTGGGATTAGAAGTAAATATTAGGAAATATGATTCATGATCATAGGATATTTTAATGTCATAACCAAGCTAGATGAAAAATTTAGGAGATTAGGAAAATAACGTGAAGTATGAGATATTTCTCAAGTTTTATTCAAAACAATAATCTATGGGAGGTTGATTTTGATGAATACAAATGTACATGTACCAAAAATAGGAGAGGCTAGAACCTCATAACAAAAAAAATAGAAGATGCATACTCTCATATCATTATCTAGATGAAGGGACTTTTGCTTAAATTAATACCTTGACAAGTATTGGTTCATATCATTGACCAATAAGATTTAAGATGGTGTTAAGTGAATTCAAAAAAATATCAGTAGATGTGGGAAGACCTTCCTCAATTTATTGATATCATAGTGCATATGTGGAATTTTTTAGGAAATAATGGGTTGTATCCACTTTCAAAATAAATTAAATCAATGACATCTAGATTAAAAGAAAGGAATGAGAACACTTTTAGAAATATTTTTGAGAATAAAGAACTAAAACAAAAACTATCAAATTTTCAAAAAGGTGAATAAAATATTCCAAGCTCATAGTAAAAGAAGTTAGTGAATGTCATAATATTTTGAGTAAGAAAGAGAAATTGTGGAAATTAAAATCGATACAAACTTGGTTAAAAAGAGAAAAAAAACAAAGTTCTTTCTTAGGATGGCAATAGCACAGAGATTGATATCTAGAATTAGTAGAATTAAATCAATGGAAGGGGTTTGGATTAAAGACCAAAGTGAAATGAGAAAGGAGACAAGATATTATTACTAGAATATTCTAGGATAAAAGGAGTTTGAAGTTTTTAATAATAAACCACTATAATAAATACCTTCAATTATAATAGATGAAGATAATAGGAAACATATGGAGCCTATTACTACAAAAAAAGTTGATTTAGCTCTTTTCTCTTTTGATAAGGATAAATTCCCAAGTTTGGATGGGCTCTCTATAGTATTCTATTAGCATAATTGGGATATAGTGAAGGATTATTTATTGATGGTAGTGGAACAATCTAGGGTAAAACAATACATACCTTATAAAATAAATACAACATATCTTACCCTAATTCCAAAAAATAAGGATGTAAAATTGTTTGATTTATTTAAGCCCATAAGCCTATGTAATATGGCATATAAGATAACCTCCAAAGTGATTGCAAACCGGTTAAGACCACTGTTAGACAATTATTTTAGAAGAGCAAGGAGGATTTGTGAAAGGGAGACATATTCTATTTGATATCATAGTAGCTCATAAAGTTATGTATTCGGTAGCTTCAAGAAAAGAGAGATAAATGATCTTAAAACTTGATATGAGTAAATCCTATGATAGGGTTAAATAGAATTTTGTTTTTGCAATTTTAAAAAAGTTTGGATTTGGAAAGAAATGGATTAGGTGGATTAAATCTTATCTCTACAATATCATATTCAATTTTGGTCAATGGGCCAATAATAGAATCATTTAAAGCCAAAATATGTCTTAAATAGGGAGATTCTCTATCACCAATATGTTCATTATTATGGAAGAGGTATTGGGTACGAAATTTAATAAGGCTAACAAATATGGGCTAATAAGTGGACTTAAGGCCAATAATAACATTGACAATATCATCCATAAATAGTTTGAATATGTTACAACCTGTAGACACCAAAACCTAGCCACTTGTCATCTATCCAGGTCTTCCCACCACTTTACCCATTTATTTATATGTATAGGTATATTTTTTAAATGTATGTTTAATATTATATTTTATTTATATTTAATAAATATAAATATTATATATGTAAATAAATTCCAACCATCCGATATGACTTAATCCTAACCAACCATATACATCAATCTATGCCACACACCTAAAATTAATATCCACCCTCTGATGTGTTTTAATATGAGCTACACAATTCATGTCATTCAAACCCTAACATACCCTAGTGTGGATTATTAATAGAGGCTATTTTGATGGCTCAACCCCTAATTTTTTGAAGTAAGTAACCTATGTCTTCTACCTAAGCATTTTGAGTTTGAGTTCATCCAAGCACCCTCACTATCCATCCTCACTCACCCTCACCTTCGCATCCATCATTGCCATTATTTCTTAGCTTGATCTACTTTTGCAGATCTTCACCTCTGCTCTTGAATGCCTTTAGGTGCTCCCTGTTACCACCAAGCACATTCAGGCACTCCATTCTACCACTAAGTATTGTTGGGAGCTCCCCACCATCCCCAAGCACCCATGGGTGTTTCCTACTACTATCGAGTGCACGCAGGCATCTCAGAACCTATTTATGAAGACTAGTGAAGCCCTCAGGCAATGCTAGGGTATCGCTACACCAAATTCTTGCAACATTTACAATAAATCAGAATACGATAAGTTCAACAAGGTAATATTTCATTATTATATTTATTTTAATATTTTCATATCTGCTTACAATATTTCTTTTACACAACTAGGGTTTGTGGTTTCATGTCCAAGGGTATCATGTAGTGGATCCCTCATAGTTGCTACTAATATTTTATTGTTATTATCTGTGCAGGTTTAGGAAGATACACAAGCATTATACAGCTATTTAAGCTGGAGTGGCCTAGTATTGGATAAGCACAAAGCCCACTCACCCTTGTTGGAATCCTAAGCGATATTGAAGACACCACTATTGCTATTCACTAGGGTTTCAAAGAACCCTAGTTATTGTAAATATTTCTATCAAAAAAATTAATTCTTTCATTGTAACATTGGATATTTGAGGCCCCCTTCATATTAATAAAAGCATATCCTTTTGTGCAATATTGAGTCTTTATTTCAATCTATCTTGTTATCTATTTTGGTGTTTCACTTTTGCATCTACAAATGGTGATCATAGTGGGATCCCCTAAGGGATTCTCATTTTGATTTATTTTTTTGACTAATTTACTGTATTTTGTCTCATCTTGCAAGGTTTTTAGAAGCACATATTTTGCAATTTTTGTTGGATTTGTGGTTTCTAAGGATTCACAGAAGGTTGTAGAAGGTGCACGAATACCCTACGGTGGTCCAGGGACATATAGAAATGTCTAGGTGTATTTCAAAAATACCTAAATGTTTTTATAGATATTTGAGGCAAAAACATAGGCTTCTAGGTAACTTTACTATCAAAACCTAACTTTATGTTTTTATGTATTCTAGCATTTTACATTTTTCCAGATTTCTAGACTAAAATGAACATCATTAATAAATATGGTAAAAATAAATCATTTTAGTTGCATCTTATATAATTATATTAATAATTTCATTCATCAACACATTTTTCTGAGAGATTTCTTAATTTTTTGGTGTGTTGCATTATTGTTTGCATTTGAACTATTAAGCGCATACATTATTTTCCATTTTAGGGTTAGAGATTTCTATTTTTGTAAGTCTAAATAGGAACAATGTCAAGATACCAAAAGTATCCCTGTACTTGGGTGATTCCATATGGAGGAGTATATAAACCCCCCAACTATCTAGAGTTGGTTTTAAGTGGTGTACTTTACATATTTTGGAGAAATTGGTATTCAGGATTTGGATTCTAATTTAGACTATCGAAAGTAGTCATTTTTCTAACATTGTATGCACACAATAGAAAATTGGAAATATTTAAAAAGAATCACATAGTTCATGATTCACATTAAAGAGTAGTGGTTTTATTTCATCACCAGCCATCACTTGAGATTTGATGATGGTGGCTTTCATATTCATCCATCAATCTCTACCCTAGACACCTTAGATTACCCTCGAGAAAACTTGCTAGATTTCATCACCAGTAAGATGAAGGTAAGCATTAGTATTTTTATTAGATAGCCAATAATATAAATATAAATTATAGGCCCAGATTAGTCCATGGAAATTGGATCTAATCAACTAGAAGATATGCCCGCTAACCTAGGAGCTTAGATTAGAAGATGCTAACCTAGGAGATATGCTCGCTAACAACTAACAATAAAGTTAGCGAATAACATAACAAAATAATGAAATAATAACTATACGCTAACATCCCCCCTTATTACATTATTTTGAAATACAAAGGGAGTTGTAAAACAACTCAAATTTGACATGTGCAAGTACCTTAGTGAAAATGTTCATAACTTGTTCATTGGTGGGAATGTACTAAAACTGAATGCGGTGCCTTAGAAATTCATCTCAAATGAAGTGATATTGAGTGTCAATGTGTTTGGTGCATTCATGAAAAATTGTATTATTGATGAGCTTCATAACACCCTGGTTATCGCAAAACAAGTGAATTGGATATTTGGATGGAAGACCCATACTTTTCAAGATGCGATACAACCATATCACCTCACACACTGCTTCACGTGTGATGCAATACTCTACCTCTATAGATGAAATAGCAACCACCTATTGATTATTGTTGTACCAAGAGATAGTATCATATCCAAGATAAAAAATATATCCTGAAGTTGAATTTCAATCATCATATGATCCAAAATAGTCAGAGTCCATGTATCCTTGCAATAAGAATTGATCATTCTTCTTATACTCTAGGCCATACTCAATAGTACCATGGACATAGTGAAGAACACATTTTACTTCTTTCTAATGAGTGACCTTAGGCTCATACATGAATGTTGAAATATAATTTACAACAAACACGATATCTAGCCTAGTTTTGATCAGATATATGAGACTCCCAATCAGCTAGTGATAGGGAGTACCATCTACCTAAGGTGAATCATTATACCATGATAATTGAAGCTCTAATTCCATTGGAGTTATCATTGGCTTGCAATAATTCATGTGATACTTTTCTAACAATGTCTTGGTATACTTATTCTATGACACCTTGATGTGATGCTTCCTCTGGTTCACTTTCAAGCCAAGACAATAGTGGAGAAGTTTGATATCTTTCATCTCAAAATATTTGCACAAGTCACTTTTGATAGTAGTTATCAATTTTTTTAAGCTTCCTATGATAATCATATCATCCATAGAGTACAAGTAGCACTATTTCAGAACCTTATTTCTTAAAATAGATATTTGCATCTGAAGGAATTCTCTTAAATACATGTTGCAATTGGTGATCATCCATCTTAATGTACCAAGCTCGTGGAGCTTGTTTCAAACCATACAAGGACTTGAACAATTTGCAAACTTTTTGCTCTTGGAATTCCACTTCAGATCCTTCTGGTTGTGATATATAGACCTCCTCTTTTATATCACAATTCAATAAGGCACTATTGACATCCATATGATGTAATTTCCACCTAAATTGTACTGCCATAGCACAAAGAACTTGAATGATAGTCATTTGAGTAGTAGGTGCAAAAGTTTCCTCACAGTCGATGCCTTCTTTTTGCATATAACCCTTTACAAAAAGATGATCCTTATGCTTATAAATTGTTCCATATACCTTGTACTTCACTATTTACACCCATTTACAGCCAATGGGCTTCTTTCCATGTGGTCAATCAACAAGCTTCTAAGTTTGATTTTTCTTCAGATACATATATTCTACATCCATAGTAGCCTTCCATTGTGGCTTACTAAGGGTATATTGTAATGTGGTAGGTTCATGCTCATCAAGTAAATATATAAAAATGCTAACATCATCCATATCTTCTATTTCTTTCTCTGGATCTACAGAAAGCTCCTCAAAGTATTGACAAAGATCATCAACCATAGTAGTCTCTACTGTAGCTTTCTCTTATCGATCCATATTGTGATTATGAGGTCTATTCAAAGTCATATCTAGTGGTGTGGATATATTTGAGTCTATGATAGTACTTGTATACCACTTAGGAATGTTTTTTTGTGGCAAAGAAGAAGATTGAGAATAAGGAGGAGACTTCTCAACCTTAGATTTCTCAAAATCAAGGTATACATTAGATGTGGTAGGTGATGTGAAAGCTTCATCAAAGACCACATCTCTACTGATATGAATCTTCTTGGTCAAAGGATCAATCATTCGATAACCCTTAGAATATTCATCATAACCAAGAAGAACACATTGCAAGATCTTCTCATCTAGCTTCTTCCTATTTTATTTTGGTATCTGCATAAAATACTTACATCCAAAAATGTGTAGATGAGAGATGGAGGGTTTTCAAACACTCCATGCTTCCTATGGAGTTGTTACCTTTAGGATCTTGGTGGGTTTCTGTTGGAATAAAATCTGCCTGTGGTTGTTATTTACGCATTTATTTTGTCAACATTGAATAGATGAGACTGATTGTGAGATCTTTCGTCTAATCTCCAGAGGAGGCTGGTTCATTAATGGTTTTTATGGGAAAATGGAAAAGAGTATTACTAAAATAGAGGGAAATATAGGCGAGGCTAGAGCTTGAATATGGTGCATATTAAACAACAACTAAGATGAACACATATACTTTTCTTGTTAAAGAATTTAATATTATCTCAATGTAGAAATCATGAATTTTCCAATGTGATTTAGATATCTATCTAACACATGTATATATCAGTTTTCAACTCTAGAAATATGATTTATGTTTTACGTAAGTCCATGTATTAGAACAAACATAGTCTATATTTCAATAATGTGAATAGAAATGAGAAATGTTAACACATACACTTGCACATTGTGAACCAGAAGCCAAATAGAAGCATAATTGTATTGCTTGTATTCAAAGTATATACATCCAATCTTGTAAACGTCTAAGAGCCGACCCTTTTTTAGAATATGTTTACTATTATATATACCCTATGGGGGTATCTCTATAATTAGTACATTCTTATATAGAATTAGTTATAAGCAATCATAATGCAATCATGCTTCCAAATCCTTTGCATGGCTTCCAACAAACAAAAACTAATAGCATGAATCTAGGAATTGATATGTTCTACTGTCTACTTCCAGTTACTGACATAACCTTTTGAAGGCATCTTATTTATTACTAAATATATCCATGTCGAAATATCCTTATCATGTCGTAAAATCATGACATCTCCTTTCAGGCTCCTTCAGATTGCATTGCGGGCAAAAATTTGCCATGTCATGAAATCGTGACATCTTCTCCTTTCGAGCTCCTTCAGACTACATTGCAGGTGAAATTTTGCCATGTGAAATTGCGACATATTCTTGGACTTTATCTTTCATGAGCAGTATGGGGCAAAAATTTGCCATGTCGTGAAATCATGACACTCTTTCTCTCTTTGCTTGTTCAATCGGTTTTATGAGCAAAAACCCATCATGTCATGAATTCACGACACTCTCATGCTTTTCAACATCTTTGAGCCACATCCTAGAAAAAAACCGATATGTCATAAAATTGTGACCTTCTTTATGCCTTAGCCAATTCTTTGCTTCATGTCTCAAAAATGAAATACTGGTCTTCTTATGCAAAAATTTTCTATCTATTGGAGGTAGTCTCTTTTAGACTAACATTCTTGGCACCTTCCAAGGAAATTTTTCTGGAAAAAATATTAGAATCCATGACCTTCATCCATTGGGAAACGGAGTCAATAACATAAAATAATACAGGAGAGGGAATTTTTTGAAAAGAATATTCAAGAAGAAATGCAAAACAAAGCATTACCTTTATAAGATATCTTTTGTAGCTTATGGATTTTTTACTAAAAATACATTAACAACTCAAGATAATTTTAAACAGATTTCATGGTTGGCTTCTTGTCCCTCCTTCTGCTTGCTTATTTTGGTTATCATGCTTGGATTTCTTTAGTTTTTCTATTGTATTAACCACCTCATTGTAGGTAAGGCAAACCTGCTTCCAGTATTCATCCTCAAGATCTGAAGAATCCATAAACAACTGATAAATATATTGCAACTCTTCCACTTTATCATGGGACACTATCTTGTTTCTTAGAATCAATTCTTGTAAGAAAGACTTAATTTGTGTAAGGTTCTGCACCATGGTGAATATCAACATCTCCTCTACAGGCTCTCCCAAATTTTTTATCTCTGATTCATCTTCTGTGAAATATTTAAGGGATAGTGTTAGCGCATCTTTACTCAACACTTTTGAATTGTCATCCCATAAATAGGGAAGTCCACATTTATTAGCTAAATGTAAATGTTTCACTAATGTTTTTGCTTCAGCTTCCAGTTCTTGAAGTAGCTTATGACCCTGAGTGACCAGTTTAAGTCTCCTAAAGAAAAATTTTACTCCAATTTTAGCTTGAGACCATTCTTCACTACAAATTTTATCAGTAACACTCTCGGGCATATTTTCTGATAAAACTTGAATTTTCTTGGCTTGAAGAAATTTTATTGAAGTTCTTAATTCTTCATTGGATACTTCAATTACTTCTTTTAATTTGGCTAGGTACAATAACATAGGCCTTGCTTTAAAGCTTAATACCAATATTTATTTTAGCATTTCTCTTATCACCGCTTTGGCATTTTCTTTGGAAAAACCAGATGGAGTGTTCAGCTTTTCAACCAACTACTACTGGAGTTGTTGAACCTATAGAGTTAGAGAGTGAATCTGTACATCAACTTCTTTCAATTTTTATTTAAATGTAGCTAATTTATTAGTAGCTTCACCAAATATATCCTCCCACCTCTTAGCTTCTACCTTTAGATCCTTTTCATTCAGTTTCTGTTATTGCAGTAGGGACTCTAATTCCCTCCTGGTTTCTTATTCTTTGACAAAGTTTTCTCTGAAAAATTCTCCATGTAAGTAAATATTCCCAAAATGGGCCTGAGATTTTCCCCACTCATCTGACATATGTAGTTGAGTAATAACCTCAGTTGTGTCTTCTGCTTGATAATCCTTAATGGTCATATCCCTTTTTGATTTATGGGAAACTGATGTTAATTTTACCTTTTTTGTTTGCATTATGGTGGAATCTAGGGAAACTATATCTTGAATACAAGTTGGGTCTTTAGAATCTTTAGTAGAATGGGATCCCCACCAATCTAAAGCATTCTTGTTTACCTTTCTCAAATATTTCAATTTTGAAAGAGTGGGATGATTTTTATCATTTGGAGAAGATATTGAATTAATAGCTAGAATACTTGCACTAGAGAGGAATGGATTGGGGATCAACTCAGCATCAACTTTAGATTGAAGTTGAGAAAATAATGTTGGTTCTTTGTCTGTTTGAAGCACTTGTTGATGTTGATCTCCTTCTCCATGGTCTTGGTCCCTTTCACTCATCATATGATCTGGACTTTCACTTTGTGTAGGAACCTTAGCATTTCTGTAGTTATCAATTCTATCTTCACTATCAATAATTCCTTAAAGATTTATAATTTCAATATTTGGAGGAATTATCCCAGGCTGTCTTCTCTTACATTCCACATTTTCCTATTTTACAATAATTTCCTTAGAAATATTTACATCTTGATCCTCCTGAGAAAATTCATTTGGATCATCCATAGTCCCAATCTGGACATTTTCCTATTTCGTAACCTCTGGATTTAGAACATTACCCTCATCATCCTGAACAATTTGCTCATTCTCTAGAGCCATTTCTATTTTATCAGTATCATTATTTTAAGCGATTTTCTCAAGAACTAGGTTTCCTTCAACAATTTTATTGTGTTTTCCTTTAATTTTTGCTATAGACTTTATCCTCTTTATCTTAATACAAAGAGGTTCTTCATCAGATTCTGTAGCTGAACTTGATGGGGGAACAAACTTAATAGTTTTAGAAACTGGAGCTTTACTTATAGATGAATTATCTCCCAAGGCCAGGTTTTTTCCTCTTCTTTCAGCCTACAAGGGTTCAGTGATCCCTTGTCCTTCTTTTCCTAGACCTTTGCCTTCATATCGCATTTTTAACATCATCTGAGTGGCTTTCCCATATGTTTTTCCTTACTCCTTTGTGAAGACTTTTGCAGTAGAGCTTTTGTTGGAACTCCTCAACCTGGTCTGTGCTTGAGCCAATGGTTGTTCAACTACAACCTTCTTACCTTTCCCCTGATCAATATTTTGTTTTTTAGTAGCTTCAGGACTTATCCCTTTGCTACCACCAACACTACGAGGTATTTTCACAAGGAAAATTCATAACCAGGATTTATGATAATAGTCATATTTGACTAAGAATTTAAGGTCATTTTTTATGGGATATCTTGAGTCAATCATGTTTGTTTTCACTCTCATAGTCCACCATTCATGAATCTTTCCTATCGTCCAATCTGTGGCTTTTTGCTGCATCCGAGCAATGGTGTTTTCAGTTAACACATGCCCCTTATTATTTTTTGTATCAAAATGTAACACATGTTCATAAAAGTCATGCCAAGGAGGTAATGGTTGCATTTGCTCAACATGCCATTCTAATGGAGCATCTTCATCATTATTTATATAGGCTTCGATATTTGGCCTAACAAAGGCATGGTATACCTTCAATGGAATTCTATTCAGAATATCCTATCTCTCTGCAAATCGGTTTAGAGGGTCATATTTCCATCTCTGAGGGATTTCTATTAACCCCAAATATCTCAGAGCCTGAGTAATTTGCTCATTTTGACCTCGTTTAGAAACCATAATACCTTCAAGCTGGAAAGACATGGTATAGGTACCAATTTTACCTATACCTATGCCATATTTCATATTAATATATTCATTATGCCTTACATATTCCAATGCAAACAATCTATCAATAACATAATGCGGGAGTAAGAAAGGTTTTCCTATAAAATGATATAACCTAATAACAACCCCCTGGGTGAGTATAAACCAATCACCCTCCTCAGCATGTTTATTCTGTAAAATCTTTTCAGCTCTGGAGTTTAACCTTTTGACTTCCCCATACATTATTTTCAAAGTGAGACCTATAAATTTCCTATTGAAATCATAATATGACTCGGTTCTATACAACATATTGGTACAATCATACACAGGTAAAGTCCTGCCTTTAACATCTTTATCATTAATAGAAATTAATGCTTGCTCTTTGGCCATAAAGAAAAAGAACAACCACACTAAATAAGAAGAAAAACAAAAAGAGTATTGAGAACCCCTCTTGATAGTAGATAACCCTTCATGTATTCCTTCAAACAAATATCTTGACCAGTCAAAGACAATGGTCGAACACTTTTATCCATAACTGCAGATTCATAATTGTTTGGGCTAGATAGGAAATTAACCAAAGCAATTTGCCATCCATGAACTTTTTCATCAGTCTTTAACCCTGCCACCATAGCCAATATGGAAAATAGTTCTAGGTTTTTAAATTCAGCTATGGGAATAGGATTTTCTAGCATCCTTCCTCCATTAGGTGGATTTCTCAACTGTGTGTAAAAAAAATTCTTGATTTTTCAAAAGGAACAAAATATTTTGCTTGATCTGCCAGGTCAAAATCCTTGGGCTCAAGAGCGGGTACATACTCAGTAGCAAAATCATAAATGAAAGCATATGGTTTTAGAGCAAAAAACACTCTCCCATTATTATTTGTAACCACCCTTTTCTTTTCATCATAAAAATTTACAATTGCTTTAACTAGTTCAGGGTAAGGGTGCACAGGAATATAAACACACCAGTATAGCAACGAATGAAAAGGAAAAGTAGCAGGTTAAGACGTAGGAACCCCTGTCGCCATTATATCTTAAATACATTTTCAAATTTTTACTGGGTCCTTCCATGTTACTATTGTATCTCCAATTCTAGCATCTCGATCAACAAATTTTTTGCTCACTTCTTTTCCACGTATTGTTGTTGAAGGTGAAGCATACAGACTCACCATTGTTGTTTTTTTAGCATTCTTTTTTAGAGCCATGCTATTTTTTTCACATTGAACCTTTCTTTCTGAACTGAACTTTAACTGACGCAATGAATTTTACTCAGGAGTAAAATTAAGGTTTTACATCAATTAGAAACATATGCATGGTGTGCATTAATTACGGTTGGTGGGCTAGATTTTCTCAGATCCCCTTGTGCATTATTTTTGCCACCCTTTCGAATGTTTTGAAAACCTGACTAATTATTATTCACTATGTAAATTAAGGTTACTCTTACCAAAGCTTTCTCATTTACAAAGGTGGTTCCTTTATGCAATTACTGAAAAGCCACATGGTAAATTTCAAATCCCTGCTGACAATCGATCATTCATCATATTTAATAAAAGGAACGCATATCAAAGTTCTCTGAAAATGGTTTTCTCCCACCAACAGTCAGAAAACCACATGGCAATTTTGAATTTGAAACGTTATTGTTGGCAATTTTGGGTACCTTGGGTACATTGCCTTTGCTCAAGTGTAGAAGTTGTCATTGATGTCAAGAAGCTCTTGAAGGAATTTGATTTAATGTCAGATTATTCAGAGCATGGACAGTGAGTTTCCAAGAAGATCATAGTAGCTCATTTGCAAAAGATCAAAGAAAAAGACAAGTTAGAAAAAGTATGCAGCAGGTTGGAAAAACTATCGCGATTTCGCGACATGTTAGAGGAGAGAGAAAGTGTTGGAAAAACTGTCGTGATTTCGCGACATGTTAGAGGAGAGAGAAAGAGCTGGCAAAACTATCGCGATTTCACGACATGTTGGAAGAGAGAGAAGAAGCAGGGAAAACTGTCACGATTTCGCGACATGTTGGCAGAGAAGGAGAGCAAGGTGGAAAGTGTCACGATTTCGTGACATGTCGCATTTTCGCGACTTGAAAAGAGCAGGAAGGCCGAGAAGGAAAAGTGTCACGATTTCGCGACATATTGCAAGGAAGGTTGTACGGACGAAAAATTGTCATGATTTCGTGACATGTTGCAGAAGAGAGAGTCCGAAAGAAAAAGTGTCACGATTTCGTGACATAATGCAGAAGAGAGAGTCCGAAAGAAAAAGTGTCACGATTTCACGACATGCTACAAAAGACGAAGTGAGGACTATCATGATTTCGTGACATGCTGCAGAACTCGAAGTGAGAACTGTCATGATTTCGTGACATGCAACAAAGGGAAGAGTCTGAAATGAGAAGCATCACGATTTCGCGATAGGCTACAAAGAAAGCGTACGAAAGCTGAAAGCGTCACGATTTCATGACAAGATGAAGGAAAAGCGTATGGATGCAAAAAGTGTCACGATTTCATGACAGGTAGAAAATATAGCGTATGGATGCAAAAAGTGTCACGATTTTATGATAGGTAGAAAAGATAGCGCACGGATGCAGAAAGTGTCACGATTTCATGATAGGTAGAAAAGATAGCAGACGACAGCAGAAGTGTCACGATTTCATGACAAAAACTGAAAGCATGTCTTCCATAGGTGAAGTGTCATGATTTCGTGAC
The DNA here is from genome assembly GCA_028583015.1 of Wollemia nobilis. Taxonomy (NCBI): domain Eukaryota; kingdom Viridiplantae; phylum Streptophyta; class Pinopsida; order Araucariales; family Araucariaceae; genus Wollemia; species Wollemia nobilis. The sequence continues at coordinate 4,517,515 of JAQPPZ010017190.1, read as the reverse complement.
AAAAGCAGAGAGGAAGGCTATGAAGACAAAAGCATCATGATTTCGTGACATGTTCCAGTTTCATGGGCGTAAGGCAGAGAAGAGCTTAAGGCAGCGAAAGTGTCACGATTTCGTGACATGTTCCAGTTTCGCGGGTGTAAGGCAGAGAGAAGCTCAAGGCAGCGAAAGTGTCACGATTTCGTGACATGTTCCATTTTTGCTAGTGCAAGCCAAGAAGAGGATAAGAAAGCGAGAAGTGTCACGATATCGCGACAAGAGCTTAGTCAAAGTCGTCAAAGGCTAAAGTGTCACGATATCATGACAAAAGCCAAAAGAAAGTGTACGGTTGCAAAGGTGTCACGATATCGTGACATGTTGTAGTTTCATGGCAGAAGCTACAGAAAAGTTGCAGAAGCAGTGAAGCCGACAAAGTTAAATTTGGGTCAACGACGATTAGGGTTTGCAGCCGACGTAGTTTAGGGTTGTGCAGCCGACTAAGATCAAGGTTTTGATCTTGAAAGTATCAGTATATAAGGAGGGATGTTTGGAGAGTTAAAGTATCGATTTTGGGTGTGCGTTCGAAGAGCGGCATTCGTAGACTGTGCGAAGAGAAGAAGTTCGATCATCGAGAGCAGAGTGCATTCTGTCGAATCTTCCAAGTGAGAGAGATCGCAAGGAAGCAGAGTGCATGAAGACTATGCGGCTGTGATTGCGCAGAGGTGCAAAGGTCGAAGTTTGATCAAGTGCAGCTGTGATTGCACAAAAAGAGTGAAGGACTATGTTTTTGTGTAGACCAAAAAAAGAGGACAAAGACATTTGTGCCAGACCGAAGGACTGTGTTTGGTGCAGATCAGAGAAAGAGATCGAGGACATTTGTGCTAGACCGAAGGACTGTGTTTAGTGCAATTTCGAGGACCAGCTTTGGAGGTGATAGAGTTGAGGACAGAGGTCTCCAGCCAGAGCAGGGAAGACAGGTGTCTTCTATGGATAGAGTTCCATTTGCTAAGGGAAGAGGAGGCAGAGGTCTTCTAGAGGATCACCAGCCAGAACAGAGCTAGGGGATTGGTGTCTCCTTTGGGTTGGTGCCCATAAACATTGTAATCGGGAAAGGTATTCCCAGATTTGATTTGATAAAATTTAGTGAAAGATTTTATCCATGGAGTAGCCCGCATTGGGTGAACCACGTAAATTGTTGTGTCTCTATTGTGGATGGTGTTTTGTGCATTGCTTTGATTACTCATTGACTTTCTATACACTACATAATATTGAATTGAAAGTTGATTTGAAGGAAAAAGTAAAAAGTGGTCTTATACTGTTCACCCCCCCTCTCAGTATAAGCTTGTGTTCTTCAATTGGTATCAGAGCGGGTGCCTTCGAAAAGTTTAACAGCTTGAAGGAAAAGCTAGCAAAGAACACAATGGATTATTCAAGTGGCAATGCAACACCTATTCTTGATGGATCAAATTTTGGTCTTTGGAGTGCAAGGATGAAGGTTTATCTAATGGCACTTGGGAATGAGGTTTGGGAAGTGATTGAAGATGGGTACACTATTCCTGAAAATGGTCCTTATACTAAAGAAGATAGGCTCCTACATCACAAGCAATTCAAAAGCAATGAATGCAATCCTGAAGGGTTTACAGAAGGCAGATCTCACCAAGGTGATTCACTGCAAGACAGCTAGTGAAATGTGGAAACAATTGCGAGGTGGTTCACACGAGGTGATGTAAATGTCCGAAAGGCCAAGTTGAGACACTTCAAAGGTATGTTTGAACAACTCAAGATGAATGATGATGAAAATATTAGTGACTACATGCTTCGTATGGATGAGGTTGTTAACTCCATGAAAGACTTAGGTCTTGAGCTTGCTGAAAATGATGTTTGTGATAAGATTTTAAGATCTCTTCCTAATAGATTTAGTGAAAATATTTCTGCTATTGAGGAAGCTAAAGATTTGGATAAGTTGAAAAAGGATGAGCTCCATAGTATACTTGCAGCATTTGAGTTGAGAACTCAAGTGAAGGTTGATGTCAAGAAAGAGGCAGCTTTCAAGGCTACCAAGAAATCCAAGGGTAAACAACTTCAAGAGAGTGATGAGTCTTCTAGTGATGAAGAGGCATATTACAACAAGAAAGGCAAGTTCTCTAGAAAGCACAAAAGCATGAAAAATATAAGATGTTTCAATTGTGGAAAGTTTGGTCATTATGCTACTGACTGTACTATTTCCAAGAATGAAAGTGATGAAGAGAAACAGGTTTCTAAGAGCAAGGATTCTGAAAAGTACAAGCATCACAGGAAGAACAAAGATGAGCACAGCAATCACGGAAAGAGGTATTCTCACAAGCACAAGAAGAGTTTCTACCTAGACAAAGCAAGTAAGTGTTCTAGTAGTGATAGTGAAAGTTCTTCAAGTGATAGTGAAAATGAGATGTTGTTCATATCAAAAAAGAGGAAGAACCGAAACATAGATTCATTATCATGAAATGTTTTAGATGTGGAAATTTTGGTCACCTTGAGGATGATTGCACAAATAATGAATTGGTTACTAGTATGTATGAGGATGCTTCAGAAAACTATAAGGAAGATGCTTGTATGGTTTTTGAAAAGGGTAGCACCTCTAGTGATAAGAAATCTGGAAAAGACTCTGATGATTCAAAAAGCAAACAAATAAAGGATCTTGAAAGTGAACTTAGTAGTGCTCTTAGTGCTTTGAAAAAGGAAAGAAAGAAGAATGCCAGACTCCAGGATAAGTTAGATGAATGTTGTATGGAAAGAGATGATCTTATAGAAAATCTTGATTTCTCTATAGCTAAGACTCAAGAACTCAAGGTTGAGTTAGAGTCCAAGGTTCTTAAATATAGTGAGTTGGAACAGAAAATGGCTTCTTTGGAAGTGGAAACTAAAGAGTACAAGGATAAGCTGTACAGGTTTCAAGATAGCTCCAAAAGGGTTAAGTCTCTCATCAAAGGTCAAAGAAAACCAACAGATAAAATAGGCCTTGGTTTTGTTGAGCCGCACAAGGAACAGGTTGGGGAATCTAGCAAGAGATTTCAAAAGGAAGAGAGTTCTGATGAAGAAAGTACTTCAGATCATGAGTCCATGAGTGATAGATGCGCAGAAATAGAAAACAAAATTCAGATTGAGAAGAAGAAGTTTTCGGGACCCAAGAGGTCGAATAAAAGAAAATTTCACGATAGATGTTTTGCGTGTCACAGGTTTGGTCACATGGCTGTACATTGCATGGCTCAAGTGAAGAAAGTAAACGACAAATTCAGAAGTGCTAGTTTCTTTCGAGGGTATTGCTACTCTTGTCAATAGTTCGGGCACAAGGCAGTCTATTGCAAGGCAAATAACAGGAACAGGTTTGGTCAAAACTGGTGGATTCAAAAAACAGGTATGCCTAAAAGAAATAACATTGTTACTTGTTATAAGTGCAACAATGGAGGTCACACAGCTAGACAGTGTAGAGCTGATCTTCCAAGGTACAGGAACAGAAACAGTGAGTATGAACAGGTCCAAGGATCAAGGCATGGACAAAAACAATGACGAGAACAAGAACAAGAATATTGACAAGAAAATTCAAGAGAAGGCCCAGCAAGGAAATTGTAGACGCTGATGATGATCAGTGCCTAATGGGAGTTTTACTCCCACCCCTATTTTAATCACCTCATCAGGAGGTGGGGGAGGGACTAAGCTAAGAGGCTCATTCTTAGTCCCAAGCCCCAAAGGTGACCCTTTGCCATTGATGACAAAGGGGGAGAGATATGAGTAAGGGGGAGAGCTTCAAGTGAAGAGAAGAGCTTCAAGTCAGGGGGAGCAAAACCTCAAAGGCAGATTCTCAGTGTTAGCACAACTGGTTTCGGTTTTGGCTCTTGAGATGTGTTTTCAGTAAAGGTTTGCCATCAATGACAAAGGGGGAGATTGTTGGCAATTTTGGGTACCTTGGGTACATTGCCTTTGCTCAAGTGTAGAAGTTGTCATTGATGTCAAGAAGCTCTTGAAGGAATTTGATTTAATGTCAGATTATTCAGAGCATGGACAGTGAGTTTCCAAGAAGATCATAGTAGCTCATTTGCAAAAGATCAAAGAAAAAGACAAGTTAGAAAAAGTATGCAGAAGGCTGGAAAAATTGTCATGATTTCGTGACATGTTAGAGGAGAGAGAAAGTGCTGGAAAAACTGTCATGATTTCGTGACATGTTAGAGGAGAGAGAAAGAGCTGGCAAAACTGTCATGATTTCGTGACATGTTGGAAGAGAGAGAAGAAGCAGGGAAAACTATCACGATTTCGTGACATGTTGGCAGAGAAGGAGAGCAAGGTGGAAAGTGTCACGATTTCATGACATGTCGCATTTTCGCGACTTGAAAAGAGCAGGAAGGCCGAGAAGGAAAAGTGTCACGATTTCGCGACATATTGCAAGGAAGGTTGTACGGACGAAAAATTGTCACGATTTCATGACATGTTGCAGAAGAGAGAGTCCAAAAGGAAAAGTGTCACGATTTCGCGACATAATGCAGAAGAGAGAGTCCGAAAGAAAAAGTGTCACGATTTCGCGACATGCTGCAAAAGACGAAGTGAGGACTATCGTGATTTCACGACATGCTGCAGAACTCGAAGTGAGAACTATCATGATTTCGTGACATGCAGCAAAGGGAAGAGTCTGAAATGAGAAGCATCACGATTTCGCGATAGGCTACAAAGAAAGCGTACGGAAGCTGAAAGCGTCACGATTTCGTGACAAGATGAAGGAAAAGCGTACGGATGCAGAAAGTGTCACGATTTCATGACAGTGAAAAGATAGCGTATGGATGCAGAAAGTGTCACGATTTCATGATAGGAAAAAATATAGCGCACGGATGCAGAAAGTGTCACGATTTCATGACAGGCAGAAAATATAGCAGACGACAGCAGAAGTGTCACGATTTCATGATAGAAACTGAAAGCATGTCTTCCATAGGTGAAGTGTCACGATTTCATGACAAAAGCAGAGAGGAAGGCTATGAAGACAAAAGCATCATGATTTCGTGACATGTTCCAGTTTCACGGGCGTAAGGCAGAGAAGAGCTTAAGGCAGCGAAAGTGTCACGATTTCGTGACATGTTCCAGTTTCATGGGTGTAAGGCAGAGAGAAGCTCAAGGCAGTGAAAGTGTCACGATTTCGTGACATGTTCCGTTTTTGCTAGTGCAAGCCAAGAAGAGGATAAGAAAGTGAGAAGTGTCACGATATCGCGACAAGAGCTTAGTCAAAGTCGTCAAAGGCTAAAGTGTCGCGATATCGTGACAAAAGCCAAAAGAAAGTGTACGACTGCAAAGGTGTCACGATATCGCGACATGTTGTAGTTTCACGATAGAAGCTACAGAAAAGTTGCAGAAGCAGTGAAGCCGACAAAGTTAAATTTGGGCCGACGACGATTAGGGTTTGCAGCCGACGTAGTTTAGGGTTGTGCAGCCGACTAAGATCAAGGTTTTGATCTTGAAAGTATCAGTATATAAGGAGGGATGTTTGGAGAGTTAAAGTATCGATTTTGGGTGTGCGTTCGAAGAGCGGCGTTCGCAGACTATGCGAAGAGAAGAAGTTCGATCACCGAGAGCAGAGTGCATTCTGTCGAATCTTCCAAGTGAGAGAGATCGCAAGGAAGCAGAGTGCGCGAAGACTATGCGGCTGTGATTGCGCAGAGGTGCAAAGGTCAAAGTTTGATCAAGTGCAGCTGTGATTGCGCAAAAAGAGTGAAGGACTATGTTTTTGTGCAGACCAAAAAAAGAGGACAAAGACATTTGTGCCAGACCGAAGGACTGTGTTTGGTGTAGATCAGAGAAAGAGATCGAGGACATTTGTGCTAGACCGAAGGACTATGTTTAGTGCAATTTCGAGGACCAGCTTTGGAGGTGATAGAGTTGAGGACAGAGGTCTCCAGCCAGAGCAGGGAAGACAGGTGTCTTCTATGGATAGAGTTCCATTTGCTAAGGGCAGAGGAGGCAGAGGTCTTCTAGAGGATCACCAGCCAGAACAGAGCTAGGGGATTGGTGTCTCCTTTGGGTTGGTGCCCATAAACATTGTAATCGGGAAAGGTATTCCCAGATTTGATTTGATAAAATTTAGTGAAAGATTTTATCCGTGGAGTAGCCCGCATTGGGTGAACCACGTAAATTGTTGTGTCTCTATTGTGGATGGTGTTTTGTGCATTGCTTTGATTACTGCTATTGATACTGCTTTCTATACACTGCATAATTTTGAATTGAAATTTGATTTGAAGGAAAAAGTAAAAAGCGGTCTTATACTGTTCACCCCCCCTCTCAGTATAAGCTTGTGTTCTTCAGTTATATCTGACAATATCACCCTTTTTAATTTCATATTTTCTCTTGTTGGTGACTTTTGATTGGTCGTAGGATGCTGACAAAAATTCTCTAAACTAGAAATAAGTTTTTTAAAAATATTTATAAACTTACTATAATATACATTATATACATAAGTTTTATCCATTTTCTTATTTGAAATAGAGCTTTAAGTGAAAAGCATTCACTGTGATGGGTAGAACCATACCCTGTTGATCCTGTAATTGGAAAGAATTAAATTACCTTTCAGCAATTATCTCGAAAGGGCCTTCCCAGAAAGCGTTGAATTTGTCATGATTACCTGGCTTTGCTTTTTTCACATTCCATTTCAAAACCATATCTCCCACTTTAAATTTTTTGTAGGTTGTCTTTTTATTAAACCATCCTTCTATGTCTGCCATATGTTTCTAGTGATGATTATATGTTTGTTCTCTTTGTTCTTCTAATTGTAGAAGCTGCATTAATCGAGCATCCATAGGTTGACCTCCTTATTCATTTATATAATTTAGAAAATTTAGTGTTGGTATCTCCATATGTATGGGCAAAATAGCTTCTTTACCATAGACTAAAGAATAAGGTGATGTATTGATGGACTTTTTGATTGAAATCCTGTCAGCCCATAGTGCTTGGCTAATCAAGGAATGCCAGTTCCTCTTAATATATTCTAGTGTTATTTTCAAAACTCGACTAAAACATTACCCTATGGGTAATAATTGGAAGAAGTATTCAAATACATGCCATATCTGCTAGTAAACTCAATCATTTTTGCTCTGATGAATGATCATCCATTATCTGTAATTAGTGAATATGGTACACCAAATCTTGTAATCAAGCTTTCCACAAATTCAATCACCACCTCCTGATCAACTTTTTTAGTAGGGATAGCTTCAGCACACTTAGTAAAATAATTCATGGTAGTAAGTATATAATTATGGCTAGTTGATGAATTGGGTTCTATTATCCCAACCCCACTGCTAGAAAGGTTCTTCAACTTGGATAGATTTTAAGGGCATAGGAGCATTTCTATTTCTCCCTACATATCTCTTACGTTCGCAACTTTTGGTAACCTTGTAAGTGTCTAAAAAAATGGAAGGCTAATAACAACCTCCTCAGATTATTTTCAAAGCAGTGGATATTCCTGAATAATGTCCTCCAGAGAGACCTCCATGGAATTCATTTAACACCTTTTTTTTCTCATCTTCTCTTATACATTTCAAAAGTACACCATCTATATTTTTTTTGTAGAACCCTTCTGACTTCAAAGTTTATGCTCTAAATATTCTTCTTTGTGAAGCATTTAGATTTTGAGGACACATACCAGTCTAAAATTACTCCACAAGGTCATCAATCCAATCAGTGTTTCTCAAACTTGGATTTGATTTTGTATTAGCCATCACACCTTGGGGTTTCACATGCTCATCTGCAACTTGTTTGGCCAATTCTTGACACAGGGCTCTACCTCTTACTATCTTTTTTGGATGTATCTCTACATCATATTACTATATCTTAGTCACCCAACCAACTCTCTTTTCACCAAGTTCTCCTTGTATTATAAAGTTTCTAACATCAGGATGAATCACATAAACAATGATTTTGCTTTGTGACATAAAATGCTTAAATTTTTTCAAGGATTTCATGATAGCATAAACTTATTTATCTCTCCTCGTGATCGTGCATGGTGGAACTCATAAAATCTATGGGTCTCTCTTCATTATCTATCCCCTTCTGTGTAAGGACTACAACATAACTTTCTAGTTCACCAACAACATATAGAATAAAATCTCGTGAGTAATCAGGATTAAGCAGTATAGGTGCTTGTGCTATCTCTTCTAGGATTTTCTTGAAAGCATTCTTCCTTGTATCAGTCCATTTGAAAGGTGATTTTTTTTTTCAATAATTTAGTCATTGGTTTAACAAACTATGCAAAATCTACAACAAATTTTCATACAAAGTTTATTTTTCCAAAGAAATATTGTAAGTCTTTCTTATTAACTAGTAGGGATAGTTCTAGAAGTGCTTTCACTCTATCAAGATCAATTGATAATCCAGCTTTAGAGATGACATGACGAAGTAATATACCTTCTTCTACAACAAATATGGATTTCTTTGGGTTCAAATATATTCCAAATTCTCTGCATTTCTTAACTACTTGTTCAAGGTGTGTTATATGATCTTGATCATGATGAGAAAAAATAGTCATATCATCTAAATAAATAATTATAATTTTGCTAGCAAGTTCACCAAAAGCTACATCCATTGCTCTTTGGAAAGTTTTTCCGACATTAGATAAACCAAAAAGCATTCTCTGATAGGCAAATGTACCCCATTTTGTGGTAAAAGCGGTCTTAAATTGATCTTCATATTTGAATCATACCTTATTATACCCTGAAAAACCATCTAGTAAAGAAAACCTTTATGACCCTGCAATTGTGTGTTAAATTTGATCGATTTGAGGAAGGGGATAATGGTATTTGAGTGATGCTCTATTTAAATTCCTGAATTCTACACACAATATAATGTCTCCATTTTTCTTCTTGACTGGTACCAAGTTTCCCACCCAGGTAGACTATTTAATAGGATACACTATTTTAGCTTGAAGAAGTTTTAGCAGTTCTTGCTTCATCAAAGACTCTATATTTGGGTTTACCGGTCTTTGCTTTTTCCTAAAAGGCTTGGCTCCTTCTTCTAACTCGATGGTATGTTGGATAATATCTTTTCTATACACCTTTAGATCATTGTACACCCAAGCTATGATATCAAGAAATTTCTTGCATAATTCCCTAATTTGGTTCAATTCTTCTTTTGTACAACTAACCCCTACTTTAATCATATTTCTTGGTTCTAACTCCACTTCTTTATATTGGCGTTTATCAAATTTTAATTTATGGCCTATAGCCCTATCATTATTATCAAATAGACTTTCAAGGGTGATAAGTCCTTTAGGGATATGATTATTCTTTAACTGAATCATATCTTCTTCTTCTTCATCTTGTATATTTCTGTTACTTGAAAAATTCATTTCATAGATTAAAAAATCTAATATTTGCTCATCATTTTCAAAAACTTTCTAGAAGAAATTCTTGTCTGGCATTGAATTTCTATATATAAGTCTAACCATCTTGAATTTCTGAATAACATTACTGACAGGACAAAAATTAGCTCCCACTGATGCCAATAATTTGCGTGGGTATTCTATTCTCTAGGAATATACTTCATATTTAGAGCCTCAAATGCTTCTAATATATCCCATACTTTATTTCTATAAGCCTTTAAATAATTTTGTTTACTGATACATTTATTTGTGACTTGATTCATGATAAGTTTTGAGTCTCCATAAATGAGTAGTTGTTTCACTCCCAGTTTTTCAGCTTTCCTTAGTCCCAAACAAAGTGCCTCATACTCTGTCGCATTGTTGGTGCAGCTCCATGTCAACTTGTAAGAGAAAAATCTTTCCTTCCTTGTGGGGAAATCAAAAATATTACAACACCAACTCCATTCTTACACCTAGCTCCATCAAATAAAAGCTTCCACAATTGATTCGTAAGGCTATTTTCTTCAGGAGCAGGTGTCAATTGCTTTTTTTGGTTTCTCAATGGAATAGCTTCCTATTTATGTTTCTATCATGGCATAGAAATACTGTAGATAAAATTGATCTTCCACTTGAAGATCTTCTAAGGTCTCATCCATTAGGTCTATTTATTTAATTTCTTCAATCATCATATTCACGGTGTCATCTTCTCCTATCTTTTCTACATGGAAAGTAGATGGTGTCTCATTAAAGATCTTAATCCTCCTACCTTTAAAAGGTATTTCTAAATGTGAGTAATCCAGGGACATGTATCCTCCTATTTTTGCCATGAATTCTCTAGATAAGCACATACAAAAATATGGTGCCAAATCTACCACTACCACCTCCTGTATAACCACCATTTGGGGCATCATGTGAAGTTGTATGGGGATGTCTTTAATCACTCCTATAGTTTTTATTGGAGTACCATCCAACTATAGGACGCATGGATTACTCCTTGTGTACTCCATTCCCATAATGTCACATACTGCTTTGGGTATTACTATAGTAGTTGAACCTGAATCTATCATGCAATTGTGAACTACCCATACTTCCATTAGAAGAGATAAATAAAAGGGAGGAGGTTTATTTTTTCTAGTAGAAGATGTTAGATTTGCCTGGACTGTATTTGAAGATGATATATTTTTACCTTTACCTTTTATTATCTTTATAGATTCCTGTAGGAGATCAATTTGACCAGGGAACTGAAAAGCATCATACATACTCGCCTTTGAGGTAGTCTTTTTCATTTCTTCAACTATGTTGAATGTAGGAGATTCAAAAAAAAATTCTCTTTTCTTAGTTAAGGTGTTATATCTATTTTTGTATCCCTGGGTAGCTTTAGTCCTTTACCTTTTTGTTAATGAATGGAATCTCAACCTTTCCTTAGCTTGGTATTGAGTCTCAATTTTCTTTCAGGGACTAAATTCTTTATGTATTTCTTGCCCTTTACCTGGGGCTGGAACATGAGATTTTTTCTCATAATATAAATCTACTTTGGGAGCTATTTTAGGAGTTGGGAAAAAACTTAAAGGTTGAAGTTCCTTAGGATCTACTTGCAAAGGTTTTTTACCCGATCTGGTTAGAACTGTAACTTGTTCTATTGTAGGCATCATGAAGTTGTGATATTTTTCTCTAATCATATTTACATGACCTTTCATGCTTTTATTTGATTTCTCAATAGCTATACTCTGTATATAATGTTTATGGATCATACACGAACTCTCTCCATGTGGATAATTACACGTGGTGCACTAGTAATAAAAATTTGTGAAAGGGTCAGCAACATCTTCTATTTCATTTGTATAGGAAACCTTCTTGGTTGAAAATTCCTCTTAGCTTCTCTTTTCTTCATTGAAGTCATATCGTTTGCTAGATTTTTCATGGTATCTAGAATAAGGGTGAGCTGATTATCGAGGGATGGCTGAGTAAGTGGTGTAGGTAGTGCAGGTGCAGTAGGAATAGGAGATAATGCTAGAATATTTTGAGGCATATGTATTGTAGGGATGGAAGGTGGTCCATTGCATCTTGGGAGATATGCATTTTTTAAATGAGAAGATCTGGAAGAAGTATCATTGGGAACCTGGGGAATATCAGGGAAAATAGGCATAATTTCTTTAGGTGGATACCTCCTAGTGGCAATGAGATCTCTTTCTGCTATAGAAGATTATTGATAAATGGCAAGGAAAGTGAGTATTCATGACTACCATATTATCATACTAATATCTGTATCAAAATCTCTTAAATAATAATATATTGCTTGCTTCATGGTTGGTTTTAATCCCGTAGGGACTCTTTCCTAAGTGCGACTAAATCAAATATTAAAATCAATAATCTTATCTTAAGGATGTTTTCTTATAATTGTAAACTGGCTGAGTAGGGATAACGAATCTGCATGTTGATTGAACTCATCAACAAATTTACCAGCGAGCTCTACCCAGGTCATGATTGTTTGAGAAGGTAGTGATCTATACCAATAGAGCATCTTCCCTTTTAAGGAAATCACTAGCAATCTGATCATCACGTCTTCCTAAGTGATGTTATAAGTTGCAGCCAAAGCTACAACATCTAAACAATGTTCATATACGGTTTTACCTGCTCCATCATATGAAGGCAACGCCTTCAGTGCTGCTATAGGAATTGGATTCTGAGCCACCAAATTTAGTGGACCCATGTGGTTCCATGTGAGATAAGCTGGTGGAGGAGCAGCCATTATAGCAACTATACTTGCCTGTATTATAGAACTATTGGTAGTCACTAAAAATGGATTAATACTAGAAATAGGTAAAACAGAGGATACTAGGGTGGTAATACTAGTAGCAGGTGGATTTGATCTAGAAGATAAAACTGGATGCACCTTTAGGCTACTAAGATGTAACTCGAAGAACTCAATGGGTTCTTTTGAGTTTCTTGCTTTAGATCTGGTTATCATATAAGTAAATAATCATGAGTTTTTTTTTAACCAGATAAATAGATAAGGTATTTCTTAGGTCTATACCTTCGGACGGAGTCACCAAGTGATTTGATTCAAATTTTTTAATCAAAAGCAAACACCAAACCTTATAGAATATTGTGGGATTTAGGTCCCATCGAGTGTGCCAAAAATTGTTGGAACAAAATCTAACTGTGGTTGTTATTTGCACCTTGATTTCGTCTAATCTCCAGAGGAGGCTGGTTCCTTAATGGTTTTTATGGGAAAATGGAAAAGAGTATTACTGAAAGAGAGGGAAATATAGCCGAGGCTAGAGCTTGAATATGGTGCAGATTAAACAACAACTAATATGAACACATATACTTTACTTGTTAAAGCATTTAATATTATCTCCATGCAAAAATCATGAATTTCCCAATGTGATTTAGATCTTTATCTAACACATGTATATATCAGATTTCAAATCCAACAATATGATTTATGTTTTAAGTAATTCCAGATCTTAGAATAAACATAATCTATATTTCAATCATGTGAATAGAAGTGAGAAATGTTAACACATACACTTGCACACTGTGAACCAAAATCCAAATAGAAGCGTAATTGTATTGCTTGTATTCAAAGTACATACATCCAGTATTGTAAATGTCTAAGAGCCGACCCTTTTTTAGAATATGTTTACTCTTATATATATCCTAGGGGGGTATCTCTATAATTAGCACATTCTGATATAGAATCAGTTACAAGCAATCAGAATGCAATCATGCTTCCAAATCCTCTGCACTGGCTTCCAAAAAACAAAAACTAATAGCATAAATCTAGGAATTGATATGTTCTACTATCTACTTCCAATTACTGAAATAAGCTTTTGAATGCATCTTATTCATTACTAAATATATCCATGTCGATAGACCCTTCTCATGTCATGAAATCACATCTTCTCCTTTCGGGCTCCTTCAGACTGCATTGCAAGAAAAAATTTGCCATGTCGTGAAATCACGACATCTTCTCCTTTCAGGCTCCTTCGGACTGCATTGCTGGAAAAAATTCACCATGTCATGAAATCATGACATCTTCTTGGACTTTACCTTTCATGAGCAGTATGGGGTGAAAATTTGCCACGTCATAAAATCATGACACTCTTTCTCTCTTTACTTCTTCACTCGGTTTTATGAGTGAAAACCCATCATGTCATGAAATCGTGATGCTCTTTTGCTTTTTGACCTCTTCGAGCCACATCCTGGAAAAAAATCGACATGTCGCGAAATCACGACCTTCTTTATGCATTATCCAATTCTTTGCTTCATGTCTCAAAAATGAAATACTGGTCTTATTATGCAAAAATATTCTATCTACTGGAGGTAGTCTCTTTTAGACTAACAGTGTCCTATTCAATGGGTACACTACTATGGTGACAACTTCTACCCAAAAATGTTGCTCTAGATGGGCACTTGTAAGCATACAATGAACCATTTCCATAATGGAACGATTCCTCTACCTAGAAACTCCATTTTCCTATGGAGTATAGGCAGTAGTGAGTTGTCTCTTGATTACATGTGTAATTAGATATGAGGAAAATTCCTTAGAGGTGAACTCCCCCCTCGATGTGAGTGTAGGGTCCTTATAGAAGTCCCTACATCCTTCTCAAAAGATTTTTTGAATTGTTTTAAGTAACTAAAAGCTTTTGATTTCAAATGAATAAAGAAAACCCACATCTTTTGTGAGTAGTCATCTACAAAAAATTGAAAGTACCTCTTCCCCCCATAACTATTTGGTGTGAAATGACCGCACATATTGGTGTGAATTAACTCCAAAGATTTATGTGCTCGTGAAGAGCTCTTTTCAAATGGTACTATATGTTGCATCCCTATTAAGAAATCAGAGCACACTGGAAATATAGAGGAAAGGGGGGGAAGGCCCTTTACCATCTCATATTTACTTAGCTCAAGTAAATATCCAGAACTTATATGCCCGTATCTCTTGTGTCAAAGTGAAGTTGCCTCCTTTGTAGAGATTGCCATGGCAACATGAGAGGTGGAGATAGCATCTAATGCAAACAAGCCATGCTTGTATGAAGCTATTATGATGTGTTTACCCCTCTTGGTGATAAAGCAACACTTATTTCCATCCTCAACACAAAAATCAACAACCATATCCTTATCCAAGATTTGAGTGACTAACAACAATTTTTTGCCAATCCTGAAACATATAGGACTATCAATCTAACAATTTTCCATTTGGAAGGGTGACTGAAATTGTGCCCTCACCCTGAACCTAGTAGGTCTTATCATCAATAATAGTTATTGGTTTGCCTGCCTTGGCTTCAAATATCTCAAACCACTACTTGTCACCAGTCATATGTTTACTGGTGCTAGAATCAATATACCACATAGGATCCTTTTGCTTGGAGGTTGTGGTAGTCATGAGCACCTTATGTGCCCACTCAAAATTTGAGTCTGATTCTTCAACAACAACATTCACCTTGGGTTGTTTTTTTTGTTATGTGGTTTGTTATGGCCTTTTTTCTTAGGTTGTTTATTCTTGTACTAACACCAATTGGTGTCATGGGTATTCTTAACACAAATTCTACAATATATCTTCTATTATTGAGGTTGTTTTCCCTTGGAATCCTTGGAAGAATTTTCCCTTTCTAAAAATTACCTTTCTTCTTGGAGCCCTTCTTATTGGAATAGAGGGTTGTATTAGAAGCTTCATATTTTTGAAGTTGGATGACCTCCTCATTTTGGAGTAAATTGACCAACTCCACAAAGGTAACTTGTCTTTGTGACACTTGAAGATAATTTATCAACATTTTGTATGAATCAGGTAAAGCTCTCAAAATTATTGAAGTAAGGAGCTTATCCTCTATAGTCTCTCCCATAGAATTCAACTTTGACTTCAACTCAACCACTCTACATAGAAATAGTTCAACTGTCTCTCCATACCTCATACTCAAACTATGAAGTTGAGATTGAAGGTTAAGAATGGTGGAATTATTATTACCCTCATAGATTGCCTTAAGGGCATCCCATGCCTCTTTACCATATTTTGTGTTAGCTATGTGAGGTTGAACTTCATCTGAGACAACAAGAAATATGAGCATTCTTACCTTACTATCTTTCTTGTCATATGAAATCTGATTTGTATTTGGGGTTTTAGGTTGAGTTGTCATGTTGGTTGGTGATTTAGGTCTTGTTGTCATGCTAGAGACAACATCCCACAAATCTTTCGTTTGTAGAATATCCTTCATTTTTGTTTTCCATGGTTTATAATTGGAACCTTTTAGTAACTGAGTGTTTGTAAGATACTTGTGTATAGCAGCCACAATTAGGATTTCTTATATCACCAAATGGTCCTCCTTTATTTATACTTGCCAGACCTTTATATTGAACCTCTCGATATACCCGCCCTTACGTGAGGGAGACTATAGGTACATGAGATAATAACAATACATGGAACATAGGCAGTACTGAAATGGAATAATTTTGTTTATGACACCTACTATAGAAGGTCTTCCTCATGCATGGGACGTAACTTCCCCTAAACACTTTGGATAGATACTTCATCATGATTTATGTCTAACAACAATAACGATTAGGGTAGTGAATGGAGTGAAGAATAACAAAATGGTAAACTTATCTCTCTCTGATGATTTATAGAGAACAAGCTCAGACATCGTTGTTGTAGCTATGTTAGGCGATAGATACAGTAGCCCAAAGCACAACAACTTTACCTGTAAGTGTGGGCCAAAGGTACTGTTTATACCGAACACTACTGTGTAAATAAATTGCACAGATGGGTTTAATTTTTAGGGACTTGATTGTGCTTGATTTTTAGACTTTATGATGTAGTGCAAAAATAATAATGGAAATGTAAGTGCAACATACAACAAAAAGCACCGACAAAAAAATTGAAAATTTAAGTATCGGTTTCCATCGAAAATGCACCTAATTACAATGCCAAATTATGAAAAAATAAAATTTCACTCTTTGTTTCCCCCTTTTCATCATGTTTTGATAATTTTGCAATAAAATGACATAAAAAAATATCCCCACCTTGATTTTGCAAAACAAATTTTGGGGTGCAAAGGTATTTATAAATTGTTTTAAAAGCAAAAAATGAAAATTTTTTATACTAATTAAATATAATATATTTCTTAATTAGATTTATTTAAAAAATAATTAAAAAAAAATATTTAATTAATATAACATTAAAAAATCATATTTAAAAAAATAATTAATAAAAAAATACCTTTTTTATAGCCTTCTTGGGAGTCGACCTCATGACCTCCTATCGAGCGTATTAGCATAGGCGTGATGACCATACTAGCAACTGTGTTGGTTGGAACTAAAGGGAAAATTCCCTTATTTTAATTTCTACTACGCTTGGGGTGGTGGGTGGTGCACCAGTAGGTACCTCTCTTCCTCTACCGAATGGCTATTCCCTTGGCACTACTCAGCTTTCAAAATCCACCACCACGTCGGGAATTATCTATGTTGCAACTAGAAACCAGGTTCATCAATTGTTTTTAAACTATGGGTATTTCTTAATGTGTTGGTGAACGATCGACATATATTGGTTAATTTTAATGAGGTAGCACATCAAGGTGTATTGAGTATATCTGCAACTACTCTCGTATACTTTTTCTAGCACTATTACAGATGAGGGTTCATCGCTAACAGATATAGATGTAACACCATCAAGAATTTTTGCACCTGAGTTGGATCAACTAGAAACAGACATAGTCTTCAAGCTCATCAATCATCTCTATTGAAAATGATTCATAATACATCTGTGAATGAACTACTAGTTCCTATGTAAATGAAAATATGACACTATTTGTATGCAATGCAAGCAAAAGGGTTGAAATAATATCTACAACTCACTTTCCTCCACGATGATCAAATTATGGAGTTTCCTTCTACAACTGAGGATAACAATCTCTTCTACAATAATTGGATTAGTGGATAGCAATATTTTGTTGTCTATCTACAAAAAAAAATTCCTATGGTAGATCAGGTAACTGGTACAAAACCTTGTACGCTTTAGTCCCACATGGGATGTGCTAGAGTGCATACGAGGGTTTAAAAATAAAATACCTCATCGTAGACAATGTCTACCTTCGGGTAGACTCTACTGCCTAAAATGTTGACTCACACAAAGTTAATCTATTCACAAAGTGGTCTTCTAGGTTTTATCGATCACACATGTTAACACTAGTATCTTAGTGGTCCATGTAGGCTAAGTCCCTATCCATGTCTTAGTGGCCTATGTAGGGTCCATTGAGTGTCCTAATCTAGGTGCATCACTTTCACGTGTGTCACAGTCATCTAGGTGTATCCAGGTTAGGTTCGCATACAAACAATGTCTAGGTGGTAGGGTCGTCCAAGACTTCATAGTTAGCTTCCACATCTAGTTAGGTCCAAGTTAGTTCTAGATCTGTGTAGGATCTAGTCCATGATATATTAGGCATTGATCTGAGTTCTTGTCCAGCCATCAAAATAGTGATAGATCCGATCTAGTCCAAGTCAGACCTCACGTCAATAGTATCATATCAAGGGCTCGATCTAAGGGCATGGTCAGCATCCAATAGGGCCTCCAGAATCATACCCAGGTCCAATCAAACCAGGTTATCAAGCTATGAAATGAACCTCAAAAATATGATAGCTCTAATACCATTGAAGGTAAGCATTAGTATTTGCATTAGATAACCAATAATATAGATACAAATTATAGGCCCAGATTAGTCCATGGAAAGTGGATCTAATCAACCATAAGATATGCTCTCTAACCTAGGAGCCTGGATTAGAAGATGCTAACCTAGGAGATATGCCCACTAACAACTAACAATAAAGTTAGCAAATAACATAAATAAATAATGAAATAATAACTATACGTTAAGACAAGAATCTCATTGCCCCATCCAAGCCATAGGATTCACCCATTTAATTCATACTAGCACATTGAAATACACAAAATCAAAATATAAGAAAATGAATTCACATTAAAATGAGATAATCAATGAATGAGGTAAGACACATTTGTTGAACAAAATTAGCATTGATTTATCTCTATTTGATTTTTGTGGAGTTTCAATTCTACATTACATTCTACTACACAATTTGTATTTGGTTTAGTTGCTTATGGTATTAAAAATGAATCAATAGAAATCATTAAACCAAAATAAATCCATGGAAAACTCATACACCTTCCCCACCACTTTTGTGGCAGATTCTATAAATGTAACATAGACAAATTTATCTGCAGGCCCTTCACATTCCATATCACCCACAACATTTCATATGGATGTTTCCCAAATAGAGCCAACCTCACCATCCATTGATCACCACATTACCCACATAGACATGGCATAAGTAGAATCTCTTATGAAGTTTGCTAACTATATCTTACAGTTAGTCCTCAACTCACCTAGACAAGATCCTACTTCACAGTAGGAACTTGCTCATTCCCAACTAATATCCAGCTTTACCCAGGTGTATACTAGCCCTATTTTTTAGGCCTCGATTGCACATTCCTCTCATTAAACCATTTTCCAATACCCAAGTGCTTCTAGCACTTCTATTCCATATTCATACACATCCACCTACACCAACCCCTTGTATGAAGCACATGTAAATGTTGCTTCACAAGTTTTTTCCTCCCAAGTTGCCATGTCAAGTGTAACGTATCCCTTAACCACATCTTCCATGCCATCTACATCCACACCTCCCATTTTTGATAAAGAAATTCATGAAGCATGGGAACATTTGAACAAATTTCTTAAGTAGCATCAAGAAACTCAACAATAAGTACAAGTTAACCCTAATCCTCTACCAATTTCTACTCAACCCACCCTCATTAACCAAGTACCATCATGGGTACCACAATATTTTATGGTTTCCATCCCTACTCCATAAAATCATACCAATTCCATTCCCATTGGCCAACCCAGCCATATCCCCATGCATTATCCCCATTTCAACATTCTCCACATCTTCATCATCAATATCCTCTTCATAAATTTCCATCAACCTCAACTAGTCATCATAATCAATCCCATCATCATCTAGTTACCCCACAATATTTTTCCACCACTATTTCTCATCAAGTGATTCAGGGCTTCTGCATTGCAGGGGAAGACCCTAGAATCAAGGTCATGCAATAGCAAACAGATCAATTGATACAACATACTCCTAGTATGACCAACTAGAAGCCAACATTACGTTAGTTGATCAACCAACCCATTCATACTTCGATACCATCACCACCATATTTGGCAGATTTCATGGTGCCAAATTTTGATAAATTCAAGAGGACTGATGACCCCAAAGAGCATGTAAGCATATTTGTACACTCATGTTATAGAATTAAAAATGATAATTCTCTCATGCTTCAAACATTTCCATGAACATTAGGAGGAGACACCATATAGTGGTACAACCAATTGCCTAGTCATAGTATTTATACTTTCAAATAATTGGTTGACCTATTATTTGAACATTTTGTCCTAAATGTTAGAAAGAAAGTCTCATTTTCCGATATGTATGATTTAATACAACATGATTATGAGACTATCTATGATTTTGGAAACCTTTGGAGGGTCATCATTACCAAGTTGCCATTCACCCTACCAATGGAAGAGCTTATCAAATTATTCACCAATATTTTTCTAAAACCCATATCTTGGATGCTTCAATTACAAATATATCATTCATTTGAAGAAGCTCTAGCACAGGCTAGTGTCATCGAGGAATTAAAAATATAAGAGGGTATCCTTAAGCCTAGAAAAAAGGAATGGAAAAATAAGGTCCAATATAAAAGTAATTATTCTGGTCAATCATCCTAATCATGTTAATCAATTGGTCATGAGTCAGCTGGTAATGGCTCAACAAAAATCAGTGCAACAAACACTACAAAAAATTTCTTATCATGTGATACCCTCAGTAACTCAAGCTATGCAAAACATAGTTCCAGCTATAGAGAACCATCCCTAACAATAGTCTATCCAACAAATTCACCAATACACCCCCTTTGCCGAGTCATATGCTTCCCTCTTATAAAGGTTGTACAACACAAATAAACTTACATTACCCAAAATTAGACCAGATGATCCCACTAAATGTGGAACACATTTATTTTTTCCTTGCCATAGGCAAAATGGGTATGATATAGATAATTGATGTGTTCAAATACATCGTACAAGACCTTGTTTACTTGGGGGCCATCAAGCTTGACAATCCCCTTGCTCAACAAAACCAAAATCTTGGTATTTTTTAAACAACACTTCCTCATCATGAGGAGGTGCAACCAACTATGGTAGGGTCTAATACCAAAAATCTTCCTAATCAAGTTAATCATATCCAAAAATACCAATGTTTTGTAAGTGCCATTCACGTGGTCACTAGAGGTCAATGAAACAATCAACAAAATGCAAGGCAACAACCTCAAGCAAGTGTATCGCAACCTACCACATCATTCCCCATACAAATTTTTTGTAATCCTTCATTGCAAATCCATATTCCCAGCCAAAAAAATACCCCCATTCCTCCCATTAATCATACTTCATGACCAATCATCTCATTGAGTAGTTGGTTAACCACAAGCCTAAATATGGCTTCCACCAAGTTGTCCATATATGAGCTAATTCAATAATCTCCCCCACATCATGAAGCATTAATGGATATTCTAAAATCCATTGAATTATGATCTCAAGATCCTAATGCCTTTAACAAATTTGTAGAAATCATTCAAATATGCATGGAGCCCTCCATTAAATTTTATGACTGAGATTAAGCCGATCTCATCGGAATCAGTTTATCCTCCATTGCATATCATGGCTCTATATGACAATAAGGCATTCAAAATAGTTCTAATTGATACTAATTCCTCCATTAATATCATAACCATGTCTGCCCTTCATCATTTGAACCTTCCTCCATCTCATATCACCAAATCATCCTTCACAATAAAAGCATTCAACGATGATTTGTGTTCCATAGTTGGCATTGTTGTTTTGCCCATAGAAGTGGGGGTCAAAATGTTGCACACTATGTTCCACATTTTGGAAGGATCCATGGCATACAATGACTCCTTAGAAGACCTTAGATGAGATAAATGAGATGTGTCCCTTCCATTCTACATAAATGCTAGAAATATGTTCATGAAGGACAAGTACATTGCATACCAACGAATGCCAAACCATTTAAGTATTGCAATTTCATTTCAAATATTTATGAATCCATACTTCCTTTCACTCACCTCTTCATATCACTATTAGCCAATACATCTACCACTCCACCCATTGTTTCATCAAAAAATCCTATTTCTAAGGAGCCCCTTATCACCCATCCCCCATCATCTTCATCATTGACTACATGCACATGTGGTCAAATTCAATCCACATCCTTGCCTTCCACATCATCATCATCCATTCAACAACCTTCCCAATCCAATCCATCACCATCAGCTAATATTTCACAAGTCAGGTTGAAGGATTGTGAGTCATCTTCATCTCCACCATTCCTCGAGCCATTATCCAATAATGGTCCTTCCACATCATCCCAAGTCAAGGTCCACCTCACTAATTCTGGTATTGCTGAATATATGGTCCAAGACTTCAACATCACACTGCTCACCATTCCAATCACTAAGGAATTCGGTCACCCATGTGACCCACCTTTATCCATAGGAGTGGTATATGACATGTGTTCAGATCCTAATAGCATAAATTTTGTATATGAGGGGATTGATTCTTCATCAAGTCTATCTCCCCTAGAAGAACCCAAGGAACCAACACCTACCAACATATAAAACATGTCAGGATTCCCATCCCATTATTTTCATATAGTTAATTGGTAGGGACATGGCCTAGGATTGCATGAATAGGGAATGCACAACATTATTGATGTTCCATATCAAGAAATGTATGACCTTTTAGGCCTAGGTTACACTCCACTTTCCACCACCTCTACTCTTGAACAAGTTTTCTAGATACTCTAAATTAAGGAGATGAAACCCTCCATCCTAATGACTCTGATGATGAAATATATGAATAATTCAAACTCATGTCAATAATTTTTGATGAATCTGAATATGAATCAGAGACCATCATTCCACACACCAAAAAAGATGAGTTTTATCTCAAAATATTTTCCATCCATGAACCTATATTTCACTTTCTTCTTCCACTAGAGTGAGACTCCACTACTGGTGAACCACCACCTCCATCTCATTAAGCCATTTCATAAGTGAAACTTGTAATATATGTACATAACAAAAAAATAGTGGTTTTCACCACTACCAAAATAATAAGAAAAAATAAAAAATCAAACAAAAATATTTTATTATTTTCATGTATATATCATTTAGTTAAATGCATTTTTTTGTGTTGCTTACTACTATTCAGGTTTTACCAAGCTCCTAGAATTGGTTCTTAGGATCCATTCATCCCATAAAACCTCATCCATTTTTTCTCAAGTCAACATGAATCCTATTGACTTATTCACCCCACTCCATAATCCATATGATTTGGCAAAGCCAATTCCAATTGACATGAGCCTTATTGATATGGATCGAATTTCCTCACCTCCATCCTTTTTCGAGTTTGTCTTGTTCGAGGAATTGTTAAGGGCTTTAGCCAACTACATTCCTCCATCCCCTCTGCCTTCACTCTCATATTCAAATCTTGAGGTTTTCTAGGAATATGTAGATGAGGAAAAGTCAAAAGAGTTTGATGACATCTTAAATGATATCCATCTGATCCCAACACCCCATCATATTGAGGAAGTTTCTCATTACACCTTAGGGGGACTTAATATGCTTTCCAGTCTAGGGGGAGTAGGTTCATTCCAACCACTTAGGCTTGCCAAGCTAGGGTAAGTTGAAGAGCCCAAACCACTTAATTTTATATAATTGAAAGCATTATATGCATAATGTTATTGATATATGTATATATACATGGCTAATGCACAAGAACATTGCACTTCATTTGATCAAAAACATTGCATTCACCTCCACACTTCACATTTCATATTAGGTATCATTTATTAAGTTCAAGGTTTTGAAATTAGTCAAATAAATTCATGTTACCTTAATCAGGGGCACCTTCACAACATCATCCACACAATTCCACCAAGTCAAATTGTCATTCACACAAACCACACATTCATAATTCCTAGGTGTTTTTGGTTACTCAATCAATCCTAGTGTTTTAAGAAAACTCCAAATACATGTCGAGTTCCTTTTATGACCATCACACATATTCACTAAGAAAATATTGAGTTTTGGAAATTGAATCTAAAATATTGTTGAACCAAAAACAATTCCACATATTAAAAATATCTTGTGTCAAAGAGGGATAACACCATACTTGGTATGAACCTTGAAGTGAAAAGGATAATCCTCACTTGTCCCATCATGCAACATAGTCCACAAAAATAGTGGTTTTCATCACTATCATAGTTGCTTCCAAATTCAAAATATGGAGTAGTAAGGATAGGGTACAATTCTCATCACACTTAGGTTGAGAATCTGATTTCCCAAAGCTCTAAATATTTTATAACACACACTATTGATTATTGGTTTGTAAGGATCGTACGACATTTCCAATCAAACGGTTAGGTAGTCATCTTAAAAACTTGAGAAATAAAAATTTATGGAATATGGACTCAACCTCCACCAGAGCTATAGATGCTTGACTGGCAGTGGAGTATGTTCATGCATGGCAACATGTCTCTTTTAAAGAGACCTCTGACCACACATATGAATAAGTTATCTTATTGTATTCATACATAATAGGTCACATTCAATTTATTCAAGATGAGTTAATGAACTCACTTACACACACATTGGTTCTTGATTACCTCGAGTCATTACCATGCTCTTGATTCGATAAATGAATTCACTGTGCACACATTTGGTCCTAGAGGGATTAGGTAATATTAGTGAGTTTTTTTGATGCCACTAGTATATGTGAGTCTTTGCAAAACAGTTAGTTCTTCCATATCAACATCCATATCTTCTTCCATATCAACATCCATATCTTCTTCCATATCAACATCCATATCTTCTTCAATGTCAACATCCATGTCACGTCATGAGTCATTCATCCCATATACCACCAAGTTTGGTACCCCTAATTAAATAACAAATGCTAGAACATGGCCAAGCAAAATCTAAGCTATAAATGATCATTAGAATATTTGTATTCCATACCTTGCATTAATCATCCATAACATATCATATGCATTAATCATCCATATAAACAAAGCATTCCACAAAAAGCATTCACACAAACATATAACACAACAGGTAAATGCAATGTATACATACATATATATATATATATATATATATATATATATATATATATATATATATATATATATATATATATATATATATATATATATATGTATAAATATCACATATACAATGAGTGTCAAAAGGCTACATACAATGGAGCACCAAGGCTCATATACAAAAAATGCATCTAAGCACTAGCTAAGTCCTCCAAGAGGACCCCTATGACCTAGAAGGAGTCTTAGACCTAGCACTATGCCTAGAATCACTCTACATAGCAATATTGAACACAGATGAGGCTGGAGGATCTGGAGAGAAATATGATGTTCTATTAACTTATCCTCTAGAGCCTCGATATATCTTTGTCAATATCGAAGGCATGCTATGCCAATATTATGCTAGATCTTCCTCTATGATAGCTCTACCTAGAGCCTCATGATCCTTTCATCTTGAGCCATCACCATCGCATCCTGATCTACTACCTACTACTCTAGCCTCACCCAATCCTCCTTACTCTAACCTAGAGATCCATCCAGAGTCTTATCCACATCATCCCCATCCCTACCATATCCCCCACTCCCTAGATCCTACCGAATTACACCCTTAGTCCTCCTCCTTCGACTATCAGATCGAAGGTGTCTTTGCCACTTAGGAGCCTCATGGGTTCCCTCACACTCACCCTCATTTCCATATCCAACTGTTACTAGATTTAGTGCCCATGGTGGCTATGTAGTGAACCATGCATCGTACTCTAGAGTAGTCCCTACATCATCCACATCAGGGAGATATATCTCCTCATCATCCTCGTAAGCCACTCTCCATGGATCTGCATATGGTATCCATTTCTCCTCTCTATACCTCCTATATAGCACTGGCTCATCTAGACCCCCTACCTCAGGCAAAACTATCAGAGCACCCTAGATAACTGAATATACTAAGCCTCACTTTGATACCACCAAACTATCCACCTCGCTTACCTCACCTATCATAGATGCTCTCCATTACCTATCCACCTAGTATCCCACCATGGCCTCCATATCACTTGGATAGATATCAATCCAACCCACAAATCTCTATACCACTCACTCGTTCATATAAGATGACTCGACTACACCTCCTATACCACTATCCATCTCCTAGCATAGGACTACTCCCTACCCAAGCCTACCATTGGTAAGCCCTTCGATCAAGCCATGTTTAAGTGCTCCCATATCCAACATTGTAACAACAAGATGCATTCCAATCTCTTCCTCCCTTGCCTCCTCACCTCATAAAGCTTCTAGTATGCCTGCACCAATAAGGCATGATCCCATGCATACACTTACTACATAGTGAGCATATCACTCATCAATCCTATCAGGTTCCACGGGAACCAATAACTAGTGTTTTTCAAAGCCATAATATTGACCAAAATAAAAATAACTAACACCCATAGGGCATCTAGTTCCTTATCTGCATACATAGACAAGTATATAATACCCCCACACTCCACCCTCACACTCTCCCATGTGTATCCAAATATTGTTTTCATATTTACCCTCTTATTGCGTCCAAAATCAATGTAAATCCCCTCAACTAGTACCTTGAGGATGAAATATACATCCTCAAGTGTAAGTATCACCTCTCCCATGGGGAGCTGGAAGGTGCCCTTATCTGGATCCCACCTCTCTGCTAAGGCAGAGAGGTATCCCTCATCCGCCCTCACTACATCAACTTGGGATACCTCTGCTAGCCCCACAGCCTCCAACAACTCCCACTCCTCCTCCACCAATACCTTCCTCATGTCATGGATGTAAGGTTAGAATCAATACCGAGCCTCCAAAATCCTAAACTACAACACAACGTAAAAGTATTTGTTAATACATGTTTATAAAAAACCACAAAAACATAAAATTTTTGTATAAAATAAAATAATGGACTTACCTCAGTAGCTCACACTCTAGCCCTAGATCTAGCACTTGCATCCACTCCCTCCACTGCCATATCTTTTGTACCCAAATCACTTCACCTCACTCCACTCCACTCCACTCAACTCTCCTAGAAGCAGCTTCTCAAACTCATAAATGCACAAATGAGCTTAAATTTTGGCAAGAAAGCTATTTATAGTTGCTTCAGGCACCTAGAGATGCCCATGAATGTTCTATGGTGCACTGAAGCACACCAAGGCATTTACAAAATACCCAAACACCTGTGGGCATCTGCACATGTCGAAAGCACCAATCGATGTTTGGCATCAAAATCGACAAAAGACCAAATCAATGAAAAATAGTGGCTTACCTCCACAAAATCTCTCCATATTGCATCCATACATAATTTTCATCATATTAACAAGTTTTGTAAAGGTTCAATTGATTTGGACGCATTATTTTCATTTGCAACCAAAAGTCACAAAATCGCATAACAAGTTACAAAATGCTCCAAAATGGTCCAAATTTTCACAAAATTACCATATTCATAATTCTTATCATCAATAATGTATTTCCATATCATTTTCCATCATCAATCATAACATTTGCATATTTTCCAAGTTCAAACAAATATTCAAGTGAACCTTGTATCTCATAGGTTTTTCTATATACTTGGTGATTGCAGTGATTTACATCCATGCAATTATAGCCTACCATAAGTACACTTGGTTATTTTCATCATTCCATATCTCCTTGTTCAAAATCACAATCACATTTGGTACTTCATAATTTTATGTGAAACCTTACCAAGAATAATTTGCACAAAAATAGTCATTGATGGCCTAGTTCATGGGGCTTAACACATGGACAAAATCACATTTCATCATTTCATATTTTCTTGAAAATCATCATGGTGACTAGCCTTAGCTAGGGTGATTGGTTTTGACCATAGGAATTATCCAACAGTCACTATTTGGTCCTTCGAAGTTGACTATTTGTCTTTTATCTTTGCATATTCATATTTGCATATCAATGATGCCTACAAGCATATTCTTTAGTAGTATTGAATCATCCCAAATTTAGGGCAACCACATTTGGTTTTTATTTTCCCACAACGGGATACATCTTACATGATCATGACATCCTACACTTGGAAAACATCCCTTCATTTGTTAGGGAAAAAACAAACATATCTTCATTGCATTTTCGCATAACCCTTCATTTGTTGGGGTAAAAATAGATGCAATCATTTTACATTTTCCACCAATCCCTTTCCAACCATTGGGAAAAAAATGGTATCACATTTACATTATTCATATCATCCCTATTTCATTTGCACACATTTTTTTTCAATTTGCTCGTGAGATTCATCTACAAACTCATTCATAAATTGAGGGGGTAAGCTATGTAAATCCTAATTCTTTATTCTTTCATCTTCAAGATCATCTATCACATCTCAAGAAAAAGCTACTTATGTGCCTAGCCCAAGCAGGTGTCTCATGTTTTTGCACTACATTGTGTTTCATGCAACGTTGTACAAAAAGAGACATTTGTAGACACCAAAACCTAACCACTTATCATCTATCTAGGTCTTCTCATCATTTTAATCATTTATTTATATATAGGTATATTTGTTAAATGGATGTTTAATATTAATATTTTAATATTATATTTTATATATATTTAATAAATATAAATATCTCTAGGTACTTTATTCTATCACCAAATACCGTTAGGCACTTCCTACCATCCCCAAGCACCCATGAGCATTTCCTACTACTACCGAGTGCCTGTGGGTATCTCAAAACCTATTGTTGAAGACTAGTGAAGCCCTTAGGTGATGCTAGGGCATCACTGCACCAACTTCCTGCAATAATTACAACAAATAAAAAAATATCAAGTTCAACAAGGTAAGATTTTCATTTTTATATTTATTTTAATCTTCTCATATCTGCTTACAGTATTTCTATTGCACAACTAGGGTTTGTTGTTTCATGTCTAAGGGTCTCACATAGTGGAGCCCTCACAATTGCTACTAATATTTTGTTGTTATTGTCTGTGTGTAGGTTTGGGAAGATACATAAGCATTATGTATCTATTTAAGCTGGAGTGGCCCAGTATTGGATAAGCATGAAGCCCACTCACCCCTATTATAATCATAAGCAAGATTGAATATACCACCAGCTTTGTTCACTAGGGTTTCGGAGAACCCTGATTATTGTAAAAACTTATATCAAATAAATAATTATTTCATTATAACATTGGATATTTGAGACTAACCCCATATTAATAAAAAACATATATTTTTGTGTAATATTGAGTCTTGATTTCAATCTATCTTGTTATCTATTTTTGTGTTTCACTTTTGCATTTTCAAAAAATAACAAAAGCATAAAATTTTTATATAAAATAAAATAAGGGAGTTACCTCAGTAGCTCACACTCCAGCCCCATCTCCAACACCCACATCCAATCCCTTCACCACCATAGCTTCTGCACCCAAATAACTTCACCTCACTTCACTCCACTCCACCCAACTCTCTTAGATGTAGCTTCTCAAACTCACAAACACACAAATGAGCTTCATTTCTCATC
Organism: Wollemia nobilis; assembly: GCA_028583015.1. Classification (NCBI taxonomy): domain Eukaryota; kingdom Viridiplantae; phylum Streptophyta; class Pinopsida; order Araucariales; family Araucariaceae; genus Wollemia; species Wollemia nobilis. Next base: position 4,488,406 of record JAQPPZ010017190.1, on the reverse strand, counting down.
CTACCAACTATTTGTAGCTACTTCAGGCACCTATATATTCCCATGGACATTCCTTGGTGCACTAAATTACACCAAAGTGTTTTCAAAATGCCCAAACACCGATGGATGTTTGTTCATACCAAAAGCACAAACCAACGTTTGGCATCAAAATTGACAAAAGACAAAATCATCGCAAAACAGTGGCTTACCTCCACCAAATATCTCCATATTGCATGTATACATCATTTTCATCATATTAATAGGTTTTGTGAAGGTTCCAATTGATTTGGACGCATAATTTTCATTTACGACCAAAAGTCGTAAAATCGCATAACAAGTTACAAAACACTCCAAAATTCTCCAAATTTTCACAAAACGGCCATATTCATCATTCTCATCATCAATACTTTATTTCCACATCATTTTCAATCATCATATTTTCCAAGTTCAAACAACATTGAAGTGAACCTTGTATCTAGTGGGTTATTCTATATACTTGGCGATTGCAGCGATTTGCATCCATGCACTTAAGTAAGATGAATAACCTACCATAAGTACACTTGGTCATTTTAATCATTCCATATCTCCTTGTTCGAAATCACAATCACATTTTTTACTTCACATTTTTATGTGAAACTTTTCCAAGAATAATTTACACAAAAGCAGTCATTGATGTCCTAGTTCATGGGGCTTAACACATGGACAAAATCACATTTCATTATTTCACATTTTCTTGACAGTCATCATGGTGATTGGCCTTAGCTAGGGTGATTGGTTTTGATCATAGGAATTATCATACAATTACTAGTTGGCCCTCCGAAGTTGACTATTTATCTTTTATCTTTGCATATTCATCTTTGCATATCAATGAGGTCTACAGGCACATTCTTCAACAACATCGAATCACCCCAAATTTGGGGTAACCACATTTGGTTTTGATTTTCCCACAATGTGATAAATATTACATGATCATGATATTTTACACTTGGTAAACATCCCTTCATATGTTGGGGCAAAAATAGACACATCTTCATTGCATTTTTGCACAACCCTTCATCTTTTGGGGCAAAAACAAATACAATAATTTCACATTATCCACCAATCCCTTCCTAACCATTGGGACAAAAATAGTATCACATTTACATCATTCATATTGTCCACATTTCATTTGCACACATATTTTTCAATTGTCTTGTGAGATTCATCCGCAAATTCATTCACCAATTGAGGGGGTAAGCTACGCAAATCCAATTTCTTTATTCTTTTGTCTTCAAGCTCATCTGTCAAATCTCAAGAAAAATTTGCATCTGTGCCTAGCCCAAGTAGGTGTCTCATGAATGCATTGTGTTTCACGCAACACATTACAAAAAGGGGTATCTGTAGACACTAAAACCTAGCCACTTGTTGTCTATCCAGGTCTTCCCACCACTTTACCCATTTATTTATATGTATTTAGGCATATTTGTTAAATTTATTTTTAATATTATATTTTATATATTTAATAAACATAAATATTCTATATGTAAATAAATCCTAGCCATCCAATTTGACTTAATCCTAGCCATCCATCTACATCAATCCATGCTACACACCCAAAATTAATATCCACCCTTCAATGTGTTTTAATCTAAGCCACACAATTTGTGTCGTTCAAAATCTAACATACCCTAGTATGAATTATTAATAGAGTCCATTTTGATGGTTCAACTCCTGAGTTTTCTAAGGAAGCAGCCTAAGTCTTCGGCCTAATTTTATCCAAGCATCCTTGCTATCCATTCTCGCTCACCCTTGCCTCTAATTCCATCGTCGTCATTATCTCTTAGCCTGATATGCTTCTACAGATATTCACCTCTGCTCTCGAATATCCTTGGGCACTCCCTATCCCCACCAATAACCTTTGGGTGCTTCATTCCACCACCAAGCATCGCTGGGAACTCCTCACCATCCCAAAGTAATCATGAGTGTTTTCTACTACTAATAAGTACTTGCAGGCATCTTAGAACCTACTGTTGAAGACTAGCAAAACACTTAGGTGATGCTAGGGCATCGTCACACCAACTTCCTGCAACAACTATCACAGATCAAAAAATAGTAAGTTCAAAAAGGTAAATATCTCTATTGTTATACTACTTTCATTATTTCCATATTTTGTATGCAGGTTATTAATTGGTATTTAGGGTTTGTATTGATTTTTGAGGGTCTCACACAGTGGAGCCCTCATAGTTACTACTAATCCTATTCTATCATTCTCTATGTGCAATTTTTGGAGATACATAAGCATTGTATAGTTGATTATGCCGGAGTGGCCCAATATTGGATAAGGACAAAGCCCACTCACCCCTATTATGATCAGAAGTGAGATTGAAGACACCACCAACGTTGTTCACTAAGGTTTTGGAGAACCCTAGTTATTGTAAAAAATTGTATCAAAGAAATCAATTCTTTTATTGTAACATTAGAGATTTGGGGCTTCTCCCATATTAATAAAAGCATATATTTTTGTGCAATATTGAGTCTTGATTTCAATTTATCTTGCTATATATATTTTGGTGTTTCACTTTTGCATCTACATAACCTTTTTTGGAAGGGCAAGGATAAACAAGGGCTTTGTAGAACATATTAAAGGAGTATGAAATAGTGTTAGGGCATAAAGTTAATAAGAAAATATCCAAAATATACTTCCTAAATATTCCAAGTATAAACAAAGTAAGGATATGTAGGTTACTTCAAATGGAGAAGGCAAATTTATGAGAAACTTGTCTAGGGATGACCTTATTTGAGGGAGAATAAGGATAAAATTATGGAATCCATCTATACGTAAAGTTCATAATAAATTACTAGCATGGAAAGATAGATGGTTATCATTAGAAAAAGAGTACAACTAATAAAATTAGTCTTACAAGCCATTCCAACATATTGTATGTCCTTGTATACTATTCCAAAATTGATAGGAAAAAGCTTAATTTTTATTATGCAGACATTTTTATGGTGAGAATTACATGATAAAAGGAAATTTCCTTTAGTGAAATGGATCAAGGTGTGTGATGATAAAACTATGGGATATCTCAGTTTAAGAGTTCATATAGATGCAAACTTAGCTCTTAGGGGAAAAGTAATTTGGAGATTGTACAAAGAGAGTAAAAAACAATGGGCAAGAATTCTTCTAAGTAAATTAATTTATCTCAATGATCCAAGCTTGATATTCGTTACATTCTCACTTCCAAATAGTTTTGCACTATGGAATATTTTAAAGAAAATCAATTGATCTAATGATTAAATATCTAATATAGGTGTAGGTAGCAAATCCACCTCCCAAAGGAAGAAGTGATTACAGGGATTTGCTCAATTTTTATAGTTTTCACATAAGTGATAGTTTGTTCAAGTTTTACAAATCATACAGGTAGGATAAAACCATATAGTAAAGAGCAAGATCATACAACTAGAGGAGCAAACTGTATAGGGCAGTGGCAAATTGTATAGGGCTCACCAAAATTCATCCAAATGCATGAGAAATATAATTTCAGAGTGAAATGACGCATAGATTTGCTAACTAAGGTGTTAAAATTAGAAAAAAACCAAATTAATGTATTCAATTGTATATGGGCAATTGTAAATAACTAATTGTCTTAGGAATTGCTTTGGAAAAATGTGGGCAACATTATATAAGGCCCCATTTTCAAAATTATAAGTCTGGTTATTGGTTTCTAGAGTAAGAGTTAGCACTTGTAGTTGTTTCTGAGTTATTGCAATTACATTGATAGATTTTCCACATTGTAATTGAATCCATAGAAATTAATGAGCATAAGGATGTTTTTGGAATACTACGTACGATCTTGGTAATGATGAACAATGCATGGTGGATGAATGTTATGTGATTGTGTTTTCTATCTTAATGTTATAGGTTAGTTTTATACATTATTGCAACCTAGAGATAGCAATTGATACGGGTGCACTATGGATAATTATCTAGGAGTATGAGGGCATAGAGGAAGATGTATTAAATAACCTTGTACAATTTTTGAACGTAATCAAGCACATGGGATCTCTCACCATCCTGGTTAAGATGTTTTGCCTGTGACAAAGATTGTATTGACTGGCCTATCAAACCCTTACAAAACATATCGTAAAGATATTGGGTAGTGGAACATCTGGATGAGCATTGTATTGTGCCAATAGTTCATACAGATCATACATCATTTTCCTTACAAATCATACAAAGCATTGTTACCCGATTTGGTAAAATAGACGATCGATAGAAATTTACCCGATTTGGCAATTTTGGGAAATCAACTTAATCGCTTACAAAACTATGTACGATAGCTTCCAAAATTGAATTTATCAATTTTTTTTAGTACAATATCGTACCATCTTGACACTGTACGATTTAGGATCATACAATGTAGGCATTGAGGACCATGAAAGGAGATTACAAGTTCGTACAAGGGTAGTTGAGTGGATATGCGACTATACGATTTGACAAGTGATAATTCCTAGCTCTGGAAATTACCTCCCCATAGGGAATACTCCACAACTGTGCTACAATAGGTGGTGGAAACTAGAGAAAAATTTTCTATTTGTATGGATACTTGATGTGATAAAAAACCACTCAATTTAGATCCAATATTGAAACCATGGATGATATTCCTTCAAGACAAAATCGTGATAGGATTTCAGACATTATGTACAAGGGTCAAGAAGGAAGATACAAATGGAAAGAAGTATTTTACAAGCATACAAGATATTAATGCTAGGGAGCATTTGAGAAAAAATATAACAATAATAGTTTTTCTTAGGGGAGTCAAGAATAAGTTGATTTAGGAGTTTAATAGCTTAGGAGAATACACAACAAGAAATAGATATAATGAAAAGAACCAACAAAATAGGAATACCACAAGAATATGGAGAGATATTTGGGATAGTCTAAGCATTTCTAAAGTTAAAATGTTTGTTTGGTTAGTAGGTCATAGAATATTTTTATCCTAGGATAACCTTATGAAAAAGGGTTTTCATACCCCATCACAATGTGTTCTTTGTGAAAAGGAGGAAAGTATAGGCCATCTCTTGGAACACTACTCAATAGTTTGGAAACTATGGTAATTGACTCTTAATATATTTTGTAAATGCATGGTGATGAATGAAAAAATTGAAGAATGGTTAAAGCAATGGCATATCACTTTTAAAAGTGAGGATTTATAAACGATTTGTGATATATTAAAAGATACAATACTTTGGACTACATGGCTTGAAAGTAATACAATATTATCTAATGAAAGGAAGATTTGTTTAGCCAAAGAGTAGTCTAAATAAACCCTATCAACTCACCCAATACCTAATCTTGAAGTAGAGAGCCTAAATAGATGGATTCAAGTCATCAAATGGAATTATGATATTAGGTACAAAATAAACAAAAAAGACAGAATATAAAGTGGAAATCTCCAGAAGTGGAGATGGTCAAATTGAATTTTTATGGAGCATCTAAAGGAAATCTAGGATTAGCAAGAAGAGGAGAACTAATTAGAAATAATATGGGAGTTATTTTGTCTCATTACGCTTCCAATAGTGGATTAAAGACAAATAATGAAGCTAAAGTTTGGGTAGCTTTGGAAGGGTTAAAAATATGTAGACAAATGAAATGGAACAAAATATATAGATGGAAGATGATTCACTAATGGTTAAGTGCAATATTGAAGAAAGCAAAGGCTCCATGGAATATACAAGAGATAATTGTGGGAATAAAATACCTTGCTATAGAGTTTGAAGAAATCAAGTTTACACATATGTTAAGGGAAAGAAACAAATGTGCAGAAAGGCTAGCTAATTGAGGGGTTTTAATTGAGGATGTGAGGTTAATTTTTTTTCCATGGTTAGAGAAAGTAGTAAGTTTAGTTGAAACTGACAATAAAATATTGATTGCCTGAATTAAATAATGATTAATATTTACTTTAATGTTTCTCAATAATAATATTTTTCACTTTATTTTATAGCATTAATATGTTTTCATATAAATTATTTATTAAAAATCTTGTGGTTGCACGTATGCTTTAGGAAGGAAACTAGCAATCCAAATATGGTAAAGAAAACTATGTGTTAGCTTTTGATGCTTAATACTTAATGCAAATAACCACAAGCTATCAAATAAATTTGCAATATAAAATATATGCTAATGGTAATATTTTAATAATATAAAACTCATATATAACCTTTGTAACAACTCATAAAATGGACACTAACAAATGCTCACAAAAATAGTAACATGATAGTGAATAAAGGTCACATACACCACTTCCTCTCTTTACAATACTTAGTCACATATATATGAAGAACACAAGCTTATACTGAGAGGGGGGGTGAACAGTATAAGACCACTTTTTACTTTTCTTTTCAATTCAATATTATGCAGTGTATAGATAGCAGTATCAATAGCAGTAATCAAAGCAATGCACAAAACACCATCCAAAAAAGTGACACAACAATTTACGTGGTTCACCCAATGCGGGCTACTCCACAGAGAAAATATTTTGCTAAAACTTTCTCAATCAATCTCTTGGGAATCCTTCCCAATTACAATGTTTATGGACCTCTGTCCAAAGGAGATGTTGATCCCCTAAATCTCAAGTTCATGGATCTCTTCCATAGGAGAACTCTTTCCCCTTCTGCTCTGGCTAGTGATCTTCTAGAAGACTCTATCTCTCTACTACACTGACTGGTGGATCTCTCTCCACTTGAAGACTCCTCACTCAGATCTATCTTCAATTGTCCTGGCTGTTGGATCTCTATCCACTGAGACTCTATCCTCTGTACTCTATCACCTCCAAAGCTCTATCAATAGGTTCACTTAGAACCTCCTCAAATCTGCTCAATAGGCTCACTCAGAACCTACTCAAATCTGCTCAATAGGCTCACTTAGAACCTGCTCAAATCTTCTCAATAGGCTCACTCATAACCTGCTCAAATATTCTCAATAGGCTCACTCAGAACCTGCTCAAATCTGCTCAACAAGCTCACACAGAACTTGTCCCAATCTGCTCAATAAGTCCTCTCTAGGACTTGCTCAAATCTGCATAGCAAGATTTCACAAAAGCTTACACAAAAATAGTCCACAAGCCTTCTCAAAGACTTGCCTCAAATCAGCTCAACAAAATCTCAACTCAATCTCATAGAAGCATAAAGAGAATTGTTAGAGACTCAATATGTTCTATACTCAAATCCCAATCTCAATTCAAAGCAATCTCAACTCAACTCAATCTTATAGAAGCATAAAGAGAATTGTTAGAGACTCAATATGTTCTATACTCAAATCCCAATCTCAACTCAAAGTAATCTCAACTCAGCTCAATATTATAGAAGCATAAAGAGAATTGTTAGAGACTCAATATGTTCTATACTCAAATCCCAATCTCAACTCAAAGCAATCTCAACTCAGCTCAATATTAACTCAATCTCATAGAAGCATAAAGAGAATTGTTAGAGACTCAATATGTTCTATTCTCAAGGCTCAATCTCAACTCAATCAGAATATAGAATAGTTTGTTTCATGGAACTTGAACAACCACTTCATGCAACCACTTGACTAGGCTCAATCAACTCTACTCAACCAATCACTTCAAGAAACAACTCTTTCTCACAAACCCTAGTCCAAGCATGAATCAACTAACTCAAAATGTTTCCAACAATGCTCAACAACAAATCTTACATAACAATGATACTCATGTTCTTTTCTAACTCAAGTTCAAGTTCTTTGCATCACCCATTGGCTTCAACAACAATGCTAATAAGACAAGGTTTTAATCACAACTCTCAATTCAGAAAACCTTGAAGCATAAACTCAAAGTACTTCACTCAACCAATGGTCTAAACAACAATGCTTATCAAACAAGGTTTAATCACAACTCACAATCCAGAAAACCTTGAAGCATAAACTCAAAGTACTTCACTCAACCAATGGTCTAAACAACAATGCTTATCAAACAAGGTTTAATCACAACTCACAATCCAGAAAACCTTGAAGCATTAACTCAACCACTTTTGAAAAGGAAACCACAATCAATCCTTTTCACTCCAATGATATTTCAAAAATCAACCACCCAAATAAAATCAATGGAGAGTATTACTCATACCTTTTTGATGCCTTATGAGTTGTCCACTAAATCTGTCACACTCAACACACTTTCTTTTTCAACTCTTAACAAGGGTTAGAGATCTTGAGTAATAACACAACAATAATATCCAAATAACACCTTATTACTCCTACTTTATTTTAACATCCACCAAAGTTATTTTTAAAAGAAAACCCTTACTCAAAATAACTTTCACTAAAAAGAACTTTATCAAAAACCCTTATTACTCCTAACAATTTCAAAAATCACAATTAAAAATAATTCACAACTCAAACAGCCACCATGACCTTATTCCCTAAGGTTACTCAACAAATCAACTAACGAAGCACCTTTACCCCTTATCACTCCACCTTAGGCAATCCAAACAAAATATTAATAAAAACCTTAATACCTACCTCGAGGGGAATCGAACCCTCATCTTGCCCCAATGCGAATGCCCTAGCCACGGCCAAGCTGTCGCACGAGCTATGGGCTCGTTGGTGAAAAAGAAGCACCACCCACTTCTTATCCTTCACCCTCTTCCGCCAAGCGAAAAGTATGCACCTTGGGCGCCTCAACAGAACAAAGCCAAAAATGATGCTTGCGGGAATCGAACGCACAACCTCCTTGTCACCAACACCTTTGCACAATCCAAGCTGCCACTAGGCCATGCTGCCCAATGCATTTTGGGAAGTGGTCGTTGTCTCCCTTTAATGTTCATTGCGTCACTTAAACGAAAAACACGAGCTCTTTTTCTTCGCAAATACCAAGCGCAAATATCAACGAGCAAGGATGAATGAATTAAAAAATTCAATGGCATATTTATATGCCTTCCCTTTGCTTTGGAAATGTCGGCCTTTTTGAAACTTCCTTCATGACGTCGGTGGATAAACTTTTAATTTTAATTTTAAAATTTAAATTTAAATTTTAAATAAATTAAAATTTAAACTAAATCTTTAAAATTAAATATCTCCATCACCGGGGCACCTTTTTCGATGAAACGAAAAGCCAACTTGGGTTTTAAGAAAAACCCATTTCAAATCTGCCATCCATGGTTTTAAATAAAAACCTTTTGCAAAGCTTCCCTTGAAGCTCCTTTTGGAACCAAATGCCATGCATCCCTTCTTGAACCTTTGATCAAAAACCTTTGCTTCTCATGAAGCTCTTTGTGAAACACAAACATAGTGCTTACTTACATAGATCCTTTTGACATCAATGACAACTCTTAGCTTAGGGACTCAAAATGTCCAACAATCTCCCCCTTTGTCATTGATGGCAACCCATATCCTTTTACTAAAATCTGACCTTCTTTTCTGCTCCCCCTGGGACTTTGCTCCCCCTGGCTCAAAGCTTTCTCAAATATCAAATCTCTCCCCATATCAAAAAACTCTCCTCAATATACACAAATCTCTCCCCCTTTGTCATCAATGGCAAAGGGTCACCTTTGGGGCTCGGGGCTAAGAATGAGCCTCTTAGCTTAGCCCCTCCCCCACCTCCACATGAGGTGGTTAATTCTGGGGTGGGAGTATTTCTACTCCCCGAAAGCACTGCTCTTTACCTTTACCTTTCTCTCTTCCTTTCTGAGTTTTTTGAATCCTCTCACTATTTCTTACCAAGTCATCATCCCTGTTCCTGTCATCACTTCTGTTCTTGTTCCTGTTCTTGTTCTCATCCATGTTCCTATTTCTATTCTTGTTCCTGTTCTTGTTCTCATCCATGTTCCTGTTCTTGTTCATGCCTACTTCTGGAATATTTGCTCTACACCATCTTGTTGTGTGACCATCATTATTGCACTTATAACACTTAATGTTATTATTCCTTGGAGGTGCAAATGTCTTAGGATATCTCCTAGTGAAGCTATATCCTCTTCTGCCATGAACCCTGCAATTCATTGCCTTGTGACCAAACTCATTGCATGAGTAGCAATACCCATGGAAAAGTTGTCCTTTCCCATATTCCTATATTTTGTATGACCTGCACTGTGAAGCCATGTGCCCAAACCTGTGACATGAGAAGCATCTCCCATTGAAGCTTCCTTGCCTAGACCTCATTGGTCTCCTATTCTGATTGTTGTTCCATCTGTATCTTCTTTGTGCATTGTTTCTATATTTGACCTCTTTGTTGTCCAACTCATCCTCTGATGTCTCATTCCAACTTACACTGTCACTTTCTGAAGTATCTTCTTCTGAAATTCCTTCTTCTTCAAGACTTGAAGTAGACTTTTCTTCCCATTTCTTTTGAGCCTGTTTGGAACCAAGACCTATCTTGTTTGTTGCTCCTCTTTGTATCTTGATTATTTTGTCTACACTCTTTGCACTGTTCACATATTTGTACAACTTTTTCTTGGAATCCTCTAAATCTTCCTTTAGTAGTGCCACTTCTTGTGTTAACTTTTCACACTCCAAAATATTTGCTTCTAACTTATCCTTGAACTTACTTGCCTTAGCCTTTGACTTTTCTAAGTCCTCTATGAGCAATAATATTTCTTCATCACATTCTTGAAACTGACTTTCAAGCTTAGAGTGTTGCTTTCTTACCTTCTTTACTGTGTCAAGAGCATAGATAAGTTCTCCCTTGAGATCATAACCATTCTCCACTGAATAATCCTCTATTTTTTTACCTTTTTCCTTATCATTACTTCCTTTTGGCTTGTCTTCTATAGGATCACTTACTTCATCTTCTAATGCCATTAGAAGATTCTCATCTGGTCTTTCAAGTGCATCTTCAAAACCATCATCACTGAAACTATAGCCATCCCTAGTGCAATTATCTTCAAGATGTCCAAATTTACCACATCTAAAACACTTGAGAATAACTGGAGTCCTTTTCTCTCTAACCATAAATAGGACTTCATCTCTATCATTGTCTGAAAAACTAGCATCACTATCATTTGAGTACTTACTTGCATTATCCACATAGTAGCTTTTCTTTTTCCTTTGAAATAACTTCTTTCCTTGTTTGTTTTGTCCATCCTTGCCTTTCTTCTTGTACCTGTGTCTTTCTGATTCTCTATACTTGTGATCCTATTTTTCTTCATCACTATTGTACTTTGGCTCTTTGCACTCTATCGCATAGTGTCCATACTTTCCACAATTGAAGCACTTAATAGATCTTACATCTATGAATATTTTGGAACCTTTATCTCTTCTACCATAGTTAGCTTCTTCATCACTAGATGACTCACTTCTTGATTCTATATTTTTACCCTTTTTCTTTTTGTCCACTTTGAATGCAACTTCTTTCGGAGGAATAGGATCTTTTGTTCTTATCTCAAAAGTAGTAAGCATGCCAAGAAAAGAATTCCTTGTCAAAGAATCACTATCAATTGATGTTTCTATAGCAGAAACCTTTTCACTATACCTTTTTGGAAGAGTTCTCAAGATCTTATCACAAGCATCAGATTCATCAACCTTCATTCCAAGACCTCTCATCTCATGTACAAGTTCATCAATCTTACTGAGATAATCATGAATATTTTCATCATCTCTCATTCTTAAGTTCTCAAATTCTCCTTTGAGATTTTTAATCTTAGCTTTCCTAACACCTTTATCACCCTCATATATGTCATGCAGTAGATCCCACATATCTTTTGTTGTTTTACAATCCATAACCTTCATAGATTCTGATCTACCCAATCCTTTTATAATTGCATTCATAGCTCTTGAATTTGCATGCATTAGAAGCTTACCTTCCTTATCTGTAGGAGGATTGACTGTAGAATCATATCCAAGTTCCACTGCATCCCAAACTTCATTTCCAAGTGCCATCAGGTGAAATCTCATCAGCATACACCAATACAAGAAGTCACTTCCATAAAATACTGGTACTACATTATTGAAGGACCCATCCTTTTGATCCTTGTGATCCATTGTGTTCTTAGACCACTTTTCCTTCAAGCTATCAAACTCTTCAGAAGGAACCCGCTCTGATACCAATTGAAGAACACAAGCTTATACTGAGAGGGGGGTGTGAACAATATAAGACCACTTTTTACTTTTCTTTTCAATTCAATATTATGCAGTGTATAGATAGCAATATCAATAGCAGTAATCAAAGCAATGCACAAAACACCATCCACAAAAGTGACACAACAATTTACGTGGTTCACCCAATGCGGGCTACTCCACGGAGAAAATATTTTGCTAAAACTTTCTCAATCAATCTCTTGGGAATCCTTCCCAATTACAATGTTTATGGACCTCTATCCAAAGGAGATGTTGATCCCCTAAATCTCAAGTTCATGGATCTCTTCCATAGGAGAACTCTTTCCCCTTCTGCTCTGGCTAGTGATCTTCTAGAAGACTTTGTCTCTCTACTGCATTGACTGGTGGATCTCTCTCCACTTGAAGACTCCTCACTCAGATCTATCTTCAATTGTCCTGGCTTCTGGATCTCTATCCACTGAGACTCTATCCTCTATACTCTATCACCTCCAAATCTCTATCAATAGGTTCACTCAGAACCTCCTCAAATCTTCTCAATAGGCTCACTCAGAACCTACTCAAATCTGCTCAATAGGCTCACTCAGAACCTTCTCAAATATGCTCAATAGGCTCACTCATAACCTGCTCAAATCTGCTCAATAGGCTCACTCAGAACCTGCTCAAATCTTCTCAACAAGCTCACACAAAACTTGTCCCAATCTGCTCAATAAGTCCTCTCTAGGACTTGCTCAAATCTGCATAGCAAGCTTTCACAAAAGCTTACACAAAAATAGTCCACAAGCCTTCTCAAAGACTTACCTCAAATCAGCTCAACAAAATCTCAACTCAATCTCATAGAAGCATAAAGAGAATTGTTAGAGACTCAATATGTTCTATACTCAAATCCCAATCTCAATTCAAAGCAATCTCAACTCAGCTCAATCTTATAGAAGCATAAAGAGAATTGTTAGAGACTCAATATGTTCTATACTCAAATCCCAATCTCAACTCAAAGTAATCTCAACTCAGCTCAATATTATAGAAGCATAAAGAGAATTGTTAGAGACTCAATATGTTCTATACTCAAATCCCAATCTCAACTCAAAGCAATCTCAACTTAGCTCAATATTAACTCAATCTCATAGAAGCATAAAGAGAATTGTTAGAGACTCAATATGTTCTATTCTCAAGGCTCAATCTCAACTCAAATAGAATATAGAATAGTTTGTTTCATGGAACTTGAACAACCACTTCATGCAACCACTTGACTAGGCTCAATCAACTCTACTCAACCAATCACTTCAAGAAACAACTCTTTCTCACAAACCCTAGTCCAAGCATGAATCAACTAACTCAAAATGTTTCCAACAATGCTCAACAACAAATCTTACATAACAATGATACTCATGTTCTTTTCTAACTCAAGTTCAAGTTCTTTGCATCACCCATTGGCTTCAACAACAATGCTAATAAGACAAGGTTTTAATCACAACTCTCAATTCAGAAAACCTTGAAGCATAAACTCAAAGTACTTCACTCAACCAATGGTCTAAACAACAATGCTTATCAAACAAGGTTTAATCACAACTCACAATCCAGAAAACCTTGAAGCATAAACTCAAAGTACTTCACTCAACCAATGGTCTAAACAACAATGCTTATCAAACAAGGTTTAATCACAACTCACAATCTAGAAAACCTTGAAGCATTAACTCAACCACTTTCGAAAAGGAAACCACAATCAATCCTTTTCACTCCAATGATATTTCAAAAATCAACCACCCAAATAAAATCAATGGAGAGTATTACTCATACCTTTTTGATGCCTTATGAGTTGTCCACTAAATCTGTCACACTCAACACACTTTCTTTTTCAACTCTTAACAAGGGTTAGAGATCTTGAGTAATAACACAACAATAATATCCAAATAACACCTTATTACTCCTACTTTATTTTAACATCCACCAAAGTTCTTTTTAAAAGAAAACCCTTACTCAAAATAACTTTCACTAAAAAGAACTTTATCAAAAACCCTTATTACTCCTAACAATTTCAAAAATCACAATTAAAAATAATTCACAACTCAAACAACCACCATGACCTTATTCCCTAAGGTTACTCAACAAATCAACTAACGAAGCACCTTTACCCCTTATCACTCCACCTTAGGCAATCCAAACAAAATATTAATAAAAACCTTAATACCTGCCTCGAGGGGAATCGAACCCTCGTCTTGCCCCAACGTGAATGCCCTAGCCGCGGCCAAGCTGCCGCACGAGCTGCGGGCTCGTTGGTGAAAAATAAGTGCCACCCGCTTCTTATCCTTCACCCTCTTCCGCCAAGCGAAAAGTATGCGCCTTGGGCGCCTCAATAGAACAAAGCCAAAAATGATGCTTGCGGGAATCGAATGCACAACCTCCTTGTCACCAACACCTTTGCACAATCCAAGCTGCCACTAGGCCATGCTACCCAATGCATTTTGGGAAGTGGTCGTTGTCTCCCTTTAATGTTCGTTGCATCACTTAAATGAAAAACACGAGCTCTTTTTCTTCGCAAATACCAAGCGCAAATATCAACGAGCAAGGATGAATGAATTAAAAAATTCAATGGCATATTTATATGCCTTCCCTTTGCTTTGGAAACGTCGGCCTTTTTGAAACTTCCTTCATGACATCGGTGGATAAACTTTTAATTTTAATTTTAAAATTTAAACTAAATATTTAAAATTAAATATCTCCATCACCGGGGCACCTTTTTCGATGAAACGAAAAGCCAACTTGGGTTTTAAGAAAAACCCATTTCAAATCTGCCATCCATGGTTTTAAATAAAAACCTTTTGCAAAGCTTCCCTTGAAGCTCCTTTTGGAACCAAATGCCATGCATCCCTTCTTGAACCTTTGATCAAAAACCTTTGCTTCTCATGAAGCTCTTTGTGAAACACAAACATAGTGCTTACTTACATAGATCCTTTTGACATCAATGACAACTCTTAGCTTAGGGATTCAAAATTGCCAAAAATATAATAGAATGTGAATATTCATATGGAGTACTCTTGACCTTCACTCTTCTTGAGACTCTTCACTTTCCTATTCTAAGGACATGTGCACTCTTACATAAAGGACACTTGTGCACATATACACTCACCACACTTGTACACTTAACTACATGATACTTGTGCATTTCTTGCACATTATTACATTACAAAAAATATTTTACTCACTCTAATCTAAGACACACTCCTAATCTAATGATGTACCAAATAATATAATATCCTCCAACACTATGATAGTTCAAAGTTTGAAAATATTACTCTACTAAGATGCAATGCATAAACAATAAAGGTGAATTTTTGATATTGTGAAGGTTGCTACGAAAAAATATCAAGAAGGATGTTGAATTTTGAAATATTTGTATTCACACACAAAATTGAAGATCTAAAAAATAAAAATAAAATTCATAACTTTTTATGAAAAATGATGTAAGTATCTAGCTATAGCAACTCAAATAAGATGAGAATTGAATATTTTTGTAAACTCTCAAGCTCTAAAGAAGAGAGTTGTGATTTTTCAAGGTTGGGAGACCTAAGTAAAACCCCTTGATCTCTAGCCATAGATATAAACTAAAAATATTGATAGCTCATGGATATGGTATATTTCAACTTCCAAGGTCACACAGAGTGAACTATCAACCTTAAAATCCTTTAAAATCAAATAATTCCAATGGTCAAGGTCATGTATACATATTTTTAGTTATATTCTTTAAGATAAAGTCACATGAAAATTATCTAACGAACTTGACAACGTATAAGTAACACATATTTAACATTAAGACATATTTAAATAAATTAATAATTTTAATAATTTATTATTTTAATTGATTATATGGGATTAATGAGCATATCTTGTAAATAAAGGGGTAAAAATTTATTGATAAAAAGTCTAGATTATAGAGTACAACTAAGCTTCCAACCACGATTCAAATAAACAGCCAAACAGGCTAAAACCACTAGACTAGATTGACACCCCAAGAAGACAACAAGAACAAACCACATTAAGTTTGAACATCCTTGTGGATAAACTCCCACAGGCATTGAGAGTCCCTAGATGGGAGACTCTCCCAATTATTGATAATCCAAGAATCCAATAGCTCAGAAGCCCTTTTGGATAGGTAACCAGAAACCACATTCCATTCCCTTGGAATGTGCACAAAGGATATAAATTCGAACTCTTCACTCATTCTGAGAATCTAAACAGCTACAGAGGTCAACTACCAATTAACTTCCTACACCCTTTTAATATTTAAAATATTAACCACAATTTGAGAGTCAAACTCGCAGATAATCCTACACCAGCCAAGAGAAAACCCCCTCTACAAGGCCTCCAGAATTGCAAGAGTTTCCATAAAAATTGTTGGAGTGGACACCTTTATAAATGGAAAAGAAAAACTAACACCACCAGCAGAATCTCTCCCAACACCGCCAATGTCAGCATGTCCAGGATTACCCCTGGACTATCGATCAATATTAATTTTTAAAACTCCTCTAGGGGGTTGCCTCCACCTACCATCTCTCATAACCTTCTTGCTGAGCTGAGAAACCCTACTAGGGCTAGAAGAGTTCACACCATCCCCAAAGAGACCAAGGGCTTGTTGTACCTTCTTCTCCTTAGAATCCAAAAGAGGGTCCACATCACATTTGCTATGGATGGTTTCCTGAACCATACACAATATCCTTTTCCAGATCTATTCAACAAACAAATGATTGCCCTAAAAGATGCGACGATTCCATTCTAGCCAAATCTACCAGATGATGAAATAAGGGCCTAAATTCTAAGCCACCCGAAGGAAGGGGGCCTTGGTTGAAGGTCTTCCCAGACTACTCCAAAACTCCACCATGGACAACACATAAAAACATGGATGGTTCTAGGCGCTCCACCAACAGTGCCAAATGTCTCTGACAAAGGAGCATTGGAAAAATAAATGAGAAGAGTCATCCTCATTCTTATCATAAAGGACATGTTGGTATTTTTGCCACATTGTTTTTGTTGTTGCTGTTCATGCAAAAGAATGCACAAATTATAGAGATACTCACTCCTCTGTTTGTCCCTCCAAGCACTTCGAAAGGGATAATACAAAAATCTATACAAGTGTGCCAAAGCAAAGTAAGTGAAAAATGTCGCGATATTGCGACATGTCTTCTTTTTGTGACCTATCGTGTTTTCACGGTGTTCGATGCAAAAAATAGCTAAGCATAGAAAATGTCATGATATTGCGACATGTCACATTTTCGTGACCTGTCACGTTTTCCCTCTAGAAAACAACAAAGGAAACAATAACGACGAAGTTGTCGCGACATCACATGTCACATTTTTGCGACTTGTTGTGGTGAGGGAGCAGTAAAGGCAAATATTGTCACGATATCGCGACATGTTGCATTTTCATGGCAGACGGTGGCTACAAAGCAAAGTGATAGGAAAATGTCACGATATCACGACATACGACAATAAAGGGGAGCGCCAATGAAAAATGTCACAATATCGCGACAGGAAAGAGAGGAAGGAGTAAGATGGTATGAAATGTCGCGATATTGCGACATGTCAAATTTTCATGATAGAAAGTGGCAACGAAGGAGAAGACAGAAAATTGTCATGATATCACGACATGTCGCATTTTCATGGCAGACGGTGGCTACAAAGCAAAGTGATAGGAAAATGTCGTGATATCGCGACATACAGTAGTAAAGGGGAGCGCCAATGAAAAATGTTGCGATATCACGACAAGAAAGAGAGGAAGGAGTAAGATGGTACGGAATGTCGCGATATCACGACATGTCAAATTTTTGCGATAGAAAGCAGCAATGAAGGAGAAGACATAAAATTGTCGTGATATCGCGACATGTCGCATTTTCACATGGAAACAGCTGAAAGGAACGAAACAGAGGAAGATGTCACAATTTCGCGACATGTTGTGGAGACAAAGCCAAACGGAGGAAGATGTCACGATTTTGTGACTTGTCGTGTTTTCACGAAGTGCATGAAGAAAAGAAAGCAGCAAGGGAAGAATGTCACGATTTCGTGATATGTCATGTTTTCACGGAAATAAAGAAGAAAAAGGCCAATAGAGCAGAGGATGTCGTGATTTCATGACATGTCACGTTTTCATGATTGGTGGCAACAGAGGTCCAATAAAGTTTTGTCTGTATTTTTCTTCAAATTGCATAGGAGAACGTGAGGAGAAGATAAGGATCGAACAAAGTAATGTTTTAAAATCTCTCCAACTGATTTTGAGATCGAGGTTAGAGAGACTCCAAGATTAAATGTTTTGTTGTTTACCTATGTGCGCAAGATGGGAGAACGTGTTAAATCATGCAATTTTTGATGCCACCAAAATTAAATATGCCTCCGGTATTAAAAGCTCCTATTCGTGATCTCCTAACACTTCAAGCATGCCCCGAGAACAGTCATTTAATGAAGAAATTTGGTCCCTTGTTTCTGTTTGATTTTTAGTTTTGATCCATAAAAGCAGGAATGTGATTTCTCCGAGGGGGATTATTTCTCTTTTCAAGTGCATATTTTATGGACCTCCTCTTCAAAATCTATTTTATTTTTTAAATGTTGTGATGCAAAATGGAGAGGGAAGGCCTCTATAAATACTAATGTATATCTCAAGAAAAAGAGAGGACCTTCTTGCAAAAATTGAAGCAGAAATCCTAAGTGCATTTTGCTCTATTCTTAGTGTCTTTTGAGTTGGTAATCCAAACTGTTGTTCATGTGATGCTTTCTGTGTAATTCACTTCTGCTTAGTCCAGTGTTAAAATATAAGTTGAATTCTATTGTTCTGAATTTGGCTATGTTTTCATTTGAACATTTGAAGTATAATTGAAGGCAAACTTATGGTCAATGTTTGATCCAATTTTTGTATATGCATTCTAAGAATTAGTTGTTGCTTATCTTCAGGACCTAGTTGAGGTTATTTGCTATCTAAGGTTGTTCTCCCTATCAACTATCGGCTTTAGCCATATTTCCATCTCTTTCTATTATTTCTAACCCTTACCTTGAAATCAGTTTTAGATTAGTTTGGGAGCCAGCCCTCTTTGGATATTGGCCCGGGAGACTTCTCTTTCTCTCGGCCTTTCAATGTTTGCCGGGTCTAGGGCGCATTTTATATGACTAGGCAGATTTGTGACCAACAGGACACAAAAAGAGGGACCTTGAAATCCCCTCTTCCTCACGTTATCCCAATTGAGGTATTTATTACGAGCTACTAGCCAGAGAAATAAGTTGCATTTTAGCCAAACAAATTTGTTCCACACCTTTTTCCACCATGTGACAGGAAGACTCCCGTACTTTTGCTTATCAAGAACCTGATAACCATAGGCTACCGAGTAGGTTACCTTGGGATTAGGGTTCCAAGCTAGAATATATTTACCCCTCAATGAAGAATAGGGTATCCCTATAATAATAAGAGCAAGCACCTCTCTGTCCTTGGCCAGGACCCCTCGGGCAATTCCTATGAATCTTTCCACCTGTACATCTCCATATTTCCAAAATACTAGATTTTTTTAAAGTCCTGCACATGAGACCAACCCACTTCCAAGAAACAAATACTTAGGGAATGTAACCTTAGATATTGATTCAATATAGGAGGGTGGCCATCCCAAGAATCCTCCCAAAAAAGAGCATCTAATCCTTGATTGCAAATCTAGAACAAACCCTACTTGATTAAATTAGATCCTCTTTTCAGAGTATCCCAGATAATTGAACCTTTTCCAACCAAGCTAACTCTAGGGATCTCAGCCTCATAAATACCTCTCAAGTATTTACAAGATAATATTTTATCCTAAATATGATCTTGAGAGGTACACCATATCCAATAAATTTTTGTAGCCAAAGCCTACCCAAAAAGAGTTGTTTGTCACAACCCAAGGCCTCCCTCTTGCACCAGCCTACATATAGAATCCCACCTAACCAAACTCCATTTAGATTGATCAATTTTTCTAGACTATAAAAAGTTTTCTTTCCAAAGCATCCATGTCCCTGATGAAATGAGAGGGAGCTATTTGTATAAAACATCTATAAATAGGTAAAGCTTGAACAAAAAATTTCAAAAACAACACTCTACCTACAATGGATAGCCATATGAAATTCTAGTGATTTACCTTCCTTCTAAACTTATCAAGCATCTTCCAAGAAGATCTAGGTAGAGGATGAGATGAAATTGGAATACCAAGATAAATGAAGGGGGAGTCCCAACCTAGAATCTTAGAATGTGAGCAATCCTAGCTTGAATAAGAGGAGGGGTATTGAAGAAGAAAATAGAAGACTTGTCCTCATTAATCAACTTTACAGAAGCACCAAGATATGTCAAGAGACTATCTAATATTGATAGCTTCCCTGATAGTGGCAACTCCCAACAAAGTAGTATCATCAACAAATTGAAGGTGGAATAGAGGTGGGAAACTACTATCCACTTCCACCCATGAATGAGACCCTGCTTGACTTGAGACTTGAGAAATCTTCCCAACCCTTCCGCCATAATGATAAACAAATAAGGAGATAAAGGATCTCCTTGCCTCAATATCCTTGAGGCATCAAACAACTCTGATGGCTCATTATTAACAAGAACAAATAACAAGGAAGAAGAAACATAGCTCATCACTCATCTAATCCATTCCTCCTCAAATCCAAAAGCAGTAAGAACTCTTTGAAGAAAGGACCATCTGACCCGATCATAGGCTTTGGCGATGTCCAACTTAATGAACATAGTTTTCTCCTTAGAAATTTCCATCGATTAAATAGCTTCTATAGCAATAACAACCCCATACAAGATTTACCTACTAGTAACAAACCCTCCTTGCTCCTCAAATATGATTTTTCTCAACCATATCTTCAGCCTCTTAGCAATAATTTTGTGATGATCTTATACACAACATTGCAGAGAGCAATAGGCCTGAACATATCCAAGGAATTTGCTCCCTCTTTTTTGGGAATAAGCACCACAAAGGTAGCATTTAGGGCCCTTAGCATCTGTTTTTTCTTTTGGGACTCATGGACCACCTCTAGAAGATCAAATTTGATTAAATCCCAAAAATCCTGATAAAACTCAATTAGGAATCCATCTGGACCTGGGGCTTTTCCTTTTTTCATCTTGAGTACAAAATTTTCCAACTCCTCAAGGGAAATTGGACCCATCAAGTGCTCATTTATCTCCTAGAAATAATCGAGGGAATACAGTTTAGAATAAGCTTTTCATTCTCATCATTTGATAGAGAGTCCTCCTTAACTAGAGAGGAAAAATACCTCTTAGTCTATTTTGAAATATCCCTAAAAGAAGAGAGCAGGGCACCCTGATAATTCACAAGATAGGTATTAGGTTACCATTACGACAAGCCTTAACTAAGTTATAAAAGAAGGCTGTGTTCCTTTCCTCTTCCTGAAGCCAATCTACTCAAGCTTTTTGTTTCCAAAAAAATTCTTCCCTCGGTTCCCATTCAGCAAGCTCTTTCATAGCCTCAGATTCCTCAATGAGAAGCTCCTTCGTGAGTCCCTAATATCTAATATTTCTTGAAGCTTCTTCCACCCTCCTAAGAGTTTCTAGCTTAGTCAAGGAAAGGTTACCAAAATTCAGTCTATTCTATCTCTTCAATTTATGCTTAACAAATTGTAGTCGCTTCATAAAGGAATACATAGCGGTGCCATGACGAGGTTTGCCTGTGGTCCACCAACCTCGCATGAAATCATGAAGCTTAGGATCATGAAGCCACATAAGTTGAAACTTAAAGGAATTATTCTTCTTTAGCCCTAACTCCAAAGCAGAGAGTTTGATAGGCCAATTATTAGATCCCCTACCCTCCAGAATAATAGAACTAGCACTTTTGTTGTTACCCATCTAATAATTGGAGATCATAAGCCTATCCAGTCTCTTTGAGATGGAAGCTTCCCCACACCTTCTATTGTGCAAAGTAAATATCCCATTATCTGGTTTGATGTCAACCAAGTTCAGGGCCTGGATATGAGAATTGAAGATAGAAGAAAAAGGCTTTATCAACCCCATCGCGTTTCTCCTCTAGACAAATGATAGAGTTGAAGTCTCCAGCAAAAATCCATGGGTACAGGGGAGCCAGAATTCTCACAAAACAAATGTGCTTCCACAAATTCACTTTACCATTGTAATCAGTAGGAGCATACACATTTATAAGTAGTATGGTTTCACCAGATTCATTATCATGCTCGATCATCGAAATAGACCATCTACTGGAAATCCAAGTAAGAGGAGATATCTTAACCGAATCCCATAAACAAGTGATGCCACCAACATATCCACATGCACCAATACACTGGCATTACCCCCTTCTCCACAAATTGGGAGTAATATTGAACATACTATCAGTAGCCAATTTAGTCTCCTGAATAAACATCACATCCAGAGAATGTACACAAACCAAATCATGAACAACTTTTTCTCTAGGGATGTTGTTCAACACCCTTACATTCCATGAAAGGATAATCATTTTTGGGGGTTAGAAAAATGGGAGTCCAATGTTCTCACAAAGCTTGACTCCACCAAAGTCTCCCCCATTAACTTAGTTTTATCTTGGTCCTTCTTTCAACCTACCTTCATATTCTTATCCGAAAAACTATTTTTAATTATTTTCTGCTGCAATCCCAACACCATAGGAGTTTTGTAGTCCAAGGATGACTACATTAGCGCCTAAGCAGGAGAGGGCATAACTAAATCCATACCACTTTTCAAAATAATATCTCTTCTAGGGCTAGATCCAACCATATCACCTATACTCAAATCCAAATCCCTTTGTTCTTCATTTAAACCCCCTAGATCTGATTCCTTAAGTTCCACCTCAAGAAGAGACATCTAATTCGACCTTGTTATATTTGCATCATGTAGCGATGTTTCAGGTATCTCCATGCACTGATCAAGATCATCTAATATTTTAAAACGGTTGAGTAGAGCATCTGATTGGCTATCCTTAAAGTCTTTGTTTGCCCTTCGTCCTCTATTTCGGGCTTTTATCGAAACAAAACCTTCCTTATACTGTTCCCCTTCCTTTATTGGGGATTTTACTTTATCCAAATTTTGTCCATACTAAGAGGGCCCAGGATTTGAAGCCACGAGCAGGACAAACTTAGGGCATTTTCTTTGCAGGTGGCCATATTCATGGCAAATTCGACAATGAAATGAAAGAGCTTCATAGTCAAGTTTTTGAACCCATGTAGTCGATCCAAACTGTATTTCAATAGAATATGGAATAGGATTATTTAAATCAATTTCAACATAGATACTGGTAACAAAGATTACCTTTTTATCCATTGCCTATTGTGATGGTCCAATTGGCTTCCCAATAAGAAGGTAATCTTATGCAGGATATCAATTCTCAAGAATTCCAACGAGAGCCATGGAAGCCGAACCCATACTGGAACTCGCGACGACCGCTCCTCTGACGGGTTGAAACCCACATGCCAGGGTTTAAGAAAGAGTTCGTCTTGGTTATAGAAATAATGACCCCCTTCAAACGATTTATTACGATCTTCAAGACAAGAGAAAACCATCATAAAATAGTTTTTTGCACTCAACATCACCTCCACGTCACCTTCAGGATTCCAAGTCTTCTTGACCCAAGCCTCCACAAAGGGGAGAGAAATTCGGATGCCCAAAAATTTGCCAATAAGCGCATGTTTGGTTAAATACTCCACATCTTCCACCACCGACCCTGGTTGAACCACTAGAACTGACCTAGCTTCACATCATTTCAAACATCCATTATTCTTTAACAAGTGGTTCTCTACATGCATTGGGAAATCTTGTTCCTTCCAGTCATTTTCAAATGAAAAACATCACGAGCATGCACTCTTTGTGATGGACCCGATGCCATCACGACATTCCTCCAATTTTTTAGACCTCCTCCAAAAGCTGCTACCATCCCTACAAAGCTATTTTTCCTCATCAAACCCTAGCATAGTAGTTTTTCCTCATCAAACCCTAGCAGAGCACTTTAATTTTGATCATCATAAACCTATCTTGACTACATAGTGGTATTACAATATTTTGAAAATATACATGTATCTCTCAACAAGTTTCAAACCTATATTTCTATTTTAAAAGTTGAAGAATATAATCTATTAAACTAAAATACCATTTGGTAACAATCTTAACCATTTAGCCGTGGATTGTAAAAATTTATCACACTACCCAAGTCTATAAAAAAAAAACAATCTTAATAATTTATAATTACAATACCATAAGTTTAATTAAAAATAAATAAATAAAATAGAAATCCCCATGAAAAATAAGCCTTAAACACCATAAAGTTTTCTTTTGGAGTAATATTGTGGCTACTAGTCTATTGGTCTAATATTGACAATATAACACAAAGCTCTTGTCAATGGGAAAAAGAGATAAGACTTGTATGGAATAGAACTATCTTATCGACAAAGATAAAGTGGACCCATGAGATCCTTTATAGGTTTTCACTTTTGGAGTTGGAGTATTATTGTGGCTACTGGTCTAATATTAAAAAAATAGGCTGCTAGTCTAGTGGTTTATTATAAAAAATATAAATCAAAGCTCTTGTCAATGGGAAGAGATAAGACTTATGGGGAATTGGACTATCTTATCCACAAAGATAAAGTGGACCCATGAGATCTTTCATAGTTTTTTCAATAATCCTATAGGTCTTTATTTAACAAATATATTATGAAAATAATCTTAATGCGACTTGAACGACTTCATTCAACGATGAACAATGGCTCTTTACTAAAACATTAAAAAATTGAGGTCTTCGTAAAATGATAAAGATAAGATATTTCTTATAAAAATTAAAAAACTTTAAATCTTATCAACATTTAAAATATCAAAATATAATTATAATAATAACATATTATTAAATTTTTATTTAAATTTAATTAATAAAAAAATACCATATCATTATATTAAAAGTATGAATGGCCCCTTACATTATTCCCTATGAATAGGTTACTTCAAAACCTTTCAAGAAGGTCAAACATTGAAACACGTGTTAGTTATTTTTTAAACATGTGTTAGTTTTTTTTTTCAACAATGACCTTGTTGGACTTAGGTTCGGTACGAGCATCACATTCTACACAAATTTTAATAAAGAAAAACATTATTAATTAAGATCTAAGATAGCATGGCTTATTGGGTTGGATAATAGCAAGGAGCAAGAAATTTTTTATTATAAGTCCGTAAACCTAGTGGATTAGTGGATTGGATTGGTAAGGTGAGTACTTATCGAGAGGAGATTTAGGTTCCAATTTTATGGATGTGTCCATGCATAGTCCGAATTCTCTGCGCATTGCGCTCGATTGATGACGGCAGATTGATGACGGTGGTTCGTTCCTTGCATGTCTAGTAGCCCTCATCTCCTACCGCGTGTTAAACCAGATTGACGACATCGGTACGAACCCTATGCATCTGACAGTCCCCATCTCACGTCGGGTTACCATCAACAAGACAGATGAGTTTGTTGGATGCAGTGGCTGATGGTTTGAACTCTGCCTTGGCAGTTACTACAAATTCTGATTGTACCCAATTCACATATGTACCAAAAAAAGAAAGAAACTTTTTATTCTATATTATGATTTAAAAATTTATGAAAATAGTTTAAGGTAGTTAAAAAAAATTTAGTTCCCTTGTCTACCTGGGAGATCCAATTGAGGCGAGACCTAGACATGTGCCTCTCTAGAATGGTAAGACTCGTAAACTCTAGCCTGATTTTCAACATTAGCTAGATCGCATTGAATAACAGTGTTAGTAGGGTCTTTCATAAGCATGGAACTAAGATGAGAGATCTCCATATGAAGGTGACTCTTTTGAATCTTCTTCCTCCTGGCAACATAGCGCCCATACCATCTAAGAAATGAAACTGTATTGGAAATCGTTGTTTCAAACCGTTTGATCCGACCAGTATTACCGTTGGTCTAGGAAATCTATTCCAGACATGCTCTACAAGGCGACAACAGGCAAGATTGCCAAGGTGGGACACATTTAATTTAAAAGGAAGCGACATGGAATTAAGAGAGACTGAAATCCAATGTATCTTAATGGAATACGTGCAGGAACATATTCCCACCTTAGTTGATCCCATTATTCGAGATCAACTTGAATATCCTCTTTCTGTGAATGATCTGCAAACTGCTCTTTTTTCTATGAAGAAAGACAAAGCTCCTAGCTTGGATGGGCTTCTAGTGGAGTTTTATAAAAAAATTTGGCATATTCTTTCCTCTGATCTTCATCACGTTTACCTGAAAGCTCTTTATAATAGTTCTCTTGGAGCTTATATCAATGCAGGGCTTATCAAGCTTATTCCTAAAGGTACGACTCGTAACCAAATATCCAATTGGAGACTTATTACCCTCCTCAATGTTTCTTACAAGATCATAGCTAAAGCTATAGTTTTAAAAATCAAAACTATTTCTCAAGTGATTGTTCACTCTGAACAATCTGCTTTTCTTAAAGGTCGTTATATTTTAGATAATCTTATGATGGCTTGGGGAACTTCGCAATGGGCTATCGATTTTAATCAAGATGCCCTCTTGGTTAAGTTAGATTTTGACAAAGCGTATGATAGAATCGGGTTAGATTTTATTATGAGTATGCTTTCTTGGCTTGGTTTTGGTCCAAAATTCTATAGTCAAATTGGTATGCTCTTTGGTGATGCTTCAGCTTGTGTTTAGGTTAATGGAGCTCTTTCCCCCTCCTTTCCTCTTCAACGGTCTATCAGACAAGGTTTCCCCCTTGCTCATTTTTTATATGTTTTGGCTGCCGATGATCTTGGTTATTATTTTCATAAGGCTCATTCTGATGGCCTCCTTCAGGGTATTAAGCAACCTGGGGATAAGCATGCTCTTAACTCTCATTTTGTTGATGATTCCCTTCTTTTTCTCCAAAATACCCAACAAGAGGTGGAAATGGATAAAGAGATTGTTCAATTGTTTTATGATATCTCTAGTTCTCATATTAATGATTCTAAAACTAAATTTTTCTATACCTCTTCCTATCCTCGTGGATGTAACTCCTTAATTTAGTGGAAGATCATCCCTCATGGTATGATTGTGCGTTATTTGGGAATTCCTTTTGGGATTAATAACTCTCATAAGGATATGTGGAACTGGGTTATGGAAAGACTTCTTAAAAAATTTAATGCTTGGCCAGCTCGGTTTCTTTCCTTAGCAGGAAGAATTCAAGTTACAAATAAAATAATGGCAGCCTCTCATGTTTATTACTCCTCTTGTTGGATGGCCCCAAGGTAGCCTATAATAAATTAACTAAGGCCATTTGTAAATTTTTATGAACTAAATGGGATGGAGAGGTGGGTATGACACCCATCTCTTGGAAACTTTGTACTCAACCTAAGGCTTTATGAGGTCTAGGCATAAGTGATCTTCTTACCCAGAGCAAAATTTTGGCTACAAAATGGGTTGCTAGAGCCATTATTGGTGATGAAAATTAGAAACACCTATTTCGATACAAAATCTCTCTAGCTATTCAAAAAGGTAAATGGAAAGAAACCCCTTGGGAGGATAAGGTCCTTAACGCACATTATTTTACATTTAAAGGTTCTATTCCAGTTACCCAAAACTGGAAAGCTCGGCAATCAGTTTCTCATCTATTGGCTTGGAAGTCTGACTCCTTGAGACATGGTCTGAGCATCGGTCTAAACAATCTTTGGTGGAATAAACTTATACTCCATAACGATAAACCTTTAGCTTTATGCAATGTTATTCATGGGCTAGCTTTTTTGAAGAAAGGAATTAATATAATTAGAGATATCTAGGATCCGGGTAGTTGCTCAATTCTTACTTGGAATCAGATTTATAATAATTGCTCCCTTCCCTCTAGGTTCAAAGAGTCTTATGGTTTAATTGTGGCTTCCATCCCTTGTGATGTCCTTATGAAGTTGGGAACAACTGCCCATAATATTTGGAATGGCTGGAGATGGCTTAATGGTCATAGAATCTCTTCCATTACTTCTAGTTGGTTATACAAAAATCTTCTGTGTCCACCTTCTTTAGACTCTAAGCTCAATGTCAAGTGGCAAGTGAATTTTACCAATTCCCAATGACAATTTCTTGCTACTCAAATTTGGAAAGCTCTCGTTGAATCAAAAACTCAACTTCTTGGTTGGCGGATTTTGCATCAAAAACTCCAACAACTGAAAGTTTGGCTATGATTTTACACATTCCCCCTCAATGCAATTTTTGTAATGCTTTAGAAACTCTTATTCACTTGTTTTGGTTTTGTGGCATGGCTAAACAGTTTTGGGATATCTTCTACTCTTTTATTTTTTCCTCTTTCACTAGACCTTGGAAGCTTTTCTCTACTTGGTTTTTTTCAACTGGATTAATGCCCCAAACTCTGGGATGTTTGTAGACTCATCCTTCTCAAGCACATTTGGAAGTACAGCTACAAAAAGGTGTTTATTGGATATGTTGCTCCATGGGATATAGTTTTGGCAGACTTGACCTTTGATAATTTGTTACATATGGGACATATTCATTCCTAAGTCTATGGACCTTCCAACACACCTTGAGATGTTATTGAAAAACTTCATCAACTTTCTCATATGATTCAAGATCTTCAAAAAGTCCAACAAGAAACTAAGAAGAAGACAATTAACAATGATAAGCAGGTTTAGGGTTTGATTACTTCTTTTTCTTCTCTGAAGACTTCAGAAGATATCACGGAAGACATGACTAAATTTTTTTCATATAACAAACTCTCCCACAGATGAATGCAGATATTTGGTGTATTGCAGCAAGATATAGTTATAGACTTTTTGTTGATATTGGCTTCTATTCTTATGTATATTCAATTATAGATGCTTTACTCCTTATAGCTATAGGCTTTTTGTTGATATTAGCTTCTATTCTTATGTATATTCAGTTATAGATGCTTTATTCCTGATCCACCTCATTTTGTTTTTTAGCTGGTGGACAGTGCTAGCACCAAAATATTGTAATGTTCCGGTTAATGATATAATATAATATAGCTATAGGCTTTTTGTTAATATTAGCTTCTATTTTCATGTATATTCAGTTATAGATGCTTTACTCCTGATCCACCTCATTTTGTTTTTTAGCTAGTGGACAGTGCTAGTACAAAAATATTGTAATGTTCCGGTTAATGATATAATATAATCTAACTTTTAAAAATAAAAAATAAAAAATTATGAAAAATGATTTAAATTTAAATTGTTTTAGGTTTTAATATGTATAAATGTATTTAATATATATATAATAATTTTAAAATTTATGAAAATAATTTAATTTTAAATTGTTTTAATTTTTTTTTTGGGTAATATTAAGTAACGGGGGTTTTGATCAGGAATCCCTAAACCTGTTACAACAACTCCATTAGGGAGACACACACCCACCCCTCACACACTCACCTATGCCATAGTTTTATTTTTTAGTTTGTTTTAAATTTTAATATGTATAAATGTATTTAAATTTTTTTTATTAAGTTATACATGTGAACACTATAAGCACATTTTAACTTTTAAAGCTAATATAACATGCACTCATATTTGTTTAACAACCATGTCGATAGAGAATTGATTTAGATATAAGTTATCTTTCATTTTTTTTAACAAATAGGTTAAGTTTAAACAAACAAATCACATTTTATAAAAATGGTTTAGAGATGTAATTAATATATATATATATATATCTATATATATATATGATGGATATTTAATTTTTAAATGATTTTAGCTGTATAAGTTTTACATCACTTAATATTATAATAATCTCATTTAAAAAGATAATCATAGATATGTAAATTTCAAAAACTTCTTTATAATACTTATTTTTTTAAAATCAAACCATTATTTTAGTAACATGTTTTTATCATAAAAATTTGTTGTACTTTAATATCTACTTTTAGGCAATTATCATAGGCTATGTCAAGCACTAATTATAAACATATAACCATGTAATAAATTTTGTATTTATTTATTTATTTTTATATATTGCATGTATATTAACACATATAAAAGTGAAAATATGATGTAAAATATGCAATCACTTGTTATGATTAAATATAGTTTAAATTGAAGAAAGTAGAGAGGGGAGGGCTCTGGTCCCTCCCCTGCTCCCCCTCCCATGGCTCCTGGTTCCTGCCCAGTCCCTGGCTCAACCCAGGTCATCCCTCCCGGGGAGTGGTTGTTTGTAGATGATCTCCTGGGGGGAGATCCTTCTCCACTATCTGCGCCCCTCCCGGTCGGCTAGGGTTTCCTTGGTTGTTTTTTCAGACTGGTGCTTCCCAGGGATCCCTGTTTGGTTGGGGATCCCTTCCCTTTTTCCCTCAGGATTCCCCCTGGGGTTTTTTGCAGGTTATTCACGTGGATCTGGTCCCCTGCGTTTCTCGGTGCGGTGGAGGTGACGGTTTAGGGTTTGGACAACTTCCCCCTTTTTTCTTGTGAATCCTCGGCAGGCTCTGTGCTTGGACGGGATTCTTGGTCCCTGCTGCTGGGATCCTCTTCTGTTTTCCTGGGGTGGGTTCCTTGTGGTGCAACTCTCTGGTCACTTCCTGATGGGTTGGATCCTCTCTGTGCTGGCTGTCGGCTTCCTGCAGGATGGCTCTCGCTGAACGGAATGTTTTCCCGATGGGCGGCTGGTTTCTCCACAGGGCGGGATCCGCCAAATCCGTCGGTTTTCCCGTGAGGCGGGATCCTTTCTTTTCTGCTGGTTTCCCGGATGGTGGGATTTCCCTGTTGCTTCCCGCTAGGCGGGACTGTTTGTGGTGGTTTTGACTGCTTCCCACGAGGCGAGATTTTATTGTAACAGTTTTTCTTTGCTTCCTGCTGGGCGGGATCTTCTCGATGGTGGTTTTTGGCTACTCCCCGCTGGGCGGGATCTCCAAAACTACTTTCTTTCTTATTTTTTTGTTTCCCACTGAGAGGGATTGTTTCATGCTTACTGTTACCGCTAGGCGGGATTTCTATTTTGGTGTTCAGTTTCAAGGGATTGATGCCCTAGGCCCATTGCTTATGTAATCAGGTTTTGGGATCCTTGTTAAAACCCACTGTAAATACAAACACTACTTACCAAAAAAAAAAATATAGTTTAAATTATAATTAATATATGAGTCTTACTCAAATTTACAATTGTGTTAGCATATCTATATAAATTGAGTGGATTTAATAGTGAAGAATTTTGGAACTTCAAATAGGAGGCCTAATGTAAAGAATGCGTTGACATAGTTGTACATCATGTGCTGGTAATAAAATTTTGTTTGAATAAATATAAACTAGATAAACATATTCTCTGTGACTATTGTCCCATATGGCCTATGATCTCCTAGACATAAAAAAACTACTTTACTTACAACCTCCATGGACCTAACAATGAAGACTTC
The DNA here is from genome assembly GCA_028583015.1 of Wollemia nobilis. NCBI lineage: Eukaryota > Viridiplantae > Streptophyta > Pinopsida > Araucariales > Araucariaceae > Wollemia > Wollemia nobilis. The sequence continues at coordinate 4,457,015 of JAQPPZ010017190.1, read as the reverse complement.
AAAACTCTAAATAGGTGGTTTAAAATTTGAACCATGAGCTATTGTCTCATATGGCCTATGATCTCTTAGACATTAAAAACTACTTTACTTACAACCTCCATGGACCTAATAATGAAGACTTCAAAACTCTAAACATGTGGTCTAAAGTTTGAACCATGAGAGGTAGAATTGTAGACCATACTTTGCTAATCAAAGTATAGTTAAATAACCATATATTATATATTGTGTAAAACAACATACTCCATAAGGATAGTCCTATATGACTTATGGGCTCATGGTCGTGAAAAACTATTTTACCTATATAAGTTTTACATCACATTTCTTTTCAAAACTGATTCACATGGACTTCTTTATTTTTCATGTCTTATACTTATTTATAAATTATTAATATTAATTAATTAAATTTATATTATCTTTACTGATTTAAAAATAAAAATAAAGTAATTTGTTAAGGTCAACAAACATTGTGTATATTGCACCTGGGATGCAGCGCAACGGTTTGGGCTTTGCCTCTTCTTCGGGAGGTTCAAGGTTCAAACCGTGGCATGGGTGAGTGTGTGAGTGTATGTCTCCTTGGTGGTATTTCAAACATTTTGGCAGATTCATTAGTTTTGTATATTAAATTATTTCTTATTTCTTTAAGATTATAAAGTAAAAGTAAGTTTTTTAAGGTCAACAAACGTCGTATATATCAAATTGTTTTGTATCTCTTTGGATTCAGTATACATTGAGAGGTTTTATAGTGAGGCGCCATATTTTGTTATGTACTTGCTTATAAAACTCATCTTATTACCCTTTAACTTTTAAAATAATTTTTTGAAATATATAAATTGAGAGGCTTTATAGTGAGGCATCGTATTGTATTATCTATTTGTTTATAAAATTCATCTTATCATCCTTTAACTTTAAACTATTTTTTTTGAAATACATAAATCTTCATTAAGTTTAGTTAAATTATTTTTTTAAAATGAACTATAGGTGGCTTCTATTGGAGGCCACTTCCATTACAAAAATAAAACATTACATTGCTCTTACTACATTTTTATCAAATTAATTAAACCATATTCAACCTGCCTTTCTATCAAAAATATTCTTTATTTGCTTTTTTTATCAAAGAAATTTGTCATTGCTCTTACTACATTTCTATCAAATTAATTAAACCATATTCAACCTGCCTTTCTATCAAAAATATTCTTCATTTACCTTTTTTATCAAAGAGATTTGTCATCTTCCTCACTGCTAAGTTTTCACAATCAAATCCTTTATATTATTTCATAAAGATGCCTTCCAAATTTTAAATTTTGTCAAAGATAAAATTCAACATTAAGAATGGCAAAAATATTTGTTGCCCAAACTTTTTTTAGGGTTCGTATTCATGCCCCTAATATTCCAAGATATTATTTTTATTTTTGGTTTAGTCCCACTTTTTGCTAACACTTGTGATATTTGTTTTTTATTTCCCATATCAATATCCCTTTGGGTTTACTTTTCTCTTTGTATTTTCTTCTTAGGTCTTTCTCTCTTTTTTCATTGCTACCAATACTTTCAACTTCATCAATCTCTTCAATCTTCTCACACTATTTAGAGTAAGACTTATCATCTATAGGTTTATCTTTGTAGATATGGAAAATTGACCCACCTAAATGAGTCATTTTTTCTTAGGATACCTAAGAAGTCCCTCAAAATTGGTAGGTGCAAGTTTGAGATTTTTTCTCATTTTTGTTTTGCTTTTTCCCTTGGCTTTGTTAAAAATGTGGTCATCTAAGATGGGGCATAAATTCAACAAAGTTTGGTTTTATTCTCAAAAAATCCCTAATTTTGGGTTGACATCTAGAGTGTCATCTCTTGGCAAAGGTTATTTTTTGTTTTCCTGCATTTTTTCCTCTCCCAAACCTCCTATAAATAAGAGGATTGGACTCCCATTTTAAAAAGATTATTTTTTTTAGATCAAGAGCAAGATCTTGAAAGAGAAGTTTTCTAAGTGATCTAAGTAAACTTTGATTCTTGGTATTTTTGAGACTTGATGTTTTATCCTTGGTGTGTTTGGTGATTTTGCTATTGAGGATAAGCAAATGGAGAAAGCCTTGATGACAGATTTATCTTCTAGAAGGAGGAGACGTCTTCCACATTTGCTCTTGCTTCCCTCACAAGCTTATCAGGTTGTTTCTTTTGTATTTATTTCATTGTAGATCATCCAAATATTAGTATTAAATTGTATTTCTAGCCATTAAATCAGGTTTTTAGCCTTCCTATGTGAATTCATGCCCTACCCTTATGGGGTGCAAATTCGGAGAAACCCTTCGTTTCACATTTTTTTCTTTGTTTCTAAATTTACACCTGGTACTTTTAGGGTACAAATTGGTTACAACTAGCTTGGGGTAATTTTTTATCCCCAAAACCCTAGGTGTCTATTTGCATGTCTATTTTAATCGCATTCATTTTTTTAGAATTTTGTTTTCATTGTTTTATGTTGTCATATATTGTTGTGTTTGTGCCCCAAAGGTCAACAATCACTTTTACTTTCGAACGATCAACTAAAAGGACCAAGGGAACTTGATTGTTGTACCTACAAGCTTAGTCACATACTAGCCTAAGTAGGCCCCAAACACTAAGCTATTTTGCAGGTTTGAAGTTGTTGGATATATTTAGTTCTTTGTTAAATATTTAGGCTGCTTGTTGGGTTTATTTTGTTTATTTATGTTCATTTTTATTTCAAATGTAGATTATAAAATAAAAATAAAAACAAATATTTGGCTTTATTTCTAGGCATAATAAATAAAAACATGTAATTTACATCGTAGGTTAATTTTGTTTGTGCATTCTCTTGAACCCTTGCCAAAAAGGAAAATATTTCCTTATTTATAAAACTAGGGTTTTAGTTCTCATTGAAATAAAAAATATTCTAAAGATAGTCTTTTGTTTGTTTGCATTATTTTTTGCCTTGCATAAGTGTTTGTTCAAATAAACACATCAAACATAAGTGTTTGCATTAATTTTTTCTAGTTTAGATCTTAGTAAGGCCAAACATAAGTGTTTGTTCAAATAAACACATCAAATTATTTCTACCCTAGACTTGGAGCAAGTTCTTAAACCATTCCTAGCGAGCCCTTCAATCCCCCAAGCTCCCAAGTGTAGAGGAATCAACATACCCTATAGTCACCTCGACTCCCAACGAATCTAGCTAAGAATTGTACATAGTAGGGAAATTTTCCCCCTCTACATATTTGGTGAACCCAATGTGAAACACGTCCTTAGTGACCATCTAGGAAACCTTTTATTTTTGCTCTTCTTTGTTTTATTTTAAACCATAAATAAGACCATTAAAATATTTGTGTTTAGATTAGAAAAACATAAAAAAATAAATTCTTTTGTGTGCTTTTTGTTAGTTTAGATATCCCTTTGTCTCTGCTATTCTTTTCCTTAATCCTAATGGATCCCAACCTTAGAAGTAAGTGAAAGCTTTTATAATATGATGAGAATCCTTAAGAGGGTGATCATATTGATAGGGAGAACCCCAATCTAGATGTAGAAGAGGATATAGAAACTGGTAATGACCTTGATCATGTTGAGAGGTCTAATGGACACCTCACATTTAAATAATTTGATCATATTTAGAATTTTTGTAAGCATCATAGGGATGCTTTGAATAAGGCTATGGATGAAGAATCCCAACTCAAATAGATTGGTACATCTCATCACCAAACCATTTCTTAAAATATTCAAATAAATCCTTTGTTTGAATCTTCTCATGATGTTAATCCATTTTATAAACCTACATATACCACTACTACAACCACCAATGTTGGGGGAATTTTGCAAGTTCTTACAACTAGTAGTGCACCTCAAAATCATGTTCAATTTCCTCCTCATTTTATTCCTCCTTATAATATTTATTTTATTCCACCAAATGTGAGTTATCCTCCCCAATAGGATACCATGCAAAAAAACCCATATCATAACAGTGTTAATGTTTCTAACATTAACCAAACCCCTTTTTAACAATCCGCGTATACCTCTTTAGGGAATCTAGGGGTTTTGCACATCAACAATCCCAATATACAAAGTTTAACAAGAGTAGTGAAACAATTGGCATTAAGAATGGATATGCTTCAACCTCCAAGTTTCACTTATAACTATAAGTAAATATGCAATAAATCACTAGATCCTATGGTCACCGCTAGGCCCTACCCTAAGCATTTTACAATGTCAATTTTACCTATTTATAAGGGAACAAAAGACCCAATAGAACATTTAAGGATGTTTAGAACAACATGTCATGATATTATATATTATGAAATGTTGTTTCTAAAAGCATTCCCCAAGAGCCTTGGTGGTATGGCATTGTAAAGATATTATCAACTACCTCATCATAAATTTTGAAGAGACAACTGAATTATTCATTCAAAAATTTGAAGCTTGTATTGAAAAATGTGACTATGTAAGATTTATATATTTTAAATCAAGGTAAAGATAAAATTTTCTTAGAGTTATTGGCTCGATGGAGAAGTTTAATTAGATGATTAAGGTACAATTTACCTCCTAAAGACATGTTAGAGATCTTTATTGAAAATTTGCAAGAACAAATCTCATATAAGTTGGAAATAGCAACCATTACCTCTTTTGAACAAGTAATTGATTTGGTAAGGAGAGTATAAAAGGCTCTTATTCGAAGAGGTCAACTCAAGTTAAGGAAAGAAGAGGATAGGACCATGAAAACCCAATATAATAACAAGCATGTAGTTGGTGATGGGGTAACTTATAATCGATAAACCAACAATGTTAATGCTTCTAGTACCTTGCAAAATATGGTACTTAGTAGGCCTCAAAAACCCCTACCAAAGAATTTTACTAGACTCAACCAACCTATTTCATCAGTCCTTAAGCAACTTTTAGAAGCTAATATGATTGAATTACCTCCCATAAGGTAACCCAATACCATCACAACTTGGTATAAGCCTGATCATCACTGTGAGCATCATAGAGTGGAAGGGCACATAACACATTCATGTAAGAGGTTTAAATTATTAGTAAACTACTATAAAAATAAGCACACTCACATAAAATACTGAAAATAAGCAGAAATTCATGCAATATCACAATATCACAATGTGGAAAAGTAAATGCAGAAATCAACACTCTCATAATAACACTGAATTATAGGCCTCTTCAAGGGGGCGACATCCTTCAATATTTCATCAATTAGAAAAAAGATACATTTGTACATGTATCCATGTTTTTTTAAAGAGAAACTCCATGCAACCCTACCCTAAGGCTCAAAAGTTGGCTTACATGCAAAATGCCACTCGAGTTAGAATCTTCTACCAAACATCGATTACAATCTTGATAATAGTTAAATGAAATAGCCCCACTTGGCTAGGTACCTTACTTGCCACATACATTACAAAGTATTACAAAATAACATTATAGATGGAATCCCCCATGTTGGAAGTGGGTCATTACATAAGCAAATGAGAATTACAAAATAATTTTAGGATGGGATCCTAACATGTCATCTCCCTTCAAAAATATTTATCCTCAAAGCTAAAGATGAGGAAACTAGTGCTGGAGCTATTAGAGAGACTCCTATGTAACATCTTATGGCTGGAGTCCACACCATTGAACAAGAACCTTAGTAATTGTGCAATTGCATAGAGTGCAAGTTCGACGATCCAAAAACTATTAAGGCTTGAGCAAGATAGACACTTATTCATACAAATATAGGAGTGAAGATTGAACCTGTTCCTGAGTGCCCACAACCATTTTGAGAGAGGAGACATGAAAAAAATGATGGAGCTTGGATGTAGGTAGGATGACTAATTTATAGGTCATGGAACTAATCCATTGTAAAATATGGTAGGGCCCATAGTATTTCATAGCAAGTTTTTGGCACCTACAAATCTATAGTGATGATTGTTTATATGGTTGAAAGCGAAGGAAAACCATATCACCCACATCAAAGCTACACTCGAAACGATGTTGGTCATCTTGTTGGTGCCTCTTATTCTAGGCCACATCCAAATTCATCTTTAGTTGGCAAAATATATCGACATGTTGACTGAGAGTAGTGTCGATGATATGGACCCTAGAGCTACCAAAAATGTAAGAGGAATGTGTGAATGGAGGTCACCCATAAACTACCTCAAATGGGGTAATCTTGGTCATTGTGTGATAAGAAGTGTTATACCACCACTTGACCAAAGAAAACCACTTCACCCATTGTGTAGGATGATCAGATGCAAAGCAAAAAAGGTAGGTTTCCAAACATTTGTTGATAATCTCAATCTAACCATTTGTTTGTGGATGATAAGCTAAACTAATTTTGAGTTGATTTCCCTACAACTTAAATAATTCTTACCAAAAATAACTAGTAAAGGTTGGATCATGGTCAAACACAATGGAGGTGGACATACCATGAAGGCAAAAGATAGAATTGAGGAAAATTTGGGTAATAGTGGAGGCTATGCAAGGATAGTAGAGTGAACAAAATTAAACACACTTCGAAAGATGATCCACTACCACGAAAATAATGGATTTTTCCCTAGACTTAGGTAACCCTTCAATAAAATCCATGGAAATATTGGTCCAAACTTGTTCAAGAATAGGCAAGGGTTGGAGAGTGTCTGGAGAATGCACTATTTTATCTTTCATTCATTGACAGGTGTCACAAGTTACCATAAAATTATGAAAATCATTTTTCATACCCTTCTAGAAAAAGGTGTTCTTAAGTCGTTCATATGTTTTGAGAAATATTGAATGGCCTGTAGATGGGGAGGCATGCAGTTCTTTATGAGAATTTATTAGAGTGGAGACGTGTGGGGAATAACAAGGTATTGGAGGTAATATAAATCATGGTCATCCCAAGTGTTACCAGAGCATCAAGTAGGCTCGGTGTGTAGGGAGACAAATAAAGTTTGTAAGCTCGAATCCTGAAGTACCTCATATCACAAGGAATTGATCCAGTGTGGAATGGATGAAGAAATGGCACATAACATTCTATGAACCACAAATTGGTGAGAGAGAGCATCAACCATAATGTTTTCCTTACCCTTTTTATAAGTGATATCATAATTATATCCCATGAGCTTAGAAACCCATTTTTTTTGTTTCGGGGTGGTAACCCATTGCTCCAAAAAGTATTTGAGACTTTGATGGTTAATTTTAATAGAGAAATAATGCCCAATGAGATACGGTCACCAATGGATTACTATATGCAAAATTGATAGCATCTCCTTAGTATAAATATATTTTCCCATATTATGAATAGAGAGTGATTTACTAGTGAAATCCAAGGGCCACCTTTCCTACATCAACTCTATGCCAATACCACAACCAGAAGCATCACTTTTAATGATAAAAGACTTGGAAAATTTTGGTATGGCTAAGACTGGTGTGGTGGTCATAGTGTGCTTCAACACCAAGAAAGCTTGTTCAATTGGTCCCATACAGGTAAAAGAGTCCTTCTTTAACATGGATGTGAGGGGAGCTACAATTTTACCATAATTACGAATAAATTTGTGGTAATAACCTGTAAGCCATAAAAATCCTCAAAGACCTTTAAGAGTGTGGGGTTTTGGCCATTCCTAAACTACTTGGATCTTCTTGGGGTAAAATTTGACACCATATTTTTATGATAATGTGTCCCAAATACTCCACTTCTATGAACCCAAAGGAACACTTGGACCACTTAGCATAAATTTGATATTGTGCCAACAACTATAAAGTCTTATCCACATGGATGAAGTGCTCTTCCCATGAGTGGCTACAAACCAAAATATCATAAAAGAAAACTATGATGAATTTTTGAGGGAATGGGCAAACGATATTGTTCATGAGGTTTTAAAATGTGGAAGGAGCATTAGTCAATCCAAATGGCATCACCAAGAACTCATAGTGACCTTCATGAGTATGAAAAGTTGTCTTGGGAATATCTTCATCCTTGAGACTGATCTGATGGTACCTGAAGCGAAGGTCTAATTTGGAAAAATACATAGTCCCATACAACTCATATAGTAATTCATCCACCACCTAAATAGAAAACTTATTCTTTATGATGATATTATTGAGCTCACAGTAATTGATATACAATCTCTAGGAGCCATTTTTATTTTGTACCAATAAGACTAGAGAAGAGTAAGGACTATTACTCGGCCTGATGATGATAACTTTTAACAATTATTGTACTAAATTCTCGATATTTGACTTAATAACATGAGGATACCAGTACGATTTGATTTTGGGTGGTACATTGCTAGGTAATAATGGAATATCATGGTCATGGGAACAAGGCAACAAGCCTGATGGTTCAACAAAAATAGAATTGTGCTTGGCCAAAATAAGTTGCAGATCTATAGGAATGAAATCCACCTCAGAAGTGGAAGGTTGGATCATAAATATTAGAGATAACTCCTTGGGAATATGTTTTCAATAACTTCTCCATATGGTTTGAATCAATAATCTATAGAGTCCCTACTTTTGAAGCATTGAGAGTATAGGACTTTTCATTCTATGAAAATCGTATCCAAAGCTCAACAAATTTCTATGAGATGGTTCCCAATATGCCCAACCATTGAGCTCCCAATATACTATCACATATCCCTAATTGGAGAGAAAAAAATATCTTTTTTAAGTTCATATTCTTTGATTTTACTTTAACATTACAACATTTACCTTTGCAAGGTAAGGTCCCTCCATTGGCTACCATAACCTCAAAGGAATTACATGTGTGTATCTAACAATTAGCCTACTTGGCAATGTGGGGATCAATAAATTTGTGTGTACTTCTAGAATCAATCAGGATGGTAAGACGTAGGCCTTTGAAAAACCCACAACTTTCATGGTTTGGGGAGTAGTAATTCTAGCAAGAGCATGAACAAAAAATTTAGCTTGTGGTTCTTCCTAGATTTCTTCCTTAGTTTGGGGTGGTTCCTCTATTGGTTCTGTATCATCATCAGTTTAGTCACTAGTGTTTGGCTCATTAATGTCTATGAGGAACAACCTCTTTTGGGTGCACCTATGTCTACAAACACATTTTTCATAACTATTATAGCACAAACCTTGGGCACATCGTGCATCCATTTATTTTTTAATCAAATGTTTAGGTGCAACAATTTTATTTTCATTATGATTTTGGAATTTGGGAGGAAAGGAGCGTCTAGCTAGTGGAAATTTAGATGTTCATATTTGAGCTAATAATTTGGATTTTACCAATCAGGCCAAAATGATAACTTGCATCATGGTTTGTAGTTTAAACATATTGACCTTAGCCTAGAGATCATCCTTCAAGCCGCTAATGAAAAAACTCATAAATAACCCTTAATTTAATCCCCTAGTTTTTTTGGACAATTTCTCAAATTACGTTTGGTAGTCTCAAACTATAGAAGTTTGTTTTAACTTTGTCAATGCTCCTGTAAAGTCCTCATACTCAATAGGGCCAAATCGAGTGAGTAATTAAGACTCAAATTCTTCCCAAGAAGGATCAAGAGTAGTGTTTTGCAACCATTGGTACCATTGTAAATATTCAAATTCCAATTTGAAGGAAGCCATCTAAACCTGATAATATCTAGGGATATTTTGAAGTTTAGAAAATTGATCAACATGACACAACCACCCATTTGTGTCCTTCCCATTGAACTTAGGAAAGTCTAATTTAGACATATTAAAGGTAGAATCATGGTCATAGTGAGGGTGAGAGTTGTCTATTTCCCTTCCTTTACCTAAGTTGGATTATTTAGTATGATACTCAGACCTTCTTGGACCACCTTGCAATTTGGACTCAACATTTGCAAGTTGTTCTTCCAAGTGGTTTTTGGAGGTAAGGTAATCATCTCTAAAGCCTTGAAGCTCTTCCTTTATGGATTTATTTTCTTGGGTAATGCTATCAAGGGATATTTTTAGGTATTCCAACATTGAGGTGGATTGGTCTACCTCTTTTTGATGTCCACGAGTTCCAACAACCATTTTGGAGAGTCTTGAACCTATTTAACTAAATTACTAAAAATAGAAGTTTGGTTACAAGAGTTAATGTTTTTAGTAAGGAGTCCAAAAAATTTCTTGGATGTTATATATCAAACTAATCAGCTTGGAATAATGATCACAATGAGCTATATATCTCAACACTAGTTTTGGACACCCCAAATTTTTTTTATCCTCTGCAATAGAACTTGGCCCTAGAAAGTGCTTTGATACCACTTGTTAGGAACCTACTATTAAAAATAAACACACTCACACAAAATACTAAAAATAATAAAAAATTCATGCAATATCACAATGTGTAAAAGTAAATATATATTTCAAAACTCTCACAATAACACTGAATCATAGGCTTCTTTGAGGGGGAAACCTCTTTAAATATTTTATTAATTGGTAAAAATATACATCCGTACATGGCTCCATGTATTTTAAAGAGAAACTCATTGCAACCCTACACTAAGGCTCAAGAGTTTGCTTACATGCAAAATGTCACTCGAGCTAAAATATTCTACCAAACATTGGTTAAAAACTTGATAATGGTTACATGAAATGACCCCACTTGGCTAGGTGCCTTACTTGCCACATAAATTACAAAGTATTACAAAATAACATTATAGATGGAATCCCCCATGTTGGAAGTAGGTCATTAAATAAGCAAATGAGAATTGTAAAATAACGTTAGGATGGGATCCTAACATAAACATGTGGTTCAGGATTTAATCGACAAGGGTTATCTTGTCATAGAGAACTCCCAATCTACTCCTAACCACAAACCTCCAACAAATCAGCTTCCTACTCAACAGAAACCTACAACTAATCAAGATATGGGGATCTTCCAAAATCCCCTACCCAATCATAAACAATAGATAATCAACTAGGTGTCTTATCATAATATACCACCTCCATACAATAATATGGTTAGTATGATAGAAAATATTACAAGGCAACAAGATCAAGATCAACTAACTCAAAAATATTAGCAGAATATAGGTTCTACATCCAACAAACCCTCTAGACCTCATTTAGTTCTCAAAAGTACCCAAAAAAGGAGCACAAGTGTATAAAAACCAACCTTAGTGTTGAAACCACAACAAAAATTCTCCTTCAACATTTAAAAATAGTTAAGTAACACACCAACCAAGATTTCCCTCATAGATATTTTTCAAATTTCTCCTATTTATAGGGAAGACTTGCTGAAGCTTCTAAGTCAACAATTTATCTTGCAAGATCTTCTCCCTAGTAACCTATCTAGTTTCCTAAGTTCTCTTGCGATTAATCATATATCTTTTTATGATGACAATCTTCCTTCCTCAAATTTGCAAGGTGATTCTCCCCTTTACATAACTACATACATTGGAAAGAAGTTTATCAAGAGAATATTGGTGGACAATGGTTCCTCCCTCAATCTATGCACTTATAAAATTTTCCAAAATCTTAGATTAAAGGAGGAATATTTAACCAAATCTAATTTCATCATAAAAGCTTTCAACAATGAATCTCAAGAAGCCTATGACATTTTATCCATTCACCTTAGGGTTGGACCCAAGATCTTGGATACCATGTTTTTTGTGGTATCTTGCCCAACATATTTCAATATTCTTCCTAGATGCCCTTGGATTCACGTTATGAGGGTTTTTACCTTCTACTCTTCATCAATGTTTAAAATATAAAAAAAAATATCAACTTATCACCATTCAAGATGATCGTCATCCATTTCAATATTGTTCAATGGTTGAGAAATCTCAAACCAATATCAATTTATGTCCATTTGTTTCTCTCCAATAAAATCCTTCTACTTCTTCTAATGTCATTAAGGAGTTTGAGAATTTTAAAATAAATGAGGAACCATCAACCATAATATCATCACAGGATAAAATCAATCTACTCGATGAAAATCCTCTTCTAGATCTAGCCATGCTTCCACCTTCACCCTAAACTATGGGTTTACCCCATAAAAAGGTTGAAGTAGTACACATCAACATGTGTACCTTTATCTATGGGGGTACATACCTTGAAGAAAATATTCATGGTAGCAATCCCTTTCCTATAGAGCGAGCCTTTACCCATTGTTATCTATCCAATGATTACCCACTTCCTAAGAAAATTCTATCTAGTATGGGATTTGTACGTAAGGATTTGGAGCCACAATAGAAAGGTATTCAATAACCTTTGTAAGTTGAGATTTGGCCTTGGAAATGTGGCATAGGTTACATACCCAATAAAAAATAACCCTTACCAGTTGATGATGATCAAGTCATTACTTATGTTGAATTTATGGGTCATCATGGCTTAGAGTGGAGGAATGAGAACGAGGTATCACCTTCTCCCTCAATAATTTTATTTTATAATGTGATAACTTTGGTGAACCACAATTTAGTTACAACCCTAGGGGATTATGTTGAAAGGGATACTCTTTGTGAAGATATCCTTTGAAATAGATTTTTCTTTGATGAGGTAGTCCCTTGTGTCACCCATGTTGAGTCTTTTAGTTCTCAAGTGGAGCCTATTCCTATGTCTCCTAAGGACCTTGAGCACTTAGAAGTCTTCCCCCCTTTCTTCAATAAAAAAGACATAGTCAGAGTATGTACTAATTTTCATTTAGCAACTCCCAAAGAATATTTTGAGGATGATTCTCTTTGTGATATGCATCATAAAGACATCCTCTAAAATAACTTTTTATTTGATGGTCCAGTCCCTTGTGTCATCATTCTTATCACTGATAAAGAGAATACAATCATAATATTTATCGAATTCCATTTAGATTGTTTAAATAAATGAGTTTTGTTATATGAGAAGCACACCCATGCCTTAGATCATATTCAAGCCTATCAGAATAGGCTTAAGCGATATTTCTCTAAGAAAGTTTACAATTGTTCTTTTGAGGTTGGTGACCTTATTCTCAAGGAAAACCAAAAGAAAAAAAATACCCATATATATATGAAAGGTAAATTTCAACTCAATTGGCTAGGTCCCTTTGTCATAATGATCAAGTTTGGCTTAGGAGCCCATCATTTGGTAATGTTAGATGGTAAAGAAATTAAAGAACCAATGAACATAATGCACCTAAAATGATATTATATATAATTTCACATCATCATTCTTCATCCTGCATTTGGTTTGCTTGCTCATACTGCATGATTTTCTATCATATTTTTCATGAATTGCTTGACATTTTGTTCCATTATGCATATTTACTTGTCATATATATACTTTGTTGCTTTATCATACTTGCATGAATGCTTGATCATATATATTCTTGGGGACTTCGCAATGAGGCAAGTTATGAAACCTAGTTAGGTTCTAGCTCACATGCATTGCACTCATACTAGATCACTAATGCTTAGTGAATCCCCAACCTAGGATACATCTCCATGCATTTTCATCATTTGCATTTGCTCACTTCTTTTCATATTTTCTCTTCTCATATATTCCTTGACCTTGAAAGTTTTAATAATTTATAATCTCTCCAAGTCAAGGGATATATTTCTTCATATCTTGTATATCTTTTATCCTTTGAAAATTTTCAATAATTTCTTCTTTTATCCAAGATAAAGGATAGATGTTGCTTCTTCTATATGCTCATCTTGTTTTTCTCACAGTTTTTTCTTCTTTATCTTTCGATTGTTAAGGGATCCTTGTGGGATAGGGTAGATACCATATGGATATCATTTATGGTGTTTGTACGAACACTGACTATCTTATGCACATATCTTAGCTATTAAAATTTCAAAAAGGACACACACATGCATGAATATAATTTATGGTGTTCGTATGACCATTGACTATCTTATGCACATCTCTTAGCTATTTAATTCTTGCTTCTCTCATTTGTTTTATCTAACACATGCACATACACACATTTTTTTTGCTATGCTTTACTTTGCTTACTCATCTCTTGTACACACCACACCCCTATTAGGTTACACTCCTTTTGGAAAATCAATCAAACATTACACCCCATACATGATATCTTCATGATCATTAGTTAGGGGCAACCTCCATTTAGTCATTTACAAGCATACATCCTAGCAGGTATCTCTCCAACCACAACCATTAGCGAGCATCACACTTGTTCTTTTATAGTGATCATTACACCTTTATGGGATAGATTCATGGTCACTAGTGAGGGGCAGCCTCCATTCAACCATTTGGGACCTTACATCCTTATAGGGTCCTACTCTACCCTTTATTTTTTTGCTTAGTTTATGTTCATTTGATCACACTAATCTCTTGTTGTCTAAGTTGACTCAAATGTCATACTCTAAGCACATTTTGTTGTCTTTTTCCTTTGTTGACCTTCTCATTTTTATTCTTCTTTATTTTCTTCTCTTTTTATTGAATTCACACCCTATCCATATAGGGCTGGAATTCACCCTACAATGAATTCACAATCTATTTTTATAAAGCACAAATTTGGCTAGAGGTTTTTTTTCTTTCTTTTTCCTTTTCTTTTTTCTTCCGTCATATTTTATTTCTATCTCCTTATATACTCATACATTTCATCAACTAGATTCATCACATCATGCATCACATTAGTTTAGCTCTTTTATGCATTCAGTAGTTAAGTTCATTTCATTCATTCATGCATAATCAAACATGAAAGCACTAAACATAAAAACGATAAGCACACATTAAACAAACACATATACACCAAAATGTAACATGATATTACTTGAAAGTCAGAGGGTACACATCAACTTAGTTGATGTGCCACAGTCCAATCCTGACACACTCAACCATCCTAAGGGATGCATACTACACTTAAAATTGGCATGTCACCCCAATCCTAACCCTAGCTCTATGATCTAGTCTCCTATACACTGCCAGTCGAAGGTGGTCCTAGTTGGGGCATGTTCACAATCCATGAAATAGTTTGTGATCTAGATTATGATTGACCCCATGTCTATAAGGAGGACAATGGAGGTATCCTCTACTCTACAAATACCTCTAACCTCTCCCCTACCCTCTATAGATTCACCTACAGTAGATGGATACCCTTTCCCTACTAGCTATTGGTAATGATAACCATCCCCTCTACTCGAGCCCGTTATCGCTCTTGCTCCAACAAACTCATATATCCCTTGAGATGATCTACCTTAACCATCACCATATCTCACTCTATAAATTTTATGATCAAGGTGCTTCATAGCCCCTTTATCCTCTTGGATTAGGTCCATCTCCCTCTGCATGGATGCTATCTTGGCCTATAGTTCCTTCATCTCCCCCTTGTTATATCCCACCACTTTCAATGTAGAGGCACCCCCTACCATCCTACTAGACCTAACCTCTATCACTGTGGGGAAACCTATAATGGAATTAAATCCAAGATGAATTTTGCATTAAAAAATAATGCTTAAATAAGCATATATTAAAATTGAATGCCCTTCCAAATAGCAATTGTATGCCAAATTTAGAAGATAGGCTCTTATAGAAATATTAACATCTTTCTAGAAGATATTGACAACTAAAATGAGTAATCTAATTCTCACGTTTTTATAAATTATTCATAAAATTTGAAAATAAATCTAAGCTCCTATCAAGACTAAGTCCTAATATAAGGTTTTATTAAACCTAGGAACTTAAACCTATGCCTATCACATGATGTCCACATAATGCCTCAACATAATAGAAGCATTGTACTACAATGGTTTTACAAGAAAGTGGGAGAGAATGTGGTAATGTTCAAGTGCCAAAATTATAGAATCGTAAATCCTCATATTCTTTAGATGATATATAAGTTGAAAGAGTCAAGGAGCTAACGCAAACGATGATGTAAAAGCTGATGTGAAAGCTATGGTTGATGTGGTGCTATCCGAAGAAGTGTTGCAAGTCTTGTTGGTAAAGACATGAGCCAACCTAAAAAGCTAAAATCCATTGAGATACAAACCACTAGGGGCAAAGACAAATCCAATGCATGGAGTACCCATGTGATTTCCATGATCCATTAAGAAGACTGGTATTTTAAAGGAAGAGACAATGACAACTCCCAAATTGGAGAACCTAAAGGATTTCTAAAGTCATGATGAAATTGCAATAGGGCTATGGTCATGAAACAAATATTGCTTTCAAAAGTATCAAAGGATGAAAGTGGATTGAGGAGTGTTGAGTTCAACCAAAAATGTATTCCATATTACAATAATTTGTTTTTGTAGAAGGTTTGAATAATCTAAAATTTGGAGCAACATAGGTCAAGATAGACCTTTACACAATTATAAAATAATGATTCTATGAGAACCGGATTAGAAAGATCTTTTTGATGAGTATACATAAGGCCATACTCAAGTTAAAATAAAGCCTCTACTAGGGAGAGAAACAACATGATATTCAACAACAAAATAAAATGGGGCAAATTGCCCTTTATAATTTTGAAACAAGAATATTTGTAGAAATATTTTGCACAATATTTGAAATATTAAAAAATATAATGGATGCTATATAGGTCAATTTTATTTGAAAGTCAATGATTCCTACTAGGAAAGTTAGCAAATCAACAATGCTAATTGTATACCACATGGTGATAGTGCACGCACACAATTGATGCTTTATAGAAGCAACACATGATAAGCCCCTTGAACACTGCTTTGTGGTCAACCAAAAAGGGGAATCTCCTCCATTTTAAAGTGATTAAAGCACACTCCTATGGAAATTGTGGATAAACATGAACTAAAATTTACTATGAATAGTTCTTCTTCTTTTGCTTGATCTAGCCTATGCTCAATATCATTGCTAGGATGATGTCATGTGTTATAGGGTTTCTAAGGCCCTATTTTTCCACATAGAAATTTAGCATTGGTGGATTAAATGCTTTGAGGTTTGGATTTAATTTTTATTTTATCATTTTGCATCTATGATTTCACATTTCAGTCTTCTTTAATTCTACTGTGACTATGATGTCTATGGTAGAGAGACAATCACAATAGGTGGAATGGTCCACATTAGGAATATGTAGTTACAACATGGGATGTTGTGTATTTTTGTAATTTTCACCATGCAGAAGAGCCACAGATCGAGGAATGCCATTTTCAAGGCTTACATTGCTTCCTAATATCAAATAATTAAACAATGGGGAAGACTCATCAATGCCATCCTTACTTAGGGGAAGCAAAGTTTAAAATTTGTGTGAATCAACACCAAGAATCTCTTCTCAAATTGGGTGCCCATGTAGACCTTTGGCCATATCTCACTTGTGACCAAACTGAACATGAGGTCTAGTCAATATTATTTATCTATCAATGTTGATGGTAGTATGGGGTCAAAGTGCATGAAGCTAAAATACAATCAAGGCTAGAATTCATGGCCTGTGACATGGATTTCGAGTAGAGGCACTGAAGGAGGGAACAAAAGTAGACAATGGAATTCATTTTTCTTTTGTCTTTCATGGTCCATGGTCACAAAAACCTAGCCAATCCATTGAATAGGGTCATCCATTGTGGCATTGACATTCCTATCAAATCACAGATTTCAAAATGGACCTACATAGAGGCCAAAATAGATCTTAGATCAACATGGTTGTATTCACATAAATCAACTGTAATTTGACCAAAAGGTATTGGACAAAAATGAGGTACATCCAAGGGCTGATGGAACAACTATATACATATATCAGGAAACTATCTTATCAAGTTTTCAAAGTGCACTCAAATCTATAGATAGAGGTACTTTCAAATAGCTTCAATGTGGTAGTTTTATATTGCAACATCATTGAAAAACCTATATGGAGACTTGAAAAAATACAAGAAGGAAACAATATGAATTGCAAAAGTGAATGGTAGAGGTGGAGGGAAAATTCCATGAGGTAAATTACCCCTCACAAGGCAGGATAATCCTACTCTGATACCAATGCAATGGAATTTAATCCAAGATATTTTTCATTGAAAAACAATACTTAAATAAGCACAAATTACAACTGAATGCCCTTCCAAATAGCAACAATATGCCAAATTTGGAAGATAAGCTCTTATAAAACTATTAACAACATATTTATAGAATATATTGGCGACTAACATGAGCAATATAATTCTCATATTTTTACAAATTGTTCATAAAAATTGCAAAAAAATCTAAGCTCCTATCAAGACTAAGTCCTAATCTAAGGTTTTATTAAACCTAGGAATTTAAACCTATGCCTCTCACATGATGTCCACATCACAACCCCTACTATCCCCCATATCCTTGAGCCTAAGAGGGTGATGGTAATCCTCATCACTATCACCATATCTATCCTAACCTGTACCTTAGCCTACCTAGGGTCTAGAGACCTCTATTATCACTCAATGGTGCATCGAGTTACCTCTCACAAGGCTAGTTTCAATTGTAAGTCTAAGTTTCAATTAACCTTAGATTAATTAGGCCAAGGTAATAAACAAATGACATGAAAAATACAGTCGAAAACATTCATTAAAAAACCAGTCGATTAATACATTAACTTAAACCTTATATAGGTTTAGAACTTGCGTAATAATAGGAAAGGGAAGGTGGAGGAAGATCAAGGAGTTTAGAGAGAACGGAGGAGTAGGATGTGGAGTGGGAGGTGGCAACGAGCGTGGGGAGAGGAAGGGAGTGGAGTGATAAGGGAAAATGGATGGCAGGAAAGGAGGAAGGTGAATGGTGTTGGCAATTTTGGGTACCTTGGATATATTGCCTTTGATCAAGTGTATAATTTGTCATTGATGTCAAGAAGCTTTTAAAGGAATTTGATTTGATGTAAAAGAATTTGTTTTGATGAAGGTTTTGGCATGACAGGTTCGAAAGAAAGTAAGTTAGAAAAATGTCGCGATATCGCGACATGTCGCATTTTCACGACTTAAGCAGAAGAGAAAGCTTTTTAGAAAAGTGACGTGATATCACGACATGTCGCATTTTCGTGACTTAAGCAAGAGAGAAATTTTTTTAGAAAAGTGTTGCGATATCGCGACATGTCATAGTTTCGTGACTCAAAGAGGAGAGAGAATGTTCGGAGTCAGAAATGTTGCGATTTCATGACATATTGCAAGGAAGGTTGAACGGACGAAAAAGTGTCATGATTTTGCGACATGTTGTAGGAGAGAGAGTTCAAAAGAAAAAATGTCGTGATTTTGTGACATAATGCAAGAGAGAGATTCCGGGAGAAAAAGTGTCACGATATCGCGACATGTCGGGTTTTCGTGACCCGAAGAAAAGAAAAGCGCTAAGGAGAAAAAGTGTCACGATTTTGCGACAAGTCAGAAGACAAAGTGGAAGTAAGATAAAGTGTCACGATTTTGTGACATGCTGCAGATGAAAATGTTCCAAGTAAGAACTATCATGATTTTGTGACATGCAACAAAGGGAAGAGTCTGAAATGAGAAGCGTCACGATTTCTTGTTAGGTTGCAGAGAAGTCGTACGGAAGCTAAAAGTGTCATGATTTTGCAACAGGCTACAAAGAAAATGTACGAAAGCTAGAAGTGTCACGATTTCATGACAAATTCAAGGAGGAAGAGCTCAAAGGTGAAAGCATCATGATTTCACATGTTCTATTTTTGCGGACGTAAGGCAGAGAAAAACACAAGGCAGCAAAAGTGTCACGATTTTGCGACATGTTCCGTTTTCGCTAGTGCAAGAAGACAAGAGTGCAAGGAAGAGAAAGTGTTGCGATTTCATGACAGATTGAGATGGCAGAGTTCAGTTGGATAAAGTGTCACGATTTCGTGATAGAAATAGAATGCAGGTATTCTATAGGAGAAGTGTCACGATTTCGTGACAAAAGTAGAAAGGAGGTCGACGAAGGAAGAAATGTCACGATATCACGACAAAAGCAAAGTTGATGCTGACTAAGTTAGAAGTGTCGTGATATCACGACAAGAGCTTAGTGGAATTCGACAAAGGTAGTTGTGTCACGATATCACGACAAAAGCCAAAAGAAAGTGTACGGTTGCAAAGGTGTCATGATATCACAACAAGTTGTAGTTTCACGACAGAAGCTACAAAAGAGTTACAAAGGCAGTGAAGCCAACAAAGTTAAATTTTAGCTGACAAAAATTAGGGCTTGCAACCGACGTAGATTAGGGTTTGTTTTTGGTATAACAGTCGACTAAGATTAAAATTTTCATCATGAAAATATTGTTATAAAAGGAGGGCTGTTTGGAGAGTTGAATGTTGATGCATGTGTTGATGTGCGACGTTCGAAGATAGTGCATAGTGCAAGAAGTTCGATCACTGAGAGCAGAGTGTGAATTCGATCATAGTGTGCAGAGTGCATTTCATAGAATCATTCTAAGTGTGAAAGATCGCAAAGGAAGCAGAGTGTGTGAAGACGATGCCGTTGTGATTGCATAGAGGTGCAAAGGTTGAAGTTCGACCAAGTTCGACTGTAACTGTGTAGAGAGAACTTAAGGACAAATTTGTGTGAGCTTTTTTGAGAGCTTACAAGCAGATTTGAGACAAGTCTTTGTGAAGACTTGTGGACAACTTTGAGCAAGCTTTTTGAGAGCTTGTGAGCAGGTTTTGGACAAGTCATTGAGAGGGCTTGTTGTACAGATTTGAGCAAGCTTTTGTTGAGCTTGTGGAGCAATTTGGGCAGGTTCTAGTGAGAACTTGCAAAGCAGATCTGAGACAAGTCTTGGTGAAGACTTGGGTGAAGATCAAGCAAGCTTTAGTGAAAGCTTGTGAATCACTTTTGTGAACCAGAATTGAGAACCAGTTGAGGATAGAGATTGGTGCAGATTCGAGGACATTTATGCCAGACCGAAGGACTGTGTTTGGTGTAGATTAGAGAAAGATATCGAGGACATTTGTTCCAGATCGAAGGACTGTGTTTGGTGCAAATCAGAGAAAGATATCGAGGACATTTTTGCTAGACTGAAGGACTATGTTTAGTGCAAATTCGAGGACCAAATTTGGAGGTGATAGAGTTGAGGACAGAGGTCTCCAGACAGAGCAGGGAGGACAGGTGTCTTCTGTGGATAGAGTTCCATTTGCTAAGGGCAACGAAGGCAGAGGTTTTCTAGAGGATCACCAGTCAGAGCAGAGCTAGGGGAAGATATCTCCTTTGGGCCGAGGCTCATAAACATTGTAATTGGGAAAGATTCCCAAAGAAATTTGAGATAACTTTTAGAGAAAATTTTTGTGGACGTAGCCCAGCCATTCTGGGTGAACCACATTAAAATTGGTGTCACTTTATGGATGATATTGTGCATTGTTTTGTTATTGCTTTGGGTATATTGCTTTACTATTTTTAAAGTATAAAAGAAAAAGTAAAAAGAGGTCTTATACTGTTCACCCCCCTATCAGTATAAGCTTGTGTTCTTCAATTGGTATCAGAGCGGGTGCCTTCGAAAATTTTAACAGCTTGAAGGAAAATCTAGTAAAGAACACAATGGATTATTCAAGTGGCAATGAAGCACCTATTATTGATGGGTCAGATTTTGGTCTTTGGAGTGCAAGGATGAAGGTTCATCTAATGGCACTTGGTAATGAGGTATGGGAAGTAATTGAAGATGAGTACACTATTCCTATACATGGTCCAAATACTAAAGAAGAAAGGCTCCTACATCATAGCAATTCAAAAGCAATGAATGCAATTCTGAAAGGGTTATAGAAAGCAGATCTCACCAAAGTGATTCACTGCAAGACAACTAGTGAAATGTGGAAACAATTGCAAGTGGTTCATACAGGTGATACAAATGTCAGAAAGGCCAAGTTGAGACACTTCAAAGGTATGTTTGAACAACTCAAGATGAATGATGATGAAAATATTAGTGACTACATGCTTCGTATGGATGAGGTTGTTAAATCCATGAAAGACTTAGGTCTTGAGCTTGCTGAAAATGATGTTTGTGATAAGATTTTAAGATCTCTTCCGAATAGATTTAGTGAAAAGATTTCTGCTATTGAGGAAGCTAAAGATTTGGATAAGTTGAAAAAGGATGAGCTCCATAGTATACTTGCAGCATTTGAGTTGAGAACTCAAGTGAAGTTTGATGTCAAGAAAGAGGCAGCTTTCAAGGCTACCAAGAAATCCAAGGGTAAACAACTTCAAGAGAGTGATGAGCCTTCTAGTGATGAAGAGGCATATTACAGTAAGAAAGGCAAGTTCTTTAAAAATCACAAAAGCATGATGTTTCAATTGTGGAAAGTTTGGTCATTATGCTACTGACTGTACTGTTTCCAAAGAATGAAAGTGATGAAGATAAACAAGATTCTAAGAGCAAGGATTCTAAAAAGCACAAGCATCACAGGAAAAACAAAGATGAGCACAACAATCAAGGAAAGAGGTATTCTCACAAGCACAAGAAGAGTTTCTACCTAGACAAAGCAAGTAAGTGTTCTAGTAGTGATAGTGAAAGTTCTTCAAGTGATAATGAAAATGAGATGTTGTTCATATCAAAAAAATAGGAAGAACCGAAACATAGATTCATTATCATGAAATGTCTTAGATGTGAAAATTTTGGTCACCTTGAGGATAATTGCACAAATAATGATTTTGTTTCTAGTATGTATGAGGATGCTTCAGAAAACTATAAGTAAGATGCTTGTATGGTTTTTGAAAAAGGTAGCACCTCTAGTGATAAGAAATATGAAAAAGGCTTTGATGATTTAGAAAGCAAACAAATAAAGGATCTTGAAAGTGAACTTACTAATTCTCTTAGTGTTTTGAAAAAGGAAAGAAAGAAGAATGCTAGACTCAAGGATAATTTAGATGAATGTTGTATGGAAAGAGATGATATTATAGAAAGTCTTGACTTCTCTATGGCTAAGATACAAGAACTCAAGGATGAGTTGGAGTCTAAGGTTCTTGAGTATAGTGAGTTAGAACAAAAAATGGCTTCTTTGAAAGAGGAAACTAAAGAGTACAAGGATAAGCTTTATAGGTTTCAAGATAGCTTCAAAAAGCTTAAGTCACTCATCAAAGGTCAAAGAAAGACAACGGATAAAAGAAGCCTTGGTTTTGTTAAGGAACAAGCTGGAGAGTCTAGTAAGAGACTCCAAAAGGAAGAGAGTTCTGATGAGGAATGTATTTTAGATCATGAGTCCTTGAATGATAGATGCGCAGAAACAGAAAACGAAATTCAGAATGAGAAGAAGAAGTTTTTAGGACCCAAGAGGTCGAATAAAGGAAAATTTCACGACAGATGTTTTGCGTGTCATAGGTTTGGTCACATGGCTGCACATTGCATGGCTCAAGTGAAGAAGATAAACGAAAATTTCAGAAGTGCTAGTTTCTTTCAAGGGTACTGCTACTCTTGTCAACAGTTTGGGCACAAGGCAGTCTATTGCAAGGTTAATTACAGGAACAGGTTTGATCAAAATAGGTTCGGCCAGAACAGGTTTGGTTAGAATAGGGTTAGTCAGAATAGGCGGATTCAAAGAATAGGTATGGCTAAAAGAAATAACATTGTTACTTGTTATAAGTGTAACAATGAAGGTCACACAGCTAGACAATGTAGAGCTAAACTTCCAAGGTACAAGAAAGGAGCAGTGGTATGAACAGGTCCAAGGATCAAGGCATGGATAAGAACATGAATGATAACAGGAACAGGAAAAATGACAGGAATAGGAACATAAATATAGGCAAAGAGTTCAAGAGAAGGCCCGGTAAGGAAATTATAGACGCTAATGATGATCAGTGCCTAATGGGAGTTTTACTCCCACCCTAGAATTAATCACCTCATCAGGAGGTGGGGGAGGGACTAAGCTAAGAGGCTCATTCTTAGTCCCGAGCCCCAAAGGTGACCCTTTGCCATTGATGACAAAGGGGGAGAGATATGAGTAAGGGGGAGAGCTTCAAGTGAAGAGGAAAGCTTCAAGTCAGGGAGAGAAAAACTTCAAAGGAATATTCTTAGTTGTGGGCATAGTTTCTCAGTTGTTAGCACAGTTGGTTTCAATTTTGGCTCTTGAGACGTGTTTTCAGTACAGGTTTGCCATCAATGACAAAGGGGGAGATTGTTGGCAATTTTGGGTACCTTGGGTATATTGCCTTTGCTCAAGTGTATAAGTTGTCATTGATGTCAAGAAGCTTTTAAAGAAATTTTATTTGATGTAAAAGAATTTGTTTTGATGAAGGTTTCAGCATGATAGGTTCGAAAGAAAGTTAGAAAAATGTCACAATATCACGACATGTCGCATTTTCATGACTTAGGCAGGAGAGAAAACTTTTTAGAAAAGTGTCGCGATATCGCGACATGTCGCATTTTCGTGACTTAAGCAAGAGAGAGAAATTTTTTTAGAAAAGTGTCGTGATATCGTGACATGTCACAGTTTCACGACTCAAAGAGGAGAGAGAATGTTCGAGTCAGAAATGTCACGTTTTCGTGACATATTGCAAGGAAGGTTGAACAGACGAAAAAGTGTCACGATTTCGTGACATGTTGTAGGAGAGAGAGTCCGAAAGAAAAAATGTCATGATTTCATGACATAATGCAGGAGAGAGAGTCCGGGAGAAAAAGTGTCACGATATCACGACATGTTGGGTTTTCACGACCCGAAGAAAAGAAAAGCGCTAAGGAGAAAAAGTGTCACGATTTCACGACAAGTCAGAAGACAAAGTGGAAGCAAGATAAAGTGTTGCGATTTCGTGACATGCTGTAGATGAAAATGTTCCAAGTAAGAACTGTCATGATTTTGTGACATGCAGCAAAGGGAAGAGTCTAAAATGAGAAGCATCATGATTTTGTGACAGGTTGTAGAGAAGTCGTACGAAAGCTGAAAGCATCACAATTTCGTGACAGGCTGCAAAGAAAACGTACGGAAGCTAGAAGTGTTGCGATTTTGTGACAAATTCAAGGAGGAAGAGCTCAAAGGTGAAAGCGTCACGATTTCACGACATGTTCCATTTTTGTGGGTGTAAGGCAGAGAAAAACACAAGGTAGCGAAAGTGTCACAATTTCATGACATGTTCCATTTTCGCTAGTGCAAGCAGACAAGAGTGCAAGGAAGAGAAAGTGTCACGATTTCGTGATAGATTGAGATGGCAACATTTGGTTGGAGAAAGTGTCACGATTTTGTGACAAAAATAGAATGCAGGTCTTCTATAGGAGAAGTGTCATGATTTCACGACAAAAGTAGAAAGGAGGTCGATGAAGGGAGAAATGTCACGATATCATGACAAAAGCAAAGTTGATGCTGACTAATTCAGAAGTGTCGCGATATCATAACAAGAGTTTAGTGGAAGTCGACAAAGGCAGTTGTGTCATGATATCATGACAAAAGCCAAAAGAAAGTGTATGGTTTCAAAGGTGTCGCGATATCGCAACATGTTATAGTTTCACGGCAAAAGCTACAAAAGAGTTACAGAGGCAGTGAAGCCAACAAAGTTAAATTTTAGCCGACAAAAATTAGGGCTTGCAATCGATGTAGATTAGGGTTTGTTTTTGGTATAACAGTTGACTAAGATTAAAGTTTTCATCATGAAAATCCTATTATAAAAGGAGGGTTGTTTGGAGAGTTGAATGTTGATGCATGTGTTGTTGATGTGCGACATTTGGAGATAGTGCACAGTGCAAGAAGTTTGATCACTGAGAGTAGAGTGCAAATTTGATCGTAGTGTGCAGAGTGCATTTCATTGAATCATTCTAAGTGTGAAATATCACAAAGGAAGCAGAGTGTGTGAAGACGATGCCGTTGTGATTGTGCAAAGGTGCAAAGGTTGAAGTTCGACCAAGTTCAACTGTAACTGCGTAGAGAGAACTTAAGGATAGATTTGTGTGAGCTTTTCTGAGAGCTTACAAGCAAATTTGAGACAAGTCTTTGTGAAGACTTATGGACAGATTTGAGCAAGCTTTTTGAGAGCTTGTGAGCAGGTTTTGGACAAGTCATTGAGAGGGCTTGTTGGACAGATTTGAGCAAGCTTTTTTTGAGCTTGTGGAGCAGTTTGGGTAGGTTCTAGTGAGAACTTGCAAAGCAGATCTAAGACAAGTCTTGGTGAAGACTTGGCTGAAGATCAAGCAAGCTTTAGTGAAAGCTTGTGAACCACTTTTGTGAGCCAAAATTGAGAACCAGTTGAGGACAAATATTGGTGCAGATTCGAGGACATTTGTGCCAGATCGAAGGACTGTGTTTGGTGTAGATCAAAGAAAGAGATCGAGGACATTTGTGCTAGACCAAAGGACTGTGTTTGATGTAGATCAGAGAAAGAGATTGAGGACATTTGTGCTAGATCGAAGGACTGTGTTTAGTGCAAATTCGAGGATCAGCTTTGGATGTGATAGAGTTAAGAACAGAGGTCTCTAGCCAGAGCAGGGAGGACAGGTGTCTTCTGTGGATAGAGTTCCATTTGCTAAGGGCAACGGAGGCAGAGGTTTTATAGAGGATCACCAGTCAGAGTAGAGCTGGGGGAAGATATCTCCTTTGGGTCGAGGCTCATAAACATTGTAATTGGGAAAGATTCCCAAAGAACTTTGAGATAATTTTTAGAGAAAATTTTTGTGGACATAGCCCAACCATTCTGGGTAAACCACGTTAAAATTGGTGTCACTTTGTGGATGATATTGTGCATTGTTTTGTTATTGCTTTGGTTATTTTGCTTTACTATTTTTAAAGTATAAAATAAAAAGTAAAAAGAGGTCTTATACTGTTCACCCCCCCTCTCAGTATAAGATTTTGTTCTTCAAATGGAGGGATAAGGAGAAAATCAAGGAAAGGGAGAAAGAAAAATTGTGTCGACCATCCGACAAAATTAGCCGACAAATGGTAAGTGTGTTCACACTGTGCTTAGAAAAACTAGTTTTTTCTAAGCCTATTTCAAGCTAGGTCCTGTTCACACTTGCAACATTCTCCCCCTTAAAGTTGAGAGAACTAACTATATAGTCTCTCAGCTTTACAAATTGAGCTTTAGCCAGTGCCTTGGTGAAGATGTTAGCGACGTTCTCCAAAGTGTGGCAATAGTGAAGCTCAACAATATTAGTTTCCACCATATCTTGGATGAAGTGGTACTTCATATCAAAATGCTTGGATCTACTATGGTGGACATGATTGTATGCCAACTGAATGGCATTGATGTTGTCACAGAATATTTGAGTTGGACCACTTTGCTGCTCTCCAATCTCTTCTAATACCTTTCGGAGCCATAGAGCTTGAGTACTAGCATGAGTCACCGCTATATACTCAGCTTCTGTTGAAGATAGTGCTACTACTGTCTGCTTCTTGGAACTCCAAGTTATTAGGCCTGAACCAAGACTAAAATAGTTACCCGATGTGGATTTTCTATCATCAATATTGCTGCCCCAATCACTATCACTAAAGCCTTCAAGCTTGATAGTATCACTTTTGTAGTACTGGATTCCAAAATCCAATGTACCCTTCACATATCTCAAAATCCTTTTAGCTGCCTGCAAATGCAGCTCAGATGGATTAGACATAAATATAGAAACAAGAGATACAACATACTGAATGTCTGGTCTGGTGTTGGCGAGAAACATCAAACTCCCAACAATGCTTCTAAAAGTGGTCACATCAACTTTCGGTGCTCCATCATCCTTGCTTAATTGGATCCCATGTCCAATTGGAGTTGCAACTGCTTTGCATTGCTCCATAGAAAACTTTTGAATCATATCTCGAGCATACTTAAGTTGACAAATGAATTTCCCTGAATCTATTTGATGTACTTCCATTCCAAGAAAGTACTTCATCAAGCCAAGATCCTTCATCTCAAATTCTTGCATCATGGAGTGCTTGAACTCCATGTTAAATTTTTCATTACTACCCATAAAAATGAGATCATCCACATACAAACAAACTATGAGGATGCCATTTCCTTGATTCAGGTAGTAGAGCGTGGGTTCATTTTTGCTTTTGATGAACCCATAATATTTAAAGTACCCATCAATGCGTGAGTACCAAGCTCTCGGTGCTTGCTTGAGGCCATAAAGAGCCTTCTTCAGTTTGTAAACAAGATGTTCCTTGTCTTTCTCTTCAAATCCCTATGGTTGCTCAACATACACTTCTTCTATCAAGTAACCATTTAGAAATGCACTTTTTACATCCATGTGTTGGACTGTCCATCCCTTGTGTGCAGCTAAGGCAAGAACTGTTCTGATAGTCTCCTGTCTGGCTACAAGAGCAAAAGTCTCTTCATAATCAATTCCATATTTTTGAGTAAATCCCTTTGCAACTAATCTCGCCTTGTGCCTCTCAATGCTACCATCAACATTAAACTTGGTCTTGTAGACCCACTTACATCCAACACGTTTCTTTCCTTTAGGAAGCTTCACCAGCTCCCAAGTGTCATTGTTTTTTATAGAGGTGATCTCCTCTTTCATGGCATCTTGCCAAATATTTTGAGTACAAGCCTTCTCATAACTAGAAGGTTCAAGATGTGCTTTAGTTAACAAAGCATAGTTAACTAAATCTTCCCTAGGTTCCTGCTGGGAAACATCATCACCATACAAGTGCATATTTTCTAATATTTGTAGAACAAAATTCATTTCACTAGCTTGACTCCTAGTGTATCTTTTTGAAAAATTCTTATCCAACATCTGATATGATGGATGATTCTGTAGAGTTCTCTTACCTCTGGATGGAGAATCGATGTCCATTGGTGAGGAACTTATTGATCTCTATGGAGAAGGACTTGGTGAAGAAGTTGAATCAGAAGATGAACCTGGATCTCTAGGAGGAGACTGCTTACTTTTCTGTGGTGTCTATTGTTGCACCTTCTGAGAACCTACATCACTAGATTCATCATCACTAAAAATCTGAGGCTTACCCCATTCTCCCCCTTCATCAAAAATCACATCCCTGGAAAGCACTAACTTTCTTGTCCTGGGATTGTAGAGTATGTAAGCTTTTGTATTCTCACAATATCCTACAAAGATGCATGCATGACTCTTTGGATCGAGCTTCTTTCTAAGCTCATCAGGAATGTGAGAATATGCCAGTGAGCCAAACACTCTAAAATACTTAACATTTGGCTTTTTACCATACCAAGCTTGGTAAGGTGTCTGTCCTTCCAAACTTATAGGAGGACTTCGATTCAAGATATGTATGCTAGTCCTGGCTGCATCTGCCCAATATGAATTAGTCAAATGCTTTGTCTGAAGCATAGACCTTGCCATCTCCACAATGGTGCGATTCTTCCTCTCTGTGACACCATTCTGTTGTGGAGTGTAGGCAGCTGTGAACTGCCTCTTAATGCCATGTTGCTTACAAAAATTCAAGAACTCATTAGAGGAGTATTCTCCTCCTCTATCTGATCTAAGATATTTTACAAAATATCTACTCTCACTTTCAATTCTTGTTTTGAAATCGACAAAACATTCAAATGCTTCATCCTTATATTTCAAAAAATATATCCAACACATTCTAGTAAAATCATCAATGAAGAGTAGGAAGTAAGAGTTGTTACCAAGACTCTTGGTCTGCATCGGACCACATATGTTTGTATGCACTAGCTGGAGTGGATAGCTGGCCCGCCATGCTTGTCCATGAGGAAATTTTGATCTGGCATGCTTCCCAAGAGCACACCCTTCATAGACTTCCTTACTATCCTGAACTTTAGGAAGTCCGGTTACCATCGCTTGTGAAGTTAGCATTTTCAAACTAGCGGAATTCAAATGACCATATCTCAAGTGCCACAGGACACTTGGATTGGAAATAGCAACATTTGCTAACTTATCTCCCCCTAGCTGGCCAAACTTTAAAGGAAACAATCTATTCTTGGACATTGGCACTTGTGTAATGATTCTATTACTGTTATTTTTATCAAAAATAGTGCATTTACCCTCATCAAAAAGCAACTTGTAGTTCTTTTCTAACATTTGACCAACACTTAAAATATTGTGTTGAAGATGGGGTGTGTAATAGATATCACTTACATGTTTGACGCCTTCTTTAGTTGGAACTGCCATTGCTCCAATGCCTTCAACTGCCAATGATTTATCATCTCCCAATTTGATGCTAGATTTGTATGAGGAGTTTAGAGTAGCAAAGAGCCCTTCTTTGCCACTCATATGGTTTGAACACCTAGTGTCCAAGATCCATGTATCATTCATGTTTTGATCTGCCTGACCATAAGAGAGAAAGAGATTTGTGGCCTCTTTCTCTTCTCCAAAATTTCCAAACTGACTGCTCTGGCTGCTACTAGTTCCTCGTGAAGTTTTTGTCCAACAGTCACGAGCATAATGGCCAAGTTTGCCACAGTTGTAGCAATATTGTTTTGACTTATCTCCTCCTTTGCCTCTACCTGATTGTTTTCCTCTATTTTGTTGTCCTCCTCTATTCTGTTGTTCACCTCTGTTTGAGAATCCTCCTTTGTTCTGATTTCCTCCTCTGTTAGGAGTTCCACCTCTCTAATTATTTTTGCCTCTACCTCTATTCTGTCCTCTGCCACGGCCTCTACCTCTGCCTTCTTGTGAAGCAAAGGCTTTATCATCTCCTCCGTAACTTGTGGAAGGAGTTTGTTGTAACCTCTCTTCATGTGAGAGAAGTGAGCCAATTAGGGATTCAAAAGACAAAGAAGTTAGGTCTTTGGATTCTTCTATAATGATGGCTACTAAATTCCACTTAGGAAGAAGTTTCCTCAACACTTTCTTCACTATAACTTCAGGCTTTACATCTTCTCCTAAAGTGACCATCTTATCTACTACGGCTTTCACACGCACGTAGTAATCACCAACCTTTTCACTCTCTTGCATTTTAAGAGTCTCAAACTCTCGTTTCAAGGTTTGTAGTTTAACTTGTTTGACTTGGTCACTACCCCTATAACTTTCTTTTAAAGCATTCCAAGCAGATTCAGTAGTTATAAAAGAAGCTATTCTAGGGAAAATACTTCTATCAAGGGTGGCTTGGATATGATAAAGGGTGGAAGAATTATTCTTTTGTGCTTCCTTTCTAGCCCTTTTATCAGCCACATTCAAAGCTGCCCATTCAGCAGCAGTAGGTTTAGTATATCCCTCTTCAATCACATCCCAAAGACCTTTGCCTATCAAAAGAGTTTTCATTTTAATTGACCAATACTCGTAATCACCACCATTGAACTCAGGGATTGGTAGACTAGTATTGGAAGCCATATTAGAAAGCAAACTTTATTGCAACTTCAAATAAGTAGTACAAAGAAGTACAAAATAGATCACTGATTTACTGATTTAAATCAAATCTAGCTTTCTTAATATGCTCACTGATTTGGCGTTCTTCTTCTCGAGGATCACCCAAAACTGGAAAGGTGAAATTGTTTGCTTCGTTGTCACTAATTATAATGACTTCAGGTGCTGCTGCTGGTTCATAACTTCTTTTAAGAACTTTTCATTCTTCAGTTGCAGGTTTCACCTCCACTGGTTCTTCTTCTTCTTCTTCTTCTTCTTTTGCTTCTTCTGGTTTTGAATCAGGAGAGCATGGTGTATAGCTCTCACTTGTTTCTACTTCAGGCACTGCAGGTGTATAACTATCACTTGACTGTTCTTCAGGTACTATTTCAACCGTCTCGAATTCAACTATCCTTTGCCCGAAGATATTATCTTCAGAATCTGCCTCGTAGCCAAAATCTGGTTTCCTCAAATGAGCAATCACTTGATTCTCTAATTGGAAAAACATTGTATGAAGTCCATACCGCTGGACTTTCCCGTCAAAGGAATCAGGAGTCTCTCTTCTCAATAGAGAGAGTAATGCATTATAGCATCCGGTTGACCGGATCATCTACCCAGAATCACACCGTATGAACTGGGTTACAACTTAGTATGATGCCCAAATTTTTTTTTTTATATCAAATGATCTTTGCACCCTTTTTTTAATTTTTTTTTCTAATATTTGTTTTAATAAAGACTTAAAAAAAAAAAATAACAATTTCCTATATATATATTTTTAATTATTATTTTTTAAATGAAATGGATATTTAAAAAATAATAATCAAAAAACATATATAGAAATTATAATTTTTTAAAAAACTTAAAAAAAAACAAATAAAAAAAATTTAATTTAAAAAAAATTAACCTTTTTGTTTTGTAAACCCCCGCTGGGATTCGAACTGGTAACCTCCGCTAGCTATCCGGCGATCTTAGCCGCTGCACCACGCAGCTTCGGTGGTAGCAAGGAAACAAAAAAACAATTTAAACCTCCAATCAACGCGAAGTCACAAAAAAAAATTAAAAATTTGACCCCGACGGGATTCGACCCCGGGTCTCTGCTCTGCAAGGCGGGGACTTTCGCCGCTAGGCCATGCTAGTCGGACGGTACATAGGAGGACGGAGGTTATACATAAATATGGCGACGAAATACAAGTTTAAAAAAAAAATAGTTTTTTTTTAATCCCACATGCAGTGGGCAAAGAACTTTCAAGGCTTTATCAAAGCCTGCAAACAGACTTAGGTCGATTGCCTTCGGGCAATCGACCCGCCAACCTTTTTCTCGTCAGATGACCAATCAGACGTTGCCACATGGCACACATCGAAGCCCTCATCCATGTCAGTTGCCACATCAACATGCATCCATGTTAGCCAGCCACGTCAGCCTCGTCCACGTCAACACGCCTCCATGTCAGCCAGCCATGTCAGCCTCATCCACATAAGCCAGCCACATCAGCCTCGATCCATGTGTTGCCAGCTCTACCACCATGTCAACATCTAGTCAGCTCCTGGTCAACCTCAATCCATGTGCTACCAGCTCCACCACCATGTCATCTTGCTATCAGCACCATCACCACATCAGCCTGCTGTCAGCATCGTCGCCACATTAGCATCCAGTCAGATCCTCGAGATCTATGCGCTCCTCGGGATCCATGTGATAGCCACTCTATCGCTCCTCGGGATCCGTGTGCTCCTCGGGATCCGTATGACTGCTACTCCACTACTCCTCGAGATCCGTGTGACTGCTACTCCATCACTCCTCGAGATTCGTGCCTTTGGCTTTTGTGCCTTACCTCGGCCCTCGGGATCCATGCCCCCTCGGCTCTGATACCAGTGTAAGTCTAAGTTTCAATTAACCTTAGATTAATTAGGCCAAGGTAATAAACAAATGACATGAAAAATACAGCCAAAAACATTCATTAAAAAACTAGACGATTAATACATTAACTTAAACCTTATATAGGTTTAGAACTTGCATAATAATAGGAAAGGGAAGGTGGAGGAAGATCGGGGAGTTTAGAGAGAACGAAGGAGTAGGATGTGGAGTGGGAGGTGGCAGCGAGCGTGGGGAGAGGAAGGGAGTGGAGTGATAAGGGAAAATGGACGATAGGAAAGGAGGAAGGTGAATGGAGGGATAAGGAGAAAATCAAGGAAAGGGAGAAAGAAAAATCGTGCCGACCATCCAACAAAATTATTCGACAAATGGTAAGTGTGTTCACACTGTGCTTAGAAAAACTAGTTTTTTCTAAGCCTGTTTCAAGCTAGGTCCTGTTCACACTTGCAACACCAATCACTTGGTCATGATATGGTATATATACACTAGCATGGGTGGGTATATCCTTGCGAGTGTAACAACCCTATACCATCTCCTATACTCAAGCACCACCTCAACATCATCCATCCTTGGATCCACATCAGGGTCCCCTCCAACTCCTGGTGGATCTCCCCACACTTGTCTGAACCAGTAGCCCTTAAGGTATAGAATCTTCTATAGGATGCTGAAGTAGCATTGTACTTGATCAAAATGATATAGCTCCTATTCACCCTTCTCAATGATGACCCACTAGATCCTTTAAACCCTTTATAGCTCATAGCTATCCTCAACCCAACCAAGGTGTAGACACCATGATTTCCATATAATCATGTGTTTCCATAGTTCATATATTACCTACCTCCTTACTAGTAGGATACTTATGTACATCCTCTAAACTCACTCTAGGTATCTAGCCCATCTATATATTGTTGGTCGCTCTAGGTTGGGAAATGGTCTTGGAAGTGCATGTGGTCTCTGAACTA
Source organism: Wollemia nobilis (assembly GCA_028583015.1). Classification (NCBI taxonomy): domain Eukaryota; kingdom Viridiplantae; phylum Streptophyta; class Pinopsida; order Araucariales; family Araucariaceae; genus Wollemia; species Wollemia nobilis. Next base: position 4,423,240 of record JAQPPZ010017190.1, on the reverse strand, counting down.
TCATATGCTCCCAACACCACACCTAGAGTAAAGTCATACACACTAGACCTGTATGTCATTTGTACATGAAATTATACAATGTCCTATACATATGGGCCAACACATATGGACCCCATGCAAATTGTACCTATTGGTCCCACATATCTACCACTATTTCTACTATCATCCATGGTAGGTTTTGCCTACTAGTATGACACACTAGGAACCTAGAAACTATCCCATAAATTACAATCATCAAGGCATTTGCTCCATACTACTTTGACAACTCATATATGTGAATTCCACTCTACAATCCTCATGCTATGGGTCTATGGGTCTAATTTTTGGATAATCCTTATGCTCTAAATCAACATGTCTATGGGTCTTGTTGAGTGGTATTTTCACACACTTGTGAAAGTACACTCTCCTTTAGGATTTGGACTCCAAATCCCCTCTTGCAAAGAAGTCAAACAAACAACTTCTCCAAGGTCTCCGTTGTATTAGCATTTGCAACTGAGTATTAGTAATCTCAAATAAAGATATTCAATTTAAATGCTTGGAACACCTTAGTGATTGCAAGTAACTGTAAACAAGGGGCAATGTTGGTTTATTTCACCATGAAACTTTAGTGATTGTTCATTATTTTACTTTTTTTTAGATTTTGTAATTTTTAAATGTTCATTTTAAATAAATTAAACCTTCTGGAAAAATAAAATAAAATGAAAAAGAAATGCAGAAAATTAAAAATAGAACACATTCAGTCTGATGCTATCCTATTCCGACAAAACCGAAGATATGAGGTTTTCATGCATGCAACCTAACCTATTGGACCTGCAAAACAAGCACAATCCGGATAAGCTAAGTGTTGGCTCCTAAGGATTTGAATGAGGTTTTCAGATTTAAGCATTCGCATGCAGCAACCAAGAAAATACTTGCATCAACTACATTTACAAGCCTAAAATCTGAAAAGGGAAAATAGACATTTAATCTTGCATGCAGAAAATGACTCCTTCTTTCTTGCCCATAAAATGCAAATTTTTGAACAATTCTGCATTAAAAATATGTCCTGTTACAATAGCAGAATCTCTGGTTTTTCTCAAAACCAGCAAAAGTGGAAGAAAAACACTCCACAGCAGGCCCAGAACGGCTAATCACCCTCAACTCTGCAACCCCGCTCGCAGCGGTTTTCGACCCCTGTATCAATCTGTGCCTCTGCTTTTATACTTTCTGGTACGGTTCTCTGCTTCACTCTGCGATGCTTCGTTTCACCTCCCAGATTGTATCATTTCGTATTCCCCGCCTTTTCATTTGCTTTTGACTTTATGTTTAATGCCGAAACGTTTGATATTCTCTATGAATGTAATGTTTCTGTAACCCTTACATGCATGCCACGTGTTCCGCGCTTCTCTGCATGCTTCGTAACTGCCCCCTTGTAAATCGTGACAAAAAATAGCATGTCGCGATATCACGACGTTTTTCTGCATGCAACTTTGCTCTTCTACCTGCATCGCGAAAATGAGACATGTCACGAAATCACGACATTTTTTGGCCAACAACCTTGTTTCTCATCATGCATCGCAAAAATGAGACATGTCACGAAATCATGACATTAAATCATGTCGAAATCGTGACATTTTTTCTTCGGCCTTGCAACTGTCGCGAAATCATGCTTTTTTGCTTCGAAATCACAGCTTTTCTCTATCTGTTTTGTTGCACTTAGCTTGAAAACGTGACATGTCGTGAAATCGTGACAACATTTTCATTTGTACACTTTGCTACTTGTCGTGAAATCGTGACGCTTTTCTTTTTGTCTGTGCTTGAAATCGTGATGCTTTTCTCTTTTTCTTGCTTTCGAAATGCGATGCTTTTCTTTTTTGTCTTCCTTTTTTCTTTTCGTTGCCTGTCACGATATCGTGACATTTTTCATTTTCTTCTGGGGAAGCGACATGTCGCGATATCGTGACAACTTTTCATTTCTAGCCATGACGGAGCAACATGTCACGATATCGTGACAACTTTTCATTTTCATCGTGACGGAGCAACATGTCGTGATATCGCGACAACTTTTCATTTTCGGCCGCGACGGAGCAACATGTCGCGATATCGCGACAACTTTTCATTTTTGGTCGCGACGGAGCAACATGTCGCGATATCGTGACAACTTTTCATTTTGCGCGACGGAGCGACATGTCACGATATCGCGACAACTTTTCATTTTCGGCCGTGACGGAGCGACATGTCGCGATATCGCGACACTTTTTCTCCTTTGTGAAATTTTGCTTTTTTCTTGATTTTTTAGCATCTGGGCCACTGTAGTTTTCTTTGAAAGCATGCAAAAAAGGTGGGTCCCCAATTTTGGGGTGTGTTGTGGATCAGCCACAACAAATGGCGACTCTGCTGTCAAATGCTCCTGAGCATTTTGGTGAGAACCCAACCTGAAATATACAAGCTTAGATACAAGCGTCAGCACATAAAGATAAACAAATACTGATAGATCAGAAATACATGAAACATCAGAATCATAAGTATCAGCTCGGTGTGTGCAATGTGTTTCATTCCCTATCATTTGAACTTGATCAACATTCCATTGTCAGTTTTACTTATGATTTGTATGCAAGGCTATGAATGATTTGTGCAGGATTTGATGCATGATGAAGATGCTAGAGATATAACAACCTGCTTTACAAAGGCTCAAACCTTCTAATATCATGAACAAACATATTAAAGATTGTCAAACCCTCTTAGGACCAAATATATGTATACTTGAATTAATTTACTAGATCCCAAAGTTGGTTATGTGTCACTACCATCTTGAACCCATGTGCAAGTGTAAGTGAAATCAGAACTTTGGGGAATAGGATTCCCAACCTAAGCGAGATGGGAATTTAACCCTATCCTTACTATTCTGATTTGGAGTTCATTACCTCATCTTGAACAAAATAATTTAACCTGTTATGGATGAAATGGTCAAGCTAGTCTATCCATATGAGCAATCAGTGGTCTTGCTTTTAGACAAGACATGTTGCCACGCATGAGCATACTTAACCCCATAATCCATGACTTGGCTTTCATTCATTCTTTTCTCTCTCTTTTATTTCTTGGACCTTTGGGATGACTACCCATCCTTGCTAGGGACATGTAGTACGATCCCTCCAATCCAATATTAAGATGAAATGGAAAATATTATCTTTTATCTCTTGGACCTTGGGGATGACTACCCATCCTTTGTAGAGGACATGTAGTACAATCCTTCCAATCCAAGATTGAGATGAAATGGGAAATATTAGTTTTACTTTTATTGCTTGGACCTTTGGGATGACTACCCATCCTTTGCGAGAGGACATGTAGTACGATCCTTCCAATCCAAGCTTTATGATGAAATGGGAAAAATGGAAGCTTTGGGGAATCGGATTCTCAACCTAAGCGAGATGAGAATTAAGTCCTATCCTTACTACTCCATGTAGGTCAAATCAGAGCTTTGGGGAGTTGGATCCTCAACCTAAGTTCGATGAGGATTTAACCCTATCCTTACTACTCTGGTTTTAGGCTTTAAGCTTTATGGAAGTGGTAAAAACCACTGTTTTAAGGATTATGTTGCATGATAGGACAGACATGAAATATTCTTTTCACCTCACCTTTTCATCCAAGTATGGTTTTGACCATTTTGCTCAAGATTCTTTTTAATGTGCATGGAATGTGCTTGGTTCAAGATAGTTTGGGCAGCGAGTTCCCAACCTTAGGATCCTTTTAATATATGTTATGTAATAATCCTAAGAGGATTCGACACCTTCTCAATGATTGCCCATGGAATGAAAATGTAACCGAGATGACATGTATATGCAATGTGGAATATGACATGAGATATGAATGCATTGCTTCTTTTGGAATATATCATCTATTTTACCATAATGTGCAAAACTGACAACTTCATGCATCACAAGATTCAAACGATATTATTTAAATGTTTGTGTTACTTGTGGAGCTTTCTACAACACAATTCCAATGTTTCATATTCTCCTGATTTTAGGCATAAGTTGACATCTCAAATTTTTTTTTTTTTTTTTTATCAAAACAAACTAAACATGTCAAATGAAATCAACCACACAACTTAAATCCTAATCCAAATAGCAATCCCAAAATGAAACTTGAAAACACAAACCCAAACCAAAACCAAAATCTATATACAATATAGTACAAGATGATGCCAAGCTTGGACTATTACTTTCCTGGATCCCAAACATGATTAGAACATTTCAAAAGACATATGTCACAATACACATGCCAAATGTTGTAGGAATCCAACAACAATAAGATCAAACCAAGCAATGCAACAAATTTCAACTTGCCATGCTCACCATACCAATTTGATTTAGTTCTATTAGCAACATCATAGGTGAGATTCAAATCAAATTGATTAGACAATGGTTGGTATTCAATTTTATTTTGTCTATTCTTTAAAGTGCAAGTTTCATCATTCCATTCATGATTTAGAAGTAGGCTTTCCTTTTCAAATGTGAGATATTGCAAACAAGAGCCTATTTCTAAAAGTCTTGAATTCAAATTATTTTTCAAGATTTTGAAACAATCAAAATCAATCAAAACTTGACAAACATCACCAAGATTTGACATTTCATCATTAATGACATTAGCATCCAAAGGGACATCATGTAACCCATCACTTAAAATTTTTGTGGCTACTACCAAAGGTAAAGATTTCACCTTGTCACCCATACTCAACCCATCATGATTAGAATTTATCACAACTTGATGAGTGTTAGTAGCTTTTTCTTTTTCTTCATTGTCTTCTTCATCATCCAACACCTGTTCAAAAACACCAAAGTTAGGCACCCAATCAAACATGCGTCCATATTTTTCAAAACAAGAGCCTAATTTTTCAAGATATGTGTCACGTGACACCTTTCCATGATCAATGGCTTGAGTTGCCTCAAAATCCATATTTTCATTAGGATCATCAATAGTATCAAACCCACACCACTTAGGTTTTGTAATTTCATCATTTTGAGATGGCATAGACATTGTAGAAACAATAGGTGGATCAAGATTTTCGATTTCTTGCCCCTCAAGGGGAACAAAAACAATTGATTCTCCTTCTTCATCCATGGTAGTAGAATCATTATCCTTCTCCAACCTTTGATGAGATTCCAACCCTTCTTCCAAAACATTCTCAGATTGCACAGGACTTGTAATATCCTCATGTGAAAGGGCAATTGTATCATCCTGCATATCAATAGGCACACAAAATTCATCAGAAGGCTTGGAGTGAGCATACTCTTCCCAAGAATCATAATGATCATCTTTCAAAATCAAATTGTGATGCTCAACTATTTCTTCATCATCTTTTAATTCATCAACATGTTTCTCATCAAATTTATCTTCACCTTCCTTAGATGGTTCAATTACTTCCAAAATTGGGTTATTGCTTGTATTCAAATTGATAAGGCTATCATAATCCACATGTGTAACCCATGATTCACGTTTAACATAATTTGGAAGGTGTGAATTTTCTTGGCCATCACTTTTCAACAATGTCATCCAATGTGTCATCCGAAACAGATTCATCCTCATAGAATTCATCTTTTGGTGAGTCAAGGGTTTCCAATCTGTCACATGTTTCAATACTAGTTGGATCTAGTACTCCTCCCTTGCCTAAAATCATATTCTTATGAAAATCATTAAAATTGATTTTAGAAACATCTTTTGAATCAAGATGAGTATTTTGAAGTTGATTCATACTTAAGAAAGATGGTTGATCTTGCATAGTAGGTTGAGGATTTTGAAATTGATTGAAGCTTGGGAATGATTGTTGATTCTGAAATTGATTCACACTTGAACTTGGTTGAGGTGGATAAATCATTGGGTGGGTAAAGGAGGTATTAAATGATTGAAGATTATATGATCCAAAACCCACACCATAATTTTGACAACTCAATTGTTGCTCAATTGCCATTGCTTGAGTATAGGCTTGTGACAAAGATGTGATTAGAGGCATCCCTCGCAAATATGTGGAAGTGAGTGGGTCAAGAGCATTTACATATATTTGGAGAGCCATTTCTTCTTGAAGAGCATAAAATGTCACTAATTGAGCATATAATCCAAAGAACCTTTCAGAAAATGACTTCACATTTTCACTTGGTCCTTTTTTAATAGTGAAAAACTGCTGATACATGCGGATTGGGTCAACTTGCTTTTTGTTGAATTGATTAAGAAATGCTGCCTCTAGTTGAGCCCAAGAAGTGATAGACCCTAAAGGCAGACTTGTAAACCAATCATATGCCACTTTGTCCAAGGTGTAAGGGAACATTTTACAAACAACATCATCATACCAAATTGTTAAGTGATTCACAACAAATTTGAATGCTTGAATGTGTTCTCCCGCAGTATTTGTCCCGTTAGACAAAAATCGAGGAAGACATCTCTCAAAACCAACGGGAAAATAATGTTGAACTCCCGGTATGTTCAATGGGCTACCTGTCATCCACGGTGAAAACATAGCCATTAGTGAATCTTAAAGAATATAACTTTAATACCCAAAAAAAAATTATTTTATTTTATTTATTATTTTTTTTTTAAATCAAATCAAATCACATTATTCCTGTATGAACAATCAAAGCGTTAGAACAGTGCATAGCAATTCATGTCCTCCTTTTAACAGTACAAAGTTGTATTGTTAAAAGAGGGCTAAAGATAATAATCAATAGGGCATGAAATATTCAAAATTTAAATCCCTATAGCATTTAAATCAATCTGAAATAAACCGGTTCAGCCCTCCTTCTAGCGCCAAAATGTTGAGTGGTGTTAGAGGAGGCCGAAGATGCTAATCAAATGGACTTGAAATATTTAGCAATGTAAAGCTCTTAAACAATTATAAACCTGTAGCATCTAAAATCATGATAAAATAAACCTTTTCATGCCCTCCTTCTAGCGCCAAAATGTTGAGTGGTATTTTCACACACTTGTGAAAGTACACTCTCCTTTAGGATTTGGACTCCAAATCCCCTCTTGCAAAGAAGTCAAACAAACAACTTCTCCAAGGTCTCCGTTGTATTAGCATTTGCAACTGAGTATTAGTAATCTCAAATAAAGATATTCAATTTAAATGCTTGGAACACCTTAGTGATTGCAAGTAAACTGTAAACAAGGGGCAATGTTGGTTTATTTCACCATGAAACTTTAGTGATTGTTCATTATTTTACTTTTTTTTAGATTTTGTAATTTTTAAATGTTCATTTTAAATAAATTAAACCTTCTGGAAAATAAAATAAAATGAAAAAGAAATACAAAAAATTAAAAATAGAACACATTCAGTCTGATGCTATCCTATTCCAACAAAACCGAAGATATGAGGTTTTCATGCATGCAACCTAACCTATTGGACCTGCAAAACAAGCACAATCCGGATAAGCTAAGTGCTTGGCTCCTAAGGATTTGAATGAGGTTTTCAGATTTAAGCATTCGCATGCAGCAACCAAGAAAATACTTGCATCAACTACATTTACAAGCCTAAAATCTGAAAAGGGAAAATAGACATTTAATCTTGCATGCAAAAAATGACTCCTTCTTTCTTGCCCATAAAATGCAAATTTTTGAACAATTCTGCATTAAAAATATGTCCTGTTACAATAGCAGAATCTCTGGTTTTTCTCAAAACCAGCAAAAGGGGAAGAAAAACACTCCACAGCAGGCCTAGAATGGCTAATCACCCTCAACTCTGCAACCCCGCTCGTAGCGGTTTTTGACCCCTGTATCAATCTGTGCCTCTGCTTTTATACTTTTTGGTACGGTTATCTGCTTCGCTCTGTGGTGCTTCGTTTCACCTCCCAGATTGTATCGTTTCGTATTCCCCGCCTTTTCGTTTGCTTTTGACTTTATGTTTAATGCCGAAACGTTTGATATTCTCTATGAATGTAACGTTTCTGTAACCCTTACATGCATGCCATGTGTTCCGCGCTTCTCTGCATGCTTCGTAACTGCCTCCTTGTAAATCGTGACAAAAAATAGCATGTCACGATATCGCGACATTTTTCTGCATGCAACTTTGCTCTTCTACCTGCATCGTGAAAATGAGACATGTCACGCGATATCGTGACAATTTTTCCAACTTTGTCTCCATCATGCACGAAAATGAGACATGTCGCAAAATCATGACATTTTTGTATGCAGCCTTGTTCGTCCTCATGCATCGCAAAAATGATACATGTCACGAAATCGTGACATTTTTGCTATCGGCCTCGTGAACTTCGCGAAATCGCTTTTGCTATGCAAATGCAACCTGTCGTGAAATCATGACGTTTTTCTCTATCGTTGGGTTTTGTTGCACTTAGCCGCGAAAACGCGACATGTCACGATATCGTGACAACTTTTCATTCCGTACCACTTTGCTGCTTTCTATCGTGAAATCGCGACGCTTTCTCTTTCGTTTCTGTCTTTTATCGTGAAATCGTGACACTTTTCATCTTCATATCTCGTTGCTTTTGTCGTGAAATCGTGACGCTTTTCTCTTGCTTTCTTGTCGTGAAATCGTGACGTTTTTTTGTTTCGTCTGTGAAGATGCAACTTGTCGTGAAATCGTGACATTTTTCTATTTCGATGTCTCGCTGCACTTGGCCACGAAAATGCGACATGTCGTGATATCGCGACAACTTTTCATTTCTAGTCGCGATGGAGCAACATGTCGCGATATCGTGACAACTTTTCATTTTTGTCTGCGACGGAGCAACATGTCGCGATATCATGACAACTTTTCATTTTCGACCGTGATGGAGCAACATGTCGCGATATCGCGACAACTTTTCATTTTCGGCCGCGACGGAGCAACATGTCGCGATATCGCGACAACTTTTCATTTTCGGCCGCGACGGAGCAACATGTCGCGATATCGCGACAACTTTTCATTTTCGGCCGCGACGGAGCGACATGTCGCGATATCGCGACACTTTTTCTCCTTTGTGAAATTTTTGCTTTTTTCTTGATTTTTTAGCATCTGGGCTACTGCAGTTTTCTTTGAAAGCATGCAAAAAAGGTGGGTCCCCAATTTTGGGGTGTGTTGTGGATCAGCCACAACAGGTCTAATCCCTTGATAATCTCTACAATGTTGTTCATTGCACCTATACTTTGTAAAGTACTCTCCTCTTGATTGGGATGCACAGGATGTACCACACATCCTCTAATGTGATGGTCATATCCCTTATAGGTAGAAAAAATATGGATGAATTTGGATACCACCTCTATACCAGTGTTTTCAATAATGCTCGATCCACCTCAACTTGGTGCATCTCTACCAGATGTAGTAGCCCCACCACCCATATTGTGTCTAGCTCTGTTGCTATGATATATCGTAATGCCTCCTCCAAGGAGCTTGAAAACCACTCCCTACTCTCTAGTATGTCATGCTTCAACCAAAAACATTAAGAAAATTTTAATCAGTTTCACCATCATCTAAATAACTACAAATCAAAGTGAAAGCAAGGTAATAAAAAAATTTGGTTTTATTTCTTCTCTCTTCACTCTTTCTTTTTTTCTCTCTTCTCTTTCTTTTCTTCATTTTTTCTCTCTCTTTCTTTTTCTTCTATTGAATTCATGTCTCATTCTTGCAGGGCATGAATTCTTGAATTCACACCCTATATTCGGTCACCATCAAGTTCTAGTTGAATTCATGGTTGACCCCTGAATTCATGTTAGGTTATGCATGACAATTTCCTCCAAAAAAGATAAAAAAATACAAAAAGCACTTAAAACCTAGTCTATCCTAGTTTAGAGAAAGGGTTTTAGTCCTTACATGTTCTCACTCTACTGCTATGCTGACCTTACCCCTTGCAATAATTGAATGGTGTATGGGAAGTGCCATTTGTCTTTTTTCTCTAGAGCCCCTTTTTCTTCTTTTCATGTAGTAAAATGAATTTATTTTCACCCTCCCCCCTTTTCATTCCCTCTTTTTCTCTCCCTTTTTTTCTTTATCTCTCTTTTCTTCTATATTTATCTTTTTTGAGTTTCCTCAAGAATATTACATTCCTTTTGAGACTTGAGGGGGAACCCTAACCTTAGAGGCATTAATGTCATTTATGCCTCATTTTGCATGCAAAATTTTAAAGTGTCTAAAATCACACCATTTTTGCACCACCCATTTTTTATGTTTGCCATTATTGACCCATAGGTGTCTACATATTTCTTTAACATATTTACTAGGCCGTAAATGGATCAAAGAAGAGGAAAATTGTAGACATGAAAAATTGACTCACCTAAATGATTCATTGTTCCTTCGGATCACTAAGAAGTTCCTAAAAACTTCTAGGTGCAAGTTTGGGCCTTCTTCTTCCTTTTTTTTTGCTTTTTTCCTTGGATTTGTTGAATTCATGGTCAAAAAATATAAGACATGAATTCAACAAACTTTATTTTTTTCTAAAAAAATCATAATTTTGGGCTGACCTCTAGGGCATCGACTCTTAGCTATGGTTGTTTTTTATTTTCCTACATTTTGACCTCCTCCAAACCTCCTATAAATAAGAGGATTGGAATCCTCTTTTAATTTTTTTTTTCTAGATCAAGAGCGAGATATCGAAAAAGAAGTTTTCTAAGTGATCTAAGTAAGTTTTAATTCTTGGTATTTTTGAGACTTGATGTTCTACTCTTGGTCTGTTTGGTGATTTTTTTATTGAGGATAAGCAAGTAGAGAAGACTTGATGACATATTTATGTTCTAGAAGGAGGATAGGTCTTCCACCTTTGCTCTTGCTTCCCCCAGAGACTTATTGGGTTGTTTATTTTGTATTTATTTCACTGTGGATCTGTTGGTATTTTTACACTATGCCACATTAAAATTTTGATAAAGTTTTGTTGAAAAAGTCTTGTTTGTAAAAGTGAAAAATATATTAATCTTAATTGTAGTATTTTTTCTAGTATAATGTGTTACAATATTGTTGTGTGTTAATATTCTTTCTAATTTTTATGAATTTCATGTTTGGGAATAATGGGTGCTGCAAGGCAGATTGTTGTGTAAATATTACCTGAGGACGTCAAAGGAAAAATAGTGCTTAAAATTTTAAGGTAAATAAAAAACATAACAACCTTTTCGCCTGAAAAAAGAGTGAATAACCTTTATCACCTTTGAAAATCTTATTGCTACACAAAGGGAAGAGCAAAAGTGTGTTCGCCCCAAAAGTGGGGCAACAAATTCATTTGCCTCACTTCGGGGTGAACGTAAAAGGAAAAGAGAAATGGCAAGTTCGGCAAGGACTTTCACCCCAAATGAGGGGTGAAAGTCACCCCTCATTGGGGTGAAAATATATTTTGACTAAGTTCGAGGCAGGCTCAATATTGAAGCATGATGGCATTATAAAGAAGTGCATTCACCCCAAAGTTGGGGTGAAAGCATCGTTCACACCACTATAGGGTGAACGCCATCAAATTTTAAAGATGGCACACCTAGTTAATGCATTGAAAGGTTAACACTTCATTCACCACAAGGGAAGGGCGAACATACCTTTCACCATCCCTTCGGGTGAATGCATATATAAGGCACAGGACGTGGACCCCACATTAGTGTGCATTGAAGGAAGTAAAGGTGATAGTGCTTTCACCCTAGGTGAGGGGCAAAATTCCCATTTGATCCTCCCTAGGATGAAGCTACATGAAGGCGGCCCCAAAAATGTATCAAGGGTTTTATTTTCACTTTGAGAAAATATTAAAATGGTGGGCATTGAAAATTCAAAGCTATGTTTACCCAGGGTGAAGGGTGATAGTGCCTTTTGCTTCTTTTGGAGGTGAACGTATATTTTTAAGAAGAAAGACGTATTGTGTAAGGCGCTTTTACCTTGGGAGGAAAGTGAAGCTCTTTATCACCTTTTTTAGGGGAAAAATGATACAGAGATGGTTCGAAATTTAAAGTGTGAAACCAAAGGGGTTTAATAAGCTATTTTACCCATATTTTTCCCAAGTTGACTGCTACCACAATGAAGAGACGAATGCAATAGAAAGAATTTTAAATGGAGTAAATTTGAGGACTATACATGGAGCACAATGACATGAGAGTTGCAAGTGGTGATCCAATGGTTGTATAATGGATGTTCACTTCTAGGCACAGTTATAAGCAATAATAAAAAGCATAATTTAGAGTTGTAGATCGAACGAAATTATGAATATTGTAGCTTTGAGGGTGTCCTCTCCACAAGGGAGCATGAATAGGGGGAAATGATGGAAGTTAAATGAAATGCCTTTGCTCATCACTTTATTTTGGTTGAATTCAATTTTAAGCATCAACAAAGACTTTTCAAAGGTGCTCAAATCTAATGAATGATGATAATTTAATGATTGGGGCAAAAAATGATCATAATTACTAATTTCATGCTAAAAGAGCTATAATATTAAAATCACTAGATGATTTTAATGAGTTCCAAGATATTATGGACAGGGGAAAATTTCTGAGGTGTAATGGATGTACCAATTCATCGACCATATCTACAGTTTTTCATGCACCGACGCTCGAATGTGCTGATTTCTTGGGAATTTTCCCTTAAAAACTGGATCAATGTCATGGAAGAAAGATTTCCAAGAGTTCCAAGGAGGAATTTATTCACAAAGGTTCCTGATATGTAAATATTTTATCTTTTGTGTATTAAATAGACAAAGGAGAAAACCTCTATAAATACTAGATATTTTCAATGTAAAAAAAAGAGGATAGACACTGCAGAAAATCTATTCAAGTTTTCTATGTAAATAGGAGTTTAGCTTCTGATTTTGTAAGCAGTCTCTATGTGATTTCTTTTTGTTCAAGCATTTGTATTTTATATTCATGTTTGTGATGAACACAAGCTAATACTGAGAGGGGGGGATGAATAGTATAAGACCACTTTTTAATTTCTTTCCAAATCAATATCAATTAATGTTCGTAATTACAATAACCAAATATAGCAGTGTGCATTAATAACTCAGATAGCAGTAGTAAGCAAGAGCACAAGTCACCACACATAATTGAGACATAAGATTTAACGTGGTTCCCCCAATGTGGGGTACTCCACCAGATAATATCCTTATAATATTTCACACATAAATAAGGATCCTTATCCAATACAATGATTTCTTTGATCTGCTCAAAGCTAGGCAATAACAAGTTCACACAGAACTTGTCCAAATCTGAATAACAAGCTCACACAAAACTTGTCCAAAACTGAATAACAAGTTCACATAGAACTTGTCCAAATATGAATAACAAGCTCACATAGAACTTGTCCAAATATGCTCCAACAAGCTCACCAAGAACTTGTCCAAATATGCTCTAGCAAGATCACCAAGAACTTGCCCAAAATATGCTCCAACAAGCTCACAAAGAACTTGTTCAAATCTGCTCTAGCAAGCTCACCAATAACTTGCCCAAATCTACTCTAGAAAGCTCACCAAGAACTTGCTCAAATCTGTCCACAAATCTATCCCAAAAATGTCCACAAAGCTATCCCAAAATTGTCCACAAAGCTGTCCCAAAACCATCCACAAATCTGTCCCAAAACTATCCACAAAGTTGTCCCAAAACTGTCCACAAAGGCTGTCCCAAAACTGTCCACAAAGGCCTTCTCAAAGGCTCAATCAATCATGCTCAAGTAGCACTCAAATCTCATCCACAAATCTATCAAGGCAAAGCTCAAAGATGAACTCAATAATGAATGACAATGTACTCTTAAAAATATGACAACAATGATCCACAATGATCTCAACTCAACTCAACTCAAATCAATCTCAACTCAACTCAACTCAAATCAATCTCAACTCAACTCAAGTCAACTCATAGAAGCATAAAGAGAATTGTTAGAGACTCAATATGTTCTAAGCTCAATATCAACTCAATTCAACTCAAATCAATATCAACTCAACTCAATTCAACTCATAGAAGCATAAAGAGAATTGTTAGAGACTCAATATGTTCTAATCTCACTCTCAACTCAATTCAACTCAAATAAATCTCAACTCAACTCAAGTCAACTCATAGAAGCATAAAGAGAATTTTTAGAGACTTAATATGTTATAATCTCACTCTCAAATCAAATCACAATTATGGAATAGTTTGTTTCATGGAACTTGACCAATCACCTCACACAATAACTTGACTAGTCTCAATCAACTCAACTCAACCAATCACTAGAAGGGACTACTCTTTCTCACAAAAACCCTAGTCCAAGAATGTATCAACAAACTCAAATATTTCCAACAATGCTCAACCACAACTCTCACATAACAATGATACTCATGTTCTTTTCAAGTTCTTTCACAACCAATGGGCTTCAATGACTATGCTTATAAAACAAGGTTTAAACACAACTCTCAAACCAGAAAACCTTGAAGCATTCAACCAACCACTTTCGAAAAGGAAACCACAATCAATCCTTTTCACTCCAATGATATTTTAGAAATCAACCACCATAAAAAATCAATAGGAGAATGTGCCCATACCTTTTTTGATGCCAAGAAGTTGTCCACAAAATATGCCACACTAAACACAACTTTCCTTTTCAATCTCAATAAGGGTTAGTGGACTTCAAATAATAATCACAAGATAAGCATAACTCAATTTACACCTTTTTACTCCAAATTAATAAACACATCCACCAAAGTCCTTTTTAATAAAAATCCTTATCAAAAATAATAATCAATAAGGTTCTCAAAAATATTTTATAACAACTTCTTATTTCTCCTAAATATTAATTTTCAATTTCATGAATATCAAAATAAATCAACAACTAATCCACTTCTAAAATAATAATCACAACACTTATAAAAATAAAGTTTAATTAAAAACTTTAATTATTCCTTTAATTACCTCCTTAAGGAGATTCGAACCCCCAACTTGTCCACACCGCAAGCGCCTTAGCCGCAGCTAAGATTGCCACACGAGCTAGCCGCTCATTCAAAAGGAAAAGACACGATGTGCCTTAAGTCCTTCCTCCATTCCATGCAAACCAAAAGCGCTTTGAGCGCTTTCCTTCCAATGCCTTCGAATGCAGTCAAGGATATTCGAACCTTGACGTAAAGCACTACCACACACCTTAACAAAAATCCAATTGCCAATGCGCCACTCTGCCCACAATGTCTTGGGCTTTCGACCAACCTTGGATTTATTTGCTATCTCCCTTTTCAAAATGATTTTCGCACGAGCTCTCTTTAGATGCTAGCCAACGATTAACACGAGCAAGGATTAATTTCAAATGAACCTTAGGATCCCCCTTTATATAGTCTTCTCCTCATTTTTGATGATGTCGGTACATTAATGATATTTCCCTCTTTCTTTAGACGTCGGCGCTAACTTTAATTTTAATTTTAAAATTAAAATTAAATTTTTAAATAATTAAAATTGAAACTAAATATTTAAAATTAAATATCTCCATCATCGGGGCACCTTTTTTGATGAAACAAAAGGCCAACCTAGGTTTTAAGAAAAACCCATTTCAAATCTGTCATCCATGGTTTTAAATAAAACCTTTTATTTTGCCTGCCTTGGTTTTCACAAAAACCCTAAATTTATCCATGCTTTCCAAAATATCATTTACCCATCAAAAACTCAATGTGATCCATATGACATCAATGATTCATGTGACATCAATGACAACATAAAATAACTCAAATTTCCAACAATTTTTTACCTAATGCTAAGTTCAAATTTTACATCTGGATTTGAGCACTGCTAGTGAGAGTGTGAGTACTAGAATGCGATTCTGGAAGTTGTCTCCAAGGAATTGTAAGTGGATTCTCTTACCTCCTTTCTATTCTATGCTGCTATAACACTTGGTTGGAATTCCTACTGCTAGTCTATCCCCAATCCTACATCTTTGGCCTGTGGCTATATTTCCCATTTCTTTCTATTATTTCCAATTTCTTTCCTACAACTCTAGACTTAAACTAGTGTAGGATTAGTAAGGGAGCCAACCCTCTCTAGAGATTGGCATGGAGGACATTTCTTTCCTTCGACCTTTCAATGTTGGTCGTGTCTAGGGTGCACAAATGTATGTTTGTATTTTAGGTAGATATTTGACCAATAGTTTTTGGCATGCCCGATGGGACCTTCAAAAGTTCCACTTTCAATAGTATTGAGGTTTGATGTTCACCTTCGTATTGTAAAGTTAGAACATCTGGCGACTCAGCTATACCCAGAAGCCTCTGAATGTGAAGTCAATGAAAGTTGTACTTCATGATCACAAGATTGAAGGCCAAAAATCTTGAAAATCCCATTGAGTTTTTTGAACTCGACACCCAAAAATTAGGAGAACATCCCAGATTAGTCACTCCACCTCATACGTCAACCACAACATCTTCACAGTTAGCTAGTGTGTTCTTCATTCCTTCAAGTCTAGCTAGTACTTCTACTAGCATCCCACCTCCTCAACCTCACACACCAGTTCACATGGCTCAAAATCCACCACCACAACAACCACAACCACCAAGGTAGTTCCCAGCATGGAATAGCTTAGGAGCTTTGAATTTACAAGCACAAAATCTAGTCCCTCAAGTAGCATTGAAGGCTTTGCCTACCTATGATGGTACTAGTAAGACTGCTTACGAGCATATCCAAGATGTGGCTTCTTTGGCGATAATCCATGGCATTACAGATGAAGATATTATGGTAATATTGTTGGTGTTGTCACTTAGAGGGAAGTTGTTGTATTGGTATCGATCCTTACCACCCGCTACTATTACTACATGGGACCAGTTGGCGGAATTGTTGATCAAGAACTTTCATGAGCAAGCTGATCCTTTTTCCTTGCTGCACCAATTCACGAATATCCAAAGACATCCATAGGAGGAGATAGTGGACTTCAATGTCAGATTCACTCGAAGTTGGTAGAGAGTCCCTGATGGCCTTCGGCCCACGCATGAGCAAGCTATGTTTTACTACCTTAGAGCCTTTAACTCTGACATTGGTATGGTGGTCCAATAGGCCAATATCAACATATTTCCATATTTGTACACGCAGGCACAAAAGGCTGAGGTGGATCTGATTGCTATAGGTAAATTGCCTCCAAAGGTAACTATGCCCATTCTTCCTGATCTTCCACAACATCTGTATTCAAGTGCATTTTCATAGCCTATGCCTTCTATGTACCCTGTTCCCTCATGGAGCTCGGGTCCACCTCAAATTGCTCCAATTCTAGTTCCACAACTCCTCACTCTGAGTATTCCATAATTACCTACACTAGTTGTGTCACAGTTGCCACCACCAGTTCCTTTCCTAGTGCTACAAATGTACATACTCCACAAACACCTCTACCTTTAGTTTAATCGTAAGGACAATGTCGAATGAAATCACGATAGTTAAGAAGAAGCAAGTTGAAGCTAATTTTTGGTCAAGAAGGTTTCAAACACCACCAATTACTAGAGAACAACCGACTACTAGCAAAGGTCCTAAAAGAAATACAATTGTGTTGGAAAATGAAGAAGCTAGTACATCGGAGTAGGCATATTGGTGTTCCACTTGTAATGATCCTCATGGTGAAGATACATGCATGGTTCATTTGAACTATGTACATACGTTAGCAGAAAGTTCTGCTGGTGGACAAATCAATATGATAATAGAAGTTGATCATAACTTTATGGTCCCTTCCTTGGAGCAAGTTTCAGTCCTTACGAGGGTTGGAAAGAAGCCGGTGACTATTGATCCAATAGAAATGGAGCCTTTGAAAGTTCCTACTAAAAAAAGGTACAAAATGAAAAGGTACAACCATAAGTGAAAGTACCTAGCACAACAACTAAATAACAAGATTCTATCTTGTTGAAGGATCTATTGCCCAAGCAAGCTCAAGAGAAGTTGCAGATGAAGGTATCAACTTCACAACCCACAACCACTCAAGTACAAATGGAGGCAAAAGAACAAGCCAAAGAGCACCTCAAATACCCATCATTGACTAAGCGACAAAGGGTGGAAGCTACTCAATAATACCAAAACAAATATGAGTCAACTAGTGAAGAAAAGGTCCCTAGTACTTCTGATTATAATATTATTGAAGAAATGAAGAAGATCCCTGCAAAGGTGAGTTTATATGATGCACTACAGTTACCTGGACAAGTTGACCTATTGCATGAGTCTCTCAAGTCTATGAAATATCAAAATAAAAGCCTTACCCAAATAGTGTTAGCATAGACACTGTCAACCTCTACCATTGGTAAGAATAGACCACCTCCATTCTATTTCTCTCTTAGAATGGAAGGGTGGATCATGCATAATTGTATGATTGACTCTGATGCTATGACTACTATCATGCCAAAGGTAGTATGTGAAGTCATGGGGATGGAGTATACAAGGAGTAGTCCATGCATCTTGCAGTTGGATGGGACCCTAGTCAAAATAGTGGGTGTGATTAAAGATATTCCTATCATTCTGCACAGCATGTCGTAGATCATTGTCATCCAAGAAGTAGTGGTGGTTGACTTGGAACCATACTTCAGCATGTGTCTTTCGAGGGAATTCACAGTGAAACTAGGAGGATATATTTCCTTGGATTATTCACATTTGGAGATCCCTTTCAAGGGAAGAAGAATCCGAATCTATAATGAAAAGCCATCCACTTTTCATATAGAAAACTTGAAGAAGAAGAAAATCCCACTAGCATAGTTAATATGGTGATAGAAGAAGTGCAAGAAGTGGACTTGATGGAGGAAGCTCTTGGTGAGCTTCACCTTGAGGATGAGTTTTCATTAATGGATTTCAATGCAATGGTAGAAATTGATATCGGTTGTTATACCATAACTAAACCTGAACAAATTGAAGAAGAAGTTTCTGATTCCCCAGAACCTATTTCTGATCAGCTATGGAAGCTATATTTTGATGGTGCAAGATGTAAGAATGGTGTAAGAGCTAGAATTGTTCTTATTTCTCCTACAGGGTTACATAAAACCTATTCATATCGGTTAACTTGGAGCTGCATGAATAATACCACCGAATATGAAGCATTGTGCCTTGGTTTGAAGAAAGCTAAAAAGTTGGGAATAAAACAATTACAAATTTTTGGAGATTCTGAGCTCATCGTCAACCAGACTACAAACAAGTGTGTGTCAAAGTAGCACTATTTGAAGGCCTACCATAACAAGGTATGGGATTTGTTTGAGTCTTTTACAACATTGAATATTCAGGCAATTTCATGGGAGCAGAACAAACATGTAGATATCTTAGCTTCCCTTGGTGCTAATTTCTCTCCTGTAGAGCAAGTAGTCAGGAGACCCAAGACTATGAGGGTAATTTATAGACCCTCGGTCCCTAATAAAAACATTTATTGGCAAGTGTTTGATAGTGATGAACAAATAATTAATTTTTTTATTAAGGAAGTTGCAAGCGTAGAAGATAGAATATTGGTCAAGGAGGAGATGGAAGGAATGATTCAATTGAAGAATAATCACATTCCCAAGGGACTGATTTTTCTTGAGAGTTTGTTTGATCAAAATGATAGGGTAGAGAAACATAAGATCAAGGTGGATGCGAAGGAATACAAGGAAATGCAGTTGGAGCCCAAAAAGGTTATCAAAGTTGGAACATATTGCATGTCGAAGAGCTCGAAGATATTAAAAATCTATGTTATGAGTTTCTAGACATCATCGCTTGGAGCTATCATGATCTGAAAGGATATGACAAGAACGTGATCCAACACACCATTGAATTGTAGGAAGGGGTGAAGCCTTTTCATAAAAAACAATGACCTATCAATCCTAAAAATTGAAGTGCTTATGAAAGCAGAGTTGCTAAAAATGTTGGAGGTAAAAATAATTTATCCTATCAAGCACTCAACATGGGTGGCAAACTTGGTTCTTATTTGGAATAAAAATGGAGATATTCACTTGTGTGTGGACTTTCATAATCTGAACCAAGCATCTTTGAAAGATCACTATCCTTTACCATAGATTGACCAAATCTTGCATGTAGTCACTGGAGCTTAGAGATTTTCATTGCTTGATGGTTTTTTGGCTACAACCAGATCTGGGTGAAGGATGAGGACCAACACAAAATTGCATTTACTACAAAGTGGGGCACTTTCACCTATCATAGGATGCCATTTGGTCTTTCTAATACTGGCACCACCTTTCAGAGAGCTATGGATGTCGCTTTCGATGAGTTGTTGAATCAAATTATTGTAATTTACCTTGATGACATGATTATTTTCTCACATCGTAGGGAAGAGCACATCTCTCATCTGAGGCAAGTGTTCAAAAAGTATTAAGAATTTGGAATTTCCATTAACTCGAAGAAATCCATTTTTGTTGTCAAAGAGGGAAAACTCTTGGGACATGTGATTTCACAAGAAGGACTGGTGATTGATCCTATGAGAGTTGAAGCTCTTTTGAAATTACCCCTATCGACTAGTAAGAAGGATCTGCAGTCATTCTTTGGCTAGATCAATTTCATTCAAAAATTCATTGCTGATTTTGCTCAAGTAGTCAAGCCAATGACTAAACTTCTAAAGAAGAATGTAGAATTTAAGTGGACAGAAGTAAGGAGATAGGCATTTCAAGAAATCAAGGAGAGAATCACCCAAGTGCTAGTACTGATTAATCTAGATTATTCAAAAGATTTCATCCTTTATGTAGTAGGAGAATATGAGAGTTATGTTGTTGTCTCACTCAAAAGTAAGATGATGGGGATGAGAAATTGATTGCTTTCCTGAGTCAAGTCATTGTACCACACTAGGAGAAATATAACTTCATCGAGAAGTAGGTATATGCAGTCATGAAATCCCTAAAGAAATTTTGATATTTTATTTCATAAATGTCATCCAGATGTTAGGAATTTCATCATTCAAGGGGAGATGGGTGATAAAAGAGTAGGTTAGGTTTCAAATATTTAGGAATATGATGTGGAGATTCGGCCTACTAAGTTGGTTCATGGTCGGGCACTCTGTCAAGAATTGGCCAAAAGTGCAGCTTCTAGATCGCTACCCCTAGTACAGGATGAGGTCATCGATGAGAGTAATCTTGCCAATCAAGTAACAAGCAATCATGATTGGATAGAGGACCTTGTTGAATTCTTCACATCCAAAATATGTCCATCACATCTTGATGCCTCATAGTGATGAAGATTCAGACTGTAGGCACTTAGGTATGTCTTGTTGCCAAGTGGGCTATTCCATAAAAACATAGATGGAGTACTCCTCAGATGTGTGAAAGAGTCTAAAAAGCAAAAAATATTGGAGGAGTTCCACTTGATTTAGCGAGGCATTATGCAGGAAGGCCTATGGCCTTGAAGATCATTTGAGCTGGGTATTTTTGGCCTACTCTTTTTGTAGATGCACACAAGGTGAGCCAAAGTTGTGATAACTATCAATGGTATGTTGGTAAGAATAAGAAAGCATCTCTGCCTCTGCATCCGATCTAGGTAGAAGCTCCATTTCAGTAGTGGGGCTTGGATTTCATTGGAGTTATTGATCCTCATTCCTCCATCGAGCATAAATATATCTTGATAGTGATCGATTATTTTACCAGGTGGGCAGAGGCCATTCCGACCAAGAAGGTAGACCAAGCTACAGTTATCTCCTTCCTCGAAGGGTTGATTACCCATTTTGATGTACCAGATACCATTGTAATAGATAATGGGACTCCATTTATTGGGGCAAAGATCATCAAATTTGCAAGTAGGTATGGGATTTATCTGAAGACTTCTTCCAATTATTACCCACAAGGAAATGGTTTGGCCGAATCCACAAACAAAAATTTGCTTCAGATCTTGAAAAGGATGCTTGGGAACAATAAAAGGAGTTGGCATCTATTGTTAAATCAGGCTCTATGGGCAGATCATATATCAGTTAAGAAGTCTATCAAAGCCTCTCCTTACTCTTTGGTGTATGGAAAAGAGGTAGTTTTACCCACTCATATCGAGCTCCCTGTCCTCCAAATATTGCAGTTGTTCAAAGATGAAGATGATGAATTTGATCCCATGAGTGCAAGGTTGGCTCAATTGTTGCAACTAGAAGAGGAGAGAGAAAAGGTGTATGAGGCTTTCACTAAACATGCAAAAATGATGCAAAAGTGGTTTGGAAAAAAGACAATAGAACGCAAGTTTTAGGTGGGAGATCTAGTCCTCAAGTGGAATGAGAACAAAGCCAAGCCAGGGAAGCACCACAAGTTTGATGCGATCTGGGAAGGTCCATTTCAAGTTTTTGTAGTAAATTCGGTGAATGCGTATCATCTTCAAGATATGGATGGTTGGGATATATCGATTCCAGTTAATGGTCTTCATTTGAAGGCCTATTTTCAATGATGTAATCAAGAGGTACAAGTGTGTAAATATGTACAAATTTTATTTACAAGTATTTTATTGCTTTATAAATAAAAAAAAGTATGAGGTGGACTCTACTAGAAGATGCCAGGCTTTCCTCAAAGAAAACTTTGCTTTGAAAAATGCTTTCTCTTTGAAAATCAATTTCACCCCAAAACATTTCTTTGAGGACATATTATGAGTTTTGTGTAGAATTAATTGTTGTATTGAAAAGTTTTTAACAGGTTTGAAAGCTTCGAAGTTAAAAAGTTGCTTTACTTTGCAAGTCTTCGAGTTAAAAGGAAAAATATTTTAGGGAAAATGTCTAGGGGCACCTAGTGAAAGTATAAGAGTGGAGAAGTAATTGCCTCAATTAAGAAATCAAAGCTTGAAATATAAATGCATGGGGCCCGATTTTAAAATCATGGAGTGTGGTAAATGGAAAACACTTTCACCCCGAGGAAGGGGTGAAAACCCCATTCACCTCCCAATGGGGGTGAATGCATGTTTTAAAGAAAATATAGGGGGAAGACTATATGAAAGCGCCAAGTCACCATGATGAAAGTGGTCAAAAGGGCTTTCACCCCAAATGAGGGGTGAAACTCCCATTCACCCCTTGTTGGGGTGAAAGTATTTTATGAAGATTTAAAATGTTAATCGTAGCACCCACACCATTCAATTTAAAAGGAAATATTTTAAAAAGTCTTTCGCCTTGGATTTTGAGCTAAAATCTTCCATGCCTTTCATCGAAGAAAACATGGTTTATGATAACAAACACATCGCGATAGTTAAAAGAGAGAATAGTCAACCATGCTTTTGCCCTATGAGAGGGTGAAGCTCCCATTCGTTCACTCCTCATGAAGGTAAAGTGATATGAAAATATTCTAAAAGCATGGGGGCACTCACATTTTAAACAAATACATATAAGAGGTTTCAATGAAATTAGAAGTGGAGCGAAGTAAAAAGAAAAAGGGGGAAGAAAAGCAAGAGTTTTTATTCATAGCTCTATTATTAAAAGCTTTGGGAAAAAAGCAAAGATTAAAGTTTTTTTAAATTGATTTTCTTTTCTTAATATGGCATGAAAATAAAACAAAAAAGAAGAAGAAAATAAAATAAAAAAGCTCTAGTTAAAAGGATTTAGAAGGCGCTTTTTCTAAATATGGGGCAAAAAAGAAAAGCATAAAATTGTTTTAAAAGGAGGGTTTGCCATGGAATTAAATCAAATAGATTGAAGGCATTTTCGGAGCAAGAGAAGAAGAGATCAAGTGCACCACCAGAGTGCTTTCACCCCTCCATTGCTTTTTGGGCATGTGATGATTTTTTTTGGAGTGCCCTCTCAAGGTGATTTCACCCTCCGACACATGGTGAATTTTGGAAAGTGTTCATGGACATTAAGATGCATTTTTGGAGCATTTAATTCAAAATGTGCACCTGAATTTGCGTTGGGAGATATTTTGGCATTCTCAGGAGCTGAAATCTCACAACGTCAAAAGCAGGGATGCTCATTGGTCCTTAGGTGGTAGATTTATTTTTTCGAAGTAGTTTTAGTAGCTAGGGCATGTTGTTCGAAGGTATAATATGGCAAGAAGGGCACACTTTTCAAAAATGATTTTGTGGTGAATAATAGTTAGTTGTCGTTAAAGCATCGGGAATAGTGCTAGTCGAGTGAAACGAGGCGTGCACCCTCCCGAATTCTCCAAGATGAAGTGTCACATTTACTCTGGTGGTTGAGAGCTCCATCTATAAATAAAGCATAGGTAAACTTGCTCAGAAATTAAAATTTTAAATTTTTTGTTGGTGCATTTTCAAGCTTTTGGTTGCAGAAGTTGCAAAGCATCTTCAAGATTGCTAGAATTTACATAATGGGTAAGAAAAGCAAAGAAGTGAAAGAGACCATAGAGCCCAAATAGTCAAAGAAGAGGGTAGAAGGCGAGACAAAATCCAAGAAAGCACGTAGAAATGAAAATGTGGATTTGGACCCATACTCTAACACCATGGCAGAGGTCGAGGATTGCTTGATCACCAATAAGGGCATGGTGAAACTTTGGCAAGATGTGGAATTTGTAGTTAAGAAAGGATTGATGTTGGAGATCCCTTTGACTATGTCATTTTATGCATAGTTATTTTGGTATTTGTGTATGCCCGTACACCCTTGCCTAGAGTTGGTAAAATTGATTGCCAGATTTTATAACCCAGCTACTAGGGTGGTTCGAAATGTGAATGGGGATGTACTTTTCTCTATCTCCTCCGATGAAGTGAGGGAAGCATTTTCCTATGGGTTAAAACCTCCCTCTGACATGATTTTCAAGAAGTTGCACATTAATGAACAGGAGGAGAGATATGTGTCTACTATGACAATGCACCAGTTCATGGAGACGCAATTAATTAAAGAGCCATAGCTAGGGCAGTTGCCAAATCTATCAAAGCCTTTATCAGAATTCAAGAGCCTAGATTTATTTTCTATGCTGGCATGGGTTGCTGGCCTTCCTATGGATTCTATAGTTCATAAGTGGCAGGTTGCGCTTACGTAGTGTATATCCTAGGTGGAGTTTTACGCTCCAATGATAATGAGAAAGGGTACAAACCCTATTTATTTTGATTGGGCTGATTTCATATATCAAAAAATACATATTCAATTGGAGAATTTGAATACTAGAGAAGAGACTTCATTCAAGCATACCTCCTTCCTCGTCTGGTATTTCTTCTTTCATTTACATCAACATTTTTTATTTATTGTAGTCAAACAAGTTGATGAGGAGAATGAGCTTTTGCTAGTTTATATGTGGACTCCCACTCTGTCAAGATGGGAGTCATTCTATAATTTTAACCACTTATTTTTGGGGCCTAAAATTGAGTTGATTTGTGGCAAGAGTGAAAGAGTACTACGGGCAATGAAGGAAGCGATTGTCATAGCCAAGAAGGGTGACATATTTTTGCTAACTCAAGGTATGGTTGTGAGAATTTATGGCTTCACGAGTAAGCCATTCCTGCTTCCATATTTCACCACCGAGCATGTTTTTTCCATGGAGGTGGTGCACCAGACTGATTATACTAATGATGTTTATGGAGTAGGGTGCATGACAAAAGAACAACTTGCACGATGCCCTTCAAGTTCGGTAGCATAGAAGTGAACCAGGTTGGCTAGAACAGGTTACTCATGGAGGCTCTCCAAGACCTGGGTCTAGTAGAACTACCACAATGATGGAGATATGACCCATTGGGTAAATTTTTGGAAATAATCAAGGCCAAGCATTTTCATTGCTGCCCATGACCGGATATTCAAGAAAATTGCAATAATTTTGATGGGCATGATTTAGAGTGGCACATTGAAGCCATGATGTCACTTCCACCATGGCATGACTTCTATGAGAAGAGGCTGAATATAACCCCATAATGCATAGAGATCATATTCCTCCATCGGGACTATTTGGCTAGATGAAAGAACAATTGCCCACATGGTCCAAAGAGAAGATCATGAATTGGTGGATTATGCAGGTCCATAGGGGAAAAATTACATCACCTTATGGGTTGAAGATGGATGAGGCATTTTTGGAGGTATATGATGAATTTGTTAATATCTATCAACCTATCACTTTCACCAAGGTCATGCCTCAAAGTTTTCAAAAGTCTGATAGTGAAGGAAGCATGGCTAAAGAAGAGCGCCCAATAGTTGAGGAAGTGACACATGAGGAAGAAGAGCAGTAATTTGTATTTAAAAGGAGGTCACAATGGGTAAAGAGAAATATAGATGAGATGCCTCCTTTGGAGAAGCAAAGTGTTAAGGAGACCTTTCTTTTCCTAAGGGTTGCAAAGAAGTTAAGAACTGACATTATTTCTTCATTCATTGTTGTAGTTTTAGCTGTTATAGTTTCCATGGTTGTAGTTGCTACAACTACTGTTAATCCATATCTGCTGGTGTTGGTTGCTCAAGGTAGGATGTCTCAAAGATTCTTCCATTAATTCATGAGTAGCCATTGGACTAGCAGGTTGAGATCATAGACCTTGAGGTGGAAGTAGAGCATCAACAAGAAGAACCTATTACATAACCACCTCCATCACCAGGTTACATGGTGCCTGCACCCAAAGGTACATCTCCTCTTCCCTCTTCTTCTACTCAAGAGCAAGTAGTGGCTATCAGTTCATTTCCTTCGATCCCTACATCTGTTACTCCTCCATTTGGTATACCTTCTATTTCCATTTCGCTCCCTTCCTCCCATCCGCAAGTCACTACTACTCCTTCTCTTCCCCTCTCTTCGACCTCCCTTTCTTTTAGTTCATTTGCATCAGGTCCGAATCTATTTTTGCATCCTTCACCTTCCATTTCTATCACTACTTCTATTATAGTTGTAAGTATACAAGCTCCTCCAAGAGTGAGTGTAACTACAGTTGAGCCTAGCTCTTCCATTCATTCTACTATTTTGGTCCCCCCTCTCATTTTCGTCTCCTCTTCTTCCTTTGAGCTTGATCGTGCATAGGTTTTGTTTCCTTTCACACCATTTTTGGAGATGCAAGCATTGCCCAAAATCGAGGTGATGCCCAAGCAACCCGATGTAGAAAATATTAATCATGCTCATCTCAGTTCATCATAGTGGTTGAAGAGTCGTAGGAGAAAGGAGGCACTTGCTCCAGCTAGGCTACTCAAGAAAGTCACCTTCGATCCAGTTGCTATGGAGGCTCACACTACTAAGATAATTCCCTTGGTCCAAAATCCATGAGGAGAGATGATACCGAGTGATTATGCTTATGAGATCATGATGGAGGACCTGATGAAGATTGATCCTACTGAAAAAATGGGGAATATCCAAGTTGATATGAGCTCAATTTATTTGCATGGAAAGTATTATAAGTAGAGATTTTATGATGTTGAGACAAAAATTGCTAAACTTGAAGATGCCTTGGTAGCAAGTAGAGTGCAATAGGAGAAGATGGTGAAGGAGGTTGAACAATGGCATCAACAAGTAGGGGCTCATCAAAAGGTAAAATATGCAGTAGATTAATAGGTATAGACATTGAAGGCACAACTTGAGTCCATACATAATCAACTGGCAGAGAAGGCCACACAAGCTGTAGGCTTCTCTCAAAAAATAGTTAAGGAGGCTCACCTTCGGTTGGCTCAAAGTTGTGAGAAGTTGGTAGTAAGAGTAGTTCAAGTTCTGTAGTATCTCTACGAGGCTCGAATACAGATTCAATTGAGCCAACAAGTGATAGATAGTATTGAGGAGATGTTGGAGCCTCATCTAGAGATGGTTATGAAAATTCAAGCCCTGGCTCAGTCCAATATGTGCATTCACCCCATGAGTGAGATGGATCGAGCCTGGTCTACCGCCAAGGTTACACTATGCAGTTACTTCCATAGGTTGGATCTGGTGAGAGAAGGTAGAAATCTCCTTAATGTAATGGAGTGGGAGCATACTATTTTGATGATCCATTTTGATGCTCTCATCGATATGGGATTTCTAGATTTTACCAATGAATGGGGTGAGCCTCTGCCAAAGGAACAGTTGGAAGTAGCCTAGAAGAATTTTGTGGAAGACACATCAAAAATTGATAAGTGGGAGGAGCCAATCATGGAAGAACAAGTGTTGCCACTCATGAAGAAGTTCACCCGCATGGAGTTGTCCTTGTTTGAGTTGGCTCAATGATCTAAGCACCTTAGCCTAGAGGATATCGAGAATCTATGATATATTTATGAATCACTTAGTGTTCCTTTCTTGTTCACCACACATGCTTGGGTTGAGGTAGTTATAGTTTATGAAATCACCTATGAAATTTTGAAGGAATAAGAAGAGAAGGTAATAGCAGAACAAGCAACAGTGAAACAAGTAGCAACAACATAGATATCAGTAGAACAAGAGGCAAATAAAAAGGCAATGGGTGAGCAAGCATAGAAAAATATGTCCAAATCAGAGGTATCAACCAAGGTAGTTAGTAAGAAGGACCATTGAAGAGCCCAATGGATAAAGGCCTAGGATCACTTGCATCCATGCGAGTTGGATACCCCATGAGCCACCAAAAATATTGGCAGTTTTGACACTATGCCACATTAAATTTTTGATGAAATTTTGATTGAAAGTTTTATTGTAAAAGTGAAAAATATATTAAATTTATGTTGTAGTATTTTGGTCAGTATAATGTGTTATAGTATTTTTGTGTGTTAATCTTCTTTCTAATTTTTATGAATTTCATGCTTGAGAATAATGGGTGCTACAAGGTAAATTGGTTGTGGTAAATATTGCCTAAGGATATTAAAGGAAAAATAGTGCTTAAATTTTAAGGTAAATAAAAAACATAATAGCCTTTTCACCCGAATGAAGAGTGAAGAACCCTTATTGCCTTCAAAAATCTTGTTGCTACACAAAGGGAAGAGCAAAAGTGCATTCACCCCAAAAGTGGGGTGATAGACTCATTCACCCCACTTCGGGGTAAATGTAAAAGGAAAAGAGAAATGTTAAGTTGGAGAAGAACTTTCACCCCAAGTGAGGGGTGAAAGTCCCTTTCACCCCTCATTGGGGCAAAAATACATTTTGACTAAGTTTGAGATTGAAACATGATAGAATTATAATAAGTGCGTTCACCCCAAAGTTGGGGTGAAAGCATCATTCACCCCACTTTGGGGTGAACGTCATCAAATTTTAAATATGGCATGCCCAATCAATGTGTTGAAAGGTCAATGTTTCATTCACCCCAAGGGAAGGGTGAACATACCTTTCACCCTCCCTTCGGGTGAATGCATATATAAAGCATAGGGTATGGACCCCACCTTAGCATGCATTGAAGGAAGTAAAGGTGGTAGCGCTTTCACCCTAGGTGAGGGGTGAAAGTCCCATTCACCCCTCCTTGGGGTGAAGCTACATGAAGGTAGCCCCACAAATGCATCAAGGGTTTTATTTTCACTTTGGGTGAATATTAAAAGGGTGGGCATTGAAAATTCAAAGCTACGTTCACCCAGGGTGAAGGGCGATAGTGCCTTTCACTTCTTTTGGAGGTGAACGTATATTTTTAAGAAGAAAGACATCTTGTGTGAGGCACTTTCACCCTAGGAGGAAAGTGAAGCTCTCTATCACCTCTTTCAGGGGTGAAATGATACAAAGATGGTTTGAAGTGTTAAGTGTAAAACTGAAGGGATTTAATAAGCTATTTTCACCTAAATTTTCTCCAAGTTGACTATTGCCATGACGAGGAGATGAATGCAATATAAAGAATTTTAATTTGAGTAAATTCGGGGGTTGTACATGGAGCATGATGACATGAGGGTTGCAAGTTGTGATCCAATGGTTGAATAACGATTATTTATTTCTAGGTGCAATTATAAGGAACAATGAAAAGCATAATTTAAAGTTGTATATCAAACAAAATTATGAATATTGCCACTTTGTGGGTACCCTCTCCACTAGGAAGCATGAATAAGGGGGAAGATGATGGAATTTAAAGGAAGCACTTTCACTCATCACTCTATTTTGGGTGAATTCTATTTTAAGCATCAATGAAGATTTTTCAAAGGTGCTCGGGTCAGATGAGTGATGGGAATTTAATGATTGAGGCAAAGAATGATTACAATTGCTGATTTCATGCTAAAAGCGTTGCAAGATTAAAATCATAGGATGATTTTCATGAGTTCCAAGACATTCTAGATAGGGGAATATTTCCAAGGCACAATGGATGTACCAAGTCAATGACCATCTCTGTAGGTTTTCATGCACCGATGCTCGAATGTGCTGATTTCTAGGAATTTTCCCTTAAAAACTGGATCACTGTCACAGAAGGAATATTTTCAAGAATTTCAAGGAGGGATTTCTTCACGAAGGTTCTTGATCTGTAAACATTTTATCTTTTGTGTATTAAATAGACAGAGGCGAAAACCTCTATAAATACTAGATATTTTCAATGTAAAAAAAGAGGATAGACACTACAGAAAAACTATTCAAGTTTTCTACGTAAATAGAAGGAGTTTGGCTTCTGATTCTTGCAAGCAATCTCTATGTGTGATTTCTTTCTATTCAAGCATTTCTATTTTATATTCATGTCTGTTATCTATTGCTAAGTTCAAATTCTGCATCTGGATTTGGGCACTGCTGGTGAGAGTGTGAGTACTGGAATGCAATTCTAGAAGTTGTCTCCAAGGAATTGTAAGTGGATTCTCTTACCTCCTTTCTATTCTATGCTGCTATGACACTTGGTTGGAATTCCTACTTCTAGTATATCCCCAATCCTACATCTTTGTTAAGATCCTACTATAAAATATACTAAACAACACACTCTCAACTCAAATAAACACACTCTCACACATTTGCTTGGAAATAAACTCACAGAAACATTATAACAGTATTCAAAATTAAATGCATATGATAACAAAATTACTTAAAAGGAACAATCTCACAATAGATAGAATCATAGGCCTCTTCGAGGGGGAAACCTTTTTCAACACTTCATTAATTTGCAAAAATATGATTACATTGGTGCCTTTTCGGGTATTTAAAGAGTTTCCTTCCAAGGTTGGCTTACATGCAAAATACCACCTGGATTACATGCATAATGCCACCCGAATTACATGCATAGTGCCACTTTGAATTACATGCACAATGCCACTCGAATTACATGCATAATGCCACATGAATTACATGCACAATGCCACCTTACCTAACCTATCTACCATGTGTTACATAGAAAAGGATGCCATTTGTCATAGGCACTACCTAAGCTAAAACTTAGAACATTATAAAATATTAATCATGGGTACTGCCCATGTTCACTAGGAATTATTACATCAAGGAATTTATTACATTAAGGGTTAGGATGAGATCATAACATGCCCTTTTCCTTGAAGAAGCTTTGTCCTCAAAGCTGAAAATGAGGAAACTATTGCTGGA
This sequence comes from Wollemia nobilis, assembly GCA_028583015.1. Classification (NCBI taxonomy): domain Eukaryota; kingdom Viridiplantae; phylum Streptophyta; class Pinopsida; order Araucariales; family Araucariaceae; genus Wollemia; species Wollemia nobilis. The sequence goes on along the minus strand of JAQPPZ010017190.1, from coordinate 4,392,164 downwards.
GTTGATGGAGAGACTCCCATGTAGCATCCTCAGGTTGAAGCCCATGCCACTGAACAAGGACCTCTGTAATGGTACGGTTGCGCAGAGTGTGATTTCGACGAACCAGTAGCTACTCAGGTGTAAGTAATATGGAGCCTTCTTCATCTAATTCAGGAAGTGTTGATTGAACCTGTACCTTTGTGCCCACAAATTTCTTGAGAAGGGAAACATGAAAAATAGGGTGGATCTTGGAAGTGGGAGGAAGAGCTAATTTGTAAGCTATACAGTCAATATGTTGTAGAACCTGATAAGGACCATAGAATTTTGGAGCGAGCTTCTAACACCTACGAAGTTGTAGGGATGATTGTTTGTATGGCTATAAGCGAAGGAAGACCATATCACCCACATCAAAACTACGCTTAGAATGATGCTGATCAGCTTGTTGGTGCATTCGATTCTGGGCCATGTTCAAATTTTGCTTGAGTTGGTGAAGGACCTCGGTGTGTTGACTCAGAGCATTTTCAATGGCCTGGACCTTGGAGCTGCCCAAAATGTAGGTGGAAGGCATAAGTGGAGGGTGCCCGTAAACTACCTCAAATGGTGTGAGTTTGGTGGCGATATGATACAAAGTGTTGTACCACCATTCGGCCAAGGAAAGCCATTTTGCCTAATGAGTAGGATGATCAGAGGCAAAGCAACGAAGGTAGGTTTCCAAGCATTTATTAACAACCTTTGTTTGACCATCCATTTGTGGATGGTAGGCTGCACTCATTTTGAGCTAAGTCCCTTGTAACTTAAACAACTCTTGCCAAAAATTACTAGTAAAGGTGGGATCACGATCAGATACAATGGAGGTTGGCATGCCATGAAGGTGAAATATGGAGTCAAGAAAAATTTGGGCAATAGTAGATGTTGTGTAAGGATGGGCTAGGGCACAAAAGTGAGTATACTTTGAAAGGTGGTCCACTACTATGAAAATAACTGACTTACCTCTAGATTTAGGTAGCCCTTCTATGAAGTCCATGGAGATGTCAGTCCACACCTGATCTGGGATCGACAATGGTTGAAGAGTGCCCGAAGAGCACACTGTTTCCCCTTTCATCCTTTGACATGTGTCGCAATCAGCTACAAAAGAGTGAATGTCCTATTTCATACCTTTCCAAAAGAAGGTGCGCTTGAGTCGCTCATAAGTTTTTAGGAACCCTGAATGGCCAGTAGATGGAGTAGCATGTGATTCCTTCATGAGGAGCTCTCAAAGTGGGGACTTAGGAGGAAGAACCAGGTGTTGATGGTAACGCAGATCCTGGACATCCCAACTATATCCTGGTGTAGACTCTAGATCATCCATAAGTAAAGCAACCAAGTCTTTCAAATCTGCATCCTAAAGTATTTCTTGACATAAGGTCTCAATCCATTGGGGCAATGGTGCAGAAATGGCACACAACATACTAAGGGTCTCAAAGTGGCGAGAGAGAGCATCCGCCATAATTTCTCCTTTCCTTTTTTGTATGTGATGTCATAATCATAGCCCATGAGTTTTGATACCCACTTTTGTTGCTCGGGGTTGGCAACCCGTTGTTCTAGAAAGTATTTCAGACTCTGGTAGTCAATTTTGATGAAGAAATGGCACCCAATGAGGTAAGGTCACCAATGCAAGACTGCATGCAATATTGCCAACATTTCCTTGGCATATGTGGATTTCCCTAAATTATGATCAGATAGGACTTTGATGGTAAAAGCCAAAGGGTGTACTTCTTGCATCAATACCACCCCAATACCACGACCAAAAGCGTCACTTTCAATAAAATTTTTTTAGAGAAGTCTGGCATGGCTAAAATTGGAGTGGTGGTCATGGCATGCTTGAGTTCCAGGAATGCTTGCTCAGTCGGCCCTGTCCAAGTAAAAGAATCCTTCTTCAACATGGAGGTGAGGGGGGCGGTTAACTTTCCATAATTACAGACAAATTTACGGTAATAGCTTGTAATCCCTAAAAATCCTTGAAGTCCCTTGAGAGTGCGAGGTTTTGGCCATTCTTGGACTGCTTGGATCTTCTTAGGGTCAACCTTGACACCATACTTTGAGACAATTTGTCCCAGAGACTCCACTTTAGTCAAACCAAAGGAACACTTGGATCTTTTTACGAACAGTTGATGGTCAACCAATAGTTGTAGAGTTTGATCTACATGCTTGAGATGCTCTTTCCATGTGTGACTGTAAATCAAGATGTCATCAAAGAACACAAGGATGAACTTCCACAAAAAAGGGCGAAAGATGTTGTTCATCAGGATTTGAAATGTGGAAGGAGCATTTGTGAGACCAAATGGCATTACCAAGAATTCATAATGACCTTCATGAGTGCGAAAAGCAGTTTTAGGAATATTTTCATCCCTGAGTCGGATCTGATGGTACCCAGAGCGAAGGTCTAGCTTGGTGAAGTACATGGTCCCATGTAATTCATCTTGTAATTCATCAACCACAGGGATAGTAAATTTATCCTTGAAAGTTATTTGTTGAGTTATCGGTAGTCAATACACAGGCGCCAGGAGGCATCCTTCTCGAGGACCAATAAGACTGGTGCAGAGTAGGGACTAGTACTAGGTCGAATGATACCCGCATTGAGTAATTCCTATATCATTTTCTCAATCTCTGACTTCATGGCATGAGGGTACCTGTATGGTATGATATTTGGAGGTGCACTATCTAAAAATAATGGAATGGCATGGTCGTGAGAGCGATATGATGGTAGTGTAGTTGGTTCCAAAAATATGGCCTCATGTTTGTGGAGGATCTGTTGCAGTTCTGATGGGGTTTCACCCATTTGAGAGGTGGATGGGTGGATGGAGAATAGTTGTGCAATGACCCCACGTGATGATTTCTTTAGCAATTTCTCCATGCCATTTGAACTAATAATTTGAGATGTTCCTGCTGGGGAGCCCTTGATGATGTGTTTTTGTCCATTTTGGGAGAACTGCATCTAGAGTTCGACAAAGTTCCAACTGATAGTGCCCAACATACTCAACCATTGAGATCCCAAAACAATATCACATCCGCCCAACTGGAGGGCAAACATGTCCTGCTTGAGTTCATAGTCCCCTATCTTGATTTTAACATTGTGACATTTTACTTTAAAAGGTAAGGTTCCCCCATTTCTCTACCATGAACTCAAAGGAATTACAAATGTGGATATAGAAATTTTCCTGCTGAGCAACTTTAGGTTCAATGAAGTTGTGCGTGCTTCCTGAATCCATAAGGATGGAAAGATGTTGGCCCTTGAAAAATCTAGCAACCTTCATGGTTTGTGGAGTAGTAATTCCTACAAGAGCATGTACTATAATGGATGTCTCAGGTTCCTATTTCACTTCTTGTGGAGAAGGTGTTTTCGAAGGGTCCTCATCCTCATCACTCTGGTCAGAGTTATCAGGTTCTTCAACATCTATCAAGAATTTTTTTTTGTGTGCACACTTATGCCCTTTAAAAAACTTTTCATCACAATTATAGCATAATCCTTGGGCACGATGTGCATCCATATCTTTTGTGGTTAGGTGCTTGGGTGTAGTAGGTTTATTATCAACTGGGCTTTAGGATCGAGGAGGGAATGAAGGTCTATTTTGAGGAAAATTTGATGGGCGCCTTTGGGCAGAGAGTTTAGATTCAGCCAAACAGGCCAAACTGATAGCTTCCATCATAGTTTGTGGTTTCAACATTCTTACTTCCGCTTGGAGTTCCACCTTCAACCCACTGATATAACAACTTTGGAAGAACCCTTCATTCAATCCTCTTGTCTTATTGGCTAATTTTTCAAATTGAGCTTGGTATTCACTGGATCGACCTCTGTTTGTTGTAGTTTGGTCAAGGCCCCTGTAAAGTCCTCATACTCACTAGGATCAAATCGAGTGAGTAGTTGGGATTCAAAATTCTCCCAAGAGAGATTTGGGTTGGCAACACGTAACCATTGAAACCAGTGTAGAGCCTTAGATTCCAAGTTAAAGGAAGCCATCTGGGCTCAATGAAATATGGGGATATTATTAAGTCTAAAGAATTGATCAACCCTACATAGCCACCCATCAACATCCTTCCCACTAAATTTGGGGAAGTCCAATTTGGGCATTCTAAATGATGGATCATGGTCATGATTCCTTGCAGAACCCTTAGCTTGGTGTTCTATTTTGGGTGGTCCTCTTTTTAGTTTGATGTCTACTTCTGTCAATGCTTATTCTAAGTGGTTACTGGTGGACTCATGCTCTAGGTGAAGACCTTGGACTTCTTCCCTTATGGAGTGAAAAGCCGAGTGCAATTTCTCAATGGCTTTTGTTAAGGATTCCAAGTGGTCTAGTTCTTTCTGATGTCCACGGGTACCCTGGGCCATTTTGAAACCTTTTGTGACCAGTTACTAAAAATAGAATTGAGTTGTTAGGACTTACTATTTTTAGTAAGTACCCAAAAAAGTGCTTGGGTGCTATATATCAAAAATATCAGCTCGAATAGGTGGTCACAATGAGATATATCTCTCAAAACTACTTTTTTGCACCCCAAATTTTTTTTCTCCTATTTTGCTGATTCTAACGGTGTTTACAGTTTTTGATTCTGAGCTATAGAGCAAAAGTTGGGTACTGGAGCACTATCTATAACTGGCCTCGTGTCATGCTCTCACTGGTTGGCCTAGTCTTGATAGTTTCTCAAATACTACTGACCTCACTAGCCCCAAGATTCTCTGTATTTTGCAAGTGACTGTTATGACAGTTCTGTTATGACCCTAAAAACTATAAATTCTACCTTGACTGTGCTGACCTCTCTGACTTGACTAAACTGACTGTGACTGCCATTGTAAATTTAACTATTATTCTCCAGAATGTCAACTTAAGTGTCACCCTCATGGTCTATCCTGAATGCATGTACTTTCTGTTATTTTTTAGTAGAGGACTCCTTTCTCATATGCTCACTTTTGGGCATTTGAAATGCAAGTTTACGAATAGGGAGGTTTGGTTTTCTTTTTCTTTTTTTTGCATTTTTTACAGGTTGAAGTTTTAACAGAACTAGGAAATGCTAGGTAGAGGAGTATGTACCACCCATAGGCCCTCTAATATACTGACAGTGATTAACAATAGTGCTCGAACCAATATTTAAGCCACTACTCAAGGAGGATTCCACACATACCCTTGAGAACACTACCTGCCTCTCTGACAATACGGGAGGGTAATCATCTAGGATGTGTTAGTTTCACAATGACACTGAGAGGAGGGGTGAATCAGTGTGGCTCTTTAATTCTTAAAACTTCAACTCTTAAAGCTAAAACAACAAAAACTTAAAACCACATAAAGCAAATATAACAAGAGAGCATCACACAACACAAGATGTACCGAGTGTTGGCAATTTTGGGTACCTTGGGTACATTGCTTTTGCTCAAGTGTATAAGTTGTCATTGATGTCAAGAAGCTTTTGAAGGAATTTGATTTGATGTAAAATAATTTGTTTTGATGAAGGTTCGGCATGACAGGTTCGAAAGAAAGTAAGTTGGAAAAATGTCACGATATCGCGACATGTCGCATTTTCGCGACTTAAGCAGGAGAGAGAAAGCTTTTTAGAAAAGTGTCGCGATATCGCGACATGTCGCATTTTCGTGACTTAAGCAGGAGAGAGAAAGTTTTTAGAAAAGTGTCGCGATATCGCGACATGTCGCAGTTTTGCGACTCAAAGAGGAGAGAGAATGTTCGGAGTCAGAAATGTCGCGATTTCGCGACATATTGCAAGGAAGGTTGAACGGACGAAAAAGTGTCACGATTTCGCGACATGTTGCAGGAGAGAGAGTCCGAAAGAAAAAATGTCACGATTTCATGACATAATGCAGGAGAGAGAGTCCGGGAGAAAAAGTGTCACGATATCGCGACATGTCAAGTTTTCACGACCCGAAGAAAAGAAAAGCGCTAAGGAGAAAAAGTGTCACGATTTCGCGACAAGTCAGAAGACAAAGTGGAAGCAAGATAAAGTGTCACGATTTCACGACATGCTACAAATGAAAATGTTCCAAGTAAGAATCGTCGATTTCTGACATGCAAAAGGAAGAGTCTAAAATGAGAAGCGTCACGATTTCACGACAGGTTGCAGAGAAGTCGTACGGAAGCTGAAAGCATCATGATTTCACGACAGGCTGCAAAGAAAACGTATGGAAGCTAGAAGTGTCATGATTTCATGACAAATTCAAGGAGGAAGAGCTCAAAGGCAAAAGTGTCATGATTTCATGACATGTTCCATTTTTGCTAGTGCAAGCAGACAAGAGTGCTAGGAAGAGAAAGTGTCACGATTTCATGACAGAAATAGAATGTAGGCTTCTATAGGAGAAGTGTCACGATTTCATGACAAAAGCAGAGAGGAAGGCTATGAAGATAGAAGTGTCATGATTTTGTGACAAAAATAGAAAGGAGGTCGACAAAGGGAGAAGTGTCACGATATCGCGACAAAAGCCAAAAGAAAGTGTACGGATGCAAAGGTGTCACGATATCACGACATGTTGTAGTTTCACGACAAAAACTATAGAAGAGTTTCAGAGGTAGTTGAGGCCGACAAAGTTAAATGTGAGCCGATGATGATTAGGGTTTGTAGCCAATGTAGTTTAGGGTTTGCAGACGTAGTTTAGGGTTGTGCAGCCGACTAAGATCAAGGTTTGATCTTGAAAGCGTTAGTATAAAAGGAGGGCTGTTTGGAGAGTTGAAGTGCAAATTGAGAAATCGTCGAATGTGCGTCGAAGTGTGCGAGATGCAACCGAAAGAGCGTAGAGAGCACAGAAGTGGGGAGATGATGTCGAAGCGTGCAGAGTGAGCGCAACAGGCAAAGACGAACGAGGACATTTGTGCTAGACCGAAGGACTATGTTTAGTGCAAATTCGAGGACCAGCTTTGGAGGTGATAGAGTTGAGGACAGAGGTCTCCAGCCAGAGCAGGGAGGACAGGTGTCTTCTGTGGATAGAGTTCCATTTGCTAAGGGCAGTGGAGGCAGAGGTTTTCTAGAGGATCACCAGCCAGAGCAGAGCTAGGGGATCGGTGTCTCCTATGGGTTGGTGCCCACGAACTCGAGATTAGGGGATTGGTGTCTCCTTTGGGTTGGTGCCCATAAACATTGTAATCGGGAAAGGTATTCCTAGAATTTGGATTGATAAAATTTAGTGAAAGATTTTATCCGTGGATGTAGCCCAACCATTTTGGGTGAACCACGTTAAAATGGGTCTTCAATGTGTGATGCTTTCTGTCTTGATTAATGTTGTGTTGATGCCTCTGCTATCTAAAGTTAAAATTATTAATTGCTTAAGTCTTATACTGTTCACCCCCCCTCTCAGTATAAGCTTGTGTTCTTCAATTGGTATCAGAGCGGGTTTCTCCAAAAAGAGCCTAACAGCTTGGAGAAGGATCTATCAGAGGAACATACAGATTTAGAAAGAGATGAAGAGGTCGAGTTCGATCTCAAAGGTGAATTCTTCTTGGCTTTAAAAAAGGTTGAGAAATTCAGGGAAGAAAATTTTGTTCTCAAGCATCAATGTCAGGAAGAAGAGATTGCAAGATCAAAATTGTCTCAAAGAGTTATAGACTTCAAAATTCTAGCTGAAGAAGGAAAGAAGGTTGAACAGGTTCTGACAGAGGCTTTAAAAGGAAAGGAAGCTGATTGCGAGAAATTAGAAGAAGAGGTTATGTCTCTTAGAGTGAAGTTGGAAAAATTGGCTCTCAGACAGAATACTCCGTATGAAAAGCAAAAGAAGGATGGTATCACTATTCATGAAATAGGGTCTTCGAGCAAGACCAATCTTCATCCTGAAGAGCGGTGGATTCCAGTTGGTCACAAGAAGAACAATCATCCAAGGCATCAAAACAGGTTACATAATACTTTCCATGGCTATTGTTTTTCCTGCAAGAATTTTGGTCACAAAGCTATGCATTGCAATAAATCCTTGAATAGCCATAGTAAGGAAAATGTTAACTCTTTTGCACCTCTTATGAATAAAAATTTCATGTGTTACAAGTGCAAGAATTTTGGGCATATAGCAAGGATGTGCTGTTTGGATAGATCTAGCCTTGAGTTCACTAAAAAGAAAAATGAGATCAAATCTAAGTCAATGATAGTTCAAACTGCTTTTCATGCTCAAGACAAAGTAGAAAAATGGTATCTTGATAGTGGTTGTTCAAAACATATGACTGGTGAAAAGGAAAAGTTTTTGGTCTTAAAAAAAACAAACAGAGGAACAGTCAATTTTGGAGATAATAGGTCAACTAAAATCTGTGGTAAAGGGACTCTTAGTTTGGATGGGAAATCCAAAATAGAAAATGTGCTTTATGTAGAAGGCCTAAGACATAATCTTCTAAGTGTGAGTCAACTTTGTGATCAAGGGCACATAGTATCTTTCTTTTCAGATAGATGTGAGATAAGTAAAGAAAAAAATGGAAAACTCATTGCGAGTGCTACAAGGACTCCAAACAATCTTTACATGCTGAGTGAGATAAAAAGGGAAAAGTGTTTTCTAACTCAAGAAGATGAGAGTTGGCTATGGCATAAAATATTGGGGCATTTGAGCTTTGATAATCTTGTCAATATTAGTAACAAGGAAGCAGTTAGAGACTTGCCCAAAATAAAAAGGCCCCATAATATCATTTGCGGTCCCTGTCAACATGGAAAACAGACCAGAACCAGTTTCAAATCAAAAGGGTATACTTCTTCAAAACCATTGGATCTTATTCATACTGATTTATGTGGCCCCACCAGAACTCGGAGCATTCAGGGAGAAAGCTACTTCATGTTGTTTATAGATGATTATTCTAGAATGACGTGGGTTACTTTTCTCAAGGAAAAATCTGAAGCTTTTGAAAAATTTAAAGCTTTCAAAGAAATGATTGAAAATGAGACTGACAAGAGAATCAAATGCTTAAGATCAGACAGAGGAGGAGAGTTCACTTCAAATGAATTTGTGGAATACTGTGAGCAACAAGGAATCAAAAGAGAATATTCAACAACAAGAACTCCTCAACAAAATGGAGTAGTTGAAAGGAAAAATAGAACTATTGAAAATATGGCTAGAGCTATGTTAAATGAGTCAAAACTCTCAGATGGCTTTTGGAAAGAGGCAGTCAGTACAGCAATCTACATTATCACCAGGGCCCAACTTAGAGTCAATCATCATAAAACTCCTTATGAGTTGTGGAAAGGAAGACCAGCTACAGTAAAATACTTCAAAGTGTTTGGGAGTAAGTGCTTCATCAGAAGGGAAGATCAGAATTTGGGTAAGTTTGATCCTAGGTGTGATGAGGGAATATTTCTTGGATATTCCAGCAGAAGCAAGGCCTACAGATGCTTCAACAAAAGAACGCATACAGTCATAGAGAGCATAAATGTAACAATTGATGAAAAGACAGGGATAAGAGAACCAGTCAAGGAACTCAGTGATGAAATTTGTCAAGAAGAATTCGGAGAGGTTTCGGATGAAGAAGAGGAAAGACAACAATCGCTTCCCAAAACTCCTTCACGATATGTTCAGAAACATCATCCCAAATATTTGATCATTGGTGATCCAAACAACAGGCAAACAAGAAGAAGAGTCATTCCTTCACACGATTCTACAAATGTTTCATTATTATCTCAGATTGAGCCAAAAGATTTCAGTGAAGCATGTGCAGATAAATTTTGGGTAAAAGCGATGGATGAAGAGCTAAATCAAATAGAGAAAAGTGAAACTTGGGATTTGGTTCCAAGACCTAAGGACAAGAATGTCATTGGCACAAAATGGATATTCAAAAATAAACTCAATGAGGATGGAAAGATTGTCAGAAACAAAGCTAGGTTAGTCTGCAAAGGTTATGCTCAAGTAGAAGGTGTTGATTTCGAAGAGACGTTCGCTCCTGTTGCTCGTCTTGAAGCTATCGGAATGTTTTTGGCCCTTTCAAGCTTCAAATCATTCAAGGTATATCAAATGGATGTAAAGTCAGCTTTTCTAAATGGGGTGTTGGTAGAAGAAGTCTACATAGAACAGCCAGAAGGAGTGTCTCTCACGAACAGTCAGACTATGTGTGTAAACTGAAAAAGGCCTTATATGGGTTAAAGCAAGCACCAAGGGCGTGGTACTCAAGACTTGATAGTTATCTTCATGAGCAAGGCTTCAGGAAAGGCATGGCAGATAGCAATTTGTATATTAAGAATGAAGATGATGATATGTTGATTATGGTTGTCTATGTTGATGATATTATTTTCGGGGGAAATAATACTCAGATGTGCAAAGTTTTTGCTAACACCATGCGAAGGAATTTGAGATGTCTATGATTGGAGAGCTATCATTCTTTTTAGGTCTTCAGATTGCTCAATCAAAAGACGGTGTATTTCTCTCTCAAGGAAAGTATATCAAAGAAATGTTGAAAAAGTTTGGGATGATGGACAGCAAACCAGTATGTACTCCAATGATTACAGGGTGCAAGATGAGTAAAGATGATGAATCTCCAATGGCAGATCAGAGATTGTACAGATCAATGATTGGCAGCTTATTATATGTTACGGCTACCAGACCAGATATCATGCAGGCAGTTGGGTTAGTAGCAAGATTTTAGGCAGCTCCAAAATATTCTCATGTTATAGCAGTTAAAAGGATATTCAGATATCTGAAGGGCACTATGGACTTTGGGCTTTGGTATCCCAAAGGTGATGATTTCACCCTCACAACTTATACAGATGCAGATTGGGCAGGCAGTATTAATGACAGAAAAAGCACTAGTGGTGGAGCATTCTTTCTGGGAAAGAGTTTGGTTTCTTGGTTAAGTAAGAAACAACCTTCAGTTTCCTTATCTACAGTAGAGGCTGAATACATAGCGCATAGTGGTGGGTGTACACAGGTTTTATGGATGAAAACCACCTTGGAGGATTTCAAAGTCAGGCATGAACAACCCATCTCCATATTTTGTGATAATACAAGTGCCATAAGTATTTCCAAAAATCCGGTAATGCACTCAAGGACAAAGCATATTTCCATCAAGTATCACTTTCTAAGGGAGAAAGTGCAAGACAAGCAGGTCAAGCTAGAGTATGTGTCTACTAAAGAACAGATTGCAGACATCTTCACTAAACCTCTTCCAAGAGATACGTTTGAGTATCTAAGGGAGAAATTGGGAGTTGTACTCCCACCCCAGAATTAATCACCTCATCGAGAGGTGGGGGAGGGACTAAGCTAAGAGGCTCATTCTTAGTCCCGAGCCCCAAAGGTGACCCTTTGCCATTGATGACAAAGGGGGAGAGATATGAGTAAGGGGGAGAGCTTCAAGTGAAGAGGAAAGCTTCAAGTCAGGGGGAGCAAAACTTCAAAGGAATATTCTCAGTTGTGGGCACAGTTTCTTAGTTGTTAGCACAGTTGGTTTCAGTTTTGGCTCTTGAGACGTGTTTTCAGTAAAGGTTTGCCATCAATGACAAAGGGGGAGATTGTTGGCAATTTTGGGTACCTTGGGTACATTGCTTTTGCTCAAGTGTATAAGTTGTCATTGATGTCAAGAAGCTTTTGAAGGAATTTGATTTGATGTAAAATAATTTGTTTTGATGAAGGTTCGGCATGACAGGTTCGAAAGAAAGTAAGTTGGAAAAATGTCGCGATATCGCGACATGTCGCATTTTCGTGACTTAAGCAAGAGAGAGAAAGCTTTTTAGAAAAGTGTCACGATATCGCGACATGTCGCATTTTCGTGACTTAAGCAAGCGAGAGAAAGCTTTTTAGAAAAGTGTCACGATATCGCGACATGTCGCAGTTTCGCGACTCAAAGAGGAGAGAGAATGTTCGGAGTCAAAAATGTCACGATTTCACGACATATTGCAAGGAAGGTTGAACGGACGAAAAAGTGTCACGATTTCACGACATGTTGCAGGAGAGAGAGTCCGAAAGAAAAAATGTCACGATTTCGTGACATAATGCAGGAGAGAGAGTCCGGGAGAAAAAGTGTCACGATATCACGACATGTCGGGTTTTCGCGACCCGAAGAAAAGAAAAGCGCTAAGGAGAAAAAGTGTCACGATTTCGCGACAAGTCAGAAGACAAAGTGGAAGCAAGATAAAGTGTCACGATTTCGTGACATGCTGCAGATGAAAATGTTCCAAGTAAGAACTGTCACGATTTCGCGACATGCAACAAAGGGAAGAGTCTGAAATGAGAAGCGTCGCGATTTCGCGACAGGTTGCAGAGAAGTCGTACGAAAGCTGAAAGCGTCACGATTTCATGACAGGCTGCAAAGAAAACGTATAGAAGCTAGAAGTGTCATGATTTCATGACAAATTCAAGGAGGAAGAGCTCAAAGGCGAAAGTGTCACGATTTCATGACATGTTTTTTCGCTAGTGCAAGCAGACAAGAGTGCTAGGAAGAGAAAGTGTCATGATTTCATGATAAAAATAGAATGCAGGCCTTCTATAGGAGAAGTGTCATGATTTCACGACAAAAGCAGAGAGGAAGGCTATGAAGATAGAAGTGTCACGATTTCATGACAAAAATAGAAAGGAGGTCGACAAAGGGAGAAGTGTCGCGATATCGTGACAAAAGCCAAAAGAAAGTGTACGGATGCAAAGGTGTCACGATATCGCGACATGTTGTAGTTTCACGGCAAAAACTACAGAAGAGTTTCAGAGGCAGTTGAGGCCGACAAAGTTAAATGTGAGCCGACGATGATTAGGGTTTGTAGCAAATAGTTTAGGGTTGTGCAGCCGACTAAGATCAAGGTTTGATCTTGAAAGCGTTAGTATAAAAGGAGGGTTGTTTGGAGAGTTGAAGTGCGAATTGAGAAATCATCGAATGTGCGTCGAAGTGTGCGAGATGCAGTCGAAAGAGCAGGAGAGCATAGAAGTGGGGAGATGATGTCGAAGCATGCAGAGTGAGCGCAATAGGCAAAGATGAACGAGGACATTTGTGCTAGACCGAAGGACTGTGTTTAGTGCAAATTCGAGGACCAGCTTTGGAGGTGATAGAGTTGAGGACAGAGGTCTCCAGCCAGAGCAGGGAGGACAGGTGTCTTCTGTGGATAGAGTTCCATTTGCTAAGGGCAACGGAGGCAGAGGTTTTCTAGAGGATCACCAGCCAGAGCAGAGCTAGGGGATCGGTGTCTCCTGTGGGTTGGTGCCCACGAACTCGAGATTAGGGGATTGGTGTCTCCTTTGGGTTGGTGCCCATAAACATTGTAATCGGGAAAGGTATTCCCAGAATTTGGATTGATAAAATTTAGTGAAAGATTTTATCCGTGGATGTAGCCCAACCATTTTGGGTGAACCACGTTAAAATGGGTCTTCAATGTGTGATGCTTTCTGTCTTGATTAATGTTGTGTTGATGCCTCTGCTATCTAAAGTTAAAATTATTAATTGCTTAAGTCTTATACTGTTCACCCCCCCTCTCAGTATAAGCTTGTGTTCTTCACCGAGGTTCACCAGTTTTGGCTACTCTTCAAAAATTGATTGTTTGGACTCCCATCCAAATCCAACCTTTGCAAAATACCAAATTTACAATCAATTTACCAGCACCCACTGGAAGGAGCACCAACCCCTAATTTATCTGCACCAATAGAAAGGAGCACCAACCCCTAATTTATTTGCACCAATAGAAAGGAGCACCAACCCCTGATTTATCTGCACCAACAGAAAGGAGCACCAACCCCTAATTTATTTGCACCAATAGAAAGGAGCACCAACCCCTAATTTACCAGCACCAACTGGAAGGAGCACCAACCCCTGATGCCAAGCACCAACTTGGACTTCGATTTTGAACTATTAGATTGACATAAAAATGCCTTCACTTTTACAAGACCCTGACTGGTCTATTGCTTACTCAACATCGCCCACAAATCACATAACACACACCCTTATCGGTCACCTATCGCGCACCTCTCGCTCTCCTCTCGCGCTCTTTGCAAGATAAAATTCCCAACTAAAATTCTCCAAGAAATGCTCCTTTTATAACCATATTATCTCTTTGTAACTTCAGTTGTAACTCCTTTCATTTCTCATATGCCACTTGTCAATTGTAACGTCTTCTATATGTAACTCCTTTTGTATATATAGAGTAGGCATTTCGTCAAACATGTTACATGCAACGAATTGACACCATATACTCCTACCATGACTGTTCATCTTCTCGGTCATGACTGTTCGTCTTCTCCTTGCATGACTATTCTTTTTCTCTTTGCATGTCTATTCATTTTCTCCCTGCATGACTATTCATTTTCTATTTTAACGACTGTTCATTTTCTATTTTAACGACTGTTCATTTTCTCCTTCCACGACTGTTCGTTCTGACTTTAGTTCACTATTCTTATTTTAGCTGCATGATTTTTCTCTGTAACTGCACCATAACTGTCGTACTGACTTCAGTTAACTCTTCTTATTTTAGCTGCATGATTTTCTTTTGCAATGGCCCTTGTAACTACCGTAACTTCAGTTAACTGTCACATATCTTATTTTGGCTGGGTTCTCTTCTTAACTCGTGCCACTACGACCTATCGTGAAATCGCGACACTTCTACCTCTTTGTCCTCTTCTCGGGTTTTTCCCGCAAAAACACATGTCGTGATATCACGACACTTTTGCCTCCTTGCTTCTCTTCTTGGCTTGTACCCATGAAAACACATGTCACGATATCACGACACTTTCACCTCCTTGCTACTCTTCTTGGCTTCTACCAGTGAAAACACATGTCGTGATATCGTGACACTTTTGCCTCCTTGCTACTCTTCTTGGCTTGTACCAATGAAAACACATGTCACGATATCACAACACTTTCGCATCCTTGCTACTCTTCTTGGCTTGTACTCGTGAAAACACATGTCGCGATATCGCGACACTTTCACCTCCTTGCTACTCTTCTTGGCTTGTACTAGCGAAAACACATGTCGCGATATCGTGACACTTTCGCCTCCGTGCTCTTCCTCTTTACTTTTGTCGCGATATCGTGACACTTCTGCCTTCTTACTTTCTCTCTCCTCCTTTAGTCGTGAAAATGTGACATGTCGCGATATCGCGACACTTTCTCTCCTTTGCTCTTTCTCTTGCCTTCGGGTCACGAAAACCCGACATGTCGCGATATCGCGACACTTTTTCTCCTTTGCTCTTTCTCTTGCCTTCGGGTCGTGAAAACCCGACATGTCGCGATATCATGACACTTTTTCTCTTGGACTCTCTCTCTTGTAGTATGTCACAAAATCGCGACACTTTTTCTTCTGTACAATCTCTCTTGCAATATGTCGCGAAATCGCGACACTTTTTCTTTCGGACTCTCTCTCTTGCAATATGTCGCAAAATCATGACACTTTTTCTTCCGTACAATCTCTCTTGCAATATGTCATGAAATCGTGACACTTTTTCTTTTGGACTCTCTCTCCTGCAATATGTCGTGAAATCACGACACTTTTTCTTTCGGACTCTCTCTCTTGCAATATGTCACGAAATCGTGACACTTTTTCTTTCATACAATCTCTCTTGCAATATGTCACGAAATCATGACACTTTTTCTTTCTTGCACTTTCTCTCTTGCAACATGTCGCGAAATCATGACACTTTTTCTTTCGGACTCTCTCTCTTCCAACATGTCACGAAATCGTGACATTTTTGCTTGCTTTCGCTTTCTCTCCGAACATGTTAGGAAATCATGATAGTTTTGCTTGCTTGCGCTTTCTCTCTAAACATGTCACGAAATCATGACAGTTTTTCTTTCTTGCACTTTCTCTCCAAACATGTCATGATATCGTGACAGTTTTTCTTTCTTGCTCAACATGTCGCGATATCGCGATAGTTTTCTTCCTTGTGATTTTCTTTTGATTTTTAGCATATGGGCCACTTCGATATTTTGGAGAATCACTGTACATACTCTGAAGAACCTCTTAACTCCTATCCACTACATCAACCGATCTGTCTGACTGTGTAGACAACAATGACAAACATACTCTGAATAACCTCTTAGCTCCTATCCACTGCATCAACCGATCTGTCTGACTGTGTTGACAACAATGACAATATTGTTCCTGCACCTTGCTCAACAATCTCCCCCTTTGGAATTGTTGGCAACACATGTGCAATTTCCTATAATTCTTCTCCCCCTTTGACAATAATACCAAAGGGTTGTTGCAGACTCCCCTTGAGTCCATGCACAACATTCTCAAGCACAAATTATTATAGTTAGCAAAAATTACAAACATGAGCAAAAATATAATCAAATATATAAATGCTCCCCCTGAGAATGTGGTCCCAATAGCTAGTCAATTCTTGGGAAATGTGACCACTCCACAATCTGTTGTTGGAATAAAAATCCAACTTAACCTCACTTTCTACAACTTTCTCCTGCATACAACACGTTGTCGCTGCAATATATTCTACCTCTGCTGTGGATAAGTAGATTGACTCTTGTTTCTTACTATTCCACGTGACCAACCTATCTCCAAGATAGAATGCACCTCCACTAGTACTCTTTCTGTCATAAAGTCTTCTTGGATAAGAACTCTAATCTCTGCTCATCATATTAGAATTCCTATTGTACCTTGCTTTTACTTATTTAGTATAGTATGATCAACACTCAACTCTCAGCTGTGCAAAAGTTACTCCCAAATCAAAAGTGACCTACTCTCCAGGCAGCCTACACGAGCCTTTTGACTGCCACCTCCTCCGTGACTGACGACTTAGCCTCGCATGCATTGTGCAGCTCAATGTCTCTGGTTTCTAATGGCTGCCATGAATGTTTTCATTGCCTACGCAGGTATTGACAGTGGACCGTTACATCTAGCATTGGAACCTCAATCTGCGCGTAGTCATCAACACTCGGTATTCTGCTTCTTGCTAGGGCATATGTCAGGGCTACTCAATGTCTTAGGCAAACATTCTTCACGCGATTCTAGGGAGCATTTCTCCTCACTGCGATCAAGGGATTCCTCGAACAATATCTCGCATTTCTCCTATAATGCAAGACTTCCTTAGGTGTATGGGCATCTTGTCCTCCTTGGCGCTTCACCACCTGGGCGCTATCCTCTCAACGTCTTTGCCTTGCATGTGCCACTTGGCACTCTTGACGAACTGGGTGCTAGTGCCACTTTTTGCATCTCTTTGATAATGGCTACTTCTTTAGAGAAAATTGATGCTCTCTTATACCAAACGATGTGTTGTATTTTTGGTTAAGAACCTCACGCCTTCCACCTACACGTTGGCAGTAATTTTCATAATGATCATGAAGAGCTTTACCATAGTCCTCCCTCAATATTGGTAGATGAATTGAGACATACTCACAACACGGATTCTATTTTATCTGCAGATTGGGAATGTTATAGGCTTCAAAACCAGCACTTGCCAGCTTATGCTTCCATGACACGTCGACCTGTGCTGCATGTTCTATCTCAGATAATGCCTATCAACTACTGCATCGAAAACCTAGCTGTTCACCATGTTGTTCTGCTGAAGCACATCAGTTTGACACTATCTCCACAAACATCTACATGAACTAAAACACATTTTGACAACTATACGAAACTCCCCGACTACTTTCCTTTCATCCTCAGATAACCACACAAATACATAGGAGCATTAAAATAAAACTTTAAGATTGCTCCCCCTGAGGATGTGCTACCTGGAGTTGCTTAGTGCAATAGAGGAGTAGTCTCCTTCAGTCCAAGGAGACACAATTTCCTCTCTTCTTTCTTTCTCCAACCTTTCTTGAACTTGGGCTTGAGTTTTTCAACAACATCCCTATTTTGAACCTTTTCGTGAACTTGAACATTTCTCTTGGGTGGTTGTCTCTTGTGCATCCTTGATGGATGATTATTTTCCTTTCTTTGATGCACATGATTTCTTCCCTGTCTGTGTTGCATTCTTTGCGTCTGATGAAATCTACTGTCTTGCCTTAGATTAGATACAAAATATTCTTGGACAAAACCTTGCTATGTGCCCATGACCATTACATTTAAAACATTGCACATGGTGTTCAACCAAAATAATAGATGTATTTCTACCAGAATAACTCTTTGATCTATTATTCAATCCATAATAAATTGCCTTGTGACCATAATGGTTGCATCTAAAACAATAGCCATTAAAAGCATTATTATGAATAAAGTGAGAGTGATAGAACCTCTTTTGTTGTGGTTGCTTTGTTGTAGATCTCCTTTGAGATTTTCTTCCTTTTGAAGATTCGACTTCAAGCTTTTCTTGCTTTGATCCTTCATAAGTGGACTTCTTCTTCTCTACATATTTAGAAGATGAAGGTTGTTCAGCTTCACATCCAAGACCAAGCTTAGACATGGGGCTTCTTTGTTGCCTTATCATTTTATCTAGCAACTCTATGCTCTTCTCAAATTTGAGATTTGTATTGGCCTCTTCTAGTTGTTTCTTCAAAGAAACAATCTCTTCTTCTTGTTTGCAGCAAATAATCTCTTTCTCATTGATCTGTGACCTGAGAGTTTCTTCAATCCTTTTGGACTCTTCTTCTTGCAGCTTTAGATCATTAATAACTTTGTTAGATTCCTCTTCACGTTTGCTACATACATCGCTTTTATCATCCAGGTGTGACTTCAAGGCTTCTTCTATTTTCTTGGCTTTATGAATTTGTAAGAAGAGATCTTCGATCTTATCCCCATATTCTTCCAAATTCTTGGACAGTATTCTGTTCTTTTTCCTTTCTATATTCAACTCTTCAAGTGCAGCGATCAACTCACCTTCTAGATCTACTTCAATCTCAAGGTTTTCATCACATACTTCAAAATTCACTCCTACCTTTTCTAGTTCAATTTTCTCTTCCACAGGAACTAAAATTGAGATGCCTTATTGGAGGAGGATCTATTCTTCTTACCCATTGCGTACTAATCCAAGATCAACCCTAGCTGATTTAGCCTTGACAAGGGAACTTGGCTCTGATACCAATTGTTAGTCTCACAATGACACTGAGAGGGGGGGTGAATCAGTGTGGCTCTTTAAATCTTAAAACTTCAACTCTTAAAGCCAAAATAAAGAAGAGGCCAAACAGAAAACAATGAAAACTTAAAACCACATAAAGCAAATATAACAAGAGAGCATCACACAACACAAGATGTACCGAGGTTCACCAATTTTGGCTACTCCTCAAAAATTAACTGTTTGGACTCCCATCCAAATCCAGCCTTTGCAAAATACCAATTTTACAATCAATTTACTAGCACCCACTGGAAGGAGCACCAACCCCTGATTTATCTACACCAACAAAAAGGAGCACCAACCCCTAATTTATCTGCACCAACAGAAAGGAGCACCAACCCCTGATTTATCTGCACCAACAAAAAGGAGCACCAACCCCTGATTTATCTGCACCAATAGAAAGGAGCACCAACCCCTGATTTACCAGCACCAAATGGAAGGAGCACCAACCCCTGATGCCAAGCACCAACTTGGACTTCAATTTTGAACTATTAGATTGACATAAAAATGCCTTCACTTTTACAAGACCCTGACTGGTCTATTGCTTACTCAACATCGCCCACAAATCACATAACACACACCCTTCTCGGTCGCCTATCGTGCACCTCTCGCTCTCCTCTCGTGCTCTTCGCAAGATAAAATCCCCAACTGAAATTCTCCAAGCAACGCTCCTTTTATAACCATATTGTCTCTTTGTAACTTCAGTTGTAACTCCTTTCATTTCTCATATGCCACTTGTCAATTGTAACGCCTTCTATATGTAACTCCTTTTGTATATATAGAGTAGGCATTTCGTCAAACATGTTACATGCAACGAATTGACACCATATACTCCTACTATGACTGTTCGTCTTCTCGGTCATGACTGTTCATCTTCTCCTTGCATGACTGTTCTTTTTCTCTTTGCATGTCTATTCATTTTCTCCCTGCATGACTGTTCATTTTCTATTTTAATGACTGTTCATTTTCTATTTTAACGACTGTTCATTTTCTCCTTCCACGACTGTTCATTCTGACTTTAGTTCACTATTCTTATTTTAGCTACATGATTTTTCTCTATAACTGCACCTGTAACTGTCGTACTGACTTCAGTTAACTCTTCTTATTTTAGCTGCATTATTTTCTTCTGCAATGGCCCCTGTAACTGCTGTAACTTCAGTTAACTATCACATATCTTATTTTGGCTAGGTTCTCTTCTTAGCTTGCACCACAGCGACCTGTCATGAAATCGTGACACTTCTACCTCTTTTTCCTCTTCTCGGGTTTCACTCGTGAAAACACATGTCGTGATATCGTGACACTTTCGCCTCCTTGCTTCTTTTCTTGGCTTGTACCCATGAAAACACATGTCACGATATCGCGACACTTTCACCTCCTTGCTACTCTTCTTGGCTTGTACCAACAAAAACACAACATGTCACGATATCATGACACTTTCACCTCCTTGCTACTCTTCTTGGCTTGTACCAACGAAAACACATGTCGCGATATCGTGACACTTTTGCCTCCTTGCTATCTTCTTGGCTTGTACCCACGAAAACACAACATGTCATGATATCACGACACTTTTGCCTCCTTGCTACTCTTCTTGGCTTGTACCAGTGAAAACACAACATGTCGCGATATCATGACACTTTCGCCTCCATACTCTTCCTCTTTACTTTTGTCGTGATATCACGACACTTCTGCCTTCTTACTTTCTCTCTCCTCCTTTAGTCATGAAAATGCGACATGTCGCGATATCACGACACTTTCTCTCCTTTGCTCTTTCTCTTGCCTTTGGGTCATGAAAACGCGACATGTCACGATATCGCGACACTTTTTCTCCTTTGCTCTTTCTCTTGCCTTCGGGTCACGAAAACCTGACATGTCGCGATATCGTGACACTTTTTCTCTCAGACTCTCTTGCAGTACGTCACGAAATCGCGACACTTTTTCTTTCGTACAATCTCTCTTGCAATATGTCATGAAATTGTGACACTTTTTCTTTTGAACTCTCTCTCTTGCAATATGTCATGAAATCGTGACACTTTTTCTTTCGTACAATCTCTCTTGCAATATGTCACGAAATCGTGACACTTTTTCTTTCGGACTCTCTCTCTTGCAATATGTCACGAAATCATGACACTTTTTCTTTCGGACTCTCTCTTGCAATATGTCACGAAATCGCGACACTTTTTCTTTCGTACAATCTCTCTTGCAATATGTCATGAAATCACGACACTTTTTCTTTCGAACTCTCTCTCTTGCAATATGTCGCGAAATCGTGACACTTTTTCTTCTTGCACTCTCTCTCCTGCAATATGTCATGAAATCACGATAGTTTTTCTACTTGCCTTTCTCTCTTCCAACATGTCGCGAAATCGTGACAGTTTTGCTTGCTTACGCTTTCTCTCCGAACATGTCATGAAATCATGACAGTTTTTCTTGCTTGCGCTTTCTCTTCGAACATGTCACGAAATCGTGACAGTTTTTCTTGCTTGTGCTTTCTCTCCGAACATGTCGCGATATCATGACAGTTTTTCTTTCTTGCTCAACATGTCGCGATATCGCGACAGTTTTCTTCCTTGTGATTTTCTTTTGATTTTTAGCATATGGGCCACTTCGATCTTTTGGAAAATCACTGTACATACTCTGAAGAACCTCTTAACTCCTGTCCACTATATCAACCGATCTGTCTGACTATGTTGACAACAATGACAAACATACTCTGAAGAACTTCTTAGCTCCTATCCACTGCATCAACCGATCTATTTGACTATGTTGACAACAATGACAATACTATTCTTGCACCTTGCTCAACAGGATGATGTGTCCTATAGACTATAAGTAATACAAGGCCAAAAAGCTTCCTAATGGCTAAAAGTTTGTTTAAACCTAGATGGTCTCCCGATATACCCGAAGATACGTGGGAGCTCAAGTCCGTGTGCAAGTTCTATCTAAGGCCTGGGTATTGGAGCCTAATCGCCCCTCACTTCACTAGACACTTTATGGGCTATCTAGCTTAGCCAATAACGATAGATCCTTCATGATATTTTAAAACCCTCAGCACAGGGTTTCTATCTACTCAACTAATTTTTTTTTTTTTTTGGTATGGGAAAAAAAAACACTGTATTTTTTGGATTTTTTTTAATAAAGAAAAACAGGAACAAAAAAAACACACAAAATTTATACCTAACAGGTGGATTGGATGGCAAGAATCATTGCAGTTGGCCCTGGAAATCACTTTGATACCACTTGTTAAGATCCTACTATAAAATATACTAAACAACACACTCTCAACTCAAATAAACACACTCACACATTTGCTTGGAAATAAACTCACATAAACATTATAACAGTATTCAAAATTAAATGCATATGATAACAAAAATTACTTAAAAGGAACAATCTCACAATAGATAGAATCGCAGGCATCTTCGAGGGGGCAACCTCCTTCAACACTTCATTTATTTTCAAAAATATGATTACATTGGTGCCTTTTCGGGTATTTAAAGAGTTTCCTTCCAAGGTTGGCTTACATGCAAAATGCCACCTGGATTACATGCATAATGCCACCCAAATTACATGCATAGTGCCACTTTGAATTACATTCACAATGCTACTCGAATTACATGCATAATGCCACATGAATTACATGCACAATGCCACCTTACCTAACCTATCTACCATGTGTTACATAGAAAAGGGTGCCATTTGTCATAGGCACTACCTAAGCTAAAACTTAGAACATTACAAAATATTAATCATGGGTACTACCCACGTTCACTAGGAATTATTACATCAAGGAAGTTATTACATTAAGGGTTAGGATGAGATCCTAACAATCTTCTTACCTGTGGCTATATTTCCCATTTCTTTCCTACAACTCTAGACTTAAATCAGTGTAGGATTAGTAAGGGAGCCAGCCCTCTCTAGAGATTGGTACAGAGGACATTTATTTCCTTAGACCTTTCAATGTTGGCCGTGTCTAGGGCACACAAATTTATGTTTGTATTTTAGGTAGATATTTGACCAACATGATCATCTAAATATTAGTATTAAATCACATTTCTACCCATTAAATCAAGTTTTTAGCCTGTGCAATTTCATGCCCCACCCTTATGAGGCATGAATTTGATAAAACCCTTGGATTTGTCCATTTTATTTATTTTTGAATTTATGTTCAGTACTTTTAGGGCACAAATTAAGTTATAGCTAGCTTGGGAATTTTTTTATCCCAAAAACCCTAGGTCTCTATTTGTATGTCTATTTAATTGCATTCATTTTGTTAGCATTCTATTTTTATTATTTTATGTTTTCATATCTTGTTGTGTTTATGCCCCAAAGGTCAATAATCACTTTTAATTTTGAATGGTTAGCCAAAAGGACCAAATGGGCTTGACTTTTGTGCCTCTAAGCATAGTCACATAGTAGCCTAAGCAAGCCCCCAAACACTAATTAATTTTTCCAAGGGTTTTGAAGCCATTTTGCAGGTTTGAAGTTGTTGGATATATTTGGATGCAAATTTTAAGTTAGAATCAACCCTTCGATTGAGTAAGTACTTTTTTAAATCTATAGGCTACTTTTCAGGTGTTTTTCATTTATTTTTATTCATTTTTGTTTTATATTTAGATCATAAAATAAAAAGAAAAAAATATTTGGATTTATTTCTAGGCATCAATAAAGAAAAAATATGTAGTTTGCATATTACGTTAATTTTGTTTGTGCATTCTCTTGAACCCTTACCCAAAAGGAAAACATTTACTTATTTATAAAACTAGGGTTTATATTCTCATTCAAATCAAAAATAATTCTAGGGATAGTCTTTTATTTGTTTGCCTTGCATTGTTCTTTATTATTTCTAGTTTAGATCTTAGTAAGGCCAAACATAGGTGCTTGTTCAAATAAACACATCAAAATATTTCCACCCCAAACTTGGAGTGAGTCCTTAAATCATTCTTAGTGAAACCTTTGATCCCCCAAGCCCATGAGTGTAGAGAAATCAACATACCCCCGTAGTCACCTTAGATCCTATTGGATATAGCCAATAATTGTACATGGTAGGGTAGTTTTTCCCTCTCTACATGCTTGCTATGAAGGATATGCAAAGCAAGGAATAACCTCAAAAGCACATTCTTATTTATATTTCCTTGGAAACCTTAAAGTGTAAGGACACTATTCCAAAGAAATGCCCATATTATTCTATCCTAAAAACCTTAAATTGTTACAGACTTCCTTCATCCTCATTTCTTTACAGTTTTGCTCTTGAAACCCTAAAGTGCAAAGGGTTACCTCTACCACTTTTACTTTTATTACTAGGAGAGGATTCTATACTACTTGAGAAAAATGAAGCTTATTTACTTGGAAAGATCTTGACCTCTTATATCATCTTTGTGTTAGTATTTTCCTCCACATATTCATTTGCACCTTTAATTTATTTTTAAATTAAACTTACACATTGTACTTGCTCATCCCTTATATCCTTCTTTGTTTCTTCTAGTGTTTGATCCAAGTGATCTATGGTGGTTTTTGTCATAGAATGTTGTAGATAGGATTTCTTTGCCCCTTCTTTTGGAGTGGAATATCCTTAGTCTAATCTAGCTTCTATTAGTGTATGATTTCCTTTATTTATCTTGAACTTTATCTCATGACCATAATTTTCTCTCTTTCTTCATAGTTCTTACTTTGCCAACTCTTTCCAAGTGGTCAATATTGTAACAATTATGACAACAAAATGTGATATTTTCATAATCCACTTATTGATCTCATTCTCTTAATTCAAATTTAATTATAATGGATCATGGGAAATGTTTTAAAATATCCATAGCAACACATATTCATGTTATATATATTGATTCCACTCCTTAATTGTTAGTCCTTACTTGATGAATTATCCTAGGGTATTTCCAATATTATTTAAAGCATCATTATTGATAAGCTGATATGGAAGTCCAAAAAGCCTAAACCATAGGAGAAGATTTTTAATAGTTTTTGTCTCAACAAAAATAATTCATTTCATGGTATTAAATAAAGGGTATCTCTCCCTCTAAACCATGGTCCACCAATCATTATTTTATCCCTAATTTATGAACTAGAAAATATAATGAGGAAAGAACCTTTAGGAAGAAAAGTCACAAAATAATTTCAATTCAATCCCCACTTTCACATATCCAATTATGAATCCCTAGAAACCCTGGCTAGATTCTATGTAACTTATATATTAACCCTCTACTTTTTAGAACCATCATGTCATGCTCAATTATCTCATCCTTGTCAGTCACTTCTAGTGTAGCATCTACTAATTGTACTGAACTTGTCATATCTTCGATCTCCCCCTTATCTTAAACATAAGCATCCATAATTCCAACTAGGACATCTTGACTTCCCATTAGGGCTTTCAAAACTTTCCTTCCATACTAGCTAGTGGGGCTCATTCCTAGATTATACTTGCTCAGAGTTTGCACTCCCTTCTGGCTCACACTTGCTCATATTTTACACTCTCTCTTGGTTCACACTCACTTTTATCTCTTTTTTTTCTTGGTGTTCATTTGCTTCAATAAATTTTCAAAATCAATAATCATCACATTCATGGTAAGGGGTTGAAGCATTGATGCACTCTAGATGAACATGTTACTCTTTCACCATATTTAAAGATATCAAGATTACAAAATGAATTGAATCCTTCTCCACTCTAAGCAACACAAAATTCATTCATTGTGCCTCTTCCTCCTAACACACTATAGTTTCTAGGGTTTGTTGTTTGTTAAGTTTACTTAAATTATTAATTCTATTTAATTATTACATTATCGATGATGCAATTAACCATATTTATAGCTTGAAAATACTAATTAGTCTTGTGAATATTTATATAAAACAAGTGTTTTATATAAAATATAAAATACCACTTGGTAATTATATGAAATATGTTTGTACAACCTTTAATTTAATAAATTAAAATTTTCATATTTATTATATATAGGTCTTTAAAATATCTTCCATATTAAGGTATTTTAGGATTTAGGCTATAAATCAATTTGAGATTAAAGTATAAATATAGTAATTCATCTAATCAAAATTATTAATCATAAGGATTAAAAAAAATATGTTAGATTCAATACCGAGACAAATGGAAATATGAACCAATATTACAAATGAAATTAAAGGTACAAAACATTTAGATAATAGTAGATGAATTGACAAATAGAACCTAGATGTAAAAATAAAATTTAATAGAAATATACATTCACTTTTCCATAAAGAAATACATGCTTGTACACGTTGTACTTTTATCATCCTAGGATCTAGCTCATGTAGAAGAAATGTACCATAAAAGTATGTAAAAATACAAATTATTTGGTCCTCTATACATCTAGTTTATAACATAAGTATTAAAATCTAAAGTTAGAAAAGTAATATTTCATTCTGAATATTTAAATAATAATATATTATTAAAGTATTATATTTATTTATTACATAATAATATAGATACTTTTACATCATTGTATCCTTTTAGTCTCAAGTTCTTGTCATTATAACCCCTACTCACTCTTAGTAAATGTGCGACAAATACCTATTGATCCAAATAAAATTAGTGTGAGGTGGACCACTCACCTTCTAAGGATGAACTATTGTTACATGTTGACTAAGACTCAAGTTGCTTCTAATAGATCTACCCTTATGGGATTATATTCATCTATTTGATGCTTGTGATATAATGATTCACAAAATTCATTTCATATATTTGGTTGACACATTTTAAATGTTAGTTTCAGTATATTTACAAAGATATGATATCTTAGTAAATGTGTAGGTAGGAAAGAGGAATCTATACTTGAGGGTATGATCATTAGTGATAGAATTTGATATATTAAGCCCTAACTCTTGAACATTTTTTAGTGTTTTTTTGAACCAATACAATCATTAAATTAATTAAATAGATACACTAATTACACATACAAGCATATGTTATTGTAGAAAAAAATGTACATCATATTATAAGCAACAAAAAACCTCCAAATAAAATATGTATAATGTGGTTATATCCCCTTTAATTACACATTAATTTTAAGATTCACTAGTGGAACTTATGTGAAGTTATATAAAGTAAGTGCTAAATAAATAAAAATGCATAGGTTGTGAGAAACACCTTTATTGACATGTAAGAACCTTGTATATAAGAAAATAAGTCATAATCACATTGACAAAATTAGGGTATTAATGTCTGCTAACTTCATTTTTTGGAAATACTAAAAACTACAATATGTATGTTTTCTCATTCATTAGGTTTTTCTCACACACTACTCATTCTAATATGTAACATAAACAACCTGCCTATACTAAGGCATAACATGTGCAACCTTTTCTAGAAACCAAGCTCCCACATAAGCTCATTGACTTGCTTTTTTAATTTATTTTGGTCCTCTTCTAGATTTTTGAGTTGTTTCCACACGATAATATAAGGATCCAAGTAGAAGTTTTATAGGGATTCCTAATCATAATTTTGTAGTAAGAGCCAAAAATAGAACACAAAATTTTAATGCAATTTGTAAATGGTATATGTTATTCTTAAAAGCAAGAATAAAATCTAATTGTCTATGTTCATAATAAACTGACTATAAGAAAAAAATTTAAACAATCATCATCATCATTGTCTAATAGAGCATATTGCTAAGAAAGACCACTAGCATATAATATTGAGAAATAAACTTGAATTGTAGAACACAAAGGCCTTACATATTTACACATCCAAAATACATGCTTAATATAGTTAGGTCTAGTACCAAAGGGAAAATGCTAAGAGATTAAAACTATCTTGAACCATGAAGAACACAAGCTTATACTGAGAGGGGGGGTGAACAGTATAAGACCACATTTTACTTTTCTTTTCTCAAACAATATTATCCAATATATCAATGGAAATATCAACAACAGTAATCAAAGCAATGCATAAATCACCACACACAATAGATACATCAATTTAACATGGTTAACCCAATGTGGGCTACTCCATAGAGAAAATATTTCACTAATATTTTCTCAAAAAATATCTTGGAAATCCTTCCCTATTACAATATTTATGGACCTCTATCCAAAGGAGACACCAATCCTCTAATCAAGTTCATGGATCTCTATCCATAGAAGACACCAATCCCCTTAGCTAGTTCATGGATATCTATCCATAGGAGAACTCCTTCTCCTCTGATTTGATTGGTGATCCTCTAGAAGACTTTTGACTCCATTGGACTCGCTTGTAGATCTCTCTCCACTGAATACCTCTATCCTCACTTAGAAGACTTGTCCTCACTAACCTAGCTTATGGAACTCTATCCATTAGAGACTATCATCCTCTGCTCTATCACCTCCAAAGCTTGCTCTCAGCTCTATCTCAAATTTGCACTAAACATAGTCCTTCGATCTAGCACAAATTTGCTCAATATCTATCTCAAATATGAACTAAACACAATCCTTTGATCTAGCACAAATATGCTCAATATCTGTCTCAAATATGCACTAAACATAGTCCTTCGATCTAGAACAAATCTACTCAATCTATATCTTTGATATGTACTAAACATAATATTTTTATCCAACACAAATCTGCTCAATCTCTATCTTTGGTCTAGCACAAATCTATCCTCAAGCCTTCACATAAAGCTTGATCTAATCATAAACCAACTCTACTAGATCTTCCCCAATACTTAACACAAATATTGAATAAATCAATCAATCAAATTTGATCTCAAGTCTTCACAAAGACTTACCTCAAATTTTCTAATAATTCCTTCCAAGAACTTGTTCAATATGCTCAACAAATCTTCACCAAGACTTACCTCAAATCTTCTCAACAAGTCCTCACTAGAACTTGTCCAATCTGCTCAAAAAGTCTTCACCAAGACTTACCTCAAATATGCTCAATAAGTTCTCTCTAGAACTTGTCCAATCTGATTGTAAGCTTCCATAAAAGCTCACACAAATTTGTCCTTAAGCTTTCACAAAAGCTTCCTCAACTCTATCCTTAAGTCCACTCTAGGACTTGCTCAAATCAGCTCATAAGCTTTCACAAAAGCTTATTCAAATCAATTGCAAAACTTGCATACAAAAATCAACTCAATCTCTTCCAAAAAACTTCTTCAATCACTCAAACAAGTTTCACTCATAATCTTGTTTAAC
Source organism: Wollemia nobilis (assembly GCA_028583015.1). NCBI lineage: Eukaryota > Viridiplantae > Streptophyta > Pinopsida > Araucariales > Araucariaceae > Wollemia > Wollemia nobilis. Next base: position 4,363,129 of record JAQPPZ010017190.1, on the reverse strand, counting down.
CTCAGAAACATATAGAGAATGGTCAGAGACTCAATATGTTTCACACTCAGAACATACTCACATAACGCAACTTAATATTTTTCAAACTCTCTTTTTTAACCATAGAAACATATGGATAATGGTTAGAGACTTAATATGTTTCACACTCACACAAAACTCAATCACTTCCAAAATCTCTTCAAATAAATTAAGAATAAAGAAAAATTTGTTTCACATAACTTGAACTATCACTCCAACACTTCCAATCAACTAATCTCAATCAACTCCACTCAACCAATCACTCAATGAAACACAACTTGCTTACAAACCCTAAACAAGTGTTTCATAATGCTTTCAACAACTCACACTATGGAACTCAAACTTGAATCAAGATGATTCCAAATTCACATAACAATGATACTCATGCTCTTTCACAAACCCTAGTTCAAGATAGTTCTCAATTTCTCACTCAAATTTTCTCATCAACATTTACCAATCATGCACGTAAAAGCTTACTCAACAATGTTTATCAAACAAACCTTTTCACTCCAACTTAGCATTCACAACATCCAACCCAACAATATTTCACTCACAAGGAAGATGTACCCATACCTTTTGTTTGATGAATAATTGACCTCAAAACTTGTCTCAATCACAATCAACCTCTTTGCCAATCTCAATGGTTAGATAGCAAAAATCTTCACTCAAATATTCCCTCAATATTAATTCATAATTACAAAATTAACAAGAATAAAATACACCTTATTATCTCTAAATTCTTAAACCCTAGATCTCAAATTAAATTGGCAAAAATAAACTACTTAAAAATATCCTTATAACTCCTTTATCAAAAATTAAATCACTACTTTAATATGCTCAAAAATATACAAAAATAAACTTTAATAAAACACCTTATACCTCCCTTAAACTCAAAAATTCATGCCACATTAACAACCTTAGGAGAAAAATTTAATTAAAAATTAAATACCTCTATTGCCCTCAATGGGATTAGATACCCTGTTGCACTGCCACCAGAACCCTAGACATGACCCAAATGTTGTGTGAGCTAGGCACTCATGTTGGTAGTCAAAAGCACCGTGTGTGCTTTTTATCACATGCTAGGCACCAAAACCAAAAAAAGCACCAGCAAAACACCCCTAGGCCTACTTTCGGGATTCTATCAAGGGACCTCCCACCTGTCATCACTTCAACGCACAACCACTTATCGCTAGCCCAACCACCATGTTGGTATTGAGGATTTAAGCCTCCACTATCTTATCCCTTCGATGGCCATCGAAATAAAATATTATCCTTTATCTTTTCATGCTGATCGTAAAAATTTGCAAGCTCTCACAATGTTATTCGATCGAAGGTAGTAGCTTAGGTAACCAAATGCACATGGTATTTATACTATTGTGCCATATCCCTTTGGACGTTGGTGGAGGGAAAAATACATATGACATCGACACTTTAATTTAAACATTTTTCCCTTATGACCCTAACCTTAGGGTTAATTAAATTAAATTATAAATTAATTTATAATGAAATTATTATAATTAATTCAATAACTTTAGGTCTTAACATTAGACCTTTAATATTATAATAAAATATTATATTATTATTTTTCTTGGGCCTTACCATTGTTCCTTTAGACCTTATCTGACCACCTTGAATATTCTAAATAAAGGGGTAAAAATTTATTGATAAAAATTCTAGATTACAGAGTACAACTAAGCTTCCAACCAGGACTCAAATAAATAGCCAAACAGGCTAAAACCACTAGACTATAATGACACCTAAAAAAGAAAACAAGAACAAACCACATTAAGTCTATACATCCTTGTGGATCAACTCCCATAGGCTTTGAGAGTCCCCAGATGAGAGACTCTTCCAATTATAGATACTCCAAGGATCTAGCAGCTCAGAAGCCCTTTTGGCAAGGTAATCAAAAACCACATTCCATTCTCTTGGAATGTGCACAAAGGATATAAATTTGAACTCTTCACTAATTCTGAGAATCTGAATGGCTACAGAGGCCAAATACCAATTAAATTCCTCCACCCTTTTACTGTTTAAAATATTAACCACAATTTGAGAGTCAGACTCATAGATAATCCTATGCTAGCCAAGAGAAAACCCCCTCCACAAGGCCTCAAGAATTGCAAGAGCTTCCATAAAATTATTGGAGTGAACACCTTTATAAATGGAAAAGAAAAAATTGACACCACTAGTAGAATATCTCCCAACACCGCAAATTCCAGCATGCCTAGGATTACCCCTGGATGATCCATCAGTATTAATTTTTAAAACTCCTCTAGGGAGTGTCCTCCACCTACCATCTCTCCTAACCTTCTTGCTATGCTAAGGAACCCTACTAGGGATAGAAGAGTTGACACCATCCCCAAAGAGACTAAGGGCTTGCTGTACTTTCTTCTCCCTAGAATACAAAAGAAGGTCCACATCACATTTGCTATGGATGGTTTCCTGAAACATATACAATATCCTTTGCTAGATCTATTGAACAACCAAATAACTACATTGAAATATGCATCGGTTTTGTTTGAGACAAATTTTCCAGATGATGCAAGAAGGGCCCAAATTCCAAGCCACTCAAAGGAAGGGGGCCTTGGCCGGAGGTCTGCCCAGACTACTCCAAAACTCCACCAGGGAAAACACATGAAAACATGGATGGTTCTAGGCGCTCCACCAATGGTGCCAAATGTCTATGGCAAAGGAGCATTGGAAAAATAAATGAGAAGATTCATCCTCATTATTACTGCAAAGGACACAAAAAGAGGGAGCCTGAAATCCCCTCTTCCTCACATTATCCCAAGTGAGGAATTTATTATGAGCTACCAACTAGAGAAAGAAGTTACATTTTGGCCAAAAAAATTTATTCCACACCTTTTTCCACCAAGTGATAGGAAGACTCCCATACTTTTGCTTATCAAAAACCTAATAACCATAGGCTATCGATTAGGTTCCCTTAGGATCAAGGTTCCAAGCAAGAATATCTTTACCCCTCAATGAAAAACAAGGCTTCCCCGTAAGAATAAGAGCAAGCACCTCATTGTCCTTGACCAGTCCTCCCTGGGGCCATTCTTGCGGATCTTTCCACCTATACATCTCCATATTTCCAAAAGACTAGACTTTTTTAAAGTCCTCCACATGAGACCAACCTACTTCCAAGAAATAAATACTTAGGGAACGTAACCTAGGATATTGATTCAAAATAGGAGGGTGGCCATCCCAAGAATCCTCCCAAAAAAGAGTATTTGATCCCTGATTGCAAATCTAGAACAAACCCTGCTTGATTAAATTAGCTCATCTTTTCAAAGTGTCCCAAATAACATAACCTTTCCCAACCAAGTTGACTCTAGGGATCTCAGCCTCAGAAACACCTCTCAAGTATTTACAAGATAATATTTTAGCCCAAATCTGATCTTGAGAGGTACACCATATCCAGTAAAGTTTTGCAGCCAAAGCCTTCCCAAAAAGGGTTGTTTGTTGCAACCCAAGGCCTCCATATTGCACCGTCCTACATATAGAATCCCACCTAACTAAACTCCATTTATATTGATCAAATTTTCCATACCATAAAAATTATCTTGACAAAGCATCCATGTCCTTGATGAAGTGAGAGGGAGCTATTTGTACAAAACATCTATAAATGGGTAAAGCTTGAACAATAGATTTTAAAAGCAACACTCTACCTGCAGTGGATAGCCATTTTAAAGTCCAGTGATTCACCTTCCTTCTAAACTTATCAAGCATAGACTACCAAGAAGATCTAGGTAGAGGATGAGATGAAATTGGAATACCAAGATAAATGAAGGGGGAATCCCAACCTGAAATCTTAGAATGCGAGCAATCCTAGCTTGAATAAGAGGAGGGGTATTGAAGAAGAAAATATAAGACTTGTCCTCATTAATCAAATGTCCAGAAGCACCAAGATATATGTCAAGAGACTGTCTAATATTGCCAACTTCCCTAATAGTGGCAACTCCCAACAAAGCAGTATCATCAACCACCTTGAATATTATAATAAGAGATATTATAATATTATTTCCCTTAGGACTAGAAGTAATCTTTCTCTTACACTGCTTACTGAAACTGACTCTTGACATCCTTCCTTTTGCACTACTCACTTAAACTAACTCTTGATATCAATGACAACAAAACTTGCTTATATTTCCAATAAACCAAAGGGAAAATTCTAAGAGATTATAACTATCTTAGCAAACTGTAGTCTATGTGACAACTTGCAATGCAAAACTAACCATGCAATAAAATATAAAGAAAAATCAACATTTGACCTTCATATATTATAACTATATTTACATCAAGCATCATATTTGAATTTAAACTTCCATATTTTATTAAGGGAATAATATTAAAGACTAATCAAATAGCACAAATATTAATTTTGGATTTGATAATACAATGCAATATGAAAAGTTATTGGAGGAGAAAGTGAGGAGAAAAGGGCATAAAATTTGACCATCTATGTCCTGCATTATTTTCCCCTTCCCAAAAAATCATAAATTATGGAAGTTGCTATATTTTCTAGATATTGGTAAGGAAAAAATATTTGGGAGTAATTTAGAGTTGCATGAGCTTTCATGTGCTCTCCTTTCTACTCTGGCATATACTTTGTTCAACCCATGCACATTATACTATTAAATACATTTCAATAATATAAGCTTAGGTTTTATTAGCCTAAAGGGTTTACCCATGTAAATCATGGTGTTCCTATTATTTTATTTTCTTTTCCTTGTCAAAATTTGTTTTGATTTGTTGCTCTTTTCCTATGCAATGTATAGTTATATCTTCATTTTGTTAATACATTAAAGAAGATATATTTTGTTGTTTCATTTTGTGTGGAAAAAATTATGTGAGTGATCCAGTTAGGGTTGTCAAGGATTATATGGTATTATAGGAAGTATATGAATATTTCTATCCTCTAGATCTTTTTATGTACAAATAGGTTTGCATACAAAGTGTTTGATGAAATTCCTATGCATTATTTTGATTAAGAGTGGGAAAATCTAGTAGAAAGTAGCAAAACCAATTCTAGTAGGAAAAAGGCAAGATCTAAGAATTGCTAGAGACCACCCAATAGTAGTTCCAAGAGATCATCAACTTAAGAGAAGAAAAAATAAAGTTGAACTTGAATCTCTAGAAGAAACAAGAGTTGCTCATTATGGTTGCAAAGATGTTTCTCAAAATCAAGAGCCAATATATCAAAATTATCATTATTGCTTGTGACTCAATAAGAAAAGTAGAAAACATATATTTATAAGTAATGGAGGATTTACAAGAAGATATAATTGTAAAAGAGTTGTTGGTCCAACTCCAATCCAAGTGTGAAGATATCAAGAAAAATCAAAGTATCTTTCATTTTTTATTAAAGAAGCTAACACCATCATAGAAACAAATATGGCACTTAAATTCAATTTAATTTTATATATTTGGATATTATAACAATTTATTTACTAGACTTAAGATGCATAGTGTTGTTGTCTCTAGATGCATGAGCCTATTTGGGCAAAATCTTGATGTGTCTTGGACACCCACGCCTTGTATAAAGCAACATAGTAGGAACCATCATGAGTAAAAAGACTACTTGTGGGGTAACCTCCAATGTTTCTAACTAAGAATAACTCCTTATCAGATCAATATTGATTCACTTTAATGCCTTCGTAAGCTTAGGCTTATTTTTTTGAGGGTGCAAGGAAAGGAATTGTAATGAAAGTAAAAATACATGAAACATGAAGGAACACAAAACTAAATTGCAAGAAAAGTAAAACCTAAACTATGGGGGCAATGTGCCAAGATCATGTTTTACCTCTCAACTACATGGAAAAGATATAAATTAGCACATTCACCACAATATAATATCTAGAATTTGAACACACTATAGTACACACAATCCAAAATTGAAAACACACTTAAGGGAGTAGGACAAAGAAAATTAGTCACAACTTCCATTTATGTGTCAGAATAATCATAAGGCATGTCGCCTAAAGAGGCTTGAGGCTCCTTAGATAGTGGCTTAAGATTTGATCCATACTCATACAATTAAGAAGTGAAAGGAAGAGCTCTCAAGGCCAAATATGAGGTACAAGCGGGTAGCTCCCAATATCTTTACAATGAAAATATAGGCCTATTTAAAGGTCAATATGAGGATTTTTATGGGAATTCATCACAATTAATATGTGGATGGTTTTGATATGCTAGGCCACAAAAATTAACTTTGGTGGCCTATGGTATATGTTCTCTTAACTTCCCTCTTGGACTACCTTCTTGTATGTGCAGGTGGTTACCACGTGTCCTTGGTTGAGGTATGATATCCTTCATCCAATGGAAACATTTCTTTGATTGCACCTTAGCACTTCTCTTACCTTCTTTCTAACTGGTCACTACGTGTCTAGCCCATGTAGTGGATATTCTCTCTTCTTTTGCTCTTTTCTTGTTGGAGGATCAGTGTGAGCCATTAGATGGTAAAATCAATGGCCCATAGGCTTTGTAACCTCAAGTTTCTAGCTTTTAGGTAGGATATGAGCATTGAATATTGATAAAAGATCCAAAAACTAGTGCGAATTAAGACATGCATGCTTCTTCTCATTATGGAGTTCGCACCCACCATTTTGATTGAAGGTGAGCTATGAATTCTAGTACTTCCCAATTTAGATATAGAGTGACATCTTTAACTCTATGATCTAGCACTCAAGATTCATTTGTGACTTCTTAGAATGGATGCCATAGAGTAATCATCCTTCATGGATGATTAAGGCTTTATAGTGTTCTTGCAAGTGACCTTCAAGACCCCTCAAGAGGTAGGCCCTGTTAAGGCTCCTACTATACTTTGTGATCTTTTAATCCTCCCCTCCTATTTCTCTTAGTGTCATGGAGAGATGATGGATTTTTAGGTGGGGTCATAAGGCCAAGTAGAAATGGGTAGTATATAAGCCTATGGACTCACCCACATGGAATTCAAATCAATCTAAAGCCTTTATCTAGATTATACCCCCACCAATGGAAGACTCATTTTAGTTATCACCAAGAGGGCTTCTTGACTCTTACCACTAGTGGGGTTTGAATTAGATATCACTGAAAAGTATATTGTAAATAGGTTGGTTGTGGGTCATATCTAGGTCATATAACCTTGGGCCTCTGATGTCTATAATTAATCTTCATTGGACAATCAACCTTCTTGGCAACATGGTGGCACAAGCCATGAGGTGGTTGTGTGTAGTGATTTTCACTACACATTTTGTGGCTTATAAGAGATCCCTTTCTTATAAGGGATAAGATATACAAAGGAGTTAATCCTTATCTATTGGATGCAAAGTCTCTTAAGCTAGCTTTAAAATAAGGAATAGGATATTGCAAGCTTGGTTTGCTCAGTAGCTTTAGCATGTTGGACTTGTGCAAATGCATCAACCTTATATAGAAATTTCTCATGGGGTGGTAGAACCAAATGATATTGATTTAACCTTATTATAATTTATGTACCCCCTCACCTCCAATATTCTCCTCTTAACTTAGGATCTTGCTTCTATCATCATGATGCAAGGACATCATTGCTTCATTTCTTCCTTATGATTGATTAGCTTCATATGATGCTACCCTTCACATGGGTTTGGTTTGAATGGGAAAACTACCTATCATCTTCGTCTCATGTCTTGATTATATGGGTTTTTGTCACCATTGATGCCTTGGTTGGGTCCTTGATCAATGTTGATACCAAGCAACTACCCTTTTGGGAGGAATTATCACATCCTTAATGTTCTAATATTTAATCCTTGGTAAGGCCACCTATTTGTATGATTGCAAATACTTGTCTTGCATATTAGGTTGTGCTAGTGTTCATCCTTACCTCAAGTCAAGATCTTCATTTTTTACTTTGAATCTTTTGTCAATTTTGACTACTCATAGCTTTTGGTCACCTTTGGGAATCCAAGCCTTTCTTCTATCAAAAGTTATTTACAACACAACTAGACACTTTCTAAAATAATACATTAAACATATATTTATGCTCTCTTTTTTTTAACAAAATTCAAGGATATCCCTTTACGTAGATTTTATTTATAGAAATTGGTAATACATCTCCATTATTTGTTGCTAGCTTGAATATATTTAAATATAAGGGTCATTACATATGACATCAAACTTGGTATGGTGACCTAGCTTGCTTCTATATTTATCCCATATGAGCACATAATTACCAAATTCAAAGTTATAGGTATTTTTATTCTTGTTAAACTATGCTTTAGTCACCTTTTGATGTCTCCACAATCATTCCCATGTAGCCTCTCTTTGCTTCTCAGCTCTAAGTAGTCCCCCATTCTTACTGTCACAACATCATTTTCTTGGAGCTCTAGTTGGTGAAGTATTTGTAGGGTTAGTAACTCCATTAAAATAGGGAGTCTAGGTAACCTACCATAAACTAATGTATAAAGTTAGTAGCCTATAAATATTTTAGGTGTAATCCTATTGGCCCATGGAGGTGCCACTATCTTTGATTATTAAATCTGTCTCTCTTCATGATTTTAATCAAGTTTTTATTGGTGGATTCTACTAGCCCATTTTCTTGGTGACTATAATTTAGGGTAACCTTATATATTTTATGCTAATGAATTAACTGAGAAATATTTTCTCCCATGAACACCTTGGAATTATCAATGAAGATCTCTTCCAAGAAATTAATTATTACTTTTTTGATTACTACTTTCAAGGGTATTACTTTGGTCCATCTAGTGAAGTAGTCGATGGTAGCAAGAATCCAATTATGTCCTTCACTTTATGGAGGTTTGATCATGTAAATAAAATCCAATCCCCATTGATAAAATGGTTCATTGACCACTATGGGCTTTAGGGAGATAGGTACATGCTTCTTTATTTTGATGAAGAATTTGAACATGTTGCATCTTCTCACCCACAAGTGATCGTATGTAAATATAGAAGGCCAATACTAGTTGGCTCTCATGATCTTGGTAACAATGGTTTGATCCAATAAGAAGTCTTCCAAGAACCCTTGGTGGAATTTATACAACAATTGTTGGGTCTACTCTACCTTGACATATATTAATAGGGTGCCATTAAAATTTTATCAAAATGGGATTCTTCCAATCAAGACACAATGGGAATTGTGTAGCTGAAAGGCTTACCTCTAGAATTTTTCTAATCCAAGTGGTTATTGTTTTTATTGCATATATATAACTTTTTGGCCAACCTATTTGGTTTCCTCTTCTTATTCATTCATAAGATAAAATCCTTTTCCATCTCTCTACTAGCAACATCTTCCACCATATTTTAACATAGGGCTCTTCCTTTGACTAGCTTAGTGGGCTTGATCTCTACATAAAACTCAAATATCCTAGTGATATATCTTACCCTCTTCTCACTTATCTCACCCCCATTATGTATTCCTTTATGCTTAAGTGGATGACATATGCAAGGATCTTGTTACTAGAGACCAAGAACTTACATATCTTCAATGCCCTAATTAGGGTGTATACATATTTTTTTGATAAAGTTATACCTTTTTTAATAACCCTTCATGGTTTGGCTAAAAAATATAATAGAGTATTCCTACTAATTATTTCTCTTTTGCATGTGTAGGATAACTATGCTTGATTCCCTCTCAAAAGCATACAAGATGAACTCCTTACTAAATTCTAGGTTTGCTAATACTAGGGAATGTGCTATAGCTTCCTTTATTCCTTCAATTTTTTTTCTTCCTTCCTCTTTCCATTTGAATAGCTAGTCCTCCTTGAGTGTAAAGTTCATTGGTTTTGATAATACCATTGAAATTGAATGGATATCCTGACAAATTTTATATGTATAAAGAAGGATTAAAGAGCCTTTTTATGTTGTCCTAGTATAAGGTTGGTGATGGCTAGAATCCTCTCTGGGGAAAGAGAAATACCTTCTTTGGACACTACATGCCTAAGAAATTTACTCTAAGGAATGCAAAAAATATAATTTTTGTGATTAGTCACACCCCAAACTCTTGAAATCACTTGAATACTTCGTCTAGATATGTCATGTGGTTCCATTTTTGTTTTGACAAAAAAATCAAGTCATAAATATAGATGAGTATGATTTTTTTTATAAACCCTTTGAAAGCAATATCTATGGCCCCCTAGAATGTTACACTATTATTAGACAAGCCAAATGGAATTCTTTGGAAAGCAAACATTCCCCACTTGGTGGTGAAATTCATTTTATGTTGGTCCTCATATTTTACCCATACTTTCTTGTATCCAAAAAACCATCTAGTAAGGAGAACCTCTCAGATCTAGCTACTACCTATAGGATTTGATCCATCAAATGTAGAGGGTAATGAAAATTCAATGATGCTTTATTTACTAAAAGTTGACACATAACCTGATCCCCCCATTCTTTTTTTTTACTAGTACCAGGTTGGAAACCCATGTGGTATGCTTGATGGGATATATGGTTTTTTTCTTTATCAATTTATCTAAATATCACCTTTTAAGAGGCTCAATTTTAGTATTGACAGGTCTTTGCTTCTACCTTTCTGGCTTTGTGTTAGGATCTTGCTATAAAATAAACTCAAATAACACACTCTCACACAATTGCTTGGAAATAAACTCACATAAACATCATATTAATATTCAGAACAAATTACACATTATAACATAAATTTACATAAAGGAACAATCTCACAATAAGATAGAATCGCAGGCCTCTTCGAGGGGGCAACCTCCTTCAACACTTCATTAATTTGCAAAAATATGAATACATTGGTGCCTTCTTGGGTATTTAAAGAGTTCCCTTCCATGGTTGGATTACATGCAAAATGCCACCTGGATTACATGCATAATGCCACCCGAATTACATGCATAGTGCCACTTGAATTACATGCACAATGCCACTCGAATTATATGCACAAGGCCACCTTACTTAACCTATATACCATGTATTACATAAAAAGGGTGCCATTTGTCATAGGCACTATATAAGCTAAAACTTAGAATATTACAAAATATTAATCATGGGTACTACCCATGTTATTTAGGAATTATTACATCATAGAAGTTATTACATTAATGGTTAGGATGGGATCCTAACATGTCCTTCCCCTTGAAGAAGCTTTGTCCTAAAAGCTAAAATGAGAAAACTATTGTTGGAGTTGGTGGAGAGATTCCCATGTAGCATCTTTAGGTTGAATCCCACGCCACTGAACCAGGATCTCTGTAATGGTACGATTGCAAAGAGTACGAGTTTGACGATCCAAAAACTGCTTAGGTTCAAGTAATATGGAGCCTTCTTCATCCAATTCAGGAAGTGTGGATTGAACCTGTACCTGTGTGCCCACAACTTTCTTGAGAGCAAAAACATGAAAAATTAGATGAAGCTTAGAAGTAGGTGGTAGCGCCAATTTGTAAGTTGTGGGACCAATCCTTTGTAGAACCTGGTAAGTGTTGTAGAATTTTGTAGCAAGCTTCTGGCACCTGCGAAGTTGTAGGGATGATTGTTTTTAGTACTGCAAGCAAAGGAAGACCATATCACCTACATAAAAACTATGCTCAGAACGATGTTGATCAGCCTGTTGGTGCATCCAATTTTGGGCCATGTTCAAATTTTTCTTAAGTTGGCGAAGGACCTCAGTGTGTTGACTAAGAGTGTTGTTGACGACCTGGACCTTGGAGCTGCCAGAAATGTAAGAGGAAGGTGTAGGTGGAAGGTGCCCATAGATCGCTTCAAATGGTGTGAGTTTGGTTGTGGTATGATAGGAAGTTTTGTACCACCATTTGGTCAAGGATAGCCATTTGGCCCATTGAGTGGGATGATGATCTGAGACAAAGCAGCAAAGGTAGATTTCCAAGCATTTATTAACAACTTTTGTTTGACCATCCATTTGCGGATGGTAGGCTGAAATCATTTTGAGCTGAGTCCCCTACAACTTAAACAACTCTTGCCAAAAATGACTAGTGAAGGTGGGATCACGATCAGATACAATGGAGGTGGGCATGCCATGAAGGCAAAATATGGAGTCAAGAAAAATTTGTGCAACAATGGATGCTGTATAAGGATGGGCAAGGGCACAAAAGTGAGCATATTTTGAAAGGCGGTCCACTACCATGAAAATAACTGACTTGCCTCTAGATTTAGGGAGCCCTTCTATAAAGTCCATGGAAATGTCGATACAAACCTGATTCGAGATAGGCAATGGCTGAAGAGTGCTCGGAGAGCACACTGTTTCACCTTTCATCCTTTGACATGTGTCACAGACAGCAACAAAAGAGCGGATGTCCCATTTCATACCTTTCCAAAAGAAGGTGCACTTGAGTTGCTCATATGTTTTAAGGAACCCTAAATGGGCTGCAAAGGGAGTGGCATGCAATTCCTTCACAACAAGCTCTCGAAGTGGGGACTTATGAGGTAGAACCAGGCGTTGATGGTAGCGCAAATCATGGCCATTCCAATTATATCCTTGTGTAGAATTTGGATCATCCATTAGTGAGGCGATCAAAGCTTGCAAATCTGCATCCTGACATGCTTCTTGATGCAAGGAATCAATCCATTGGGGAAGTGGTGCTGAGATGGCACACAACATACTTACGGTCTACATTTGGCGAGAAAGAGCATCAGCCACAATATTCTCCTTTCCATTTTTTTAGGTGATATCATAATCATAGCCCATGAGTTTAGACACCCCCTTTTGTTGGTCATGCATGGAAACTCTTTGTTCCAAGAAATATTTGAGACTTTGATGGTCGGTTTTGATGGAGAAGTGATGCCCAATGAGGTAAGGTCACCAATGTGTGACTGCATGCAATATGGCTAACATTTCTATTGAGTGGTATTTTCACCCGATTGTGAAAACACACTCTCCGATAGGATTTGAGTTCCAAATCCCCTCTTGCAAAGAAATTAAATGAATAATTTCTCCAAGGTCTCCGCTATGTTAGCATTTTGTATAAGTAAAGTGTTTAATTTAAATGCTCGGAATACCTTAGTGGTTGCAAGTAACTGTAAACAAGGGGCACGGTGGTTTATTTTATTTTGAAGCTTTAATGATTGTTCGTTTGATCAGAATGAACTCAATGTGATTTGATCTTAGCGATGAAATTATTTTATTTTTAGATTTCGGTATATTTTCAAGTTGTTTATTTTAATGACTGTAAATTAAAATAAAAGTTAAACTTTCTGGAAATAAAAGTGCAGAGAAGATAAAAATAAAATGTAAAGAAAAATGAAACTAAAATACATTCAGGGGATGCAATCCTATTTTGACAAAACCGAAGATAATGAGGTTTTCTACATACAACCTAACCTATTGAACCTACAAAAACTCGCACAATCCAAATAAGTTAGGTGCTGGTTTCTGGGGTTTTAACTGTAATTTTTAGATTTAGACATTCGCATGAAGCAACCAAGAAAACTTGCATTAAACTTCACCTATAAGCCTAGAAATCTGAAAGGGGAAAATAAACATTAAATCTTGCATGCAGAAAATGACTCCTTTCTTGTCAATAAGATGCAACTCTCTGAATTTTTTGTATTAAGAATTTATCAATTTACAATGACAAAAATATCTAGTTTTCTCAAAACCAAAAAAAGGGGAAGAAAAACACTCCACAACAGGCCTAGAATGGCTTATCACCCTCAGATCTGCAGCTCTGCCCGCAGCGATTTTCAACCCTTGTACCAATTTGTGCTTCTACTTTTAAACTTTCTGGCAATGCTCTTTTTTTTGCCCTGTGACTCTTTGCTTCATCTCCCAGATCGCTTTGTTTCATCTTCCCTATCTCTTCGTCATTTTTGACTTTTTGCTCTACGTCAAAACGTTTGATCTTCTCTATGAACTGTAACGCTTCCCATGATTCTTACACCTTTATGCCATGTGTTTAATGTTGCCCCTATATGTTTTGTAATGGCCCGCCATGAATCGTGACAAAAATAACATGTCATGATATCGTGACATTTTCTATCTGTAGCTTTGTTCTTCCACCTGTATCGCGAAAACAAGACATGTCGCGATATCGCGATGTTTTTATACCCGCAGCTTTATTTGTCTTCAAGCATCACGAAAATGAGACATGTCACGATATCGCGACATTTTTCTATCAGCAGCCTTGTTCGTCTTCATGCATCGCAAAAATGAGACATGTCACGATATCACGACGTTTTTTTGTCAGCAGCCTTGTTCGCCTTCATGCATCGCGAAAATGAGACATGTCGCGATATCGCGACATTTTTCTCCTTCGAGCCGCGTGGATGCAACCTGTCACAAAATCATAAGGTTTTTCTCCTTCGCTATGTTTTGTTGTACTTAGCCACAAAAACATGACATGTCATGAAATCATGACACTTTTTCATTTCGTACCATCTCGCTACTTTCTGTCATGAAATCATGACGCTTTTCTCTTTCGGGCTATGCAGATGCAATCTATCATAAAATCATGACGTTTTTCTCTTTAGCTCTATCTTCCTGCCTTTGGTCATGAAAATCCAACATGTCACGATATCGCAACACTTTTCCTCTATGTTCACTTTGGCTGCTCCTGGTCGTGAAACTCTGACATGTCACGATATCGCGACGTTTCTTCTGTTTGCCCTTCATCTCGTCTTCAAATCGTGAAAACATGACATGTTGCGATAACGTGACAACTTTAGTGCCTTGCCCTGTTTGACTAGTTTGACCACAATTTTGTGACATGTCGCGATATCGTGACATTTTTTTAGTTTATCTTCTCTCTCCTCTTTGACCCGCGATTTTATGACATGTCGCGATATCATGACATTTTTTACTTTGTGCTAAATTCTGTTGCTCTTAGCTGCAAAAACATGACATGTCACGAAATCACGACACTTTTTCATTTTATTGTACTTCATTTTTTTGGGCCATGAAAACGCGACATGTCGTGATATCGCAACACCTTTTCATTTTCGGCCGCGACGAAGAAACATGTCACGATATCGCGACAACTTTTCACTTCTGGTCACGACGGAGCAACATGTCGCGATATCACGACAACTTTTCATTTCTGGTCATGATGGAGCAACATGTCATGATATCGTGACAACTTTTTATTTTTGGTCGCGAAGGAGCAACATGTCGCGATATCGCGACAACTATTCATTTTTGGTCTCGACGGAGCAACATGTCGTGATATCACGACAACTTTTCATTTTTGGTCATGACGGAGCAACATGTCATGATATCATGACAACTTTTCATTTCTGGTCACGACGGAGCAACATGTCGCGATATCACGACAACTTTTCATTTTTGGTCGCGACGGAGCAACATGTCACGATATCGTGACAACTTTTCATTTCTTGTCACGATGGAGCAACATGTCGCGATATCACGATAACTTATCATTTTTGCTTTTCTTTGCTCTTTTAACATCTGGGCCACAAAAATCTTCTTGGAAAGTGTGCAAAAAAGGGGGGTCCCCAATTTTGGGGTGTGTTGTGGAGCAACCATAACAAATGGCGACTCTGTTGGGAAATGCTCTTGAGAATTTCGGTGAGAACCTAACCTGAAATACACAAGCTTAGATACAAGTGTCAACACATAAAAATAAATGCTGATACATCAAAAATATATGAACCAGTAGAATCATTAAGTATCAGCTCGATGTGTGTAGTGTGTTCCATTCTTTATCATTTGAAATTGATCCACATTCCATTGTCAGTTTTACATGAATGCATATGTGAGGTTGTGAATGATTTGCATAGCCTAATTAATGGTCTAGAGATATAACTACCTGCTTTATAAAAGCTTTAAACCTTCTAATATCATATACAAATATTTAAAATTATCAAAGCCTCGTAGGATCAACTATATGTATAATGAATTGATTTATTAGATCCCAAAGTTGGTTATGAGTCACTACTATATTGAACCCATGTGCAAGTGAAAGTGAAATCAGAGCTTTGGGAAATCAGACTCCCAACCTAATCGAGATGGGAGTTTAACCCTATCCTTACTACTCTGATTTGAAATTCATTACCTCACTTTGAGCAAAATAATTTAACCAGTTATGGATGAAATGGTCATGCTAGTCTATCCGTTTGAATAGTCAGTGGTCTTGTTTTTAGACAAGACATGCTGCAACGCATGGGCATACTTAACCCCATAATCCATGATTTAGCTTCATTTCTTTATTTCTTGGACCTTGGGGATGACTACCCATCCTTTGCAAAGGACATGTAGTATGATCATTTTAGTCTAATATTTTTTTTTGATTGGTAGAAAGGGTGTTGAAATGTCCCTAAACCTTGTACAAGAGGAATTACATGAATTCCAGATTGACCGAGGTGGTCCAAGAAATAAAGATCAAAGGGCGAGCAAACCTCCACACGAGGAAAGGTGTCGCAAAATTGTGACCAATTTGGTGATGTCGTGAAATCACGACAAGTTGCGTCATTGCAGCCAAGAGAAGAAGGGATGTCATGAAATCGTGACTAGAAGCACTGTCAGAGCCGAAGGAGGGAAGGTGTCGCGATATCGCGACAAGTTGCAAGGTTGCTACCAGAAGAAAGGAAGTTTCATGATATCACGACAAGTTGATAGGTTGGAGCCAGAAGAAAAGAAGAGTCACGATATCGTGACATGAAGCAAACCTACGACCGGATGAAAAATGTGTCACGAAATCATGACAAGAAGTAAGACCGCTGCCAAAGATAAGAGGTGTCATGAAATCACGACAAGAAGTAAGACCGCTGCCGAAGAGAAAAATAGTCGCAAAATCACGACATTTATGGAAGACCGCTGTCGAAGAGAGAAGGTTTTGCGAAATCACGACATGATGGAAGACCGCAACCGAAGAAAAAAAGTGTCATGAAATCACGACAAGATGGAATACCGCTGCCAAAGAGAAAAAGTGTCACGATATCGCGACAAGATGGAAGACCGTAGTCGAAGAGAAAAAGTGTCGCGATATCACGACAAGATGGAAGACCGCAGTCGAAGAGAAAAAATGTTGCGATATCGCGACAAGATGGAAGACCGCAGCCGAAGAGAAAAGGTGTCGTGATATCGTGACAAGATGGAAGACCGCTGCCAAAGAGAAAAAGTGTCACGAAATCGCGACAAGATGGAAGACCACTGCCAAGGAAAAAAAGTGTCACGACCTTTCAATCCAATATTACGATGAGATGGAAAATATTATTTTTTATTTCTTGGACCTTGGGGATGACTACCCATCCTTACTAGGGACATGTAGTACGATCCTTCCAATCCAATATTAAGATGAGATGGAAAATATTATTTTTTATTTCTTGGACCTTGGGGATGACTACCCATCCTTACTAGGGACATGTAGTACGATCCTTCCAATCCAATATTAAGATGAGATGGAAAATATTATCTTTTATTTCTTGGACCTTGGGGATGACTACCCATCCTTACTAGGGACATGTAGTACGATCCTTCCAATCCAAGATTTATGATGAAATGAGACATAGAAGCTTTGGGGAATCAGATTCTCAACCTAGGTGAGATGAGAATTATGCCCTATCCTTACTACTCCATGTAGGTAAAATCAAAGCTTTGGGGAGTTGGATCCTCAACCTAAGTTCGATGAGGATTTAACCCTATCCTTACTACTCTAATTTTAGGCTTTAAGCTTTATGGAAGTGGTAAAAACCACTGTTTTAAGGATCATGTTGCATAATAGGATAGACATGAAATACTTCTTTCGCCTGACATTTTCTTCCAAGCAAGGTTTTGATCATTTTGCTCAAGATCCTTTTTAATGTGTATAAAATGTGCTTGGTTCTAGATATCTCGGGCCTCAGTTCCCAACCTTAGGATTTTTTCTTATTTATGTTATAGCATAACCCTAAGAGGATTTGACACACTTTAATGATTTGTATCTAAAATGCATATGCAACTAAGATGGCATGTATATGCAAAGTGAGATGTAATATGAATGCATTGCCCTTTGAATTGTAGATGGAGTATTGCCATAAAAAATATAAAACTGACTACTTCATGCACCACAAGTTTCAAACGATATTATTAAACTGTTTGTGTTTCTTGCGGAGCTTTCTACAACATAATTCCAATGTTCCATATTTCCTTGATATAAAGCATAAGTTAGCATCTCAAGACAAATTTTTTCATCATTTTTTTTTATTTTTATTTATAGACAACCATATATGTCTAGAGGACCAACACACAATCTTTAAATCCAAACCCAAATAGCAATCCTAAAAATGAAAACTTGAAAACCCACACCAAAACCAAAAATTATATACACTATTGTACAAGATGGTGCAAAAATTTGGGCCATCATTTGCCCGGATCCCAAATACGGTTAGCACATTTCGAAAGACATTGAACATTAGGCGCATACCAAGCTTTGCAAAAATGCAAGAATAAAAGTAAGCCAAACAATATTCCAATTCCCATTATGCCTTTCTCACTCTGCCAACTTGCTTGGATAACGTTAGCAATTTCATTTTGAAATTTTAATTCATTGAATTGATAATACAATAAATGGTTTTCAATATCTTCTTGTCTATTCATGAAAGTATCCACTTCATAATTCGATTCATGATTTAAAATTAGGCCTTCCTTTTCAAATGTGAGATGTTGCAAACAAGAGCCTATTTCTAAAAGTCTTGAATTCAAATCATTTTCCAGGATTTTAAAGCAATCAAAATAATTCAAGACTTGACAAGCATCAACAAAATTTGACATTTCCCCATTAATGATATTAGCATCCAAAAGGACACCATGTAACCTATCACTTAAAATTTTTGCAGCTACTACCAAAGGTAAAGATTTCACCTTGTCATCCATACTCAACCCATCATGGTTAGAATTTACCACAACTTGATGAGTGTTAGTAGCTTTTTCTTTTTCTCATTGTCTTCTTCATCATCCAACACCTGTTCAAAAACACCAAATTTAGGCACCCAATCAAACATGCGTCCATATTTTTCAAAGCAAGAGCCTAGTTTTTCAAGATATGTGTCGCATGACACCTTTCCATGATCAATGGCTTGAGTTGCCTCAAAATCTATATTTTCATTAGGATCATCAATAGTATCAAACCCACACCACTTAGGTTTTGTAATTTGATCATTTTGAGATGGCATAGACATTGTAGAATCAATAGGTGGATCAAGATTTTTAATTTCCTGCCCCTTAACGGGAACAAAAACAATTGATTCTCCTTCATCCCTAGTAGTAGAATCATTATCCTTCTCCAACCTTTGATGAGATTCCAACCCTTCTTCCAAAACATTCTTAGATTGCACAGGACTTGTAATATCCTCATATGAAAATGCAATTGTATTATCTTGTATATCAATAGGCACACAAAATTCATCAGAAGGTTTGGAGTGAGCATACTCTTCCCAAGAATCATAATGATCATCTTTCAAAATCAAATTGTGATGCTCAACTATTTCTTCATCATCTTTTAATTCATCAATATGTTTCTCATCAAATTTATCTTCATCTTCCTTAGATGGTTTAATTACTTCAAAAATTGGGTTATTTCTTGTATTCAAATTGATAAGGCTATCATAATCCACATGTGTAACCCATGATTCACGTTTAACATAATTTGGAAGGTGTGAATTTTCTGGGCCATTACTTTCAACAATGTCATCCAATGTGTCATCTGAGACGGATTCATCCTCAAGACGAATTCATCCTCATAGAATTCATCTTTTGGTGAGTCAAGGGTTTCCAATCTGTCACATGTTTCAATACTAGTTGGATCTAGTACTCCTCCCTTGCCTAAAATCATATTATTATGAAAATCATTGAAATTGATTTTAGAAACATCTTTTGAGTCAAGATGAGTATTTTGAAGTTGATTCATACTTAAGAAAGATGGTTGATCTTGCATAGTAGGTTGAGGCTTTTGAAATTGATTGAAATTTGGGAACGATTGTTGATTTTGAAATTGATTCAAACTTGAACTCGGTTGAGGTGGATAAATCATTGGGTGGGTAAAGGAGGTATTAAATGATTGAATATTATATGATCCAAAACCCACACCATAATTTTGACAGCTCAATTTTTGCTCAATTGCCATTGCTTGAGTATAGGCTTGTGGCAAAGATGTGATTTGAGGCATCCCTCGCAAATATGTGGAAATGGGTGGGTCAAGAGCATTGACGTATATTTGGAGAGCCATTTCTTCTCGAAGAGCATAAAATGTCACTAATTGAGCATATAATCCAAAGAACCTTTCAGAAAATGACTTCACATTTTCACTCGGTTCTTTTCTAATATAGACCAACTGATTGTACATGAGGATTGGGTCAACTTGCTTTTTGTTGAATTGATTAAGAAATGTTGCCTCTAGTTGAGCCCAAGAAGTGATAGACCCTAACGGTAGACTTGTAAACCAATCATATGCCACTTTGTCCAAGGTGTAAAGGAACATTTTACAAGCAACATCATCATACCAACTTGTTAAGTGATTCGCACAGAATTTGAATGCTTGAATATGTTCTTCTGTAGTATTTGTCCCATTAGACGAAAATCGAGGAAGACATCTCTCAAATCCAACAAGAAAATAATGTTGAACTCCTGGTATGTTCAATGGGCTACCTGTCATCCACGATGTAAACATAGCCATTAGTGAATCTTAAAGAATATAACTTTAATACCCAAAATTTTTTTTTTTTTTTTAAATCAAATCAAATCCCATTATTCCTGTATGAACAATCAAAGCGTTAGAACAGTGCATAGCAATTCATGCCCTCCTTCTAGTGCCAATCTGTTGAGTGATAGAGGGCTAAAGATAACAATCAATAGGGCATGAAATATACAAAAATTTGAATTTAAATCATACTAAAATAAACCCGTCCATGCCCTCCTTCTAGCACCAATCTGTTGAGTGGTATTTTCACCCGATTGTGAAAACACACTCTCCGATAGGATTTGAGTTCCAAATCCCCTCTTGCAAAGAAATTAAATGAATAATTTCTCCAAGGTCTCCGCTATGTTAGCATTTTGTATAAGTAAAGTGTTTAATTTAAATGCTCGGAATACCTTAGTGGTTGCAAGTAACTGTAAACAAGGGGCACGGTGGTTTATTTTATTTTGAAGCTTTAATGATTGTTCGTTTGATCAGAATGAACTCAATGTGATTTGATCTTAGCGATGAAATTATTTTATTTTCAGATTTCGGTATATTTTCAAGTTGTTTATTTTAATGACTGTAAATTAAAATAAAAGTTAAACTTTCTGGAAATAAAAGTGCAGAGAAGATAAAAATAAAATGTAAAGAAAAATGAAACTAAAATACATTCAGGGGATGCAATCCTATTTTGACAAAACCGAAGATAATGAGGTTTTCTACATACAACCTAACCTATTGAACCTGCAAAAACTCGCACAATCCAAATAAGTTAGGTGCTGGTTTCTGGGGTTTTAACTGTAATTTTCAGATTTAGACATTCGCATGAAGCAACCAAGAAAACTTGCATTAAACTTCACCTATAAGCCTAGAAATCTGAAAGGGGAAAATAAACATTAAATCTTGCATGCAGAAAATGACTCCTTATTTCTTGTCAATAAGATGCAACTTTGAATTTTCTGTATTAAGAATTTATCAATTTACAATGACAAAAATATCTAGTTTTCTCAAAACCAAAAAAAGGGGAAGAAAAACACTCCACAACAGGCCCAAAATTGCTTATCACCCTTAGCTCTGTAGCTCTGCTCGCAGCGGTTTCTGACCCTTGTACCAATCTGTGCTTCTACTTTTAAAATTTCTGGCAATGCTCTTTGTTTTGCCCTGTGACGCTTCACTTCATCTCCTAGATCGCTTTGTTTCATCTTCCCTACCTCTTCATCATTTTTGATTTTCTACTCTATGTCAAAATGTTTGATCTTCTCTGTGAATTGTAACTCTTCCCATGATTCTTACACCTTTATGCCATGTGTTCCATGTTGCCCCTGTATGTTCTGTAATGGCCCACCATGAATCGTGACAAAAATAGCATGTCACAATATTGTGACATTTTCTATCTGCAGCTTTGTTCTTCCACCTGTATCGCAAAAACAAGACATGTCACGATATCGTGACGTTTTTATACCCACAGCTTTATTCGTCTTCAAGCACTGCAAAAATGAGACATGTCGCGATATCGTGATGTTTTTCTATCAGCAGCCTTGTTCGCCTTCATGCATCATGAAAATGAGACATGTCACGATATCGGGGCATTTTTCTGTTAGCAACCTTGTTCACCTTCATGCATCGCGAAAATGAGACATGTCATGATATCGCAACGTTTTTCTCCTTCGAGCCACGTGGATGCAACCTATCGTGAAATCGTGATGTTTTTCTCCTTCGCTATGTTTTGTTGTACTTAGCCATGAAAACGTGACATGTCATGAAATCATGACACTTTTTCATTATGTACCATCTCGTTGCTTTTTGTCGTGAAATCATGATGCTTTTCTATTTCGGGTTGTACAGATGAAATTGCAAAATCACAATGTTTTTCTCTTTAGCTCTATCTTCCTACCTTTGGTTGCAAAAATCCAACATGTCATGATATCGCGACACTTTTCCTCTATGTTCACTTTGGCTGCTCCAGGTCGCGAAACTCCGACATGTCGCGATATCGTGACGTTTTTTCTGTTTGCCCTTCATCTCGTCTTTAGATCACGAAAACATGACATGTCGCAATATCGCGACAACTTTAGTGCCTTGCCCTATTTGACTAGTTTGACCACGATTTTGTGACATGTCGTGATATCATGACATTTTTTTAGTTTATATTCTCTCTCCTTTTTGACCTGCAATTTTATGACATGTCGCGATATCGCGACATTTTTCACTTTGTGTTGCATTCTGTTGCTCTTAGCCATGAAAACATGACATGTCACGAAATCATGACACTTTTTCGTTTTACTGTACTTCACTTGTTTGGGCCGTGAAAACACGACATGTCACGATATCATGACACTTTTTCATTTTCGGTCGCGACGGAGCAACATGTCGCGATATCGTGACAACTTTTCACTTTTGGTCGCGATGGAGCAACATGTCGCGATATCGCTACAACTTTTCATTTCTGGCCGTTACGGAGCAACATGTCGTGCTATCGTGACAACTTTTCATTTCTGGTTGCGATGGAGCAACATGTCGCGATATCGCGACAACTTTTCATTTTTGGTCGCAACAGAGCAACATGTCGCGATATCACGACAACTTTTCATTTTTGGTTGCGACAGAGCAACATGTCACGATATCGTGACAACTTTTCATTTTTGGTTGTGACGGAGCAACATGTCACGATATCGCGACAACTTTTCATTTTTGGTCGCGACGGAGCAACATGTCGCGATATCACGACAACTTTTCATTTTTGGTCGCAACGGAGCAACATGTCGCGATATCGCGACAACTTTTCATTTTTGGTCGTGACGTAGCAACATGTCATGATATCGCGACAACTTATCATTTTTGCTTTTCTTTGCTCTTTTAACATCTGGGCCACTGCAATCTTCTTGGAAAGTGTGCAAAAAAGGGGGGTCCCCAATTTTGGGATGTGTTGTGGAGCAGCCATAACAATTTCCTTAGCATATGTGGATTTTTCTACATTACGATCAGAGAGTGCCTTGCTATTAAAATCCACAGGTCATCCTTCTTGCATCAATACTGCCCCAATACCACGACCAAAAGCATCACTTTCAATGACAAATGGTTTAGAGAAATATGGCATGGCTAAGACAGGGGTGGTGGTCATAGCATTCTTGAGTTCAATGAAGGCTTGTTCAGCAGACCCTATCCAAGTGAAGGAAACTTTTTTTCAACATGGAGGTGAGGGGGTCAACTATCTTCCCATAATTGCAAACAAATTTGCGATAATAGCCTGTAAGCCCTAAAATTCCTCGAAGTCCCTTGAGGGTGTGAGGTTTCAACCACTCTTGAACTGCTTGGATCTTCTTAGGGTTAACCTTGATGCCATCCTATGAGACAATGTGTACCAAATACTCTACTTCAATAACGCCAAAGGAACACTTAGACCTTTTGGAAAAAATGTTATGGGTGACCAACAACTGTAAAGTTTGATCCACATGATTGAGGTGCTCTTCCCATATGTCGCTATAAATCAAGATGTCATCGAAGAACACAAGGATGAATTTTCACAAAAAGGGCCAGAAGATGTTGTTCATAAGACTTTGGAATGTAGAAGGAGCATTTGTGAGACCAAATGGCATTACCAAGAATTCATAATGACCTTCATGAGTGCAAAAGGCAGTTTTGGGGATGTCCTCATCCTTGAGCCGGATCTAATGGTAGCTAGAGTGGAGATCAAGCTTGGTGAAATACATGGTCCCATGTAGTTCATCGAGTAGTTCATCAACCACTGGAATAGGAAATTTATCCTTGACTATAGTCTTGTTGAGTTCTCGATAGTCAATACATAGGCGCCATGAGCCATCTTTCTTGGGAACAAGTATGACAGGCGAGGAGTAGTAGACTGAATGACACCAGCCTTGAGTAATTCCTATACCAATTTTTCCAGTTCTAATTTCATGGCATGAGGGTACCTGTATGGCCTAATATTTGGTGGTGCACTACCCGAGAGCAATGGGATAGCATGGTCATGAGAGCGATGTGGTGGTAGTGTAGTTGGTTCTGCAAAGACATCATCATGTTTATGTAGAACTAGTTGCAGGTCTGATGGAATTTTGACCATTAGTGAAGTGGTTGGTTGGATGGAGAAGAGTTGTGCAATGACCCCATGTTTTGATTTCTTTAGCACTTTCTCCATACGATTGGAACTAATGAGGTGAGGTGTTCCTACAAGGGAGCCCTTGAGTAAGTGTGTTTGTCCATTTTGGGATAATTGCATCCAGAGTTCTGCAAAGTTCCAACTGATAGTGCCCAATGTACTCAACCATTGGGATCCTAAAACCATATCACATCCCCCAACTAGAGGGCAAACATGTCTTGCTTACGTTCATAGTCCCCTATCTTGATCTTGACATTGCAGCATTTTCATTACAAGGTAATGTTCCCCCATTTGCTACCATGACCTCAAATGAATTACAAGTGTGGATATAGCAATTTGCCTGCTTAGCAACTCTATGATCAATGAATTTGTGTGTGCTGCATGAATCAATAAGGATGGTAAGACGTTGAACCTTGAAAAATCCCACAAATTTCATGGTTTATGGAATGGTAATGCCTGCAAGAGCATGGACTAAAATCTCTGCCTTAGACCCTTGTGTATCTTCTTCCTATGGAGAAGGTGTTTCAGGGAGGTCCTCATCCTCATCACTTTGGTCAGTGTTAGCAGGTTCCTCAACATCTATCAAGAATAGTATTTTGTTGGCACACTTATGTCCTTTAAAAAAAAATTCATCATAATTATAACATAAGCCTTGGGCACGACGTGCATCCATCTCCTCTGTAGTTAGTCACTTGGGTGTAGTAGGTTTACTATCCACTAAATTTTGGGCACGAAAAGGAAATGAAGGTCGGTTTGGAGCAAACCACGGGGGGCACCTTTGGTTTGAGAGTTTAGATTCGACCAGATGGGCCAAAATGATAGCTTCCATCATGGAATGTGGTTTCAACATCTTTACTTCAGCTTGGAGATCCCCTTTTAACCCACTGATAAAACAACTCGTGAAGAACCCCTCCGTTAATCCTCTTGTCTTATTGGCAAATTTTTCAAATTGAGTTTGGTAATCATGGACTGAGGATGTTTGTTGGAGTTTGGTCAAGGCCCCTGTGAAGTCCTCATACTCACTAGGCCCAAAGTTGGTCAGTAGTTGGGACTCAAATTCCTCCCAAGAGATATTTGGGTTGGAATTACGTAACCATTGGAATCAGTGTAGAGCCTCAGATTTCAAATTGAAGGAGGCCATCTGAACTCGATGATATATGGGAACATTATGAAGTCTAAAGAATTGATCAACCCTACATAGCCACCCATCAACATCCTTCCCATTAAATCGAGGGAAGTCCAATTTTAGCATTTTAAAGGATGGGTCATAGTCATTCCTTGCAGAGTTTTCAGCCTGGTGTTCTATTTTGAGTGGTCCCTTATGGAACTTGCTACCCATATTTATCAGTGTTTCTTCTAAGCGAGCGCTAGTGGCCTCATGATCTAGACGAAGACCTTGGACCTCTTCCCTTATGGAGAAAATTTCCAAGTTCAAATTCTCAATGGCTTTGGTTAAGGAGTCCATCTATTCTAGCTCTTTTTGATGTCCACGGGTACCCTGGGCCATTTTGGAACCTTTTATGACCAGTTACTAAAATTAGAATTGGGTTTTAGGACTTACTATTTTTAGTAAGTGTCCAAAAAAGTGCTTGGGTGCTATATATCAAAACGATCAGTTCTAAGAGGTGGTCACAATGAGCTATATCCCACAACACTACTTTTGGGCACCCCAGACTTTTTTTTATCTCCTGTTTTTCCGAGTCTAACGGTGTTTACAGTTTTTGATTTTGAGCTACAGTGCAAAAGTTTGGTACTGGAGCACTATCTATAATTGGTCTCTGGTCACTCGCTCACTATTTTACTCAGCCTAGACAGTCTCTCTGACACTACTTACCTCACTAGTTTGAAGATGCTCTGTATTCTATAGGTTACTATTATGACAATTCTTTTCTGACACTGAAAACTACAGTCTCTGACCTGACTGTGTTGACCTGACTAACATCACTGTTACTACCACTGTAAATTTAACTGTTATTCTCCAGACTGTCAATTTAACTGTCACCCTCATATTTTATCCCGAATCCATGCAATGTATGTTATTTTTTTGGTAGAGGATTCCTTTCTTATATGCTCACTTTTGGGAATTTGGAATGCAGGATTACAATAGGGAGTTTTGATTTTTGATTTTGTTGCAGGTTGAAGTTTTAACAGAACTAGGGTATGCTAAGTAAAGGATTATGTAACACCCATAGGCCCTCTGATATACTGCAGTGATGAACAATAGTGCTCGGACCAATATTTCATGCCACTACCCAAGGAGGATTCCACACATATCCTTGAGCACACTATCTACCTCTCTAACAGTATGGGAGGGTAATCGTATAGGATGCTATGTCCTGTAGACTATGGATGATACAAGGTCAAGAAGCTTCCTACTAGATAAAATTTTGTTAACCCTAGAATGGTCTCCCGATACACCCGAAGATGCATGCGAGCTCAAGTCAGTGCATGAGTTTTGTCTGAGGCCTGGGTATTGGAGCATGATCGCCCCTCACTTCACTAGACGTTGTATGGGCTATCTAGTTTAGCCAATAAAAACAGATCCTTCATGATATTTTAAAACCCCCGGCACAAGGTTTCTACCTACTCAACTAAAAAGGACTATTTTTTTTTTTGACTGGTATTTGTCTTTTTTTTTAATAATAAAAAAAATTTACACAAAAATAACAGAGGATTATACCTAATAGGCAAGAATCGTTACTGTTGTAGTAGAAATTGGCCCTGGAAAGTGCTCTGATACCACTTGTTAGGATCCTGCTATAAAATAAACTCAAATAACACACTCTCACACAATTGCTTGGAAATAAACTCACATAAACATCATATTAATATTCAGAACAAATTACACATTATAACAAAAATTTGCATAAAGGAACAATCTCACAATAAGATAGAATCGTAGGCCTCTTCGAGGGGGCAACCTCCTTCAACACTTCATTAATTTGCAAAAAGATGAATACATTGGTGCCTTATTGGGTATTTAAAGAGTTCCCTTCCATGGTTGGCTTACATGCAAAATACCACCTGGATTACATGCATAATGCCACCCGAATTACATGCATAGTGCCACTTGAATTACATGCACAATGCCACTCGAATTTCATACACAAGGCCACCTTACTTAACCTATCTACCATGTGTTACATAAAAATGCTGCCATTTGTCATAGGCACTATATAAGCTAAAACTTAGAACATTACAAAATATTAATCATTGGTACTACCCATGTTATTTAGGAATGATTACATCATAGAAGTTATTACATTAATGGTTAGGATGGGATCCTAACACTTTGTACCTAGGGAAATCTTGATAGTGTGTTGGATAATGCTTTTGGCATACCCCTTTAGATATTGATAACTCCATACCATCATGTTGTTATATTTTTGATAGATGTGGGTAAGGGTTTGTACCTCTGTTGTGGTCAAAAAATTTCCCACTTTCAACCTCTAACTTGGGATGACTTCTATTTCTTAATAATCTATTTTTTTAGCTATCATACCCCCTTTTCCCCCTAAGTGGTCATCAAGGCTAAATAGATATTCTAGTGTGATAAACCATTTAGGGAGTTTGTTGGACCTTAGCTGTATAATTTTATCAACATATTTCTAGTAAACTCAAACTCTTGTCAAAGGAAATGAATGATATGCTTGTCATTGTTGAATACCTACCAATGGGTCTCATTTTTTAGAATTGTTGACCTCATGATCATTTTCACATGTTACTTGTTTTGAATCAAGTCATCCATGAGATCAACTTACAATCCTATAATAGCCATGCTTCCTCAATATGGGGACTCATATTTCTAGTAAAATCAAACTCTTGTCAAAGGAATTGAACGATATGCTTGTCATTATTGAATACCTACCAATGGGTCTCATTTTTTAGAATTGTTGACCTGATGATCATTTTCACATGTTGCTTATTTTGAATCAAGTCATCCATGAGATCAAATTACAATCCTATATTAGCCATGCAATATACATCTAAATTTTAAGCCTTGGGGAGAAGTTTGATGTTTATCAAAGAACTCTATCAGATCCCACACTTGATGTCTATAAGATCTCATCAGCTTATTTTTGGACAAATACTAGGACCTTACTTATTTTACTACTAGCTCCACATCCTCGAATACTTGTAATATTTTGATGTTTTTTTTGTTAAATGAAGGTAAAGAAGTAGAGCCTCATACTCTACTACATTATTCGTACAATTGAACTACAACCTATATTATTGTAGCATTCTAGTCCCCACAAGTGACTAGGTAAATATCGATGTTAACTCCCTTATTTCTCTTAGCTTTAATCACATACAAATTCTATAAGTAATTTTTGGTGTCTTTATATTTGAGTATTTTGGGTATACATGGATTATCCTCTTGAATCAAGTAGGTGCCTAACCTTTTTTGTTGGAATTCCCCTTAAAAAAATGTTTCCTCCCCTAATTATGCCCTAAATTGAGGGAGCTCTAGATAATACGGCCTTGGGATACTCCCTTCCTAAGGTAGAGCCTCCCTTTTAATCATTGTGAGGGAAAAATCCATTTTAAATTGTAGTGGTAGGGTCATGGTCTCTGTTAGTTACTTGCAAGACAACTAGTGTCTTCTACCCATTTAGTTCCCTTTACTTTTGTAGGTCCTCTTCCAAAATTTTCATCTAGTCTACGATCAAGAGCACATCCCAAATGGGCATTGCTATAGTGGACTTACTTAGGTGGTCTACTATATTGAAGGGTCCGATGGAAGGATTCTTTGGTATGGTATTCAATATTTTCATAGGCCTAGACCTTTTTGCTATCTACCTTTTTTCTATTGAAAGAGATCTTGGAAGATCTATCATATGATGTTTTAGAGGCTTTGGTACTATTTTTGTGTTTTTCAAAACTACTTGAGCCTAGTATTATGGTGTATCTTGTGTCAGGGAACTCCTTCAATTATTATATTTCCTTCTCTAGGGTCTAGCATCCATAAAACTAGAATTCCTTTGATATTCAATGATCCTCTTTTTGGCCTTGGTGACATATTTTGATTAGACTTGTGGCCTCCTAAATATCAAGGGATCTAATTTTTCTGATACAACAATATACTTTCACTTCATTCTAGGTGACAAATGTCCACTCTAAGACTAGGGAATTGGAAACTACTAACACCATTGAAGGCTATGAGGTAGGTTATGTACTTGGCATCTAGGCTTTTAATTGAGAAAATAAGATAGGATTATAGTCAAACAAATCATTCTAACTACTTGAGACTCAATTCTAACATAACAATCAAAAGAATAATAGTTAAGAGTAGGGTAGTACCATCCATTGGGATCTTAAACATAGTTATTTATGTGGTGAATACGTCCTTAATCAATATTGTAGACATTTATTGGACTAGGACTAACACAAGTGCTATCTATTGAGTAAAAGCCTAAAATTGACCAAGATTTCTATTGGTCAAAAAAAGAAGGCTTTTGATATCCACTTAGAGGTGGTCAGATACTTATATTTTCCTATTAGAAAGGAAGGTTTGGGTAACTTTGGTAGGGAAACCTTTGGAAACAATGTTGCCTCTTTAGGCCTATGATATATTTAGAGAAGCTCCTAATAATATTTCATATTTCATCAATTTTAGTAGCAAAAATGGTAAGAAAATGAGTTTGCTTTGAGCTCATGGCTAGGGTTGTTAGACTAGTGACAGATGGTACAATCAAAGAGGGGTGTTGTAAGGACTAAATAGAAGGAAACAATGGTGAATGTGGTCTAGTGGTTAGCCTTCCTATCTAGATTTGATCTTTTTCAACCTAGACGGCTATCTTATAGAATTTTGGTAATGAATTCCTTCCCTTAGACATGACAAATTTAGAATTAAATGCTTTCAAATAATAGATAAATTCCATATTTGGAGATGTCCAAGTATCATTGGGGATCCTCTTCCAATTATTGTGGAGCCAAATGTTGAAATCAACCATTATTTTTGTAGGTTCCCTTTTGATGGTTGTGAGCTACTCTAGAAGAGACATTCTATCAAAAAAAAAATCTTTGAATCTTCTTATCAAATGTTCTACTAGTTGGTCCCAACTTTTGAATGATTGAGGATTAAGGCCAAGGTGCCATTCATGATAATTCCCTCTAAAATAAGTTTTGAGTAGTCTCAAGGCTATATATTTTTTCTCAATGAAATGCCTATGCACAAGCTCACTAAGTGGTGCAAATGCTTTATCAGGGTGATAGCATCTTCTCCCAAGAAATAAATTTAGCATTGAGGCAAGAATTAGATTCCATACATTAGGTGGATTAGGAGGGATCAAGTAACCTCTATCATTTCATGCCAAAATTTTTTAAGGAGGCTAGTTCAATAGGACTACCATTTTGAGTTGTTAGTTCCTTCTTCTTGCTCTTAAATTTAGGGGTGGCACCACCTTTTGCTAACTAGATCATTCAAGGGCTCTAGTTACATGTCTTTTTTGCATATAATTTTGGGACATATTTACAAATAAAGGAGATAATTCTTCAAAAATATTAAGAGATAGATACCCCAACTAGAATATTAGTCCTAATTTATGTTGTATGACTTTGATGAGCATCAGATATGCTCATATTTTTGTGTAAATACTAATGGTTTTTGCACGGTAATATATCATGAGTTGTATATTTTTATGAAACATTATGTATTTATTTAATGAAATCATGTGTATTATCTAATATATGCATGAAGTGTGTTTTATGTAGTTATTCACTTTATTTTGTCATCTTTTGCTCAGTCAAGGTCCTACATGGACCTGGTATGCTTTCGCTTCATCAGACTCAGGCATACTAAGTAGATGCCTTACTCAAGTAGACACCTTACTAAAGTAGGAACCTTACTCAAGTAGGCACCTTACTGAAGTAGGTGCCTTACTAAATTAGGTGTCTTATTGAGGTAGGCACCTTACTGAAGTATGTTTATCAAGGTGCAACGACAGTATTATCATTGTTGTCAACACAGTCAGATAGATCGGTTGATACAGTGGATAGGAGTTCAGAGGTTATTCAGAGTATGTACAGTGATGTTAAATGCCTATGAGGATATTTTTGATGTATGGGTGAAGTTGTTACAGGTTTTCCAAGAAGACCGAAGTGGCCTATATCCAAAAGAGAAGTGAAAAAAAAAAGAGGAAAAAGTGTTGCGGTATCGCGACATGTTGCATTTTTGTGGCCAAAAGAGAAGAGAAAGAGCAAGGAGAAAAAGTGTCACGATATCGCGACATGTATTTTCGCGGGCCGAAGCAAAGAGAAAGATCAAGGAGAAAAAGTGTCGTGATATCACGACATGTTGCATTTTCACGACTCAAGAAAGGCCAGTTAGGCAGTGAAACAAAAGTGTCGCGATATCGTGACATGTCACATTTTTGCTACTGAAGACCAGGATGGTAAAACTGAAGACTGCATAGTGACGTGGACCCATAAGGAATCTTTAATGATTCTACATCATTTAATATGGTCGTTACACGTGGAAAGAAATAGACACATGCCCATGTGGAGAAAATGAATAGTCGAAGAAGGAGAAAATGAACAGTCATGTAAGGAGAAGACGAACAATCATGACCGAGAAGACGAACAATCATGGTAGGAGAATATGGTGTCAATTCTTTGCATGTAACGTGTTTGAAGAAATGCCTACTCTATGTATACAAAAGGAGTTACATAAAGAAGGCGTTACAATTGACAAGTGGTGCATGAGAATATGAAAGGAGTTACAACTGGAGTTACAAAGAGAAAGGATGGTTATAAAAGGAGTGTTGCTCAGAGAATTTAATGGGGATTTTATTCGGTGAAGTGCATGAGAGGAGCGCGAGAGGTGAGTGAGAGGTGAGCGAGAAGGGTGTGTGTTGCGTGAGCGATGTTGAGTAAGCAATAGACCAGTCAGGGTCTTGTAAAAGTGAAGGCATTATTATGTCAATCTTCTGGTTTCAAAATTGAAGTCCAAGTTGGTGCTTGGCATCAGGGGTTGGTGCTCCTTTCTGTTGGTGCAGATAAATTAGGGATTGGTGCTCCTTCTAGTTGGTTTTGGTAAATCAGGGGTTGGTGCTCCTTCCAGTTGGTGCTGGTAAATCAGGAGTTGGTGCTCCTTTCTGTTGGTGCAGATAAATTAGGGGTTGGTGATCCTTCCAGTTGGTGCTGTTAAATCAGGGGTTGGTGCTCCTTCTAGTTGGTACTGGTAAATCAGGGGTTGGTGCTCCTTTCTGTTGGTGCAGATAAATTAAGGGTTGGTGCTCCTTCCAGTGGGTGCTAGTAAATTGATTGTAAAGTTGGTGCTTTACAAATGTTGGATTTGGATGGGAGTCCAAACAATCAATTTTTGAGGAGTAGCCAAATCGGTGAACCTCAGTACATCTTGTGTTGTGTGATTATCTCTTGTTATATTTGTTTTATTTGGTTTTAATTTTTCATTGTTTCAGATTTAACATTTGAAGATTTAAGTTTTAAAAGAGCTACACGGATTCACCCCCCCTCTCAGTGTCATTGTGAGACTAATAATTGGTATCAGAGCCAAGTTCCCTTGTTAGGCTAAATCAACTAGGGTTGATATTGTATTAGTACGCAATGGGTAAGAAGAATAGATCTTCCTCAAATAAGGCATCTCAATCAGTTTCAGTTCCTGTGGAAGAGAAAATTGAACTAGAAAATATAGGAGTGAATTCTAAAGTATGTGATGAAAACCTTGAGATTGAAGTAGATCTAGAAGGTGAGTTGATCGCTGCACTTGAAGAGTTGAATATAGAAAGGAAAAATAATAGAAGACTATCCAAGAAGTTGGAAGAATATGGGGATAAGATCGAAGATCTCTTCTTACAAATTCATAAAGCCAATAAAATAGAAGCCTTGAAGTCACACCTGGATGATAAAATCGATGTATGTAGCAAACGTGAAGAGGAATCTAACAAAGTTTTTAGTGATCTAAAGCTGCAAGTAGAAGAGTCCAAAAGGATTGAAGAAACTCTCAGGTCACAAATCAATGAGAAAGAGATTGTTTGCTGCAAACAAGAAGAGGAGATTTTTTTATTGAGGAAACAACTAGAAGAGGCCAATACAAATCTCAAATTTGAGAAGAGCACAGAGTTGCTAGATAAAATGATAAGGCAACAAAGAAGTCCCATGTGTAAGCTTGGTCTTGGATGTGAAGCTGAACAACCTTCATATTCTAAATCTATAGAGAAGAAGAAGTCCACTTCTGAAGGATCAAAGCAAGAAAAGCTTGAAGCTAAATCTTCAAAAGGAAGAAAATCTCAAAGGAGATCTATAGCAAAGCAACCACAACAAAAGAGGTTCTATCACTCTCACTTTATTCATAATAATGCTTTTAATGGCTATTGTTTTAGATGCAACCATTATGGTCACAAGGCAATTTATTGTGGATTGAATAATAGATCAAAGAGTTATGCTAGTAGAAATACATCTGTTATTTCGGTTGAACACCATGTGCAATTTTTTAAATGTAATGGTCATGGGCACATAACAAGGTTTTGTCCAAGAACTTTGTATCTAATCTAAGGCAAGATAGTAGATTTCATCAGACACAAAGAATGCAACATAGACAGGGAAGAAATCATGTGCATCAAAGAAAGGAAAATAATCATCCATCAAGGATGCACAAGAGACAACCACCCAAGAGAAATGTTCAAGTTCACAAAAAGGTTCAAAATAGGGATGCAGTTGAAAAACTCAAGCCCAAGTTCAAGAAAGGTTGGAGAAAGAAAGAAGAGATGAAATCGTGTCTCCTTGGACTGAAGGAGACTACTCCTCTATTGCACTAAGCAGCTCCAGGTAGCACATCCTCAGGGGGAGCAATCTTAAAGTTTTATTTTAATTCTCCTATGTTGTTTGGTTATCTGAGGATGAAAGGCAAGTAGTCATGGGGAGTTTTCGTATAGTTGTCAAAGTGTGTTTCAGTTAATGTAGTTGTTTGTGGAGGTAATAAGAGAGCATTAATTTTCTCCAAAGAAGTAGTCATTATCAAAGAGATGCCAGAGTCAAAGCAAACAGTGGCACTAGCACCCAGTTGGTTAAGAGTACCAAGTGGCACATGCAAGGCAGAGACGTTGAGAGAATAGTGCCCAGGTGGTGAAGCGCCAAGGAGGACAAGATGCCTATGCACCTAAGAAAGTCTTGCATTATTTGAGAAATGCGAGATATTTCTTGAGGAATCCCTTGATCGTAGCAACAAGAAATGCTCCCTAGAATATCATGAAGAACGTTCACCTAAGATATTCAGTAGCCCTGACATATGCCCTAGCAAGAAGAAGAATACCGAGTGTTGATGACTACGCATAGATTGAGGCTCCAACGCTAGATGTATTGGTCCACTGTCAATACCTACACAGGTGATGAAAACATTCATGGTAGCCATTAGAAACTAGATACATTGAGCTACACAATGGATGTGAGGCAAAGTCATCAGTCACGGAGGAGGTGGCAGTCAAAAGGCTGAAGAAATCACATGCAGGTTGCATGAAGAGTCGATCATTTTTTATTTGGGAGTAATTTTTGCATAGCTGAGAGTTGCGTGTTGATCAAACTATACTAAATAAGTAAAAGCAAGGTACAACAAGAATTATAATATGATGAGTAGAGATTAGAGTGCTTATCCAAGAAGACTAGATGATAGAAAGAGTACTAGTGGAGGTGCATTCTATCTTGGAGACAGGTTGGTCATATGACACAGTAAGAAACAAGAGTCAGTCTCCTTATCCAAAATAGAGGCAGAATATATTGTAGTGAGAGCGTGTTGTACATAGGAAAAAGTTGTGGAAGGTGAGGTGTTGCAGTCCAAACATAGCCGACGCTTCCAAGAGTTTAACATTTAATATATATATTGATTCAATAGTTTATTTGGATCTATCATCTTATATCTTTTCATCTGCGTTTTGCATTTAGCCTATACGACAAGGGTGTGCCCACCTTGAGTGGCATTGCTTTATTCATTTATTGCATTTTCTTATTTTTACATTTACGTTCATCGTTCCGCTCTGCATTCTAATTATCTCTGCAAGTTCTTTGAACAGAAGGATAGAAATATCCTTCCAAGTGGTATCAGTGGTCCAGTTTCCAAGCCTCAAGAAATTTGTCCAGATCAGCAAGTCCGCATTTAAATACACGTCCATCCCAGTGACGTCTTCACGAAAGAAAAAAAAATTGGCGTTCGAATTCCATTCAGTGACGTCTTCGCGGAAGAAAACTCGCATCCCATTTCGATCGACCAAATCACCGTCGTGTCCCAATTTGATCTCAAGCTGCATCCGCATCCCATTTTTATCAGCCAAATAACCCATCGTGTCCCAATTCGATCTCAAGCTGCGTCCAGCGCAGTCATCTCCGCTTACAGAACCTCCGAAACAGGCATACGCACGTCGTCCAATCAATATTCATGAAATACTTCAATTAATCGGTTAGACTAAGGTTAAATCGTGCTGACGTCAGATAAATTCGTTTTCAAGTGTTGGGTTCAAATGTTTATCCCACATCTGGCGTGTTAAGTGGGTTTAAGGATTTAAAACGTATTCATCGCACCTTCTTAAGTGTGACTGTGGTCACACGTTGGAGCTCCTCCGCATCGTATTCCTTGTGCTGTCGCTTGTCGTCGGTCTCACGTGTCGTGTTTTGTTTTGCACATCGTGTCCATGTGTCTGCTCGTGTGTCACATATCCATTCCATTCTATCACGTCTCCATTTTGTTCTGTCTTGTTCTGAGTGTCTGCTCGCGTGTCGCATCTCCATTCTATTCTGTCGCGTCTCTGTTTCGTTCTGTCTTGTTTCGAGTGTCTGCTCGCGTGTCGCATCTTGTTTCGAGTGTCTGCTCGCGTGTCGCGTCTCCAGTCCGTTCTGTCGCGTCTCCATTTTGTTCTATCTTGTTTTGAGTGTCTGCTCGCGTGTCGCGTCTCCATTCCATCTGTCTCGGTCCGCCCGTCGTGTCTGTCGCGTCTCCGTTATGTTTTGTCTCGGTCCACGCGTCGTATCTTGATCTAGTCACTGTCAGTCCTGTCCTTGTGTCGAGTTGTCAAAATCTGTCCAGTTGTCAGTCCTGTCCTTGTGTCGAGTTGACAAAATCTGTCCAGTTGTGTCGCATCTTGTATTGTTGAAAATCGTCAAAAGTCGTTGAAAGTCGTCAAAGGAGGTGAGCCAGCAAAATTTCAAATCCGTGTCGCAGTTGGAGCGACAGTTGAAGCGGAATCCACATTTTTTGCTAAATTCAAACCGAATTTTGTGATAGTTGAAGCGGAATCCTAAGCAGGTTATGTTAACAAGTGCATGAGCAAACAATGGACCAAAGGTTCTGACGGTCGATTATCAAGCTCGAAAACGACCAATAACAACACAAGAAGACCTAATCGCAGCCTAGGTACAAAAAATTCTCTTTCTCCTTTTAAAATTGGTAGTTATAATCCACATCATCCACTAGTTGATCCTATGGCTACTAATCCTCCCCCAACTCACGAAAACATCACACAAGGAAACTCAAGTAACTCAGCCGTTTCCAACGATGATTCTCTTCACCTCTTACTAGAGGGTATGAACGAAATTGGTCTCCTCCTAAAAGACCTAGTAAAAGCACAAAACCAGCCTAATCCCAATACTAATTCTCAAAATCACTCCCATGCCCAAAGGAATGAAGAAAATATCGATCCTAATGATAATTGGGAACAACAACGAGGTGATTCGGATAATTACAGGGATCGCTCTCAGAGACAGCGGTATAACCAAAATCAAGAAAGGGATACGGGTTATCAACAACCGAGAGGCCCTAATAATAATTTTCCATGAATTGATATGCCCACTTTTGAAGGTCATGATCCTCGTGGTTGGATAGCCAAAATGGAAGGCATTCTTGACTTATATCAAATTAAGGAAATTGATAAAGTTCCTTTCGCTGCATCAAAACTTGGCACTGAGGCCTACCAATGGTTTGTATGGCTTAAACGAGAGAAAGGAGCTACTATTAGTTGGAGAAAATTCACTACCTCTTTTTTAGAAAGATTTGATGAAGGAGCTACATCATCATACACAGGATCGATTGTTATCTCTTAAACAAGAAGGGTCAGTTAGCGAATTCGTTTCGGAGTTTACCAGTTTACTACCATACACTCTAGACCTCAGTCCCGACACAGTGGTAGGAGCCTTTCGCAATGGTTTGAAAGAAAGTATTCGAGTAGAGGTAGACATGCACAATCCAACCTTGCTGAACGATTGTATAAGAATAGCCAAGCTGGCCGAGAAGAGACATCAGTTGTCTGCGCGGCGTGAAACTTATAGTCGTCCTTCATATCGCAACAATTCCTTTCGTAGAAATGATCCACCATCAAGATATTTTTGCTATAAATGTCGCACTCATCACCCCAGGGAACAAGCATGTGCCCAAAAACAAAACTTTCATATTGAAGGTGATCAATGTGAAGGAGAAGAGGAAGAACCTTACCAGTTAGAAGAACCTATGCCAGAAGACCTACCATGTACTATAGAAGAAAAAGAAGAGGATACAATGGCGATCTCCGTGCATGCTCTCATGGGTTTAACCGCCCACCATACCATCAAGGTACCAAGATTTCTCCGCCAAAAAAGGTGAATGTGCTAATTGATTCTGGTAGTACCCACAATTTTATCGACATCAAAACCGCAAAAGCTTTGAATTTATTCATTAACTCTTCCAACAAAGACAAATTCCAGGTTCTAGTGGCCAACGGGGTGAACGCACAATGTGTTGGTCGCACATCTCAAGTTTCCATAAAAATGGGAACTTATACTTGGTTTGGATCCCTTTTTGTCATGAACTTGGGGAACTCGGATGTCATTTTGGGAGTTGAATGGTTGGAAACATTAGACACGGTTAGCTTCAACTTCAAAAAATTATTTGTGGAATGGAAGGAAAACGGACGAGTCATTCGCTTACAAGGCATTACTACTCCTCCATCACAAATGGTGAGCTCTCATAGTATGGAGAAGATGTTAAAAAAGGGTGGATATGGGTTTATAGCTAAAATTAATTGTTTGGAAAGACAATCTCCATCCAAATTCGGATATTATTGCCCCAGAGTTACAAGACATCATAACACATTACGACGAGGTTTTCCAAGAACCTCAAGGATTACCACCTAAACGATCTCATGACCATGCCATCCATTTGATTCCAGGGAGTGTTCCTCCTAACAATCGTCCTTATCGCTATCCTCAACCACAAAAGACAAAAATCGAACAGATCGTTCAGGAATTGTTGGATCATGGAGTCATTCGTCACAGCACTAGTCCTTATTCCTCACCTGTAGTCCTGGCTAGACGAAAAGATAACTCTTGGCGTATGTGTCCCGACTTTCGTTCTCTCAATAAACTCACTATCAAGGACAAATTTCCTATCCCTGTCATAGATGACCTATTAGATGAGTTGCATGGTGCAAAATTTTTTACAAAATTAGACCTTCGCTCTGGCTTTCACCAAATCCGTGTTAGAGAAGAAGATATTCCCAAAACGGCCTTTCGTACTCATGAAGGTCATTACGAATTTTTGGTCATGCCTTTTGGTCTCACTAATGCACCATCCACATTCCAAAGTCTCATGAACCAAGTGTTTCGTCCACTCCTCCGTAAGTTTGTGTTAGTTTTTTTTGATGATATTCTCATATACAACAAAACATGGACGGACCATTTACATCATGTGGATAAAGCCCTTCACATTTTACACAAAGAAAAATTATTTGTTAAACGTTCCAAATGTTCATTTGGTGTTCAAGAAGTCGAGTATCTTGGTCATATAGTTTCACATGAGGGCGTCAAAGTGGATCCCAATAAGATTAAGGCAATTCAAGAGTGGCCTTTACCTAAAACCATCAAGAAACTTCATGGTTTTTTGGGTCTCACGAGCTACTATCGCAAGTTTGTACAAAATTATGGTAAGATTGCAGCACCTCTCACCGCACTCACAAAGAAGGATGCTTTTCGTTGGTCAACGAGAGGCCTCTCAAGCCTTCGAAGCTCTTAAGAAGGCCATGTGCACAACTCCGATGATTAGCAACTCCCAATTTTCACAAACCATTTATTATCGAATGTGATGCATCGAGAACAGGAATTGGGGCCATACTCATGCAAGAAGGTCATCCATTGGCATTTGAAAGTAAACAAGCTGTCGGGGAAAAATTTGGGAAGATCAACATACGAAAAAGAAATGTTGGCTATCCTGCATGCAGTAGAAAAATGGAGACACTACCTAATCAGTAGCCGCTTCATTATAAAAACAGATCATAGTAGCCTCAAACATTTTCTTGAGCAAAGGTTTTCATATCCAGAACAAAATAAGTGGTTAACCAAACTATTGGGCTATGATTTTGTTATCGAATACAAGAAAGGGAAGGAAAATATAGTTGTCGATGCGCTGTCCAGGAAATATGAAGATGAAGTAGTCATTAACGCTATTTCAGGTCCTTGCTCCCAATGGGTGAATCAATTACAAGATGAATGGTTGTCCAATAGCGAAACTGCTCAGATAATTCAAGAATTATCTATAGGGTCCTCTAAACACCCTTTGTTCTCTTATGAAGATAAAATCCTCCGGAAGAAAAACCGCATTTATATTCCACACAATTCAGAACTCAAATCAAAGATCCTAGACGAATCACACGCCTCTCCATCAGCAGGACATTCAGGATTTTTGAAGACATATTTAAGAGTCAAACAATCATTTTGTTGGAAAGGATTAAAAGCAGAAGTCAAACAATGGGTAGCAGAATGTGAAGTTTGCCAGCGCAATAAAGGAGAAACAATCAAATCACCAGGATTGTTACAACCATTACCCATCCCTGAACGACAGTGGGAACATATATCCATGGATTTTATTGAAGGTCTTCCAAAGTCAGAAAGCAGGACAATAATCTTCGTTGTCGTAGACCGGTTATCCAAATACGCTCACTTTCAGGCTTTACAACATCCATTTTCCACAAGCAAGGTGGCAAAGGTATTTATGGATTCAATTTTCAAATTACATGGTATGCCAAAAAATATTGTAAGTGATAGAGATCCCATCTTCACTAGTAACTTTTGGCGGGAATTATTTCGACTTAGTGGTACCAAATTGAACATGTCTTCAGCCTACCATCCACAGATAGATGGTCAAACAGAAGTAGTTAACAAATGTTTGGGTACGTACTTAAGATGTTTTGCTCAAGATAAACAATACCAATGGAGCCATTGGTTAGCATTGGCCGAATGGTGGTACAACACTTCTTACCATTACTCAATTAAGATGTCTCCATTTGAAGCATTGTATGGCACCAAACCTCCAAAAGTCGCAGATTACGTACAAGGATCATCCAAAGTAGCCAAAGTGGATGATTGGTTCCAACAAAGGGAGTCTACACTCACCATCCTCAAAGAGAATTTAGTCCAAGAACGAAATCGTATGAAACAACAACAAGACTTGCACCGATCAGAGAGAACTTTTAATATAGGTGATTGGGTGTTCCTAAAGTTGCAACCTTACAAACAATCCTCGTTAAAGATAAAGTCCAGCTAGAAGTTGGCCCCACGATTCTATGGTCCCTACAAAATTGTGCGCCGCATTGGAGAAGTAGCCTATCAATTAGAGCTACCTACATCTTCACGAATACACCCGGTATTTCATGTTTCATGTCTCAAAAAAGTAATTGGTCAAAAAGTACAAAGTCAATCAGAATTACCAGTGCTCGATGAGGAAGGACGCATACATCTCCAACCAGAAGATATACTACAACATAGAATCCAAAAACTGAGATCACGTCAGATTCACGAATTTCTCATTAAATGGCAAGATTTATCAGAGGAGGATGCCACATGGGAACCTGAAAGTATCTTCCAGACATTTCCAGCTTTGAGGACAAAGCTTTCCGAGGAGGGGAGTCATGTTGCAGTCCAAACATAGCCGACGCTTCCAAGAGTTTAACATTTAATATATATATTGATTCAATAGTTTATTTGGATCTATCATCTTATATTTTTTCATCTGCGTTTCGCATTTAGCCTATACGGCGAGGGTGTGCCCACCTTGAGTGGCATTGCTTTATTCATTTACTGCATTTTCTTATTTTGACATTTACGTTCGTCGTTCCGCTCTGCATTCTAATTATCTCTGCAAGTTCTTTGAACTGAAGGATAGAAATATCCTTCCATGAGGTTAAGTTGGATTTTGTTCCAACAATAGAGCAAGTAGCGGATATCTTCACAAAATTGTTGCCCAAGGAAGTCTTTGAATACCTTCGCAATAAATAGGGAGTGGTCACGTTTCCCAAGAATTGACTAGCTATCGGGACCACATTATTAGGGGGAGCATTTGTGTATTTGTTTATCCTTTTGCTCATGTTTGCGATTTTTTGTAAGTGTAATAATTTTTCTTGAGAATATTGTGCATGGAATCAGGGGGAGTTTATAGCAGCCCTTTTGGTATTTTTGTCAAAGGGGGAGAAGAGTTACAGGAAATTGCACGTGTGTTGCCAATAATTCCAAAGGGGGAGATTGTTGAGCAAGGTGCAGTGATAGTATTGTCATTGTTGTCAACACAGTAAGATAGATCGGTTGATACAATGGACAGGAGTTCAGAGGTTATTCAGAGTATGTACAGTGATGTTAAATGCCTATGAGGATGTTTTTGATGTATGGATGAAGTTGTTACAGGTTATCCAAGAAGATCGAAGTGGCCCATATCCAAAGAGAAGCGAAAAAGCAAAGAGGAAAAAGTGTCACGATATCGTGACATGTTGCATTTTCATAGCCAAAAGAGAAGAGAAAGAGCAAGGAGAAAAAGTTTCGCGATATCATGACATGTTGTATTTTCATGGGCCAAAGAAAATAGAAAGAGCAAAGAGGAAAAAGTGTCACGATATCGTGACATGTTGCATTTTCGTGGCCAAAGCAAAGAGAAAATGCAAGGAGGAAAAAGTGTTGTGATATCGCGACATGTTGCATTTTCATGGGCCAAAGCAAAGATAAAATACAAGGAGAAAAAGTGTCGCGATATCGTGACATGTATTTTCGTGGTCCAAAGCAAAGAGAAAATGCAAGGAGAAAAAGTGTCACGATATTGTGACATGTATTTTTGCGGGCTGAAGCAAAGAGAAAGAGCAAGGAGAAAAAGTGTCGCAATATCGCGACATGTTGTATTTTTGCGGGCTGAAGCAAAGAGAAAGAGCAAGGAGAAATATTGTTGCGATATCGTGACATGTCACATTTTCGCAACTCAAAAATGGCAGCCAAGCAGAGAAAGAAAAAGTGTCGCGATATCGCGACATGTCGCATTTTTGCGACTCAAAATCGCAGGCAGGCAGAGAAAGAAAAAGTGTCACGATATCGCGACATGTCGTATTTTCACAACTCAATAAGGGAAGGTAGTCAGAGTAAAAAAAGTGTCACGATATCATGACATGTCACATTTTCATGACTCAAGAAGGGCAGGCAGGTAGAGTAACAAAAGTGTCACGATATCGTGACATGTTGCATTTTTGCGACTCAAGAAGGGTAGGTAGTCAGAGTAACAAAAGTGTCACGATATCGTGACATGTC
Source organism: Wollemia nobilis (assembly GCA_028583015.1). Lineage (NCBI taxonomy): Eukaryota > Viridiplantae > Streptophyta > Pinopsida > Araucariales > Araucariaceae > Wollemia > Wollemia nobilis. The sequence goes on along the minus strand of JAQPPZ010017190.1, from coordinate 4,319,902 downwards.
ACATTTTCACGACTCAAGAAGGGCAGGCAGTCAGAGTAAAAAAAGTGTCACGATATCACGACATGTCACATTTTTGCGACTCAAGAAATGCCAGGCAGGCAGTGAAACAAAAGTGTCGCGATATCCCGACATGTCACATTTTCACGACTGAAGACCAGGATGGTAAAACTGAAGACTGCATAGTGACGTGGACCCATAAGGAATATTTAATGATTTTAAATCATTTAAGATGGTTGTTACATGTGGAAAGAAATAGATGCATGCCCATGTGGAGAAAATGAACAGTCGAAGAAGGAGAAAACGAACAGTCATTAAAATAGAAATGAAAAACTTTTTCGAAAACCAAAACGCATGCATGCACAAAGGAGAAAATGAATAGACATGCAAAGAGAAAACGAACAGTCATGCAAGGAGAATATGAATAGTCATGACCGAGAAGACGAACAGTCATGGTAGGAGAATATGGTGTCAATTATTTGCATGTAATGTGTTTGACGAAATGCCTACTCTATATATACAAAAGGAGTTACATAAAGAAGGTGTTACGATTGACAAGTGATGCATGAGAATATGAAAGAAGGAGTTACAAATAGATTTACAAAGAGAAAGGATGGTTATAAAAGGAGTGTTGCTCAGAGAATTTAATGGGGATTTTATTCAGTGAAGTGCACGAGAGGAGCACGAGAGGCGAGCAAGAGGTGAGCGAGAAGGGTGTGTGTTGCATGAGAGATGTTGAGTAAGCAATAGACCAGTCAAGGTCTTGTAAAAGTGAAGGTATTATTATGTCAATCTTCTAGTTTCAAAATTGAAGTCCAAGTTGGTGCTTGGCATCAGGGGTTGGTGCTCCTTTCTGTTGGTGTAGATAAATCATGGGTTGGTGCTCCTTTCTGTTGGTGCTGATAAATCAGGGGTTGGTGCTCCTTCCAGTTGGTGCTGATAAATCAAGGGTTGGTGCTCCTTTTTGTTGGTGCAAATAAATCAAGGGTTGGTGCTCCTTCCAGTTGGTTCTGGTAAATCAGTGGTTGGTGCTCCTTCCAGTTGATGTTGGTAAATCATGGGTTGGTGCTCCTTTCTATTGGTGCAAATAAATCAGGGGTTGGTGCTCCTTCCAGTGGATGCTGTTAAATTGATTGTAAAGTTGGTGCTTTGCAAAGGCTAGATTTGGATGGGAGTCCAAATAGTCAATTTTTGAGGAGTAGCCAAATCGGTGAACCTTGGTACATCTTGTGTTGTGTGATGCTCTCTTGTTATATTTGCTTTATTTGGTTTTAAGTTTTCATTATTTCGGCTTTAAGAGTTGAATATTTAAGTTTTAAAAGAGCTACACTGATTCATCCCCCCCTATCAGTGTCATTGTGAGACTAACAAAGTAGGTGCCTTACTCAAGTAGGCACCTGACTCAAGTATGCGCCTTACTCAAGTAGATGCCAAGCAGGCGCCTTACTCAAGTAGGTGCCAAGCAGGTGCCTTACTCAAGTAGGCACAAAGAATGTGCCTTACTCATGTAGGCACCCAGATTATGCGTGTTGATCGGACGGCTATAGAAGGACCCCGTTGACCACCATTCCACATCATTAGTGGGAAACCGCTGAATGAACGAGCTATCCTAGCCAGAGTGGATGAACATGTAACCACTCAATGAAGTTGAACCTTAACAAAGAAAAAATCATCCAATTGCCAAGAAATGATGAAAAGGTATTTATCATGTGCTTGTTACAGTAACTAAACTGTTCCAATTTATACTGTAACTAGGATTCCTATTGTAACAAAACTACAATAGGAAGCCCATTGTATGTTATATAAACACACAAACTTCTCTATAGAAGAGGAGGCAAATATTTTAGAGAACATTATCGCATATAATTTTTCATTGTACTATCAATAAAAGAATGAGCTTTCGTTCATTTACGTAATGTCTTCGTGATTCGTTGGGCGGGATCTACTAGAGCTCAGGCCCACTCCAAGTCAGTATTCCTCCCCTACTTAGTTGTTTTCATAGATTTAATTATGCATGATAGCATGTTTGTTTCTTAGATTGAATTTATTTTCTTTAGCATGGTGTGCATTTTAATTACGTGAGTCTGTTTACCACTTTCAATGTGGAGTGTTTATTTTTTACGTATTTTATTTATGCATAAATTTTATTGGTGTGGATGAATCAATTGCTGCTTATAAACACCCCCAATGATAGTTGGATGGATTCATCTCAAAAGTGGTAGTATGAGTAGTCTCAATCGTGGTACTTCAAGAGTCTACGAGCTCCCTGGTTTGACAATTTAAATGCGAGTGTTATGATATATCTAGGACAAATTTAACTAGTGTTTTGCACCCAAAATTTTGGCATCATTGTTGGGGAAGCACCACTAGTAGACTGACTACAATACCCCTTAAAAAAACCTTCTATTTTGTATGAGTCCACCAAGAAAAAGAGGACCCGATGGTCGTTTTATAAGAAAGATCCCATTAGAAAAATTTGAGTTAGCTGAATACTTAGAGTTTGAATTAGATTCTCTTGAATCATCACCAACAGTCCATTGGAGTGAACATCCTCACTTTGTACAAAGCTCCTCCTCATCTCATCGATCTAGGAAAGAATAGATCATATTGAACCCTTTGTTTAAAATGACACCCTCGAAGGAAGCCTTGCTATGGAAAGCCATAGAGGATCAGACCATAACACCAGATAACTTGGAGGCTCTAGTACAAAAAGTTTTGAATGACCAAAAGGCCATAGAAGTTGTATTAGAGACCACACTTCCTAAAAAAATGGTCGAAGAATTTTCATCTAGTTTTAGCTTTTCAATAGAGGAAGGAGCAGGGGAAATCAAAATGAAGAATTTATCCCTTGCCCATCTCCCTACCTTCAGGGGATACCCAACTGAATACCTTGACCTATTTTTGTTTAAATTTGATGTGTTGTACAGGTTTATCAACTATAAATCAGATGCTCATAAGATGAAACTCTTTTCATAAAAATTGGATGACTCAACTCTATGTTATTTTATCAGGTTGGGAAACAAGCAGATCGCCACATGGGAAGAAATGAGGAAGCTTTTCCTAGAATAGTACCAGGACTTAAGTAGAGCATGATACTCCAAAGAAGAGGTCCTATGTATAACATAAAAGGAGGATGAATCTCTGGAGGAGTACTGGTAGAGGTTAAATTTCAACCTGCAATGATCCCCTCACACAAAGCTAGGTGATAAGTCCCTTAAAAGTATTTTTTTAGGGGACTTAACAACGAGCCACTGGAAGTGCTCAACATGATCTTCTGGGGGACGTCTACCAACACCAGATAGAAGATATCCCACAAATGTGTTGGAATTACTCACGAAGGAGAGGCAAAATCGCTCCCAAAACCATGAAGGTGACTACATCGATCACAAAAGTAGACATAAGAAACATGTTGGAGTATTTAAAAAGTGAAATGTTCATATATTTGGCACTACAGTTGGATACGCTCCTGCTAGAGAAGAAAAAATAAGAGAACAAAGCAACATTAACCTATTTTTACCTAAAATGTAGAGGGAAGCATGCTAGGAATGAATGCTCAGAGAACAAGGTTAGAGTATGTGTGGTTTGCCAATAGAATCACAAAGCTTGACTGTGCCCCAAACTTCCCAATACCAAGGAGGATGTTGATGTAAGTGAAGCCTATTTTGTGGGCAATCGAAGAAATTGGCAACAACCCCTTATGGGGAATATGCCCATGGGGATACCACCCTATGGAGGAGGACCATATATGTCACAAGGAAAATTGCAACCACCTAATATGGGATGGTGGGGACTACCACATTGGATGAAAATACCTCCAGGAGCTGCATTTCCCAATCAGTAAACATGGATACCATATCAGCATTCTAGGTAGTAGTGGAGGAACCATGTTCTATGGAAATCTGCTCCAAAAAACATGGTACAGGCTCCACCTTAGCAAGGCCTACCAGCCCTACCTATAGTGAGGCCTATGCAGTTACTAGCATAGCTGACAGTGAACCCAAATAATAAGGTAAACTAGCCGGTATACCAAGTAGAAGGAGAGATATATCCGATGTACAATATTAGTTGTTATCCCATTCAAATTAGCTCAGGTAAGCAGCTAGGAGTAGAAGCACCTCCCCTGGTAGAAGAGAAGGAAAATATAGGAGACTCCCCTCTTATAAAAGATGTGGAAGAAGAAAATTTGTTGAGAAAATAGAGTCTCCATTCCCTAAATGGTTGCAAGAATAGAGAAAGCTGACACAACCCGAGTTTGATATCCTTTCTAGGAATCTCATAGTTACTATCCCACTCTTCCAAGCTATCTGATATGTCTTGATATATACCAAATCGATAAAGGAGTTTTTCCTAAGGAAATCAGGATGTAAATAAGCACATACCATCAATGTGAAAGGAAAATAAATTGACTTAATGATGGGGAATGCATATTATACCAAATACATAGACCCTAGAAACTCAATCCTGACCATAAAAATGGGAGGTCATTCATTGGTTAAAACCTTTGTTGATCTAGGTGCAACCATCAACATAATGCTATAGGAAACCATGCAAAAGTTAAAGCTCACAAACCTAAAACCCACCAAGATGGTGTTACAACTGGCCAATCGATCAACCGTAGCACTAGAAGGAATTCTCGAGGACATCATCATGACAATCAATGCATGGGAATACCCCATGGATTTATTGGTACTGTAGTATAAAATGGGACTGGATGGTTATCTGCTCATCCTAGGAAGGCCATAGTTAGCTACGACTGATGCCTACATTAGTTGTCGCAATGGGCTGATGACCATCTCAAATGGTTAGAACGTCAAGATATTGACCATCTCACCTCCTACGTAGTCTATGGATATGCTAGAACCCACATGGGATAATTGATGAAGCCCAAAAATGCCTCATTATTGCACAATGTTTGAATACTGTATGATAAGTTAATTGCCAAATATTTGACTAAAATATACTATTTGTTAAGTGTTTGCATGATTTTATGTTAGGAATACTATATCTCTATTTTTTATTATTTTTAGCATTTTATGACTGATTTTGTTTGATTAAGTACCAAGTAAAAACATGCATTTCAATTAACCAAATGTGGTATACTGATATCCATTAACTTCTAAATGGTTTTTGAATGTTTTCCTACCCTTCAACTTGTTTCAAATCCACATTGAAGCCAAAATTTTAGGACTGTCATAAATCTAAAAATCTAAAAAAAATAGCCATATAAAAATCAGCAAGTTGTCACTTTATAGGAACACCTTGAAGTTGTCAAGAAAATCATGAGGATATGGATGAAATGAGTTTAGAAGGACTACAGAAGACATCTGACCTATTTAGAAGCATTTCTACATGGTCTAAATAGGCAACAATAGGGTATAACAGAGCAGGGACAATTGTGCAGCACTGTTGCACTATTTCAGCATGGTTACTTGGTGAATGAAATGTATAAATTCAGTAGCAACTTGATGTACTCCTTCATGTTGATATTTGAATAATTTTTCTATGTTATAATTTGTTTGAATTTGCAAGAAATGCCAATATTTTACAACTGTGCAACAGAGTTGGAAAATGCAGTAATTTACCATGTAAATTCCAACAAGCTACCAATGAATGGCAAGGCATGTAATTCACACATAGAGAGATATGAAGGCTATTGCAATATGATCCTTAGAGCTAACCCACCTGAGAAATGCAGATGAAATCACTTGAAGAGCACACAGTTGTTCATTTTGAATATCTTCAGAATGAGCAGACATCTTCGGAATGAGAAATATAGTCTCTTTGAAATGAGCAGACATCTTTGAAATGAGAAATATAGTCTCTTTGGAATGAGCCACTTATCTTTGGAATGAGAACAGAAAGCATTTTTTGACTTGTTGACTGATTTCTGATGATGGAAAAAGGGAAAGAAGGTTGAAAAGGTTAAAGGAAAATATCTCCCATCTGACTTTGTCGTCTTTGTCGTCCAAAGCCACCATTCATGGAAAAGATCAATTTTGATCCTCTTCTAGGATAAACCCAAAAATAACTACAGCATAATAAGAATTTGTTTGCAAGATAGGAATGGCATATTATGAAGTGGAGAAATATGTGTGAGATATTTCTAGACTCCTCCCACATACTCCCACCACTGAAGATGCTTTCTAAGGACTAATGACTACTATTGTAACATAAAATGTCCAAATTTACATTTATTTTAGATCCATAATTATTGGCAAATCATTGTAAAGTAGCACATAGGATGATTTGAGCATGGTATATGTTGTAAATATTTATATAAATAACACAACTCCCTCCTTGGTTGAGCCAGTTAGAAATTAGAATAGAGGAGAGTTTTCAATAGCAATAATTAGGACTGTACAATAATTTTTTGTAACAGTTTTCAACATGTTTTTCATTAATAAAAGTGTAGTTATTTTATCATTTTCTATTTTGAGTGTTAATTATTTAAGGAGTTATTTTCACCTCCTTATAAATCAGGAAGTATGGAACCATTTTCAGATCTAGAAGGAGGATTTTTATGGCAGGTTTTAATCTGTAATTTTGCTGCAGCAAAATTAACAGATTACTTGTCAAGTTTACTTTTCTTGTTATAAGTTTGTATAATGTTATTTATGTTTTCTATTATGTTTGTGTACAAAATTTGTGTGTGTATCAGCTGACAAATTATATTAAGCATTTTTCCTTTGCTTTCCATGTTTTCCCTACTTTTCTGTTTTAACAACTTTCCATTTTTAGCATATTTTATTTTGCTATCAATTCCTATAGCAGAAGCTTGACGACCTTTTGTGGTAGGATATTGACAGGTGTTTTAGCATAAGTTTCATTTACAAACATAATTTCAATTATGCAAGAGTAACTAGGTTTCAATTCTGCAAATGTAACTTAGGATTTAATTTTAGCAACATTTAAATTCAGCAATTTAAATTTTGTTATTTTAATTCTGCAAAAGTAGATTAGACTTTCAATTTAGCAATTTTAATTCTTGCAATTGTAGTTAGATTTCAATTATTGCAACTTAGAATTAGTTTTTAGTTCCTACAAGTTTCCATTCTGCATATTAGGTTTAGTGTGACACCAAAATACTGAACCAAATTTGTCTCACCTAATAAATGCTTGAAATCTGAATGCCTGAATTATACTCTGCCCTAGCCTTCTATCGTAGATAGCCTTGGAAACCACCCTAGATTGATAAGATCTTTGAGATTTAATGATGTGCTTAACGACAACGCATCATTTTGGCATCATTGCTGAGGAACATGGTGTTGTTAGAGGGTAAAAGTAGCCCAATAATTGTTAATTATACTAAATTGTGAACTTTAGAGTAAAATCTGGATAAATGATTGGTATTAGTAATAGTTTTTGGTAAATTGCATTTCAGTCTATTTAGAAAACAAGCAACCATAGGGAGGTGATCTTCACACCTAGGGGTTAAATTGCTTATGTTTGAAATTCTTGATAAAAATTGAAAGAATTCATCATCCTCATTATCAAGAAACATAAGATCTCTTAGAGGAGCCATCTGCTAGTACTACCATTTTTATATCCATATCATCAGGGTAATATAATTTTTTTTTTACTAGGTGTTAGGAAGACATCATGGCAGATATACAAGACTATCCCTTGAACATAACAATCATATCAACTACTTGTAGCATTTTTTCATAGGGACATATCACTAATGAATGTCATTTACTTCCATAACTTAGAGATGCAAAATATGTTGCCTAGTCTGAATTCTTCTCAAAGAGAGATCCCAACAACAACAAACAGGGCAAGTAAATCAACCACCACCTTCAGCCCAACATGTGGCCAATATGAATAATACAAGATAGACAACCCCTGTCTATGTAAGCTGAATATATTAAAAAAAAAAATCACAAAAACTTTTGCACAATCAAAATAGGAGTTTACAACTTAACGGTGATCCTAGATGATATGAAAAAGGTAAGTGCTAACCGATATTTATTAACAAAATAATTAGAACCTTAATCAATTAACCTTAGCTTTGAAATCAACTAGGTTTATATAGGTTACAAACTATAGGATAGATATTAAATTAATATCTAACCTGTAATATCTCTAACCTACGCGCTTAGAAGAATAAGCGCCAACAACTAACAACTAACCTAGGATATTTAGGAATTTACCTAGGTTAACCATTAGATATTTTAAACAATAAATATCTACATGGTAAATAGTCAAAGTAGATGTAATAATCTAACTAATGTAGTATAATGCAATATACTACCTCATTTTACCCTAACATCCCCCCTTTATTACATTACTTTGATATACAAAGTTTACTCCGAAACAGTTGAAATTTGACACGTCCAAGTGCCTTTGTAAAAATGTCTGCAACCTGTTCGTCGGTGGGAATGTGTTGGAGCTGAATTCTGTGTTTAGGAACTTCATCACGAATGAAATGACAATCTGTATCAATATGTTTAGTTCGTTCATGATGTACTGGATTCTTGACCAAGTTCAAAACACCTGAGTTGTCGCAAAACATGTGAATAGGAAGATTCTTTGGTAGGCCCATGGTAGCCAAGATGCGACTTAGCCATATCGCTTCACACACAGCTCCACGTGCAGCACGATATTCTGCCTCGCTTGAAGATAAAGCAACAACCTGTTGCTTTTTACTATGCCATGAGACGAGGACCGGATCCAAGATGAAAAACATAGCCTGAAGTTGATTTTCTGTCATCTATGGAGCCAGCATAGTCGTAGTCAGTGTAACTCTGTAAGAAGAATGAGTTATTCTTCTTATACTCTAGACCATAATCTGCACTACCCTGAATGTAGTGTATGACTCTTTTAGCTGCTTTCCAATGGGAGACCTTTGGTTCTTGCATGAACCGAGAAAGATAGTTTACAGCAAAAGTAATATCTGGTCTAGTATTAGTCAGATAGATGAGGCTTCCAATCATTTGTCTGTAAAGTGTTCCATCTACTTGTGGTGAGTCTTCATATCGTGATAACTGTAACCCTGATTCCATCGGTGTTGCTTTGGGTTTACAATCAGTCATACGATATTTTTCTACTAAAGTCTTAGCATACTTTTTCTGGGTCACCCTTAGATGATTCTTTTTCTGTTCTATTTCAAGGCCAAGACAGTAGTGGAGAAGTCCTAGGTCTGTCATATCAAATGACTTTTTCAAGTCATCCTTCACGGCTTTAATCACATTCTCTGAATTGCCAGTGATGATCAGATCATCTACATATAACACAAGAATCACTATCTCAGAACCTGTGGTCTTGATATAGAGATTTGCGTCTGATGGACTTCTCTTAAATCCGTGTTGCAATAGGTGACTATCCATCTTTATGTACCATGCTCTTGGGGCTTGTTTTAGCCCGTATAATGATTTTACCAATTTGCAAACATGTTGCTCATGGCCTTCCTCTGCAAATCCAGGAGGTTGAGTCATGTATACTTCTTCCTTTAAGTCACCATTAAGAAAGGCACTTTTTACATCCATCTGATGTAACTTCCATCCGAATTGTGTCTGCCATAGCACAAAGTACTCGAATGGTGGTCATCCTTGCTGTAGGAGCAAAGGTTTCCTCATAGTCCAGTCCTTCCTTTTGAGCATAGCCCTTTGCCACAAGTCGGGCTTTATGCTTATCTATAGTGCCATCTGCCTTATATTTTATTTTGTAGACCCATTTGCAACCTATGGGTTTCTTACCTTTAGGCAAATTCACTAGCTTCCATGTTTTATTTTTAATGAGGGAGTTATATTCTGCATCCATATCTGTCTTCCACTGAGGCATACTAAGTGCTTCATCAACTGTAGAAGGTTCATTCTCATCACATGCTGATAAGTAAACCCTCTCCTCATCTATCTCCATCTCATCTTCCCTTGGTAACTCTCTATCTACAGAAAGGTCTTGAAAATCTGCACAAAGATCATCAACTGAAGTGGAAGCTTTACCCTTGTCTTTCTGTGACATGCTTCTTGTCTTTGGACGATTGAGAGTAAGATCTGGTGGGGAAGTGAGTTTAGAGTCTTTCAATGTGCTTGTATACCATTTGGGTGGCTTTTTCTGTTGTGAAGAAGAAGAAGAAGGAGGAGGAGGAGGTTGTTGTTCCTCCTCATCATCTAGGTATACTGATGTAGTGTTGGATGTGAAAGCTTCATCAAACACTACATCTCTACTTATATATATCTTCTTGGTAAATGGGTCTATCAAACGATAGCCTTTTGAAAATTCATCATAACCAAGAAATATACAAGGTAGAGATTTCTCATCTAATTTCTTTCTTTTCTCCTTAGGTATATGCATAAATGCCTTACACCCAAATACCCTTAGATGAGTTATGGAGGGTTTCCTACCACTCCATGATTCTTGAGGAGTCATACCTTTAAGTGCCCTTGTGGGAGCCCTATTCAGAAGATATACCATAGTTTGAACAGCTTCAGCCCAGTAAGTTTGCTCAAGGTTGGCCCCCTTAAGCATACATCGAACCATTTCCATTATGGACCGATTTCTTCTCTCAGCAACCCCATTGGATTGAGGAGTGTAGGCTGTTGTTAACTGTCTTTTTATCCCATGTGTCTGTAAGAATGAGGAAAATTCTTTTGATGTGTATTCCCCCCCTCGATCTGAACGGAGGGTCTTAATAAAGCATCCTGATTCCTTCTCAACAAGAGTTTTAAACTGCTGAAAATAGGAAAATGCTTCAGACTTCAACTGCAAGAAGAAGACCCACATTTTGCGTGAATGATCATCAACAAACAATTGAAAATACCGTTTTCCTCCACAACTTGTAGACATAGGACCACACAAATCTGTGTGTACCAACTCCAAAGGTTCTTTAGCTCGAAAAGAGCTAGGTTCAAAAGGTACTCTATGTTGCTTGCCTGACAAGCAATCAGAGCACACTGGCAAAATAGATGAAAGGGGAGGAAGTCCTTTCACCATTTGATATTTACTCAGCTCTAGTAAATATCCTGAACTCAAATGCCCAAATCTCTTATGCCAAAGAGAAGTGGCCTCCTTTGTGGTCACTGCGAGTGCAGTATGAGTGGAGGTAAGTGCATCTAAGACAAACAAACCATGTTTGTATGAGCCTGTTGCTATCGGTTTTCCCTTTTTGGTGATGAAGCAACGTTTCTTGTCTTTGTCCACAGTAAAATTGACATTCATGTTATTGTCCAGGATTTGTGGAACTGACAAGAGATTATTTTTTAATCCTGGAACATAAAGAACTTTTTCAATATTAAATTCTCCATCTGGAAGGGAGACTGAAACACTGCCTTTGCCCTGAACTCTATAGGTCTGATCATCGACAATGGTGACCGGTCTACCTTCTCGAGCTTCAAAAGTAGCAAACCATGATTTATCGCCAATCATATGTTTACTAGCGCCTGAATCTATGTACCACAAAGAATCCTTGTGGGAGGAATCTGTATGGGTCATGAGCACCTTGTGTGCTCGTTCAGAATCGGAACTAGAATCTTCAGCTGCTATGTGACCTTGTTGTTGTTTGTTCTGGTTCTTAGATTTGCCTTTGCCCTTCTTATTTCTTTGTTCATTGGGCGGTTTGTTCTTAAACCAACATCGTTTGGTTTCATGAGTGTCTGTGTCACAAATTTTACAATGTTGTTTCTTCTTCGGAACCTCTTTGGCTTTACCCTTGTCTTGTCTAGAAGAAGAACCCTTCTGTTGATTCCACTTTTTCTTACCACCTTGTCGTTGTGAAAAAAGGGCATTGTTAGATGCCTCATCTCTCTGGAGTTGGGTAGCCTCTTCTGTTTGAAGCATATTTACCAACTCGACAAAAGTTACTGTCCTACCAAAAACTTGTAAGGAGGTGATCAACATTCTGTAGGAGTCAGGAAGAGCTCTCAAAATGATTGAGTTTAAGACTTGGTCTTCCAACTTTTCTCCTAAGGATTGCAGCTTTGTTTTTAATTCTGCGACTCTGCAGAGGAATAGCTCTACTGTTTCTCCTGATTTCATATGTAATGTATGAAGTTGTGTTTGAAGGTTAAGAATCGTTGATTGATTCTTGCCCTCAAAAATGGTACTTAAGGCATCCCAAGCTGCCTTACCAGTTGTAGCTTCACTGATATGAGGTTGGATATCATCAGTAATAGCAAGCAAGATCATTAAGGAAAGTTTCTTATCCTTTTTATCAAAGTCTATTTGATCTTGTCCAGAAGATTGAGGTCTAGTGACACTTCCATCCACTATTGACCACAAGTCCTCTACAGTTAAGATAGCCTTCATCTTAGTCTTCCATGCTGAGTAATTTGAACCTTTGAGCAGTTGGCTCTCAGTGAGATACTTGTGTATCATGGCCATGGTTTAGGTTTCAAATTTTTGGAGAGGACTAATATGATGCTATCTTGCACTATACCCTAAGAAAAGGTATAGAGAAGTTGTTTCAATTTGCTTTCTATAAGATATTTAATGGCACCTGCCTTAACACTCTTAGCAAGAGATGAAAAGTTTGAGGAATATTGAGCCAAACAAAATAGAGCAAATGAAACAAGGGAAGGTTTTGTCAAACTTTTGATATTTGCTCTCTAAGATATTTAATGGCACCTGCTTTTAACACCTTTGAAAAAAGGATGAAAAAATTTGAGGTTTATTTAAGCCAAACAAAAGAGAGTCTTATCAAGGTGATTGAAATTTTTGACCTTTTGATGGGGAGTAATTACTTGTTTGAACCTATGCAAAGTTTAGCATGGTGTTTGAGTGAAGTTTGGGTGTTTGTGAAAAGCTCCTTGTAATGTTTTATTTTTGACCTTGTAATTGCAAAAAAAATGTTTTTAGTGCAATAATAAAAAAAAAATATAAGAGCACCCAAATTTATATCACTCTAGGTGTCGGATTCCACCGAAAATGCACCTAGTACAAGCAATTTTGAAGAGAAGGTGTCGAGTAAAATCGAGAATGCACCTTTCTTTAAACTGAAATAGCCCCCCTTTATCTTTACAATTTTGAAAACTATAGAATTCTAAAAAAAATTCTATTCCCCCTTAATGTTTACAAAATGTAGAATTTAGAGCATATCTTTCAAGACAAGTCGACACACGACAAGCATTTGAAAGACCATCCGAACCAGCTTGACACACAACTTGGTTTTCTATCTCCCGTAATTATTCAATACTCAAAAATAGGAGGTGCATCAGGATTAAAGGGTTCTCTAATCCTCATGGGACCATAACTACGATCCAAACCCTTCCAAGGATCAGTGTAAGTATTGAAACGGGGTAAGCTCCTTCTATGCTCTCTAAGCATACGACGAAAATGAGATCTTGTCGTCTGGCGTCTAAGTTCGTTCCTCTTTCGAATAACTCTTAGACGACGAAGGGCTTTTGTGATCCAAAGCTTTTTCTTCATGAGACAAAAATTTTGTTCTCTCAAAACAATTGATTAGAAAATTTTGGAGAATTTAAAAAATTATTAGAAGTCTCAAAGCTGCAAAAGAAATTTGTTTCAATGATTGTCTCTTGTCTCCCTCAGTTTGATTAGGAGAAAACAATACAAAACTTTTGCCTTCTTTTTTTTTTTTTATAAAATTTTATTTCAATGCATAATTTTAACTTTAATTTAGAATAATTTAATTAATAAAAAAAATTTGATAAAAAAATCACTTAATTTTGTAAAAAAAATGATTTAAATAACAAAAAAAAATTTATTAATTAAAAAGAAACTAAAAATTTAAAAAAAATGCAAAAAAAAAAATTGTTTACCTGTCCGCGGCTGGGGATCGATCCTGCGACCCCGCGGCAGGATACTGGCCTACTGGTGCTCCTACCAGTCGGTCTACACTACCCGACGACAAGGGAAGGTGAATGCCTTCACTTTCGTCCTGCTCGTGACAGTAAAGACAAAAAAAAAATTAAAAAAGGGATTCGAACGCGGATCGATCCGCGGTGGGAAGCGTCCGAGGTCGGCAGCTTTGCTGTCCTCCTCCATTGGCTGATCCGTCGACCAAGGTGAGGAAGGCTTTAAGCCTTGGTTATTTTTTTTAAACTCGTGGGATATATCCCACATGCGCACTGCGGGCGCATTCAAATGGTTTAAAAACCAAAACTCGCCCTAAGGCCTTTGATTGCCTATGGGCAATCGCACATAGAACTTTTGTCGATCGCTTCCACGCGTTGGCCGGTGGCCACGCCATGTCCTCGATATCGTTTCGATCGCCTCGGGCCACGTGTAGAGTCACCTCAGAATCGGCGATTCTGGGCCCTCGAGAAGCGTGTCGATCAGCCTACGGGCCGCCTCGAAAAGCATGCCGAAACCAGACGGGCCACCTCCTCGGGTAGCGTGCCTCGAAGTGCTGCGGGCTAAATCCGGGGAATGGCTCTGATGCCAATGATATGAAAAGGTAAGTGCTAATAAATATTATTAACAAAATAATTAGAACCTTAATCAAATTAACCTTAGCTTTGAAATCAACTAGGTTTATATAGGTTACAAACTATAGGATAGATATTAAATTAATATCTAACCTGTAATATCTCTAACCTACGCGCTTAGAAGAATAAGCGCCAACAACTAACAACTAACCTAGGATATTTAGGAATTTACCTAGGTTAACCATTAGATATTTTAAACAATAAATATCTACATGGTAAATAGTCAAAGTAGATGTAATAATCTAACTAATGTAGTATAATGCAATATACTACCTCATTTTACCCTAACACTAGAGTTTTCCATTATTACTTAAATATTGTTAGGATTTTACCGTGCTAAACCACAACCTAACAATTCTTAGCCTACACAGACAATAGTTGATCTCATTAGAGGTGATCCTACCTAAAAAGTAGTTGATCTACTAAAGTTGTACACTTCTTGTCTTATTGTGCAAACCAAAAATATTTATTTTTTAGCCCAACCTATGATCAGTTTGAATAATATAGGATAGGCATCCCCTGTCTATGTAGTTGAATCTGGTAAAAAAAACTGCAGGAAATGTTATTGACTGCAACAACATCCAACTGTACTCAAATAAGAACTTACCTAAGCTTGAAGAGATAAAAATAAATGGAGATACACAGAAAACATTTAGTCCAAACACACAAAAATTAGCCTTGGATAAAGGAGAAAAACTAGAAAATTTGCACATAGAAAATTTACTTCCATTGAACTCCTTAGTAAGAAATTACAAAGGGGTAAATTCTGTCCTCCTAGGAATGAAATAAATTGAAGTGCAACCAAGAAAATTTTTGAACATTATTAGTTGGCTGACTTATAAACAAAAAGCAAAATTCTTACTATTTTGAAACAATATTTCAATCCCTTTACATGGAATTACAAGGGTATATCAAGATTTTATCTTGATGTAAGCATTTAACATCTTTTGGGAATTGGTATTTAATTGTTTTAAGTACATATTGACAAGATTTTATATACTATAAGGCATTGACAACACTTGATTGAAGAAGTTTTTAGATATGGAGCAGTGCTTCTTTCTCCCATTGGTAATTCATGGAGGATGTTAGTGGTGAATGGACATTGCCTTTGGGTATACCATGCACCATTAACTAAGGAGGAGTTCTTGAAGGAGATTCCATTGGATGTACACATAATGGAAGAGAATTTCTCTTCAATATCAAATTCAGAGTGATGATAAAAAGTTTGACAAAAAGAAAAAGAAAAAAATACAAGAAAAGCAAAAAGAAGAATAGTCTTGTTTGTGAACTTCCTTCTTGGGTACAAGTAAGATAAGGAAAATTGAAAAAAAAAAAAAAGTGAGAAAAAAAAAATTGCAGCAAAGGCATGTCCCACAAAATGGGGATACATGGGGACAAGCATCAATTTCAGCAAGGAAGAGGAACAATGGAGCCAATACTTCATTTCTAGCAATAAGGAGGCAATTATGATGTAAGAAGATTCTTACTACTCATTTAGAAAGGAAGATTGCATCAATGTTGTAGATTTCAACAGAAAAAAATGGTGTTTTCATACAACAATTGACATTTTTTTGCAGAATAAGGATTGGTCTTATCCAAATAAGAGTGACAGATGTTCTCTCTCTTTGAAGTACTTGAAAAAAAAAGGACAAAAGCTAGTTGAAAACCAGAAATGGCAGCCTCTTCTGATGAAAAAAAAAGAGATGAAAAAAAATTAAAAAAAAGAGGAAAAAAATTAAAAAATGATGAAAAAAATGAATAATTCAGTAGTGAAAACCTTCTTGGAGGCGCTACTGAGTTGGCTTGCATGAAAACTAATTTTTCGGCATGCATTGCCTTATTGATCTACCCATAATTGTTCCACCATTTTACAAATCTCACATTGCACATGTGTTATGTTTATGTTTTCAGATAGCCTGCTAACAATCATCAAAAGCATCTTGTAAGGTGCATGACCAATTTTTAGGACAGTAAGGTATGTGTTTCTTGCATTTAATTC
The DNA here is from genome assembly GCA_028583015.1 of Wollemia nobilis. Taxonomy (NCBI): domain Eukaryota; kingdom Viridiplantae; phylum Streptophyta; class Pinopsida; order Araucariales; family Araucariaceae; genus Wollemia; species Wollemia nobilis. The sequence goes on along the minus strand of JAQPPZ010017190.1, from coordinate 4,303,522 downwards.
ATAGTAAACATTTAGCATTTAGTGTATTATAATCGGTATTTGGCATAAACTATTCATACAATATTGGAAAGTTGAAAATGGAACATGTTCAAGATGTCAAGAAACACCCCCTTATGCCCTTAATTGCATGGAAAATCTAAAACTATGCAAAAACCTGATTTTGGGACAGACATGGTAGCAATCTATTTCAATTTGTAGGGCAATTTTTAGAAGAACTGCAAGTTTATATCTCACAATTGTCTGATAAATTGAAGGAGGATAATCAACAAAATGCACCTGAAGGTTCTATTTTAGTACTACTGGAATAAAACAACAACATACAAAACAAAGAATAACATCTAAACAAAAGGATGAAGGGATTTTTGATGTTATGGAAGACTTCTACACTCTAGAGATGGGCACACAATATAATCTATAGCTAAATTTTGCATAGGAGGTCATTTCTACATTTTTTGATGCATCTTCGAAATGAACAGTCATATCTTCGGAATGAACAAGCATATCTTCGGAATGAGCAAGATATCTTCGAAATGAGCAGAAACTATACTAGAATTGCTGAAAATGCTACAGAATAGCAAAAAGAGTAGGGTACATCAAATATTGAGGTTCATAAGGCTCTACCACAAGTAAGTACATCCCTCAAGCATTTCAAATCTAAAATTTTTATCAATTTTGTTCAAAAGGTGCAAACAACAGAAATAAGCATTCAGAGCTGAAATGTTGTTAAGAACAAAAAATTCCATCGATAGTAGTGCATCCGCCAAATACGGTTCCACAATAAGACTATTTCAAGATGAATCACATGATATCAAGCCTTTAAGAGGTACCTTGCAACACTAAAACTTGTAGAAAGATAGAAAAAGAGTCATACATGTGCTTAATTGCAAAATACTTGATATAGTGCAGCAAGGAGGAATTTCTCAGTTAGAAGGTAGCAAAGGATGTTGTTCATAAGAATAAAACCTGCATATTACTATGGCCTACTAAGATGCATGAGGGCATGCATCAGTTCAAGTTGGGGGGGATGATGAGGCCCAAAAATGCCTCATTATTGCACAATGTTTTACTACCATATGATAATTTAATTGCCAAATAGTTGACTAAAATATACTATTTGTTAAGTGTTTGCATGATTTTATGTTAGGAATACTATATCTCTATTTTTTATTATTTTTAGCATTTTATGACTGATTTTGCTTAATTAAGTAGCAAGTAAAAACATGCATTTCAATTAAAAAAATGTGGTATGCTGATATCCATTAACTTCTCAATGGTTTTTGAATGTTTTCCTGCCCTTCAACTTGTTTCAAATCCACATTGAAGCCAAAATTTTAGGACTGTCATAAATCTGAAAATCTAAAAAAAACAGCCATATAAAAATCAGCAAGTTGTCACTTTATAAGAACACCTTGAAGTTGTCAAGAAAAGCATGAGGATATGGATGGAATTAGTTTAGAAGGACTACATAAGACATATAACCTATTTAGAAGCATTTCCACATGGTCTAAATAGGCAACAATAGGGTATAACAGAGTAGGGACAATTGTGCAGCATTGTTGCACTATTTCAGCATGGTTACTTGGTGAATGAAGTGTATAAATTCAGTAGCAACTTGATGTACTCCTTCATGTTGATATTTGAATAATTTTTCCATGTTCTAATTTTTTTTAATTTGTAAGAAATGCCAATATTTTACAATTGTGCAGCAGAGTGGAAAATGTAGTAATTTACCATGTAAATTCCAGCAAGCTACCAATGAATGGCAAGGCATGGAATCCACACATGGAGAGAGATGAAGGCTATTGCAATCTAAACCTGAGAGCTAACCCACCTGAGAAATGTAGATGAAATCACTTTAATAGCACACAGTTGTTCATTCTAAAGATCTTCAAAATGAGCAGACATATTCAAAATGAGAAATATAGTCTATTCGAAATTAGCAGACATCTTCGAAATGAGAAATACAGACTCTTTGGAATGAGCCACTTATCTTCGGGATGAGAATAGAAAACGCTTTTTGACTTGTTGACTTATTTTTGATGATGTAAAAATGGAAAGAAGGTTGAAAAGGTTAAAAAAAAATATCTCCCATCTGACTTTGTCGTCCTTGTCGTCCAAAGCCACCATTAATGGAAAAGATCAATTTTGATCCTCTTCAAGGATAAACCTAGAAATAACTACAACATAATAGGAATTTGTTTGCAATATAGAAATGGCATATTATGAAGTGGAGAAAGATGTGTGAGATATTTCTAGACTCCTCCAATTTACTCCCACCACTAAAGATGCTTTCTAAGGGCCAATGACTACTACTACAACACAAAATGTCTAGATTTACATTTATTTCAAATCCATAATTATTGGCAAATCACTGTAAAGTAGCACATAGGATGATTTGAGCATGGGATATGTTGTAAATATTTATATAAATAACACATCTCCCTCCTTGGTTGAGCCAGTTAGGAATTAGAATAGAGGAGAGTTTTCAATAGCAGCAATTAGGACTGTACAATAATTTTTTGTAACAATTTTTAGCATGTTTTTTCATCAATAAAAGTGTAGTTATTTTATCATTTTTTGTTCTGAGTGTTAATTATTTAAGGAGTGTTTTTCACCTCCTTCTAGATCAGGAAGTATGGGCCCACTTTCAGATCTAGAAGGAGGATTTTTATGGCAGGTTTTAATCTGTAATTTTGCTATAGCAGAATTAATAGATTACTTGTCAAGTTTACTTTTCTTGTTATAAGTTTGTATAATGTTATTTATGTTTTTTATTATGTTTGTGTACAAAATTTATGTGTGTGTCAGCTGACAAATTATATTAAGCATTTTTCCTTTGCTTTCCATGTTTTCCCTACTTTTTTGTTTTAACAACTTTCCATTTTTAGCATATTTTATTTTGTTGTCAATTCCTGTAGCAGAAGCTTGATGACCTTTTGTGGTAGGATATTAACAGGTGTTTTAGCATAAGTTTCATTTACAAACATAATTTCAATTATGCAAGAGTAACTAGGTTTCAATTCTACAAATGTAACTTAGGATTTAATTTTAGCAACATTTAAATTCAACAATTTAAATTCTGTTATTTTAATTCTACAAAAGTAGATTAGACTTTCAATTTAGCAATTCTAATTCCTGTAATTGTAGTTAGATTTTAATTCTTGCAACTTAGAATTAGCTTTTAGTTCTTGCAAGTTTCCATTCTACATATTAGGTTTAGTGTGACACCAAAATGCTAAAACAAATCTTTCTTACCTAAAAAATTCTTGAAATCTGAATGCTTGAATTGTACTCTACCCTAGCCTTCTATCGTAGATAGCCTTGGACACCACCCCGGATTGATAAGATCTTTGATATTTAATGATGTGCTTAACAACAACACATCAATAACTAGGAGGATAGTTCATTGTCCATGCTCCAACCAATGATGGCATTAATATATTTGGAGGAGGAAGCTAATGAATATGGTGTCATTATTAGATTACTTCAAGAAGAATCCTCCCTCATAGTTACTGAGTCACCATTGATTGGTGCTTAGGACCACCACACCAAGAAAATTGACATTGAGCTTGGTAGAACATTAAACATAAATAGTGGGTTAACCCCCACACAACTAATAAAAATAAAAGAACTCCTAACCAGGCACCAACAAGAATTTGCCTAGGATTATTCAGATATGAAGGAAATCAACCCAAAATTTTTAACCCATTGAATCTACCTTGAAGAGTAGGTGATCTCAGTTAGATAGCCATAGAGAAGGATAAACTCGATCATGAAGGAAATTGTTAAAGTTGAGCTATAGAAGCTCTTGTCAGTAGGATTCATCTACCCAATCTTTGATAGTGAATGGGTGTCACCACTTGTAGTGGTCCCCAAGAAAATAGGAAATGATGGATCTGTGTTGATTATAGATCATTGAATAAAGCGACCAAGAAAGATCACTTCTCGCTTCCCTTCATTGATCAGGTATTTGATACACTATCTAGGAGAAAATACTTCTCCTTTCTAGATGGATTCAGTGGATATAACCAAATATAGATTAGGGAGGAATACCAATATAAGACAACGTTCACCTACCCATGGGGAATGTTTACCTACAAAGTGTTTCCCTTTGGGTTATGCAATGCACCGACCACTTTCCAAAGGGTGGTGTTAAGCATATTCTCAAATATTATGGGGGAGGAATTTGAGGTATATATGGATGAATTCACCGTTTATATTGAAACCTTTGAAGATGTGATGACAAATTTGGAACGAGTGCTCCAGAGGTGTGAAGAAAATAACTTATCCCTCAACAATAAAAAGTGCTTTATGATGATGCGTGAGGGTATAGTGTTAGGGCATCATCTCTTGGTAGAGGGAATTAAAGTTGACAAAAATAAAATAGAGGTCATCAAGGACCTACCTAGCCCAAGAACGCAGAGGGAAGTAAGAAGTTTTCTCGGCTCTGTTGGGTACTACAGGTGATTTATCACAAATTTTAGTAAAATCGCCAAACCGCTGCACACCCTATTGATAAAATATATAGAGTTTATCTGGATGGAGGACTATGAGAAAGTGTTTCAAGCATTGAAAGAGAAGCTGATTTCTATCTTAGTGTTGCGAGGCCCAAATTGGGCTATCTTGTTTCATATATATTACGACACATCCAATAATACAATTGGATCAGTCCTTGGGTAGAAGGATGGCAAGGATTTCTATGCCATTTATTATGTCAATAAGAACTTAGTAAGGGCCGAGCTCAACTACACAATAACAGGAAAAATAATTCCTTGCAGTTGTGCATGCCATTAACAAATTTCTCCACTATATCACTCAATACAAGGTGTTTTTTCACATGGACCATGTAGTCATCAAGTACCTAATGAGTAAACTGATGATCAATGGAAGGATCATCAGGTGGATTTTGTTGTTGCATGATTTTGACATTACCATAATTGACAAGCCTGAGAAGGACAACATGGTCGTGGACTTCCTATCTGAGCTTATACCAGTAGATCACACAATGATGGATGAACATTTGTTCATCATCAATGAACATACATCGTGTTATGGAGACATAGCCAACTATCTAACCACTAGTAGAACTTCCTTTGCTCTTTCATATAGAGAGAAGTAGGAGGTGATTGAAAAGTGCACTTCCTTTCAGTGGATTGATAGTCTCCTATTAAAAATAGGGCCCAACCATATTGTAAGGAGGTGCATAGCAGAGCATGATTTTTTAGAGATACTCAAAGCCTATCACAACGAGCCATGTGGAGGGCACTTTTTAGGGAGAAGGACTATGTATAAGGTGTTACAGACTAGGTATTTTTGGCCCACTCTATTCAAATATGTAGCCACATACACTAGCAGGTGTGATGAATGCCAAATAATGGGCAGGCCGACCCATAGGGATGAAATACCCCTTCAACATCATGTGCATATCAAGCCCTTCGATAAGTGGGGCATGGATTTCATGGGACCCATCAACCCATATTTGATCAGGAAGAGATATATTCTAGTTTACATAGACTACATTACTAAATGGGTCAAATTCCAGGCACTAAGGGACTCTAAGGAAGGGATAATATATAAATTCTTATTCACCCATATTTTTATGAGGTTTGGGATGCCTAGGGAAATTATAATGGACCAAGTACCCAAATTTAATTCTAGGATAATTGAGGAGTTGATGGAGCAATATAGGGTTCGACACAACATGACTACCCCTACCATCCACAGGTGAATGAGTAGGTGGAAGTGACCAACAATAAATTAAGAACATCTTGATGAAAACCATGCAACAACATAGGAAGGATTGGGCTAGAAGATTTTTGGAGGTAGTGTGGGTGTACAATACAATGTGGAAATCAACCACATGCTTTACACCCTTTTGAATGGTATACAGGAAGGATGCAATGATGCCCATAAATTTCAAGGTTAAGACACTTAGAACGATGGTAGAACTAGACTTGAGCCTAGAGAAAGCATAAATGAAATGAATTCAGCAACTAAATTAGCTGGATGAATTTTGAATAGACGCCCTAAAAAGAACAAAAATCATGTAGAGGTAAAGGAAGCAGTCACATGACCACCACATTAAGATGAAATAATTAAAAGAAGGAGAATGGGTATTGTTGTATGATTCTAGGTTCCAATAATGGAAGGGAAAATTGATGCAAAGGTGGATGGGACCATACAAAGTGGTGGAGATCATCAGAAATGGTATTGTGCACGTCAATACAATTGGCAACAACAACACCATTCTAACAGTTAATGGCCACCAATTGCACCCATACCACACGTCTGAAATATTTCTAGTGGAGTCCAAAAAAGGCATGGGGGAGACCCCATCCAATTAAATTTGTGATATTTCTCAACAACATGGTGGACACAGAGGTGTCCACCAAAAATAAGCTAGTGTAGTTTCCTACTTTTTAGCTTATGGTGTGTTTTGCAGGAACAACGCCTACATGCAAGCTATAGACATCCTGAGAGGCAGGGCCTAATAGGCACGAATTGTGTTTAACTACATTTTCTTTTTTTCTTTTTTTATTTTTGTAGGAAAATGGCCTGATTTCTTGAACAATAGGCATCTTGGGTAACAAGGCCTAGATCGGCTCAACATACATGAAACTGTACATTTATAAGATAGTCCTGATCCAAGCATGGTGTGGGTACCAATTCCTCGCAAAGGAAAAATTATGCATCCATGTGCTTGGATGAGGTAGAAATCGATGTAGTACGAGGAGAATTTTAGGGGGATTGATCAACCTTAAATCAATGGATGCATTAGTCACTGCTGAATTTTCAACAGTGGTAGAATGGCTAAATTTGGAGGGGAGGCACCTTACTCTAGTGCCTTACTCTTTAAGGGAGGCATCTTACTCCAACACCTAACTCCAGTGCCTTACTCCGGAATGGAGGCATCTTACTCTGCCAAGGAGGCACCACTTCGGAGGTGTTCTTTCATTAATATATATATATATTCAAGGAGGAACCTTACTCTAGCACCTTACTCTGGAAGGGAGGTGCATTACTCTGGCACCACTCCAAAGGTGTTAATTCAAAAAAAAATTCAAGTAGGCACCTTACTCCAGAAGGGAGACACCTTACTCTAGTGCCTTACTCCGGAGGGGAGGCACCTTACTCTGCCAAGGAGGTACCTTACTCCGCCAAGGAGGTGCCACTATGGAGGTGTTCATTCAAAAATAATGATCAAGCAGGAACCTTACTCCGGTGCCTTACTCTGGCACCTTACTTTGGCACCTTATTCAAGTAGGTGCCAAGTAGACACCTTACTCAAGTAGGAACCTTGATTTAATCAAGAGCACATGTGAAACTTGGTAGTACATGGAGCAACCAAAACCAACACCATCATCTCACGTGATGGAAATCTAAAAGCACTCAAAAATATTTCAAAATTATTGGATAGGATCTCTACACATACCAAGGCCAACCGTCAAGGAGATATGCGTCCTAACCTAAACCAATAGGATCCACCACATTTTTAGTGCAGGACCTCGATCAAACTAGAATTACAGTAACCAAAGCAATGTAATCAGTACATGGGAAATATATTATCACCATGACCACTAAGTACCAAATTGGCATACTCCACATAGCATAAAATGACCAATCAGGTATGTGCATGATTTCTTTTAAATATATACGTAATTTTTCATATGATATGCTTCTCTAAAAATAATGCCAATGCAAGAATTGAATTCACCCCTCATGCCTAATACATTGTGCCAAAAATCAATTCGGGTGGCGTACCCTACCAACCCCAATGCAAAAAAAAATTCAGAGTTAGGTGCATGAATCTATAAGAAGGCATATTATTGAGAACAGAGCATCAAGCCAATCAAAATCAATAGAGAGTTCACCATGGGAGGATGATCAAAGAATCATACGCTCAAAAAGCATGAGCCCAGTGGCACTAAGGGGATTAGAGGAGAAGTCCACAACCGGTTTGAGGTGGTTGGGTGGATGAATTACTATCACCTGGTTAGCCAAGACTAGGACATAGAGGTAGAAAAGGAGTTTGCTTCCATTGTGAGAGGGGGAGTTACTCGATTGCATGTATTGGAGATTCTAGTCACCCCAGAGCACATTGCTCATGTCACCAATCTCCCCCTCACTGGAGAGTACACATACAAAGATGGCATGGCAAACCAATGCATGGAATTGTTTCTCAGATAGAGGAACGTTTAATTCGACCATGGGGGAGTCCCAAAGTAGGGAATATAAATGCACCTAAGGAAGCTCTTTGAATAAGTTGTGAGACACTTCATATGTATCAAGAAGTACTCGCATGTGAACGTGAACCATATGCAATTCTTGAACCACCTAGTTCATGTGCAAAAAATTAATGTCACGTTCTATCTAGAAAATGCCCTGTAGGACAAGGCATCACGGTACCAAAGAGGTGTGGTCTTTGCCCTAGCCCACCATGGGCTAATTACAACCCTAATACACCATATAGAGGAACATAGGTGAATCTCATCGGTGGCAAGGGCCGAACACCCTAGTGTGTAAGAGTAGGTGGTGACCGAAGCAGAGCAAGAGGCCAAATTATGAGAAGTGAATAAAGAAGTTAGGGCTAAAATTTTTGATGAGCAGGAGCAAGCAATAGCAGAGGTTGGATACAAGGCTGAATTGGGGGGAATATTCAAAGAGGAACAACCCCAAAATTCACTAGATGTTATAGAGGAAGAGAAAATTTCTCTATCCAATTATACGAAGGATAGATCAGAATCCTCTAGCCTCGAACCCACAACTTGACGGATGGAGCATATACGAGGTCAAAGATGCCTACAGTGACTAATTCTATCAATCAAGGAAGAAGAGGAATATGTAGAGGTCAAATTCATAGCCCAAACCTATAGAATTTTGTTGCCCATAGTCCATAATACCCATAATATTCAATAGACCTTGAATAGTAGCCCAAGGTACCAATGGGAGAGGACCGCACTGGGTAGAGTGAGAACTTCATGATGCAAGCACTATTTTAGGAATTCAAGGAGATGATTGCAAGAAAAATTTAGGGGTAGGAGACCACCATTGCCCAATTACAACAACTGATCCAACAACTCAGGGCAGAGAACTAGTAGTTGCAGGTTAGGGCGATTGAGATATGGTATGCCTCTACCCAAATATATTGGGTAATTGAGGTACCTACAAACTCTCCAACCTCACTAGAGAGGGTAGTATCATCTAAGGAAATCAGGTCAAATACCCAAAATAAGGAAGTATAGGTAGGAGGGGGTTCGTGTGCCTCTGATAGGGCAATTGCAAAGGAATAGGGGAATTTTATTTTTCAAACAGAAACCCCTATATCAACATTGATGATGATGAAGAGCCTTCAGGGTAGAGCCAAGGGAAAGACCCTAAACTCAAGGCCAAGAAGGATTCTTTGAAGTACTAGGTAACCAAAATTGAGGTACCACTACCTAAATAAATAGAGGAGCAAACATCAACAACCAAGAAATAGGGAGGACAACTATGGGAGACCTAAGACCAGAAGGCTAGATTCCCAAATCCTCTAATAGGGAGGTATCTCCCATGGGAAAGGAAGATATCCCCATGCAAGTCATCATAGTACCAGATAGGAAAAAGGGAAAGGTGCCTCAACCATCATAGAAAAGGGCCAAAATAAAAGGTAGAGTTACATTTGTCGAACCAAACCCCCACTCGTACAAAGAATGGGAAGCATGCATGCAGGCCTTCACTGAGCGAAAATAAAATTTTGAAAAGCTCCACAAAGAGTTCGAGGGGACAAAGACAGCTAGGAAAGCTGCCAAGAAGGTTGAAAGAGGGCCTGGCATCTTTCTGGACCTTACTAAATATTACAAATTTTGGGAGATCTATGGTTTGTCACAATGTTGGACCTCCAAGATGAGGAAATGGTTGGAAAGACAAGAAGTATATGGACCAAAGGTAGATGCAGAAGTGATTGCAGAAGAAAATGTTGGCCTCACTCCAAAAGAGATTCGATTGTGTAAGGCCAGTGAAGTCACTCGAAAGAGGGATGATTTTGACATTCCCTTTGGAAAATTACACCCTCAACATGCTAACCTATGGTAGAAAGTAGAGGTGGCATTCCATAAAGTAGATATTACTGTGGTCGTAGCACCCAATACAGGTACTAGGTCGAGTATGCTAGAGAGGTGTAGCCAACGAAAAAAGAAGTTGATGTAGAATGAAGGCCAACCTAGCGCAGTCGAAAGCTAGTGTAGCTAGAGGACAACACAACCCAGGGATGCCCCACAACAAACCAGGGTCCCTCAGTAGAAACAAAAGCCTCAGGATGAAGGGAAAGCCAAGGCCATTGGTAAGAAAAGGAAATAGGGAGAAGTGGCCTATGCGAAGGAGGTGATTACCAGTTTTAGGTGCCACAAGGGCATGGCACATATTAGGCATGGGGGATGATGAGCATCATATATGCTCATATTTTTGTATAAGTACTAATGGTTTTTACATGACAATATATCATGAGTTGTCTATTTTTATGAAATATCATGTATTTATTTAATGAAATCATGTGTATTATCTAATCTATGCGTGAAGTGTGTTTTATATAGTTATTCACCTGATTTTGTCATATTTTGCTCATCTGAGGTACTACATGGACCTGGCATGCTTCTGCTTGATTAGACTCAGGCATACTAATTAGGCACCTTACTCAAGTAGGCACCTTACTCAAGTAGACGCCTTACTCAAGTAGGCACCTTAATCAAGTAGGCACCTTATTGAGGTATGTGCCTTACTCAAGTAGGCACCTTACTCAAGTAGGTTCCAAGTAGACATCTTACTCAAGTAGGTGCCAAGGAGGTGCCTTACTCAAGTAGGGGCCAAGAAGACACCTTACTCAAGTAGACACCAAGTAGGTGCCTTACTCAAGCAAGTTCCAGGATTATGCATGTTGACCAGACGACTATAGGACCCCGTTGACCACCATTCCACGTCATCAGTGGGAAACAATTGAATGAATGAGCTATCCCAGCTGGAGTGGATGAACACGTAACCACTCAACAAAGCTAAACCTTAACAAAGTAGAAATCATCCAATTGCCATGAAACGATAAAAAAGTTGTTTATCGCGTGCCTGTTACAGTAACTAAACTATCTCAGTTTAGACTGTAACCAAGACACCCATTGTAATAGAATTGCAATAGGAAGCCCAATGTGTGTTATATAAACACACAAACTTATCTATAGTAGGGGAGAAAAATATTTTAGAGAATATTGTCACATGTAATATTTCATTGCACTATCAATAAAAGCTTGAGTGTTCATTCATTTACGTATTGTCTTCGTGATTCATTAGGCGAGATTTGCTGGAGATTGGGCCCACTCCAAGAGAGTATTACTCCCCTGGTTCTTAGTTATTTTTGTAGATTTAATTATGCATGATAGCATGTTTATTTCTTAGATTGAATTTATTTTCTTTAGCGTGGTGTGCTTTTCAATTACGTGAGTGTGTTTACTGCTTTCAGTGTGGAGTGTTTATTTTTTACGTATTTTATTTATGCATAAATTTTATTTGTGTGGACGAATCAATTGTTGCTTTATAAATACCCCCAATGATAGTTGGATGGATTCATCTCAAAAGTGGTAGTGTGAGCAGTCTCAACCGTGGCACTTCAAAATTCTACAAGCTTCCTGGTTTGACATATATAGGACAAATTTAACCAGTGTTTGGAACCCAACAAACTTCTTTATGTTGTAAAATATGGCTATTACATAATTTTGTTATTTCCTAATGTACCCTCATGGGTGCATATTTAGTTTAGGATTATATTAGGAGTTATTGTTTTATTAGTGTAATAGAATAAATGCACAAGTGTTAGAATGTGCAATGATGTAAATGTGCATGTAGTCCACATGTACATGTGTCTTAGGGTTGAGTGAGAGGCAAGTTACCTATCTTTCTATATAAAGACCTCATTGTGAGTGATTGTTGGAGAGCAAGAGTAGTGCAATGGTGTGATTAATAGTAGTCACAATGTAGCTCCATTTTGTTATCATGGAGGAGTTGCAAACTCCATGAGAGGAGCATTGTAATTTTTGTGAGCTTTCTATATGAGCATTTCTAGAGCATTGTATCAAGTTTTCCATCATATTTTCATGTATGATTTTTTGCTATTATCATATTTGTATCATTGCATGTTTATTTCTATACTTGTGAATTCATTTCCTTTATTTTTAAGGCTCCAAAAGCTAATAGTGGTATCAAATCCATGGTGGATCAAAGGAAAGCCACAAGTACTACTGTTGAGTATTTGCAAACCAGATCAACCATAGTGTTTTTTTGCATGCAAATACTATCACAAATAGATTTTTTGATAGAAGTAGCTCTAGATAGAAGAATAGAAAATAGAGAAAGCCACATGATAGATTTAGCTAGAGTTTTTCCACAAGAGTTGTAATTCTTGTGAAGACTAGAACTCAACATTGTTCCACTAGATTGGCAATCCAACTAGTGAAGTTTATTTCTCATAGAGTCATAGAAATTTTTATTATCTCTAATATTTTATTGCAAGAGAGAAAATAAGTTTTTAGGAGAACCATTTGGTTACTATCATCTAAGTTTTTCTTGTTGCAAAAAATTAACTCTCAGAAGGTGGAAAGATTCCTACAATAGATAGAGAAGAACTTCATCTTCATTTCCTGAAAGTCAAAGTTACTTTCCTCGTGCAAGGATTGATTCTTTGTTGTAGAAAAATGAGGATTGATAATTTGGAGGCCTAAGGAGAAAGGTCCCATTGAAATATTTGCAGATTGAAGGCTCCTAGTTGAAAGATAGAGGAGAGAGCTAGTGGCCAAGGAAGCCACATTGAAGATTGCAAATCTAGGAAGGAGGTCCTAGAAAGAAGACCCCATTGAAGATAGGAGGTCCTAGAAATAAGACCCCATTGAAGATAAAAGATACTCAAGGAGAAGATTCCTAGTAAAAGATTGGATATTGGTGATCTCCATTGAAGAATGAAAACTTTTGATTAAATAAGAGGTCCATTGAAGACCCGATTAGAGAAGAGGTCCATTGAAGGCCCTATTGATGAAAATATTCATTGAAGACTCTATTGAATAAGAGGTCCATTGAAGAAGATATTTTAGTAGCAGCATATTGAGGAGATCCTAGAAGAATATCTCATTTCCATAGTTGAAGATTGAAGAGGCCAAGGAAGGTCTCATTGAATATTTAGAAGCTACAAGATTGAGAACCCTGGAGAGGTCTCAAGAAGAAGGCTTGGTGAGCCTTATTGAAGGAGTTCATAGAAGGAGGCATTGAAGAAATTACTACCAAAGAAGAAACTAAGGAATTGGGACAATCATCCTCATCCGATGACAAGCCCAAAGGAGAAAGTTTGGAAAGAATATTGTCAAATAAAAAAGGTAGTATTGAATAGATCTCAATATTGATAGATTTTTTGAGGAGGAGATCTACTTTGAAGTCAGAATTTGGCAAGAGAAAAAATATAGAAGAACCACCAAATCTACAATATTTGGGAGCCATCATTGAAGGAGGTTCTTTAGCAACATCTCAACTACGATTTGGGGAGAATCCTACCAAATTTTTGGGATTCAAGGACAGCATTTCAGTGACGGTATTGATTATATTACAATCTAGAAATTTTTTAGATTTGAAGATAAATAAAATGGCAGCATATTAACAACACTCAGAGCTACAAAATACAGAGTTCATGGACAATGAAAAATGTAGTAAATCAAAGAAATTAAAAGCAATAGTGAATATTGCTTAGTGCTGAAAATTTTAGAAATTATGAGCAGCATTAGTTACTTCTAAAAATCAGATTCTAGAAGTACATTCTGAAGGATTGTTTGAGCCACCGAATTAGAGTTTAGAGTAACAAATTGATAAGGTATTGAAGCTGCAAAAAGGTGAGAAAAGAGCTATTTTTGGACAGCATAGGAGAGCTGTAAAATCATCCACAAAAGGTAGCCATTGAGGTGACTTGAATCACCACTATCTCCATCATCTATGAGAGAAAAAGGTATGCAACAATAAGGTGCAAAATTTCATTAGTTGAGCTTTCATATTTGGTTTCTTATTAAAGTTTATTAAGCACCGATTTCAAGGTTCAAAGAGTTGCATAAAATAGTTTAATTTCAAGTCCTCAAAAAGTGCAGAAGAAAGTCTTGTTTAAAATATTATATACCTGCACATAGGAAAAAGAGTTAGCATATTGAGTTGCAAAAAAGTATAAGTTCTTTTTAAAAGAGTTAGTGCATGATTTAGATTCATTTGAAAGAGTGATAAGGTGAGTTCAATATTGCACTAAACTAATTGATTTAAGATTTACCGGTAGCATATTTTACAAGTTATTTTTAGGAGTTATAAGGTGAGTTGAAGTTACACTATATTGATTGCTTTAATATTTATCATATTTTACAATCATCTTTAGGGAGTTATAAGGAATATTGAAGTAGCACTACATTGATTCCTTAACTTATTAAAAGTACACTAAGTATTGAAGTTGCAAAAAAAGTAGTGTGTATTAGCTCGTATTTTGAAATACTTTGAAAGGTTCATTTAAGGGAGTTATAAGGGAGATTATCTTTGCACTATAATAGTTCTTTGAGATTCACTGAAGTACCTTGATTAAAGTGAATATTAGTGTAGATTTGAAACCTCTAAACAACATTGTTAAAGTTTTGGATTCATTGGTGATTAGATTGTTCAAGTTAGAGGTTAGCAAATATCAACATTACATTATAGGAAGCCACCATATTCAAGAAGCTAGGAGAGCTTCAAAAGGAGACTTTAAATTTGGTGCTAGAGTACAAATATTGACTCCGTTCTACTGCAGGTTTTTACACTAAAATAGCACCAGAATTTATCCTTAAAATATAACATTACAGGGCAAAGAAATAGTGTCCAAAAGGACATCAATACATAAAGCAAGGCACAGTCTCCAAATAGGTTTTAGAGAAGCAAGTAAAGGATCCAATGGAGGGCTCACAAAATAAGGTTTTGGGTGTTCAAAAACACCAGTATTTCAGCCCCTTATCCAACATATATCACAGTCTACACCTGCAAAAAAATGGCCTACGTAAGCAAGCTACCAAAACACTACGATATCTACAATCCAGGTATACCAAATCCTCTAAAGGACTTGGATATCTATCTAAGGAGTTCAATACAAAGAATACAAAGAAGGGTCAGCATACAAGCAAAGGAAAAATGTAGAATAAAAATACAAGTTCAATATACCACATTCCAAACAAGAGAAAGCTCCATATTTCTCCATTGGAGCTCCATAGAACCACCTTCAAAAATATTCGTGAAGTGCTACAACTGGAGCCAACCATCATCCTCTTCAAACATAGCTTGCAAAATTTCACTTGTTGTCCAAGAAATAAAGCTAGAAAGAAATGGTTGGAATGAATATACACCAAGGAGGATATAGCACTCATTTTTGATACGTTGAAGCAAGAGAAGCATGCAGTTTACACTTGTCTAAGGGGAGAAGGAATATTGTGCCACTTGGCACAAAGGGCATCTTTACCCTCTCATATTCAACATCCAAGAAAGGTGTCAGGTTTATGAAACACCTTCTATCATTGCTCATGCATGTGAAGACTTTCAACACTCATAGTCATATGCCACGTGGACAAACATTTTTTAAGGTGCAAGCGCTAGTAAAGGAAGCAAGAAGGAGTTATAATGTTCATGCCACTTGTCATCACCTTCAAGAAGGATTTACCACTTTCTTAGCCACCATATTTAAAAAGGGAAGCACATTTCAAGTGCATGAAATGTGGAGAAGCTATTTTCAAGGCACATTAAAGAGGAGAGCGCATTTCAAAGCAAGTCAAGGAGTCAAAGACTATTCTGGGAGTCCACTATCATAAAATAGTAAGAGGAGAAGTGCCATTCAAGGAGATTTAGCGCTCATCATCTATTTGAAAGCTAAATTTTAATATTGCACGATCAAAGTTACTTTATAAGGATAAATAAGGATTATTGAAGGTTGAATTTTATTATTTATATTTGGGAATATTTTGCAATATCAACCTTAGAAACTATTGAAAGGAGAATCAAGGGACAAAACATAATTTATTCTTAGTATTGTTATAATATTTGCAACTAAGGAGGTATAAGTTTTTTTTTACTAGGAGTAAAATTAATATTGCAAATATTAGTATTATTATTTTTTTCTAGAATTCCAAAATTTGGGAGACATAAGGGATACTACATCAAAACTTATTTAATTGGAATTTAGAAAAATTAGACCATGGAAAATCTAAGGATAAATAAGGAAAATATATTGATTGATTATTTGAGTTGGAATTTCCCATATTAAAGGTTTAAAATAAATCCAACCATAGAAGACAAAATTTGATAAGTGCATATTTTCTAGGAGAAAGAAGGAAAGATAAGAGTTGATTATTGCTTTTTCAAAACTTTACAAAACTTCACAAAATCAACCCAATTTTAAATTATTGGTTCCAAAAGCACTTATAACATATTCTAAACCACTAGGGAGACATAAGGCATTCTACAAAACTTGCTAATTTTAGAATTTGTCAAGTTTGATCATACATTTACTCCATTTGGGAGTCATAAGGTTTCTACAAAACTAAATCTCTACAAAATTGAAGGTAAAAGGAGATTTTATCAAATTGAGTACATTTACTAGGGAGTTATAAGGTAAAATTCCAAGAGTTCTATCAAATTCATTTCCACAAGAAACACTATTTCAAGATTTATCAAGAAGGAATATGGATGAAATATTGAGAAATGCTTTTAATAATGAAGAATTATTCCATGAAGTAGAATTCTATTCCCAAAACTTAATAGATACTCTTGAAGGATATAAGTATCTATCTACTAGTGATAAAGAGAGATTCTCTCTATTTCTTAAAAAAGCAAAAGAAGGCAATTTTACAACACTAATTGGTTATCTTCATGAAGTACTTTTCAAAGCATGGTGGGATACACAAAATGCAATTATCTTAACTATAGAAGAATGTTTGATGGTATATCTATCATTGATTATTTTTGAATTCTTCCAAAGCAAGGAGCAAAATAACAATTCTAGTCACTACTATTGTGATGATTTACTAATCCATCATGAAGTAGATATTTCTCTAGCAAACCTGCAGAAATAGAAAATAAGAAGAAGAAGAAAGAAAAAGAAGCACAACAAGAAAATGAAGATAAGAGGAAGCATACTCAAATCAGATTCAAATCATAGCAGATCAAAGACGCAAGATGACCAAGCACATCTTGATGTTGTCAGCCAACTCAAAGAAGAAGAAAATAATGAAGAACTAAAGCATCAAAATGAAATCCTTATTGAAGATAAATATAAGATCCATATTGAAGACTAATGTCTTCAAACCAAATAATGTAATACAGGGGGTGTTGGAAAATATGGCTATTACATAATTTGGTTATTTTCTAATGTACCCTCATGGGTGCATATTTAGTTTAGGATTATATTAGGAGTTATTTCTTTATTAGTGTAATAGAATAAATGCACAAGTGTTAGAATGTGCAATGATGTAAATGTGCATGTAGTCCACATGTACATTTGTCTTAGGGTTGAGTGAGAGGCAAGTAACCTATATTTCTATATAAATGCCTCATTGTGAGTGATTGTGAGTGAGAGCAAGTATTAGTGCAAAGGTGTGAGTAGTAGTAGTCACAATGTAGCTCCATTTTTTTATCATGGAGGAGTTGCAAACTCCATGAGAGGAGCATTGTAATTTTCGTGAGCTTTCTATATGAGCATTTCTAGAGCATTGTATCAAATTTTCTATCATATTTTCATGCATGGTTTTTTGCTATTATCATATTTGTATCATTGCATGTTTATTTCTATACTTGTGAATGCATTTCCTATATTTTTAAGGCTCCAAAAGCTAACAATTTAGAGTCCTTTTTTAATTGGATTCACCAGGTTAATCTCTTAATGCTTCACTATAATTTAATTGACTATGATCTTCATTGGGATCAAATTCAAGAGTCTTCTTTTAGTTTCATGGGAAAAATATAAATATCATCCCATCAGGCATGCAAAATAAATTGTTGTCATCTTTGGATGCACCAGCCTATCAACAAAAATCCTGATGTGCTTGGGACACCTGTGTCTCACATAGGGCAACATAACAGGAAGTGTCATGGGTGAAGGTACCACCTATATGAAAACCTTTGATGTTTTAACCAAGGCCAAATCCTCCTTATATTGATCTTGATGAACTTTAAGGCATTTGTAAGCTTAGGGTTACTTTTTTAAGGGATGTAGGAAAAGGAATTCTAATTGAAGTAAAAATATAGGAAATGTAAAGGAATAGAAAATTAAATTACAATAAAAGTAAAACCTACACTATGGGGACAATGTGCCAAGATCAATATTTCCCTTTTGACTACATGAGCATAAATTAACACATTTACCACAATCTAATAGCTAGAATTTAGACACACTATAGTATGCACAATCTAGAATTGGAAACACACTTAAGGGAGTAGAACATAACAAAATAAGTCATAGATTCCATTCATATGTCAGAATAATTACAAGTCATATGGCCTAAAGAGGATTTATGCTCCTTAGACAATGGCTTAAGGTTCGATCCTTGCTCATACAATTAAGAAGATGTAAAATGAAAAGCTCTCAAGGCCATGTATGAGGCACACATGGTTATCTTCCAATACCTCTACAATAAAAATACAAGCCTATTTATAGGTTGAGATAAAGTCTCTTTCCATACAAAGATCTGTATGGGAGACCTATGTATTCTTCTTTGCTTTGTATCCAAAATACTCCTAGAAATTATATTGGTATATTTAAAGCCTGTAGATATAGTGCCATTAATGTTGGAGACTTATAGGTCTTTGGAAGGTAGGTTATCAAGGTCATCTCCTATCACTACTATGCTAGGGTGGTTGCACCTTTAAGATATCATTAGATTTTCTCTATAATATTTTACTTATTGACATAGTGGACATGGCCTCCATAACTAGCATATGCTAGTAGGGTAGGCTTACCCGTGTGATGGGTGGTCACCACAACAACTAACACATTAATGGTTATAACAAGCTAGGCTATAAAAATTAACTTTAGTGGCCTATGGTGGATGTTTTATTACCTCTTGGACTACCTTATTGTATGTGTAGGAAGTAGCCACATGCCCTAATCTATGCCAATATTTGCTTTGACTAATGGTATCCTTTCTTTGACAACATCCCAACTCTTGTCTTCCCCTACTTTTAATTGGCCACCACATGTTTGGTGTACACTACGACATGCCTTCTCTTATTTTTCTCTTTGCCTATAAAAGGATTAGCATGAGATATAAAATAGAAAAATCAATGGCCTATAGGCCTTGGCATCCTCAAACTACTAGATTTTAATTGGGAGATGAACATTGACCATTGATGAAAGATTTAATGGCTAGTATAACTTAAGATATGTCTGCTTATTTTCATTATGGATTTGGCACATGCCTTTTGACTGAAGGTGAACTATGACTTTTGATACTTCCCAAGTTGGTGAAAGAGTGATAACTTTAAATTTAGGATCTAATGGTTAGGTTTCATTCATGGATTCTTAGATTGGATACCATAGAGCAATCAACCTTCATGGGTGATGAAGGCTTCATAGAATTCTTGCAAGTGATCCTCATGACCCCTCAAGAGGTAGGTCCCACAAAAGCTCTACACTTTATGAGCTAATATTCCTCCCATATTGGTTCTCTTAGTGTAGTGGAGAGATGATAAATTTTGAGGTGGGGTTGTAAGGAAAAATAAACATGGATAGTATCGAAGCCTGCAAAATCACTCATAGGGAAGTTAGATAAATCCAAATCCTTCGTCTATATCATACCCCTACTAATGGAAGAGTCATTTTAGTTATCACTAGTAGGTCTCCTTAACTCTTCCCATGAATGGGGTTTAATTTAAATATGATTGAAAGGGCCATTGTATGTAGGTTGATCATTGGTCATGTTTAGGATGTATAACCTTGGGCTTCCCATATGTACATTTTATCTCCACTGGATAATCTCTTCAATCAAAGTTCTTGGTAGCCTTGTGGTCCAAGCCATGAGGTGGCTACATGTAATGAATTTTCACTACACATAGCAGGGTAATAGATTCTAACATTTGTAATAATATGGGATATCAAGTCCAAGTACATAGAAAACATATCCAAGGAATAAGGGATCTTGATATGTTCTCTAGGCCTCAATGTATGGGTCTTGGATAATTTGTAAAAGAGTAGTTTTCCATAAATATTATAGATATACATTTAAATATGAAATAAGAGAAGATATAATTACACCACACTTTATATAAATGTGGAAGTGAATCCTTCAAACAATTATTCCAACAACGATGTATAATTCAATCTTCAAGTAAATACAACATAAGAAAATATACATCCAGGAAAATAGATATAAAAAACATTTCAATTTTCATTTTGTTATGAATATTATGAAAAAAATAATTATAATATAAACATGTGTAAGAGGCTCTTGGTTTCTAAATATAGGAAATAATTATCTAAATATAAATCAAAGGTTGATAAAGAGTATCATAATTTTATTCCAAAACCCTTGATGTTAGAATATGGTTGGATCAGTCCAAGAAAATATAATGTGATAGTTATAGATTTTAAAACTATATTTGCATTCAAATCCTCTATTATCAATAGTTTATGAAAACCCTTATATTATAGATTTACCATATATGAGAATAAATGATACGATTTTCTAAAGTTGTTGGTAGTATTTTACTCGAAAAATAGACCTGACACTATTGGATCACAGTATGCAACAACAAAAAAAAAAACAAATAATATAAAACACAATAGAATAACATTATCAACTAAAAAAATAGATAACTATTTTTTCTTCTTCTAATAGAGAAACAAAAATATTTGTATAAATAAAAGTGTTGTCATATACTTCTTCAACTTCCCTCTTTTTTAGATTACAATACCCAATAAACCTCCTGCAAGCAATTCACATAGTAACAATATCTTGCTCTAGCTCTAGACTTTCACAATGTTCATAATATTCTTGTAGGGTTATACCCAATATACCTCTTGCAAGAACTTCATAAAGTACCAAAAATGTTCTTATGAGGTTATACCTAGTATACATACTACAAGCACTTCACATAATACCAACAATTTTTTTTTGAGGTTATACCTATAATACCAACAATGTTCTTCTGAGGTTATACCCAACATACCTCCTGCAAACACTTCAAAGAGTACCCATAATTTTCTTTTGAGTTTATACCTAGTATACCTCCTACAAGCTCTCCACTCAGTACCAATTTTCAGATTCTATCATCTCTTTCTTTCTTCACTTCACTTGTCTCGCTTCTTCCTGTGTACATATTTATAGTCATAAAAGAAACACAAAACAAAAGGCACAAAAACCATGTGCCAAAATCTATGTTCTAAAACCATGTACAAAACCCATGGTCTAAAACCATGTGCAAAACCTATGGTTTTGAAAACCATGTACAACACCCATGGTTTTGAAAACCATGTACAAAACCAATGGTTTGAAAACCATGTACCCCAAACCATGGTTTCAAACCATTATTATTGTTTATTTATTGGCCACTTGGATGCCCCTATGAGATTCCGCTCATAGATCTAATATAACTAGGTTTGTTGGTTGCTCATCTTATCAAACTTTGCTTCTAAAAATCAATAATCTTCTTCAAGTCCTTTTATTTTCTATTTTCTAAGAACTTAGATTAAACCTTAGGATTTGATACCATTTGACACGATCTACCTAAGTCATTGGCAATATTTTACTCTGCAAATAGACTTGACACTACTAGATCACAATATGTAACAATAAAAACAAAAATTATATAAGACAAATAACATATTACAATCAACTAAAAAATAGATAACTTATATTTTTCTTCTTTTAATAGAGGAACAAAAATAATTACACAAATAATAATGTTGCCACATTTACCACATTCTTCAACTTTCCTCTTTCTTAGATTACAATACCAATTAAACATCATATAAGCACTTCATAGAGTACCAAATATTTGTCTCCAGCACCAGAATTTCATAATATTATTTTGAATTTATACCTAGTATACCTCTTATAAGCACTTCATGGAGTAGCAACAACATTCTTATGATTTTATATCTAGTATATATTATTGCACTTCACAAAGTACCAATAATATTCTTATGAGATTATACCTATTATACCTCTTGCAAGCACTTCATAGAGTACCCATAACTTTCTTATGAGTTTATACCTAGTATACCTCCTACAAGCACTCTATATAGTACCATTTTTGGTCTCTATATTTTTCCTTCTTCACTTCACTTGTATCCCTTATCCTTGTGTATATATTAATATTCATAAAAAAAAACATAAAACAAAAGGTACAAAAACTATGTACCAAAATCTATGTTCTAAAACCATGTACACAAACCATGGTCTAAAACAATGTGCAAAAGCTATGGTTTTGAAAACCATGTGCAAAACCAATGATTTGAAAACCGTATGCCCCAAAACATGGTTTAAAACCATTATTATTATTTTTTTATTAACCACTTGGATGTCCCTACATCAATAAAATTTGTAGTACATCAAATTGGGTTATTCATCAATTTTGTTCCAAACAAGATGTTTTTTATAATGTAATTTTATGGCACTAAAATTTTAGGAATGTGAACAAGTTGTTGATGAAATAAAATTCAATTTGAATTTTATGAGTGGAAGTATATAAAATAAATATTTTTAACAAACCATATGAGAATATTTTAGCTAAGGAGTACATAATTTTACTTCTCAATGAGAATCCATTTGTGAGTAGTCAATTAATTTGAGGGAGCCAACTATGAACTTCCTTATTTAATATTTTCTAAATGATGATGAAAATGAGGTTTTATTGTTTGGAATTAAATTTGGTATACAAAGTGACAATTTGAGATGATTTTTCATGATATAATTGAACGAGTTGAATGTGGTAAAGCATGGGATCCAACATAACTATTTGTACCAACGATGTGAAGAACATAAACTTATACTCAGAGGGGGGTGAACAATATAAGATAAAAAAATTTCAATTCCAAACCATATAATGATATCAACAATATTAAGGTAGTAAATATTGCAAAAATCATCACACACATGAGAGACATTATTTAACGTGGTTCACCCAATGTGGGCTACTCCATGAAGAAAATATTCTTTATAAATTTTTTCAATAAATTCTTTTGGGAATAAATTCCCTATTACAATGTTTATGGACCTATATGTTGGCAATTTTGGGTACTTTGGGTACATTGCCTTTGCTCAAGTATATAAGTTGTCATTGATGTCAAGAAGCTTTTGAAGGAATTTGATTTGATGTCAAATAATTTGTTTTGATGAAGGTTATGGCATAACAGTTTCAAAGGTCTTTTGCAAACCCCAAGCTGACAGGTTCGAGAGAAAGAGCTCGCAAAGAAAAGTGTCATGATTTCACGACAATTTGCAAGAGGGTTTGTACGGACGAAAAAGTGTCACGATTTCGTGACAGGTTCGAGAGAAAGAGCTCGTAGAGAAAAAGTGTCGCGATATCATGACATGTCGGGTTTTCGCGACCCGAAGAAAAGAAAAGCGCTAAGGAGAAAAAGTGTCACGATATCGCGACATGTCGGGTTTTCGTGACCCAAAGAAAAGAAAAGCGCTAAGGAGAAAAAGTGTCACGATATCATGACATGTCGGGTTTTCACGACCCGAAGAACAGAAAAGAGCTAAGGAGGAAAAGTGTCACGATATCGCGACATGTCGCATTTTCATGACTTAAGTAGGAGAGAGAAAACAAGTTAGAAAAGTGTCGTGATATCGCGACATGTCGTGATTTCACGATGGGTTACAAGGAAAGCGTACGGAAGCTAAAAGTGTCGCGATTTTGTGACGGGTTGCAAAGAATGCATACGGATGCAGAAAGTGTCACGATTTTGTGATAGGTAGAAAAGAAAGCAGATGAAAGTAGAAGTGTCACGATTTCATGACAGAAACTAAAAGCAGGTCTTCTATAGGAGAAGTGTCATGATTTCATGACAAAAGTAGAGAGGAAGGCTATGAAGACAAAAGTGTCACGATATCACGATAGAAGTGAAGATGAAGTCTGCAGAGGCAGAAGTGTCATGATTTCATGACAAAAGTAGAAAGGAGGTCGATGAAGGGAGAAGTGTCGCGATATCGCGACATGTTGTAGTTTCACGGCAAAAGCTACAGAAGAGTTACAGAGGCAGTTGAAGCCGACAAAGTTAAATGTGAGCCGATGAAGATTAGGGTTTGTAGCCAACAAAGTTTAGGGTTGTGCAACCGACTAAATATCAGGGTTACAATCGACTAAGATTAAGGTTTTGATCTTGAAAGTGTTATTATAAAAGGCAGGCTATTTTGAAGAGTTTAATGAATCATTAGTTGCGACGTTCATAGATAGAGTGCAAAGTGAGAAGTTCGATCACCGAGAGCAGAGTGTGAAATTTGATCGAAGTGCACAGAGTGTGCGAAGACAGTGCAGAGTGTGTGCAGAGAGACGACTGAGAGAAGACGAAGTGCGGCTGTAAGAGCGTAGAAGATGTGTATGTTTCTTGAGCAGATTTGGACAGGTCCTAGCAGAGGACTTGTGAGCTGAGTTTGATAGTTCTATTAGAGAACTTGAGGACAGAGGTGCATTGGTTCTATGAGAAGAACCTGAGGACAGATTTGGCAAGTCTTTGAGAAGGCTTGTATGCAGAGGATTGATTTGTTCAAGAGTTGGACAGATCTGATAGACAGAGGAAGACTTGTACTAGACTGACCGACTATGTTTGGTACGAGTTGTTGAGCCGTTGTGGACGTGATCATAGAAGGCAGAGGTCTCTTAGGCTAAGCATTGAGGACAGGAGGTCTTCGGTGGAAAGGAGTTCCACGTGTTGGCAAGAGGTAGAGGTAGTTGATCTTCTGAGGGATCATTTCTAGAGCAGAGGGGAAGGTATCTCCTTTGGGCCGAGGCTCATAAACATTGTAATTGGGAAGGATTCCCAAAGAACTTTGAGATAACTTTTAGAGAAAAGTTTTTGTGGACGTAGCCCAACCATTTTGGGTGAACCACGTTAAAAATGGGTCTTCAATGTGTGATGCTTTCTGTCTTGATTAATGTTGTGTTGATGCCATTGCTATCTAAAGTTAAAATTATTAATTGGTTAAGTCTTATACTATTCACCCCCCCTCTCAGTATAAGCTTGTGTTCTTCAATTGGTATCAGAGCGGGTCTCTCTAGAAAGAGCCTAATAGCTTGGAGAAGGATCTATCAGAGGAACATACAGATTCAAAAAGAGATGAAGAGGTTGAGTTTGATCTCAAAGGTGAATTCTTCTTGGCTTTAAGAAAGCTTGAGAAATTTAGGGAAGAGAATTCTGTTCTCAAGCATCAATGTCAGGAAGAAGAGATAGCAAGATCAGAATTGTCTCAAAGTGTTATAGACTTCAAAATTCTAGCTGAAGAAGGGAAGAAGGTTGAACAGGTTCTGATAGAGGCTCTAAAAGGAAAGGAAGCTAATTGCGAGAAACTAGAAGAAGAGGTTATGTCTCTTAGAGTGAAGTTGGAACAGATGGCTCTCAGACAGAATACTCCGTGTGAAAAGCAAAAGAAGGATGGTATCACCATTCATGAAATAGGGTCTTCGAGCAAGATCAATCTTCATCCTAAAGAGCGGTGGATTCCAGTTGGTCACAAGAAGAACAATCATCCAAGGCATCAAAACAGGTTACATAATACTTTCCATGGCTATTGTTTTTCTTGCAAGAAATTTGGTCACAAAGCTATGCATTGCAATAAGTCTTTGAATAGCCATAGTAAGGAAAATGTTAACTCTTTTGCACCTCTTATGAATAAAAATGTCATGTGTTACAAGTGCAAGAATTTTGGGCATATAGCAAGGATGTGCTGTTTGGATAGATCTAGCCTTGAGTTCACTAAAAAGAGAAATGAGATCAAATCTAAGTCAATGATAGTTCAAACTGCTTTTCATGCTCAAGACAAAGTAGAAAAATGGTATCTTGATAGTGGTTGTTCAAAACATATGACTGGTGAAAAGGAAAATTTTTTGGTCTTAAAAGAAACAAACAGAGGAATAGTCAGTTTTGGAGATAATAGGTCAGCTAAAATCTGTGGTAAAGGGACTCTTAGTTTGGATGGGAAATCCAAAATAGAAAATGTGCTTTATGTAGAAGGCCTAAGACATAATCTTCTAAGTGTGAGTCAACTTTGTGATCAAGGGCACATAGTATCTTTCTTTTCAGATAGATGTGAGATAAGTAAAGAAAAAAATGGAAAACTCATTGCGAGTGCTACAAGGACTCCAAACAATCTTTACATGCTAAGTGAGATAAAAAGGAAAAGTGTTTTCTAACTCAAGAAGATGAGAGTTGGTTATGGCATAAAATATTGGGGCATTTGAGCTTTGATAATCTTGTCAATATTAGTAACAAGGAAGGAGTTAGAGACTTGCCCAAAATAAAAAGGCCCCATAACATCATTTGCGGTCCTTGTCAACATGGAAAATAGACCAGAACCAGTTTCAAATCAAAAGGGTATACTTCTTCAAAACCATTGGATCTTATTCATACTGATTTATGTGGCCCTACCAGAACTCAGAGCATTCATGGAGAAAGCTACTTCATGCTGTTTATAGATGATTATTCTAGAATGACTTGGGTTACTTTTCTCAAAGAAAAATCTGAAGCTTTTGAAAAATTTAAAGCTTTCAAAGAAATGATTGAAAATGAGACTGACAAGAGAATCAAATGCTTAAGATCGAGATAGAGGAGGAGAGTTCACTTCAAATGAATTTGTGGAATACTGTGAGCAACAAGGAATCAAAAGATAATATTCAAGCAGCAAGAACTCCTCAACAAAATGGAGTAGTTGAAAGGAAAAATAGAACTATTGAAAATATGGCTAGAGCTATGTTAAATGAGTCAAAACTTTCAGATGGTTTTTGGAAAGAGGCAGTCAGTATAGCAATCTACATTATCACCAGGGCCCAACTTAGAGTCAATCATCATAAAACTCCTTATGAGTTGTGGAAAGGAAGACCAGCTACAGTAAAATACTTCAAAGTGTTTGGGAGTAAGTGCTTCATCAAAAGGGAAGATCAGAATTTGGGTAAGTTTGATCCTAGGTGTGATGAGGGAATATTTCTTGGATATTCCAACAGAAGAAATGCCTACGAGATGCTTCAACAAAAGAACTCATACAATTGTAGAGAGCATAAATGTAACAGTTGATGAAAAGACAGGGATAAGAGAACCGATCAAGGAACTCAGTGATGAAATTTGTCAAGAAGAATTCAGAGAGGTTTCGGATGAAGAAGAGGAAAGACAACAATTGCTTCCCAAAACTCCTTCACGATATGTTCAGAAACATCATCCCAAAGATTTGATCATTGGTGATCCAAATAGCGAGGCAAACAAGAAGAAGAGTCATTCCTTCACATGATTCTACAAATGTTTCATTATTATCTCAGATTGAGCCAAAATATTTTAGTGAAGCATGTGGAGATAAGTTTTGGGTAAAAGCAATGGATGAAGAGCTAAATCAAATAGAGAAAAGTGAAACTTGGGAATTGGTTCCAAGACCTAAGGACAAGAATGTCATTGGCACAAAATGGATATTCAAAAATAAACTCAATGAGGATGGAAAGATTGTCAAAAACAAAGCTAGGTTAGTCTGCAAAGGTTATGCTCAAGTAGAAGGTGTTGATTTCGAAGAGACGTTTGCTCCTATTGCTCGTCTTGAAGCAATCAGAATGTTTTTGGCCCTTTCAAGCTTCAAATCATTCAAGGTATATCAAATGGATGTAAAGTCAGCTTTTCTAAATGGGGTGTTGGTAGAAGAAGTCTACATAG
The DNA here is from genome assembly GCA_028583015.1 of Wollemia nobilis. Taxonomy (NCBI): domain Eukaryota; kingdom Viridiplantae; phylum Streptophyta; class Pinopsida; order Araucariales; family Araucariaceae; genus Wollemia; species Wollemia nobilis. The sequence continues at coordinate 4,275,624 of JAQPPZ010017190.1, read as the reverse complement.
AACAGCCAGAAGGAGTGTCTCTCTTAGAACAGTCGGACTATGTGTGTAAACTAAAAAAGGCCTTGTATGGGTTAAAGCAAGCACCTAGGGCTTGGTACTCAAGACTTGACAGGTATCTTCATGAGCAAGGTTTCAGGAAAGGTGTGGCAGATAGCAATTTGTATATTAAGGATGAAGGTGATGATATGTTGATTATGGTTGTCTATGTTGATGATATTATTTTTGGGGGAAATAATACTCAGATGTGCAAAGATTTTTCTAACACCATGCAGAAGGAATTTGAGATGTCTATGATTGGAGAGCTGTCATTCTTTTTAGGTCTTCAGATTGCTCAATCAAAAGATGGTGTATTTCTCTCTCAAGGGAAGTATATCAAAGAAATGTTGAAGAAATTTGGGATGATGGACAGCAAACCAGTATGTACTCCAATGATTACAAGGTGCAAGATGAGTAAAGATGATGAATCTCCAGTGGTAGATCAAAAGTTGTATAGATCAATGATTGGCATTTTATTATATGTTACAACTACCAGACCAGATATCATGCAGGCAGTTGGGTTAGTAGCAAGATTTCAGGCAGCTCCAAAATATTCTCATGTTATAGCAGTTAAGAGGATATTCAGATATCCGAAGGGCACTATGGACTTTGGGCTTTGGTATCCCAAAGGTAATGATTTCACCCTCACAGCTTATACAGATGCAGATTGGGCGAGTAGTATTGATGACAGGAAAAGCACTAGTGGTGGAGCATTCTTTCTGGGAAAGAGTTTGGTTTCTTGGCTAAGTAAGAAACAACCTTCAGTTTCCTTATCTACAGTAGAGGCTGAATACATAGCAGCAGTGGCTGGGTGTACATAGGTTTTATGGATGAAAACCACCTTGGAGGATTTCAAAGTCAAGCATGAACAACCCATCTCCATACTTTGTGATAATACAAGTGCCATAAGTATTTCCAAAAATCCGGTAATGCACTCAAGGACAAAGCATATTTCCATCAAGTATCACTTTCTAAGGGAGAAAGTGCAAGACAAGCATGTCAAGCTAGAGTATGTGTCTACTAAAGAGCAGATTGCAGATATCTTCACCAAACCTCTTCCAAGAGATACGTTTGAGTATCTAAGGGAGAAATTGGGAGTTGTACTCCCACCCCAGAATTAATCACCTCATCAGGAGGTGGGGGAGGGACCAAGCTAAGAGGCTCATTCTTAGTCCCGAGCCCCAAAGGTGACCCTTTTCCATTGATGACAAAGGGGGAGAGATATGAGTAAGGGGGAGAGCTTCAAAGTGAAGAGGAAAGCTTCAAGTCAGGGGGAGCAAAACTTCAAAGGAAGTTGGTCAGTTGTTAGCACAGTTGGTTTCAGTTTTGGCTCTTGAGAAGTGTTTTCAGTAAAGGTTTGCCATCAATGACAAAGGGGGAGATTGTTGGCAATTTTGGGTACTTTGGGTACATTGCCTTTGCTCAAGTATATAAGTTGTCATTGATGTCAAGAAGCTTTTGAAGGAATTTGATTTGATGTCAAATAATTTGTTTTGATGAAGGTTACGGCATAACAGTTTCAAAGGTCTTTTGCAAACCCCAAGCTGATAGGTTCGAGAGAAAGAGCTCGCAAAGAAAAGTGTCGTGATTTCACGACAATTTGCAAGAGGGTTTGTACGGATGAAAAAGTGTCACGATTTCATGACAGGTTCGAGAGAAAGAGCTCACAGAGAAAAAGTGTCGCGATATCGCGACATGTCGGGTTTTCACGACCCGAAGAAAAGAAAAGCGCTAAGGAGAAAAAGTGTCGCGATATCGCGACATGTCGGGTTTTCACGACCCGAAGAAAATAAAAGCGCTAAGGAGAAAAAGTGTCACGATATCGTGACATGTCGGGTTTTCATGACCCAAAGAATAGAAAAGAGCTAAGGAGAAAAAGTGTCACGATATCGTGACATGTCGCATTTTTGCGACTTAAGTAGGAGAGAGAAAGCAAGTTAGAAAAGTGTCACGATATCGTGACATGTCACGATTTCACGACGGGTTACAAGGAAAGCATACGGAAGTTGAAAGCGTCATGATTTCATGACAGGTTGCAAAGAATGCGTATGGATGCAGAAAGTGTCATGATTTCATGATAGGCAAAAAAGAAAGTAGACATAAGCAGAAGTGTCACGATTTCACGATAGAAACTAAAAGCAGGTCTTCTATAGGAGAAGTGTCACGATTTCGTGACAAAAGCAGAGAGGAAGGCTATGAAGACATAAGTGTCACGATATCACGACAGAAGTGAAGACGAAGTCTGTAGAGGCAGAAGTGTCACGATTTCATGACAAAAGCAAAAAGGAGGTCGATGAAGGGAGAAGTGTCGTGATATCGTGACATGTAGTTTCACGACAAAAGCTATAGAAGAGTTACAGAGGTAGTTGAAGCCAACAAAGTTAAATGTGAGCCAACGAAGATTAGGGTTTGCAGCCGATGAAGTTTAGGGTTGTGCAGCCGACTAAAGATCAGGGTTACAGTCGACTAAGATTAAGGTTTTGATCTTGAAAGTGTTATTATAAAAGGCAGGTTGTTTTGAAGAGTTTGGTGAGTCGTTAGTTGCGACGTTCACAGATAGAGTGCGGAGTGAGAAGTTTGATCATCGAGAGCAGAGTGTGAAATTCGATCGAAGTGCATAGAGTGTGCGAAGACAATGCAGAGTGTGTGCAGAGAGACGAGCGAGAGAAGACGAAGTGCGGTTGTAAGAGCGTAGAAGATGTGTATGTTTCTTGAGCAGATTTGGATAGGTCCTAGCAGAGGACTTGTGAGCTGAGTTTGATAGTTCTATCAGAGAACTTGAGGACAGAGGTGCATTGGTTCTATGAGAAGAACTTGAGGACAGATTTGGCAAGTCTTTGAGAAGGCTTGTATGCAGAGGATTGATTTGTTCAAGAGTTGGACAGATCTGGCGGATAGAGGAAGACTTGTACTAGACCGATCGATCGTGTTTGGTACAAGTTGTTGAGCTGCTGTGGACGTGATCATAGAAGGCGGAGGTCTCTTAGGCTAAGCATTGAGGACAGGAGGTCTTCGATGGAAAGGAGTTCCACGTGTTGGCAAGAGGTAGAGGCAGTTGATCTTCTGAGGGATCATTTCCAGAGTAGATGGGAAGGTATCTCCTTTGGGCCGAGGCTCATAAACATTGTAATTGGGAAGGATTCCCAAAGAACTTTGAGATAACTTTTAGAGAAAAGTTTTTGTGGATGTAGCCCAACCATTTTGGGTGAACCACGTTAAAAATGGGTCTTCAATGTGTGATGCTTTCTGTCTTGATTAATGTTGTGTTGATGCCACTGCTATCTAAAGTTAAAATTATTAATTGGTTAAGTCTTATACTGTTCACCCCCCTCTCAGTATAAGCTTGTGTTCTTCACTATACCCAAAGAAGACACCAATCCCCTTACTCTAGTTTTTGGAAGTCTATCCACAAGAGACCTCTATCTCCTCTTCTCTACTTTGTGGATCTCTATCCATAGCAGAACTCTATTCCCTTTGCTCACTCTTATGATCTTATAGAATAATTTTTCCCCCACTGCTCTGGCTTGTGGGTCTCTCTCCATAGAAGACCTCTATCCTCACTACCCTATCTAATGGATCTCTATCCACTGAGACTGATGTTCTCTTTACTATGTCACATCCAAAGCTTACTCTCAACTCTACTCATAAATCTACTCACAAATTTACTCATAAATTTGCACTAACTTCTATCTCAAATTTATCCTCAAGCCTTAACACAAAGCTTGATCAAATCACCAATCAACTCTACTCATAACTACCCCAATACTTAACATAAAGCTTGAACAAATCACCAATCAACTCTGCTTAGATCTGCTCCAAGCCTTAACACAAAGCTTGAACAATAAATCAATCAACTTTTCTTAGATCTACCCCAAGCCTTAACACAAAGCTTGAACAAATCAATCAATAAAATCTACTTATATTTTCCCCAAGCCTTAACACAAATCTTGAAAAAATAAATCATGTTCTTAATGCTATTTCAATTCTTCACAATACTTTCTCAAATCTACCTTCAAGTCCTCTCAAGAACTTGCTCAATTCACAAACATACTCAAACCAATATTCAAAAGTTTCACTCAATCATTCAACCAACACAACTTGCTCACAACTCCTAAACAAGTTTTTTCATACTTCTTCAAACAAAGAGCACAATGTGGGTCTCAAAACCTAACTCAAATAATCTTCAATATCTATCTCAAATATTCTCTAAAGATTCAATAATGAAGCATATAGAGCTTACTCAAATATTTTCAACAATGCTTATCAAACAGTCCTTTTCACTCCACCATATATTTCACAACATTCATTCCAACAAACACTTCAAACCAAATATGATGTGCCCATACCTTTTGTTTTGATGGAGATATATCTTCAAAACCTATATTATAACCAACCAATCCTTCTTGCACCACTCCAAGGGTTAGATAGCAACAATCTATTTCAAAACATCCACAAAATATTCCTTCCAAAATGTGCTCAGTGAAATCTGAAAAATATACTCTAGAACCCTTCTTTTGATCTCAAGGAAAATGCATTAAAGTTTCATCATAATCCCACAAATACTCTTATTTATAATGCAAAAGGTACAATAAAATTCAAACTAATTTTACACCTTATAACTCCTAATCTTGCAAATTAAATCAACCCAACAAGATCACAAATTACACAAATAATATTTCATTTACACCTTATACCTCCTACTTGTCATTAATGCATTTCCAAAATAAATATAACCACCATTCAAAATAATATACCAAGGCACTTAACAACTTCACTAGATCAAAATCTAAATTATTTCAAATCCCTTTTGATAGCAAAAAAATAAAAATAATTTTAAAACCTTATACCTCCCAAGTTAGGTGTATACCTTGTAACATAGGATCTTAGGCATTATTTTAATTAAATAAAAAATTAATGCCTTGTGCACTGCCTCCCATGGGAATCAAATCCTACTACCTCTGCCACTATGCCTTAGCCATGACTTAACCACCACATGAGCTAAGCAGTCACACGAGACCATTGTTGCACCCACTCTCCTTTTTCCCTTTCTCTGGTGCTAAAACTCTTTAAAATAACACTTCACTCTCTACTACCACCGTGTCTCGAACCCAAGACCTCCCCGCTGCTACGACCTAGCACCAAGGGAAACACCATCTAGGCTATCCACCCGGATGGAATCAAATTGTGAAGCCACTTGTCCTTATCCCTTTCTTGCCTCGAAAACTAAACCAAAATTTTATCTCTTGCTACAAATCGATCGATGAATAGAGCACAGACTTAATCGATCGAACGAACGGGTGAAGGCATAATCCAATTTTTTTACTAACTCCACCTTAGGATTTGCAATATATATATGTTCCTTCATGACATAAATGATGTCAGCACCTTGGGGAACAAACTTAGGCACTTCAAATTTAAATTATATTTAATTATAATTATTTAAATCCTAATATATTAAATATTATAATTTAAATATTTAAAAAACATTTTTGTGATTTTCATCAAATTAAAATATTAAAACTCTTTTAGGCCTTTAAAGGGAAACTTTTTCCACCATCACCTTAGCAAAAATTCATCAAATAACCTTATTATTTTTTCTCAAACACCATGGAAAGGAGTTATATTTTTCCTTGCTACCTTATGCCTCATGTGCCATATCAACCAACTTGGAAATCAAACCTTTTTATATTAATCAAACCTCTTGACATTAATTCCATAAAATTAGGACATAAAAACTCTTGACATCAATGACAACAAAACATGCTCAAATTTCCAACAATCTCCCCCTTTGTCATTAATGGCAATCCTTTATCCTTAAGCATTACTTTTACCTTTTCCTAATTCTGCTCCCCATGATAAACTTCTTTTCCTAACCGAATGCTCTCCCCCTAACTCAAATATCTCCCCCTTTGACATCAATGGCAAAGGGCCACCTTTGGTATTAAATATAAGACTCTTAGCTCAACCCCCTCTCCACCTCCACTCCTTGAGGTGATTAATTTTGGGGTGGGAGTAAAACTACTCCCAATTTTCCTCTAAGATACTCAAAAGTCTCTTTTGGAAGTGGCTTAGTGAAAATATCCGCAAGCTGCTCCTTTGTAGTAACATATTCCAATTTGACTTGCTTATCTATCACCTATTCTCTCAAAAAATGATATTTTATCATAATGTGCTTGGTTCTGGAGTGCATCATTGGATTCTTTAAAATACTTATTGATGAGGCCTGGAAATGCCTCAATCATAACATGTTTTGAACACTAAAAATGCCTATAAACTCTTATATTTTATCTGATATGTTAGTTAAGTTGATTCAATATGTTGTATATTAACCATTTTGCATGATCAATGTATTTGGAATATTATATGCTAATTTTACAACTTTTTGCATAGTTTTGTGTTCTTTTTGCTATGATTTGCTAAAATGGGATATGCTTAGAAAAATAGCAGCATTTCACTAATCATGTTTTGATTTTTCTCAAGCAATTATTTCACCTAAATCTGGCAACAGTGCAAGCAAACTATTGCTATGCAGCAAAAACTGATCTTTCCCATGTAAATTCCAGCCAGCTGTCCATAAATAGCAAGGCTTGGAATTCACATGTGGAAAAAGATGAAGACCATTGGAATTTGATCTTAGGAGATAACCCACCTGAGAGATGCAGAAGAAATCACTAGAAAAGCACACATTTGTTCATTCCGAAGTATCTTCGGAATGAACAGATATCTTCGAATGAGAGAACACAGCGTCTTCAAAATGAGCGGATCTTCGGAATGAAGAATGCATTATCTTTGAAATGAAGGATTGCAGTATCTTTAGAATGAAGGATTGTAGTATCTTCGGAATGAAGGATTGTAGTATCTTCGGAATGAGAATTGCAGTATCTTCGGAATGAGCGATCTTTGGAATGAGAATTGCATTGTCTTCGAAATGAAGCCACTTATCTTCGGAATGAAAATAGAATGTGCTTTTTGACTTGTTGATTGATTTTTAAAGCCAAAAAAGGGAAATAAAGGTTGGAAAAGGTAAATGAAAATATCTTCCATCTGTCTTTGCCGTCATTGCCGACCAAAGCCATCATTAAGGGAAAGATCAAGTTTTAATCTTCTTCTAGGATAAAACCAGAATTTGTTGCAGCATTGTAGGATTAGATCTTTTGAGATATTCTTTGTTTATAATCAAACCTTAGGACATCTATAAATAGTGCTCCCGTTCAAGTTGAGCTAAAAAAAAGAAATAGTAGTAGCAGGAAGTAGAAAGTAAGGAAGCTAGGAAGAAGTAGAAAATAGGTAGAATTTGACTATTACAGTCCTGTAATAGGTTTTCATCAAAATTATTGTAATCATGTTCTTTAATCAATAAAGTGCACTAGTTCTATTTCATATTGCTTGTAAATGAGTGTGATTAAGATCTATATAGAGAGAGAGAGAGTTATACCTTCTTCTAGACAATGAGGTTGGCCACTTTCAGACCTAGGAGGACTAACAAGCAGGATTTTATTCTGATTTTGCTGTAGCAGAATGAGTTGTAGAACTTATTATTTCAATTGCTTGTAAATAGTTGACAATATTTGTGATCTTAGTTTATTTATGTTTATATTAAACTTGTGCTTAATGTTTTAGTTGTAATCTCTACTTGCAACAAAGCTTCCATTTTATTTCAGATTGTTATTTCCAGAATTTGTTGTTTTTAGCAATTTCCTACATTTTATGTTTTGCTGTCAAACCCTACACAGAAGATTGACAACCTTCTATTATAGAGCCTTGACAGTTTTCATTTTCATGTTAGAATTAGACTTTCATTGTTGCAAAAGTAATTAGATTTCCTTTCTGCAATTAGGATCAGACTTTCAATTCTGCAACTGTTATTTCTGCAATATAATTAGGTCTCATTCTATAATTGTAATTAGGACTTTATTTCTACAGTTAATGATTAGTTTCCAATTCTACAACTTAGATTAAGGTTTAATTCATGCAATTTAGAGATAGGAATGTCCCAAAACCCCCACACAACTGGTTCCACCAATAAGACATGTTGCTCTAGATTGACCTAAGTTATAGTTGTTTCACTTCTTCTTCCATAGATAGCCTTATACACTGCCCTGGATTGACAAATTCATTGAGAATTAATGATGGTATAATGACTAAGCATAATTTTGGCACCATTTCCAGGGAATAGTGTTGCTAGAAGAAAACAAATAGTCCAATAGCTGTAATCAAACTAAGCTATGAAAATTCAGGTTAAAATCTGAATACAACAGTTGAGCAAGATAACAACTATTGACTTAATTTATGTCATTTAAGAGTAAACATGAATGAGTAAGTCTAGGGATGAAAAATGTAGAACTACCCCAAAGGATCCCTGACTTGTTCCATTAAGGAGATCTTCATGCCTAAGGGGTGAATCACCTGTGTTTGAACTACCAAAAAGATTGATAGAAAAATCACGAGTCTCACCATCATTAGAACATTTTGAGAAAGGAAAATCACCAATTTTATCATCATCAGAATATCCTAAGGAAGAAAATTCATCAGACTCATTATCAACAGAGGGTCTTGGACCTCTTGAGAAGACAATTTGGAAAGCTTTAACTTCTCCCAACAAACAGGAAACTATGGCAGAGGGAGGCAATATAGATGGCCAACATGGCTATGTCCATAATGAAGGAGATGATCAGGATATGCCCCAACATTCCGAACATTTGAATATCCTATTCATCTGAATCCAACACAAAACTCTCCCATGAAGACCATTTCACCTTCAGTACTTCCAACATTCCGAGGTGTTGTATCTGAAGATCCTAATCAGTTTTTGTTTGAATTCAAGGTAGTGTGTCAGACCTATGATTATATAAATGACAATAAAAAACTTAAGTTTTTTCCCTCAACACTCAAGGATTCAGCATTACGCTGGTTCATGAGCTTAGAGCCTAATTCCATAAGAACCTGGGATCAAATGGAAACTGTCTTTTTAGACAAATATCAAGAATATTGTCGTGTAGGGAATAGGAAATATGAGTTATTCAGAATCAAGCAGGAAGATGATGAGACATTGGAATATTATCTTGATAGGTTCTCCTTTGTTCAAAGGAGATGTGGACTTGTAGAACCATAATTATGTAAAACCATATTTTTGAGAGGATTGCAAGATGAATCCAGAGAAGTTCTGGATTTGATGGGAAAATGGGATGTAACCACTCTCAGTAATGATGAAATTGTGGATCTCTATAGGAATTACTCTCGCACTAAACAGAGAAGAAAAATTCGCACAAATGGCACTGATGTGAAGGACCTGATAGAGGAACTTGCAAATTTTAAAACTGATATTCTAGTGCACCTAAACACTACTTTGGGGGAAATATCTACAAAAGCAAAAAACACAGAACCTTTGGCAATTTATTGCCCAAGATGTAGAAATAAACATGCTTTGTAGGAATGTCCTTTGAATAAAACATCTATCTCAACCATTTGTAGTATCTGTTCAAAAAGGCATTCAACTGATCAATGCCACCTGCTACCACAACTCAAAGCGTGTTAGAAAATCGGATCGAGGAACTCAACTATATTAGACCGAAACAAGGGGGAAATTTCTCTCAATACCAAAATCCTCCTTGTTTTCCTACAAATTGGGGGCATAATCCTAGTACTATGCCTTGGGGACAATCAGAACCACCCCAACATCCTTGGAATTATCCTCAATGGACAAATTCCCAAGAATGGCCACAAGCAAATTGGAGTAACCCAGCCTAGAATCAGAATCAAAACAACCCCTCATGGAATCAAAACAACCCATCTTGGAATCAAAATAATCCAGCCTGGAATCAAAATTAGACTAATCCACATTGGATGCAAAACCAACCACAGTGGAATAAGCAATACCAGTCCTATCCAAGGCAGCAAAGGAATCAAGGTCAAACTCAACATTTGTTGTCTGCACCTAATCAAAAATTTTAATAAAAATAGCAGCAAAAATAGCAAGTGAAACAACCTAAATTGCTAGCTCAACTAGTCACTAAGAAAAACAGTGTGAGACAGACACCTGTCTATGTGGCTGAAGCTGAAGAAAATGTTGAAATTAATGTTCTTGATTATAGTAACATCCAAATTCGTTCAAGAAAAGTTGTACCTGAACTAGTTTCAAATGAAATCAAAGAAAATGAAGAGGAAGAATCATTGGAACCAGAGAAAATCCAACCAACAATAGAGAAAGAGACAAAACCACAGGCAGAACAATTACCAAGGATAATTCCATATCCTGAAAGATTCAATGCAATACCAAAAAAATTTGAGTCATAATTGGTCAAAGAACTCAAAAATTTGACTATATCATTGCCCTTATTGCAAGCTATTAAGGAAATACTAGAGATTAATAGTATTGTCCAAAATTTGTGCATTAAAAGAGCAGGAAAAAAAAAGAATGCATTTCCCAAAACTGTGCAGGTTGAAGGGAAGATACCTGATCTCTTATCTAGAAAACTAGTACCTCCAAAGTATAGTGATCCAGGAAGCCCAGTTATCATAGTCACCATAGGTTCAGTACCAATATCAAATGTCTTAGTAGATCTAGGAGTTGCAATAAATGTCATGACCAAGGATACAATGGAACAATTATAGCTCAAACATCTCAGCTCCACATTTACAGTTTTAGAAATGGTTGATAGGTCAGTTGCAAAACTCGAAGGTATCATTGAAGATGTCCCTATAGAAGTTTCTTCTTGGGAATTCCCTGTAGATTTCTTGGTTTTATAGCCAAAAAATTTAGCACATGGATATCCCATTATTTTGGGAAGACCTTGGCTTGCAAGCTGCACGACCTTCATAGATCGTAGATCCGGAAATATGACTATTTCAAATGGTATTGATCTGAAACAGATTTCTTTATATCCTCCTGCAAAACCATCTAGCAAATTTTTAGGTCAGTTATGGTTTTCTGACTTAGAGGAAGAACCAAAAGAGGTCATTTCTACACTAGCTACCTTAGTAGTAAGAGAACACACAGAAGACCTCAGTGACACAGAAAATTTAGAAAATGAAACAATCCTGATGAATGTTCTGCATGAACAAGGTTTAGAAGGGGAAGCAACAAATATCCAATAGTTAAGTAATGAGGAGAATCAAAAATTTGAAGATGAACCATCTATACTATCATAGGGAAACTCTATTTCACTACCACATGGATGGCACCATCATCTGATTTTTCCTTCTCATTGTTCCATACAAGATATGCTTCCCTCAAGCAGCAATAAAATAGAAACTGCTTCTTTTCTCCCATCTCAGCAATGTCCTCTTAATCCCTTAATCACCAGGTATGAAGGAGTGAATTCAGTCCTTCTAAATACAAAACAAATAGAAGTCCAACCTGGCAAATTTTTGAACATTTACGACCGACTTGCTAGGGAAGAGGAAGAAAAATTGATAGTTTTCTTGCAGAAGCATGTTCATTTTTTTGCTTGGAACTACAAAGATATGTCAGGAGTCCATCCTGATATATGTACCCACAGAATCTATACTGAAGAATTCAAGCCAGTTAGACAACCCCAGAGAATATTAAATCCTACCTTAAGAGATATTGTGAAAGAAGAAATTGGAAAACTTCTGGAAGTAGGATTCATTTACCCAATTTACGATAGCCAATGGGTTTCTCCATTGGTAATAGTTCCTAAGAAAAATGGAAAAATGAGAGTATGTGTAGACTATAGAGAGTTGAATAAGGTGACATACAAAGAACATTTTCCATTACCTTTCATAGATCGGGTGTTAGATACTCTTGCTTGGAAAAAGATACTTTTGTTTTTCTTGATGGATTTAGTGGATATAATCAAATTCGGATTGCACCGAAGATCAAGAGAAAACAACTTTTACATGTCCTTGGGGAACATTTGCCTATAGGGTTTTACCTTTTGGTTTGTGTAATGCCCCAACAACTTTTCAGTGAGCAGTCCTAGCAATTTTTGCTGATCTGACCACCAAAAGTGTTGAAATATACATGGATGATTTCACGAGTATGTGGACGGACTTTTGATTTTACATTGGAAAATCTTGACAAAGTCTTAACTCACTGTGAAACATACCGGTTATCCTTGAATCCAGAAAAATGCTTCATGATGATGAAGGAAGGGATAGTTCTTGGTCATCACATCTCTCTTGAAGGGATCCAAGTTGATCCAAAGAAGGTGGAAATTATCAAGAATCTCCTTCCTCCTAAAACTCAGACTAATGTCAGAAGCTTCCTAGGACACATTGGTTTTTACCGTAGGTTTATTCCCAACTTTAGTACAATAGCCAGTCCTATGTTTGCCCTATTGACTAAAGATTCTAAATTCTCTTGGACTACAAAGTGTCAGGAAGCATTTGAAGCTCTGAAAGAGAAATTGATAACTCCACCTATGCTTAGAGGACCTAATTGGACATTACCATTTCACATACAAACTGATGCCTCCAATACAACAATTGGAGCAGCATTAGGACAAATTGACAATGGTGAACACTATACCATCTACAACATTAGCAAGAACTTGACAGGAGCCGAGAAAAATTATACAACCACTGAGAAGGAATTCCTAGCAGTAATATATGCCATCAAAAAATTTAGGCATTACATCACAGGTTATCAAATATTTATTCACACAGATCATACAACCATTAAGTATTTGATGAATAAACCTATGGTAAGTGCAAGAATTATTCGTTGGTTGCTGTTGCTACAAGAATTTGATATCACTATAATCAACAAACCAAGAAAAGCTAATGTTGTGGCAGATTTCTTGTCCAGGTTACAGAACACAGATGAAGGGGAATTAGTTGATGACACTTTTCTTGATGAAAAACTATTTGCTATATCAGTTCAATCACCTTGGTTTGTAGATATAGCCAATTATTTGGTCACAGGGAAAGTTCCTCCACATTTCACTTCAAAACAAAAAAAATAATTGATCAAACAAAGTTCTTCTTTTGAATGGATTAAGGGTATGCTTTTTAAGTGCATTCCTAACCATGTGTTACGTAGGTGCATCCGAAAGGATGAAGTATATGATATCCTTAGAGATTGTCATGATGAACCCTCAGGTGGACACTATTTTGTAAAAAGCACAGTTAGGAAAATCCTAGGGACAGGATATTATTGGCCATCTCTTCACAAGGATGTGAAAAAGTACATCAGGCATTGTGATGCATGCCAAAGAATTGGGAAACCCACTCATACAAATGAGATGCCACTGCAGCCTCAAATGGTTTTAGAACCATTTGAGAGGTGGGGGCTTGATTTTGTAGGACCTATTGATCCACCTTCTCAAGGAAAGGTGCATATTCTAGTATGCACTGATTACCTGACAAAGTGGGTAGAGGTGCATGCTTTCAAACATGCTCGTGAAGATAAGGTCATTGATTTCTTGTATACTCAATTTTTTTAGAGATTTGGAGCTCCACGGTCTATCACCACAGACCAAGGACCCCAATTTGCATCCAAAGTCATAAAGGCATTTACATAATTGTATGAAATCAAACATAGGAAATCATCACCTTACCACCCACAAACAAATGGCCAGGTTGAGGTAACAAATAGGGAACTAGAATGCATCTTGAAAAAAATAGTAGCTTTTCATAGGAGAAATTGGCTAGATAAATTACCTGAAGTAGTTTGGGCCTACAATACTACTTGGAAGTCCACTACTGGATGCACACCTTATGAACTAGTCTTTGGTAAAAAGCCTCTCTTGCCTATTGAATTTGAGCTACTAACATTGCACACAACACTAGAAATTGGAATTAAATTGTCACAGGCATAGATAGATAGGATTCTGCAGCTGAATGCATTGGATGAACTTAGATTGGATGCTCTACACCAAACTAAGGTAATTTAGGAGCAGAGGAAGCTGTGGCATGACAGTCACATTTAGCAGAGGAAACTTCAACAAGGAGATTGGGCTTTACTGTTTGATTCTCGCTATGAAGACTTCCCTAGAAAATTGAGAACTAGATGGTTGGGACCTTACTGGATTAAGGAGGTATTTGACAATGGAGCAGCTCGTCTATCTCCTATTGATGGATCACAAAGAAAGTTGGTAGTGAATGGACATCACCTCAGGGTGTACCATACACCTCTGACTAAAGAAGAATTCTTATCGCAACTTGATAGTTTGGATACACAACAGGTGGAAGAGATTCCCTCTTCCACTTCAAAATAATCAACATGATCATGGATTTCAAGAAAAAGCAAAAAATACAAAAAAATTAAAAAAAATAGAAAACAAAAAGATGAATAAATTCTGAGTATGAATTCCTTCATGGGCATGGTTTCAGGGGAAATCATGAAATTCCTTCATGGGATAGTCAGGATCAAGAAAAAAAAAAGAGAAAAGGAGAGGTAAAAATTTAAAAATAAAAATAAAAAGGGAAAATCAAGAAAAAAAAAAGAGAGAAAAATGAATAACTCAGTAGTGAAAACCTTTTCTTAAGGCACTACTGGGATGGTATGCATGAAAATCAGTTTTCTAGCATGCATAACCTTGAGAAATTTCTGAACCATCATTGTACAAATTCACCAAGTGCACTTGTTTTGAAATGTTGCAAAAAATCTCAGCAGAATATCAACAAAGGCAGTCATTCTTCAAAACTGGCATTAACTACTTTTATCAAGTATATATTTCTTACATTTCTTCATTGTAAAATGATTGGTATATAGTATATGAAAATTAACCATTAGCATAAAAGGTATTCATAAGAGTTGGCATACTTAAAACATGTTTTGAGAATGAAAATATTGATTTCTGCCTAATCTTCGGAACAAGAATGCCAAAAATAGTGCCTGTTGTATTATCTTCGGATTGAAATTGTCTTCGGAATGACAACAAAATGAATGTTGCACTTTGTCTTCAAAAATAAACTTTGTCTTCGGAATGACAATTTGTCTTCAAAATGAAACTTGATATTCAGAATGACGACTTGCTACATCATCTTTGGAATGAAGACTTGTCTTCGGAATGAAGTTATAATCTTCAGAATGAGGATTTGTCTTCGGAATGAAGACTCGTCTTCGGAATGAAGTCATAATCTTCGGAATGAAGTTTTTTTTGCACATTAAGTTATAATCTTTGGAAAGAGCATTTCCACATGGCATCCAAGAAGACAAGGTACGACAAAATCAAACTCTTTTAGTTGCATACGATAAAGGAACACGTGTCAGTCAGCACATGGTTTTTTTTTGCACCCATTGGAAAGTACTAAAATTATGGAGGACGTGACCAACCATATGCCACCAATTTTTAATGCCAATAAACATGCACGTGAGAATCTATGGACTGAACAGAAAAATTAAAACCAAATGAGGTGGATCTGACGGCAAGGACATCCAAGCAATCATTGACGGATAGGTGTTCGGTGCAATAGTAGAAATGTGTGCCACATTTCTTTTTGAAGATGTGTTTGTGAAGTACAGTGCTCAGGTTACGGTTCATTTCGAAGAAGCAGACGAGAAATAGGGCAACGAAGGTTTCAAACTAAAACTCTACAAATCTGCAACATAAAAAAAAAAACAGAGATCTAGCAAAGAAATAGCAGCAGCAGTGAATAGAAAAGATGGGGTGAAAGATCAGAACAGAACCTGCAGATACCACCTACCTCCAAGAAAATCTGGCAGTCGTGCAGATTTTTGAAGATGGAGGGTTTATGCCATTTTTGGATAAGTTTAATGGGTCTTTTGAAGATTTGGCTGGCATGTTCGCCCATACATTCAGAAACAATCGAGCACATGTAAACGACATGACTATTGAGGTAACCCCTAAAATTTTAAGTCAGATTACTAAGTTGCCATTAGAAGGGATTTCAATTTCTAGATCTGGCAAGAATACATTGGCAAATGTAGTTAATCAGTTTGTAGAATAAAATGATAGAGAGCCAGAGTATTTAACCCATAACAACACATGCAAAGGGTTAAAAATGGCTAGCCTGCAAGAACCCCGGGATGAAGTAGCCACTTGGGTAATAAAATTCCTAACCTATGAAGGGCAGTATGTGCTGTTATCAGGGCATCATCTGCAAATTTTGAACCATATCAGACATGGTGAGCAGCAACCAAAAATTAGGGTAAATCTTCCCCTATATCTGTATCAAGAATTAAAAAACATGGCAAAGAGATATCAGGAGGGCAAAGGAAGCTTTCGCCATCATGGCCTCATCAAACTAGTTTTCCAACACCATTTTAGAGGAAACCCTAGGAGTTTTGATAGGTTTTAATCTACCCTAAACGATGTCATTTTTAGGGATGAAGATGAGGAAGAAGAAGAGCCAGATACTACTGATGTTGCTGCAGAAGAAGAAATAGCTGCTGTAGAAAATGTTATAGAAGATGCTGCAGAGGAAACTGTAGAAGGTGCCCCTGAAGCTGTTATAGAACCACACCCAACAGCAGCAGCAAAAAACCTTGCTCCTAAACCCTCAACTTCACGAACCAAGAAACAAAATAGAAGAGGATTTGGAACTGGCAGCAGAGCAGAAAAATAAAAGAAGGTTCATTTTTTTGGAGTGACCACTAATTTGATAGAATAGAGAAGTGAAGCACTTAACCAAATAGAGGTAGAAACAACAAGGGAAACAAAGGCATCTGAAATTGACCCCATAACCCCTGCTGTCACTAGAAAATAGAACAAAAAAAAGAATTTTGCATCTAGAACTGGAGGTCTACAAGATTCCATTTGAAAGAAACAGCAGAACAGGTTATGGAGGAAGAAGATAGACCAAGCAACCCAGATGTCACAGAGATACAACCAGCCTCTGAAAACTTTCCAAAATTCCCTGAACAGATAGCTGAGATAGAAACTGGGTAGGATGGTTTGGAGGAGGCCATAATTCATCAGGCTATATATATGGTAGATACCCTTATAAACGGTTTTATAGAGCCTCCTGAACAAGAACAAATTATTGCAAAAGAGGAGATATTGGTTGAGCGACCAACGTAGGCTGATTTGTCCGCATCGACTTACGAAGCAGAAACAAAAGTGGAAGACATCACAGAGTAGCTGAAAGCAACAAGAAGTGTTGTTAGAACACAAACCAAGTGGATTGAGGAGAAAGAAAGCACCATTGAAATACAAAAAATAAAAATTGCAGAGCTTCAGCAGGAAGTGGCAGAATTGAGAAAAATGTTGTCACAAACTAAAAAATAGCCAGTTGTATCCATTGATGAAGACAATTTGGCTCAATTGCTTTTGGGTCTATCAAGGGCAGATGACTTTGTTGAGACAAACATGGGTGTTCATTTTGAAGTAGCACTCCTTCATTTTTAAGAAGTGCCTGTTCATTCTGAAGCAACACCATCTCATTACGAAGCATTGCCTTCTTGTTACGAAGATGCTTCAAAAATGGTAAAAAGCATAGCGAGAGGATGTTGAAGATGAGCCACCAACACAAGAACGAGTCCCAGAAGCAAGAAAAAGTTCAAGTAAGTACTCCTATTGAGGTCCCTGCATTCCAAACTGTTACGCTTTCAGTAGAAACAACAGATAAGGGGGTACAAGTAGAAATACTATCTGATGACAACCCCATAGAAATAGCAAATAAGGAGGTATAGGTAGAATTATTGATAGATGATCAACCAGTAGAAGTGGTAGAAAAATGAGTTCAAGTTGATCTGCTACCTAGGATTCCACCTGTAGTCAGACCACCTAATACTGTGTCTCTAGAGTAGTACAATGCAGACATAGCTAGCTGGATGATTAAATATGAGCAGCTTGCCACTAAAACTAAAAAGTTCAAATTGGAAGAAAAACAACTAGAAGCCAAGGAAACATAAATTCAGGCATTGAAAGAAAAGGTGTCTGACTTATGTCAAATTGCTAAATTTTTAGTTCAATTTAGACGACCAGACAGATTTTATAGCCTTATTTTGAAGGAAAAATACCTCAGATAGCAGGTCATGAGGATTAGTTCAAACCTCCCATATAAATTGGACACAACTGCAGACTTCCTGGAGGCATATTTTGACAGCCCTTTTGAGCAGAAAAATCTCTTGTGTGAACTATTTTTACACAATTTCTTCATTCCAGAGGAAGTTGAGTCTCATCCTCAAATCTACATTGGAGATGTTCAATTGAGAGCATTTATGTCTACTTTGCAGAATCAGATTTACTGGGATCAAGAGAAAAAGTAGAACAAAGAAATTGAAACAAGGGCTGAGTTGTTAGTTAGAGAAATCTAGCCAAATCACCTAGTTATCACCAGGAAGCACTTCTCAATGATGAACAGGGATGATATAAAGAGGATGTACTTGAACAACTTAAGGGACTGTGTGGCCAGGTTCAATAATTTCTATGATCATAATTTTTTCCTAGCATTGTCAGTGTGCAGAGACAGATGGGTTAAAATTTCCATGTCTTTGAGGAAAAGAGAACCCATCTCCTCCATCAACTTAGAATGGTCCAGAAGAAGAGAATAAGGTGTAATCCAGCTGATTCAAATCATGCAACATAACTGGATAGGTCTCAGGTTTAGGCCTCCAACCATCATTACTCCAGTTCCATTCTACTTTGAGGAAGATGCCCAAACTGATGAATAATTTGAAGACTGGCTCAGAAACATTCAAGAAAATAGGGGGTATTATATAGGCAAGAAATTATTCTATAGGTCATGGAATCTAAACATGGACATATGTGATTCCATAGCCTGCAGAATGCATGAGGGCATGCATTAATATAAGTTGGGGGGAAAATGATGAGGCCTAGAAATGCCTCAATAATAACATGTTTTGAACACTAAAAATGCCTATAAACTCTTATGTTTTATTTGATATGTTAGTTAAGTTGATTCAATATGTTGTATATTAACCATTTTGCATGATCAATTTATTTGGAATATTATATGCTGATTTTACAGCTTTTTGCATAGTTTTGTATTATTTTTGCTATGATTTGCTAAAATGGGATATGCTTAGAATAATAGCAGCATTTCACTAATCATGTTTTTATTTTTCTCAAGCAATTATTTCACCTAAATCTGGCAATAGTGCAAGCAAATTGTTGCTGTGCAGCAAAAACTGATCTTTCCCATGTAAATTCCAGCCAGCTGTCCATAAATAGCAAGGCTTGGAATTTACATGTGGAAAAAGATGAAGACCATTGGAATTTTATCTTAGGAGATAACCCACCTGAGATATGCAGAAGAAATCACTAGAAAATCACACATTTGTTCATTTCGAAGTATCTTCGAAATGAACAAATATCTTTGGAATGAGAGAACACAGCGTCTTTGGAATGAGCGAATCTTCGGAATGAAGAATGCATTATCTTCGGAATGAAGGATTGCAGTATCTTTGGAATGAAGGATTGCAGTATCTTCGAAATGAAATATTGCAGTATCTTCGAAATGAGAATTGCAGTATCTTCGGAATGAGCGATCTTCAAAATGAGAATTGCATTGTCTTTGAAATGAAGCCACTTATCTTTGAAATGAAAACAAAATGTGCTTTTTGACTTGTTGACCGATTTTTGAAGCCAAAAAAAGGGAAATAAATGTTGGAAAAGGTAAATGAAAATATCTTCCATCTGTCTTTGCCGTCATTGCCGACCAAAGCCATCATTAAGGGAAAGATCAAGTTTTAATCTTCTTCTAGGATAAAACCAGAATTTGTTGCAGCATTGTAGGATTAGATCTTTTGAGATATTCTTTGTTTGTAATCAGATCTTAGGACATCTATAAATAGTGCTCCCATTCAGGTTGAGCTAAAAAAAAAGAAATAGTAGCAGCAGGAAGTAGAAAGTAAGGAAGCTAGGAAGAAGCAAAAAATAGGTAGAATTTGACTGTTATAGTCCTGTAACAGGTTTTTAGCAGAATTATTGTAATCATGTTCTTTAATCAATAAAGTGCACCAGTTCTATTTCATATTGCTTGTAAATGAGTGTGATTAAGATCTAGAGAGAGAGAGAGAGTTATACCTTCTTCTGGACAAGGAGGTTGGCCACTTTCAGACCTAGGAGGAGGACTAACAAGCAGGTTTTTATTCTGATTTTGCTGTAGCAGAATGAGTTGTAGAACTTGTTATTTCAATTGCTTGTAAACAGCTGACAATATTTGTGATCTTAGTTTATTTATATTTAGATTAAACTTGTGCTTAATGTTTTAGTTGTAATCTCTACTTTCAGCAAAGCTTCCATTTTATTTTAGACTATTATTTCCAAAATTTGTTGTTTTCAGCAATTTCCTGCATTTTATGTTTTGCTGTCAAACCCTGCACAGAATATTGACAACATTATGTTACAGAGCCTTGACAATTTTCATTTTTATGTTAGAATTAGACTTTCATTGCTGCAAAAGTAATTAGATTTCCTTTCTGCAATTAGGATCAAACTTTCAATTCTGCAATTGTTATTTCTACAATATAATTAGGTCTCATTCTGCAATTGTAATTAGGACTTTATTTCTGTAGTTAATGATTAGTTTCCAATTTTGCAACTTAGATTAAGGTTTAATTCATGCAATTTAGAGATAGGAATGTCTCAAAACCCCCACACAACTGGTTCCACCAATAAAACTTCTTCTTTCGTAGATAGCCTTGTACACTGCCCTGGATTGACAAATTCATTGAGAATTAATGATGGTATAACGACTACACATCACTTATAGCACTTTTATTATCACCTAGTATGGAAATAGGATGATCATTCTCTATATTGAAGTCCTTTAAATTTTGCTTCATCCATAATACTTGTGTACAATAAGCAATTTCTACAATGTACTTTGCTTCTACTGCGGATAAGGATATTGATGCCTATTTTGTGCTTAGCCAAGAGACTAAACAATTTCCAAGAAAGAACGCTCCTGCACTTGTACTTTTTCTATCATCAGTATTGCCTACCCAATCTGCATTTGTATATGCTATGAGAGTGAAATTATAACTTTTGGGATACCAGAGTCCAAAATCTATAGTCCCTTTTAATACCTGAGAATCATTTTTATTGTCATTACATGTGTTTCCTTTGGTGTTGCTTGAAATCTCGCCACTAGTCCCATTGCCTACATTATATCTGGTCTTGTAGCTATGACATATAGTAAGTTGCCAATCATAGATCTATACAATTTTTTATTTTCCTCAAGATATTCATCATATTTACTCAACTTGCATCCTGTAACCATAGGGGTACTTACTGGTTTGTAATATTCTAACTTGAATTTCTTCAGTGTCTCTTTTATATACTTGGTTTGTGATAGAAATACACCTTTCTCTAATTGTGAAATCTATAGTCCAAGAAAGAAGGACAACTCACCAAGCATTGACATTTCATATTCATTCAGCATGCTCTTTGCAAATTTTTGACACATCTTATCATTTTTACCTCCAAAAATGACATCATCCACATAAACAACCACAATTAGTAATTTGTTTCCTTCATTTTTGATGTATAAGTTATTGTCCACTATTCCTTTCCTGAAACCCTATTCTTGAACATATTTATCCAATCTTGAATACTAAGCTCTAGGAGCTTGCTTTAGTCCATATAGTGTCTTCTTTAATCTGCATACATAATATGGTTTATCAGTTAGGTTGAATCCCTTAGGTTTCTCAATGTAAACATATTCTTCCAAGACACCATTGATAAAGGTTGATTTAACATCCATTTGATATACTTTGAAGTTTTTGAAGCTTGAGAAAGCTAAAAATATCCTTATGGACTCAAGTCGTGCAACTGGAGAAAATGTCTCATCAAAATCAATCCCTTCAACCTGTGCATAACCTTTGCATACTAATATTGCTTTGTTTTTGACTACCTAACCATTTTCATTCAACTTGTTTCTGAAAATCCATTTAATGCCAATGACATTCTTACCTTTTGATCATTTGACAAGTTTCCAAGTCTCAATTTTTCTATTTGATCTAGTTCCTCATTCATTGCCTTGATCCTAAACTTATCTTCTCTTACCTCATTGAAACCTCTAGGCATAATTTTAGATAGCAAAGAAAAATTTGCATGCTCACTTGTTCCTATTATCTTCCTCCTTATCTGTCTCTCATTTGGATTTCCAATAATTAGATATTTTGGATGATTTTTCTGCACATACCTGGATGGAGTTTTGGGTAGTGGTCTTTGTGTTTCTTCTTCTTATGATTCTTCACCTAACTCTTCTTGGTAACTTTCTTCTTCTTCTTAAATAATTTCTCTTGTTGGTTCTTTTGACCCTGTATGTTCATAAACTACCATATTTATAATTTCTATAATAGTATGTATCCTCTTGTTATAGAATATATAGGCTTTTCTCTTAGTGGAATATCCAAGGAAAATACCCTCATCACATCTTGAATCAAACTTCCCTAAATTCTTCTCTTCTGATCTTATGTAGCATTTGCTTCCAAAAATTTTGAAATATTTTACAATGGTTGGTCTTCCTTTCTAGAGCTCATATGGGATTTTGTGGTGATTTAATCTCACTTGATCTCTATTGATGATATACATTGTTGTATGTACTACCTCTTTACAAAAACCATCTAAAATTTTAGACTCATTTAACATGGCTCTGGTCATATTTTCAATAATCCTATTTTTCCTTTCAACTACCCCATTTTGCTGAGTTCTTACTGTTGAATATTATCTTTTGATCCCATGTTTTTCACAAAAGTATATGAATTAATTTGAGGTAAATTCTCCTCTTCTATATGATCTTAAACCCTTAATCCTTCTACCTATTTTATTTTCTACTAATTATTTAAAAACTTTGAACTTATCAAGGGCTTATGACTTTTATTTCAAGAAGGCTACCCAAATTATTTTGGAATAATTATCTATAAATAACATAAATTAACTTTCACCTTGTATACTCTTTGTCCTTATAGGACCACATAAGTTAGTGTGAACTAGTTTCAATGGTTCAGACAACGTAAATTCTTTTGACTTGAAACTTGTTCTAGTTTTCTTCCCATGTTGACATTGTGCACAAATTGTGTTTTGTGGCCTTTTTATCTTGGGTAAATCTTTGACTACCTTCTTGTTGTTTATATTCACTATGTTTCAAAGTTTAAGTGACCCATTCTTCTATGCCACAACCAGATATTATCTTCTTGTGATAGAAAACACGTTTCTTCCTTAATCTCACTTAGTGTGTAGAGGTCGCTTGTAGTTATATTTGCATCTGCAATGAGCTTTCCAATTTTGGATTTTCTGATCTCACATATATTTGGATAAAAAGTAACTATGTGCCCTTGATCACAAAGTTGACTTACACTTAGTAAATTGTATCTCAAACCCTTGACATACAATACATTATTTGTCTTTTTTTTCCATTATTTAAACTCAAAGTTCCTTTCCCATAGATTTTTATTGAACCATTGTCACCAAATTTTACTTATCCTCCATTGATTTCTTTAAATATAAGAAATTTATTTTTGAATTCTGTCATATGACTAGAACATCCACTATCAAGGAACCACTATTTTTCCTTATCTTGTACATGAAGAGTTGTTTGTACTAACATTGACTTAAATTTCTTTTGCTCTTTTCTCTCTCTCCTAATTGTTGAAGTTGTATTCTTTTTACTTGATTTAGGGAATACCATTTTACACCATTTTTCCTTGTACCCAAAATGATTGCATTTGTAACATATGATATTATCATCCATAAGAGGTGCAAAATAATTGAAATTTCTACCAACATTATCTTTCACATAACTAGTGCAATGTACAGCTCTATGACCATATTTGTTACATGAAAAACAATAGCCATGGAAGAGATTTTGTAACCTGTTGGGGTTCCTTGAATAATATGGTCATGTGCTTATTCTTCTATTGTTCTTGTAATTGAATTTTTTCTATGGATCTTCTTTGCCCTCTTATTTCTTGATTCTTTTTCCTTTTAGTGCATTAGCATAAGTCATGGGCTCTTCTTTGTTTGATGTCTTTATTTCTTAGAAGCTTGACTCTTCTTTATGTTTCCCTAACTTTATGTCTTGTTGTAATTTACCCTTAGTCTTTTCAACTTCCTTACTTAGAGAGATAGTTTTTGATTCCAATATTTCACATTCTACCTCTCTTGCCTTTAATAGTTTGTCATATCTTGTTCAATTTTCTTTCCCTCGTAAAAATTTATATTGAGTTTTATGATATTTTGTAGAAGTTCCATCCTTGCTTCTTTGTTTTATTGAATTTGATCCTTCATAAGTAAGTTCTTCTTTATAACCTTTTCCAAGTTTCTAAGAGCAACAAAAAAATTCCTATTTTATGTCGAGCATGGCCTCTTCTTCATTTTTTGAGGTCTTGTAAGTTCTTATGGGATCTTCCTTCAATATATTAGGTTTTTCATGAAGGAACTCACTTTGATACCAATTGAATAACATAATCTTAGACTGAGAGGGGGAGTGAACAGTATAAGATACAACTTTTTCAATTACAATCAATATAATGATATCAACAGTATTGTGAAGAACACAAGCTTATACTGAGAGGGGGTGAATAGTATAAGACCACTTTTTACTTTTCTTTCCAAATAAATATTAAGAAATGTGTAGATAGCAATATCAATAGTAGTAATAAAAGCAATGCACAAATCACCACACACAATAGAGACACCATAATTTATTTGGTTCACCCAATGTGGGCTACTCCATGAAGAAAATATTTCACTAAAATTTTCTCAAATAATCTATTGTAAATCCTTCCCAATTACAATGTTTATGGACCTCTGTCCAAAGGATACACCAATCCCCTAAATCAAGTTCATGGATCTCTATCCACAGGAGAACTCCTCCTCTACTTTGGCTGGTGATCCTCTAGAATACTACTACCTCCACTACACTGGCTTATGGATATCTCTCCACTGAAGACTCTTATCCCCACTCAAAAGACCTATACTCACTACCTTGGTTGATGGATCTCTATCTACTAGAGACTATTATCCTCTCTACTCTGTCACCTCCAAAGCTCTATCTCTAATCTACACTAAATATAGTCCTTTGATCTAGCATAAATTTTCTCAACAAGTCCACATAAAACTTTCTCAAATTTGCTCAACAAGTCCACACAAAACTTGCTCAAATATGCTCAACAAGTCCACACAGAACTTGCTCAAATCTGCTCAACAAGTCCATAGAGAACTTGCTGCTCAATAATTCCACACAAAACTTACTCAAATATTCTCAATAAGTCCACATAGAACTTGCTCAAATATGCTAAAAAAATCCACATAGAACTTGCTTAAATCTGCTCAACAAGTCCACACAGAACTTATTCAAATATGCTCAAAAATCTCACTTAGAACTTGTCCAAATCTCATAGAAACATAAAGAGAATTTTTAGAGACTCAATATGTTCTACACTCAATGCTCAATCACTTTCTTAACTCAAATCAAAATATAGAATAGTTTGTTTTATGTAACTTGAACAATCACTTCATACATCCACTTGACTAGGCTCAATCAACTCTACTCAACCAATTACTCAAGAAATAACCTTTGATCACAAATCTTAGTCCAAGAATGTAAAAACCAAATCAAAATCCTAGTCCAAATCTGGTTGGTGATCCTCTAGAAGACTACTGCCTCCACTGCACTGGCTTGTGGATCTCTCTCCACTGAATACTCTTGTCCCCACTCATAATACCTATCCTCACTACCCTGTCTGATGGATCTCTATCCACTGGAGACTACTATCCTCTCTACTCTGTCACCTCCAAAGCTCTATCTCTAATATGCACTAAACATAGTCCTTCGGTCTAGCACAAATCTACTCAACAAGTCCACACAAAACTTGCTCAAATATGCTCAACAAGTCCACACAGAACTTGCTCAAATATGCTCAACAAGTCCACATAAAACTTGCTCAAATCTGCTCAACAAGTCCACACAAAACTTGCTCAAATATTCTCAACAAGTCCACACAAAACTTGCTCAAATATGCTCAACAAGTCCACATAGAACTTGCTCAAATATGCTCAACAAGTCCACACAAAACTTATTCAAATCTGCTCAACAAGCTCACTCAAAACTTGTCCAAATCTCATAGAAACATAAAGAGAATTGTTAGAGACTCAATATGTTCTACACTCAATGCTCAATCACTTTCTTAACTCAAATCAGAATATAGAATAGTTTGTTTTATGGAACTTGAACAATCACTTCATACATCCACTTGACTAGGCTCAATCAACTCTACTCAACCAATTACTCAAGAAACAACCCTTGCTCACAAACCCTAGTCCAAGCATGTAAACACCAACTCAAAATATTTCCAACAATGCTCAACAACAAATCTCACATAACAATGATACTCATGTTCTTTTCAAACCCTAGTTCAAGTTCTTCACACAATCCAATGGCTTCAACAACAATGCTTATAAATCAATCTTCACATAACAATGATACTCATGTTCTTTTCAAAACCCTAGCTCAAGTTCTTCACACAACCAATGGCTTCAACAACAATGCTTATAAATCAATCTTCACATAACAATGATACTCATGTTCTTTTCAAAACCCTAACTCAAGTTCTTCACACAACCAATGGCTTCAACAACAATGCTTATAAAACAAGGTTTTAATCACAACACTTAATTCCAGAAAACCTTGAAGCATTAACTCAAACACTTTTGAAAAGGAAACCCTAATCAAATCCTTTTCACTCCAAACTTTATTTTCTAGAAAGCCAATCAATCAACTCAACCAAGGAAGAATTTGCCCATACCTTTTTGCTTGACAAGGAGTTGACCTCACAAATCTGCCACACTCACACTCACTTCTTTGCCAATCTCAATAAGGGTTAGAAGATAATAATTTCCTCAACAAAACACAATACAAAATGATATCAAAATTACACCTTATCACTCCAACTTAAATAATATTCAACACCTTCACAATAATCTTCTTTAACACAAAAATCCCTTATTAAAATTAAAACAATACTCAAAAGTCTTAATCCTCCAATATGCCAATATGATAATTAAGACTTTATTAAAAATTAAATTCAAAACTCCTTATTACTCCTAATTGACACTTTTCAATAACCACCACTATCCAACTAGCAACCCTTCTAAACAATTCCTACTTACACCCCTTTTATCTCCCAACTTAGGCAATAATTAAATTTAATGCAAAAATATTTACCTCACCTTTGGAGGGATTCAAACCCTCAACTTTACCCATGACAAACACCTTAGCCATGGCTCCAACCGCCGCATGAGCTATGCGCTCATTTGAAACTTAAGAAGCACCACGTGCTTCAAATCGTGTCTCTCGCCTTGCACCTTGCAAAACATGCACCTTTGGCACCTTCAACCAACACGACTACCAAGCACAACCACCATATTTTGAACATTGGCCTCCTTGCCTACAAGTGCTCTATCCACTACCCACTTGCCACTAGGCCAAGCTGCCCAGTTGGCTTTCGAATGATCGACACCTTCTACTTTATTTTGTTTGTCCAACACATGAAATTCACAATCTTTCTCACGAGCTCTTCTTTCCAATTTGCATGCAATATTAATCAATTGAGCAAGGATAAAGTTTAATGCCCTTTGGGCATAGGTATATATATTAATTTCCTCCATGCTTGTAAAACGTCGGCGCTTCGAATTGATTTACCACCATGTGACGTCGATGAGGGTTAGGAACTTTATAAAGGCGCTTTGAACTTTATTAATTTATAATTTATTTAAATTATTTTGAATTTAAATATTATAAATTAATTATATACCAAACCTTTGGGATTATAAGGTCCTTCTCCTTGCATAACTTTTTGGGCTTATAAAGTCCTTCCCATTGCATAACTTGATATAAATAACATTTATTTATAAAATTTAAATTCGCATGAATTTAAATATTTTATAAAATAAATATTAAACCTTCTTTCAACTTTGCAATAAGCCTCCTTGGGTTTTTATGAAAACCCTTTTAACTTATGCTTCCATATACTATTAAGATATTATGGAGCCCTTTTTATTTTAACTTTTGCACTGATTCTCTTGACCTTTGGCCTTCTTCCTGGATATCAAATAACAACCTTGACAACTTTGTTTCTTGACGAAGTCCTTGACATTAATGATGACTTCATCTGGTGACATCAATGACAACTATGACTTAGGGACTCAAAATGTCCAACAATCTCCCCCTTTGTCATTGATGGCAACCCAAACTCTTTTTACCAAAACTTGACTTGCTTTTTGTCCTGCTCCCCCTGGGACATTGCTCCCCCTGGCTCAATGCTCTTTTCAAGTATCAAGTCTCTCCCCCTTACTCAAATATCTCCCCCTTTGACATCAATGGCAAAGGGTCACCTTTGGGGCTCGAGGCTAAGAATGAGCCTCTTAGCTTAGCCCCTCCCCCACCTCCTTTTGAGGTGGTTAATTCTAGGGTGGGAGTATTTCTACTCCCATAAGGCATTGTTCTTTACCTTTATCCTCTTTCCTTCTTATCTGATTCTTTTGATTCCTTTGATTGTTTTCCATGTTCATATTCCTATCCATGTCCATATTCCTATCCATGTTCCTGTTCCTATTCCTGTTCATATCCATATTCCTGTTCATGTTCCTATTCATATCCATTTTCTTGTTTCTTGTTCATATCCATGTTCCTATTCTTGTTCCTATTCCAGCTCATACCTATTTTTGGAATGTCTACTCTACACCATTTTGTTGTGTGACCATCATTATTGCACTTATAACACTTGATGTTATTATTCCTTGGAGGTGCAAATGTCTTAGGATTTCTCCTAGTGAAGCCATATCCTCTTCTGTCATGAACCCTGCAATTCATTGCCTTGTGACCAAACTGATTACATGAGTAGCAATACCCATGAAAAATCTATTTGTTCCCAAATTCCTATCTTACAAGTGTCCTGCATTGTGAAGCCATGTGCCCAAACCTGTGACATGAAAAGCATCTTCCATTGAAGCCTCCTTGTCTTGACCTCATTGGTCTCCTATTCTGATTGTTGTTCCATCTATATCTTCTTTGTGCATTGTTCCTATTTTTGTTGAACTCTCTATTGTCCAACTCATCCTCTGATGTCTCACTTTCTTTCACACTATCTTCTTCTGAAGTATCTTCATCTGAAGTTTCTTCTCCTCCAAAACTTGAAGTTGACTCTCTTTCCCATTTCTTTTGAACCTGTTCAAATCCAAGACCTGTTTTGCTTGATGTAGTCTTTTGTGTCTTGATGAACTTATCCAAGTTCTTTGAGCTATTTTTAAACCCTTTCATCTTGATCTTGGAGTCCTCTAAATATTCTTTTAGTAGTGCCACTTCTTGTGCTAACTTCTCACATTCCAAGATCTTTGCTTCTAACTTATCTTTGAACCTCTTTGCCTTAGCCTTTGATTTTTCTAAATCCTCTATGAGCAATCTTCTCTCTTCATCACATTCTTGAAACTGAATTTCAAGTTTAGAGTGTTGCTTCCTTACCTTCTTTACTGTTTCAAGGGCATAGATAAGTTCTCCCTTTAGATCATAACCATCCTTTTCTGAATATTCCTCTATTTTTTTACCTTTGTCCACATCTCTATTTTCTTTTGGCTTGTCTTCTATAGGATCACTTACTTCTTCTTCTAAAGCCATTAGAAGATTTTCATCTGGTCCTTCAAGTGCATTCTCATATTCATCATCACTAAAACTATAACCATCCCTTGTACAATCATATTCAAGATGTCCAAAGTTACCACATCTAAAACACTTGAGAATAATTGGAGTCTTTTTCTTAATTGGTTCTTTTTCTTCAATCATAAATAGGACTTCATCTCTATCATTGTCTAAAAAACTAGCATCACTATCACTTGAATACTTACTTGCCTTATCCGCATAGTAGCTTCTCTTTTGCCTTTGAAAGAACTTCTTTCCTTGTCTGCTTTGTCCATCCTTGCTTTTCTTCTGGTGCTTATATCTTTCTGGTTCCCTATACCTGTGATCCTATTTTTCTTCACCATTGTTGTTCTTGGGTTCTTGAAAATCTATTGCAAAATATCCATACCTTCCACAATTGAAACATTTAACAAATATTTTATCTCTAGATCTTCTATAGTCCTTATCTCTTCTACCATAGTTAGCTTCTTCATCACTAGATGACTCATTGCTTGATTCTGACTTCTTACCCTTTGTCTTATTGGTTGCTTTGAATGTTGCTTCCTTCTGGGACATAGGATATTTTGTTCTTATCTCAAATGTTGTGAGCATACCAAGAAACTTATCTCTTGTCAAAGTATCACCATCTATTGATACTTCTATAGCAGAAACCTATTCACTGAATATTTTTGGAAGAGATCTTAAGACTTTATCACAAACATCAGATTCATCAATCTTCATACCAAGTCCTCGCATATCATTAACAACCTCATCAATTCGAAGTAGGTAAGCACTAATATTTTCCTCTTCATTCATTCTTAATTCTTCAAGTTGTCTTTTGAGATTTTGACTCTTTGCTTTCTTGACACTTTTATCTCCTTCATATATATTTTGCAATTTATCCCACATCTCTTTTGTAGTTTGACAATGCATAACTTTCATAGACTCTGTTCTAGGCAAACCTCTCACAAGTGCATTCATTGCTTTTGAATTGTAGTGTTGTAGAAGCTTACCTTCCTTATCTGTAGGAGGATTGACTAAGGGATCATATCCAAATTCCACTAATTCCCAAATTTCATTGCCAAGTGCCATCAGGTAGATCTTCATCATCATACTCCAATACATATAGTCACTTCCATCAAATACTAGTGCTGAATTATTTGAGGACACTTCCTTAGGATCCATTATGTTCTTGTTAGCCTTTCCTTCAAGTTGTTAAACTCTTCTGAAGGAACCCGCTCTAATACCAATTGAAGAACACAAGCTTATACTGAGAGGGAGGGTGAACAATATAAGACCACTTTTTACTTTTCTTTCCAAATCAATATTAAGAAATGTGTAGATAGAAATATCAATAGCAGTAATCAAAGCAATGCACAAATCACCACACACAATAGAGACACCATAATTTACGTGGTTCACCCAATGTGGGCTACTCCACGGAGAAAATATTTCACTAAAATTTTCTCAATCAATCTCTTGGGAATCCTTCCCAATTACAATGTTTATGGACCTCTATCCAAAGGAGACACCAATCCCCTAAATCAAGTTCATGGATCTCTATCCACAGGAGAACTCCTTCTCCTCTTCTCTGGTTGGTGATCCTCTAGAAGACTACTGCCTCCACTACACTGGCTTGTGGATCTCTCTCCACTGAAGACTCTTGTCCCCACTCAGAAGACCTATCCTCACTACCCTGGCTGATGGATCTCTATCCACTAGAGACTAATATCCTCTCTACTCTGTCACCTCCAAAGCTCTATCTCTAATCTACACTAAACATAGTCCTTCGGTCTAGCACAAATCTGCTCAACAAGTCCACATAGAACTTGCTCAAATATGCTCAACAAGTCCACATAGAACTTGCTCAAATATGCTCAACAAGTCCACACAGAACTTGCTCAAATCTTCTCAACAAGTCCACATAGAACTTGCTCAAATATTCTCAATAAGTCCACATAGAACTTGCTCAAATCTGCTCAACAAGTCCACACAGAACTTGCTCAAATATTCTCAACAAGTCCACATAGAACTTGCTTAAATCTGCTCAATAAGTCCACATAGAACTTATTCAAATCTGCTCAACAAGCTCACTTAGAACTTGTCCAAATCTCATAGAAACATAAAGAGAATTTTTAGAGACTCAATATGTTCTACACTCAATGCTCAATCACTTTCTTAACTCAAATCAGAATATAGAATAGTTTGTTTTATGGAACTTGAACAATCACTTCATACATCCACTTGACTAGGCTCAATCAAATCTACTCAACCAATTACTCAAGAAACAACCCTTGCTCACAAACCCTAGTCCAAGCATGTAAACACCAACTCAAAATATTTCCAACAATGCTCAACAACAAATCTCACATAACAATGATACTCATGTTCTTTTCAAACCCTAGTTCAAGTTCTTCACACAATCCAACTGGCTTCAACAACAATGCTTATAAATCAATCTTCACATAACAATGATACTCATGTTCTTTTCAAAACCCTAGTTCAAGTTCTTCACACAACCAATGGCTTCAACAACAATGCTTATAAATCAATCTTCACATAACAATGATACTCATGTTCTTTTCAAAACCCTAACTCAAGTTCTTCACACAACCAATGGCTTCAACAACAATGCTTATAAAACAAGGTTTTAATCACAACACTTAATTCTAGAAAACCTTGAAGCATTAACTCAAACACTTTCAAAAAGGAAACCCTAATCAAATCCTTTTCACTCCAAAATTTATTTTCTATAAAGCCAATCAATCAACTCAACCAAGGAAGAATTTTCCCATACCTTTTTTCTTGACAAGGAGTAGACCACACAAATCTGCCACACTCACAATTACTTCTTTGCCAATCTCAATAAGGGTTAGAAGATAATAATTTCCTCAACAAAACACAATACAAAATGATATCAAAATTACACCTTATCACTCCAACTTAAATAATATTCAACACCTTCACAATAATCTTCTTTAGCAAAAAACCCTTTATTAAAATTAAAACAATACTCAAAAGTCTTAATCCTCCAATATGCCAATATAATAATTAAGACTTTATTAAAACTAAATTCAAAACTCCTTATTACTCCTAATTGAAACTTTTCAATAACCACCACTATCCAACTAGCAACCCTTCTAAACAATTCCTACTTACACCCCTTTTATCTCCCAACTTAGGCAATAATTAAATTTAATGCAAAAATATTTACCTTGCCTTCAGAGGGATTCGAACCCTCAAAAATACCCGTAACAAACACCTTAGTCGCGGCTTCAAACACCACATGAGCTACGCGCTCGTTTGAAACTTAAGAAGCACCACGTGCTTCAAATCATATCTCCCACCTTGCACCTTGCAAAATGTGCACCTTTGGCACCTTCAACCAACACGACTGCCAAGCACAGCCACTGTGTTTCGAATGCTGGCCTCCTTGCCTACAAGTGCTCTATCCACTACCCACTTGCCACTAGGCCAAGCTACCCAGTTGGCTTTCGAATGATCGACGCCTTCTGCTTTATTCTATTCATCGGTACACATGAAATTCACAATCTTTCTCACGAGCTCTTCTTTCCAATTTGCATGCAATATTAATCAATCGAGCAAGGATAAATTTTAATGCCCTTTGGGCATAGGTATATATATTAATTTCCTCCATGCTTGTAAACCATTGGTGCTTCGAATTGATTTACCACCACGTGATGTCGACGAGGGTTAGGAACTTTATAAAGGTGCTTCGAACTTTATTAATTTATAATTTATTTAAATTCTTTTGAATTTAAATATTATAAATTAATTATTTACCAAACCTTTGGGCTTATAAGGTCCTTCTCCTTGCATAACTTTTTGGGCTTATAAAGTCCTTCCCATTGCATAACTTGATATAAATAACATTTATTTATAAAATTTAAATTCGCATGAATTTAAATATTTTATAAAATAAATATTAAACCTTCTTTCAACTTTGCAATAAGCCTCCTTGGGTTTTTATGAAAACCCTTTTAACTTATGCTTCCATATACTATTAAGATATTATGGAGCCCTTTTTATTTTAACTTTTGCATTGATTCTCTTGACCTTTGGCCTTCTTCCTGGATATCAAATAACAACCTTGACAACTTTGTTTCTTGACGAAGTCCTTGACATTAATGATGACTTCATCTTGTGACATCAATGACAACTATGACTTATGGACTCAAAATGTCCAACATATTAAAGTAGTAAACATTACACAAATCATTGGGAGGAATTGGTAGACTTTCAGATGGCTCCCTGGTTTTTACTTTTGCTGAGAATTTGGGTATTCTTTCCAATAACCTTGTTGAGGGGTATGGTATCCTTAGAGGCCTTCAGGAGGCTACTAAGGTTGGATGGGAAAATGTGTTAGTTGAGTCTGACTCTCAACTTATGATTAATCTCTTGAATACTCCTAATAATCATAAGGTGGATTGGAGAATAAAAGAATTATTGAGAAGATTCAGTTAATCTAGATGGGATTTTTGAAAGTTGATTACAATCATGTGGTCAGAGATCAAAACAAGAGTGCTGATGCTTTAGCTAATTGGTCTTTGGACAAAGGTGATCTTAATTGTTATGGTCACCCTCCTATATGGTGGGATTCTCAAATTAGGGAAGCTCTTCTTTCTATCATTTCTTTGGATGGCTCCAGTTCTGAAGGTACCTAGTTTCTTGCTTCTTTTTTTTTTTGTTTCTCTTTGGTTCATTTAGCTTTTTTAGTTCCCTAGCTCATTCTATTCTTTATTTTGTTTCCTCTATTTAATCTTGTATTAATAGTCTTCTGGTCTAGATAGGTCTTTGTTTTGTTCATTTTTTTTCTTTTGTCTTCTTTGTTTTTTTTTTTAGTTTTTTAAGGTGGGTGGGTTCTTTTGTTTTGTTTTGTTTTTGTGTTCTTTGTGTTGTTTTTTGTTGTTCTTGTGTTTTTGTTGTTTTTTTTTTTTTTTTATGTTTTTTGTTATTGTTCTTGTGTTTTTTTCGTTCTTCTTCTTGGGTTTCTCTTTCTTTGTGTTATTTCATTTTTTTATGTGTGAGTGTTTTCTATGTTTTTTGTTTTTTGTTTTTGTTTATTGTCTATTGTTGGTTGTTTTTATTTTTATTTTATTTATTTTATTTTGTAGGTTTTGCTTGTGTTTATTTTTCATGTTTTTTCGGGTTGTCTTTGTAGTGTTCTGTTGTTTTTTTCTTGTTTGTGTTTTTTTATGTGGTTCTTGTGTTTTTCTGTGTGGTTTGTGTTGTGGTTTCTTTTATCTTATTGTGCATGTTTGGTTGTGCTTTTGGTTTTGACACACTCAAGGAGCATGTTTTTTATTTTATTTTATTATTTTTGTTGTTATTTACTTTTTTTAATTTGGTTTTGTGTGTTTGTTTGCTCCTTGAGTATGTCAAAGGTGGTAGGCCAGGTCCGAGTCCTAGGCATTTTTGGCAGAATGGATACTCCTGCCTCCTTGGGTCTTACCATAAAGTGGCATCCCTTTTGGGATGTTTTCCACAAATAATAAAAAAAACATTACACAAATCATCACACACATGAGAGATGATTTAACAAGGTTCACCCAATGTGGGCTACTCCATAGAGAAAATATTCTTTAGAAATTTTCTCAATGAATTATTTTGAGAATCTATTCCCTATTACAATGTTTATGGACCTCTACCCAAAGGAGACACCAATCCTCTTGCTCTAGTTCATGGAACTCTATACATAGGAGAACTCTATCTTCTCTACTCTAGTTTGTGGATCTCTATCTACATGATAACTCTATCCCCTTTGATTTGTCTGATGATCTTATAGAATACTTATACCCCTACTACTCCGGCTTGTGTATCTCTCTCCATAGAAGACCTATGTTCTCAATTCCTTGGCTAATGGATATCTATCCACTACAGACTACTGTCCTCTTTACTCTATCACCTCCAAAGCTTACTCTCAACTCTGCTCACAAATATGGTCATAAATTTGCTCATAAATTTGCACTAACTTCTATCCTCAATCCTTTACATAAAGCTTGATCAAATCACCAATCAACTATGCCCATACCTACCCCAAGCCTTAACACAAAGCTTGAACAAATAACCAATCAAACCTACTTAGATTTTCCCCAAGCCTCAACATAAATCTTAAACAAATCAATCAATCAACTCTGCTTAGATCTGTCCCAAGACTTAACACAAAGCTTGAACAAATAAATCAATCAACTCTTCTTAGATATTCCCTAAGCCTTAACACAAAGCTTGAACAAATCAATCATGCTCTTAATTTTATTTCAAGTCTTCACAAGACTTGCTCAAATCTACCTTCAAGTCCTCTTAATAACTTGCTCAATTCACAAACATACTCAAACCAATATTCAAAATTTTCACTCAATAATTCAACCAAAAAAACTTGCTCACAACTCCTAAACAAGTATTTTCATACTTCTTCAAACAAAGAGCACAATGTGGGTCTCAAACCCTAAATCAAATAATCTTCAATCTCTATCTTAAATTTTCTCTAAATATTCAACAATGAAGCATATAGAGCTTACTCAAATATTTCCAACAATGCTTATCAAATTGTCCTTTTCACTCCACCTTATATTTCACAACATTCCTTCCAACAAACACTTCAAACCAAAGATGATGTGCCCATACATTTTTTTTTTATGGATATATGTCTTCAAAACCTATCTTATAACCAACTAATCCTCCTTGTGACACTCCAAGGGTTAGATAGCAACAATCTATTTCAAAACATCCACAAAATATTACTTCCAAAATGTGCTCAATGAAATCTGAAAAATATACTCTAGAACCCTTCTTTTGATCTCAAGAAAAATGCATTAAAGTTTCATCATAATCTCACATATACTCTTTGTTATAATGCAAAAGGTACAATAAAATTCAAACTGATTTTACACCTTATAACTCCTAATCTTGCAAATTAAATCAACCCAACAAGATCACAAATTACACAAATAATTTTTCATTTACACCTTATATCTCCTACTTGTCATTAATGCATTTCCAAAATAAATATAACCACCATTCAAAATAATATTCCAAGGCACTTAACAACTTCACTAGATCAAAAGCCAAATTATTTCAAACCCCTTTTGATGGTAAAAATAAAATAAAAATAATTTTAAAACCTTAGGTCCATACCTTGTAACATAGGACCTTAGGTATCAATTTAATTAAATAAAAAATTAATGCCTTGCATTTTGCCTCCCATGAGAATTGAACCCTCCTACCTCTACCACCATGCCTTAGCCATAGCTTAACTATCACGTGAGCTAAGTGCTCACATGAGACCACTGTTGCACCCACTCTCCTTTGTCTCTTTCGATGGTTCTAAAACTTTTAAAAACAAAAATTCACTCTTTGCTACTATCGCATCTCGAACCCAAGAACTCCCTGCTACTATGACCTAGCACCAAGGGAAATATTATCTGGGCTATCTGCTCCTATGGAATCAAACTAGGAAGCCACTTATCTGTATCCCTTTCCTACATCAAAAACTAAACCAAAATTTTATCTCTTGATGTGAATCGATCGGCGAACAAAGCATAGACTTAATAGATCGAATGAACAGGTGAAGGCACAATCCAATTTATTTTTACTAACTCCACCTTAGGCTTTGCAATATATATATGTTCCTTCATGACATAAACGATGTTAGCACCTTGGGGAACAAACTTAGGCACTTCGAATTTAAATTATATTTAATTATAATTATTTAAATCCTAATGGATTAAATATTATAATTTAAATATTTAAAAAACCTTTTTGGGCCTTTCATAAATTTAAAATATTAAAAATCTTTTAGGACTTTAAGGGGAAACTTTTGCCACCATCACCTTAGAAAAAATTCATCAAATAACCTTATTATTTTTTCTCAAACACCATGGAAAGGAGTTATCTTTTTCCTTGCTGCCTTATGCCTCATGTGCCATATAAAACAACTTGGACATCGAACCTTTTCATATTAATCAAACCTCTTGACATTAATTCCATCAAATTAGGACATCACAACTCTTGACATCAATGGCAACAAAACATGCTCAAATTTCCAACATGATGTTCCTTTTCTAACTAGTGGTATGGTTTTGCAAATAAACAATTTTTTTTCTCAATTGGAAATGTTGATCTCTTCGATTTTACAGACAAAGGAAGTAGAGAAAGCTAGTAGAATAGGACTCCACTTTAAATTTATTTAATTTTTTAAATTAAGTTTATTTCCAATCTTGATTTCATATTTTTTTATAGAGTGTAAATTTTTTTTTAGATAAATAAAATGAGTTTGAAAGGAGGGGAATTGGTATTCACATTTATGAGTTATTTCCAATATGGATCATAGTATTTTTCACTTGCAAGTTGTTCATATTTTGTTGGCAGGGCTAGTTTAATTAAAAATAAGAAAGCAAGTAAAATTTCTAGTTTGCATAGGAGTTTGCCATTTTTATTTATGTCATCATAATTTATAGTAGAAACCCTTTGCGTTTGATATTCTTATTTATGTTTGAAAAGATGGTCTCCATAGGACCAACATGAAAATTACACCAAACAAGAGAAATCAAAGAGAAAACCCTGAAATAGCATAAGAGACACTAGACCGAAGGAGGAAATCTCTGAGAGATGCTATCAAGAGAAGCAAGGGAAACCAGAAGAACACAAAACTAGGGGTCAAAGGATCATTAAAATATGAGGAAAAAGAAATGGTCATGGAGACCATAGCTAGTCAGACACCTCGGTTGGGTCCTACTCATCGTCCATCTAGTTAGAGACCATAGCTTGCACCATTCCTTTCATCAAATATTTGAGTGTAGCTACCCTTATAGCTTTGGATATCATTGATCATCTTTGTAGCATGCTAAAGGATAGTCCAAGTAGTCTTGTATGCCCTTGCCATTGAATTCAATGATTTTTCTAGGCTAGTGAGGGGATCAATATTAGATCTTTGTTGGATGTGACTTGAAGGCTTGCTCAAGGGTTCAAATACTTTCTGAATGGAGGACCAAGTGGGGGTTCCTTAAATATTTGGCTTATTTAGTTTGGTAGAAAAATATACAAGGGCCTCTTGGTCTTGCTTAGTATCAATGGGTATCTTTTTTTTTTTGATGAAAAATAAAATTTATATTAAATTAAGATAAAATCCTTTACAATTAAAAAAGTGGGTGGGTTAACACACCCCATTAGGAATCAAACTAACCCTCATTTACAAGTGTTAGTAAATAAAGTCACCAAAAAAATACAAGTTTACCAATCATGATCATTGATGATCATTACGTCAAAGAAAGCATATCATATGGGGTAATGTGCCCTGGCATGTTGTCCTACATAAACTACTAGTGATTATGGGATGGGAATCAACCCATATATATTGTGATTAAGGCATTTAGTACTTGCATAGCTCCAACCAATAACTGACCTAGGTGAAACTGGTTGAACATCATCCCACCCCAACCTAGTGGGGCAAACAAGCAATGCCAAAATTAGGTTGCTTCTTGACTAGTGAGGGTTGGTACTAGTTTCTATCTATGAGAGCACTTCTTGCATATGATAGAGGCCAATGGTGAGAGCGAGATCAAAAATACTCTTGAGAAGAGTGCTTTGGGGGTATTCGATTGATTGTACACAGAGCATTGGCCCAGTGTGCTAGAAGAACTTGTAGATGATCCAACTCCATAAAAAATTTATTGGTTTGAGTACATATATGTAGCCATGTCATTAAAAACATCTAATTTATCAGCATGAGTATATGTGACATAAGGTGTATACTGTTTAAAAATAAATTTGTTACATGCCTTCCAAATATGAAAGAGCACACTAATATTAAAAAATTTCCACACTTAAAAAGTGGGAGATACAAAGTAAAAGAGTCCTCAAGAAGAGCTTGGGGCCAAGAAACTCTTGCAACTATAAATGGGGAAAAAATGAAAGAACCCATTCCCAAGCTTGCCTAGATCTTCTACAATTCCAAAAGAGGTGAGTACAAGACTCGAGTACACCACAAAAAGGATATTTAGGATTAGGAATTCCAAGGTGCTTCAAACATTCCCCCAAGGGAAGGCCTTGACACAACAAGCTCCATGCAAAAAAATATTGCTTGGGCTCAACATAAGTAGCCCAAACATTCTAAAATCTAGAATTCCATCTAGTCCTTGTAGAAAATAAATTCCAACACTGATTGATCTTAGGCACCAGAGGAAGATGAGGAGATAACCGTTTATACCCCAAATGAGCCTTATATTTAAGCAAAGAAGTGTGAACATGCCATCTCCAATCTAACCACCAATGATGCTGTGAGTGCACATAAATCTTGTGCAACATAGAAAAAGGGATGAGAGAAATAACAACATCATACATATATTTATCCACACCATTCAGCCTAAAGGTGTGTTTGAACTCATTCCATGAGATCCAATACCTGGTATGGCAAGAAAATAAATCAGCTATTGTAACAATACCCTTTTTGAAAAACCATTGAGCATGAATCCATTGCACCTAAGCTAAGGGAGAACCTTGATTAAGAAAAATAGGGGACCACCAAATATTCATAAAATTTATGGATAAGACTTTACAAAATCCATATCCTCTCCAAAATATCTAAGGAATGAGCTATTTCCAGGCTTTCCATATACTTTTAATAACAAAGGAGCCCGAAATCTTAACAAAAATTGGAGCAACAATGAGAGAGGGAAAATTTAAAGAACACAAGCTTATATTGAGAGGGGGGTGAACAATATAAGATCAACTTTCACTTTTCTTTCCCAAATAATATTACCCAATATTATCAATGGTAATATCAATAGTAGTAATAAAAGTAATACATAAATCATCACACACAATAGAGACACCAATTTAACGTGGTTCACCCAATGTGGGCTACTCCACAGAGAAAATATTTCTACTAAATTTTCTCAACAAATCTTCTTGGGAATCAATTCTCTATTACAATGTTTATGGACATCTATCCATACGAGACACCAATATCCTATGCTTTTATTTGTGGATCTCTCTCCACAGGAGAACTCTTTTCCATTTTATCTAGTTTATGGAACTTGATCCAGGAGAAGTCTATCTCCTCAACTGGTTTGTGGATATCTTTCCACAGAAGAACTCTATCTTCCCATCTGGTTCACGAATCACACTCCATAGGAGAACTCTTTCCCCTTACTCTAGTTCATGGATATATATCCATAGGAGAACTATTTTCCATCTGCTTTGGTTCATGGATCTCTATACATAGGATAACTCTTTCCCCTCTACTTTAGTTCATAGAATTCTATCCATAGGAGAACTCTTTCCCCTTTACTTTAGTTGGTGATCTTCTAGAATACTTTGATCCCCACTGCTTTGGCTAATGGATATTTATCCATTGGAGACTTTTATCCCCACTGCTCTAGCTAATAGATATCTATCCACTAGATACTTTTGTCCTCTTTACTTTATCACCTCCAAATATTTCTCTGAGCTCTGTCTAAAATCTACTCTAAAATCTATCCCAAGTCTAGTACAAATATGCTCTATATCTACTCACAAATTTGCACTAACTTCTATCTCAAATCTATCCTCAAGCCTTAACACAAATATTGATCAAATCACCAATAAAATCTACTCAGATTTACCCCAAGACTTAACACAAAGTTTGAACAAATCAATCAATTAAATGTTCTTAGATATGCCCCAATCCTTAACACAAAGCTTGAACAAATCAATCCTACTCTTAATGTTGTCTCAAGTCTTCACAAAACTTTCTCAAATTTACCTTCAAGTCCTCTCAATAATTTTCTCAATTTTCTCTCAATTATTCACCAATATTTGCTCAAATATGCCTTCAGGCCCACTCAAGAACCTACTCAATCTGCTCTCACTTCTTCACCAAGACTTGCTCAAATATTCCTTTAGGTCCACTCAAGAACTTGCTCAATCTTCTCTTAAGTCTTCTTAAGAACTTGCTCAATTCTACTATCAATCCTTCACAAATACTTTCTCAAATATTCTCTAGCACATGCTCAAACCTACTCTAACACATGCTCAAAATAGCTCACAAAATATGCTCAATCAATATCAAATCTTCCTCACAATTCTATCAAATGCTTTGTCTAATCTTCAAAGTAATTCCTTTAACTTGAAGCAGTTTAGACATATTTTATCCAAAATTCGTATAACCATTGGAACATATATAGAGAATGATGTACTCTATCAAAACTCAATATGTTCTACTCAATCATTAAGTTTGTTTCTTCCATATTTCTTACTTGTATTGCTCTTTTAAAGATAGATTCAATCTAGCACATGACACCTATCTTTCTAATCTACACTCTTGATTTCACAAATATATTTTCTAATGTTTGCACATTTACTTTTAATATAACTCAAAACCAATGCTTAAGATACTCAATCATTCAACCAATGAAACACAACTTTCTCACAAACCCTAAACAAGTGTTTTCATACTTCTTCAAACAAAGAGCACAATGTTGGTCTCAAACCCTAACTCAAATGATTCTCAATCTCTATCTCAAATTTTCGCTAAACATTCAACAACGAAGCATATAAGAGTCACTCAAATATTTCCAAAAATGCTTATCAAAAAATCATTTTCACTCCACCTTATCTTTCACAACATTTCAAACAAAATATGATGTGCACATACCTCTTTGCTTTGATGGAGGTATGTATTCAAAACCTATATTACTTATAATCAAATCCTTTTGTGCCAATTCAAGGTTAGATAGCAATAGTCTATCTCAAAATCTCCACATGAATATTCACCTCAACAAATTTTTCACCATACAAAGATTTATAAAATGCCAAACCACTTATACGCCTTATTACTCCTATTTTTTCCAATAAATTTCATCAACAAGAGTTACCAATCACATAAAAAAAATTCTCACATACACCTTATATCTTCTTTAATAATAAAGCACTTTAAATAAGGTCTCAAAATAATACTTTATTCCATGCATCATCAAACCCTAGAAATCTGAAAAATCTCTCCTCAAGCCTTAAAATAAATTCAAAATATTACTTATTAACCCTTATGACTCCCAACTAAGAGCACACACAATAAAATTTATTCCACCCTCATAAAATTCAAATATTGGTAGTAAAAAACTTTATTCAAACCTTATAACTCCCAACTATGGCAATAATAATAGTTTTATTTAGAACTTATAACTCCCAACTATGGCAAGTACACATACCTTAATCAAAAATTAAAGCTTCTACAATTTTTGTCATCGTCGCTCAAACCCATGACCTCCTAGCCCTATGTGCCCTAACACAAGGACCACCATCATGTGGGCTATGTTGCCCACATGAATCAAGGAGCACGCGCTCCTTAATATCCTTCTTGACTGATGCAAAATTCAAAAATTCCATGCCCAAAATAAACCTCTGCACAGACCAAAACTGTGCCTTTTGCCTCCTATGTCGTTGTGCAAGTCTTGCTTGCTAGCTCGGCTGCCACCACACACAAGTGGGGACACACCCCATCTACACTTTGACTTGTATTTTGCACTGGTATTTATGCTATCTTTTCTTGTTTCCTCTACCATGTCGATCGTGCAAGGCTATTACTTCGGGGGATTTTCTCCTTCGAATTGCACCAAGGCTTAGGCTAAACCTTAGCCTTATTAATACACATGCCCAACTTATTATTTGACGTCATCTTCTTTTTGTAATTTGAATTTTGGTATTTCAAATTATTATATTTAATTATAATAATTTAAATCCTAAAGGATTTAAATATTATAATTTAAATATTTAAAAAACCTTTTGGGATTTTTCTTTGTAGGGACAAACTTGCCACCATTTATGAATATTTTAATATTTTCCAAATTACCACCAAGGTAATTTATAAATACTTTTTTAAATATTATGGAGAGGTATTCCTTTCTTCTTATTGCCTTATACTTCGTGTGTCATCAAGAGAAATATTCTCACAAATATTTCCATCAATTTAGGACCTCAAACCTCTTAACATTAATCAACCTTTTTGACATTAATTTTATCAAATTAGGACATCAAACCTCTTGACATCAACGACAAAAAAACATGCTCAAATTTACAACAAGCTCTCCCTTTATCATTGATGGTAACCCCTTTTTATTTTAGCATTCCTTTTACCTTTTTTAATTCTACTCCCCCTGAGAAACTACTCTGCCTGATTGAATTCTCCCTCCCTAACTCAAATATCTTCTCCTTTGACATCAATGGCAAAGGGACTCCTTTGGCACTAAAGATAAAACTCTTAGCTTAGCCCCATCCCCACTTCTTCTCCTTGAGGTGATTAATTTTGAGGTAGGAGTAAAATTACTCCCAATATACAATGCTCTTTTCCTTTGTCAACCTTCTTTCTCAACATACCCTTTTGATCCCTTTGAGTATCCTTGTTCTTGCTTATCTCTAGAAGCTCTGAAAACTTTGTTCTGCACCACTTGGCCTTATGCCCAAAATTATTACACTTATAATACTTAATTTTGTGGTCCCTTGAAGGTGCAAATATCTTGAAATTCCTCTTGGTGAAACTATACCTATTTTTGTCATGGACCCTGTAGTGAATTGCTTTATGACTGAATCGATTACAAGAGTAGCAATACCCTTGAAAGAAATATCCATTTTTCAAGTCCCTATTAGTAATACCATACTCCTTTCCATGATTCTTGCAAGTCATAGCCCTGTAACCAAACCTTTTACATAAAAAACAATTGCCTTTAAAGAAGTCTTGTCTTTAACTCACTATTCTTTTAGTCCTTTATTTTTTGTGATGATGCTTGTTCCTTATTTGTGCATTGTTCCCTTTCTTGGTGAAGTTTTTGTTTTTCAACTTATTCTCATATGTCTCAATTTGTCCTTCACTCTCTTCCTCTAAACCTTCTTCCTTTTTGGATCTTGAGCTTGATCCTTCTTTTTTTTATCTTGTCCTTCAAAACCAAGTCCTATTTTGTTATATGAAGGTCTTTGTGCATTGATAATCTTATCCATAATTTTTTATTTTTTCCAAAACCTGTTTAGCTTGTCCTTAGACTCTTCCATTTCCTTCCTTAGATAAAAATACCTCTTGTTCTAATATCTCACATTATAAGACTTTTGATTCTAAATTTTATTTAAATCTCCTTGTCTTAGATATTGAGTTTGTCAGGTCTT
This sequence comes from Wollemia nobilis, assembly GCA_028583015.1. NCBI lineage: Eukaryota > Viridiplantae > Streptophyta > Pinopsida > Araucariales > Araucariaceae > Wollemia > Wollemia nobilis. Next base: position 4,230,924 of record JAQPPZ010017190.1, on the reverse strand, counting down.
GTATAAGCTTTCCTTTATCTTCATAACATTATTGAAATTGAGCCTTGAATCTTGAATTCTACTTTTTGACCTTTTTCAATTCTTTTAAAGCAACAAGTTCAACTTCTAAATCTACTACTTCTTTCTCTTAATATTTTTATTCTTTCTCTACTTATTTGTCTTCAAGAGCATCTTCATATTTTTTAGATTTATCTTAAACATGATCACTTCCTTCATCTTTGATGCAGGAGCATCCATCAGCACCTGATGCAGAAGAATCCAGTGGTAGGAGGACCACTTCTAAAAAGTTGGCCAAGGAGGGAAAATGTCGTGATTTCGTGACATGTCGTGAAATTGCGACAGAAAAAAGAAGCAGGCAAGGGGAAAAATGTGTCACGATATCGCGACAGAAAATGTGTCGTGATATGGCAACACAAAGAGAAGAGCGAAACTGACGAAGAGAATTGTCGCGATATCGTGACAGAAAATGTGTCGCGATATCACGACACAAGCGGAGAACGAAGCCAATAGGGAAAAGTTGTCATGATATCACGACAACAAATGTGTCACGATATCGCGACACAAGTGGAGCTGAGGAGCCAGTGAGGAGAAGCCATCGTGATATCACGACAAAAAATGTGTCACGATATCGTGACACAAAATGGAGGAAGAAACCAGCCGGGCCAACTGTCGCGATTTTGTGACAGGTTTCATAGGAGAAGCAAGGGTGCCCAGGATGTCACGATTTCATGACCCAAACAGGGAGAAGGAGGCTACAAGCAAAGATGTCATGATTTCGTGACATGTCGCGGTTTCATGACCCGAAGGCAAGATGAAGAGCGAAAGAGGAAGATGTCACGATTTCACAACATGTCATAGTTTTGCGACCTGGAGAAGAGAGAAAAGGCTCAGAGGAGAAGATGTCACGATTTCGTGACATGTCACAGTTTCACGACCCACCAAGGAGAGAGAAATCCAGTAGAAAGGAATATTGTGATTTTGTGACAGATCGTAGTTTCGTGACCCAAAGATGAAGAAGGAGCCAAGGAAGAAAGATGTCACGATTTCACGACATGTCACATTTTCACGACCAAAGGGCAAGCGAAGGAGCCAAGGGAGGAAGACGTCACGATTTTGTGACATGTCACATTTTCATGGCTAGAAGGCGAAGAAGAAGCCAACGGAGGAAAATGTCATGATTTCGTGACATGTCACATTTTCACGACCAGGAGGCGAAGAAGGATCCATCGGAGGAAAATGTCACGATTTCATGACATGTCATATTTTCACGACCCGAAGAAGCGAGAGGAAGCAGAGAGGGGAAGATGTCGTGATTTCATGACATGTCGCATTTTTGTGACCCGAAGAAGAGAAATGAGGCGAGGAAGAAAATTATCGCGATATCATGACATGTGATATTGCGATCGAAAGAGAAGAAGAAGAGGAAGAAGGAGAAGATGTCGCGATATCACGACATGTTGCATCTTCAGGGACCATTACAGGATGACATCATTGAGCGACACATGGCAGCACAAGAACAACACGTGGCATCAAGGTGCAGTGAAAGCAGGTGAAGATGAAGAGACGCGGGAAAACGAAACAAATAGTCATGGTGGAAATGAATCGAAGGGCCGCCAGATGGAATACAATGAGTCATGTGAAAGTATAAAAGGAGAAGCGAAGCCATGCAAAAGGGGTTGGAAAATAGTCGAAGAACCTACAGTTGCAGAGTTGCACAGTCGTGATTCAGAGTCGAAGGCAGAGGGCCACTCGGATTGGCTAGAGTGCGTTTTCCTTCCAGTGTCAAGAAATTCTTCTTGGGAGTGTAGGCAGATCACCGAATGTGAGGCAGCTTGCATCAGAGAGAAAACTACGCCTGCGGGCTAGTGTTGAAATTGGAGAAAGTGAGAGACCTAAGCCTACGGGCTATAAACTATAAAAATTAAAGTTGAAATTTAAATATGAATATTTGAAATTTTTTGTGCAATTATTTTTTGTCCCCCCATCAAGTGGTATTAGAGCGAGAAGTTCCTGAGTGTGTAATAGAGCGCTGAATGTGAGGCAGTTACACCAGGATTTGGGGTTAAGGATTATGAGAGGAGTGCAGCAGAATGCCTCCACCAAGAAAATGTGGTGGTGGAAGAAATATGGCACAGGATGAATATTTCAGAGCATTACAGAGGTAAGTGCAAGCCCTACAAGAGGAACTGCTCAGAATAGATTTGCTGAGGCAAGTGAAGGCCCTGCGGGAGAAGCTACGTAGAAGGCATGAGGAAAAATAGAAAAGAAGAGAAGATCACTTCTTCCCCAACCCTAGGTGTCTGATGTAGGAGCATCCATCAGCACCTGATGTAGAAGCATCCAGTGGCAGGAGGGCCACTTTTAAAAAGTTGGCCAAGGAGGGAAAACGTCGCGATTTCGTGACATGTCATGAAATCGTGACAGAAAAAGAAGAAGAAGGCGAGGGGAAAAATGTGTCACGATATTGTGATAGAAAATGTGTCATGATATCACGACACAAAGAGAAGAGCGGAACCGACGGAGAGAACTGTCGCGATATCGCAACAAAAAATGTGTCACGATATCGCGACACAAGCGGAGAACGAAGCCAGCATGGAAAAGCTGTCACGATATCGCGACAGCAAATGCGTCACGATATCAAGACACAAGTGGTGCTAAGGAGCTAGCGAGGAGAAGCCATTGCGATATCATGACAGAAAATGTGTCACGATATCGCGACACAAAATGGAGGAAGAAACCAGCTAGGCCAACTGTCGTGATTTCATGACAGGTTTCATAGGAGAAGCAAGGGTGCCTAGGATGTCACGATTTCATGGCATGTCGCAATTTTGTGACCCAAACGGGGAGAAGGAGGCTGCAAGCAAAGATGTCATGATTTCGTGACATGTCACGATTTTGTGACCCGAAGGTAGGATGAAGAGCGAAAGAGGAAGATGTCACAATTTCGTGACATGTCACAGTTTCATGACCCGTAGAAGAGAGAGAAGGTGTAGAGGAGAAGATGTCACGATTTCATGACATGTCACAATTTCTCGACCCGCCAAGGATAGAGAAATATAGTAGAAAGGAATGTCGCGATTTCACGACAGGTCACAGTTTTGCAACCCGGAGGCGAAGAAGGACCCAAGGAAGAAAGATGTTGCAATTTCACGACATGTCACATTTTCACGACCAGAGGGCAATTGAAGGATCCAAGGGAGGAAAACGTCATGATTTCATGACATGTCGCATTTTCACGGCCAGAAGGCGGAGAAGAAGCCAACGGAGGAAAATGTCATGATTTCATGACATGTCGCATTTTTGCGACCAGGAGGTGAAGAAGGAGCCATCAAAGGAAAATGTCGTGATTTCATGACATGTCACATTTTCATGACCCGAAGAAGCGAGAGGAAGCAGAGAGGGGAAGATGTCACGATTTCACGACATGTTGCATTTTTGCAACCCAAAGAAGAGAAAGGAGGCGAGGAAGAAAAATGTCGTGATATCGCGACATGTCACGATATCATGACCGAAAGAGAAGAAGAAGAGGAAGAAGGAGAAGATGTCATGATATCGCGACATGCTGCATCTTCAGGGACCATTACAGGATGACGTCATTGAGCGACACATGGCAGCACAAGAACAACACGTGGCATCAAGGTGCAGTGAAAGCAGGTGAAGACGAAGAGACGTGGGAAAACAAAACGAATAGTCGTGGTGGAAATGAATCAAAGGGCCGCCAGATGGAAGACAATGAGTCATGCAAAAGTATAAAAGGAGAAGTGAAGCCATGCAAAAGGGGTTGGAAAATAGTCGAAGAACCTGTAGTTGCAGAGTTGCACAGTCATGATTCAGAGTCAAAGGCAGAGGGCCACTCGGACCGGCTAGAGTGCGTTTTCCTTCCAGAGTTGGAAATTCTTCCTAGGAGCACAGGCAGATCACCGAACGTGAGGCAACTTGCATCAGGGAGAAAACTATGCCTGTGGGCTAGTGTTGAAATTGGAGAAAGTGAGAGAAGTAAGCCTGTGGGCTATAAACTGTAAAATTAAAGTTGAAATTTAAAGATGAAAATTTGAAATTTTTTGTGCAATTTTTTTTTTCCCCCCATCAATATTCTATTGCGAAAAAGAGAATTTCTTATTCTTAACTATCTAAGGATATTTCATCACTATCACTTGAAAACTTGACTATATTGTCCACATAAAAACTCTTATTATACCTATGAAAAACCTTATATAAATGCTTGCTTTATCCATACCTATTTTTCTTTTCATACCTGGATTTTATTGCTTCCTTTCTCTTATGATCGTGTTTCTCTTCACTGCTACTACTTCCATCTTCTGTAAAGTTAGATACATAGTGACCATATTTACCATAATTGAAATACTTTAATTATTTTTGTACCTGTGTGCTTTCTTGATTCCTTCTTGTTCCTTCTACCATATTTTGCTTCTTCATCGCTTTATGACTCGTCACTTGAATCTGGCCTTTTATATTTTATTTTATTTGCTACTTTGAATTATGTATCTTTCTTGGGAATAGGATCCTTTACTATTCTCATATCATAAGTTATGAGAGTTCCATGTAACTCATCCATAGTCAAAGTTTCAATATCTCTTATTTCTTCTATGGTTGAAACCTTTCCATTATACCTCATAGGGAGTGACCTTAAAACCTTTTGAGCAACATTGGATTCTTCTATTTTAAATCCAAGTCCTTGCATGGTGTTAACAACCTCATCCACACGAAGTAAGTATGCAACAATAGCTTTCTCTTCTTTCATCTTCAAGTCTTCAAATGTCTTTTTGTGATTTTGCAATTTTGCCATTTTGACCTTTTTGTCTCCCTCATATGTTTGCTTCAGTTTTTCCCAAATTTCCTTTTCTGATTTGCAATGCATAAATTTTACAAACTCTGCTTCACATAAACCACTTAATATTACATTCATATCCTTGGTATTATTCACATACAAGAGCTTACCATCTTTATCTATGGGAGGATTAGTTGTAGGTGTAAATCCATCCTCAATTGCTTGTCATGTCTCATATCCTTGTGCTATCAAGTAAGTCTTCATTCTTATGCTCTAGAAAGCATAATTATTCCCATAAAATAATGGTAACTTATTTTCTAAAGATCCACTCTGAGATGCCATAGGTGTTCATGTACACTTCCTTCAAGCTATTAAACTCTTTCGAAGGAACCTGCTCTGATACCAATTGAAGAACACAAACTTATACTAAGAGGGGGTGAACAGTATAAGATAAACTTTCACTTTTCTTTTCCAAATAATATTATCCAATATTTTCAATGGTAATATCAATAATAGTAATCAAAGTAATGCACAAATAATCACATACAATAGAGACACCAGTTTAATGTAGTTCACCCAATGTGGGCTACTCCACGGAGAAAATATTTCTACTAAATTTTCTCAATAAATATTCTTGGGAATCAATTCCCTATTACAATTTTTATGGACCTTTGTCCAAAGGAGACACCAATCCCCTATGCTCTAATTTGTGGATCTCTCTCCACAAGAGAAATCTTTCCCATTTTCTCTGGTTCATGGAACTTGATCTAGGAGAACTCTATATCCTCAACTGGTTCATGGATATCTCTCCATATAATAACTCTATCTTCCCATATGGTTCATAGATCACACTCCACAAGAGAACACTTTCCCCTTTCTCTAGTTCATGGATCTCTATCTACAGGAGAACTCTTTCCTCTCTTCTCTGGTTCATGGATATCTATTCATAAGAGAACTCTTTTCCCTCTACTTTGGTTTGTGGATATCTATCCATAGAAGAACTACTTCCCCTTTGTTCTAGTTTATGATATTCTAGAAGACTTCATCCCCCATTGCTTTGGCTAATGGATCTCTATCCACTAGAGATCTCTATCCCCACTACCCTGGCTAATGGATCTCTATCCACTAGATAATGTTGTCCTCTTTACTCTGTCACCTTCAAATCTTGCTCTCAGCTCTATCTCAAATCTACACCAAACTATGTCCCAAATCTAGTAAAAATATGCTCTATCTTTGCTCACAAATCTACTCATAAATCTACACTAACTTCTATCTCAAATCTATCCTCAAGCCTTAACACAAAGCTTGATAAAATCACCAATCAACTCTGCTCAAATCTACCCCAAGTCTTAACACAAATTTTGAACAAATAAATCAATCAAATCTGCATAGATCTACCCCAAGACTTAACACAAAGCTTGAACAAATCAATCATGCTCTTAATGTTATCTCAAGTCTTCACAAGAATTTCTTAAATCTGCCTTCAAGTCTTATCAAGAACTTGCTCAATATTCTCTCAATTCTTCACTAAGAATTTCTCAAATCTTCCTTCAGGTCCACTCAAGAACTTGCTCAATCTACTCTCAAGTATTCACCAAGACTTGCTCAAATCTACCTTCAGGTCCACTCAAGAACTTGCTCAATATGCTCTCAAGTCTTCTCAAGAACTTGCTCAATTCTGCTCTCAAGCCTTCACAAATACTTGCTCAAATATTCTCTAGAACATGCTCAAACCCACTCTAACACATGCTCAAAATAAATCACAAAATATGCTCAATCAATCTCAAATATTCCTCATAATGATATCAAATTCTTTGTCTATTCTTCAAAGTAATTCCTCTAACTTGAAGCTGTTTAGACATATTCTATCCAAAATTTGTATAACCTTTCGAACATATATAGAGAATGATGTACTCTATCAAAACTCAATATGTTCTACTCAATCATTAAGTTTGTTGCTTCCACGTCTTACTTTTATTGCTCTTTTAAAGATAGATTCAATCTAGCACATGACACCTATCTTTCTGATCTACACTCTTGCTTTCACAAATTTATTTTCTAATGTTTGCACATTCACTTTTAATATAACTCAAAACCAATGCTCAAGAAGTTTCACTCAATCATTAAACCAATGAAACACAACTTTCTCACAAACCCTAAACAAGTGTTTTCATACTTCTTCAAACAAATAGCACAATGTGGGTTTCAAACTCTAACTCAAATGATTCTCAATATCTATCTCAAATGTTCTCTAAAAATTTAACAATGAAGCATATAAGAGTCACTCAAATATTTCTAACAATGCTTATCAAACAATCCTTTTCACTCCACCTTATCTTTCACAATATTTTAAATAAAAGATGATGTGCCCATAACTCTTTGATTTGATGGAGATATATCTTCAAAACCTATCTTACTTATAATCAAATCCTTTTGTTCCAATTCAAGGTTAGATAGCAACAGTCTATCTCAAAATCTTCGCATGAATATTCACCTCAACAAATATTTCACCATACAAAGATTTATAAAATGCCAAACCACTTATACGCCTTATTACTCCTATATTTGCCAATAAATTTCATCAACAAGAGTTACCAATCGCATAAACAAAATTCTCACATAAACCTTATATCTCCTTTAAAAATAAAGCACTTTAAATAAGTTCTCAAAATAATACTTTTTTCCATGCATCATCAAACCCTAGTAATATGAAAAATCTATCCTCAAGCCTTGAAATAAATTCAAAATATTACTTACTAACCCTTATGACTCCCAACTAAGAGCATACACAATAATATTTGTTCAACCCTCATAAAATTCAAATCTTGGTAGTAAAAAACTTTATTCAAACCTTATAACTCCCAACTATGTCAATAATAATAGTTGTATTTAAACTTTATAACTCCCAACTATGGTAAGTACACATACCTTAATAAAAAATTAAAGCTTCTACAATTGTTTTCATCGTCCTTCGAACCCGTGACCTCCTAGCCCTGTGCACCTTAACACAAGGGCCACCACCACATGCGCTATGCTGCCCACATGAATCAAGGAGAACACACTCCTTAATATCCTTCTCCATCGACATGAAATTCAAAAATTCCACGCCCAAAATAAACCTCTATGTGGATCGAACTTGTACCTTCTACCTCCTACACCATTGTGCAAGCCTTGCTTACCAGCTCGACTACCACCACACATAAGTGGGGATACACCCCACTCACACTTTGACCTATATTTTGCATCGGGATTTACACTATCTTTTTCTTGATTTCTTCACTGCCTTGATCATGCAAGGTTATTACTTCGAAGGATTTTCTTCTTCGAATTACACCAAGTCCTAGGCTAAACCTTAGCCTTATTAATACACATGCCCAACTTATTATTTGAAGTTGGCTTATTTTTGTAATTTGAATTTTGGTATTTCAAATTATTATATTTAATTATAATAATTTAAATCCTAAAGGATTTAAATATTATAATTTAAATATTTAAAAAACCTTTTGGGCTTTTTCTTTTTAGGGATAACCTTACCACCATTTATAAATATTTTAACCTTTTCCAAATTACCACCAAGGTAATTTATTGCCACCATTAATAAATATTTTAACCTTTGCCAAATTACCACCAAGGTAATTTATAAATCCTTTTTCAAATATTATGGAGAGGTATTCCTTTCTTCTTGCTGCCTTATACCTCATGTGCCATCAAGAGAAATATTCTCACAAATATTTCCATCAATTTAGGACCTCTAACCTCTTGAAATTAATCAACCTTTTTGACATTAATTTCATCAAATTGGGACATCAAACCTCTTGACATCAATGACAACAAAAAATGCTCAAATTTCCAATAAAATCCAACCCTTTCCATGCTCTACAGTTTAAGGGAATACCAAAGGAAATTAAATGTCAAACAAGAACTTTCCAAGCTTTAGCTCCTTTTAGAGACCTAACCACCCACTTAGCACATAGAGCAATACCTTGTTGTCTATAGTCCAGCAAACCCATTCCACATTATTTTTGGGAAGACAGTAAATATCCCAAGTAACTCTATGAAATCCCTTTGTTTCATAAGAATTGTTACAAATAAAATATTGAAGGAGTTTCTCAAGCTTCTTATATCAAGCCTGTGAAGGAACCCAGCAAGAGGAATAGTATACATGAGTGGCAACTAAAACTTTATATCAAATCTGAAATTTACCTGCTAATGAAAACTTCTTAGTAAGCCAGAAATCAAATTTATTTTCAACTCTTTGAAGCACATAATTCCAAATATGAGTAGGGAAGCCTTGAAAGGCAAAATGAATACCAAGAAACTTAAAAAATTCTCTAGGAGGGATCCAATTCCAATGATACCCTTGAAGCCAAGGTGACATAAGCAAGGGAGATTATCTAAAGCAAAAGGTCTTCCTCCATTGTATGCTAGAACCAGAGGTTGTGCAAAAGGTGTTCAGATAAAATAGAGCATTAGAAATAGATTGCTCCTCTTCCCTTATAGTAATAAATGAGTCATAAATGAAGTGACCATTAATAAGTTATCCCTAATCATTCAGAAGAAAAATTCCTTTAATAAGACCTGTAGAAGCTTGAGCAGCTAAAATATAACCAAAGTCTTCAATAGCAAGCACATATAAAGGGGAAGAAATATGACACCCTTATTGAACAAACCTAAAAAGGCCCACTACTTCATACTATGAATTGTTTATATTGAGAATAGTTGAAGCATATCTGAATAGCATAACAACAGTCTAAATGAAAATTGAATCGAATCCTAAAGCTTTGAGCATAGCAAGAATGAATCTCCATTCAATGCATTCATAAGCTTTCTCAAAATCAATCTTAATAAAACAATATGTTCTAGTCTGACATCCGAGCCCATTCCATGCCCTCCCAAATAGCCAAAATATTGTTGAGGATGTACCTTCCTTGAATAAAGACACTTTTCTCTTATTTGACTATCAAAGGAAGAAGAGACCTTAAGGCAAAGACCCAAATATTTGGCAATGATCTTGTCACTAACATTCAACAAAGTAAAATGCCTCCAATTAGTGATCAACTCTAGGTTCCCTTTCTTGGGTATGAATTTGATATTACCCCTATTAATAATTGCTCCCAAAGAGCCTACTCGAAGAGCTTCCAGATAATATTTATGCAGATCAGGACCAACTAAGTCCCAAATATCTGTGTAGAACTCATAGAGAAAGCCATCCAGACCTGGTGCTTTGTCATTTACAATTTGAGATAATGCATCCTCCAAATATATAAGGGAGAGTAGTTTATCACACCTTGCTCTTTGAGACTTTGAAATCTTAATTGGTACAACTATCTTACAAGTTTCCAGTACTTCCTCCCACTCAAGGGAATAAGCTTGAGCAGCATAAAAATTAGTATAGTACTTGACAAAATCATAAATCATCTTAGGAAGAGAGGTAAGCCTTATTCCATTATCTTGAATGACCTTGAATTGAGTAGCTTACCTGGGAGGGCAGAGCCTTTGAAAAAATTCTTTGGTGACCCTATCACCAACTTTAAGCCAATGAATACGGGCTTTAATTCGAGCTCCTCGAGCCTCATAAATTTTAGTAAGTTTAAGTTTATGCCTCAACTGGACAACATGAGACTAAATTTTAGGATTAAATAGATAGGCCTCAAGCCTAAGAGAAGCTTTGGCAATATCATCATGAAGGATAGCATTGGAATGTCTTTTGAACTGTGCCACCTTTTTCTCCAAATTATAGAGCAAGATAGTGTTAAAAAAAATGGCATCATTCAACCATTATATCCAACCCAACTCTCCAGTAGGTCTAGGAACTAGATTCCAAACTTTACGAATATGACATGCCATGGAAGGGTACTGAAGAAAGGGAGTACTAATTTTTTTTTGACTTGTAGTGTCTTTGAGGTAGGGATTTCATCAGCACATTAAACATGATGGATGAATGGTCGAAATTAGTGGTAATAGGAATGGTTTCCACAAATGAAGTTGAAGCATTTATCCTATGAAAGAAAAATAACACATGATCTGAAATAATGGCTCTATATAGCCTTATCAAAATTCTTGCATGACCAACCTAGAAATTGGACCACGTATACCATAAATTTTCAAGAAAATCCTGAGGAGAAAAATAAGAATTAGGGTCTGACAAACTTAATTTATTTTTTATGAACTACCAAGCCCCTCTTTTCCTAGTATACCATCGCATGGAAAGTTTTCCTATCTTTTCTGCAATATTTTCACTCATATTAAAATATTTGCACATAACCCAAATAGCAGGTGGTAAATAAAATGCACACCACCGCTAGAGGCTATAGTGTTTTTGAGCATAATTGGAGATATAGACATTAATAATATTAAAATATAGCCCACCAACCTAAAGTAAAACCTAAACTACGTGATTGGAGGGGTCCACACACCATGATATAAAACTATCTTTCCACCTAGCTATCAAAATAATGATAGCTCTCCCTCTACTAATGGAATGAATGGTAACATAAAAAAGTAACTTGTCCAAAGAAAAGGGCAAGTACATTGCAAAATAAAGTCAAAAATATTAATCTCTTAAAGAAAAAGAAATTCAAGCTTACCATAAAACTTGGAGCATCAAGCAATATCATCTCAGACCAAGTATTTGTGGATTGGATCTATCATCCCTATGACATTCCATGATTAAAAAATCATCGAGATTGATCAAGACTCATATGTCCAGGTACATCTTCAACATCTCTGAGGTTTGAAAGAGAATCATAAATATTACTAAGAAAATGCTCTTGACCTAATTTCCAAAACTTCATTTGATTCCTTTTGCCTTGGTGAACTAGGCATTCTCTCCATGGTAGGCTACGAGATCTTCAGCCATTGACAGAAACTCGTTTAGGCTCCAAGAAGCTTGATGAAGACTTCTCATTGATATGTAGAACTGGAGAATCTAAATACTGAGTAGGAGTAGAAGAAGTAATAATTTTGGTGAAGGAAGCACTAGTCAGTGGTACATTAGCAATCATCTATGAATCCCTAGCACTAGGTATCACCGGTTGTGTGGTATGCTACTCCATCACCACACCATGCCCAACTGGCATAGAAGACACAAGGGGTTGAGGTGAGCTACTAGGATCAGACGTAGGGTTTACATTTTTATTCTTACCCTTATTCTGAACTACCTTCCATTCATCTTGACCCCCTTTGTAAGTAGGAATAGAGCTAGTAGTAATAGGAGCTATAGTCATCTCCTTAGCTTTAATATTTTCCACCATTAAAGGATAATATTTTATCTTATGGGTAGTTGATTGGCAACGGTAACATGTGTTAGGCATGTTTATGTAGACAATGTGTTGCTTGAACCTATAATCACCAACTTGGACATAAACAGTCTCCCTGAGCTCTTTAGAAAGATCGACTTTGAAACAAAAATGCTTTTGAGGGTGTGAGACATAAAATTTATCCATTTCACAATAGAAAAATTCATCAATGGGGGCCACAAGGTTCTAATAGTAATGCTAGAGCAGTAGAGGAAGACTAGAGAATTCAACCCAAATTGTAACCCGCAAGGAAACATCATTAGTGACCAAAAATCCTTGGTCCAGGGCTAAAAAATCAACAAGGAGCTATGAACAGACCAAGGCCCATGATTGAGGACTGGTTTGGCCTGATCAAGATCAGTAAAACAAAACAAAAAGCCCTTTTTTGAGGTTCTAGATACCGTCAACCTTAACGCCATGCCAAGCTTGTTGGTTCTAGTTTTGAAGGAGGGTCTCACCAGGGATACAAACTAGAAAATACCCTACCAGTGTATGGATTTCTAGCCAAGAACAAGTAGTATTAAACTCACTCAATGAGATAAAAATATTTGAAGGAGAAATATTACCTCGTGATAAGTTTGGGAATGAAATTTTGTGGTTGCTTGTTCACCTTTAGCACCATTGCTCCCTTCTGTAGATTCAACATAAAAACAATTCCCACAACTAGCCTAGGATTTCATTACACAAGAAGATACAATAAAAATTTGGAAGACAAGTAAACAAAGATAAAAGCAACAATAGGGCAACATACAAACCATGTGCTCCAAGGTTCTCAAAACTAGAAAAGGAAGGACATACTCGATAGAGCTTAACTAGAGAACAATAAGGTAGAAAAATGGAGGTGCAAAACATAGCTACACAAAGCATGTCAAAGTAGTTAAGAGAAGGGTGAAAACACCTGAACAACTTGAGGTCTTCCTATGTCTCCACAAAGTATTACCGTGATCAAACCATTATTTCCTTCAAGATGTTCAAGTTCTCCTCCCTCCTCCTCCAATCCTAGAACTTCCCTCTTTCCAAGTTTAAAATTTCTGATAGGAAGAGCAACCATCAATTTTCATGGAAGTGGCCATCCTTGAAATGCTCAAGAAAGCATTTCACTAAAGATATCCTCCACCCTAGATGAAACAACACTCTAAGAATCATAAATGCCCTTAAGCTAAAGTTACCTCACCAAGAATTAACTCTTTCTTAAATTGTTTTCTTTTAATTACCTAAACAATAATTATATTAAATTTCTTCAAGATTAAATATTAATACTTTACTTCTCTAAAGTATTTTATTCTCTTAAAGCTTAAATATTAATAATTTACTTCTCTAAAGTATTAATCTATTAATCAAGCAACTATAAACAAAGCTTGACAAAGTTTAAGCAAACATAGGCAAACATAGATTTATGTTCAACGATGCTTCACACCATTTTTTTATCCTTAAATGGATGACCTATTTTAAGATAGACTAATGCTATCGTCGACCAATTTGAGGAGGCTCATTGCAAGCAACTTCCTATCCTAACCATGTGAATCAAGAGAATAAAAAAAATGCAATGCATCTATATGAAGGGTATTTTTTCTTGTTACCCTAATTTGTCGATGAACAAGTCATCATCATCATTTTCCTAGCTATCCCTCATGGTAGGTGGTTTACCTATAGTCTCCATCAATGATAAGGTACCTAATCCTACATCCATATTTACATCAACAGTACCATGTTCCATGCTTAAATAAAGTAATTATTCCATTATTCAAACATGAAAGGAACTATACCATTATAAAATCACATAAAAATATAGTTCATTGCATATAAAAAGTATTGTCAAGCAGGGATGTTACACTCTAGAACATGCTTCAAAAGCTTCACATATATCTAAAAATACACCTCTATCGATAGTGATCCTTGTTGAATTCTAGAGAATTCTTCAAACTTCTCTACATAAAACTAAAGAGAAATAAATATTTTCTTAAAATCCCCAATGAAATCATCCCACTTAAAATCCATGGCTTGAAACTTTTTGCCTATACTAAATGTGTCCTACCATTCTAGGTCTGCATCTTGAAGATAAAAGGTAGCCCACACAGTCTGGATTTTATAGGAGTAATATTTCATGGAAAAGAAGGTTTCTAACTCTTTCATCCATGACAATCACATATCCTCCTTCATTTCCATTAAACTTATCTACTTTAATATTCTTGATATCTTTAGCCAGTTCACCCTCTTGTCTCCTAATAAGGTTCTCTTCCTTCCTACATTCTATATTTCTAGTATTGGCTTCCTTATTGATCAAGGTTTCTATTAATTATATTTATTATCTTTTGACGATTAATACTTAAAGCAAATAACCACAAGATCACAAATGAAGTTGCAATATGAAATATATGATAATGGCAACATTTTAATCATATAAAAATCATAAATAACTTCTGCAACAACTCATAAAATAACCATTAACAAATGATCACAAAAATAGTATCTTGATATAGAATAAAGATCTCAAATACATCATACTTCCACACATTCTCATTCTATATGGTATTTTACACAACACACATAGACACATATATAATATAATGTGACTCTCCATATGGAGTAATCTTGGCCTTCACTCTTCTTGAGACTCTTCACTTTCCTACTCTAAGGACACAAGTGCACTCTTACATAATGGACACTTGTGCACATCTAACATCACACTTGCACACTTAACTACATGACACTTGTGCATTTCCTACACATTATTACATTACATAAAATATTTACTCATACTCTAATCTAGGATACACTCCTAATCTAAAGATGTACCCAAGGTGGTACATTAGCATGTACTAAATAATGTAATATACTCTAACACCCCCCTATATTACATTATTTGGTTATTGAAGACTTTAGTCTTCAATATGGTCTTCATATTTTATCTTCAATCTATCTCTTTAAGATCAATATATGGACTTGCACTATATGGTTCCTATTTCACCTTTTTGATAAGACTTCTATTCTTCTTTTTCTTTCTTCTCTTATATATCTTCATTTGGGATATAATTGATAATCCACCTTATAAGCATTGTGTTAGAAAATCATCACAATAATACAACTTTGATTTTTGTCTTGGACTCTTCAAATAAGTATCTTCTTTAGGTTTAATATTCATTTTACCTTTCTTGATCTAACTTCCTATCTTGTTTTTTTTCCTTCTTAATTTTTACACCTTTACTAGTGATATATCTTCAACGTAGTGAGTTAGTACATCATCACAATAGTATTGACTAGAATTCAGTTTTTCATTAGTAGTATGCTTATCTTTCTTTTGTTTCATCCCTTGAAATAATTCAAAAATAATTAATGATAGATAAATCATTAGAATTTTTTCTAAAGAAAGCATAACTATATTTTGAGCATTCCACCAAGTCTTGATTAGTACTTCATGAATATAACCAATCAATTTCAGAAAATTCTCTTCTTTTTCTTCCTTGAGAAACAAAGAAAATATTTCCTTTAAACTAGTAGGCAAATATTTGTATCCATCAAAGGTATCTATTAAGTTTTATGAATAAAAATTTAGTTCATGAAAAAGTCCTTCATAATTTTCATTGAATGCATTCTTAACAATTTTGTCCATAGTTCTTCTAATGTAATCTTCCTTGTAACTCCCTAGTCTTGAAAAAATGAAAGACAACTTTGATAAAATTTTAAAATCTCTAAACCTTTGAGGTTGAATACCTTATGTCTCCCTAGTATTTGAATAAAATACAAAAAACTTTTGTGTTGTAAACCTTATATCTCCAAATTTTGTATATATTGATCAACTTTAATAAAACCTTTTCGACTTCTAAAATTTAAGTTGAATTTGAATTTATAATCAAATACTATTTTTTATGAAACTCCAGCTCCCAAAATTTGAGGATACCTTGTATTTCCTAGTGTTTGGATAATGATCAAATAATAGTTTTGACAATGATTTCAATTCTTTAAATCTCTAGGTTGAAGATCTTTTATCTCCAAAATTTCAAAAATATAATTTCTCAATTCTAAATTTCATAAACCTATGTTGATGTTGAATTCCTTATAGATCCCCAATTAGAAATCTAGAAATTCTATAAAATATATTTGCAAATTTTGTATTCCTAATTTGATGTTGAACTCCTTATTTCTCCAAAAATATCAATTTGCAAATATTTCAAATTTATTTACAAAATCAAATAAATTAATTACAAAACATGTAATTATATTTCCAAAACATCACAAAACTTTCTAAATTGCATAAATAAAATATCTAGGATTTTTATTTTCCTCTTATAAAACTTATACCCCCAATAACAATAATTAATCAATGTGGAAATATATTAATGAAACTCAACCAATCATAAATTACTCCTTATTAGTCCAAACTTTTAATAAATCAAATAATTAACTTGTAATTTACCTAAATAATCTAGGTGCATGCTATTTTGGGTGAAATAATCGGTCTTTGCAATTGACTCTTCAACAAACTTCTTTCTATAAGGCACTCTTCTAAAATTACAAACTGATTTGATGTTCGAATGAACCTCTCTTGTGTTATTTATGGTCCATGCACTTAATGACTATTCAAAATGCTTTGATTCCCTTCAAATATGTTTGGCACTCACTGTTCCAAGTTCCAAGTGGCACACAAACTCTTTTTCTATTCTACTATTGTTCTTTTGGCACTCCAACTATATGTACTTCTTATAACACTTGGTAGAAGGTGCTTTCCAACTTTGGCTTGTTTCACTCAATGATTCTATGATGTCCTGGGTGTTACATTTCCTATAATACCAAGTTGTAAATGAATTCTTCAACTCCTCAAATATATAATCTTCCTTTGATAACATCCCATTATTATTTGCAATGTGTTTTCTCTTCTCTTCAATGGATTCCAATGTACAACTTCTAATGCGCTTGGCCTGCTACATTCTCTCCTCTCCTTTGGTGTTTGCTTTCTACGTTCTCCTTAATCCAATGTGGTGGATCTTCCAATGGTTTTTTAGTATCCTCTATATAATGGCCAATGTGGTGGCTCTTCCAATGGCATTTCCTCTCATAGTGGTTCATACACAACTTAGGTGGCTTTTTGTTTCTAAAATGGTGGCTTCTCCTTCAATGTATGGTGGATTCTTTGGATACCACTCCTATTGCATTTCTTTAGCATACTCTAACTTGTTTTTGATGTATATTGGTTTCTCCATAACTCAGCTTCAATGGGTGAGCCTTTTGTTTGCTTGAGAATTTTCTTTTCAGATGCTTTTACTCCTTTTTCACTTACTTTGTTGACTTCTATTTCTAAAACTTGTATAGGTTCATAGAGGCTATTGCTCCTTAAATAACATGCACTTAACCTTATTTTTCAAAAATATATACTATGCACATCTTTTTGAGTTCTCCTTATTGCATTTGGAGCTAGTTTTCTTGTTATTTTTAACTAGGAGTAATACTTGCAAAAATCTAATAATAATAAACTTATAACACCATAATAAAATATCAAATTAAAAAATTTATTTGTGCTTCCTTCCAAACTTACTTTCTAGCTAGTTTTACTCATATTTTACTGTTCAAAATTTCTATCCCAATACCTTCAAATTTACAGCTCCTTTGCTTCTTAAAATGTTGCCCAAATATTCTAAAATTTATAGCTCAAATTCTTATTCAAATGTTGTCTAAAATACAGCTCTATCTCCTTCAACTTGGTTCCGAAATTCTCTAAAATTTATAGCACTAAATGAATTCTAATATGTTTCCTCTAACTCCTTCAATTCGCTACCTTTTTGTTGTCCACAAACTCTATAATTTGTAGCTCCAAATGCTGCCAATGTGCTACCTTTTTGCAGTCAATTACTCCTTCACTTTTCTATCCAATAATGTATTCAAATATACCCAATATTTCTCCAATTTGTGGCTTTTCTATCTTCTTCTAATGCTACCCAAATATGCAATCAATATCTCTTCAAATTTTACTCCAAAATTTGGATTTCTCCTCCTCTAACTTGCTATCCTAAAACTCTTCAAATTCTGTCCCAAAATTCTGCAATCTTTTCCTTAAAAAATTATCCTTCAAAATTTTTAATGATTGTATCCAAAAACTACCAATTTGGTGGCCTCATATTTATTCTTTATCTTCCTTAGCTCTCACTGAATTCTGTCTTTAAATTTGGTCTCTTTGCTATCCTCGTCTTCAAGAATCTAAATGTCTTGAAGTCTTCAAAAATACTTTTTCAAATTTGGAAAATGTCTTACCAAAATCCTTCTCCTTGAATCGGTTTCACAAATTCTTTTGGGCTTGTTGTCGGATAACAATAATTGTCCCAATTTTATGTGATTACCTCTTTTTAGGAGTTTCATCTTCTTGCAATCTTCTACCTCGAAATTTCTTCAAATATTCTCCAATGGACACTTCTTCAATTTCTTAATAGAGCTTCTCTGTTATCCTTATTTCTCCTTCCAAATTTCAATAGGACCTTTCTATAGGCCTCCTCAATATTCTTTCTCAAATATGCAATGGGGACCTTTTCTCTCATGTCTCTTCTTTCTCAATATTCAGTATTTGATCTTCTATGGGACCTCTTTCTTGGGTCTCCTCAATCTTCAATGTCTATTCATTTGTTGCAACTCCAAAATAATTTATGTGCAAGTAAAGCACATAGAATTTTGGGCAATCAGGTGAAATTATTCTCTATGTACTATAGGAAGCTTCTCAAATTATGAGAACTAATTTTCTACACAAAAATCTTAGACAGTACCAATCAAATATATCCAAATATTCGAAAATCTAAAATCAATAAACTTCACTAGTTGTTCTTCAATCTAGTGGTAAGAAATCTATGTTGAGTCCTAGTCTTCACAATTTTTCCTACAACCATATGGAAAGACTCTAGCCAAATGCAACTTTTAAATTCTATAAAATAAATATCCCTATCTCTTATCAATCTCCCTTGTGGTTCGTATTTTACTATTAGCTTTTGATGCTTAATACTTAAATAAAATAACCACAAGATCTCAAATAAAGTTTCAATATGAAATATATGATAATGGCAATATTTTAATCATATAAAAGTCATAAATAATTTTTGTCAAAACTAATAAAAAATCCATTAACAAATGCTCACAAAAATAGTATCTTGATATAGAATAAATATCTCAAATACACCATACTTCCACACATTCTCATTCTACATGGTTTCTCACACACACAAACACAGACATATATAATAGAATTTGACTCTGCATATGGAGTACTCTTGGCCTTCACTCTTCTTGAGACTCTTAACTTTCCTATTCTAAGGACACATGTGCACTCTTACATAATGGACACTTATGCACATCTACACTCATCACACTTGCACACTTAACTACATGATACTTGTATAGTTCCTGCATATTATTACATTATATAAAATATTTACTCACACTTTAATCTAAGATACACTCCTAATCTAAAAATATATCCAAGTTTGTACATTAGCATGTACCAAATAATATAATATACTCTAAAAATGTTGTTACAACTATTCATGAAGCATCTTCACTACAAAAGAGAGATCTTCTTCTCTCCCATCAGAACTTGTTATTCCTTTATAACCTTGTTAGGGTTCTCTATCTTCCTATACCTCTTACTAGGAGCCACTATTCTCGTATTTTCTTTCTAGAGTCCACAATTTATTCAAACTTTCATGGGATATGCACTGCATTTTCCTCTTGTGCAACCAATCTAGTTTTCTTATACAAACTTCCTCTTAAAGTAGGTGCCATCTCCTATTCATAAAAGATATTTGAGTAAGTTAAAATTACCTTAAATTGTACTTACAATTCATTATTGTTATCTTTTCTCATGAAATAACTTAAACCATTATCACTCAATTGATGATGATCAGGGTCATGCTTGCTTCATTGCAAGGTGCTCTTCCTTAATAATAAACTATACCCCTTAGTATTATTATTTCTTCGCCTGACTAGTGCCAATGACGTGTAATTCTCAATGTATCCCAAATCATGTTAAGGTCCCTAAAGAAGTAAGTCTTACCAAAGTAGCATATCAAGTCAAGGTTCATCCTAGGTGAACTCTATGGAAGCTACTAGCCCTATGATCTAGAGATCTGATACCAACTGTAACAACCCACAAAATCCCAACCCAAGAGAGAGTGTTTTTTACTTTAAATAAACATAAGCAAATTTCTCAAGAGTCCCAATATTTTTCTTTTCAACATTCATAAGGTTTTGCCATATTTGAGTTTGATGTCACTACAGACAACACTCAGTGGACAAGAGTGGCCAATACCCCATATTTTTTGGGGGTTCATCTTATAAGAATGCCAAAGTGGTCACCCAAACTTTCTTGTACCCTCATAAGAATAGTATAATGTAACCACAATGTAGGTATTATTTTTTAAGGCCCATAAAAATTAAAGGGGAATTTCTATTCCCTAACCTGATCTTAAGTCCATCTAGGTAATTTAATCAGGTGTAAATCCTTGGTGCTTAGTTACTATACCTTCAAAACTAACTAATGTTATTATCACTCAACTCGAAATAATCATGATCACTTGAACCTACATGTTCAAGAGAACATCAGTAATACCTTGTGAATGATCTTACAACTTTCGAGTTGTGGTACACTCAATCCTCGACATTTAAGGTGCAACAATTTATAAGAATTAGACTATTGCATCAGTGTAACTCCTTTCAGATTCATGAGTTCCTAACTATTGCATCCTCACAACTCCTTCTAGGACTCATATCTACTTGGTTATTACATCTTCATAACTCCTTCCAAGATTAGACTATTCGTTTGACTCAGGTTCT
This sequence comes from Wollemia nobilis, assembly GCA_028583015.1. NCBI lineage: Eukaryota > Viridiplantae > Streptophyta > Pinopsida > Araucariales > Araucariaceae > Wollemia > Wollemia nobilis. The sequence continues at coordinate 4,210,032 of JAQPPZ010017190.1, read as the reverse complement.
AAAGCAGTTCTAGATCCATTCCCCAAGAACTTTATGAAACCCAAGATAGCTTTTAGATTATGAAACTACTCTCTATAACAAAAGCATCAATTGAAAACAACATGCTTTACTCTATAACACAATATTGAGCATGGAAATAAAAGGATGATATAACATAACTTGAAATAACATAAGTTAAATATAGCATTTCATCCATTTTCAAAAACCATGATTTATTGATCCATGTGCTATCATAAAGCTATGTAAAGAAACATTATTCTAGAAGTGTGAAGGATAATTACAATGCTATCCATTACAAGATCTATATGCCAGAAGAAGATAACATTTAACCTTTTCAACAATAAGAGTAATAGGCAAATAAACCAATCCATGAATTTGTACCATGATCAAGCTCTCATTGTCTTACAAAACTTGACTGATTTGCAAGCTTCATCTAAATAATTCTAGTCTACATTAAATTCATTTGTGTAAGAGATCTCTATGCCACCTTCTACCATGATCTTCTTCATGAAAGGGATTACTCATGAGCTTGATATTTACTTAGGGATCAAGATAGCTCCACATGTAATGCATTCAAACATACTCTAAAAAATACAAGCAAATATGCATAAAAACATTGATAAACAAACAAGGAGAGAATCCCATACTTCTCTCTATAATGGTTCCCTTACCTACTCAAGTCTCAAAAACCATTATAATTTATTCCAATTTTTTTTTTCATCAAGAAAATATGCAAGGATTCAATACAACACTCAAGGAGAGAATCCCATACTTCTCTCTATAATGGTTCCCTTACCTACTCAAGTCTCAAAAACCATTATAATTTATTCCAAGCCAAAGTTTTTTTCCATCAAGCAAATATGCAAGGATTCAATACAACACTCAAGGAGAGAATCCCATACTTCTCTCTATAATGGTTCCCTTACCTACTCAAGTCTCAAAAACCATTATAATTATTCCAACCTATTAAGAAAATATTCATCCCAAAAACATTCATCCATAGCCTAAGCTCTTATGAAAACAAGAGTACTAACTTATTATAATATTACTAGCACAAAGCTTCAACTTTCATTGCATCAACAAGACAAAAAGAGATTAAACCTTTCTATAACCATATTCTTTCCAACATTAATCAAATAAGACTAAAAGAGATTCATATTTATATTTTAAGTAAAATATAGAAAACATAACCATATTATTCCACTAATGAACTCTTTGAAAGTAGAATAGAAACATAACAATGTTCTTTCACTAATGCACTCTTTAAAAGTAGAATAAAAACATAACAATGTTCTTTTTCTAATGCACTCTTTAAAATTATAATATAAACATAACAATGTTCTTTAACTAATTTTTCATTAATGTCATTTTTACTATTAATGAAAGAGCGTGATTATATTCTTTTTTTTTTGTAGATAAGATACTATAGCATTAATACGGGGTTTTACAGGTTGACCCAAAACCTTTTACAAAAATCAGCCCAGGGCTGTTCATGAACATATCCTTACTACGGATCCTATATATGTAAAATCTACATGCCGCCAAAACCATTACATCCGGTAAGGCACATAGCCTGTTATCAAAAAGAAACTTCCCATACAAAATTTTGGATATACCTCAAGAAAACACACATGCATCATAATACAAAAAAGAAATAGACACAGATCCCTTCCTTGAGACAATGGAGAAACAAAAAGCTACAGACACACATAGCAAAGTACTGAAAAAAACTCTCACAAGCTCTGTATTGATAGTTACTCTTAATAATTCTTTGGTAATTGTTGTCTTCCATATATGACATGCTTTGGTACCACATACTATCTTGCCCAATCGGCCTTGGAGAAGTGAACCTGCTGGCTAGATTTATGGCGACGCCTATCTGGTGGTCCACGTGGCTTTGGTTTGAAGTCTTATATTATTGTTTCTTTCCTTCCCTATGATTATAAACCAACCTCAAATTACTAAGATGACTAGGAGCCATGTTATCTGACGTGACTATCCCCATTAGTCATTGTGGTATTTCCAAGCAGCATCCACGAAGACTGACATCTCAGATAATTTTTATTGTGAGTCTAATTCAAAAAAGAGATGGGAATACTCCTCGCTTTCGAACTTATAGTGCCTTCCCTATTGGTAAATTTGACTATCATTATTGGAATTCTTGTTGAATAATCTCCTCTACTTCACTCGGGACACCGTGTTCCCATTTGAAAATTTTGTCACCATCGACACCCAAATTGGCCATCTTATCAACAATTTTGTTAGCTTCTTGAAAGACAAGTTAGGATTTTCTGTCCTGTCTTCCCTGGAAAAGGATCCTAGCCTCTTCAACAATTGTTTTAATCCTCCAAGGAGGTGTTTTCCAATTATTGAGGATATTTATAACATGCATAGAGTCTCCTTCTATGATCAAATTACCTTCTAAGTCTTGATTCATTTGAAGGCCTCTCCACATAGCTCTAGCTTTAGCTTCGTTATTCGTCCTTGTTCCCAAATATTCAGAAAATGCAAGCATCATATTTCCATTATGATCTCGCACAATGCCACCAGTGCCTACTCTGCCAGAATTCTCCTTAGCTGCCACAAAAATTAAGCTTAAACCAACCTGTAGGAGGTATAATAATAAATTAAATGGTATAATAATAATAACAATAATTTAGCTACGTCTATCAATATTTAACCTCATTCATAAGATGTTAACCTAAGAAAAATTATAATTTCTATAGCAAGGATATATCAAAAAATCAAACAACAAACAAACATAGGAGTGGTCATAGCACATCCAAATACAAGCACCAAAATAGAACTTATCCAAGTAGTAGGAAAGCGTTACTCCAACACAATCAAGGGTGTCTAAGTGCTATACTGAGGTGAGAGTTTTAGGCTACTTAGGAAGAAGAATATGGTCTATACAACACAACAAAACACAAACGCAATCAGAGCTTCTCTACCAAACTTAAGAAAGTTAGGCTGGCACTAAGCTTACACCTGATATACTTTTATCATACGAAACACCTAGCTAAATCAAGAAATAGGCCAAGTAAAAACATTGGATGGAAGAAAAAAATATTACTAAACTAAAACAAGCACAAAGGAACAATCGGTGTAAGGTTGACATGATAGCAAATAGATATATCATAGGTCTACAGTGACACTATAAGAAAACTCCATTAAGGAGAGACACCCACAAAACAACCAGGTACAACATATAAACATTATCCAATGCACCACCAAACATAAGCTCTCTCTTCATTAGATAGATTCTCTCCAAGTTGGATGATGCAAGTATTGGTGGGGTTAACAACTTGGGTTGATGTTGATGCTTTCCTCCACAAGCATGTGGGAGCCATCCTCTAGATGGGCAGGAGTGGGAATGAGAAACAAATCATTTTCTACATTCTCAAAAATATGTTATCATCACCAATGACTTCAACATAGAATATATAATAAGGATGAGAAGGAGAGGAGAGAATATAGACATTTGATTGTTGGATCAGTTGTTCTATTGGAAGGAAATAAAGAGAAGGATTATAAGGAATTTACTCAAAGTCAATGGAACATGGATCAATTCTAACAGAGTGTGTGGGATCAAATACATAGTGAAGCAGGGTGAAAATATCAACTGAGATCATGTCGATCATGGGTGGTTCATGGGTTGGATGGATAGGTGTACTAGAGGATAGGTTTTGTATTCAGGGATCATGTGGAATAGGTAGGAGTTGTTGAAGGATAGGTGGCTAATTATTGAGCTGAGGTGGGGGTTGTCATGGTAGAATGAGAGGGGGATGTAGAATGGGTTAACCATAAAGATACTCTTGTGAGAGGAGTATGGGAAATATAAGGAGTGGGAGTGGAAATAGATAGAGGTAATTTTCACCATCAAGATGCTTGATGATGGAGAGGATATGGGATAACACATCTTTAGAGCTATTAGAAGCAATCAAGAGGTTCTCAAATTGCTCATTGATCTCATCCTTAGAAGTTTCAAATGAGGAAATGTGAATAATCAAATATTAAAATAATTCTACAAGAATATCAACCATAGAATATAGTGAAACAAGCTTGACTAGTGAAGCATACTTAAGGTCAATATACTAATCAAAACTATCCTCTTAAAGGTTAAGTTTGAGACCTTTGAAATATTCCTCAAGGGGGACAATGATGTAGTTCTTATGATAGCCCAAACTAGATTTGTCTTTGGGTAATTATTAGTGTGGATCAATGATATATCATGGACCCTACTCATAGTGACCTATGCCAAATCCTTTTCATTAGAAGCATTGAAAATATCAAATTATGAAGGAAGGGTTAGACATGTAATTAATTTTCCCATAAAATTGTACCTTTAGTTATTTAGATTTATGTTTTTTAAAAGAGGTGTCAACTCCCCCATATACAAAATTTATTTGGTTGGACGAGGAGCCAATGGGAAAGATAGCACCAATAGTTAGGGGTACATATCAAAGATGACCAAAATCCCTAATAGAATCTATGTTAGGAGGGAAGAAAATAATATTATGTACAACATACACCCCTAGATTAGGACTAGACAATTGTACAAACACGTAATAACAATTGTCAAATTATGAACAAAAAAACTAACTTTTGTTGGGTAATGACAAGGGTTTATGCTCAAAATGATGATCGTGAGAGATTTCAACTATGGAATAAACTATATCTTTAGAGGAGTATTTTTATTAATTTTCATTGGATGATTTTGGGTGAGTTTAGTATAGTCTTAAAAACAAAGGACAAAAGTGGAAGGAGGATTAACATCACTCAAGGTATGCAAGATTTCAATGATTTTATTTAGAACAAGTTGATTGACATAGATATGTGTAAAGGTAAGTTTATATGGAAAAATAGAAGAATGGAGGATAATCACATTCAAAGGTACCTGGATAGAGTTTTTATTTCTAATATTTGGCTAAGTATAACCATTATTCATAGACTTATATGTATTCTCAAAACAGGATCAGATCACAATCCCCTTCTACTAGATATGGAAAAGTAGGAGAAGCAAGGAGGAGCACCCTTTAGGTATGATATCATGTGGAATATGCACCCAAAAATTACAAATAAAATTAAATCTTGGTGGTAGGAGGTTCAAGGATTAGCAATGTACAAAGTTACCCAAAAATTTAAAAACATCAACTATCAAATCAAAATTTGGAATAAAGAGATTTTTGGTAACATCAATTTAAGAAAACAACAACTTAACAAGTACATCCAAAATATAGAGGAAAATTTGAGAGGATCGGTAGAAAAATAGAGTGGCATAAAAGGGAAAAACAACTCCTCATGAAGTATCATAATATCATTGCCCAAGATGAAATTCATTGGAAGAAAAAATCTAGAATATTGTGGCTCAAGGAAGGTGAGAAAAACACTAAATTCTTCCATATTTAAACTATGAAACATAGGAACATCAATAAAACCCTCTACCTTATAGGGGAATATGGAAGAAAATATGAGTATTTAAATGATATTAAAAATTTGGCCATTACTTTCTTTTAGAATCTCCTTAGCAAAGAAAAACAAAATACAACATGGAAATAGAAAGCATAATCAACAATGTTTCCAAAGGAGTTAATGATAGCATGGATGAACATCTATGCAAGGTAATCTCTAAGGAGGAAAATATAAGAGTTTTTTTCTCTAAGGGAGCATCCAAGGCTCCAAGGTCGAATGGTTTCCCGTAGGGTTTTTTTCAACATCATTGGGATATTTTTGGAGAAGATGTAGTCAATGTAATCCAAGAAGCCCAAGAATCTAGTAAGTTGTTGAAAGAATGGAATAATACCTTCCTTTGTTTGATTCCCAAGAAATATGAAGTGGATAAATTTTAAGACTTTAGACCAATTAGCCTATGTAATACAATTTATAAAATTTTAACTAAAGTGTTGGTCAATTGGTTGAAAAAAATCATCCCCTCAATCATTAATTAAGATCACGGAGGTTATGTGGCAGGCATGCATATTATTGAAAGCATCATTGCTATTTATGAAACAACACACTCTCTTCAAAGGAGGAAAGGGTCAGGCATGTTCCTTAAGCTAGACATGAACAAAGCCTATGATAGGGTTTCTTGGTCTTTCTTAGATAAAATAATGAAGCAAAAGGGTTTTAGTGAAAAATGGAAGGTATGGGTTGGTATGTGTATTTATAAATCTCACTTTTTGATCCTAATAAATGGATAATATATTTGGTTCTTTCCTTCTACCAAAGGAATCAAGTAGGGAGATTTGTTGTCTATGTATCTCTTTATCATTATGGTAGATACCTAGGGAAGAACTCTAGAAATAAAGTGAAAGGATGGTAATATCAAAGGTTTGAAACATTCATCCATTGGTGAAGCTTTGTCCCATCAACTATTTATGGATAATACTTTCTTGCTTAGGGAAAATACAGAGGAAGAAGATTTGAAGTTAAAAAAATTCTTTGATTCTTATGAAAAATCTACGAGCCAAAAAATAGATTATAAAAAAAGTAGGATTATCTTTTTAAACACAGAGGAAAGTATAAGAGATAAAATAATTAAAGTGTTGGGTTGTAAGGAGAAAAAGTTCCCTATCACCTATTTTGGTTTACCTTTGTTTATAGGTAAAATGAAAGATGAACTTTGGAATCCGATTATTGATAAATTTAATAGGAAACTTCAAGGCTGGAAGGGATCTCTATTATCCTTTGTAGGGAAAGTACAACTTATTAATACACGCTTCAAAGCCTCCATATTTAATTCATGTATTTCCTAAGGATGTCAAGGAAAGTGGAAGAGACTTTAGAAAGACTACAAAAAAAATTCTTATGGGATGGCACTGAATACAAAAAATGTATACATATGGTAGGCTAGGATACCTGTTGCCAACCTTTATAGAATGGGGATCCTAGATTGAGGAAGTTGAGATATCTAAATAAATAACTTCTAGCTAAACATGGTTGGAGGTTTTTCACTAGATCATCATGGAAATGGGCTAGCATTACCCAAAAAAAATACTTGGAGCATAAACCACTTTATCAGTTGTTCTTGTTGGACATTTTGAGTCCTCTAAGTCAAAGTTGTCATTGATGTCACCTAATGGATTTATCACTCATCATAAGGTTTTCGGCAAGAAATAGAGTCATCCAAGGTTGTCATAATATTCCAAGAAAAAACTTCGACAGTGCAAATTTGAAAGGAAAAAGGCTCCATAATATTTTAATATTATTGGGAGCACAGGTTAAATGATTGGTTTATAAAAACCCAAGGTGGGTTATTGCAAAGGTTAAAAAGGAGGTTTAATAATTATTTATAAATTATTTAAATTCACAAGGAATTTAAATTTTATAAATAATATTTAATTATACCAAGGATGGGCATTAAGACAAGGTTCTAAGGTTTAATTAAACCAACACCTAAGGTTGGTTCATTTTAATTTAAAATATTTAAATTTAAAATTTAAACTTAAATATATTATAAATTAAATCACGCCGATGTGATCGAAAGGAGGGCAAAGACATTATAAATAATGCCTCGAAAGGCATTAATCTTTTATCCTTGCATTTTTGCTTGGTGTGCATGCAAAAAAGCTCGTGTTCCAAAAGATTTACGAATTGCGTAAAGTGTTGAAGGAGTGAGTTGGTGTTTGAAGCACATAACATAGGCTAGCTTGGCCTAGTGGTGTGTTGGCTTGGCGAGATAGTGGAGGTCCCACGTTCGATTCACACGAAGGTTGCTTGCAAGGGGGTTTGTGCTTGACGTGCGGTTTTGTTTTCGAAAGGCGCTGGGTCGTGAAGTAATGATGTTGGTCGTTCCCTTTTAGGCACATGAGGGTGCATGGCCCAACGGTGGCTTGGTTGCGGCTAAGTCATTGGGAAGGAATATTTTAGGGGATCGAATCCCGCCGAGAGGCAAAGGCAAGTTAATTTTTATTTTTATTTTTGTGAAAATAGCCTTAAGGAGAAATAAGGGTTATGGTATGCTTTAGAAAATTCGGAAATTACTATTGATTTTATTTTTGGAAGGGTAGCATATTTTATATCGTTGGAAAGAATTTTTTAAGGGCTATTTGATTAAATTGCTTAGAAGGAGAAATAAGGTGTGTGTAAAGAGATATTTCTAGTTTTGTAAAAGGGGTTCAAAAGTGAGTTTGGTTTATTCTTTTTTAAAAGGGATTATTTCGGTTATGAGAGGACATGATGAATTTTAATGAGTAGGAGTAATAAGGTGTGATTGGGATATTATTTTAATTTTTGTGATATTACTCAAGTCCTCTAACCTCTTTGTGATTGGAAAGGAAATATTTGAAAGTGTGTTGAGCTTGACAGATTTTGTGGACAACTACTTGGCATCAAAAAGGTATGGGCAATACTCTCCATTGACTTATTTGGGTGGTTGATTTTTGAAAATATCATTGGAGTGAAAAGGATTGATTATGGTTTCCTTTTTGAAAGTGATTGGTTTAATGCTTCAAGATTTTCAGGTTTGAGAGTTGAGATTAAACCTTGTTTTATAAGCATTGTTGTTGAAGCCATTAGTTGTGTAAAAACCTTGAGTTAGATTTTGAGAAGAACATGAGTATCATTGTTATGTGAAGAGTGTTTTATAATCATTGTTGTTGAAGCCCATTGGTTGTGCAAATAACTTGAACTTGAGTTAGAAAAGAACATGAGTATCATTGTTATGTGATATTTGTGGTTGAGCATTGTTGGAAATATTTTGAGTTGGTTGATACATGCTTGGACTAGGGTTTGTGAGAAAGGGTTGTTCCTTAAGGTTATTGGTTGAGTAGAGTTGATTGAGCCTAGTCAAGTGAATGTGTGAAGTGGTTGTTCAAGTTCCATGAAACAAACTATTCTATATTTCGATTTGAGTTGAGATTGATATTGAGTATAGAACATATTGAGTCTCTAACAATTCTCTCTATGCTTCTATGAGATTGATTTGAGTTGAGATTGGGATTTGAGTATAGAACATATTGAGTCTCTAAAAATTCTCTTTATGCTTCTATGAGATTGATTTGAGTTGATATTGAGCTTTGAGTATAGAACATATTGAGTCTCTAACAATTCTCTTTATGATTCTATGAGATTGAACAAGTTTTGTGTGGACTTGTTAAGTAGATTTGAGGCAAGTCTTTGAGAAGTCTTGTGGACTGATTTTGTGTAAGCTTTTGTGGAAGCTTGTATTGCAAATTTGAGCAATTCCTAGAGAGGAATTATTGAGCATATTTGAGCAGGTTTTGAGTGAACATATTGAGCATATTTGAGGTTCTGAGTGGACCTATTGAGCATATTTGAGCAGGTTATGAGTGGACCTATTGAGCATATTTGAGCAGGTTCTGAGTGAACCTATTGAGCATAATTGAGAAGGTTCTGAGTGAACCTATTTATAGAGCTTTGGAGATGATAGAGTACAGATGATAGAGTCTCAGTGGATAGATATCCAGTAGCCAAGAAAATTGAAGATAGATCTTCTGAGTGAGGAGTCTTCAAGGGGAGAGAGATCCACCAGTCGGTACAGTAGAGATATAGAGTCTTCTAGAAGATCACTAGCTAGAGCTTAAGAGGAAAGAGTTCTCTTGTGGAAGAGATCCATGAACTTGAGATTAGCATGTGATTAGCATGTGATTCCTTCATGAGGAGCTCTCGAACGATCAGCTCGAACCCATGTGTTGTAGGTGAGTTGGAGAGGAGAGGGAAATCCTCCAAGAGAGGTCCCAGGTTCAAATCTCCACCCTACAAAAAAGCTGAATTGGGTATCCAAAATCCAATTGATAATGTTGGTGTGGGCAGGGTCGGGTGTGACTCCTAGGTGACTTTGATGGTGTAGAACCCCCTTTTCGTGGTCTCTCAGACCAAGGTGGCCCTGCAAGGGGTTTTTCGCTTAAAAAAAAAAAATGATCAGCTCGAAGAGGTGGTCATAATGATCTATATCTCTCAACACTACTTTTTGGAATTTTTTTTATATTTATTTATCTCCTATTTTGCTGATTCTAATGGTGTTTATAGTTTTTTATTCTAAGCTACAGAGCAAAAGTTGGGTACTAGAGAACTATCTATAAATGGTCTCGTGTCATGCTCTCACTTGTTGGCCTAGTCCTAAAAATTTCTCGAACACTACTGACCTCATTAGCCCCAATATTATCTATATTTTGTAGGTGATCAGTTATGACGATTCCGTTCGACTCAAAATCGTAAATTCTATCCTAATCTGTGTCGACCTCTCCGACTCGACTATAATCGCGCATTGTAAATTTGATTGTTATTCTCCAGACTGTCAACTTAAGTGTCACCCTCATGGTCTATCCCGAATGCATGTCCTTTCTGTTATTTTTTTAGTAGAGGACTCCTTTATCATATGCTCACTTTTTGGGATTTGAAATGCAAGTTTACAAATAGGGAGGTTTGGTTTTCTCTTTTTTTTTTTTGCATTTTTTACAGGTTGAAGTTTTAATAGAACCATGGAATGCTAGGTAGAGGATTATGTACCACCCATAGGCCATCTAATATACCGACAGTGATGAACAATAGTGCTCAGACCAATATTTCGAGCCACTACTCAAGGAGGATTCCACACATACCCTTAAGCACACTACCTACTTCTTTGACAATACGGGAGGGTAATCGTCCAAGATGTTGTGTCCCGTATACTATGAGTAATACAAGGTCGAAAAGCTTCCTAATGGCTAAAATTTTGTTTAAACCTAGATGGTCTCCCGATATACCCGAAGATACGTGGGAGCTCAAGTCCATGTGCGAGTTTTGTCTGAGGCCTGGGTATTGGAGCCTGATCGCCCCTCACTTCACTAGACACTTTATGGGCTATCTAGCTTAGCCAATAATGACATATCCTTCACGATATTTTAAAACCCCTGACACAGGGTTTCTACCTACTCAACTAAAAATATTTTTTTGTTTTTTTTTTGGTCTGGGAAAAAAAAATGCATTGTATTTTTTGGATTTTTTTTAATAAAGAAAAATAGGAACGGATAAAACACATATAATTTATACCTAACAGGTGGATTGTATGGCAATAATCATTGCAGTTACAGTAGAACTTGGCCCTAGAAAGCGCTCTGATACCACTTGTTAAGATCTTGCTATAAATTATACTAAACAACACACTCTCAACTCAAATAAACACACTCTCACACATTTGCTTGGAAATAAACTCATAGAAACATTATAACAGTATTCATAATTAAATGCATATGATAACATAAATTACTTAAAAGGAACAATCTCACAATAGATAGAATCACAGGCCTCTTCGAGGGGGCAACCTCCTTCAACACTTCATTAATTTGCAAAAATATGATTACATTGGTGCCTTTTTAGGTATTTAAAGAGTTTCCTTCCAAGTTTGGCTTACATGCAAAATGCCACCTGGATTACATGCATAATGCCACCCGAATTACATGCATAGTGCCACTTTGAATTACATGCACAATGCCACTTGAATTAAATGCATAATGCCACACGAATTACATGCACAATGTCACCTTACCTAACCTATCTACCATGTGTTACATAGAAAAGGGTGCCTTTTGTCATAGGCACTACCTAAGCTAAAACTTAGAACATTACAAAATATTAATCATGGGTACTACCCACGTTCACTAGGAATTATTACATCAAGGAATTTATTACATTAAGGGTTCAGATGAGATCCTAACAGGATCTATAAAAGTCAAAGGCTAAGGCAAGCAAGTTCAAAGATAAGTTAGAAGCAAAGATATTGGAATGTGAAAAGTTAACACAAGAAGTGGCCCTACTAAAGGAAGATTTAGAGGATTCCAATAATAAGCTATACAAGTATGTAAATAGTGCAAAGAGTGTGGATAAAATAGTCAAGATGCAAAGAAGAGCAACAAACAAGATAGGTCTTAGAAGCAAACAGGTTCAAGAAGATAAGTTAACTACTTGTTCTGGAGACACTTTGGAAGAAGATGATACTTCAGAATAGTGTTTCTCAGATGAGAGCGAAAGTGAAAGTGAAACTCCTAAGGATGAGTTAGATTTTAGTGAGTCTAGCAAGAACAAGGATAATGAGTAAAGAAGATTCAGATGGAACAACAATTAGAACAGGTCAAGAGGAACTAGAAGACCAATGAGGTCAATACAAGGAAGCTTCATTGGAAGATATTTTTCATGTCAAAGGTTTGGGCACATGGCTTCACAGTACAGGACACATGAAATACTGGATTATGGGAAAGGATAGCTTTTCCAAGGATATTGCTACTCATGCAATGATTTGGGTAACAAGGCAATGAATTGCAGGGTTCATGATAGAAGAGAATATGGCCTCACTAGAAGAAGTTCTAAGATAGTTGCACTTCCAAGGAATAATAACATTAAGTGTTATAAGTGCAATAATTATGGTTACATAGCAATATGGTGTAGAGAAAATATTCCAGAATCAAGCATGAACATGAACAGGAATAGAAATGTGAACAAGAATAGGAATAGTAACAGGAACATATATGAGAACAAGAAAAGGAATAGGAACAGGAACAAGAACATAGATGAGAACAAGAATAGGAATAGGAACATGGATGAGAACAAGAATAGGAACATGAACAAAAGTGATGACAAAAACATGGATGATGACTTGGAAAGAAAAAGTGAGAGGATTTAGAAAACTAATAAAAGAAGAGAGAAAGATAGAGGTAAAGAGTAGTGCTTTCAGGGAGTAGAAATACACCCACCCTATAATTAACCACCTCATGTAGAGGTGGGGGAGGGGCTAAGCTAAGAGGCTTATTCTTAGGCCTCGAGCCCCAAATGTGACCCTTTGCCATTGATGTCAAATGGGGAGAGATTTGTGTATATTGGGGAGAGATTTGATATGGGGAGAGATTTGATACTTGAGAGAGCATTGAGCCAAGGGGATCAAAGTCCCAGGGGGAGCAGAAAAGAAGGTCAGGTTTCAGTAAAAGGATATGGGTTAACATCAATGACAAAGGGGGAGATTGTTGGACATTTTGAGTCCTCTAAGTCAAAGTTGTCATTGATGTCACCTAATGGATTTATCACTCATCACAAGATTTTTTGCAAGAAATAAAGTCATCCAAGGTTGTCATAATCTTCCAAGAAAAAGCTTCGGCAATGCAAATTTGAAAGGAAAAAGGCTCCATAATATTTTAATATTATTGGGAGCATAGGTTAAATGATTGGTTTATAAAAACCCAAGGTGGGTTATTGCAAAGTTTTAAAAGGAGGTTTAATAATTATTTATAAATTATTTAAATTCGCAAGGAATTTAAATTTTATAAATAATATTTAATTATACCAAGGATGGGCATTAAGACAAGGTTCCAAGGTTTAATTAAACCAACACCTAAGCTTGGTTCATTTTAATTTATAATATTTAAATTTAAAATTTAAACTTAAATATATTATAAATTAAATCACGCTGACGTGATCAAAATGAGGACAAAGACATTATAAATAATGCCTCGAAAGGCATTAATCTTTTATCCTTGCATTTTTGCTTAGTGTGCATGCAAAAAAGCTCGTGTTCCAAAAAATTTACGAATTGCGTAAAGTTTTGAAGGAGTGAGTTGGTGTTTGAAGCACATAGGCTAGCTTGGCCTAGTGGTGTGTTGGCTTATCGAGACAGTGGAGGTCCCACGTTTTATTCACAGAAGGTTGCTTGTAAGGGAGTTTGCGCTTGACGCACGGTTTTTTTTTCAAAAGGTGTTGGGTCGTGAAGTATTGATGTTGGTCGTGCCCTTTTAGGCACGTGAGGTGTTGAGCAAGGTGCAACAAACAGTATTGTCATTGTTGTCAACACAGTTAGATAGATCTGTTGATGCAGTGGACAGGAAGTTCAAAAGCTAGTCAAATGCAGAAAACAAGAGTTCAAAGGTTACTCAGAGTATGTACAGTGATTTTCCAAGAAGACCGAAGTGGACCACTTGCAAAAGATCAAAGAAAAAGACAAGTAAGAAAAGTGTCGCGATATCGCGACATATTCAGCAGGCAAGAAAAACTGTCGCGATTTCGCGACATGTTGGAAGAGAGAGAAAAAGAAAGAAAACTGTCATGATTTCGCGACATGTTGGAAGAGAGAAAAGAGACTTTCTGTTGGGGAGAAGAAAGAAAAACTATCGCGATTTCGCGACATGTTGGAAGAGAGAGAAGAAGAAAGAAAAACTATCATGATTTCGTGACATGTTGGAAGAGAGAGAAGAAGAAAGAAAAACTGTCACGATTTCGCGACATGTTGGAAGAGAGAGAAGAAGAAAGAAAAAGTGTCGCGATTTCGCGACATGCTGGAAGAAAAAGAGGCAAGTAGAAAAAGTGTCACGATTTCGCGACATGTTGAAAGAAAAAGAGGCAAGTAGAAAAAGTGTCACGATTTCGCGACATATTGCAAGGAAGGTTGTACGGACGAAAAAGTGTCACGATTTCGCGACATATTGCAAGGAAGGTTGTACGGACGAAAAAGTGTCACGATTTCGCGACATATTGCAAGGAAGGTTGTACGGACGAAAAAGTGTCACGATTTCGCGACATATTGCAAGGAAGGTTGTACGGATGAAAAAGTGTCACGATTTCACGACATGTTGCAGGAGAGAGAGTCCAAAAGAAAAAGTGTCACGATTTCGCGACATGTGTCGAAGGCAAGAAAAAGTGCTAAGGAGAAAAAGTGTCACGATATCACGACATGTGGGTTTTGCGACCGAAGGCAAGAAAAAGGCTAAGGAGAAAAAGTGTCGCGATATCGCGACATGTGGGTTTGCGACCGAAGGCAAGAAAAAGGTAAGGAGAAAAAGTGTCGCGATATCGTGACATGTCGTATTCTCGCGACTAAAGAGGAGAGAGAAAAGATGTCGCGATTTCGGACATGTTTCTTTTTCGGTCCAAAGCGAAGAGAAAAGGAGAGAGAAAAAGGTGTCGCGATTTCGACATGTTTCATTTTCTGGTCCAAAGCGAAGAGAAAGAGGAGAGAGAAAAAGGTGTCGCGATTTCGTGACATGTTTCATTTTTGTGGTCCAAAGCGAAGAGAAAGAGGAGAGAGAAAAAGGTGTCACGATTTCGTGACATGTTTCATTTTCACGGTCCAAAGCGAAGAGAAAGAGGAGAGAGAAAAAGGTGTCACGATTTCGTGACATGTTTCATTTTTGCGGTCCAAAGCTAAGAGAAAGAATAGAGAGAAAAAGTGTAGCGATATCGCTACATGTTGTATTCTCGCGGGCCAAAGATAAGAGAAAGCATACGGAGGAAAAAGTGTAGCGATATCGCTACATGTTGTATTCTCACGGGCCAAAGCTAAGAGAAAGCGTACGGAGGTGAAAGTGTCACGATATCGTGACATGTGTTTTCGTGACAACAACAACAGAAGAGTTACAGGGGCAGTTGAAGCCGACGAAGACCGATGTTAGCCAACGAAGATTAGGGTTTGTAGCCAACGAAGATTAGGGTTTGTAGTCGACTATGATGAGGGTTACAACCGACTAAGATTAGAGTTTTTCATCATGAAAATGTTGTTATAAAAGCATGGCTGTTTGGAGAATTGAGTGTTGTTGTCGATATCATCGAATGCATGTCGAAGTGTGAAATGCGGCCGTAAGAGCGCAGAAAGCGTAGAAGTGGCGAGATGATGGCGAAGTGCGCAAAGTGAGCAAAGAAGTCGAATCATGCTAAGTGTGAAATTCGCAAAGGAAGCAGAGTGCACAAAAGGGAGAAGACGATCATGAAGCTCGACAGTGAAGCAGAGAGTGTGCAAGTGATTGCGTAGAGAGAGCAGAGTGAGCGAGAGAATGCAAAGGTGAAGTAGACCAGTTAGGGTCTTGTAAAAGCAAAGGTATTTTATCATCAAACTTATAGATTCAAAATTGAAGTCCAGGTTGGTCTGGCATCAGGGGTTGGTGCTCCTTCCAGTAGGTGCTGGTAAATCAGGGGTTGTTGCTCCTTTCTATTGGTACAGATAAATCAGGGGTTGGTGCTCCTTCCAGTGGAAGCTGGTAAACTGTTTGTAAAGTTGGTGCTTTGCAAAGGCTGGATTTGGATGGTAGTCCAAGCAGTCATTCTTGAGGAGTAGCCAAATTGGTGAACCTCGTTAAAATCTTGTGTTGTGTGATGTTCTCTTGTTGTACTTGTTGTATCTATTTATAAGTTTTAATTACTGCTATTTTAAGAGCTATAAATTCATGATTAAAGTACCACACTGATTCACCCCCCCTCTCAGTGCCATTGTAAGACTAACAATTGGTATCAGAGCCAAGTTCCCTTCTAAGGCTAAATCAGCTAGGGTTGATCTTGGATTAGTACACAATGGGTAAGAAGAATAGATCCTCCACCAAAAGGGCATCTCAGTCAGTTTCAGTTCCTGTGGAAGAGAAAATTGAACCAGAAAAGGTTGAAGACTTCTTATCAAACCAAGCACCTTTGTTTGATGGAACAAATTATGCGATCTGGAGAATCAGGATGCAGGCATATCTTTGTGCTTTGGGATATGGCATCTGGGATTCAGTAGTTAGTGGATACACAATACCCATCACTCCTTCAGAAGAGGCTGGCAAAATAAAACTGTTTGAGAATGACTCAAAAGCAAAGAATGCTATCAGGTGCGGATTAGTAGACAGTGAACTGGTAAAGATCATGAGTTGTAAAATGGCAAAAGAAATATGGGACAATCTGAGGAGTATTCATGAAGGTGACAATGAGAACATAGAGGATGACTCTAAAAAGGAAACAGGTGAAGGTCTTTTCATGACACTCGAAGAAGAAACAAAAAAAGAACAGGAATGTGATGAAGAAGAAATTGATGCAGAAATAAATTTGAAAGAGGAACTAATTGCAGCTCTGGATGAATTGAAGATAGAAAGAAAAAGGAATAAGGAGATCTCAAGAAAGCTTGAGGATGCAAATGAAATAATAACCAGCTTGAAAATACAGGTAGAAGAATTCAAAAGGATTGAAGAAACTCTCAGGTCACAGATAAGTGAGAAAGTGATTGGCTGCTACAAACAAGAGGAAGAGATTGTTTTATTGAAGAAACAACTAGAAGAGGCCAATACAAATCTCAAATTCGAGAAGAGCACAGAAGTTGCTAGATAAAATGATAAGCCAACAAAGAAGCTCCACGGATAAGCGTGGTCTTGGATATGAAGTTGAACAACCTTCATCTTCCAACTCTGCAGAGAAGAAGAAGTTCACTGTTGAAGGATCGAAGCAAGAAAAGTTTGAAGTCGAATCTTCAAAAGGAAGAAAATATCAAAGGAGATCTACAACAAAGCAACCACAACAAAAGAGGTTCTATCACTCTCACTCTATTCATAATAATACTTTTAAAGGCTATTGTTTCAGATGCAACCAGTATGGTCACAAGGCAATTTATTGTGGATTGAATAATAAATCAAAGAGTTATGTTGGGAGAAATACATCTGCGTTTCTGAGTGAACACTATGTACAATGTTTTCAATGTAATGGTCATGGGCACATAGCAAGGTTTTGTCCAAGCACTTTTGTATCTAATCTAAGGCAGAACAGTAGATTTCATCAGACGCAAAGAACGCAACACAGACAGGGAATAAATCATGTACATATAAGAAAGGAAAATAATCATTCATCAAGGATGCACAAGAGACAACCACACAAGAGAGATGTTCGAGTTCACGAAAAGGTGCAAAACAGGGATGTAGTTGAAAAATCCAAGCCCGAGTTCAAGAAAGTTTGGAGAAAGATAGAAGAAAGGAAATCGTGTCTCCTTGGATTGAAGGAGACTACTCCTCTATTGCACTAAGCAACTCCAGGTAGCACATCCTCGGGGGGAGCAATCTTAAAGTTTTATTTTAATGCTCCTATGTATTTGTTTGGGTTTCTGAGGATGAAAGGCAAGTAGTTAGGGGGAGTTGTCGTATAGTTGTCAAAGTGTGTTTTCAGTTCATGTAGTTGTTTGTGGAAGTGCCGTGAAGGGTGGTGATTAAATTGAGAGTTCTCATTATTGGTAGTATTGCTATATGTCATTGTTGTACTGATGATGGTTCTCACTGCCACTGTCCAAAGTTAAGGATTATAACAGTTCAGATAATTTGGTTAGTGAAAGAATGTTGCTCTAGCCGTATATATGTGTTTCGTTAAAAGCAGTGGGTACTTGAACTACACATTGATGTGAAGATTGTTAGATCTTTATGATGCTGTGGTGAAAAATATTGAAGTCTGATCTCTGACTCATGTTTAGCTCATCAAGATGAGCAACATTGCTTTGTGAATCATACCTATCCGAGGTCCAGAAGTATGAGTTTGAGTAAGGTGCACTATAGTTGGCCGTGAAGTGTTTAACAAAATGTTGTCTCCTGATTCGAACAGTTGAAAGTAAGGTGTGACCAGCGGTGACTATAGAAAACATAGACCAAGTTGAAAATGTAAAAAGGGATTTGGTTGTGTTGTGGTACAGTGTTTGATGCTTGCACAAAGTTGGCAGTAAAATTGCAGTGTTGGTACAGTGTTGGACAAAAGTTGGTACAAGTGTGAGTCACTTGTCAATTTTGTTGACAGATGTGAAATCAGCATTTTTGAATGGGAAGCTTGAAGAAGATGTTTATATTAAGCAACCAGATGGTTTCCAGCTTGGTGATGATCCCAACTTGGTTTGGAAGTTGAAGATATATGGCTTGAAACAGGCACCCCGAGCATGATGATATCATATTTGGTAGAAGAAAGATGAGTCATGCAAGGACTTAGCAGATAATATGTAAAGAATTTGAAATGTCAATGATTGGAGATATTTTTTGGTTTGAGAAGGGTTTATTTAGTTATATGTTAAAGAGGTTGTAAGTTGAGCAAGGATGACAAATCTCCACCTGTTGATCAAATCATGTACAGATCTATGATTGGAAGTTTACTGTACCTGACAGCTACCAGACCAGATATTTTTGTAGGCAGTATGCATGACAGCACGATTTCAGGTTAATCTCAAGGAGACTCATGTGACAACATTATGGTGGTTGATTTTTGAAATATCATTGAAGGGAAAATGATTGTTTGTGGTTTCCTTTTTCGAAAGTGGTTGGTTGAATGCATCAGGTTTTTTGAATTGAGAGTTGTGTTTAAACCTTGTGTTATAAGCATAGTGGTTTAAGCCCATTGGTTGTGAAAGAACTTGAGTTAGAAAAGAACATGAGTATCATTGTTATATGATATTTGTGGTTGAGCATTGTTGGAATTATTTGAGTTGGTTGATACATACTTGGACTAGGGTTGTGTGAGAGAGAGTTGTCCCTTGTGATGATTGGTTGAGGTGATTTGATTGAGCCTAGTCAAGTTATGTGTGAAGTGATTTTTACAGTTCTATGAAGTGGATTTGATTTGAGATCGCCATTCATTGTTGAGTTCATTTTAAGTACTACTTGAGCATGATTGATTGAGCCTTTGAGAAGGCCTTTGGGAAATATTTGAGGACAATGCTGGGACAGATTTCTAGAGCAGATTTGGGCAAGTTCTTGGTAAGATTGCTAGAGGAGAATCGGACAAGTTCTTAGTGAGCTTGGTGGAGCAGATTTGGATAGGTTTTGCATTGGACAAGTTCTATGTGAGCTTGTTAAGCAGATTCTGTGTGAGCCTATTGAGCAGGATCTTAGTGAGCCTATTGACTGAGCATTGGAGGTGATAGAGTACAGAGTACAGAGTCTCAATGGATAGAAATCTGGCAGCCAACACAGTTGAAGATAGATCTAAGTGAGGATTCTTCAAGTGAAGAAGAGGTCCACCAGTCAGTGCAGCAGAGAGACAAAGTCTTCTATAATATTACAAGGGTACTATGGAGTATGGGTTATGGTATCCTAAAGATGCAGATTGGGCAGGATGTGTAGATGATAGGAAGATTACCAGTGGAGGTGCATTCTATCTTGGAGACAGTTTGGTCACGTAGAACAGTAAGAAACAAGAGTCAGTTTCCTTATCCACAGCAGAGGCAGAATATATTGCAGCGACAACGTGTTGTACGCAGGAGAAAGTTGCAGAAAGTGAGGTTAAGTTGGATTTTCATTCCAACAATAGATTGTGGAGTGGTCACGTTTCCCAAGAATTGACTAGCTACAGGGATCACATTCTCAGGGGGAGCATTTAAGTATTTGTTTATCTTTTTGCTCATGTTCATGATTTTTGCTAAATATAATAAATTTTGGCTGAGAATGTTGTGCATGGACTCAGGGGAGTCTGCAGTAGCCCTTTGGTATTATTGTCAAAGGGGGAGAAGAATTACAAGAAAATTGCACATGTGTTGCCAACAATTCCAAAGGGGGAGATTGTTGAGCAAGGTGCAGCAAATAGTATTGTCATTGTTGTCAACACAGTCAGACAGATCTATTGATGCAGTGGACAGGAAGTTCAAAAGCTAGTCAGATGCAGAAAACAAGAGTTCAAAGGTTATTCAGAGTATGGACAGTGATTTTCCAAGAAGACCGAAGTGGACCACTTGCAAAAGATCAAAGAAAAAGACAAGTAAGAAAAGTGTCACGATATCGCGACATATTCAACAGGCAAGAAAAACTATCATGATTTCGTGACATGTTGGAAGAGAGAGAAAAAGAAAGAAAAACTATCACGATTTCACGACATGTTGGAAGAGAGAGAAGAAGAAAAACTGTCATGATTTCGTGACATGTTGGAAGAGAGAGAAGAAGAAAGAAAAATTGTCGCGATTTCATGACATGTTGGAAGAGAGAGAAGAAGAAAGAAAAACTGTCACGATTTCGCGACATGTTGGAAGAGAAAGAGGAAGTAGAAAAAGTGTCACGATTTCATGACATGTTGAAAGAAAAAGAGGCAAGTAGAAAAAGTGTCACGATTTCGTGACATATTGCAAGGAAGGTTGTACGGACGAAAAAGTGTCGCGATTTCGTGACATATTGCAAGGAAGGTTGTACGGATGAAAAAGTGTCACGATTTCGTGACATATTGCAAGGAAGGTTGTACGGACGAAAAAGTGTCACGATTTCGTGACATGTTGCAGGAGAGAGAGTTCGAAAGAAAAAGTGTCACGATTTCACGACATGTCGGAAAGTTTAAAAGCAAGAAAAAGTGCTAAGGAGAAAAAGTGTCGCGATATCGCGACATGTCGGGTTTTCGCGACCCGAAGGCAAGAAAAAGCGCTAAGGAGAAAAAGTGTCGCGATATCGCGACATGTCGGGTTTTCGCGACCCGAAGGCAAGAAAAAGCGCTAAGGAGAAAAAGTGTCACGATATCGCGACATGTCGCATTTTCGCGACTAAAGAAGGAGAGAGAAAAAGATGTCACGATTTTGTGACATGTTTCTTTTTCGCGGTCCAAAGCGAAGAGAAAAAGGAGAGAGAAAAAGGTGTCGCGATTTCGTGACATGTTTCATTTTCACGGTCCAAAGCGAAGAGAAAAAGGAGAGAGAAAAAGGTGTCACGATTTCGTGACATGTTTCATTTTCGTGGTCCAAAGCGAAGAGAAAGAGGAGAGAGAAAAAGGTGTCACGATTTCGTGACATGTTTCATTTTCGTGGTCCAAAGCGAAGAGAAAGAGGAGAGAGAAAAAGGTGTCACGATTTCATGACATGTTTCATTTTTGCGGGCCAAAGTTAAGAGAAAGCATACAGAGAAAAAGTGTAGCGATATCGCTACATGTTGTATTCTCGTGGGCCAAAGATAAGAGAAAGCATACGAAGGAAAAAGTGTAGCGATATCGCTACATGTTGTATTCTCGTGGGCCAAAGCTAAGAGAAAGCGTACGGAGGTGAAAGTGTCACGATATCGCGACATGTTGTGTTTTTGCGACAACAACAACAGAAGAGTTATAGGGGCAGTTGAAGCCGACGAAGACCGATGTTAGCCGACGAAGATTAGGGTTTGCAACCGATGAAGATTAGGGTTTGCAGTCGACTATGATGAGGGTTACAGCCGACTAAGATTAGAGTTTTTCATCATGAAAATGTTGTTATAAAAGCATGGCTGTTTGGAGAATTGAGTGTTGTCGATATCGTCGAATGCATGTCGAAGTGTGAAATGCGGCCGTAAGAGCATAGAAAGCGCAGAAGCGACGAGATGATGGCGAAGTGCGCAAAGTGAGCAAAGAAGTCAAATCGTGCTAAGTGTGAAATTCACAAAGGAAGCAGAGTGCAAAAGGGAGAAGACGATCATGAAGCTCGACAGTGAAGCAACAGATTGTGCGAAGTGATTGTGCAGAGAGAGCAGAGTGAGCAGAGAATGCAAAGGTGAAGCAGACCAGTTAGGGTCTTGTAAAAGCAAAGGTATTTTATCATCAAACTTATAGATTCAAAATTGAAGTCTAGGTTGCAGTCTGGCATCAGGGGTTGGTGCTCCTTCCAGTAGGTGCTGGTAAATTAGGGGTTGTTGCTCCTTTCTGTTGGTATAGATAAATCAGGGGTTGGTGCTCCTTCCAGTGGAAGCTGGTAAACTGTTTGTAAAGTTGGTGCTTTGCAAAGGCTGGATTTGGATGGTAGTCCAAGAAGTCATTCTTGAGGAGTAGCCAAATTGGTGAACCTCATTAAAATCTTGTGTTGTGTGATGTTCTCTTGCTGTACTTGCTGTATCTATTTATAAGTTTTAATTGCTGCTATTTTAAGAGCTGTAAATTCATGATTAAAGTACCACACTGATTCACCCCCCCCTCTCAGTGCCATTGTAAGACTAACATGAGGGTGTGTGGCCCAATGACAGCTTGGCTATGGCTAATTCATTGGGAAGGAAGACGTCGAGGGATCGAATCCTATTGAGAGGCAAAGGCAAGTTAATTTTTATTTTAATTTTTGTGAGAATAGCCTTAAGGAGAAATAAGGGTTATGGTATGCTTTAGAAAATTTGGAAATTACTATTGATTTTATTTTTGGAAGGGTAGCATATTATATATCATTGGAAAGAATTTTTCAAGGGATATTTGATTAACTTGCTTAGAAGGAGAAATAAGGTGTGTGTAAAGAGATATTTCTAGATTTGTAAAAGGGGTTCAAAAGTGAGTTTGGTTTATTCTTTTTCAAAAGGGATTATTTCTGTTATGAGAGGACATGGTAAATTTTATTGAGTAGGAGTAATAAGGTGTTATTGGGATATTATTTTCATTGTTGTGATATTACTCAAGTCCTCTAACCTCTTTGTGATTGGAAAGGAAATATTTGAAAGTGTGTTGAGCTTGACAGATTTTGTGGACAACTACTTGGCATAAAAAAGGTATGGGCAATATTCTCCATTGACTTATGCGTGGTTGATTTCTAAAAATATTATTGGAGTGAAAAGGATTGATTGTGGTTTCCTTTTTGAAAGTGATTGATTTAATGCTTCAAGATTTTCTTGTTTGAGAGTTGATATTAAACCTTGTTTTATAAGCATTGTTGTTGAAGCCATTAGTTGTGTGAAAACCTGAGTTAGGTTTTGAGAAGAACATGAGTATCATTGTTATGTGAAGAGTATTTTATAAGCATTTTTGTTGAAGCCCATTGGTTGTGCAAAGAAATTGAACTTGAGTTAGAAAATAACATGAGTATCATTGTTATGTGAGATTTGTGGTTGAGCATTGTTGGAAATATTTTGAGTTGGTTGATACATGCTTGGACTAGGGTTTGAGAGAAAGGATTGTTCCTTAAGGTGATTGGTTGAGTAGAGTTGATTAAGCCTAGTAAAGTGAATGTGTGAAGTGGTTGTTCAAGTTCCATGAAAAAAACTATTCTATATTCTGATTTGAGTTGAGATTGAGATTGAGTATAGAACATATTGAGTCTAACAATTCTCTTTATGCTTCTATGAGATTGATTTGAGTTGATATTATTATTTGAGTATAGAACATACTAAGTCTCTAACAATTCTTTTATGCTTCTATAAGATTGATTTGAGTTGAGATTGAGATTTGAGTATAGAACATATTGAGTCTCTAACAATTCTCTTTATGATTCTATGAGATTGAAAAAGTTTTGTGTGGACTTATTAAGCAGATTTGAGGTAAGTCTTTGAGAAGGCTTGTGGACTGATTTTGTGTAAGCTTTTGTGGAAGCTTGCAATGCATATTTGAGAAAGTCCTAGAGAGGACTTATTGAGAAGATTTGAGCAGGTTCTACGTGGACCTATTGAGCATATTTGAGAAGGTTCTGATTGGACCTATTGAGAATATTTGAGTAGGTTATGAGTGAACCTATTGATTAGAATTGAGAATGTTCTGAGTGAACCTATTGACAGAGCTTTGGATTTGACAAAGTATAGAGGACATAGTCTCAGTGGATAGAGATCCAGTAGCTAGGACAATTGAAGATAGATCTTCTAAGTGAGGAGTCTTCAAGTGGAGAGAGATCCACCAATCAATGCATCAGAGATACAGAGTCTTCTAGAAGATCACTAGCCAAAGCTAAAGGAGAAAGATTTCTCCTATGGAAGAGATCCATGAACTTGAGATTTAGGGTATCAGTATATCCTTTGGACTAAGGTCCATAAACATTGTAATAGGGAAAGTATTCCCATGAGATTATTTGAGAAATATTTAGAAGAAATATTTTCTCTATGGAGGTAGCCCACATTGGGTGAACCAAGTTAAAATTGGCATCTCTATTGTGTGTGATGATTTGTGCATTGATTTGGTTGTTGCTATTGATATTACCATTGATTATATTGATTAATACTATTTGGGAAAGAAAAGTAAAAAGTGGTCTTATACTGTTCACCCCCCTCTCAGTATAATCTTGTGTTCTTCAGTTCTAATCCTCCATGTGGGTCTATTTTTTGGAAAAATATTATCAACAATAGGAAATTTCTATGGCAAGGTCTAAAATGGAGAGTAGGTAGGGGGGACAAAATAAACTTTTAGAAAGACCCTTGGATTCAAGAGAAGCCTTTAGTGAACTACAAAAAGTTCAAAGATATTAAAAAACATTTAACTAAAACCTATGGTAAGAAAATAAATGTTTACATTTATAGAGTGGGTGATTTTCAAGAGTGAAAAATCTTGCAAGAAGATATGCAAGGTCTGGGAGGTAAATATCTGCAAAACCTTTTACGACATTATTTAGGTAGAAGTTCAGAGGAGGATTAGATAATTTGGGGAAGAAACCAACAAGGGCAGTACTTGGTGAAGGATGGATATAGAGTCTTGGTCAAAGTAACCTCAGAGAAACCCGAGCTTGAAATAATTTGGAATATAAACATCATCCCTAAGTTTTCTATGTTTTTTTGGACTACCATTCTCAATAATATCCTCACAAAAGACAATATGTTCAAAAGAGGGATTGTGGTTCCAACTGTTTGTGTGTTGTGTAACAATGAGGATGAGTGTGTGGACCACTTGTTTGGAACCTATGATAATTTTTGTATATCCTAAATATGTTATTGAGAGAAGTTAATATTTCTTGGATTATTCTAGATTATATAATTAGGATTTGGTAATAGTGGCTCCTAGAAAGCAATATTTTTTGGCAAAAATGCATTCCACATATTTGTTGATGGATTTGGTTGGAAGGAAACATATGAGCGTTCAAAAATAAAACTAGAGGAATAATTGGGGTTTACGTTAGGATAAAAATAACCCTCTTGGAGGATTGTATTAAAAACATTGTCAACCAAGAAAATATTGCAATGATACTCTCTAGAGAGAAAGATATCTTAAATATATAAAAACTCAATAAGGTGAGACTAGATACTAGATGGGAACATCCTCACAAAGATTGGGTAAAAATTAACTTTGATGGGGCTATGAAATATAACCTAGATCATGTTGGTGGTGGGGGCCTCATTAGGAATGACAGAGCTCGAGTAATGGTTGCATATGTTGAGGCTAAAGTAAGGGCAATACTTATGAGACTCTGAATTACAGTGAATTTAGATTTTAGGAAAATTGTTCTTGAGGGGGATTCCAAGAATATTATAACTTCCTTTCAAAAATGAGGAGCTAAGTAATTCTAGAATTTTCCAAATAATCATAGATGCAAGAACTATTTTGGGAAACCTAGAAGAAATTCAAATTAAACATATTTATAGAGAGGGAAACAAAGTTGTCAATAAAGTAGCAAATATGACAGTTAGATCTAAGAATTTCAGGGTCTAGTCATACATCCCCATGGAATTGAAAGAGATTATAAGAATTGATAATGAATCTAGTAGATAAAGAGGGTAGAGCAAAGCAAAATACTTATCAGGATCATGCGATGAAGGATTTGACCACACTAAATTACATTGTTGTCAATGGTTTCTTTATCAGTTATGTAAAGCATTGAGCATTGCATAAGCCTTGTCAAATAGAAGGATAGAGGGAGGGATATTATTTTAGCTTCTGCATTAGCAGGTTTATCCCAAGTTTGTTTATTTGACTAAGATAGGGCTATCTTGCATTTGTCTAATCTTTTTTTTTTTTTTCTATACATCTTTTGAGCTCTTTGTAAAGGGTCGAGGCCCTTCAACCCCCCTTTTTTAATCAATACCCCAAAAAAAAAATTATTGTAAATATCCGATCACTTCGTTTGACACATTTTTTGTCTTCAATAGCTTCTTGAGAGAAAAATTGTAAAAGATTTTTTGTGTATTTTTTTTTTGTTTTCATTTTTTGCCATGTTGGAATGATTTCCTTTAAATCTTGTTGTAGTATGCATTATTTCTCCCAAATATAATTTCAAATTCTTTCTTTCAATTTTTAAATCACTATTTAATTTTCAAATTCAATTTTAATCTCCACTTATATCTCCCAAATCATCAACATTCAATTTCATAAACAATCTTCAACACTTTTTAATTCATTAAATTTCAAATTCACTCCTTTTAAATCCCAAATTTAATTTTTAATTTCCACTTATATCTCCCAAATTTAAAATTTTATAAATTCATAATATTTCCTTCAATATCAATCAATCATTCATTCAATTCATTCAATCAATTTTAATTTTGTCTTCTTATATCTCCCAATTTAATTATTTTCTTCAATTACTCCTACAAATTTTAATTACACCCTCACTCCAATTAATTTCAACTTCAAATTAAATTTCAAGCATAGGTTTTCTTATGTCCCTTAGACATCCATTTCATCCCTTTTAGTTTAATTTCTTAATCGAAAAATTCTCAAATCATTATTCAATTTCTTTTTTTCTCCATTTATTAATTCATTTCATATTCAGCCTTCTAAAAATCAATTATCTTTTTTAAACCTTATAACTCTAAATTAAATCAATAACATTAGGCACCCAACATGAATTAATACTATACCTAAATTTTTTCCACGACATTCACTAATTTAAAATGTAGGGCTTTTGAGATACATTATGCATTATCATGTTTGGCATTAAACATTACAATATTCACTATGAATCTTCCAAGTTTAGCTCCTCTAATGGCCATAGCTTTATAGAAATTTTGAACATTATCGACTTCTCAAGCTCTTTGGATTCTTCAATATCTCCATTATTGGCTTCATAAGCTCTTCGCTTTGTTTAATGAGCTCTTTTTTATCAAGTTCTTGACTTTGTAAGCTCTCCATCTCTTTCAGATTATACTTAGGCTTTACATCTGACCAATCAACTCATCTCCTTGGCACTATGCTCATTGTTTTCTAATAGGCGCTCATAGGTGCTTCATTATTTGTCTATATGTAGCAAAACTTTCCTCAAATATTCAATGTGGTCTTCATGCACATACTCTTTTTACAATATTATTTTCTCATCTTTCTCATGTCCTAAACATCCTTCTTCTTTTCTCTAGTAATTTCTTTGTTTGTAGAAGAAAGCACACAACTCTATAATAGCAATATTAGAAACTCTTCCATAATAGTAGGTAGAAAAACATATATTTTTAATCCTTATAGCTATAAAATCATAGTCCACACTCTTCTCCAATTCTTTGTCTCCTCACAGTTGGAAAATCACAATCCACACTCTTCTGTAATTCTTCATCTCCTCATGTCACCTTTCTTTTGTACAATACATCTTCTCTTCTAACATATCATTTTTTCCAACTCTTCATTTTTTAGTATTTAGCAATCTCGAGATGTAGTCTTAGTTATTTCACTTAAATCCTTATGTTAACTCTTTGTATTCACAATCCATGTATAAACCCTTTGTGTCACAAGCAATGTTTGTTCTTAGAACAAGTTCTATATTGTCATGGATCTCAAATCACATATATCACATCTTACATCACAATTTTCATTTTTGTTTTTATGAAGATCACTAGTGTCACAACATGCATTAGTCATCTTTGGTCTTAAATTTTTTGTGTCACAATAGACATCTTTCATTATAGGCGTGTTCTTCAATTCCTCATTTTTTTCTTATTTTTTATCTTGAAAATATTTAGAGTGTTTATTCTCTTGTATGTTGTTTTCCATAGACTCACAGGTACTATAGTAAAATTTTTATAACAATCATTGACATCATTAAGAACACTTTGCATGCATTGTTGAAGTAATAAAAAATGTCCATTTTTAGATTTTTCAAGATTAAATTGTAAATATCCCATCACTTTGTTTAACACATTTTTTGTCTTCAATAGCTTCTTGAGAGAAGAATTATAAAGTTTTTTTACCGTCTTCTTTATTTTTTCTTTTATTGCCATGTTGCAATAACTTCCCTTAAAATCATGTTGTAGAATGCGTTATTTCTCCCAAATCTAATTTCAAATTATTTATTTCAATTTTTAAATCACTAATTAATTCTCAAATTCAATTTTAATATCCACTTATATCTTCCAAATCATCAACATTCAATTTCATAAACAATCTTCAACACTCTTCAATTTATTAAATTCAAAATTCACTCCTTTTATCTCTCAAATTCAATTTCAAATACAATTTTTTAATTTCCACTTATATCTCACAAATTTGAAATTTTATAAATTTACAACTTTATTCAATATCAATAAATCATGCATTCAATTCATTCACCAATAAATCATTCTTCAATTCATTCAATCGATTTTAAATTTATCTTCTTATATCTCCCAATTTAATTATTTTCATCAATTGCTCCTTCAAATTTACTAATTTCTTTTTTGTTGGACAATAAGTGGTTGTACTCGGGTCTCCACCCTTCACCCTCACTCCAATTAATTCCTAATTTAAATTTAATTTTAAGCATATTGTTTCCTTATGTCTCCCAAACATTTAATTCATCCCTTTCAATTCAATTCCTTACTAAAAAAAATCTCAAATCATTCATCAATTCCTTATTTTTTCATTTAATAATTCATTTCATATTTAGCCTTATAAAAATCAAATTGTCTTTTTCAAACCTTATAATTCCAAATTAAATCAATAATATTAGGTGCCTGAAATGAATTAATACTTTACTTTATTTTTTGCCACAAAATACACTAGTTTGATATTTAGGGCTTTTGAGATACGTTATGTGTTATTACAATTGGCATCAAGTGTTACAATTTTTATTGTGAATCTTCCAAGCTTAGCTCCTCTTCTGGTCATAGCTTCATATACACTTATTATCAACTTCTCAAGATATTTAAATTCTTCAAGCTCTATGTTCTTGGCTTCATAGGCTCTCCACTTTGTTCACTGGGATCTCTATTATTAGTTGCTTGGATTTGTAAGCTCTCCACCTCTTTCAACTTTTGTAGGATTTAATTTGATCAATCAACTCATTTCCTTCGCACTATTCTCACTATTTTCTAATAGGTGCTCAACAGGGATTTGTTCTTCATCTTGACATACCAAAAATTTCATCAAAGCTTAATGTGATCTTCACACATATATTATTCTTGCAATCTTCTTTTATATTCTTCTTTACATCCTCAATTTCCTTATTTTCTCTAGTAATATCTTCATTTGTAGTAGCAAGCACATGGCTCTATAATGAAAATATCAATAACTTTTCTCCAATAGTAGGTAGTAAAAAATATATCTTCTCCAATTCTTCATCTCCTCATGTCACCCTTCCTCATCACAATGTATCTTCTCTTTTGATGTATCAATTTGTCCAACTCTTCCTTCTTTAATCTTCAACAATCTTAGGATGTATTATTCATCAACTCATCATTTAAATATTCTTCTCATACAATTTGGGTGACCTTAGCCCTTCCTTCAAAATTCACAAATTCAAATGGCTAGAGTGTAGCTCTAATACCATTGTTCGAAATTATCCCACAGGTCCAACATCAAGGATCAAATATTAATCATAATAATGCATTCACATAACATCAATATCAATTAATATTATTCATATAATCACAACAATATTTCACAATATAAAATATCATAATATTATTCATAAATCATCAACTATTATAATTGAATTTGATTACATTGCATGAATATTTATCTCCATTCTATAACCTTATAAGATGAATCTTCAATACTCAACTATTTCTCTCCTCAAACATTTGGGAGATCCATCCTTTAACATTACTCACATATGATAAAACTCTTATGACTCTTCACTTTACATATTACCACATATCATGTGACTCTTCACTTGTATATTTGACACCTAACATCTATGACTCTTCACTCACTCACTTGACACTTTACACTCTCACAACTCACACCTCACTTTGTACACTTGTACACTTTATTACATAACACTTGGACACTTCTCACACATTGACACATACATTAGACAAAATATAAACACACTCTAATCTAATAAATCACTCCCTAAACTAATATTTACAATGCTACCAAATAATGTAATATATCCAACATACAAAATATCCATGAGGTGGAGTATAAAGAAGGAGACCTAGTATTCAAGTGGAATGAGAACTAGGTAAAACTAGAGGAACAATATAAATTTGAATCTTTGTGAAATGGCCCCTACCAAATCATGAATATTGTGGGCCCAAATTCCTTTAAACTTTTCGTGTGGATAGAGGAACAATGTCTATTTATTTTAATGGGCAACATCTCCTTCCAATTTAGCAAAAATAATTATAGCCAAAGGAATATGTAAATATGCATATATTTGCTAGGTTATTTTTGCAGTGATTATTTGCCCTATTTCTCCTATGAACCTGTTGGCATTTTTGCCACATTTATTGTTATTATTAATTATGCATGCTTAAGCTTTGGCCCAATGCAGTTTTGTGAGTTCCGAGAATTAAATGCAGTCCAAAATTAAATACTTTGAGGATTTCCAATGCATTCAAGGTCAAAGAAGCGCCCAGGCCACCAAAATTGAAGGATTTATTAGTTCGAAGCTGCTGTTCATGGATTGAGTCAATGGTTTCATGCATATTTTAAAAAAACAATTTAATGAAGGTGGTTCTTCGAAGCTGACATGTAAATTGCATTCAATTTTGTGGGTCTCCAAGGCTGCAATTAAGGGGATCATGTGCATAATTTCCAATGCATAATTGTAGATCACAAGGAAGTCGGTTTCAAATATTTAATGCTGCAAAGAGGACGGCCCTCTATAAAAACCAATGTAAGCTTCATTTGAAAGGGAGGTTGGAAAAACTTGCTGCTAGAGACTGGAAGTGCATTTGCAGGAATAAAAGACTTGACTTCTAATTTTTCAAGCGTTGCATGGATGAATTTCTTTTCTGTTTCTCTGCATTTCTAATAGCATTCATACTCCCGCATTGTCGTTACATTTAAATTCTGCTTACTGGATTTAAATATTGCGGTCGTGGTACGATTTCCCGGAATGTGGGTTTGGAGGGATTTGTTGCATGTGATTGTGCGAAGATTAAGCTGATTTCTTATGTTACTTGTTGTTGTTGCGTTTGTAGTTTCCTGCCGTTGTTTTTCTGATCCCATCACTTCGGCCTGTGGCCATATTTCCCATTTCTTTCTGCAACTTTTTAAATCTCTTTCCAAAGAACCCTTATCTTACACCAAGTTTAGAATAGTGAAGGGAACCAGCCCACTCTGGAGATTGGTCTGGGAGCCATTTCTTGCTTCCAACATTTCAATGTTGGCCGGGTCTAGGGCGCACTTGTAAAATCCTTTCCTGTGGCAGATTCGTGACCAACAATTTTGGCACGCCCAGTGGGACAGACAAGTTTTGTCTCCAAGAATTCATAATCGGTGGGATAAGCATAATTTTCCAAAGTGATAAACCCACCGGTGCCAACAGTTTTTGGCACGCCCGGTGGGACAGACTTCTTCTGTCTCACAAAAATCCACATTTTTTTTAACACCCGGAGGTCTCAAGATTTGATGAGCTGTCTTGGCCTCACAGCGGAGATTTGTAAGTTCATCTGGCGACTTTGCTGAGTTGAAGATCTGTTCGTGGACGCCTGTTTTTTTTTTAAATTCAAAGAATGTTCATCTGGCGACTCTGACTTAATGGCGATAGCCGTGATCCCGCAGAACACTGCCACAAAGGCGAGGGTTTTTTCTAGATGGGATGATCCTGGCCCTCTGAATCTCCAAGTTCGGCATGAAATTCCCGAAGGTGCCCTGAAGAACCCGGCAAAATATGATGGTACCGAAGGCATGGCTCGGCACATGTTGAAGACATTGCTACTCTGTCCATGATCCATGTCATATAATACGAATATGTCATGATCCGACTTCTGGTTCAGTCTTTGGAAGGAAGAGCATTGCAATGGTACAGATTGCTCAAACTTCAAAGCATCAGCTCATGGGACGATCTAGCGGGGGCACTGATCAAAATATTTGACGAAGATCCTTTCTACGCTCTCTTGGATCTCTACCAATTTTTCATGTACATCAAGAGAGCACCTCAAGAGAGCATCACGGATTTCAATGTCCGATTCTTGAGAAGCTGGAAGAGAATTCCAGAGAAGATCCAACCATCACCCACCCAGGCCCACCTCTTCTATGTTCGAGCTTTCCATCCTGACATAGGCCTCCTGCTGCTGCAATCAGGTGAACAAAGGTTCCCGCAAATCTTTGAGGAAGCAGTGCGAGCGGAAAAACTTTTGCTCTTATCAGGAAAATTACCGTGGGGAGAAACTCCATTACTTTCTCCGGTAGTTGCTGCTCCTGTCCATCCCGCGCAATATGTTTCATGCCAGATCCCTTATACTGTACAGAAACCTGAGATGCCGTTGTGTGGAGCTCAAGGGACAGATCTCATCCAAAGCCAAGGATTGGCAATGAACAAGATGGTTGCTTGCAGTTTTCATAAGGATATGGATTCAGAGGATATAAGCAAAGAAGAAGAACAGACTCAAGTGGCAGAACCTGAGCATCAAGAAGGCATAGCTGTGCAAGTCACGCAAGCATGTAGTCAGAACCTGTTAAATATGTCAGATCAACAAGTGGAGTCTGAAGAGATCCTGAAGAAGGAACTGTTGTCGGACAATTCCTGTGATCGGATCCAGGAGTTGGAGGAACCTATTTTCAGTCCACAGTCAGAGAACTTTTCAAGATGGTGGGGTTTCTTTTCTCCATTATTTGTCAGTTGTGTAGGTCCTGGCATGTATGATAACTTGCCAATGTCTGAAAGATGGAGAACTTCAGGAAGAAGCCAGCCCAATTTCAAGGACCGACTTAAGTATGATCAAATCTGGTCGGGACACTGCAGATTTATCGGATAACCCTCTGAGACTGGGTTTGTGGTGGCGACATGCCAATCATGTCGTGAACTATTGTATATAGTATAAAAAAAAAAACAAAAAAAAATAGAAAAGAGAAGAAAAAAAAAAAAGAGGTATTGTTTTTATTTGTTCATCTCGGCTCTTTTTGCATGCGAGCCGTAGGTGCTTGTTTTTCTTTTGTTTTTCTCCTCCCAACAGTTGGTGGCTTTCTAGCACTTTCTTCTTTTCCCTTCCCTTTTTCTTTCCTTCCTTTCTTCATCTTCCTCCTTCTCCTTCTTTTTCTTCTGTAGTAAAAAAAAAACAAGCCACGGCTATTGTTTCTTTTCCCCATTTCTATTATTCCCGTCCCTTCTTATCCCTTTCTTCTAAGTTATGTCATTTTACGCATTTATTTACAGTTCAGTTCATTTTAATTCCATAGCCTTCATATTTCCATTTCCATTCCATTAGTTCATTTACTTTCATTCCATTTCCATTGCAGTCGGTAGTACAGCCGCATTCTGCTACTGTGTTCACCGTATCACTTTCACCCATTTCATCACTCTATTATATTACCATTCCATTTGCAGTCACCGCTTGCGCAATCGCAAGATCTCACTCCATCCTCCCACTCCATTTGTTTCATGACCAGTTATGTGCAGGTTCTTGCAGTTTCAGCTTTTTAGCAGAAGAGTATTGCAGCAGTTCACTAAGATGTATCACCGCAGCCAGCTTTCTGTTCTGATATGACTCTGTGCCCAATGGATTCAGGCCTGGATTCTTGCATACAACGAGCTGTATACCCCGTGAGCCACCAAGAATGTTGGCATTTTTGCCACATTTATTGTTATTATTAATTATGCATGCTTAAGCTGTGGCCCAATGCAGTTTTGTGAGTTCCGAGAATTAAATGCAGTCCAAAATTAAATACTTTGAGGATTTCCAATGCATTCAAGGTCAAAGAAGCGCCCAGGCCACCAAAATTGAAGGATTTATTAGTTCGAAGCTGTTGTTCGTGGATTGAGTCAATGGTTTCATGCATATTTTAAAAAAACAATTTAATGAAGGTGGTTCTTCGAAGCTGACATGTAAATTGCATTCAATTTTGTGGGTCTCCAAGGCTGCAATTAAGGGGATCGTGTGCATAATTTCCAATGCATAATTGTAGATCACAAGGAATTCGGTTTCAAATATTTAATGCTGCAAAGAGGACGGCCCTCTATAAAAACCAATGTAAGCTTCATTTGAAAGTGTGGTTGGAAAAACTTGCTGCTAGAGACTGGAAGTGCATTTGCAGGAATAAAAGACTTGACTTCTAATTTTTCAAGCGTTGCATGGATGAATTTCTTTTCTGTTTCTCTGCATTTCTAATAGCATTCATACTCCTGCATTGCTGTTACATTTAAATTCTGCTTCTGGATTTAAATATTGCGGTCAGGGTACGATTTTTGGAATGTGGGTTTGGAGGGATTTGTTGCATGTGATTGTGCGAAGATTAAGCTGATTTCTTATGTTACTTGCTGTTGTTGCGTTTGTAGTTTCCTGCTGTTGTTTTTCTGATCCCATCACTTCGGCCTCGTGGCCATATTTCCCATTTCTTTCTCGCAACTTTTTAAATCTCTTTCCAGAAACCTTTATCTTAAACCAATTTTAGAATAGTGAAGGGAACCAGCCCACTCTGGAGATTGGTCTGGGAGCCATTTCTTGCTTCCAGCATTTCAATGTTGGCCGGGTCTAGGGCGCACTTGTAAAATCCTTTCCTGTGGCAGATTCGTGACCAACAGAACCCTATTTAAATTATTTCTCTTCTTTTAAAATTTTCCACATCATCTCACCTAATTTCTCCTTTCCTATTTTCTTCTCATTCACCTTATCATATCAATGTCAAAAAAGAAACAAAAAATATGGAAGTGAGTGACCTACACACCAACATGTCCCATCATGGACAAACTATAGGATGGGATGAGTCAGCCTCCTTAAGATTGAACACCCTAAATGCACAAGTCTTTATGAAATATGGGCAGCATAAAGGGTACTTTTCATTTCCCAAGGGCTATAAATGTTCATTAGCATAGTGTAGATCATTATTTTCTAGTGTTCCCTCTACTCTCAAGTGAGATACACACCTTTTGAAACATGAATCTCCCTCATGACCATAAAAATTAAACTCCACCAAAGCTCCTCCCTAAAAATCCACCATTCCAAAGAAATCGTGTGATAAGACCCTATGAACCAAGCACATTGAATAGTTGGACTTTAAAAAAGTATGGTTTGGTCAAATAAAATGAAGCAAATCATCAAAATAAGCTATGTGTGGCTTCTATTGGGGGCCACTCCCATTACAAAAACAAAATATTACATTGCTCTCATTACATTTCTAACAAGTTAATTAAAGCATATCCAACTTTGCCTTTCGATCAAAGATATTCTTCATTTGCCTTTCTATCAATCTCCATCTTCCTCAAACTGCTAAGTTTCCACAATCAACTCCTTTTATATCAGATGCCTTCTAAAATTTAAATTCTGCCAAGATGAAATTCAACACCGCTAATGGCTAAAATATTTGCTGCCCAACTTCTATATCTATAAATATCTTGTCTATAACAACCTCACAATTTCTTAATACCTTTTTTAGGGTTCTTATCCATTCCCCTAATATTCCAAGATATTATTTTCATTGTTATTTTTTTATTTTATTTGTGGGTTTAGCCCCACTTCTTGTTAGCACTTGTGATATTTGCTTTTGTTTTCCCATATCAATATCCCTCTGGGTTTCTTTTTCTCTTTGTTTTTGCTTCTTGGGTCTTCCTCTCTTTTTTTCATTCCCAGCAATACTTTCATCTTCATCAATCTCTTCAATCTTCTCACATTGCTCATAGTAAGACTTATCATCTTTAGGTTTACCTTGTTCTGAAGGATCTGAAGTGCAAGGAATAACCTCAAAAGCACAATCTTCTTTATGTTGCCCTAGAAACCCTAAAGTGCAAGGATGCTCTTCTGTAGCAATTACCTTCTTATTCTACTCTAAAAAACCTAAATTGTTATGGGTTTCCTCCATCCTTATTTCTTTATTATGTTGCTCTTGAAACCTTGAAGTGCAAGGGATAACATCTTCATCCCTTTCACTCTTATTACTTGGAGAGGATTCTATACTACTTGAGGAAAATGAAGATGATTTACCTGGAATAAACTTGACCTCTTTTGTTGTCTTTGTTTTAGGATTTCTCTCCACATCTTCTTTTGCACCTTTAATTCCTTCTGAACTTGCCAAATGATACTGTAGATAGGCTTTCTTTACCTCTTCTTTCGGAGTGGAATATCCTTGATCTGATCTAGCTTCTATTATTGTATGATTTCCTTGCTTCATCTTGAAGTTTATCTCATGGCTAGAATTTTTTGTCTCTTTCTTCATAGTTTTCACTTTGCAAACTCTTGCCATGTGTCCAATCTCATAACAATTGTGGCAACAAAATGCGATATTTTCATAATCTACTTGTTGATCCCATTCTCTTGATTCAGATTTTATCTTAATGGATTGTGGCAAAGGTTTTGAAATATCCATAGCAACACATATTCGAGTATATATAGCATGCTTTCGCTCCTTAGTAGTTAGTCCTTCCTTGATGAATTCCCCTAGGGTATTTCCAATATTCTTCAAAACATCCTTATTTATAAGCTGATATGGAAGTCCAAAAAGCCTAACCCATACTGGAAGCTTCTTAATAGTTTCTGTCTCAACAAAAAAATTTCATTCCATGGTCTCAAATAAAGTGCATCTCTTCCCCTAAACCATGGGCCACCAACCATTATTTTATCCCTAATTTTTGAACTAGAAAAGATGATGAGAAAAAACCTTTAGGAAGAAAAGTCACAGAGTAATTTGAATTTAATCCCCACTTCCACTTGATCCAATTTTGAATCTCCAAAAACCTTGGCCATGATCTATGGAACTTACATATTAACCCTCTACTTTTAAGAACCATTATATCATGCTCAATCATCTCATCCTTGATACTCACTTCTGGTGTAACATCTGCTACCTAGATCGAACTTGCCATGTATTCACTCTTCTGCTTATCTCCAACTTGGGCCTCCATACTTCCAACTAGGGCATCCTGACTTCCCATTAGGGCTTTCAAATATGACTTTCCTTCCATACTAGCTAATGGGGCTTGCTCTTGGCTTGCACTCCCTCTTGGCTCACCTTCCCTCTCGGCTTGCACTCGCTCCCAGCTTGCACTCTCTCCTACCTCACACTCGCTCCCGGCTTGCACTCCCTCTTGGCTCGCAATAGCCCTTGTCTCTTCTTTTTTTGATGTTCCTTCACTTCAACAATTTTTTGGAAACAATGTTCCACGCATTCATGGTAAGGGTTTGAAGCATTGATGCACTCCGGATGAACCCATTGCTCTTTCGCCATGACTGAATCTTGGCTTGCACTCCCTCTTAGATCGCACTTCCTCCCGGCTCACACTAGATTTTCTTCAACTGGATCACACTTTGCTTTCTACTTCTTGCTCACACTTCCTCCTCACTCTCATCCCATGCTCACACTCACTTTTAGTTGCACTCACTCTCGGCTTGCACTCACACTCACTTTTGACTACACTCACTTCTGACTTCTGATCGCACTCACTTTTGGTTGCACTCATTTTTTCTACACTCACTCCTAGTTTGCACTCATACTCGCTTTCAAATACACTCATTTTTTGCT
Source organism: Wollemia nobilis (assembly GCA_028583015.1). Classification (NCBI taxonomy): domain Eukaryota; kingdom Viridiplantae; phylum Streptophyta; class Pinopsida; order Araucariales; family Araucariaceae; genus Wollemia; species Wollemia nobilis. The sequence goes on along the minus strand of JAQPPZ010017190.1, from coordinate 4,171,944 downwards.
ACACTAAATCCTAGCTCATGCTCTTACTCACTTTTTGTTGCACTTACTTTGGGCTTGTGCTCTTACTCGCTTTTGGATGCACTCACTCTTGTCTTGCGTTCACACTCATTTTTGGTTGTACTCATTCCTAGCTTGTACTCGCACTTGCTTCTACACTCCCTCTTGGCTCTGTCTAAATTCATAATATTTTTTAATAAAATGAAGGCACAACTTTTCCCAAGTCCTATTTAATGAGCAAATTGCTCTCATTTCCTAAAACTTCTTTTCATGCTAAAAAAAATGAGTCGTTCACTTTTGCAAGCAAATAAAATGTTAATCCAAGTGAATTGCTTACTTCTTGCAAGTTTATCTAAGTGCCCAAAAGCAAGAGAATCACTCTTTTTTTTTAAATGTTACCTTTGTTTAAATTTTCATGCGTCACCCCCTATTTTATCAATTTTCATCCTAAATTACCATGGATATCACTTCTACATCTGCCATCCTTTATTGCCTAATGTATACCCTATCTCACTACCTTCTAGTGTTTTTGCCTCACCTACATTTGTTCCACCATCACCACTACCTACACTTCTGGAGGAGATCAAATCATCAAGGGGATAACCAAAGAAAAAATAAGGGGAAAAGAAAGATACGAGGATTCCCTCCTCCAAAGAGACTCAAGGAATTTTATGATGACCTCTACTAAGGATAGATGGAGGAAACTATACATCCAATTGGATAAATAAGGAAGGAGTTTCTTAGAAGATCAAATTGGATCCACAAACAAACTCATGGGGCACAAGTTGTATATAGTCATTAGGGCTAACCTTAAACCTAGTACCTTAAGTGTGGAGTTGCCTAGAGTAAGTAGAAACCCTTGTGGAGAGATATGACCCCTTAGGAATTGTTGTGGCTGATCCACAACACACCCCAAAATTGGGGACCCACCTTTTTTGCAGGCTTTCAAAGAAAATCTCAGTGACCTAGATGCTAAAAATCAAGAAAAAGGGGCAAAATTGCACAAGGAAGAAAAGTGTCGCGATATCGCGACATGTCGCGCCATCGCTACCGAAAAATGAAAAGTGTCACGAAATCGCGACATGTTGCTCCGTCGCGGCCGAAAATAGAAAAGTGTCGCGAAATCGCGACATGTTGCGCCATCGCTGCCGAAAAATGAAAAGTGTCACGAAATCGCGACATGTTGCTCCGTCGCGGCCCAGAGAGGAGAGAGAAAGGCAAAATGGAAAGGCGTAGCGAAATCGCAACGTGTCATAAAATCACGGTCAACACAGTCAACGACAGTAGGTGGGCGGAGCCATCGCGAAATCGTGACGTGTTTGATTTTCGTGGCTTGCAAACGAGCGAAAGACATGAAAGGCAAAAACGTCATGAAATCGTGACAAAATCGAGCGAAAGGGCGTAAAGCGAAAAAACATCGCGAAATCGTGACAAAAGCAGCAAAAGCAACCCGAAATGAAAAGCGTAGCGATTTCATGACGGAAAGCCGGTAAAGCAGTACGGAAGTGAAAAATGTCATGATTTCGTGACAGGTTGCAGCCAAAGGAGTGCCAAGTGAAAAACGTTGCGATTTCGTGACAGGTTAGGGCCAAAAGCATATCAAAGTGAAAAACGTCACGATTTCGTGACAAGTTGCGGCCGAGAGTGTACGAAATAGAAAAACATCGCGATTTCGAAGAGATGTCGCGATTTCGCGACATGTCGCGTTTTCGCTGGGCAAGAAGGCAAGAAGGCTGTTGGCCAAAAAACGTCGCGATTTCGCTACCTGTCTCATTTTCGTTGTATTGGCAGAGGAACAAGCTGCATGCATAAAGACGTCATGATTTACATGGGGCCATTACGAAACATGCTGGAAATGCAGAACACGTGGCATACAGGTGTCAGAGTTGCAGAAGCGTTACATGTAACAGAAAATTTTGAACGTTTCGGCATCGAGCATGAATCAAAAGCAATGAAAAGGCGAGGAATTTGAAACGACGCATTCTAGGAGGTGAAACGAAGCGACGCAGGGTGAACCGAAGAGCCGTATCAGTTAGTATAAAATCAGAAGCATAGATCGATACAGGGGTTGGAAATTGCTGCTAGCAGAGTTGCAGAGACAAGGGCTGCATGCCATTCTGGGCCTGCACTTGGAGCAATTTCCTTCATTTGTTCTGGATTTGTTAAACCTGGAACATTCTGTCATTGTAACTGATATATCATTTTAATGCAGAAATACAGAGAGTTGACATCTTATTGATAAGAAAGAAGGAGTTATTATGCATGCAAGATTTAATGTTTTATCTTCCCTTTCAGATTTCTAGGCTTCTAGGTGAAGTTTAATGCAAATGTTTTTGGTTGCTTCATGCGAATGCCTAAAATCTGAAATTATAGTAAAAACCCTAGAAACCCGCACCTAGCTTATCAGGATTGTGCGAATTTGCAGATTCAATAGGTTAGGTTGCATGCAGAAAACCTCATTATCTTCGGTTTTGTCAAATCGAGATGGTAGCATTCTAGACGTAGTTTAGTTTCATCTATTTTGCATTTTCTTTTATTCTCAATTCTTCATTTTATTTTTTTGTATTTTAATTACCGTCATTTAAATAAATAACTAAAAATCCATCAAAGTCAATGATCAAATAGATTCATCTCTAAGATTTATTCATTTTGAGTCCATTGTAATTCAAATTAAAATAGACCATAGTGCCCCTTGTTAACATCCACTTGCAACCCTAAGGTATTCCCAGCATTTAAATTGAACAACATCATTGGTATGCAAAGAGCTAGCATAACAGGAACCTTGGAGAAATTATCTGTTGTAATTTCTTTGCAAGCAGAGGATTTTGGGACTCAGATCCTACCGGAGAGTGTGCTTTCACAATTGGGTGAAAACACCACTCAACAGATTGGCGCTAGAAGGAGGGCCTGATTGGTTTACTTTATTTTGATTTTCATACATGAGTAATATCTTTTTGATTTGATTTTGAAATCATCTCTTAAATCTCACAAACAGCTAAACTGCAGCTTTTGTTTTTCTTTTGGTTGCAGGTTTTCTTTGAAATAACCGAGGGTTTCATCAGGCAGGCTGGACCCACCGCGTCGTATTGCGACTAGGTCCCAAACAATCGAGGAAACCATTTTTCATGACCTTACGCTCACTGGTACTCCCAAGAATAAAACCAAGCAAGTCGTAAGCTTACCAGTCACAAAAGACCTTTTTTCTCCGAGGAACATCGAGTGGACCTACACCGGTGATATCGGTTGCCACTAGTGTTCCTATTGTCGATAATATTTCCACTTGCTCTTGTAGGGTTGTCTTCATCGATTTTGAGTCAAATGGCTCAACCTCCAGGAGCTCCTTGGTATGGAGCTAACAATATTCCTTTGAACATTGCTGGGGATATCCATGAAATCCCCAAGAACATAGAAATATTTTTGCCTAAATACAAACCGAGATGGCCCAAGAACAGCAGAAGAACATATCCAAGCCTATAGGGATGTTTTAATTAGGCTGCAAGTCCAACATGAGGATGTGGCTTGCAGACTTTTCCCCATGAGCTTAGATCCAATAGCATATGAATGGTATATATGCTTACCAACTGGTTCAATCACTTCATGGGCGCAAATGGAGAATGCCTTTGTTAATCAATTTAGGTCACCCTTGGATCCCGCAACCATTTACAATCGATTTATTACATGCAAAAGGGGCCGGGTGAACCTATCAGAACATTTAATCAAAAATTCCAAAAGTGCTATAATAGAGCGGTTCGGCATTTTGCCATCGATCCCGTAGTGGCTTTGCAAATATATTTTGGGGCATTGGACCCCATGACAGCCATGTTTGCAAGATGAAATCCTCAAGTCACCACGCTCGCTCTAGCCTATAATGAAGCCATGACCATCGAGCAACAAATGACACCACAAGGCTATGGGTTTCCCCAGATGCCTATGATGGGACAATATGCTCCATATGGTCAAGCTCCCTTGGCAAATCAGATCATGGCACCGCAAATGCCAAGCATGAACGCCTTCCCATATCAGCAGCCGTATCCACCAGCACCTACGTATGCACCCATTCCAATCCAACCAATTACATCCATTCCACCTGTTCTCGCATTTTTGCAGAATAGTCAATCGACTATGCAAGGAACCAGCCAAGTTAATTCTCAGGCTATAGTTCCTTTCCCAAATCCAACTCCGATTCAAAGTGTCAATCCATACGGGAATCAAATTCCTCAAAACCCGACCCAAATGTTGAATCAAGACCCCACCAATTATGCAAATCCAACGAGGGTTAACAACAATGTGATTCCACCGAAGGAGATTTATTCAGAGGTCGAAGAGCTCAAGAAAATAGTTCATAAACTGAGCAATGACATGGTTCAAAAGCAGAAGTATGAATCCCATGCCCCTCACTCAAATCAAAATTTTAACAATAGAGGGAGACATTGGAACACAAAGCCAAACAATGGGGGAGTACCCGCTCCCATTGCTAATCAACTAGATACTTCTGCAGGACCTAGTCAATCCAATTCCCTTTTGAATCTTTCAGATTTGGCATGGGAAAGGGGGTGTAGGTTGCACAACACAAAAGAACACAATGAGAGGAATTGTCCTGAAATTGCTAGATACACTCATTGTCTTGAGGCACAAGTTGATGATTTGGAGCTCGGTATCAAATGAGGGTCCATCGCAACATCAAGATGATAACATTATGGTGATGGAAACCGTATATCATCAAGAAGGTGAGAGTGAGGAAGAAGAAGACGAAATTTTGGAACAGGAGGTGCAAGCTTTTCGAGATTTTAGAAAGGGGAATCATGGATACCATTTGAGAAGTAAATCTAAAGCCCCTAAAACCTCATCAACACCTCCAAACAACTCTATTCTTCCTCCGGATACTAAGGCAGATAATAATCCTCCTCCTCCACTCGGAAGAGAAATGTCTAATGACGTGCTAGAAGACAGTCAAATTCGAAAAACCAAACTATGACATAGTGGAGGATCTAAAGAAGTCCAAATCTAGCCTTTCGTTCTTGGACGCGGCTAGATTGCCTGGCCAAAAGGAGGCGTTGATAAAGGCTCTGAACTCACCTGATCAAATGTGGAAGGGAAAAGGAGTTGAGTCCCATCTGATTTTACGAAAGGAGAGACGGGATGTCCCGCCATTCTTATTGACTCTAAGAATTGCGGGTAAGAATTTGCATAACTGTTTGGTGGACACGGGTGCCACGAGCAACCTCATGCCTTCGGAGATATGTCAAATGCTGGGTCTGCAACCTGTTTCATCCAAATGCAAGGTCCTGCAATTGGACCGATCGGAGGTAAATGTGGTAGGGACCCTATATGATGTCAAAATTCAATTAAATTCTGAACCCAGGGTCCAACAGGTTGTCGACATTCTGGTTGTTAATATCCCAAGTAGATATGGAATGCTACTTGCGAGGGATTGGATGAAAACTCTGAATGGCTATTTTTCAACAGACTGCTCACATATGTGGCTACCCTGGAAAGGAATTGCAAACCAAATCAGAGTGGAAAATGAACCGAGGCTCAAAGAAATCATAACAAAATTTAACAAGCCGAATGAAGTTCAGTTTTCTGAGCCAAAACTGGGGGTTTATGCACTTGATGTTGAGGAAGCTACTGAAGAGCCTAAAGAGGAAACATGTCATGGTGGCTCTTCTGAGGAAAATGATTGCACATGGTTGCTCAGGTTCGATGGATCAAAATCTAGACAGGGAGCAAGAGCTGGAGTCGAGCTCACTGGTCCAGGAGGTAAACCATTATTGGCTGCTTACAGATTGCAATTTCCTTGCACGAACAATGTGGTAGAATACGAAGCATTGATCTTTGGTTTACGTCTAGCATTGAGCAAGCAAGTTAAATGCTTGAAGGTTTTGGGAGATTCTAAGCTGGTAGTCAAGCAGATCAAAGGACAGTATACATGCCGTGATAGGAGACTGAGCCTTTATAGAACTAGGGTTATGGACCTCATTGAGGAATTCGACGCATTCAATATAGCCCTTATTTCTAGAAAAGGAAATCGAATAGCAGACTCTCTTGCAGTCGTCGCGGGCATGTTAAACCCGGTTGATATAAAAAGGTGTAAAAAGTTCTCCATTGAATTGGTTCCTTGTCCATCAATACCCGATAATGTCAAGAATTTCCAGGTTTTTGAAAATGACAGACACATCTTCAAATTTGTCACGAACTCGGGTATTTTTGAAAATCGGGTGATTGATGAGGAGCAAAGGTGGCAAGATGAAACAGAAAATGAGAGTGAAACCGCATGTCAATCCAACAAAATACCTAAAGACGTGGTTTCATTGGAGAAAATGTTCGACGTGGGATACAAGACCAAAAAAGGAAAAAGGGTCCCACTCCCCAAAGATGCATGTGATTCAATTAATCTAGGGAGTGCAGACAATCCAAAGGAGGTGTACATTGCAAAGGCATGTACAGATGAAGAAAGGAGCAACATAATACGAGGCATTGAAGCATTACATAGATTGCATTGCTTGGAATTACAATGAGCTGAAAACATACAACCAAGACATCATCACACATACCATCCCTTTGAAGCCAGACTCCAAGCCTTTTAGGCAAAGACAACGAGTTGTTAACCCGCTATTGGAGCCTTTGATCGAAAAGGAGGTCAAAATATTATTGGAAGCGAAAATCATTTTTCCTGTTAGGCACTCAACTTGGGTTGCTAACCTCGTTCCAGTAAGAAAAAAGAGTGGAGAGATTAGGTTGTGCATAGATTTTCGAAATCTTAATAAAGCCTCTCAAAAGGATAATTATCCATTGCCATCAATCGATGAAATTCTACAAACGGTAAATGGATCTGAAATGATGTCCTTTCTTGATGGGTATTCTGGATACAACCAAATTCTTATACATCCAAATGACAGGATGAAAACAGCCTTCACCACCAAGTGGGGGACATTTGCATATAAGAGAATGCCATTTGGACTGTTAAATGCTTTGGTGCAACATTTCAACGCGCCATGGACTATGCATTCAAAGGGCTTATAGGCAAATGTATCATCGTGTATGTGGATGATATTCCAGTATTCTCAAAAAGAGAGAAGACCATGTCAAAGATTTGAAGAAAGTGCTCCAAAGATGCAGAGAACATGGAATTTCCTTAAATCCCAAAAAGTGCATTTTCGGAGTAACAGAAGGAAAATTGCTTGGTCACATCATTTCAAAAGAGGGCATATCCATCGACCCGGAAAGGATACAAGCTATCCAAAACTTACCTCTCCCGGGTAGTAAAAAAGAATTGAGATCTTTCTTTGGGCAGGTTAATTTTGTGAGGAAGTTTATCTCTAGCTTTGCTGAGATAGCCAAACCTCTGAACAAGATGCTCAAGAAGGATGTGGATGTAAAATGGAACGAGGAAAGTAGAGTGGCCTTTCAGAACATCAAAGATGCCATTTCCAGAGCCCCGGTCCTCATAAGTCCAGACTATTCCAAACCTTTCTATATTTATGCTTTCGCATCAGAACACTCTTTTGCGAGTGTCTTAACCCAAAAAGGCGAGGATAGTGCAGAAAAACCCATAGCATTTTTAAGTGCCCCCTAAAAGATGCTCAATTAAGGTATTCAATCCTTGATAAGCAGATGTACGCACTTTTTAAAATGGTGAAAAAATTTAGGCATTACATTGTGCACAGCAGAGTTATTGCCATCGTGCCTGACTCTGTTGTTAAGACCATGTTTTTACAGAACGAACTAGGTGAGAAAAGAGGGAAATGGATTTCCACCATCCAAGAATTTGATCTCGAAATCCAACCTATGAAACTAGTTCGAGGACAGGGACTGGTGAAGGCGATCGCTGAAAATAATCCGCAAATAACATGCCAATACTCGAATACAGAATACATTGCTAAGGATGACTGGTATGTTGATATTGTGCAATTTTTATTGAATGGTAAGTGTCCTTCTAATCTGAATTCAACCCAGAGAAGAGCTTTAAGGCTTAAGTCTATCAATTATCTGATGAAATCTGGTGTTCTTTACAGGAAGAATCATGAAGGGATCTACCTGAGGTGCCTGAACAAAGAAGAAGCTGCCAGGGTGTTGCAGGAATTTCACGGGAAACATGGAACTGGTCATGGTGCGGCAAATGCTACAGCGCATCAAATCCTGAGAGCAGGATACTACTGGCCCCACATTTTCAAAGATGCACATGCCCATGTACGATCTTGTCATATCTGTCAAGTGGCTGCCAATAGAGAAAGAAATGCAGCCATGCCATTACAACTTGTAGTTGAAATGAGACCATTTGCACAGTGGGGACTAGATTTCATTGGGGTTATTAACCCAAATTCTTCTGATTCTCATAAATTCATATTGACAGCTACAGACTACTGTACAAGGTGGACAGAAGCGATTCCTACTAAACATGCCACCACGAGACGTTGTAATAAAATTCCTTGAGGACCATATTATAACAAGATTTGGAATGCCCGATTCTATTGTCAGTGACAATGGTAAAGCTTTTATTTCTACACAATTTGCAGATTGGGCATATGACAACAAAGTGAGCTTAAAATTTGCATCCAATTATTATCCTCAAGGAAATGGTTTGGCCGAATCTTCAAATAAAAATTTGTTGAACATCATTAAGAAATTGCTTTGGAAAAGAACCCTTGGGATTGGCACGACCAATTGAAGTTTGCCCTTTGGGCGAGATAGGACCAGAGTAAAAGAATCCATAGGGAATACTCCCTATCATTTGGTCTATGGGCAAGACCCGATATTTCCTGCAAATTTGAAGTTGCGGACCTTGCATTTCATACAAGAGTACTTGGGGACGAGATGATCAAGTTGAAGCCGGGTTAAGTCATTTGTTGCACCTTGATGAAAAGAGAGAAGAAGCCATGAATCACATGAATAAACACCAGGAAGTTATCAAGAGATGGTTTGACAGAAGGGCCAAAATTAAGTCCTTCAGAATTTCAGATTTGGTATTACTATGGGACAAAAGACATGAGGAAAAAGGGAATCATCAAAAGTTTGATTGTCTTTGGTTAGGCCCCTATCAGATTTCAGAAATTCTCGGGAAAAATACCTTCAGGCTAAAAACTTTAGAAGGGAAATATTTTATGCTACCGGTTAATGGGCAGATTTTAAAGCATTATTTTAGCCCTTAGGTTGTGAGAGTTTGATGTTATTCTTTTCGGTTTTGGTGGGGATTTTCAGATTTTGTTTTCATTGTTTAGGATTGTTAGTCTAGTTAGGATTTAGGTTGTGGGTTTGATTTCAATTGACATGTTTTGTTTATTTTGATAAAAATAAAAAATAAAAAAAATAAAAAAAATAAAAAATAAATAATAATAAAATTGAGATGTCAACTTATGCTTAAGATTAGGAGAATATGAAATATTGGAATTGTCTTGTAAAAGCTCCACAAGTCACACAAACATTTTAAGTTATATCGTTTGAAATTTGTGATGCATGAAGTAGTCAATTTTGTATGGCAAATATTTCATTTGCAATTCAAGAGATAATGCATTCATGTTACATCTCACTTTACATATACATTCCATCTTAGTTGCATATGCATCTTAGGTACAAATCATTAAAGTGTGTCAAATCCTCTTAGGGTTGTGTTATAACATAAATGTAAGAAAAATCCTAAGGTTGGAAGCTGAGTCTTGAGATATCTAGAACCAAGCACATCTTATACATTAAAAAGGATCTTGAGCAAAATGATCAAAACCTAACTTGGAAGAAAAGGTTGGGCGAAAGAGGTTTTTCATGTCTATCCTATTATGCAACATGATCCTTAAAACAGTGGTTTTGACCACTTCCATAAAGCTTAAAGCCTAAAATCGAGTAGTAAGGATAGGGTTAAATCCTCATCGAACTTAGGTTGAGGATCCAACTCCCCAAAGCTTTGATTTGACCTACATGGAGTAGTAAGGATAGGGCATAAATTCTCATCTCGCTTAGGTTGAGAATCTGATTCCCCAAAGCTCTTATGTCTCATTTCATAATAAGTCTTGGATTGGAAGGATCGTACTACTTGTCCTCTGCAAAGGATGGGTAGTCATCCCCAAGGTCTAAGCAATAAATTAATATTTTCCATTTTTATCCAAAGCTTGGATTGGAAGGATCGTACTACATGTCCCTAGCAAGGATGGGTAGTCATCCCCAAGGTCCAAGAAGTAAAAAATTAATTTTTCCCATCTCATATTTATTTTGGATTGGAAGGATCGTACTACTTGTCCTCTACAAAGGATGGGTAGTCATCCCCAAGGTCCAAAGAAATGAAGATAAGTTTTGGATTGTGGGGTTAGATATGCCCATGCATGGCAACATGTCTTGTCTAAAAAACAAGACCACTTGATTGTCCAAAGGGTTAGACTAGCATGACCATTTCTTCCATAATTGGTTAAATTATTTTGCTCAAAGTGAGGTAATGAACTCTAAATCAGAATAGTAAGGATAGGGTTAAACTCCCATCTTGGTTAGGTTGGGAGTCTGATTCCCCAAAGTTCTGATTTCACATTCACTTGCACATGGGTTCAAGATAGTAGGGACTCATAACCAACTTTGGGATATAATAAAACAATTCATTAGTGGATCCTAAGAGGGTTTGGCAATCTTGAATGTTTGTACATGATACTAGAAGAAAGACTATGCCTTTTATAAAAGCAAAATCTCCTAGCATATTCATTAGGTTACACAAATCATTCACAATCTCACATGCATTCATGTAAAACTGACAATGGAATGTTGATCAATTTCAAACGATAGGGAATGAAATTCATTGCACACATCGAGCTAATACTTGATGATTCTGATGATTCATGTACTTCTGATCTTTGGGCATTTGTTTATATTGCTTATGTGCTAACACATGTTTTCGAGTTTGTATATGTTTCAGGTTGGGTTCTCACTAAAATGCTCAAGAGCATTTGACAGTAGAGTCACCATTTGTTGTGGCTGATCCACAACACACCCCAAAATTGGGGACCCACCTTTTTTGCAGGCTTTCAAAGAAAATCTCAGTGACCCAGATGCTAAAAATCAAGAAAAAGGGGCAAAATTGCACAAGGAAGAAAAGTGTCGCGATATCGCGACATGTCGCGCCATCGCTGCCAAAAAATGAAAAGTGTCGCGAAATCGTGACATGTTGCTCCGTCGCGGCCGAAAATGAAAAAGTGTCACGAAATCGCGACGTGTTGCGCGGTCGCTGCCAAAAAATGAAAAGTGTCGCGAAATCGCGACATGTTGCTCCATCGCGGCCGAGAGAGGAGAGAGAAAGGCAAAATGGAAAGGCGTAGTGAAATCGTGACATGTCACAAAATCGTGGTCAACGCAATCGGTGGCAGCAGGTGGGCGGAGCCATCATGAAATCGTGACGTGTTTGATTTTGGCTTGCAAACGGGCGGAAGACATGAAAGGCAAAAATGTCGCGAAATCGCGACAAAATCGAGTGAAAGGGCATAAAGCGGAAAAATGTTGCGAAATCGCGACAGAAAGTAGCAAAAGCAACCTGAAATGAAAAGCATAGCGATTTCGCGATGGAAAGTCGATAAAGCAGTACGGAAGTGAAAAATGTCACGATTTCGCGATAGGTTGTAGCCAAAGGAGTGCCAAGTGAAAAACGTCGCGATTCCGCGACAGGTTATGGTAGAAAGCATATCAAATGAAAAAACGTCGTGATTTTGTGGCAGGTTGCGGCCGAGAGTGTACGGAACAGAAAAATGTCATGATTTCGTGACATGTCGCATTTTTGTTGGGCAAGAAGGCAAGAAGGCTGTTGGTCGAAAAACGTCGCGATTTCGCGACCTGTCTCATTTTCGCTATGCTGGCAGAGGAACAAGCTGCATGCATAAAGATGTCATGATTTACATGGGGCCATTACAAAACATGCTGGAAATGCAGAACACGTGGCATACAGGTGTCAGAGTTGCAGAAGCGTTACATGTAACAGAAAATTTTGAACGTTTTGGCATCGAGCATGAATCAAAAGCAACGAAAAGGTGGGGAATTTGAAACGACGCATTCTGGGAGGTGAAACGAAGCGACGCAGGGTGAACCGAAGAGCCGTATCAGTTAGTATAAAATCAGAAGCACAGATCGATACAGGGGTTGGAAATTGTTGCTAGCAGAGTTGCAGAGACAAGGGTTGCATGCCATTCCGGTCCTGCACTTGGAGCAATTTCCTTCATTTGTTCTGGATTTGTTAAACCTGGAACATTCTGTCATTGTAACTGATATATTATTTTAAGGCAGAAATACAGAGAGTTGACATCTTATTGATAAGAAAGAAGGAGTTATTATGCATGCAAGATTTAATGTTTTATCTTCCCTTTCGGATTTCTAGGCTTCTAGGTGAAGTTTAATGCAAATGTTTTTGGTTGCTTCATGCGAATGCCTAAAATCTAAAATTATAGTAAAAACCCCAGAAACCCGCACCTAGCTTATCAAGATTGTGCGAATTTGCAGATTCAATAGGTTAGGTTGCATGCAGAAAACCTCATTATCTTCGGTTTTGTCAAATCGAGATGGCAGCATTCTGGACGTAGTGTAGTTCATCTATTTTGCATTTTCTTTTATTCTCAATTCTTCATTTTATTTTTTTGTATTTTAATTACCATCATTTAAATAAATAACTGAAAATCCATCAAAGTTCGTAATCGAATTATTCATCTCATAAGATTTATTCATTTTGAGTCCATTGTAATTCAAATTAAAATAGACCATAGTGCCCCTTGTTAACATCCACTTGCAACCCTAAGGTATTCCTAGCATTTAAATTGAACAACATCATTGGTATGCAAAGAGCTAGCATAACAGGAACCTTGGAGAAATTATCTGTTGTAATTTCTTTGCAAGCAGAGGATTTTGGGACTCGGATCCTACCGGAGAGTGTGCTTTCACAATTGGGTGAAAACACCACTCAACAGGAATATGCTTTAGGCTCCTCAATAGAGAAAATATATATTTTATATAAGGGAGGGAGTTATAAGGAAGATGCTTAAAGCAAATAATGATCCATTAATATGGGTCTCATGTAGCCCTAAAACCTAGAAATATTTCTATTATAGACACAACAAGATCTACTGGTGAAATTTCTTGATCTCATAACTAAAGAAACCTAGCTTTCTATTCAACTTCAATATTCCACTAGAGTTGAAACTATTCAAGGAGGATATACATATGGTATTTTCTAGTATATTCATAGTTTTGGGGAAGATGAATGACCTAAATATTTATGAAGATCATATTACCCAATTTCATGTCGCCCAAACCTACCTTGACTATTCATAGATAATTGATTGTACCAAGTACATTACAAATCAAATGGACAATCAATTCAAATCCTTCAATGAAAATAAGTTCAACTATACCTCCTACATGATTTAGATTATTTTGTATCAAAATAATAATTGTTCCTTGATTCTATACCTAGACTAAGCAGGAGTTGATGGCAAAGCCTTTTTAGTTTTCAAATACACAAATATACCTTATCGAGAAGTAGGCAAGATCTTCTACCACTTATTTGATGAGGTGTATGAAACCATCATGGCAAAATTTAGAGGGAAGAAACTAAGGTTATCCAATGATGCACAATAGCTTATAATTTAACCATGCTCTACCTTTATCTATCTATATAGATTTTTAACCATTTTCTTTGAGTTTCCTGCATGCATATCCAATTACATGATCAATCTAAAGTATTCATGATAACTCAGTGATGTGGACTTGGAGTAATTTAGGGTAGAAAAAAATCACATTGTACTTGCTCAAGCAATCTATTATGAATATCAATCCAAGTTGTGTGTGTTCCACCAAGTGGAATAGAAATTGACTTAAGATAATTGAGAGATCATTAGTCTTATGGCACACAAGAATTCTTCAAGAAGATATTGAGGATCAAAAATCTAGATACCTTTTTTGCTTATGAGAAGAGATACAATATAAAATAAGAGGCTAACCCAAGCAAATAATTGGCCCTTACTACCATGGTAAGTAACCATGGGTACAAATATGAGATATTAAGTGGATATACCAACCCACTAGAGCGGAACACCTTCGACTTGAAGCAAAAATATGATTTTAACCTAGATATTATAATGAACCATAAAACATTAAGGATATTGAGAAATTTGAGGTACATCAACCAAAAACTCCTAGCATGGCAAAAACCAATGTGTGAACTTAAATATATAGACATCACATGTTAGAGTTAAGGTGTACTTTGTCTATCCATTATGACATGTGTCCTTGACACTTGTCATGTTATCATATAGGCCTCATGCCTATATATTGTACTTATTTTGTATCAATAGATATCACATATTTTCCTATTTCCAACATTTGGTATCAGATCTCAAGCACTCTCTTGAGCTTGTGAGTGTGAGGGGGTATTTCCCTCATGGAAATCCCTCCCTCATTTTGTCCCCTCATTTTTTTTCCTCCATTTTTTTTCTCATACTGAGGGAGTATGCTCTCCATCATTGATGATCATAAACTAGAAAGTTTCTTGAGAGAAAGGGGGATATTTACCTATGCAAAGTGGCTCATTACCTATGAAAAGTGGAAGTGAAAGGACCACATGGCCCCTTTATTATATTCAAGGATGATGGCCTAGATGGCCCATTAATTGAAAACTTTTCCAAGGATGGGGCAATCATTTTTTATGATTTTTTCCACATGGTGTGGAAGGGCCTCATATGGCCATTGTATTGTTCCGATGGCCATTCTGGAATACTCCCCTGTGAGGGAAATTTTTAAAATTCCATGTTTTATTATTCCAAGGCACATTCCAAAATATTCCCGTGGGAGGGAAATTGAGATGATGTTTTTTATTCCACTAGAGAGCGATGTCACCATTGAGCGATGTTTTCTATTTTCTTCCTAGAGATGTATGCTATTTTTCTACAAGATGAAGGTCCCATTGACACCCAAATATAGGGGTATTTATAGTCATTGGAAATAGTTTTCTAAGATGGACACATTGGAGGTGTTCAATTTTCATTTTTAGGTTGTTCCATTTGCATTTTTTAGCCTCAAAGATGTTGTATCATGGAGTGCACTCTTAGTTCAACTTGACACTCCAAAGGTATTTTGTATGTGATCATAGTATCTAGCCACCTTCCCTATTGAACCTAGAGGATGCAGTGGCTGGTTATCCATGCATTCTGGTAGGATGATATGGTCACCATAAGGACACCTACTCTAGGGACTATAAACATAGACACCCTAGACTCTATCTGAGGACTTTTTTGGATCAACTTCTAAAGACTACATATGAAGACACTTCAAAAGATTCTATTCTCTTATTTCTTATTCTCCTCCACATTTGGATTCTATGGCTCATTTTTTATTGTATTTCATGGCTCATATTTTTTTTGTATTAAGGTGCATTTTTGGTAGAGATTGACACCTTCTAGATTGTGTTTCACCATGAGGAGGATGATATTCATGGTGAACCTAGTTAGTGACCTACGAGAGGCAACATACCTAGAGGATGACCTAAAAAGGCAATAGATCTAGATGTGGCTAATCCTGAGACACCCAAGATGACACTGAGGCACTTAGACGGTTGACCCAGAGACAATAAATCCAATGAAGTGGCTAACCCTGAGGTAATAGATCGAGATGTATACATTGTTGATCTAGATTTATTCATAGTTGGAGAGCCAAACACAAAGAGCGGGAGCCTAGACCAAATTGTTAGAGTAAGCGAACAATTTCTATTAATCAGAATCCGTATAAATAATACATGGAGAGCTCAGATTAGCTCGTAACTATAGGATCTAATTAACAGCTTAGGTCTAAATAAAATAAACCAAATATTATGTACGCTAACAATAGCGCAACTAACCTAACAACATAATTCTAACATAAATAAAGGAATAACATAGAATTACTATAGTAACTCTAACATCCCCCCTTATTACATTATTTATGTAATATAAGAACTACTAGTTGTACTAACATCCCCCCTGATTACATCATTTTGCAATACAAAGAGAGCTACGAAACAATTCAAATTTGACACGTGCAAGTGCCTTAGTGAAAATGTCTGCAACTTGAGCATCGGTGGGAATGTGCTGAAGCTGAATTCGGTGCCTCGAAACTTCATCTCGAATGAAATGACATTGTGTGTCAATGTGTTTTGTTCTTTCATGATGGACTGGATTCTTGACTAGGTTCAGAACACCCTGATTGTCGCAAAACAAGTGTATTGGAGATTTGGATGGATGACCCATACTTGTCAGAATGCGACGCAACCATATCACTTCGCACACAGCTTCACGTGCGGCATGATACTCTGCCTCTGTTGATGAAATAGCAACCACCTGTTGCTTCTTGCTGTGCCAAGAGACAGGACCGGATCCTAGATGAAAAATATATCCTGAAGTTGACTTGCGATCATCAAATGATCCGGCATAGTCGGAGTCCGTGTATCCTTGCAAGAAGAATTTGTTGTTCCTCTTGTATTCTAGGCCATATTCCATTGTGCCACGGACATAGTGAAGAACACGTTTTGCTGCTTTCCAATGAGTGGTCTTAGGCTCCTGCATGAACCTCGAAAGATAGTTGACAGCAAATACGAGATCTGGCCTAGTATTGGTCAGATATATGAGACTCCCAATCAACTGTCGATAGAGAGTACCATCTACCTGAGGTGAATCATCATATCACGATAACTGAAGTCCAGTCTCCATCGGAGTTGCCATTGGCTTGCAATCAGTCATGCGATATTTTTCCAACAATGTCTTGGCATATTTTTTCTGAGACACTTTGATGGAGTGCTCCTTCTGGCTGAATTCCAGACCAAGACAGTAATGGAGAAGTCCGAGATCTGACATCTCAAAATATTGACACAAGTCTCTTTTGATAGTAGAGATCATAGTTTTTGAACTCCCTGTAATGAGCGAGATCATCAACATAGAGTACAAGCAACACTATCTCGGAACCCTGTTTCTTGAAATAGAGGTTTGCATCTGACGGACATCTCTTAAAACCATGTTGTAGGAGGTGATTGTCCATTTTTATATACCAAGCTCGAGGAGCTTGTTTCAGGCCATATAAGGATTTGACCAATTTGCAAACTTTTTGCTATTGGCCTTCCACTGCAAATCCTTCTGGCTGAGTCATATAGACTTCTTCTTGGAGATCACCATTCAAAAAGGCACTTTTGACATCCATATGATGAACTTTCCACCCAAACTATGCTGCCATAGCACAAATAACTCGAATTGTTGTCATCCGAGCAGTAGGTGCAAAAGTTTCCTCGTAGTCAATGCCTTCCTTTTGAGCATAGCCCTTTGCAACAAGATGGGCCTTATGCTTATCAATTGTCCCATCTGCTTTGTACTTGACTTTATACACCCATTTGCAGCCAATGGGCTTCTTTTCGTGTGGCAGATCGACAAGCTTCCAAGTTTTGTTTTTCATCAAAGACTTATACTCTGCATCCATAGCAGCCTTCCACTGAGGCTCACCGAGAGCAACTTGTACTGATGCAGGTTCAAGATCGTCTATGGAAGACATAAACACCTTATCACTATCAATATCCATATCTTCTGTATCTCTCGTTGGATCTACAGAAAGTTCTTCAAAATATTGACACAGATCATCAACCCCAGTATTCTCTGTTGCAGCTTTCTCCTGTCGAGCCATGCTGCGAGTACGAGGCCTATCCAAAGTCAAATCTGGTGGAGTAGATAGCTTAGAGTCTTTGATTGTATTTGTATACCACTTTGGATTCTTCTTCTTAGGTGTTGAAGAAGATCCAGAAGAACCTCCAACCTTTGATGAAGGAGATTTAACAACTTGAGTTTCCACAAGGTCTAGGTATACATCTGATGTGTTTGCTGATGTGAAAGCTTCATCAAAAACAACATCTCTACTAATGTGAATCTTCTTGGTCAAGGGATCAATCAAACGATAACCCTTAGAGTGCTCATCATACCCAAGAAGAATACACTTCAATGTCTTCTCATCTAGCTTCTTCCTTTTCTCTTTTGGTATGTGCATGAAAGCTTTACATCCAAAAATGCGTAGATGAGAAATGGAGGGTTTCCTACCACTCCATGCTTCCTGTGGAGTCATTCCTTGTAGGGCCTTTGTGGGTGCCCTATTCAATAGATATACTATTGTGGTGACAGCTTCTGCCCAATATAGTTGCTCAAGTCTAGCTCCTGTGAGCATGCAACGAACCATTTCCATGATGGAACGATTCCTCCTTTCAGCAACTCCATTTTGCTGAGGAGTATAAGCAATAGTTAACTGTCTTGTGATCCCATTTTCTTTCAAGAATGCAAAAAATTCTTTAGAGGTGAACTCCCCCCCTCGATCTGAGCGGAGGGTCTTTATAGAAGTCCCTGACTCCTTCTCAACAGATTTCTTGAATTGCTGAAAGAAGCCAAATGCTTCAGATTTTAGTTGAAGAAAGAATACCCACATCTTTCGTGAGTAATCATCCACAAATAACTAAAAATACCTCTTACCCCCACAACTGTTGGGAGTGAAGGGACCGCATAGATCGGTATGAACCAACTCCAGAGGTTTCTTTGCTCTTGTAGAGCTCTTTTCAAAAGGCACTCTATGTTGCTTTCCTGCCAAGCAGTCAGAGCAAACTGGTAAAGTGGTAGAAAGGGAAGGAAGACCCTTTACCATCTCATACTTACTTAACTCAAGTAAGTAACCAGAACTCAAATGTCCATATCTCTTGTGCCATAGGGAAGTTGCCTCCTTTGTAGAGACTGTCATGGCAACATGTGGAGTAGAGATAGTATCTAAGGCAAATAAGCCATGCTTATATGAAGCGGTTGCAATGTTCTTACCCCTCCTGGTAATAGAACAACACTTCTTGCCTCCCTCAACACTAAAGTTCACAACCATATCTTTGTCCAAAATTTGTGTGATCGACAACAAATTGTTTGCCAATCCTGGAACATAGAGAACTTTATCAATCTGACACTTGCCATCAGGAAGAGTGACTGAAATAGTGCCTTCTCCCTGAACCTTGTAGGTTTTATCATCAGCAATAGTGACAGGTTTGCCCTCTTTGGCCTCAAAAGACTCAAACCATGATTTGTCACCAGTCATGTGCTTACTGGCTCCAGAATCAACATACCATATAGGATCCGTCTGCTTGGACACTGTGGTAGTCATGAGAACTTTGTGGGCTCTCTCAGAATCCATGTCAGATTCTTCAACAGCAACATTCACTTGTTGTTTGTTCTTTTGTGGTTTGTTTCGGCCTTTCTGTTTTGATTGCTTATTCTTATGCCAACATCTGTTTGTATCATGACCTTCTTTGTCACAGATCTTGCAATATCTCTTTTTCTATTGAGGTTGTTGAGTTTGTTTCCCTTTTGAATCCTTTTGTGAATTCCCTCCCTTCTAAAAATTACCCTTCTTCTGGTTCTGCCCTTTCCTGTTGATGTAGAGAGCAGTGTTAGAAGAATCATCTCTTTGTAGTTGGCGTGCCTCCTCCTCTTGAAGCATATTAACCAATTCTACAAAAGTAACTTTCCGTTGTGATACATGAAGGGAAGTGATCAACACCCGATAAGAATCAGGTAAAGCTCTCAATACAACTGAAGTAAGGAGCTTGTCTTCAATTGGTTCTCCCAAAGAATTCAACTTTGCTTTCAATTCAGAAACTCTGCAAAGAAAGAATTCAACTGTCTCACCCTGCTTCATGCTTAGACTGTGTAATTGAGATTGAAGAAATAGAATGGTGGAATCATTCTTTCCCTCATATATAGTATTAAGGGCATCCCATGCCGCTTTACTAGTTGCACAGTCAACAATATGGGGTTGGACTTCATCAGACACAACAAGCAAGATGAGCACTTTTGCTTTGCTGTCTAGCTTATCAAAGTCTCTTTGAGCAGTAGATGGAGTTGTAGCACCAGCAGCAGATGAAGGTCTGGTTGTTGCTCCAGATACAACATCCCATAAGTCATCCATTGCTAGGATGGCCTTCATCTTATTTTTCCATGGTGTGTAATTAGGACCTTTCAACAAGCGATGAGAATCGGTCATTAGTTTTGCAGACATGATGAAGGTTCCTTATAACACCAATTGGTCCCCCTTTCGATATACCTTTTGCTAGGCCGTTATACCGTACTAAATACCCGCCCTTACGTGAGGGAAACTATAGGTATTTAGAAAGATCAACAAAAAATCACCCGCCCTTACGTGAGGGAAACTATAGGTGATTTTTAGAGATCATACGATACGTGGTACATAAGCAGTACTGAAAGGGAATAGTCTTGTTGATGGCACCTACCATAGAAAGTCTGCAATCCGCATGCGTGGGGCGTAACTTCCCCTAAACACTTTGGATTTCAGAACTCTCGTCAGGATTTACGCCTAAACACAAGAACTATTAGGGTAATGGATGGAGTAAAAAAAATGCAAAATGGCAAACTTATCTCTCCCCGACGATTTATAGAGAACAAGCTCAGACGTCGTTGTAGCAGCTATATTAGGCGGCGGATACAGTAGCGCAATCACGACAGCTTTACCTGTAAGTGCTGGCGGAGGTATCACAAATACCGAACGCTGCGGTGCAATAAATTGCACGGATGGGTTTTAATTATTCCGGGGACTTAGGGAGTGAATTTGATTTTAACTTTTAATGTTATAGTGCAAAAAATCAAATATGCAACATACAACAAAAAAAATGCCCACAGGAATAACCCACTAGGTGTCGGGCGCAGCCGAAAATGCACCTTTACAATAATGCCAAAATTGCTTTTCAGAAAATTACTCACTTTCCCCCTTTGATTTTTGAAAAAAAAATACCCCCCTTCTTTTTATCTTAAAAAAAAATCTCTCCACAAATGATTTTGAAAATTATTTTATAACCTTAAAGTTAAAAAAAAATATTAATTTTA
Source organism: Wollemia nobilis (assembly GCA_028583015.1). NCBI lineage: Eukaryota > Viridiplantae > Streptophyta > Pinopsida > Araucariales > Araucariaceae > Wollemia > Wollemia nobilis. The sequence goes on along the minus strand of JAQPPZ010017190.1, from coordinate 4,151,068 downwards.
ATTTATATAGTTTTTAAAAAACCTTTAAAAAGAAATTAAAATCAAATTAAAAAATTTAATTTTAATTTATAAAGGTTAAACTATAGAAAATAAATTAAAATTAAAAATTAAAGTTTAACTTTAGGAAAAATAATTAAAAAAAATGTGGAAATTTTTTTTACCTTTGTTGAAGGGGGTCGGCGGGATTGGAACCCGCGACCTGCAGGCTCCCAGAGCCTTACCGCACAGTCCACCACCAGGTGGACTAGCGGGCTGATCCGACAGGATCAGGGGCCCCCTCGTATTTGAGGAGGTCCCGGCAGCCCTGCTGCTCTCGGGGAGCGTGCCTCCTCCTCTCCTTGTCTGGCAGCGGCAGGTGGCCGCGGCTGTGGCTGTGGCTGCCTCCTCTGCAGCGGCGACGGTGGTCGGGGGTGGCTCGAGCCTCCACGCGTGGCTGCCTCGCTGCTAGGCGGGTGTCACCACAGTCGCGCGTGCAGCACGACCTCGACTGTCGCGACAGTCGTGCGTGTCGCGCTGTAGCGCGACCTCGAGGAAGGGGAGGGGAACCCTCCCAACGTCGCACAGATGCGCGACGTGGTAGGTGGGAGGGGGGCCTCCCAACGTCGCGTGGAAGCGCGATGTGGGTGGAGGGAGGGGAGGGGGCCTCCCAACGTCGCGGATGCGCGACGTGTTGGGGGGAGGGGGCCTCCCAACGTCGCGTCAGCGATGTGATTGGGGGAGGGGGGCCTCCAATGTACGGACAGTGGGGGGAGGGGGCCTCCCAACGTCGCGTCTGCGCGACGTGTTGGGGGGATGGTCCTTCCCAACGTCGCGTGGATGCGCACGACCTTTTTTTTTCAAGGAATGGCCGCGGAACGTCGCGCGATTGCGCGCGACGTTTTTTTTTTTTATTGCGGTCTGTGGTGGGCGGGAGGGGAGGGCACTGTGCGTGAGAGTGCACAGAAAAATGCACTGTGCACAGGAAAAAAAACACTGTGCGTGAAAGTGCAGAAAAAAAATTTAATTTTTTTTAAAAAGACTACGGACGCGATCTTTGCATAAAAAAACGCACAACAAACTATGTGCGGAAAAAAATTTCCAGCCAGCTCTTCCACTATTTTTTTTCTTCAGCCCAACTCTGCAAATAATTTGCTGCCTCCTTTCTCTTCTCACGCTTCTGGCTCTGATGCCATGTTAGAGTAAGCGAACAATTTCTATTAATCAGAATCCGTATAAATAATACATGGAGAGCTCAGATTAGCTCGTAACTATAGGATCTAATTAACAGCTTAGGTCTAAATAAAATAAACCAAATATTATGTACGCTAACAATAGCGCAACTAACCTAACAACATAATTCTAACATAAATAAAGGAATAACATAGAATTACTATAGTAACTCTAACACAAATCATGAAATAAAGGAGGATGTTAGGATTATTTTTTAGAAAAGTACACATTAAGGGGGAATGTTAGAGTTAATGTGTACTTTATTTGTTAGTTATGACATGTGTCCTTGACACTTGTCATGTTATCATATAGGCCTCATGCCTATATATTGTACTTATTTTGTATAAATAGATATCACATCTTTTCCTATTCCCAACATCACCAAGGTATTTTATGTCCTAATTATTGAAGATAAAAAATGTAAGAAAGAGTACAATGGCTCCATGAGAGAACCTCTAGGGATTCTATCCTCATGCAGTTGTGTTTGGGAAGAAAGGGGGAAAAATCTATATTTTTGAGTCTATCAAGTTTGATCCTCTAGAGTTGCAATAGTTCCTACTAACTTAACTTCCAAAGTGTTCAAGCTAGACCTAAATAATATGGACCCCTACCAAATGATCTAGCTATCAAACAACTCACATTTGGTGTAGCCATAAATTTTGATCACCTACAAGTTGAGGATGAAGCAACTAAGAGGAGAATCATGAAGCTTAAAGTAGAAGTAGCACAATTGAAGAAACAAAGATACCATATTCAACTAGAAAATAATATTATTAGAGGATAAAATTTAAAAAGATATCAACTAAATAAGTAGGCTGAGAACCTTAAATCCTAGCTTGTTAATGCTAATAAAAACCAACAACTCAAAGATCTTGTACGACAACTCACGTAGGAGCAAAGTCAACTCTAGAAAAACCTAAAGGCTAGAGATCAATAAATTGTAGAGTTGATAGCATTACTACAAATAGAGATAATTGTAGGCCCTAATATAGTGTAATATATCCAAAAGTTCAAGTCCCTCTAGGACCAAAATTAAGAAAGAGGAAAAAAAGTTATGCGTACTTTTGGTTGACCTCCTTCACAAAAGAAAGCTTAAAAAAGGTAATAAAAAAAATCAAGCATACAAAATGATAACTATTTTCAACGAGTGAGTACCAAGAGGTCCTTAAACTCCTATCATAAATGGTAGTTTCAAATACATAGCATCTTGGAAGAGATCGCAAAGACTTGGTCAGGAAATTAAGAAAAATCTTGGATTTTCAAAGAAACCTCTAAGCTTGCAAGGATATTCTAGCATCATTAGAGACCCAAGTTTATAAAATAGACAAGTATATTTAGGGACTAGTTGCTACAAAAATGTATGACATATTTGATCGATAGAAGCATATCTTGGATGATAACATCATAGATGTTAAGTTCAAAAGAGAAGCCAAGTTGATATAGGGGGTATAGTTCAAATCTATAAGTATTTGAAGCCAATATATGCCAAGCTATAATATCTAATTGAATAAGATACAACTATCAAAAATTCCTTTTGAATAATTGATAGGGGAAGAAAAATACCCCACCTCAGTCTAGTTTTCAAGCAATGTAGAATAACAAAAATTATTGTGAATGATGCCATAGAATACTATATAATGACATCCAAAATTTTAACAATTTTGTCATGGAGGTCCCAATTTTATAAAATCTATGCCCAAGAACAAATATAGGATCTAGTATCGCATTCTAATCAAGCTTGGAACTACATGAAGTCACCAAAAATATAGTACCTCAACACTACCTTGGGATTCAATAAATTTTGAAAGAGCACGTAGCAAATAAATCAGACAATGAACACCTCACAAAACCTCCTTAAATTTATTTAGATATGGCTCAGGTACCAATTCACTTATAAAAGAGGTCAAATAGATCTAAGGACCAATCCACTTGAAAAAGTGACCAACTAGCTCTAGAGAGTAATTTACTTAGTAATAAGTGTCATTTCACTTGCAAATGTGAGCAATTCCCTTGCTAGTGGAGCAAATATCTTGTATGGTTGCAAAGGTAAATTAGAAGGTATAAATCCCTAGGTGAATATTTTGGAAAGTAATATTTTGTCATGTAGTGGCACACTAAGTCATTTTATAAGTCTTCTAACCATGCTAGAGGTATAATTAAAGGTATGTAATATTTGGTGGTGCATCATTTTGCTAAAGATGCCCCCAAATCTTTACTTTTATTAGGAGTAATTATTTCTCACCCCAAGTAACTCAAGGGTAAACTTTTACTATAAATAGGGACCTAAGGACCTCATTGTATTCATATTTTGGCTATGAGAATCCAATTCTACACTCTATGAAGCCTAAATTATACCTTGACTCATGAGATTGTAAGAAATTGATAAGTCCTTTTCCATTCTATCAGTGGCATCGCTCTCCTAGTTTGCTATTGTGCGATAATTGTGGCATAGCCCTTTTAACCCATCTTGTCATTCACTTACCAATTTCATAATCTAATTAATGGGTGGACATTGATTTTATTTAACTTCTCATGTGTTAATTGACCACATATATTTAACTTATCATGTGTTTATTGATCACACACTTTCCTTGTTATGGTTTAAACCAATATTTTCTTTGAATTACTAGCACCCTTAAAATTTCATGCATTTTCATTTAAACACTTTATTTTTTGTATCTTATTTTCAATGCAAGTTGGTGTAGGTTAGTGTAGGAGTATTCCATGAGGAAAATTAGGGAATCAACCTAAATCTATAGGTTGGGAGAAGCTATTGGTAATCCCTTCCAACTTTGTTGAAACTAGGATTGGGACACAAATATTAATTAGAAGTTAAGATAATTCCCCACTTCAACAATTAGTGAATATGAATATATGCTACATATATTGGATGTAACATGCTAGCATACCTATAAATAGGATATTTTATTATATTTTGGGATTACAACATCAATTTTACATCAAACTTGCACCACTAGCATGAATTTTATTTGATTTTTTATGGATCTATAAAAGTTAGTTCCATGCTAGTGTTAAGTTAACATCACTACTTGTTTTCAATGTTAGTATGGTGCCACACTCATCCCTCTATTTTGCACTAGTGCTAAGATGGCACTATAGAGCATCACCCTGGCACCACCATGACCCTTAAGTATTAATATCTCATTTGAAACACTAAATTATAAAAATAAATAAATATAAGTGATAAAACACATAAGTCAAAAGCCATATACAAGAGTAGGACCACCAAAATGGATCTAAAGGTACATATTAGAGAGATTAAATATGGTCGAATAAGGGAGTAAGACTTTTGAAACCTATATAAAGGTAGGTTTGTTGTAACTTCCCATCCTTATTTTTTACTAATATTTTTTTAATTTTTTAATTATTTATATGGGATTGAAATAGGTCTCACTTCTATTACATCACAACAACATAGTGGTATTATAACAACTAGGTTATTAAGCATGTATTGTTTGGCAAGATTCAAATATGTGTCTCCTCCTTGAAATTTTAGGAATCTAATTGGTTGAGCTAATGTCATTTGATATTTTTTACTAATATTTAAACTAACATTATTTGTAGTTTTTTTTTGGCAAATGTCATCTATATTAGATTTTACCTTTTAGTTGCTTACAATATTTTCCTAAAAGTAATTATGAGCCCTAAGGTTTGAACTTGTATTATCTTATGAATTATTTTTGAAATATTTTTTTATTCGATTCTTAATTTTTTTGTTAATCATAGGATTCCTTTCCCAAAAGCGTTTACAACACCTGATATGAAGTAATAATTTTCACCTAATAGAGTAAGGTTCTAATCCATTATGTGAACCTTAAAATTTTAGCCCATTAGGTTTGAAACCTTGAGGTTGATGATGGAGAAAAAGAAATATCACATCATAAATCAAGGTTCCAATCCCATGGCTGAACCTTAAGATTTAATCAAGTGGTTAAAACATGGACTTGCAATGTGAAAATCAAGGTTTAAATCTTATAAGGTGATATATGTATACTTATCATTGTAATACAACTTGTGGTTAATACGATCATGATTTAATACAAAGGGGGCTCCTTTCAATCCCATATAACCTATTTAAAAATATAGGATTTCTTCAAGATTCTATCAAATTTTAGACCCAAGTAAGTTTGTGACGATATCATGTCTCAACGCAATGGTGGTTGCTCTCAATATTTAAAAGGTTATAGTGGTTCTTAGCTACTCATGTACACCTCCCTCTTTCACACAATATAAATTCTTCATTGTACATATAGAAAAGATTAGTAGTCTTATGGATTCTTAATCTCAATTATGTTTTTATAATTTTTTTTATTTTTTTGGTAAAAAATAATTTATATTAAAAACTTAAATAGAAGAGATACATCATATATCTTTCCATGTACATAAGCCTTTGATCCAGGCTTTAGCAAAATATGTAGTGCTACATTATTTATCAACTAATCTATTATAGTAACCCATGTATAATAGAAACAACCTAATACGAAGAATTATAGAACTAATTACATCTAATGTTGTTATCATTAAGGGATAGGATAGAAAAAATGTCTTCCCTAGTCTATGTTGCCCTCCATCTATGGGGTTAGCCGTAACAAGTGAGGTTATATTTATCTAGAGCCCAATTAGCCATCACATATACAACTCTATTTTGTTCTCTAGGGATGTGGTTGTATTTCATAGGTAAAAAAATTTCATGTACCATCTAAATCTTCTCTATGATTCTCCTTAATCTCCATTCAAGCTTCCTATTATCCCTTGGATTCTTCATATGGTTGATCATGACTTGTGAGTCAATTTTTTTTTTACCTTCTTCCAACCTACCTTGAATACCTCTTGGAGCCCTCTAAGGATGCCATAACTCTGTACTAGGTTGTTGTAAATAATGCCAAGATTCTCTACAAAGGTCAAAGTTGGGGTCCCATTTGACTGTCTTCCTATCCCTCCCACACTAGCTCTTCTTGGATTCCCTCGTGATGCTCCATCTATGTTAAGTTTTTCCAATCCTCTGGGGGAGGTTGTCAGTTTATCTTTCTAACTATTTTTGGGTGCCTTATGGTTTCTATTTGTTGATTATTAACCTCAAGAATATTTTTTAGTTTGCTCATGATCTATTTCAATTATTGGTGGGGTTCCCAGGGATACTTCAGTGTATGTTGGACTATCTCTGCTATGTTGGTTGTGATATTTTTCCAAATATAGTGGATTTCAAACTCATGTTTGAATACGTGGTTGTTCCTTTCCTTTCATATGTTCCAAAGTAGGAGAGTATTTCCTACCCATACTTTCTTCCTAACATATTGGTCTACTCCATCCTATGTAGTCCATTTCCTCCACATATGCTCTAGGGTGGTAAAGCTAGACTAGTTAATACCAAGTAAGATAGCCATCATCTTCCATAACTTTAAGGATATAGGGCATTCAATAATTAAGTGGTAGAGTGTTTCAAGGTTCTCCCCACAAATCTCACACCTCAAAGGACCATGGTAGGTTCTTTTCATAAGTTGTTCCCCTGTTAATACCATTTTATGTAGAAGACTCCAAATGAAGAATATCACCTTAGGCCATAAATTCTGTGACCATATTTGTTTGAATAAGTCTCAAAGCAGGTTAGGAGTACTTCGACATAGAATTGCATATCCACTTGCTATTGTGTACTCCCTTTTGAGTGGTAATTTTGTCTAATTGCAAAACCGCACTCACACTTAGGATTTTGATTAGAAAACCCTCTCTTGCAAAGAAATAGAAATTTCTACAAGGTTTATTTTACTTAATGTGTGCTTGTACGTTTGTGAAGATGTGTCAAATAAGTGCTAGGAATACTTTAGTGATTTGTAAATAATTGTTAACAAGGGACCTATGTTGGTATTACTTTATTATGCTATGCTATTGATTGTTCATGAAACTTAAAAGAAAAAGAAAATGTGATTGGCCCTCATATGACCATGATGTAAAGTGAATTAATTCCTTTTATCTTGAAGTGTTTTAGGTAGATTTTATCTTCTTTTGGTTAAGAAAATTTTAACCAAGTTTTATCTTCTTTAAATCCTACTTGGAGCATGACATAAAATATCAAAATCTATCTCTAAATTTGAATATTAAATGATTATTGGATTCATTTTAGAATGCTTTGAGAATATATTCTATGTTGCTTTGTCAAACCCTAAGCATGGAAGAACATCATCCAAATGACTAACTTTGAAAATATTATAGTCTTTGAAATGCCACATAAATTATCCACCTTTGATGAAATTAGATTTTTTATAAATGGAAGTTAATTGATCACTTGAAAAACAAAATGCAAAGCTTAAAGTGTGGAATCATGTAAACTTGAAATTACAAAATTTCTTTAAAAAAATGTGAACTTTAAATAATTTTGTAATTTCGGATTTGCTTCAAAATGAAATCAAAATTGCATAAAATGAAACTTTAAAGCTTAATCTTGGAATCCGTGCATTTATTTTGGAGTTTTAATTTTTTATATTATTATTTTATTTGTCGAAGTATTTTAAAAAAAATCTGCAAAAGGGTAAGGTTAGAAAAAATAAAAATAAAATCTGAAAAATGGACCAGAATGATGAAAGCATTAAAATATGGAATACTATCAGTGTAATGCTACCCTATCCTAAAAAACCAAAGATGTGAAATTTTCTAAATGTAACCTAGCCTAAACGAAGCTACATTCACATAGTCCAAAATAAACTAGGTGCAATCTTCAAAGAAGCAAAAAATAAATTCCATGATTTTAAACATTTGATAGTGCAACCATTAAAATGCATTAAACACCATCTATAAGCCTAAAGCATGGAAAGAAAAAATAAATAGTTAACACAAACATTCAGAATATTATTTCTCCTATGATTTTCCTTCCAAGATGCAAGCTTCTGAAAGCATTTGCATCTCCCAAAAAAATAATGTTCCTATTTTTACAGAATTTTCCAGCCGCCCAAAAATATCCAACCCTCGTTTCTTCCTGTGCATCGATTTTTGTTTACTTTCCTCCTTCATTTGGATCTCGAACATAACATTTCATTTAACTTCAATGTAACCGTTCACCTTCTCCGCTTCTTTACCATTTGTAATATTTGTCATGGCACCACATCGTGAAACTATTTTATTAATCATCGGGTCCATCCATATTAGAAATGGTACGCTTGACCCTTATCCTATCGATGTACTAACAAAACACCTTAGAAAAATTTCTCCACTTGGTAATTGTCGCTCCCTCTATTTGTTATTCCTATGAACTTGTATAACGTATTCGTCTTATTAAAGAGCTGACTCCACACTTGGCAACACTCTCTGTAGATTTGACATATTAGTTGTCACCATGTTTGTCTTGTTATAGTCGTCATGCTTGACCTTTGAATCTTCCCATATATGCTATCCTACCAGACTTATTTTTCATGATATTTGTGTCTATTGACTACATGTACCATCATCTAGATCCTTCCAAAATTGTGCACATAATCTCTTCAAAATTACATTATACCCATGTTTTTGTGACATCAATAATTATCAATGTCAAAACTCTCCAAACACTTCATACCTGATACCTACTTTCTAACCACATCCACATCTACATTTGCATTTCTCTATACATTGTAACCACTACTCCTATGTGGTGACATATTTGGTAACATCGGCCCAACCTCCACTGCCACCGTGTCACTGGGAGTTTGCCTATGTTGTCAGTTATGTGTGTCCTGTGTGTTGGCTAGTCGGGTTTGTTAGGTGACAAAACAATTTTTGCCATGTGTATTATGATATCATTGATGTTTTATATCATATTTACCACTATCCCCATTCATAATATTGTCTTTCATACTGAGTCACGCATACCTAAATTGATGAAGCTAGTATTCCTTCTTTGTCATTGTTGCTAGATTCAATGTAACATAACCCATTCCTATAGAATAGCAGCAGAGCACCATACAGGATAGAAAGCCATCAAGAATCCCCACGTGGTTCACCATTGCTTAACAGCATATACTATTGATGTTTTATCTATCTTTAGCTCACCTAGGACCTCAAATTTTAATAATTTCTAGAATCTCTTGCATGCACTCCATACACATGCCACCTAGGATACAAGCTTCAAAAATATCACCAAAAGCCATCTACCATACCAACACCAAGCGAGGGTGATACAATAGTTATTTGGCACATGCCAATGCAATATTTTAGATGGTTAATCTCATTCACCAAACCATGTTGAGGCTCTCATATCTTCCACATCGTGTTTTCTCCCTGTCTTAAAATAGCCATGTACCTTTATCCTTGATTACATAATAATGAAAACACGACAAGGCTATAACGATATCAATTTTCCAATGAATATGATTTGAACACTATGATAATACTACTATCCCCTATAAAACAAATCCAGTGACTAATATCTTCTCAAGTGAAGCCCTAAGACTTTCCATCGGTAGGCGTGGGTGGAGGTGTCATCCATGCTTTCCATCTATTATGATAGTCACATAGAGAGCAAGTATTGAGGATCCAATGACACGATACAACCAAAAATTAATGGAAATATAAATGCCTTGTATAGCTTAGACTATAACATCTACTACCTAGATAGTATTCCTATATGTTGCGATAGCAATTTTTTTATTGCTTTAACGTTGTCATGCTTGCATTCAGGACCGCAACATTAGGATGTGAGGCAGTTATGTTGGACCGAAGTTATTTGATGATATTCACAATCCTCATGCTAATACCTTGATAAACCAAAGGCCTACCACTACTGCTCCATTGTGACTCCTAAATTTTAAGTGCTCATTATACCCAAAACAAAACAACACAAACAAACCCATCTTGAAATGTTTTTATCAATGAATTCGTGTGGACTTATTTGAAACTTTCTTCCAGGTATGCTGATCGATCACAATATTTAATTGATGAGTTCATTGTCCTACGCTTCAAAATCCTTAGTAAAATATTAGGTTGCACTAGTAGCTACCTCTCTCATCATTGGGTTTTCACAATCATTCTTCTGTGTGTCCTCTCTCTCCATTGTCTATCACCTACCATGGGAACGTCCATCAGTCTATGCCCATCTAGCATCAAATTTCTATTTTCATTGTCTATCATACCTTGCATGGTAACATATTTGCCATCTTGTGCACCTCGTAGTGGTGATCCATGTCATAGTCGATCACATCATCGATGCTTCATCATGCGGTCCTCCACTTTTCATCCCCATAGGATAGCGGTTGCGCATTCTAACCCCGGTCTAGGTGTCTCCACGTATTTCGTGTCAAACTTTCTATCATCACCACATATCATTAGGTTTCCATGATCTTATCAAACCTGTTGATTCCAATGTCCAAATCAACACCGCCAAACCTGCACATTCATCAATAACAAACATCATTAATAATTCCTTATATCATAAAGTTTTAAAAGCTATTAAAGCTTGAAGTTGAAACATGCACATGAAAATAAATTTTGATAATGATTTAGACTTTAATTTAAAATGAAAAAAAGTATATTTTATTTTCTTTTTTATTTTTTATTTAATTTAATTTTAAATTTATTTTAAATTGTGATTTTATCAAGTTTAAATGCTTGAATTGGAATGAACTATTTTTAAATGCTTGCATAAATAAAAGTCAAACATTAATTTTAACCTACATTACAAACCTAATCAAAACTAGACAATTTGAAAGAAACTAAAAGGAAACACAAAATTTCCCCCAAACCTAAACATTTTAAAAGAAACCATAATGAGAAAACAACTCTATCAAAATTATCACTTAAAGAACACAAAAATCCTCAAAAATAAAAATAAAAAGGTGGGTCCCCAAGTTTTGGGGCTAGTTGTACAATGGCCAAAAAACTCCCCCTAACTCGTGTTGCCCCATCCAAGAGAATCCTCCGCTTGAGACCAAGATATTGATCTCATTTGTAGTGTTTTTTGGATATCAATATTCTACCTCTCTAGGATTTGAATTGATCATTAGGCTATGGGGCCCAATTTCTCCCAACTGTAAAATTTACAATCTCATACCTGCAATATTTTCCTACTTTTATCCAATTTTTTCTATGTAACTATTCCATGGAAGTTCTCCACTCTATAAATTGAGTCACAAAATTTTTGTGCCCATCCCAAGAGTCTATCCAAAATTTTACATGTTGACCATTATGAATTATCCAAAAGAGCTCCTTTATCAAATCCTCTCTTGTCTTCAAAATTGCTAATATGGGGGATCCTCTACTAGGGAGTTAGTGGTAAATAATGACTACCAAAAATTTATTTTTTGTATATTTAGCTCTCATAATTTGAGCCCATAGTGCATTGGGATTATTCAACATCCTCCAATATAGCTTAGCTACTAGTGCCTTGTTGTTCTTGATTTTTTATCTAAATCCTAGTCTCCCTTCATGTTTATGAGGGCATAAAGTTTCCTAATGCACCAGTGCCCATTTCCTTTCCTCCCTAGTTCCCCTCTAAAGGAATTGATGATTTATTTAATCCATCTATCTCAACACTTCCTTAGGAATATACCTAATCATGGAAACATAATTAGGTATATAATGAATGACTAGTTTAACTAGGGTAATTCTTCCCCTTGATGATAGCCATAAATTAGTCCATTTTTCTACTTTTATTTTTACTTTATCCACTATATAGGCCTAATCCTCCTTTTGTATTCCTATTTTAAGAGGAATGCCTAAGTAGGTGATGGGAAGGGAGGTCTTCTAGTATCTTAGTTTTTCAAGAACCATGATCTCTTGTTTGGGTGAGTAGTGGAAGAAAATGACTTTATCCTTTTCCTCATTTATTTGTTGCCTTGTGTCTTTTAGACATAGTGAACAATTGTGAAGGGTAGTCATTGATAAAAATGAATACGATATTGATGAAATACATCCCTTGATCTAATTTATCCATTCTTGTGAGAATCCAAATTGATCCATTACTTTGAGAAGCAAATCCCAGTTCATTCTATCATATGCTTTGGATAAGTCTAGTCTAATGAACATGGATGGGAATTTTTGTTCTTCCATGGAGTGAATAGCCTCTTCAGCCAAAGCTATCTCATCTACTATATCTCTATCTTCCACAAAACCACCTTATTCTCATGACATAATCTTATGTAGAAATTATTTGAGCCTCTCTTCCACTACCTTGGTGATTATTTTGAGCAATACATTACATAAAGATATTGTTCTAAACTCGATAATGTTCTCTACATCTGGTACCTTTGGGATTAATGCTATATATAATTTATTAATTTTCTTTAGCACATCTTTATCTTTTATAGCTTCCTCAACCACATCCAAAATGTTCTCATGTAGGATATCCCAAAATTCTTGGTAAAATTCAATGGGGAATCCATCTAGCCTAGGAGTCTTACCTTTCTCCATTTTGAAAACCACCTATTATAACTCTTTGGTAGTTACTGGTGTAGTCAAAACTAAATTGTCATCCTCTGTTATTAGTGTGGGTATATCCTACAACACTTATTGTTGGGCTTCCATATCTAGAGGTTTTTCTTTGAATAGAATCACAAATTAGTTTACTACAATAGACTTCATACCTTCCCATGTGTGGATATTATCTCATGCTTTTGTTCTCAAGGAGGGTATGAAGTTGTGAAACATGTGGGCTAGAAGATATTTATGGAAGAATCATGTGTTTCAATTCCCCTCTTGGATCCATTGGATTCTAGATTTTTTCTTCCATAATAGCTCTTCCCTTTTTTCCCATTCCTCTAGTTGGGATGTAAGTCTAATCTCTATCATACTTAGACCCTCTATGAGGCCATCCATGTGGATATATTCATTCAAATATTTGATTTGGGCTATCACTTCCAACTTTTTCTTCTTGACATCTCCAAACTCTTCCCAATTCTAGGTCTTTATCTTGGATCTGATATACTGAAGCCTCCTCACAAAGCAATACATATTTTTTCCATGTTGAGGTTTGCCTTCCTTCCACCATTGTTGTACTATAGGTCTAAAATAGTTCTCTCTAAACCACATAAGTTGGAATCTAAATGGCAAGTGTCTAGCCTTGGATTTCCATAGTTTTGTCATGATTGGCCAATGATATGAGCCTACATTGTTTAGGATCTTCACCCTAGGAATGTGCCCATGAATTAAAAAATTGTTTGATAGCAAGAATTTATCTAATATTTCTAGAATGTAGGTACAACCTTACCTCCTATTATACCAATTCATCATACTATTTTTTGGCCTGACATTTACAAGATGGATATTTTTGATGTATTCCTTAATGAGTTATGTGCTCCTATCTAAGCCATTTCCCCCAACTTCTCTTCCAAGGATAGGATGGTATTGAAATATCCTCCTATCAGGGCCCATGCTTGAGGGAATTGGATAATAATGTAGTTTATGTTCTTCTATTGTCTACATTTCTCCTCTAGGCTAGTAGGTGCATAAACATTCATGCAGAGCATAACTTGATCTGATTACCTACTTTGAGTTTCTACTACCAAGATACCCCAACTACCCACCACTTGGTGTATAACTGCCTCCTTAGGATTTTAAATGTATGCAATACCTCCTGATACCCCTTGAGATATGACGAATTCTACTCTTCCATCAAACCATACTTTCTTTGCAATTGTATCCTTCTCTTCCATCGACACATTCATCTCTTGAAGGAAGATAATTTGTTTATTTGTTTGTATCATTCTTCTAATTTCATTTTATTTTGAGGGACTCCCCTTGAGTCCTCTAATGTTCCAAGAAATAATTTTCATTAGTATTGGGGGATAAATATGTAAGGGCATTGACCTTACCTTCTACTATTAGCTTTTCTCCTTCTTTTTCCACATGGTGCTAATTAGTTTTGTGTCCTACCTTTTGATTAGTGTCCATTTTCATCTTCTTAATTATATTTTGGCTCATCACTCCTAATTCTAGAATAACATCCAACCCTGGCGTATGTGTATAGCACTAGGATATTGTTGGTAGATCATGTGACATATTCCCTAGGCTATATTTTTTTTGCAATTCCTACCTTTAAAATATTGTTACTCTTATATTTATTTTTCCCCTTATTTTTGGTTGGTAGTATGTTGGATTTACTACTTCCTATTTGTTTCTTTGCACAACTAGGATGGTGTTAGGGATGTTATTTATCTCTTCTAGAAAAAATTCCTTCCTCCCAACATGGAACTATATCTCAAGGACTTCTATCTCCATTGTATCATCCTCATCATCTGAAAGGTCATCAATGGGGATATTGTAAAACATATTATTTGGTACCACTACCTAATTCCTCATTGTCCATTTCTTTTGTATATTCATTTTTAGGAACTTGGAACCCTTCATGGTTTGTCTTCTCTCTTACATGCTTTGGAATCTTATGTGGATAGTATCTTGATAAATGGTTGTATTCATGGCATATTCTATAGCAAAAATTTATGTTCTCATAATCCACCTCCTACTCCCATGTTTCCTTCTTAAACTACAGAGTGATATTTTTTGGGAGGGGTTTGTTAAAATATATTAGGACACATATTTGAGCATAAATAATTTTCTCAAATTTATATGTACTATCAACAACCATCATGAGTGTTCCTAGGGTATTCTCAATTGCCAAAAAAATTATTGGATTCCAAAATTCTATTGGTATGCCAAATAGCCTCACCCAAACTGATGTTGTGTATGGCATCTCTTCCTTAGTTTTGAATTTAGTATGCCAAGGTATCATAAAGAGGCTTGTCCTTACAAAAAACCATGGCCCACCTTGGAATATTTTTTTCCTATCTTCTTTAGAAATAAAAATAATAAGAAAATAACCATTGGGGTATGTAGATATTTGGAACTCACATTTTGTTCACCACTGTTTAGTAGCCCATAGTTTAAATGCTGAAAGGATTGGTTTGAACCCCATAAATCAACATATAAACCCTCTCTTATCCATGTCTTTTATTTCATTCTGAATATTCTCCATATTCACCTTCACTATCAGGGAAACATTCATCGCCTTTAAACAACCTATCACAATTTTTTTGGGATCCATCTTAGGCATCCTTAAAGGTATTCGTGGTGCTTTCAAGTTATTGATCACATTTGGATTGGGCTATTCCCCATAAAGTGAATTTCTTAAATTTACTTTTTTGGGTAGTTTCCCTAACTCCTTGTCCATATTGGGTATTGGTACAATCAACCCCTTTTGGTAGTTTACCCTCAAAATAGTCTTGCTCATGTTCTAGACCATATCAATTTTCTCTACTTCAACTTCTTTGATCTAGTCTGCATTGTGAAGTTTGTTTTTGGTTATCTTCAATCCTTGTCCTCATTTTTGTGGAATACTGTGATCTCATGTCTATTTTTGCACTATGAACTAGAAGTGTTTGTTGATTTTTCCTTTGCTTTGTGTGGCTTATAAAAATTGGTTGTCTATTGTATTTTGAATCCACTACATTTCCTCAAACTATGTTTTTTCCTTACTGTGATCATCCTCATCAAAAATTTCATGTTGGCCACTAGGGCCAACAAACTCGACCTTTGTATTTTCTCTACAATTTTATCTGAAACCCTTCAAAACCTTAGTCCCAACACTTTTGATTTTTTATCAACTATAGTTTGTCAAACAACTTATATTATTATTTAGTTTAGTATTATTTTATTGATTTTTTTAATGAGTTAGTTGGTATTTAAATTACATCATTACTACGTAGTGCTATTAAAATAACTTGGTAATTGTGCATGTATAGTTTTGCAAGACTTAAATTTTAGTCTTCTCCTTGAGAGTAAAGGAATCTAATCAATTAAACTAATACTATTTACTATTATTTAATTAATTTATAATATATATAATATTTATTATTTATTTTATCTTAAATATCAATATGTTTTAATATATTTTAAATTTTGGTTGAATGTAAATTCGTGTATTAAAAATAGGGCAATTCACTTCTTTAATAAGGAGCTTAACAATCTCAATATTAGGTTTCTATTTTATAAGGCCTTAAGATTACAAGATAAATTTTTAAAATTACTTTGCTTTTTTATTTTATTGTTATTATTTTAGTGTATAAATTTTATCATATTTTAAATTTATTTTTATTTAATCATTTAACTTTTAAATCCATTTATATGATATGACTATTTGTTTATTTATGTGTAAAATATTTTGGTTCAACGATTTATACTTAAAATTTTAATTTTTTTATAGTAGTAATTTGTTTTACTGCATTTTTTTTATACTAAATTATATTAGTGAGCAAAATATGAGTCAGGAGCAAGTGTGAGCTAGGAGTGAGTAGGAAGCATGAAGTAGAAAGCAAAGTGCGATCAAGGATCAAATGCCACTTCTTGTTTCAAATCTTAGGATAAACTTAAAAACAAAAGGATTCATGTGAAGAAAACTTAGGTAACTTCGCAAGAAAGTCATTTTGGAAGTCCTTACTAAAATTAAGGATGCCTTAGTTAGATGTATGGATGCCTTAGTTGGATGTATGGATGCCCTAGGTAGTGATAATAGAAAGAGCGAATCTATGTCAAACCCTACCCAGGTAGCAAATACACCAAAATTGATTATCAAAGATGAGATGATTGAGCATGATATAATGGTTATCAAAACTAGAGGGTTAATATGTAAGTTTTGTGGATACTAGATAGGCTTTTATGAGATTTAAAATTGGATTAGTGGAAGTGGGGATTGAATTAAAATTACTCCATGATTTTTCTTTCGAAGGGATTTTTCCTCATTATCTTCTCCAGTTTAGAAATAAGGGATAAAATAATGTATGGAAGCCCTAGGTTTAGGGGCAAAGATGCATTATATTTAAGACCATGGAGTAATAATTTTTTTGTGGAGCCAAAGACTATAAAATGGCTTTCAATGTAGATTAGGCTTTTTGTACTTCCCTTTCAACTCGTCAAGAAGGAGGTTTTGAAGAATATTGGTAATACTCTAGGTGAGCTCATCCAAGAGGGACCAACTACTAAGGATAGAAGACATGTTGCATACACTCGTATATGTTGGCATAGATATTTTAAACCTTTACCATATTCCAATAGGATTAAATCTAAATCAAGAGAATGGGATCAACAAGTAGATTATGAAAACATTGCATTTTGATATCGTAAATGTCATGAAATCAAATGCATGGCAAGAGATCACAAAGTAAAAATTATGGATAAAGAGATGGAAAATTTTGAGTGTGAGGGTAATATTATTATGAAACAAGATCATATCATAAAAGAAGCTAGGTTAATTCAAGGATTTTCCACTCCTAAGAAAGTGGTAAAAAAACCCCTCCACATCACAAAATGGCAAAGGCCATTATAATTCACACAAATAAACCATTAGAAGGAAATATTGGCAGAAGGGATCAGGAAGTATGATATTCAAATGCTCATCCAAGAGGGACCAACTACTAAGGATAGAAGACATGTTGCATACACTCGAATATGTTGGCATAGATATTTTAAACCTTTACGATAGTCCAATAGGATTAAATCTAAATAAAGAGAATGGGATCAATAAGTAGATTATGAAAACATTGCATTTTGATATCGTAAATGTCATGAAATCAAATGAATGGCAAGAGATCACAAAGTAAAAATTATGGATAACGAGATGGAAAATTTTGAGCGTGAGGGTAATATTATTATGAAACAAGATCATATCATAAAAGAAGCTAGGTCAAGTCAAGGATTTTCCACTCCTAAGAAAGTGGTAAAAAACCCCTCCACATCACCAAATGGCAAAGGCCATTATAATTCACTCAAATAAACCATTAGAAGGAAATATTGGCGAAGGGATCGGGAAGTATGAGATTCAAATGCTCATCCAAGAGGGACCAACTACTAAGGATAGAAGACATGTTGCATACACTCGAATATGTTGGCATGGATATTTTAAACCTTTACCATAGTCCAATAGGATTAAATCTAAATCAAGAGAATGGGATCAACAAGTAGATTATGAAAACTTTGCATTTTGATATCGTAAATGTCATGAAATCAAATGCATGGCAAGAGATCACAAAGTAAAAATTATGGATAAAGAGATGGAAAATTTTGAGCGTGAGGGTAATATTATTATGAAACAAGATCATATCATAAAAGAATCTAGGTCAAGTCAAGGATTTTCCACTCCTAAGAAAGTGATAAAAAAACCCCTCCACATCACCAGATGGCAAAGGCCATTATAATTCACTCAAATAAACCATTAGAAGGAAATATTGGCACAAGGGATCAGGAAGTATGAGATTCAAATGCTCATCCAAGAGGGACCAACTACTAAGGATAGAAGACATGTTGCATACACTCGAATATGTTGGCATGGATATTTTAAACCTTTACCATAGTCCAATAGGATTAAATCTAAATCAAGAGAATGGGATCAACAAGTAGATTATGAAAACTTTGCATTTTGATATCGTAAATTTCATGAAATAAAATGCATGGCAAGAGATCACAAAGTAAAAATTATGGATAAAGAGATGGAAAATTTTGAGCGTGAGGGTAATATTATTATGAAACAAGATCATATCATAGAAGAAGCTAGGTCAAGTCAAGGATTTTCCACTCCTAAGAAAGTGGTAAAAAAATCCCTCCACATCACCAAATGGCAAAGGTCATTATAATTCACTCAAATAAACCATTACTTGGAAATATTGGCACAAGGGATCAGGAAGTATGAGATTCAAATGCTCATCCAAGAGGGACCAACTACTAAGGATAGAAGACATGTTGCATACACTCGAATATGTTGGCATAGATATTTTAAACCTTTACCATAGTCCAATAGGATTAAATCTAAATCAAGAGAATGGGATCAACAAGTAGATTATGAAAACATTGCATTTTGATATCGTAAATGTCATGAAATCAAATGCATGGCAAGAGATCACAAAGTAAAAATTATGGATAAAGAGATGGAAAATTTTGAGCATGAGGATAATATTATTATGAAACAAGATCATATCATAGAAGAAGCTAGGTCAAGTCAAGGATTTTCCACTCCTAAGAAAGTGGTAAAAAACCCCTCCACATCACCAAATGGCAAAGGCCATTATAATTCACTCAAATAAACCATTAGAAGGAAATATTGGCACAAGGGATTAGGAAGTATGAGATTCAAATGCTCATCCAAGAGGGACCAACTACTAAGGATAGAAGACATGTTGCATACACTCGAATATGTTGGCATAGATATTTTAAACCTTTACCATAGTCCAATAGGATTAAATCTAAATCAATAGAATGGGATCAACAAGTAGATTATGAAAACATTGCATTTTGATATCGTAAATGTCATGAAATCAAATGCATGGCAACAGATCACAAAGTAAAAATTATGGACAAAGAGATGGAAAATTTTGAGCATGATGGTAATATTATTATGAAACAAGATCATATCATAGAATAAGCTAGGTCAATTCAAGGATTTTCCACTCCTAAGAAAGTGGTAAAAAAACCCCTCCACATCACCAAATGGCAAAGGCCATTATAATTCACTCAAATAAACCATTAGAAGTAAATATTGGCAGAAGGGATCAGGAAGTATGAGATTCAAATGCTCATCCAAGAGGGACCAACTACTAAGGATAGAAGACATGTTGCATACACTCGAATATGTTGGCATAGATATTTTAAACCTTTACCATAGTCCAATAGGATTAAATCTAAATCAAGAGAATGGGATCAACAAGTAGATTATGAAAACATTGCATTTTGATATCGTAAATGTCATGAAATCAAATGCATGGCAAGAGATCACAAAGTAAAAATTATGGATAAAGAGATGGAAAATTTTGAGTGTGAGGGTAATATTATTATGAAACAAGATCATATCATAGAAGAAGCTAGGTCAAGTCAAGGATTTTCCACTCCTAAGAAAGTGGTAAAAAAACCCCTCCACATCACCAAATGGCAAAGGCCATTATAATTCACTCAAATAAACCATTAGAAGGAAATATTGGCACAAGGGATCAAGAAGTATGAGATTCAAATGCTCATTAGATTGATAATGAAATATTTACAAATTTTATATAGTCCCCAAACTATAGTTGGAGAGAATAAAGGGGAGGAAAATCATTTTAAATTGACTTCTATTAAAACGTTTACCGACCACCTATCGACCAAATTTTGTCATCCACCTTGCTGATCATAGTCTACCATCAACCCAAAATATGGGTTAAATTCCAAAATTCTCCCTCTTAAAGTTGAGAGGGCTGACAAGACAATCTCTCAGCTTTATATATTGAGATTTAGCCATGCCTTTGGTGAATATGTCTGCCATGTTGTCCAAAGTTCTACAATGCTTAAGCTCAACTACCTGGTGCTCCACCATGTCTCGAATGAAGTGATACTTCATATCAAAGTTTTTTAATCTGCTATGGTGGATAGGATTATATGCCAATTGAATGACACTCATGTTATCACAATACAATCTGGTAGGACCACTTTGCATTTTTCCAATCTCTTTAAGGACTTTTCTCAACCATAGAGCTTGAGTACTAGCATATGTGATGGCTATATACTCAACCTCAGTAGATGACAATGCTACAACAGTCTACTTTTTGGAACTCCATGTAATTAGTCCTAATCCTAGACTAAAACAGTTCCTTGATGTAGATTTCCTATCATCTATATTGCTACCCCAATCACTATCACTGAATCCAACTAACTTGAAAAAAATACATTTTTGGTAATGGATTCCAAAATCCAATGTACCCTTTACATATCTTAGAATTCTTTTAGTTGCTTGTAGATGCAACTCGGATGGATTATCCATAAACCTTGAAACAAGAGAAACAACATATTGTATATCGGGTCTTGTGTTGGTGAGAAACATCAAACTCCCAACCATGCTACTGTAAGTGGTCATGTCAACCTTCGGTGCTCCATCATGCTTCCTCAATTGGATCCCATGTCTTGTTGGAGTTGCAACTGATTTGCAATGCTCCATGGCAAATTTCTTGATCATATCACGAGCATACTTGTGTTGACATATTAATATCCCGCTATTTGTTTGATGAACTTCCATGCCTAGGAAGTAATACATTAAGCCAAGATCTTTCATCTCAAATTGTTTCATCATGGAGTGTTTGAACTCCATATTCATATTATTATTACTACCCATAAATATGAGAGCATCCACATATAAACAAACTATGAGAATGTATTTTCCTTATTTTAGGTAATAGAGAGTAGGTTCACTTTTGCTCTACGTGAATCCATACTCCTTGAGATAGCCATCAATGCGAGAGTACCATGATCTTGGTGCTTGCTTGAGGCCTTATAAGGCTTTTTTCGATTTATAAACAAGGTTCTCCTTACATTGTTCTTGAAAGCCTTGAGGTTTTTGAAAATAAACCTCCTTAGTCAAGTACCCGTTGAGAAAGGCACTTTTCAAATCCATGTCATGAATGTTCCATCCTTTGTGGGCAGCCACGAAAAGTATTGATCTGATAGTTTCTTGTCTTGCAACAGGAGCAAAGGTTTCCTCATAGTCAATGCCATATTTTTGGGTAAAACCTTTTTCTAAATGTCTTGACTTTTGCCTTTCAATGCTTCCATCAGCATTGAATTTGGTCTTGTAGACCCATTTACATCCAACACATTTTTTTCCTTTAGGATGCTTTACTAGCTCCCAAGTATTATTATTTTTTATAGAGGTTATTTTCTCTTTCATGGCTTCTTGCCATATATTATTAGTACATGCCTTCTCATATATAGATGGTTCTAGCTATGCACTAGTAAATAAATCATAATTGACTACATCTCCCTTAGGGTCTTGGGAGTCATCATCTCCATACATATGCAGATTTTCAAGTTTTTGCAAAACTGAATTCATTTCACTAGCTTGGCTTCTAGTGTATCTTTTTTGGAAATTTTGATCCAAAATTTGAAAATATGGATGATGTTGTAATGTTATTTTACCTCTTGATGGAGAATCAATATCCATAGGTGAATAACTTACTGATCTCTGTGGATAAGGACTTGGAGTGGTTGTTGATGTACTCGAAGTAGTACTCCTACTTGGGCTTGGAGGGGGTGTGCCTTTGTTTTTCTTGGGAGACACCTGTTATATTTGTGAATAAATTACATCTTGGGATTCAAAAAAATATATTTTATGACCCCATTCTCCCCCTTCATCAAAAATTACATCAATGAACATTATATTTCATGTAAAAAAGGTTACATTTATAGTTCTTTGGAAGAACTAGATAATAGCACATTATGGTTGCAAAAGACTATTCTCATGGGAGTTCTAACTTAATCTAGATGACTCATTCACTATTTTAGTAAACTCTAACTTATTTTTCTATATGCCCTCAAATCTAAACTAACCACTAACTTAGAAAAATCTAATCTAAAGATTAACTTAATACTTAGATATTTAGGACAATGTTGAATATTCCAACATTCTCCCCCTTGATGCTAAAGAAACTCATGCAAGAGTTATTTAAGCATCACAGAGTTGGAAGAAAACATTTCTCTTACATTTCCTCCAATCTTGAATCAAGAAATTAGAATTTACAAAATACTTGTGGTGGCAGTCCTTCCACTCTTAATGTGGGATTTCCTGCAAATGCTTGAGTGCCTTCTTTTGTTGATTAGCTCCCCATACAAAAAAATTATCTCCTCTTGTGGTTTCTAGCAACCACTCTCTTACATCTTTATCATTATGGTCTTTAAACCATGCTCTCACATTTTGATCTTCTTTTACATATTCAACACTAAACAATACTCCACATGAGTATTTACAATTAATCATCTCACATAGATGATTATACCATACAACCCTTTCACATATTTCCACACAAAATATCACAAATATGGCCATATAATGACCAACTACATGTGCAACATAAAGTTGCTCCTCACACAAATATTCTCTCAAAACAATGATTTTACAATAATCTTTCTCCCAAGGAATTTTGAAGACATCATTTTGATCCATGTGACCCAAGTTCTCCATCACTGTATTCTCTCCAAGAAGACTCTTCATAAAAGTTGTCTCAATGAGACAATCACCTTTCTTTTCATTCCTGCTCACAATTTACAAATCATTAATCATAAAATTATTACCTTTAGTATGAGTAGATTTGGTGCTTTCCATAAAGCTATTTTCTAGCAGTTCTCCTTTATTTTATGGTGCTTCAATATCAACCATCAACTCTTCACTAAGAGTTCTCCTCCTTTGTTCAATCCATGTTGGTGTGTTTAAACACCATTTATTCAAGCAATCATACATTGTTGCCTTTTCAATACAACTCTTTTTCTGTAATGTAGTCACTCCAAGTGAGTGATCTTCAGCCACAATTGCCTCTTCAAGATAATTCTCAATCTCCTTTTATGATGCCTCCATTACATCATGAAGTCCATTAATGACTATCTCACTATTTTATGTCTCCTCCTTGAGATAGTCTTGCTCATAATTTGCTTTTCCTGTTATTATCTTCTCCATGAGATAATATTTATTATACCTCTCTTCAATGAGAATTGTACAATGTCCCTTCTCATCCTCTTCTCCATAAAGGGATTATTTACTCTTTTCCACACAAGGTTCTTCATCAAATGTGTCTTCCTCTTTAAGAAATAATTCTCCAATACAAAGCATGTCTTCATATGAGTCTTTACAAGATGCTTCAAAAACTTCTTCAAAAGGATCTAATTCAGAAACTTCTTCAAGGAAGCAAGGCTCCTCCTTGCTTAAATAATATTCATGATTGTCACACATGGCTTTATGGGTGTCCTCATCAAACCCATAAGCATCCTTCAACACTTTACATGTCATTGTAGTTGATCTACAATTGGTTGTGAGAGGAAAAACACTCTTTTCCATTCCTCTCCTCAAATCCATAAGGGCTAATAAATTTGCATATTGTTGCTCCTTATATTTTCTCTCCTCGCCTTGTATCTTGCTCCAAGTGGGTTCTTCATATCCTTTTTTATTGGTTCTATAAGCTGCACTCAAGGTGGTCCAATCTGCAGGTTCATTGTAGCCTTCTTCTACAATATCCCATAACCCCTTGCCTATGAGTAAGGTCCTCATCTTGATGGACCAATACTCGTAATCTAACCCATTAAATTTAGGAATGGAAATATTATTATTGGCATCCATTGATGCTATTCAAAAAACTTTGGAATAATGTAGATAACTTCTAATACAATTTTTTTGCAATAAATAACAGCAGTAGATATTCTTTTACTCAATTGACTCAACCTTAGTATGTGTGAGATATTAATGATTTACTTGAGCTCTTTCTTGCAACTCTGTTGAGTGTTGGCCACTTGAGTTTCTCTGACAAAGTGCGTGCTTCAGATCTCTTCATACCACTCTCCATAGGTTTTGATCCGTCTGAGCAAACTTGCTCTGATACCAATTGAGATTTCCTCAATAAACATTATATTTCATGTAAAAAAGGTTATATGTATAGTTCTTTGGAAGAACTAGATAATAGCACATTATGGTTGCAAAAGACTATTCTCATGGGAGTTCTAACTTAATCTAGATGACTCATTCACTATTTTAGTAAACTCTAACTTATTTTGCTATATGCCCTCAAATCTAAACTAACCACTAACTTAGCAAAATCTAATCTAAATATTAACTTAATACTTAGATATTTAGGACAATGTTGAATATTCCAACAACGAAGTACAATGCACAAGTTCAAATATAGGAGTTAAAGGTGCAAAGGAATATGGGAAGGCAAATTTTAAATAGAATTAGGTGAAGGAGGTCAATATTCATCCAGGTAAATCATCTTCATTTGCCTCAAGTAGCATAAAATTTTATCCTTACAATAAAAATAAAAGTGGTATAGAGTGTATTCATTGAACTTTAGGGTTTCAAGAGTGGCATAATAAAGAAAATTATATGGAGGATATCCACAAAAATTTAGGGTTTCTATACCAACATAAGAAAGTAGTGATTATGGAGGATCATATGTGCACTTTAGGATTTTCAGGGCAACATAAATAAGAAAGTGTTAATGAGTCTATTCCTTGCATTTTAGAATCTTTAGGGCAATATAAATCTTTAGAAGATAAGTCTCATTATAAAGAATATGGAAAAATAAAATAGATTAATGAATATGAGAGTGTTGGATGGAATGAAAAAAGGAGAGGAAGGTCATAAAAGCATGAGCAAAGAGAAAAATAAAATCAAAGGGATATTGATTTAATAAATAAAAATAGCATAGGTGTTAACAAGAAGTGGGACTAATCCCACTAATAAAAATAAAAAATGATTATGATGAAAATGATATCATGGAATATTAGGGGTATGAATAAGACCCCTAAAAAATAGTTATTAAAGCATTAATAGGTTGTTATAGTCCTGAGCTTATTTTAATACAATAAACTAAATTAAGTAGTAAGGAAATAAATTTAAGTAGTAAGGAATGTAAGGATACTTTTAAGAATATTTGGAAGATGGGTGATTGTCTAGCCATTTCTTCTAAAAGAGCTTTAGGTGGTATTGCAATAATATGAAATAAATGCAAATGGGATGGGCAATCATTAGAAGCAAAAAGTAATTGGGTTGTCGAACTATTTTATAGGAAAGAGGATAACATTAAATTTGTGGTTATAATTATATATGATCCAACTATAGTTACTCCTTGTGAAAGAATATGGAATAACCTTAGCATATTTTTGTCAAATACAATTATGATTTGTTATGATCTATGGACTCTTGGGGCTGATTTCAATGTTGTTCTATCTGCTTTGAAAATAAAGGGTGGTATTCTAGGTGATCTAAATCAATGCATGATTTTTCTGCATTTGTCAATTCAAATGACCTTTAAGGTGTTAGTCCTTCAAGTTTTCAATATACATGGAATAATAGATGCACTAGGCAAACTCATATAGTAGAAATATTGGATAGATTCTTGTTATCTAATAAATGGTTGCAAATGAAATGTACAACCTCTTCAGATATTTTATTGCGAGCAAGATTAGATCACAAACCCATTATTTTTACTTGTTGTTTACCCAATAATGGTCATCTAAAGCCATTTCACTTCTAGTCTATATGTCTTCAAGACCCTAATTTTTTCTATATGGTTATGTTATGGTGGTATTAATCAAAATTTGAAGGATCGTGTATGTATAGGCTTATTCAAAAGATGAAATATTTAAAGGAGAAAATGGAGTTTTCGAATGGCTAGTCTTTTGGTAACATTTTTAAAGAAAAGACAAAAAATAAATCTAAGCTCAAAAATTTACAAGAGATAGTAGAAACTAATGGAATGAATCAAGATTCTTATGTGAAAGAAAAATTATTACTTTTTTACTAGCATAATGTATGGAAAAAGGAGGAGTCATATTGGGTCCAAAAATATAGGGAGAAATGGCTCAAGGAAGGAGATAGAAATATAGAATAATTTCATGCTATAGCAAAAAATATATATATTTTTATCACATAAAAAATATTGACTCTAAATGCAAGCAATATTGAGGACAAAGAAGATAT
Organism: Wollemia nobilis; assembly: GCA_028583015.1. Taxonomy (NCBI): domain Eukaryota; kingdom Viridiplantae; phylum Streptophyta; class Pinopsida; order Araucariales; family Araucariaceae; genus Wollemia; species Wollemia nobilis. The sequence continues at coordinate 4,124,412 of JAQPPZ010017190.1, read as the reverse complement.
AAGGAAGGAAGCAATTAATTATTTAAAAAAAAATTGTTTTATAATTGGCAAGAAAATGAGACACAAGATAAGCTTTTGTAAAATATTCCATAAAATATCACACAAGGACAAAATAAAAGCTTGATGAAGAAGATATATATGGAGGAGATACATAAATTAGTTTTCTCTTTCCATCCTAACAAGGCACTTGGCCCTGAAGGATTTCCTACAATTTTATTTTAAAAATTTTGGTTTATTGAAGAATGATATATCAGTTGTGGTTGAAGAGGAACGGAAAAGGAGTGCTATAATAAGTGAGATCAATACCACTTTTATTATGTTGGTTCCCAAGAAAGGTAATACAAGTTACATTGATAATATTTGTCCAATAAGCCTTTGTAATATAATTTATAAGATCATTTCAAAAATTATGGTAAATAGATTGAAAGGCATTCTAGGTTGTGTTATCTTAGAGGAGCAAGGGGGTTTTATACAAATTCTATATGGTATAATCATTGCACAAGAGGCCATACATTCTCTTCATTCCAATAAAAAACTAGGTATACTTATGAAATTAGATATAAACAAAGCATATGATAGGGTTTCTTGGAATTTTCTACATGATATTTTTTGAAAGTTTGGTTTTAATTATAGTTGGTGTGAATGGATTAAATTATTTTATAGCACTACAAAATATTCTATTTTGATCAATGGTTTTCCTTTTTGTTACTTCAAGTCATATTGTGGACTTTTTTAAGGTGATCCACTATCTCCTTATCTATTCATTATTCTTGTAGAAGCATTAGGGAGAGCTTTCTCAAAGGAAAAATGGAAGGAAAAATCAAAGGTATTCAAGTTGCAAAAAATGGTCCCTTTGAATCTCATCTCTAATTTGTTGATGATACTTTTATTTTGGGTCATACCTCAGTTAGTGATGCCATGGAGTTTAAATCAATACTATCATGCTATTGTTGGATATTTTGAGCTTATTTAGTTGTCATTTATGTCAAGGTGAAAATTCATCATTAATACTATGGAGCACACTATCAATAGCACCAGGAACTTGTGAAGAGTTGAAGAGAAAGTTGGTAAAATAATATTTTATGAGGGTTTATGGTAAACCCATGATGGAAGATTAAAAGGTTTCATTAAAACCATTATAGTTGGCAAAATAATATTTTATGAGGGTTTATGGTAAACCCATAGTGGCAGAATATATTACATTTAAAGGTTTAAGTTTAAACCCAAAGTTTAAGTTTATAAAAATAATTTATAAAATTTGAATTCCTTAGAATTTAAATAATTTATAAATTATAAAGGTGGGAGCGCCGACATCATGCAATAAAAGGAAGTACCACCATCCAAGCAACAAAGGAATTTGTGTATAAATAAATGTCAAGGAGGCATTCAAAAATCATCCCTTCGATTGATTAACATATGCGATAAAAAGTGAAATGTTTTCGTGCTTGTTGATCGTGAGGAAGAAGACAAGAAATTTTTCTTGTCTTTAGTGCTAGGTAGAGGACAAAAGAGGAAGGACACATTGATTGAAACACATAGGACATGGTGGTCCATTGGCAGTGCATATTTTGCAAAGGCATTGGTATTTGAGGAAGCACGCGATCGATTCACGTGGAGTGGTGTGTCTTGGGTGCCAAGGGAAGTTTGTTTTACATGTGGTTTTTGCATGCCAATCGAGGACAAAGAAGACAAAGAGCGCTTAGGCTCTTAACCATGCATCTAGAGCATGCAATAGTTATAGTCATGGCTAGAGTGCTCACGGAGGTAGAGAACATGGGTTCAAAACCCACTAAGAGGCAAAGGTAACTTTTTGATAATTAATTTTTGCCTAAGGTTTTTCAAAGGATATTGTGGAGTAATAAGGGTCTATGAAAGTTGTCTGTTTGATTTATGTTATTGTTGGAGTTATAAGGGTTTGAGAAAGGTTGTTGATTTGATATTTTATTTTTATTATTGTGGAGTAATAAGGATTAATGTGAGGTTGTTTTATTGATGAAGTGATTTATATATTTGGAACCATAAAGAAAGTTGATTTGATTTTTATCAAAGTTTCTCTTGCCATTAAAATAAATTAAAGAGGTTTGAATTAATTTTGGTGGATGTTAAGTTTATTCTAGTTGGGAGTTTATAAGGTGTTATTGGATAAACATTTTATGTATGTTGATGGTTGTTTTGAAAGGTGGAGTGATAAGGTGTATTTGAGTATTTATATTATATTGTGAGAAAGAATTATCTTCTAACCTCTTTGAGATTGAAATAGAAGTTGTTGTGGTTGTGGCAGATTTTGAAGAACACAAGCTTATACTGAGAGGGGGGGTGAACAGTATAAGACCGCTTTTTACTTTTTCCTTCAAATCAACTTTCAATTCAATATTATGCAGTGTATAGAAAGCAGTATCAATAGCAGTAATCAAAGCAATGCACAAAACACCATCCACAATAGAGACACAACAATTTACGTGGTTCACCCAATGCGGGCTACTCCACGGATAAAATCTTTCACTAAATTTTATCAAATCAAATCTGGGAATACCTTTCCCGATTACAATGTTTATGGGCACCAACCCAAAGGAGACACCAATCCCCTAGCTCTGTTCTGGCTGGTGATCCTCTAGAAGACCTCTGCCTCCTCTGCCCTTAGCAAATGGAACTCTATCCACAGAAGACACTTGTCTTCCCTGCTCTAGCTGGAGACCTCTGTCCTCAACTCTATCACCTCCAAAGTTGGTCCTCGAAATTGCACTAAACACAGTCCTTCGGTCTAGCACAAATGTCCTCGATCTCTTTCTTTGATCTGCACCAAACACAGTCCTTCGATTCGGCACAAATGTCTTTGTCCTCTTTCTTTGGTCTGCACAAAAACATAGTCCTTCACTCTTTTTGCGCAATCACAGCTGCACTTGATCAAACTTCGACCTTTGCACCTCTGTGCAATCACAGCCGCATAGTCTTCGTGCACTCTACTTCCTTGCGATCTCTCTCACTTGGAAGATTTGACAGAATGCACTCTGCTCTCGACGATCAAACTTCTTCTCTTCGCATAGTCTATGAATGTCGCTCTTCGAACGCACACCAAAAATCGATACTTTAACTCTCCAAACATCCCTCCTTATATACTGATACTTTCAAGATCAAAACCTTGATCTTAGTCGGCTGCACAACCCTAAACTATGTCGGTTGCAAACCCTAATCATCGTCGGCCCAAATTTAACTTTGTCGGCTTCACTGCTTCTACAACTTTTCTGTAGCTTCTACCGCGAAACTACAACATGTCGCGATATCGTGACACCTTTGCAGTCGTACACTTTCTTTTGGCTTTTGTCATGATATCATGACACTTTAGCCTTTGACGACTTTGACTAAGCTCTTGTCGCGATATCGCGACACTTCTCGCTTTCTTATCCTCTTCTTGGCTTGCACTAGCGAAAACGAAACATGTCGCGAAATCGTGACACTTTCGCTGCCTTGAGCTTCTCTCTGCCTTACACCCGTGAAACTGGAACATGTCACAAAATCGTGACACTTTCGCTGCCTTAAGCTCTTCTCTGCCTTACGCCCATGAAACTAGAACATGTCACGAAATCGTGACACTTTCGCTGCCTTAAGCTCTTCTCTGCCTTACGCCCGCGAAACTGGAACATGTCATGAAATCGTGACGCTTTTGTCTTCATAGCCTTCCTCTCTACTTTTGTCGCGAAATCGTGACACTTCACCTATGGAAGACATGCTTTCAGTTTTTGTCATGAAATCGTGACACTTCTACTGCCGTCTACTATCTTTTCTCCCTGTCGTGAAATCGCGACACTTTCTGCATCCATACGCTATCTTTTCTGCCTGTCATGAAATCGTGACACTTTTTGCATCCGTACGCTTTTCCTTCATCTTGTCATGAAATCGCGACGCTTTCAGCTTTCATACGCTTTCTTTGTAGCCTGTCGTGAAATCGTGACGCTTCTCATTTCAGACTCTTCCCTTTGCGGCATGTCACGAAATCGTGACAGTTCTCACTTCGAGTTTTGCAGCATGTTCGTGAAATCGTGACAGTCCTCACTTCGTCTTTTGCAACATGTCATGAAATCATGACACTTTTTCTTTTGGACTCTCTCTTCTGCATTATGTCACGAAATCGTGACACTTTTTCTTTCGGACTCTCTCTTCTGCAACATGTCGCGAAATCGTGACACTTTTTCGTCCGTACAATCTTCTTTGCAATATGTCATGAAATCGCGACATTTCTGACTCTGAACATTCTCTCTCCTCTATGAGTCGCGAAACTGCGACATGTCGCGATATCACGACACTTTTTCAAACTTACTCATTTTTCCAACTTACACTTTTCTTTTGAACCTGTCAGCTTGGAGTTTGCCAGAGACCTTTGAAACTGTCATGCCGAAACCTTCATCAAAACAAAGTATTTGACATCAAATCAAATTCCTTCATCAAATTCCTTTGAAAGCTTCTTGACATCAATGACAACTTAAACACTTGAGCAAATGCAATGTACCCAAGGTACCCAAAATTGCCAACAATCTCCCCCTTTGTCATTGATGGCAAACCTTTATTGAAAATGCTTCTCAAGAGCAAAAGCTGAAACAAACTGAGCTAACAACTGACCAACGTCTTTTGAAGTTTTGCTCCCCCTGACTTGAAGCTTTCCTCTTCACTTGAAGCTCTCCCCCTTACTCATATCTCTCCCCCTTTGTCATCAATGGCAAAGGGCCACCTTTGGGGCTCGGGACTAAGAATTAGCCTCTTAGCTTAGTCCCTCCCCCACCTCCTGATGAGGTGATTAATTCTGAGGTGGGAGTAAAACTCCCATTAGGCACTGATCATCATCAGTGTCTATAACTTCCTTGCCAGGCCTTCTCTTGAACTCATTGTCCATTTTCTTGTTCTTGTTACTGTTCTTGTTCTTGTTCTTGTTCTCATCCCTATTTTTGTTCATGCCTTGATCCTTGGACCTGTTCATACCACTGTTCCTGTTCCTGTACCTTGGAAGATCAGCTCTACACTGTCTAGTTGTGTGACCTCCATTGTTGCACTTATAACAAGTAACAATGTTATTTCTTTTAGGCATACCTGTTCTTTGAATCCGCCAGTTCTACCCAAACCTATTCTGATTAATCCTGTTCTAGCCGAGCCTATTATTTATCTCGCAATAGACTGCCTTGTGCCCGAACTATTGACAAGAGTAGCAATACCCTCGAAAGAAACTGGCACTTCTGATTTTGTCATTTACTGTCTTTACTTGAGTCATGCAATGTGCAGCCATGTGACCAAACCTGTGACACGCAAAACATCTATCGTGAAATTTTCCTTTATTCGACCTCTTGGGTCCCAAAATTTTTTTCTTCTCATTCTAAATTCTGTTTTCTATTTTTGCACATCTATCAGTCATGGACTCAAGATCTGAAAAACTTTCCTCATCAGAACTCTCTTCCTTTTGGAGTCTCTTACTAGACTCTCCAACTTGCGGTTTGACAAAACCAAGACCTGTTTTATCTGTTGGTTTTCTTTGATCTTTGATGAGTGATTTAACCTTTTTGGAGCTATCTTGAAACTTGTACAGCTTATCCTTGTACTCTTTGGTTTCCTCTTTCAAAGAAGCCATTTTCTGTTCTAACTCACTATACTCAAGAACCTTCGATTCCAGCTCATCCTTGAGTTCTTGTGTCTTAGCCATAGAAAAATCAAGACTTTCTATAAGATCATCTCTCTCTATACAACATTCATCTAACTTATCCTTGAGTTTAGCATTCTTCTTTCTTTCCTTTTTCAAAGCACTAAGAGCATTAATAAGTTCACTTTCAAGATCCTTTATTTGTTTGCTTTCTGAATCATCAAAGCCTTTTTTAGATTTCTTATCACTAGAGGTGCTACCTTTTTCAAAAACCATACATGCATCTTCCTTATAGTTTTCTGAAGCATCCTCATACATACTAGAAACCAAATCACTATTTGTACAATCATCCTCAAGGTGACCAAAATTTCCACATCTAAGGCATTTCATGATAATGAATCTATGTTTCGGTTCTTCCTCTTTTTTTGAAATAAACATCTCATTTTCATCATCACTCGAAGAACTTTCACTATCACTACTCGAACACTTACTTGCTTTGTCCAGGTAGAAACTCTTCTTGTGCTTGTGAGAATACCTCTTTCCTTGATTGTTGTGCTCATCTTTGTTCTTTCTGTGATGCTTGTGCTTTTCAGAATCCTTGCTCTTAGAATCTTGTTTCTCTTCATCACTTTCATTCTTGGAAACAATACAGTCAGTAGCATAATGACCAAACTTTCCACAATTGAAACATATTATATTTTTCATGCTTTTGTGCTTTCTAGAAAACTTGCCTTTCTTGTTGTAATATGCCTCTTCATCACTAGAAGACTCATCACTCTCTTGAAGCTGTTTACCCTTGGATTTCTTGGTAGCTTTGAAAGTTGCTTCTTTCTTGACGTCAACCTTTACCTGAGTTCTCAACTCAAATGCTGCAAGAATGCTATGAAGCTCATCCTTTTTTAGTTTATCCAAATCTTTAGCTTCCTCAATAGCAGAAATATTTTCACTAAATCTATTAGGAAGAGATCTTAAAATCTTATCACAAACATCATTTTCAGCAAGCTCAAGTCCTAAGTCTTTCATGGAGTTAACAACCTCATCCATACGAAGCATGTAGTCACTAATATTTTCATCATCATTCATCTTGAGTTGTTCAAACATACCTTTGAAATGTCTCAACTTGGCATTTTTGACATTTGCATCACTAGTATGAACCACCTGCAACTGTTTCCACATTTCACTAGTTGTCTTGCAGTGAATTACTTTGGTGAGATCTGCTTTCTATAAACCTTTCAGGATTGCATTCATTGCTTTTGAATTGTTGTGATGTAGGAGCCTATCTTCTTTAGTATATGGACCATTTACAGGAATAGTGTACCCATCTTCAATCACTTCCCAAACCTCATTCCCAAGTGCCATTAGATGAACCTTCATCCTTGCACTCCAAAGACCAAAATCTGATCCATCAAGAATAGGTGCTGCATTGCCACTTGAATAATCCATTGTGTTCTTTGCTAGCTTTTCCTTCAAGCTGTTAAACTTTTCGAAGGCACCCGCTCTGATACCAATTGAAGAACACAAGCTTATACTGAGAGGGGGGGTGAACAGTATAAGACCGCTTTTTACTTTTTCCTTCAAATCAACTTTCAATTCAATATTATGCAGTGTATAGAAAGCAATATCAATAGCAGTAATCAAAGCAATGCACAAAACACCATCCACAATAGAGACACAACAATTTATGTGGTTCACCCAATGCGGGCTACTCCACGGATAAAATCTTTCACTAAATTTTATCAAATCAAATCTGGGAATACCTTTCCCGATTACAATGTTTATGGGCACCAACCCAAAGGAGACACCAATCCCCTAGCTCTGTTCTGACTGGTGATCCTCTAGAAGACCTCTGCCTCCTCTACCCTTAGAAAATGGAACTCTATCCACAGAAGACACCTGTCTTCCCTGCTCTGGTTGGAGACCTCTATCCTCAACTCTATCACCTCCAAAGCTGGTCCTCAAAATTGCACTAAACATAGTCCTTCGGTCTAGCACAAATGTCCTCGATCTCTTTCTCTGATCTGCACCAAACATAGTCCTTCGGTCTGGCACAAATGTCTTTGTCCTCTTTTTCTAGTCTGCACAAAAACACAGTCCTTCGCTCTTTTTGTGCAATCACAGCTGCACTTGATCAAACTTCGACCTTTGCACCTCTGTGCAATCATAGCCGCATAGTCTTCACGCACTCTACTTCCTTGCGATCTCTCTCACTTGGAAGATTCAATAGAATGCACTCTGCTCTCGACGATCAAACTTCTTCTCTTCGCACAGTCTATGAATGCCGCTCTTAGAACGCACACCAAAATCGATACTTTAACTCTCCAAACATCCCTCCTTATATACTGATATTTTCAAGATCAAAACCTTGATCTTAGTCGATTGCACAACCCTAAACTACGTCGGCTGCAAACCCTAATCGTCGTCGGCCCAAATTTAACTTTGTCGGCTTCACTACTTCTGCAACTTTTTTGTAGCTTCTGCCACGAAACTACAACATGTCGCGATATCGTGACACCTTTGCAACCGTACACTTTCTTTTGGCTTTTGTCGTGATATCGCGACACTTTAGCCTTTGACGACTTTGACTAAGCTCTTGTCGCGATATCGCGACACTTCTCGCTTTCTTATCCTCTTCTTGGCTTGCACTAGCAAAAATGGAACATGTCACAAAATCGTGACACTTTCGCTGCCTTGAGCTTCTCTCTGCCTTACACCCGCGAAACTGGAACATGTCACGAAATCGTGACACTTTCGCTGCCTTAAGCTCTTCTATGCCTTATGCTCATGAAACGGAACATGTCACGAAATCATGACACTTTCGCTGCCTTAAGCTCTTCTCTGCCTTACGCCCACGAAACTGGAACATGTCACGAAATCACGACGCTTTTGTCTTCATAGCCTTCCTCTCTGCTTTTGTCGTGAAATCGTGACACTTCACCTATGGAAGACATGCTTTCAGTTTCTGTCATGAAATCGTGACACTTCTGCTGCTGTCTACTATCTTTTCTACCTATCATGAAATCGCGACACTTTCTGCATCCATACGCTATCTTTTTTGCCTATCATGAAATCGTGACACTTTCTACATCCATACGCTTTTCCTTCATCTTGTCATGAAATCGTGACGCTTTCAGCTTTCGTACGCTTTCTTTGTAGCCTATCACGAAATCGCGACGCTTCTCATTTCAGACTCTTCCCTTTGCTGCATGTCGTGAAATCATGACAGTTCTCACTTCGAGTTCTGTAGCATGTCGCGAAATCGTGACAGTTCTCACTTTGTCTTTTGCAGCATGTCACAAAATCGTGACACTTTTTCTTTTGGACTCTCTCTTCTGCATTATGTCGCGAAATCGTGACACTTTTCCTTTCGGACTCTCTCTTCTGCAACATGTCGCGAAATCGTGACACTTTTTCGTCCGTACAATCTTCTTTGCAATATGTCACGAAATCGTGACATTTCTGACTCTGAACATTCTCTCTCCTCTATGAGTCGTGAAACTGCGACATGTCGTGATATCGTGACACTTTTCCAAAAAGCTTTCTCTCTCCTGCCTAGGTCGCGAAAATGCGACATGTCGCGATATCGCGACACTTTTTCAAACTTACTCATTTTTCCAACTTACACTTTTCTTTCGAACTTGTCAGCTTGGAGTTTGCCAGAGACCTTTGAAACTGTCATGCCGAAACCTTCATCAAAACAAAGTATTTGACATCAAATCAAATTCCTTCATCAAATTCCTTTGAAAGCTTCTTGACATCAATGACAACTTAAACACTTGAGCAAATGCAATGTACCCAAGGTACCCAAAATTGCCAACAATCTCCCCCTTTGTCATTGATGGCAAACCTTTATTGAAAACGCTTCTCAAGAGCAAAAGTTGAAACAAACTGAGCTAACAACTGACCAATGTCTTTTGAAGTTTTTCTCCCCCTGACTTGAAGCTTTCCTCTTCACTTGAAGCTCTCCCCCTTACTCATATCTCTCCCCCTTTTTCATCAATGGCAAAGGGCCACCTTTGGGGCTCGGGACTAAGAATTAGACTCTTAGCTTAGTCCCTCCCCCACCTCCTAATGAGGTGATTAATTCTGAGGTGGGAGTAAAACTCCCATTAGGCACTGATCATCATCAGTGTCTATAACTTCCTTGCCAGGCCTTCTCTTGAACTCATTGTCCATTTTCTTGTTCCTGTTACTGTTCTTGTTCTTGTTCTCATCCCTGTTTTCATTCATGCCTTGATCCTTGGACCTGTTCATACCACTGTTTCTATTCTTGTACCTTGGAAGATCAGCTCTACACTGTCTAGCTATGTGACCTCCATTGTTGCACTTATAACAGGTAACAATGTAATTTCTTTTAGGCATACCTGTTCTTTGAATCTGCCAGTTCTGCCCAAACCTATTTTGATTAATCCTGTTCTGGTCGAGCCTATTATTTATCTCGCAATAGACTACCTTATGCCCAAACTGTTGACAAGAGTAGAAATACCCTTGAAAGAAACTGGCACTTCTAATTTTTTCATTTACTGTCTTTACTTGAGTCATGCAATGTGCAGCCATATGACCAAACCTGTGACATGCAAAACATCTATCGTGAAATTTTCCTTTATTCGACCTCTTGGGTCCCAAAAATTTTTTCTTCTCATTCTAAATTTTGTTTTCTGTTTCTACACATCTATCAGTCATGGACTCAAGATCTAAAAAACTTTCCTCATCAGAACTCTCTTCCTTTTGGAGTCTCTTACTAGACTCTCCAACTTGCATTTTGACAAAACCAAGACTTGTTTTATCTATTGGTTTTCTTTGATCTTTGATGAGTGATTTAACCTTTTTGGAGTTGTCTTGAAATTTGTATAGCTTATCGTTGTACTCTTTGGTTTCCTCTTTCAAAGAAGCCATTTTCTGTTCTAACTCACTATACTCAAGAACCTTCGATTCCAGCTCATCCTTGAGTTCTTGTGACTTAGCCATAGAAAAATCAAGACTTTCTATAAGATCATCTCTCTCTATACAACATTCATCTAACTTATCCTTGAGTTTAGCATTCTTCTTTCTTTCCTTTTTCAAATCACTAAGAGCATTAATAAGTTCACTTTCAAGATCCTTTATTTGTTTGCTTTCTGAATCATCAAAGCCTTTTTCAGATTTCTTATCACTAGAGTGTAGAACACAAGCTTATACTGATAGGGGGGGTGAACAGTATAAGACTACGTTTAACTTTTTCTTTCAAAGCAGCTTTCAAATCAATAACATGCAAAATAAATATAGTAGTAATAATAGCAGTAAAAACAATGCACAAAACATAATCCACAAAGTGACACAACAATTTACGTGGTTCACCCAAGGTGGGCTACTCCACGAATAAAACTTTTCTTCTAAAAGTTATATCAAAGTCCTCTGGAAATCCTTCCCGATTACAATGTTTATGAGCCTCAGCTCGAAGGAGACACCTTCCCCTAATTCTGCTTTGCTTGGTGATCCTCTAGAAGACCTCTACCTCCTCTACCATTAGCAAGTGGAACTCTATCCACAAAAGACACCTATCTTCCCTGCTCTGGCTAGAGATCTTTGTCCTCAACTTTGTCACTATAAAGCTGGTCCTTGAATTGCACTAAACGCAGTCCTTCAGTCTAGCACAAATGTCCTCTTCTGCCTTAATCTTTGTCCTCAATTTTGTCCTCAAAACTGGTTAAATAAAATGGTTCACAAGCTTTCAAGACAGCTTGCTTGATCTTTGTCCAAGTCTTCACTTAGACTTGCCTTAGATCTGCTTTGCAAGTTCTTAGAAGAACCTACCTTAACTTCCCACAAGCTTCAACAGCAGCTTGCTCAATGTTGTCCAACAGTACTCTTTGCTTTTCTACAGCCGCATTTGATCGAAACCAACTTTTTCATAGATTGCGCAAACAATCTTCTTGAAAATTGCTCTGTTTGCAAATGTCGCAATACCAACAGCTTCTGCTCTTTTGCACATTCATTGCAGCACAGTCTTCGCAACCACTGTAGCACTCGATCGCACAGCAACTTATGCACCTTTGTGCAACCACAACAACACCCTCTTCGCACAGTCTACTTCTCCTTGATCAAACTTCTTCCCGCACTCTACTTTTGCAAAAATCATACTACGAACACACACTTCGATCGATTTGATACAACTACTCTTTACGCACCACAGACTTATGCAAATTCGATCCACGCATTCAATTCATCAAACTCAAAAATAGCCCTCCTTTTATAGCATAAATTAATGATCATAAAACTCAATCTTTAGTCGGCTGTTACCCTACAGATCGTCAGCTAAAAAAACCCTAAACTACGTCGGCCCAGATTTCACTCTGTCGACTCAAAGATAACTCTATCCTTCAACTGCCTTTGGAACTCACCTGTAGCTTCTACCATGAAACTCCAACATGTCACGATATCGTGACCTTTTTATAGCCATACACCTTCTATATCCTGCTGTCGCGAAATTGCGACACTTTGGCCTTTGTCGACTTCCTTTGTGCTTCCATCATGAAATCGCTACACCTTTGCCTCTTGCTGACATCATCTCTACTCCTATCACAAAATCATGACACTTTAGTCTTCATGGCCTTCTTCTCCACTTTTGTCATGAAATCGTGACACTCCTACCTTTTGCTGACGTCATCATCATTCCTGTCACAAAATCACAATGCTTAAGTCTACAAGGCCTTCTTCTCTGCTTTTGTCGTGAAATCGTGACACATCTGCTTTTGCTGATGTCATCAGCAACTCTATCACAAAATCATGACATCATCTCCAACTGCAAACTGCCATCTCAACCTGTCACAAAATCATGACGCTTTTGGCTTTCGAACGCTTTCTCCACTGCCTGTCGCAAAATCATGACACTTCTAGCTTTCGTACGCTTTCTTCACTGCCTATCATGAAATTGTGACACTTTTGGATTTCGTACGCTTTCTTCACTGCCTGTCGTGAAATCGCGACGCTGCTCCTTTCAGACTCTTTCCATTTGCTACATGTCATGAAATCGTGACGCTTCTTAATTTGAGCTTTTTAGCATGTCGTGAAATCATGACAGTCCATACTTAGTCTTTTGCAACATGTTGCAAAATCGCTACAGACCTCACTTGGATCTTTGCATCATGTCATGAAATCATGACAGTTCCTGAATCACTTTCTCTCTCTTCAATCTTGTCGTGAAATCACGACAGCTTACACTGCGGACTCTTTCTTCTGCACCATGTCACGAAATCATGACATTTTTCCATCCATACAGTCTCCTTTGCAGAATGTCATGAAATCATGACACTTTTCTTTCTCTGCCTTCCTACATCATTCGAGTCGTGAAAATGCGACATGTCATGAAATCGTGACAGTTTTGCCTGCTTTGCCTCTGCCTTCCAGCATGTCGCGAAATCGTGACAGATTTGCCCAAACTTTCTCTCTCCTAAAACATGTCGTGAAATCGTGACAGTTTTTCCAGCTTTGCCTCTTCCTTCCAGCATGTCACGAAATTGCGATAGTTTTGCCAGTGCTCTCTCTCTCCTAAAACATGTCGTGAAATCATGACAGTTTTGCCAGCCGCCTGCATACTTTTTTCTAACTTATCTTTTTCTTGATCTTTTGCAACTAGGCTACCCTGATCTTCTTGGAAACTCATTGTCCATCTGAAAACTTCACCAAAACACATTCTTTGACATCAAACCAAATTGCTTCTAGACCTTCTTGACATCAATGACAACATCTACTTAGAGCAAGAGGGCAATGTACCCAAGGTACCCAAAATTGCCAACAATCTCTCCCTTTGTCATTGATGGCAACCCTTAACTAAAAACATATCTCAAGAGCCAAAAACTAAACCAACTGATCCAACAACTGAGAATCTGCAATTGAAGTTTTTGCTCCCCCTGACTTGAAGCTCTCTTCTTCACTCATATCTCCCCCTTACTCATATCTCTCCCACTTTGTCATCAATGGCAAAGGGTCACCTTTGGGGCTCGGGATTAAGAATGAGCTTCTTAGCTTAGTCCCTCCCCCACATCCTGATGAGGTGATTTAAAATAGGGTTGGGAGTGACACTCCCATTAGACACTCATCATCATCAGTGTCTACAATTTATTTTTTGGGCCTTCTCTTGAATTATTTTTCTGTATTTCTGTTCTTGTCACTGTTTTGATCCTCGGACCTGTTAATACTACTGTTCCTGTTTCTTTTATCTTTTTTTTCTTATCCATACCTTGATCCTTGGACCTGTTCATATCACTTTTCCTATTTCTATTATCATTCATGTTCTTATCCATGCCTTGATCCTTGGACTTGTTCATATTGTTGTTTTTGTTCCTGTATCTCGAAAGATCAGCTCTACACTGTCTAGCTAGGTGACCTTCATTGTTGCACTTATAGCAAGTAACAATATTATTTCTTTCAGGCATGGCTGTTCTTTGAATCCACCTATTATGACTAACCCAGTTCCTGTTATTTGCCTTGCAAAAAATTACCTTGTGCCCAAATTGTTGACAAGAGTAGCAATACCCTTGAAAGAAATTACGTCTCCTGAAACTATCATTTACTCTCTTCACATGAGTCATGCAATGTACAGCCATGTGACCAAATCTGTGACACGCAAAACATGTGTCATGAAATTTTCTTTTATTCGACTTCTTGGGTCCTGAAATCTTCTTCTTGGCATTCAGAATTATGTTTTCTATTTTTGCACATTTATCACTTACGGACTCATGATCTGAAGTACTTTCTTCAATAGAACTCTTTTTCTTTTGAAATCTCTTGCTAGATTCCCCAACCTGTTCCTTATGCGGCTCAAAAAAACCAAGACCTGTTTTATCTGTTGGTTTTCTTTGACCTTTGATGAGAGATTTAACCTTTTCGAAGCTTTCTTGAAACCTGTACAGTTTATCCTTGTATTTTTTAGTTTCCTCTTTCAAAGAAGCCATTTCCTGTTCTAACTCACTATACTCCAAAATTTTAGAATCTAACTCATTCTTGAGTTCTTGTGTCTTAGCCATAGAGATGTCAAGACTTTCTATAAGCTCATCTCTCTCCATGCAACATTCATCTAACTTATCCTTGAGTCTAGCATTTTTCTTTCTTTCCTTTTTCAAAACACTAAGAGCATTAGTAAGTTCACATTCAAGATCCTCTATTTGATTGCATTTTGAATTATCAAGGACTTTTTCAGATTTCTTATCACTAGAGGTGCTACCCTTTTCAAAAACCATACATGCATCTTCATTGTAGTTTTCTGAAGCATCCTCATACATACTAGCAACCAAATCATTATTTTTGTAATCATCCTCAAGGTGCCCAAAATTTCCACATCTAAAAAAATTCATGATAATGAATTTATGTTTTGGTTCCTCCTCTTTTTTTGAAATGAACAGCATCTCATTTTCATCATCATTCATTTTGAGTTGTTCAAACATACCTTTAAAATGTCTCAATTTGGCTTTTCGGACATTTGCATCACCTGTATGAACTACCTGCAATTGTTTCCACATTTCACTAGTTGTCTTGCAGTGAATCACTTTGGTAAGATCAGCCTTCTGTAAACCCTTCAGGATTGCATTCATGGCTTTTGAGTTGCTGTGATGTAGAAGCCTGTCTTCTTTAGTGTAAGGACCATTTTCAAGAATAGTGTACCCATCTTCAATCACTTCCCATACCTCATTGCCAAGTGCCATTAGATATACTTTCATTTTTGCACTCCACAGACCAAAATATGATCCGTCAAGAATAGGTGTTGCATTGCCACTTGAGTAGTCCATTGTGTTCTTTGCAAGCTTTTCCTTCAAGCTATTAAACTTTCTGAAGGCACTTGCTCTGATACCAATTGTAGAACACAAGATTATACTGAGAGGGGGGGGTGAACAGTATAAGACTACTTTTAACTTTTTCTTTCAAAGCAGCTTTCAAATCAATAACATGCAGAATAAATATAGCAGTAATAACAGCAGTAAAAACAATGCACAAAACATAATCCACAAAGTGACACAGCAATTTACGTGGTTCACCCAAGGTGGGCTACTCCATGGATAAAACTTTTCTTCTAAAAGTTATATCAAAGTCCTCTGGGAATCCTTCCCAATTACAATGTTTATGAGCCTCAACTCAAAGGAGACACCTTCACCTAATTCTGCTTTGCTTGGTGATCCTCTAGAAGACCTCTACCTCCTCTGGCCTTAGCAAGTGGAACTCTATCCACAGAAGACACCTGTCTTCCCTACTCTGGCTAGAGATCTCTGTCCTCAACTCTGTCACTGCAAAGTTGGTCCTCGAATTGCACTAAACATAGTCCTTCGGTCTAGCACAAATATCCTCTTCTGCCTCAATCTCTGTCCTCAATTTTGTCCTCAAAACTGGTTAAATAAAATGGTTTACAAGCTTTCAAGACAGCTTGCTTGATCTTTGTCCAAGTATTCACTTAGACTTGCCTTAGATCTACTTTGCAAGTTCTTAGAAGAACCTGCCTTCACTTCCCATAAGCTTCAATAGCAGCTTGCTCAATGTTGTCCAACAGTACTCTCTGCTTTGCTACAGTCGCATTTGATCGAAACCAACTTCTGCACAGACTGCGCAAACACAGCAGCACTTAACTCTCCGTAATCAATCTTCTTGAAAATAACTCTGTCTGCAAATGTCACAATACCAACAGCTTCTGCTCTTTTGCACATTCACTGCAGCACAGTCTTCGCAACCACTACAGCACTCGATCGCACAGCAACTTATGCACCTCTATGCAACCACAACAACACCCTCTTCGCATAGTCTACTTCTCCTTGATCGAACTTCTTCTTGCACTCTACTTTTGCAAAAATCATACTACGAACACACACTTCGATCAATTTGATACAACTGCTCTTTGTGCACCACAGACTTACACAAATTTTATCCGTGCATTCAATTCATAAAACTGGAAAATAGCCCTCCTTTTATAACATAAATTCATGATCATAAAACTCAATCTTTAGTCGACTGTTACCCTACAGATCATCGGCTAAAAAACCCCTAAACTGTGTCGACCCAAATTTCACTCTGTCGGCTCAAAGATAACTCTGTCCTTCAACCGCCTCTGGAACTCACCTGTAGCTTCTACCGTGAAACTCCAACATGTCGCGATATCGTGACCTTTTTACGGCCATACACCTTCTATAGCCTATTGTCACGAAATCATGACACCTTGGCCTTTGTTGACTTCCTTTGTGCTTCTGTCACAAAATCGCTACACCTTTGCCTCTTTTTGATGTCATCTCTACTCCTGTCGTGAAATCATGACACTTTAGTCTTCATGGCCTTCTTCTTCGCTTTTGTCATGAAATCGTGACACTCCTACCTTTTGCTGACGTCATCATCATTCTTGTCGCGAAATCATGACGCTTAAGTCTGCAAGGCCTTCTTCTCTGCTTTTGTCATGAAATCATGACACATCTACTTTTGCTGATGTCATCAGCAACTCTGTCACAAAATCATGACATCATCTCCAACTACAAGTTGCCATCTCAACCTGTCATGAAATCATGACCCTTCTGGCTTTCGAATGCTTTCTCCACTGCCTGTCGTGAAATCGTGACAATTCTGGATTCTGTATGCTTTCTTCACTGCCTGTTGCAAAATTGTGACACTTCTGGATTTCGTATGCTTTCTTCTTTGCCTGTCGTGAAATCACGACGTTGCTCCTTTCAGACTCTTTCCATTTTCTGCATGTCATGAAATCGTGATTCTTCTTAATTCGAGCTTTTCAGCATGCCGTGAAATCGTGACAATCCATACTTAGTCTTTTGCAGCATGTTGCAAATCGCTATAGACCTCACTTGGATATTTGCATCATGTCGCAAAATCATGACAATTCTTGAATCACTTTCTCTCTCTTCAATCTTGTCATGAAATCGCGATAGCTTACACTGCGGACTCTTTCTTCTGCACCATGTCGCGAAATCACGACATTTTTTTCATCCGTATAGTCTCCTTTGCAGAATGTCACAAAATCATGACACTTTTCTTTCTCTGCCTTCCTGCACCATCCGAGTCACGAAAATGCGACATGTCACGAAATCGTGACAGTTTTGCCTACTTTGCCTCTGCCTTCCAGCATGTCGTAAAATCGTGACAGATTTGCCCAAACTTTCTCTCTCCTAAAACATGTCGTGAAATTGTGACAGTTTTGCCAGCTTTTCCTCTACCTTCCAGCATGTTGTGAAATCACGATAGTTTCACCAGCGCTTTCTCTCTCCTAAAACATGTCATGAAATCATGACAGTTTTGCCAGCCGCTTGAATACTTTTTTCTAACTTATCTTTTTCTTGATCTTTTGCAACTAGGCTACCCTGATCTTCTTGGAAACTCATTGTCCATCTGAAACCTTCATCAAAACACATTCTTTGACATCAAACCAAAT
This sequence comes from Wollemia nobilis, assembly GCA_028583015.1. Classification (NCBI taxonomy): domain Eukaryota; kingdom Viridiplantae; phylum Streptophyta; class Pinopsida; order Araucariales; family Araucariaceae; genus Wollemia; species Wollemia nobilis. Next base: position 4,106,404 of record JAQPPZ010017190.1, on the reverse strand, counting down.
TGCTTCTAGACCTTCTTGACATCAATGACAACATCTACTTAGAGCAAGAGGGCAATGTACCCAAGGTACCCAAAAAAGCCAACAATATCCCCCTTTGTCATTGATGGCAACCCTTAATTAAAAACATATCTCAAGAGCCAAAAACTGAACCAACTGATCCAACAACTAAGAATCTGCAATTGAATTTTTTGCTCCCCCTGACTTGAAGCTCTCTTCTTCACTCATATCTCCCCCTTACTCATATCTCTCCCCCTTTGTCATCAATGGCAAAGGGTCACCTTTTGGGGCTCGAGACTAAGAATGAGCTTCTTAGCTTAGTCCCTCCCCCACCTCCTGATGAGGTGATTTAAAAAAATATTGGGAGTGACACTCCCATTAGACACTCATCATCATTAGTGTCTACAATTTCTTTGTCGGGCCTTCTCTTGAATTCTTTTTCTGTATTTTTGTTCCTATCACTGTTTTGATCCTCAGACCTATTAATACTACTGTTCCTATTTCTTTTATCTTTTCTATTCTTATCCATACCTTGATCCTTGGACCTATTCATATCACTTTTCTTGTTTCTATTATAATTTATGTTCTTATCCATGCCTTGATCCTTGGACTTGTTCATACTGCTGTTTCTATTCCTGTATCTCGGAAGATTAGCTCTACACTGTCTAGCTAGGTGACCTTCATTGTTGCACTTATAGCAAGTAACAATATTATTTCTTTTAGGCATGGTCGTTCTTTGAATCCGCTGTTTCGACTAACCCGGCTTCCTGTTATTTGCCTTGCAAAAAATTGCGTTGTGCCCGAATTGTTGACAAGAGTAGCAATGCCCTTGAAAGAAATTACATCTCCTAAAACTGTCATTTACTCTCTTCATGTGATTCATGCAATGTACAGCCATGTGACCAAATCTGTGACACGCAAAACATGTGCCGTGAAATTTTCTTTTATTCGACTTCTTGGGTCCCGAAATCTTCTTCTTGGCATTCAGAATTATGTTTTCTGTTTTTGCACATTTATCACTTATGGACTCATGATCTGAAGTACTTTCTTCAACAGAACTCTCTTTCTTTTGAAATCTCTTGCTAGATTCCCCAACTTGTTCCTTGTGCGGCTCAACAAAACCGAGACCTATTTTATCTGTTGGTTTTCTTTGACCTTTGATGAGAGATTTAACCTTTTCGGAGCTTTCTTGAAACCTGTATAGTTTATCCTTGTATTTTTTAGTTTCCTCTTTCAAAGAAGCCATTTCCTGTTCTAACTCACTATACTCTAGAATTTTAGAATCTAACTCATTCTTGAGTTCTTGTGTCTTAGCCATAGAGATGTCAAGACTTTCTATAAGCTCATCTCTCTCCATGCAACATTCATCTAACTTATCCTTGAGTCTAGCATTCTTCTTTCTTTCCTTTTTCAAAACACTAAGAGCATTAGTAAGTTCACATTCAAGATCCTCTATTTGATTGCATTTTGAATTATCAAGGCCTTTTTCAGATTTCTTATCACTAGAGGTGCTACCATTTTCAAAAACCATACATGCATCTTCATTGTAGTTTTCTGAAGCATCCTCATACATACTAGCAACCAAATCATTATTTTTGCAATCATCCTCAAGGTGCCCAAAATTTCCACATCTAAAACATTTCATGATAATGAATTTATGTTTCGGTTCCTCCTCTTTTTCTGAAATGAACAGCATCTCATTTTCATCATCATTCATTTTGAGTTGTTCAAACATACCTTTAAAATGTCTCAATTTGGCTTTTCGGACATTTGCATCACCTGTATGAACTACCTGCAATTGTTTCCACATTTCACTAGTTGTCTTGCAGTGAATCACTTTGGTAAGATCAGCCTTCTATAAACCCTTCAGGATTGCATTCATGGCTTTTGAGTTGTTGTGATGTAGAAGCCTGTCTTCTTTAGTGTAAGGACCATTTTCAGGAATAGTGTACCCATCTTCAATCACTTCCCATACCTCATTGCCAAGTGCCATTAGATATACTTTCATTCTTGCACTCCACAGGCCAAAATCTGATCCGTCAAGAATAGGTGTTGCATTGCCACTTGAGTAGTCCATTGTGTTCTTTGCAATCTTTTCCTTCAAGCTGTTAAACTTTCCAAAGGCACTTTATCTGATACCAATTGTAGAACACAAGCTTATACTGAGAGGGGGGGTGAACAGTATAAGACTACTTTTAACTTTTTCTTTCAAAGCAACTTTCAAATCAATAACATGCAGAATAAAGATAGCAGTAATAACAATAGTAAAAATAATACACAAAACATAATCCACAAAGTGACACAGCAATTTACGTGGTTCACCCAAGGTGGGCTACTCCACGGATAAAACTTTTCTTCTAAAAGTTATATCAAAGTCCTCTGGGAATCCTTCTCGATTACAATGTTTATGAGCCTTAGCTCAAAGGAGACACCTTCCCCTAATTCTGCTTTGCTTGGTGATCCTCTAGAATACCTCTACCTCCTCTGCCCTTAGCAAGTGGAATTCTATCCACAGAAGACACCTGTCTTCCCTACTCTGGCTGGAGATCTTTGTCCTCAACTCTGTCACCACAAAGCTGGTCCTCGAATTACACTAAACGTAGTCCTTTGGTCTAGCACAAATGTCCTCTTCTGCCTCAATCTCTATCCTCAATTTTGGTCCTCAAAACTGGTTAAAGAAAATGGTTCACAAGCTTTCAAGACAGCTTGCTTGATCTTTGTCCAAGTCTTCACTTAGACTTGCCTTAGATCTACTTTGCAAGTTCTTAGAAGAACCTACCTTCACTTCCCACAAGCTTCAATAGTAGCTTGCTCAATGTTGTCCAACAGTACTCTCTACTTTGCTACAGCTACATTTGATCGAAACCAACTTCTGCATAGACTACGCAAACACAGCAGCACTTAACTCTCTGCAATCAATCTTCTTGAAAATCGCTCTGTCTACAAATGTCACAATACCAATAGCTTCTGCTCTTTTGCACATTCACTACAGCACAGTCTTTGCAACCATTGCAGCACTCGATCGCACAGCAACTTATGCACTTCTGTGCAACCACAATAGCACCCTCTTCGCACAGTCTGCTTCTCCTTGATCAAACTTCTTCTCGCACTTTGCTTTTGCGAAAATCATACTATGAACACACACTTCGATCAATTTGATACGACTGCTCTTTGTGCACCATAGACTTCCTTGCGCAAATTCGATCCACGCATTCAATTCATCAAACTCGAAAATAGCCCTCCTTTTATAGCATAAATTCATGATCATAAAACTCAATATTTAGTCGACTGTTACCCTATAGATCGTCAGTTGAAAAAACCCTAAACTATGTTGGCCTAGATTTCACTCTGTCAGCTCAAAGATAACTCTGTCCTTCAACTGCCTCTGGAACTCACCTGTAGCTTCTACCGTGAAACTCCAACATGTCATGATATCATGACCTTTTTACAGTCGTACACCTTCTATAGCCTGCTGTCACGAAATCGTGACACCTTGGCCTTTGTCGACTTCCTTTGTGCTTCTGTCACAAAATCGCTACACCTTTGCCTCTTGCTGACATCATCTCTACTCTTGTCATGAAATTGTGACACTTTAGTCTTCATGGCCTTCTTCTTCGCTTTTGTCATGAAATCGTGACACTCCTACCTTTTGTTGATGTCATCATCATTCCTGTCACAAAATCGTGATGCTTAAGTCTGTAAGGCCTTCTTCTCTGCTTTTGTTGTGAAATTGTGACACATCTACTTTTGCTAACATCATCAACAACTCTGTTGCAAAATTGTGACATCATCTCCAATGGCAAGCTGCCATCTCAACCTATCACAAAATCGTGATGCTTCTGGCTTTCGAACGCTTTCTCCACTGCCTATCGTGAAATCGTGACACTTTTGGCTTTCGTACGCTTTCTTCACCACCTATCATGAAATCATGACACTTTTGGCTTTCGTACGCTTTCTTCATTGCCTATCGCAAAATCACGATGCTGCTCCTTTCAGACTCTTTCCATTTGCTGCATGTCATGAAATCGTGACGCTTCTTAATTCGAGCTTTTCAGCATGCCGCAAAATTGTGACAATCCATACTTAGTATTTTTTAGCATGTTGCGAAATCACTATAGACCTCACTTGGATCTTTGCATAATGTTGCAAAATCATGACAGTTCCTGAATCACTTTCTCTCTCTTCAATCTTGTCACGAAATTGTGACAGCTTACACTGCGGACTCTTTCTTCTGCACCATGTCGCAAAATCGTGACATTTTTTCGTCCATACAGTCTCCTTTGCAGAATGTCATGAAATTGCGACACTTTTATTTCTCTGCCTTCCTGCACCGTTCGAGTCATGAAAATACGACATGTCGCAAAATCACGACAGTTTTGCCTGCTTTGCCTCTGCCTTCCAGCATGTCGCGAAATCATGACAGATTTGCCTAAACTTTCTCTCTCCTAAAACATGTCATGAAATCATGATAGTTTTTCCAGCTTTGCCTCTACCTTCCAGCATTTCGTGAAATCGTGACAGTTTCGCCAACACTTTCTCTCTCCTTAAACATGTTGCTAAATCGTGACAGTTTTGCTAGCCGCCTGCATACTTTTTTCTAACTTATCTTTTTCTTGATCTTTTGCAACTAGGCTACCCTGATTTTCTTGGAAACTCACTGTCCATATGAAACCTTCACCAAAACACATTCTTTGACATCAAACCAAATTGCTTCTAGACCTTCTTGACATCAATGACAACATCTACTTAGAGCAAGAGGGCAATGTACCCAAGGTACCCAAAATTGCCAACATAGAGGTGCTACCTTTTTCAAAAACCATACATGCATCTTCCTTATAGTTTTCTGAAGCATCCTCATACATACTGGAAACCAAATCACTATTTGTACAATCATCCTCAAGGTGACCAAAATTTCCACATCTAAGGCATTTCATGATAATGAATCTATGTTTTGATTCTTCCTCTTTTTTTGAAATAAACATCTCATTTTCATCATCACTTGAAGAACTTTCACTATCACTACTCGAACACTTACTTGCTTTGTCCAAGTAGAAACTTTTCTTGTGCTTGTGAGAATACCTCTTTCCTTGATTGTTGTGCTCATATTTGTTCTTTTTGTGATGCTTGTGCTTTTCAGAATCCTTGCTCTTAGAATCCTATTTCTCTTCATCACTTTCATTCTTGGAAATAGTACAGTCAGTAGCATAATGACCAAACTTTCCATAATTGAAACATCTTATATTTTTCATGCTTTTGTGCTTTCTAGAAAACTTTTCTTTCTTGCTGTAATATGCCTCTTCATCACTAGAAGACTCATCACTCTCTTGAAGCTGTTTACCCTTGGATTTCTTGGTAGCTTTGAAAGCTGCTTCTTTCTTGACGTCAACCTTTACCTGAGTTCTCAACTCAAATGCTGCAAGAATGCTATGAAGCTCATCCTTTTTTAGTTTATCCAAATATTTAGCTTCCTCAATAGCAGAAATATTTTCACTAAATCTATTAGGAAGAGATCTTAAAATCTTATCACAAACATCATTTTCAGCAAGCTCAAGTCCTAAGTTTTTCATGGAGTTAACAACCTCATCCATACGAAGCATGTAGTCACTAATATTTTCATAATCATTCATCTTGAGTTGTTCAAACATACCTTTGAAATGTCTCAACTTGGCCTTTCTGACATTTGCATCACCTATATGAACCACCTACAATTGTTTCCACATTTCACTAGCTGTCTTTGAATTACTTTGGTGAGATCTGCTTTCTGTAAACCTTTTAGGATTGCATTCATTGCTTTTGAATTGCTGTGATGTAGGAGCCTATCTTCTTTAGTATATGGACCATTTATAGGAATAGTGTACCCATCTTCAATCACTTCCCAAACCTCATTCCCAAGTGCCATTAGATGAACCTTCATCCTTGCACTCCAAAGACCAAAATTTGATCCATCAAGAATAGGTGTTGCATTGCCACTTGAATAATCCATTATGTTCTTTGTTAGCTTTTACTTCAAGCTTTTAAACTTTCTGAAGGCACCCACTCTGATACCAATTGAAGAACATAATCTTATACTGAGAGGGTGGGTGAACAGTATAAGACCGCTTTTTACTTTTTCCTTCAAATCAACTTTCAATTCAATATTATGCAGTGTATAGAAAGCAGTATCAATAGCAGTAATCAAAGTAATGCACAAAACACCATCCACAATAGAGACACAACAATTTACGTGGTTCACCCAATGCGGGCTACTCCATGGATAAAATCTTTCACTAAATTTTATCAATCAAATATGGGAATACCTTTCCCGATTACAATGTTTGTGGGCACCAACCCAAAGGAGACACCAATCCCCTAGCTCTATTCTTGCTGGTGATCCTCTAGAAGACCTTTGCCTCCTCTGCCCTTAGTAAATGGAACTCTATCCACAGAAGACACCTGTCTTCCCTGCTCTGGCTGGAGACCACTATCCTCAACTTTATCACCTCCAAAGCTGGTCCTCGAAATTGCACTAAACACAGTCCTTCGGTCTAGCACAAATGTCCTCGATCTCTTTCTTTGATCTGCACCAAACACAATCCTTTAGTCTGGCACAAATGTCTTTATCCTCTTTTTTTGGATTGCACAAAAACATAGTCCTTCGCTCTTTTTGTGCAATCACAGCTGCACTTGATCAAACTTTGACCTTTGCACCTCTGCGTAATCATAGCCGCATAGTCTTTATGCACTCTGCTTCCTTGTGATCTCTCTCACTTGGAAGATTCGACAGAATGCACTTTGCTCTCGACAATCGAACTTCTTCTCTTCACACAGTCTGCGAACGCCTCTCTTCAAATGCACACCAAAATCCATACTTTAACTCTCCAAACATCCCTCCTTATATACTGATATTTTCAAGATCAAAACCTTGATCTTAATCAGCTGCACAACCCTAAACTACGTCGGCTGCAAACCCTAATCATCATCGGCCCAAATTTAACTTTTTTGACTTCACTGCTTCTGCAACTTTTTTGTAGCTTTTGCCACAAAATTACATGTCGTGATATCGCGACACCTTTGCAGTCGTACACTTTCTTTTGGCTTTTGTCACGATATCATGACACTTTAGCCTTTGACAACTTTGACTAAGCTCTTGTCATGATATCGTGACACTTCTCGCTTTCTTATCCTCTTCTTGGCTTGCACTAGCAAAAATGGAACATGTCACAAAATCATGACACTTTCGCTGCCTTGAGCTTCTCTCTGCCTTACATCCGTGAAACTGGAACATGTCGCAAAATCATGACACTTTCGCTGTCTTAAGCTCTTCTCTGCCTTACGCCCGCAAAACTGGAACATGTCATGAAATCGTGACACTTTCGCTGCCTTAAGCTCTTCTTTGCCTTACGCCCGTGAAACTAGAACATGTCGTGAAATCGCGACGCTTTTGTCTTCATATCCTTCCTCTCTGCTTTTGTCATGAAATCGTGACACTTCACTTATGGAAGACATGCTTTCAGTTTCTATCGCAAAATCACGACACTTCTATCGTCGTCTGCTATCTTTTCTGCCTGTCATGAAATCGTGACACTTTTTGCATCCATATGCTATCTTTTCTGCCTGTCATTAAATCATGACACTTTCTGCATCCGTACGCTTTTGCTTCATCTTATCGCGAAATCGTGACGCTTTCAGCTTTCGTACGCTTTCTTTGTAGCCTGTCGTGAAATCACGACGCTTCTCATTTCAGAGTCTTCCCTTTGCAGCATGTCGCAAAATTGTGATAGTTCTCACTTCGAGTTCTGTAGCATGTGAAATCGTGACAGTCCTCACTTTGTCTTTTGCAGCATGTCACGAAATCATGACACTTTTTCTTTTGGACTCTCTCTTCTGCATTATGTCGTGAAATCGCGACACTTTTTCTTTTGGACTCTCTCTTCTACAACATGTCGCAAAATCATGACAATTTTTCGTCCGTACAATATTCTCTGCAATATATCACGAAATCGTGACATTTTTGACTTCGAACATTCTCTCTCCTCTATGAGTCGCGAAACTACGACATGTCGCGATAACGCGACACTTTTTCAAACTTACTCATTTTTCCAACTTGCACTTTTCTTTCGAACCTGTCAACTTGGAGTTTGCCAGAGACCTTTGAAACTGTCATGCCGAAACCTTCATCAAAACAAAGTATTTGACATCAAATCAAATTCCTTCATCAAATTCCTTTGAAAGCTTCTTAACATCAATGACAACTTAAACACTTTAGCAAATGCAATGTACCCAAAGTACCCAAAATTTCCAATAGATTTATGAGATCCCTTCATCATCAAGAAAAAGGTATGATCACATTTTCCATAGTTGAGTTGATTGATTTGTTTTTTGGAAAATAAGTTTGGAGTGAAAAGGACTTGATTAGGGTTTCCTTTTTGAGAGTGTTTGATTTAATGCTTCAAGGTTTTTTAGAATAAAGAGTTGTTGTTAAAACCTTATTTTATAAGCAGTATTTTTGAAGCCATCGGTTGTATGAAGAACTTGAGTTAGGGTTTTGCAAAAGAACATGAGGACCATTGTTATGTGAAGATAGTTTTATAAGCATTGTTGTTGAAGTGAGTTGTTGTGCGAAAAATTTGAACTATGGTTTGAAAAGAACATGAGTATCATTGTAATGTGAGATTTTTTATTGAGTATTGTTGGAAACATTTTGTGTTGGTTGATATATACTTGGACTAGGATTTTTGAGAAAAGGTTGTTTCATTGAGTGATTGGTTGAGTAAAGTTAACTAAGCCTAGTCAAGTGGATGTGTGAAGTGATTGTTCAAGTTCCATAAAACAAACTATTCTATATTATGATCTGATTTTAAAAGTTATTGAGCATTGATTATAGAACTTATTGGGTCTATAACAATTATGTCTATGTTTCTATGAGATTTGGACAAGTCCTTAGTGAGCTTGTTGAGCAAATTTGGACAAGTTCTGAGTGAGCTTGTTGAGAAGATTTGGACAAGTTCTGAGTGAGCTTGTTGAGCAAATTTGGACATGTTCTAAGTGAACTTGTTGAGCATATTTAGACAAGTTCTGAGTGAACTTGTTGAGCAGATTTGGACAAGTTCTGAGTGGACTTGTTGAGCATATTTGAGCAATTTTTGAGTGGACTTGTTGAGCAAATTTGGGCAAGTTCTGAGTGGACTTGTTGAGCAGATTTGAGCAAGTTTTGAGTGGACTTATTGAGCATATTTGAGCAAGTTCTGAGTGGAGTTTTTGAGCATATTTGAGCAATTTTTGAGTGGACTTGTTGAGTAGATTTGAGCAAGTTCTGAGTGGACTTTTTGAGAATATTTGAGCAAGTTCTAAGTGGACTTGTCGAGCAAATTTGAGCAAGTTCTAAGTGGACTTGTTGAGCATATTTTAGAAAGTTCTGAGTGGACTTGTCGAGCATATTTTAGAAATTTCTGAGTGGACTTATTGAGCAAATTTAAGCAAGTTCTGAGTGGACTTATTGAGTAGATTTTAGCAAGTTCTGAGTGGATTTGTTAAGCAGATTTGAGTAAGTTCTGAGTGGACTTGTTGAGCAGATTTGTGCTAGATCAAAGGACTAAGTTTAGTGTAGATTTGAGACAGAGCTTTAGAGGATATAGAGTAGAGAGTATAATAGTCTCCAATGGATAGAGATCCATCAACTAGGGTAGTGATAATAGGTCTTTTGAGTGGGGATAAGTGTCTTCTGTGAAGAGAGATCTACAAGCCATTTTAGTGGAGGCAGTAGTCTTCTAGAGGATCACCATCCAGATCAGAGGAGATGAATTTATCCTTTGGATAGAGATCCACAAAATTGATTTAGGGGATTGGTATCTCCTTTGGATAGAGGTCCATAAACATTGTAATAGGGAAGGATTCCCAAAATATTGATTGAGAAAATTTTAGTGAAATATTTTATTCGTGGAGTAGCCCACATTGGGTGAACCATATAAATTGTGGTGTCTCTATTGTGTATGGTGTTTTGTGCATTACTTGATTACTATTTTTGTTATTCCTATCTATTCATTGCATAATATTGATTGGGAAAGAAAAGTAAAAAGTGGTCTTATACTGTTCACCCCCCCTCTCAGTATAAGCTTGTGTTCTTCAAATATGAGAAGGCTTTTGAACATTTGGTTATTAGTACAAAATCTAATATTTTTTCATTAAAACTACCCTAGATTTACAATAAATTATTGTGAATATTTAAAATTAAATTTTTTCTATAAACCTACTTGGGTATACCTTTGTTTCATAAAGGAAATAAAAATGATATTTGGATCTCTCTTTTGGATAGAATGAAAGCTTGTTTGGTATGTTGGAAAGGTAAGTTATTAACCATGGTGGGAAGGATACAACTCATAAAGACTACATTGCATTCCATCCCTATTTATATGATGTCACTTTCAAGATTACAAGTAGGTATAGCATCAAAATTTTATAATATTCAAAGAGACTTCCTTTGGAAAGGAAAGACTATTGGAGAAGGAGGCTTGCATAAATGCATACTTATGAGTTTAGCACTAGGGGTAAATATTGGGTGGAGATTATTCAAATATCAAGGAAATAAATGGGTAAAAATATTACTCTAAAAATATAGAGGTTCTCTTGATTTAATAAAATTATTTAAGAAAATAATTGTTGAGGGGGAGGGAGTGACCCCCTTACACTCTCCAAGCATTGTAACCCCCTATAGTTGCAGCCTTGACATATATCGTTGCCTCGGTCGAGTGGGTGCATTCGGTGCCCTACATCTCGTGTGGGAGAACCAATCCTAGGAAGTTCATGGAAGCGTGGGATGTGGCTCCCATCTAACAACCTATGGAGTTTGTTACCCAAGGTCAGTTCCTTGGTTTTGAATTTCTTTTTTGCCGCTCATCGTTTTTCTCCCACTACGCTACTCTACTCCTAGCCTAGACTACTTCAAAGGGGAAAAGGGAGAAAAGGAAACATAAAGCAAATATTAGGAAAGAGATAAAATACAAAGAAAGTAAAGAAAAGTGGTAAATTATAGGAAACATAAATCTATCTAGCCAAACCTAAGGGGTGGTGATGCACCAAAGAAAAATAATAAGACTTCCCTAGTACCTTGATAGGTTTGAATTAACACATGCACAATAATCAATAATGCATGAGGAACATACGACCCTTTTGAGAGCATGTAGTAAAACAGAACACCCATGCCAAAACTAGGATAGATATGTAAAAATTTATAGATTCTTCATTAATGTGAACTTCAAGTTACATTTATGTAGATGGAAGAGGTTTAAAAACTACCTATCAGGTTGTGTAAGGCTCGAGCCAAGTCGAGATATGAAGGATAATAAAGGAAAGTACCTCTTAGAAGGATGGAGGTATTTTGATAGTTATAATGAGAATAAGACACATATTTAAAAATTACATTTGGAGCCTTAGACCCTTCTAAGATTCAAAATTCTTGCTCTAAAAATTCTTTCCTAGGATACTTTGTAAATTATTATGTACAATCCCAAGGTTACTCGGATTAGGAGTTGTTGGAAGTGAGATCGTGTTGCCCATGCTAGATATTTTTTGTAGAGATCTCCTACTATTATATCCTCATATTCATAGCCACTCCTTTAGAGGTCTAATTATGTTGTTTATAATGTGGTACCTCATTTTAGTGATAGATCATACATCTGATGATTGTATTATACATAACATTTGGGGTTTGAGGTCGCAGTAGTAGCTCTAACTGGGGGGTATAGAGGCCAACGACCTTTTGTGCAAGGTTTGTAGGGACAGGATTCCTCAAAGCAAAAATTAACCACTTAGATTTGTGGGGCATAGTTGAAGGTAGTCTAGTTGGTATCTAGTCATATCCTCTGGTCCAGTTGGAGCCCCTCATGGAAGTCTTTCTTTCTCTTCTGCTTTATCTCAATATTCTAGTTGCTACCATTGATTGTATATTTTTTGTTTCTTGATTTGGTTAGACGTCCCTAGGCTAAAATTTTATTCCAATCCTAATGCATTATGGAGCTCTATGGTTCAAATCAAAATTTTGGTTGTGCCTCTCATTGTGAGTCTTTACCATGTGGGTCTAGTCCATCTAAGTTTTGAGTGGATATCCATTTGAAAAATCCTAGTTTCATTCTGAAACCAACCTTCAATAATGGTCAAAAGTCTTTACTGCATCTAAGTGTAGTGAGAAATCAATACAATAACCCTATCCAAATGATCGTCAACATGGAACTTCATATCAAATGGTTTGCAATTAATAAAGAAACATATTATATGGTTAATCAATGAGGGGATTTATGCAAATTTTTGGTTTGATGTTTTGTTGAAGCCTTATCTTCTTATCTTTAACTCAAAATTACAACCATTCGCTCAAGAATGCCTAGCTTGTATAGGTCCAAAGGTCAAAGACTATATTAATATAAGAAACAACTCCAAATCAAGGATTTATTTCAGTAACATGGTTGAAGAAGGGGAACTCAAATAAGTTCTAGATAAACTTCAAAATATTCTTCAATATTTTTGTTTATTGATTTTTACATGAGAGGACGAGTTGGTTTGGAATGTATCAAAGGATGGTGGATACTTGATCAAGTTGAGATATGAGGATTTATAGCAATCAAAATTTTCTACTCCCAATAATTTCCTTGGAAGAATGTTTGGTCATTAGAGGCTCTTCCGAAGGACTCAACATTCCTTTTGTTAGCAGTAAGATTCTTATAAAATAAAGTCGACAAAGAAGAGGATATCATGGACATTTTAGAGGTACCTTATAGGAGAAGGATTTAGAAACATCAAACCATTTACTTCTTCATTGTCCCTTTGCTCACACCATTTGAGGTTCCTTCTTTGAAAATATGAAAATATATTAGGTAGCTCCATCAACATTGAAAGAGTTGATGAAATGTTATATTAACTATTTTAAATCTAAAGCATTATGTATTCTTTGGAGTATTGGCCTTGTCATTATTTTTTGGAATTTATGACTTCAAAAGAATAATAAAAATTTAAAAAATAAATCTCAAAATCATGCCCAAGTTTGGAATTGTATTATTGCCTTTCTTGTAGAATGTCTACAAATATGGTGCTCATCATGTGAAGTCTCAAATGCAAAAAAAAATATACGGTAACAATTTAGTTTTGAACAGAGAGAATATTCGACCAAAGTGAAAGGATAGCAGAGAATACGACCTATAAGTTTGAGAAGTCTAAAGTTCAAAGGGAAGGAAAAATGAAATAGAGGACATATTTACCCAAGTTAAAGCTCAAAGGCAACAAGCTAAAATTTGAAGGAATTTAAAGACAATCAACATAAACTTGAAGGTAGTATAAGGAAACAATTTTAGATTTGAAAGGTGAAATTTTTAAAAGAAAGAAGAATTTGACAAGATATTGTTGGGAGAATAAGAAATCCGTAGCCATAGCAAAGGGTATTCAAGGATTGTATTATATAAATATTTTTAATTGTTTTGAATTCCAAGGAAAATAGGGGATGAGCAAGGTGCATAGAAGTTCAAAGGATATAGGAGATGATTTGAACATACATAGAAGAGTCATTTGAACATACATGGAAGAGTCATTTATGATAATAGAATTCAAACAAAGGATCTACTTTGATCTAGGGTAAAATGGGAATGTTTAGAAATTGGATTTATCAAAATTAATTTTGATGGCGCTTTTAAATGAAATTTGAAAAAGCTAGTGGAGGTGGTGTTTTTAAATATAATGAAGTCATAATCCTCCTTACTCAAAATCATATGGAAATTCAAAAAACAACTCTACAGATGCTAGGGAACTTCTTATAGGGATTAAAATTGCAATAGAAAAAATAATGGAAATATATTTCAATTGAGGGGGATTCACATATTATCATCAATGCTATCAACAAAAATGGATGTGGGTATTGGATAAAAAAAAATTGCTAATTTTCATCAGCTATTATTGGAGGTAATATCTTGGAAATGTGAGTATATTTGTAGAGAAGAAAATAGAGTAGTATATAATTTATCCAATCATGGTGTTGATCTTCATCTTAGTAAAATTCACATTTTAGAAGGCAAATTTTGAAGTCAAATTTTATATCTTAATCAAAATGATGTCAAGGAAAAAACTTCCATAATTATTGATAGAGGTAATTCATATATACCCATTCATCTTGTAGGATAATGCTATAATTTGATATCTTATGCAGGGAGACATTTTTTGTAGGACTTCCCAAACTACCGAACTTGTTTCAGCCATATTTCACTCATCAGAACTCAAATTGAGATAAAATTATGAGGGTAGATGCCTAAAAAACCCTAGAATGTCTCCACAAATTTTTAGATCATTTGGAATAACATTGATACTATAACATCCCTATGTATGAATGATATTTTTATCAAGCATCTGTGTGAGGGTTTCATCTGGGTTAAGTGCAAGTAGCTCTAGAGGTTGTTTTCGGGACCTTTGGGCCCTAGAGGCCAAAAATTTTATGGTTTTTGCTCAATATTTTAGTAGGAAAAGTTACAAGGGATCCAATATGGGTTAGAAATCTATATTTCAATAGATCTTAATGTAGTGAACTTGAGTTACAATGGCTTCCAATTTTTTGCACAAAAGAAAAGTGAAAATCATACATTTCCATAGTGTCTAGGGCATGGATTAAAGAGATCATGAAACAATTTTTAAGCAATCAAAAAATGGCTCATATCTCAAGTGAATCTAGTGCTAAGGTGCACCCAAAAAATAAATCTACTATGGAAACCCCTATTAAGGGTAATAATTTTGAAGAATCATCCCTAAAAATGAATTTTAGGGATACCCTCCGTGGTGGACAGCCTCAGCCTAATGCTAATATTAATCGTACGGATTCCCATAAACCTTTAAGAATGCCTAAGATTGATCCCAATAAAGTGGAGACAGGATGTCTTAAAGCAATTGATGGAACTCCTATTTTTAAGCTTGATATGGGCAACATTCAGACTGGCATTGAAGATCTGGAAAAAGAGGACTAATTTATCATTTCATGGGTTTTTGTCCGAGCCTATCTGCTTTCACATTTTGGGCTGCAAAAATCTAGAAAACTAAAGGTGAGTTACAAATCTCTATTTATCTAAATGGTTATTTTCTTGTTTTATTTTCTAATAATGAAGATAGAGATAAAACTTTTCAATGGGGTCCCTGGTTCTTTGGAAGGGCAAGGCTTTTCATGAAGCCCTGGCATACTAAATTTAAAGCCAAAGAAGAGATGCCTTCTACAGGTATTATGTGGGTTAGAATCTTTGGCCTACCAACTGAATTCTGGAATTTCACTATTTTTCTTTAATTGAAAACTCTTTAGGAACATTTATGATGACTTCTGATTGTACTCAAAAACTTGAACATATTATTTATGCTCAGATTTGTGTTTTAATGGATTTTGATAAACCCCTACCTAAAAATATCACTTTACAATTTGGGGAGGACACTTGGGAACAAGTCATGGACTATGAGAACATTCCTTTTCATTGTATAATTTACCATGAATATGGTCATTTGGTTAGTGTTTATCCAAATAAAATTCTAGATCAAAATAGAAGATATAAATTCAGTAGGTTTCCAAATTCCTAAGAAGAAGAACACTCAGAAAAAACTAGTTATGAAGGATCAATTAAAGTTATCTGCTAATATGTTTGAAATATTTCCACAAATGAGATTCCAAGGGAGGAAGAAGAAATTATGGAAACAAAAATCTTAGAAACATAATCTAAAAATAAAGGGAAAAACTCAGAGACAAGCCAACAAATCAAAGGATTTCAAAAAAAAAGAAAGGGATAAAATATTCACAAGAAAAACAATTTTTTAAATGTTAAAACTTCAAATAATACAGGTCTCAATATAGAATCTTTTGAACCTTTGGTAACATTTTGACTATGTACAAGCATTCTTCAAGGCTATAAGCCATATCAAATTCAATTGGAGTAAGTCAAGAACCAAGGAAAAAAAACTGAAGATGGATTCTAATCAAAATGCAGGTCGCAAGACTAATCAATATCATATGGTAAAAGAAGCTGAAAAGCTTGTAGAGGAAGGTAATATTAATGCCCTTACCAACTTTTTTAGTCTTGTTATTAGTGAAGATCATCACTTGGAATATTAGAAGACTCAAAGGGATTCTTTCAAAACAAAATGAAATTAGAAGAATGATTCAGAAAAATCATCCATATATTGTTTTCCTTCAAGAAAAAAAGATGTCAATAGAGGATATGAAATCGATTACTAGTAAATTTTTGCCAGTTGGAAAAGTGGTTTCCCTTAGTTCCCATGGGACTTCTGGTGGCATTGCTTACCTTTGGAACCCAAAAGAGGTAGTTATTCACCATATGGTTAGCAGTTGGGGTCTTTTGGCTATAGCTATTCAAAGCAGACATTCCAACCAAATTATGCTTAACATTACCATTTATGCTCTGACTAATTTGGAGGAAAAAATAAGATAGTGAAAGAATATTACTTATATTATCTCTCATTTTCTTGAAGCTTGGATCTTGATCAAAGGAGATTTCAATACCATCCTCTCTCTATATGAGAAAATGGAGGGAAATAGAAATTTTAACAGGAGCACTAACCTCATGAATGAATATATTACAAACCTCCATCTTGTGGACATCCAACTAGATAATGGCCTTATGACTTGGTCTAATAGAAGGAAAGGCTTAGCTTGTATAATAGAGAGATTGGATAGGTTATTTCTCTCTAATAATTTCTTAATCCATGGTCACATTCCTAAAGTGGAGACTCTTAACAATGTTGGTTTAGATCACTGGCCTGTGAAAATGTGCAAACCAATGTGAGTTTCTCTCCCTTTCAATTTTAGTTAATTTGGCTTAGAAACAGTTCCTTTAAACCTTGAGTGCAACAATGGTGGAAGGAAGGTAAACCTAGGTATGGTACTAAGATGTTATGTTTTACCAAAATATTGCAATACATTAAATCCAAAATCAAGACTTGGAACTAGAAGGATTTTAGGGATGTTCATAAAAAAACATAAAGTTATTGCTCAACTTGAAAATTTGAATAAGAAAATCCATTTAGATGGCCTCACAGAGAGTACAAATGCATATGAAATTAAACTCACATATCAGTTAGAGGAATGGGAAAAAAGAGAACTCTTATGGAAGCAAAAATCTAGAATTCAATGGCTCAAAGAAGGTGATCGAAACACAAATTTCTTCCACAAATTTATTCTAGCTCAAATATTCTAGATATGTTGTCTACACTTGGGATGGCATGAACTCTATTGTTGTCAATTACTTTTCCAATATTTTTACTACTACTCCTCTTGACTCAGCTTCTCAACAAAATGTTCTTCAAGCAATACCTTCTCTTATCACTTATAAGAAGAACTCTATTTTTACTGCTCATGTTACTATCAATGAGCTTCAACAGATAGTTTTTAAAATACAAAAAGGGAAAACCCCAAGTCTTGATGGTTTTCCCATTGAGTTCTACCAAGATTTTTGGGATATCCTTCATGTTGATTTATTAGAGGTGGTGGAAGAAGCCAAGAAATCCAAATAAATTTTGAAGGTTATCAATAAAACTTATATTACTCTTGTTCCAAAAGCTCAAGAGTTTGGACATATCTAAGCTTTTAGACCTATTGCTTTATGTAATGTTCTTCTCAAAATCATTACTAAGATAATGGCAAAAAGGTTGAAGCCTCTTTTACATAAGATTATTTCCCCTAAACAAGGGGGTTATGTGGAAGGGCATCAAATAGTTGATGATATAGTTCTTTCTCAGGAAGCCATCCATTCCATGGATATGCAAAAATCTCCTTCCATGTTCATTCGGTTAGACTTATCCAAATCTTATGATAGAGTGGATTGGCACTTCCTTATCAAAGTTTTGAGGCAATTTGGCTTCTCTCAGGATTGGATGGATTAGATTATGGGATGTATCTCTTCGGTTTCCTACTTAGTTCTTATTAATGGCAGGCCTTCTCAGTTGTTTCCAACTTCCAAAGGTATTAGACAAGGTGACCCCCTATCCCCTTATTTATTCATCATTATTGTTTAATGCTTAGTTAGGGCTATAACCAAAAATAGAGAATACAAAAACCTTGAGAGAGTTACCACTGCTCATGGAGCTAGACCTCTCTCCCATATTCAATTTGTTGATGACTCTACTCTTTTAGTTAAATCTACAGTTAAGGAAGCTTCAACTATTAAGCAAACCATTAGCTATTTTTCTAAGGCTATCGGGAAATTGTCATTTTATTTCACTACTCTACCAGACATGAATCCATGGTCTTGGATAAGTTAATTAATAAGAATACCTCCCTTCCAATCACTTATTTAGGTATTCCCATCATTATTCGAAGATAGAAAAAAAATTAGAATTGGTTGTTGGACAAGGTCAAGAAGAAAATTGGAAAGTGGACCAATAGGTGGCTTTCTTCTGGGGTAGAATCATCTTGGTAAAATCAGTCCTTAAGCTATTCCTATTTATGGTTCTACCATTTTGAATATCCCAAAGGTTGTTCTTCAAGAACTGGATCAAATTAGTCATCGGTTCCTCTGAAGTGGTACTAAGGAGAAAAGAAAATGGGCCTTGGTGAAATGGGATACTTTATGTCTTCCTAAGAATGAAGGGGGTTTAGGATTCCGATATGCTATTAATAATAATAAATATTTAGCTGCTAAATTATATTGGAGGATTTTACATAACCCCAATGCTCTTTGGACCAAGAATCTTCATGCTAAATATGTTGAGAACAAAGTATTGAAGACCTTGTTCGCTATCAATTTCCTTCCAAAGGTTCTCCCATTTTAGCAGTTCTTAATACTGGTGAGGATTTGATAAAGAAGAAATTATTTTGGATCATTCATAATGGTCAACAGATAAATTTTTGGAAATATTCTTGGGATGGTCACAAGCCTTTGATAACTCAGTTTCTCTATTGGAGGCCTTGGATGGAGGAGCTTCACCGAGCTAACTAGATAAAGGTGGATAATTATTATCGGTACCATACTAGTAAGTCAAAGGTTGGTATATATTGGATCCCTATTTAGTATTGGCCTATTAAAATATTAAAAAGGTAAAGACAAGATATCTAGTGCATCCTTCATATGATATCTCTCTCTTGGTCCCATGATAAATATTATTTTGGATGGGACAACACTATTAAGGATGAGTATTCATTTGCTCAAGGTTATTTGGCCTTATGCCATAATAATCCCAACCAATCATATGACATATTTTCTTAGTTGTGGGTTCAAAATCTCTGGCCTAAGGTGAGGTTCTTTACTTGGATTTTATTGCATCGCAGGGTGCTTATTGGGGAGCATCTTATGAAGTGTGGTTTTCATGGCCCTTTAGATGTGAAATGTGTGAAGAGAATGTGGAAACTCTTAGCCATATTTTTATGGAGTGTACTTTAGCCTCTGAGCTTTGGAGGAGAATGGCCACTTTACTTAGCTTACAGTGGTTCAATTTTTTTTATTTTTGAACAACTTTGGAGGGATTGGCATAATCAAGAGGGTGTTAATCATTTTATTAGGTAGTTAGTTTGGATGAGTTCTACCATTATTCTTTGGAATATATGGAATGATAGGAACAATCAAATTTTTAATCAAGAAAGGAAGGATATTCACTGTATTTGAAAAAATACCATTGCCAACTTAGTTGAATCAATCCATCAGCTTCTTAATCACCACTAAAACTCCCACCAAATATGGGATCAAGTGATGCAAAGATTGAATATTTACTCTTCTAAGAGAAACTAGCTTAAAGGGAATGTTGTTAATTGCAATATGGATAGAACAAGAAATTGGCAACCTCCTCCTAAGGATTTTGGAAAAGTCAATATTGATGGAGCCTCTAGAGGGAGCCCTAGAAAAGCTAGTGCAGGTGGAATTGGTAGACTTTCAGATGGCTCCCTGGTTTTTTACTTTTGCTGAGAATTTGGGTATTCTATCCAATAACCTTGTTGAGGGGTATGGTATCCTTAGAGGTCTTCAAGAGGCTACTAAGGTTGGATGGGAAAAGGTACTAGTTGATTCTGACTCTCAACTCATGATTAATATTTTGAATACTCCTAAGAATCATAAGGTTGATTGGAGAATAAAAAGAATTATTGAGAAGATTCAGTTAATCCAGATGGGATTTTTGAAAGTTGATTACAATCATGTGGTCAAAGATTAGAACAAGAGTGTTGATGCTTTAGCTAATGGGACTTTGGACAAATGTGATCTTACATGCCATGGCCACCCTCATAGATGGTGGGCTTCAAAAATAAGGGAAGCTCTTCTTTCTATCATTTCTTTGGATGGCTCCAGTTCTTGAGGTACCTAGTTTCTTCTTGCTTTATTTTACTTCTTTGTAGTTCGATCAGGGTATTTTAGTTCCCTAGCTCAAACTAATATTTCTTTTGTTTCCTTTGTTGATTCTTGCCTTAATAGTCTTTTGGTCTAGAAAGTTTATTGTTGTGTTCTATTTTTCCTTTTTTCTTTTCTATTTATGTATGTGTTTTTTTGTGTTGTTTTGTTTTTATGTTTTTTGTGTTGTTTTTTTGTTGTTCTTGTGTTTTTGATGTTCTTGTGCTTGTGTTTCTATATGTTTGTGTTAATTGGTGTTTTGTGTTTTGGTGTGTGAGTGTTTTCTATATTTTTATTTTTCTCTGTTGTCTATTGTTGGTTGTTTTTTTATTTTATTTTATTTTTTTAATTATTTTTTAGGTTTTGGTTGTTTTTATTTTTCATGTTTTTTTTGGTTGTGTCTTTGTAGTGTTCTATTGTTTTTTGTTATGTTTGTGTTTTGTTATATTTTTCTTGTATTTTTTTGTGTGGTTTGTGTTGTGTTTTTTTTATCTTATTGTGTGTGTGTTTGGTTGTGCTTTATCTTTTTGACACACTCAAGGAGCATGTTTTTTTATTTTTTGTTTTTTTAATCTTTTTTTGTGTTTGTGGTTGTGTGTTATTGCATTTTAATGTTTCAAGTTTGCTCCTCGAGTATGTCAAAGGTGGTAGGCCAAGTGCGAGCCCTAGATGATTTTGGTAGAAGAGATACCCCTGCCTCTTTGGGTCTTACCCGAAAGTGGTATCCCTTCTGGGATTTTTTCCACAAAAAAATGATGTCAAGGAGCTAATTATGAAAATATAGCACTTCGAGGAAGTTGAAAATATATATTTAATAGAAAAATAAATGAAAAATATTTGTGATAAAAAGGTATGTTGGATATGATTTAATTGACTTAACAAAAAATTTAATTTATTGGTATTTTGATGGGAGTGGCCACAAAAAAAAACACATATAACTTATTTAAAAAAATGTTTACTATGTGTTGGGAGTTTTGCCACACTAAATTTTGATTGCAAAAAATTGAAGAATATAAGATGAGTTATGCAGTTGTTTTAATTTTACTATTTTTATGTAACATTTTTGTTTCCCTGCTTGAGTGATTTTATTAAATAAAGAAGGTTGATTTCATCCCTGGAAATACACAACAAGTTTTGCTAATAAAAATTAATGAAAATCATGGGCAAAATATAAAAGGGGGAAATGTATGGCAAGGAACATCTGAGGATCAAAGGATTAATGAAAAAAATACTAAGGCTTCAACAGTTATTATTAAAAGGGATAACGCTTGTGAAAGATAAGGGGAAGACGTTTTCGTCCCAGGAAAGGACGAAAATCATTTTTGTCCTTCTTTTGGGTGAAAATACCATGTTAAGAAGATTTCATCCAAGTGAGAAGAAGGCAAGATTTTACAAAGTGGAAAAGGGCGAAAATAATGAATAAAAACTAGTCAAAGTCAAAGGCGCCCCTTGGGGAGGCGAAAATCATTTTTACCCTTCTTCAGGGTGAATTTTCAAATAAAGACGTTATGGAGTGAAAATCAAGTAAAACGTGTGCCTAGTGAAGTCAAAGTCAAAATCACCTCCAATAAGGGGCGAAAATCATTTTTACCCCTCTTGAGGGTGAAATCCAAGTTAAGGATATTTTTTAGAGCACAAATGATGAAGTGACGTCATTCGGGTAAAGGTTGCACCAATCAAAGTCAAAGCAAGTTTAAGGAAGGCACTGCCAATGTAATTTCATCCCATTTTGAGTAGAACATTGATTTTGCCTAGTTTGGAGCGAAAGTCCTAAAATAGTATCTTTATAAGATGATCAAATTCAAAGTCACCCAAGGTAGGCCCTCTTGAGGGTGAATCAATTATTTTCACCCAGGTTCTTGCAGAAGTCATTTCTATTCTATTTTTTGAGCGAAATTACTTAGGAGTGTGAAAGCATGTTGATAGGCGAAAAAACCAGATTGCCTGGGCAAAATCAATTTTTACCCCTTCCTTTCGGTAACTTTTTATTTCGAAGGCGTCACTGTTGCTAACATCTTTTAGGAAAGAGCGAAGACTAGTGGAATTTAATTCTTGAAGAAATAAAATTAATGTGTTCTTAATTCCTTCTAAAGAGATACCAAGATTAAATTCCTACATCCTGGATTTTGGTGCAATCCTATTCATTTTCGAGGTATCCTCCACTGATTTTATTCCTTCTCAAAACAAATTTAATGTTCGTTGGGTCTCCACTGGTGAGGGTAAGATTTTGAGATGTAAAGTGATGGAATGGTGTCCAAAATTTAATATCCAAGCTCCTATTTGTCACACAATATTGCTAAGTTTCAATGCACCGACGCTTGTCTCTACTAATTTCCCAGGTGCATTCCATAAAAATCGGATCGTCACTTCCTAAATAATGTTTTGATTTGAGCATTGTCATTACTAAGGAGATAATTTCTCTAGCTGGTCTTTGACTAGCCGACATTTTGTTTTAATTCACATTTAATTTCAGAGGTAAAATCATGTTGGACATTTTGAGTAGATAAGTTGTCATTGATGTCAAGAGTGAGTGGTCATTGATGTCAAGCTTTCAACACCAGTCAGTGGCAGTTTTAGTGGGCAACATCAGTTTTAGGTTCTCCAGTTTCAGTTGATCAAGACCCGGTTCCAGGAGGTCAAGATAAGGTCCAAGGTGAAAACAAGAAGCCCAAGTGAATAATATTATAATAATTCTTTATAATATTATACAAGGAAGATTAAATTAATTATAAATTAATTAATATAATTTTATTAAATTAATTTATTAATTAATTTACTTAACTTTATGTTATTTAAATTAATTATTAATTAATTTTAATATTAATTATATATTAATTTATGTTAATTTCAAATAACCCTAAGGTGGGTTATTAATTTGAATTTCTAGCACCGACGTGGGAAGAAAATTTACCATGTGTGTATAAAAGGGGGATTACCCCACCTTAGCAAAACCCCCAATGCTTTCGAATTAAAATCCTATGCTATGCGAGTTCATGCGAATCGTGGTGTGCAACGAAGAGTTTTTAATTTTTAAAAAGGTGCTTAGAGGAGGCAAAACTATTTTACCCACCAAGGAGGGAGCCTTGGTCACCAACCGCTGGTAGCGTAGTTGGCAACCATGGTGGAAGCAAGATGTGAGGGCAACGACAGGCGCAGGTTCGAATCCGTGGTGCATCATTTTTGTTTTGTGTTGAAAACATGGTGGAGTAAGGTTGAAAGGGAAGGAAGTCCTCCTTCCTTCATGTGGGCGCCTCTAGCCCATGCGGTGGGCACCAAAGTGCTAAGGCACTTGGCGCTTGGGGAGACGATGGTTCGAATCACGCCGAAACCCTTTTTGGGAGATAACAAAGGTATGCATTAAGTTTGAGCACCAAAATTTTTGGAGGAGTTAGTTGAGGTATTAAAAATTAATTTTTGCATATTTTATTTGGTATGTAAGGTTTTAGGGGAGTTATAAGGTTGATGCAAAATAAATTTTTGGTGTTATTTGCTTTAGTGTTTGAAAAGGAAATAAAGGTGTTTTAGGAAGATTGGTTGAGGTTTTGTGGTGTTGGATATTATTTTAAGTTGGAGATTATAAGGTGTATCCAAGTAATTATTTTTGTGCATGATTTGATGAATGTTAATTCCAAGAAGGAGCAATAAGGTGTATTTGAGATTTGTTTATTTTTGTGTCTAAGGAATATTTGAGAAAGTGTTAAGAGTGAGATTTTGTCATCTAACCATTGAAATTGGAAAGAAGGAAATTGTGATTTAGACAGGTTTTCCAAGGGCACTTCTACATCAAACAAAAGGTATGGGCACATCTTCCTAGTGAGTGATTGTTGAATGTTGTGAATGCAAAGTTGGAGTGAAAAGGATTGTTTGGTAGGCATTGTTGAGTGTGTTTTGAATTAATGCTTCAAGGTTTTCTGGAATAATGAATTGTTGATAAAACCTTGTTTTATAAGCATTGTTGTTGAAGTGAGTAATTGAGTGAAGAACTTGAACTAGGGTTTGCAAAGATCATGAGTATCATTGTTATGTGAAGTTGAGAACTATCTTGAACTAGGGTTTGCAAAGATCATGAGTATCATTGTTATGTGAGATTGATTGATAAGCATTGTTGGAAATATTTGAGTGAGTGTTCATATGCTTGGACTAGGGTTTGTAAGCAAAGATTAATTCATTGAGTGATTGGTTGAGTAAAGTTGGTTGAGCCTAGTCAAGTGGATGTGTTGATGTGATAGTTCAAGTTCTATGAAATAAATTGTTCTATATTCTGAATTGATTTGAGAAAGAGGTTGAGTGTGGATGAATGTGAAACATATTGAGTCTCTAACAATTCTCTATATGTTTCTGTGATAAAAGAGAGATTGAAAGTGATTGAGAGTTTGTGAATGTGAAGCATATTGAGTCTCTAACAATTCTCTATATGTTTCTAAAAGAGTGATTGAAAGTAATTGAGCATTGTGATAAATGTGAAGCATATTGAGTCTCTAACAATTCTCTTTATGTTTCTATGAGTTTGGA
Source organism: Wollemia nobilis (assembly GCA_028583015.1). Classification (NCBI taxonomy): domain Eukaryota; kingdom Viridiplantae; phylum Streptophyta; class Pinopsida; order Araucariales; family Araucariaceae; genus Wollemia; species Wollemia nobilis. The sequence continues at coordinate 4,081,586 of JAQPPZ010017190.1, read as the reverse complement.
TAAGTTCTAGTGAGGACTTATTGAGTAGATTTGAGACAAGTTTGAGAGGACTTGTGATATAAATAAAGAGATTGGATAAGTTCTAGTGAGGACTTATTGAGCAGATTTGAGATAAGTCTTAGTGAAGACTTGTTGAGCATATTGGACAAGTTCTTGAGAGGACTTGTGGATAGATTAGTGTGAGCTTTTGTGGAAGCTTACAAGGTATATTTGAGATAAGTCTTTGAGAAGACTTGTGAGCAGAGTTGATTGATTGATTTTTTCAAACCTTGGGTTAAGGTTTGGGGTAGATCTAGCAGAGTTGATTTGAGATTAAGTCAAGCTTTGTGTTAAGGCTTGAGGATAGATTTGTGCTAGACAGAAGGACTATGTTTAGTGTATATTAGAGGATAGAGTTTGGTGCATATTTGAGGATAGGTTTGTGCTAGATAGAGATAGATATTGAGCATATTTGTGCTAGATCGAAGGACTATGTTTAGTGTAGATTTGAGATAGAGCTTTGAAGGTGATAGAGTATAGAGGATGATAGTCTCTAGTGGATAGAGATCCATTAGCCAGGGTAGTGAGGATAGGTGTCTTCAATGGATAGAGATCCATTAGCTAGAGTAATGGGGGTAGCAGTTCTTCTAGAAGATCACCAGTCAGAGCTAAGGAGAAAGGAGTTCTCCTATGGATAGAGATCCATGAACTTGATTAGGGTATTGGTGTCTCCTTTGGATAGAGATCCATAAATATTGTAATAGGGAAAGGATTCCCAAGATATTGATTGAGAAAATTTTAGTGAAATATTTTCTCCGTGGAGTAGCCCACATTGGGTGAACCACGTTAAATTGGTGTCTCTATTGTGTGTGGTGATTTGTGCATTGCTTTGATTACTATTGTTGATATTTCTATCTATACATTGCATAATATTGATTGGGAAAGAAAAGTAAAAAGTGGTCTTATACTGTTCACCCCCCTCTCAGTATAAGCTTGTGTTCTTCAATTGGTATCAAAGTGGGTTCCTTCGAAAGAGTTTAACAACTTGAAGGAAAAGCTTTCAAGAACACAATGGATTCTAAGAATGTGTCCTCAGATAATTCAACACCAATATTTGATGGAAGTGATTATATATTTTGGAGTATGAGAATGAAGATTCACCTGATGGCACTTGGCAATGAAATTTGGGAAGCAGTTGAAAATGGATACATACCACCAATTGATCCACCTACAGATAAGGAAGGTAAGCTTCTACAACATTACAATTCAAAAGCAATGAATGCAATTTTGAGAGGTTTGCATAGAACATAATCAATAAAAGTTATGCATTGTAAAGATGCAAAAGGAATTTGGGATAAGTTGCAAAGCATATATGAAGGAGATAAAAGTGTCAAAAAGGTAAAGATATGAAATCTCAAAGGGCAATTTGAAGAATTAAGAATGAAGGATGAGGAAAACATTAGTACTTATCTACTTTGGGTAGATGAGGTTGTTAATGCCATGCAAGGACTTGGACTTAATGTTGAAGAATCAGATGTTTGTGATAAGGTCTTAAGATCTCTTCCAAAAATATTTAGTGAAAATATTTCTGCTATAGAAGAATCAAAAGATGGTGATTCTTTGACAAGAGATATGTTACTTGGTATTCTTACAGCTTTTGAGTTAAGAACAAAAGAGGAACCTAATTCTCGAAAGGAAGCAACATTCAAAGCTACTAAGAAGACAAAGGGCAAAAAGTCAGATTCAAGCAATGAGTCATCCAGTGATGAAGAAGCTAATTATGGCAAGAAGGAATAAGGATTCAAGAAGATTTAAAGATGCAAAATTTGTTAGATGTTTCAATTGTGGAAAGTATGGTCACTATGCAACTGATTGTCAAGAAGCTAAAAATAACAATGATGAAGAAAAATAGGATCACAGGAACAGGGAATCAGAAAGAAATAGGTACCAAAAGAAAGGCAAGGATGGACAAGGCAAACAAGGAAAGAAGTTCTTTCAAAGACAAAAGAGGAGCTACTATGCAGACAAGGCAAGTAAGTACTCAAGTGATAGTGATAATAGTTTCTTAGACAATGATAAATATGAAGTCCTATTTCTGATTGAAGAAAAATAAGAAGTTAAGAAAAGGTCACCAATAATTCTCAAGTGTTTTAGATGTGGTAATTTTGGACATCTTGAAGATAGTTGTACAAGGAATGGTTTTAGTTTCAGTGATGATGAATATGAAGATACACTTGAAGGACCAGAAGAGAATATTCTAATGGCACTAGAAGAAGAAGGAGGTGATCCTACAGAAGACAAGTCAGAAAAGAATGAAGATGTTCTCAAAGACAAACAAATAGAGGAAGAATAAAAAAAAGGAGGAGTTGATCTTGAGGGAGAGCTTATTTATGCTCTTAAAACTTTAAAGAAGGTAAGAAAGCAAAATTCCCAACTTGAGTTTCAGTTTCAAGAATGTGATGAAGAGAGAGGAAATCTTATAGAGGATCTAAACAAGTCAATAGCTAAGACAAATAAGTTCAAGGATAAGTTAGAAGCAAAGGTCTTAGAATGTGAAAAGTTAGAACAAGAAGTAGCCCTACTAAGGGAAGATTTAGAAAAGTCTAAGGATAAGCTACACAAGTTTGGAAAGAGTTCAAATATTGTAGATAAGATGATCAAGGTACAAAGAAGGTCAACAAACAAAATAGGTCTTGGTTTTGAATAGGCTCAAAGGAAACAAGAAACAGAGTCAACCTCAAGTTCTAAAGAAGAAGAAACTTTAGAAGAAGATAGTGTAAGAGAAAGTGAGACTTCTGAGGATGAGTTGGACAACAGAAATTTCAACAAGGAAAGGAACAATGCACAAAGAAGAAACAGATGGAACAGGAACCAACATAGAGAAAAAGAGACTAAGAGACCAATGAGGTCAAGGCAAGGAAATTTCAATGGATGATGTTTCTCATGTCATATATTTGGGCACATGGCTTCACAATGTAGGACACATGAAAGACAGGAATATGGGAACTTCAGGAACAGGCAACTTTTCCATGGGTATTGCTACTCATGTAATCAGTTTGGTCACAAGGCAATGAATTGCAAGGTACATGATAGGAACAGATATGGCTTCACCAGGAGAAATCCCAAGACATTTGCACCTCCAAGGAATAATAACATTAAGTGTTATAAGTGCAATAATGATGGACATACAACAAAGTGGTGTAGAGCAGACATTCCAGAATCAAGCATGAACAGGAACAAGAACATGAATAGGAACATGAATATGGACATGAATAGAAACAAGAACAAAAACAAGAATATGGATAGGAAAAATAGGAACAAGAATAGGAATATGGACATAAATAGGAATATGAACATGGACATGAATAGAAATAATCAAAGGAATCAGAAGGATCAGATGAGAAGGAAAGAGGACAAAGGTAAAGACCAGTGCTTACTAGGAGTAGAAATACTCCCACCCCAGAATTAACCACCTCAAGAGGAGGTGGGGGAGGGGCTAAGCTAAGAGACTAATTCTTAGCCCCAAGCCCCAAAGGTGACCCTTTTCCATTGATGTCAAAGGGGGAGAGATTTGAGTAAGGGGGAGAGATTTGGTTTAAGGAGAGAGCATTGAGTCAGGGAGAGCAATGTCCCAGGGGAGTAGAACAAGAAAAAGGTCAAGTTTTTGGTAAAAATAATTTGGGTTGCCATCAATGACAAAGGGGGAGATTGTTGGACATTTTGAGTAGATAAGTTGTCATTGATGTCAAGAGTGAGTGGTCATTGATGTCAAGCTTTCAGCACTAGTCAGTGGCAGTTTCAGTGGGCAACATCAGTTTCAGGTTCTCCAGTTTCAGTTGATCAAGACCCGGTTCCAGGAGGTCAAGATAAGGTCCAAGGTGAAAACAAGAAGCCCAAGTGAATAATATTATAATAATTCTTTATAATATTATACAAGGAAGATTAAATTAATTATAAATTAATTAATATAATTTTATTAAATTAATTTACTTAACTTTATGTTATTTAAATTAATTATTAATTAATTTTAATATTAATTATATATTAATTTATGTTAATTTCAAATAACCCTAAGGTGGGTTATTAATTCGAATTTTGAATTCAAATTTCTAGCATCGACGTGGGAAGAAAATTTACCATGTGTGTATAAAAGGGGGATTACCCCACCTTAGCAAAACCCCCAATGCTTTCGAATTAAAATCCTATGCTATGCGAGTTCATGTGAATCGTGGTGTGCAACGAAGAGTTTTTAATTTTTAAAAAGGTGCTTAGAGGAGGAAAAACTATTTTACCCACCAAGGAGGGAGCCTTGGTCACCAACCATTGGTAGCACAGTTGGCAACCACGATGGAAGCAAGACGTGAGGGCAACGACAGGCACAGGTTCGAATCCATGGTGCATCATTTTTATTTTGTGTTGAAAATGCGGTGGAGTAAGGTTGAAAGGGAAGGAAGTCCTCCTTCCTTCACGTGGGTGCCTCTAGCCCATGCGGTGGGCACCAAAGCGCTAAGGCACTTGGCGCTTGGGGAGACGATGGTTCGAATCATGCCGAAACCCTTTTTGGGAGATAACAAAGGTATGCATTAAGTTTGAGCACCAAAATTTTTGGAGGAGTTAGTTGAGGTATTAAAAATTAATTTTTGCATATTTTATTTGGTATGTAAGGTTTTAGGGGAGTTATAAGGTTGATGCAAAATAAATTTTTGGTGTTATTTGCTTTAGTGTTTGAAAAGGAAATAAAGGTGTTTTAGGAAGATTGGTTGAGGTTTTGTGGTGTTGGATATTATTTTAAGTTGGAGATTATAAGGTGTATCCAAGTAATTATTTTTGTGCATGATTTGATGAATGTTAATTCCAAGAAGGAGCAATAAGGTGTATTTGAGATTTGTTTATTTTTGTGTCTAAGGAATATTTGAGAAAGTGTTAAGAGTGAGATTTTGTCATCTAACCATTGAAATTGGAAAGAAGGAAATTGTGATTTAGACAAGGTTTTCCAAGGGCACTTCTACATCAAACAAAAGGTATGGGCACATCTTCCTAGTGAGTGATTGTTGAATGTTGTGAATGCAAAGTTGGAGTGAAAAGGATTGTTTGGTAGGCATTGTTGAGTGTGTTTTGAATTAATGCTTCAAGGTTTTCTGGAATAATGAATTGTTGATAAAACCTTGTTTTATAAGCATTGTTGTTGAAGTGAGTAAGTGAGTGAAGAACTTGAACTAGGGTTTGCAAATATCATGAGTATCATTGTTATGTGAAGTTGAGAACTATCTTGAACTAGGGTTTGCAAAGATCATGAGTATCATTGTTATGTGAGATTGATTGATAAGCATTGTTGGAAATATTTGAGTGAGTGTTCATATGCTTGCACTAGGGTTTGTAAGCAAAGATTAATTCATTGAGTGATTGGTTGAGTAAAGTTGGTTGAGCCTAGTCAAGTGGATGTGTTGATGTGATAGTTCAAGTTCTATGAAATAAATTGTTCTATATTCTAAATTGATTTGAGAAAGAGGTTGAGTGTGGATGAATGTGAAACATATTGAGTCTCTAACAATTCTCTATATGTTTCTGTGATAAAAGAGAGATTGAAAGTGATTGAGAGTTTGTGAATGTGAAGCATATTGAGTCTCTAACAATTCTCTATATGTTTCTAAAAGAGTGATTGAAAGTGATTGAGCATTGTGATAAGTGTGAAGCATATTGAGTCTCTAACAATTCTCTTTATGTTTCTATGAGTTTGGATAAGTTCTAGTGAGGACTTATTGAGTAGAATTTGATAAGTTCTAGTGAGGACTTATTGAGAAGATTTGAGACAAGTCTTAGTGAAGACTTGTTGAGCAGATTGGACAAGTTCTTGAGAGGACTTGTGGATAGATTAGTGTGAGCTTTTGTGGAAGCTTACAAGGCAGATTTGAGATAAGTCTTTGAGAAGACTTGTGAGTAGAGTTGATTGATTGATTTGTTCAAACCTTGGGTTAAGGTTTGGGGCAGATCTAGCAGAGTTGATTTGAGATTAAGTCAAGCTTTGTGTTAAGGCTTGAGGATAGATATTGAGGATAAAAATTGAGGATATATTTGTGCTAGATCTAAGGACTATGTTTAGTACAGATTTGAGGATAGATTTTGGTGCATATTTGAGGATAGGTTTGTGCTAGACTAGAGATAGATATTGAGCAGATTTGTGCTAGATCGAAGGACTATGTTTAGTGTAGATTTGAGATAGAGCTTTGAAGGTGATAGAGTATAGAGGATGATAGTCTCTAGTGGATAGAGATCCATTAGCTAGGGTAGTGAGGATAGGTGTCTTCAGTGGATAGAGATCCATTAGCCAGAGTAGTGGGGGCAATAGTTCTTCTAGAAGATCACTAGTCAGAGCTAAGGAGAAAGGAGTTCTCCTATGGATAGAGATCCATGAACTTGATTAGGGGATTGGTGTCTCCTTTGGACAGAGATCCATAAACATTGTAAAAGGGAAAGGATTCCCAAGATATTGATTGAGAAAATTTTAGTGAAATATTTTCTCCGTGGAGTAGCCCACATTGGGTGAACCACGTAAAATTGGTGTCTCTATTGTGTGTGGTGATTTGTGCATTGCTTTGATTACTATTGTTGATATTGCTATCTATACATTGCATAATATTGATTGGGAAAGAAAAGTAAAAAGTGGTCTTATATTGTTCACCCCCCTCTCAGTATAAGCTTGTGTTCTTCAAATCCTCTATAAATACTAAGCATTTTGATGTAATGAAGGAGGATAGACACTCTGCAGAAAAACACTTTGAGTTTTTTGCATCAATAGAAAGACATTTGGCTTCTGGTTCCTTGAGTAGTGTTGTGTTTGATCACTTTTTGCTTATCATTTCTTATTACGTTCATGTCCATTATTAGCTAAATTTAAATTCTGCATCTGAATTTAATTTCTGGTAAGGGAATGAATATTGAAATGCTTCTTGGAGGTTATCTCTACAAACTATGAGTGGTTCCTATGCCTTCCTTTCTATTATATGCTAATTAACACTTGATTTGGATTTTAGTTGTTAGTTTATCCCCACTTAACATTTTCTGGCTCATAGCCATATTTCCCATTTCTTTCTATCATTTCCCATCTCTTTCCTATTACCCTAAGCTTTAAACCAAATTAGATTAGTAAGGGAACCAACCCTCTCTAGAGATTGGTCCGAAGGACATCTCTCTCCTTCGACCTTTCAATGTTGGTCGGGTCTAGGGTGCATATATTTTATGATTAGGCAGATTCATGACCAATAGTTTTTGGCATGCCTGATGGGACATTAATCATCTTCGTAGTTTAAGGGAGCCCAAGTTGGTGAATCTATGGCTTGCTTTTATCTAGAAAAATCACCATAGGTGCCAATAGTTTTGACACACTTTAATAGTATTGAGCGAGAAGTGAAGTGAGCAAAATCTTCTCTTCATGATCACAAGATCGAAGGCCAAAATTCTAGAAGATCCCATTGAGTTTTATGAACTTGACACCCAAGTGTTAGGAGAACATCCTAGGTTAGTCACTTCGACTGTCCCATCAAGTGTAACATCTTCATAGTTAGCTGGTGTGTTCTCTGTTCCTTCGAGTCCTGCTAGCACAACCACTAGTTTTCTACCTCCCCAAGCAAATACTCTAGTCCAAATGGCTCAAAATCCACCACCATAGCCACCAAGATAGTTCCCAGCATGGAACCACTTCGGACCTCTGAATCTGCAAGCTCAAAACCCGATTTTACAAGTAGCAATGAAGGCTTTGCCTACTTATGATGGTATGGGGAAGATGACTTATGAGCATGTCCAAGATGTGGCTACCTTGGCGACAATCCATAGCATCACAGATGAGGATATCATGGTAAGATTACTCGTGCTCTCTCTTAGAGGTAAGTTGCTTTACTGGTACCGATCATTATAGCCTGCCACCATTACCACCTGGGACCAGTTGGCTGAATTATTAATCAAAGGTTTCAATGAACAAGTGGATCTATTCTCTCTATTGCATCAATTTACCACCATTCAGAGGTATCCATAGGAGGAAATCATGGACTTCAATGTCAGGTTCACCCAAACTTGGCAGAGAGTTCTTGATGGTCTCCGATCGACTCTTGAGCAAGTTGTATTTTACTACCTCCGAGCTTTCAACTCCGATATCAGTATGGCCATCCGATAGTCCAATGTCAACACATTTCCTGATTTGTATTCTATTGCACAAAAGGTTGAGGTTGACCTGATTGCTATCGATAAGCTTCCACCAAAAATGATGATGCCTATTTTTCCTGATCTTCCATAGTATTTGTATGCTAATGCATCTTCTCAGCCCTTGCCGATGTCTCCCATGTATCCAATCCCTTCATGGAATTCGAGTTCATCTCAAACCACGATGATAGTTTCTATCCCTCAACTACCTACTCCAACCATTCCATAGTTACCCACTCCAGTTCCATTCCCAACACTACCATCTCCACCTGTACCACTTCCATTACCAGCTCCTCCAGCACCCTCAAATCTTGATCCACAAGAGAAGTTTCTTAAAGAGATGCAGTCAATGAACTCAACCATAAGAGCGATGGGCAATGAGATCATAGTTATTAAGAGGAAGCAGGCTAAAAGAGATTTCTAGCCTAGGATATTTCAACCTCCATCGATCACCAGGGAGCAAGCAGCTTCAACCAGCAAGGCGCCTAAGAGAAATTTGACTGTATTGGCAAATGAAGAAGTTGGCACATCAGACAAAGCATACTGGTGCTCTACCTGCAATGATCCGCATGGTGAGGAAACTTGCATGGTTCACCTGAACTACGTGCAGACATTGGTAGAGAGTTCTTCCAGTGGTCAAATCAACATGATCACAGAAGTCGATCATAATTTCATGGTCCCTTCTGAAGAGCAAGTTTCAGTTCTCACAAGAGCTGGAAGAAAACCCATCACCGTGGACCCAACTGAGATGGAGCCCCTGAAGGTACCTACTGATTCAAAGGTGCAAAATGAGAAAAAACAAGCGCAAGCAAAAGTAGCTATTCCAGCACCCAAGCCAGATGCACCTATCCTATTAAAATATCTTTTGCCTCCATGAGCAAAAGAAAGAGTGCAAGAAAAGGCTTCAACTTTACAAGCAAAAGCTAAAATGGAGGAACAGGCCAGGGAAAAGCTCAAATACCCATCCTTGACCAAGCATCAGAGGGTAGAGGCTACCCAGTAGTATCAGAGCAAATATGAGGCTACCAATGAAGGAAAAGAGTCCAGTGCATCCACGTACAACATCGTTGAAGAGCTGAAGAGGATTCCAGCCAAGGTGAGTCTCTATGATGCACTGCAATTGCCTGGACAAGTGGACTTGTTGCAAGAATCACTAAAATTTATGAAAGATAAGGGGAAGAATCTAACTCAGATAGTGTTAGCTCAAACATTGATGACTTCTACCACTAGAAAGAATAGACCACCCCCTTTCTACTTGTCTCTTAGGATGGAAGGTTGGATTGTGCACAATTGCATGATCGACTCCGATGCTGCAACGACTGTCATGCCAAAGGTAGTTTGTGATGTTATGGGTATGGAATATACAAGAAGCAGCCCTAGAATTTTACAATTATATGGAACCCCTATGAGGATAGTGGGGGTCATCAAAGACATCCCCATTGTGCTGCATAAAATACCTCAGATCACTATGATCCAAGAGGTGGTTGTGGTTGATCTGGAGCCTTACTTCAGCATGTGCCTATCATGGGAGTTCACTGCCAAGTTGGGAGGCTACCTTTCTCTGGATTATTCTCATTTGGATATTCCTATCAAAGGGAGGAGAATCTGAATTTATAATGAGAAGCCTTCAACTTATCACATAGAGAAGATTGAAGAAGAAGATAAACCCATGAATTCTATCAACTTGATGATCAAAGAATTGGAGGAATTAGATTTGATGGAAGAAGTTCTAGATGAGCTTCGAATAGAAGATGAGTTTTCAATGCTCAATTTTAATGCCATGATGGAGACTAAAATTGGTTGTTACACCATTACTAAGCCTAAAAAAGTTGAAGTGAAGGTGTCTGATGATCAAGATCCTATTCCTGATCAATTATGGAAGTTGTACTTCGATGGTGCAAGATGTAAGAATGGTGCAGGAGCTGGAATCATTCTCATTTCTCCTTCTGGCATACAAAATATGTACTCTTACCGATTGACCTGGAGTTGTACAAACAATGCCACCGAGTATGAAGCACTCTACCTAGGCTTAAAAAGGTAGAGAATCTTGGGATCAAACAATTGCAGATTTTTGGAGATTCTGAGCTAATCATCAACCAGGTAACTAGTAAGTGTGTTTCCAAGCAACATTACCTGAAGGTGTACTATAATAAATTTTGGGACCTATTTGAGGCTTATACAACATTGAACATCCAAGCGATCTCGTGGGAGCAGAACAAGCATGCCGATCTCTTGGCATCCCTTGGCGCTAATTTTTCTCCAGTTGAGCATGTGGTGAGAAAGCCCAAGACTGTGAGGTTAGTTTATAGACCTTCAGTCCCTGACAAAAATATCTTCTGGAAAGTGTTTGATAGTGATGAACAGATTATAAATTTCTTGATAAGAGAAGCTAGTAATGTGGAAGAAAGAACACTTGATGAGGAAGAAGTTGAGGGATTGATCCAGCTATGGAATAATCATATCCCAAAAGGATTGATTATACTTGAGAGTCTCTTTGATCAAAATGATAGAGCAAAAAAGCATAATATCAAAGTGGATGAAAAGGAGTACACTGAACTATAGTTGGGACCCGAGAAGTCGATCAAAGTTGGCACTGATTGCACTCAGGAAGAGTTGGAGCAGATCAAGGAATTGTGCCATGAGTACCCAGACATTGTCGCTTGGAGCTACCAGGATTTGAAAGGCTACAATAAAGATGTGATCCAACATACCATTGAGTTGTAGGAAGGAGTGAAACCCTTCAGGCAAAAGTAGAGACCGATCAATCCCAAGATTGAAACCTTGATGAAAGTAGAGCTGCTAAAAATATTAGAAGCCAAAATCATCTACCCGATTAAGCACTCTACCTGGGTAGAAAATCTGGTCCTCGTGAGAAAGAAGAATGGAGATATTCACCTATGTGTGGATTTTCAAAATTTAAACTGATGTATCTTTGAAGGATCACTATCCACTACCACAAATTGATCAGATTCTTCATGTAGTTGCTGGTGCTCAGATATTCTCTTTGTTAGATGGATTCTCTGGCTATAACCAAATTTGGGTCAAGGATGAAGACCAATATAAAATGATGTTCACCATGAAATGGGGAACTTTTGCTTATCAATGAATGTCGTTTGGTCTCTCAAATGCTGGAGCAAATTTTTAGAGAGTGATGGACGTAGCTTTCGGTGAGTTGTTAAATCATGTTATTGTGATTTATTTGGATGACATGACTATCTTCTCTCACAATAGGGAGGAGCATAGTCTACATTTGAGATAAGTGTTCGAGAAGTGCCAGGAGTTTAGAATATCAATCAACCCGAAGAAGTCCATCTTCATGGTAAAAGAAGGAAAGCTCTTAGGCCATGTTATTTCGGAGGAAGGTTTGGCTATAGACCCAGCTAGAGTTGAGGCTCTCCTGAAGCTTCTATTGCCATCTAACAAGAAGGATTTGCAATCATTTTTTGGGTAGATAAACTTTGTTTGAAAGTTTATTGTAGATTTCTCCCAAGTGGTAAAGTCGATGATTGAGCTGTTAAATAAAAATGTTGAGTTCAAATGGACTGAGTAGAGGAAGCAAGCATTCAAGGAAATCAAAGAAATAATTTCTCAAGCCCCGGTTCTGGTGAACCCTGATTACTCAAAATATTTTATCCTGTATGTCATTGGTGAACAAGAGAGCTATGCAATGGTTCTTACATAGAAGGGAGATGATGGAGATGAGCGGTCGATTGCTTTCTTGAGTCAAGTCATCCAACCACATGAAGAAAAATATAATTTCATTGAAAAGCAAGTATATGCGGTGATGAAATCCTTGAAGAAGTTCTGGCATTTTGTTTCTCAAAGCAAAATAATAGTTTATGTTGTTCACCCAGATGTCTAGAGTTTCATCATTCAAGGAGAGCTTGGAGACAAGAGAGTTGGTTGGGTCTCCAAAATCTAGGAGTATGATGTTGAAATTTGACCAACCAAGCTAGTTCGAGGCCGAGCACTATGTCAGGAGCTTGCAAAAAGTGCTACATCTGAATCCATGGTTTGCCAACTTGAAGATTTAGTAAGCAATTTCGCTAATCGCTCTATGGGTGATCATGATTGGATAGAGGACCTTGTTGAATATTTCCATTTAGGAAGATGTCCTCCACACCTCAATGCCTCACAAAGAAGGAGATTTAGACTTTAGGCCCTTAGGTACATGATGATGTCGAATGGACTGTTCCATAAGAATATTGATGGAGTTCTTCTCAAGTGCGTTCGAGAATCAGAGAAATAAAGAATCCTAGAGGAGTTTCACTTTGGTCTATCAGGAGGCCATTATGCAGGTAGGCCAATGGTATTGAAGATCATCAAAGTAGGATATTTTTGGCCTACTCTCTTTGTAGATGCTTTCAAAGTTAGTCAAAGTTGCGACAAGTGCCAAAGATATATCGGTAGAAGCAAGAATGCATCATTACCCCTTCATCCGATTCAAGTAGAAGCACCATTTTAGCAATGGGGCTTAGACTTTATTGGGGTCATTGATCCCAATTCCTCTATCGGACACAAATACATCTTGACTACAACCGACTATTTCACCCGATGGTCAGAAGCAATCCCGACCAAGAAGGTAGATCAGGCAATAGTTATCTCTTTCCTTGAAGGTTTAATCACTCATTTTGGCATATCGGATGCAATCATAATGGATAATGGAACTCCCTTCATCGGTGCCAAGATCAATGAATTCATGGGTAAGTATAGGATTTATTTGAAGATATCATCTAACTATTATCCATAGGGGAATGGCTTGGTTGAGTCCACAAACAAGAATTTGCTGAGAATTCTAAAGAGAACCCTTGGAGATAACAAGCATAGTTGGCACTTGCTCCTGAACCAAGCATTATGGGTCGATCGCATCTCTATGAAAAAATCCATCAAGACGTCCCCCTATTCCTTGGTATATGGTAAAGAAGCAGTCTTGCCCATTCATATTGAATTGTTGGCCCTTCAATCATGGCACTTGTTGTATGGTGAAGATGATGAGTCTGATCCCATGAGCACGAGGTTGGCTCAACTTTTATAGTTGGAGGAAGAGAGGGAGAAATCATACAATGCCTTCATGGAACATGCCCGGATGACACAAAAATGGTTTGGCAAGAAAACTTTTGAGAAGTCGTTCGAGGTAGGTGATCTAGTGCTGAAATGGAATGAAAACAAGGCTAAGCCTGGCAAGCATCACAAGTTTGAAGCGATATGGGAGGGCCCATTCCAGATTTCAGGTGTGAATCAGGTCAACTCATTTTATTTAAAGGATATGGATGGTCGTGTGTTGCCGATTCTAGTAAATGGTCTTCATTTGAAGGCCTACCATCAGTGATAAAATTTTGATCAAGTATGTATATATGTACATAATTTTTTTTGTTATTTTACTCTGAGTCAAGTATTTTTAAAATGATATATAAAAAAAATAAAAGAAAATAAAAAGGATGAAATGTTTTCGTCGAGAGAATTTAATTCTATCTCGAGCAAGTGTTTTCACCCCGAAATCATGTCTTTACTAAGTAAAATGTTTTCACCCCAAAAATGTTTTAAAAGGGCTTTTCAGTCATATGTTGGGCAAAAATCATTAAAAAGGAAAAAAATAATAATTTCTTGGCAATTAATTTTGGAGGCAAAGTCAAAGTTAAATTTTAAAATTTGTCCAAAGGCATGATTTGCTTTAAAAGTGCCCCTATTTTTAATTGCCAAAAAATGGAGATAAAAGATAAAAAAGGGGGGATAAGAGAAAAGCAAAAAGGTAAAGCAAAATTAAAAGATGAAGACTTTTATTTTCACCCGTAAAAAGAAAATTCATTATGTTTTTTCTATTTTCGGGGTGAAATCCTCATTTATTTCCCCAAAGATGTTTTCAGAGCAAAACTGCAAGAAAAGATAATAAAAAAATCGCATGCTTTTTCAAGAACTCCAAGTGGCAAGATTATTTTTGATAAGTAAGGGGGTGAGATTAATTTCATTTTATGATATGAGAAAAACTTGGGTGGCATGAAAAATATGTTGAAATTGATGATACCATCTTGGGGACAAATATGGTTTCGGTGAATGAAGTTTTAGGCAACAACCAACCATCGGTCAAAGAGAGGGCACAAACGAAAGAAGTCCTCTGTGACTCTCTCAATGAAATTCCTCGAGCGCAGGCGACGATAGGGCAAGCCTAGAATTTTTCTATCGTCAATCATGGGAGTGTCCGAAGCGATGTTGAATGGGGAAAAGAACCACCCGACAAAGTGGGAGGCTCAAGGAGCCACCGAGACCTCCTATCGTATGCAGACCATCTGCAGAACAATCGCAGACCGCCCTCGAACGGTTCGAAAGACTTCGTTGCGCAAGGGTTTGATGTTTTGTGCCCTCAAACCCTCATGGAAGGGTACGCCTCATGCGATTCATTCTCCCTTGTGGGAAAATTTGTAGGGGGACGCCCTGACATGGATGCAATTCATCGATGGGCGTCTTCAAAATGGAAAATTTTGGGAACTATGGGTCTCTCCATGATGACCAAAGGTTTCTTTATGATTCAACTAAATACTCGGGAGGACGTAGAGCGAATTTTATCTAGGGGTCCGTATTTCTTCGGGAGGTGGAGCTTGTTTTTGAAGAAATGGGAGCCAAATTTTGATCCTGAATCACAAAGCATAAATTTCACCCCCATATGGGTTCGACTCCCCAACCTCCCTACTCATTTTTTCTATGAGGATGCTCTTCGAGGTCTGGCTAGGGCTTTTGGGAAATTAGTGGCCATTGACCTAGCCACCCGTGCAAGAACTCGCCTTACCCAGGCTCGTATTTGTGTTAGTGTGAATCTGGAGTCGCAACTCCCAGACCACCTCAATCTCATCTACGGGGACTTCAGGTGGGAACAACCGCTAATATTCGAGAACAAATTGGCCTTCTATTTGGATTGCAATTCTCAGGGGCACCTCCCATCTCAATGCCCTAATCGTAGAAACCCTAAGGTCGACCAACAACTAGTAGAACGCATGGAGATTATCGCCAGTCGGAGGACCACCATCAGTCAAAAGCAAATTTTGAAGAACAAGCAGCAGATTCGACCACCTCCAACTCAATATCTCCAAAAGGCAAGTACCTCGGTAACCACTACTAATAAATTTGATTTACTTAAAGATTCTAGAAACAATGAGGAAGTTGAGGAAGGAGAAATCCCTGTTATACCTGGCCAAGCCCCTAACGCTCCCTCCCAACCGAGCCCTATTTCCAATTCTACCCAAAAAGATCCCTCTCCCCCTCACCAGGGCCAAATCCCCACTACCGAGGATAGCCCTCAAAGCCCCACCCAAAAACCCCTTCGGACGCCATCCTCCCCAGCCCCGTTGCCCCCCTAAGGTGGGCCCGTCCCCCTTGCCTCCCCAACCAACTCTAGTGCTTCTAGTTTCGATAGTGAAGAGGCTGCCCTGGATTCCCCTGACCATTGGAGCCCCAAACAAACTAGAAGCTTCAGAAAATCCCAAGTCGATGTGGGAGTAGACAGGAAAAAAGGTAGACCTTCAGGCACAGAGAGGAGAAATCGAGATACAGCTGAGGATATAGCTAATGGAACGCAAAAAACCCTATTTCAAGAAATCGGTAACACTATTAAGGAAGAAAATCGAAAACCCAAACCCCCCATGCAACAAGGCAAGGGGGCAAAAAGCCCTCCAAAAGTTCCAAATGAAAGTCCTCTCCTGGAATGCGAGAGGACTGAATGGTGCAGCCAAACAACGATTGGTCGCAACCATGAGAAAAGACTACAATCCCACTATTTTCTTCATTCAAGAAACCAAATTAGATGATCAGTGGTCTCCTAGGGTAGCCAAGATCATTTGGAAAAATTGTGACTTCATCTACTCCCCGGCTTCGGGGACTGTAGGAGGGCTCCTGTGCCTTTGGAACCCAACCAAAGTTGAAGGCAGGTTTATCTCAGGTCAAGATAGACTATCCAACATTCTGTTCCACGATCTCAGCTCCCAGACCTCCTGGATTATGTCAAATATTTATGCTCCCAACTCTGTCCAGGGAAGATTGAATTTGTGGAAAACCCTCACTCAGATGAGATAGGATTTCACCAATATACCTTGGGTGTTGGCGGGGGACTTCAATTCCCCCTATACTTTTTTGATAAAAAAGGGGGATCTCAATAACTCACAGGAATACAAATGATCTTAGGCAGTTTGTAGATTCCAATGCTCTCATGGACGTGCCACTGCAGGGATCCAAGTACACCTAGAGTAATAGACGATTGGGGAATAACCTTATTCAAGAACATCTTGATCGGTTCCTGTTATCCCAAGAAGCCCTCCCCCTCTTTGGTGATGCCACTCTGCAGGCTCTCCCGAAGATAGGGTCGGACCACAGCCTGCTTTTTTTGAGGTGGTTAGCAAGCCACAGTTCAAGACTCCCTTTCGGTTCGAGTCAATGTGGACCCACCATCCGGATCTCAAAAACTGGATAGCAGAATGGTGGGGGACAAGATTTCCTAGGACAGCTCCGAACCAGTTCATGCAAAAACTCATATGGGTCAAAGAAAATATTAAAGTCTGGAATAGGGAAGTCTTCGAAAACATTTTTGAAGCTAAACAGAACATTAAAACCCATCTAAAGCAAATTGAGGATAGATTCCAGGAAGGCCACGACAATGACAATCTTAGAGCTGAAGAGAGAACTCTGCTCTCTGAGTATCATAACACTTTAGGCAAAGAGGAAACGCATTGGCACCAAAAGTCTAGATAGCTCTAGCTCAGGGAAGGTGACTCCAACACTAAGTACTTTCACATCTCCACCCTCAGGCATAGGGGAGTCAACAGAATTAAAGGCCTCATCAAGCAGGATGGGAACTTCACTTCGGATATCCATCAGATCAGGGACGAAGCTGTGAGCCACTTCAGAAACCTTCTTGCCTCCCCTCCCTCCTCCTCCCCTTCGGCCATGGACTCCCTCTTGGAGAACATCCCTCAGACCATCTCTGACGACACCAATAATTACCTCCTTAGCCCCCTGACCCACAAGGAAATCCATCAAGCCCTCTTCTCCATGAAACCCGATAAAGCCCCCAGGTCGGATGGCTTCTCCCCTAGATTCTTCCAATATTTTTGGGACATTGTGGGCCCTGACCTATGTCGTGCCATCACTGACATGCAGAAGTCCAGATGCATTCCTAGAGATATAAATTCTACCTTTCTAGCCCTGATCCCCAAAGGCACTAACTCCCAGTCCCTCTCTGATTTCCGCCCTATCAGCCTATGCAACATCATCTACAAAGTGTTGACCAAAGCTTTGGCCAACAGGCTCACTGAGATCCTTCCCACAATCATTGATCACTATCAGGGAAGCACAGTTAAGGGTCAAAACATCCTTGATGGGGTCATCACCATCCATGAGATGATTCACTCAGCCCATATGTCCAACTCTACAGCCTTCTTTCTGAAGCTTGACATGAACAAAGCCTTCGATAGAGTGAACCGGGAATTCCTGTCCAATATCCTCCTCAAATATGGTTTCCATGAATCTTGGGTGAATCTTATTTCAAATTGTATTTCTTCCTCCTGGTTCTCGGTCCTAGTGAATGGGTCTATTGCTGGTTACTTTCCCAGCACCAAAGGGCTGAGACAGGGGGACCCCTTGTCCCCCATTTTATTCATCATTCTGGCTGAAAGTTTGGGTCGAGCCATCAAAAATACCTGCTACAAAAATCTGATCTCTGGCATCAAGGCAGCTTCTGGGCTAAACCCCTCCACTCACCAACAATTTATGGATGACACCTTGTTGGCCACTAAAGCTTCAGTTTCTGAAGCCAAAGCCATCAAGGTCATCCTAAATTTGTATGAGGAAGCGGTTGTTTAGAAGATCAATTACACCAAAAGTAAGCTCTACTTCATCAACACTCCCATGAGAAGGCAGGCCAAGATTGCAGAGATTCTGGGGTGCACCATTGCGGACTTCCCAACCACCTATCTGGGCCTACCAATGTTCAAAGGAAGGCCCCTCAAAGAGATGTGGAACAACGTCACAGAGAAGATTCACAAGAAGCTGGCAGGATGGAAAGGGGCCCTCCTCTCTAGTGTAGGCAAAACTACTTTGGTAAAGTCGGTCCTCCAAAGTATACCTACCTACTTTCTATCGGTCTTCAAAATCCCTACTGCTGTAGGAGAGGCTATCGAGAAGTTGCAAAAATAGTTCCTATGGTCTGGGAATGATAATCAAAGAAAGTTCCATTTGGTTTCCTGGGAAAAAATTTGCACCCCTAAAGACAGGGGGGTTTAGGTCTTCGTCGCATAAATATCACAAATCAAGCCCTCCTGGCCAAGCAGGCTTGGAAGGTGGTCACAGATGCCAAATTGGAGTGGGTGTCGATTGTCAAAAGGAAATATTTGCAACATCACTCTTTTCTGGACTCAGAGACTCCCCACAATGGTTCCCACTTCTAGAAATCCATCAGCCATACCAAGCAGCTCCTCCAATAGGGTTCTTGGTGGCACCTTGGGGATGGTAAGTCTATCGAATTTTGGGAAGATGCATGGGCCAGGAAAGACCCCCTCATCAATGATGTCGATCTGACTCCAATCAAGCATCTCACTGATAGTAAGTATGGAGGCCAGGTTGTTGATTTCATCACTTCTGACCAAGGTGTCCGTAAATGGAAGCAGGTTTAGTTCAGAATCAAGAATGACACCATCAACAAAGGCCTAGCAAATATTCAGGATATTTTCAAAGCAAACTTCATCCCCCAGACCCTAAAGAAGGATGAACGTTGTTGGAAAGATTCCAGTGATGGTAGCTTCACTATCAAAATGGCTTCCCAGATGTTGGAAATCCCTACCAGAGGCCATAAATGAGACAACAATCAGACCCTTTCCAAAAGCATTTGGCTCAAGTCCCTGATCCCGAAAGTGGCCCATTTCTATTGGTTGGCTGCTCACAACAAAATTTTGACCACTGACAACCTAATTCGAAGAGGAGTAATGGTTCCCAATAGATGCTACCTCTGCTCTCAAGCATGGGAATCCACCCAACACCTTCTATTGGATTGCCCCTTTGTCGAGAGTGTTTTCTCTACCCTGATCAACATTTTCTAGGTCTGTTGGACTCACCCCAAGGTAGTTATGGACACTTTCATTCAATGGCCAACAACTTTCAAAAATCCTAGACTCAGATTCCTCTAGAGTTCCCTCCTTCACCATGCCGTTTGGCAGATCTGGCTGGAACGTAATAACCGCATCTTCACGGAGGTCACCAGAAATCCTGAAGTTATGGCCAATAGAGCTCTATCCCTTGCTATTGAAAATAGCAGCCTCATCCCTTGTGGTGACATCCCCAGATATGGGTTGGAAGCTTCCCTATTTGCTTCCCTCATAATCCCCTTAGACTATAGCAAAGTCCAGAACTCTTGCAGCATCCAAACCATGGCCAAATTGTCTCCCCCTCCGTAGGGGTGGCTTAAGGTCAATTTCGATGGTGCCTCCAAAGGAAATCCAGGGTGAGCTGGAGCAGGGGGAGTCATCAGGGATCACATTGGCAGTATCATCAAGGCTTTCTCCGAGAATCTTGGGACCCAAACCAATAATTACGTAGAAGCCAGAGCTTTGTGGAGAAGCATTGAGATAAGCAAAGCCCTCCCCAAGCCAATCATCTTTGAAGGAGATTCTTCAGTGATCATTGGCCACATCATTAACAAGAGCACTAGGGGGAAGAATATCCAGAACATCATCCAAGACTGCCGCTTTCTCTCAGTGGCAACTCTCATAATCAGATCATTCACGTGCTCAGGGAGGCTAATAAGGTGGCTGACATTCTTGCCAACAAAGTAGTTGATCAGACCACCCTGTTCGTATGGGAAGAAGACTTCCCGCAAGATATAATCATCCAAGCCAACCAGGATGTGGACTCGTGACTTGCTAGGTAGTTTGTGCTACCTCCATCATGGTATTTTTTCAATACCCAAGGTGGATGATCGTTGCTTCACTCCTTTTAGCAAGGCTACCATCAAAGGTGGCTCTCGCCACCCAAACGGTGTTCTTTCAACACCCAAGGTTTTTCTAAACACCAACCTCATTGAATATTTTAGTATAGTTTTCTATGTGGAATTTTTAGCTCGTGTTTCCCACCTGTGTTTTCCCACCTAGACTCTGACCTTACATTTAGTTTGTTCGAGCCACTTCTTTTTCCCCCCTTTCGCTCCATTCATCACCTTTTGTGCTCGTCTCCCCACTCCCATCCGTTGTGGCCCTATCGTCTCAAGCCATGCTTGCACAATTTTTCCCACTATTAGTCTCCTATTTTGGGGCTTTTTTCTCAAGAACCTCGCCCACAGATCCTTTTTTTTTATCCAGTTTGTTCTCCCCCCTATTTTTGCTAAGGTTTCTTCTTCCCTCTCCTCTGTGCTTGCCAAAATAATTTCCCTAGCGAGCTCCCTAAGCTCTGGTTCGAATTGCTCCATGGCCATCCCTGAGCCCTCCAGCATGCAAATTGAGGGTGGAACCGCCGACCTTCTCGACGCCAAACACTTCATCAATTTCTTCAAGATTTTCTCTGGCTTCGAAGAGGAGGTGACCAGAGCCTTTATCGAGTCTTGGAACGAAGGGGAAGTGCAGGTTTGTGGCCTCCATTTTGAGGTAAGTGTCCACTCCATTTCTCAAATTTTTGGCATTCTGATTGAAGGTAGAGTGGTTCACCATGATAGACATAACTTCAAAGAGGAAACTGATCAATTCCTTGATAAGGGAAAGAATCTCATTTGGGAAAATAAGGGAGTAGTTCGTTCTTCCCTGCCTCGCCCATGGGCCACGACAATTATTCTCGTCCTCTAGTATGTCTCTGTTGACAACCCTGACAAGCCCCTCCGGGCTTATAATCTTGCCCTGGTTAACCACCTGCGCGACGTTCATCCTATCAATATCTCGGACTTCCTCTTTCGGTCCATCACCCTTGCCATCACCAATTTTAGAGAAAGTAAGTCCCCGAAGCCTCCCCACCACCAGGGGATTTTTTTGGTTCTATACAAGTATGCCCTAGCCCACCAGGTGTCTAGGTCTATGTCTTCTAAGTCCCATTGTCCCGCTCGGTCCTCCAGCTCTATCCACATCGAAGCCACCAACCACCCTAAGTCCCCCTCGGATTCCCCTCCCCCAGAGCACTCCCCCCCATGATCAGGGTAAGGAAGGTTCACCCCCAATCACTACTCCCAAAGAGGAAGGCCACTCTGGTAAGCATCCCAGGCCCAAGCAAAAGTCAGTTCGGCCCTCCCAAAAGTGCAAGAAATCCAAAATATTGAAATCCCCCAAGGCGAATGACCAGCAACCAAACACTGAATTCATCAGCGATGACGAAGACCAGCACATTGTTAGCGCCAAGGACTCATTGTGTACCATAACCATCAAGAGAGCCAGTGACGTTGTTAGCCATCTGCAGGTGGCTGCCAATATCTACAAGGAAGGATGCGCCATGTTGTCCAGTGCCATGGAAGAGCTCAAAGAGTTCCCGGCCTTGATAAAGACTCTCCTCACCTCTGATGACAGTGTGCAGTAGGAAAAGAACAGGGGATCCTAGTAACCTAGGAAGGTCGTGTTCGGGCAGTAGGGCTACTGGTTTTTCTTTTGTCAAGTATTGTAATAGTTGTCTCTTTTCCTTCTTGGAAGGCTCTTGCCTTGTCTGGGTCTTGTTGTATGAGGTTAAGCCTCAGTTGGTTTTTGTTTGTAGCCATGGGAAGGCACAATTGTCACTTTTTGCTACTGATGTAACAGGGACGAGACCCTTTAACCCGTAAAGCAATAAAATCCTTTACCTACCAAAAAAAATTAATTTCACTTTGCTTTTTCAGTAAAGCACTTTCAGTTGAAGCTTGCTTTTTAGCAATAAGTTTTTTTAGGGAGAAATTAAAAAAGATAATTTTTTTTTTTAAATAAAGGGGGTTGCCAAGCATGTAATTTTGCCAAGCAACCAAGGAAGAGTATTTTCGAAGCACCAGTCAAATGAAGTTGCCATTTGCATGAGTATTTTCATCCAAGGATGTGTTTGGCAAAGCAAACACTTTCAATTGATGTTTTTGATTGGCAGTAATTAAATTCGGAGTAAATTTTAGTTGGATACATGGAATTGAGCTAATTTCATTGGCAAAACTCTCAAAATATGTTTTTAGTGTTATCATATAGTGAAATTAATAGTTTTTGCCCCAAAGAGCACCCATCACTCCCACGTGGCATTTGTTATTCCCAAGATGAGTCGTTAAATATCTAGATTACACTCTCCAAGATAAAAGCAGCTGAGTACGGAGTCCAAGGAGGATTTACAATGTGAGGGTGTTATTGGTAGTTAAAGACATCATGAAAAAGCATGTTGGGTGAGAGAACCAAGGGAGCATGTTTGCTCGATTTCATTAAAAGCATGCCACTTGCATTTAATTGGGTAGTTGGGAGAAAAAAATTTAAATATGGTAAACCAAAAGCTTGCATATGAAGAAAGGATTGAGATCATTTTTTTGGAGTGTTGTCGGATTAGCATTCAGCCACCCTAAATTGTTGCTTTGTTGCAGGATTATCATATTTTTGTAGTAAAGTTGGTTGTATGAATATGGGAAAGAAAACTACTGAGTCAAAAAAATTTGTTGAGCTAAAGAAAGAAAAAGGAGGTAAAAAATCTAAAAAAGATAGGCGCAATGAAAATATAGAGCTTGATCCATATTATGATGTGCTAGCTTAGATTGGAGATTGTGCTATTTCAAACAAGGGCGTGGAAAAATTGTGCTAGGATGTGGAAGCTACTGTCAGGCAAGGCTTGATGCCAGAAATCCCATTAACTATTGTCTATCATGCATAGCTTTCCTAGTACCTGTGTACACTTGTTCATCCTTATCCTAAGTTGGTGATGGTGATTTCAAAGTTTTATAATCCTACCATGAGGGTTGTCCGTAATATGAAGGGAGAAAAATTATTCACCATTTCACTGAGCGTAGTTGGAAAGGCATTTGCTTTTGGGGTGAAGCCTTCCTTGGATGTCATGTTTAAAAAATTAAACCTCAAGGAGCAGGAGGAGAGGTACCAGTCAACTATGTGCTAGTTCATGAAGAATCAACTGATAAAGGCAACCCAATTTAGAGATTTTCCAACTTTTTTGAAGCCCCTAACAGTATTTAAAAGTCCAAATATGTTTTCCATGTTGGCTTGGGTGTCTGATCTTCCTACTGAATCCATAGTGTATAAATGGCAAGCGGTGCTGGTACAATGTATTTCGTAGGTAGAATTTTACACACCAACAACAATGCAAGCAAGCACAAACCTGATTTTATTTGATTGGGAGGATTATGTGGCTCAAGAAATACATATCCAGTTGAAGAAGATATAGAGCGAAGGGGAAGTTTCATTCAGGCACACTTCATTTTTGGCCTTATATTTCTTCTTCCACATGCACCAGTGTTTTTCTTTCATAGCCATCAAATAGGTAAATGAGGTAGACAAGAAGTTGCCAGTTTATTTATGGACTCCAAGCCTATCCAGGAAGGATTCATTCTATAATTTTAATCACATGTTTTTGGGCCCCACCCTCGAACTTATTTTTGGCACATGTGAGAGAGTGCCAAGGACAATGAGGGAGGAGATCGTTGTGAAGGAGAAAGGAGATATTTTCTTGTTGATGCAAGGCATCGTGGTGCAAATTTTTGACTTCACTGACAAAAATTTCTCCTTCTGTATTTTACTACTGAGCATATTTTTATGATGGAAGTTGTCTGCCAGAATGACTTTATCAATGACATCTATGGGGATGGATGAGGAAAGAAGCCTACATGCACCATGCCATTTTGCTTTGGCGGTATTGAAGTAGACCAGGTTGGCCAAAATAAATTGATTAATGAAGCTCTCTACAACATAGGTATGGTAGAGTTATCTCAATGGTGGAAGTATGATCCTTTGGGTCGGTTCACAGTGTTTATTAAATCCAAAAGTTTTCATTGCTGCCCTTGGATGAATATTGAGCAACAGAGAAATAACCCAGAAGGGCATGATCTTGAATGGCACATTAAGTAGATGATGATGTTCTCTCTATGGAATAACTTCTACGATATGGAGGCCAAATATAACCATGCAATTCACAAGCACCAGATTCCTCCTCCAGGCTTGTTTGGAAAAATGAAGGAATAGTTGCCCTCTTGGTCCAAGGAGAAAATTACTAACTAGTGGGTTATGAGGGCCCATAGAGGGAAAATCGGGTCAGTTTATGGCCTGGAAATGGATGATGCATTTTTAGATGTATATGATGAATACTATGATAGTTATCAACCAATATATTTCGTTAAAATTATACCTTAGAGCTTTTGAATATCTAATAGTGAAGAGATCGTGGCTAGACAAGAGCAACGAGTGGTTGAGGAAGTACCACTTATGGAAGAAGAGAAACAACTATCACAGAAAGTGCAGTCCCAATAGAAGAATAAATGTAAGTGTGAGGCACTTACTTTTCCTAAGATCTCCAAGAAGCCAAGAACAAGCGTAGTTTCTTCATCATGTGCGAACCTTCCTTATTTGGTCGAATCCACATAGGTTGACGTTTCAAAAAATTCTCCTTTGATTTAGGTAGGACAGTTTGGCTAGAACATGGAATTTATAGATCTGGAGAAGGGGATAGAGGAGGAACAAGACAATGGTGAACTAGTGTCACAGTCGTCCTCATCATCGGCTCAAAAGGCGTTAGAGCTCGAAGGTACATTTTTTCTATCCTCTTCCCTTTCTCTTGAGCATTCGATGACTGTTGCACCCCATTTTGTAGTCATCGCTTCTGTCTCTCCTCCATTCAGTATACCCTCCACTTCCATTTTACTTCTTATTTCCCAGCCCCCAATCACCAATGTTACCTCTTCTTCTTTTCTCCCTTTTACTATTCCCTTTCTTTTAGTTCTTTTGCATCTAGTCCTAATCCATATTCATACCCTTCATCCTCCATTCCAGTAATTTCTATTACAGTTGTAAGTACACAAGATCCTCCTTGAGTAAGTGTAACTATATATGAACCCCTCACTTCCATCCCCTCAACTACTTCTGTTCCACCAATCGTTCTTGTTTCTACTTCCCTTCTTGATCCAAAACATCAACAGGCTCACTTTCCCCCTACTTATTTTATTACGTTGTAGGTGCTTCCAGAGCCAGAGATGGAGACTATGTCAAAGCATCTTGTTGCAATAAAAATGAGTCAGGCCTACCAAAGTTCATCACCATGGCTGAAAATCTATAAGAGAAAAGAATATTAAGGTTCATCAAAGACGTTGAAGCTCACTTTTGACCTTGAATATATGGAGTCTCATACTATAAAAATGATTCCCCAGGTGTAGAATCCTCAAGGAGAAATGGCACCAAATTATTACACTTATGAAGTCATTATAGAGGACCTGTCGAAACTACAAAGAATATGGGGAATATACAGGTGGATATGAGCTCTATTTACCTGCAAAATGAACATTACAAGAAAATATTTTTTGAGGTTGAGGTGAATATTGTTGAGTTAAACAAAGATTTGGTCGAAAATAGGGCATAGCTAGAGATAGTGAGATTAAAGGTAAAGCATTGGCAACAGAAAGTGGAAGAGTTGGAGAATGCAGCCAAGGAATATCAAACAACTTGGGTCGAAGCAGAAAAGCAAGTGCAAGCATTGACCACTCAACTTGAAGTTTTATAGAAACAGTTGGTCGAGAAATCCACACAGTCAGTGTGCTTCTCCAAAGAGAAAATCAAAGAAGCTCATCACCATTTAACTAAATATTGTGTGACATTGGCAGCAAATGCACTCAAGATTTTGTTGTACATTCATGAGGCCCAGATAATAATTTTATTAGTGATCAAACCTTGGAGTATGTTGAAGAGCAATTGGAACCCAAGTTGGAGATGACATTGAAGATTTAGACGTTAGCTCAGTCTGACTTCCAAGTTAATATATTGAGTGGGACATATTGCACTTGGGTCAACGCTAGGATTATGTTGTGCAACTTCTTTTATAGGTTGGATCTAGCTAGAGAGGGCCAAAAACTAGCTACTATGTTTGAGCAGGAGTGTTGTGTTTCACTAGTTTATTTTGAGGCTCTAGTCGATGCTAGATTCTTGAGATTCACTGATGATCAGGGGGATCTTTTATCGAAGAAAGAATTAGAGGTATTCTGGTAAAATTTTGCTGAAGATAATTTAGAGATCGATAGTTGGGAGGAGCCAATCATGGAGGAAGAAGTACTATCATGCATGGATAGGCTCACCCACATCAAATCATCTCTATTGGAGCTCAGTCAAAGAGCTAATCGCATCAATCTAGACTACGTCAAGATGTTGTGCTTTTTAATTGATTCACTCCAGTATCCTTTGAATCTTGATGAAGAGTCTTGGGCCCAAGAATTTGTAGTATATGAGGTTACCAGCTCAAGTCTCACCAAGCAAGAAGCACGAGCAAGGGCAAAAGTAGAGCAAAAAGAGGTTGTAGAAGAGCAAGAGAAACATGCACAAGAGGAAAGAAAAAATGAGGCTACTGAATCAAATGTACCACCTGATGTAGCCAGTGGCTATGACATTTGAGCCCAATGGACGAAGGCCTAGGGTCAATTGCATCCAAACAAACTGTGTACCCTAAGAGCCAACAAAAGTGTTGGTAATTTTACCACACTAAATTTTGATTGTAAAAATTTGAAGAATATAAGATGAATGATGCAATTGTTTTGATTTTACTATTTTTATGTAATATTTTTGTTTCCCTCCTTGAGTGATTTTATTAAATAAATAAGGTTGATTTCATCCTTGGAAATACACAACAAGTTTTGCTAGTAAAAATTAATGAAAATTGTGGGTAAAATATAAAAGGGAGAAATGTATGGCAAGGAACGTCTCAGGATCAAAGGATTAATGAAAAATGGACCAAGGCTTCAATAGTTATTATTAAAAGGGAAAGCACCAACGAAAGATAAGGGGAAGATGTTTTCATCCCAAGAAGGGGCGAAAATCATTTTTGCCCTTCTTTTGGGGTGAAAATACCATGTTAAGAAGATTTTATCCAAGGGAGAAGAAAGCAAGATTTTACAAAGTAGAAAGTAGAGCAGAAAGAGGTTGTAGAAGAGCAAGAGAAACATGCACAAGAGGAAAGAAAAAATGAGGCTACTGAATCAAATGTACCACCTAATGCAGCAAGCGGCTATGACAGTTGAGCCCAATGGACGAAGGCCTGGGGTCGATTGCATCCAAACAAACTGTGTACCGTAAGAGCCAACAAAAGTGTTGGTAATTTTACCACACTAAATTTTGATTGTAAAAATTTGAAGAATATAAGATGAATGATGCAGTTGTTTTAATTTTACTATTTTTATGTAATATTTTTGTTTCCCTCTTTGAGTGATTTTATTAAATAAATAAGGTTGATTTCATCCTTGAAAATACACAGCAAGTTTTGCTAGTAAAAATTAATAAAAATTGTGGGCAAAATATAAAATGGAGAGATGTATGGCAAGGAACGTCTCAGGATCAAAGGATTAATGAAAAATGGACCAAGGCTTCAATAGTTATTATTAAAAGGGAAAGCACCAGTGAAAGATAAGGGGAAGATGTTTTCATCCCAAGAAGGGGCGAAAATCATTTTTGCCCTTCTTTTGGGTGAAAATACCATGTTAAGAAGATTTCATCCAAGGGAGAAGAAAGCAAGATTTTACAAAGTGGAAAGTAGAGCAGAAAGAGGTTGTAGAAGAGCAAGAGAAACATGCACAAGAGGAAAGAAAAAATGAGGCTACTGAATCAAATGTACCACCTGATGCAGCCAGTGGCTATGAAAGTTGAGCCCAATGGACGAAGGCCTAGGGTCGATTGCATCCAAACAAACTGTGTACCCTAAGAGCCAACAAAAGTGTTGGTAATTTTACCACACTAAATTTTGATTGTAAAAATTTGAAGAATATAAGATGAATGATGCAGTTGTTTTTATTTTACTATTTTTATGTAATATTTTTGTTTCCCTCTTTGAGTGATTTTATTAAATAAATAAGGTTGATTTCATCCTTGGAAATACACAACAAGTTTTGCTAGTAAAAATTAATGAAAATTGTGGGCAAAATATAAAAGGGAGAAATGTATGGCAAGGAACGTCTTGGGATCAAAGGATTGATGAAAAATGGACCAAGGCTTCAATAGTTATTATTAAAAGGGAAAGCACCAATGAAATATAAGGGGAAGATGTTTTCACCCCAAGGAGGGGCAAAAATCATTTTTGCCCTTCTTTTGGGGTGAAAATACCATGTTAAGAAGATTTCATCCAAGGGAGAAGAAAGCAAGATTTTACAAAGTGGAAAGTAGAGCAGAAAGAGGTTGTAGAAGAGCAAGAGAAACATGCACAAGAGGAAAGAAAAAATGAGGCTACTGAATCAAATGTACCACCTAATGCAGCAAGCGGCTATGACAGTTGAGCCCAATGGATAAATGCATGGGGTCGATTGCATCCAAACAAACTCGTATACCGTAAGAGCCACCAAAAGTGTTGGTAATTTTACCACACTAAATTTTGATTGTAAAAATTTGAAGAATATAAGATGAATGATGCAGTTGTTTTAATTTTACTATTTTTATGTAATATTTTTGTTTCCCTCTTTGAGTGATTTTATTAAATAAATAAGGTTGATTTCATCCTTGAAAATACACATCAAGTTTTTCTAGTAAAAATTAATAAAAATTGTGGGCAAAATATAAAATGGAGAGATGTATGGCAAGGAACGTCTCAGGATCAAAGGATTAATGAAAAATGGACCAAGGCTTCAATAGTTATTATTAAAAGGGAAAGCACCAGTGAAAGATAAGGGGAAGATGTTTTCATCCCAAGAAGGGGCGAAAATCATTTTTGCCCTTCTTTTGGGGTGAAAATACCATGTTAAGAAGATTTCATCCAAGGGAGAAGAAAGCAAGATTTTACAAAGTGGAAAGTAGAGCAGAAAGAGGTTGTAGAAGAGCAAGAGAAACATGCACAAGAGGAAAGAAAAAATGAGGCTACTGAATCAAATGTACCACCTGATGCAGCCAGCGGCTATGAAAGTTGAGCCCAATGGACGAAGGCCTAGGGTCAATTGCATCCAAACAAACTGTGTACCCTAAGAGCCAACAAAAGTGTTGGTAATTTTACCACACTAAATTTTGATTGTAAAAATTTGAAGAATATAAGATGAATGATGTCATTGTTTTGATTTTACTATTTTTATGTAATATTTTTGTTTCCCTCTTTGAGTGATTTTATTAAATAAATAAGGTTGATTTCATCCTTGGAAATACACAGCAAGTTTTGCTAGTAAAAATTAATGAAAATTGTGGGCACAATATAAAATGGAGAGATGTATGGCAAGGAACGTCTCAAGATCAAAGGATTAATGAAAAATGGACCAAGGCTTCAATAGTTATTATTAAAAGGGAAAGCACCAATGAAATATAAGGGGAAGATGTTTTCATCCCAAGAAGGGGCGAAAATCATTTTTGCCCTTCTTTTGGGGTGAAAATACCATGTTAAGAAGATTTCATCTAAGGGAGAAGAAAGCAAGATTTTACAAAGTGGAAAGTAGAGCAGAAAGAGGTTGTAGAAGAGCAAGAGAAACATGCACAAGAGGAAAGAAAAAATGAGGCTACTGAATCAAATGTACCACCTAATGCAGCAAGCGGCTATGACAGTTGAGCCCAATGGACGAAGGCCTAGGGTCGATTGCATCCAAAAAAACTGTGTACCCTAAGAGCCAACAAAAGTGTTGGTAATTTTACCACACTAAATTTTGATTGTAAAAATTTGAAGAATATAAGATGAATGATGCAGTTGTTTTAATTTTACTATTTTTATGTAATATTTTTGTTTCCCTCTTTGAGTGATTTTATTAAATAAATAAGGTTGATTTCATCCTTGGAAATACACAGCAAGTTTTGCTAGTAAAAATTAATGAAAATTATGGGCAAAATATAAAATGGAGAAATGTATGGCAAGGAACGTCTCAGGATCAAAGGATTAATGAAAAATGGACCAAGGCTTCAATAGTTATTATTAAAATGGAAAGCACCAGCGAAAGATAAGGGGAAGATGTTTTCATCCCAAGAAGGGGCGAAAATCATTTTTGCCCTTCTTTTGGGGTGAAAATACCATGTTAAGAAGATTTCATCCAAGGGAGAAGAAAGAAAGATTTTACAAAGTGGAAAGTAGAGCAGAAAGAGGTTGTAGAAGAGCAAGAGAAACATGCACAAGAGGAAAGAAAAAATGAGGCTACTGAATCAAATGTACCACCAGATGCAACCAGTGGCTATGACAGTTGAGCCCAATGGATGAAGGCCTGGGGTCGATTGCATCCAAACAAACTGTGTACCGTAAGAGCCAACAAAAGTGTTGGTAATTTTACCACACTAAATTTTGATTGTAAAAATTTGAAGAATATAAGATGAATGATGCAGTTGTTTTGATTTTACTATTTTTATGTAATATTTTTGTTTCCCTCTTTGAGTGATTTTATTAAATAAATAAGGTTGATTTCATCCTTGGAAATACATAGCAAGTTTTGCTAGTAAAAATTAATGAAAATTGTGGGCAAAATATAAAAGGGAGAAATGTATGGCAAGGAACGTCTCAGGATCAAAGGATTAATGAAAAATGGACCAAGGCTTCAATAGTTATTATTAAAAGGGAAAGCACCAGTGAAAGATAAGGGGAAGATGTTTTCATCCCAAGAAGGGGCGAAAATCATTTTTGCCCTTCTTTTGGGGTGAAAATACCATGTTAAGAAGATTTCATCCAAGTGAGAAGAAGGCAAGATTTTACAAAGTGGAAAATGGCAAAAATAATGAATAAAAACTAGTCAAAGTCAAATGCGCTCCTATGGGGGCAAAAATCATTTTCTTCCTTCTTCAAGGTGAATTTCCAAATAAAGATGTTTTGGAGTGAAATCAAGTAAAACGTGTGCCTGGTGAAGTCAAGTCAAAATCACCTCCAATAAGGGGCGAAAATCATTTTCACCCCTCTTAAGGGCGAATTCCAAGTTAAGGATGTTTTCTGGAGCGCAAATGACGAAGTGATGTCATTCGGGTGAAGTTTGCACCAATCAAAGTTAAAGCAAGTTTAAGGAAGGCGCTTGCCAATGTAATTTTGTCCCATTTTGAGCAGAACGTTGATTTCGTCTGGTTTGGAGTGAAAGTCCTGAAACAGTATCTTTATAAGCTGGTCAAAGTCAAAGTCACCCCAGGTAGGGCTCGAAAATCATTTTTACCCTTCTTGAGGACGAAATCAATTATTTTTGCCCAGTTTCTTGCAGAAGTTGTTTCTATTCTATTTTTCGGGCGAAATTACTCAGGAGTGTGAAAGCATGTTGATAGGCAAAAACACCAGATTGCCTGGGCAAAATCAATTTTTACCCCTTCCTTTCAGCAATGTTTTCTTTTGAAGGTGCCACTATTGCTAACATCTTTCGAGAAAGAGCAAGGACTGGTGGAATTTAATTCTTGAAGAAATAAAATTAATGTTTCCTTAATTCCTACTAAAGAGATACCAAGATTAAATGCTACATCACAAATTTTGGTGCGATCCTGTTCATTTTCGAGGTACCTCCACCGATTTTGTTCCTTATTGAAAAAAATTAATGTTCGTTGGATCTCCACTGGCAAGGGTAAGATTCTGAGGCGTAAAGTGATGGAATGGTGTCCAAAATTTAATATCCAAGCTCCTATTCGTCGCGTGATATTCCTGAGTTTTGATGCACTGATGCCTGAAACGTTTTTCCTATAATCCATCTCTGCTGATTTCCCATGCACATTCCATGAAAATCGGATCGTCACTTCCTAAAGAATGTTATGATTTGAGCATTTTTATTATCGAGGAGAGAATTTCTCTAGCTGGTCTTTGACTAGCTGGCATTTTATTTTAATTCACATTTAATTTTAGAGGTAAAATCCTCTATAAATATTAAGTATCTTGATGTAATAAAGAAGGATAGATGCTCTGCAGAAAAACACTTTGAGTTTTCTACATCAATAGAAAGACATTCGACTTCTGGTTCCTTGAGTAGTGTTGTGTTTGATCACTTTCTGCTTATCATTTCTAATTACATTCATGTCCATTATTAGCTAAATTTAAAATTTTGCATCTGAATTTAAATTTTGATAAGGGAATGAATATTGAAATGCTTCTTGTAGGTTATCTCTATAAACTGTGAGTGGTTTCTATGCCTTTCTTTTTTTTGTATGCTAATTAACACTTGATTTGGATTTTAGCTATTATTTTATCCCGCTTAACGTTTCTGGCTCATAGCCATATTTCCTATTTCTTTATGTCATTTCCCATCTCCTTCATGTTACCCTAAGTTTTAAAATGAATTAGATTAGTAAGGGAACCAACCCTCTATCAATATTGGCCCGAGGGACATCTCTCTACTTTGGAATTTCAATGTTGTTCGGGTCTAAAGGCGCATATATTTTATGATTAGGCAGATTCGTGACCAACACTATGATATAAAATGGTATTAGTTTAAATAGTTAAATTCTTCAACTTCTGGAGAAGAGTTTTAAGTTATATATGCATAATTTTCAAGCTATTGAAATGCCACATATCATATGGTTGAGTCAATTTCAGTCTCATATAACCAATTAAAAAAAAAAATTAATTTAGAAGTAAAAAATAATAATAATTTATCTATAATAAAATTTAATTAAAAAAATAATAATTTAAATATAATAATTCCTTTTTTAAGAAGTATTATTGATGTTATCTACCTCAAGTGTATTATCTAGATTTGTGAATTTTTATGGTGGTAATTATTTATAGATGAATGATTTGTTACTTCAATAATGATGAATGATTTATGTTAATGAAAATAGAAGTTTATAAGATTCAAACCCCACTCGGTACGAGGGGACCGAGACTTCTCATAAAAAACATGTGCTTTACTCTAACATTTTGGGTGAAGGTAGTAGATTGACTGGTTTCTATTGAACGTTTTCTACTTGAGGTTAGTTGTTTCAATCCCAAGCCTCTAACCAAATAAAAAAATAGAAGTTCATAATAAGAAAAAATGTTTGAGGTCAACAGTTCCAATCCCGAATCCCTAACCAAATAAAAAATAGAAGTTCATAAGAAGGAAAAACTACACTCGTCAAATATAATAATATAAAACCCAATAAATCATTATTTTTTAATTTTATTTTTTTTAGATTTGGTTAGTGTGAGAAACCACTATGATTGATGCTTAGGGTTGGGCATCCCCATCCCACCATGACCTCTCATAAGGGGGAGAGTTGAGCTTATCAATAAGGGCCAAACACATAACCATACACACCCACCCCCTCACACACTCGTCCACATAACAGTTTGAACCTTGAACCTCTCGAACAAGAGCCAAAGCTAGACATCCCCATCCCACCATGACCTCTCATAAGGGGGAGAGTTGAGATTATCCATAGGGATCAAACACACAACCATATACACCCACCTGCTCACACACTCGCCCACATCACAGTTTAAACCTTGAACCTCTTGAAAAAGAGCCAAAGTTGGGCATCCTCATCCTACCATGACCTCTCATAAGGAGGAGAGTTGAGCTTATCAATAGGGGTCAAACACACAACCATACACAGCCACCCCCTCACACTACACCATAATTTGAGCCTTGAACCTCTCGAAGAAAATCCAAAGCCCAAATCGTTGCAATATACCCTTTTATTTTATTTTTTTAGATTTGGTTAGTGTGAGAAACCCCTACGATTGACGCTCAAGGTTGGGCATTCCCATCCCACCATGACCTCTCATAAGGAGGAGAGTTGAGCTTATCAATAGGGTCCAAACACACAACCATACACACCCACCTCCTCACACACTCGCCCACATCACGGTTTAAACCTTGAATATCCTAAAGAAGAGCCAAAGTTAGGCATCCCCATCCCACCATGATATCTCATAGGGTGGAGAGTTGAGCTTATCAATAGGGATCAAACACACAATCATACACACCCACCCCCTCACACACTCGCCCATGTCGCAATTTGAACCTTGAACCTCTCGAAGAAGAGCCAAAGCCTGAACCGTTGCAATGTTTCCTCAGGGACTTGAAAATCATAGCCCAATAAATCATTATTAACAAAGACCTTAACGATCATATGATTTGAATTATAACAGTTGGAAACGAGAGTTCTCTATTACATGCCAAGGTTCTAATAATGCGGATGCAGGTAAACCATCATATTTTATTAAAATATATTAGTTTAAGTGGTTAAAAATATGGATTTTTTTTTAAAGAGACAAGTTCAATTCTTGATATACTACTATATGGTTCATTGAGATACCTTTATATTGTTAATTAAAATATATTGGTAAAATGGTAACAACATAATACAACTATTTTTTTAAGGTGGAGTGCCATAAGTGACACAACTAGGGCCACACTCCCCGAGGGCACAATGGGTCCTCCCTCCCCGTGATTTGAACTTGGGTAGCTTGGATAACAATCCAATAACATACCATTATGGTGATTCACATAACGAATAAAAGAAACAAGGATTTTAACTAAAAAAAAATAAGATCCACTACTACCAATAACATAGATGTGACAATTATGAGAACTATTAAATAATCTAAAATAAAAATAAACATTGTAACATAATAAATATAAATATAAATATATATATATATATATATATATATATATATATATATATATATATATATATATATATATATATATCCGATTTAATACATAGGAAATCGATAATACCAATGTATTTATTAAAAACACATTTTTATAATTTGTTTTGTTGTATAGGGGAATCGGTAAATTTCCCATCATTTTCTACCACAAGACCTGGGTTCAATTCTTGGAGCTGACACTTACCCCTACCTCACCTCGTTATTAGCAAGCCAATGTGAAGGAGACCACCAGTAACTTGATATTAGAACCGTTGTCGTCGAGGTGGCACACACAAAGATAATCTACTACCTATGCCCCAAATAAGCTTGTCTTCGAGGTTTGAAAAAATATATATATATAGATAGATAGGAAAATCGATAATACCAATATTTGGAGCTGACACTTAACCCCTACCTCATCTCGTTATTAATCCAACGTGAAGGAGACCACCAGTAGATCAAGATTAGAACCGTTGTCGTTAAGGTGGCACACACTAAGAAAATCTACTACCTTTGCCCCAAATAGGCTTCGCCTTCAAGGTTTATATATATATATATATATATATATATATATATATATATATATATATATATATATATATATATATATATATATATATATATAGATTTAATACATAGAAAATTCGATAATACCAATATATTTATTAAAAACACATTTTTATAATTTGTTTTGTTATATAGGGAAATCAGTAATTTCCCATCATTTTCTACTACAAGACCTGAGTTCAAATCTTAGAGCTGACACTTAACTCCTACTTCACCTCATCATTAGCAAGCCAATGTGAAGGAGACCACTAGTAGCTCGAGATTAGAACCGTTGTCGTCGGGATGGCACATACTAAAACAATCTACTGCCTTTACCCCAAATTGCCTCCAAGGTTTGAACCTAGGTTTGGCACACACTAAAACAATCTACTACCTTTGCCCCAAATTGCCTCCAAGGTTTGAACCTAGGTTTCCTCTATATAAGCGCTAGAAATTACCAATCCACCCAACCTTTGGAACTACGTTCTTGTAATATTAATAATTACCACAATACAACTTAACATATTAAATTAAAATTTCTCAAGTGGTTGAAACTAAATATATTAAATTAAAATTTCTCAAGTGGCATTAGTTCAACCAATTTAAATTCCTCAACATTTCAAGGGTCTATCTTGCCAAATGATACATGAATAACATTTCATCTTTATTTATTATAATACCACTGTATGGTGATAATGCAAGTCTAATAACATATTCCATGATTGGAATTCGTTCACATAAATACCTATCTATATAACCCATTAAAAAAACATGTTAAATTTAATTTATAATTAAAATCTATTATTGTATTTATATTTTATTAACGTGATATTTTTTAGTTAAAATTTTGCTATTCTTACACTTCTAAAAGTTTGTTTCTCTTTAAGTGTTGATCCTTGCTATTTATAAACGTCTGTGTATGAGTTGGATTTGTGTATGGATTACTTAAGAGCAAGTCTTAGGCAACTTTTACAATTAAATTTAAAAATACTTTAAAGGTAAAACTTTACCGTATTAAAACATTATTATTAAAAAACAATTCAATGGTACATATAATTAATATAAGATGGCATTTTGACACTTTAAAAGTGAC
This sequence comes from Wollemia nobilis, assembly GCA_028583015.1. Classification (NCBI taxonomy): domain Eukaryota; kingdom Viridiplantae; phylum Streptophyta; class Pinopsida; order Araucariales; family Araucariaceae; genus Wollemia; species Wollemia nobilis. The sequence continues at coordinate 4,045,150 of JAQPPZ010017190.1, read as the reverse complement.
AACTAACTATTTTGATTGAAATACATCGAGTATAATTAATTGTGACACAATTAAAACCATGTTTTCTAAAGTATAATAAAACCTTCTTTTATAATTAAATTTAAATAATTTAATAACAATAACATGCTACTAAAATATCAACCATTTTTTAAAAATAAAATGCGCCAACTACTTGACACCAACCTTACCAGACATTATTATTTTACAATTGAAGAATGGGATAATTAGTAACCAACTAGGAGAATACAATGCATGAAAATTGCATGATCCGACAACACTAAAAGAGTAAAAAATGGGCCACGGTTTGAACAAACTAATGTAAATTTAATGCTCCAGCATTGGCCAATGAAAAGAACATGGTGAGGGAACACATAATAAATGTGTACATGCTCTCAATCTTCATCCACAAGAACGTTACACTTATTCATAGTTATTATTCCCCTCGTTATGCCCCCATCAAAATGTCCTCCGTCTTAATGCCTCAAATGCACCTTAAAGAGAGGTTGTAAGGTTTATTGATGGGTTGTATTAGTTTGATTCTATAAACAGTTAAGGTTTTGTTGGTAATTAGTTAGCCCATGTAATTTTATAAATTATTTTAAATTTTTATTAAAATTAAAATAATTTTTTTTAAGTGATTTTACAATATCAATTAATAATATTTTTTATTGAGGCAGTCCTTAATAGTAGAAAATGATTGTGGATGCAACCAACTCTTATATATATATAAAATGATTTTGAATTATATTCAATCAGTGTCTTTCTTGAAAGATGATATATTTACTTAGTTAAGCTCATATCATATCATTTGATAGAATATTTTAATTATTTATTGAAATAAAATTAATAATAAATTAAAATTTATTTAATAATATTTTTTATAATTTTAAATTATTTTGTATATATGAATAGAGTTGAAACTTAGCCAAGTTAATTTTATTACTTGTAATTTGTTTAATTAATATTGTGAGACTTCAATTTCCTTTAATTTTTTATTTTTATTTTTTAAAAAGATTTTTTAATTGGATAAGAAGGGATTGTACTCATTCCCCACCCTTAACACATTACAACTCTCTTCTTTAGAGCTTGAGAGTTTACAAATAGATACACTCTTTGAGATGTTATTGTTAAAAACCTGCATTATTTTACCTAAACTATGTGAATTCTTGATTTTCATTCTCTGGATCATTTCAATTTTTTATTTTTCAAAGAGACTTTAATTTTTGATTGAAAATGTTTTTTAAGAGGTTGAAAAGAGAGGGATATGTCAAGAACCACCTTCCCGTGAATTGAACTTGAGTCTCTGTTAAGAAAGTCCAATAATTTTTGTTATTGCGGTGACCTTGTTGGGACTAAAGATAAAAGTCCAATAGACCTTGTTTGGACTAAAGATAAAAGTCCAACAAAGTGCACACTTAAGGTCGTAGGGAAGGCCAAGTCCCTTAAACAAGGCTAGGGTCAAGCCCCTTAGCCTTTAAACAAAGGGATAGAGGGTAAAACCTGCACCCTCATGGAAATTTCTAAAATGTTCTAAATAGATATCTTAAATAAAATAGAAATACTAAAATGTAAAAAACCTCTTCCTTTCTTTAGGGTCCAGGATTAGCAAAGGCTTGATTGGTCAAGTACTTGCCAAGAAGAGACTTAGGTTCAAACCTTGGGGGCACGCTGCCAACTTTAGAAAAGGTAGTAGTCTGTGCTGAATCTTTTGAGTGCGTGCCAGATCAACGACGATGATAAGAACCTCGATCAACTGGTGGTCTCCATCTCACGCTGGATCAACAACAACGAGACAAATAGATTGTTGGGAGCAGTCCCTGTGGTTTGTACCCTGCACTTGCCAGTAACCAACTCCCCCTATGTAACCAAAAAAAACTGTATATATATTACATGAATTCAATTAATTATTTTCAATCTAATTTATTTATTTTTAAATAATACATAGGAGAATTAATAACATTATTAGGTGTTGTTACCATAAACCCTACCACGTTAAGTTAGACACGAAGTCAACCGATCTCAATGGAAAATCAATAACACCATAGGATGTTGCCACTATAAACCCTAACCCGTAAAAACCCTAGCCCGCTAAGTTAGACGAAGTCAACGGGACACTCAACCTTTAAGGACATTGAATTGGGGCAACCAATTGCCAAACACTCAACCACTATCATCCAACCTATTCCCATATGAATACATCGTATTTGAATCTTGAACCTCTCCAAAGAAAGGCCAAAGCCCTAACCACTACTTTTGTTGTCCTTGTAGGACTACTTTATTTTAAATTGTCAAGGTTTATATAATGGTGTGTAGTTTTGCATGTAAGATTTATATGAATATAAAATTTATTGTGAGTTAATTGGAGTAATTTAAATAAGTTATGTGTAGCTTTTATTAGGGATCACTTTCATTAAAATAATGAAACATTGACATGGGTGAGTGTGAGGAGGTGGGTGCGTGTTTATCAAAAATATATAATAATAATAATAATAATCATAATAATCATAATAATAATAATAATTAATTAATTAATTAATTAAACATTGTATTAATATTACTACATGTTGCAAGTGAGTTAAACTATATCCAATTTGAATTTTTAGGAAGGATGTTCTTTATTTGATTTTTTTATCAAAGATATCTTTCATTTTCATCAAATTGATATGTTTCTACAACCAACTCCTTAATATCACTTTAATTAAAAGATAAAATCTCACTCAACTATTTACCTTCTAAATTTTAAATTTGGCTAACATAAATATCAACAACAAAAATGACCAAAATATTTGATAATTCTCTAAGACTTTGTTAAGGGTCTTACACAAATGGCTAAAAAATATGATATCTAGTTTCCATCTCCATAAATATGCAGACTATAGCAACCTATCAATTCCCTAATACTTTGTTAAGGGTCTTATTCATACCCCAAATATTCTAAAACATAATTTTCATTAACATTCTTTGTTTTTATTTGTAGGATTAGCCTCACTTTTGTTCACTTGTAATATTTGCTTTGGTTTCCTATATTAATATTCCTTTGAGTTTTCTTTTTCGTTTTTTGAGTTTTTCTCTCCTTTCTTCGTTCCCACCAACACTTCCATCTTCACTAATATCTTTGATTTATTTTTCATATTATTCATAACGAGACTTATCATCTATAAGTTTGTCTTCCTTTGAAGGATTTCAAGTAGAAGTATTAACCTCAAAAATATTTTCTGTAAGTATGTTTGTTGTTGACCTTAAAAACCTAAATTGATATGGACATCTTTCATCCTCGTTTCTTTATTATGCTACTCTTGAAACCTTAAAGTACAAGGGATAAAATTTACACTACTTTCATTTATTTTACAAGTAGAAGTCTTTATACTGCTTAAAGAAAATGAAAGTGATTTATCTAGAATAAACTTGACCTCTTTTTCTACCTTTGTTCTCAAAATTTTCTTCACATATTTCTTTGCACCTTTAAATTTTCTCTTTCTCCATTGTTTCTACTTTACAATCTCTTGCTACATGTCATCTTATAACAATTACAACATAAGAATGTAATGTATTCATAATTCACTTGTTGATATCATTTTCTTGAATCAAATTTAATCTTAATGGATTATGACAAAGATTTTGAAATATATAAAGTATGTTTTTGCTCCTTAGTAGATGGTCCTTCGTGATGGATTTTCCTATGATATTTTCATTATACTTCAAGATGTCCTTATTAATAAGTTGATATGAAAATCCAAAAAGCCTATTTCTTATCGAAAGTTTTTTAATAGTTTTATTTTGAGAAAAAAATCTTACTCCATGGTCTTAAATGCAGGACATCTCTCTATCCCCTAAACCACAAGTCACCACCCATTGTTTGTATCCTTAATTTTTGAACTCAAAAAATTACGAAAAAAAGACTTTAAAAAAAAAAAATTCACAAAGTGATTTGAATTTAATCCTCACTTCCACCTAGTCCAATTTTAAATCTTTGAAAACCCTAGCCAATATCCATGAAACTTTTACTTTAAAAACCATTATATCATGCTCAACCATCACATTCTTTATATCATTTTTGTATAATATCTACTCCTTAGATCAAACTTATCAACTTGTCACAATATATTATTTTTCCTCTTCTCCAACTAAAACATATATACTTTTAACTAAAACATCATTTCTTCTAATAAAAACTTTCAAACAAAACTTTAACTAACCCATTAATAACCATTATTTATTTAAAACCTAAAACCTTACACATTATACTTTAAAAGCCCATTCTCCTACTCCATCAACCACAAAAATTATTCTTGCTAGTGGGGTCTATCTAACCCCCTCATCTTAATCAAAAAAACTTTATTTTATTATTAATACTAATATATTCTTGATCATTGACCCCCACTCCAACCGAACCTAATCCATTACGGTAAACAAATCTTCCACATTGGATTCATATCTATATGTTTATGGACTATAACAAAACACAATATATGTATATATAATAACATATACGATAAAAATCTAAAATAGATTGATAGGAATCAATTATTTCATTCGATTACTCTCGTTTGATTTTATCTTTAAAATTTATAACAACTATAATATAGAGTTATGCTGGTATTAACAATTACCAATGCTAAAAAAAAAATAGTAAATAGGCCATGTTAAGAAAAATCAATGGTTAGAATTTCTTCGATAATAACGTGTTTGGCATCGTATCCCTCTATGTAAGGATTTCGAAATATATATTTTATAATATATAAAATAAAATGTTTAAAGTATTCAAATTCCTGGCTTTGTCAAACTTCGTTGGCAAGACGCGAGGAAAGCTAGAAAAAAGGAAGTCTCCCATTATTGCTTAAGCAGTGCGCAACTTTTGACCGTGACGTGGCACTAACGCGTTCTCCGTATTCCGTCAGCAACCGGCGGGGCCACAAGATGCGGGGCGCCCACAGAAAATGTGGGCCGTTGATGAATCCTGGAAATGAGCGTGGTTTACGCTCAGCGTTGACGGGAATGGACGGCAGACGTTGCGTCATGGACACGTAACAGACGGTGTCGCATCGTCGGATTTGACGCCCTAGATCCCCGCTGGCCGCCACCGACATAAGGAAAGCTGGCAATTAATATGTCAGACGGCGTGTTATATGACGCCCCGTGACCGTCATTTTTGGGAACTCGTTTGACGGAACAAGACCGACGGGATTGAAGTTTAGTTTAAATAGGGGTGTGACATGGTTGTTTCCATTATAATAGTCAAAATAAATTAAAAAAAATAAATTATTATTAAACTAATATAATCATGAAACCATACATCAAATATATAATTTAGTTGGGTGAACCTTTGCGTATTGAGATTGTTAGTCTATTAATTATATAATTGTTTTTAATGTCAAGTGGTAGAATTGGACGCTTTTTAAAAAACAAAATAATAGTAATTGAAATAAAAAAGGCGTACAGACATCTTCGGAATGTGTGACATCATAATGAGGATCCATAATTTGGGTGAAGCAATTCCTCCCACTTTAATGTTTTGAGGTGTTAATCTTTGGTAGTTTTGGGTTTAAAAGCATACTTATGAAACTATTGATCTTGGTGCTGGTGCCTTTGACGGTATGATGTTTTAGATTATGTTTGTTTTTTGGTTTTTTGTTTTTCTCGATGATTTCATAACTGCGGTGGCAGCCTCTTTTATGAACAAGTGACACTTATTTGATTGTCTTTTTGCAAGCGTCGATCTCTCCGGGTGTGATTTGCCCACCTAACCCTCTTTTTGTATGATATGTTTATACTTTAATACAAAGTTTTCATTTCATTCATAAAAAATAAGAAATATAAAATCTTTTTATTGAATTTTGTAGTAGTATGTCTTAAGATATGAAGTTTAAATTATACAAGGGATTAGATTTTTCAAAACTCATGTTTTATCCTAACGACTTGACCCTTTCAAAACTTGTTTTTTACTTTAAAATTTTATCTTAAAATATTTTAGTGGTATGTCTTTAGGTTCTCATTCAAGAAACTTAAGTTTAAACCACTATAAAAGGGAGACCCTTTAAAAAACATGTGCTTTATGAAAGGGATAAGTTGGTAGGGACTGTCTTTATTTTTTACAGGATAAGTTGATAACAAGGTGACTTTGTCTTTATCTAGCAAAACTACGTGCTCGAGTTTAAATAATATAAAGGTTATAAGGGAGTTTGGTTTTTAAAGGAGTGATTATATTTTGTTATAAAATAAAATTTATGATATTTATTGAAAACATAAAGCTTTTAAATTTGTTTTTATATGTAATGTAAAGGTGAGTGGGTCTAATGGTTAAGAATATCTAGCTTTAAAAAAGAAATCCACATCTCATGTTTGGTTTGTATCCAAGTTTCATTATAAATGTGTTTGATTTTCAAATGAGTGGTTATATATGTTTTTTTTATTAAAAAAATAAAATTTTAAAATTTGGTTTTTTTATGTTTAATGTACCATGAACGTCTATGGAAATTTTTATTTTAAATTCAATAGGTTGTATACCATATTTTTATGGTAACTAGAATTTGGTTGGGATTTCATCTTTAAAGTTTCAATAAAAAAAAACATTAAAAAAAAAAATTATTAAATAATAAATTTATAAGGGAAAAAAATTGTTGAATAAAAAAACTTATAAATTATCAACCTCATCTATATTTAATGATAATTTTATATAAAACAGGCTTATCTTTTTTAAATATTTATATAAATTTTTAATAAATATTTAAAATGAACATTATTTTATATATTTTTATTTATTTAAAATTTTAATTTAAATTAATAATTATTAAAAAATATCAAACACCAATTTACATAAAATTTAAAAATTTATTAATATTAATACAATACCTCAGATTATCTGAATAGGAATCTTGTTTGCCAACAATTAGAATTAAAATAGAGAAAATCCATACTTGCAGAAGTATGGATCTAATACCCAACAAATTCCTTTGGTTTTTATTGTAACTCTGAAAGCGGTAAGGTAGGAAAATCAGAGGATGTAAAGTCTTCCTCCAAGTTTCCATGCTTCGAGAAATGTCAAGTTTTTTTATAATTATATTAAAAATATTTTTTTTATAAAAATTAAAATTAAATTTAAAAATAAATTTTTTGTAATGTGGATGTCAATAAAGTAGTTACAGAGATGTTTGTTATAAAGAGGTTAAGATTTTGAAAACCTTTAATCTAAAAAGAATATATAAATCTCTGGCACAGTCTGCATTTAAAAAGTAGGAATGGCCTAAGAGATGTGAAAAGGCACCATGTGATGAGGAAGGGGCATAGGTGAGGTGTTGACCAGCATTACAAGAAAAAGTTGATGCCTGTATTTTATGTATTATTGTGGGGCATGGTGTGATGAGCACCAAGTTTGTCATGGATGCAATGGGAATGGGTGGAGTTGACTGGCTGATAACTATTGAATTATTATTATTGTTTTTGTGGGGTGTGCTGTGGATGAGCTGTGTCTGCATTAGATGCTCACTGCACACTGACTCTGACCCCTCCTGACCTTACAGCTTGCCTGCATTGGCAAGACAGGCTCATGGCCGGTATGACCATTATACCACTTCAATTTCTATTATTATTGTTTTCATCGTTGCCCAATGAGAAAAGGAGTTAATGGGATGGCCTACTTGTACTTTTCTTAGAACTCTTATTGGCATCTTAAAAAAAAATAAGAAAAGCGAATGGCCAGATGTGGCCATTTCCATATGGTGTTGGATTAGAGGGGTTGATGCATGGTCACAATGCACAAGTGGACAATTGTTTTTGCTTCCATGGAGATGGGTGTTGCAGAGACAAAGATACCATGTGGATGCTGATTCAATAGATGAGAATGTGCCACCTTTATGATGGTGCTAAATATCACAACATGGGAGTCATACTCCCACAGAGCTAGGTAATCCAATTAGGTTTATGGCAGGTCCAATTAGGTCTCTCTATGTGGCAGGAAGCTTAATTAGAAGATCTGATTTGGCCTAATGAGAGGGACAAAGCCTACAAAGGGACAAAACCCAATCAGGTCTCCAAGTGTTCCTATTAATGAGAGGGACAAAGTCCACAAAGGGACAAAACCCAATTAGGTGTCCAAGTGTTCATATTGATAGATTGGCAGGTGGCCTAATCAGACAATCCAGTTAGGCCTAATAGAGGGCTCTGCATTAGGATAGATGAGAATATGCACAAGTCTCTTGGATTGCCATCTAAACCACAGCTTATGTACAGTTTCTGGTGGCAAACATGTGTCGTGTTTTTGAAGAATACCGGTTGAGTTGAGGTAGGTCCTCACGCATGTATATTTTAACAATTCAGCAGGCACGGCCTAATCAGGGAATCCAACTAATTTTCATGTTGTCTTTAGCATTTTATGTTGAGCACATGGAGAAGCAGATGCTCTAGTTTTCAATACGCTGGGAAACCCAACACCCACTGGATGGATGATACGAAGTTACTTCAACCAAGCCGTAAAGGCGGATAGAATGCATCTCATAAACAGTCCAAATTCATTCCTGCATGTACGGAGTCAACCTGCACCGTTGATATAGTGCATTGATGCATTTCACTGGGAAGTTTAACCTACCATCAGTGGCTGTCAATTCTCTTACAGACATCACGTTCTAATTAGTTTCAATACCACCCTATAAATTTGGGTGGCAGCAGCCATGATTTTGTCAGGGGAGCTAACTTGGTAGTTAGGGCATCCAAATGAGCTTGGACACGATGGATATGGTGATTACAAGGGTACTTACATGTACTTACTAATTACCCTGCCATTTGATACTTTGACTGTGACATTAGGATTAAGACCTCTAGAATTACAGCTCTGATTAACGGAAACCAAAAGAGATACTTTGTGGGTGTTTGTATTTGATAAGATTCTTGCAGGCTTGGCAGGAGAGTGAATGGCGCCGTTCTTGTCTGCAACTGTTATTTATCTTTAACATATTGTATGGCTGACAGAGTAGAGGCGAGCACTCGTGCAGTGGCCTTCCTTGGCTTCTAGTTATCATCGTTGGTGGGTTGGTGCTCTTTGCTTGTTTGATTAATCAAAGGCATGCCAAATACAGATTAAACATTAGTACCTCCAAACCCCATTTCGGTGAAGGCCCCACGAGTGGCTGCTGCCGATAAATGCACGTTTTTGAGGCCTGCCCCACATTCAACCCAAGTGTGAAGTGGGATTGACATTGAAATCATTCCTGTGGCATTCCTTAGGGTTGTGGTGTGCTTGAATCCCTTGAGTCCTTTCTTCCTTTTGCTTGAGCACGTGGTGAATGAAGGAAGAAAAGGGTGGGAGAGGGGCCTGACAGGGAGGGAGGGCATGTAGGAAATGATAATTATTTTTAGTCCAACGGACCCATCTGGATGGTATAGAGCACTGAGCAATCAATTGGGGAATCTATTAGGAGGCCCCCAAGAGGCAGTAGTAGAATGGAATCAAGTGGAGACCATGGAAGACCACCACAAGCAGCAGCACCCCCCAAGTCAAGCAGCAGCAGCAGCACTCAACAACAAAAACATGAGGCTGCAATGGCCTCCTCCTCCACCTCCTATGAGGGCCGAGGAGGGGTTGCAACCCCTTATGTGCCCACTTCCAGCACCACCCCCAAACTAGACCCACACATGTCTCTTGCATCATCCACCCAAAGCGGTGTTGTGGGTGTAGGTGTGGATGCGTCTCTTGCCATGACTATGGGAATGTCCTCTGCCCCTGCTACTACTTCCAAGACTGAAACTTTAAGCATCACCACCCCAGAGCAGCAGCAGCAACAAAGTGGAGCCCTGGCCCTGCAGGACCCCAGCAAGAAGGCCCCTGCTAAGAGGTCCTCCACCAAGGACAGGCACACAAAAGTGGATGGGAGAGGGAGGAGGATACGTATGCCTGCCACATGTGCAGCCAGGGTGTTTCAGCTCACAAGGGAACTGGGCCACAAATCGGATGGAGAAACAATAGAGTGGTTATTGCAACATGCTGAGCCAGCCATCATAGCTGCCACAGGGACAGGCACAATCCCAGCCAATTTCTCATCCCTCAACGTGTCCCTACGTGGCTCCAACTCTAGTGTCTCTGCCTCACACCATCCCAAGCCTCTGGCCTTCCATGGGACCCTGGGGCTATCTGGCCACAATAGTATGGGTGACATTAACATGGCTGCCAGGTTGGGTGCCAGGAATGAGTGGGAGAGAGCTGAGGACAGGACTTCCATGGAGCTTGCAGTGGCAGCCAATAGATCAGCAGAAGACAGAAGACTCCAAATTGGTGGGGGTGGTGATCACCATGGAATGATGGGTTACCAGCAAGAAAATCTGATCCCAGACCCATCAGAGCATCAACATCATATCCAAGGAGGAGGAGGAGGATCAGATATAGGTGGTGGAGGGGGAGGAGGAGGAGATTCTGGTGATAGTTATCTGAGAAAGAGGTTCAGGGAGGATTTGTTCAAGGAGGATTCCCCAGAGGCTCCCAAGCCTCTGAGAAGGCAGTCTCATGACCCTGCAGGGATTCCTCAGACCAGGCCAACGTCTGCTGCTGCTGCAGCAGCAGCTATGTGGGCTATGGCTCCTGCTGCAGGATTGTCTGGAAGTGCGCACATGCCTGGAGCTTTTTGGATGTTGCCTGTGAGTGCAAGTTCAAGCACCACAGCAGGGGTCATGGCTGGGGGGCAATCAGAGCCCATCTGGTTCCCTCCCACAGGCCCCAGTGGGGCTACTGCAATGTATAGGATGCCAGCTGGGGCCTCAATTCACCTTGCAGGCACCACAGTTGGTTCAGGGCCAACGGGTATCAACACCCTTCAAGCCCCTCTTCATTTCATGCCAAGAATCAATATTTCAGGTGCAGGAATGGGGCTTGAGTTTCAAGGTGGCCGCTTGGGCCATGTTCCCTTGGGTTCAATGGTACTCCAACAACAGCAGCAGCAGCAGCAGCAAAGCTCACAGCAGTTATCAGGAGCAGGGCTTGGTCTAGGGGGTGGAGAAACCCATCTGGGTATGCTTGCTGCCCTCAATGCTTACAACAGGTCCATGAATTCAGATCATCAATCCATGGACTCAGTTCATCAGCAACGGCAGCAAGGTGCAGATAGTGGAGATGATCACCAAGCCAATTCTCAATAGCCAGAGGGAAAATTCAACCAAAAAGGTAGTCAATATCAATTGGGTTTGAATTTTAGCAGTTGTATCAAGCTCTAACCGGTGACTTCATTCATGCTTCTGAGTTCTAAGCCCTCCAACAATATTGGGTATTGGATTGTTTCTCTTCCCTCCATATTCTTGAAAACATTGATTTCAAGCTGTGCATGAACTCCGGAATTACATCCAATTCTGACCATCATCAAATTGGGGGCCTGAATAACTGCACTTTGAACATCTTCTACGACATAGTTTTCATTGAGTTTAATGGAGGCAGGAATGCTTATTCTAATTCAAGATGCCCCCATTAAGCTGGAGTTCTAACACATATTGCAGGTCATGACCATCCTATGTGTAGCCATACAGTCTCTGAAACAACCTGGATTTCCTTGGAAATGTCTTCTTTTACTTCTTCACATTAGATCCTCCCAGCTACTAGAGCTGTCTGAGTCAATGTTTATTTGTTGGTCTAAAGTTGGACCACTGGGTACAGACTGTATAGGAATTTGTTAAACGGGGCATTGTGTGTAGTAGTAATTCTTTGTTTGTATGAGAGCCAATAATTGTTTGTGACAATAAGGAGATTGAATTTGACAGTGTATTGAGTTTGTGTACTAGTACAGCCTTGAAGGCCAGCATTCTGACCACAGTCGGATCCACTATTTTTCTACTGTAACGATATACTTGATCATCAAATTCTAGTTTTATTTTTGTGTTTGGAAGTTGGATGCTAAGTCTGTAATTGTAAACCTCCTTGGAGAGTTGCTTAAATTTCAAGCAATTTTGAATTTTTTTATTAATGTTGTTTGATTTTGGCTTTTCATATCATATCCAACAACTACAGGATCTATGCCAAACGAATTAGTTTATACTAATGACTTGTTGTACTGCAGAATTTCATTAAAACAGCAATCTATTTTTTGGAAGAAAGCTTGAATTCTGAAATCATTTCACATCACAAGTGTTTTTATATGTAGCTCATATTCGTGGATTGCATGCTTCTAAAGTGGTACTTAGAAGATAAGACCTAAAGATAAATTGCAGGTAGTTTGCAAAAAATGTAACATCTTCTATGCACCCAACATATTTATTTACTGTTAGGTTTGTGTGTTGGTGCTCTTCGAATGTTTGTTTTGTGGTGTCAGGTTTATTAGAAAAATTCAATAACAAAAAATTTATGGATCAGCAATATTTTTTTCAAACCAAAAAAAATCATATCTGTTTATTTTCAAACAGATTTGAAAGATTAACTTGGCCCTCCTATCTTGAGATTCATGAGTTGATATATATTCATCAATTCTGCAGTTGATAATTTGAGTGGTTGGATCTAATTCATGTTCTCTGCAGCTATAACAGCCAGTCCACTGATATTAATGAATTCCAACCAAATTCATTAAGAACTGTTCACTGTTTGAAAACTATACTGGGTCCTTGATGGTGCATACGAGCAGTAGAAGCTCTTCTCCAAACTAATACCCACTTGATGAAAAGCATCCACTCCCGTAAAAATTGCATAATTCTGTTCTAAAACTCAAAAGAAAATCATGAACACTGCTTCCATCACATAACGAAACATTGTTAACTGTCTCCACCTGTTTATCGAAAGGAATCACAGTGACAGCCAATGTGGGTGATGGACAGCTTCCCACCAACCAATTGCTACAACTTGATCTGTCTGCCATGAAAGGCTTCTTTTTCCCTACTATGCATGCATACATGTAGATATATACATAACCTTGTGTGTATTCAAATACATTGCTTTACAAGTCTTTCAATATATCTTACTGGTGGATAGTGTGGGCCTGTAGATCTGAGGGTGGGATCCAAGAGGTGCATAACGGTAATATCTAGATTGTGGGGACCCATTTTAAAGTCCTCCTTTTGTTCTTTGAGCTGTGCGTAGTGGGTCCTCTTTGGATAGTGGTGCAGCAGAATGAATGTGTTGCAGAATTGGTCCAAGAAAGTAAGAGGCCTACTTACATGAGTTGGCATACTAGGAGGAGGCAACCTTTCATTGGGGTCTGTCAAATGTCTAATCAGTCAACCATTTTCATTGCTTCAACCTTAGCTATGTGTCTATCCTAAGGTGTTAAGGTGATAATATTTAATAATGATGTTTGAAACGATGGCTTAATCATAATGACAAGATTGTCTGATATTTATTTTAAAATCTTAGCTGTGATATATAGGATAAGAGGGAGAGTGAGTTGTCTTCTGACAAGGTGGGGTTTTTTCTGGTAGAGTTGGTATTTGTCTCCAAGAGTCTTGTTCATTTGTACTTGTCCTATGATTGAAATTACATGCTAGTTTAGTTTATTAGGTTTGAATTTAAAAAAAAAAAACATATTTATTTTTAAAGTAATTATATATTTATAAATAATTTTGGAAGTTTTACTTGAAGGAATTTACTTTACATCAAATTTATTTGTACATTTTCAATTATTGAAATTTAATTTATTAGGTTTGAATTATTTATTTTAAATTAATAAATATAAACTAAAATAATAATAATTATATATTTTTTAACTTGCCTTTATCCAACTTTAAATAATAGTATATAATCTAAATAATCATGGTTATGAAATATACCATATATTTAAAAACACCTTAAAGGTAAAAGAGGACAAAATCCTTATATATATATATATATATGGAAAATTTTGGGTAAAGATGGAGTTTGCAGAACCTACCATTCAAGGAATCAAATTGGGAAACCCACCAACAACTACTTGACAATTACCAACAAACTTATCCTTTCTTTTTGAAAAAGAATTTGAAAATTTTATATTAAAACAAAGATCATTGATAAGGTGGGATGAGACTCCTCCCAGCCTTAGTCGATAAGAACACATGTTTACAACAGTAAAAAAAGATCTATATTGGAGCCAAATCTTCTAAACCATATTTCTACAAGGGTTGTCCACCTGTTTACAATAGTAAAAGAAGATTTGCATTGAAGCCAAATCTCCTAAACCATATTTTTACAATGGATGTTCAAATTAGCTAAACATTGGATTTGCTCACCAACCTGCTTAAACCTCTCATCCTCAATAGACATGTCATTGTGCCACTAAACCCCTACCTTCTTCTTAGTACCCATCTTAGCTAGGAAGTCTGCCACTTTATTTAGATCTCTACTCACATAAACTAGAATCACATCATCTATTTCCCTCCACAATTCCTTAATTTGGGTGACAAGAATCCTCTACCTCCATGTCCTGAAAGCAAAGTTCTTCATGTAATCCAGAGCTCCTACCAATATTTGAGAATCTGATTCTAGGATTATCCTCCTGTAACCTTGTCTTACCACCTAGATAGAAGTAGATTTGATAGCTAAGGCTTCTACTTCATTATTTGTGGCCCTTCCTAGGCTTTGCAGTTCCCAGTAGAGCACTATTCCAACATGATTCTTGTAGACCACTCCAATTCCAGCTCTACCCGGATTGCCTTTTGTAGCTCCATTAATATTAATTTTAATCCAACCTTCTGGGGATGGTTTCAACTAGATCTGTCCTGCCCCTCTTGCACTTCAACTTTCTTCTCCATCGTCCCTATATCAGCCTGAGTTTCTTCTTTTGCATACACTACCACAATTTTTGTGACTTTGCTCCAAATGATCTACCAAACACCATCTAAGCATGAAAAGGTTTCTCTAAAAATTACCATTTCTCTCCAACCACACTTGCCACCATATGAAGTTCAACCCAAGCTTCCAACCGATATAAAGAGCTTTAGATTTAAATCTACCCCTCTTCCATATTTCCCAAATATTAATTTGATTCAAATCACCATTGGCTCAAATTTTATAAGATAAAGACCATCACTTCCAAATCTCGTGCATAAATGTGCACTCAAACATCAAGTGGTCAAATGTTTCCTCGCTCTTGTAGCATAAAGTGATTCCCCTATGTCTCATTATCAAAAGTAAGAATTACATTGTGCAATAATTTTTCAAGCAAAGAAGTTTACTTTCACCCAACCATTGGACTACCAAATATTTCTCCAATCCTCAACCTGATATACATGAGGAGGTTTTGGAAGGATCTTATCATATCCATCCTTCATCGTGTAGACTCCAAGGCTCCCATAGCCCCAAGCTATTCATCCTCCTCATCTCTACCTATGAGAAATCTTTTTACCAAGTTTTAGTCATGATGGGTGTCAATTCTAGAGGGATTAGAATTGGCTACTCATCCAACTTCTTAAATTTCTTAAACTTATAATCCCCCAGTTGACTAGTGTTGAAATAAATTTTAATTTGGATCCAACCCTTGCTTTCCATAGTTGTTTTTACTGGTTGCAGTTCTAGGAATTCAACAATGATAGGTGGGTATTGATTCCATGAATT
Organism: Wollemia nobilis; assembly: GCA_028583015.1. Classification (NCBI taxonomy): domain Eukaryota; kingdom Viridiplantae; phylum Streptophyta; class Pinopsida; order Araucariales; family Araucariaceae; genus Wollemia; species Wollemia nobilis. Next base: position 4,029,669 of record JAQPPZ010017190.1, on the reverse strand, counting down.
TGTCCAAAATTGTGCCTTCTCCCCTCTCCCCACTTTCCAAAATAATTCATCATTCACTACCTGAGATCCTAACTTTAGAGCCTACCACACCAAGGACCCACTACTATCCAAAGGGAAATGACTCACCTCATTCGAGTTCACCTGTCCCAAATATTTACTAATTAAAACTCTACTAAATAAAGAAGTTGGTTGGGAAATCCACCTCCAGTAAACCTTTCCAACGAAAGCTTTATTATTTAACTCTGATCTCTTTAGTCCCAAACCTCCCTTTACTTTGGGTTAGATTACTTTCTCCCTGTAGACACCAAAACAACGCCAATCCGATTATGTGACTGCAAACAATGATCGCATTAACACACACAGCCCCCAGGGCAGCCCCCAAAGGTTAAACAGTGGTTCTAACCACTCACACAACAGTTTTACAAGTCAGAGATCAATTTGGCACCTTTTAAGCACTTTGCTACTTACTCACTCCACCCAGGGACGAGTGCAGACTGGTACTCGCTCCACCCAGGGACAAGTGCAGACTGGTACTCGCTCCACTCAGGGACGAGTGCAGACTGGTACTCGTTTCACCCAGGGACGATTATCAGTGCTCGCTTCTGGTGGGACGAACGCCGAGTTTGACCACAAAAAGTCAAACCTCGACGCATGACAACTCAGAAGTGCCACTTAGCTCTCCTTTCATGGCATAGGGGTGCGAGTGAGTTCTTTTGACAACTCATATCTGCCACTTGACTCTCCATTCACTGCATGGGAATGAGAGTGAGCTTTTCAGGACAACTCAGATATGCCACTTGACTTTCCCTTCATTGCATGAGAGTGAGAGTGGGCTTTTTTATGACAACTCAAATTAGCTACTTAACTCTCCCTTCATTGCATGGGAGTGCGAGTGAGTTCTTTTGGGCATGCAGCAGCAGTTGCAGAAGCAGTTAAGAAGCCCTTGATCAAGAAGAAGTCTTCTCTTCACAAAAAAACATTCATGCAAAGTAACACTTCTGCATGTTAATTCAAAGAGACCCCTTGGGTCTATAAAATGGTGAGTTTCCTCACCCAAAAGATATATAGAGAAGGAGCATTTTGAGCGACGAAGTGCTGCTAGTTTACTTACGATTTGTGCTTTTACATCCATAATCTCTTAATCGAAAGAGAGGTTATTGGGTGACTTTTGAAGGAACGAATCAAGACCAAAAACCCGATTTTTTGACCACAACACCCTACCAATTTGTCGACAACACATCACAATAGGTTTCGGACCCATCCCAAGCGGATTGGTGTCGAAACAAAGTTTCACCCGCGGGTGGTTTGCCTTCGGGCACCCCCTACCTTATTGCAGATTTTCAGCATTAGAGGAGCAACGAGGAATCTACTTTTACCAACACAAGCGGCGGCAACATTTTGGTTCGCCCATCTTATATGTGGGCATGCGGAAGAAGGAATTCTGAAACAAGTTGTAAAAGACCAACATTTAACGCTCCTAACCCCTAAAAAGGAAGGAGACACATTGTAACACAAATTTGAAAAGTATATCAATAAAAGGGCCGTATTTTATATTGCTTTGATATCTTGTGTTCATGTTCCTTCTTTTTACGCATTTCTCAATAACATAGGGTTTGAGCATTATTTTAGTTTCGTTTACATTGCATTTTTAGTCTATCCTTTTTGTTTTCGGAATCTCGTGCTTTCAATGGCGATCACGGTGGGACCTTTGTCCTCTGTTTTTTTTTAGGTTAGATTTCTGATCTGAAATTGCTTGTTTTGATTACAAGTACCTATTTTTCAATCATCATACTGTTATTCGTTTCTGTCAGTGACGATTACAGAATTGGTATTCGTCTCACCCGGGGACGAATAGGCATTCGTCCCACCCTGAACGAATATCGTTTCGATATTCGTCTCACCCGAGGGACGAATAGAGTTCTGTGCATTTTTTAGACCAGCAAATCAGAAGCATCCTTGTGGGTAGAGAAGAGGTAGGGGTTTTTAACAAGCCTCTGTCAAATTTTTGTTTTCTGTTTTCTGGTTTTCAATTTTTGTATGGCTTAGGGAAAGTTTCCTTTTTGTTTGCTTGTTTCAATTTTTGCAAATTAAAAGGAACCCCACACACATCACGTGGTATTTTTAAACCAAGGAGTTGGTCGTAAAACCCCAACCCTTGAGCAAGACCAACGATGGGTTCATCACCACCTTGGCTTGATTTTTGCATCCATTTACTCCGATTGTCACTGTTGTTAGGCGTAAATCTTGACAAAAGCTGACCAAGTGTCGTTGGGGTGATTCCCAACGCGCGAGGATAAGTCTTCTATGGTAGGTGTCATTAACAGGACAATCCCTCTTCCGTACCACCTATGTTCCACGTATCATCTGCTCTCACGTACCTATAGTCTCTCTCACGTAAGGGCGGGTATATAGAGAGGTTGGTATATCGGTCCGGCAATGGTATATTGAAGGGCGACCATTTTGGGAGTCATATGAGCCAACATTTTGCATTTAAACGGTCTTCACAAAAATTTTCAAAAACAAAACAAAATCATCATCAAAAACACACTAAAACCAGTCTAGGACACACCATTAATCTTTAAAAGAGATAATCATTGCTTTGTGTGTGTATGTTCTTTTTTGCTTAGTGTAACAAAAAAAAAAAATCAAAAATCAAAAAATCATAAACAAAAGACAAAAATTTACGCATTTTGTAGAGAAGTATCACAATGGTGTTCACTTGTAGCCAAGCCCAATCATAGGCGGATGCTGTGGGGAATAGCCAAGGAGGCACGAGTCGCCTCCGTTACAGTCCCAAGGATTTGGTCATACCACCTTGGCGACCTGGCACACAAGGCAATCCCCTCCACACCTTAACGAAAAGGGACTATAGGGGCACCTCTGCTAGGGGCACTCCTGTTCAGCATAACACCCAACACACACCCTTCCATGAGGGGTACAACCATAGGAGAGCTCCCTTAGATGCTCGCTATGAGTGGTCACCGTGCGATGAAGCGCTAGGTCAAAATAGGGTTTGACGGGAGGAACCACATGATTACACTATCCCTCCTTCACCCCCTCTAGTTGTCAGGATTACAAGTACAAATCCAGAGCACAAGGCTCCTCCGACGGGGCGAGCCAACTCCGCCCATTCATTTTTCACTTATGAAAGAGAGCACGAGGAAAACCCTTACCTTCCTCAAGAGCAATATACATCGCGGGAGCAATACGCCTCCGCAATTGCTAGCTATCAGGATCACCTACTAAGGACAAAGCCTTGGGGGAATGTCGCTACCCCCAACAGAGGGAGGCAGCCTATAGAGATCTCGGATCACCACGACCGAGATAGATATCTAGGAGAGGCATCTAGGCCTTCTAGACATGAGACGACAAGACCAACTATCTTAGAATCTGCCAAGCATATCGCACGTCGGATGCAACTCACGCTACTTGAGCTAGAACAACAATAGTTAGAGCAACAATATCTTCTAAATCAAGAGTGCATTCAACACCAGGAGGATGAGTTGTTCCAACACATTATGCAGGTGAGGACTCCAACCCTTCACACGCATAAGACAAAACATTATGAGGGACACAACCCCTCGATGAAAAATAGGTCTCTGTGACCCTATCAAGCGTTGCCCTCGACGCCTCCTAGACTTGAGCAGGAGGCTAATCCTCAGACCAATGACGGGTGCCTTCTTCACGCACCCACATAGGTTCATGGGCAGCCCTCACAAATTCTTCAAGAAGCCTCTGAGGAACTTGAGCGAGAAGAAAAGTAGGATGAAATGCCATACCAAGGCATGGGGGGTGCTATCCTGCCACCCCTCCCAAGGCCCCAAGTTCCCCACAACCTGCAACGGGAACAAATCAAAGAGGAGGAGCTCAAATCCCCCGATACAAGCAATGCACTGCCAAAGCACTTAGAGTCGATAGAGACCAAGATTTTGGGGCTCCAAAAGCCCAACTTATGTGAGACTCCTCTCACAGAGGATCAACCCCTGGTTGTAGAGCTACCTGATGATGAGGTCTTCCATATCTTAGATTCACCAGATTCTGATGAGCCTGAATCTCTCGCCAAAGATGAGTCAGCATATGCAATAGCACCATGGGACCCATTTGAGTCAGACAACAATAATTCGCAGGTGGTCCCCATGGATGATCATCACAAAATTCTCCTAACATTATTCCCTTTGGAGGCTCCCATCGAGCCCGTGCCATTGCAGAAAAATCAGGTCCCCCCACAAAACACGGAACAACCCCACGAGGACCACATCAATTTGCTCGAACAAGAAGAGCCTAGAATGTTGCTGACATTTGTCGAGGCCAACGAGGGCCTTTGGATCTTCAATAATGATTACGAAGATGAAACTAAGATGGAATATCTCAATCATGCGCAACGACACAATCACCCTGTAACCCATGAAGAACTGATGGCACAACTAGGCATAAGATTAGGGCATGAGTGGCACATAGACCCAGCCCACTGGCATCAAATGTTGATTTCGCTCCTTTGGGAAGATCGCGAGCAACTTCCACCAAGAGATATCATAGCACCATCAGTGCCGAGGGTGGACCCTATCCTCCTCTCCGTGCATAAGGCCGATCCATTCGTGCCCATCCCTACAGAGCCAGATCCGGTGCACAAAGATCATCAAGCTGGGGGTACCTCTATTCTCTGAAGAGCAAGTGGATTACACCAAACGCTCCAAAGGTGTCCATAAACCCTTTGGTCAACCCTAAAAGCTCCAAGGATTATCGCAATCACTTGGTCACCCTAAAAGCTCCAAGGATTATCGCAATCACTTGGTCATCCCAAAAAGCTCCAAGGATTATCACAATCACTTGGTCATCCCAAAAAGCTCCAAGGATTATCGCAATCACTTGGTCACCCTAAAAGCTCCAAGGATTATCGCAATCGCTTGGTCATCCCAAAAAGCTCCAAGGATTATCACAATCACTTGGTCAACCCCAAAATGCCCCAAAGGTGTCCATAAATCCTTTGGTCAAACCAAACGCTCCAAGGGTTACCATAACCGCTTGGTCAAAACAAATATTCAAAAAACAAACAAAAATAATAAAATCATCAAAAATCACAAAAAAATTTGCATTTCAATTCTATGCATACTCATAAAATCATCAAAAATAACAAAAAAATTGCATTTCAATCTCATTCATACAAAAAAAAAAAAAATCACAATACAAAAATATAGGTTGCATTAGGCATCGCATAGTTGCTAGGTCATACAAGTCAAAAGCACCATAGGCTGTCATTACTTGGAAATTCCATCCTTTTCCACATCAAATCCATTTTCATAAATGCATACATCTAGCATATCGCCATTTTTAGCATAGTCAGTTGTCTCCTAATGTATATAGGGTTTTCGTCATTCAGCTGTCTTTAATTTTCTAGCCAAAATTGTACATAGTTAAACAGATTTTACATGGGAAAGTTTTACTTGGATCACACCTTGTTACGTAGCATCCCAACACAAATTAACACACACATAATAATTCCTAAGTTGTGTGAACGTAAGAGCAACCTACAAAGAAATCTAGGGTACCATAGGTGAAATATTAGCCTGTTCATCCCCCTGTGCAAATGGTTCCAGAATGCTGAGAATTAACAAAAGGACGAGCTCTTCCCTATCCATTCCCCATAATAAATAGTGGTTTTCACCACTTCCACAAATCCCAATCATAGTTGGTCCCCAAAGTTGTAAGGATTCGTACTACATGTCCCTGCCAAGGATGGGTAGTCGTCCCCAAGACCTAAAAGGATCAACGCTATTCAAAAACACAATTCCAACAAACCATCATCACAACCATCTCCACTCACCTTTGGTCTCCAAGTTGTAAGGATTCGTACTACACGTCCCTAACCAGGATGGGTAGTCATCCCCAAGGCCTAAAAGATCAATGCCCTTACTTCATAATCTCCATTATCCCCTTGGTTCCCAAAGTCGTAAGGATTCGTACTACACGTCCCTAAACAGGATGGGTAGTCATCCCCAAGGCCAACAGGATCAAGGCCATTCACAAGCTCAAACTTACAAAGCTCAAAATACAAAATCAAATAACAGTGGTTATCACCACTATTCAAAATCCTTGCTCAAAAAGAAAAATAAATAGAAAAATAAACAGTGATTTTCATCACTATATAGACGAGCAAGTCTCCCAAATCATTCAACCAACAAATAACCTGAACTTGAATCCCTGGAATTCTCAGCATTCGAAAACCATCTAGGTGATCCTCATTACAGGTTTGGTTGATAGCCTACCTGGCAATGGTGGTATCCTACCCGCATGACGATATGTCCGTCACATTAGCTTTGTGTGTGTGCAGACCAATATTTGCATGTGGATGAGCTAGCTTATGGTACCTTAGATTGTCTCATGGATTAATCTTGCTAAATACAACAACGAATTTAGTGGAGCTAATTAGGTGATCCTCAGTATAGGTTTGGTTGATAGCCTATCTGGCACTAGTGGTATCCTGATAAATACCACATAAACGAACTCAATTGCACACACAAGGATGTAAAATAACTTGGTTAACCTTCAAGTCGGATTTATACCTTGTCCAAAAGTCTTGTGAGATAAATGTATAGTCTTGGCTAGTTAGTTAAAATATCTGAATCTCAGAAAATCTTAACTACATTTTCAAACAACTGGTACATTTCATTTCGTACATCACCATCAAAATATATGCAAAATACAAAAACAAAGTTTTCACATGCAAAGTCATTTCACAAAGTCATCCCATTAGTACAGCAAGTCAGTCAAATCTTGTACAGTCTATGGTGCATCGACAAGTCATCAAAAACTCATTTCATTCATTCCACATGCATACATCATACAAATTAGACACATCGCATTCATAAAAGCATTTGCATACATCAATGTAAATACATATACATAAAAACAAAACAGCAAAAAAATGCACAAAAATGCACCAAAAAGAGCAATAAAAGTGTCCGATGAGAGTGCTTTTACACTTGACATTTCGGGCATGCAAAACAGATGTCGGGGTCACAAATCCTCGCTATCCTATTCCCTAAGAAGGCTATCATATCCGGACCGCTCCACGGGAAGACGAATTTTTGAGAATTTCATCCCCAAACGGCATCACCAAAACGGGTCAAAACCCATCCAAAAATAGCAATAACATTGTCGAACGAAGGCGCTTTTGCACCTGACATTCTTGGCATCCAAAATAGGCATTGGGGTTACAAATTGTCATTATCCTACTCCCTAAGAAGGCTACCATAGCGGGACCGCTCCACGGGAGGACGGATTTTTGTCAATTTCAGCTCAAAAATGCATCACAAAAAGGGTTAAACCCCACCAAAAATAGGTCAGAATGTTCAGAAAATGCTTTCGCTTTCAATGGTAAAACAACTGAAGGCACCCTTACTTAAGTCATCTTGGGTCAAGCAACTCGTCACTTTTCTCATGTCGATCATTCCTTCATCGATTCGTCGCTTGAGGGGGTAGTCACACTTAAGTCACTAATCAACAAACACACACCCAATCAAGGCAATGACATGCATTCAAAGAATCATTGACAAAGACAATCACGCTCCTGCTTGGGGCAACAAACAAGCAATAATCACAAATTAATCAAACACTTGGCATTCGTGAATCATGAACACAAGGTTCCCCCATGGATAAAAGGTTGCGCCCTTTGCCTATTCATGACTGATCAATGACCAAGCTCAAGTAACACCTCACTAAACAAGGTTAACACTTGACATTAGTTCCTTAGCTCGTCAGAAGCAAGGATTCAAGAATGCATGCCCTTTCCATACTTGGGGCATCAAGAGTTAGTTAGATTACTGAGAAATCCTAATCATTAGTGCTTTGGTTATCTATTTTTGCTCAGCACTGCACCATGTGCAGCGCTTTCCAAAAAGGGGCATCTATAGACACCAAAACAGCACCAATCCAATTATGTGACTACAAAAACTGATCGCATTAACACACACAGCCCCCAGGGCAGCCCCCAGAGGTTAAACAGTGGTTCTAACCGCTCACACAGCAGTTTTACAAGTCAGAGATCAATTTGGCACCTTTTAGGCACTTTGCTACTTACTCGCTCCACCCAGGGATGAGTGCAGACTGGTACTCGCTCCACCCAGGGACGAGTGTAGACTGGTACTCGCTCCACTCAGGGACGAATGCAGACTGGTACTCATTTCACCCAGGGACGATTATCAGTGCTCACTTATGGGTGGGACGAACGCCAGGTTTGACCGGCAAAAATTCAAACCTCGACGCATGACAACTCAAAACTACCACTTAGCTCTCCTTTCATGGCATAGGGGTGCGAGTGAGTTCTTTTGACAACTCATATCTGCCACTTGACTCTCCATTCACTGCATGGGAATGAGAGTGAGCTTTTCAGGACAACTCGGATATGCCACTTGACTTTCCCTTCATTGCATGGGAGTGAGAGTGGGCTTTTTTATGACAACTCAAATTAGCTACTTAACTCTCCCTTCATTGCATGGGAGTGCGAGTGAGTTCTTTTGGGCATGCAACAGCAGTTGCAGAAGCAGTTAAGAAGCCCTTGATCAAGAAGAAGTCTTCTCTTCACAAAAAAACATTCATGCAAAGTAACACTTTTGCATGTTAATTCAAAGAGACCCCTTGGGTATATAAAATGGTGAGTTTCCTCACCCAAAAGATATACAGAGAAGGAGCATTTTGAGCGATGAAGTGCTGCTAGTTTACTTACGATTTGTGCTTTTACATCCATAATCTCTTAATCGAAAGGGAGGTTATTGGGTGACTTTTGAAGGCACGAATCAAGACCAAAAACCCAATTTTTTGACCACAATACCCTACCAATTTGCCGACAACACATCACAACAGGTTTCGGACCCATCCCAAGCGGATTGGTGTCGAAACAAAGTTTCACCCGCGGGTGGTTTGCCTTCAGGCACCCCCTGCCTTATTGCAGATTTTCAGCATTAGAGGAGCAGCGAGGAATCTACTTTTACCAACACAAGCGGCGGCAACGTTTTGGTTTGCCCATATTATATGTGGGCACGCGGAAGAAGGAATTCTGAAACAAGTTGTAAAAGACCAACATTTAATGCTCCTATCCCCTAAAAAGGAAGGAGACACATTGTAACACAAATTTGAAAAGCATATCAATAAAAGGGCCGTATTTTATATTGCTTTGATATCTTGTGTTCATGTTCCTTATTTTTACGCATTTCTCAATAACATAGGGTTTGAGCGTTATTTTAGTTTCGTTTACATTGCATTTTTAGTCTATCCTTTTTGTTTTCGGAATCTCGTGCTTTCACTCCCAACCTACTAAGGCCCATTTCCTCTCTCCTTTTACTCCTCCCCATAATTTTTTTCTAGCCATCTTGTCTAACTCTTTCCATATGGTATGTGGGGCAACAAGGATAGAAAATTTATAAACTAACAATGGCCTGAATGACCGACTGCAAAAAATTTAATCTACCCCCATAGCTTAACCATTTGTGAGACCAATGATTAATTCTTTATTTGATACAATCCAAAAGATTCCTTCAGATATCTCTTTACAGTAGGCATTTGATTAACATTGAGTATGTCGGAGTAGAAACACAACTCATGACTCATTCTATCCAATCCTGAGAGAAATTGAAGGCTGCCATCATCCTTGACAAGAAGCTCCACTCCACCCTATCATAAGCCTTTGACATATCCAATTTTATGAACATTTTCCTATTGCTAGATTTTTGCATTGAGTGGATTGCCTCCTAAGCTAGAACCACACCATCAAATATTTGTCTGCCCTCTATAAACCCCCTTGCTTCGAAGAGATAATGCTATGTAGGAGAGGTTTTAGCTGCTCAACCATTACCTTTGTGATTATTTTATATATGTCATTGCATAAGGCAATAGACCTATGATATGAAATATGCACCCCCTCCTCCCCTCTCGGAATTAAGGCACTGAATGTATGACTTAGTGATTTCAAAATTATTTTACTACCTCTAGACTCCTCTATAACAACCTTTACATCCTCCTTCAAGTTTTCCTAGAAGGTCTAGAAAAATTCAATTGGAAAGCCACCTGGACCTTGTGTTTTTCTAGTTTTTATTCCAAAGACTACTTTCTTCAGTTCCTCTCTATCAATAGGTTTAAGTAGGGTCCGATTTTCTTCTTAAAATATAATAGAGGATATGACAACAAGAAATTTTTGATCCTCTTCATCTTGCACCATACTTTCCTTAAACAATTTAGCAAAATAATCCATTGAATGGAAATATATACCTGGGATTGTATCAAAGGATTGCCCATTCTCATCCTGAAGAGCTTCCATCTTGTTCATCTATCTCCTAGCACAAACAGCCTAATAGAAAAATTTAGTATTTTTGTCACCTTCTAATAACCAAGTGGTTCTTTCTATCTGTTTCTAGTAGATCTCCTCTTAGTTGTCAATGTCCTCAACCTCTTTACGCAATGCATCATCCTCTTCTTTGAGCTGCTCTATAATTGTTCCTTCCCTAAAGTGTTTTTGAACCTCATCCCATCTAGCCACCAATGGAGCTCTTTGGGCCTAGAAGTTTATCTTGTTAGCTTGCCTCCATTGTTTCAGTTGATCCTTGACATAATAAAGTTGCTTATGGAATCTAAATATTATTGTCCCATTTTTTGAGCGTCCCTCTTCCCATAATTGTAGAATTTTCTTTCGAAATTCTTCCTTTTGTAACCAAAATTTTTTGAATCTAAATGGTTTGTGATGCTGACATATCTTGATCCCCCCTTCCAACAAAATGGGAAACTGATCCGAAACTAGACCCTCCAAAATTTGAAATTTTAGATTCCATTTCACAAATGCCTCCTCTGAAACCAAAATGGGGTCTAACTTCACCTTCCTACTATGTGGCTCCCTCCTCTTATTAGTCCAAGTATAGTTGATTCCAAGACATTTAATATCCACCAAGTGTAATGCATGGACTTGAGTAATTATAAGTCGATCCCCTAGATCCAAAATTGGGGTTCCCCCTTCCTAATATTTAGATGATAATTTAGTTTTAAAATCACCAACAATCCAGTCTAACTCCTCCCTCGAGACTCTCATATTATGCATCACTTTCCATTGGCGAATCTAACCATCAAGATTTTGTGTCCCATAAAAATTCCTGATTAAAACCTGCTCAATTATCACATTGTTCCTAAAATGTGGTGTGAGGACACCCCTCCAAGCTACATGTTGTATTTTCATCCATTCAAGAGAGTTACAAAAGGTAACTATCCCCCTTGAGGCCCCTTAGGCAACCACTTCCATATGACCAACACCCTTCCAAAGTCTATTTACTCTTTTACACATAAGATCCAATGATATTTTTGTCTATTGGATAAGCAAAAAATATGTTTTACTTTTTTCTTAGATTCTTCAAACAACATATTGATGGGTTTTACTATTTAAAACCCTAACATTCCATGATTGAATAATCATTGGTTATCTTGAGATCAATAAGAGTCTATTGGCCTCACCAATCCCCTAGTGATAAGTTTATCTCCTTGAACTGCTATCAATTCCTTATTTGATTTTCTACCCACTCCTTGAGAGCTGATATTCTTTGATCTCTTTTCCACTTGAGCTATCCCTAGAGTTGGATTTTATCTATTCTTTTCTGCCATACCCATGATACCATCCTTAATTACCAATTTCTCTTGGTTATGCACTATAAATGCCCTTACAATCTCTGATTGTGGTAACTCACTATACTCTATTACCTACTCTAGGATAGGAGGAGGTGAAAGAGGGGCTTGAACATGGCTGTTATTATTTTTATTATTCCCATCCACTCCTTCCATGAATTGTTCTTCTTCTTGGTCCACTAGTGTCTTGAAGATATCATATCTATTTGAGGGCTTGAGTTGGGTTTGATTTTTGCCAATTTTTTTCTTTTGCCTTCTCCTTCTTTTGGGTTGTTCAAAACCATCTCCCTATGCTTCTTCATCTTGAGAAATATTGGTTGTTTTTTATTGACTATTGACTTATCCTCCTTAGGAATATTAACATTCCTAGAGGAGCCTCCATTTTTTTATTCATATTGTTTGGGAACGACCAATCCAAATGCCCAAATTTATGGTAAACTCTACACATGAAGGGTAACGCCTCATAATCCAGTTGTTGAATCCAAGATATACCTACAAATTTGAGTCCAACCTCTATGAGCAAAGGTTGGATGAGATCCATTTCCATGCATAATCTAGCATTAACTATTGTGTTTCCTTCCATTGTGTCTCTAAAAACACCCAAATATCTTTCAAAAAAATCATCGATGATTTCCAATACTTGCTCACTCTAGAACTCCATTGGAAGCACATACAAACGGATCCAAATTGAGATAGTAGTGGATTTAATTTGAGGATCAAATCCCACTCTCCAGGGCTAAACAAATAATCTTGCCGGACCATAATTCCTCTTTTCTTATTTGAAAGCCCTATTTCTATCAACAAGTGAGGAAAAACTAACAATAAAATATCCATTACTAATAAACCACAAAGAATACTCACCAAGAGGCTCCCAATTTTGCCAAACCCATGAATGCAAAAAAAATAGGGGAGGGCGAATACCCATGAATTTATAGATCATATCATGATTGGCTCTATATAAGACTGTTTATTCTACCATCCTTTGTTTAATGATAATCTTTGGCCTTGATTATGATTGTGGCAAGCATCCATTGACTCTTTGATTGATTTTTCTAGTAGACGTAAAGAGCATTTTTAATGTAGTTTTTTGTGCTTCTTCAGGCTCTACTAGAGATTTTTCCTTAAACAAATTTGCAAAAGAACTCTCTCTAAAATAGGATCGAAGGTGTCCCCATTGGGTCCTCCTAAGGCAACAATCTTGTCTTTAATCCCATAGCAACCAAAAAACACTTGTCTACTTAATTGATGCCCTAGTTTTTTCTTCCATATCTCTAATAAAAAAGTGTATATGAATTAACTATTTATTTTAGATTATAATAATTAAAAAAATTAATTGATATTAATAATTGTGTGAAAAGTTATCTTTCAGTAAAGTAGTATGTTTGAGTAGCAAAATAAAAAACTTATCCTTTAAAATCTAACCCAACTCATGTATATATATCTTAAGATAATACTATATACCTTAAGATCTTGCAAGGTGAAAATATTAATTTTTGCATCCATACTTGAATATGTATAGTGCCATTTGTACCAGTTAAAAAACTATCTAAATAAAATTGAAATCACTACCAATGTTTGGCTACATAATTTAGTATCAATGGAATCCATAAGAATGGTTTTTAACGTGCAAGGTGTCCCATAATGTCACATAGAATGGGCACTAAAGGGTGGGTACAAAGGGTATAATATAATCCTTAGATTATATATATAGAATATGTATTTATCTTTTTATTTTTATTTTATTTTTTATTATTATTAAAAATTTTATGGATTTTATGTAATAGATTTATTGGTCTATTATAAGCAGTATCACAATAATATTTTAAAATTAAGGTTTAACTTTTAGCAGGTAACTAGATTTTTTCTTATAGCTTATAGTTATTTTGGCTTGTGGCTAAGATTTTTTTTGCTTGTGATAATTTTTTTTGAGAAAGGTACAAATTTTATTAAGAAGATAAATTTAAAGTTATAATAATTGGCCTGCCACTTTTGGCCAATCCCAAGATCGTAATAAAACTAACTTTAACATCTCCTTAGACCACAAATTTCTTAGTGTGATCCAAAGAGTAGAAACTTCTATCCTGATTATAATTTTCATTAATACTATTCCAAATAACCCGAATTTTCTTCTCTCTTACCAATAGTTTGAGGGCTATCCCAAATTGAAACTAAGAAAGCTACAAACAACAACGTGAGACCAAAGGCTAATCATCATAAACATCTACCTTGGTCCCACACACTCTATTGCCTAAATCATTTTTGGAAAGTAATAAAACTTATTTGTTAACCTCCATCCAATATCGAGTATCCCTAATATGATCAGATTTCAAATGGTATCCAACAAGATGCTCACTTTACTTTTTAGCCATAAATTCAACTACTACATTCTTACCTCTGCTTACATAAACCGAAATGACATCCTCAAACTGTAGCCAAATGGATTTAATCTGACTCACTATGTTCTTGATGTACCATGCACTTGGTCTGAAATTCCTAATCTCGTCTAACAACCTCACCAATTTTGAGAGTGGGACTCCACTACGATCTTTCGAACTGCATTATCCCAAGCATTGAGAGAGCCTTGTCTAATTACCCAAGTCTCTACTTCATTATTTGTCGCTACTCCTAGGCCTTCCAATTGCCAATGAAGAACCTTCCCATGTAGTCTCTTTTGAGGAAACCAATACCTGTTGGCCCTGGGTTATTCTTGGTTGTTCCATCAACGCTGATTTTTTTCCAACCTAGGGGTGGGGGCTGTCAAGCCCCATGAGTCCGCCTCATGTCAACATTCTCCCTACTAGTTTTCCTATTCCTCAACATGAGCTTTGATTATTTATGTAACCTTGTTTAAATTTTTTACCAAACTAACTCTATCATAGTGCATTCCTTTGAATAATATGGTATTTCTTTCTAGCCATATGTGCCACTAGATAAAAGCTCAAACCTAGAGACCAACCCAACTAAACTGATTTATTTTTTAACCTTCTTTGTTTCTAGACCTCCCATATATTAGTGTGTCAACTACTAGTTGAGATGAGCCTTGAAGAGTTCAACCCATCGACTCCATAAATTTAGGGTAAATTCATGCTGGAAGAGCAAATGATCTATTGTCTCCTCATGGGTTTTGTACATGATACATTTAGAGGGATCATGAAAACCCCTCTTTGAGGAAGATTCAATGCATAACCTACTAAGAAAAGAAAATTATTATTGGCCAGCCCTTTGCCAACCATACTCTATCCCATGGAACATCCAATTACACCAGAGGGAGAGGGAGAAATTCATTATAACCATCCTGGACTGTGTAGATACCTAAATTCCTATGAACCCAAGTTTTCTTATCCTCTTCCTCCTTTCTTGCAATATGGCATTGCTTTAGTATCCTCTCAAAAAGCAGTAACACATTATGAAATATTAGGGACTGACCACTCTTCCCACTATTTTAGTTGAACAAAAGAGGTCCTAATCTACCTTGTATATGGATAGCATGTTGTCTTTATCCAACCTTTAGCATTGAGGCTATATTGAAGGGCTTGCAAATCTAGAAATTTTGAAATTAAGGGGGGTTATTGGTCCCAAGAATCAGTCTAAAAATTCACTTTATCCCATCTATCCACTTTCCAAAATAGTCTTGGTTTTATCACTTTCTCTCCTAATTTCAGCACTTTCCAAACAACAGAACCTTGGCCACTCATAGGGATGTGACTTGCTTTCTCATGGGGAATGTTATCCAAATACTTACTAGTAATAACTTTTTAGAACAATGCTTCATAATTAGAGATTCATCTCCACTAAAGCTTGTCTGCTAGAGATTAGTTATTTAGTGTTGCTATTCAAATTCCTAATCCTCCACTTGCTTTAGGCTGGCATATTTTTTCTCAAATTACTCGAGCCTATCACTTATCCATACTTGGGCTATCCTAAATTACTTTTCATATGAGTGAGTTTAGATCCCTTAGGATTCCAATTGAACCTACAAGGATAGAGAACTTGTAATATAACATCAATTGAATCATTGATTGAAGATTCACTCTTCCTCCAAAAGAAAGCCAATGATGCATCCAATGATTTACCTTCTCACCAATTCTATCCACTAGTATTTTCTATTCTTCCACCTTCAGCTTCTTATATTGGAGTGGAATCCCTATGTAGTCCAATTGGAGGGAGCCTTGAGAGAAATCAAATATGTTTAGAATCTAATCTTGGATCCCTCTTTTGGTAGTAAAGAACACCACCTTGGACTTGAATGCATTCACTTATCGACCTATAATTTTTAGATAGTTTTTAAGGTAGATTTGAGCACTCTTGCCTCTTTAACATTGATTGTCCCAAGCAACCTAGTATCATCCAAAAATTATAAATGGGTCAGATTCATTGCTCCTATTTACACTCCTAATTTAACTCCTTATTGCATGTTACTTCAAAGAATTTATCAAAACCTTCAACAAGAATAATAAATAGGTACAATGATATAGGATCCCCTTGTCGAATTCCCCTAGAGGTCTGAAAAGGAACCAAGGGAATACCATTTATGAGTATTGAGAAGGAGGTTGAAGAGACACAACTCATGATCCACTCTCTATATCCCTAAGAGAAACCAAAGTTCTCTAGAATTTGATCCAAAAGTTTCTAAAGGAATCTATCATAGGCCTTAGACATGTCTAATTTGATAAACATACCCCTTCGATCATTTTGATGCAATGTGTTAACTGTTTCTTGTGCCAAGATTACTCCATCTAGAATTTGTCAGCCCTCCACAAATCCTCCTTGCTTCAGAGAGAGAATACTATCTAGTACCTTCTTGAGCCATTTATCCATCAATTTGATAATGATCTTGCAGGCTACATTGCAAAGTGCAATCAAGCAAAAGTCTCTAAGGTTGGAAGCCTCTTCCATTTTAGAAATCCAAGTAAGGAAAGTGTGGTTCATAACCCATAACATGATTTTATTTGCATGAGATTCTTTCATTGCCCTAGTTACATCCTCCATTTTGTTATCCAAAAAAAAATAGAAAAATTCAATCAAGAACCCATAAGGGCCTAGCGACTTTCTAGTTGTCATGTTGAAAATTATGTGTCTCACCTCCTTTAGATCCATAATTATGAAGAAGGTCTAGTTTTGTTTAGTTGTTATAATATGTGGAATACAATTAAGTATCTCTTATTGCATTGCAAGATGGGCAAAAACATAGAAAATATTTTCAAAGTAGAAATTTGTAGCTTGTTGCATACCTAGGATAATGTCCATCACATTACCATGAAGGTCTTTTAGGTTGGGCAATGTGTTGGAGTGTCTTCTTGTTGAGGCTAAGCACTGGAAGAACTTAGTATTTTAGCCCCCCTCCAACAACCAATAAGTTATGGCTCTTTGTTTCCAATAGATCTCCTCCTGTTTTTCTATACTCTCTAATTATGTTTTGACCAGCTCATCTTCCTATTTCAAGTCTTTTGTGTTTGTTTCATTCTAGAAGAGTGTGGCTACCTCCTCCATCCTTACAACCAAAAAAACTATTTGAATTTGAAAGTCTGATTTATTATTTATTTTCTAGTTTTTGAGTTGAGCTTTGACATGCTAGAGTTGTTTAAGACTCCAAACAATGTTGTCTCATGGGAAAAGCACCCATCCAACCAAACTAGGATTTTATCCCTAATCTCCTCCTTTTTCAGCCAAAAATTCTAAAACTAAAATAGTATAGAGGTAGATTTATGGCCCATATCCTATTCCAAGAGAATTGGAAAGTGGACTGATTTTGTACAATTGAGAATTTCTAGCCTGAGTGACCATCACTAAAAAGCCTCTTCGAACATCAAGAATCTATCCAGATTTACCTTCTTGTTTGCCAACCTCACTTGTTTTTTTGTACAAGTATGAGAAAGACCCACACATTGGACATAAATTAGAATGAGTTGATTTACTTTATATATCATAAATTTGTTCTCTTGATCCAAATATGGGATGACCCCTTCCTGATCCCTAGTTGAAATATTAGCATTAAAATTGCTAACCACTATCCAATTCACCTTTTCATTTCCAATCCTACTTGCTTGTAAAACTACCCATTGGAGGTGTTGCTTTGTAATTTTTTTGAACCATAGAATTTTGAAATTAACAAAAGTTCTCTTGAACTCTTACTCTTGAAGCGAGATGTGAGAACCCCCCTTCCTACAACATGATCAATTGTTGTCCAGTTTAGATAATTCTACAAAATCATTATACTCCCTGAAACACCATGGGACATTACAACCATACGCTCTACTTGCCTCCATATTTTCTTAGCTATTATATCCATAACCTAAGTTGAAGATTTTATCTCTTGAAGAAGAATAAAATCTAAATTATGACTTTCAATTAAATGATAAACAACAATTTGATGAGACCTATTGTTTAAGCATATAATATTCTATGATTGTACAATAATCAAGAATCTAGAACCCAATAAATATCAATTTTCTTTACTCTTCCCTCTTTGTTGGTTGGTCACCCTCCATACCAATTGCTTCTAGTTTGATTTTTCATCTCACACTCTTGGCTTGGGAGTTTTTAAATCATTTATTTTCTTGTTGAATTCCAAGAGTAGGCTTCCCTTTGTATTTATATCTATCTTCCATTGAGACATCCCTATCAACGAAGACCATAGTAAGGTTAAGGTTATTTGAAGATGTTATGCCAATATGGTTTGGGATGGGTTAAATATTGGTCTCCAACATTGGTTGAGTTATCCTCCATTGGACTACTACATTTTTAGAGGGTAAATTTTTCCCCTTGTGGTTCCCTCATTATAGCTATCTTATTCTCCGTATCCATTGGGGTATTAAGAATTTCATACTTGTTTAGATTTCTCTCTTCTATCTGGTTTGATCATGCGAACTTTTTCTTTTTATTTCTCTTAGGTGATTCAAAACCCTCTTTTGGTGTATTGATGCTTGAGGTTGGGCTAATATTCTACCTTCTTCTCAGGCATATTGTTGCCATTGCTATTAGCATTCGATAGTATGGGCTCCTTTTGGATAGTCTTGTGGTATGATCGGGTAATATGTTCATGCTTATGATAAATCCTACACCAAAAGGGGATCATTTCATAGTCTATTTACTAGATCTAGGTTAAATCCCCCATATCTATTTCTATTTCAATTGGCAACGAGTGATTAAGATCCATCTCAACACAAATCCAAGCATAAATGGCTGAAGCTCCCATCATCGTATCTCTAGCTACTCCTAGATAACATCCCAAGAAATTACCCAATCTCTCAAAAACTAGTTCACACCAATATTTCATTGGTAGAGCATATAATCAAAACTAAAAAGTCACTATAGTGGGTTCCATATGTGTATCAAATCCTATCTTTGAGGGTTGCACAAAAAGACTTGTTGCTCCATAGCTTCACTTACTTAATTCAAAAGCTTTGTCTCTATCTTCTCGAGAAGATAAACTAACTATATAATATCCATTACTAATGAGGAGTATTGAAATATCCTAGAAAGGCTTCCAATTCTTTCAAATACATGAGGTCATAAAACCTAGAGATGGTCTCATGCCAATAATTTACATATTAGATCATGGTTACTATTGTACAAAATATTTTTTAGCCACCAAATTTTTTTAATAACAAGTTTGGGATGGTGGGTAGCCCGGGGAAGGCAACCATTAAATCTAAACTAGAATCCTTTATCCATTGGCTTCTTGGTTGTAGCAATAGAGAAGATACATTTTAAGGCATCATTTCTCAAAGATTCATCCTCAGCTTCTTGTCTCTCCCTCACTATATTTACAAAGGACTGCTTACAAGAAATGAACTTACGATAGAAATTCACAAGTCCAAGAAAACTCCTAAGATCAATGATAGAGGAGGGAGTTGGCCAATTTTGGAGTACTTCTACCTTTGTGGGATCAACATTTATTCCTTGTTGATTTATTATAAAGCCAAGATAGGAGATTGAAGTTTGAGCAAATGAACACTTAGGAAGGTTAGCAAAAAGTTGGTTCCTCTCAAGGGTGTGGAGGACCTGATCTATATGCTGCAAGTGTTCCTTCCAAGGAGTAGAATATACAAGGATATCATCCAAGTATATGATCACAAAGTTGTCTAGGCAATCCCTAAACACTTCATTCATCAACCTCATGAAGGTTGCAAGTGCATTTGTAAGACCAAAGGGCATCACCAACCACTCAAAGAGCCCATGTTTAGTCTTAAATGCTGTTTTCCAAGTGTCTTCTGCTTGAACCCTTACTTGATGATAACCACTCTTAAGATCAATTTTAGAGAAAAAATTTTCCCCTTGAAGTTGATCCAACAAGTCATCAATGTGAGGGAGAGGATATCTACTTTTTATTGTGATTTTGTTCAATGCTCGAAAATCAATACAAATTCTCCATGAGCCATATTTCTTAAGCACCAAAAGAATGGAGGAAGCACAAGGGGAAGTGCTAGGCTGAATGAATCCTTTTGCCAAAAAGTCCTCAATTTGACGTTTGATTTCATCCATTTGTATTATTGATTGTTTGTACATAGGTACATTTGGAAGTGAAACTACTGGAATTATGTCAATGCTGTGATTGATATCTATCTTTGGTGGTCGAGTGGTGGGTTCATTAAACACAACTTGATGTGATTGCAAAATCTTTTGAAGTGAAGCATTCTTTGTGTGGAACTTAGAAGTTTTTTTTACCTTCTTTTTGTGTGGGTCTTATGAATATGAGTGCCAACTCTTGTGCTTGATTTACTGCTTTGCGAGCTTGCCTACAACTTAGCACTAGATTAGATGTGTCCTTAGTGCATTCCACCATATATTGTTTGTTATCCATTTCCAATGTGTAGGTGTTCTTTTTAGCATGGTAGATGGAATTCCTATCATATTTATAGGGTTTACCCAACAAAATTCCACAACAATCCATGTCTGTGACATTACACTTAACCTTATCCACAAATTTATCTCCAAAGGCAAAGGACACAGTGCAAGTGTGTGTGATGTCTGAAGTAGAGTCAACATCCTTCCACCCAAGTGCATAGGGTTGAGGATGTGGTTTGGTGGGGAGCTTGAACTTCTTTACAATGGATCTCGTAATCAGATTTTTCTACGAGCCGTTGTCTATGATACAATCAATAGAAACATTGTGTGTAAGGTGGGCCTTAGTGACAAACAAATGGTCACGGCCCCCATAAGCAGAAACATTTGTCATAAGGGTAACCTTATTGAGTTTACCCTTCAAGGTAGGATATTCTTCCTCTCTCCCTGTAGCCATAATGGGGCCATCTTGTGTGCCCTCATTTGACTTTACAACAAGGGATTTCTTCTTCATTCTCCCAAGTACAAAACAATTTGCTTTGGTATGACCATTCTTTTTACAATAATTACAAAACAACGAAGAAGAAGAATTTTTAGAGCCAGAAGAGGAAGAATAGGATTTAGATGAATGGGGAGGAGTAGAAGAATTAGGGAAAGAGGAGTTCTTCACCTTTTGTTGATGCTGATTTGAACCCTTGGATGAGCTCTCCTGTGCCTGTCATGCTTTGTACGAACCACCAACTTTCTCCTCCGCCAAGCTAGCATGTTTGAATGCCGATGAAAATGTGACAAATGGAATGAATTTCAACTCCCTCATTATAGGATCATGCAATCCACTTACAAATTTTTCAATAAGCTCTTCGTTAGAAGAAGTGATACCAGAAAGAACTCTAAGCTTATTGAACTAAAAAATGTAATAAAAAACTGGCATATTGAAACCTTGCTTTAACCTATACCATTTGATCCTTAGATCGGCCTGGTAGTTAGGTGGAAAAAAGGTATCCTTCAAAAGTGTGACTAACTCTTTCTAGTTTTTTACGTTAGCTTTCTCATCTGAAATGAGCATCTTTGCTAACCCTATGAGTTTTATCATGGAAAAAGGTACTCTTTCATCTTTAGGAACCTCGGCATACTCAAATCCAGTTTCCATATCTAGGATCCAAGTGGACAATATGTCAGGATTCCTATATCCATCATAAGGTTTTACATCACACTTTGCTTTGTTGGAGTATTTGTTGTTGTAGATTTTGACATCATTTTTGACAGTAATTTCTTTCACCCTATCCATCAAATCTCCTACTATAGTGGCGATGTTTGCCACTTGTGTTGCAAGATCATTTGCCATTTGTTGTCTAGTGTATGCCAGTATATGAGGGGTTTTCAAAAGAATTCAACACAATTGCTTTTTTTCTCAAAATTTGCAATTTAGGGTGAGTTTAAGTGCAAAAGAATCAACTTTTATCTCCCACTCTTTAAAAAAAAAAATAGCACTTTAAAACTTAAAATATTCCCCTTAAGCAAGTATTGTTGGCCAATTTTAGTGAAAATAATAATATTTTGCAAAGGATGAAAATGCAAAAAATTAAAAGACAATTTTCACCTCCAATTTCTCAACAAAAATTAGGGATCTAGTGGTCAACAGGTCGTCAAACTGTCAATCTAGACTGTCAAAAAGTCAATATGGCCTGTCAAATTGGCAATCTCAGCGTCAAACAATCAATCTAAACCGTAAACAGTCATCCAGGTGTCAAACAGGTCGTCACGACGTCACAGGACTGTCACTGGGCGTCACTGGGCATCACTTGGTGTATACCGAGCATCGTGACCATCACAGGGCCGTCAATGGGCATCACACAGCATCACAGAGCCGTCAAATAGTGTCGCAAGATGTCAAAGTTTCTGTGACAGGCATCAAATAGGCTGTCGTGGGTGTCAAAAGGCCATCACAGGACATCAAATAGTTTTATTTTCCATGTGAAATATCATTTCGTGCGACCATCAATTGATTTTCTCCATGACAAAATTAAAATGTGCTTTTTTTTTTGTTACCAATGAGTCTGATTAATTATCCTTTGCAACTTAGCACATCACAAAAATGTTTTGACTCCAAACTTTAACAATTCCAAAATAAATCTTGCCTGCATAAAAAAAATCAAATTTGCACCGGTGTGTTGACATCGTCGAAGAAGACGGATGCTGGGAATTGTGCTGACAAAATAATTAAAATTTAAAGCTTTGCAACCTTAGTAGAAGAGAGGAAGTAAATCACTGTTTCAGATTGTTTCGTGCCGAAAAACCATGAACCCTTAATAAAACATGTGGGAGACAATTGACTAGGCAGAGTCTTGTGCTGCCGCCTTGCTTAAAACGCTGTTGTTGGAAACCAATTTCTCGTCTGACAGAAAATGAGGTAGCCAAAGTAAATCTGCCGGTTGAAACTTGGGCGAAAAAAATAAAAAATTTTGTTCACCGCACCGTTCTGATCTTCAACGGACACTTGCAAAGAATGGACTCGCATGTCCCGAAGAACGATCCAAACCTTCGTGGAGAAAAGTAAATTATGCTGGTAAAAAATGCATGACTTCAATTACTGGTGCCTTTTGCAATATGTAAAATTTATCGCCGAAATGGACTCATCGTCGGAGGACCAATTAATACGGAAATAAAAATCAAATCCAAGACCTTAATAAAACATAAGGTTTCATCGTGACGCAAAAATAATTCACGCAAATAATTCATGTTGGATATTCTCGAGCTCGCTGCTACAATGACTTGGAGCCCGGATCTGATCTCCACAAGGTGTATAGTCTGCCTGCAAGCGAGGCAAAGAAGGTTAACCATTCGGATTAACCATCTGACGTCTCTGTCAGGAAAAAATGGATGCAGTGGAATGGCTGCGCTATGTACCATGAGCTTCACAAAGGATGCGGTTGGCCAGAACCAAATTTCTCGTAGTCGTAAAACATGATCTGCTCCTTGTCTCTGAATACCAGTGATATGGACAGGACCAGCAAGAGAACCCAAACAAAGCTGAATTCTTTATTATGCAGTACACATATATATAATAATACATAAACTGTAATCAGGTGAGAGCGTTATAACAAAGTTCCCAACATGGACAACGCTCGATCACGATAACATGCACACTGTACTATCTGCCAAGGCAATCAAAACTGCCTCCTATCTATGGAAAACAATAAATCGTGAGGTATACTATACCTTCACGTGTACAAAGTGCAAAATATAAAAATAAATATGAATGGAGGACTTAGGCTAAAATGTAGTTCCTAAGTATCCTAAAAAAAGAGGGTAGCGAGAGGGTCCCATAAGGGCCCTCACTTGTAACCATGGATAGGTAGAAAGCAGTTTTAATCTATGATGTTTATATGACAAGACACAAAAAATAAAAATTACTTGCAATTTTTTGAATAATGTTGGATATGAAGAAAGCCAAATCTAAGCCCTACAATCCACATCCATTCCACCTTACAATAGCTTCTGCATGCAATGGCAGTGGCACTGTGTGTAAGCCCTAACAAAGTTTTATTCCCAAATCCATCCTTGTGACAATAACAATTTTCTAGTAGATATTTTCAATTAATTCTCATTGATATTCATCTAAATCGCTTAATATTAACATATTTCTATGTGAGATATTAAAGGGTGTGACTGCAGATACGATTGGGTGTGGCTTGATATATGAAAGAATGCAATAAAATATTTCAAAGGATGCAATCTAAGATTCAAAAGGGTACAAAATGAGATATAAAAAGACTTCAAATTCAAAATGGTGCAACCCAATATTCAAAAGGGTACAAAATGAGATATGAAAGGGTGTGATCTAAGATACGAAATGACATGACCCAAGATATGAAAGTGAAAGTGAGAAAAAGCATGCACCGTAACAAACAAATAAACAACTAAAATAAAAACATGATGCAAAACACAAAGAATGAAACCAAATGGCAATGGAATCCTGCTGTATTAAACTTGCATTGATTTCTTTAAAATATGTTACATAATATCCCTTTCAGGGATTTTTACCAATGATACAATTTTACAATAATTTTCTTGGTGCAATCTAAATGATTTTTGTGCCCACAACAATGATTTTGAGCAGGTTTTCTTTAGATCGTCGCACAAGAGTGAGATCCAAATTCCTTTGCTATCCTGAATTATGTCTTGCATATAATGAAATACAAAGGGGAAGTTAGTAGCATTTGTAGGGCCCACCAAGATTGGACCCATCTTAATCAATAGATAAAATGAGATAAAATAGAAGCATGCATAAAATGATGTAAATCCATGCTACTACAGAAGATAAAATGCATAAATTGAAAGATCTAATGTTGAAAAGGACATGCAAACAAGAATCTAACCTTAGATGTAGAAAAAAATAAAAAAGTGGTAACCTGATTGGGACCATCTTGAGTGAGATAGTATCTGTCTACGAACCATATCAGGGCAAGACGATCGCCATCGTAGACTTGCAACCATTGAAAATCAAATATAGGTGAGATTCAAATGACCCTAGGGTAAATTTTATCAATGAATGGTTGATGAATATAAATATGAGTGCATGGATTCAAGCATCCCGAAGCTATGGTATTGATCAAGCGAGGTTTGTGGCAATAAAGTTGAGACTCATATGGCAAGCCACCAACATTATTTGAGCAACGAGTATGTATGGTAAGATTTCGATAGCACTTCATTTCTTGAGATTCAAAATTGTGAATACTCAAAATTGAGGGGCGAAGTCTCCTCTTTATAACCTCCTTGGAATGTAGCCAAAGAGATAAGTAGCAATAAAGGGCATACTGATTGCCACTTTGTAGGTGGCAGGGGTAATTGCAGGTTGTCAGGAACGGTAGGAAATCAACCACCGCGTTGATAGGTAGTCCTGTTATCTGATTATTCCTTTTTTAATTAGCATACATGAAACCATCTCACATCGAGATGATCCTAGCTTGGAGACCATATCGAGCAAGATGGTCATGCCTCCCATAGGGGAAAATTGCCCTTTTGTTGGGAAAAGACATTAAATAGCCCTAAGGCTACCCTAGGTAGGTTAGACGGGTTATAAGGAGGTATTATGAAGATTCTCCTTGTGATTACTAATTTTAGGTGTCTACAAATGCTCTTTTTGAAATGCTTTGTGCCTAAGCACAATGCGGAGAAAAAATAAATGACCTAAAATGGTTGAGTTGATGATGGATAATGTTAATTTGAAAAAGTCAACGTGAAATACAACAATCATAAAAAGGATGCACATATTTGAATCATTAATTCCAACACATTGATGAATATAATTTAGGCATAGTACCTTTTCAACCATGGGTAGATATTGCTAGTCCATAGGCTCTAGGCTTCAGGAATACCAAGTATTTGTTTGTTTATAATTTTTTTTTTGTTTGCCCCAGCAAAAGGGGCATATGATAGTCATTGGCAATGATTCTTGAATGAACATAATTTTCATGTTTGAGTGTTTAATTATTGAATTAATTTTGAAATATGATTTTTGTTGTTATTGACTACCCCCTTAAGTGACGAGTCAATTTAGGAGATGAAAAATTAATGATAGCGACAAGGTGCTTGACAAGATGGAGACTGTTAGCATGGCTACTTTTGAAAAAGTATTACTTTGAGATCATCTCAACCTGATACGGTTTTGTTTGATTAGTTTTTTTTTTTGCAAAATTGTGACTATCCTAGATGATTGCGTGGCATCACCTAATCATCTCAGATGGTCTTGACTGCTGGAAAATGCATGACAATGATATCGACTACTGAAAAAATATAAATAGCAAAAATTGTGAAAAATGAGTCATTTTCACCGCACAAGACAAGGAGGAGAGCTCAGTTTGTAAAGCGAAGTATTGTCGAAGCTTACAATGATCACTACGACAGACCCATCTGGTGCTTCGATGAGTGAAGGAGCCAATGCAAGAAAGGTAAGGATGAAAATCCAAACTTTACTTTAAAAAATATAAAAGGAACCAAACTAAATTAAACGAAAACAAACGAGTATTGTAAATTTGAACATGTTTTGTTGTCATTGATGTCAAGAGGTTTGATATCCTAAGTTGATGGAATTAATGTCAAAAGGTTTGATGTCCTATAATTAATGTTCTATGAAAGCAAGACAAGATTCTCTCCAAAGCACTTAGGACCATGGGTTCTAAGTTAATGAATAAGAGGTTTGAAGGAGACTTAAAGGCTCAAGTTTAAGACTATGTGCAAGAAGGCAAGTGAAAAAAAATAATATTATAATATTATAATATTTAAATATTATAATATTTTGGCCATCAGGGCCTTTCAAAAAGGAGATTGGATAATGCATTGGCCAAAGAGTTTATCAAAGAGCTAAGCATATTATTTAATTAATTAATATTTAACCATAAGGTTAAATAATATAATTAATTAATATTTAACCCTAAGGTTAAATATTAATAAAAATAATAATTAAAATTCAAAGTGCCAAAATTTGAATTGCAAGAGAGCCGACATCAAATATAGAGGAGGGCATGTGTATTAATAGGCTAAGGTTTAGCCCAAGTAAAAAGGTATTCGAATTTTTTGCCTCTGACTTAATTACTTATTCATGCGACATGGCAAAAGAGAAAAAAACAACACATCTCAGGTATTTCGGAGTAGTCATTGGTCAAAGGTAGGAAGGGGTGTGTCCCCACTTGAAATGAGATGGAATTCTAGCTGGAAATCTAGGCTTAGGCAACGTGTAGTGAGTAGAAGATGTGTTCGATTCGTGCGGAGGCATTTTGATTGCGTGGTCTATTTGTTTTTAGCATCGATGATAAAGGATAAGAAAGAGTTCATGCACCTTTGTTTTGTGTGGGTTGGCTAGCCCATGCGATGACCTAGCCATGACTAGAGCACAAGTCCAGAAGACAACACATCTTCGATTCTCGGTGGTAGGTGGCAGATGCCAACAAAAGGGGGATTAAATTTTATTAAAATTAATTTATGCCCTAAGGTCTAAAGTGGCTAAGGTATGTGCTAGGGAGATATAAGGAGTTTTGCATTGTTTTTATTTTTGCAATAAAAGGGGTTATAAAATGATTTTTTTTCTTGAGAAAAAATTAAGGTGGCTTGTTTGCTAATGCATTGGGGTAAAAATTAAAGTGGTGATTTATTTTTGAAATGCATTAATGACAAGTAGGAGATATAAGGTGTAAATGAAATATTTTGCCTATGTAATTTGTGATTCTTGTTGATGAAATTTTGGTTGCAAAGTTAGGAGTAATAAGGTGTAAAAATGGTTTGACATTTTATTGAATCTTTGTATGGTGAAATATTTGTTGAGGTGGAATATTAATGTGGAGGTTTTTAAATAGACTATTGCTATCTAACCCTTGAAGTGGCACAAGAAGGATTGGTTATTTGTGAGACAGATTTTTAAGACATATATCCAAAAGAGCATTTAAGAGGTATGGGAGCATCATCCTTTATTTGAAGTGTTTGTTGGAATGAATGTTGTGAAACATAAGGTGGAGTGAAAAGGATTGTTTGATAAGCATTGTTGGAAATATTTGAATGAGTTTTATGTGCTTCATTGATTGAATAATTGTGTGAAGATTTTGAGTATTGGTTTGAGTATGTTTGTGAATGAGCAAGTCTTGAAAATATTTGAGAGCAAATTTATGAACAGGTTAGAGACAGATTTTGAGCAGGTTAGAGACAAATTTTGAGAAGGTTTTGAGACAGATCTTGAGCAGGTTAGAGATAAATTTTGAGCAGGTTTTGAGAGAAATTTTGAGTAAGTTTGAGATAGATTTTGAGCAAGTTTTGAATATGTTTCGAGATATATTTGAGCAGGTTAGAGACAGATTTTGAGTAGGTTTTGAGACAAACTTATGAGCAGTATTGATCAGTACTGAACAAACTAGAGTGGATAGAGTTCCACGAACTAGATCAAGGGGAAAGAGTTCTTCTATGGAGTGTGATCTGTGAACCAGTTGGGAAGATAAATTTATTCTATGGAGAGAGATCCATGAACCGGTTGAGGATATAGAGTTATCCAGGATCAAGTTCCATGAACCAAAGAAAAGGGGAAAGAATTCTCTTGTGGAGAGATATCCATAAATCAGAGCTTAGGGGATTGGTGTCTCCTTTGGACAGAGGTCCATAAATATTGTAATAGGGAATTGATTCCCAAGAATATTTGTTGAGAAAATTTAGTAGAAATATTTTCTCCGTGGAGTAGTCCACATTGGGTGAACCACGTTAAATCATGTCTCTCATGTGTGTGATGATGTGTGTAATATAAAATGCTTTGATATCGTTGATGTTATAATTTGGATTGAAAAGTAAAAAGTTTTATCTTATACTGTTCACCCTCTCCTCTAAGTATAAGCTCATGTTATTCAACGGGGAGGGTTGGTCGAAATGGGTAGTTAGGAGAATGAAAAAGTGGGTGGGTTATGGGTAGTTAATGTGTTAATGTATTTTTTTCCTTTTTGTGTGCTTTTGTGCTACTTTTATTTTTTGAATTTTGGTGCTTTTATTGTGTGTTTGGGGACCATATCGAGTTAACATGGTTCCATTTTGTGGTCGTATCGCTTGAGATAGGCTCTTTTGGGACCATATCGCATCGAGAGGATCTTGTGCAGTGATCATCTTGTGCCAAGATGATCATGTTTAGGGGCCATCTTGGCTTGAGATGACCCTGTGTGAGGGTCATATCAACTTGAGATGACCGTGTGTGTTATTTTATTTTTTAATTTTTGATTGAGTGTTTGCTTATTTTATTAGCTGATTAGGACACCACTTCCCAAACCACTATTAGGAGGCTCGTGTTGTAATTTTGAACAATGAGGATGATTGGAAGTGGCTAAAGATATTGGGCCTTTTTCACACTACTCGATTAGAGTTTGTTCATGTTGATCAAGCCTACCCGATGATATTGATAGATATATGGGACCCACATACTAATACTTTCGACATGCTGATCAGGGAGATCACCATCACCTTAGAGGATATCTATTAGATCTTGCGATGCTCTATTGAGGGAGAACTTATTTACACTGCTACAAATGCCTAGAGAGAGGTAGTATTGCAGTGAGTCTACGAAGAGTAGTGGAGATGGATTTATTGTGATGTTGATAGCGGTGGCATCCGCATTGAGGTCAAATTTCACACAACTACTGATAGCCAAACATGTAGTGTTGATGGCACTCATGTCTAATTTTATCCTTCCAAACTTCTCTGGTATTAGGTTCCCTTGGAACTTGTTGGGTCTTGTTCAGGACTTGGTGGAGCAGCCACAAATCATGGCATGGGATCCCACTTTGCCAGCACAAATCTATAGATAGTTGTATGAGACCCAAAAGAGAGGTCGATAGGGCCTAGGATGCAACTTTCTACTTTAGATTTGGGGTTGGGAGCACTTCAAAATTGATCAACCACATAATCTATCGTAGGATATGCAGAGGGACATGGTTGATAGGGAGATTACTTATGCCATGCATTGAATGCATGATCGAGAAAAAATAAGAGTCGTCCCTAGCAAGGTGACTTAGAGATTTTCATGGAATCTTGGACTATAATACAACTAGGCTAGGTGACATGGCGACCATGGAAGACAACACCAACCTAGACTGAGTTAGCCGTGCATTTGAGGTGGTGATATGGGGGAGATGGTTGACAGGGAAACACATGATAGAGCATGAGTACTTTTAGTTATCACAAGTGACCCACCAACTAGGGGTGAGGTAGGATGTGCTTGAGGAGTCAATTATCTATAGGTGGTGGATGGCCAAGATGCAACTAGTGTGGCCACAAGAAAAACCATTAGGGGAGGAGGTTGATGAGGCCTTGGTAGACTTTGAGATAGAGGATCCAAGCACCACACCTGAGTATGATGCTTGGTTTGTAGCTCAATAAGATTAGAGGGATGTTGATGCTAGAGGGGAGGTTGGGAAAATCATGGAGGGAGTAGCGGGTGGAGAGGGTGTCGATGGCAAGGATACTGAGGTAGTAGGGGATCAGTCATAGTGAAAAGTACATCATTGGGTGGATGAGGGTGAATCCCAAGGAGAGACTAAGGAGGCTTATATGAGGAGCAAGGAGAGGGATGGGGAACCATATTAGGATGATCCATAGGATTAGATTGCTATTTTGAGAGAGTAGGTCTGTATCCTCTAGGGAAAGCTATCAAACCAAGACTCAACCTATGCCACAATATAGATCTAATGGAACACAAATTGATAGAGATGGTGAATCTGGTTAGAGGAGCATGATATCATACAAGCATAGTTGGTGAGTATTAAGGATGAGTTGAACAAGGTGATAGGAGAGTGAGATGCTCTACGAACATAGATGGTAGGGTAGGTAGTCAAGTGGGGATATCCATCCACAAGTGGGTAGCCAATGGATGAGGTGGCCAAACTATGGGTAAAAAATTCTCAATTATAGGCTAGGGTAGCTAGATATCTCTCATGGCACTAGACATATAGGGAGTACATGGGATGGCTGGAGGATACTATTGATAATCAAGCCTCTTCATCTTAGTTGCATTGGAGTCGATGTAGCAGAGCCTCTAGGAAACCATCCATGAGACCACCTGTACCACTATTTGTAGAACTAGATAATTTTTAGATATCAGAGGCTATCAGATCTAGGAAGACCCGTAGAGATGATGTTGAGGATATTGGAGAGTAATAGCAGTGGTGACGTAGGACAAACTTGAGGATGGGCTTGCTTAATACTAGCTTCACTTTTTGGATGTGAGGTCTGATGACCCACTCTCATTGTAGCCTGTTGAACATTTTTGTATCATGATGTACTAATGATCTTGATATATATATGAGATGATGTTTATTAATGCATGTTGTGTTTATTGTGTATACTTTTATGTGATGATGATTATGAAATGATAAATGATTATTGATGTATGCCTAGATTTGTAGATATGATGATGCATATATGTTAGATAGATGCCTAGATAAATGATTTATTTATGTATAGACCTAGATATGTATGTGATGTACTAATGACATGTGATGATTTTAAATGATATGAAATCTGAATGTACATGTAAATGATAGAGCATAATGAATGAATATAAGTTGCAATTTACTAATTAAGTGTAAGCACCACAAATATAATCCATGAATAAAGGTTGAGATAATTTCATCTAAGGTATACACTGTAAAACATACACCAAATGAAAAAAGTGTATTGATAATATGTGAATATAATGGATGGTGATCAACAAGAAGTCATAAGGGAACAATAAGACTACGAGGAGAGTCAGACACCTTAGTTGACCAATCAAAATTTGTATACTGACCATGTAAGAACCTGAAATATAAGAATCTGCTAGGAAGACCAAGATATTCAATATCACTATGTGTGCATAGTGAAGTTCATTATTCCAAATTTGGACTTGGTTGGACTCAACTACTTGGTAATGCAAACCACCACAAGCTATCTCATCCACAAGATGACATTGGTCTATACAAAATGAAGTTGCTAATGTGATAGACATGTCACTATGCATAAGGATACTCCACTACCATACTGGCATCTATAGCCTATTGCTAGTGATGGAGATCACCCCATGGTTTTTAAAAAACTAATAATTCCAAGGATTCAAGCTCTTTGTCCTCTTTTGTATTTTTTCTAGATACTTGCTTGATTTGAAGGAGAGCAAGGGATTTTGTTTGCTTTTTTGATATTTTGCTCATTTTGGAGAGGAGAAAGGGATTTTTTTAGGGGCTTGCTCATTTTTAGGGAAGAGCAAGGAATTTTATTGCTTTTATTTTTGGAAACTTGCTCTGTTTGGAGAGGAGCAAGGGGATTTTGTTTTTTGAGGGGAGAGGAGAAGCTTGTCCTTTTGTCAATTCCCAAATTTCTAGACCATGCACATGATAGGAGATCAAAGATTTTTTTTTTCTTAAGGGGAAAGAAATACTTTATAGTTTCATCTTTTCTTGTTCAAAAATCGTATTTAAGAGTGTGAAAATGTATTGGGATTTTGAGATAAGCAAGGTACAATCAAAGCAAGACCCTATCACCAAAAATCTAGATGGTTTTCCATAAAATCTGAAAGGAAACTAGGGATGTATGAATGATCGAAAGACCTTATTGGACACTCTATGATAACTACTTAAAGGTAAAGTATACAAGAGTGAAATAAACATCAAATAGAGGTGAATGTGGATGGACATGAACAATGAGATGGGTGCTTTCCGTATGAAAGTTTAAAAATTAAGCGGTGTGTGTAAAATAGTCAATAGCTAGATGAACACCATTGTTTATGGTCATACAGTATCTATCTTATCTTACGTGGACCGCTTAATAATAAAAATATTACAAGGAAAAGTGTAAGCTGACAAGAGAAAAAGTTTGATCAAGACAAATGATAGTCATACACACATTGTACTTATTCTTAGTGCTTACAAGAAACTAATAATGTAAGTGCAATGATTATACCTAATGCAATACAATGACAAGTGTAGCTAAACAATTTGGAATGAAAAAAGAAGACATCTAAATGCATGAGGTAATACATGTTAATGTTAAATGTAATGTGATGATAATGCTATGTTTTCATGCTTTTTGTTGTTTTTTTTAATTTTTGTTTTTGTTTTTTTTTATGCATAAAATTCCCACAGGTGGAGAATATTAAGGGGTTTAGGATCCTCAACACCTTCAAGTGAAGCTAACTGATATGTTATTGGGCTCACCTTTTTCTTTATTATGGATGGGCCTAACCAATTTATGGTAAATTTGTCGCACAAATGGTTAGGCAAGTTAGAGTTCTACCGATTCTCCTTGAGCACAAGGTCACCAACTTGGAATTCCCTAAAATGAAATTTTATATCATAATCCCATTTAATATGGTCTTGATAAACATAAATATGCTCAAGAGCATTAATTCATCTCACATCAAGAAGCGTAAGTTGATCAAGGTGATCCTGTCACGCAACATCATCATCAATGAGTTATTGTAATAAAATGTGCAATGAGAGAATTGCAAGCTCTAGGGGAATAATGGACTCAATGCCATATACTAGTGAAAATGGAGTTGCCCCTATTGGTGTCCTAATACTCATCTTGTAAGCCTAAAGTGCTAGAGGTAGTTGAATTTGCCAATTCTTATGATGATTATTAATTATTTTCTTTAGGATGGCGATAATTATTTTATTTGATGCCTCGACTTATTTGTTAGTCTGTGGATAATAATAAGTTGAAAAGTTATGTTGGATATGATACTTGTTGCACAAAGCTTGAACATCCTTATTTTTGAATGGTGGTCCATTATCCAAGATTATCTTGTATGAGATACCAAAACAATAGATGATATTATGGAGTAAGAACCCTATGATGTGTGCACCTATTGTGGTGGTAAGTGGGATAACTTCAATCCACTTTGTAAAGTACTCCGTGGTTGTTAGAATAAACATGTGTTGGCCCAAGGATGGGGGCTATATTTTTCCAATTAGGTCAAAGCCCCATTATGAAAAAGGCCATAGTGAGTGTATCAGTTGTAGTGCTTACAAAAGTATGTGGGATAAATTAGCATGATGCTGGCATTTGATACACCTTTTGACATAAGCACAACAATCATGCTCCATCATAGGCCAATAAAATACCATGTAGAGGATGCCCTTTGTGAAAGCCATACCACTAAAATTACCACCACATGTACCATCATGTGCTTGTGAAATGGCCCAAGTAAATTCTTAGATTTATAGACATCAAAGGAGGACACCATAATAACTTCGATGGTATAGTATATCTCCTAGTAAGATATATTTAGTCACCTTTTGCTTGAATGTTTATTTGGTGGAATGCAACAAGCCCATAGGAGGGCTTCCAATCTTCAAGAAATCTTTAATCTAGGTGAACCAGTCTTGATATTGCTTAGTTTGAAATAAATGAATAACATGCTCCTCACCAAAAACACCTCGTAAGAATATCGATTGAGAGAGAACCTTAAGATAAATGGTTGTGACATTATCATAAGGTCCCTACGGGATTAAGGATCCCAAGAAGAAATTTTCAAGAAGTCTTGAATTTGTAAGAACCAATCTTGATGTGGTTCAATTTGTACCATGTGGATGCTTTGCTCTTTTGTAGCAGTATCTCACAAAATCGTAGACTGCAAGAGCATTTTGACATGAGTAGTGGTGACATCATATGATGGGTTTATGGAATTAGGGATCCCAAGGAAACCAATATATCTACAAAATAATTGGAAGAGAGAGGCATGACCTCGATTTCATACCATTCAAATTTTGCAAGCAACTTATCCATGATGGTTTTGTATGATTTCAAGTCTAAAAATTTGCATTGATAGATTTCATTGACTTGATTAACTATGAGC
Organism: Wollemia nobilis; assembly: GCA_028583015.1. Taxonomy (NCBI): domain Eukaryota; kingdom Viridiplantae; phylum Streptophyta; class Pinopsida; order Araucariales; family Araucariaceae; genus Wollemia; species Wollemia nobilis. The sequence continues at coordinate 3,994,880 of JAQPPZ010017190.1, read as the reverse complement.
AAGGTGTCACCAAAGATTTTTAGCCTCTTGACATTCATGGTGAGGGCTATTTGAAGATCTAAAATGAGGGCTTCATATTCAACATTGTTGTTAGTGCATGGAAAATTGATTTTGAATGAAATAGGAATAGGAGCCCCTTGTGGTGTGAAAAACATGATTCCTACACCATCCCTTGCTCACATTTTGAACCATCAAAGAACAATGTGAGATATTCTTTGTGCTCTAGTTCTTTTGGTTCTTTTGAGCTAGTTAATACAAAGATTGCATCATTGGGTAGCTTAATTGTGAGAGGTTTATCATCATTAAGTGGAGCTTCTGTTAGTTGGTATAAGATGACCTAACCTTTAATAGACTTTTGCCCATTGAAATCTAGGTTGAACTCCATCAAGAGCATGATCCAATTTGTGGTGCGACTATTATGATAAGTGCAACTCATTATGTATTGCAAATGGTTTTCTTTAGATATAACATATGTTGTATGATTTATCATATAATTATGGAGTTTTTTGGTGGAAAAAACCATCTCTAAGCAGAGTTTCTCGATGTAAACATACTTTATCTTGTACAAGACCATGGTGCAACTAATGTAATATATAGCTTGTTATTTATTTACCTAATTATTTTGGGCCAAAATGGTCCCTAATGCAAAATTAGTGGCTAAGATATATAATAGAAAAGGTGCCCCAGGTCTCGAAGGAGATAATGTTGGCGTAGAAGCCAAGTATTGTTTATGTAAAGCAACAAAAACCATGCATATAACTATGTAACATGTAATCAATTGACAATAAGTAACCATATTGACACAAAGATAAAGAAAGTAGGATGCTCTTCTCATTAATAATTTGGAAAATGGTTACAATAGATCCCTCTTAGGGATTCACCAATGATACATGATTACAATATGTAACCCCAAAAGGGGAAAAGATGCAATCCATAGAGTTCTTGCTCTTCCAAATATGATAATGGAGGGTTTACTTCACAACCTCTACTCTATGATGCCAAGAAGATGACCTCAATGATGATTAGCTCCTAATTAGGCCTGTAACCTACACACAAGGAAACTAAAAAAGCATCAATAGCATAGGAAATCCTCTCAAGATGAAGCTTGTTTCTTGATTATGCGAACTAGAAAGCAAGTGTGTAAAACCATAAAGAAATGCATGAAAACTATAAAAGAATGCATGAAAGACTAATAAATATAATGCTAAAGAATGATAAAGACAAGATTAAAGCAACTAAGACTAATTCTAATATCTAAAATAAAATAAAATGAACATCACAACATGACCATCATTTATTAGAATGGTGAGCTCTGATGACCATCATCGGGTCCAACGGTGGTGCCTATGGGCCACTTTTGAAAATAACGATCACCAGATAGAGACTCTATTCTCTATGCTCGATGCTTGGTGATACTCAATTTAGCTGTGGAATTGATGTGCAAGGGTCATTATGTCTAGAAAAATAGTTGTATCATGGAATTGATTCAGAATCGATGGTGAATTGATGATCAAACAATGGTGTAATTGGTCCTTCAAGCTCTCCAAAGCTCCATGTACACAAAAGATAGCTTCATATAATAATTTTGGTAGCACTATGATGCTTATGAAATATTGCACTCTCTAATCATAAAAGGGTAGTACTTCATTGCGATTAATTGAGATCAATTCTCTATATCTCTCTTGTTTTTGGGTGCCTTAAATAGACTTCCCAAATTGGGATCCTAGCTTGCTAAGGAAGCCAAGAATAAAGATTCGGTTAGGTTCAATGAGGTTAGACGATGCTTCTAGAAGCTTCTTGAACCAAGACCATTGCAAATTGGTTGTGTTGTATCCAATTTTACTCATCTTGGGTAGCTCAAGTTTGTTATAGATAAGGCCATCCTTGATGATAATGGTTGGCTCTATGACTGTGAGGCCACCGCTAGAGGGTACAACAGTGCAGGCTGCAAAGGATTTTTTGCCCTTGTTTGAGTGGTTAGAACCACTGTTAGGTCTTGGAAAAGTCCAAGATGAGTCATATGGCCTGAAAAGGTATCCACATGAGTAGCCTCCTCAACATGAAATGTTTTGGGTGTCTACAAATTCCCATTTTTGAGATGCATTATGGGGAAACACAACACTAAACAAAAATAGACAACCTAACATCACATTACAGGTTGATTGATGTTCATTGATTTGGTCAACTTTAGATTCCCCAATCACACAAGAGCATGCATCATTGAATCATTGCCTTCGACGAGTTGAAGAACTTGATTTTGGTAATATTTGGGTATTAGGAGATAAACTTAAGTCAAATCCTAGCCTTGGTGGTGATTAGGAGAAATGATTAAGTCCAATCCTAGCCTTAGCAGTAATTAGGAGATAAGTTTAAGTCAAAATACTAGCCTTAGAGGTAATTAGAAGATAATCTTAAGTCAAAATCCTATCCTTAGTGATAATTAGGAGACAAGCATAAGTCAAAATCCTAGCCTTGGTGGCGATTAGGAGATAAGATTAAGTAATTTTCCAGACTTAGCGATAATTAGGAGATAAGCTTAAGTCAAAATCCTAGCCTTAGTGGTAATTAGAAGATAAGCTTAAGTCAAAATCCTAGCCTTAGTGGCAATTAGGAGATAAGCTTAAGTCAAAATCCTAGCCTTAGTGGCAATTAGGAGACAAGTTGCTCAGTTTGTTTGAATTTGTTTTTGATTTTTTGTTTATTGTCCCTAAGCAAGGAGGTTACATGATTATCTTCGACAATGATTCTTGAATGAACATACTTAGCGATGATTGAGTTTTTGATTATTGACTTTGACATTGAATTTTGTGATATATGACTACCCCCTCAAGCGATGAGTCAATGAGGAAATGACAAGTGATGAAAGCGATGAGTCGCTTGACCAAAATGACTGATTTGGACGTTACAAGATGATAACCTCTATAAATGGAACATCCTGTTATAGATGTGATTTCAACTAGTATAAGTAATTGTACATATCTATCCAGTGGAGTAGTCTAGCCACATGGATTTCTTAGGAAATCAAGATGATAGCAATTCAATTAAAGCATATGATGAATCACTATGTTCAATAATTTAATGAAAATTTCATAGAAGAATGAAATGAATACCTCATTCCTATGGATAAGTCCAACCATAATGGCCTTCTTGGGAATTGAAGTGAAGACATTTGAATTCATCGATGAATGATTTGGTTAAAATGGCCTTATGGTAATTTACTCATCTTACAAAATTGCATGGATAGTAAGTCATTGCAACCGCCAAGTGTATAGGGTAAATAACTAGGTACGAGGTGCATTTGAGATTTTGGACTATTATATGCATTATGTGATATAATTTATGGATGCATTGATGGATGTACTACCTAGATTAAAGATGTATGGATGCTTAGATGTATGTATGCATAGATGCGATATCTGATGTTAGATGGATGCTTTAGATTTATTTATCTGATTATGAATGTGAATTCATGTTGTTGTTATGACATATCTAACATGTGTGATATGCATTAATTTTATATGGATGGTCTAATATAAATGTACCTGTATGATTTAATCACTTAAAACATAATAAATGAATCTAATATGTGTTTAACAAACTAATTGCAGACACCACAGAATGTATGAAAATCATGAATGAAAATGTTAATCCTTATCATAAGAATTAATCATTTAATATATCCTATTCTATGAACACCCCTTAATAAACAAAAGTTCATAAGGAAAAATATGATTGTATGATGAGATGATTTGTTGCTATAAAATAATTTTTAATATTTTCCATGAGACTCAAACACCCTAGTTGATTGATTAGAAGTTGTATAATGACTACACACGATTCCTGAAAGATTTAATTCTGTTAAGAAGACCTAGATATTCACTATCCCTGTGTGTGCAAAGTGAATATATTAGATGAGGTATAGGACTACCTCTTTACAAAATGGATTTCATTCAACCCATTTTTGTAATGAGGATCACCATATGGTCATCATGATCCTGATTTTAGATGCAATTAGACTAGATTACTAGGTAATACAAACCACCTAAAGCTAGCTCATCCATAAGCTAACATTGGTCTGTATAAAAGGTCCCTAATGTGATAGACATATCACCATGCGTAAGGCTACTCCATTGCTAGGTAGGTTTCATTCAATCCATTGTTGTAATGGAGATCACCCCATGGATTTTGAATACTGATTATTCCAAGGATTCAATATCGTTACCCCCTTCTTTTCTTTTCATTGTTGGGATACTTGCTCATGCTTAATGATGATAATCACTGTTTATTTTGTATCTTTTATTTTATTTTTGAGGAAGAGATTTGCTTAGTGATGAAGATCATTGTTTATTTTATTTTACTTGTTTTGAGAATTTTTCTCATTTTGTGTAGGAGTAAGGGATTGTTTGGGTAGGGGGAGCTTGTCCTTTTGTAAATGATCAAAATTCTAGACCATGCACATAATAAGATGAGCAAGGAAAAACTCTCTTAAGGCGACTAGGATCACTTTGTAGTGTCATCGTTCCTTGTTCAAATTAGGATTGTTAATGGATAACATTGTGTTGGGATCTTGATATATGTAAGGTACTATCAGAACTAGAAATCACCTTCTAAAATCCAAGATATATTTCTACAAAAATCTGAAAAGATAACTAGGGATGGCTGAATGATTGGAAAACCCTAATATACACCTTATAGCAATTGATTAAATGTGTTGAAAAAAACAGTTACTCACAATAGAAATATGAATGATAAGAATGTGTGGATTTATGATTGGCATACAAACATGGTATCATTTGTAAGAATGTAAACACAACCTATTCTGATGCAGGTGCAATGGATGATTATACCTAATGCAATGCAACTAATGAGTGCATACAATGAAAATGCATGATAATATAAATCAAATGTTTTTATATTTTAATGTTTTGTGTTGTTTTTGTGTTTTATGTTTTCTGATTTGTTTGGATTTTTTGATGATTTTTATTGTTTTTGATTGTTTCTGATATTTTTTTGGTATTTTTGATAATTTTTGTTGTTTTTTATTTTTTTGATTATTTTCGACTGTTTTTGGTATTTTTGATAATTTTTGTTGTTTTTGTGATTTTTGATTGTTAAAGGGGGAAGGTGCAATACCTTATGCACCCCCAATATGTGTGGTGATCAATGAAAGTGGGGAAGGCACAATACCTTAAGAATACCCAATTTGCTTCATAATTTGTGATGTGGATGGTGAGGAAGGTGTGACATCTTGAAGATCCCCACTGTGCATTTTATCTGTTGTAATGTGATTGGCTTGGCTAGGAGTGGTAGAAATTGACCCCCCGATGAGACGAGATGAACGAAGATGAAATGTTAGATGAAGCCACACATTACATAGATCGATTTTGATATTCATGGTCCTCTGTTACAACACTGATCATTCCCACAAAATATTGGGGAGGTGGATTGATATGCACCTGATTATGTTGCTTGACTTGATTAGAAGATGTTGTGTTTGCTTCGTGTATGGGCAAGGGGTCTTGGAAAACTCCTATTTGTTGGTTTTTTGGAACAAGAGGATTTTTTATTCGAAGCTCTTGCTCTCAATCATATATTGTACTAAATTTCTAAAAGGGTAACATGTTTGGATGTCATGAACTCTTTGTCGATGGTAAACACAGTATAGATTTTCCTTGTGCTCCTTTGATCTACGCTTATTAGGTTTCAATGGATGAATCTTGGGAAGCATGATTGCTTGTGCCTCACACAATCGATTGAAGATTGATGCTAATGTCTCTGATAAATGAGTATATTGTTGTGGTGGCTAACATTATTGGCCTTGTCTTTGATGTTGTTGCATATGATTTTGGTCCAGTGGAGGCTGAGGCTGGTAATTAGGCTACATTGGTAACTGAGGTGATGCGGTTTGGTTTGAGGATCCGGGGATACTCAAAACAACTTGATTAACTGAGGCTACCTTTTGTTGTGTGTTGCTACCCTTAATATTCTTGTTTGGCCATTCCCTTTTGCGGAATTGAATATCACCCTCTTGGACCTTGACGTCCTTGATGATCTTAGCTTGTGCTAAGACCTCCTCAAATGTTTGATATTGTTATAATTGTAAGAAGAGCAAGATCTGCTTCGAACACCTTCTAGTAAACATTCGGGTGAACTCTGTTGTGGGTAGGGTGAAAGTAATTTTTACATCACCTTCATCCACCTATTACCATACTCCATGACTAGATTTTCATCAAATTTATGAAGGCTAGACAAGTCGGTTAAGTTTACTATTTTCTTAGTGCTAAAGGCAAAATGTTCCAAAAATGCTTCGACTAATTGCTCAAAGGTGTATATGCTATGGCGTGGTAGATGATTATACCATTCCAAAGCACCCCTAACTAATGTTATAAGGTTCTCAACATCAAGGGGTCATTGTATTGAAGATGAAATCACATATTGATGAAGCTTATCATGTGCTCTTGTGCGTCTTCATCACCTTTGAAATTTTCAATATTAGGCATATTGAAATGCGATGGGTATGACAATGATGACATTAATGGATGTAGAGGCTGATTTCTAAGCTGCTTTAGTGTGGGTTTTTGATTAACTAAACTTTGACCTTGTTTTTCTAGTGAATTTAGCTGATCAATTAGCACTTTGTATGCCCCTAGAAAAATGATATGATATGCCTATTTTCACCCTCGATTAGGTAGAGGGGATCTATTTTGGTGTTGAGGTGGATGATAAGTATGATCATTAGGTACCTCATCATAAATGAATTCAGGGTAGGTATCTACTTTTTCTTGATAATCCTATGGGTTTCTTTATATGATTCCTCATCATGTTGATCTTGGTACTGTTGAGGAGTATGAGGTTCTTTATGATAACTAGGTAACGACATTTGATTTTGAACGTAATTTTGGCATGGCCGAGAGGGATTTTGAGATTGTATTGGGTGCCTTATGTGTTGTTGCATCCTCTAGGTGTTAGGTGTCAACACCACTTCATGTAATGTATTTTACACTTGCTCTTGTTGTATCCTTTGTTTTTCTTGTTGTATATTTCATTGATACAATCTTTGTAGGTGTGCCCATTGTGGGTCCACCTATTGTTTTTTTAAGTGTTGTTGATCTAACTAAAATTGATTCGTATGCTGTTGTCTATTAATATTTGGGCTATGTTCCTTATGAGTGTGATCTCATTGCTCAATTGTATGGGGTATATGTACCCTCGTATTTGAAATACGAATGGGTTTGTCATGTATTTACCCCCTAGTAGAATCTATTACTTGTTTTCCATGATCCTTAAAGGTTGTATTGACATACCTAGGTGTTGTAGGTGAGTTGGAGAGGAGAGGGCAATCCTCCAAGGGAGGTCCCAGGTTCAAATCTCCACCCTACCAAAAAGCTGAATTGGGTATCCAAAATCCAATTGATAATGTTGGTGCGAGCAGGGTTGGGTGTGACCTTGGGTGACTTTGATGGTGTAGAACCCCCTGTTCGTGGTATCTCAGACCAAGGCAGCATCGCAAGGGGTTTTTTGCTTAAAAAAAAAAAGGTTATATTGACATGATACTCTAGTTTATAAATGGGCTCTGTATAGTCTGGCGATGTAGAGATGCAACATGGTTGCACTAATTACTATTCATGAGGAGTATGAGGATGACTTGGATCCTCTTCATCATCTATGAGGAATGAATGATATACAAGCTTAGATGTAAGCTTTGTATATTCATGCTACACAAAAGTACAAATTGTGCATATAGAGTGCTCTCCATGAGGAGTAGGGGGATGACTTGCTTTATTAAACGGGGTGGTTTGCTCATCCAGGCTAGGCCATGGTGTATGATCATATTCATGTTCTAATTGATGTATAGAGAAATCTGGGATGTGAACCCATGACATTGACTTACTAGGCCCCTCAGTGGGTGGATTATTCATTATATAGAATTCTATCAGGGTGTCCATGTTAGGAAGGTAACTTAGAGGACTTGTGGGTGCCTCCTTAATAGGGATATCTCAAAGGTTTGACCCCCTGTGGATGGTAATGGTATTTTTATAAAACCTAGGATGCCATTAAATGATGGCCATGTCCTATGGACTAATTTGGAGATGTTCATTGGTTGTAGAGCCCGATTATCTCTCAAATTTGGAGGTCTCGTTAACCATGGGAGGTCCCCTAACCATTTTTTTTATTTTAGAAAATTTTGACTTTCGAAAAAAGTTGTAGGTGTTATATATCAAAATGATCAGTGAGACGAGCTGATCACAATGAGATAGGCCTAAAAAAAGTGTTTTCTAGAGAAAAATTTATATTTTTGGAATATTTGGCCATCTTAGGCTCATGGAAAAATGATAAATTTGTGGAATTTTGTGAAAACCTAAAAAATGCTATGAGAGGTGCACAAGCGGCTAACTAATATAAAAAAACAAATTTGGCAATTTTTGGGGTTGTCTAGGGCTTTTATGATTGTTTAGGTGCCATTTTTCTCTATTTTTGGCTTAAAATTTACTCCAAAATAGAGTAATGATAAAACCAACATAACTTCTTCGTTATAGCTCCGATTTGCACGATTTTTGATTTGTTGGATGCAGAATCAAAAAGTAGAAATTTACTTAAGATCATATTGAATGGTAGAATTTTGTGTTGATTATATAAGTAGTAAACAAATAGTTAAATAAGATAAAATGCTTCTCTTTTAGAGGTTTGCTTTGTGTTTCCTAGAAACTAGCTTGTGTGTTATACTTTGTTGAATATATAATTTTATCTTGTTTGAGTTTGAAACTAGTTGATGTAATTCTCAATGTTTAAGGGTTTTCACCTATACGCTCTCACACACTAACCCGATGATGAAGTCCATATTGTGAAACCCACAAGGATATGGAGATGAAGCCCATTTCTGAGGAGGGAGCACATGTCCTACTAGTCCTCACCCATTCAACATGATCAACAATACACCTTCCAAATAAGAGTGTGTGAAATTTTTCATGGCTATGACGGTTCTTGGAGCTAGCCTTGGCCACAAACGAGGTTCAAAAAATCCACAATACAAGCCAAATAGGTGGTGTTGAAGGCCACCATTGGTCTTGATCAAGTTGTTGGATGTCACTTCCAACTCACTTGATGTTAGGTTTGCAACGTGAAGTGTGTGTGGTTTATTTTAATTAATGTAAAAGTAAAATGCAAGATACAACATGCGATGAACTTTTACTAATGCATAAAGTACATTTTAGATTCCTAAAATATGAAATAAAAAAATGCTTTATCTTTTATAAATTGACTGTGTAGATTTAAATGAAATAACCTTTAAGCAGGCCACAAACATGTAAACCCTAACACAAATTAATCAAAGGCCATCTCTGTGAATGGCGATCTATAGTAGAGGCCTTTTGACACAAAGTAGGTTAGATAGTGGGTCGTTGGATTATGGGACGATGAGCAATAGAGGATGCTATTCCCAGTAGCGGTGACCAGTAGAGAAAACAAAAACTTTAAATTTCTCTATATTATATGATTAAATCGCTAATTAAAAATTTTAGGGAAAAACACAACAGAAAACACTAAAAAGAGGGAAAGAACCACTTATAGGTGAAGCCCTTGTTTGATGAAGATGCTAAAAACTGGTTTTATGTGTTTTGTTCTATGGCTGTCAAAGATCAAAATGGTGGTTGTGCTGGCTATCATAGCTGATGGTTGCAATCATTGTTAGCCATTCCTACGTAGAACTATAATACTTGTAATACAAAATAGCAAGAAAACTCAAGTTAGTAACAATTTCAAGAAATTGTAGGAAAGAGTCCCACATGTGATCGCCACTATAAAGCAACAAAAACCATGCATCTAACTATGTAACATGTAATCAATTTATGAAAAATATTAAGTAACCATAGTGACATGAAGATAAAGAAAGTAGGATGCTCTTCTCATTAATAATTTGGAAAATGGTTATAATAGATCCCTCTTAGGGATTCACCAATGATACATGATTACAATATGTAACCCCAAAAGGGGAAAATATGCAATCTATAGAGTTCTTGCTCTTCCAAATATGATAATGGAGGGTTTACTTCATAACATCCACTCTATTATGCCATGAAGATAACCTCAATGATGATTAGCTCTTGATTAGGCATGTAACCTACACACAAGGAAACTACAAAAGCATCAATAGCATAGGAAAGCATCTCATGATGAGGCTTATTTCTTGATTATGCAAACTAGAAAGCAAGTGCATAAAGAAAGCCAAGAATAAAGATTCGATTATGCTCAAGGAGGTTAGACGATACTTCTGGAAGCTTCTTAAACCAAGACCGTTGTAGGTTGGCTCCATTGTAACCAATTTTACTTGACTTGGGTAGCTTGAGTTTGTTATAGATGAGGTCATCCTCAATTAGAATAGTCAACTCTATGACCATCATCACCACTAGCGGTTGAGAGGCCACCGCTAGAGGATATAGTGGTGCATGATACAAAGGACTATATGCCCTTGTTTGAGAGGTTAGAACCACTGTTAGGTCTTAGATCCAAGATGAGTCATATGGCCTAAAAATGTGTCCACATCAGTAGCCGCCTCAACATGACGTGTTTTAGGTGTCTATAGTTTGATATCTTGGAAGGTTGCATAGTAATATTCATTCCAATGAAAAATTACCCCCTTCTAGAGAAAATGATTGAATGGCTGACACTTGTCCGATAGTTGTACAATGAATTGTTGAATGGCTTGTATCTTACCCTGCAAGCTACAAAGTAGCTTGAGGTTGGTGGGAGGGAGCATTCTTGTGGTTAATTCAACCTTCTTTGGATAAACTTTGATGCCCTATTTAGATACAATGAAACCCAATTTTTTTTCAAATGTCACACTAAAAATACACTTTTTAGGATTCAAGCATTTATTATGTTCCAGGAGGTGATCGAAGACCTTTTCTAGGACATCGATGCGGTCCTTACGTATTATAAATTTAGCCAAAAGATCATTGATATAGTCTTCAATAATCTTGTGCATGTAGTCATGAAAAATATATGTCATTTCCCATTGATAGGTAGCACCAACATTCTTTAAGACAAAGGACATGAATTTATAGAAAAAAGACCCCAATGGTGTAGTAAAGGTTGTCTTAGATTGATCTTCAGGATTGACTTGAGTTTGATTGTATCCTGAGAAGCCATCCATGAGAGAGCATTTCATGGCTTATGCTCACATCTATCAATGTATCGATGTTCGAGAGAGGAAATTAATCCTTGGTGCTCGATTTATTAAGATAACAAAAATCAATGCATATGCACACCCCCCATTCTATTTTTGAATTGATACCATGTTGGAAACCTAGTCAGGATAACCGATAGGCTGGATGAATATTGCATCCAACAATTTTTATAATTCATATTTTATCATAATAGCAATTTTTGGATGCAAATTTCAGAGTTTTTACTTGGGTTTAATTACTGGATTTAGTATCAAGTTGTGAACAACTAGATTTTGATCTAGTCTAAGAATATCTCAGTATGACCAAGAAAAAACCTTTTTATACTTCTTTAGAAGAGTGAATAATACCTCATATTTTATGGTTGAAATATCCTTCCCTAACTTAAGAATCTGGAGATGTTCAGGATCATCGATAGCATCAATATCTATCATCTCTTCTATTAACATATGTGATCCTTCCTCCAATTGATGAGTAGGGATCAAGTGAATACCATCAGCTGGATTGAATGAGTTAGGTACATTTTTAGACTAAATATTAACTTGTGAGACATATATATGAGGACGTGATGATAAATGAAATGGTTGCAACATGTCCTTAGAATGGAGAAACTCGAATGATGATGGTGGAAGGGTAGTGTTATAAAAATAAATAGCCTCGATATTGAGAGGAAATGATTGAGAAGGGTTACCAGGATAATGGAGCGGAGTAATTAGATCAATGGATATCATATTGATGAAGGTTGGATGATCTCCATTCGTGGGTGGAAATAGGTGGTTAAATATGGGTGGGTGCAAATGTTCAAGAGGTGGTTGTGGTGGAATGGGGATGACAAGGTGCACCCTATGGGGAATCGGGATGATTGCATCCTTGGGTGGGAGAATTTGATGCCAAAGGGGCAATGGTAATATTAAGAAGAGATGAAGATAGAATTCCTCCAGATCTATGAGAGGCTCAATGGAATAAAACTCTTATTTCAAGTCAAAAAAGGTGATTGATAAGGTCTCCTAATCGTCTTATAACCCCCAGTCATTTTTTGACTCTTGATCATCTTCTAACTCTTTTGATGATTCATCATCAATAATGGAAAATGTAGCAAAATATATATGATCACTAAGAAAATTAGTGTTACCAGGATCGGTGTACTCATTGCCATCAATGTCTCTTGTTAGACCTAAGTTAAGGCATTGAAGGGAATAAAAAAGAAGCTCATAAGGCATGCATGTATGATATCCCAAGTCTGATTTATCTATTGGAAGTTGATAATGAGGTTCCATAAGGGTCTCGGGACCTTGCTAGTATCACCCTAAGATATTTTTTATGTCAATAATTGTGGTAGCAACAATACCACCATAGACCAATTTTTTTTGGCTTGGGTAGGACCCAAGGGGAACTATGGGACCTATGGGTAATAATGTGCTACATGGGTAACCAAAGTATTTGATTGAATCCATGAGCAGGGTGAATGTAACATCTTGTACAATATATTCACCAATACTTGAATTCGTCATACAAATTGTGACTTGTGGTAACTCTATTGAAGGAGATGATGATGAAGATGTGGGTTGTGATGAAACCTATGTGGTAATAGGTGGTTATTCCTCTATGGGGAAAACATGAGTAGAATTTGTGGAAATGGTTGAAATCAAAGGTGCAAGAGGTCTGATGGATGGTTGAGATATGGATTTGTTTGTTGGTGAAGGTGGAGATGAAGGTGATGTCATAGGTGCCTTATTTGAATTTCAAGGTGGAGGATCTGATGATGATGAAGGAATATCTACTAAAACTAATGATGATGGTTGAGATAGAGGTGGTGGTGATGGAGTGATGTATGATCATGGTGTGAAATTTATGGTTTGATTAGGGTTATTGGGCTAACTGTCTAGATGTGTAGAAGACAAGGTGGAATCTTGGGGATGCAAAACCATATTGCAATATTTGAAGGGATCCAAGTCTACGGGAACACAATGCACTTGGTCTTCATGTATATAATTTATGCACAAATGCAATATAAAAGGTATGAATTTCATATCTCAGATCCAGGGCCTACTAAGCAATATGTTGTATTGCATGGTGCCTTCCAAGATACGATACAATATATAAATAGTCTTTTGCCCAACCTAAATAGGAAGGAATAATATACCAATAGTGGAACATATGGCATCATTGAAATATCACATGGTGAAAGTGGATGATGCGATGCATGATGATGGAAGGTTGAGATGCTAGAGGGTGGTAGAGGTGATGATGTTAATTGACAATCCAATGTTAATGAAGACACGTTTGAAGGGGATCCGATCTATGCTAGCGATGACATGCAATGGTGGATTAGGTACCTCAGTGGGTATAATATAAATTTCATGATCCTAAAATATAATTACATGATCTTGACATGTTTGAACGTGCCCCACAAATTGATGAAAGAATTAGGGTCTTGTGGTTGCAGTTTAATAGATCTTAATATCTCTATTAGAGACTCCTAATGTGGTATTGATTGCTAAATCCACTCATAGATGGAAAACCTCATTGATGATAATTTTAGACTTTGAGTAACTCTATTTATTAGTGTGAGAACTAGGTAAGGCAGAATAGGTGTGATTGGATTTGATATAGGTAGTGCTTGTGACATTGACAAAATATTGGTAGGATCCACAACTTGTGTGGGTTGCATTGGGTATCGTCTATTCCTCGTAACTATATTGATCATTCCCATGAAACCTTGGTTAGATGGGGTGGTATGCACTTGATTAACCTATTTAGGTTGTTTCATTTTGATAGTAGGTATTGTATTTTCTCCACATTGGGATAAAGGGTCTTGGAAGATACCTATATTTTGGTTGTTGGAGGCAAGAGGATTATCGATCTGAATCCCTTACCTCTCAATCATATCCTACACTATGTTATTGAATGCTTATCATGATTGAGTGTCATGTGCCTTTTAGCGATGATAGATGTAGTATTGATCCTCCCTATATGATTTAGATTTGGAATGATTTGGATCCATGGATCGGATCTCAAGGACTGTAATTGCATGTGCCTTGGATAATCAATTGAAGATGTATGCCAAAGACTCTAGCAATGGCGTATATTGGCAAGGTGACCGATGAGGTTGAGTTTGGAGTTGTCATGGATTGGTTGCTTGAGTATTGTATTATGTTGATGGAGGTTGAGCTTGATAATTTGTTGGTGGTGTTGGAGCCCGGTTTGAGGGCCTAGGAGCACTAAAGACAACCTAATTCACTGGAGCTACCTTTGGTTGGCTTTGACCATCCTTTACATTTTTATTGTTCCATTCCTTTTTTCGAAGTTTGATTTCTCCTTCTTAGACCTTGATGTACTCTATTACCTTTTTTTGGGCCAAGGCTTCCTTAAAAGTCCTATTCTACTAAAGTTACAATAATAATGAAATCTATTTGGTGCAACTTCTAGTAAGCATTCAAGTGATCTCTACGAGGGGTACAGTGAAATACAATTTTGTTATTACTACTCTCCATCTATTTCCATAGTCCATGAATGGTTCATCCTCAAAATGATGAATATTGCATAAAGTAATCATGGTGGCCTTTTTCTTGATACTGAAGGCAAAGCATTCTAAGAAAGCATTTACAAATTGTTCAAAGGTTAAAGTACTATGGTATGGTAAATGGTTATACCACTCCAAAGCACCCCCAATGAGTGTTATATGTAATATTTCCAACATGAGGGGGTCATTGTGCTGAAGATGAAAGTAATTGTTCATGAAGCTCATCACATGCTCTTGTGCATCTTCATCACCCTTGAATTTGTCCAATTTTGTCATCTCAAAATGATTAGGATAGGGTAATGATGGAACTAACGGGTGCAAATACTGATTGGTGATCTATAATAGGGTAGGTTTATGGTAATCTAAACATGAGGCTTTCTTCTCTAAATATTTGAGGTACTCTATCAATAATTTACAGGCCCCTGGTGATATTATAGTGTCTACTTGCCTTTGGCATTGATTAATTTAAATATTTTGTCGTGGATGAGGTGGTTGGTGAGTGGTATCAACATGCATGTCACCATATTGATGGTGATCCACAAATAACTCACAACAGATTCTTAAATCTCATTCATTACAGTTGGAATTGATTTACAATAATGGCAGCAATCTGCCATTTAAAACTCCTTCACTCTGAAAGATAGTTATTTTCTTTTCCTCTTACAACATCTTCCGCCCAGGAAGAATAACAGTCTAAACTGGTCCAGAATCGCCCTCTTGCCTTCACGTCTGCAACTATGGCTCAGCAGTTCTCCGACCCTTGTGCATGCCTTCGCTCGCCCTTTTAAAATCTCTGGCATGACTCTTCGTTTTCCTTTTCTGACCCTTCATTTCATTTCCCGTGCCTCTTCGTTGTCTTCGCCTTCGAACGCCTTTCTTTTCGATCCTTGATCCTCGTCTGCTTTCACTGCACCTCGATGCCACGTGCTTTCAATGTTGCCACTGTAGGCTCTGTCCACCTGTCAACCATTGATGACGTTCGGTATACCACCGCTCGGTAAATTCCTCTATAACGGCCCTTGTAACCGCCTGCGCTTTCTTTTCTTTCGTTGGTCGCGAAAATGCGACATGTCGCGATATCGCGACACTTTCGGCTTCCCTACCTTCCTACCTTCTTCGAGTCACGAAAATGCGACATGTCGCGATATCGCGACACTTTCGGCTTCCCTGCCTTCCTGCCTTCTTCGAGTCGCGAAAATGCGACATGTCGCGATATCGCGACACTTTCGGCTTCCCTGCCTTCCTGCCCTCTTCGAGTCACGAAAATGCGACATGTCGCGATATCGCGACACTTTCGGCTTCCCTGCCTTCCTGCCCTCTTCGAGTCACAAAAATGCGACATGTCGCGATATCGCGACACCTTTTCTCCCTTGCGCCTTCTCTCGTCCTTGGGTCGCGAAAATGCGACATGTCGCGATATCGCGACACTTTTTCTCCCTTGCGCCTTCTCTCGTCCTTGGGTCACGAAAATGCGACATGTCGCGATATCGCGACACCTTTTCTCCCTTGCGCCTTCTCTTGTCCTTGGGTCACAAAAATGCGACATGTCGCGATATCGCGACACTTTTTCTCCCTTGCGCCTTCTCTCGTCCTTGGGTCACGAAAATGCGACATGTCGCGATATCGTGACACTTTTTCTCCTTTGCACTTTCTCTTGTCCTTTGGTCATGAAAATGCGACATGTCGCGATATCGCGACATCTTTCCCTTTCTGCCTTCTCCTCGCCTCTAGGGTCATGAAATTGCGACATGTCGTGATATCCGAGTTTTCTCTTCTTTCCTTTCAAAATAAAATTGACATTTTCCTTCCTTGCTTCCTTCCTGCTTCTTTGGTCGGAATCGACATGTCACGAAATCGTGACATTTTCCTTCCTTGCTTCCTTTCTGCTTCTTCGGTCGCGAAATCGCGACATGTCACGAAATCATGACATTTTCCTTCCTTGCCTCCTTTCTGCTTCTTCGGTCGTGAAATCGTGACATTTTCCTTCCTTGCCTCCTTTCTGCTTCTTCGATCGTGATTTCGCGACATGTCACGAAATCGTGACATTTTCTCCTCTGCGTCTTTCCTGTCTTCTTTCGGTCATGATTTCGTGACATGTCATGAAATCATGACATTTTTGCTCCATGCCTCCTCTCACCTTCTTGAGTCACGAAAACGTGACATGTCATGATATCGCGACACTTTTCTCTATCGCGATATCGCGACATCAAGGCAAACACTTAGAATTTTTTTGTCGATGCAAGATTGCTCTGCTACCATCGGATGCTCCTGCATCAGACACCCGGGGTGGATTGAGAAGTGTCCTTTACTTCTGTACTGTTGGAGGAAGACCCAAGCGGTCGACCTCTATTTTGGACAACCAAGTTGCATCTTCAATAGGTCTGCCCTTCCATTTGACCAGATATTCAGAATACTGCCGGTTCCTGGTACTTCTGCCTGCTCGAGTGTCTAGTATTTCCTCGATCTCGTCTGTTGCTGAAGTAGATGTTGGAATACTCCATAATTCTGTACTTGGTGTCCCGCTACTGCCTCCTTCATGATACTCTACCAAATCTGCAATGTTAAAAATAGGTGATATGTTAAGGCCACTTGGCAATTCCACTTCATACGCATTGCCTGAATCCCATTTTCCCACAATTTGGCATGGTCCAAACTTCTTCATCTTCAGCTTGTTATAGGTTTTAGCAGGAAACCTCTCTTTTCTCAAATGAACCATGACTTCATCACCCACTATGAATTCCTTAAACCGTCGCTTCTGGTCTGCCTTTGTCTTATATTGGTTGTTCATGTTAGTAATGTGCTTCTTCACTTCTTCATGCACACTCTTCAGATGCTCTGCAAAGTCCTCAGCCTCGACACTGCACCTTTCCCCTGTATCCATCTTCCTCAACTCAGAAGCACTCCTTGGACTGCTCCCATATATTATCTGGAATGGAGATTTGTTAGTACTCCTGTTGACAGAATTGTTGTATGCAAATTCTTCCTGTGGCAAAACCAAATCCCATCCCGTGGGCTTATCTCCTATCAAGCATCTCAATAGATTTCCCAGACTCCTATTCACCACCTCCGTTTGGCCATCGATCTGTGGGTGGTATGCAGAACTGAATTTCAAATCTGTCTTCAATTTCTTCCACAAAGTCCTCCAGAAATGCCCAACAAACTTGGTATCTCTGTCAGAAATGATACTCTTTGGTAGACCATGAAGTCGTACCACCTCTTTGAAAAATAAACCTGCAATGTGAACTGCGTCACTAGTTTTCTGGCAGGGGATAAAATGTGCCATCTTCGAAAACCTGTCAACCACCACAAATATGGAATCATTTCCCCGCTGCATCCTTGGTAGACCAAGAATGAAATCCATACTGACGTCCTCCCATGGTCTCTCTGGTATAGGTAATGGCTGATATAATCCAGTGTTCTAGCTCACACCTTTCGCCATCTGGCATACTCCACAGCTTTGTACAAACCTCTTCACATCTTGCTACAGTTGCGGCCAATAGTAGTTCTCACTAACCAGGGCAATGGTCTTGTCCCGACCAAAATGTCCAGCCAACCCTCCACTGTGTTTCTCCTTGACTAGATTTTCCCTCATTGAACTCCTTGGAATGCATAATTGACTTCCTCTAAACAACATTCCATCTTGGATCAGAAAATCCAACCACTTGGTCCCGTCCAAAGTGACAGGTGCCAAGCAAGCCTTCCAGGCTTCTGCAAAATCAGGATCTTCAGGGTACAAACCCTTCAGTTCATCAAATCCTACCACTTCCACCTTCATTTCTGTCAACAAACACTGCCTTCTACTTAAGGCATCTGCAACTCTATTTGATTTTCCGCTCCTGTGCTTCAACACAAAGGTATAACTCTGTAGAAACTCAACCCATTTTAGGTGCCTCCGATTTAGTTTCCCTTGGCTATTGATATACTGCAAGGCCTGATGATCAGTATATAGAACAAACTCTTTTGGCAGCAAGTAATGCCGCCACTTCTTTAGAGCCTGAACTATAGCATAAAACTCTTGATCATAAACTGAATACTTCTTCCTAGCATCATTGAGTTTCTCACTAAAGTAAGCAACAGGTTTACCTTCTTGACTCAAAACAGCTCCTATGGCACTACCACTAGCATCACAATCTACCTGGAATACCTTATTAAAATCTGGAAGTGCCAAAATAGGTTGCTCTGTAACCTTCTTCTTCATCATACCAAAACTCCTATCTGCTCCTAAGGTCCACTTGAATTCTTTCTTATCCCCTCTCATTGTTTCTGTAAGGGGTGCACAAATACTGCTAAAATTTCTAATGAATTTCCTGTAAAAACTTGCTAGACCATGGAATGATCTTACCTCAGTCGTGCTTCTCGGAGTAGGCCATTCAATGATAGCTCTCACCTTTTCTGGGTCCATTTTTAGACCTTCGGCTGAGATGACAAATCCCAGGTACACTAACTCTTTCTTCACGAAATTACACTTCTTCAGATTTATTAACAACTGCTCCTCCCACAGCTTCTCAAAAACCCTTCTGACCTGCATCAGATGCTCTTCCAGGGTTCTGCTAAATATTAAAATATCATCCAAATAGACAATGATGAATTTGCCTAAAAATTCTTTCAATACCTCATTCATCAACCGCATGAATGTGCTTGGTGCATTGGTTAGCCCAAATGGCATGACCAACCATTCATACAAACCTTCTCTGGTCTTGAAGGTTGTCTTCCATTCATCTCCTTCTCTGACATGAATCTGATGATAACCACTCTTCAGATCAATCTTTGTGAAGTACTTGGCTCCACTCAAACAGTCCATAATGTCATCCATCCTTGGCAATGGAAATCTGTACTTTATGGTGATCTTGTTAATGGCTCGAGAGTCTGTACACATTCTCCATTCTCCATATTTCTTTGGTGCTAGTACTGTAGGTACTGCACATGGACTCAAGCTCTCCCGAATCAGTCCCTTTTTTAGCAACTCTTGGACTTGCCTGTTCAGCTCTTCAGTTTCTATAGGAGTCATTCTATGTGCTGCCTTATTGGGTAAACTAGATCCTGGTACCAAATCTATATGGTGACTGATCTTCCTCACCGGTGGTAAACCTTCAGGCACATTATCAGATACAATGTCTGGAAATTCTTCTAACAGTCCTAAGACTTCTACAGGGGTATCCTTGCATTCTTCCTTCCTAACTCTAGGAATTAATGCATAGCACATATGCTCATGCTTTAAACTATCCAAAAATCTTCCCCCTTCAACTAAACAGATTCTAGCGCTGCTACATACCTTTTCACCCGCCTCCTGCAAGGGCTTCAGCTTATGGCGCACTCCATTCTTTGTCACTGAGTAAGTGTTGGCGCGACCATCATGCACTGCACACCGATCAAACTGCCATGGCCTTCCCAACAGCAAATGGCAAGCATCCATAGGCAGGATGTCACACAGGACCTCATCACAGTACTTCCCAATATTAAATTTCATCGAGCATTGCTCACTGACCAAGGCCCTATGGTCCTTCTGTAACCACGCAATCCGATATGGATGCGGGTGTCCCCTTCTCTTTAACTGTAACTTGGTAACCATTTCTTCTGAGACCAAGTTATCAGTACTACCATTATCTATAATGATGTTACAGACCTTACCCGAACTTCTGCACCTTGTGCGAAATAGGCTCCTTCTCTGGTCTGATCCTTTCTCCTCATTCAACAGGGTCCTCCTTGTAACCATAACTTCTCCTCCCTCTACCTCCTCAGAATGTTCTGATTCAGCACCTTCATCGGCTACAGCAGCTCTGGCAAGACCCTCAGGTCTCTCATTTGTCCCTTCTCGGTGTTGTGGACACTCGTATGCTCGATGTCCTTCTTCGCCATAGTGGAAACAGGTTCCACGAAATCCTCCCCTTCCAAATCCACGTCCAGATCTACCTCTCCCCCTTGGGTAACCATTGTTCTGATTACGGGGTTGGTAGGTGTTCCTATCTTCCTGATCCTGGGTATTACTGGTTTCACCAGCCTTCTTCTGATCCTTATATCTTTCTCCACTGGTCCTTCCACCAGTTCTTCCCCCATGACCTCTTCCTCTTTGCTTTCCCTCAAACCGTCTGTTCAGCTTCTCTTCGACTTTGAGGGCAAACTGGTAAGCATCCTCAATGGTGCTCATCCTAACCAGAATCAACTCTTCTTGAATACTGGTTCTCAACCCATTGATGTAACGGGCCACCTTCTCCCTGTTAGCCTCTGCATGGCCAGTTCTGATTGAGATCAGGTAGAACTCCTCTGTATATTCTTTGACAGATCTGTTTGACTGTCTCAAACTCTGCATTCTTCTCAATAGGTCCAATTCGTAATCTACAGGAATAAACTGTCTCTTCAACTTCTCTACCATTCGATCCCATCTGGTTATCTTTTCCTTTCCTCCTCTATTTCTTTCTAGCTGCACTTCTTTCCACCATATGCAAGCATGGCCTTTCAACTTTGTTTTGGCAAACTTGATCCGATCCGGATCTACAACCTCCTCATACTCAAAATATTCCTCCATATCATTGATCCAGTCAATTAACTCCTCTGAATTGAGACTCCCAAAATACGTGGAGACCTCAAACTTTGCCTTCTTCCCGATCCGAGATATGGCCTTAATTAATCTAGCTTCTGCAGGATCCGTTGCTTCTTCTTCAACCGATGGATCATCAACCTCCCAAGCTTCATCTTCACTATGGTCTTCTCTCCTTGGTTCAACCCCTCTTCGCAATTCCTCTTGCAGGGCTTGCACTTGCCTCTGCAAAGCTCTGAAATCTTCTTCAGGTACCACATTCCTTCCACCACCATGGTTTCTTCGTGGAGGCATTCTTCCTCACTCTCTTCTCACAATCCTTCCATAGATCCTGGTGCAAACTGCCTCACTTTCGGCGATCTGCTCACACACTCAGGAACTCCCGCTCTGATACCACTTGATGGTGATCCACAAATAACTCACAACAGATTCTTAAATCTCATTCATTACAGTTGGAATTGATTTACAATAATGGCAGCAGTCTGCCATTTAAAACTCCTTCACTCTGAAAGATAGTTATTTTCTTTTCCTCTTACAACATCTTCCGCCCAGGAAGAATAACAGTCTAAACTGGTCCAGAATCGCCCTCTTGCCTTCACGTCTGCAACTATGGCTCAGCAGTTCTCCGACCCTTGTGCATGCCTTCGCTCGCCCTTTTAAAATCTCTGGCATGACTCTTCGTTTCCCTTTTCTGACCCTTCGTTTCATTTCCCGTGCCTCTTCGTTGTCTTCGCCTTCGAATGCCTTTCTTTTCGATCCTTGATCCTCGTCTGCTTTCACTGCACCTCGATGCCACGTGCTTTCAATGTTGCCACTGTAGGCTCTGTCCACCTGTCAACCATTGATGACGTTCGGTATACCACCGCTCGGTAGATTCCTCTGTAACGGCCCTTGTAACTGCCTGCGCTTTCTTTTCTTTCGTTGGTCACGAAAATGCGACATGTCGCGATATCGTGACACTTTCGGCTTCCCTGTCTTCCTGCCTTCTTCGAGTCACGAAAATGCGACATGTCACGATATCGCGACACTTTCGGCTTCCCTGTCTTCCTGCCTCCTTCGAGTCACGAAAATGCGACATGTCGCGATATCACGACACTTTCGGCTTCTCTGCCTTCCTGCCCTCTTCGAGTCATGAAAATGCGACATGTCACGATATCGTGACACTTTCGGCTTCCCTGCCTTCCTGCCCTCTTCGAGTCATAAAAATGCGACATGTCACGATATCGCGACACTTTTTCTCCCTTGCGCCTTCTCTCGTCCTTGGGTCATGAAAATGCGACATGTCGCGATATCGTGACACTTTTCTCCTTCTTCTCTCGTCCTTGGGTCACGAAAATGCGACATGTCACGATATCGCGACACTTTTTCTCCCTTGCGCCTTCTCTCGTCCTTGGGTCACGAAAATGTGACATGTCATGATATCGTGACACTTTTTCTCCTTTGCGCTTTCTCTTGTCCTTGGGTCATGAAAATGCGACATGTCATGATATCGCGACATCTTTCCCTTTCGCCTTCTCCTCACCTCTAGGGTCATGAAATCGTGACATGTCATTCCTTCCTTCCTCGTGAAATCATGACATGTCATGAAATCATGATATTTTCCTTCCTTGCTTCCTTTCTGCTTCTTCGGTCGTGATTTCGTGACATGTCGTGAAATCGTGACATTTTCCTTCCTTGCCTCCCTTCTGCTTCTTCGATCGTGAAATCACGACATGTGAAATCGTGACATTTTACCTCCTTGCTTCCTTTCTGCTTCTTCGATCGCGAAATCATGACATTTTCCATCCTTGCCTCCTTTCTGCTTCTTCGGTCGCGATTTCGCGACATGTCACGAAATCGTGACATTTTCTCCTCTACGCCTTTCCTGTCTTCTTTCGGTCGCGATTTCGTGACATGTCACGAAATCGCGACATTTTTGCTCCATGCCTCCTCTCACCTTCTTGAGTCGCGAAAACGCGACATGTCGCGATATCGCGACACTTTTCTCTGTCGCGATATCGCGACATCAAGGCAAACACTTAGAAATTTTTTTGTCGATGCAAGATTGCTCTACTGCCATCGGATGCTCCTGCATCACATATGCTAGCTTAGGGTATGTATCAATTTGTTATTAATATTCAGGTTGTTGTTCCTCATAGGCTTCATTATTCTATTGATAGGATAATGCTTGATAGCATTGTGGTGAATGTGGTTAATGATAGTGAATGGGTGGTGATCTAGGATGTTGATAATGAGTTTGATTTGAGGGGGGTGAGGTGGAAGATATTGATTTGGGCACAATGGAAGGTTGTGCTATTGTTCTTGGAACCTATGGTGATGTTGTGTTAGTTGCCTTTGTTGCATAGGCATGGACAAACCTTTAATGCATGACCATTACATTTTATGGTCCAAGGTTATCTTGGGCACCTGATATTGGTTTGCCAAATCACTTGTGTATGGCCTATTCACACATGTGTGAGCGAAATGAATAGGAATTTGTTGTGCTTCATCCCTAGAGAGATCGATGATTTATTTTTGGGCTCATGAGAGGCTGCATTAACTTGATATTATGGTCAAAATGTGGGTTTCATATAATCAGGAGGTACCAAAGCACACCATCCTTGATCATACTGCATATCATAAGGTGTAGCGAGAGGATCAAAATCACCATCCCTAGGCTCATGATCCATCATGACAAATGCATGATCTAACATGGTAGCATTTTTATTACCTTGAGAAGCATTTGTGGTCTAATAATCATACTTATGGCTCATCCAAGGATGATCAACTAGGGTAGCTTGAATATCCCTATCTAGTTGTGGGGTACACCCAATCGTGATCTATGGG
Organism: Wollemia nobilis; assembly: GCA_028583015.1. Taxonomy (NCBI): domain Eukaryota; kingdom Viridiplantae; phylum Streptophyta; class Pinopsida; order Araucariales; family Araucariaceae; genus Wollemia; species Wollemia nobilis. The sequence goes on along the minus strand of JAQPPZ010017190.1, from coordinate 3,970,816 downwards.
ATTCATTGGTTGATCCATGATACAAATACATGGTCGGGGTCTCCTAGATATTTTAGCTTGGTTGTAGTTATCCCTATAAATGCATGCAAGGTATCCTAATTTGGATAATCCATATCTTGCTCATAGTTACTACTAGTGGGTGAATTATGAATTGAGACACCCGATGTATCGAGGTAGATGGAGTGATGGATGATATTTGTGCTAGGGTAGTCACATCACCACTCCAACATGATAAGATCCTGTGGATCAATCCAAAAAATATATGGCCCTAGGTGATGGATTAGCATTGTAAGCTCGTGAATGAGCCTAGCTACGTGTTATGACCATCATAAAGAACCGTGACTATTCTCTCAAACACTTTTTAAACTATGCACACAAAGCAAACAAATAAACAATAAAGCACTATTTTTTGTTTTGATTTTGATCTCTTTTTTTTAATTTGGTTTTTTTTAGTTTTTTTTTTTTGTGTGTTTTTGTTTTTAAATCTACTCCTAAAAAAACTATGAAAGATGAAAATATCACTATAGAAGGGTAGTTTTTGTGCAACCTCTTTCAAGGAATGTAACACAAAATGATAAAAGTGGCTTCCTATAGGTAATATATGGGAGTTAGGTGATGCTATAAGAATAATTCCACCTTGAGGAGGGGCTATGCTATCTAAATCCTGCTACTTTCCCAACTAATATTTCACTTCACACTCAGGTGTGCTTAGATATAAATGATAGTTGCATTCCATAGATTATTAATCCTTGTGATTAAGGGTCATCTAAACCTAACCTACCTCGAGATGCACCCAAAAGTAGGGGGTCTCTCAATTATGAAGTTTGAGAAATTGCTCGTGGGGGCTAGTATGGTGTTTAGAGGGGTGAGCTAGCGAAAGGAGGTGAAATATAACATCACTAGTATAGATTGGGGGTTGGTGATGAAGGCCAACCTTGCCAATGTTTAAATGATACATGTGTGTGTGATGTTCCTTTTATTGCTGAAAAGGGAAAAAAAGAACACACAAATGATTCTACATAATGCAAATTATAAAACAAAATGCATCTATTTTTGCTACATGAGGATTCATATTTTTATCAAAAAACCAATGCAAGCAAAATAGAGAGGACTCCGATACTATCTTGACTGAGATAGCTGCAAAACAAGGATAATATCGCTTTGAGATGATCACTATTTGAAAAATTTAAAACTAAAAATAAAGAACATGCATCTAGATGATGTATTATATCTTTTTTTAGTTTTCTCTATCAAACATGAAATAAATTATCCTAATTTTTAAAAATAAAATTTGGATTCCTTTCATTTGATGTTGATACTTGCATATTTTTAGCTATTTTATTTCTAGTTGGATATCATCTCGCCTTGAGATGGTTATAGAATATGGTCCATCTGAGATGATTAAGATAGTAGAGAGGGGTCATCTAAGATTATTGTGACTATGTACCTATAAATCACCAAAGAAAGCAACAAAAAATAGTCATTTTGACTCACCAAAACAACAAATAATGAAAAAGGGAGACTTGCAAGGGTTCCCACCATGATCATCATTTGAAAGCACAAAAAAGTATGCGTCGTAATAGACAAATAAACAATTGAAAGTAAAACATGATGTAAAACACAAAGAAAGAAACCAAATGATAATGGAATCATTTAAATTAAAATTGCATGGATTTATCTAAAATATGTTACATAATATCCCCTTCAGGGATTTTTACCAATGATACAATTTTACAATAATTTTCTTGATGCAATCTAAATGATTTTCATACCCACAAAAATGATTTTGAGTTGGTTTTCTTGAGACCATCGCATGAGAGTGAGATCCAAATTCCTTTGCTAGCCTGAATGCTATAACCTGCATACAATGGAATACAAAGGAGGAGTCAAGTAGCATTTGTAGGGCCCACCAAGGTTGGACCTATCTTAATAAATAGATAAAATAAGATAAAATGAATGCATGCATGAAATGATATAAATCTATGCTACTATAGAATATAAAATGCATAAATGGAAAGATATAATACTAAAAAGGTCATGCAAATAAGAATCTGACCTTAGATGCAAAAAAATAAAAAGGAGACCATCTCGAGTGAGATGATCTCTATCTATAGTTTGTCTTGGGGTGAGACTGTTATCATCACAAACCTACAACCATTAAAAACTAGGTCTAGGCAAGATTTGAATGACCTCAAGGTGAGTTCTATTTGTGAATGGTTGATGAATATGAATATGAGTGCATGAATTCAAGTGTCTCAAAGATATGGTATTGATTAAAAAAGGTTCATGATGATAGATTTGAGACTCACGTGGTAACCTAATGGTATTGATTTGAGCAATGAGTATGCATGGTAAGATTTTAGCAGCACTTTGTTGCTTGAGATTCATAATTAAGGATCCTCAAAATGAAGGGGGAGCCTCTTTTTTATAACCTCCTTGACATGTAATCAAAGAGGCAAGTGAAACCAAAGGTAGCCTGATTACAACTTTGCAGGTGACAGGGGTGAATGTAAGTCATCAAGAGCGGTGGAATTTCAGTCACCATGCTGATAAGTAGTCCCTATACCTGATTATTCCTTTTTGAATTAGCATGCATGCAACCATCTCGTATCAAGATGATCCCATCTTGGAGACCATATTAGGCAAGATGATCATGCCTCCCATGGGGAAAAGTGCCATTTTATTTGAAAAAGACACTAAGTAGCCTTGAGGCTGCCCTAGGTGAGTTATATAGGTTAGAAGGAGGTCTTTTGGATCTCTCGTTGTGATTACACATTTTAAGTATCTAAAAAAAGGTGTGACCCAATATATAAAAGGGTATGACTCAAGATACAAAATGATATGACTCGATATAGGAAAGGGTATGACCCAAGCATAAAAGTGTGCAACCAAACATTCAAAAGGGCATGATATAATAACAAAAAGTGTTAGATTTCATAATAGTTTCCATAAATCAATGTAATAAAACTTTACCTTGTGTTACCTAACAAAAGGAATACACAAAAAATATAGAATATGATGGAATGTTCATAGACAACAAATAGTCTTCACTAAAGGAAATGAAAGTAAACTCCAACCGATAATGAAATTATCAATAAGAAGGGGTATTTATATCCAAATACATGATACCTTTAGGTCAAGGTTGTGAGGTCAACCCTTAGGAATAAAATATTACAAAGAATTACAAAAGTACATTTTACAAGTTTTATATGGTCCCTAACGGTAAACATAACATATATAAGTACAAATAGTCATTTTTTGCCTTAAGAAAATCTTAGCCACCACATATTTCAGCATCCTCCCTTAAGTTGAATAGGGGACATGAAGAGAGACCTTTCCTTTGCACCCCCATTAAGGGATACTCTCCAACCCCAAGAAGCTCCTATATGTGCACAAAAGTGACCTCACACATGATCTTGGATATGATGTCCACTATATGCTATAATTGTTGGAAATATGAGCATTTTTTGTTGTCATTGATGTTAAAAAGTTAGGACGAGTAAGCGTCAGTTTCAGGTTCCATAATCAAGTGCAAAAGGAAGATTGATCCCAGGTGGTCAGATGAGGTCTAAAGGGCAACAGGAAGGCCCAAGCAAAATAATATTATAATATTTTATTATAATATTAAATGTCTAAGGTTAATACTATGATAAAAAAGGTTATATGATTTAAAATGATTTTAAATTATTTAATATTTAAATTCTTTAAATTTAAGATTTAAATAATTTAATATTTAAGATCAAATGGTGTTTATAATACCTAATACCATAAAAAGTTGAAAGCAAGGTAAAAGGGCTTGATGTCATTCATCGAAGCGCCTAAGTCATCATAAAGAGGACAACATACTTTATTTAATCACTGAAGCATCGATGTCATCATAAAGAGGGCAACCTTATATAAAACTAAGTGATAAGGTTGCACAATGAGTTTGATTAAAAAATATGCTATTGACATTAAAAAGGATATATCGATGAATCTTCGAAATGTGCAAAGAGAAAAGGGAATAGTGCATTCGTGTTCGTAGTCGAAGAGAAGGTTGCCATCATTGAGATTTAAATGATGATAAACTAAGCAAGAAACAACAAAATAAAATATCCTTTCAAGCGAATGATTTCAAAGATAAACAAAAACCAATTGGCAGTATAAATGTTTTATACAGTTGTTGGACACAGATTATGATGCGCTGGTGATACCACAACAAATATGGTAGCCTGTGTGATGCAAAGAGTGTTTCAGTTTGTGTGGAGATAGTCAAGAGCTTGAATCTTACTAAGAACAACAATGCAAAATATTAGTTGCATGATAATCAAATAATGCATGAGGTAATTTGAGGATTGTGCTTCGTGCGATACATGGATTTTGAGGTTTTAGCATCGATTGGAGAGTGAAGTGGAAGCATGTGATCCCTTATGCTCAAGTGGGGTGCTAGCTGATGTGGTCACCCCTCTCATGATATGGCGTAGGATATCATGAAGCACAGGTTTAATTCCCTATGGTGACAGTAGTACAAGCAAGTTTTAGAAACTCCTAAAAGTACTAAGGTATGCACCATATTTTTTTTGATAAATAAGATACTTTATATTATTGGTAGGGTTTTTAAGGATCCCTTAACCTATTTACAAAAATAGCCATGATGGCAATGTCATAATAAAATATAAGCTTAGAGACTATAGCAGAGTATATACTGACATAAGCAAGATATGAGGACGCAACCTCAGACTTGGAATTCCAAAAATTATAGCAATAACTAGAAAATGAGGATGTTGCCTCAGACTTGAGGATTCTACCAGAATAGATACAATATTTAAATAAAAAGCTGTGACTAGTTGTGAGCATACTACCATGCAAGAAAGACATGAAAACAAAAAGACTTATAATAGCTGAACCAAACTAGGTAATCGTAGGAACAAAAAAATAAGGAATGAGGAAATTATTCCTCAGCTAAGATTTTCTCCTCTTCCTTGGTATAATTCTTCTTGGTTTCCTTAGGCTCATCATCCTTGGGTTCAATATTCACTGTGACCTTATCTGCTTTAGAGACTCCCCCCACTTCCTGACTAGGCTGGCCACTGTAGAAGAGTTTATGTAGTCCTTTTGTTATGTCCATCATGTAAGTTACCATCGAGTTCATCATTGCCATGGTGGAGGAAATGATGAAGTCCTTCAGATGTTTGCTTTCATCCTGCATTTCTTCTTCATCATTCAAAATATCTATGATGTTTCCCTTGGTGGCCATGTTTTGAAGCCTAGCAGACTTCCTTACCGGTTCTTCAACACTGTCAAAGCTGATGCTTTTCCTTACCCTTAATTTGGTAATATTTTGCATAGCCTTTTTATTACTCTCAACAAGGAGAGGTTTGACCACAGGGGATTTAATAGAGCTGGTCGTGATAGGGTTAGTTTTAGGGTTGTTGGCTAGGACATAAGAATAGATAACTTTGAACATACCTTGATTCTGGGGGAGGTCATGGTTTTTCTTGTCTCTGCAGGATGGAATGACATGATTCATGGAGTTGAGGAAGAACAGGGGAATGTTGAGGGGGTTAATGTCTCTGAAATGATTAACAAAGGCCAAGTTATAATTTTTGAAGGCTTTGTTAGGCTTGTCAACTATAATGAACTCCATGATCAGTTTCATCATAGAATCCCATAATGAATTGAGGTCGCTTTTGAAGAGGCCGAGGCTCTTAGCTTTTTTGAGGATTTTATCATTCCCTTGAAAATTTGCTAATTAAACCTCCCAGTTATGTTTATGGCAGTGGATGGAATGGCCCTCGAGGTCTTGGCCAGTAACGAACGCTAAAAGGTGGACATTCATAATGAATTTTCTACCACGCATAGAGACAACCCTGTTGTCCCAAGTCTCAAGTAAGGAAATGGTGATGTCAAGGTCATTGCCAGAGAACATATGGAGGAAAGGGAAAAAGTTTCTATCCTAGAGGACATTTTTTGCTATGGCATCGTAGACAAGGGAGTTGGGCTCGATGAATTCACTGGACATGGAGGGGGTGGGATGGTGGCTAGAGAGACGTAGATAGCGATAGGAAGGCTGAACAAAGATAGGGGGCATGAGTAGGTGAAAGGTGAAGTGACAAGTTTTAACAGGACAGGGAGATGGGGAGGGGGCCCAGTGAGGCGGTGGGAGAAGAATAACTTAGTTGGACAAATCTTATAAGGGGAAGACTAGGCGTGGAGGCAAACGAGGTGGCTCATGAGAGGTAGGGGGCTTACACGTATGAAAAGGCAACTACCTCGTGCAGGGACACACATCAAGGCAAAAGGTGGGCTTAGGAAACCTGCCACTATCAAGAGAAACCATTGAGAAAGGTGAAGGGGGACCAGTAAGGAATGACACACATCCCAATTTACTAGAAGTTAAGTACATTAGGGAGTGTGAATCCAACCTATCATGACCGTTGGCCAATGTGGATATCATGTTGTTTTACCACATCATGCCACTATGAGTGTGGAAAATTCCCTCATCATGGATATCTATAGTGGAATAGTAATTGGAGATGTTCACGTCATAGGAGGTGTGGTTCTAGCTCTATATCTTGTGTGAAGTATTGGAAAAATGTGCATATTTGGATATCTTCATGCTATCTATATTGGAAACCATAAATCAGGACCTATTAAGGTTGAAAAGATAGTGCCAAAAGATGACAAATAAATTAGCATGCATTCCAAATAAGGAGGCCCAAAGGGGGATGGCAAGGTGGCAGCCAGTGAAGAAGAGGTGAAAGTGGTGGGGTAGTGGAGGATGACATGGAATAGCCAATGGGAAATTAAATGGTGGTGAATGGGGGTGGTGGGGACAGGCAGGTGGATATGAGGAAAATGTAGGCCATGTGGATGTTGAGGTGACGATCATCCTTACGAATGATGGGGTCAAAGAGCTAACAATCATGATGAATTGGAATAACCACGTGGACCGTGACACTTACTGCTAACATAATGAGATTAAGCATGAGGATAAGGTTAACCATCCCGAGGAAGGACCTCCTACTGAGGAAGGTTGATTTTTTATCTCTCTTGATCTACAAGGACTTGAAATTCCTCTAGGATGTTGTCATACCATATCTGAGAATTGTCCATGTTGACCCCAATGTTAGCTAACTTATCTGTGATCATATTAGATTCTCTGAAAGCATGCTGAAAGATAACTTCTTGTAGTTCAAGGACTAAGGTCCTAGCTTCCTCAATGTAATATTTGAATCTCCATGAAGGTCTACAATTTTTTTTCTTGAGGTAATTGATGATGTTAAGGAAATTGCCTTCAACTATTAGTTTGATGCAATAGTTCTTAGAGAAGCATAAACCTCTCCACATGGTTTTGGCTTCAGCATCATGGTTAGTCTGATCACCCAGCCCTTACGTAAAATCTAGGATGATTTCTCCTTTGTGGTTTCTCAAGACACCTCCAACCCCAGCCTTTCCTAGATTACCTTTTGCAGCTCCATCAAAATTGAGCTTGTGCCATCCTATCGGAGGAGGTTTCCAAATAGACTCAGGATGAATGTTGGCATGAGGATGAAACTCATCTAAGGGTAAACCCAGTTCTATGCCAAGGTCAGACTCAACCTTGGAGGGAGGTTTGGAAGCTAGGGGAATAAGAGAGGCATTTTCCAAATCAAAGGCCAAGATTTTAGAGGAAATGAGCTTAGGGACCTTGGGATTGCTAGAGAAAACTCTACTATTTCTTTTGAGTCAAATTTGCCAAAGGAAATGGTGAAAGGAAATATTCCAGAAGAACTTGAGGTAGGGGTCATGGAAGGGGGAAGACCAATGGACGAAAAGGTCTCTAATGGAGCAGGGTCTAACCCACTAAATGTGGAAGGAGTGGAAAATAGAATCAATGATGGTGGAGGAAATTGGACAATGGAGGAAGAGGTGGAAGATGGATTCTGAAGTAGAGTGGCAGAGGTAGCATCTATTAGGGATCGGTAATTATTTTTTCATGAGAAGATCAATGGTAAGGTTTTCTCTTGGATGGAAAGCCATGAAAAAAAAGAAATCTTAGAAATAATATGCTTGATCCAAACACAGTCAAAAGGAAGCAAAAAATCCTCATGGTCAAGGAGGAGAAGATAAGCCAATTTAATAGAGAATTCTCCACTCTTAGTAAGTTCCCAAATGAGCTGGTCCACACCATTATATGAGGGAATTATATTGGAAGAGAGGATAGAGTTCAATATATTGGAATCAATGGGAAAGGCTGGATTAGAAATGGAGAACCACCATGGGCTCCTACTCTAAGCATTGAGGAAATCAAAAACCTTGTGTCCTACCCTGACATTAGTAAAGGGTTTGAGTTTGGACAGAATCAGATTGTTAAGGAGGGGTTCTTGGATAATCCTTTTGTCATTCCAAAAATCAATGTTTCTCCCATCTCCCATAGTCCACCTTATTACTCTCTTAATGAGGTGCTTAGTACCAATTATGGAGTTCCGAAAACCTGACCCCCTGCTAGGAATGTTCTCACTGAGAAAATTGTCATTCTAGAGGTACTTCCTTTTGGCTATAGAAATCCACTCGTTGTTGTCTCCTGAAACCAATATCCAAGCTTTCTTGGCAATCAAAGCGGTGTTGAGAGAATGGATTATTCTAAGTCCTATTCCTCCTTTGTTTTTGGGTTTGGAGACCTTGTCCTAGGCTACCAGATGGATTCTTTGTTTGTTTTTAGCTCTAGTCCATAGGATAATTTTTGAATTTGCTCTATCTTTGAGGCAAATGTCATAGGAGCTTTGAAGACGGATAGGAAATAAATTGGGATGTTTTACAGAACAATAGCGTTAGAGTACTTTTAGCATCTTGGGAAAATAGGTTACCTTTCCATATTGTAAGTCTTTTTTGGATACACTCTGTAACATTGTTCCACACAGAGGTTGCAGGTTGCCCACAAAAGTGAGGTAAACCCGGGTAAATGAATGGGATATTAGTTGTAGAGCAGTCTATAATCTTCACAATATTAATCTATCTTAGAATTGAAGTATTGAGGAAGTACAATTTGCTCTTGTTGAAGTTGAATTTCAAACCCATAGCTGCTTCATAGACTTGAAGGATATATTTTATAACTTTAGCTTGAAAAATGGATGCACTTGTCAACAGAATGGTGTCATCCATAAATTGTTGGTGGGAAACTGGATTAGTCTTGGAGGAGGCCTTGATCCCTGATAGCAAACCAGTTCTGCATGTAGCTTGAGTAGTTCTACCTAATGCTTCGGCTATGATGATGAATAAGAATGAAGATATAAGATCTCCTTGTATAAGACCTTTGTTGCTTTTTAAGTAACCTTCTGGAGAACCATTGATGAGGACAGAGAATCGGGGAGAGGATATGCAACTTTTGATGAGGTCAATCCATTCGGGATGGAAACCAAACTTATGGAGAATAGCTAAAAGGAAGTTCCAGTTGATCCTATCATAAGCTTTATTCATGTCAAGCATGAGGATGCAAGTGGGTTTTTTAGTTTTGGAATAAGAATGTAGGGCTTCATGTATGGAGATGATTCCATCAAGAATGGATCTACCTTGTACGGAGCTTCCTTGGCAAGGATCAATAATGGTGGGTAGGATGGTATGCATTTTGCAAGCCAAGATTTTAGTGAGGATTTTGTATGTGACATTACAAATACTAATGGGTCTATAGTTAGGAAGGGACTTGGCGGTTGGAATTTTAGGAATGAGGTAAATGAATGTGGAGTTGAAACCTCAAGAAATTCTTTTGGAGGACTGAAACTCTTTGATAGCTTTACAAACATCAGGACCAAAAATATCCTAGAAGGTTTGAAAAAGTGAGGGGGAAAACCATATGGTCCTGGGGCTTTGTCAAGATTCATTGAGAAAAGGGAAGCCTTAATTTCATCATCCTAGAAAGGAGCAATAAGAGAGGAGTTGACCGTTTCAAGAATAGAGTTAGAAGGAATGTGGTGAAGTAAAGCTTCTTGGGCTACAGCTGAGCAGATATTATCATCCTCAAGAATGTTTTTGAAATAAGTGCTAGCTTCATTTCTTATATCATTTATGATATTGCCATCACCTTTAGCCAGTTCCTTGATGCGATTGTTGCTTCGTTTGTTGGCAATTTTGGGTACTTTGGGTACATTGCCTTTGCTCAAGTGTATAAGTTGTCATTGATGTCAAGAAGCTCTTGAAGGAATTTGATTTGATGTCAAATAATTTGTTTTGATGAAGGTTACGGCATGAAAGTTTCAAAGGTCTTTTGTAAACCCCAAGTTGGCAGGTTTAAAGATTACAGGTGGATGCATTAGTTTAATGCATTTGGGTCCAAGAGGAAGTATTTATTTAAATAATTAAAAACCTTGTTAAGGTTACCTTTAATTATTTTTAAATAAATATTAAATTATTGTTTGCAATGGGTTATCCTAACCCATGGCACTATGTTTTAAGATTGTGGGCACTAGCCAAGACCTTCGTCGACGTGTTGAACTCCTCGTCGACGTCAAGAGCTTATGGTAAAAATGCATATAAATCTCCCTTGATGAAAATCAAGAATCATCCCATCCGCATTTTGAAAAGAGTTGCTCGTTGTGAATTCATGATCTGCTGTTTGATTTCTTCCTCGCTATGATTTCGTGATCCGCTGTTCATTTTTTTTGTACTCACCGTTTGTCGTAAATCTGTCGTAAGGTTTTCGTCTTTGTGTTCGCGTCAGAAGAAAGGGAGGCACTATTGTTTTATTTAATCCCTGGCACAGAAGGAACAAGGCTAACAGCATGAGGTTTAAACCTCATCGGGCGCCTTTGGCGCACCGGTAGCGGCTAGGCTATTGGCACGCTACCCGAATGGGAGGTTCCATGTTCGAATAACGCAAAAGGGTTTTTCATCGTGAAGTGGACGCAGCGGGTGGTGTTAGAATTTGTGCACAATTTCTCCATAGCACAATTTTTGATGTTGGCCAAGGTATTTTCGAAATTAATTTTTGCTAAGTGTATTTTGCGGATGGAGGAAGTTTATTAGAGGGAAAAACAACTTAGGAGTTATAAGGAGTTTAAAGCTTGTTTTATTTTGATAAAATATTCTTTTGAAGGTGTTGTTTGAAATATCTTATTGCATTCTTATGAGAGATAAATTTTATTTTTGATAAGACTATAAGGGAGAAATAAGGTGTATAAGGGATAAATTTTTCTTGAAATGTTGAGAGTGCTTTTGGTTGATTATGGTAATGAAAGCATGATGTTTTAAGGTTAAAATTGCTTCTTGTGTGAAGTTGTGAAACCTTAAGTGGGCAGCTTTGAGATTGATATTTGCTTTCATTAAATTGGTAATAATCAAGCTATTCTTTACTTGGTTAAAGTGTTGGGCTTACTCCTTTGTTGATGATTTGAAAAGTTGTGTGTGCTCTTGTTGATTTGAGTTGGTGGATGCTTTTTGTTCAAACAATATTGGAGAGAAAAGGAGTTCTACTTGTTTCCTTTTCTAATGTTGATTGTGAAATGCTTCAAAGTTGTGTTTTGAGCTGAATGGTGTTGATTGAACCTTGTTTGGTGAGCATTGTTATTGAAGCCCTAATTGATGGTGAAAAGAACATGAGTATCATTGTTATGTGATTCTTTGCATAGTTGGCAATTGTTGGGGTTTTATGTTCTTGAAAGAAAGTCTATCCTATCCATTTCAGATATTGAGTTGAGTTTTCAGATTTGAGATTGAGTTTGAGCTGAGTTGATTTGAGTTGAGTTTTGAGATTGGGAGTTGAGTATAGAAAATATTGAGTCTCTAACAATTCTCTTTATGCTTCTATGAGTTTGAAAAATCACATTGGGTCTCTAAAAATTCACCTTGTGATTTCCTACTAAGAAAGTTTTTTTCTTGGTGAGCTTGCTGAGTTTTGGACAGGTTTCGATGGGGACTTGTGAGCAGTTTTGGATAGGTTTCGGTGGGGACTTGTGAGCAAATTTGGACAGGTCCTAGCAGAGGACTTGTGAGCTGAGTTTGATAGTTCTATTAGAGAACTTGAGGACAGAGGTGCACTGGTTCTTTGAGAAAAACCTGAGGATAGATTTGGCAAGTCTTTGAGAAGGCTTGTGTGCAGAGGATTGATTTGTTAAAGCGTTGGAAAGATCTGACAGACAGAGGAAGACTTGTACTAGACCGACTGACTGTGTTTGGTACAGGTTGCTGAGCTGTTGTGGACATGATCATAGAAGGCAGAGGTCTCTTAGGCTAAGCATTGAGGACAAGAGGTCTTCGGTGGAAAGGAGTTCCATGTTCTGGCAAGAGGTAGAGGCAGTTGATCTTCTGAGGGATCATTTATAGAGCAGAGGGGAAGGTATCTCCTTTGAGCAGAGGCTCATAAATTCTGATTAGGGGAAGGTATCTCCTTTGGGCCGAGGCTCATAAATATTGTAATTGGGAAGGATTCCCAGAGAACTTTGAGATAACTTTTAGAGAAAAGTTTTGTGGACGTAGCTCGACCATTTTGGGTGAACCACGTTAAAATTGGTGTCACTTTGTGGATGATATTGTGCATTGCTTTGATATTGCTTTGGGTATATTGCTTTACTATTTTGAAGTATAAAGGAAAAAATAAAAAGAGGTTTTATACTGTTCACCCCCCCTCTTAGTATAAGCTTGTGTTCTTCATTGTTTCTAAGGGTGGACACATGAAAGAATTTAGTATTTGAGTCTCCTTCTTTGAGCTAGAGAGATCTGGATTTTTTGCACCAATAAGTCTCTTCGTAGGTAAGAACATTATGATACTCAGCTAGAATCTATTTATCCTCATTCTTGATATGGAAATATGCTTCTCCATTTTGAATTTTAATCTCAATGTGGTCTAATATTTCTTTGAGTGATTGTTTGTTGGCAAATAGGTTGCAAAAAACTTTCTTATTCTAGATTTTTAGATCTTCTTTTAGGATTTTGAGTTTTTGGGCTAGCTTGAAAGAAGGAAGTCTTTGAATGTCCTATTGCCAACTGTGAAATACTCTTTGAAAAATATCAGGATGATGGAGCCACATAGCCTCAAATCTGAACGGCCTTTTGTAGGAGTTAGATTTGTCAATGTCCAGGATAAGAGGATTATGTTCTGATACAATTTTTGGGAAGAGAATATAAAATAGGATCTCCAAAATATTGAACATCTTCATGTGAGAGGAACACCATGTCTAATTTGACTTGAATGTGATGTGATCTAGCTCTTCTGTTACTCCAAGTATATTTGGCCTTTCTGAGATTTAAGTCCATTAAACAATTTGCATTGACAAACTCATTAAAATCCTCCATGCTTTTTTTTTTTAAGCAAAAAACCCCTTGCAGAGCTGCCTTGGTTTGAGAGACCATGAACAGGGGGTTCTACACCATCAAAGTCACCCGGGGTCGCACCCGACCTTGCCCGCACCAACATTATCAATTGGATTTTGGATACCTAATTCAGATTTTTGATAGGGTGGAGATTTGAACCTGGGACCTCTCTTGGAGGATTGCCTTCTCCTCTCCAACTCACCTACAACATCTGGGTAAATCCTCCATGCTTTTAGCTGATATTTTGGAGCCTCCTTTTTTATCTAAAGAATAAAGAGGAGTGTTGAAATCACCTGCAACAATCCAGGGTATATTTTGAAAGGAGTCTTTCATACTGGTCAGGTTATCCCACAACTGAGCTCTCTCGGTAATAGTGTTAGGAGCATAGACATTGGTGATAATCTAGGATGAGTTGTTGATGACATCATGGAAAAGGACGCTAAGAAGCCTATCACTAGAATGGAGTAGACATCCTTCAACTAAATTCTTATCCCATAAGTACATAAGACCTCCTGACATTCCTCTAGCATCATTGACCACTACACCTCCATTATTCCATATTTCTTTAGCTACTAAGGCAGAGTTGTTGGCATTGATTTTCGTTTCTTGCATGATGATGATTGAAAATTAGATTTCCTTTCTCACTGAATTTACAAGTCTTTGTTTGACTGGCCCATTGAGGCCTCTCACATTCCATGACATAATCTTCATTTACAATATTTTGAGGCTTTCCTGCCTCCTCGACCATTATGGTTAGGGGGTTTGGAGATTTTACTCTCTTACTTAGACTAAGAAGTAATGTTAGGAAAAAGGGTTTTCTAAATTCCATTTGCAATGTCGTCTACAATTTAGGAACTCCATATTTCCTCTCTATAGGGTCTGCCTCTTTTCTTTTTAATATCGAAGTGTACGAGATATTTGGTAGTACTTCTAGTCTGCTTAGGGATGAACTTATAGGGAATTATTTGTTCCAAAATAGGGCTCTGAGGCCTGATAGTCTGGCTTAGGTTAGGTGAGATTATTTCCTTCATAGAAATCTAATTGGATATGGCTACCATTTCATACCAAGGACTATAAGATGGTCCTGATTTGGAAGGGGCGTTGACAAAATTGAGGTCAATGTTCAACTTAGGGGGAATTTGAGGATCTGGCTAGAAATTGAGATTGATATGTAATTTCATGGGAGGAAGGTTTTATTCTTACTGGCTGGGTACAACAGACAAAGGGATTTGAGCAATGGTAGCAGCAACATTTTAAGAATCCTCTAAGGAATTATTTGGAATAGGGGGAATCGAGGCATTTCCTTGGAGAAAATTATAAGATTCATTTAAGATATTGAACCTGTTAGGAGATGTGAAAGGGGAACTTACTTGATGGAGCTCTGAGTTTATTCATTTCCTTACCTTTGAGAGAGTGAGGCCCTTCTTGATATTTGGGGGGCTTTTGCTATTGTTGGTAACTTTTTCCTGCCTGAATTTGTTGCTACCATTTCTTTTGGGTTTTAGAATACCCACTGTTGTGTGAGTTTTTACTACCTCTGAAGTGATCAATGTTGGCCCCACTGGGTTGGGGTACTTCTACCTTATGCCCAATATCTTTGTTCGAGTGAGTCTAGGTTTTGAGGATAAGGTACTAGGACCTAATATGTCCTTGGGTATGGCATTCTAAACAGAAGGCTAGTTTTTCATAATCCAAGGGCTATTTTTTATAGAAATAATTATGAGTTATATTGACATATGTTGGTAGCTCTGAGGCTAGATTGGCATTCACACAAATTCTAGCCATGTTAATACTCTTTTGGCATCTGGTCACAGGTTCAATTGCAAGGAGTTATCCTATAGCATTTGCAATGGATAAGAGGATATCATCATGCCAAAAATGGAAGGGAAGGTTTGGGATGTGAACCCAAATATATGCAAAGTTTACATCCTGGGTATCATGATCAAAATCTAGGTCCCATTTCCTTAGAAAAAAATTTTTTGCCCTAAGAACCAGTGTCCTTCGATGAGGATGTGCTTCATGTCCTCATCGTTGCTCAATATGATTGTAAAAAAACCTCTGAACAAGACAACAAGTTCCATGTCACCTAGAGTTTTCCATTTGGTGACAGCCCACCTGTGGATGGTCTCGATATCAGGCCTTCCTCCAACGAAATTTCCCACCAACGTATAACGTTCCATGGTAAGGTAGCTATCAGCAATATCATCAAGTATTTTAATATTTTGATCATCAGGAACTATTGAAGTTGTAGGATGTTTGTAAGGACCTCGCAAATTATTGGAAAAAATGTTGGCATAGGAAGTTGCCTTGGTTTTGTCAATAGTGGGATCCTTGGCTGTTGAATGAGGGGCCCCAGTATCAGGAGGTTCATCTCCCTAGAAGATGAACTTATCTGAATCTTCCTTATTCTTGGAGCTTTCATCCTTGTTCTTGCTGGAATCTTTGGTACCTGAGTTCCTACCTTCCTTAATTTTGATGTCTTCCTTGTGACCTATCCTGCTGCCACTGTTTCCAGCTGAACCAGTTCTCCTTCCATATTTCACTCCTCCTCCTCCTCCTTCCATATTTTGAATCCCAGGTCTTCCAAAAAGAGCTATTTTTGGATAGTCAAGAAGAGCTGCAATTCATCTAGTACAATACAACATTTAGGTGATCCAAATCACCATCAAATTTAGGTTGAAAAGGTATGCACCATATTTTATTTTGGGTATAATTGTTAATTAAAGTGTCGGAGATATAAGGTGTGTGTAAAGTTTTTGGGGAGTTATAAGGTTTTACTTTTGAAAATTAAAATACTCTATTCTAAGGTTAAGGGAGGTATAAGGGCAGTGTTTAATATTATCAAAATATGAAAGTAATTATTTGAAATTTTTTGAGAGGAAATAAAGCAGATTGAAATATTTAGTGCGTGACTTGATAAAGTGCTTTTTCAATATAAAGGACTAATAAGGCGTAATTGAAATTTGATATTTTGAATTGGTGAAATAATTTTGTGAGAAATTATTAAGGCCAATATTTGCTATCCAACCCTTGAGATTGACAAAAAGAGTGGTTGTGATTGAGACAGGTGTTTGAGGTCAAATCATCTTCAAACAAGAGGTAAGGGCATATCATCCTTGAGAGTGATTGGTGGATGTTGTAAACGCTAAGTTGGAGGGAAAATGATTGTTTGATAGGAATTATCGAGTTTGGTTTTCTGGAATGAAATTTGATACTAGAAACCTTGATTAATAAGCATTGTTTGAAATATTGAGTAAGCTTTCATATACTTGACTAGGATTTGTGAAAGAACATGAGTATCATTATTATGTGAAGTTGAGAGATATCTTGAACAAGGGTTTGTGCAAAGAACATGAGTACCATTGTTATGTAAGATTGTTTGATAAGCATTGTTGGAAATAATTGAGTGAGTGTTCATATGCTTGGACTAGGGTTTGTAAGCAAGGAGTGTTTCATTGAGTGATTGGAGTTGATTGAGCCTAGTCAAGTGGAAGTGTTGAAGTGATAGTTCAAGTTCTATGAAACAAATTATTCTATATTCTAATTTGATTTGAGAAAGAGATTGAAAGTAATTAATAACTTTTGTGAGTGTGAAGCATATTGAGTCTCTAACAATTCTCTATATGTTTCTATGAGATTAAACAAGATTCTATGTGAAGCTTTTTTGTGTGATTGAAGAGGATTTTGTGATAGATTGAGTTGAGTTGAGTAAGATTTTGTGGAAGCTTACAATATAGATTGGGTAAGTCTTGTTAAAGACTTGTTGAGCATATTGGACAAGTTCTAGTGAGGACTTGTTGAGAAGATTTGAGGTAAGTCTTGGTGAAGACTTGTTGAGCATATTGGATAAGTTCTAGTGAGGACTTGTTGAGCAGATTTGAGGTAAGTCTTTGTGAAGACTTGTTGAGTAGATTGGACAAGTTCTAGAGAGGACTTGTGGAAAAATTAGTGTGAGCTTTTGTGGAAGCTTACAATGCATATTTGAGACAAGTCTTTGAGAAGACTTGAGAGCAGAGTTGATTGATTGATTTGTTCAAACCTTGGGTTAAGGTTTGGGGTAGATCTAGCAGAGTTGATTTGTGATTGAGTCTAGCTTTGTGTTAAGGCTTGAGGACAGATATTGAGGATATATTTGTGCTAGACCGAAGGACTATGTTTAGTGCATATTTAAGGATAGAGATTGAGGGAAGATTTGTGCTAGATCGAAGGACTATGTTTAGTGTAGATTTGAGGATAGAGATTGAGCAGATTTGTGCTAGATCGAAGGACCGTGTTTAGTGCAAATTTGAGATAGAGTTGCGAGAGCAAGCTTTGGAGGTGATAGAGTATAGAGGACGACAATCTCCAGTGGATAGAGGTCCATTAGCCAGGGTAGTGAAGATAGGTCTTCTGAGTGAGGGTAGGAGTCTTCAGTGGATAGAGATCCATAAGCCAGTGCAGTGGAGGCAGTAGTTCTTCTAGAAGATCACCAACCAGAGCAGAGGAGATTGGTGTATCCTATGGATAGAGATCCATGAACTTGATTAGGGGATTGGTGTCTCCTTTGGATAGAGGTCCATAAACATTGTAATAGGGAAAGGATTCCCAAGATATTTATTGAGAAAATATTAGTGAAATATTTTCTTCGTGGAGTAGCCCACATTGGGTGAACCACGTTAAATTGGTGTCTCTATTGTGTGTGATGATTTGTGCATTGCTTTGGTTATTGTTATTGATATTTCCATTGATTATATTGGATAATATTATTTGGGAAAGAAAAGTAAAAAGTGGTCTTATACTGTTCACCCCCTCTCAGTATAAGCTTGTGTTCTTCAATTGGTATCAGAGTGGGTTCCTTCAAAAAAGGTTTAACAACTTGAAGGAAGATCTTACAAGAACACAAATGGCAAAGAAAGGCAAAAGTAGAACCATGAGACACAAGAAGAAAAGAACACACATGGTCATGAAAGAAAAGGAAGATGAATTCAATGTTGTTGTTTTGGGAGGAAAAATGGAAATAGATTCAAGAGATGAATCAAGCAGTGGAGAAAAGGCCAAATTGATAAAGTTTTGTACAAGATGTAGGAAGATAGGTCACCATGCAACTTATTATCCACAAGAAGGTGAAGAATATTTTGTTTGTGGTCAACTCGATCATGATGCAGGTTATTGCAATGGGTTTAGTAGCGGTGAAGATGAAGATGATACTTTCAGAATTGAAGTCCTAGAGGATGGTTCAGAAAAAGATAACAGGGATAATCAAAATAGGTATGAAGAAGAAACTCTACTTTGGACAATAGAAGAAATTGAAGACCAAAGAAAAGAGAAAAATTTAGAAAAATAAAAGGAGGAAGCCACACTTAAGGAACTTGTTGAGTTAAAAAGGGAGAACTTAGAATTAAAGGCTCAAATACAAGAGGATGAGAAATGTAAGACAAAACTTCTACAAGATCTCTCTGACTTGAAAGATAAGGTTGAAAAGGCAAGGAGAGTTGAAAAAGGTATGGTTGAATAGTCAAAGGTAAAAGAGCTAGAATGTGAAAGACTTATTGTTGATCTTGAAGAATTAAAAAAGGAGAACTCAAGATTAAGGGTTCAAGCTCAAGAAGATGAGAAAGCAAAAGCAAAGTTTCTACAAGAGCTCACTAACTTCAAAATTAAGGTTGAAGAGGCAAGGAAAATGGAAGAAGGTATGGCTGAAAAATTAAAGATAAAAGATCTAGAGTGTGAAATATTAGAACATGAGATAGTTTCACTAAGGATGGAAGTGAAAGACTCTAAGGACAAGCTACACAAGTTTGAGAAAAATTCAAAATCCTTGGACAGGATTATCAGTGCACAAAGATCATCAGTCACCAAAATAGGACTTAGTTTTGAAGAAGAACAAGGAAAATAGGAAGCAAAAAAAAGAGAGTCAAGCTCAAGCACCAAAGAAGAAGAAGCTTCAAAAGAAGAGAGTATAAGAGAAAGTGAGACTTCTAAGGATAAGTTGGACAATAGAAAGTTCAACAAGGAAAGGAACAATGCACAAATAAGGAACATATGGAACAGGAAACAACATAGGGTAGAAGAGACTAAGAGACCAATGGGGTCAAGGCAAGGTATCTTTAATGGATGATGCTTCTCATGTCATAGGTTTGGGCACAAGGCTACACAGTGTAGGACACATGAAAGATAGGAATATGGGAACTTCAAAAACAGGCAATTTTTTCAAGGGTATTGCTACTCTTGTAATCAGTTTGGTCACAAGGCAGTAAATTGTAGGGTTCATGATAGGAATGGATATGGCTTCACCAGGAGGAACTACAAGATATTTGCACCTTCAAGGAATCACAACATTAAGTGTTATAAGTGCAATAATGTTGGGCATATAGCAAGGTGGTGTAGAACAAAATTTCCAGAACCTCCAAGGACAGGCAAGAAAGAGGATTCTCAAAAGGTTCAAAAAGGTATGACTTCAAAGGTATGGAAAGAGAAAGTTGACAAAGGAAAAGAGCATTGCAATATGGGAGTAGATTTACTCCCACCCCAAAACTAACCACCTCAAGAGAGGAGGTGGGGAAGGGGCTAAGCTAAGAGTCTCATTCTTAGCCCCAAGCCCCAAAGGTGACCCTTTGCCATTGATGTCAAAGGGGGAGAGATTTGAGTTAGGGGGAGAGCATTTAGTCAGGGGGAGCAAAACAGAAAAAGGTTAAGGAAATGGTAAAAGGTAATTGGGTTGCCATCAATGACAAAGGGGGAGATTGTTGGAAATATGAGCAGGTTTTGTTGTCATTGATGTCAAGAAGTCAAGACCAATAAGCATCAATTTCAGGTTCCGTAATCAAGTGAAAAATAAAGATTGCTCCCAGGTGGTCAGATGAGGTCTAAAGAGCAACAGGAAGGCCCAAGAAAAATAATATTATAATATTTTATTATAATATTAAATGTCCAAGGTTAAGACTATGATAAAAGAGGTTATGTAATTTAAAATGATTTAAATTATTTAATATTTAAATTATTTAAATTTAAGATTTAAATAATTTAATATTTAATATTTAAATATTTTAAATTAAAGGTCTATTTTTACGGGCAAAATATGTTTATAATACCTAATACCACAAAGTGTTGAAAGCAAGGTAAAGGGGCCCGATGTCATCCATAGAAGCACCGACATCATAATAAAGAGGGTAACATACTTTATTTAATCACCGAAGCACCGACATCATCATAAATAGGGCAACATTATATAAAATGAAGTGATAAGGTTCTACAATGAGATTGATTAAAAAATATGCTATCAACATTAAAAAGGATATATCGATGATTATGCCCTTGATATCGAGAAAACAAAAATCTTTGAAATGTGCAAAGAGAAAAGGGAATAGTGCATTTGTGTTCATAGTTAAAGAGAAGGTCATCAACATTGAGATTTAAATGGCAATAGACTAAGCAAGAAACAATGAAATGAAACATCGTTCCGAGCACATGATTTCAAAGATAAATAAAAACCAGTTTGCAGCATAAATGTTTTATACAACAGTTGGACACTGAGTATGATGCGTTGGTGATGCCACATCAAATAGTGGCAGTCTGTGTGATGCAAAGAATGTTTTAGTTTATGTGGAGATAGTCAAGGGTTCTAATCTTACTAAGGACAGTGCTATGAAATATTAGTTGCACGATAATCAAAGAATGTAGGAGGGAATCTGAGGATTGTTCTTCGTGCCACATGCAGATGTCGAGGTCTTAGCATTGATCGTAGAGTTAAGTGGGAGCATGTGCTCCCTTAGAATCAAGTGGGGTGCTAGCCCATGTGGTTGCCCCTCTCACGATAGGGCGTAGGCTAGCGTGAAGCACAAGTTCAATTCCCCATGGTGACAGTAGTACAAACAATTTTTGGAAACTCCTAAAAGTACTAAGGTATGCACCATATTTTATTTTGGGTATAATTGTTAATTAAAGTGAGGGAGCTATAAGGTGTGTGTAAAATTTTTGGGGAGTTATAAGGTCTTATTTTTGAAAATTAAAATACTCTACTCTAAGGTTAAGGGATATATAAGGGTAGTGTTTAATATTATCAAAATATGAAAGTAATTATTTGAAATATTTTGAGAAGAAATAAAGTAAATTAAAATATTTAGTGTGTGACTTGATTAAGTGCTTTTTGAATATAAAGGAGTGATAAGGTGTAACTGAAATTTGATATTTTGACTTGGTGAAATTTTTTTATGAGAAATTAAGGACAAATGTTTGCTATCTAACCCTTGAGATTGGCAAAAAAAATGGTTGTGATTGAGACAGGTGTTTGAGGTCAAATCATCTTCAAACAAGAGGTAAGGGCATATCATCCTTGAGAGTGATTGGTGGATGTTGTAAATGCTAAGTTGGAGTGAAAAGGATTTTTTGGATAAGCATTATTGAGTTTGGTTATCTGGAATTAAAGTTGATACCGAAACCTTGTTTGATAAGCATTGTTTGAAATATTGAGTAAGCTTTCATATACTTGACTAGGATTTGTGAAAGAACATAAGTATCATTGTTATGTGAAGTTGAGAGCTATATTTAACTAGGGTTTGTGCAAAGAACATGAGTACCATTGTTATGTGAGATTGTTTGATAAGCATTGTTGGAAATAATTGAGTGAGTGTTCATATACTTGGACTAGGGTTTGTAAGCAAGGAGTGTTTCATTGAGTGATTGGAGTTGATTTATCCTAGTCAAGTGGAAGTGTTGAAGTGATAGTTCATGTTATGTGAAAATAATTATTCTATATTCTAATTTGATTTCAGAAAGATATTGAAAGTAATTAAGCATTGTTGTGAGTGTGAAGCATATTGAGTCTCTAACAATTCTCTATATATTTCTATGAGATTGAACAAGATTCCATGCGAAGCTTGTTTGTGTGATTGCAAAGGATTTTGTGTTAGATTGAGTTGAGTTGAGTAAGCTTTTGTGGAAGCTTATAATATATATTTGAGAAATACTTGTTGAGTATATTGGGCAAGTCTTGGTAAATACTTGTTGAGCATATTGGACAATTTATAGTGAGGACTTATTGAGCAGAGTTGAGATAAGTCTTGGTGAAGACTTGTTGAGAAGATTGGACAAGTTCTAGTGAGGACTTGTTGAGCAGATTTAAGGCAAGTGGAAAAGTTCTAGAGAGGACTTGTGGAAATGCACCATATTTTATTTTGGGTATAATTGTTAATTAAAGTGTGGGAACTATAAGGCGTGTGTAACATTTTTGGGGAGTTATAAGGTCTTATTTTGAAAATTAAAATACTCTACTCTAAGGTTAAGGGATATATAAGGGTAGTGTTTAATATTATCAAAATATGAAAGTAATTATTTGAAATATTTTGAGAAGAAATAAAGTAAATTAAAATATTTAGTGTGTGACTTGATTAAGTGCTTTTTGAATATAAAGGAGTGATAAGGTGTAACTGAAATTTGATATTTTGACTTGGTGAAATTTTTTTATGAGAAATTAAGGACAAATGTTTGCTATCTAACCCTTGAGATTGGCAAAAAAAATGGTTGTGATTGAGACAGGTGTTTGAGGTCAAATCATCTTCAAACAAGAGGTAAGGGCATATCATCCTTGAGAGTGATTGGTGGATGTTGTAAATGCTAAGTTGGAGTGAAAAGGATTTTTTGATAAGCATTATTGAGTTTGGTTATCTGGAATTAAAGTTGATACCAGAAACCTTGTTTGATAAGCATTGATTGAAATATTGAGTAAGCTTTCATATACTTGACTAGGATTTGTGAAAGAACATAAGTATCATTGTTATGTGAAGTTGAGAGCTATATTTAACTAGGGTTTGTGCAAAGAACATGAGTACCATTGTTATGTGAGATTGTTTGATAAGCATTGTTGGAAATAATTGAGTGAGTGTTCATATACTTGGACTAGGGTTTGTAAGCAAGGAGTGTTTCATTGAGTGATTGGAGTTGATTTATCCTAGTCAAGTGGAAGTGTTGAAGTGATAGTTCATGTTATGTGAAAATAATTATTCTATATTCTAATTTGATTTCAGAAAGATATTGAAAGTAATTAAGCATTGTTGTGAGTGTGAAGCATATTGAGTCTCTAACAATTCTCTATATATTTCTATGAGATTGAACAAGATTCCATGCGAAGCTTGTTTGTGTGATTGCAAAGGATTTTGTGTTAGATTGAGTTGAGTTGAGTAAGCTTTTGTGGAAGCTTATAATATAGATTGGGCAAGTCTTGGTAAATACTTGTTGAGCATATTGGACAATTTATAGTGAGGACTTATTGAGCAGAGTTGAGATAAGTCTTGGTGAAGACTTGTTGAGAAGATTGGACAAGTTCTAGTGAGGACTTGTTGAGCGGAATTTAAGGCAAGTGGAAAAGTTCTAGAGAGGACTTGTGGAAATGCACCATATTTTATTTTGGGTATAATTGTTAATTAAAGTGTGGGAACTATAAGGCGTGTGTAACATTTTTGGGGAGTTATAAGGTCTTATTTTGAAAATTAAAATACTCTACTCTAAGGTTAAGGGATATATAAGGGTAGTGTTTAATATTATCAAAATATGAAAGTAATTATTTGAAATATTTTGAGAAGAAATAAAGTAAATTAAAATATTTAGTGTGTGACTTGATTAAGTGCTTTTTGAATATAAAGGAGTGATAAGGTGTAACTGAAATTTGATATTTTGACTTGGTGAAATTTTTTTATGAGAAATTAAGGACAAATGTTTGCTATCTAACCCTTGAGATTGGCAAAAAAAATGGTTGTGATTGAGACAAGTGTTTGAGGTCAAATCATCTTCAAACAAGAGGTAAGGGCATATCATCCTTGAGAGTGATTGGTGGATGTTGTAAATGCTAAGTTGGAGTGAAAAGGATTTTTTGATAAGCATTATTGAGTTTGGTTATCTGGAATTAAAGTTGATACCGTAAACCTTGTTTGATAAGCATTGTTTGAAATATTGAGTAAGCTTTCATATACTTGACTAGGATTTGTGAAAGAACATAAGTATCATTGTTATGTGAAGTTGAGAGCTATATTTAACTAGGGTTTGTGCAAAGAACATGAGTACCATTGTTATGTGAGATTGTTTGATAAGCATTGTTGGAAATAATTGAGTGAGTGTTCATATACTTGGACTAGGGTTTGTAAGCAAGGAGTGTTTCATTGAGTGATTGGAGTTGATTTATCCTAGTCAAGTGGAAGTGTTGAAGTGATAGTTCATGTTATGTGAAAATAATTATTCTATATTCTAATTTGATTTCAGAAAGATATTGAAAGTAATTAAGCATTGTTGTGAGTGTGAAGCATATTGAGTCTCTAACAATTCTCTATATATTTCTATGAGATTGAACAAGATTCCATGCGAAGCTTGTTTGTGTGATTGCAAAGGATTTTGTGTTAGATTGAGTTGAGTTGAGTAAGCTTTTGTGGAAGCTTATAATATAGATTGGGCAAGTCTTGGTAAATACTTGTTGAGCATATTGGACAATTTATAGTGAGGACTTATTGAGCAGAGTTGAGATAAGTCTTGGTGAAGACTTGTTGAGAAGATTGGACAAGTTCTAGTGAGGACTTGTTGAGCAGATTTAAGGCAAGTGGAAAAGTTCTAGAGAGGACTTGTGGAAATGCACCATATTTTATTTTGGGTATAATTGTTAATTAAAGTGTGGGAACTATAAGGCGTGTGTAACATTTTTGGGGAGTTATAAGGTCTTATTTTGAAAATTAAAATACTCTACTCTAAGGTTAAGGGATATATAAGGGTAGTGTTTAATATTATCAAAATATGAAAGTAATTATTTGAAATATTTTGAGAAGAAATAAAGTAAATTAAAATATTTAGTGTGTGACTTGATTAAGTGCTTTTTGAATATAAAGGAGTGATAAGGTGTAACTGAAATTTGATATTTTGACTTGGTGAAATTTTTTTATGAGAAATTAAGGACAAATGTTTGCTATCTAACCCTTGAGATTGGCAAAAAAAATGGTTGTGATTGAGACAGTGTTTGAGGTCAAATCATCTTCAAACAAGAGGTAAGGGCATATCTTCCTTGTGAGTGATTGGTGGATGTTGTGAATGCTAAGTTGGAGTGAAAAGGATTTTTTGATAAGCATTATTGAGTTTGGTTATCTGGAATTAAAGTTGATACCAGAAACCTTGTTTGATAAGCATTGATTGAAATATTGAGTAAGCTTTCATATACTTGACTAGGATTTGTGAAAGAACATAAGTATCATTGTTATGTGAAGTTGAGAGCTATATTTAACTAGGGTTTGTGCAAAGAACATGAGTACCATTGTTATGTGAGATTGTTTGATAAGCATTGTTGGAAATAATTGAGTGAGTGTTCATATACTTGGACTAGGGTTTGTAAGCAAGGAGTGTTTCATTGAGTGATTGGAGTTGATTTATCCTAGTCAAGTGGAAGTGTTGAAGTGATAGTTCATGTTATGTGAAAATAATTATTCTATATTCTAATTTGATTTCAGAAAGATATTGAAAGTAATTAAGCATTGTTGTGAGTGTGAAGCATATTGAGTCTCTAACAATTCTCTATATATTTCTATGAGATTGAACAAGATTCCATGCGAAGCTTGTTTGTGTGATTGCAAAGGATTTTGTGTTAGATTGAGTTGAGTTGAGTAAGCTTTTGTGGAAGCTTATAATATAGATTGGGCAAGTCTTGGTAAATACTTGTTGAGCATATTGGACAATTTATAGTGAGGACTTATTGAGCAGAGTTGAGATAAGTCTTGGTGAAGACTTGTTGAGAAGATTGGACAAGTTCTAGTGAGGACTTGTTGAGCAGATTTAAGGCAAGTGGAAAAGTTCTAGAGAGGACTTGTGGAAATGCACCATATTTTATTTTGGGTATAATTGTTAATTAAAGTGTGGGAACTATAAGGCGTGTGTAACATTTTTGGGGAGTTATAAGGTCTTATTTTGAAAATTAAAATACTCTACTCTAAGGTTAAGGGATATATAAGGGTAGTGTTTAATATTATCAAAATATGAAAGTAATTATTTGAAATATTTTGAGAAGAAATAAAGTAAATTAAAATATTTAGTGTGTGACTTGATTAAGTGCTTTTTGAATATAAAGGAGTGATAAGGTGTAACTGAAATTTGATATTTTGACTTGGTGAAATTTTTTTATGAGAAATTAAGGACAAATGTTTGCTATCTAACCCTTGAGATTGGCAAAAAAAATGGTTGTGATTGAGACAGGTGTTTGAGGTCAAATCATCTTCAAACAAGAGGTAAGGGCATATCATCCTTGAGAGTGATTGGTGGATGTTGTAAATGCTAAGTTGGAGTGAAAAGGATTTTTTGATAAGCATTATTGAGTTTGGTTATCTGGAATTAAAGTTGATACCAGAAACCTTGTTTGATAAGCATTGATTGAAATATTGAGTAAGCTTTCATATACTTGACTAGGATTTGTGAAAGAACATAAGTATCATTGTTATGTGAAGTTGAGAGCTATATTTAACTAGGGTTTGTGCAAAGAACATGAGTACCATTGTTATGTGAGATTGTTTGATAAGCATTGTTGGAAATAATTGAGTGAGTGTTCATATACTTGGACTAGGGTTTGTAAGCAAGGAGTGTTTCATTGAGTGATTGGAGTTGATTTATCCTAGTCAAGTGGAAGTGTTGAAGTGATAGTTCATGTTATGTGAAAATAATTATTCTATATTCTAATTTGATTTCAGAAAGATATTGAAAGTAATTAAGCATTGTTGTGAGTGTGAAGCATATTGAGTCTCTAACAATTCTCTATATATTTCTATGAGATTGAACAAGATTCCATGCGAAGCTTGTTTGTGTGATTGCAAAGGATTTTGTGTTAGATTGAGTTGAGTTGAGTAAGCTTTTGTGGAAGCTTATAATATAGATTGGGCAAGTCTTGGTAAATACTTGTTGAGCATATTGGACAATTTATAGTGAGGACTTATTGAGCAGAGTTGAGATAAGTCTTGGTGAAGACTTGTTGAGAAGATTGGACAAGTTCTAGTGAGGACTTGTTGAGCAGATTTAAGGCAAGTGGAAAAGTTCTAGAGAGGACTTGTGGAAATGCACCATATTTTATTTTGGGTATAATTGTTAATTAAAGTGTGGGAACTATAAGGCGTGTGTAACATTTTTGGGGAGTTATAAGGTCTTATTTTGAAAATTAAAATACTCTACTCTAAGGTTAAGGGATATATAAGGGTAGTGTTTAATATTATCAAAATATGAAAGTAATTATTTGAAATATTTTGAGAAGAAATAAAGTAAATTAAAATATTTAGTGTGTGACTTGATTAAGTGCTTTTTGAATATAAAGGAGTGATAAGGTGTAACTGAAATTTGATATTTTGACTTGGTGAAATTTTTTTATGAGAAATTAAGGACAAATGTTTGCTATCTAACCCTTGAGATTGGCAAAAAAAATGGTTGTGATTGAGACAGGTGTTTGAGGTCAAATCATCTTCAAACAAGAGGTAAGGGCATATCATCCTTGAGAGTGATTGGTGGATGTTGTAAATGCTAAGTTGGAGTGAAAAGGATTTTTTGATAAGCATTATTGAGTTTGGTTATCTGGAATTAAAGTTGATACCAGAAACCTTGTTTGATAAGCATTGATTGAAATATTGAGTAAGCTTTCATATACTTGACTAGGATTTGTGAAAGAACATAAGTATCATTGTTATGTGAAGTTGAGAGCTATATTTAACTAGGGTTTGTACAAAGAACATGAGTACCATTGTTATGTGAGATTGTTTGATAAGCATTGTTGGAAATAATTGAGTGAGTGTTCATATACTTGGACTAGGGTTTGTAAGAAAGGAGTGTTTCATTGAGTGATTGGAGTTGATTTATCCTAGTCAAGTGGAAGTGTTGAAGTGATAGTTCATGTTATGTGAAAATAATTATTCTATATTCTAATTTGATTTCAGAAAGATATTGAAAGTAATTAAGCATTGTTGTGAGTGTGAAGCATATTGAGTCTCTAACAATTCTCTATATATTTCTATGAGATTGAACAAGATTCCATGCGAAGCTTGTTTGTGTGATTGCAAAGGATTTTGTGTTAGATTGAGTTGAGTTGAGTAAGCTTTTGTGGAAGCTTATAATATAGATTGGGCAAGTCTTGGTAAATACTTGTTGAGCATATTGGACAATTTATAGTGAGGACTTATTGAGCAGAGTTGAGATAAGTCTTGGTGAAGACTTGTTGAGAAGATTGGACAAGTTCTAGTGAGGACTTGTTGAGCAGATTTAAGGCAAGTCTTGGTGAAGAATTTTTTAGTAGACTGGAAAAGTTCTAGAGAGGACTTGTGGAAAAATTAGTGTGAGATTTTGTGGAAGCTTACAATGCAGTTTTAAGACAAGTATTTTAGAAGACTTGAGATCAGAGTTGGTTGATTGATTTGTTGAAACCTTGGGTTAAGGTTTGTGATAGATCTAGTAGAGTTGATTTGTGATTGAGTGAAGCTTTGTGCTAAGGCTTGAGGATAGATTTGTGCTAGATTGAAGGAATATTTTTAGTATAAATTTGATGACAAATATTAAGGACATATTTGTGCTAGACCAAAGGACTGTTTTTAATGCAGATTTGAGGATCAATATTGAGCAGATTTGTGCTAGACCAAAGGACTATGTTTAGTACAAATTTGAGACAGAGCTCAGAGCAGGATTTGGATGTAACAAAGTATAGATGATGATAGTATCTAGTGGATAGAGGTCCATCATCGAGGGTAGTGAAGATAGGTCTTCTGAGTGAGGGCAAGAGTCTTCAGTGGATAGATATCCATAAGCTAGTGTAGTGGATGCAACAATTCTTCTAGAAGATCACCAGCTAGAGCAAAGGGGATTGGTGTCACCTGTAGATAGATATCCATGAAATTGATTAGGGGATTGGTATCTCCTTTAGACAGAGGTCCATAAAAATTGTAATAGGGAAAGGATTCCTAAGATATTTGTTGAGAAAATATTAGTGAAATATTTTCTCCGTGGAGTAACCCACATTGGGTGAACCACATTAAATTGGTGTCTTTATTATGTGTGATGATTTGTGCATTTATTTGGTTACTGTTGTTGATATTTCCATTTCTAATATTGGTTATTATTATTTGGGAAAAAAAATTAAAAAGTGGTATTACACTGTTCACCTCCTCTCAGTATAAGCTTGTGTTCTTCAATAATTAAGGCATAAAGTTGGATCTATCATTTCATAAGCATGAAGCCATATCACAAAGTGCATACATATTTCTATATGCTTTGTCCACTAATGGAACACTAAATTATAAACATTCTAGATAGTGCTTTGATTGTCATATCGAAGAGGGACATGAAAGCTCTATGGAATATCAATTTCCTTCAAAATCCTTGGCATCCATTTGTAATGCTTAGTTGCCTTATTGGAAACATAATATTCAACATCCATGGAAGACTAAGAAATGGTGGAGTGGCATCTAGAACACCATGAAACTAGGTCATTTACCAAGTAGAGCACAAAACCTGTGATGGACCGTCACTCATCAAAATCACCTACCTGATCAACATTTGAAAAGATTTTCAAAATTGAATGGGATCTAATGGAATAGTGAATGCCCATTTGATAGGTACCTCTAATATATCTAAGAATCCTTCTAGTTGTTCAATGAATCTCTCAAGGTGCTTGTATGTATCTCAAAAATACATGACAACAAAAGTTGTATATGGCCTAGTGTAAATGAGATAGAAAAGTCCTCCCACAAGATATTGATACAAGGTAGCATCAACCAAAGTTATGGTGTAGTCAACCTAAATTATTATAACTAGGGAAAAGGGGGTACGACCATGCTTACACTCCATCCTAAACCACTAAATAATATCCATAGCATACTTGGGATAAGAAATCATAATGCCAAAGTTTGTCTAAACAATCTAAATCCCTAATAAATAATGTAAAAATCCTAAATATATCATCTTAAAGGTGGAATAAAGCCATGACTTCATATCCTTAATCAAAGTAGAGGAGCTACCAATTATGAGAATATTATTGACATACAATATAATCACCAAAGTTTTCTCATATTGATGTTCATTGTAAACATCATGTTCAACCTCATATTGTTGAAACTCACAACTAAGAAAAAATAAATGGATATTCTCATATCAAGCAAAAGAAATCTACTTAATACCATACAAGGACCTAGTCAAACAACAACCCAATGGAGTAGGTCCCTGTTGTAAAGTTTTCTCACTTACTTTTAAAATATTTGTCACGTCACGGGGAACTCTTAAAATCACAAGCACTATGGATTTTTGCTGATCCACCTCATTAACATGGGAATAGACTACCTTAGACAACTCTAAACCGACCAGGTTGGGTAAGGAAACCCCAAGCAGTGGGTCATTTTACTAATGCTCTATCGTGCACATGCCCACTAAGCCAGACAAAATGTTATTACTTCATTGTTTTGATATTTTTTGTGACCTAACCTATCAATATTAAATCCTATAAAACCCAGATCGGTACCTTATCCATTACGGAGTCATAGCAGGTTGATAAATGACCTTAGAAAAGATAATAGAAAGAAGAACTAGTTTGTTTTACTCCATTCAAATGATGTAATGTAAATAAAACAATTAAACTAGTGATAGAAGGCATTATTTATGGATTCTGATTATAGTAATACATAAATAAGCTAACACAAGACATTCACACAAAAAGATGCCAAGGGAAGAGTTGAGATTTTCATTAATAAAAGATGTGCATAGAACAAATCAATAGAGTGCTTGATCCTCATATGCCATTTCATTATAGTAAATCCCTGGTTTGAATATTTAGAACAAGGGATATCTCCTCTCCATCCTGATTGTAGTGATGTAAGAGTCCTCAACTCCGACGTGTTCCATAGAAAATAATCATAGTGAATAGTGCACCTCAACAGTCCTTGGTGAATGACAAGAGAAAGGGTGATAAGACACATAGATAAGAGATACAAGGGAAAATACGACTCAAATAATAGATAAATCTATACTTGGATTTTATCTCTCAAAGGTTCGATGAAAAATGTTTAGCAGCAGTGCTCCTCTCCTTTATAGTGTGATGTCACCTTACTGTTGTAACTTCCTGCTCCACTGTAAGAATCCTATTGTACCCAAAATTGATATGCATTAAAAAATTGGTACGTATCCCACGTTCCCTCTCATGTAGGTGGCAGTTGTGCATCTCCACTAGTACTACCTTGTGTTGGTGGTTGTGGTCCTCCTGGTGCATGTGCCGCAACAATAGTGGGCCCCACTTCTACCTTATGATTTTGAATGGCTTGGTCAATGAACTCCCAAGCCTCATCATGAAAGGTCAAGGAGAAGAGCAACAAGTTTAAATCTTGTGTGGCCTCGATTATATGGTCCTTGGCCCACTACACATTATTATTGGTAAATTCACACAGGCGGTCTACCATCTCCACCAAATCTGTGAAGCGCTTAGATAGCCTGTCGCCAGATTCTAAATCAAAATTTTGGATCCTTTGAAAAACAAAATCTTTAATGACTGGGGCTCTCCCAAAGTCCTCAATGGAGAGGTTGCAGTCGACCAATTCATCATTGGCCTCATACTCAACATCTTCCACCTCTTGGTCCCATTTGAGGCAATTTTGCTCATTTTACAAGAATAGGGAGACCTTAATGTAGTCTTATGCAAATAAGCATAAAGAGTCATCTAATAAGGGGCCGTTAACCCAAAAATAGGCACATAGTCCTCCTGAAATATTTTATAGATTGGCATGATTGCATCTATTCTCTGTATCCCTTGTTGTAAGTTGTTTTGGATGAGGCCTACTACACATCTCGCAACATATATATATATATATATATATATATATATATATATATATATATATATATATATATATATATATATATATATATATATATATATATATGAGAATGGACTCCAAGTCCCCCATATTTGATTGGATTTTCTCCTTCATTTCTTGTTTAAGTTCATCTACCGACCCGAGTTGGACACTATTATGCACAGTGGAAGGAGTAGGCATCCTCAGTTAATCAAATTCTTCCTAAAGTTGCTTGAACTTGATCTATAATGGCCCCACTTATGCAACCTTGGCTTTCCATTATTTGAGTTCTTTCTCCACTGCTTCAACCACCTATGCTTGAGTGGCCATCTGTGACTTCATCATCTGGATAGGTGCAACAGATGCTCAGATGACACATTTGCTTACATCTATAGTGGCCTCCTTCATGCTAGGTGGCAAAGGGATCTCAAAGGTGACAATAGGTGTGTCAATGGCCCCTTACCCAACTGTATCTCTATGCCTGCCTATATTATTGCTAAGAGATATTTGCTCTTCCATGTCTTGAATTTAATCCTCTTCATTAGCTATAAACTAGCAGGTGTTGGTGACCCTTGCCATTGTAAAAATATCTACTCCTTGACCTGAGGACTTAGTTATAGCATTATTATGAGTAGGGGATCGTGTGGGGCTTTACACTTCATAATATCTTAGGATATTAGACAATCCTCTAGCTTGAGTTATATTTTTCATCACCTTAGGGCACACTTGACGTTCTTCTTGATTGATTACCAAGGTGGTAGAATACAAAGTGGGTTGACCTTCCACCAATTGGCCTTGCTCCTGTGGGCTTATTAGAGTTAGTGCCAATGATGTGGTAGTCTATTAAGATGGGCCAATGGCCAAATCCTTCCATTTTGAAGTGAAAACAAGGGAATTGGAAGAAGAAGGGATTTTGGCCTGCTCTTGTTGGGCCTCATC
Source organism: Wollemia nobilis (assembly GCA_028583015.1). Lineage (NCBI taxonomy): Eukaryota > Viridiplantae > Streptophyta > Pinopsida > Araucariales > Araucariaceae > Wollemia > Wollemia nobilis. The sequence goes on along the minus strand of JAQPPZ010017190.1, from coordinate 3,937,814 downwards.
AACTATCTTCATCATGACCTCAAAGAGGTAGGAGTCTTAATGAGCGATTTTAAGAGTGGGGTCTTTGAATTCTTCTGGAGGGCTCAAAAAAAGAACAAGTGGGGCCATATTATCCACTAGCAAGCTTCGATGTAATTTTAGTTGGGCGCTATAATCGCCAACAACCTCCAATTCACTATATGGCCACTTATCCTTAGGCATCCTCCATATCAAGTCCAAGGTCTGGTTGCTCCTAAAAGCCCTCTACATTGCATCTTCAAAATCATCACCACTGTGTGTGACTTCCAGAAGGGCCAGCTTGCCAGTAACTTCTCTTCTATGGTGGCCATCTAGGTCGTAGGCCCTCCAAGCGACCTCTGGAAAATAGTAGGTGTCCATATTCTAGATAGCCCATAGCACGAAAAAGTGGCCAATATAGGTGTAATGGCCCATTGTATAGGGAATGGGCAACCACTTCACTGGTCCTTTCTTCCTTAGATGTCTAATTTTTACCTCCTCGGCCATCTACCAAGTAATCTCCAGGATGGCAATGGAAGTTGGGCAGTGGAATGGTAGTGCTTTCAGGGGTAGTTTTGATCCATATATCCTAATATAGGAAATTTATTCCATGTAGAAGTAGTCTCCTGGCATAGGAAATCCCTAACCCTTATCCCAATTATGCCTAGGAAGTTCCCACATAATCGGAAGTGCACTATAGTGAGGACCTTTTTGAAGAAGGTCGTATAACTGGAACATCCCTCCTGGATGCACAATAACCGATCCTGTATAGTTGGCGCATTCACTCCCCCCAACTGGGCCACTAAGGCTTTGTCCAACTATGCTATAAAAAAATGAATGAAAAATGAGTAATAAGAAAAGGGAGGCATCTCCCTCTTCTCAGCCAATATGGCCTCTTGCAACAATCATAGTTCTTCATCCATTTTATCACTAATAATGTCCTCCCATAGGTAAAGAGGAGTTTTATCCATTCTATTGCATTGAAGGATTAAAAAAATCACCTCCTTTATGATTGGCTGCAAGTCCTTCTCCCCCAATGATAGATTTATCATGTCGGTGTAGTCCTATGCCCAGGGATGGAGTAAGAAATTTTCAATGGGGAAATTTGATGGCCTCATCCTCCCTGTCTTCAATAGGTTTTGAGGGAATGTAGTATTCATCATATAATTGGCCTAGAGGGCCAATGTATTAAAATCCACCACCCTGGAAGCGGTGGCTAGGCCGAAGACTTACCAAATTCTATTGACCGACACCCAGGCCACTGCTTGGCATTTGAAATAATAAATGGTGCATGCTCTAGAGTCATAAGAGATTGTGAGCCATGCCAAAAGGTTATAGGAATAGTGCACCTTTGGATAGGTTAACCGACCCAATTTTGTACTCCATTTGTTGCACACAGGAGTTGGCTTGGTGCTATCTCGGTAGGCCCACACATAGAGGTATCTTAGGAGCATCGGGTGATGCTAGTTATCTTCCTCCGTGGGGTCGAATGCATAAATTATGACCCCTCTACTTCTTTTTGCTACTCCTCGATGATATCCCTGCTGGTATCAGGTAAATCCTCAAGCACCTTAGGGTTCTACACCCTCCCCAACTTCCTAGCCATGGGCCACACACTAGTAATTCTATCGATTCTTTCTTGAACGATGGATGTCTTAGGACCCTTAGAGTTGGTTGATGCCATCTCTTTTGAATAGCAAGTCTAAAATTTTCCTTTTGGATACAAATTTTCCTATGCCTAGGACTGTAATTTCCTCTATATTCTTCACCTTTCACTCTATGCTTGATCTCGTCAATGGATAATTTTGCATGCATGGATGGCATAAAACAACGTGAAAACCTTTCTTTTAAAACATGTGCATTAAATTTGGTAGATGGTGCATGCACTTTTTTGCTTTTTAAGAGCTTTGGGATTGGTCGGGCGCACCACGTCAATTACCACTTTCTCATTTCAAAGAACTGATGGGGTGAATTACGACTACGAATAATAGTTTGGACATGTGACGATTCGATATTGGTGAGGGTGGGGTGTAGGTAGGTATGCGCTTGTGTGAGGTAAACCAACCTTAAATTCTTGAATAAACACTCCATTGGGGAGTGGAGCACATAAATTTTGAGGTGGGTGCATAGGGTTATGCACCCACTCGACCTTTGTGCACCCCAAGGGAGTGGGGCACACTCGAATCAATGAGGTGCACATGCTATGCACCCTTAAAGACTTCATGTGCTCCATCATAGTGGAGCGCACAAATCGAAGGTGGGTTCACAACCTTATGCGCCCGACTTGGATACTCGCACACCCTGAAGGGAGGGGTGCACCAATTTGGGATGGGGTGAACAACCTTGTACACCTTGGTGGAGGTTGTGCACTACACTTCGAGATAGGAGGGCATTGGTTGGAGGAGGAGTGCACGACTTGTGCACTCCAAGGGGTCATGTGCACCCGATTGAAATGGAGCGTACATCAAGATTTAGGGTATGCATGAAAATGCATGCCCTTATGGTCTATTGTGTACTCCATTGGAATGGAGTGCACAACTTCTTTGGGATGCACGGGTTGTGCACCAGTCCTGAGCTTATGTGTTCTCCATTCCTTTGGAGCACATGGGGTGCATAACATTGTGTCCCCCAAAGGGTTGTTGTGCACTCCATATCCCTGTGGAGTGCATGGACCTTTGGCAGGGTGCACTACCTTATGTGCCCCTAAGGGATAATGTGTGCCCCATTACCCAATGGGGCACCTTGGCTAGAGACGGGTGCATGACCTTGTGCGCCCTATTGGGATACTTTGCGCTCCATGATATGGAGTGCACAGCTTTGGTTTGGGATGCACAACCTTTGTGCCTAGGTGACTTTGAATGTGCTCCATTGGAGTGGAGCGCACAAGGCTAATTCAAGGTGCACCACCTTTTGCACCCCACAAAAAAGGTGTGAGTTTGGCTCCCAAAAGGTGGCTATATTTTTGGGAGTCAACAATCCCTTAAGATCAAAAGTAGGTGGTTGTTGCATGTAGATTTCCTACTAATGCTTCCCATGTAGAAAGGCACTCTTCATTTCAATTTGATGAAATTTCCATCCATAGGACATTACAATGGAAATAATCATCCTAATTGAGTCCATCCTGGCCACAAGTGCAAATATCTATAAATAGTCCATTCCCTATTATTGAGAAAACCCTTAGCAACAAGGCATACCTTGTTCTTATCTACCTTTCCATATGATGTGTATTTGATCCTATAGACACATTTTCATCTAACAATATTCTTTCCTTCTTAAAGTGGAACCAAATCCTAAGTTTTTTTCTTCAGTAGTATCTCATACTTTTCCACAATAGAGTCTTCCCATTTTGCCTTACCCTTAGACTAAGAATATGTGACATGATATTGTGAATAGGATACATTTGAAAGAAATTATTGGAAAGGAGACTTTTGATGTTATTCAAGAGAAAGAATAGGATAAGCATCCTTTAGAAGCATCTTAACCCAATTGGATATTGGATTAACTAAATAATCATGTGTATCTTGTGCTACATCGACTTAAAAAACTAAAACTAAAGAATCCAACTCAATAACACATCCCATCATGCAATATTGAAGCATTCTGAACACATGTGTTTTGCTCATCCTACCCTACTCTTCGAGAAGAAGTTGACTATGATGTTTCCCATGAAGGAATCAAATAAAAAAGCAAGGAACAAACCCAAATAAATTCTTATAACCTACTAATGAGAGGATGCTCTAATGAGAATAAACCCAAATAAATTCTTATAAGAACCTACTAAATCTAGAAATAGATAAATAATTAGTAGCCAAAAACTTAGGTGGTGGGGTAGGACTACAAAGAATAACCTCATCAAGGATGACATCTCTCCTAATAAAAACCTCATGCCTTTAAGTATCATAGAGTCTATACACTTTTGAGGTATTAAAACACACCATAAATATATACTTATGGATTTTTAGTGCCTCCTTCCAAATATCCTCGACTATGTGATCTCGTGTTGAAGACCCAAATATGTGAAATCAAGATACATCTTGATTATATCATTTTAATCTATCAAGAGATGTTATGCCCTAGGCTACCTTGGTAGGAATCCTATTGATAATGTATGTTGCACAAGTGAAAACCTCACCCCAGAACTTATGATCTAGACCCTTGGCATGAATCATACATTATGCTAAATGATTACCCTTTTTTTTGCTCTCATCCACATCATTCTATTTAGGAGTATAGTGAAAAATCCTCTGATATGCAATTCCATCATAAGCTAAAAAATTATGACAAGCATAGTTAACATATTCAATATCCCCATCTAGTCTAAGACCTTCAATTATCTTATCTAGTTTATTTTCAACAAGATCCTTAAAGGTCTTAAACCTCTCAAAAACCTCATCCTTAGTATGGATAGTGTACAACCATACATCTAGAGAAAGCATCAATGAAAAGAAAGAAGTAACTATTTTTAAAAGAGATGGTGTACTCATAGGTCTACAAATATCACTATGTATGATCTTCAAGGGATGAGATAATTACCTAAAAAGCTATTTAAGGAGGACTCCCTATGATGTTTTTCAAAAATGTATTGTTCACATGCACCACTTGGGGGGTTACGTGTGGAAGCTTAGTAGCCATTTAATGTTGACTTACCTATCAAGGAACTATAGTTGAGATGTTCAAGCCTATGATGACACTTCTAACTCTCATTATCATCATGAGAAACCATATAAATAAAGTTTTATTTGTTGTAAAGAGTGGAAAAAAGGTTAGGTCTGTCACCCAACTTATACATGTGGTCAATCTCATCACAATAACTAGAAGCAACAATTTTTAACCTAATGTATATACCCTTGATTATCCATCTATCAAGACAAAATTCTACCTTCTTATTTATATGATTAATGTGATAAATAGATGGAATATTAGGTCCAATATTAGGAAAATAAAGTATCTTATCAAATGACATAGATCCAATAGTGATATCTTCAATCCCCACAACCTGCAATGAAGAATCATCTCCAATCACAACATATTCCCCTACATAGTTTTTATTATATCCTTGAAGAAGATGCTTGTGCTTCATCATATGCCTAGTAGCCCCTAAATATACTATCCACTCATCCAAACAGGTGGATGCCCAATATGCAAAATGAACTACAACATGATCCTATCAGGTTTCTCCATTAAAATTGCCCTTACCTTTTTTTGAAAATTTGAAAAAAATATTATATTTATAGAAGTTGTATTACAAAGTAAAATAAGCTGGATAGGAAATAAGGGAGAAATAAAATCCTCCTCCAATCCCTCCTGGCTCAAAAATCACCCATAAAAGCATTATATAGGTGTGTTTGTTGAAAACATCTTGTAAGACCACCATAATGCAGTTTTCCATACACATCAATATTACCATAGTTGAATTCATATTTTTCTCATTCATCTAAATTTTGTGGACCATCCATCTATCTTCATGTTGTTTTGAAGTCATTATTGGCATATTGAACATGTCTAACATATCTATTATTCTTAAAAAGGGATTATGGTAAACCAATATGATTTGAACCAGAGTTGCATGGATCCACACTCTATGGATCGCGTTCCTCAACTAGCCATCTCACACCAACTCAGCTATGCACTCACCCTTAAATTACCCTTACATTGTGCATAGAAGAGAACAACATAAAAAACCCATTTTATTTTTGCTTCCTCTAGTTTCTTAATCAAAATTCTACAAAATTTTGTCACATGTCCTTCCTTTTTACAAAACTCACAAATAGGCTTCTTGGGTTCCTTTTCATTTTATTTGGAATTTTTGTTATTATGAACTTTAGTAACAACTTATTTTGGATGTACCTAATTAAAAATAAAAATTATTTTACATTTATTTATCCTAACATGATGGAGTAAAATGTACTTAAACACCTCATCAATAGGTGGTATAGGACAATATAAAAAGTAAAACATCTCAAAAACCACCATAACTATATTATATGTTTCAAGCACATTGTTGAAGATAATATTGAGTAGTCTAGTATTCTTTTCCTTCTCTGATGCTTCTTGTGCATCTCTTATCTCATTGGGAAGTCCTTTTGCAATTTGAATATCCTCTTGTAGTTTCTTGAATTGAATGATATACTCACCAACAATATTAAATGAGTCCATGGATAAGTTTACAAGCTCGTCCTTCAATATATTAATTTCAATGGAATCAATTCAATCACATAGTCGCTAAAACTTCTTAAGAAATACTTTAGGATCCATTGGGATACTGATACCGACATGAGTATCATATATATTGTCAACATGCAGATCAATGACCATAAAGATTATCCTTCTTGTCCCTATAAAGTAGTTTTACATCTTCAAATTTAGTATCACGAGGTTCCTCATTGACATAATTTAGTAACCCCTTGCTTAGGAGCAAAGGTTCAATCTTGGTATTCTAGGTAGTATAGTTGGGACCACTCAACAAGGGCACATGATAACCCATACCTATTTTTCTAAATTTTGAAACTCTACATGTAGTTGTGACTAGAAGCAAAATCACCAATGTAGAGAGCTTTAAAAATAATGCAATTTAAAAAAAAGAGCTTAAAATGATTTTGTATATAGAAGTTATAGCCCATAAACGTTTAGCCTTAAAATCATAAATATTTCTTCTAAAATCTTTGAAAATTTTAAAAACTAGTACCCATAGCAAATGAGAGGCCACCACATGTTGTGAGTGGTTGAGAATATTCCAAACATAAAATTATTATGTGGAATACCAATGAATCATGTGATACCACCTGTTAGGATCTAGTTTTTTTTTTATCTACAAACCATGCTATATCATTTGTCACTCTTTGCTTTACTTTAATATTTATGCATTACCAAGTATGTTGTTAAATGTGCAAGCTGCTTGTCAAGTTTAATGAGTTGCCAAAATATGATTGTTCAAATCCATATTTATATATGACAAGTGGCAATGACCTACCATATCATCCCGATCAAAATATACCACATTAACACCTACATAAACCCCCATGTCATCTATCACATGTCATCTTAGAATCATGCCACATTAAGACCTCCATTAACCACCATGTTTCTATTAGATTTTGATACTAAATACTTAATGAAAGGCAACCACAAGATCTAGAATAAGCATGCTATATAAAATCTAAGATAATAAAAATATTTAAGGTATATAAAACTCATGAAATACAATTGCAATAACTCAAAAAACTACCATTAACAAAATATTACAAAAATAGTATTTTGATATAGAATGGAGATCTTAAGCTTTCCATACTTTATACATGCTCTATATAGTATATCTACCTTCTCCTCTACATTGTGTGTATGTGTGTATATCACACTTACATATATACCTATTTATATAATGATATGTGAATATTCATAAGAAGTACTCTTGGTATTCTATATTCTTGTGACTCTTCGCTTTCCTATTCTACGAAATCATGTGCATATGGACTAACATGCACATTTACATCATTAAATATCTTACACATTCTAACAATACTTATGCATTTATTACATTGCATAAAGTAAATACTCAAACCCTAATCTAAGATACATTCCTAATCTAAATATGTAACCAAGGTGGTACATTATCATGTACCAAATAATGTAATATATTCCAACATCCCCCTGTATTATATTATTTGGTTATTGAAGACTTTAGTCTTCAATATGGATCTTCATCTTCCATATGTCCTGTCATGTGATCAGGTTCCTATTCTTCTTCTTTAATTTTATTATGTCCAAGTACTCCAAAGTGTTGTTGTCCTCTCATATTTCTCATTCTGAATATTTGATTTCGCCATCGACCTTTATGATAAATTTTTTTTTTATTTCCTCCAATATGTTCCTCAAATAATCCATTAGTGTTGTTTTGAACTACAATAATGTCTTGTGAAATCCCAATTGGATCTAGAGCATATATATCATTGTGAATTTATCCTATAGCTTCTATCTCATTTTGATTTATAATGAGACACTTATTGACTCAATTTATATATCTAAAACCAATCATCCTTTTGCTCTCTACCAATTTGGCTACTAAAATAAGATTTGATGTTAATCCAGGAACATACATTACTTCATGTAATAAAATATTTGGAAATTGTACTAGGTGTTACACATCCATATCCATGTATAATATAGTTTTTGCCATTTTCAATTTTCAACCTAAGATTGTTAGTGACTTCAAGGCAATCAAACCATTGTAAATTTCCTGTCATGTGATGACTTTTACCAAAATGAATAAACCAAATATCTTTTCCATTTTGACTTTATTTGTGCTTGAAGTAATTTTGCATTTTTGATATGAAATATTGTATGAGTTTTGATCGTGAATGCTTTCATAGTATACCTTGTGATGATATGTTCCTCTTGCTAATTTATCCATTATCTTCAAGAAAATAGTTTAATTGTTGTATCCATTATGTCTTCCTAGTGTTTTAGATCTATTGGCAAACTTGGAATTTGAGTATGGGATCAAATTTGATATAATATTTTCAATTCTCAAATTGTAGAATACCTTGTATCTGTCAAGTGTTTTGAATATAATATCTTTGATAAAATACTTAGCTTTCTAAATTATCCTTTGATTTAAATTCCTTTTGTCTCCCTAATTGTGAATAGAAATCTTAAAGATAATTTTAATGTAATTTCAAATTTGATACGACTCTCTACTTTTAAGGAATTTAAGTTGGATTCCTTATGTCTCATTAATTTGAAGGAGAGACTAATATCAATGTAATATTCCAACTTTAAAAAATCTCTATGTTATAATCTTTATATCTTTCAAATTTTCAATAATGTGGTTTCTAAATTCCAAAAATCTAATTTGGTGTTGAAGTCCTTATAACTCCCAAATAAGAAATTTATAAAACAAAGATATTTGCAAATTTTAATATTCCTAGTTTATGTAGAAGTCCTTATTCCTCCAAGTAAAACTATTTGCAAATATTTCAATGTAGCTTAAATTTCAAATATAATAATATAATTCTAAAACCTTAAATTGTATTTCCAAAATAATTTTAAATACTTCAAAATTGATCAATATAGTTTCTAAGGTTTTAAATATTCAATTTGTTGCCTTATCTCTCCATTAATTCAATTAATCTAATATGTACTAGATTAACTAATCTCAACCTTAGAATAAATAGAAGTAATATCCCTTATGTCATGATTCTCCCTTGGTAAACTTATTTATATGATAGACCTATGAATTGATATATAATTTTAATGGTGAATTGTATAGTTATTTGATGATTAGTTGTGTAAACAATTATTTTACGAAAGAATATGATACTGCTAATAGATTTTCATGTTTACAGGAACTGTCGCTCTTGTAGGTGGAAGAAAGGATTGACCACTAATAATGATATGCCAAAAAGGGAAATGATGTTTGCTCTTAAAGGCCATAACTTAGAGGAAGACAAAATTTCCTCTCATGTACTTGCATTTTAAGTTTTGCATGTAAAAATAAAACGTCAACAGTGAGGTTGCTTTTCAAAGAAAGCCACAGAGTTGATGGAGTGGAAGTTGATATTTGAAATACTATCTTGAAAAGACCTTTCATGCTTTTGATTGACATATGTTTGCTTGATTAAATTATATCTAATAAATAAGTTTCTTCCTTGCTTTTACTTTATTTGGATGCTTTCTTTTAAAAAAAAAGATACTTCTTGAGATAGCTTTCCATTGCAATGAAGTTTATAATATTTATGATAGAAATATTTCAAATACTTTGGTTTTTGCAAAGTAGAATTTAATGAAGGAATTTATTTTAAATAAGGTACATTAAGTGTTGGATATTTTTAGTAGACGAGTTTTCATTGGTGTCAAGAGTGAGTGGTCATTAATATCAAGCTTTCAACACCAGTGAGTGGCAGTTTCAGTGGGCAGCATCAGTTTCAAGTTCTCCAATAAGTGCAAAAGGAGATTCCATTTTCAGTTGATCAAATTCGGTTCCAGGAGGTCAAGATGAGGTCCAAGGTGAAAAGAAGAAGCCCAAGAAAAAATATTATAATATTTCTTTATAATATTATACAAGGAAGTTTAAATTAATTAATATAATTTTATATTAAATTAATTTACTTAACTTATAAGTTTTTTAAATTAATTATATATTAATTTATGGTTAATTTAATTACCCTAAGATGGGTTATTAAAGTTGAAATTTGAATTGTCGAATTCAATCATCGAGCACCGACGTGGGAGTCATATGGCAAAGCATGTATAAAAGGGAGTCCACCACCTTAGCCAAAGTAAAATGTGCATTCGAATTAATATCTTGTGCTATGAAAAAAATATGCAAATTGTTTAGCGAAAGGAAGAGGGTTTTCATTGGTTTGAAAGTGCCACGAGGTAGGTGGAAGAACAACACACACCAAGGAAGGTGCCTTGGTCACCAAGCATAGGTAGCACAGTTGGCAACCACGACGAAAGCAAAGAGCAAGGGGCAGCGATTGGCGCAGGTTCGAATCTATGAGAAGCATTTTGATTTTTGTAGCATCACCGATGGACGAAGAGGATAATAGGAAGGAAGCTTCCCTTACTTCTCATGGGTGCGTATAGCCCACATTGTGGGCACCAAATAACTAAGGTTCTAGGCAGTTAGGAGAGGATGATTCGAAACATGCCAAACCCTCCTTTTGGGGAAAAGACAAAGGTATGCATTATATTTTGGTGCCAGAATTTTTGGAGAAGTTAATTTGAGCCCTAAAGGTTGAAATAATTATATTTTATAAAGTTTAAGGGGAGTTATAAGGTGATGAGAATTATTTTTATGTGATTAATTTTTGTAAAGTAACTTTAAGTGGTAAAGTGTTATATTCTTGATATTTGTGAGTGGTTAGAAAGTTAGAGGGAGTTATAAGGTGTAAAATTTGGATTAAATTTTATTGTACCTTTTGATCAAGAAGAATATCCTTGTGAGTGTTTTGAGATAAAATTGTTGTTATCTAAACTTGAATTGGCACAAGAAGGTTTGGATATTTTGAGACAGGTTTTGAATACACTTCTTCATCAATAAAAAAGGTATGGGTACATATTTCTAGTGAGTGTTTGTTGAATGTTATGAATGATAAGTTGGGGTGAAAAGGATTGGTAGGTAAGAATTGTTGAGTGTGTTTTGAATTAATGCTTCAAGTTTTTCTGTAATAGAGGTTAAAGAGAGTAACCTTGTTTTATAAGCATTGTTGTTGAAGTAAGTGGATGAGTGAAGAACTTGAACTAGAGTTTGCAAATATTATGAGTATCATTGTTATGTGAGATTGTTTATAAGCATTATTGTTGAAGTGATTGGATGAGTGAAGAACTTGAACTAGAGTTTACAAAGATCATGAGTATGATTGTTATGTGAGATTTTTTGATGAACATTGTTGGAAATAAGTGAGTGAGTGTTCATATGCTTGGACTAGGGTTTGTGAATAAGGATTATTTTATTGAGTTATTGGTTGAGTAGAGTTGCCATTGAGCCTAGTCAAGTGGTTGTGTTGAAGTGATAGTTCAAGTTTTGTGAAATAAATTATTCCACATTCTAATTTGATTTGAGAAAGATATTGAGTGTTTGTAAGTGTGAAACATATTGAGTCTATAAAAATATTTATATGTTTATATGGTAAAAAGAGAGATTGAAAGTGTTTGAGCATTGTGGTGAGTGTGAAGCATATTGAGTCTCTAACAATTCTATTTATGTTTCTATGAGATTGGACAAGTTATAGAGAGAACTTGTGGATAAATTTGTGTGAGATTTTGTGGAATCTTACAATACATATTTTAGGACAGAGATTAAGAGTAGATTGGACAAGTTCTAGCAAGGAATTATTGAGCATATTTGAGGCAAGTTCTAGAGAAAAGTGGACAGATCTGTGTGAGCTTTTGTGGAAGCTTACAATACAGAGTTTGAGGATAAATATTTCTAAGAATATTGGACAAGTTCTAGAGAGAACTTGTGGACATATTAGTGTGAGATTTTATGGAATATTACAAGGTAGATTTGAGATAAGTCTTTGAGAAGACTTGTGAGCAGAGTTGATTGATTTATTTTTTCAAACCTTGAGTTACAATTTTTGGTAGATCTAGAAGAGTTGATTGAGTCAAGATTTGTGTTAAGGCTTAAGGATAAATATTGAGGATAAATTTATGCTATACTGAAGGTCTATGTTTAGTGCAGATTTGAGTATAGAGTTTGGTGTATATCTGAGGATAGGTTTATGCCAAACCAGAGACAGATATTGAGCAAATTTGTACTAGAACAAAGGATTGTGTTTAGTGTAGATTTGAGATATATCTGAGAGTAAGCTTTGGAGGTGATAGAGTATCGAGGATGATAGTCTCTAGTGGATAGAGATCCATTAGCTAGTGTAGTGGAGGCAATAGTTCTTCTAGAATATCACAAGTTAGAGCTAAGGAGAAAGGAGTTCTCTTACGGATAGATATCCATGAAATTTATTAAGGGATTGGTGTATCCTTTGGATAGAGTTGCATAAACATTGTAATAGCGAAAGGATTCCCAAGATATTGATTGAGAAAATTTTAGTGAAAGATTTTCTCCATGGAGTAGCCCACATTGGGTGAACCATGTTAAATTGGTGTCTCTATTGTGTGTGGTGATTTGTGCATTGCTTTGATTACTATTTTTGATAATGCTATCTATACATTGCATAATATTGATTAAAAAGTAAAGTAAAAAGTGGTCTTCTACTATTCACCCCCCTCTCAGTATAAGCTTGTGTTCTTCAATTGGTATCAGAGTGGGTTACTTTGAAAGAGTTTAATAGCTTGAAGGAAAAGCTTTCAATAACACAATGGATTATAAGAATGGGTCCTCAGATAATTCAAAACCAGTATTTGATGGAAGTGATTTTATATTTTGGAGTATGAGAATGAAGATTCACCTAATGGCACTTGGCAATGAAATATGGAAGCATTTGAAAATGGATACACACCACCGGCTACTCCACCTACACATAAATATGGTAAGCTTCTACATCATTACAATTTAAAAGTAATAAATGCAATTTTGATAGGTTTGCATAGAATAGAGTTCATAAAGGTTATGCATTGCAAATCAGCAAAAGCAATTTGGGATAAGTTACAAAGCATATATGAAGGAGATAAAAGTGTCAAAAAGGTAAAGATACGAAATCTCAAAGAAAAATGTGAAGATTTAAAAATGAAAGATGAGGAAAACATTAGTACCTATCTACTTCAGGTAGATGATATTTTTAACGCTATGCAAGGACTTGGACTTGAGATTTAAGAATTTGATGTTTGATATAAGATCTTAAGATCTCTTCCAAAAAGGTTTAGTGAAAAGATCTCTACTATAGAGGAATCAAAATATGGTGATATTTTGATAAGAGATATGTTACTTGGTATTCTTACAAATTTTGAGTTAAGAACAAAAGAGGAACCTAATCTCTAGAAGGAAGTAGCCTTCAAAGCTACTAAGAAGACAAAGGGCAAGAAGTCAGATTCAAGCAATGATTTATCCAATGATGAAGAAACAAATTACGGTAGAAGGAATAAGGATTCAAGAATATTTAAATATGCAAAATCTATTAGATTTTTCAATTGTGGAAAGTATGGTCACTATGCAATTGATTATCAAGAAGCTAGAAATAGCAATGATGAAGAAAAACAAGACCATAAGAACAGGGAATAAGAAAAATATAGGTACAGAAAGAAAGGCAAGGATGGACAAGGCAAACAAGGGAATAAGTTATTTCAAAGAAAAAAGAGGAGCTACTATGCTGACAAGGCAAGTAAGTACTCAAGTGATAGTGATAATATTTTCTCAGATAATGATAAATATGAAGTCCTATTTTTGATAGAAGAAAAAGAAGAAGTTAAGAAAAGATCACCAATAATTCTCAAGTATTTTAGATGTGGTAATTTTGGACATCTTGAAGATAGTTATACAATGAATAGTTTTAGTTTCAGTGATAATGAATATGAGGATACACTTGAAGTACGAGAAGAGAATATTCTAATGGCACTAGAAGAAGAAGGAGGTGATCCTATAGAAGACAAGTCAGAAAAGAATGAAGATGTTCTCAAAGGCAAAAAAATAGAGGAAGAAGAAGTTGATCTTGAGGGAGAGCTTATTTATGCTCTTAAAAATTTAAATAAGGTAAGAAAGCAAAAATCCTAACTTGAGATTCAGTTCCAAGTGTTATGAAGAGAGAGGAAAGCTTATAGAGGATCTAAACAATTCAATGGCTAAGACAAAGAAGTTCAAGGATAAGTTAGAAGTAAAGGTCTTAGAATGTGAAAAGTTAGAACAAGAAGTAGCCCTACTAAAGGAAGAAGTAGAGAAGTCTAAGGTTAAGCTACACAAATTTGGAAGAAGTTCAAAGAATTTGGATAAGATTATCAATCACAAAAGCCTAAATCGAGCAAAAAAAGTCTTGGTTTTGAACGAGATCAAAAGAAATAAGAAGAACCATTGTTGTTGAAGTGATTGGATGAGTAAAGAACTTGACCTAGAGTTTGCAAATATCATGAGTATCATTGTTATGTGGGATTGTTCTATGAGCATTGATGGAAATAAGTCAGTGAGTGTTCATATGATTGGACTAGGGTTTGTGAGCAAGGATTATTTTATTGAGTGATTGGTTGAGTAGAGTTTCCATTGAGCCTCGTCAAGTGGTTGTGTTGAAGTGATAGTTCAAGTTTTGTGAAACAAATTGTTCCATATTCTAATTTGATTTGAGAAGGAGATTGAGTGTTTGTAAGTTTGAAACACATTGAGTCTCTAACAATTATCTATATGTTTCTATGGTAAAAAGAGAGATTGAAAGTGTTTGAGCATTGTGGTGAGTGTGAAGCATATTGAGTCCCTAACAATTCTCTTTATGTTTCTATGAGATTGGACAAGTTCTAGAGAGAACTTGTGGATAGAATTGTGTGAGCTTTTGTGGAAGCTTACAATACAGATTTGAGGATAGATATTAAGAGCATATTGGACAAGTTCTAGCAAGGAATTATTGAGCATATTTGAGGCAATTTCTAGAGAGAACTTGTGGATAGATTTGTGTGAGATTTTGTGGAAGCTTATAATATGAAGTTTGAGGATAAATATTACTGAGCATATTGGACAAGTTCTATAGAGAACTTGTGGAAATATTAGTGTGAGCTTTTGTGGAAGCTTACAAGGCAGATTTGAGACAAGTCTTTGAGAAGACTTGTGAGCAGAGTTGATTGATTGATTTGTTCAAACCTTGAGTTAAGGTTTGGGGTAGATCTAGTAGAGTTGATTGAGTAAAGCTTTGTGTTAAGGCTTGAGAAAAAATTTGTGCTAGACCGAATTACTGTGTTTAGTGCAAATTTAAGGATAAGTTTGTGCCAAACTAGAGATAGAGATTGAGTAGATTTGTACTAGATCAAAGGACTGTGTTTAGTGCATATTTGAGAGAGAGCTAAGAGTAACCTTTGGAGGTGACAGAGTATAGACGATGATAGTATCCAGTGGATAGAGATCCATTAGCCAGGGTAGTGAGGATAGGTTTTTTGAGTGGGGACAGGAGTCTTCAGTGGATAGATATCCATTAGCCAGTGCAGTGGAGGTAGTAGTTCTTCTAAAAGATCACCAATTAGATCTAAGGAGAAAGGAGTTCTCTTGTGGATAGAGATCCACAAACTTGATTAGGGTATTAATGTCTCCTTTGGATAGAGGTCAATACAAATTGTAATAGGGAAAGGATTCCCAAGATATTGATTGAGAAAATTTTAGTGAAATATTTTCTCCATGGAGTAGCCCACATTGGGTGAACCATGTTAAATTGGTGTCTCTATTGTGTGTGGTGATTTGTGCATTGCTTTGATTACTATTGTTGATATTGATATCTATACATTACATAATATTGATTGAAAAGAAAAGTAAAAAGTGGTCTTATACTATTCACCCTCCCTCTCAGTATAAGCTTGTATTCTTCATTAAGAAAGAAGAGTTAATGATGATATATATATATATATATATATATATATATATTTAATTTACATGGTGGAATAGGTAGCCTCCACAAATTCAAGCAAGCTATATAGCTTTTATGACCACCACAGTATTCTTTGTTGTCCACCCTAGAAGCCACCACATAGATCTTCATGCAATCCATACCTATAACCACCATACCACAATCATTTTAAACCTTTTACACCACTGAAAGAACCAAAAAATAGGTAAGCATTCAGTCCTGCAAGGCCCGAGATTTCTTCACCAAGTAATATTATTACCATTTAATTATTGAAATATCAATGTTTTAATTTTTATGGATTATTGCTTATGGTTATGGATTATTTCCTGGTTTCACATGTGAGATGAGAGTTATTCTTTTCTTTTAAACGTGGCCTCTTGAATATACCAGAGAAAATGGGTTATGGGTAAGGATCTTGTTCAAATATAGTTTGGAAGAGGAGTCTTGGGGAAGAAAGAACGAGAAGAGCGAGATAAGAAGTAGAGTGGGAGGAGAAGAAAAACAAAGGTTTTGAATATAGAAATTGGATCTACACCACTTGATATTCACAAAAGGAAATTTAGAGGTTTTAGGTAGGATTCATTTTGGTCTACTTTCAATTAATGGTAAATTAAGGAAAACGTAGCAGCTCTATGCTTGTTATGACTGCATGGTTTATCCTATATACGTTGGTTGGGTAATACTGGATGGCTACACTATGTACCTTTGCTAGGTAAGACAAAACAACTGCACTACATACATTGGTTGAGATAAAACCATTCATTTTATAATAGAATCTCTTTTCTCATCTATTACTTTATTGTTAGCTAAACGTTTTGATAAAAAAGAACTTCTAAGCCTACCCCAAAGATGTAGATTGGAACAATTAAAAAATGTTTTCTAAATTCTTGTTCTAAAGCTTCAGTAGAATACTTTTGTTATGGTGCTTTAAATTTGAAAGATGAAATTTGCGTCTGATTGATTATTGAATACTACGGTGTAGGATGTTGTAGTTATATTGAATGATTTGAAAGTGTGTGCCTAATAATGTTAAAGATGAAAAATTGTATTCCTTAGAGATCTATTTTATTTTTAAAAATAATGCTTGGTTGGAAGGTGTCTATGTGTTATTAAAGAAAACTACATGGAGTGTTTGGTTTATATAGGTTTTTTATTATTTCAATGCACAAGGCTTAATATTTTTATTTATCTATGAGATACATTGTTATAGTTTTTTTTAAAGAGAGACTCGGAATGTAACTGAAACTATATGTTATGCTTACATTGGGTATTTACCATAACTGGGTTCGTTGTTAGCTAAATGATATTATCGAAAAATTGTTTATAATATTCTATGAGCTCTTTTTTTTAGACAGTAGAGAACTTTAATTTTGCATTACGATCTCCATTGGGAATGTAGCAAAGTTTGGAAGTCACTTTGAATACCTAATATGCTGGGAATATTTGTGTTGGGTTTATTATCTTCATTCTAGTTGGATTGTGAAGGGCTGTGTTGCAGTCTCCATATTGTGAAAGGTATACTTCTAAGTTGATTACAATAATAACATTACAGTGCGTTAGTTAGTATTTACTATAGATATTGTAACTTATAGTGGAAGCCATTATATCTAGAAGTAAAGTAGTGGTTTAGTGGTTTGAATAAAGTATAGTTCGACTGAAAATATTTTAGGATATGGGCTGTACTTTTATGTGGTTTACCTATAAAGTTTCTGATATATGAAAGATATGGGTTTGGATTGAGATAAATTTAAACCTAGTGTTAGAGAAATCCAAATTTCTTTAATAAACTATGGGTTTCTTTTGAAAATAAACTACTTGCTTGTTAAAAGTGTAGAGTATGTTTATTAAATTTTTATTGCCAAGAACGAACTTGAATGAATAAGTTTTAGATTCATTGGTTGGCTAGTCACAACAAGAATTTTTGCATGCATTTAGGAATGCATTAACATGAATAGAGACTTTGTTTTATTAATTCTGTTTGCCAAGAAAAACTTGAATTATTAAGTTTTAGGATTCTTTAGCTACTTTTTTGTAATAAAAAATTGTAATCATACATTTAGAAATACACTATCATTATTAGGGAAGTTGTCATGATCCCTATTGACATCTACTTCTCATTGAGTTCAAGGAGACTTCGGGATTAGAAGCAATCAAGGAAGAACAACCAAGATATCTAAAGATGAGATTATTGTACTCTTGTACTTGATTTAAAACCATTGATGTAATATGGTTCTGTAAGCACTGTATTTATTAATCTCCACATTTTTACTATGGTGTGGAAATTTGAGGATGAATTCAAAGAAAAAGGAAACTTTGTAAATTTATGATTTATATACATTGAATATGTGGAAGTATTACTTCTTTGTTATATCTTATTGATGATTGGCAAGTAAAGATAGCACACAGGAATAAGTTTAACAAGTCTTATATGCTTAAAGCCTTTAACATGGAATTGATTATTTATCTCTATTTCAGTTACTTTCAATAAACCTCTTTACCAAAAAGGAATGTGGTGATATGTTGAGGTTGGGACTATTGTTGTCAAGAAAGAAAGTATGATTTTTTATGATAAATTGCTTAGTTACTTTTATTATTTCTTATGATAAGGGAAATAATATCTTTCAAAAAAGGTTTTAGTCTCGTTTAGCTAAACCTTGGAAGATGTGACCACCTGTGGTGTTTACAAGGATGTAACTCTTGGGTACATGCATTGGGATCTTTGATAAAAGAATTTCAAAGGGAGTTTTAGGAGTTGTAACCCACTATTTATATATAGGGGCTTATGCTATTGGATCCATTGTAGGAATTATTTACGATAGGTTTTAAAATAAGTGTCCCTAGGTCTTGAACGATTGAGATAAGGTCAATACAATGCTATGGTTAAGTTATCCAACATCAAAGTGGATTAAGGAGTAACATTAATAAAGTTAATTTATTTGAGCATAGTGTTAGAATATATCCTTAATGCATCATATGGGATCTTGACAATTTTATTTACTATGTGCATTGAAGTAAGTCAAAGAAGGATAGTATTCGCGTATCAAAAAGTGTTTAATTTTATTATGTATCCTTATAGAATATGAAAGGATATGGATTAGGGATTTGTGTGAGACCTAATGACAAAAAGGCTATCTCATCATGGAGATGATATGGATAGGTTATTCCCAAAATGCTTAGTCAACCTA
Source organism: Wollemia nobilis (assembly GCA_028583015.1). NCBI lineage: Eukaryota > Viridiplantae > Streptophyta > Pinopsida > Araucariales > Araucariaceae > Wollemia > Wollemia nobilis. The sequence goes on along the minus strand of JAQPPZ010017190.1, from coordinate 3,918,643 downwards.
CATAAATAAACTTATGTACAGTGTAGAGATTGGCACACCCCTTTCAACAAACTGAAAGGAATAAGCTAGCTCATTGTGGGAATGAGATCGATAGCTTAATTTTGCACTACACCTAGTACACATACATAAACATGCATATGTAAGTTGTAGGGATGGTTGTACCTCTTGTTAGATTTAAAAGGATAAGGTGGCTCATCGTGGAGATGAGACAAACCACTTAGTTAGGTGTGACTAAGGTATTTAGCTTATCTTTAGAAAATGTCCTTGTTAAGTAGGATTAGGCCAATCCCTAACAAGTATTTGTATAAATTCTTAAGAAAAAAATGCTCACGAATGTAATGGAAATTTTGGGATGTGACATTTGGTATCTGAGGTCATGGTCGTGGGACTATAAGCTTTCTTAGAGATACCTAGGCATACTTAGAATAGGTGATGAAGGGTTTTGTAGGTAAAATCTCCACTAAGGGTTGTATCTCACATTGGGATAGGGTAACTACTAGAACCCAACTCTGTTGATTAGATAAGCTAATGATATATTTAATTTATAGTAAGTAGTAAAATTCATAGAAGGAATTGTGACCTAACTCAAACTTTCTCTCTTGTGTGTGACAAAGGATAATGGGACTAAGAATAATGATAGGAAGGGTTGTTCCTTTGATTAGGCAAACTCAATAGAATAATGTTCAAGTTAGAACCCTAGATTTAGGTGTAGGCAAGTCTACTAGTGAGAGAGAGAACCTCACTGCATAGTTGCTCTAATTCATGAATAAATTAAACAACTATTAGAGACCATAGTGAATCAATATTCAAAAGTTAGGGGTTCTGAAGTTAGGTAGGCTAATGATCCTCCTAAGATAACACTAGAGGCCAAAGCTTGATTAGAGGTAGAAATAGCTAGATATTTGAAGCATGTACACTCCTCTAAGTTTAATGGAGAAGAAGAAGGTTATGCATTAGAAGCCTAACTGAAGGAATTGGAAACTTACTTCACTATGAAAAATTATTCCATGGGGACCCAAACATCATATACCATTTTGTACTTATAGGATGTTGGATTGGAATGGTGGGAAAATTTTAGTTGGGAATAAAAAATTGAGGCAGTTGACCTAAAATGGGGGGATTTATTCATAGATTGTAAGGATATATTCCTCATGAAACATTTATATGAGGATTTCAGTAATCTTTAGCAAGGAAACAAGACAACAGAGGCCTACTATTATAAATTTATTAAGTTGTTGAAGTACATGCCCACATATAATGAGAAGATGAAGAATCACAAATTCATATTGGTGATAGATCCTAATATTGGAAATGAAATGAATATGCATAAGCCTAAAACCCTACATAAAGCTTATGATTTGGCTAGGAAAGTAGAGACTTATCTAAAGCCCTAATTTGAATATGAAGGGGCATCTAAGAAAGACCGACAGACACTCAGGAAAATAAATGTGGATTTCATTAAATGGGAAAGAGATTAGACAAACAAAATATTCCCAAGGCATTACAAGAGAAATTTCAAAAAACAAGGAGAGTTTAAGAAGTTCCAAGGAAGGAACAACAACAAAAATAACCTCAACAACAAAAATAACAAGCCATCTTCTCAAAGACAACCCCACCATCCACTAGTAGAAAAAGCATAGGGACAGCAACAGGGAGCACACCCAGACACCAAGGGTGGGTGCTATAATTGTGGAGGACCTCACTATTCCAATAATTTCCTGTACAAAGCAGGACTGAGCTCAAAGAGAAAGGAAACCGCTCATAAGAAAGCCAAAATTTGGAAGGGAAAGCCAATCCTTTGCTCTTAAAGGATAATATTTTTGGTAAAAATAAAAATTCTAATAGATAGTGGAGCTACTGATAGATTTATTTCATCTAGTTTGGTCATGGATATACCAAAAATGCCAAGAATCTTAGCACATGGATGGAAGGTTGAGTATGGTTATGGATAAACCTAGTATGTGGATCAATGTTATCATATGATTAAAATTATCTTGCCTAGTGGTACTACCATAGGATATCTCTATGTAGCGTTGCTCCATGATTTTTATGTAATCTTGGGGATGGATTGGCTATGACCTCTAAGGGCTATGATAAATTTCTAGGAAATGTGGATTGAATACTTTGAAGATGGCAGGGAAATACAAAGAGTCCACAACAAGCAAGGGACATTCCAACCCTAGATTATTTCTACAATGCAATTAAAGAAAGCTATTAAGATGGGATGGACTTTTTTTTTAGTTAATATTAATGAAATAAAAGAGGGAAATAAGGAAGAAGTGTTTGAAAAATACCTAATACTACAGGAATTTAGATGTGTTTCCAGAGGACTTACTTGGACTACCTCTAAAATGTGTATTCAATTTCACTATTGAGATGAAACTTGGAATAGAGCCTATTCATAGGGCTCCTTATAGGATGAATCCCATTGAGATGCAAGAGCTAAAGGTACAACTACAAGGGTTGTTGGAGAAGGGATTGACTAGGCCAAGTGTGTCACCATGGGGTGCACCTATGTTGTTTTTTAAGAAGGATGACTCGTAATTATGCATAGATTATAGAATGCTTAACAAGGCAACCATAAAAAAAAAATATCCTTTGCCTAGGATTGAAGATATTTTTGACCAACTAAATAATACCATCATCTTCTCCAAGATTGATTTGAAATCCGAATATCACCAATTGAGAATCCTTGAAGAAGATACCCACAAGACAACATTTAAAAATTGATATGGACACTATGAATTTATAGTATTACCTTTTGGATTGATGAATGCTCTAGTAGCATTCAAGAATATGATAAATAATGTATTTAGAAAGCATTTGGACTGATATATCCTTATATTTTTGGATGATATTATTATTTATTTCTATAATAGGACAAAGCATGATAGGCACCTTAGAGTCACTCTAGGTTTATTAAGAAAGAATTGACTTTACGTGAATCTATCTAAGTGTGTCTTCTATGTGTTAGAAGTACAATATCTATGGCACATAATATCAACAAAAGGGATCATTGTGGATCCAAGGAAGATAGAGGCTATAATGAATTGGTCGATGCCCACTAATGTGACTAAAGTACAAAGCTTCATAGGTTTGACTGGATATTATAGGTTCTATGTGAAGGATTATTCCAAGATAGCCTATGCAATAACTAACCTTCAGAGAAAGGGAAAGGAATTTGAGTGGTCAGATAAGTGTGAGGTAGCTTTTGAATTTTTCAAGCAAAAGCTCACCACGACATCTATATTAAAGATTCTAGATCCTCAGGGTAACTTCTTAGTATGCATAGATGCATATTCATAAGGTTTGGGTGGAGTGCTTTTCCAGGATGGGGTAGTTGTGGCTTATGGTTTGATAAAAATCAAGAGGCATGAGGTCAATTATGCTACGCATGATCCAGATATGGTAGCGATTGTATATGCTCTCAAGTTCTAGTGGCATTATCTAGTGGGAATACCTTTCAAGTTGAGGATTGATGATCAGAGTATGAAGTATATATTTATCCAATATTTACTCAATAAAATATAATAAATATGGATGGAGTTCCTAACTAAATATGACTTTGGGATAAAATATATAAAGGGAAAGGAAAATAAGGTTGTTGATGCCCTAAGTAGGAGAAGACACATTTCTACCTTGACCCCTAGCCATGTGGATATGGATCAAGTCAAAATAATGCAATATTAGGATGAGTATTGCAACCAAATACGAGCTAAAATGGAGATAAAACCTGAAGAAATCAAGGATTTTGGCTTCAAGGATCGGGTAGTGATACCCAAAGTAGGTGATCTAAGGAGAATGATCATGCAAGAAGTGCATAGATCTTCTTACTTTGCTCACCCAAGGGGAGCAATATGAGAGAAAACATGAAGAAAAACTTTTACTAGTCAGGATGAAGAGAGATATAATCGAATTTGTTTTGTGCCTTGAGTGCAAAAAAGTAACGGTTGAACATAAACATCCTACAAGACTGTTGTATCCACATGACATACCTGTGCATAAATGATAGGTTATTTCAATGGATTTCATAGTATGTTTGCCAAAAAATAGGTACCAACATGACACAATCCTTGTTGTAGTTGACATATTGACTAAGGTTACACATTTTATATTGAGAAATACCAAGGATGATGCCTTAATTGTGGTTAATATATTTGCCAAAGAAACATTTAGGCTTCATGGATTTCTTGAAATGATTATTTCAAGCAAGGACTCCAAGTTTACATCAGAGTTTTGGCAAGCTCTACATCGTGCCATAGACACCAGACTAAATATTAGCTTTATATACCATCCAAAAATTGATGGGAAAAATGAAAGGGTGAACTAGATCTTGGAACATATGCTTCACATGTATTGCATAGATTAGAAGTCTTGATGAGAAGAATATTTACACCTGGTAGAATTTTCTTACAACAATGGTGTTAGGACCCTCCTAACATATCCTAATACTTGTATTTATTTATTAATTATATTCAAAGGGTCACAACCCTTCACTCTTACAACTCTTAGAATAGGTATTTAATACAATCCAAATATTGTAATAAGGGCATCATCGAAGAACATATTTTATATTCTATTGTTTGGTTATTCCTTACAATTTAATTGCGATTCAATATTCAAGCGATTCCTATTATTTGTATTCAATTCTATTTTCAATTGTCAGGTGTCCTAACATTTGGATCAGAGCTTCTTGCTTCCGCACCCATACACATCCAACAATCCAAGCATCAAAGTCGTCATTTACAACAATAGAACCCCCACAAAAAAAAAAATTCAGGCCTCAATAATCAATAAACGGTAAAAGAGAGTGATTTGAACGCTCGCTGTGATGTCTCCGATGAAACTAAAGGATAATAATAGAATTTTATAAATATTAAAACTTTAATATAAAGTTTTTAAAAACCTCACGACACTAAAAAAGAGGGAAGATGATCGAATTTGTCGTCGACGTGAAAGCGCAGGGTGTAAAAAAATTATTTCGCAGCAAATTTTTATCCCACATAGTGGGTATTGGAGCATTCACATACTTTATAAGGTGGGCAGCACGCTTATTAAAGTGTGACTTCGGTCACGCCCTCCCTTTGACCAATCCTCGTGCATACCCACTATCGCTTGTCGATATTTTTACTGTGTTGACCGGTTGACCGCCCTTGTCGTTGTGCACTCTACGCTTCACTCTGCCTCTATTGTTGCCCTTCGCCTACTCCTTGTGTTTCCCTCCTGCCACACCTATGCCTCTATCATGGTATGTCAGTCTGCCTTCCCTCATGTTTCTCGCCTGCCACCCCTACGCCTCTGTCATGCTCTGTCAGTCCGCCTCCCCACCTATTGCCCCTGCACCTCTATCATGCTCTGTCAGTCTGGTTTCCCACCTATCGTCCTATCGACCATCGTGCGCTCTCGATCCTGACGCTCCTACCATTACCCGCCTACCGTGCGCTCTCGACCCTGACGCCTCTACCGTGTCGTGCTCCGTATTCTACGTCGGTTCAATATTAATCTATAAAAAGCCACTATTAATTAACAAAGAGCACCAAAATTAAAAGTTGATAGGGCATTGCCCACCAAATTTTTGGTAAAAGGAGGCAACATTTTTTTTTAATTTCTTGCTAAACCTTGGGAAACAAAGTTGCCAATTTTAATCTTTTGGAAAAAATTTGCATAGACAACTTTTGTAAAAGTTGCTAAAACAACTTGTAAAGTTGTTAAAACAAATTTTACACTTGCTCACCTTGTACCAAGTTATATTGATTGTTATCTACACCAACCGCAATGGCTGAGGGGCGACGATCACTGGATTCCATTCATGAGAAACACGAAAGGCTCGCTGAAGAAGTTAAACAGGAAAGAGAGGAGAATGCCCGTAACACAAGAGAACTCTTCGAGAAAATATTTGCAATGGATGTTAAACTTGATGCTATCAGTCAAAATTAGGCAACAACACATTCAAACTCAACCAACAATGGGTCATCAAACCGAGCAATGTTAGGAGGTCCACAAACTTCCATTTTACCATGGACGACCAAATTAGACTTCCCAAAATTTGAAGGCGGAGACCCTACAAACTGGATCTACCGAGCAGAGCAATATTTCTCACTAAATCAAATTCTGGAAATGCAAAAAGTGCATATCGCCTCCTTCCACTTGGAAAACGATGCCATCCAATGGTACCAATGGTTCGAGAAAACTAACGGCACTCCGACATGGTCAACCTTTACACAGAATCTATTAGTGCGATTCGGCCCTAGCAAGTTTCAAAGCTTTACAGGGGCCCTCACTAAATTATGCCAAACCACTTCGGTAAGCGAATACCAAGAAGAATTTGAAAGGCTAGCTAATCGAACATCCGGATTAGATGCTGCCTTCTTTCAAGAATGTTTTGTCAATGGATTAAAAGAAGAAATTCGAATTGAGGTGCAAATGTATAACCCTACAAACATGTTAGAGACCATCGGCTTGGCGAAATTAGCGGAAGACAAAATCAAGGCACGAAATCGGTTCACAAAACCAACCTTGGGAAGACCATCAAACACTTATACCAACCCCAAACCAATGCAAAATGGAAGAACCCAAAACTCCTACACAACCCCCAAAATTAACCCCGCTCTACCAATTAAGCGTCTGAGTTTCGAGGAAATGAAGGAAAGACAAGCTAAGGGTCTTTGCTACCATTGCGATGAGAAATTTGATAGAAATCATAAATGTGCCTCACGAAAATTATATATTCTAGATGCCACAGATGGGGGGAATTCTACCGAAGAGGAACCTGAACTCGAAGTAGAGGTATTATCCAACACACTTGAAAGTGACGAAGAAAATGCACCAAAGGTTTCCTTCAACGCCCTTGCCGGATTTTTTGCCCCTCAAACAATGCGAGTTAAAGGGTATTTTAAGAAACAAAACCTTACTGTGCTCCTAGATTCTAGTAGCACGCACAATTTTATCGATCCAAAGGTGGCTAAGCAAGCAAATTGTTTTATATACCCTTGCAATAACTTCGAAGTGATGATTGGAAACGGTGGAAAAATTGCATGCAAAGGAAAATGTAGAAATATAAAACTAACTATGGGGGTTTATAACATGAAAGGTGACATGTACGTCCTACCCCTAGGTGGTTGCGACATTGTACTAGGCGTACAATGGTTACGAACCTTGGGCGTAGTCCAATGGGAATTTGATGAACTATGGATGAAATTCACAGCAAAGAACCAAACATATATTATCAAAGGCCTAAAATCAGGACCTTCCCAAATCGTAAGCTCGCATAGAATGGAGAAAATTATCCAAAAAGGAAACAAAGGAATGGTCGCCCAATTATTTTCAATTCAACCTAGTCACAAAGAAGAAGAGACACCAGAGTTACAAAATATTTTAGACCACCATAAGGCGGTATTCAATGAACCAAAAGGACTACCTCCACAACGAAGTCACGATCACACTATTCCACTACTTCCAGGGCATCAACCTCCTAATATTAGACCTTATCGTTATCCATACCTCCAAAAGACCGAAATAGAGAAATTAGTACAAGAGCTTCTTAAAGCAGGAGTCATTAGACCTAGCAAAAGCCCTTACTCCTCTCCAATTATTTTAGTTAGAAAGAAGGATGGATCGTGGCGTTTATGTGTCGATTTTCGAGCGCTTAATAAAATGACCATCAAGGATAAATTTCCTATTCCGGTCATAGACGAACTATTAGATGAACTCCATGGGGCAACTTATTTTTCCAAGTTAGACTTACGGTCGGGCTACCACCAAATACGAGTCAACGAAAAGGATATTCCTAAGACGGCCTTTCGCACTCACGAAGGGCACTACGAATTCTTGGTGATGCCATTTGGCCTTACCAACGCTCCTTCTACCTTTCAAAGTCTAATGAATAAGGTATTTCACCCTTTCCTTCATAAATTTATATTAGTTTTCTTTGATGACATTTTGATTTATAGCAAAACATGGGAAGAACATTTGGACCATGTTAGACAAGCATTACAAATCTTGAAGGAAAATCAACTTTATGCAAAAATATCAAAGTGTTCCTTTGGAAAACAAGAAATTGAATACTTAGGGCATATTGTCTCAAAGGAAGGAGTTATGGTAGATCCTTGCAAAATTGAGGAGGTGAAAAATTGGCCTATTCCAAAAACCTTAAAAGGTCTACGTGGGTTTCTTGGACTAACGGGATATTATAGAAAATTTGTCCAAAATTATGGTAAAATCGCTGCCCCTCTAACAACATTACTTAAGAAAAATGCTTTCAAATGGTCATCTAAAGCGGATGAGGCCTTTATCACCTTGAAAACTGCAATGTGTACCACCCCTGTTCTAGCCATGCCCAACTTTTCTAAACCATTCGTCATTGAAAGTGATGCTTCGGGAATAGGAATGGGAGCCATACTTATGCAGGATGAAAGGCCTCTAGCTTTTATAAGCAAAGCATTTTCTCCTAAGAATCTAGCTCGCTCTACGTATGAAAAAGAGATGTTGGCGATTGTCCATGCTATTCAACATTGGAGGCCCTACCTTATTGGCCAACATTTCATTATACGCACCGACCATCATAGCTTGAAGTATTTTTTGGAACAAAGGACTAATACCCCGAACAACAAAAGTGGGTTACTAAACTTCTTGGCTATGATTATGAAATTACATATAAAAATGGAAAGGACAACATGGCAGCCGATGCACTTTCTAGAAAATTTGAAGATATGCCTCAAGTCCATGCTCTTTCCTCCCTTATTCCTAAATGGGTAGATGAGGTGCATGAAGAATGGATAAGTGATCCTACTATCCACGCCCTAATTCAACAACTTCAACATAATCCTAGTAGCAAACCTCCATACACTTGGAAGGACAATATATTAAGATACAAAGGAAGGATGGTCCTCACCCCCAATTCAACTTATCGTGAAAAAATTCTTCATGAGTTACATACCTCACCCACGGTAGGCCACTCTGGTTTCTTAAAAACCTATAAAAGAGCCACTACCTCCTTCTATTGGGTAGGAATGAAAAATTACATCAAAATTTTTGTAAAAGAATGTGAAGTTTGCCAAAGACAAAAGGGGGAGACCCTTGCTATTCCAGGATTACTTCAACCTCTTCCTATACCCACCAAAACATGGGCAGATATTTCTATGGACTTTATTGAAGGATTACCAAAATCAGGAGGAAAAACAACCATTTTCGTAGTCGTTGATCGCTTATCTAAATATGCCCATTTTTGTCCCGTGGCTCATCCTTATACCGCTAGCACTATAGCCCACCTCTTCCTAGATAACATTTTTAAATTACATGGTATGCCCTCCACAATTGTTAGTGACCGCGACCCAACTTTCACTAGCACTTTTTGGAAGGAATTGTTCAAATTACAAGGTACTCAACTTCGTATGAGCTCCGCTTACCATCCTCAAACCGATGGCCAAACAGAAGTTGTAAATAAATGCTTAGAAACATACCTTCGATGTTTTGTTTCTACTCAACCACTCCATTGGGTAAAGTGGCTTTCGCTAGTGGAATGGTGGTATAACACTTCATACCATACGTCCATCAAAATGACTCCTTATGAAGCATTATATGGCCAAACACCACCATCCCTCACTTCCTATATTCCAGGGACTACAAAAGTCCATGCGATGGAAATAGAACTCGCTACTCGAGATGACATACTACGGATCCTAAAAGAGAACCTACACACCGCCCAGCATCGCATGAAGCAACAAGCCGATCAACATAGAAGCGAACGTAGTTTCCATGAGGGTGATATGGTTTTCTTATGTCTCCAACCTTACCGTCAATCCTCTCTTAAACAAAAAGGTTCTCAGAAGTTAGCACCCAAATTTTACGGGCCGTATAAAGTTCTCCAACGTATTGGGACCGTTGCTTACAAACTTGAGCTTCCTCCCTCTTCCAAAATTCACCCCGTATTTCATGTATCTTGCCTTAAGCTCGCAGTTGGAGCCCATATCATGACACAAACCACTCTCCCTGAATTTTTTGATGATGGAGTACTTCTAGTCAAACCAGAAGCTATCTTGGATCACCGCTCTCGTCACCTTCGTACTCACGATATCATGGAAGTTTTAATCCATTGGAAAGGTCTACCTTTAGAAGACGCGATGTGGGAAACTCTTCACGATATCCAACAGCAATTTCCAAATTTCTAGCTTTGAGGACAAAGCTCTTTTAAGGGGGGTGGCATGTTAGGACCCTCCTAACATATCCTAATACTTGTATTTATTTATTAATTATATTCAAAGGGTCACAACCCTTCACTCTTACAACTCTTAGAATAGGTATTTAATACAATCCAAATATTGTAATAAGGGCATCATCGAAGAACATATTTTATATTCTATTGTTTGGTTATTCCTTACAATTTAATTGCGATTCAATATTCAAGCGATTCCTATTATTTGTATTCAATTCTATTTTCAATTGTCAGGTGTCCTAACAAATGACCACCATACATCCTTAGGCATGGCCCCATTCAAATCCCTTTATAACAAGAGGTGTAGGACACCGTTGTCATGGAATAATCCAAAGGACCAGATTGTACTTGGGCCAAACATGGTTATGGAAATGAAGGAATAGTTAAATATGATTAGATAGAGGCTTAAGGAAGTTTTTGATCATCAGAAAAGCTATACTGATTTAAAGAGGATGCCAAGAGAGTTTTATGTTGAGGATAGAGTGTTACTAAGGGTTAGATCCAATAAGAGTGCCATAAAGTCCACAAGACTAGATCCTCATTTTTTTGGATCTTTTGAAATCACAAAAATGATTAGTCATGTGGTGTAGACTTGCCTTACCACCTAGTCTTTCAAATATACATGATACTTTCTATATATCTTTGCTTAGGAAATATATTGCTAATCCTAATCATGTATGTGATTTATCTAAATTGTAGATGGTAGACCCAGAGGCTATTGAGGTATGACCAATGAAAATATTAGATTTTCATTCCAAAGCGACGAGGAAGAGGACTCTGGAGCAATGTAAGATCTAATAGGATCACTATTCTGAGAGAAATGCCACTTGGGAGAAAGTGGATGATATGCAAATAATTTTCCTTTCTTATTTGAGAATGAAATTTAATTTTAGCTTTAAATTATAGGATATTGATGAGACACATAGGACTGTGTCTAGCCTAAGGGGGGTAGTATGTCATGATCCTCCCTTGGTGAACTTATTTATGTGATAATGCTATGAATTGATATACTATTTTAATGATGAATTGTATAGTTATTTGATGATTAGTTGTTGCAAATAATTGTTTTATGAAATAATATGATGCTGCTAATAGATTTGCATATTTACAGGAACAATCGCTCTTGTATGTGGAAGAAAGAATCAACCACTAAGAATGAGATGCCAAAAAGGGAAATGATGTTTTATTTTAAAGGTGACAAGTTTGAGGCAGATAGAATTTCCTCTCATATATTTGCATATTATGTTTTGCATGTGAAAATAAACCATCGATAGTGAGGTTGCTTTTCAAAGAAAGCAACGAAGTTGATGGAGTGGAAGTTGATATCTGAAATGCTATCTTGAAAAGACCTTCCATGCTTTTGATTGACATATGTTTGCTTGATTAAATTATGTCTAATAAATGAGTTGCTTCCTTGATTTTAATTTATTTGGATGCTTTCTCATTTAAAAAAAACACTTCTTGAGATAGCTTTCCATTGTAATGAATTTTATAATCTTTATGATAGAAATCTTTCAAATACTTTAGTTTCTTTTGCAAAGTAGAATGTAATGAAGGAATTCCTTTTAAATAAGGTACATTAAGAAAGAAGACTTCATGATGATATGGTTAAAATCTTGGTTATTAATCAATAATAGCTTAAGATAATAACTCTTGACCAAAAAATATTATTACCATTTAATTATTGAAATGTTAATGCTTTAATTTCTATGGATTATTGTTTTTGGTTATGGATTGTTGCCTAGTTTCACGAGTGAGATGGATGTTATGCTTTTTTTTTAAATGCGGCCTCCTGAATACATAAAAGGAATTGGATGATGGGTAAGGAGGTTGTTCAAAGGTTTTTGGGAAGAGAAATATTGGTAAAGAAAGGAGGAGAGTGGGAGAAGGAGGAGAAAAACAAAGGTTTTGAATCTAGAAACTGGATCTACATCACTTGATCTTCATACAAGGAATTGCAGAGTTTTAGGTAGGCTTCGTTTTGCTCTACTTTTGGTTAATGGTAAATTAAGGAAAAATTATCTACTCTATGCTTGTTATGACTGCATGGTTTATCCTGTATACGTTGGTTGGGTAAGACTACATAGCTACATTATGTACGTTGACTGGGATAAAACCATCCATTTTATAATAGAATCTCTTTTCTCATATCTTACCTTGTTGTTAGCTAAATTTTTTTGCAAAACTAAACTTCTAAGTCTACCCCAAAGATGTAGATTAGAACAGTTAAGAAATGTTTTCTTACTTCTTATTCTAAAGCTTCTGTAGAATGCTTTTTTTATGGTGCTTTATATTTGAAATATGAAATTTATGTTTGAATTATTGTTGAATACTACAGTGTAGGGTGCTATAGCTATATTGAATGATTTGAAAGTGTGCACCTGATAATATTAAAGAGGAATAATTGTATTCCTTAGATATCTCTTTTATTTTTAAAAATAATGCTTGGTTGCAAGGTGCCTATATGTTATTAAAGAAAACTACATGGAATGTTTGGTTTATATTGGTTTTATATTATTTCAATACATAAGGCTTAATGTTTTTGTGAGCTTTTGTTTATCTATGAGATACATTTTTATAGTTTCTATTAAAGAGAGCTTCAATTTGTAATTGAAACTATATGTTATGCTTTCATTGGGTATTAACCATAATTGGGTTCACTGTTAGCTAAATGATATTACCAAAAACTTGTTTATAAGCTTCTATGAGCTCTTTTTTTTAGATAATAGATAACTTTGTTTGTGCATTATGATCTCCATTGGGAACATAGCAAAATTTAGAAGTTACTTCAAGTGCCTAACATGCTGGGAAAATTTATGTTGGGTTTGTTATCTTCTTTCTAGTTGGATTTTGAAGGGTTGCATTGTGGTCTCCTTACTATGAAGGGCATACTTATAAGATGATTGCAATAGTAACATTGCAGTGCATTAGTTATTATTTATTATAGATATTGTTGAACTTATAGTGGAAGCCATTATATCTGAAAGTAAAGTAGTGGTTTAATATTTTTAATAAAGTATAGTCCAACTAAAAATATTTTAGGATATGGGTTGTAATTTTATGTGGTTTACTAAGAAAGTATGATATATGAAAGATGTGGGTGTGAATTGAGATAAATTTAAACCTAGTGTTAGAGAAACAAATACAGAATCTAAGTTTTCTTTAAGAAACTATGGGGTTTATTTTTAAAATAAACTACTTGCTTGTCAAAAGTGTAGAGTATGTTTATTAAATTCTGATTGCCAGAACTTGAATGAATAAGTTTGGATTCATTGGATAGTTGGTTGCAATAAGAATTTTTACATGCATTTAGGAATGCATTAGCATGAATAGAGACTATGTTTATTTAATTTTTATTGCTAAGAAAAACTTGAATGATTAAGTTTTTGGATTCTTTGGATGGTTGTTTGCAATAAGAAATTGTAATCATGCATTTAGAAATGCACTATCATTATTAGGGGATTTTTCTTGATCCCTATCGACATATACTTCTTATTGAGTTCGAGGAGAATTAGGGATTAGAAGCAATCAAGGAAGAACAACCAAGATAGTTAAAGATGAGTTGATTGTACTCTTGTAATTGATTTAGAACCATTGATGTAGTATGGTTTTGTAAGCATTGTATTTTTTAATTCCCACATGTTTATTATGGTGTGGAAAGTTGAGGATGAACTCAAAGGAAAAGGAAACTTTGTAAATTTATGATTTATATACATTGAATATGTGGAATGCTTCCTTCTTTGTTATATCTTGTTTATGATTGGCAAGTAAAGATAACACAAAGGAATAAGATTAATAAGTCTTATATTCTTTAAGAATTTAACATGGAATTGATTATTTATATCTATTTTAGTTACTTTCAATAAGCCTCTTTACCAAAAAGGAATGTGGTGATATGTTGAGGTTGGGATTATTGTTGTCAAGAAAGAAAGTATGAAGTTTTATGATAAATTGCTTAGTTACTCTTGTTATTTCTTAGGTTAAGGGAAATAATCTCTTTAGAAAAATGTGGTAGTATCGTTTAGCTAAACCTTAGAATATGTGACCACCTGTGGTGTTTACAAGGATGTAACTCTTGGGTACATTTGTTGGGATATTTGATTAAAAAAAATTAAATGGAGTTTTAAGTGGCATAACCCACTATTTATATATAGGAGCATTATGTTATTGGATCCATTGTAGGAATTATTTAAAATGGGTTCTGGAATAAGCATCCCTAGGTATCGAAGGACTGAGATAGGGTTAAACCAATGCTATGGTTAAGTTATCCAACATCAAAGTGGATTAAGGAGAAACATTAATAAAGTTAATTTATTTGAGCATAATGTTATAATATATCCTTAATGTGTCATATGGGAGCATGACGAGTTTATTTACTATGTGCAATGAAGTAATTCAAAGAAGGATAATATTTGCATATCGAAAAGTGTTTAATTTTATTATGTATCCTTATAGAATAGGAAAGGATATGGATTAGGGATTTGAGTGAGACCTAATGATGGAAAGGCTAGCTCATCATGGATATGAGATGGATAGATTATTCCCAATGCACTTAGTGCACCTACATAGATAGACTTATGTACGGTGTAGATATTGGCACACCCTTTTTGATAGACTAAAAGGGATAAGCTAGCTCATTGTGGAAATGAGATCGATAGCTTAATTTTGCACTACACCTAGTACACTTACATAAATAGACATATGTAAGTTGTAGGGATGGGTGTACCTCTTGATAGATTTAAAAGGATAAGTTGGCTCATCATGGAGATGGGATGAACCACTTAGTTAGGGGTGACTAAGATATTTAGTCGATCTTTAGGAAAGGCCCTTATTTAGTAGGATTGGGCCAATTCCTAAAAAGTATGTGCATAAATTCTTAAGAAAAAAATGCTCACGAGTGGAATGATAAATTTTGGGATGTGACACCTTATGAATCCTTAAAGTTTACAATAATCAAATTAAATAAAATTTTATGTACCTCCTTGCAAATATTGCATGCTAATATTGTTTTTCAATGCTTTGACCTTCCTTTAGTTGCTTGTAGGCTTCTTTGTTAGTAACAATTAATTCATGTACACAATCATGCTATATTGTAGGCTACATTCTCCATGAAATATAAGTTCTTGAATCCTTCATTCTCGGTGAACTTTCACTTCCTCTTACAAATAGGTTTGAGGATCTTGACATACTCCATGTAGGATATTTAAAGCTCTCAATCTTCTCCATGTGTGCGCTCCTCGAACATGTTGGTCTTCTTGGTGAATTATCTTCTCCAAACTCAAAAATACCTTTGCCTTTCTTACATTCCTTAAATATGTTAGTCTCCTTGGTGAATGTGCTTTAAATATGTTCTTCAAACTTAGCAATAACTTCACCTTCAATTACAAGATTTTCACACTCAAAATAGTTTTCTCCTTCAGGTTCTCTTCAACTACAAGCTCGAGATTCAATATTTTTAGGCTACATTCTCCCTTTCACTCTACCCTCTATGATTTAACCTATTCCAATGTATTCAATGTTGTTTATAAGGTGTTATAGCACCTGCCAATAACCCTTGGAATTTCTCCTTCGATGTGCCAAGTGGTAAGAATATTTTTAATGACCTTTTCAAATGGCTCTTCTCCTTCTTTGCAATACTTTTTCATTTGTAATGCTTAATTTTACACTTCACCTCCTAAAAATTCTTTCAATATAATGATCAAGTAGCTGAGCGTTTGTTCTACATCACCATACAACAAGTACCACGTTCTCTTTAGTATATTGGTGGTTATGGAAGCTAAAGTTTGCTTCTCATTTGACTATTATGATTCCAACTAACCCTGTTGTCTTCTCCACATCCTTTCAACTTCCTATTAAAGTATCTTCACTTACATTCTCTCCTACATACATATATGAGGATTCAATGGCTCAAGATAGAGCTTCTAGTGGCTCCTCTAATGGCTAACTGGAATGACACTCCTCCTCCTTGGCTTATAAGGTGATTTCACTTCTTAAATTTATGGTTACCCTTCTCAACGTGGTGGCTCCAATTATCCTTGGTGTTTCTACCACTCCTTTGGTGGATATTCTTCACCAAAAATTGATGGTGGTTTCCAATGATCTTCGTTTGTTGAATTATGAAAATGACTATCTCCTTCAATATGGTGGGTTTTCCATTTATTTGGTGGTTGTTTTTACCACTATCTTCTTCAATCTATAGTGCCTTACTTGGTGTCTTTAGACACCTTAAGCCTGCTATTTTTGAGCACTTATTCAATATTTTTCTTTCAATTGATTATGCACTTATAAATATGATCTTCCTTTCTCTTTATTACTTCCTTTCAAATTAACTTTTAACTCTATATTTTTTTGTTGTATTGTGTAGGTCCTAAGATAGCAATGATGCAAATTCTTCAACTTTGAATTCATATTTTTTCTACTTTAAAAAATAAAATGTGGTGTTTTTAAAAACTTTATAATATGCTAATGTGAACGTTCAAATAATGAACATTTATAGCACCAATATTGCATACCTTTTGGCCTCCTCTTCTTGGTGATTTGATTCACCTTTTTGATGTCCTGAATTTGTAATATTTTCAGCTTCAATTATTTTTGATTTTATGCCCTAAAATCATTAATTATGCAGCTCTAATTGTTGCCTAAAATTTTTGTCTCTTAACCTTTAACTTGCTACCTAAAAATTTGTTGTAGCTTCAATTCTCCTCTAAATGTATTCTCTCAACCTCTAAAATTTGCAACTACAAATGTTGCCTTCTTGTTGTCCAAATATATTTATAATGTGTACCAATTATCCTCCTTAAAATTTTGCCAAATATTCCTATTATTTGTTGTTAAAAACTATCTCAAATCTGCCCTAAACTTCTCCAAATCACAATCCTCTTTTCTCCTTCTAATGCTGACCAATTTTGCAGTGCTAAAGCCTTTAATTTTTTGCTCTCTAAATCTGATTTCTTCTTCTTTATCTTGTTGTCCAAAAACAACATTCAATTCCTCTAAATTGTTGCCTTATTTTATTTTCAAGCCTTCCTTCAATTGGTTGTTTAAGGGCACTTCAAAATCTGCCCAATTTGCAGCTCAATGTCACCTTTAATTTGTTGTCCTCTGACTCGTCAAATTATGTTGCAAAAATTAGTAATATTCTTCTCTGTAAATCATCCTTCAAATCCTTTATGGTTGTCTTCAAAACTTTCAAATTGGGTGGCTTCTTCTATCTTCTTTCTCCTTCAATATTATTGTAAAATTATGACT
Organism: Wollemia nobilis; assembly: GCA_028583015.1. Lineage (NCBI taxonomy): Eukaryota > Viridiplantae > Streptophyta > Pinopsida > Araucariales > Araucariaceae > Wollemia > Wollemia nobilis. Next base: position 3,901,185 of record JAQPPZ010017190.1, on the reverse strand, counting down.
TCAAATTTGACCTATTTTTTGGCCTCTTCCTCAAGAATCTAAATGTCTTGAGATCTTAAAAAAATCCTTTCCAAAATTTGGCAAACTTCTTGCCAAATCCTTCTTCCTTTTGGTCTTGTTGTTGGATTGTGATAATTATCCCAAATACTTCTTTTTAGGATCTTCTCTTGCTTGAAATATTCTACCTTGATCTTCCTTCAAATATTCTCCAATGGCCACTTCTTTAATAAGGCTTCTCTAGCCTTCTTCTTCTTTCTCCTTCCAAATTTGCTTGAGATCTCTTCTCTTGGGTATTCAAATTCTGCAACTTCTCAAATATTTAGTAGAAATTTTACTTATCCTCATCTGTCTTCAATATTCAATCTTCCAAATCTGGAAGTTCTTCAATGAGACCTATTTATTGGGTCTCCTACTTATAAATATTCAATAGATTTGTTTTCTTCTTTCTTCAATTCGCAATCTATAGTATTCAATCTTCTATGGGAATCTCCTTATTGGGTCTCCTCAATATTCAATATCAAATATTATATGGGGATATCCTTCTTGGGTCTCCTCAATATTAAATATTATATGTAATTGTTGCAACTAATCCCTTCACTAGATATCCTCCAATCTAGTGGAAAATAATCTTTGTTGAGTTCTAGTATTCACAAGTTTTCCTGCAACCCTGTGGAAAGACTCTAGCAAAAAAAAAAATTTAAAATTTATAAAATTGATATCTCCCTATCTCTTCTCAATATTTCTTATGGATCTCCCTATCTCCTATCAATATCCCTTATGGCTCTGATACCACTGTTAGCTTTTGATACTAAATACTTGATGAAATGCAACCACAAGATCTATAATAAGCATGCTATATCAAATATAAGATAATGGTAATATTTAAAGCATATAAAACTCATGAAAGACTTCTGTAATAACTCAAAAAACTACCATTAATAAAAACTCACAAAAATGGTATTTTGATATAGAATGGAGATATCAAACTCTCCATACTTCATGCATGCTCTACATTGTATCTCTATCTTACTTCTCCTCTATATTGTGTGCATGTGTGTATATTACACTTACATATATGCCTATTTATATAATGAGAAGTGACTCTTCATATGGAGTACTCTTGTCCTTCTATCTTCTTGTGACTCTTCACTTTCATATTCTATGGACTCATATGCACATGGACTAACATGCATATTTACATCATTAAATACTTTGCACATTCTGTCAATGCTTGTGCATTTATTACATTGCATAAAGTCAATACTCAAACCCTAATCTAAGATATATTCCTAATCTAAAGATGTACCCAAGGTGGTACATTAGCATATACCAAATAATGTAATATATTCCAACAGTGTCATGCCAAATCACTTGCATAGACTTCCAAGTCACTTGTATGGACTTCCATATCAATTGTCACATGTTATCTCAAGATTTGTGCACCTACTACCAAGTCACCTGTATGGACTAAAATATCACTCATAAGGACCATCCTATATCACCTTGGTATTCATGCATAAACTACTGTAGACACCTAAATCACCTCATATTGATAAGATTACCCAAATAGACCCCTTTTGGACCATATGAATCACTTTAGGCAGTCTCAAGGCTAAAATAGTGGTTTTTACCACTTAAATAGGGACATTTCCCTTTGTAGCCCCCTTGGCCACTCAAGCCCTTTCCTACACTTAGTCCTTGGTCACCATATGACCATCCCTCCACAAGTTGACCTTAGGTGCATGCATGACCTAACATTGGTTTAACCTAACCTAGGGACACCTCATCACCCCCTCACCTTACCCCAAAGGCTATAAATACCCCTCTCATTTGAGAGGAAGAGATAATGAGAAGAAAAAAAAGGAGAGGAGAGGAGATTGAGAGATCTAGAGGATTGGAATACTCTTGTCATGTTTCTCAAATCTTGGTTCATGTATGCAATACTCGTTGTCCATTTTCTATTTGCATTAGTTATTTTCCATTTGCATGAGTCATTTCATTAGATTTGTTTTGATAGGTGCTACTAACAAAGTGTATGTTTGCATGTGTGTAGGTGTTTGAAGCATTCTCCTCCATCACGGTGGTTCACACTTGATAAACCCTCCATCAACACTTGCTTGGAACATGAAAGATGAAGACACCATGATTTTATTGTAAAAGAGGATTATTCTCTTATTTGGCATATGTGGGTCTCAAGATTGTAAAAACACCCTCTACGAGGGTCATTTGTACTCGAAAAGAGACTTTATCAATTATTACAAAGATATTATGTAATAAAAATTGCTACTTTTTTATTTTGCATCCAAAAAATAAAAAATCATGCAAATCGAAGCTATAATGAAGAAGTTATGTTGGTTTTATTATTACTCTATTTTGAGTAATTTTTAAGCCAAAAATAGGGGAAAATAGCACTAAAACAGTCATAAAAAGCTCTAGACAACTCCAAAAATCCTCAAATTTGTTTTGTTGTCTTAGTTAACCCCTTCTGCACATCTCACAGAATTTTTGAGTCCTAACTCTTTATTTTTGTGAAATTCCTCAAATTGGTCATTTTCCACTAGCCCTTTTCGGCCAAATATTCCACAAATACAAAATTTGACCCCCTAAAAAAACTTTTTTGAGTCCTAGCCCATTGTGATCAGCTCATCGCACTGATCGTTTTGATATATAAATTTCAAAAAAATTCAAAAAAAAAAATAAAAAAATTCCAAATTGTTTTCATGGTTTGTGTGCTTGCTGCTTGCTGATATCATTTAGGGTGCATTTTTAGTTTTCTGAACTTGAAACATACATTTTGTAGGAATATGAATTTGAAACATCATTTTATATGCATTAGTAAAACATCATCGTATGCTCTATGCTTTATTTTCTTTTGCAAAATAAAATGAACCCCACACACCACGTCCTATTTTAAACATCGACGAGTTGGATTTCACCACCAACCATCGATCAAGACCAACGAAGGTGGGCTTCATCTCCACCTCGTTGGCTTGCATATTATCACATCATACCCTATTTTTGGCCAAGGCCAGCTCCAAGAACCATCGTAGCCATGGAAAATAGCATGCATTCCTCTTCGGAGGGTGTATCACTACCCACGGTGGATTGGGTGAGGACTGGTAGGACCTATGCTCCCTCATCGGATATGGGCTTCATCTCCATATTTTGGTGTGTGCGAGCGTACAGGTGAAATCCTTTTAACATTGAGTATTACATCAACAATATCAAAAACATGAACAAGAAAGAAAAAGCAACAACACATCAAAACACACCAAACAGTTTAGGGATTCACATCTAAAACTTAAAGGAGATAATCACATTGTTTGATTGTGTGTTTCTTTGATTGTTTGATTGTGTGTTTCTAAAATTTAAAGGAGATAATCACATGGTAACTACACGTGACCAAGCCCGATCAAGGGCTAGTGCCATAGAATATTTCCAAGGAGGCCCTGAACGCCTTCGATACAATCTTGAGGATCTCCTCATTCCTGCACGATGCCCAAAAATCCATCGTGAGGTCAACCCCTCACCTAGAGGACCCAACCACCAAGGTACCTCTACCAGGAGAACACCAATGGGTTATCCACATGATCAAGTGGATTATTCGGTTAGCCAACACCGATTCCAGGCCACAACCAGACATAATCGATCTATCGAGGGGCCTAGTAGGGAAGTCTACACTCCCTCTACGTCATGGCCTTCACCACCCAAAACTCCCATCCAATGAGTGGTAACAATCCAGAGTAGGCCTATGCGAATTTCACGTATGCCATCAGCCAACATGACCATGGGTGAGTTAATACAACAATCCCCCAAGCATCGGGAAACTCTCATGGAGATTTTAAATTCAATCGAGTTACAACCCCATGATTTTGATGCTTTCACCAAATTTGTGGGATACATACAAATGTACAAGGATCCTGTTATAACCTTTCAAAATCATGAGATCAAACTCGTGTCTACCAATTTACCAGACCCTCCTTTGCACATCATCGCATGCATCAACAGGATCCCCTATAAGTGAGTATTGGTTGACATGGGTTCCACAATAAACATTATTACCACAACTACACTAAAACATCTCAACCTTCCATCTTCACACATTGCAACATCCACATTCACCTTGCAAGCATTTAATGATGCTTTATCCTCCACTATGGGCACGATAGTCCTACCTATTCAAGTTGGACAAAATACTATGCCTACATTGTTCTACATCTTGGAAGGTGCAAGATAGTACAACATACTGCTAGGAAGGCCTTGGATGAGAGACATGGAGTGCGTCCCCTCCATCGTGCATCAATGCATCAAATACATTCATGAAGGCCAGGTCCATGTGGTTCATGCTGACCCAGACCCCTTCAAGTATTACAATAAGGATGATCATCCATAGGAGTCTACCCTTCCATCCACACACCTGGACACTAAACCCAATGATCTTATCCAGAGTCCAGATTCAACCCCATGGTTAATCATGAAGCTATCTTCACCATCGTTGGTACCATCAGTTTCTACTACCACTCCTCCTTCATCCTTGATTTCTTCAAGTGAGGAAGAGTCAAAAAGGCCAACCACAGAGGCTCCCATAACCATCTTCAATACGTCAATAGAAGACCTTCCCACTCCTACCAACAAGGAGGAACCCATAGTTGTTATGGATGAATCAGATCATATCATACCATCTTCATCCACCACACTTGAGAACATAGTTCACTTGACCAGCCCTAAACTCGATGAATACATAGCACCCAATGTTACATTCACGCCTATCATCGAGTCAATCAAGGATCTAGGTCATCCTCCTACCAAGTCGCTACCCATTGATACCATTTTTTATTCACCACCCAAACATGGGGGACAAGCAGATCACCTTGGACAAGTTGATGAGGCATCCATGACTTGTCCAAATGCAAATGCATCTTCTCATGAGTTTGTGGGAATGATCAATGTGATGATAGGGAACTAGAGTCCTTCGAATCAATCTATGCAACTTGTAGCTCCATCCAACATTCCCTCCATACCACAAGTGCTACCATCATTGGATTCAGTCACACCTACTCCATCTCACTCAACATCTCCACAAAATCAAGAACAGGTGTACCCACTACACCAAAATGGGGATAATCAAGCTACCACAACTGAACACTCTAAGTTGGAACAAGAGCATGAGCTAAATCAAGAACAAGAGCATGTGGATATACTCACTAGACAAAATCATCATGAACCATCCACATCTTCTCAGATATTGAGAACTTTTGATCCACATCCGCTTAATTATCTCCTAGCTCCCACACCCAATCCACCTCCACCACCTATCAGTTGCCATCCAACTTCATCAACAACCATCCAATCATTGCCTCCACTAGTTTCACAACACATCTTGGATCGGCTAGCCAAAATTGAGTTACAAGTGAGTCACCAACACAATGATTTACAATAGATCTTGAATCGACTCACAAGCATTGAGTTACGGTTGAGTCATCAAAAACCTCAACCTCCTGATTGTCAGGACCAACCCCCTCCTATGCGGTCCAATGTTAAGTCTCAATAGAATCAGGGGTAAAAGCAACAACACCACCCACCTCACACTTATACGCCATTGCTTGAATCTTTGGTATCACTCTTTAATCGATTATGTGAGGCCAAGGCTATCAATCTACCAGAGATTCACCCTTTGGATCCTAAGAGGTCAAAACCTAAGTGGTATCGAGAGGACCTATATTGCTCCTACCATCGAGTAAATGGTCATGACATCCAATCATGTATCAAATTTAAGAACAAGGTACATGATATGCTTGACAAGAATGATCTTCAAATCAACAATCCTCTTATGACCAACAATCAACAAATGGGAATATTCAAGGATCTGTTACCTATGCATGGGGGTCAGGTAGAACAACCTAGGTAGGTGAATGAGATACACACAACCCTACCCCCTCATCAAAGTGTTCCACCTTGTCTACCTCATTCAAGACGTCAATCCCGTACTTGGACTCCTCTATCTGAGCCCATGTTGACAATCTTCCACAAGTTGTAGGAGGCAAAAGCAATTGTTTTACCTAACATACCCCCTTGGACCCGAACATGCCTAAACCTAGGAATCATAGGGAGGATCACTTTTACCTCTATCATTGGATAGAAGGTCATGACATTAATGATTGCTTTGCATTCAAAAATGTGATCCAAGATCTTATCGATGGGGAGGCTTTTCCCATAGATGGCTTGCTTAACTTACCTTTACAAGCCATAGTTTAGGCCACATCATCCCGTATGCAACCCTAGGATCAATCATAACCTCATAAATTTGACAAGCTACCTCGTCGATACATCAGATTTTTGATGACTATTGCAGCCTTATTTCAAAAATTGTATGAGGCACATGCAATCACATTACCAGAGATAAAACCAAGAAAACCTAAACCTAGGTCAAACAATGAAAGCCTCTACTATACCTATCATCATCTGAATGGGTATGACATCCATAATTGCTACTCATTCAAGAATTTGGTCAAAGAGATGATAGAATGAAATGAGCTCCGCATAGATGGTTCACTCATTTTACCCCATCAAGACATTGGTATTGCACAAAATTTCATGCCATAATAGGGGGTTAGTTTCTTTCACTCCTCCTAGCCAAGCCAATCACATTGCATCAGATAAAATGCACATTGGGGGTGCTTAAGGTATCACACCTTCCCCCTAAAAAAAACACAAACACAAAAAAAGCTCCAAAGGCACTTAAGCCCTTTGGTCAACTCACAAAAGCTCCAAAGGCACTTAAGCCCTTTGGTCAACTCACAAAAAGCTCCAAAGGCACTTAAGCCCTTTGGTCAACTCACAAAAATCTCCAAAGGCACTTAAGCCCTTTGGTCAACTCACAAAAATCTCCAAAGGCACTTAAGCCCTTTGGTCAAATCCAAAAAAATCAAAAATCAATCAAAAACAACCAAAAACATCAGAAAATTACAAAACACAAAAACATTGCATCATCAATCGCATTGCATTTCATCATGCATTTCTCATCATTACATTGATCTACTAGTTGCATTAGGCATATTCATTACTTTTCCATTAGGATATGTCATTCTTGCATTTCCACAAATAAGCACCATGCTTGTATGATTGTCCTAAATCTTAATTAGCCTTATCCACCATCATCATTTGCAGTTTTTCTTATGAGCTTTTGCTTATTAAGGGGTCTTCGTAAGATAGGGTAGATACCGGATGAACATCAACAATGATGTTTAGATGACCATTGACTATTTTATGCACACCTTTTAGTTTACAAAATATCATAGGGAAAACCCCCACATCTCAAATATCATATCATCCACATTCCCCTTTGTGAGTAATTGTGTTTTTCAACACAACCAATAAGTTGTTATGGGGTGTTCACTAGGGTTTTCGGTCATTCAACCATTCCTAGTTTTCCTTTCAGATTGTGTAGAAAGTTATCTTGATTTTCGAAGGTAGGGTCTTGCTTTGTTCATACCTTGCATATCTCAAAATCCCAACACAAAATCACACATTAAAATCCAATTTTGAACAAGGAAGGATGAACCTACAACGTAGTCCTTGCCACCTTGAGTGAAAGGTTTCCCTTGCTCATCCTATTATGCGCATGGTCTAGGATGCTGAGAATTGACAAAAGGACAAGCTCCCCCTTACCCAAAGCAATAAAATCCCTTGCTCCACAAAAATGAGCAAGTATCCCAAAAAAAAAAAGTGGTTTTCACCACTAAAGCAAATAAATCCCCTTGCTCCTCACCAAAAATGAGCAAGAATCCCCAATCAAAGGAATCAAAAGAAAAGAAGGGGGTAATGAGCTTGAATCCCTAGAATCCTTAGTTATTCAAAAACTATGGGATGATCTCCATTACAGCAATGGGTTGAATGAAACCCGCCTGGAAATGGGGTAGTCTTACGCATGGTGATATGTCTGTCACATTAGCGACCTTCTTTTGTACAGACCAATGTCAGCTTGTGGTTGAGCTAGCTTTTGGTGGCTTGTATTGCCTAGTAGTCAAGTCCAACTGCATCCAAAATCAGGATAATAATGACCATAGGGTGATCCTCATTACAACAATGGGTTGAATGAAACCCACCTGGAAATGGGGTAGTCTTATGCATCATTAATGAACATCACATGCACACACAGGGATATTGAATATCTTGGTCTTCCTAGCAGAATTTTATCTTTCAAAATCTTGTATAGTCAGTATGCATCTTTTGACTGGTTAACTAGGGTGTTTGAGTCTCATGAAAACCATGTTGTTCCCCTATAGCATCTTACTGGTCATCCATCCATCATCTACATTTTCATCATCTTACATATGGTTGGCTTTCAAATGTATGACTTTGGTGAAAAGGTTAACATTTTGATTGATGACTTTTGTACATCTATGGTGCTTACATTTAGGTTGTTTTGCATTTTTCATCTCACATACATGCATCATCATCTTCAACAACTTGGGGAAATCAAGGTATCAAACCTTTCCCCAATAATCAATCAAACAATCAATCTCCTTGGGGATGTTCAAGGTATCACACCTTCCCCCAATCAATCACATAAACATCAATCAATTGCTAGGTTCAAAAGGTTGCATCCTTTTTGTCAAAGGTTGTACCCTTTGCCTTGCATACATATCAATCATCAAATCAATTGCTAGGTTCAAAAGGTTGCATCCTTTTTGTCAAAGGTTGTGCCCTTTGCCTTGCATACATATCAATCAACACATCAATTGCTAGGTTCAAAAGGTTGTGTCCTTTTTGTCAAAGGTTGCACCCTTTGCCTTGCATACATATCAATCATCATATCAAAAATCCCCAAAGGCACTTAAGCCCTTTGGTCAACATCAAAAATCCCCAAAGGCACTTAAGCCCTTTGGTCAAATCACCATTCAAAAGCCCCAAAGGCACTTAAGCCCTTTGGTCAACATCAAAAATCTCCAAAGGTACTCACATTCTTTTGGTCACAATCAAAAGGCTCCAAAGGCACCTAACCCCTTTGGTCACATAAAATCTAAAAAATTTGAGTGAATCTCGTATCTAGTGATTTACTCTATAAACTTGGTGGTTGCAATGATTAGTTGTCCATGCAATTCGGTAGGATGAGTGAATTACCATAAGATCACTCACCAAAAATAGTAATAAATGGGTCAAATCAAGGTTGTAATGGGGTATGCACCCTCTAAAATTTTGTAATGGTCCTAGAAAACCCACATCAAATCATCTTGGTCAAGCGACTCATCACTTTCATCATTTTATCATTTCCTCATCGACTCGTCGCTTGAGGGGGTAGTCATACATCACAAAATTCATAATCAAATCAATAATCAAACACTCAATCATGCAAGTTGCATTCATTTAAGAATCATTGCTAGAGACTATCATACACTTCCCTATTTACTGGGGCAAAAGCAAAAATTTCGATTAAACAAATTATTGGCATTCATGTAAGCATGGAGGCTCATAGACCCATAGTGTCTCCCCATGACTGAAAAGTCTGCCAAGGTCAAGTATACCTCAAAGTCGTAATCCTAGCTGAAAGGTTTACTAAAACCAAGTTCTTTAACTTGTCAAAAGCAATGGTTTGAAAATGTATGCTCCTTTCATGATTGGGGTTCTAACATTGATCAGATCATGAACATCATCAACCCTCAATTTGACTCAAGGTCATCTATTTTTGCTCCACATTGTGTTTTCACACAACGCATCCCAAAAAGGGGCATCTGTAGACACCTAAATCACGTCATATTGAGAAGACTACCTAAATCGACCCCTTTTGGACCATATGACTCACTTTAGGCAGCCTTAGGGCTAAAATAGTGGTTTTTACCACTTAAATAGGGATATTTCCCTTTGCAGCCCCCTTGGCCACTCAAGCCCTTTCCTACACTTAGCCCTTGGTCACCATATGACCACCCCTCCACAAGTTGACCTTAGGTGCATGCATGACCTAACCTTGGTTTAACCTAACCTAGGGACACCTCATCACCCCCCTCACCTTGCCCCAAAGGCTATAAATACCCCCTCTCATTTGAGAGGAAGAGATAATGAGAAGAAAAAGAGAGGAGAGGAGATTGAGAGATCTAGAGGAAGGGAATGCTCTTGTTATGCTGCTCAAATCTTGGTTCATGTATGCAATGCTTGTTGTTCATTTTCTATTTGCATTAGTCATTTAATTTGATCTATTTTGACTGGTGCTACTAAACTCCATTATCTATTTGCATGTGTGCAGGTTTCAGGTTTGAAGGTTCTAGGTTCAACAAGATCGAATCCATTCACGGTTCTAGATTTGAAGATCCAAATTCATTACGGTGGTCACGATGAATCCACCTTCAACATTGAGTGTAGCAAGAAGAATATCATGACACCATATTTTTATTGTAAAAGGGGATCATCCTCTTTAAGCATTCGCATTATAGAACACCCTTTTCCAAGGGGTTGATTGTAACCGAGGATCTATTTTCAATATAATAAAAGGTTTTTATTTCAGTGCATGGTCTCTTTTTTTTGGCTTACAACTACCACCTCAATTGTATAAATTTTCATGTTAGTGATACATATTATCACATAGCAATCATATGATCCTACCACATCATTATTATGATGTAAATGAGATGCCATGTCATCACAAGTTATCATGTCATTATGAGTGACATATTATCCTAAGTTACCACATCATCATTGGTGCCTACACATCATAGGTCATTATTGGGGATCGATATTGACCCCCTTGTGCTCCATGATACCACAACCCCCTATTTGTAGTCAAGGTGTCGTGTAGGTGCATTTGATGCCCTATGCCTTTTGTGAGGGAACCAATCTTGCGAAGTATTGGGAAGCATGGGATGAAGCTCCCATTAGATGGCCTTTGAGGTTTTTACCCAAGGTCGGTGCCTTGCTTCTATATTTCTTCTTTAGCACTCATATTTTTGCTCCCGCTATGCTACTCTACTCCTAGCATAAACTTATCAAAGAAGGGAAAAGGAAAAAAATGTATAGAAAGCAAACTATGAAAAGTGGTAAAATGTAAGAAAAGTAAAGGAAAAGAGTAAATTTAAAAAAATATAAAGATATATAGCCTAGCCTAAGGTGTGGAAATGCACCAAATAAAAAGAAAAATACTTTTCCAATGCCCCAAAATATTTGAATGAATATATGAGCAGTGATTGATAGTGCACATGGAACATAAGATCCATTTGAGAATATGTAGTAGAAATATAACACCCATTGCAAAACCAAGACATAGATAAGTATAGAGTCACAAATTATTTATTAAAATTAACTTTGAGTTACATACATGTAGAGGGAAGAGGTTTAAAAACCACCTGACAGGTCATGGAAGGCTTGGGCTAGGTCAAGACATAGAGGAGAATGAAGGAAAGAACCCCTCAGAAGGATGTAGGGCTTTCAATAATTACAATTAGAAAGGTATGCATTTATAGATTATATTTAGAGCCTTCTTTGGTAACCCTTCTAAGATTTAAAATTATTACTCTAAAAATTCTTGCCCAGGGTACTCCATAACAATTATGTGCAATCCTTACCTAGCCCAAGAGTTGCTAGAGGTGAGATCATGTTACCCATGCCAAAGAATTGTTGTAGAGATCTCCTACTATTAATATTATTAGATCCATAGTCACTTCTCTAGAGGTCTAATGATGGTGTCTTAAACGAGGTACTTACTTTTAGATAAATATCATACATCTGGGGGATTATACACTTCTACATAACATCTAGGGTCTAAGGTGATGTTAGAAACCTCAATTGGGGGTTATGAGGGGTTAGTGGCCCTCCATATGAGGGTCCAAGGGTAGGAACCCCCAAAGCAAAAATTTTCCTTTTATATTTTTTGGGTATAGTTGAAGGTATTCTAGTTGGGATTCAGTTATATCCTCTAGTCCAGTTGGATTTCCTCATGGTAATCTCTTTTACTTTTACTTTATCCAATTATTCTAGTTGCTACCACTGGTTGGATGTGTTTGGTTGCTTGATTTTGTCAGGTGTCCCCAAGCCAAACTTCTATTTTGGTTATAATGCATTCTAAAGGTTTAGATTTTGGATCAAATTATTGGTTTTACCTTTGGTTGTGAGTCTCTTCCATGTGGGTCTAGTTTCTCATTAGATCTCCATTCGATTATTGAATAATCCTTGTCTTTATTGGAACCATCCTTTAATAATGGTCAAAAGGCTTACTCCACCCAAGTGTAATGAGAATTCACTACAATTCTAAAAACTCATAGGATATCCTTAGCCTATCAAGGATATGGAATATAGAAATATATCACCTTATCTATGGGCATGGAGTCAAAAAGGTGGGAATTTTAATAATTCCTTACTCCCCATTTCCTTTGCAAAATTAGGCTTGCTTGTAAATTTTGGTACATACCTATAGTATAAGCTATAGTACATAATGGGTGGCCTCTATTCATTAGGTATGGAGTCAAGGATTCCCCATCTTGGTGGTTCTAGAAGTCGTCTGCTTTTTTATTTTCTTCTAGTTTTAGGGGGAAAATATTTCTATGCTTACAGAACCAAGGCTCCTAAGAAACTTCTCTACTGCATATAGACTGGTACCAAGGGTATTTATTTCTTTTAATGTAGCTCTTCTAGTTTTAGTGATAACTCCTTTTTTGCCATTGTTCTCCATAGGATTGATCCTCCATCTCTAACTTATATTATTTGCCTATTTTGAGAAGTTGGTGATGGAGATGCTCACTTCATCAGGTGCTCTGAAATAAATGGTTTCCACATCATCTACAATATAGGTGCCCATCAAGTAGCTAATTTCACTTTATAGCATTTTGCATGTTGCTTCCTTTGCTTTTATGCCATGATCCTCCTCTTCTTGGATGGTAATATTTTGATCAAGGGTAGCAAGTTGCTAAGTAAAAGGGGACTAAGGTGTGATGTGCTAGTTAACCATAATAGGTCGCTCCTTCCCTTTAAACCCATCTGTAAATAGAGAATCAAGTTAGTCCCATTCATAGACAAAGTGTGGTGGGAGGGATTCATACCCTTCATGAACCTTCCCTCTAAATGATGCCACGAGTAGACTCAGAGCTATGTTCTACTTTTGGATATCATGCAATTGGAGAAAGCATGCCATAACTCATAGATGCATTAGCAAGTATAGCATTCCTTGGATAGTGTAAAGCAAAATTGTCTTAAGCACTAACATTAAAATGTAGTCTCATGCATCTAGTGGCACTAGAGGTCGTAGGAGATGAAGGAGTATTAAGAATTCTAACAACTAGTGCAATATGATACCAAAGGATAATATTAATCAAATAACCAAGTGCAATGAAATAAAGTAAAAGCATGTGCCCATATTTATTAATAATTGTGAATCTCTTTAAAAAAAGGTTACAAGAACATCCTTCTTAACTATTTGACCATTGTGATACATATTACAATCCACATCTCATGTGGTAGATATCTTCAATAGACCCTTAAGATCCTTGAACTTTACTTGAGGGCTTATTACGATGTCTCCTTATCCATTATCAAGAGGTAGAATTTTGAAGGATGCTTTATCTCTAGAGAGATCTCTCACCTACATGCAAGGAAAGAACAAAGCACATTAGTAGCACATGAAGTCTCTCAAGATGAGGCTGATTTTTAAGAAATTGTGTGAAATGTAGAAAATATGCAAAGAATGTGTGAACATGTATAACAATACATAAATTTTCCTAGAATATTGATGAAAAAACATGAAGCAAATCTTGAAACATATAAAGGAACCTACAATTGCATGTAATCTTGCATATTGAGCATAAAGGAATATAATATGTAAAGCATATGAAAGAAAGCATGGAATGCATAAATGTAAGCAAAATACCTATTAATCTACTAATAAACCATGGAAATGCATAAAATATGACTAATATATACTAGATAAAGCTAAATGGATACTAATAAATATAAATATCTAGCTAACTTAGAGAATTAAACATGTCAAACCCTAGCCACTGATGCTCATAGCAGCTAGATCTGTTAGCCACTGTTGACAGCCACAACTAAGCTTATGGGCCACTATTAACAATAGCAGCCATTAGGAAAGTATTATGCTCTTGAAACCAAGTCTATGGATGCTCAATTTCTCCATGGAATTGATGATCAAGGGTCGCCAGTGTGTCCAAACATATATTTGTAGGTGAATTGTTGTGAATTCACAATGGATTGGTGTCAAATGGTAAGATTACTTCTCAAGCTATTGTATACTCCATTGCTTCAAATGCATATGTCATATCCAAATGGATAGCATCTTGGCACTCCTCAAGGATTGCAATTGGCTCTCTAGTTTGGTAGGGCTTCATTACATTCAACTTATCTCTTTATTTACCTCTTTAGGGAGTCTATAAATAGAATTTCAAAATCCTAATCTTGGCCTCTCAAGAAAGCCAAGATCAAGAATTAGTTGGCCTGAGTAGTTGGGAGGAATCCTCTAGAATCTTCCTCACCCAAAACCGCTCCAAAATCATTGCAAATTGGCCATTACAACTAATTTTTCTTGACTCTGGGAGCCCAATTTTATTATAGGGCTAGCTGTTATTGCTCAACTTGGCTAGGACCCTAGCCATCATTGTCATTAATGGCTGAGATCTTGCTATTGATGTCATCAATGGCTAAAGCTGAATAGGACTAGACTGCCCTAAATGAGTGATTAGAATCACTGCTTAGCCTTGGGAAGGTCCAAGGTCATTTATATGGTCTGCAAAGGTGCCTATATGAGTAGTCTCCTAAATATGACATGTTTTAGGTGTCTACAGATACCCCTTTTATGATACATTGTTGGAAAACATGACACTAAGAAAAAATAGACCACCTAAAGTCATATTATAGATTGATTGATGTTAATTGATTTGGTCAATATTAGATGCCCCAATCCTGCAAAGGATGCTCATCTCAGAATAATTGCTTCCAACGGAATGAAAGGCTTAAATTAAGTAAAACTTTGGACATGATCTATAAGAAATCAGAACAAATTGTTTGAACGACTATAACTGAAGAACAAAATACAAAATTTTTAATTTGCTATGTTTTCTTTTTACCCATACAAATGGGAAAGCTTGTGATAGCTGTTAGCAATGATTCATAAGATGAACACAATTTACATGATCAAGTGATCAATTGTTGATTTTTATTATGAATTTGTTGATATTATGACTACCCCCTCAAGCGACGAGTCGATGATGAAAAGGACAAGTGATTAAAGTGACAAGTCACTTGACCATGATGAATAATTTGGATGATTCAAGACTTATTACATTTTTTTATATGGAAAGTCCTATTACAATCGTGATTTCAACCGTTAATATAAATTGTACATCTCTATCTCATGGAGTAGTTTGGTCGCAATGGACTTCTTAGGGAATGGATATGATAGCAATTTCATTTAATATTGTGCTGAATCACTATGTTCGATGATCTCCAAAAAATATCATAGAAGAAATGGAATGAACGCCTCGTTCCCATGGGGAATTTCGATTGTAATTGCCTTATTCGAGATTGAAGTGAATATATTTTAGTTCAACGATGACTAATTTGCCTTAAATGGCCTTATGGTAATTAAATCATCTTTCCAGATTGCATGGAGCACACATCGCTGCAACCGCCAAGTGTATAGGGTAAATAAATAAATACGAGGCACATTTGAATTTTGATTTATTCAATTTTTTGTTATTTTTTCTTTTTGATGAGATTTCATAGAAGAAAGGATATGAATACCTCATTCTTGTAGAGCAGTCCAACCACAATGGCCTTCTTGGGGAGTGAAGTGAATACATTTCAATTCGATGATGAATAATTTGGTTCAAATAGCCTTATGGTAATTTACTCATCTTATCGGATTGCATGGAGTGCAAGTCGCTACAACCACCAAGTGTATAGGGTAAATAACCGAATACAAGGCGTATTTGAATTTTGATTTATTCAATTTTTTGTTAGTTCTATTTTTTTTTTAATTTTGCATCGATGTATAATTATTATTGTCCATTTTAAAGGTCCTCATGGTGAGAAAATGAGTGCATTTATTGCTTCTTGCTAGCTGTTGTTGAAAATCGTAGTTGGTTTTTGTAATTTTCTTAGTCACTATTAACAATAGTGGTCAGGGTTGCCCTAATTTGCACTCGCTGTTGCCATCAATGGTTGAGGGTCAACTCAAAAATATAAAAGAAAATTTAGGGTTTTTTATATTCATTATTTCCTACTAGAAAATAGTGAAAGTGAGAGCTCTGAGGTGAGAGAGAGATAAAATAATATGGGAAACTACTAATTTTACCCTTTACCACCATGATGGATTAGACGAAGGTGTCTACTAGTGGTGGAACCAAAGCTCCCAAGGTAGATTCTTCAT
Source organism: Wollemia nobilis (assembly GCA_028583015.1). Taxonomy (NCBI): domain Eukaryota; kingdom Viridiplantae; phylum Streptophyta; class Pinopsida; order Araucariales; family Araucariaceae; genus Wollemia; species Wollemia nobilis. Next base: position 3,884,822 of record JAQPPZ010017190.1, on the reverse strand, counting down.
CTTTCACACGTAATTTGAGCATTTAAAATGAACCTCACTAATTAATGGCATTAAATAAACTTCACTAAACTGTTGGTAACGAACCTCACCTTAGGTAGATTTAGCATTAAGATAGCTTAGATGGAGGGTTTTTAATTTTGGGGTATTTTTGGGGTGGGAAATGACCTCGCAAGGGGTCCTTCCCATAGCCGTTGTTGGTAGCAGTGGATCCCAATTTACCAATTGGGGGCTATGGTTGCTAGCCATGACTAGGTTCAAATACCAAAAATTAAAAAATTGATAGTTCATGCTACTCGTTGTTGACATCAACGACTACCAAGGTGACTACTATTTTCAACAACGACTAAGAACCTTAGCCCATTTATTTATTTTTTTGGTTTTTAAGGTTGATTTTTTTTATTTTTTTAATTTTGTGTACCATGCAAAAGACTAACACCTAATGCTATAATCATTGAACATTATGTATAATTGGGTATGCACATATGAATTGACAAGAAATGACACAAAATTAAAAGAAATGCTTCTCTTATTAATATTTCGAATCAATCCAAATTACATCTCCATCCCTCTTAGGGATACCCTTTTGATGCAATAATTACAATATGATAAATTCCCTTATAGGGTAGGTGTAATCCAAATGTCTTCCACAAAGACACGAACTGCTCCAAGGTGTTGATGACCTTCTTCTCCATGATTAGAGGTATTTGCTGCCTTGCATCCCAAAACCTTGTTGATCCTGCGTGTAATAAACAACAAGAAACATTAAATACAAAGGAGGCCTCTCTTGATGAGGCTTTTAAGAGAATCTTGCATAAAGGATGATGTAATTAACATGAAATTAAGAAAGTGCAAGAGACATATTAAACCCATGTTAAGCATGAAATAGCACCATAGAACATGTAAAGGAAAAGCATATGCATCTATCTAATGGCTTAATAATGGAATTGAAAGCATGGAACCATGAAAAGATCCATTAGTAGCATAATTGCAATAATGAAAGGAAATTATTAAAAATCCTAATTTTACTAGTTAAAGTCCCTAATAAAGCTAATTAACATGAGTTATGAATAATATAGTAACAATAAGTAAATCCTATGGCAAAATAACAAGGAAATCAGTAACATTACCCTGATCGCAGCTCTAATGTGCGGTGAGCACTATTAGCCACAACTGATAGCCACAATGGAGCTTGAAGTGAATTTGTACTCTAATTTAGGGGTTGAATATATAAATATCTCCATAAAATTAATGGTCAAGGGTCACCTCTATGTCCTCTAAAATATTTGGCTATTGAATTGCTCAATTTGGTGATGAAATGGGCTCAATTGGTTTTTTTGATTCTTACTATCCCTCCATAGCCTTATTGACTCCAAATACCATGTGATCTCTAATTGGGTAGCCAAAGTATTCCTCTCAATGCACCTAGGTGAGTATGCAATTTGATAGGGCTTTGTTGCATTTCAATTTGATATTCATCTATATATTTTCCCAATTTGAAGGTGGATTAAATAGCATTTGCCCAAGGCTAGGGGTAGCTTCATGAGGAAGCCAAGAACAATATTGGGCAGTTTGAGTTTGTTGAATGGAAGGATCTAAAACCTTCCTCACTCAAACCACTCCAATCCCTAACCAATTGGCCATTGCAACCAATTTTGGGTCGAATGAAGGCCAACTAATTCTAAGTGCTAACCCTGGCTGACAGGTGCAGTCAGATATTCTAACCACGGGTGTTAGCAGCGGCTAGAACTGAGTAGGTCAAGGTGCCCAAATTGAGTGGTAAAAAACCACTGCTATACCTTGGAATCTATTCAAGGTCTTCCATATAATCTTCTAGCATGTCCCATATGAGTAGTCATCTCAGCATGATGCATTTTATGTGTCTATAGATACCCATTTTGAGATTCATTGTGAGATCAAAAAACAGTGAGAAAAAATAGACCTAAAATAATGTCGTAGGTTGCATGATGATCATTAGTCTGATCAACATTAGATGCACGAGTCCTGCAAAGAGGACGCACATCCTAGAATCATTGCTTCCAACAGGATGGAAGGCTTAAATTTTAAAGATTTTTCACTCGTCATCAGACATTCGGGTAGCTTTGGTGCTACAATAGGAGTTAGGCCTATATAACCAAAAGGAAGAGAGCTACAAACTAACTATCATATTTATTTTTTTCCCCAAAAAAATGGTAATATTATGATAGTATTTGGCAATAATTCATAATATGAACATAATTTTGACAAGATCAAGGGATCTTCTATTGACCTTTATTATGATTATGATATTATGACTACCCCTCAAGCGACGAGTCGATAAGGGTAATGAAAATTAAATGAAGCGATGATGTCGCTTGACCACTATGAAATATTTAAAAAAATTAAGGTTTAGCATTTGAATTATTGGAAAGGCCTAATCAGCTATGATTGCAACTGTTAATAGAGATTTTCCATTTCTATCCCATGGAGTGGTCCAGCCCCGAAGGCCTTCTTAGGGAATCGAAATGAGGACAATGTCACTAATTCTTGTGTTGAATCATATTGTCGATGATCTGCTGAAAATATCATAGGAGAATTGTGATGAATATCTCGTTCCCTTGGAGCAGTCTAACCGTTAGGGCCTTCTTAGGGATTGAAATGAAGCATACAATTCAATGATGACTAATTTACCCCAAATTTCCTTATGGTAATTTACTCATATTTCCATATTGCATGGATTGCAAGTCACTACAACCACCAAGTGTATAGGGTAAATAACTATATACAAAACGCATTTGGATTTTAATGTTATCTAATTTTTTTGTTAATTTTATATATTTTGAATTATCTGGTCTGGTGGGTATTTTTAATTTGTTATTTTATAGCTCTCCATGATTGGAATTGAGAGCATTTATTGTAGTTTTCTGACTGTGCTTTTCAAAAGCGGTTAAGAAGGTCAAATTCCTTAACCGCGGATCAGACCCGTAGGTAGAAAACTCTAATTTTGGGATCGCGATTGTTAGATGTGGTCTAAATTTTTTTTGAAAAAGGTATAAAAAGATTTTACTATTTCAAAAAAATTATTATTTACCTAAAAATACCAGTAAAATTGAGATCTCTGAGAGGTAAAAAGTGAATTTTGACACGTAACACTATCACAAACTGCACTAATTCTCTTCTATCCACACTGATAGTTGACCAACCAAAAGCTTCGACTAGTGGAGAAGCTGGTGTGTCCAAGGTAACACACAAACTAAGACCACACTTGCAAATTATCGAATTAAAATTAACCATACTAAGTAATGGATTAAACGAACCACATTAAACTGTCGGTAATGAACCTCACCCTAGTTAGATTTAGCATAGGTTAGGTTAGAGGGGAGGGTTTAATTTTGGGGTTATTTTGGGAAGGACGTGACCCTAAAAGGGTCATGCTCCTTAGCCGTGGGTGGAAGATGCGGTCCCCAAACTTTAGAAATTTTTTCAAAAAAAAAATAATTTTTTTTTGGGTTTTCTAGGCAATTAATGCCATTTAATGCATTTTTGAAGTGCTTTTTTATTTGATTTTTTTTTTATATTTTCTGGTTTGTTTGTCATTTTTTATTTATTTTTAATTATTTTTCATATTTATTTGATTGCTTTCACTCAGGCCTTAACGAATAGAGTGAGTGAGAGTGATCTCCTTCGAAGATTATGCCACACTCTCACTATCGTGGAGCGGGTTTGGTTTGTTGTTGTGGGGTTTGGTTACGTCCTGAACCTCCCCACCATCAGAGTGGATCAATCATATATGATTGCCTTGGCCTGTCACTGGGATGCGTGGACCAATACATTTCACCTATTGATAGGTGAAATGACTATTACTCTCGAGGATGTCTATCGCATCTTCTGCCTACCTATTGATGGCAATCCCATCACCTCATCTCCTATCATGATGAGGAAGGCCTTGTTTGATTCGATCTTTGGTAGATAGAGCATTGAGGCACAAGGCTACATTGACCATGGAGGCATCCACGTCGAGGAGTGTTTCTATACCAGATTCATTTCACAACGGGAGGCGGTATTCATGCACCTGATTATCCAAATAGTCCTTCTAGACTCATCAGGTGTGAGGTTCACCTAGAACCTCCTAGCTAGGACCAGGGAGGTTATGGTTAGTTTGATTTAACAACCTCTCATTCTAGCATGGGGGAGTACTCTTCTAGCACAACTCTATCACGAGCTATATCAGATCACATTTCATAGCAGAGTGGGCATCGACTACATCATACTTCTCTAGATTTGAGGCTGGCATGACATTCTGATAGAGCACCTTGTTGATTTACCCCTAGAGTTTACTGCTATCCCTATGGATTTTGAATGTTATGTAGCCTACTGGCCCTGGGAGCAGGAGGGTTTCAAGAGTAGGTCTCATGCAGGAGACCTGGACCTATCTCTCAATTTGTATAGCTTATCCCTCAACACATACAGTGGTGACCATACATGGGCTACCCAACTTGGATAGATGCAAATAGATACTTGCACCAGGTGCATCGAGATTGGTGGATTATCCAATCGAAAGGTCGACATACATGAGTATCAGCACTTCTCTCACGTCTTGAGGTAGTTTAGAATTTGATAGGATGTCCTAGAGGTTCTTACTATCTATAGACACTTGGTACTAGAGAGGGACCTGACCTGGCCCTAGGTGACTCCACTAGGGGATGTTGATGATGACTTCTATGAGTTGGGCCTAGTGAACACATGCACGACTATTAATTATGATACATGGTGGTTTGGCTTATAGTGGCACAGAGAGGGACCTCTAGGTTGACCAACAAATGACTTCATAGTAGAGGACATAGAGGGCACAAAGGTGGACCCTCATGGGTGCAAGACCCATCAAATGATAGAGGGCGCATGGGGCACAGGGGTCGCTATAGAGGAGGACCCATAGGTAGAGGCAGAGGAGGAGGCATCCAAGGAGGGTGAGGCACCTCTTGATAATGAGGTAGGGTAGTTGAGGGTATAATTTTTTAACCTCTAAAGCCAGGTTGGGAGACTTCAAAATCAGCTCCTGCATAGGGATACTACTATCACCACTTTAGAGATGAAGTTATCTCACTTCCAGAGCTAGTGGCGTGACTATGATGTGAAGAGGTCCACTCTACAGGTGAGGACTGCCATGATGGATGCAAATATATAGAAGCTCATAGGGCAACGCACTCTTTTGTAGTACCAAGTATACACTTATGTAGTACTACTCACTGCTTACCAGGCTGAGGTATCAACTCCCTCATCTTCATAGGTTGCTTTAGCACCCTCAACTATTCTAGTAGTACCAGCAGTGCTAGTAGCATAGGGATTAGAAGGCTTAGATTAGGGGGCATATATCAGGAGACTTTAGGCTTTAGTTGACCAGTACATTGAGGAGACCTCACTCAGATCTGCCCACATTACCACATTGAGAGGGTGGATTGGACTAATCAAGGATGAGATTCTAGAGATGCCCATGGCTTCAGGGTCTCAGAGGAATCACACTTGGGAGACAGGATAATCCTCAGCTAGCTCGAGTTGTAGGACTCACAAGTTTGAGAGATATTATGGTTCTAGCTCATAGAGGACCCATCGAGAGGGTGGAGATGATGGTGGTGCATCACATACTAGGGGTGCAGGCCCTGCCTAATACATATCTTATATATATCATTGTACCATTTTTGAGTGTAAGGTCAAGGACCTACACATATGTAGCATGCGGGTATTTTTTACCATGTCGATGTACTGTTGACTATTTATTTTGACACACACACATATATGTATATATATATATATATATATATATTTCTATATGATCTGACTTAGAGACTCATTATATGTGTGGTTTATTATGATTTTTTATGTTTATGTTTTATGAGATGCATATGGATGCAATGCGCTATTTGTTATGCTATATGATGTGATGTATGGATGACATGCACTAGATAGCTATGCGATAGATGATTTGATGCTATGAGTTATGTATATATATGTACTACTTATGATGGATGTATATGAATATCATATTTTGATGTTACATGCATGTATACTTTGCTTCACTTGTATGCATTTAATTTATACTGCTATGACATAATCTATGCCATGTATGTACTGCATGTATTTCTTTGTTTATTTGATAATGTGTTTGTGAAATGGACATGTATGCTTTCATAAATTAAAACATAATGTATGCAATATGATTTTTAACAATCTAATGGATGACACCACCGAATGTATAACAAACATGTATTGTAGTTGCTTTATATTTTTATAAAAGATAGTACACCCATATGTGAGATGTAATTATAAGCTTTTGTAAATTAAAAAAATATGGATACCATAGTCAATGGTCATCTAAATATCATTTATGACATCCATTTGGTATCTAACATATATTATGAATAATTCTAATAAACAAACTCTCATAAAAGAAATTGATGTTTTGATGATTGCATTGAAAATTGGTTGTTGCTATTTGGGAATTTTTTGGGTTTTCCATGAGACTCAAACACCCTAGTTGACTTATCAAAAGTTGTATACTAACCATACTAGACTTCTGAAACATAAAGCTTTTGCTAGGATGGGCCCTAACTTTTAATTATCCCTGTGTATGCAAATGAGTATATTTAGATAAGGTATAAGCATACCCCAATGTAAAGCAGGATTATTTTAGCACATTGCTAATATTGGGGATCCTCAAATGTCTATCAAATCCTAGGTTTATATTTTAGTTGGACTAGGCTACTAAGCGATACAGGACACGTGAAGCTAGCTATTCCACATTCAAACATTGGTCTGCACACAATAAAAATGCTAATGTATCAGATATATCATCATGTGTAAGGTATAGTAGTGCTGAAAATTCTAGAAATTCAGGTTCACTCCCTTCTTTTCTTCAATTTATTGGGATACTTGCTCATATATAGTGACGAAAATCACTGTTTATTTTTTATTTCTCTTTTATTTCTCTTTTTTTTCTTTTCTCATTTTTTTTTCTTTTATTTTTCTTTATTTTCTTGAGAAAGGGATTTGATACTGATTTTATTTTCTTTGTACAACTTGATCTTCATTTTATTTGACTTTCTAGGATTTACATTTTGTACTTTGATTCAGAAACTTCCTTTGGGGATTTTTCTTTGGGGAACTATTTATGGGATATCTATTTAGGATATTGATTTAGGATATCAATCTTAGGGTATCAATCTAGAGGATTGATCTAGGATATCACTCTGGGATATTACTCATTTTAACGTAATCAAGGGATTTTGGGTAGGGAATAAACATGCCCTTTTGCCAATTGCCAATATTTCTTGTACTGTTCGCACAGGGGGATAAGAAAGAATAAAATTTTTACCTAAGGATACCTGGTCCTGCTTTGTAGCTTTCATCCTCCCCTAGTCCTTACTAGGATTATTTAATTTGTTAATTAGTGATAGAATTCTAATATGCTAAGGGCTATACACACTGGACCTCATCTACAAAATCAAAGCACGCTTTCTATCAACTCTTGAGAATACCTCTAGGTATGGTTGAATGATTGAAAATCCCTAGTATATATTTCATAGCAACAATTGGATTTGTGTTGAAAATACAATAACTCACAAGGGTGATAAATGGATGAAAAATATAGTGCATAGATGCATGATTGAAACACAAACATGGTGTCATTTGTCAGATTGTAAACATAATTCATCCTAATACAATGTGGGACAAATGGATATACCTAATGCAATGCAAAAATGAAATGCATGCGGTGAATGAAATGCATGATGCAAATGGAATGTAATGATGCAACATGAAATGCAAATATTTTTTATTTTTGATATTTTTCCAATTTTTTTGGATTTTATTGCTTTTTATATTTTTTATGGATTTTAAAAATTTGGATTGACCAAAGGGCTTAAAAACACCTTTGGAGCCTTTTTTGGGGATGACCAAAGGGCTTATAGATGCTTTTTGAGCCTTTTAACTAGGATGACCAAAGGGCTTATAGATGCCTTTGGAGCCTTTTAATTGGGATGACCAAAGGACTTACAAATGACTTTGGAGCATTTTAACTGGGATGACTAAAGGTCTTATAGATGCCTTTGCAGCCTTTTGATGGTTTTAGGTATAGAACACTTTAAGATGAAGGATATTGAGAATTTCAGGCTCTTCAAATCCTTCGAGCGATGTCAAGTGATATGTCCTAGGTCCAATATTCTTTGAGATCATATAAGGACCTAACCAGTTAGCTACAAATTTGTCTTGTAGTTTTGGAAGTAAATTTGAGTTCTATTGGTTCTCTTTCAACACAATATTGCCAACTTTAAAGTCTCTTAGATGGAATTTGTTATTGTAAGATTTTTTTTAGCACTCTTGATAAATGTGGAGGTGCTCAAGGGCATTCATGCAACGTTCATCAAGTAGCATCAGTTGATCTAGGCAAGCTTGTCGATTAGTGTCATCATCAATGAACTCTTTTAATACGATGCACAACATTAGAATCTCCAACTCTAAGGGCATAATGGCCTTAGCACCATATACTAATGAAAACAGAGTTACCCCAATGGGTGTCCAAATACTAGTCCTGTTAGCCCATTATGCAAGGGGTAGATGGATGTGCCAATCTTTGTGGTGCTCTTGTATTGTATTTTTTATGATGGATACCATTGTCTTATTTGAAGCCTTAGCTTACCCGTTTACCTACATATAATATGGAGTTGTCAAACTATGTTTGATTCTATACTTAGATGTCAAAGCTCTCATAATTTTGTTCTTAAATTATGTTCCATTATCTATAATTATCTTGGATGGTATCCCAAAATGACTTATGGTATTAGTGAGTATGGACTCAACAATACATGCTCTAGTTATAGTTGTTAAGGGAATGGCTTCTGCCCATTTAGTAAAATACTCAGTAGCCATAACAATGAATGTATGTTGGCCTAATGACGGAGGAGAGATATTACCAATGAGATAAAATCCCCACTGAGCAAATGGCCAAGTCACTTGAATGGGTTGTAAGGCCTATGATGGTAGGTGCATAATATTAGCATGATGTTGGCATTTAATGTATTTCTTGACATACACATTGCAATCCTTATCTGTAGTGGGTCAATAATAACTCATGTTAAGGTTGCGCTTGACGATAGCCATATCGCTAAAATGGCCATCGCATGTACCATAATGAGCTTGTGATATTGCCCAAGATGACTCTTGGAGCTCAAGATAATGAAGGAGAACTCTATCGTAGCTTCTACGATATAATATGTCTGCTAACAATACATACTTTATCACTTTATATTTAAATGTGTGCTTTATGACATGCAACAATCCCTAAGGGATTACACAAAGTCTAAGGAAGTCATGTATCTATGATGTCCATATATGATAAGCTTTGGCTTCAACTGTAAAGACAACATGTTCCTTCTATTGTTCTACATTTGCAAATGCATACTAGGAAACAACCTTGTGGTGAATGGTAATACCACTCTCCGTCGGATCCTACGAGATCAAAGACCCTTAGGATGATCTCTTAAGAAAGTCTCTAGATCTGTAGAACCATTTATGGTTTGGTTCTATATGAATTATGTTGATTGACTCTTTGTTATCCAATGCTTTGTGTTGCACAATAGAGTGTGACAATGTTTTTACATGGATGGTGGTGAAATTAGCAGATGGATTCTAAGGGATTAGAGATCCCAAATATGCCATTGTGTCTACAAATCTATTGGATGAACGAGAGATTGCCTCAATGTCCTACCATTCTAGTTGAGCTAGATAAATATCAACAAGATCCTTGTAAGCTTTCAATACCGGACATCAACATTGAAATAATCCCTTAACTTGATTCATAATGAGAAGGGAATCACCAAAGATATTTAGCCTTTTATCTTCATGGCGATAGATTTTTGGAGATCCAAAATTAGGGCTTCATATTCAACATTATTATTAGTGCAAGGAAAGTCTAACTTGAATGACAAGGGCATTGGAGCTCCTTATGGCGTGAACAACACTATTCCTACACCATCCCCTTGCTCACAATTTGAACCATCAAAGAACAAGTTCATATCAGCTTTGTTATCTGGTTCCTTAGGTTCAGGTGCTTCTGATAAGGCAAATACTGCATCAGGAAGATCTATGGTGAGGAGCCTACTATTTTTGAGAGGCACCTCAGCTAGTTGATCAGCTATGACTTGTCCCTTAATGGACTTTTGGCTAATGAATTCCAAATTGAATTCTATCAATAGCATGATCTACTTTGTAGTACGTGTATTATGATATGTCTTGCTCATCATATACTACAAAGGATTTTGTTTGGATATGACATACGTCATATGACTAAACATATAGTGTCGCAATTTCTTGGTAGCAAACACTACTTCTAAACATAGCTTTTCAACATATGCATATCCTAGCTCGTAACTCACCAAAGTTTGGCTAATGTAATATATGGCTTTCTCTTTATCTTGCACATTATTTTGGTCTAACATGGTTCCCACAGCAAAGTTAGTTGTCGATATATATAGCAAAAATGATATATCTATCCTTGGTGGAGCTCGTATTGGTGGCATCACTAGGTATTGCTTAATCTCAACAAAGGTTGTTTGACAGTCTTCATCCCAGTTGAATGGGACCCCCTTGTATAGCAGTCAATTCATGGGTCAAAATTTATCCGATAATTATGCAATAAATCACTTTATGGATGCTACTTTACCCTAAAGGCTTCTTACTTTCTTGATATTCATGGGGGACACATTTCTAAAATAGCCTTGACCTTTGCTGGATCAACTTCGATGCCTCACTTTGAAATGATGAATCCTAAGAGCTTTCCTGAAGTTACGCCAAATACACACTTATTAGGATTCAACCTGACATTATGCTCTATCAAGGTGATCGAAGACCTTCCTTAGGACCTCAGCATGCTCTGAACGTAGCAATGACTTTGCCAATAAGTCATCAATATAATCTATTAAGATCTTATGCATGTAGTCATGAAAGATATATGTCATAGCCCGCTGATATGTAGCACCAACATTTTTAAGACAGAATGGCATAACCTTATAGAAAAATGTCCCCCATAGCATTATAAATGCGGTTTTATGTTGATCTTCAGGATTAATCCAAATTTTATTTTAACCATAAAAACCATCCATTAAGGAGAGCATCTCATGACCCGTATTTGTGTCTACGAGAGAATCTATTTTTGGCAACAAAAATTAATCCTTTGGTGTTGCTTGATGAGGGCATCAAATTTTTAATGTAAACTAAGGTTAATTCCTTAGTTAGACTAAGTCTTAGTTAGGGCTTGGTATTATTGTTTTTGGTGAGACTTTGTGCTCACGTAATAAATTTCTAAGCCACTCTAGATTAGGCTAGCTGGATGGATTAGTCAACCTCCTTTGGAAGCGTGTCGACATTTCCCATTTGGGAATTTGTTGCTCCTTCGTAGGGGTTTCATTATGTTTTTGGGCCTATATTAGCCCTTTATTTTATTAATTTAATTAATCTGGTATTAAACCACATCAGTGGTATCAGAGCAGGATAAGTTGGAGGTTCTGGGTCATTGCCAACCTCCATAGGTTTTGGGTTGAATTCTTTAGTAAAAAAAAAAAAAAAATTGCAGAAGAATTGTGTCATTCATTAGTTGTCCGCTTTGACAACTTTGGCACGCCTTTATGTTTGGTACTTGGCCCCTTCACTTTGTAGCAGCACCGTTTGGGCTGACGCGTCAGTCGCAGCACCCTCAAGGTCTTTTACCTCAGCATTGGCGCTGCGACTACGTCTCAGACGCATGCAGGTTCCAGTTTTCTGGAGTATACAACGCCTAAATATTTGTAAATCTTCCACCTCTGTCCAGCAATTGCAAGCTCGTGACCCATTTCAGATGCAAGGATTGGCTGTTCAATTGCCGATCGGATAAGTATCTTCCACCATGACGGATCGTCGCCATGGCGGCTCTGTTGCAGCGTGACAAATTTTTGTTCCTACGATTGGCATGAATTTTGGAGACTACATTCGCATGGCCGGTTGTGTCTCATGCGTTCACAACTTTGATATACTGGTAGGATCGCAAGATCAACGCATCCGTTGTAGCAACCCCTATTCGTTCACATCTATGCAAAGCGGATACGCTCGCCTTGAACCGGTGACCAACCGAAACTGTCCTTCTGGATCCCTACTATAGCTTACCGACACCCACTGGTATGCCATCTGATGGCTTAATCCTTGACCATCGCGGTAGGGATTCACAACATACAGCACAGCCGACCATCATGGTAGGGCTTCACCACATACAGCACAACCGAAAACCCTTAGCAGAAGATGTCTGACCGTAGATCGACTTTGGCAGATGGCTATTGTTATTAAGTTTTGTTAATCACTTTTAGCTGCAAGCGTTGACCGTCGGGTGGGTGGAGTATTGTTATTAAACCACATCACTATACAAAAATAAATGAAATAAAATAAATAAATAAAAACAAAGAAGATGACTTTTGCTATGAAATTAGCTTAAGGGGGATACAAAAAGGGGAATATTTTGAATTTTTTTAATGCTAGTTTTATATATTTGCCCTCACAACATTGTAAAATTGCATTAAATCATTTGATTTTTGCAATTATTTGAGGCAAATCACTTCTTTTGTACACCCTTTTTGCGTAATTTTTGTAATCCCTCTCTTGCCGTCCTCCTGGCGTATACCAGAAGCCAAATGGCTCAGGATTTGGCACAACAAATGGCTGACATCACCGCAGCCATTAGTACCTTGGCCGATAAGGTCAATGATATTGCTACTAAAAGTGGTCCTAGTGACTCTCGAGTGAAGGCAAAATGTGAAGTCAAAATTTATGATGGCTCCCGTGATCCTGAGGTTCTAAACAGTTGGATCCTCGACATGGACACGTGGTTTGCCTATAGCAAAATACCAGCAGATGAACAAGTGTCTTTTGCCCTTTTGAAACTTTCTGGTATAGCCAAAGTTTTGATTACAGACCGCTTCATTAATCAGAATCCCATTACCCATTGGGATGAATTGGTGAAGGCTTTGACGGATACTTTTTATCCATCAAACTATGGAGACGATCTTGAATATCGATGGCTTCGATTGAGGCAGGGATACAACATGAGTGTCCAAAACTACATCGGTCTATTCAACAAATTGAGAATTTTGAATGGTATTCAGGATTCTGCTGCTAAGCTTATCACCAAATTCAAAAGTGGACTGCAGGAACCACTTTTTAGGGAGTTGAAATATACTCCTATCACATATTTGAACACCATGTACAATCAAGCACAGCTTGCGGAGGAGAAGCTTGCTGCTCAAGCCGGTGGATCTCGCTCTTCTGACTCCACCAAAAATTCAAAACAAAAGCAACAATCGAAGACTTCTTCTTCTTCTTCTTCTTCTTCCCCTTCTTCTAACACTTCTTCTACTCCTTTTGATCCTAAGAAATTCTGTGATCATTGTAAGAAGAGAGGCCATAAAGAATCTGAGTGTTTTAGGAAGAAAAAGAATCTTATTGTAGAAGCTTCCCCAGAGGTAAAAGCTTCCCCAGAGGAAAAAGAAGAAGGGCCTATTGAGGCTACGGGAGAAAGGCACACTTATCCAGAGCTTCGAGGGCTTAACAATCATACTTTGTTGACACACAACATGATTGAGAGAGGCCGTGACCATTTGTTTGTCACATGTGCCCATCTAAAACACAACTACTTTGTAGATTGTATCATCGATAATGGCTCTCAAACAAACTTGATTTCTAGATCTATTGTCGATCAATTGAAGCTTCCTGTACAACCCCATCCTCATCCATACCCACTTGCATGGAAGGATGTGGAAACCTCCTCCATGATTACAAAAACATGCACTGTGTCTTTTGCATTTGGGCCACGCTATGTGGACAAAGTCACTTGTGATGTGACTCCAATTGACTGTTGTGATCTCATTCTTGGAAAGCCCTATCAATTTGACAAACGGGCTCAATATGATGCATATAATAATACCTATACATTGCATCATGAGAACAATAATTTTCTCATCTCTTCCACAAAGCCCACATACAGTTATACAGGTCCATGCCATACAACATTGGTCTTCCGCAAACCAAAGGACACACCAGCTCCCACAGCACACAAGGAGGCTCCTCCTCCTTCTCCTCCTGTTGCTTCAGTTGTTCCTCCTCCTGCTGCTACCATGCCACAGGTTCCTGATTTGCAGTAGCTTTTGCAGCCACCGCCATAGGAGATTTGTCCTCAACCTCATCCATAGGCTTTCACTCGAGTTGGACCTCCAGTCCTGACCAGGAGAGGCCCTCCAGCTTCGGCCTCCCTTGGACTTCTCGACCTTATCAGTGCCCCTCCTCATTCGACAACTGATTTTCTGCTTTCGCTTCCTATGACTCGAGTTTATCACCCTTCATCCCATACTATTGTACAAGCATTGGAGTCCAATGCTTCCTTTGTGGGGAGGTATGATGAGGGCATCAAATTTTAAATGTAAACTAAGGTTAATTCCTTAGTTAGACTAAGTCTTAGTTAGGGCTTGGTCTTATTATTTTTGGTGAGACTTTGTGCTCACGTAATAAATTGCTAAGCCACTCTAGATTAGGCTAGCTAGATGGATTAGTCAACCTCCTTTGGAAGCGTGCCAACATTTTCCATTTGGGAATTTGTTGCTCCTTCATAGGGGTTTCATTATGTTTTTGGGCCTATATTAGCCCTTTATTTTATTAATTTAATTAATCTGGTATTAAACCACATCAGTTGCCCTATTTAGGTCTTTGAATACCATATAGATACGGATCCTTCCATCAGGTTTTCCTATAGGCACCATGTTTGATACCCATTATAGATAGTCAATGGAAATGACAAACTCTACATCTAGTAGCTTTTGCAATTCATCCTTAACCATTAAGGATACTGTTGGATGCATCTTCTTGAGTTTTTGCTTTACTGGCTTCTTTGATAGGTCTAGCGAAAGGTTATGAGTAATGAATTTTAGATCTAGACTTGGCATGTCCTTATAAGTCCAAGCAAAGAGATCAGGTCTCTCTCTCAGTAGAGGTATGAGGTTGGCATGCTCATCAGGAGTCAAAGTTTCTCCAAATTTAACCTTCTTAGGATTAGTGGTATCATTACTGATATCCACTTCAAAGGTTTCCTCTACTAACATATGGGATCCCTCCTCAAGTTGGTGAGGCGTAGGAATCAAGTGGATGTCATCTGCTGATTTTATAGGTTCCTAATTGGAAGCATCCTCAGCATGATAGACATCATGTGTATAGCTTGGTGCAAAATGGAAAGGTTGCAGCATTTATTCATTAGGGAAGAAATATTTAGGCTCTAGAGGTGAATCAACACAATCCCAATCAATAGCATCTACATTAATTCACAATGACTTCGAAGGATCGGTTGGATTACAGAGTGGAGTGGCCAAATTAATGGAGATCATATTGATGGAATGGATCATGTCTCTAGGACCATGTGCACATGACTCAACATTAGCAAAACTTCCATCCTTGAGATGTGGTTATAAAGGTATGGGGATCTCCGAATCCAGTCCATGAATAGACTATCAGATGGTATCATTGGGCTCAAGGAGCTCCATGTACGTTGGTGGATCGGGAAACACCATGTGATAAATCACATTAATATTTGGTGACCTTCCACTAATGCAAGGATGGATATTGATCTCTCTATACATATCCTCAACAGTATATAGTGCATTATGATGGTGCAAGTAGGGAGGTCCTAAATAGGCTCTCTCTATTTCATCTTCACCATCACTATCATAATATAGACACTCATCTTTACCTAATGGAATCGGGTGATCCTCCACATGAGGCCCCATGTAGGCTATGTCTTGATAGCCATCATCATTGTCGAATGGCTCTTCGATCGTATCTATTGATTACAAATGTAAATATGATGCAAGAGCATAGGGCCCAAGTAGGCCAACTTGGTTTCATCCTCGGATTTCTCATTGTTTGAGGATAACTCAGCGTCATCTAATCCAAAATTGTTTTCTGGTCGATCACTTTCGATGATGGATACTGCATGAACATATTTAGAAGCAGCTTATGGTTTGGTGTCTAGATTTTGGATACGTATAACAATATCATCGATAACTCCATGACTTTGATTATCCAAGTTGGCTCTTGGAATGGATTCTGGGCTGATCTCCACCAATATGTTTACATGATATCTCACGGGTGGCTCCATAGTGATATAAGTCACTAGTTAATTATCCCTCTAAAACATGGAAAGATTAAGGTGATAAGGATTGAAGTCAACTTCACCCCCTAGACTAAGGTACAAGTGGTCTAAAGATGTCATGATAAGTTCATACTGACCTCGAATATAGTATCCTAACCCAAACCTATCAGTTGGAAACTAATACTATGATTCATATGGCCTTCTACACCCCTGATCAAATAGTTTGAGACTGTAATCATACCAATGGTAATTCTCAAAGTATCACATGGTGTATTCCGAGTTAGAGAGATAATGAACATTCACAGTGAATGGTTCATTATCATCCTCATCCATGGGCGTGGAATATGCAAACTGGTCTAACCCTCCATAGATGAAGTTGGTTTGGTTAAGTGGTACCCCCAATGGTTCCACTGTCCCTACGGGAAGGAGATAGGCTCGTGGTCAACCCATGTCCTATGTAGTCTTGATAATCAGTGTGAATGTCACATTTTGCATGATATATTCCCCTAATCCAAGATTAACCAAATGGATGAGCACCTGCGGTGCAGATGACCCACACTGCTTAAGATGTAGGTGAAGCAGGCTGAAGTGCCTCTTTGACTACTCTTGAGTTTCCTCTACTTCCATGGGAGTAGGGGCTTGAATGATAATTATCTTGGGTGTTTTCTTTGTCTCTATTTCACTCATCTTTGCTTTCAACTTCTTATCATTTTGATGCATCATAGATACAGATGGTCTGGTAGAAGCAACTATCATGTGCTCTGATCATTGAGATGCAGACATTGTAGTCTTAGCACACACATCTTTGATTTTTCCTCCTGGCTCTTTTATTGGTGACACTAGCCACACATCTAGGTGCATTGAAGGGAACATGAATTCCCTTATAAAATTTGCTAGATTCACATATTTAAAAGGTTCTTAATCTGAAGGCACCATGTGAACCTATCCCTCATGAATGTATTTGATACATTGATGTAGAATATAAGGAATGCAATGCATTTATATGATCCAAGGTCTCCCTAGAAGTATGTTATATTGCATAGCACCTTCGATTACATAACACATCACCGGTATGGTCTTCAATCCTACCAAGATAGGTAAAACTATAGTACCGACCGTTGAGCAGAATGCATCATTGAAAGCTCTCAACGTGAAGGTAGAAGGGATGATATTAATATTGGGAAACTTCAAGTGAGTTAACACCTTGGTAGTTATGATATTGATTGACGACCCTATGTCAATAAAAATTGCTTGAATGGTTTATGATTCACACATGCAATTATATGCAATGGTGGGTCTACTATAATAGTGGAAACCGTCTTGACTTCATGATCATGGAATTGTATTATCAGTTCCCGACACTATTTCACATGCCCCATGAAGTGTTTAAATACCTTGGGATCCTAAGGCTACACTTCCATGGACCTTAATATGTCCATAACCATCTCCCTGTGCTTATGATACTGCTATATCATCTCATAAATTGACAACTTTGTTGGAGTTATCTGTAGGTTTTGGACCAACCTACTTCTGATGGTCATAATCGGTCTAGTTGGTGGGCCTGGTACATGTAGGGCTGGCCTTGGAAGAGGCATAGCTTGGAATCTAATGGGTGTTGGAGGTTTATTTGGTCATTCATACCTCACATTCCTTGTGACAACATTGACCATTTTGATGAACCCCTAGGTTGGTGGTTCAATGCATACTTGGTTGACTTGGTCAAAATTATTGTTTTGTGCCTCATGATTCAGTAGAGGATTTTTGTAAATCCCCATATTTTGATTATCAGGTGCCTATGGGTTGTCAACAAGAAGTGTACCTCTTTTTATCATATTTTGCACAAGATGTTTGAAATACCAACATACCTCGATGTTGTGGCCTTTCGATCGATGAAATATGTAATATTGATCATCCTTGTAGCCCTTAGGCTTAGGCTGATTAGGGTCCATTAACTTGACTTTGGATAAGTGTATAGCCTTTGCCTCACATAACTGATAAAAAATTGAAGCCAATGACTGATAATTGAGTGAATACATGAGGTGGATGTTGTTCCTTATTTTTAACCTTATAATTGTTGGTGTGTTGTTCATATAGCGTAGGAGGAGGTTGGGCTTGATAGTTTCGTTGTTGTTGCCCCTTATCACATTTTTGTAGGTTCAACATCACCTAATTAACATGGGCCGGCTTGACCTATTGTCTCTTAGTGCTTTTCTTGTGCCACTCCTTATTCCTAAGCTTCAAGTTACCCTCCTATAACTTGATGTCCTCTATCACCTTGGATTGCACCAAAGCCTCTTCGAATGTCTGGTATTGCTGGAACTATAGCAATAACAAAATGTGCTTGGCACAACTCTTCATGAAAATTCATGTTAATTTAGAGGATGGGATGGAGAATTGCATTTTTGCCATCATTTTAGATAATCCATCACTGGATCATCATCGTGTTGCATTAAAGTATCCAGGTCAAATAAGTTTACCTTTTCCTTGACACCGAAGGAAAAGTGTTCAAGAAATGCATCAGCCAATTGTTTGAAACTAGTGATGTTGTGCCTCTTTAATTGGTTGAACCACTCCCAATCTAGGCCTGATAGGGTGGTAATGAAGGTGCGTAGGAACAAAGCATCATTGCTATCAATCTAAAAGCACATATCTAGGAAACTCGTTACATGCTCCTGTGCATCTTCCTCTCCTGAAACTTTTCCAGTATAGGCATCTTGAAATGCTCAGGATAGGATGGAATAGGCATTGATGTGCATAGAGGTTCATTATGGATTTTGTTCAAGGTAGGATTTTGATAAGTTTTTTCTTGCTTCTATATGACTTGGACCTTCTCTGTTAAGGTCTTATAGGCCTACGATGAAAGAAACTCCTCTTCTCGAGATTACCTTGGAGGCACCTTCGAAGGCAGATTATTCCTCTAGTGAGGTGGCGAACTAGGCTCGCCCTCCTCAAATTGAGATATTTCTTAATATTCTTGTTCTAATTCCTCTCCCACTTCTTCCTCATATTTCCTATGCTCATGTTGTTCGGATGCTGGATGTAGATATCTGTATTGAGTCGTACGACAAGTATGTGTGTCTATGTACTCAGAGTGCAGCTCGGGTTGTGAAGCCACTTGTCTATCGACACATTCATTGATCTCACTACAAGGAGGTGAACCAACACTATCCAATTGATCCTCTCTCTATATACGCTCCTTCTGATCGAGGATGCATTGTTTACGCATGTGTTGTTCATATAATTTTTGTCTTATGAACCTTTGCCTCTGAGAGTTCCTGTTTTCAAGGTGCTCTTTCTCTGCATGAACATCCTCTAATTGGTCTTGGAGAATATGCCATATATTTTATAACATTATTCTATGAGATCTATCAACATGATCGGTCGTCTGAGGCCTCTGCTGTGTGCACTCTATTCGAGTGACTTTATGGGTATGTCCTCTAATGGACTAATTTGCCACACTCTTTCCTTTGTTTGTAAAGATGACATTCGTGCCAGGCTGTCTCCTATACTTTGTGCCTACATGAGATGTAGGAGCATGTATGTCACAAGAATTCTTGGAGCACTCTCTAGGTTCTTGGGCGGTCTTAATGGTGCTTCTACTACACTCACTTGTAGGTCGATAGGTTGCAGGCGTAGGCTTATATCCTAGATACCCTAGGACTCTATCTAGACCATCTAACTATTTTCTATGCCATGGCTCATGAGGCAGTGTACCAATGGCTCCCACTTTGGATATATCTATGGTGAACTTGTTCACATCTATATGGAATCTACATGGTCCTATGCTTGAAAGAGTTCCCATCTACTTGCTCTTGAATGGGCTGATCTCGAACCTGTCTATACTCGGATGGTAGAGGTTGTAAGCCTCCCTCAGATATAGGTCGAAGGGGTACCAATATAGATTCCTCAATGACATATTATTTAGTAGAACCCATGGATTCCTATGGAACGTGGTCATAATAAATGCTACCATGTGCGAAACCCCCATGATGGGAAGTCTCATGCTCTGATCTGTGTCTAGAGGTATGTCTAATAATTCCTCTAATCAGGGTATTCTTGATAGAATCCCCTTGTGTAGAATTATCTCCTCTAATATTTTTTGAACAATGTCCAAGAGGATTCTGTGATTTAGGATGTTCTACATCGTGCTATGCATTAGGTGGAGCTTGGGTTTCAATCTCGAGTCTATGCTCGAATCGGCATTTCCATGTTTACACCATTATGTATCCTATGTCTAGATTTAACTTTTATTAACACACAAATAATACAATGCGGATTATCTTCTTTTACATTTTTAAAATGAGCCCTAAAATTTTTCATGTGTTTTCAATTTATTGTATCAGTAAAGTAACTCTTGTCATGTTTTGCAATACGTTGATAATTTTCTCAATTGTTTAAAAGGCTTTCACTTGTATGCTCACAACTCGACAACCTGGCGATGAGCTCCAGGTCACGTAATCCCCACAAAATATGGTTATGAGGTCCACACATGGGCAGGGAGCATAGGTCCTACCAGACCCTCACCCAATCTCATCCAATCAACGTTATACTCTCCAAAGAGAAGTACATGCAATTTTTTTGGGCTCTGAATGGTTCTTGGGTACGATATTGGTCTAGAACATAAGGTACAAGGGAGTTGGGCCAATGAATGGAAATCACTACCATCATCATTGAACCCTACTAGTGGTTGGATGTGACTTCCAACTCACTAGCATTTACAATGTGTCGTAGTGTGTGTGGTTCCTTTTACTTTGCATGAATGCATAAAATAGCACTCAAATTATTCTACATGTTTTTCAAAAGAAGGTTTCACTTTTAAGAGAATGCACGACTATGCTAAATGATTTTTAGATAATGCAACTATCTATGACATAAATGGCCACTGATTGGGCCTCATGCATACAAAATATAAACAAGCAATGTCCTAGACCACTAGAGAGTAGGGTAGACTATAATCAAAGATCCGCTATTCCTAGCAGCGACTAGTAGAAAACTAAGAAAACATCTAGGATTTTCCTTTTTAACCTTTTACTATGTTTTCCTAATTAACATCCATCTATTGCATTCTGCTTCTGTAAAAACACAGACAAAAAAATACGAAGAGGGGAAAATGATCCTACCTCAGATCCAAGTCAGATGAAGGTGTCTGATATTTGCTTTTTTCTATTTTTTTCTAACCATGTCTATCAAGCGTGGCTACTACTATTGCCCATGGATGTCAGTCATAGCGACAACTGTTAACTGCAGTTGCAACCATGGTGAGCACTTGCAACAAAAATAGGGAAAAACATCAGTGATCGCTATATTTTTGGAGTTTACACCATGATCGCCTTCTGTACCATGCAAAAGACTAACACCTAATGCTATAATCATTGAACATTATGTATAATCGGGTATGCACATATGAATTGACAAGAAATGAAAAAAAATTAAAAGAAATGCTTCTCTTCTTAATTTTTTGAATCAATCCAAATTACATATCCATCCCTCTTAGGGATATCCTTTTGATACAACAATTAAAACATGATAAATTCCCTTCCAAGGTAGGTGTAATCCAAATGTCTTCCATAAATACATGAACTGCTCCAAGGTGTCGATGACCTTCTTCTCCATGATTAGAGGTATTTGCTATCTTGCATCCCAAAACCCTGTTGATCATGTGTGCAATAAACAACAAGAAACATTAAATACAAAGGAGGCCTCTCTTGATGAGGCTTTTAAGGGAATCTTGCATAATGGATTATGTAATTAACATGAAATCAATAAAGTGCAAGAAACATATTAAACCCATGTTACGCATGAAATAACACCATAGAACATGTAAATGAAAATCATATGCGTCTATATAATGGCTTAGTTACGGAATTGAAAGCATGGAAGCATGAAAATATCCATTAGTACCATAATTGCAATAATAAAAGGAAATAACTAAAAACCCTAATTGCACTCGTCAAAGTCTCTAATAAAGCTAATTAACATGAGATATGACTAAGCTAGTAACAATAAGAAAATCTTATGGCTAAAGAACAGGGAAATCAGTGATACTGCCTGATGGAGAACAGAACTAACACAGGACAGAGCACAAAGAAAACAAGAGCCAAATTTCTCATTCAATAGCTTCAAAAGAATTTACAAAAAATATACAGGCAATTTGCCGTTTTCCAGCCCTTTCTCATTACAATTCTTGGGTTTTTATTGAGGCCCCGACCCTCTGTGTTTTCAAAATTTCCACGATCTGCAACTGCCACCTTGTTCAATACTGGGAAGTTGCATTGACGGGACTCTAGGTGAGGTGCACGACTGGCCACCATAACCACCAAAATCTTCTTCTGGAACTACTGCTTCATTGCTAGTTGCCATAACTGTGTATCTAGATAAAGTGCGTGAGTGGCCGACCTGTTCAGTGGGATCTTCTTTTGAGACTACTGCTTCATTATCGCTAGCTTGCCATGCATGAAGGAATGCATTTATGAAATCCTGGAGTGCATGTTTTTCTTTTTGTCGTGATATCGTGACATGTCGCAATATCATGACAATTCTCCTCTACGCTTTCTCTCTCTTGCTCTAATCACGATATAGCGACATGTCGCGATATCATGACATTCTTTCCTTCATGCCTTCTTGCTTCTGCCTTGGTCATGATATCACGACATGTCACGATATTGTGACGTATTTCCATCACGTCCCCATTCTTCTACTTTGGTCATGATATCATGACGTTTCTCTATCGCGCCTTCATTCTTCAGCTTCGGTCGCGATTTCGTGACATGTCACGAAATCGCAACGTTCCTCCATCGCCCTTCGTTATTTAGTTTTGATCGTGATTTCATGACATTTCATCCTCTGTGCCTTCTGCTTCTTGCTTTGGTCATGATTTCGTGACATATCGTGAAATCATGACATGTCATGATTTCATGACATTCCATCCTCCGCGCCTTCTGCTCCCTACTTTGGTTGCAATTTCGTGACATTCTGTCCTCCGTGCCTTCTGCTCCCTGCTTTGGTCATGATTTCGCGACATTCCGTCCTCCATGCATTCTACTCCCTGCTTTGGTCATGATTTCACGACATTCTGTCCGCCGCATATTCTCTTTCCTATTTTGGTCGTGATATCGTGACACTTTCTGTCGCGATATCGCGACACATATTTTTTTCTTTGCAAAAAACTTAGAAAAATTTGGTTGATGCAAGATTGCTCTACTGCCATTGGATGCTCCTACATCAAACACTCGGGGTGGATTGAGAAGTGATCCTCACTTCTGATCTGTTAGAGGAAGACCTAGGTGGTCAACCTCTATTTTTGACAACCAAGTTGCATCTTCTACAGGTCTTCCCTTCCACTTGATCAAATATTCAGAATACTATTTGTTCCTGGTGCTTCTGCTTTCACGAGTGTCTAATATTTCCTCGATCTCGTATGTTTTTGGGGTAGACGCTGGAATGCTCCACAACTCTATACTTGGTGCCTCTGTATTGTCTCCCTCATGGTATTCCACTAAATCTGAGATGTTAAAAATAGGCGAAATGTCAAGCCCACTTGGCAATTCCACTTCATATGCATTGCCTGAATCCCGTTTTTCCAATATTCTGCATGGCCCAAACTTCTTCATATTTAGCTTGTTATAGGTTTTGGCAGGAAATATTTCTTTTCTAAGATGGACCATGACTTCATCTCCCACTTCGAACTCTTTGAACCGCCGCTTCTGGTCTGCCCTTGTCTTATATTGAGTATTCATTTATGTAATTTGTTTCTTCACTTCTTCATGCGAGGCTTTTCATATGTTCCACAAATTCCTCAACCTCAAGACTCTGAACTTTTCCCCTTTATCCAATTTCCTCAGCTCAGAACCATTTCTTGGGCTATTTCCATATATGACCTAGAATGGAGATTTTTTTGTACTCTTGTTGACAGAATTGTTGTATGCAAATTCCGCTTGCAGCAAAACCAAATCCCATCCCTTTGGCTTATCCCCTATCAAGCATCTCAATAGATTACCCAGACTTCTATTTACCACCTCTGTCTATCCATCAGTCTATGGGTGGTATGCAGAACTAAATTTCAAGTCTGTCTTCAACTTCTTCCACAAGGTTCTCCAGAAATACCCAACAAAATTGGTATCTCTGTCAGAAACGATGCTTTTTGATAGACTGTGAAGTCGTACCACCTCTTTGAAAAATAACCCTGCAATGTGAACCGCGTCACTTGTTTTTTGGCAAGGAATAAAATGTGCCATCTTGGAGAATCTGTCAACCACCACAAATACAAAGTCATTTCCCCTCTGCGTTCTCGACAATCCAAGAATGCAATCCATGCTGACCTCCTCCCATGGCCTCTTAGGTATAGGTAACGGCTGATACAACCTAGTGTTCTGCATCACGCCTTTCGCCATCTTGCATATTCTACAACTTTGCACAAACCTTTTCACAACTTGCTACAGTTGTAGCCAATAGTAGTTCTCACTCACCAGGGCAATGGTCTTATCCCGACCAAAGTATCCAGCCAGTCCTCCACTGTGTTTCTCCTTGACTAGGTTTTCCTGCATGGAACTCCTTGGAATGCATAATTGACTTCCTCTGAACAACATTCCATCTTGGATTAGAAAATCCAACCACTTTGTCCTGTCCAAAGTAACAAGTGCCAAGCAAGCCCTCCAGGATTCTACAAAATCAAGATCTTTAGGGTACAAACCCTTCAGTTCTTCAAATCCTACCACTTCCACCGTCATTTCTATCAACAAATTTTGCCTTCTACTTAAGGCATCTGAAACTTTGTTCGATTTTTTGCTTTTGTGCTTCAACAAAGGTATAGCTTTGGAAAAACTCAACCCACTTCAAGTGTCTCTGATTTAGCTTTGCTTGGTTATTAATATATTGTAAGGCCTGATGATCAGTAAATAGAAAAAACTCTTTTGGCAACAAATAATGCCTCCACTTCTTTAGAGCTTGAACTATAGCATAAAAATCTTGATCATAAATGGAATACTTCTTCCTAGTATCATTGAGTTTCTCACTAAAGTAAGCCATAGGTCTGCCTTCCTAACTCAGTACAGCTCCTATGGCACTACCACTGGCATCACAATCTACCTGAAATACCTTGTTAAATTCTAGAAGTGCTAAAATAGGTTGCTCTATGACCTTCTTATTCAATAGATCAAAGCTCCTATCTGCTCCTAAGGTCCACTTAAATTCTTTCTTATCCCCTCTCATTGTTTCTGTAAGGGGTGTGCAAATGCTGCTGAAATTTCTAATGAATTTTTTGTAAAAGCTTGCCAGGCCATTCAATGATATCCCTCACCTTTTTTGGGTCCATTTTTAGACCTTCAACTGAGATGACAAATCCCAGGTATACCAACTCCTTCTTCACAAAATTGCACTTCTTCAAGTTGATCAACAACTGCTTCTTCCCTCAACTTCTCAAAAACCCTCCCGATATGCATCGAGTGCTCTTCCGGGGTTCTGCCGAATATCAAAATGTCATCCAAATAGACAATAACAAACTTGCCTAAAAACTCCTTCAGCACTTCATTCATCAATCGCATGAATGTGCTTGGTGCATTGGTTAGCCCAAATGGCATGACCAACCACTCATACAAACCTTCTCTAGTTTTGAAAGCATTTTTCCACTCATCTCCTTCTCTGATCCAAATCTGATGGTAGCCACTCTTCAGGTCAATCTTGGTGAAGTACTTGTCTCCACTCATACAGTCCATTATGTCATCCATCCTTGGCAATGGAAATCTATATTTTATTGTGATCTTGTTGATGGCTCGAGAGTCCAGACACATTCTCCACTCTCCATATTTCTTTGGCGCTAGCACTGCAGCACTGCACATGGACTCAAGCTCTCCGAATCAGTCCCTTCTCCAGCAACTCCTAGACCTGCCTGTTTAGCTCCTCAGTTTCTACAGGTGTCATTCTATGTGCAGCTTTATTGGGCAAGCTCGATCCTGGCACAAAATCTATATGGTGACTGATCTTCCTTACTGGGGGTAAACCCTCAGGCACATTATTAGATATAATATCTAGAAATTCCTATAATAGATCTAGGACTTTTTCTGGGGTATCTTTGCATTATTTCTCTCTAACTCTAGGAATTAATGCATAACACATATGTTCATGCTTCAAACCATCTAAAAATTTTCTCCCA
The DNA here is from genome assembly GCA_028583015.1 of Wollemia nobilis. Taxonomy (NCBI): domain Eukaryota; kingdom Viridiplantae; phylum Streptophyta; class Pinopsida; order Araucariales; family Araucariaceae; genus Wollemia; species Wollemia nobilis. Next base: position 3,858,492 of record JAQPPZ010017190.1, on the reverse strand, counting down.
TCAACTAAGAAAATTTTGGCACTGCCACATACCTTTTCATCCACCTCCTTCAGGGGTTTTAGCTTATGGTGAACTCCATTCTTTGTTACGGAGTAGGTGTTGGCATGACCATCATGAACCGCGCACCTGTCAAATTGCCATGGCCTTCCCAACAACAAATGGCAAGCATCCATGGGTAGGATGTCGCACAGGACTTCATCATGGTAATTCCCAATATTGAATCTTACCAGGCATTGCTCACTGACCAAAGCCCTATGGTCCTTATGTAACCACGCGATCCGATATGGATGCGGGTGTCTCTTCCTCTCTAGTTGTAGCTTTGTAACCATTCCTTCTGAAACTAGGTTATCTGTACTACCATTGTCAATAATAATATTGCAAATATTACTTGCGCATTTACACCTTGTGCAGAATAAGCTTTTCCTCTGATCTACATTCCCCTCCTCATTCAGTAGGACTCTCCTTGTGATCAGTACTTCTCCTCTCTCTACTTCTTCAGAGTGCTTAGATCCAGCACCTTCTTTAGCGACCGCGGCTCTAGAATTACATTTCGGCCTCCTATTAGTCCTTTCTTGTTGTTGCAGACACTCATATTGGTGATGTCCCTCTTCTCCACACTGGAAACAAGTTCCACAAAATCTTCCTCTTCCCTGGCCACGTCCAGCTCTGCCCCTTCCCCTTCAGTAATCATTGTTCTGATTACGGGGGTGGTAGGTATTTTCTCCCCTTTATTCCTGATTACTGCTACCTTCTCCATTCTTCTGAGAATCTTCATTTCTTCTTCCACTGGTCCTTTCGTTGGTTCTTCCGCCATGACATCTTCCTCTTTGTTTGTTCTCAAACCTCCTATTGAGCTTTTCTTCAACTTTTAGGGCAAATTGGTAAGCGTCCTCTATGGTGGTCATCCTGACCAGACTTAATTCTTCTTGAATACTTTCTCGTAACCCATTAATATAATGGGCTACCTTCTCCTTGTTGGCCTCTGAGTGGCCTGTTATGATCATAATTTTATGAAACTCCTCTGTGTATTCTTTTATAGACTAACTTGATTGCCTCAAACCTTGCATTTTCTTTAGCAGGTCTAACTCATAATCACCAGGGATGAACTGCCTCTTCAGATTTTCTACCATCCGCTCCCATTTTGTTATTCTCTCTTTTTCTCTTCTATTTCGCTCCAGCTGCACTCCCTTCCACCATATGCTGGCATGACCTTTTAGTTTGGTCTTAGCGAATTTGACCCTATCAGGGTCCTCAACCTCCTCATACTCAAAGTACTCTTCCAGATCGTTGATCTAGTCGATCAATTCCTCTAGATCAAGGTTCCCAGAATACGTGGAAACCTCCATCTTCGGCCTCTTCCCAATTTGGGATATGGCTCTATATAGTCTATCTTTTTCAGGATCTACTGCTTCTTCTTCTTCCTCAAGCTGGCCCTCTTCTTCGTCATCTTCCTCTTCACTACCTTCATCTCTTCTTGGCTCCAATCGTCCATGTAGCTCTTCTTATAGGGCCTAAACTTGACTCTGCAAGACCCGGACATCTTCTGCTGCCGCTATGCCTCTCCCACCACCAAGGTTTCTTCTTGGAGGCATTCTGCTCACTCCTCTCACAAGCCCTTCCACAGATCCTAGTGCAAACTACCTCACTTTCAATGATCTGCTTGCACACTCAGGAACTTTCAGCTCTGATACCACTTGATGGAGAACAAAACTAACACAGGACAGAGGACAAAGAAAATAAGAGCCAAATTTCTCATTCAATAGCTTCAGAAGAATTTATAGAAAATATATAGGCAATCTGTCATTTGCTAGCCCTTTCTCATTACAATTCTTGGGTTTTTATCGAGGCCCCGACCCTCTATGTTTTCAAAATTTCCACGATCTACAACTGCCACCTGGATCAATACTGGGAAGTTGCATTGATGGGACTCTGGATGAGGTGCGTGACTGGCCACCATAACCACTGGAATCCTCTTTTGGAACTGCTGCTTCGTTGCTAGTTGCCATAACTGCGTCTCTAGATAAAGTGCACGAGTGGTTGACCTGTTTAGCGGGATCTTCTTTTGAGACTGCTACTTCACTATCGCTAGCTTGTCGTGCATGAAGGAATGCATTTATGAAAGCCTGGAGTGCATGTTTTTCTTTTGGTCGCAATATCGTGACATGTCACGATATCATGACAATTCTCCTCTATGCTTTCTCTCTCCTACTCTAGTCGCGATATCACGACATGTTGCGATATCGTGACATTCTTTCCTTCATGCCTTCTTGCTTCTGCCTTGGTCACGATATCACGACATGTCACGATATTGCGACGTATTTCCATCGTGTCCCCGTTCTTCAGCTTTGGTCATGATATCACGACATGTCACGATATCACGATGTTTCTCTATCATGCCTTCGTTCTTCAGCTTCGGTCGTGATTTCGTGACATGTCGCAAAATCGTGATGTTTCTCCGTCGCCCCTCTATTCTTCAATTTTGGTCATGATTTCGTGACATGTTGCGATTTTGTGACATTCCATCCTTCGTGCCTTCTGCTCCCTGATTTGGTCATGATTTCGTGACATGTCGCAAAATCATGACATGTCATGATTTCGTGACATTCCATCCTCCGCACCTTCTGCTCCCTGCTTTGGTCGCGATTTCGTGACATGTCACGATTTAGTGATATTCTATCCTCTGTGCCTTCTGCTCCTTGCTTTGGTCATGATTTTGCGACATGTCATGAAATCACGACGTCATAATTTCATGAAATTCTATACTCCGTGCCTTCTACTCCCTGCTTTGGTCACGATTTCGTGACATTCTGTCTATCGCATATTCTCTTTTCTATTTTGGTCATGATATCATGACACTTTCTATCGCGATATCGTGACACATATTTTTTTCTTTGCAAAACACTTAGAAAAATTTGGTTGATGCAAGATTGCTCTGTTGCCATAGGATGCTCTTGCATCACTGCCCTGACTATGACTCTAATGTGCTGTGAGCACTGTTAGCCATAGATGATAGTCGTGGTGGAGCTTGAAGTGAATTTGTAATCTAATTTAGGGGTTGAATCTCTAAATATCTCTAGAAAATTGATAGTCAAGGGTCGTATCTGTGTCCTTTGATAGATTTGGTGGTTGAATTGCTCAGTTTGGAAATGGACTCAATTGGTTTTCTTAATTCTTACTAGCCCTCCATAGCCTTCTTGACTCCAAATGCCATGTGATCTCCAATTGGGTAGCCAAAGTATTCCTCTCAATGCACCTAGGTGAGTATGCAATTTGATAGAACTTCGATGCATTTCAATTCAATATTCGTCTATATATTTCCCCAATTTTAAGGGGGGTTAAATATCATTTGCCCAAGGCTAGGGGTAGCTTCATGAGGAAGCCAATAAAAATATTGGGCAGTTTGATTTTGTTGAATGAAAGGATACAGAACCTTCCTCGATCAAATCGCTCAAATCCACAACCAATTGGCCATTGCAACCGATTTTGGATCGGATGAAGGCCAACTAATTTTGATTGTTGACTATGGTTGAAAAATGTGGTTAGCTCTACTAACCACGGGTGTCAGCAGTAGCTAGCACTGACTAGGCAAAGGTGCCCAAATTCAGTGGTAAAAACCCACTGCTATACCTTAGAATATATCCAAGGTCTTCCATATGGTCTTTTAGCATGTCCCATATGAGTAGTCACCTTGGCATGAAACGTTTTAGGTGTCTACATTTTGAAGTTAATTTTTTTAACTTTTTTTTCTTCCCCTTAGACCTTGACTGCACGAGTGCGGGAGCCTAACTTGATTCTTGAGCTACTGCCCAAGTTTAGTTGTGTAGACCTAGATTTGTTTAGGGCCTTGGGCCTTGGATATGTATTGAGACTATCAACCATTAGGTTGGATCAGGCTGACATGACAATGTTAGACCATCATTGAGATGCGAGGACTAACACCTTCCATATTTTTATTAGGGAGATAACGGTAACATTAGAGGATATCTACCATATTTTTTGGATCCCTATAGATGGACACGTTATCACCTCTTTAGATACCATACCATTTTTTAGAGGTTTTTTTAGGATAGACAACTAGATTTTTTTAGCAACATTCAGCATGGAGGGGTGCCAGTTACTTACTAGTATAGGTAGGATACCTTCTCATAGTGGTAAGCCAATCTAGTACACATTATCTATAATGTGTTGCTATCGAATACTTCAGGAGTGAGGTTCCCTCAAAACCTCTTGGCTATGATGTAGGATATTCTTGGGAGTACCACATATGATCAACTCATCATGGCATGGGGGAGTGAACTCCTAGCCCAGCTATATGATTAATTATATCGTATTGCATAGTGGTGATGATTAGGCATAGGTTGTAGCTTGCTATTTTAGATCTCGGTATGGAAGCACATCAAGATAAATTACCCTTGAGGGTTGTCCTTGGATATCACAGTAGTAGTAGTATTTACTCAGTGTTATCGGGTCCAATGGCCATGGTACTCAGAGATATACTAGATCAGGTCTCACATCAAGTATTTGAAACATTATATAGATAGATTGACAAGGCTTTAGACTAGTTAGATCATATGGTTACCTTACTTGGACTATCCAGCACAGGGATAATACTATTATATACTTATCGTAGATGATGCGAGACCGCTGGTTTATTGGGCATAAGCTTGAGGTGCGAGAGTTCTATCATTTCTTCTGAGTGATCAAGTAGTTTGGGTTGCAACAAGATATCCCATAGCAGACAGTCCTCTACCACCACCTTAAGGTAGATATACAACTTACATGGCCTCAGGTCATGGATTTAATAGATGAGGAGTATGTCCTAGGAGATACAGGGATGGCAGATGTATGTACAATAGATGACTATGATGCCTGGTGGACCACTAGGCTATGATAGGGTGGCGGTCCTTTGGGCCACTCTAGAGATGGTGCAGCTATTTAGGCTACTTTTGATGACTCAAATGGATGATGAGTGCATCCTAGGACTAAGGGCAAGTTGGGATAGGTGACCGCATAGGTAGAGGAGCCATAGTAGGAGTAGGAGGATGATCCATATGATGAGATATCCTAGCTACAGGCCTAGGTACATAGTTTATAGGTATATATATAGATAGCACAGTGATAGATATTAGAGAGAGACACCTGTCTTACTATAGCACAGGATCATATGAGCATAGGATAGGCTATGTGGTGGGGATAAAATAATGAGAAGATCACCTTACAGGTATAGGTTGAATCAGTTGCTACTACCATAGAGAAGATCACTACATTGAGGGATCTTCTACAAGCTTAGCTAGATCTTAGAACTTCTAATAGAGATACTCTAAGGGTACAACTAGGGGATCCTACTACTTCTTAGGCTACACCATCCACTCCAAACGCTCAAATATCAATAGGCTTAGATGTAGATGCAAAGATCAAACATCTATGGGGTATCATAGTAGATGATATAGTGCAGTGTACAGTAGATTCTACCTATATTATTACACTAGAGGCTGAGGTTAGGTTATGTGGTGGCACTCTTATAGGTAGGTTTATAGCAGGGGGGTCTCAACAAAGTAGGTGGAGTGAGTCTAGGCACTCATCAGTGTGGCCCAGTCACAGATCAAGGGCCAAATAAGATAGATCAGTAGGTACCACCTCTAGGCAACTTCACAGAGAGGATGTAGAGGGAGGACACAACTCAGGGGGCATAGGCCATGCATGATGTGACATGAAGTAATTGTATCATTTTTATGTGTAAGGTTTGAGGACCTATAGTGTTGTAGCCTGTGGGAAATTTGTACCTCTATTATGTACCTTTTGACACACACACACACACAAAGATATATATATATATATATATATGATAGTCCTTTATTATGGCTCATTATGTGTGTTATTTCTTTACTCTATGTTGATGTTATGCACATGTATGCAATGCTTATATGATGTTTTGATAATGCTATATGGATGTGATGTACTAATGAAATGCACTAGCTAGATGATATATGTATGGTTAGATGCAATAATCTAGATGTATAGATGGACTATTATGTATGCATACATGGATGTAATGATTATTGTTAAATGCATGTTTAATTTGTTTCAATTGCTTATGATTTTAATCTATGTGATATGTGCTATGATAGATGATGTATGCAATGCATTAATTATATGATGATGATCTAATGCAAATGAACCTGTATGATTTAATCACTTAAAACATAAGGAATGCATGTGATATGTGTTTTATAATCTAATGGATGACATCATAGAATGTATAAAAATCATGAATGTAAATTATAACTCTCATCATAAGAATTTAGTCATTTAGGAATCCATATGTGAGATGAGATAATGTGAGATGTATGTTTCTACCTTATGAGCTTCTGTAAATTAAATGATATGCACAAAATAGTCAGTGGTCATCTAAATATCATTTTTGATATCCATCTGGTATCTAACATATTTCATGGACACCCCTTAATAACTAAAACCTTATAAGGAAAAATGTAATTGATTGATGAGATGATTTGTTGCTATAAGGGATTTTCTTGAGGTTTTCTATGAGACTCAAACACCCTAGTTGATTAATAAAAAGTTGTGTAATGATTATACACGACTCCTAAAAGATAAAATTTTTGTTATGAATTTTAAGATATTCATTATTCCTATGTGTGCAAATGAATATATTATATGAGACATAAGACTACCTCATTTCCAGGTGGAAATCATTCATCTCATTGCTGAAATGAGGATCACTAAATGTTCACCATGATCCTAAGTTTAAACGCAGTTGGACTAGACCACTAAGTAATACAAGCCACCTAAAGCTAGCTCATTTTTGAATTTCTTAGAACTATCCCAATGCCAAGCAGGATTCATTCAGCCCATTGCTATATTGGGGATCACTCAATGGATTTGAGTACTAACCATTCCAGGGATTCAATCTCTTCACCCCCTTATTTGCTTCAATTTTTTTGGGATACTTGCTCATGCTTAGTGATGAAAATCACTATTTATTTTACATTTTTTTTTAGCAAGGATTTTGCTTTGAAATAAAGGAATTTATTTGGGTATGGGGGAGCTTGTCCTTTTATAAATGATCAAAATACTAGACCATGTGCATCAAAATATGAGCAAGTTTAAACCTTTCGCTTATTGTGACCAGGACCACTTTGTAGTGTTCATCTTTCCTTGTCTAAACTAGGATTGTTAATGTTTAAATTGTGATAGGATTTTGAGATATGCAAGGTACTATCAAAACTAGCACTCATATCTAAAAATGAAGATAAATTTCTACAAAATCTAAGTATATCACTACGTATGGTTGAATGACCTAAAAACCCTAGTATATTCCTTATAACAATAGAAAGGGTTGTGTTGAAAAACATAATTACTTACAAGGGTGATGGATGAGGATGATGAATAGATGCACGATTAGCATATAAACGTGGTGTCATTTGTAATATTATAAACACAACCTATCCTAATACAAGTGCAATGGATGAACATGCCTAATGCAGTGCAATTACATGAATGCATATGTAAAATAAAAATGCAAAATGTAAATGTTTTTGTATTTTTGATATTTTGCAATGTTTTTGAATTTTATTGCTTTTTTATATTTGTTTTTATTTTTGGTGTTTTACATTGTTTTTTACTTTTTGATTGCTTTTCAAATGTTTGTAATTTATGAATTTATGTATGAAACGCCTTTAGATGAAGAATTTTGAGAGGTTCAGGCTCTTCAACACCTTCTAGCGATTTTAGGCGATAAGTACGAGGTCCTATCTTCTTTGAGATAATAAATGGACCTAACGAGTTGGCCGTAAATTTTTCTCACAGATGCGAAAGTAGGTTTGAGTTCTGTTGGTTCTATTTTAGCACAAGATCCCCAAATTTAAAGTCTCTCAAGTGGACTTTATTATTGTAATATCATTTTAGTTGATCTTGGTAAACTCAAATATGCTCAAGAGCATTCATATGATGTTCATCAAGAAGCGTCAATTGATCTAGGTGAGATTTTCATGCAGTGTCATCATCGATGAATTATTTTAATGTGACGTGCAATGTTGGAATTTCCAATTCCAAGGGCATTATGGCCTCGACACCATATACTAGTGAGAAAAATGTTACCCTAGTGGGTATCTGTATACTAGTTCTATAAACCCATAATGCAAGAGGTAGTTGAATATGTCAATATTTATCATTTTATTAAATAGTTTTATTTAAGATTGCTACCACTATTTTGTTTGAGGCCTCTTCTTATCTATTTGCTTGCAGATAATATGGAGTTGCAAAACTGTGTTGAATATAATACTTGGACATTAGAGCCCTTACAATTTTGTTTTTGAATGAAGTTCCATTATCCGATATTATCTTGGATGGTATCCCAATATAGCATATTATATAATGGATTATGAACTCCACAATACGTGCTCCTATTGTTGTAGTTAAAGGGATTTCCTCCACCCATTTGGTGAAATACTTAGTGTCCGTTATGATAAACATGTGTCGACCCGAAAACAGGGGAGAGATATTACCAATTAGATCCAAAACCTATTGAGAAAATGGCTAAGTCGCTTGGATGGGCTGTAAGACATGTGATGGTAGGTGTGTAAGATTACCATGGTACTAATATTTGATGCACTTCTTAACATACATTGTACAATCCTTCTCCATAGTGGGCCAATAGTAACCCATTCGAAGGATGTGCTTGACAATGGCTATGCCACTAAAATGGCCACCACATATATTATCATGAGCTTGTGAAATTGCCCAAGATTATTCTTGGTGCTCAAGGTAACGAAGGAGAATTCCATCATAGCTACGATGATATAGTATGTATTCTAGAAAGACATATATAGTTGTTTTTTGTATAAATACTCGTTTTGCAGCATGTGACAATCCCTATGGGATAACTCCAAGCTTAAGGAAATCATGTAATTGTGATAAAAAATATTGATGAGCAACAAATTTGAATGACTAAACAATGTGTTCTTACTATAATTCGACTTGCACAAATGTATATTGGGAAAAAACCTTGTGGAGAATAGTGGTACCATTCTTTACAGAACCCTACGAAAGCAAATATCCCCAAGGTGCCTTCTTCAGAAAGTCTCTAGCCTTATAGATCCACTCATGGTTTGGTTCTATCTAAATAATATGGATTTATTATTTATTGTTTTGCACTTCAAATAATATCATGGATTGTGATAGCATTTTCACTTGGATGGTGGTGAAGTTAGCAGACATATTTTGAAGGATTAAGGATCCCAAATATGCCATGGTTTCTATAAATTTGTTGAACATTCGAGGGATTACCTCAATGTCATACCACTCTAGTTTGGCTAGATAAGTGTCCACAAGTTATTTTATTCTTTCAATATGGGACATCTATAATGATATATCCCCTTAACTTGATTTACAATGAGCAAGGAGTCACCAAATATATCAACTTCTTGATCTTTATGGTGAGCACTTTTTGGAGATCTAATATTAGGGCCTCATATTCAACATTGTTATTGGTATAAGGGAAATTAAGTTTAAATTACAAGGGCAGTGGAGCACCTTATGGAATGAAAAACACAATTCTTGTGCCACCCTCTTGCTTGTATTTTGAACTATCAAAGAACAAAGACATATTTACTTTATTATCCAGTTCTTTAGGTTCAGGCGACTCTGATAATGTAAAGATTGCATCATCATAAAGCTCTATGATGAGAGGCCTATGATCTAGAAGAGGAGCCTCTACAAGTTGATTAGCTATGATTTGACCTTTAATTGAATTTTGATTGATGAATTCTAGGTTGAATTTTATCAATAGCATGATCCACTTTGCGATACGTGTGTTATGATATGTATTGCTCATCATATGCTGCAAAGGATTTTGTTTTGATATTACATATGTTGTATGGCTCAGCGTGTTGTGGTGCAACTTCTTCATCGCAAATACCACTACTAAGCACAACTTTTATACATATGCATATCATAGCTCGTAACTAACCAGGGTTTGACTTATGTAATATATTATCTACTCTTTCTTTTGCAAATTCTTCTGGGCCAGCATGGTTCCTAATGAAAAATATGTGGTAGATATATACAACAAAAATAACACATCTAGTCTAGGTGGAGCTAATACTAGCGGTGATGCAAGGAATTATTTGATCTTATCAAAGGCCTTTTGACAATCCTTATTCCAATTGAATGGGACCCCCTTGTGTAGCAATAGATTCATGGGTCAATATTTATCTAAAAATTTCATGATGAAGTACTTTAAGGATGCTACCTTGCCCTGTATGCTTCTTAATTCCTTGATGTTTGTGGGATGACTCATTTCTAGTATAGCCTTGATCTTTTTTGGGTCAACTTTGATCCCTCATTTAGAAATGATGAATCCCAAGAGTTTACTTGAAGTTACATCAAAGAAGATTTTCTTGGGGTTCAACCTGACATTGTGCTCTATCAGGCAATCAAATATTTTCCTTAGGACCTCAACGTTCTCTTCACACAACAATGACTTGGTTAGTAATTCATCGATATAATATTCTAATATTTTATGCATATAGTCATAAAAATATATGTCATAGCCCACTAACATGTGGCACTAGTATTTTTGATAAATTTATAGTAAAATGTTCTCCATGGAGTGGAGAAAGTGGCTTTATGTTGCTATTCAGGTTTAATCTATATTTGGTTGTAACTAGAAAAACCATCCATGAGAGAAAGCATTTTGTGACCTATAGTTGTATCTACAAAAGCATCTGTATTAGGCAACAAAAATGAATCCTCATTGGGTGTTGCCTTATTGAGGTCCCTAAAATTTGTGCATATGTGGATTCTTCCATCAGGTTTTCCTATGGTTACCATGTTTCATACCCATTATGGATAGTCAATGGGAATTATGAATTCTACATCCTAGATATTTTATAGTTCATCTTTAACCATAAAGGTGATGGTTGAATGCATATTCCTAAGTTTATGCTTGACTGATTTCTTGGTAGGGTCCATTGAAAGGTTATGAGTAACCAGTTTTAGATCTTGACCCAGCATGTCTTTATAAGTCCAAGAAAAGAGATCATTTCTCTCTTTCAATAGAGGAATGAGACTAGAATGCTCATCATGAGATAAGCTCTCTTAGAATTTAACCTTATTTGGATTGGTGGGATCATCGTTGATATCCACTATAAATATTTTCTCTATTGACATATGTGATCCCTCCTTGAGTTGATGAGGTGTAGGGATCAAATGGATATCATATTATAGGTTCAAAGGTTCCACAAAATTAGGATCAACCTTAGCATGATAGACATCATATGCATAACCTGGTGCAAAATGGAATGGTTGCAACATTTTTTCATTGGAGAAGAAATCTTTAGGCTTTAGGGGTGCATTAACGTGATCAAAATCAATGGCCTCAGGATTGAGGTACAAAGGTTTCAAAGGTTCATATGTATTATGAAGTGGAGTGGTCATATCAATGGATACCATGTTGATGTAATAGAAGAAATCTCCAAGACCATGCAGATGACACTCACTATATTTGGATTTATTCCCTTGCTCTATATGTGGATTAGGTGGTATGGGGATCACTGGGTCTACTTTGGGAATAGACATAATGATTGGATCCTTAGGAGGAAGCAATTGCCTTAAGTTGGAAGGACCAGGAAAAAATATATGATATATCTTCATCTTCTTTAGGATTATATTCTGGATTTTCCTCCTCAAGTTGATGTCATCCCCAAGACTAAGGTTTAGGCGATCTAGAAATATATCTAATAACTCGTCTTGTCCTCTAATATGATAACCTATACCGAATCTATCATTCAGTAATTGGTATTGCAGTTGATATGGAGTTTGATGCCCTTGCACAAATAATCCCAATCCGTAACCATGCCAATGGTAATGATAAATATAGCGAAGGGTATACTTCAGGTTTAAAATATAATGAACTTTCACATCAAATGGTTCATCATCATCTTCTTCTATGAGCGAGCAATCTGTGAGTTGACCTAAACCTCCATAGATAAAATTTATCCGATTAGGTGGCACTCCCAATGGTACCACCATACCGACAAAAAAGAGATGAGCTTGAGGCCTACCCATATATTATGTAGATTTTATGATCGATGTAAAAGTTACAGTCTACACTTGGTATTGAGCTAACCGAGGGTTGACTAGGTGTATCGTCTCCTGTGGTGCAGATGACATGATTGATGACATAAGCGAGGTAGGTTGAGGTACCTCCTTGACTACATTTTGTAAGTTTTCCTCCTCCATAGGATTTGGAATCTCAGTAGTTGCTATGTTGGGGATTATCCTAAGATCCTTTTCGCCCAAAACTATCTTTAGCTTCTATTCATTATTTAGCCTTGTTGATGTGGTAGGCTTTTCAAAAGTAGCCATTGTGTTAGGGGTTGGTTGCGGTATCAATGTAGAAGGATCGGTGCACACTATCTTTGACTTATCCACTAGATGTCTGGTAGGAGATGAAGGTCTAATATCTAGGTGGGTATATGGGAGGATGAAGTCTCCTGGTAAGTCAACCTGATTGACATATTTGAATGACTCTTCATCTGAAGGGACCATATGTACTTGTCCCTCGTGCACATACTTGATGCATTGATGCAAGATCAAGGGACGCAATGCATGCCCCTTATCCACTACTGACCTAGGAGAATGTTGTATTGCATAGCACCCTATAGAACATGGCACCTTACCAATATGGTTTTTAGTCCAACCTGAATAGGAAGGACTATCATACCTACTATTAAGCATAATGCATCATTGAAATATCGTAGCGTAAAAGTTGAAGGTACGATATGTGACTTAGGAAAATTCAGATGTCCTAAGGCCTTTGTGGTTATTATGTTGATCGACTATCCTATGTCAATCAAAACCTACTTGAAAGGAGTGTGGTTCACACATGTAATGATATGAAGTGGCGGGTCCGCTATAGAAGTGGAAACTGTCTTGATTTCATGATCATAAAATTGGATCACAAGTTCTTGGCACTGCTGCACATGCCCCACAAAGTTAGTGAAAGCTTCAAGATCTTGGGGTTAAACTTCAATGGCCCTTAATATATCCATTAGCATCACCCTGTTCCTAGGAGACTACTATATGATCTCATATATTGATAATTTTTTTGAGGCCATTTTTAGAATTTGGATGAGTCTATTCCAAATTTTTACTATCGATCTTGTTGGTGGGCCTAGTAATGGGTTCTACGCTGGCCTATGTTGAGGCACAAATTGAATCCTAATGGATGCATAGGAGGATCTAATTGGTTGTACCTCCTATATCTGGTGACCACATTCACCATATTGATAAACCCTTGCATAGGTGGATCAATCTGCACTTGGTTGACTTGTTCAACATTGTTCCTTGGAAGCTCGTGATTAGGCAAGCAATATTTGAAGATTCACATAATTTGATTGTTCGGTGCCAAGGGATTGTTAATTAGTAGATCATTATTATCAATTATATTTTGTACCATGTGTTTAAAACCATGGCATACCTCTTCTATGGTGACATATGTACCCAATATGTAGTTTGAGGTATGCAACACCTACACATTGTGTATATCGTAGCATTATTTAAGCCTCCATAAAATTTGTAGTAGGATATATCTAGGATTTTGTGAGTGATGGGGCTATCTACTTAGTACATAGTGTATATTAGGATAATGGCACTTATTGCCCCATGTACCATATTATACCCATGCATACCATTACATTTTTGAGAAACTTTAAGGCCTTGACCTTGCATAATTGATTGAAGATTGATGCCAAAGTATCAAAAAATGGCATAAATTGGTGAGGTGGGTGATGTTCATTATATTTGCCCTAATTTTTATTGTGTGTATTACACCTACACATTGTGTATATTGTAGCATTATTTTATCCTCCATAAAATCTATAGTAGGGTATATCTAGGATTTTGTGAGTGATGGGACTATGTACCTAGAACATAGTGTAGATTAGGATGATGACACTTATTGCCCCATGTACCATATTGTACCCATGCATAACATTATAGTTTTGGTAAACTTTGAGGCCTTGGCCTCACATAATTGATTGAATATTGATGCCAAAGTCTCAAAAAATGGCATAAATTGGCGAGGTGGGTGATGTTCCTTATCTTTGCCCTACTTTTTATTGCATTGATTATATTGCATAGGGGGTGGTTGCGCTTGATAGTTTTATGATTTTTGAATTTTATCCCCCTTTTGAAGGTTTAACATGACTTAATTCACATGTGTAGGCTTGGCCTGGTGATTTTGATTCTTCATTTTCTTGTTGTTCTATTCCTTCTTTATCTAGAGTTTCAAGTCTCCTTGCAACTTGATATTCTCTATGACTTTGGCTTATGCCAAGGCCTCTTCGAATGTTTGGTATCGCTATAGTTGTAACAATACTGAAATGTGCTTCGCGTAACTCTTAGTAAACATTCATGTCAACTCTGTAGTTGGGATAGAGAATGGAATCTTAGCCATTAATTTCCTCTATGTATTGTCATAGTTCGTTATTGGTTCATCGTTGTATTGCTTTAGAGAAGCCATATAAGATAGATTGGTCTTATTCTTGATGCTAAAATAAAAGCATTCAAGAAATGCATTCACCAGTTGTTCAAATCTGGTGATGTTATACCTCTTTAGTTTATTATACCATTCCAAGGATGTTCCTAAAAGGGTTATCACAAATATCCTTAGCAATAAGGCATCGTTGTTCTGAATCTAAAAACACATATTGATAAAACTAGTCACATGTTCTTGTGGATCATTGTCCCCCCAAAATTTTTCTAGCTTAGGAATCTCAAAATGTTCAAGATATGTCAGGCTAGGTACCGAGGGACATAGGGGTTTATTATGGACCTTTTTTAGAGTAGGATTTTGATAATTCATCCCTTGTTTCTCAATAGATTTGAATTTTTCAAGGAGGTCTTTGTATGCTTGAGAGGATAAGACTTCCTCTTCTCTAAGGGACCTCTATGGTGCCAGCAAAGTCAAATTTCTCTTATATCAAGATAGATGATTGTGCTCAACATCCACATCTATAGAGGAGGTCTCAGGATATTACTAATCTTGTTCATCTCCCTCTCATTCCTCGTACTAACTACAACTAGGTTGGTATAGCATTTGATGTTATTGTTGCCTTGGGGTATGTTGGGATGTATGATGAGTAAGATTCTCAACTTGCCTAGGGGGTAGCTCTGTATGTGATATAGTACATCTAATGTGACGCTGCTCTCTATGTTCACTATTAGGAAGTAGATTATCCTGAGCCAATCTATCCTCTCTTTCTTCGTGCTCCTTTTGGTAGAGGATGGCATTTCTCCCACAAGCGTTGCTTATATAAATTTTTCTGAAGCAACATTTTTTTTTGAGTATCCTCACGTTCAAGCCACTCATGCTCTACCTACACGTATTCCAACTAATCTTGGAATATACATTATATTTGTTTTAAATCAAACTTACATGTTCTATCTATAATATCAACTGTGTATGGACTTTGACTTTGTAATTATGTGTGAGAAGCTTTATGAGTATGAGCTCCAACAGATATGTCTACTACACTCTTGATTTTTTCTGTAAATATGGCATTGGTGTTGTGTTATTGTCTATGTTTTGTACCTACATGCGTATATGGGGTGCATGTGTTGTGGGATCATTTTGAATATTCCCCCTATGCATAGGTATACCTCTCTCTATCCCCTCTACGTGCTCTCAAAATTAGAATGAGTAGTAGAGGTCCTACACCCTAATCTTCCTAGCACTTGATCTAGTCCATTGATTTGACTAGTTATCCAAGGTTTATTAGGAGGTGTACCATTGACTCCAATAGTATTAAGATCTATTGTAAACCTTATAGGTTTGTTGTAATTTGGAGTCTTTGAGGGTTTGTGATCTGATGCAGCCCTTTCCTCTTGCCCCTGATTGGGTGTATCTTGTCTATACCTATCATGTGACGATGCGGGTCTTGAACCACCCTTAGTCCTATCATGAGAGGAATGTGTATTATTTCCTTTGATTGGGGTGTTTTGATGAGAAGCCCCATGAGTCAAGTTATCACCTCTAATGATAGCCAAACATCATATTTAAACATTCTATGTAGGAGGTTCAAGCTTGTTGTTCTGTGTGTGATTTGGGGGTTTAATTTTTTCCTCAATTTTTTGTTGAGGGTAGTGGCTATTTCCATATATGATCTGGAATGGAGATTTGTTTGTACTCTTGTTGACAGAATTATTGTATGCAAATTTTGCTTGCGGAAAAACCAATTCCCATCCCTTTGGCTTATCCCCTATCAAGCATCTCAATAGATTACCCAGACTTCTATTTACCACCTCTGTCTGTCCATTATTCTATGGGTGGTATGCAGAACTAAATTTCAAGTTTGTCTTCAACTTCTTCCACAAGGTTCTCTAGAAATACCCAACAAACTTGGTATCTCTGTCAGAAACGATGCTTTTTGTTAGACCGTGAAGTCGTACCACCTCTTTGAAAAATAACCCTGCAATGTGAACCGCATCACTTGTTTTCTGGCAGGGAATAAAATGTGCCATCTTGGAGAATCTTTCAACCACCACAAATATAAAGTCATTTCCCCTCTGCGTTCTCTGCAATCCAAGAATGAAATCCATGCTAACGTCCTCCCATGGCCTCTCAGGTACAGGTAACGGTTTATACAACCCAGTGTTTTGCCTCATGCCTTTCACCATCTGGCATATTCTAAAACTTTGCACAAACCTTTTCACATCTTGCTGCAGTTGTGCCCAATAGTAGTTCTCACTCACCAAGGCAATGGTCTTATCCCGACCAAAGTATCTAGCCAGTCCTCCGCTGTGTTTCTCCTTGACTAGGTTTTCCCGCATGGAACTCCTTGGAATGCATAATTGACTTCCTCTGAACAACATTCCATCTTGGATTAGAAAATCCAACCACTTTGTCCTGTCCAAAGTAATAGGTTCCAAGAAAGCCCTCCAGGATTCTACAAAATCAAGATCTTCAAGGTACAAACCCTTCAGTTCTTCAAATCCTACCACTTCCACTGTCATTTCTATCAACAAATTTTGCCTTCTACTTAAGGCATCTGCAACTCTGTTTGATTTTCTGCTTCTGTGCTTCAACACAAAGGTATAACTTTGGAGAAACTCAACCCACTTCAAGTGTCTCTGATTCAGCTTTGCTTGGCTATTAATATATTGTAAGGCCTGATGATCAGTAAATAGAACAAACTCTTTTGGCAACAAATAATGCCTCCACTTCTTTAGAGCTTGAACTATAGCATAAAACTATTGATCATAAATGGAATAATTCTTCCTAGCATCATTCATTTTCTCACTAAAGTAAGCCACAGGTCTGCCTTCTTGACTCAGTACAGCTCCTATGGCACTACCACTGGCATCACAATCTACCTGAAATACCTTGTTAAAGTCTGGAAGTGCCAAAACAGGTTGCTCTATGACCTTCTTCTTCAATATATCAAAGCTCCTATCTGCTCCTAATGTCCACTTAAATTCTTTCTTATCCCCTCTCATTTTTTCTGTAAGGGGTGCGCAAATGCTGCTGAAATTTCTAATGAATTTTATGTAAAAGCTTGCTAG
This sequence comes from Wollemia nobilis, assembly GCA_028583015.1. Taxonomy (NCBI): domain Eukaryota; kingdom Viridiplantae; phylum Streptophyta; class Pinopsida; order Araucariales; family Araucariaceae; genus Wollemia; species Wollemia nobilis. Next base: position 3,840,906 of record JAQPPZ010017190.1, on the reverse strand, counting down.
GCCATGAAATGATCTTACCTCAAAAGTGCTTCTTGGAGTAGGCCATTCAATGATAGCCCTCACCTTTTCTGGGTCCATTTTTAGACCTTCAACTGAGATGACAAATCCCAGGTATACCAACTCCTTCTTCACAAAATTGCACTTCTTCAAGTTGATCAACAATTGTTCTTCCCTCAGCTTCTCAAAAACCCTCTTGATATGCATCAGGTGCTCTTCCAGGGTTCTGCTGAATATCAAAATGTCATACAAATAGACAATAACAAACTTGCCTAAAAACTCCTTCAACACTTCATTCATCAATCGCATGAATGTGCTTGGTGCATTGGTTAGCCCAAATGGCATGACCAACCACTCATACAAACCTTCTTTGGTTTTGAAAGCAGTTTTCCACTCATCTCCTTCTCTGATCCAAATCTGATGGTAGCCACCCTTCAGGTCAATCTTGGTGAAGTACTTGTCTCCACTCAAACAGTCCATTATGTCATCCATCCTTGGCAATGGAAATATGTATTTTATTGTGATCTTTTTGATGCCTCGAGAGTTTGTACACATTCTCCACTCTCCATATTTCTTTGGCGCTAGCACTACAGGCACTACACATGGACTCAAGCTCTCCCGAATCAGTCCCTTCTCCAGCAACTCCTGGACCTGCCTGTTTAGCTCCTCAGTTTCTACAGGTGTCATTCTATGTGCAGCTTTATTGGGTAAGCTCGATCCTGGCACCAAATCTATATGGTGACTGATCTTCCTTACTGGGGGTAAACCCTCAAGCACATTATTAGATATAATATCTGGAAATTCCTCCAATAGATCTAGGACTTCTATTGGGGTATCTTTGCATTATTTCTCCCTAACTCTAGGAATTAATGCATAACACATATGTTCATGCTTCAAACCATCTAAAAATTTTCTCCCGTCAACTAAGCAAATTCTAGCACTGCCACATACCTTTTCATCCACCTCCTTCAGGGGTTTCAGCTTATGTTGAACTCCATTCTTTGTTACGGAGTAGGTGTTGGCATGGCCATCATGAACCGTGCACCTGTCAAACTGCCATGGCCTTCCTAATAGCAAATGGCAAGCATCCATGGGTAGGATGTCGCATAGGACTTCATCATGGTAATTCCCAATATTGAATCTTACCAGGCATTGCTCACTGACCAAAGCCCTATGGTCCTGTAACCACGCGATCCGATATGGATGCGGGTGTCTCTTCCTCTCTAGTTGTAGCTTTGTAACCATTTCTTCCGAAACCAGGTTATCCGTGCTACCATTGTCAATAATAATATTGCAAATCTTACCCGTGCATTTACACCTTGTGCGAAATAAGCTTTTCCTCTGATCTACGTCCCCATCATCATTTAGTAGGACTCTCCTTGTGATCATTACTTCTCCTCTCTCTGCTTCTTCAGAGTGCTCAGATCCAGCACCTTCTTTAGCGACCACGGATCTAGAATTACCTTTCGGCCTCCTATTAGTCCTTTCTTGTTGTTGTGGACACTCATATTGGTGATGTCCCTCTTCTCCACACTGGAAACAAGTTCCACGGAATCTTCCTCTTCCTTGGCCATGTCTAGCTCTGCCCCTTCCCCTTCGATAATCATTGTTCTGATTACGGGGGCGGTAGGTATTTTCTCCCCGTTATTCCTGATTACTGCTACCTTCTCCATTCTTCTAAGAATCTTCATTTCTTCTTCCACTGGTCCTTCCATCGGTTCTTTCGCCATGACCTCTTCCTCTTTGCTTGTTATCAAACCTCCTATTGAGCTTTTCTTCAACTTTTAAGGCAAATTGGTAAGCGTCCTCTATGGTGGTCATCCTGACCAGACTTAATTCTTCTTGAATACTTGCTCATAACCCATTAATATAATGGGCTACCTTCTCCTTGTTGGCCTCTGAGTGGCCTTTTTTTATCATAATTTTATGAAACTCCTTTGTGTATTCTTTTATAGACTTACTTGATTGCCTCAAACCTTGCATTTTCTTTAGCAGGTCTAACTCATAATCACCAGGGATGAACTGCCTCTTCAGCTTTTCTACCATCCGCTCCCATTTTGTTATTCTCTCTTTTCCTCTTCTATTTCGCTCTAGCTACACTCCCTTCCACCATATGCTAGCATGACCTTTCAGTTTGGTCTTACTGAATCTGACCCTATCAGGGTCCTCAACCTCCTCATACTCAAAGTACTCTTCCAGATCGTTGATCCAGTCGATCAATTCCTCTAGATCAAGGTTCCCACAATACGTGGAAACCTCCATCTTCGGCCTCTTCCCAATCTGGGATATGGCTCTGTATAGTCTAGCTTGTGCAGGATCTACTACTTCTTCTTCTTCCTTAGGTTGGCCCTCTTCTTTGTCATATTCCTCTTCACTACCTTCATCTCTTCTTGGCTCCAATCGCCTATGTAGCTCTTCTTGTAGGGCCTGAACTTAACTCTGCAAGACTCGGACATCTTCTACTGCCGCTATGCCTCTCCCACCACCAGTATTTCTTCTTGGAGGCATTCTGCTCACTCCTCTCACAAGCACTTCCACAGATCCTAGTGCAAACTGCCTCACTTTCGACGATCTGCTTGCACACTCAGGAACTTTCGGCTCTAATACCACTTGATGGAGAACAGAACTAACACAGGACAGAGCACAAAGAAAATAAGAGCCAAATTTCTCATTCAATAGCTTCAAAAGAATTTATAGAAAATATACAGGCAATCTGTCATTTGCCAGCCCTTTCTCATTACAATTCTTGGGTTTTTATCGAGGCCCCGACCCTCTGTGTTTTCAAAATTTCCATGATCTGCAACTACCACCTGGCTCAATACTAGGAATTTGCATTGATGGGACTCTGGGTGAGGTGCGCAACTGGCTGCCATAACCACCAGAATCTTCTTCTGGAACTACTACTTCGTTGCTAGTTTCCATAACTGCATCTCTAGATAAAGTGTGTGAGTGGCCAACCTGTTCAGTGGGATCTTCTTCTAAGACTACTGCTTCACTACCGCTAGCTTGCCATGCATGAAGGAATGCATTTATGAAAGCCTAGAGTGCATGTTTTTCTTTTGGTCGTGATATCATGACATGTCACGATATCACAACAATTCTCCTCTATGCTTTCTCTCTCCTACTTCGGTCGCGATATCACATGTCCCGATATCATGACATTCTTTCCTTCATGCCTTCTTGCTTCTGCCTTGGTTGCGATATCGTGACGTATTTCCATCGCATCCTCGTTCTTCAACTTTGGTCGTGATATCGCGACATGTCACGATATCGCGACGTTTCTCTATCGTGCCTTCATTCTTCAGCTTCGGTCATGATTTCATGACATGTCATGAAATCATGACATTCCTCTCGCCCCTCCGTTCTTCAGTTTCGATCATGATTTTGTGACATGTCGTGATTTCATGACATGTCATGATTATGTGACATTCCGTCCTTCGTGCCTTCTGCTCCCTGCTTTGGTCATGATTTTGCGACATGTCACAAAATTGTGATATGTCATGATTTCGTGACATTCCATCCTCCGTGCCTTCTGCTCCCTGCTTTGGTCGCGATTTCATGACATGTCATGATTTCGTGATATTCTGTCCTCTGTGCCTTCTGCTCCCTGCTTTGGTCGCGATTTCGTGACATGTCGCAAAATCACGACATGTCACGATTTCGTGACATTCTGTCCTCTGTGCCTTCTGCTCCCTGCTTTGGTTGCGATTTCGTGACATTCTGTCCGTCGCATATTCTCTTTTCTATTTTGGTCATGATATCACGACACTTTTTGTCGCGATATCGTGACACATATTTTTTTCTTTGCAAAACACTTAGAAAAATTTGGTTGATGCAAGATTGCTCTGCTGCCATAGGATGCTCTTGCATCACTACCCTGACTGTGACTCTAATGTGCTGTGAGAACTATTAGCCATAGCTGATAGCCGTGGTGGAGCTTGAAGTGAATTTGTACTCTAATTTAGGGGTTGAATCTCTAAATATCTCTATAAAATTGATAGTCAAGGGTTGTATCTGTGTCCTTTGATAGACTTGGTGGTTGAATTGCTCAGTTTGGAAATGGACTCAATTGGTTTTCTTAATTCTTACTAGCCCTCCATAGCCTTCTTGACTCCAAATGCCATGTGATCTCCAATTGGGCAGCCAAAGTATTCCTCTCAATGCACCTAGGTGAGTATGCAATTTGATAGAACTTCGATGCATTTCAATTCAATATTCGTCTATATATTTCCCCAATTTTAAGGGGGGTTAAATATCATTTGCCCAAGGCTAGGGGTAGCTTCATGAGGAAGCCAAGAAAAATATTGGGCAGTTTGATTTTGTTGAATGGAAGGATACAGAACCTTCCTCGCTCAAATTGCTCAAATCCACAACCAATTGGCCATTGCAACCGATTTTGGATCGGATGAAGGCCAACTGATTTTGATTGTTGACTATGGTTGACAAATGTGGTCAGCTCTACTAACCACGGGTGTCAGCAGTAGCTAGCACTGACTAGGCAAAGGTGCCCAAATTGAGTGGTAAAAACCCACTGCTATACCTTAGAATCTATCCAAGGTCTTCCATATGGTCTTTTAGCATGTCCCATATGAGTAGTCACCTTGGCATGAAACGTTTTAGGTGTCTACATTTTGAAGTTAATTTTTTAAACTTTTTTTTCTTCCCCTTAGACCTTGACTGCACGAGTGCGGGAGCCTAACTTGCTTCTTGAGCTACTACCCAAGTTTAGTTGTGTATACCTAGATTGGTTTAGGGCCTTAGGCCTTGGATATGTATTGAGACTATCAACCATTAGGTTGGATCAGGCTGAAATGACAATTTTAGACCATCATTGAGATGCGAGGACTAACACCTTCCATATTTTTATTGGGGAGATAACGGTAACATTAGAGGATATCTACCATATTTTTTGGATCCCTATAGATGGACACGTTATCACCTCTTTAGATACCATACCATTTTTTAGAGTTTTTTTTAGGATAGACAACTAGATTTTTTTAGCAACATTCAGCATGGAGGGGTGCCAGTTACTTACTAGTATAGGTAGGATACCTTCTCATAGTGGTAATCCAATCTAGTACACATTATCTATAATGTGTTGCTATCGAATACTTCAAGAGTGAGGTTCCCTCAAAACCTCTTGGCTATGATGTAGGATATTCTTGGGAGTACCACATATGACCAACTCATCATGGCATGGGGGAGTGCACTCCTAGCCTAGCTATATGATTAATTATATCGTATTGCATAGTGGTGATGATTAGGTATAGGTTGTAGCTTGCTATTGTAGATCTCGATATGGAAGCACATCAAGATAAATTACCCTTGAGGGTTGTCCTTGGATATCATAGTAGTAGTAGTATTTACTCAGTGTTATGGGGTCCAATGGCCATGGTACTCAGAGATATACTAGATTAGGTCTCACATCAAGTATTTGAAACATTATATAGATAGATTGACAAGGCTTTAGACTAGTTAGATCATATGGTTACCTTACTTGGACTATCCATCACAGGGATAATACTATTATATACTTATCGTAGATGATGCGAGACCGCTGGTTTATTGGGCATAAGCTCGAGGTGCGAGAGTTCTATCATTTCTTCTAAGTGATCAAGTAGTTTGGGTTGCAACAAGATATCCCATAGCATCCAGTCCTCTACCACCACCTTAAGGTAGATATACAACTTGCATGGCCTCAGGTCATGGATTTAACAGATGAGGAGTATGTCCTAGGAGATACAGGGATGGCAGATGTATGTACAATAGATGACTATGATGCCTGATGGACCACTAGGCTATGCTAGGGTGGCGGTCCTTTGGGCCACTCTAGAGATGGTGCAGCTATTTAGGCTACTTTTGATGACTCAAATGGATTATGAGTGCATCCTAGGACTAAGGGCAAGTGGGGATAGGTGACCGCACAGGTAGAGGAGCCATAGTAGGAGTAGGAGGATGATCCATATGATGAGATATCCTAGCTACAAGCCCAGGTACATAGTTTATAGGTATATATATAGATAGCACAGTGATAGATATTAGAGAGAGACACCTCTCTTACTATAGCATAGGATCATATGAGCATAGGATAGGCTATGTGGTGGGGATAAAATAATGAGAAGATCACCTTACAGGTATAGGTTGAATCAGTTGCTACTACCATAGAGAAGATCACTACATTGAGGGATCTTCTACAAGCTTAGCTAGATCTTAGAACTTCTAATAGAGATACTCTAAGGGTACAACTAGGGGATCCTACTACTTCTTAGGCTACACCATCCACTCCAAATGCTCAAATATCAATAGGCTTAGATGTAGATGCAAAGATCAAACATCTATGGGGTATCATATTAGATGATATAGTGCAGTGTACAGTAGATTCTACCTGTATTATTACACTAGAGGCTGAGGTTAGGTTATGTGGTGGCACTCTTATAAGTAGGTTTATAGCAGGGGGGTCTCAACAAAGTAGGTGGAGTGAGTCTAGGCACTCATCAGTGTGGCCCAGTCACAGATCAAGGGCCAAATAAGATAGATCAGTAGGTACCACCTCTAGGCAACCTCACAGAGAGGATGTAGAGGGAGGACGCAACTTAGGTGGCATAGGCCATGCATGATGTGACATGAAGTAATTGTATCATTTTTATGTGTAAGGTTTGAGGACCTATAGTGTTGTAGCCCGTGGGTAATTTGTACCCCTATTATGTACCTTTTGACACACACACACACACACACAAAGATATATATATATATATATATATATATATATATATATATATATATATATATATATATATGTATATGATAGTCCTTTATTATGGCTCATTATGTGTGTTATTTCTTTACTCTATGTTGATGTTATGCACATGTATGCAATGCTTATATGATGTTTTGATAATGCTATATGGATGTGATGTACTAATGAAATGCACTAGCTAGATGATATATGTATGGTTAGATGCTATAATCTAGATGTATAGATGGACTATTATGTATGCATATATGGATGTAATGATTATTTTTAAATGCATGTTTAATTTGTTTCAATTGCTTATGCATTTAATCTATGTGATATGTGCTATGATAGATGATGTATGTAATGCATTAATTATATGATGATGATCTAATGCAAATGAACCTGTATGATTTAATCACTTAAAACATAAGGAATGCATGTGATATGTGTTTTATAATCTAATGGATGACATCATAGAATGTATAAAAATCATGAATGTAAATTATAACTCTCATCATAAGAATTTAGTCATTTAGGAATCCATATGTGAGATGAGATAATGTGAGATGTATGTTTTTACCTTATGAGCTTCTGTAAATTAAATGATATGCACAAAATAGTCAGTGGTCATCTAAATATCATTGTTGATATCCATCTGGTATCTAACATATTTCATAGACATCCCTTAATAACTAAAACCTTATAAGGAAAAATGTAACTGATTGATGAGATGATTTGTTGCTATAAGGGATTTTCTTGAGGTTTTCTATGAGACTCAAACACCCTAGTTGATTAATAAAAAGTTGTGTAATGATTATACACGACTCCTGAAAGATAAAATTTTTGTTATGAAGTTTAAGATATTCATTATTCCTATGTGTGCAAATGAATATATTATATGAGACATAAGACTACCTCATTTCCAGGTGGAAATCATTCATCTCATTGCTAAAATGAGGATCACTAAATGTTCACCATGATCCTAAGTTTAAACACAGTTGGACTAGACCACTAGGTAATACAAGCCACCTAAAGCTAGCACATTTTTGAATTTCTTAGAACTATCCCAATGCCAAGCAGGATTCATTCAGCCCATTGCTATATTGGGGATCACTCAATGGATTTGAGTACTAACCATTCTAGGGATTCAATCTCTTCACCCCCTTATTTTCTTCAATTTTTTTGGGATACTTGCTCATGCTTAGTGATAAAAATCAGTATTTATTTTACATTTTTTTTTAGCAAGGATTTTGCTTTGAAATAAAGGAATTTATTTGGGTATGGGGGAGCTTGTCCTTTTATAAATGATCAACATACTATACCATGTGCATCAAAATATGAGCAAGTTTAAACCTTTCGCTTATTGTGACCAGGACCACTTTGTAGTGTTCATCTTTCCTTGTCTAAACTAGGATTGTTAATGTTTAAATTGTGATAGGATTTTGAGATATGCAAGGTACTATCAAAACTAGACCTCATATCTAAAAATGAAGATAGATTTCTACAAAATCTGAGAATATCACTATGTATGGTTGAATGACCTAAAAACCCTAGTATATTCCTTATAACAATAGAAAGGGTTGTAGTGAAAAACATAATTACTTACAAGGGTGATGGATGAGGATGATGAATAGATGCATGATTAGCATATAAACGTGGTGTCATTTGTAATATTATAAACACAACCTATCCTAATACAAGTGCAATGGATGAACATGCCTAATGCAATGCAATTACATGAATGCATATGTAAAATAAAAATGCAAAATGTAAATGTTTTTGTATTTTTGATATTTTGCAATGTTTTTGAATTTTATTGCTTTTTTATATTTGTTTTCATTTTTGGTGTTTTACATTGTTTTTTACTTTTTGATTGCTTTTCAAATGTTTGTAATTTATGAATTTATGTATGAAACGCCTTTAGATGAAGAATTTTGAGAGGTTCAGGCTCTTCAACACCTTCTAGCGATTTTAGGTGATAAGTACGAGGTCCTATCTTCTTTGAGATAATAAATGGACCTAACCAGTTGGCCGTAAATTTTTCTCACAGATGCGAAAGTAGGTTTGAGTTCTGTTGGTTCTCTTTTAGCACAAGATCCCCAAATTTAAAGTCTCTCAAGTGGACTTTATTATTGTAATCTCATTTTAGTCGATCTTGGTAAACTCAAATATGCTCAAGAGCATTCATATGATGTTCATCAAGAAGCGTCAATTGATCTAGGTGAGATTTTCATGCAGTGTCATCATCGATGAATTATTTTAATGTGATGTGCAATGTTGGAATTTCCAATTCCAAGGGCATTATGGCCTCGACACCATATACTAGTGAGAAAAATGTTACCCTAGTGGGTATCTGTATACTAGTTCTATAAACCCATAATGCAAGAGGTAGTTGAATATGTCAATATTTATGATTTTATTGAATAGTTTTATTTAAGATTGCTACCACTATTTTGTTTGAGGCCTCTTCTTATCTATTTGCTTGCAGATAATATGGAGTTGCAAAATTGTGTTGAATATAATACTTGGACATTAGAGCACTTACAGTTTTGTTTTTGAATGAAGTTCCATTATCCGATATTATCTTGGATGGTATCCCAATATGGCATATTATATAATGGATTATGAACTCCACAATACGTGCTCCTATTGTTGTAGTTAAAGGGATTTCCTCCACCCATTTGGTGAAATACTTAGTGTCCATTATGATAAACATGTGTCGACCCAAATACAGGGGAGAGATATTACCAATTAGATCCAAAACCTATTGAGAAAATGGCTAAGTCGCTTGGATGGGCTGTAATACATGTGATGGTAGGTGTGTAAGATTAGCATGGTACTAATATTTGATGCACTTCTTAACATACATTGTACAATACTTCTCCATAGTGGTCCAATAGTAACCCATTCGAAGGATGCGCTTGACAATGGCTATGCCACTAAAATGGCCACCACATGTATTATCATGAGCTTGTGAAATTGCACAATATTATTCTTGGGGCTCAAGGTAACAAAGGAGAATTCCATCATAGCTACGATGATATAGTATGTTTTCTAGAAAGACATATATAGTTGTTTTTTGTTTAAATACTCTTTTTGCAACATGTGACAATACCTATGGGATAACTCCAAGCTTAAGGAAATCATGTAATTGTGATAAACAATATTTATGAGCAACAAATTTGAATGACTAAACAATGTGTTTCTACTATAATTCGATTTGCACAAATGTATATTGGGAAAAAACATTGTGGATAATAGTGGTACCATTCTTTACATAACCCTACGAAAGAAAATATCCCCAAGGTGCCTTCTTCAGAAAGTCTCTAGCCTTATAGATCCACTCATGGTTTGGTTCTATCTAAATAATATGGATTGATTATTTATTGTTTTGCACTTCAAATAATATCATGGATTGTGATAGCATTTTCACTTGGATGGTGGTGAAGTTAGCAGACATATTTTGAAGGATTAAGGATCGCAAATATGCCATGGTGTCTATAAATTTGTTGAACATTCGAGGGATTACCTCAATGTCATACCACTCTAGTTTGGCTAGATAAGCATCCACAAGTTATTTTATTCTTTCAATATGGGACATCTATAATGATATATCCCCATAACTTGATTTACAATGAGCAAGGAGTCACCAAATATATCAACTTCTTGATCTTTATGGTAAGCACTTTTTGGAGATCTAATATTAGGGCCTCATATTCAACATTGTTATTGGTATAAGGGAAATTAAGTTTAAATTACAAGGGCATTGGAGCACCTTATGGAATGAAAAACACAATTCTTGTGCCACCCTCTTGCTTGTATTTTGAACTATCAAAGAACAAAGACATATTTGCTTTATTATCCAGTTCTTTAGGTTTAGGCGACTCTGATAATGTAAAGACTGCATCATCATAAAGCTCTATGATGAGAGGCCTATGATCTAGAAGAGGAGCCTCTACAAGTTGATCAACTATGATTTGACCTTTAATTGAATTTTGATTGATGAATTCTAGGTTGAATTTTATCAATAGCATGATCCACTTTGTAGTACGTGTGTTATGATATGTATTGCTCATCATATGCTGCAAAGGATTTTTTTTTGATATTACATAAGTTGTATGGCTCAACGTGTTGTGGTGCAACTTCTTCATCGCAAATACCACTACTAAGCACAACTTTTATACATATGCATATCATAGCTCGTAACTAACTAGGGTTTGACTGATGTAATATATTACCTACTCTTTCTTTTGCAAATTCTTCTGGGCTAGCATGGTTCCTAATGAAAAATATGTGGTAGATATATACAACAAAAATAACACATCTAGTCTAGGTGGAGCTAATACTAGCGATGATGCAAGGAATTATTTGATCTTATCAAAGGCTTTTTTACAATCCTTATTCCAATTGAATGGGACCCCCTTGTGTAGCAATCGATTCATGGGTCAATATTTATCTAAAAATTTCATGATGAAGTACTTTAAGGATGCTACCTTGCCCTATATGCTTCTTAATTCCTTGATGTTTGTGGGATGACTCATTTCTAGTATAGCCTTGATATTTTTTGGGTCAACTTTGATCCCTCATTTAGTAATGATGAATCCCAAGAGTTTACTTGAAGTTACATCAAAGAAGCTTTTCTTGGGGTTCAACCTGACATTGTGCTCTATTAGGCAATCAAATATTTTCCTTAGGACCTCAACGTTCTCTTCACACAACAATGACTTGGTTAGTAATTCATCGATATAATATTCTAATATTTTATGCATATAGTCATAAAAATATATGTCATAGCCCAATAACATGTGGCACTAGTATTTTTGATAACTTTATAGTAAAATGTTCTCCATGGAGTGGAGAAAGTGGCTTTGTGCTATTATTTGGGTTTAATCTAAATTTGGTTGTAACTAGAAAAACCATCCATGAGAGAAAGCATTCTGTGACCTATAGTTGTATCTACAAAAGCATCTATATTAGGCAACAAAAATGAATCCTCATTGGGTTTTGCCTTATTGAGGTCCCTAAAATTTGTGCATATGTGGATTCTTCCATCAGGTTTTCCTATGGTTACCATGTTTCATACCCATTATGGATAGTCAATGGGAATTATGAATTCTACATCCTAGATATTTTATAGTTCATCTTTAACCATAAAGGTGATGGTTGAATGCATATTCCTAAGTTTATGCTTGACTGATTTATTGGTAGGGTCCATTGAAAGGTTATGAGTAACCAGTTTTAGATCTTGACCCAGCATGTCTTTATAAGTCCAAGAAAAGAGATCATTTCTCTCTTTCAATAGAGGAATGAGACTGGAACGCTCATCATGAGATAAGCTCTCTTAGAATTTAACCTTATTTGGATTGGTGGGATCATCATTGATATCCACTATAAATATTTTCTCTATTGACATATGTGATCCCTCCTTGAGTTGATGAGGTGTAGGGATCAAATGGATATCATATTATAGGTTCAAAGGTTCCACCAAATTAGGATCAACCTTAGCATGATAGACATCATATGCATAACCTGGTGCAAAATGGAATGGTTGCAACATTTTTTCATTGGAGAAGAAATATTTAGGCTTTAGGGGTGCATTAACATGATCAAAATCAATGGCCTCAGGATTGAGGTACAAAGGTTTCAAAGGTTTAGATGTATTATGAAGTGGAGTGGTCATATCAATGGATACCATGTTGATGTAATAGAAGAAATCTCCAAGACCATGCAGATGACACTCACTATATTTGGATTTATTCCCTTGCTCTATATGTGGATTAGGTGGTATGAGGATCACTGGGTCTACTTTGGGAATAGACATAATTATTGGATCCTTAGGAGGAAGCAATTGCCTTAAGTTGGAAGGACCAGGAAAAAATATATGATATATCTATTCTAAATTCACTAGTCTTCTTTGAATGGGAAGACCTATGAATACCTCATGATAAATAGGTTCCATGTCCACAAGCTCCCTAATATGGCATAGATGACGAGGCCCCAAATAGGCCATCTCTATTTCATCCTCATATTCCTCATGATCTAAGAAATATTCACCATCATCTTCTTTAGAATTATATTCTGGATTTTCCTCCTCAATAATTGATTCTACTTCAAACCTTACTAAGGAGAGACCTGTACGGTAAACCAAATGTGGTTCCTTTGTAACAATGGTCACAGGCCAATTACCCCTCCATGAGTTTTAATGGTTTGGATGATAGGGATTCAAGTTGATGTCATCCCCAAGACTAAGGTTTAGGCGATCTAGAAATATATCTAATAACTCGTCCTGTCCTCTAATATGATAACCTATACCGAATCTATCATTTGGTAATTGGTATTACAGTTGATATGGAGTTTGATGCCCTTGCACAAATAATCCCAATCTGTAACCATGCCAATGGTAATGATAAATATAGTGAAGGGTATACTTTAGGTTTAAAATATAATGAACTTTCACATCAAATGGTTCATCATCATCTTCTTCTACAAGCGAGCAATCTGTGAGTTGACCTAAACCTCCATAGATAAAATTTATCCGATTAGGTGGCACTCCCAATGGTACCACCATACCGACAAAAAAGCGATGAGCTTGAGGCCTACCCATATATTATGTAGATTTTATGATCGATGTAAAAGTTACAGTCTACACTTGGTATTGAGCTAACTGAGGGTTGACTAGGTGTATCGTCACCTGTGGTGCAGATGACATGATTGATGACATAAGCGAGGTAGGTTGAGGTACCTCCTTGACTACATTTTGTAAGTTTTCCTCCTCCATAGGATTTGGAATCTCAGTAGTTGCTATGTTGGGGATTATCCTAAGATCCTTTTCGCCCAAAACTATATTTAGCTTCTATTCATTCTTTAGCCTTGTTGATGTGGTAGGCTTTTCAAAAGTAGCCATTTTGTTAGGGGTTGGTTGCGGTATCAATGTAGAAGGATCGGTGCACACTATATTTGACTTATCCACTAGATGTTTGGTAGGAGATGAAGGTCTAATATCTAGGTGGGTATATGGGAGGATGAAGTCTCCTGGTAAGTCAACCTGATTGACATATTTGAATGACTCTTCATCTGAAGGGACCATATTTACTTGTCCCTCGTGCACATACTTGATGCATTGGTGCAAGATCAAGGGATGCAATGCATGTCCCTTATCAACTACTGACCTAGGAGAATGTTGTATTTCATAGCACCCTATAGAACATGGCACATTACCAAGATGGTTTTTAGTCCAACCTGAATAGAAAGGACTATCATACCTACTATTAAGCATAATGCATCATTGAAATCTCGTAGCATAAAATTTGAAGGTACGATATGTGACTTAGGAAAATTCAGATGCCCTAAGGCCTTTGTGGTTATTATGTTGATCGACTATCCTATATCAATCAAAACCTACTTGAAAGGAGTGTGGTTCACACATGTAATGATATGAAGTGGCGGGTCCGCTATAGCAGTGGAAACTGTCTTGATTTCATGATCATAAAATTGGATCACAAGTTCTTGGCACTGCTGCACATGCCCCACAAAGTTAGTGAAAGCTTCAAGATCTTGGGGTTGAACTTCAATGGCCCTTAATATATCCATTAGCATCTCCTCCTTGTGCCTAGGAGACTACTATATGATCTCATATATTGATAATTTTTTTGAGGCCATTTTTAGAATTTGGATGAGTCTATTTCAAATTTTTACTATCGATCTTGTTGGTGGGCCTAGTAATGGGTTCTACGCTGGCCTATGTTGAGGCACAAATTGAATCCCAATGGATGCTTAGGAGGATCTAATTGGTTGTACCTCCTATATGTGGTGACCACATTCACCATATCGATAAACCCTTGCGTAGGTGGATCAATCTGCACTTGGTTGACTTGTTCAACATTGTTCCTTGGCGGCTCGTGATTAGGCAAGCAATATTTGAAAATTCACATATTTTTATTGTTCGGTGCCAAGGGATTGCTAATTAGTAGATCATTATTATCAATTATATTTTGTACCATGTGTTTAAAACCATGGCATACCTCTTCGATGGTGACATATGTACCCAATATGTAGTTTGAGGTATGCACCTACGCATTGTGTATATCGTAGCATTATTTAAGCCTCCATAAAATATATAGTAGGATATATCTAGGATTTTGTGAGTGATGGGGCTATCTTCTTAGTACATAGTTTATATTAGGATAATGGCACTTATTGCCCCATGTACCATATTATACCCATGCATACCATTACATTTTTGAGAAACTTTAAGGCCTTGACCTCGCATAATTGATTGAAGATTGATGCCAAAGTATTAAAAAATGGCATAAATTGGTGAGGTGGGTGATGTTCATTATATTTGCCCTAATTTTTATTGTGTGTATTACACCTACACATTGTGTATATTGTAGCATTCTTTTAGCCTCCATAAAATCTATAGTAGGGTATATCTAGGATTTTGTGAGTGATGGGGCTATGTACTTAGAACATAGTGTAGATTAGGATGATGACACTTATTGCCCCATGTACCATATTGTACCCATGCATAACATTAGAGTTTTGGTAAACTTTGAGGCCTTGGCCTCACATAATTGATTGAAGATTGATGCCAAAGTCTCTAAAAATGGCATAAATTGGTGAGGTGGGTGATGTTCCTTATCTTTGCCCTACTTTTTATTGCATTGATTATATTGCATAGGGGGTGGTTGAGCTTGATAGTTTTATGATTTTTGAATTTTATCCCCATTTTGAAGGTTTAACATGACTTAATTCACATGTGTAGGCTTGGCCTGGTGATTTTGATTCTTCATTTTCTTGTTGTTCTATTCCTTCTTTATCTAGAGTTTCAAGTCTCCTTGCAACTTGATATCCTCTATGACTTTGGCTTATGCCAAGGCCTCTTCGAATTTTTGGTATCGCTATAGTTGTAACAATACTGAAATGTGCTTCGCGTAACTCTTAGTAAACATTCATGTCAACTCTGTAGTTGGGATAGAGAATGGAATCTTAGCCATTAATTTCCTCTATGTATTGCCATAGTTCGTTATTAGTTCATCGTTGTATTGCTTTAGAGAAGCCATATAAGATAGATTGGTATTATTCTTGATGCTAAAATAAAAGCATTCAAGAAAGGCATTCACCAGTTGTTCAAATCTGGTGATGTTATACCTCTTTATTTTATTATACCATTCCAAGGATGGTCCTAAAAGGGTTATCACAAATATCCTTAGTAATAAGGCATTGTTGTTCTAAATCTAAAAACACATATTCATAAAACTAGTCACATGTTCTTGTGCATCATCATCCCCCAAAAATTTTCTAGCTTAGGAATCTCAAAATGTTCAAGATATGTCAGGCTAGGTACCGAGGGACATAGGGGTTTATTATGGACCTTTTTTAGAGTAGGATTTTGATAATTCATCCCTTGTTTCTCAATAGATTTGACTTTTTTAACGAGGGCTTTGTATGCTTGAGAGGATAAGATTTCCTCTTCTCTAAGGGACCTCTATGGTGCCATCAAAGGCAAATTTCTCTTATATCAAGATAGATGATTGTGCTCAACATCCACATCTATAGAGGAGGTCTCAGGATATTACTAATCTTGTTCATCTCCCTCTAATTCCTCGTACTAACTACACCTAGGTTGGTCTAGTGTTTGATGTTACTGTTGCCTTGGGGTATGTTGGGATGTATGATGAGTAAGATTATCAACTTGCCTAGGGGGTAGCTTTGTATGTGATATAGTACATCTAATGTGACGTTGCTCTCTATGTTCACTATTAGAAAGTAGATTAGCCTGAGCCAATCTATCCTCTCTTTCTTTGTGCTCCTTTTGGTAGAGGATGGCATTGCTCCCGCAAGCGTTGCTCATATAAATGTTTTTGAAGCAACATTTTTTGTTGAGTATCCTCACGTTCAAGCCACTCATGCTCTACCTACACGTATTCCAACTAATCTTGGAATATACATTATATTTGTTTTAAATCAAACTTACATGTTCTATCTATAATATCAACTGTGTATGGACTTTGACTTTGTAATTATGTGTGAGGAGCTTTATGAGTATGAGCTCCAACAGATATGTCTACTACACTCTTGATTTTTTCTATAAATATGGCATTGGTGTTGTGTTATTGTCTATGTTTTGTACCTACATGCGTATATGGGGTGCATGTGTTGTGGGATCATTTTGAATATTCCCCCTATGCATAGGTATACCTCTCTCTATCCCCTCTACGTGTACTCTCAAAATTAGAATGAGTAGTAGAGGTCCTACACCCTAATCTTCCTAGCACTTGATCTAGTCCATTGATTTGACTAGTTATCCAAGGTTTATTAGGAGGTGTACCATTGACTCCAATAGTATTAAGATCTATTGTAAACCTTATAGGTTTGTTGTAATTTGGAGTCTTTGAGGGTTTGTGATCTGATGCAGCCCTTTCCTCTTGCCCCTGATTGGGTGTATCTTGTCTATACCTATCATGTGAAGATGCGGGTCTTGAACCACCCTCAGTCCTATCATGAGAGGAATGTGTATTATTTCCTTTGATTGGGATGTTTTGATGAGAAGCCCCATGAGTCGAGTTATCACCTCTAATGCTAGCCAAACATCATATGTAAACATTCTATGTAGGAGGTTCAAGCTTGTTGTTCTATGTGTGATTTGGGGGTTTAATTTTTTCCTCGATTTTTTTTTGAGGGTAGTGGCTCTGTGTATTAACCATGATTTGTGGATTATCTCATATGTAAAATTTAGGGAAAACAAAGTGTACAAAGTTTTTATCTCATTTAAAATTTCTTTGTGTATCCTAAAATTGTTTAGTGCATTTTGATTTGTTGAGTATATATTCTAACTCTTATCGTGTTTTGAAAATATTGATGATACTCATATATTGTTAAGTGTTTTCACCTATATACTCGTAGTGACAAAATCGGTAATGACATCCAGGTTGTCTATCCCCTAAGACATGGAGATGAAATCCATAACCGAACAAGGAGCATAGGTGCTACTGATTCTCGCCCAGCACATTTTGGTCAGTGATACACCTCTATGAAGAAGAATGTGTATTATTTTACATAGATAGGATGTTCTTGAATCATCCTTGGCCACAAACAGATCTTGATACTACAATGTCAGATGAGCCAATCGAGTGGTAATGACTTCCACTATTGGTCTCAATCAATGGATTGGATGTGAGATACCAACACCACTAATGTTTAATTGAATCATGGTGTGTGTGTGTGTGTGTATTCTTTTTAGTTTTGTATAAATTAAAGATGCATCAAGAATCATTAATGGTTCTTTCTCTTACATGCCTAGAAAATGATGTTTAATTTTCAAAGAAATGCAAAACTAAATAATATTGAATTTCAGAGTATGTAATGTAAAATTATCATGAAATTAGCCTTTAATTAGGCCTCAAGCAAGTAAAATCTAACACACATTTTACACATTGGTTGATGTTCTGTGTAGCAACCAATGGTCTTGGTCACTAGTTAGAAAAGTAGTCAAAAATCTTAGTCATTGGAGATTAGGGCAACCAATAGAACTGGCCTCTGTTATTAGCAGCAGCTAGCAGCAAACAAGATATTTTTATAAATTTCCCTTATTATTTCACTATGTGATTTAAATATTACATAAAACACACAAAAAAATACAAAGAACATGAAAAACGCATAGGTACCACCTACCTAGAGATCCTCATTTTATGTAGAAACAAGCCTTTTACTATTTTTGTAGGTTTTTATGTTGGTCATTATTAACCAGAGTAGCTAGCTCTGTTAGTCACCACTGCCATCCACAGCTAGGACTGTTAGCCAATTTTGATCATAACGGTGGTGCCTGTGATAAGAAAAATGACAAAATCATGAGTAAACAATAAAAAAATAGGCCCGTTCGACCATGATTGCCACTAAATAATCCTTTAAAAGTCTAACAACTAATGCAATATGATACCAAAGGACAAGATTAATCAAATAACCAAATGTAAATAAAGAAAGTAAAAGAATGTGCTCATCTTTATTAATAGCTATGAATCTCTTTACAAAAAGGTTACAAGAACATCCTTCTTAAGGATTTGACCATTGTGATACATATTACAATCCACATCTCATGTGGTAGATGCCTTCAATAGACCCTTAAGATCCTCAAACTTTTCTTGAGGGCTTATTAGGATGACTCCTTCTCCATTGTCAAGAGATAGTATTTTGAAATATGCTTTGTCCCTAGAGATATTTGTCACCTACATGCAAGAAAACAACAAAGCACATTAGTAGCACATTAAGCCTCTCAAGATGAGGATGATTTTCAAGAAAATAAGTGAAATATAGCAAATATGCAAAAATGTGTGAACATATATAAAGATGCATATTGCCTAGAAGATTGATGAAAAAGCATGAAGCAAAGCTTGAAATATATAAAGGAACCTACAATTGCATGTAATATTGCATATTGAGCATAAAGGAACCTAATATGTAAAGCATGTAAAAGAAAGCATGGAATGCATAAATATAAGCAAATATGCCTATTAATCTACTAATGAACAATGGAAATGCATAAAATATAACTAATATAGACTAGATAAATCTAAATGCATACTAAGAAATGTAAATCTATGGCTAACTTAGAGAATTAAACATGTCAAACCCTAGACGTTGATGCTCATAGTAGCTAGCTCTATTAGCCATTGTTGACAGCTATAGATAAGCTTGTGAATCACTATTAACAATAATGGCCATGGGGAAAGTATCATGCTCTTGAAATCAAGTCTATGGATGCTCAATTTTTTTGTGGAATTGATGATCAAGGGTCGCTAGTGTGTCCAAACATAGACTTGTGGGTGCATTGTTATGAATTTGCAATGTATTGATGTCAAATAGAAAGCTTGCTCCTCAAGATATTATAAACTCCATTGCTTCAAATGCAAATGTCATTCTCCAAATGGATAGCATCTTGGCACTCCTCAGGGATTGCAATTGACTATCTAGTTCTGTAGGGCTTCACTGCATTCAACTTGTCTCTTTATTTACCTCTTTGGGGGGTCTATAAATAGACTTTCCAAATCCCAATATTGGCTTCTCAAGGAATCCAAGATCAAGAATTAGTTGACCTAAGCAGTTGGAAGGAATCCTCTAAAGCTTCCTTTCCAAAATTGCACTAAAATTATTGCAAATTGGTCGTTGCAACTAATTTTGCTTGGCTCTTAGAGCTTGAGTTTGTTACAGGGCTAGCCACTATTGCTCAGGATGGCTAGTACCCTAGTCATTATTTTCATCAATGTTTGAGATATTAGCTACTGATGTCATCAGCATCTAAGGCTGAATAGGACTAGACTGCCCTAAATGAGTGATTAGAATCACTACTTAGCCTTGGAAAGGTCTAAGGTCATTCATATGGTTTGCAAAGGTGCCCATATGAGTAGTCTCCTAAACATGACATGTTTTAGGTGTCTATAAGAGGTTCTTCTTGCTCCATGTGATGAATATTATGAAGTATGAAGCAGTCATGTCTAGGTCCATGGATCTTGTAGAATGCTTCTTATGATCTTCTATTGGGAGCAAAGTCATAAGGAGAATTCTTTTAGTGCTTATAGAAGTGGGTGGATCAATATATTCATTGAAACCTCAACCTTGAGCTCTTTTTGATAACTTCTTTAGGTTCTAATTTCTCCCATTGTAGTCGCTAGGTGGGTGAGAGTGCTAGAAAAATAGAGGTTCCTACTGTAACCATACCTGGTGATGATGGCATATTTTCTTTTGGGTTCTTCTATAGCATCAAAGTTGCTAGGTGACTATAAGGTGCTTCAAAATGTTGATGATCATGGCCTTCACCAAAACTATGGCCTAACTTCTAGATTAGGAGATGGATATTATCAAGTTTGAGTCCCATCAAGCATGATAGTGTAAATTATTAGGGGAAATGAGTGATCCCCTTATAATCCTTAGGTGTCATGGCCCATCATTATTTTGGCATTTGCATCTATTATCACCTCATGTTAGCGAGTTCCTTAAATACCCTATGCCTTATGTGGGGATGCCAGTCCTAGGAAGTTAGGGAAAGCAAGGGACACAACTCCCATCAGATGAACTCTAAGTTTTTTACCCAATGCTAGTTCCTTGCTTTTGCGTATCTTTGTTGGATCTTGTTATTATTATTCCATTCTAATATACTACTAATAAAATTGCTTTAAATGAAAATGGAAAGAGGAAATAAAACATACAATTCCAATGAAAAGTAAAATGTAGAAACAAAAACCTAACTAGCCTATCTAACAGGAGTGATGCACCAAATAAGAGGAAGATACAATTTCTATCTCAACTTAGTGGGATTAATGAACACATGAATAATGCATGACCAAGAGTGAACATAGATTTGCTCATACAATTAACATGCATAATCAAAAGAGGCTTAGGGCATGTACATATAGTTAGCTCAAGGTTTGAGTCCAGACTGAGCAAGAGAAAAGAAAAGGGAGAAAGTAAATGTTACAAGTTATATAATTGGCATAGCAACAAATCCCAACTTATTACAATGAAGAAAATATTAATATCTATATATAAAATAGGGAATATTTTTTCCCCTAAATTTAAAATTCCCTCCCTTTTCAAAAATATTGCTTAGTTGCAATTAATGATATTAGGTTTGTGGTCATTTCTTGGCAACCTCTATGTTGATGTTTTTAATGCTTAAACATCCCCTCTAGATATGTTGTACCTCTTGCATGGGGAGAACTATAAAACTTTGCATATCAAGTGGGGTTTGAGGTAGCAACAACAACCCTAGCTAGGGGTATGAGGGGCTAGCGGCCCTCCATGTATAGGACTAAAATCCAAATTTTACCCCTTTGTACATGATCTTTACCTTTGCTCTCATTCAGTGTCCCAGTTATCATTATTGGCTTGATATTTTTAGACATTTTCTTTTTATTATGGTTTTTTTGTGTGTTGTACCACCTTAGGTTATTAAAACCTTAGTTTTCTATTTTTCATAACCTTAAACTATAAGAATATAGTTACCAGACTTCTATGCTTACCTCTACTTGAGATCTTCCTTGGGAATTCAATATATTTGGTTTTGCCTCAGTTAGATTCCTGGATTGCTCTCTTTCCATTAAAACCATCTCTTGCATATTAACCCAAATGTTGCTCTCCCCAAGTGTAGTAATAATTCACTATAGTCCATAAAGTTATCTAGCCTAGTCTAAGGGATGGTGATGCACCAAAGAAAAATAATAATACTCCCAATTCTATAATGGATTTGAATGAACACATGCACAATGGTTGATAGTGCATGAGGAACACAAGATCCATTTGAGAACATGTTGTAGAAACACCCATTCCAGAACCAAGACATAAATAAGTAAAGATTCATGCAAGGCTCAAAAACTATCTATTAGGCCATGTAAGGCTCAATCTAGGCCAGGATATGGAGGAGAATGAAGGAAAGAACCCCTCAAAAGGATGGAGGGATTTTGATCATAAGGAGCATGTTAAAATATCCATGGGCCCAAACATGGTCACTTCACACTTCATGATCTTCACCACCTGGAGCAATAAGAATCCCCTATGGCCTCTAGTACCACTAGATGAATGGGACTATATCTCGATATCACTGCTTGATAAAGTGTCATTCTACATTGGTGAAGGAATGTCAAACCTACTAATGCATCTATAATTTATGACCTATTTTATTTAAATACACTATATTTGAAAGCAGGACATAGATCTAAGGTTTCTCATGGAATCATTCAAAGAGAAGGCTCACAAAGGATATGATCCTCTATCCCCACACATAATATATAAATGATACCAGATTTTTGCCTTGTTTATATATGGTTTTAAATGGAAGGTGCAACATGTTATGAATAACTAGCCCCATCACACCTCAATCCTCTCTCACTCAATAACTTGTTTCCCCAAATCGAACATCTATCATTCGAGAATGAGATGATCATGGTGTAGAGGTTTATGAAGTAACATGCAAAAGGATGTAGAGCTAAATTAGGTGCCTAATGGGCCCTAGATAGCAGAGGACATGGAAAGCCTTTCCTTAAAATCACCTATTGAAGTGATCCCTTCCATTACCATCCACTTAGAAGAGGCAAAGAATCCAAGCTAGGTATGAAGAATAGGCTCCAAGGATAATGGTGATAGAAAAGGAGTCACTATTTGTACCAAAAGGGTTACATTAAAGGAAGTAAACACCCATGGTACCATTGTATATACAGTAAGGGAGCTACTTAGGAGCCTTGATTCTATAAGGGTAGAAGATTTTTTCTCCAAAACTAAAATAAAAGAAAAAATCAAATGACTTATATAACTGGCAATATGAGGAAGCCTTGAATATGTACCCAATGGATAGAGACCACCCATCATGTATTATAGCTTCTACCACATGCATGGATTGATATTTACAAGTAAGCCTAATTTTGTAAAGGAAATAGGGAGTAGGAGATTGTAGTTGAAATTCCCTCCTCCATTTCATTTCCCCCTTTAGCCCCTATTTTGACTCTACGCTTTATGGATAAGGCAATGAATTTTTGGTTTTCTTGTCCTTAGTAGGCTGAGGATCCCTTGTGAGTCACCAAAATTACAGTGAATTCTCACTACATTTGGATGGAGTGAAGCCTTTTGGCCATTGTTGAAGGATGGTTTAATAGAAGACCAAGATTATTTAAAAATAGGATGGAGATCCAATAAAAAATTAAATATACTAGACCCACATGGTAGAGACTCACAATGAAAGACAACCAAAATTCTAATCCAAACTATAGAGCTTTATAATGCATTAGAACCAAAATAGAAGTTTGGCCTAGGGATTCCCGACCAAATCAAGTAATTAAACACATCTAGACAACAATAGAAACTAAAATAATGGAATAAAGTGAAAGAGAAAGAGACTACCATAAGGAACTCCAATTACACTAGAGGATATAACAAAATCCTAAATGGAATACCTTTAAATATGCCCCAAAAATATAAGAGGGAAATTTTTTCTTCAGGGGCTCTTACTCTTGGCCCTCGTAGGGAGGTCCATTGGTGCTCCATCCCCCAATTAGAGTTGCTACCACTGCTTTGGCCCAAATGTTATGCATAAGTGTACAATTTCCTAGATGTACAATATTTCTCCTAAAGGAGATACCACCTTTAAGATACCATCATTAGACATCCAGAGGAGTGGCTATGCATCTGAGAACATTAATAGTAGGAGATCTCTAAAAACAATATTTAGCATGAACAACATGATCTCACCTCTAGCAACTCTTAATATAAGCAACCTTGGGATTTCACATCATTATTATGGAGTACCCTAGGCAAGAATTTTTAGAGGGAGAAATTTGAATCTCAAAAGGAGCAAAGGATCTAAATGTAAGCTATAAATACATACTCTTCTTCTCATTGTAACTATCAAAATTCCTCCATCCTTCTGAGATGTGCTTTCCTTCATTCTCCTTCATGTCCTAGCCTAGCCTAAGCCTTATGTGACCTACCAAGTATTTTTTAAACCTCTTTCATCCACATGTATGTAACTCAAAGTTTTCATTAATAAAGAATCTATGACTCTTTACTTATCGCTATCTTGGTTCTAGCATGGGTGTTCTATTTCTACTACAAGCTCTCAAATGGGTCTTGTGTTCCTTGTGTACTATTGGCCACTATGCATGTGTTCATTCAAACCTTTCAAGGTACTAGGTAAGTCTTATTCTTTTTCTTTGGTACATCACCACCCCTTAGGCTAGGCTAGATAGCTTTATGTTTCCTGCAATTTATCACTTTTTTTTACTTTTCCTACATTTTATCACTTTCTACAATTTTATTTTTATCCCCTTTTTTCTCTTTTTCTCCATGAAGTAGTCTAGGCTAGGATTGGAGTAGTCTAGTGAGGAGAGAACGACATGCACCAAAGGCAAAATCCAGAAGCAAGGAACTAGCCTTGGATAAAAAACCTTGAAGATCATTCTATGGGAGCCGTGTCTCGTGCTTCTCCAAAATTCCTAGGATTGGCACCCTCACATAAGGTATAGGGAACTAGATTCACCCCCTCAATCAAAGTGAAGGTAGAATTTAAGGCCACAATCATAGGGGGTCATGACTCTCAGGGAGTGCAAGGAGGTTTTTTCCCATCCCCCAATACTTCAAAATGACATGCTCAATGGGACCCAAACTTGAATACATGCATCCCTTGATCTAGAAGTCAGTTCATGGCTCTGGTGAAGGTCGTGATCACCAGCTTGCTGAAGCATTATAGATATTCACTTGCCAAAATTTCTACTAAAAATGAACCCATAAGAAAGAGGAGCCATCATCCCTAAAATGAGGTTGCATTAAGAACCTCCTTTCACCTATACAATCACCACCTATTGACTCTGCAACAAAATAATAACCCAAAGAAACCTTTGGTAGAAGCCTTGATCCACCTACTTTCAATAGTCCAAAGTACATTCACCTTTATTGAAATTAAGGAATCTAAAATGGTTGCCTTGTCATCTCCTTTAATCTAGAATGGTGATAGGAGCCTGTTAAATCCCCTAGAGTCAAGAAATAAATGGGAATATATGCTAACATCAACACTTGAGGTCCTACAAGAATATACTGTGAAGGTCCAATCACCTTGATGGAGCAACTAAGGGATATGGTCTTACTGCACCATATACATTACATTATGAAGCAATATATGGTGCTCAGGCTATTGAGAACCTCTCTTCAGAGGAAGGCCCATCAGGGTATTGACTTTGTCCTTCCTCATTCCATCACTAATTGGGATCATTTGGCCACTCTCATCATGGATAATTTTGAAATAAAGGAAACCATGGAGGAGAATTGAGGTCAACCAAAAGTACTAACTCTAACATCCCCACCAAAAACTTTCAACAAGGAGATCACTCTAGTACATATATTGAATTAGAAACAACTAGATATCTACCTAGTCCCACCTGATGAGGCCTGGATAAGCCTCATTTATAGCATGTTTTAAATAGTTAAAACTTCCTAAAACTCTTGTGAATTATCTTATATGCTAGTTAAGTTGATTTAATATGCTATGTATTAACTGTTTTCATGATTGAAGTTTTAAGGACATTATATTCTGATTTTTAACAGTTCCTGTATAGTTTTATGTTATCTTGTCATGCTTAGGTTGACAACAACACTTCAATAGTCTTATTTTGATGATCATTAAGCATTAGTTTCTCTAAATTTAGCAAATAGTACAAAGACTTATTACTGTGCAGTAGAAAACTGGTTTTTCCATATAAATTCCAGCCAGCTGCCAATGAATGGCAAGGCATGGAATTCACATACAAGGAAGAATGAAGACTATTGCAATCTGATCTTGAGGGATAATACACCTGAGAAATGCAGCCAAAACCATTTGGATTCAACACAGTTGGTAATTCTAAAGATCTTCAGAATTAACACAGTGTCTTTGGAATGAACACAATGTCTCCGAAATGAACACAATGTCTTTAGAATGAACACAGTTTCTTCGAAATGAGAATAGAAAGCACTTTTTGACTTGTTGACTGAATTTTGGTGGTGGAAAAGGGGATAATAAGGTTGAGAAAGTTAAGGGAAAATATCTCCCATATAACTTTGTCGTCCTTGCCATCCAAAGCCACCATTTATGGAAAAGATCAAATTGATCCTCTTCTAGGATAAACCCAAGAAATTCTGCAGGATATCAGGAACAACATATTTTCTATTTGTAATTAGATTTTAGGCATCTATAAAAGATAGCTCCCATCCAGGTTGAGCTAATATATTAAATAGAGGAGATAGAAAATAAATAGGGAGATAATAGAATAGTGATTTTAGACACAGATTTTAGCAGAATTGTAATTATGTTTCTAAAGCAATAAAAGTGCAGTTTCATTCATTTATTTTGTTATGTCTGAGTGTGAGTAAGACTTAAATAAGAATTCAAACCTTCTTCTAAGAAAGGAGGCTGGCCACTTCCAGACCTACGAGGAGGACTAACAGACAAGTTTTATTCTGATTTTGCGGCAGCAAAATAAGTTGTGAACTTGTCATTTTCATTCTTTTGCACAGCTAACATTCCTAGTTGTTTAATTCTTGTTCATAATTTTTTTGTGATATGATTAGTGGTATATCTGGTTATTCTTTTCATTCTGAGCAACTTTCCAATTCACTACAAATTTCCATTTCTAGCAATTTACAAGTTTTTTGTAATTTCCTGCATTCTTGTTTTTGCTATCAAAACCCTACACAGAAGATTGATGACCTTCTGTTACAGAGCATTGTCAGGATCTATTTTTTATGCTTCATTTCAATTATTGCAAGATTAAATAGACTTTTTTTTTTGGTAAGCAGTGTTTATATTTACAACGGGTTTTAACAAGGATCCCAAAACTTGATTACATAAGCAATGGGCCTAGGGCATCAATCCCTTGAAACTGAACACCAAAACAGAAATCTCGCCCAACGGTAACAGTAAGCATGAAACAATCCCTCTCAACGGGAAACAAAAAAATAAGAAATAAAGTAGTTTTGGAGATCCCGCCCAGCGGGGAGTAGCCAAAAACCACCATCGAGAAGATCCCACCTAGTAGGAAGCAAAGAAAAACCATTACAATAAAATCCCGCCTCGGGGGAAGCAGTCAAAACCACCACAAACAGTCCCACCTAGCGGGAAGCAATAGGGAAATCCCGCCACCCGAGAAACCAGCAGAAAAGAAAGGATCCCGCCTCGTGGGAAAACCGACGGATTTGGCGGATCCCGCCCTATGGAGAAACCATCCCGCACATCGGGAAAACATTTCGTTCAGTGAGAGCCATCCTGCAGGAAGCTGACAGCCAGCACAGAGAGGATCCATCCCATCAGGAAGTGACCAGACAGTTGCACCATAAGGAACCTGCCCTGGGAAAATATAAGAGGATCCCAGCAGCAGGGACCAAGAATCTTGTCCAAGCACAGAGCACACCGAGGATTCACAAGAAAAAGGGGGAAGCTATCCAAACCCTAAACCGTCATCTCCATCGCATCGAGAAACGCAAGGGACCAGATCCACGTGAATAACCTGCAAAAAACCCCAGGGGGAAGCCTGAGGGAAAAATGGAAGGGATCCCCAACCAAACAGGGATCCCTGGGAAGCACCAGTCCGAAAAAACAACCAAGGAAACCCTAGCCGGCAAGGAGGGGTGCAGATAGTGGAGAAGGATCTCCCCCTAGGAGATCATCTGCAAACAACCACTCCCCGGGAGGGATGACCTGGGTTGAGCTAGGGACTGGGCAGGAACCAGGAGCCATGGGAGGGGGAGCAGGGGAGGTACCAGAGCCCTCCCCTCTCAAGATTAAATAGACTTTTAATTCTACAACTATAACTAGAGTTTCAATTATGCAATTTTATTAGATTTCATTCTTGCAACTGTAACTAGGGTTTCATTTTTGCAATTAGCAACTAGTTTTCATTCTTAAAAATAGATTAAATTTAAATTTATGCAATTTAGGGGTAGAAGTGACACAAAAACCCCACACAATCAATTCCACCAATAAGACCTACTGCTTCCAAATGAACTAAACTACAACCCTACTTGAACTTTCTCTCGTAAATAGCCTTGGACACCACCCTGGATTGACAAATTAATTGAGAATTAATGATGTTCTTAACGACAACCCAACACCACCCTTAAAATAAATTGAACCCTATGGTCACATCCAATCTCAAGAATTAGTTCAAGCTTGATCGATCAAATATATCACCTAGAATAATATGATTCAATCGACCAATCCTAAAGGAGTGATGAATACCGAAAGCTATGAATATAAGGAGGTAGAGGTAGCAGGTACTTCACTACCCAATTCGTTGCCTAGCTATAATGAATACCATAATGGCTATCGAGTATCAAAGATAGTAAAATCAAATCCTTTTAGAGTGTTAAAGCAAGCAATCCTAGACACTCATAAAACCCAAAAAAGGAGCCCCTCCACATCCAAATGCATAAAGGAGGTAAAGGATTTGATTTGGAGGAGGAAATTGTGCTCTAACCAAGCCAAATACAAAGGAGTCAATACTAAAATTAGCTTATCCAAACTAATGGGATTTCTTATCCCTAGTACCAGCCTATATGAGCCATGGGAGTTGCTCAAAAATTCTAATTCCATGGAAGTAAAGATACTTTACTCAAAAAGTTAGAAACAAATGGAAGAAGGGATAAAAGGCTCAGGTGATGGATTAATGGGGGCCTCAATTGACCATGCTCAATGAATTAATGCCACCCTTAACCATTGTATTTATGAAACATAATTTTAATTCCATTGTATGTAATTACCAACATCTATAAGTAGTTCCAATTTTTTATAAATCTTTGATGTGAGATTGGTTGTTGAAGATCCCATCTCCGTTCTATAATAATTAAGACCCCACACCCAATGTATAATATTGTGCCTTGTCTAGGTTCCTCATCTTTATAAAGTTGAAGATCCCCTGCATGCTACCAAAATTGTAGTGAATTCTTGCTACACTTGGGGGGATCAACTTTTGGACTAATAGGTAAAAGATGATTTAGGTGGAAAGAAAGCAATTTAAGACTCTAGACAAAGTAAAATCAAATTTACTGAATTCCCAAGGAAGAGCTCAAGTAGAGGTAAGCATAGAAGTCTGGTAACTAGATCCTCAAGGTCAAAGATGATGGAAAAATAGTAAACTAAGGTTTTGGTAACCCAAGGTGATAGAGCACACGAAGCAAAAAAAATTAGAAGAAAATATTTGATAATATCAAGCCAATGGTGATAATCGGGACACTAGATATGAGCAAAGGTAAAGATCACATGCAAAGAGATAAAAACTAGATTCTAGTTAAACTACCTCCAATTCTGCTCTAAAAATTTAGGAGTCTTATTCTTTTTTTTTGTGCATCGCCACCCCTTAGGCTATTCTATATAGCTTTATAAACTATAATGAATTCTCACTACACTTGGGGAGAGAAGCATTTGGGCTAATATGCAAAATATGGTTCCTATGGAAAAAGAGCAATCTAGGACTCTAGTCGAGATAAAATTGGATATATTGGATTTCCAAGGAAGAGCTCAAGCAAATGTAAGCATAGAAGTCTAGTAACCAGATCCTAGGGTCAAAGATGACAAAATAGCAAACTAAGGTTCTAGTAACCCAAGGTGGTAGAGCACACAGAGTAGCCAAAATTGGAAGAAAATATTCAGTAATATCAAGCCAACAGTGATAACTAGGATACCAAATGGGAGCAAAGGTAAAGATTGCACAGAAATGGGTAAAAACTAAATTTTAGTCCTCTACATAGAGGGTTGTTGGACCCCCATACCGCCCTGTTGAGGTTATTTTCATTGCATCAAATCCCACTTGGTATTTAGAGGTGTATATTTCTCCCTATGCAAGAGGTATAATATATCCAAAGGGGTTGTTGAAGCATTAAAAACACCAACATGGAGTCTGCCAAAAAATAGCCACAAACCTAACATCATTAATTACAACTAAGTGAAATTTTTGAAAAGGGGGAGAATTTTAAATTTTGGGGGGAAAAGCTTCCTTGTTTTATCTATAAATATTAATATTTTCTTCATTGTAAGGAGTTGGGATTTGTTGATGTGCCAGATAGCTTACCTAAAACATTTACTTTCTTCCTTTTCTTTTCTCTTGATTAGTCTCGACTCAAACCTTGAGCCAGATATATGTGTAAGCCTTGAGCCTCTTTTTATTATGCATACTAATTATATGAGAAAATGTTATTTCACTCTTTTTCATGCATTATTCATATGTTCATTAATCCCATTGAGTTGAGATAGAAATTACATCTTCCTCTTCTTTGGTGCATCGCCCCTGTTAGATAGACTAGTTTTTTGCACTTTATTTTTCATTGCAATTTTATGTTTCATTTCCTCTTTGAAGTAATTAAATTAGAAGTAGATTAGTGCAGGAGTAGAATAAAGAGTGCCAATGAAGATACCCAGAAGCAAGGAACCAGCCTTTGGTAAAAAACCTTGAAGGTCATCTTGTGGGAGCCGCATCCCATGCTCTTTTGGACTTCCTAAGACTAGCACTATTAGACTTTTTGTGCACTATACCTTCTGTTTTGACACTTGTCATATTCCTTATATAGGCTTATGCCTATATATTGTAATCTTCATGTATCATAATATATCTCATATTTTCCCATTCCCAGACCTAGGAGGAGGACTGACAGACAGGTTTTATTCTGATTTTGCTACAACAAAATAAGTTGTGAACTTGTCATTTTCATTCTTTTGCACAACTAACATTCCTAGTTGTTTAATTCTTGTTCATAATGTTTTTTTGATATTATTAGTGGTAGATCTGGTTATTCTTTTCATTCCCAACAACTTTCCAATTCACTACAAATTTCCATTTCCAGCAATTTACAAGTTTTCTGTAATTTCCCTGCATTCTTATTTTTGCTGTCAAAACCCTACACAGAAGATTGATGACCTTCTATTACAGAGCATTGATAGGATCTAGTTTTTATGCTTCATTTCAATTATTTCAAGATTAAATAGACTTTCAATTCTGCAACTATAACTAGAGTTTCAATTTTGCAATTTAATTAGATTTCATTCTTGCAACTGTAACTAGGGTTTCATTTCTGAAATTAGCAATTAGTTTTCATTCTTGCAAATAGATTAAAGTTCAATTTATGCAATTTAGGGGTAGAAGTGACACAAAACCCCCACACAATAAATTCCACCAATAAGACATGCTGCTTCCAAATGAACTGAACTACAACCTTGCTTGAACTTTCTCTCGTAAATAGCCTTGGACACCACCCTGGATTGACAAATTCATTGAGAATTAATGATGTGCTTAACGATAGCCCATCATTTTGGCACCGTTTTCGGGGAACACGGTGTTGTTAGAAGGTGAAAAGCAGTCCAATAATTATTAAATATGCTAAGTTGTGAATTTTAGAGTAAAATCTGAATGTAATGACTGGTATAAGTAATTGTTATTGGTAAATTGTATTTCAGTCCATTTAGAAAATAAGCAAGAAACCACAAGAAGAAAAATTTCACAAGAGGTTGAAATTATGTCAAAAAAATGTCTAAATTTTTTATTTCCAAAAATGTTGGAATTTTCAAAGAATCCCAATCATCCACTTCCAACACTGCAAGATCCTTTGAGAAATCATTACAAGGAGGAAAATTAAGTAGTTCAACACCATTTTCTCTTGACAAATCCATACAATCAAGAAAATTTGACAAGATTTATAATTGTTTTTGGGAACCTACAATGGAAGGCTCACAAGAGAATCAAGGTAGAGCCAACAATGTGCTCCACCCTAGTGCAACTAGTGCACCTGCCAGAACTTTTCAAAATCCCATCCAACTAGATCTTAATCAAAATGCTCCCATGAAGGTCATTTCACTTGCAGTATTACCAAATTTCAAGGGAATTACATCCGAAGATCCTGATATGTTTTTGTTTGAGTTTAAAATTGTATGTCAAGCTCATGATTACACTAATGACAATCAAAAGCTCAAACTATTTCCTTCCACTCTTAAAGAGTTAGCTCTACGATGGTTTATCACCTTAGCACCTGACTCAATTAGAACTTGGGATGAGATGGAAAACATATTCTTGGAGAGATACCAAGAATATTGTCAATTCAAGAATCAAAATGATGAAATTCTTACAATGAAACAAGAGGAAAATGAAATCTTAGAAGATTATCTAGACAGATTTTCTTTTGTTCATAAGAGATGTGGAAGTGTTGAACCTGAAATTTGCAAAGTCATATTCTTAAGGGGACTACAAGATGAATCTAGGGATGCATTGGATATCTTGGGAAGAGGAGATACAAATGCACTTAAATTTTAGGAAATTATTAAACTCTGTAAAAATTACTCTCATTCAAGGCATAGAAAACACAGAATTGGTAATGAAAAACATGATTTGAAAGAATGCATGAAAGAGGCTGATATTTTAGTACATGATAGAACATTAGATGAAAAAAATGAATCTACTGAATCTTCAGCCATCTATTGTTCAAAATGTAAAAAGCAACACTCTCTTCATGATTGTCCTTTGAACAAAATATTTATACCTGCTACATGTAGCATTTGTCAATTAGGACACCCCACAGATCAGTGTAGTTTATTTCCAGAACTTACAAGTGTCTTTGAAAAACAGTCTCAACCTATGAAAAAAATCAATTTTGTAGGACAAGGACAAGGGAATAGTTTTCATAAATTTCCATATCAGAATGCTTCTCAATTTCATGCACATTGGGGAAATAATCCTTGGTATATGCCATGGTCTGCTTCAGGTCCACTTCAACAATGTTGGAGTCAACCACCATGGGCATACTCCCAAGCATGGTATCAACATGGATGGATGCAACAACAATGGAATCAACAACATCCACCATGGTTGCAGCCAAAATTACAGGGATATCAATGGGTACAACATCAAAATCTGTACAAAGGGCAACAACATTGTCAAAAACAAAAATCAAATTTGTTGCCTAATTATATCCATAATTTCTATCATGGACAACAACAACAAAAATTAAAACAACCTCTGTTTTCAACTCAATCTGTGGTCAGTCCAAATCATGTTAAACAGGTAACCCCTGTCTCTGTGGTTGAATCAAAAAATACAACCCTAATAAATGTTAGTGACTATGTTAAAACTCAGTTGTGTTCAGGTGAACCACTTCTTGAACCTATTCCACTTATCAGTGTAGAAAGTGAAGTTAAAAAGAATGAACATGAAAACAAATCCACACTAAAACAACATCAAGAAGAACAAGATACCTCATCAAATAAAGTATCATATTTTGAACAGTTTGAGATATCAAAAATAACATCTTCACAATCAGATTTGATAAAGGAATTAGAACATTTAACTGTTACAATCCCTTTACCTCAAGTTGTACCAATCATTAATAGGATTGTTCAAGAAATGTGTTTTAGCAAACCAAGAAAAAAAAGAAAGTATATCCTAAAACCATACAAAAAGGTGGAAAATTAGTTAACTTGCTTTCAGGTAAACTTATTACACCTAAGTATGATTGTACAAAAAGCCCACAGTTTCTTAGAACACATAAGGAAAATGAAAAGAATACTTTAGTTTTGGCCTCCATTGTTGTAAATAAAAATGTTTCTCCAAGAACCAATTCAAATCAGCCTGGTACAAAACAAACTGAAATACAACCAAAACAACCTTTGAACAACAATAGTTGGTTGACTAAAAACCAGGGAGCAAATTTGTTTGATATATTGGTGCAACATCCTAATGCTTTACTAACATTTTATGCATCTTTAGCAGTTGGCATTGAGTTGTTGCAGGTACAAAAAAAACAAATTTTGCAGTTGAATGCATTTGATGAACTTTGGTTGGAAGCACTTCACCAAATAGAGTTCACTCAACAAAAATGGAAAATGTGGCATGATGATCACATTAAGAGTAGCAAGGATGAACCAGGGGAGTTTGAGAATGAAGTTGTTCAACTTTCTTTAGTTGATGATTTAAGGAGGATATTAGTGGTGAATGGACATATTTTACAGTTGTACCATAAACCACTAACAAAGGTGGAATTTGCTCGGTATTTCACACAGTTACATTTGACAGAAGAGGCTTCTTCTTCTGATGAAGATTCCAAATGATCATATCTTTGAATCTTAAAAGAAAAAAAAAAATAGAAAAAGTAGAAAACAAAAAGATGAATAAATTTTGATTATGAATTCCTTCATGGGCATGATTTCAGGGAAATCATGAATTCCTTCACGGGCACAATCAGAATCAAGAAAAAAGAGAGAAAAGGAGAGAAAAAAAAGAAGAAAAAAAGAGAAAAATGAATAGCTCAGTAGTGAAAACCTTTTCTAAGGCACTACTAAGTTGGTATGCATGAAAACCAGTTTTCTGGCATGCATAACCTTGAAAGTTCTGAGTCACCATTGTACAAATTCACCAACTGCACTTGTTTTTGAAGTGTTGCAGGAAGCCTCAACAGAATATCAACAGAAGCAGTCATCTTTCAAAACTTGCATTAACTTGTTTTAACCGGTATATATGTTTCTTGCACTTTTCTCATTGTAAATATTTGATATATAGTATATGACAATTAACCATTAGTATAAAAGTGTTCATAAGAGTTGGCATAAACAAAACATGCTTGGAGAAAGAGAAAAATGTTGGTTTCTGCTATGTCTTCAGAATGACTGTTGTATCTTCAATAACCGTGGTATCTTCAGAATGAAGCCTTTGTCTTCAGAATGAAGGTTTTTCTTCGAAATGAAGGTGTGTCTTCGGAATGAAGGTTTGTCTTCGAAATGAAGGTTTGTCTTCGAAATGAAGGTGTGTCTTCAGAATGAAGGTTTGTCTTCGAAATGAAGGTGTGTCTTCGAAATGAAGGTTTATCTTCGGAATGAAGGTTTGTCTTCGGAATGAAGGTTTATCTTTGAAATGAGGTTATCTTCGAATTAAATGCCCAGCTTAGTCTTCAGAATGAAACATAATCTTCAGAATGAAGATTTAACAGTCTGTTTCCACGTGGCATCCAAGGAGGGAGAAAAAGACATAGTCAGCAGAATTGTTTTTACTCCATGTGATCATTGACACATGTCAACTGGCTTGTGGTTAGATTCATCTCATATTTTGCACCCATCGAGGAAGTATGAGAATCATAGGGAAAATAACCAACAAACATGCCACCACCATTCATTGCTAATAACCACTCATGTGGGAAAATTTGCATGCAGAATGGATGAGCTAAAAATAGTAAAGAAAATTTGATGGCAAGGATGTCCAATGATTGATGGCCGAGTGTTCGGAGCACGAGAATAAGGAAGTGTGCCATATTTTCTTTTTGAAGACATATTTGCTAATGATTACAAGGAAAAGTAAAAAAAAAATTAAAAGTTCTTTCTGAAGAAGAACAAGAGCAAACCCTATAATTCTGTAGAAACCAGAAATCAATGACCTAGCAGTAGAAGAGAGCAATCTTCTCAGCATCAGAACAGAGAAATGAAGTGAAAAATGAAAAAGGGCCAGCCTACAAGAACCCTGGAATAACGTAACCACATGGGTTACCAGATTTTTCAACCTGTGAAGGGTAGTATGTAATTTTGTTAGGGCATCATTTCAAAATTTTAAACCACCTCAGGCATGGTAGGCAACAACCTAAATTTAGAGTGAATTTTCTAGCATACCTACACCGAGAACTACAGAGCATGGCAAAACATTATCAAGAGGAAAAAAGGAGCCCTCATCATCATGGTCTTATTAAACTGGTGTGCCAACATCATTTTATGGGAAACCCTAGAAGCTTTAATAGGTTTTATTCTACCCTGACTAATGTAGTTTTTGAAGAAGAAGATGAAGGAGAAGAGGATACAGATGTTTCTATAAAAAAATATGCTACTGAGGAAGAAGAAAAGGCTAAAAAAAAATGCTATTGCAGAGAAGGAAACACACCAAGCAAAAGCAACAAAGCATTTTTCTCTAGAACCATCAACCTTACAGACTAAGAAGAGAAGGGCTAAAACTGACAACAGAAAAATAAAATAGAAGAGGGTTCATTTTTCTAAAGATGTTATTTATCTGTCAAAATAGGAGAGTGAAGTTCCCAGTGAAGAGCCTGAAGCTATCCCTACATCCCCTGTTACCACAAGAAAATAGGGCAAGAAGAGAAAATATACATTAAGGACTAGGAGGTCTGCAAGACTCCAACAAAAAGAGATAAAAGAACAAATGATTGAAGAGAAGACCAGTACAGGATAGCCCTGATGTCATAGAAGTGCAACAAGCCACTGAGAATTTGGATGTAATCATAGATAATTTCATGGAACCTCCTGTACAGGAGTAGGGGTCTGAAGTAGAGGATGAGATCATTGTTGAGCAGCAAACTGCGAGTTGATTTGTCAGTATTAGGTTCTGAGTCAAATGAAGAAGAGGAGGTGGACATCACAAAACAACCGAGAGCAGCCAAGAGTGTTATAAAAATACAAATGAGATGGATTGAGGAAAGAAAATATGTTATTGAAAAACATGAAAAGAAAATTAGAGAATTATAGCAGAAAGTGGAGAAACTAAAAAGCAGGCTGTCACAAGTTGAAGAACAATCAACTACATCAGATAAAGAGGAGGATTTGGTTTAGTTACTGCTTGGATTATCTAGGGAATATGAAGACACAGGTGCTCATTCTGAAGTAGTGCCCCTCCACTTTGAAGCAGTGCCCTTCCATTCTGAGGCATTGCCTTCTCAATCCAGAGAAATACCTTTATGCAACATTATTGGGTAGGTCTCAGATTTAGGCCTCCAACCATCATTACTCTGGTTCCCTCCTATTTTGAAGAGGATTCCCAACCAGATGATCATTTTGAAGAATGACTCAGAAACCTTCATGAGAAATTACACAGGCACTAAATTGTTCTATGAAACATGGAATATGAGTATGGACATTTGTGACTCCATAGCCCACTACAATGCATGAGGGCATGCATTAATATAAGTTGGGGGGAATGATGAGGCCTGGATAAGCCTCATTTATAGCATGTTTTAAATAGTTAAAACTGCCTAAAACTCTTGTGAATTATCTTATATGCTAGTTAAGTTGATTTAATATGTTGTGTATTAACTGTTTGCATGATTGAAGTGTTAAGGACATTATATTCTGATTTTTAACAGTTCTTGTATAGTTTTATGTTATCTTGTCATGCTTAGGTTGACAAAAACACTTCACTAGTCTTATTTTGATGATCATTAAGCATTAGTTTCTCTAAATTCAGCAAATAGTACAAAGACTTATTACTGTGCAGCAGAAAACTGGTTTTTCCATATAAATTCCAGCCAGTTGCCAATGAATGGCAAGGCATGGAATTCACATCCAAGGAAGAATGAAGACTATTGCAATCTGATCCTGAGGGCTAATACACCTGAGAAATGCAGCCAAAACCATTTGGAGTCAACACAGTTGGTCATTCTAAAGATCTTTGAAATGAACACAGTGTCTTCGAAATGAACACAGTGTCTCCGAATGAACACAATGTCTTCGGAATGAACACAGTTTCTTCGAAATGAGAATAGAAAGCACTTTTTGACTTGTTGACTGAATTTTGGCGGTGGAAAAGGGGATAATAAGGTTGAGAAAGTTAAGGGAAAATATCTCCCATCTAACTTTGTCGTCCTTGCCGTCCAAAGCCACCATTTATGGAAAAGATCAAATTGATCCTCTTCTAGGATAAACCCAGGAAATTCTGTAGGATATCAGGAACAACATATTTTTTGTTTGTAATTAGATTTTAGGCATCTATAAAAGATAGCTCCCATCCAGGTTGAGCTATTATATTAGATAGAGGAGATAGAAAATAAATAGGGAGATAATAGAATAGTGATTTCAGACCTGTAACAGATTTCAGCAGAATTGTAATTATGTTTCTGAAGCAATAAAAGTGTAGTTTCATTCCATTTATTTTGTTATGTCTGAGTGTGAGTAAGACTTAAAGAAGAATTCAAACCTTCTTTTGAGAAAGGAGGATGGCCACTTCCAGACCTAGGAGGAGGACTGACAGACATGTTTTATTCTGATTTTGTT
Source organism: Wollemia nobilis (assembly GCA_028583015.1). NCBI lineage: Eukaryota > Viridiplantae > Streptophyta > Pinopsida > Araucariales > Araucariaceae > Wollemia > Wollemia nobilis. The sequence continues at coordinate 3,802,648 of JAQPPZ010017190.1, read as the reverse complement.
GCAGTAGAATAAGTTGTGAACTTGTCATTTTCATTCTTTTGCACAGCTAACATTCCTAGTTGTTTAATTCTTGTTCATAATGTTTTTGTGATATGATTAGTGGTAGATCTGGTTATTCTTTTCATTCCCAACAACTTTCCAATTCACTACAAATTTCCATTTCCAGCAATTTACAAGTTTTCTATAATTTCCCTACATTCTTGTTTTTGTTGTCAAAACCCTGCATAGAATATTGATGACCTTCTGTTATAGAGCATTGATAGGATCTAGTTTTTATGCTTCATTTCAATTATTGCAAGATTAAATAGACTTTCAATTCTACAATTTAATTAGATTTCATTCTTGCAACTGTAACTAGGGTTTCATTTCTGCAATTAGCAATTAGTTTTCATTCTTGCAAATAGATTAAAGTTCAATTTATGCAATTTAGGGGTAGAAGTGACACAAAACCCCCACACAATCAATTCCACCAATAAGACCTATTGCTTCCAAATGAACTGAACTACAACCCTACTTGAACTTTCTCTCGTAAATAGCCTTGGACACCACCCTGGATTGACAAATTCATTGAGAATTAATGATGTGCTTAACGATAGCCCATCACCACCCCTAAAAGAACTTGAACCCTATGGTCACATCCAATCTCAAGAATTATTTCAAGCTTGATCGATCAAATATATCACCTAGAAGAATATGATTCAATCGACCAATCCTAAAGGAGTGATGAATATCGAAAGCTAGGAATATAAGGAGGTAGAGGTAGCAGGTACTTCACTACCCAATTCATTGCCTAGCTATAATGAAGACCATAATGGCTATCGAGTATCAAAGATAGTAAAATCAAATCCTTTTAGAGTGTCAAAGCAAGAAATCCTAGACACTCATAAAACCCAAAAAAGGAGCCCCTCCACATCCAAATGCATAAAGGAGGTAAAGGATTTGATTTGGAGGAGGAAATTGTGCTCTAACCAAGCCAACTACAAAGGAGTCAATACTAAAATTATCTTATCCAAACTAATGGGATTTCTTATCCCTAGTACCAACCTATATGAGCCATGGGAGTTGCTCAAAAATTCTAATTCCATGGAAGTAAACATACTTTACTCAAAAATTTAGAAAAAAATGGAAGAAGGGATAAAATGCTCAGGTGATGGATTAATGGGGGCCTCAATTGACCATGCCCAATGAATTAAGGCCACCCTTAACCATTGTATTTATGAAACATAATTTTAATTCCATTATATGTAATTACCAACATCTATAAGTAGTTCCAATTTTTTATAAATCTTTGATGTGAGATTGGTTGTTGAAGATCCCATCTCCGTTCTATAATAATTAAGACCCCACACCCAATGTATAATATTGTGCCTTGTCTAGGTTCCTCATATTTATAAAGTTGAAGATCCCCTGCATGCTACCAAAATTGTAGTGAATTCTTGCTACACTTGGGGGGATCAACTTTTGGACTAATAGGTAAAATATGATTTAGGTGGAAAGAAAGCAATTTAAGACTCTAGACAAAGTAAAATCGAATTTACTGAATTCCCAAGGAAGAGCTCAAGTAAAGGTAAGCATAGAAGTCTGGTAACTAGATCCTCAAGGTCAAAGATGATGGAAAAATAGTAAACTAAGGTTTTGGTAACCCAAGGTGATAGAGCACACGAAGCAGAAAAAATTAGAAGAAAATATTTGATAATATCAAGCCAATGGTGATAATCGGGACACTAGATATGAGCAAAGGTAAAGATCACACACAAAGGGATAAAAACTATATTCTAGTTAAACTACCTCCAATTCTGCTCTAAAAATTTAGGAGTCTTATTCTTTTTTTTGGTGCATCGCCACCCCTTAGGCTATTCTATATAGCTTTACAAACTATAATGAATTCTCACTACACTTGGGAAGAGAAGCATTTGGGCTAATATGCAAAATATGGTTCCTATGGAAAAAGAGCAATCTAGGACTCTAGTCGAGATAAAATTGGATATGTTGGATTTCCAAGGAATAGCTCAAGCAAATGTAAGCATAGAAGTCTAGTAACTAGATCCTAGGGTCAAAGATGACAAAATAGCAAACTAAGGTTCTGGTAACCCAAGGTGGTAGAGCACACAGAGTAGCCAAAATTGGAAGAAAATATTCAGTAATATCAAGCCAACAGTGATAACTAGGATACCAAATGGGAGCAAAGGTAAATATTGCATAGAAAGGGGTAAAAACTAAATTTTAGTCCTCTACATGGAGGATTGTTGGACCCCCATACCGCCCTGTTGAGGTTATTTTCATTGCCTCAAATCCCACTTGGTATTTAGAGGTGTATATTTCTCCCTATGCAAGAGGTACAATATATCCAAAGGGGTTGTTGAAGCATTAAAAACACCAACATGGAGTCTGCCAAAAAATGACCACAAACCTAACATCATTAATTACAACTAAGTGAAATTTTTGAAAAGGGGGAGAATTTTAAATTTTGGGGGGAAAATATTCCTTGTTTTATCTATAAATATTAATATTTTCTTCATTGTAAGGAGTTGGGATTTGTTGATGTGCCAATTAGCTGACCTATAACATTTACTTTCTTCCTTTTCTTTTCTCTTGATTAGTCTCGACTCAAACCTTGAGCCAGATATATGTGTAAGCCTTGAGCCTCTTTTTATTATGCATGCTAATTATATGAGAAAATGTGATTTCACTCTTTTTCATGCATTATTAATATGTTCATTAATCCCATTGAGTTGAGATAGAAATTACATCTTCCTCTTCTTTGGTGCATCGCCCCTGTTAGATAGACTAGTTTTTTGCACTTTATTTTTTATTGCAATTTTATGTTTCATTTCCTCTTTGAAGTAATTAAATTAGAAGTAGATTAGTGCAGGAGTAGAATAAAGAGTGCCAACGAAGATACCCAGAAGCAAGGAACCAGCCTTGGGTAAAAAACCTTGAAGGTCATCTTGTAGGAGCCGCATCCCATGCTCTTTTGGACTTCCTAAGACTAGCACTATTAGAATTAATGTGCACTCTACCTTTTGTTTTGACACTTGTCATATTTCTTATATAGGCTTATGCCTATATATTTTAATCTACTTGCATCATAATATATCTCATATTTTCCATTCCCAAAATTTGTTATCGGAGTTCTAGGCATTATATACCCTTGTGAGCTTGAGGGGGATTTCCCTCATGGAAATCCCCCCTTCATTTTTTCCTCAATTTTTTTCCCTCCCCCATTTTTACCTTATTTTTTTCTCCATTGCTTAGGGAGTATGCTCTCCACTCTTGTGGATCAGAAACCAAAAAACAATGGAGAAGAAATCATGATGGTCCCCGAAGCTTCATTGCTTAGAGCCATGAGAGGTTGAGGAGAAAAGATTATCTATTTTAATATTTTTGTTAGGGTTTATCATTTTTGGTGCAAATGTTTTTTGAGGGAAGTTTCCATGTCAGTTTGTTCTTCTTTGTTGTTAATAAATAGCCCATTATGCTCGATAGCAAAGATCTATTTGGTGTGACAATTGGGAGATTATTTGGTTTCCCAATGCATGTCTTTCAGATCTGGCAAAGGTTTCACATATATCGTGAGTTTTTTTTAGCAGTCAAAAGCTTCTATTTTTTTTATCAATCATGATTTGATTTGATTTGATTAATGGTGTGGAGAGACTATTGTTATTCTATGAGTGTTGTTGTGGACCATACCACCAATGGTGTGGTTGGATCCGATAGAGCCTGTGTGCACCTCCAAATATTATCGCTTTCTTGTGAATGCATGATTCAAAATGTAGCAGATTTGATGGTATTTATTTTTGCTTATTGCTCAAGAAATCTGTTGGTTATGAATATTGATTATCTTACCTTTTCTTTAAGAGGGCATCGTGAAATGGCAGCTTGGAATTCTCTAGAATATGATTCAAATTTGTGTGCTGCTCTAAAAACCTAGAAGAGCTCCCCATTATTGTAGCGTCAATACCTGTGCAATGCCTACATGCCATAGAAATTTTGTGAGGACCCACACATAATTTTGTGAGAGGGATCGAGCACTATTTTTTTTGGCAGAGGCTATTTCTACACATTGATTCAATCATGCATCCATGCAGGGCAAAAGAAATCCACTTGACTGCCATTTCAATATTTCTCCCATCGATTCTTTTAAATCTTAAAATTATTATAATAAGAACCCACAATGATAATTATTTGGAAAAATTTTGGGAGCTATTGCAGTGCAAGTGGACCCTAATGATGTTGGTAGTTTGAAGATATCCAAGGCTTCCTTTTTGGTGAAGATCATGTGGGAACAAAACTGATCATCGTTGTTGAAGTTCTGAACAAAATGGATAAGGTCACACCGCTGGTGGGAGGTTTATCAATCACTCTTGGAATGCAATTGGTGAACAGGTTTGATTTGTTAGTGCTACTAAGACTGCCACACTAGACCACGTAGAGAAAATGATGTAGCCTAGCTCGTGATGTATAGTTAGCTCATGATAATCGGGGCCAAGATCTGACACTGCGATAACAACATACAGCAAGGTGGTTTCAAGATTGCATAAGTAGTCCTTAATTTCTTTATGATGTTTTTGTAATGTTATAAAGATATATGCTCATCAGAGGGCTAGTCACCAAGGTTTGTTGATCATCATCATTTTTTGAAGATTATCTATTTTGTTTTTTATAGATACGTCTACAGTCGCACGATCTAGCGTGATTTATTTATGTATGGGCTTATGACGTCCCTACTGCTATATGATTTAATTTTATGATTGATGATGGTGGGAGTGAAAATCACCTCATTTTTCCAGCAAAACACCAACCATGCTTCGTCTGTGTCTGTTATGGCTCCAAAGCTATGCGTCGGTGTGCAAGAGTCTCCAGGATGTGCAGTAAAAATGTGTCTCAAAAATATGTTTATGATCCATGCTTTAATTTTTTCTTACACATAATATGAATCGTGAAGAGATTTTATGCACAGCAAGCTGAAGATATCTCTTTTAGTCCAGTAGTGGTGGAGCTCCAGATGTATGGTGACTTATGCTATGACGGTGAACCATGTAATTTAAATGAAACCAGAGAATTATTTTAGTGGTTGTAGCTACATGTATGGTGCTGCCCATGATGTGGAGGAGATCGTGTTTATGAATGTTCAAATTTTATGTATGTTGAGGTAAACTTCGGTGATGATGAAGCGTGAGCTTATGTTGTTGTTTCCTGTTTTTGTGATTTAAATTTCAAAAAATTTAGAAATCGATGGAGGTTGTTTTTTGTTTGGCACCTATCATTTGGTGCTCAGACCAGTGTGTGTTGTGCATATTAATTATGATATCCATTGGTATTTACCCCCAATATTACCTATGCTCACTTCAGACTATGAAACTATGAATGGCTCACTACCATGGGGAGTTTTCATAATTAATGATGGCATGTAGTTCGAAGTGAAGGTTGTGCTTATTTACCATATAAGGATAATTTTTGGATGATTGACTACTTATGGATATAAGTTGGATGTTCCTATGGTGATGATCTTGGCAGGTGCAAGTTTTTTTGATGCACTACACACCAAAAAAAATTATTCCATGTTTTCGATGTTGAACCTGCACAGTATGGTGGTGCAGTGGTTCGAGTGGTGCCTAGTGATAAAGCTGAAGAAGCTCGAGTTTTGAGCATCATCGAAATTGGATGAGCACACAAATTTAGCGGAGGAGTAGCTACTTGTTTTGACTATGCAAAGCTAGCCAACATCATGACAATGGTGCAGTGTGCAGGCGTCTTGAGGTGATTCAATAGTTGGTATTATTTTAAATAAATTTGATTTTGTGTTGTGCAGAGCCTATAGGAGGGCAAGCGAGATGGTAGCCACCCACCACATAAAGTAACAGAGTGTTGAGTTTGAATAGAGTTTGGTTGCATTTTTAAAAGCATTATTTTATTAAACTCATATAAACACCATGTTTCTTAAACATATTATAAAGTGGAGGAAGGAACACTTTTATTTTTAAAGTGTATGTGAATTTGTCATGTAAGACAAAACTCAAAGTGCAAAAAAATTATAATGGTGGCATTTTATTTAAAATATGATATAATAAATGGTATTTGTTCAAAATAACGATCATGAAATATGGCCTGTTATTATACCCCTTCCATATTTTTAAAGTGGAGAGTCCATTTTATAATGGGATTTAGATTTTCATTCACCAATTATTTTATGCATTTCCACCTATGAAGTGGAAGGCCCACATGGTCCATGTAATTCCCATGTGAGGGAATAAGAAGTCCATTTTTTATTCCACTTAAGAGCGACGTACATACTGTTATTTTTTCTCATAAATGAAGGCCTCGTAGAGAGTGGAATATAGGGGTATTTATAGTCATTGGAAAGGTTTTTTCATGACAAACATAATGGTGGTGTCCAATTGTAATTTTGAGATAGTCCTATATCTATTTTTTTTTTTGCCTCAAATATTATTGTATTCTAGAGTGCATTTTCGGTTGAACCCGACACTCTATGTATGTGATCCTTGTACCTAGTCACCTTCTCTAGAGCACCTAGCAGATGCAACGGCTGGTTACCCATGCATTCTGGTAGGATGATAAGGTCACCATAAGGACACCTACTCTAGGGACTATAGACATAGACACCCTAGATTCTATTCGAGGACTTTTCCGGATCAACTTTTGAAGACTACAGATGAAGATACTTTAGAAGATTCTATTCTCTTATTTCTTCTTCTCCTCCATATTTTGGATCTATGGCTCATTTTATTGTATTTAATGGCTCGTATTTTTTTTATTAAGGTGCATTTTAGATAGAGATCGACACCTTCTAGATTGAATTCACCATGAGGAGGGATGATATTCATGGTGAATCTAGTCAGTGACCTACGAGAGGCAACATACCTAGAGGATGACCTACAAAGGCAATAGATCCATGGAAGTGGCTAACCCTAAGGTATCCATGATGACCCTGAGGTACTTAGACGGTTAACCCAGTGGCAATAAATCCAAGGAAGTGGCTGACCCTATTGCAATAGATGGAGATGTATACACCATTGATCTAGCATTATTCATATTTAGAGAGCCAAGCGCAAAGATCATGAGCCTAGACCAAATCATGTAATAAAGGAGGATGATAGGGTTCTTTTAGATAATTCAACATTAAGGGGGAATGTTATCTAATGTTGACTTTTTTTTTCTATAGTTAGGATAGTGCACATTAAGGGGGAATGTTATAATTAATGTGCACTATTCCTTCTATTTTGACACTTTTCATGTTCTTTTGACACTTGTCATAATTCTCATATAGGCTTATGCTTATATATTGTAATCTTCTTGTATCATAATATATCTCATATTTTCCCATTCCCAATAAGAACCCCTACAAAATGTGCAAAGCACCAAACTCACCTGCTTTATCGAGGTTGCAATAGACATAGAGGTTGTAACCATGGCGATTTACAGTGTCTAGGAAGCATAAGGGATCACTCTTGGTACCCCAACAGTCACCACTACATCATTTATAATGCCATAAAAAATATGTAGATAACATGATTTGAACCTAAGACCTCTCATGGGTGAATTTCTTAAGCCCTTCCAACTAGTCATCTCCCCAAGCATCAAGCTTTGGAGATAAATAGGAGATATCAATGTTAAATAAAAAACAATTACCTTTTGCCCTCATCCCTTGACACACTACTAACATAATCCTACATTAGGATGATGCAGGAATACCCTTGTATGCATTTTTAACATCTTCTTGTAGAATATTCTACAAAACATTTTGATTTTAGATTTTAAAAATTTAAAATTTAAAGGGAAAGAATGGAAATTTTCAAACACAATTTGGAATTACCTAGAGGCAAAATGGTGAAAATTTTTTACCTATGACCCCCCTTGAAATTTCCAATAGTATTGATGGTTTGCCTATATCTGTTATAATTTCCCCACAACCATTTTGTTAAACATAACCAATTAAGCCATCCTCTCACACCTATAGGGCAAAAAAGTTACTAGACCATTTTTGTAACTTTTTCAAGTGGCTTGGAGGTCTTTACTAACCAAGGAATATTGCCCTTGGCTTCTTTGGCACCAAGTTTCTGTCTAGAAATATTATCCTCTTCTTTTCTTCTTTCATGGTTATCAAGCAGTCTATCATCTCAACTCTGCTATTAGACACCAAAAGCTATAAGAAATAAGGAAATAGATTTATTTTTTAAATCTATAAAAGGTAAATGAGGTTTTTTAGAAACCTCAAAAAAACTAATCATGAAACTAGGCCATCCATATAATTAAAAAATGAAACAAAACAAGATTGAGTACCAAGTAAGAGGAAAGAGGAAATTGTTAGTGAATGTTTCTCCAAGATAAAATATGTTGATTCCATTGAGATCCTCATAATCCATATCTACCTAGGTATTTCATAAAAAATCCTTCTTGGAGGTGAATGTGATCCCTGTGCCTCATCGGGTGCTCCACCCTATAGTGGTTGTAATGTTTGGCCCTCTAACCTCCTTCCAAGTGAGTGTGTCTAGTGCCCTACACCTCACATGGAGGCACCAGTCCTAGAAAGTCTAAGAAATCATGAGATATGTCTCCCATCAAATAACCTTCAAGGTTTTTTATACAAAGTTGGCTCCTTGCTTCTATATGTGATATTTGAAACTTGTCTTCTCAATGTTGTACTAACCAACTCCTAACTAATTGCTTCAGGGAAATGGAAAAATAAAATAAAGCGTAAAGGTGCAAAAAGTAAACTTACGAAATTAAAACCTACCTAGCCTATCTAAGTGTGGAAACGCACCAAAGAAAATAATAATATCCCCTCATGCACCGAGGTTTGAGTGAACACATGCACAACTATCAAAAATGCACGAGGAACACAAGTACTCCCAAGAAACATGTAGCAAAAAATAACACCCACACTAGAACCAAAAAAAGGGATTTCATAAGTGGTCATATATTCTTATCAGTATGAACTATGAGTTACATACAAAGAGAAGAGGTTTACAAGTTACCCAACCAATTATACAATGCTTGAGCTAGATCAAGCCACAAAGAGGAATGAGGGAAAGTACCTCTTAGAAGGATGGAGGGCTGCAAATCCTTTACAATGAGAATAAGAGAGGTATTTATAATAAGTGGAGGCAAAATCCCTCCAAAATTGATACAAGATTTTAAAATTCAATTTCAAATTTTGCTAGGGCTAGTCAACATCAATGATGAATTATCTAGAGACTCTATAGATCTATAGTTGAATGTTGGTGTAAAAAATCCCCTTGATTAAACCTTCAATATCACTCATCATTAAGTCTTGGATCATGTGTTTCCCCTTAGGTTGTCCTTGTTGTTGCTTTAATGCTTCAATTTTTGCGTAGGGATCTACATTCGACTATGTGGTACAAAGACCAGGATCAGATCGTCATTCCTTCCCTCATGTTTGATCACTTTGGGCTAGTCCAAGGGATTCCTATGTTCAAATCCTAGTCCACCCATGCTCTTAGTATATTCCCTTAGTGAAGATGTCCTTCAATGCATCTTGAGGAGATGGTGGTTGACACCTACTGAGTTGTTATGCTTCAGGAATCCTCTTCCACCACATTTCACAAGGTGACTTCTAAGAAGATGTTAAGCCTAAAGGTTTAGGTATAGGGAGGTTTAGGGAGGACATTGTATCAATATTTCCTTAGGAAAAATGGGAGGCTTGTCTTGTCACCTCTACACTTGGATCCCATAGATCCTCCTTCCTCTAGACTAAGGAAAGGGTCTTAGTCCATAGGAATCACTCGTGGTATCAACTTGGAATATCACCTGGTACTAAGTGGTTTCCTTGGTCAAGGGAAGGGACAATATTCAAGATCCTAGTCTTTCATAGAGGAAAAAGGGACCAAAATACTAGTCAAGATAAGGCCTTGTAATACATGGCTTCCATTTTTCATCACCCAAATGGCTATGAGGTTACAAATATTATTAGAACCTACTTTAGATACCATTGAAAAGGTTAATTATTTGATTGTTAGTTTTTTTTTTGGGATGAGGTTCATGGTGAAGGAAGCAATAGAGGGGGAAAACAACCCTACCACATATGATTCTCGACTGGATCCACTGGGAGCCGAGGTGAACCGTAGGGGTGTGTTATATCCCTTACACTCAGGGACATGAAAGGATAAGTTCATCAGGAATGATTTTAGGACTCACTCCAAGTCCGAGGTAGGGATTTTTGATATGTCAATTAAGCATACACCTATTATTTGGCCTTTCTAAACTAAACTATAAAAATGAAAGAACAATGCAAGATACACAAGATGCAAAAATACAAGGACTAACCCTAGTATAATTCTATAATTTGATGATGTCTAACCCTAATATTACAAAATAATACCTTTAATAAAGGGTCCAAGGGAATGCACAAAAAATATTAAAACCCTATATGCACACTATATGCTTTTATTCTTTCAAATGCCTAGAAATTCAATCAAATATTTTCCTTTACTTGTAATCTAGATTTTGGGTAGAAATGAACAAAAGTAAACACCAAACAACCTAAAGATCTATTAGGGACCTTTGTTGATCTGGTGGTTGATCCAAGATTTATCTTATGTCCATAATATCCAATGGTTTCAAACCTACAAAATAACTTCACAAACCCTAGAAAATTTGATAAGCATTTGGGGGCCTACTTAGGCTGTTATAATACTGAGCTTGGAGGCACAATAGTAAATCCCCTTTGGTCCTTTTAGCAAACCATTAAAAAACAAAATTATATTTGACCTTTGTAATAATCACAAATAGAGTGAAATAGATAGATAATAGCGAAATATAATGCAAACACGGTGGACACATCAGAACACTAAAAATGCAAATGCAAAATTAAGGTTTTGGGGTGCAAAACTTACCCCCAAGTCCTAATTTATCAAATTTGTGCTCTATAAATGGGGAGCATGATTTTGGATTACAAAATGTGTGCCCTGTATCGGCAATGTGCAAATTTGGTTCAGATGCCCTTTTTAGGCCCTAAAACAAATAAAAACAAAGTGCAAAATAATAAAAAATATACTTGCAAAGAAACTAAATTAAATGTAGAATCTGATGAGTTGATGGATAAATCAAGGAGAAATGAAGAGGTGGAATAATAACTCCAAGAATTTTGATCTATCTAATCACCAAGACTCCTCCACTTAATCCCCAAGAGCAACCAACACCATAACACAAAACAACAACTTACAGTAGAAGGGCACTTGATAACAGGAGCAAATAAGCGAGTCAAGAATTAGAATCTCAAGAAGTATTGGGGTTAAATATGGAATCCAATTCTCTATTTATAAGATGTTTGGAGGGAAAAATGGGTGGGAAAATAAAATTTCACCATAGGCAAATGTCGACCTCAAAATGGTCCAACAAGGGGAGGGGTTTTAGTGAGAAAAAACCCTAAAACACCAAATTTACACCCCACAATTAGAGGGTGCAAATATGGTAAGCCAAATTCATGCCCTATACAAATTGAGCATTAATTTGTTAAAGCTAAGTAAAAAAGGCAAAGTGAGAAGGAAAAATGGTCCCAAATTTGTACTTAGCAAGTTTGGGTGGTTGACTAGGGATCTAAGGAAAAATTGACTCATTTTTATGGGTCAATTTTTGTGTCTACATTTTGCCCTCTCTTTGATGCATTTATGGTTAAATAAATGTATCAAAGAAATATGTAGACTCCTATGGGTGAAATTAGGGAATACAAAAATAGGTGGCCACATTTGGAAGAAGGGGTGGTGCAAAAAAAGGGGTGTTAGCTTTAACACCATAAATTTACATGCAAAACAAGGCATTATTACCATTAATGCTTCTAAGGCTAGGATTCCCCCTCAATTTTTGGAATGGACGTAGAATTCCTAAGGAAACTTGAAACAACAGACTCAGAATAAAAATAGAGCAAAAAATAAGAAACAAAAAGAAGGCATCAAATGAAAGAAAGAGAGAAAAAGACAAAAAGGAAATATAAGAGGTTAAGTTGTATTTTATATCTATATATGTTTTTTTTTGCATGATGATTACCAACATAACAAATACTATGCAAAATAGTCATAGCTAAAATGCGTGAATGAATCTAACTAAATGCAATGCAATCTAACATGCAAGCTAAAATGAATACAAAGAAAAATGCAAGAATGAGTGGATGGAAAAAGAAAAAGATAAACAATGAAAGAGAGAAGAAAGGTGGAAGAAGAAGAAAGTGAAAGCTCCAAAAGGTCAAAGAAAATAAAATAAATGAAAAAATTGAATCCCTATGAGGATGTATGTTCACAAATGACCAAATGGATGTCACCCCTTGCTAGTAGCCATGAAGCTATCCTATAAGGATGTTATGCTCGTAAAGATGGTCAGGTGGATCAATACCCGTTATGGATGTAGTGCTTACTAATGGCCAGAGAAAATAGAGATATACCTTCTAGGATGTATTCTTACAAATGGTCGAATGGAGGTTACCCCTCGCTTGTGACCATGAAGCTATCCATTATGGGGTGTTGAAATAATATGATTGATTTACCAAAGTGAGTAATACCTGATAGTGGTGTAGTGTATGTAAAATATGATAGAACAGAGCGAGGCATAACCTGTGTGTGTATGTACCAAAAAATGGAGAGAATAAATAGAGATGAAGAAGAACTGTGCGTGTGTGTGCTCTTCTCAAAATTTTGAGAAATAAGATATGTGCATAAGATAGTCAATGGTCGCATGAACACCATAAAGTATATTCATGTGGTATCTATCCTATCCCATGAATATCCCTTAATAATCAAAATATGGATAAGGATAGGGTGTGAAAAAAAGTAAGATTTGCAAATGGAGGAAAGAACGTGTATCCTTATCATGATGAAAAGAAGAAAAGGAAAACATGCAAGGACAAGGATACACATAAGAAGAACTATATTTCTTGACTTGGGGAGGATAAAAAGATGATCATTAAAAATTTCAAGGCCAAGGAATATAGAATGGCATGAGTGAATGCAATTATGGAAAGTGCATGGAGATGAGCCCTAGGTTGGGGATTTTCTAGGCATTAAAGCCCTAGTGTGAGTGCAATGCATGTGAGCTATGACCTAACTAGGTATCATCACTTGCCATTGTCATGAAATCCACACAAATATATATAATCAAATAATAATGCAGGTATGAACAAGTAGAAATGCAATTAAGACAAACAAAATGCAAAATGAAATGTTAGGTAAAACATGCAAAGATATGACAGACAATCATGTTGTATGAACAAGTAAACCAAATGTAGTATGAAAACAAAGATAAATGTAATATGAATATGTAGAGTGCCAAGTTATGCATAGTATCTCTTTATATGAATTATATTCATTGGTTCTTTAAGTTGTGCACCATCCAAAGAAGCCAAATGATAGGCTCCTAAACCAAACTGGGTTGTTATGATAAAGGGACCTAGCCAATTGGATTGAAATTTGATTTTAAGATCTTATCAAGCAGTGGTGTTCTTCTATTTTTTCTTGAGGACAAGGTTCCCAACCTCAAAATAATTATTGCAAACTCTCTTGGAATAAGATTGCTTGAGCCTATTCTTATAGGCTCGCAAATGCTTTAAGGCATGAATGCACTTTTTATATAGCAACTCCAATTGATTCAAATGATCTAGGTGATACTCATCATCGACCAAGGCATATTATAGCAATATTTTCAATGAAGGAACCACTAACTTGAATTAAAATACCAATTCAATCCCATAGACCAAGATGTACGAAGAAGAACCTGTATGTTAGCTTTTGAGGATGTATATTAAAGGAAATGCAACCACAAGATGTGAAATAAGTAAGCTAAGATAACTATATGATAATGGAACTATAATATGGAGGAAAATAATGAGATAAAATTCTACAATAACTCAATAATATGCCATTAATGAAAGCTCACAAAAATAGTACAATGCAATATAATGGAGGACTTGAACACTCCAGAATTTTCAATGAAGAACTACATTGTACCTACTCACTACTATAGTAACATTGTGTCTCTCATACACTCACTCACCTCTCTCTCTATCTCAAAGGCCTATATATAGGAAGATATATGCCTTGGCCTTTACTCTACCTTATCCTATGACTCATGTACATGTGGACTACATGCACATTTACATCATTGCACATTCTAACACTTGTGCATTTATTACTTTGCATGAAGTAACTCAAACTTTACTCTAAAGTAAACTCCTACTCTAGTTATGTACCCAAGGTGGTACATTAGCATGTACCCAATAATGTAATATACTCTAACACCCCCTTGTATTACATTATTTGGGTATTGAAGACTTTAGTCTTCAATATGGATCTTCATCTTGGTTCTAGAATTTGTACTCTTCTTCTACTTCTGCTTCAGTCTTCATGTTGTCTTTCCATGTTTTCTTCATTCCACTATCTTTCAGTATTCCAAAGTGTTTTGTAGAATTCTTGACCTTGAAGTCTTCTAGGTAACCTTGATGAACTAAATATCTGATGATCTTGCAAGTCATAAGTGGATCTGAATTACCTCCTTTTATTTCCTTTGATTTTTTGTATGACCTGTTTCTTTGATCTTCAAAAATGTCAAGCTTGAATTCATTGTTAGTGGATGCTTCTAAAATAAGAACTTGAAAGAAATAATCTAATCTGAATATCAATCTTTCTTCAAATATTTTATAGTACTTGTCTTTGTAGTAACAGAAGTAAGATGAATGATATTTTCCTCCACAATATTTACATGGATGGAAACTCCAATAGTTTGCTTTCTCATGACCAAATTTGTTGCAATAAGTGCATAGTAGAGATATCCCAATTTCTTTGTCACTATTTTTAGGAGAATCATGTCCATCCATTTCCTTGATGAAAGAGTTAAACCATCTATGTACGATTGAAGCTATTTCATCTTTACTTCTTTCATAGATTTGTATGATATCCTTTTGATGAATATTCTTTTCTACCTTTTGAATATGATTTTCAATATCTTCATTAGTATAGTTGTCATCAACTCCCTTTATTATCTCATTGGAAGATATTTCTAAAGAATTTACTTTTGCCAAACTATTAGTTTGTGAGTTCTCATAAATATTTTTAAACCCTATTGATTCTTCTCTTCCATTTGCATCTTCCTTATTATTATCCATTGAATTCTCTGAGATGTCAATCATGTTTTCCATTGAATCAAGTGTATTTTTAAGCCATATTGGTATTTTCCTTGCTCCTTTTCTAATTACATTATTTAATGTGTTCTTTGAAGTAGACATCCTTATAGCTCCCTAGTGTTAAGTATATGTTCAATTATTATTAGCACTTGAGAATATTTTTGATAGAACCTTTGAAGTAGTCTACCTTATGTCTCCCTAGTTTAGAGTATATGCTCAACCTTGCTAAGAACTTTTCAATTTTATAAATTTTGTAAAATACCTTCTATCTAGCAAGTGTTTGAATGCACTATGAAACTTGATAGTATGCTTAGATTTCTTAGTTTAAGTTGAATTCCTTTTGACTCCCTAATGTTCAACTTTAATTTATTGCCTTATGTCTCCCTATTGATTAGTAAGTAGAAAGCTAAAGATAAATGATGATGCACCTTCAAGTTTTAATAAGGTTCTTTTCCTTCAAGACCTTTTAGTTGGATTAATGTCTCATAAATTAATGTAAGAGACTAATGTAAAATGCAATTTCCAACTTCTAAGCAATTAATGGTTTTGCTCCTTTAACCTTCACTTTTCAATGGTTTAATTTTTCTAAATTCCAAGAAACTAAAATTTGAAGTAGTATGCCTTATAACTCCCTAATTTGGAATTTTAGAAAATAATAATATTTGCAAAATATTATTTTAATTATCCAAGGTAGAAACCCTTATATCTCCTAAATTAATTATTTGCAAATATTGTAATGTTTAAATCTCAAGCAATTTATAATATCTTCTAGGATATACTTCCTTTGCTAAAATTGCTTTCTTACTCTCTAAGGTTGATATTTCAATGCATTAATAAATAACTTTCAACCTTGTATTAGGCACCTTATAACTCCCTAAACTTAGGAAAGCAAATATTAAATAATGTAAAGCTTTTACCTTCCTTGTAAAGTGTATTGTGCAAGTTGATTGGTCTATGGAGTGACTCTTTAATCCAAGCATTGTAATTATGGTCTCCTGTGTATGGTAGAGATCAATCAATGTTCATGGGTACCTTCTTCTCCTCCTTAATGGTACTTTGACTCCCTTCTTTAATGCTTGATTGTGCGCTTCTATTTTTTCTCTCCTTCAAGACTAGGCACTTAAATAGCTTGGATGCTCCTTGAAACTTTAGACAAGTGGTGCTTTGAGAGTTACATTCTTGATGGGTGTTGGTTTAGATTATTTCAATGCTCATTTCTCCCTTGAATGAAGAGCTATGATGATTATGCCTTGTAACCTCCAAATGATGTTATTCAATGCTCAACAATAGGCATTACTTTCTCTTTGAGCACTTCTTTCTTGGGCATACGTTAAGGAATATATGGGCACCTTGTTCGGATGTGCCAAGTGGCACAAGATGCCTTGGCTCTAAATTGCAAGTGGCACTCCAATTTCATGCATGTAAGACTCCCTTCAACATCTCTTATTCCTTGTATACTTCTTTCCAATGGATGCCCTTTGTGTCTTATCTTCAATGCTTTCTTCCCAAGCGAATGGTGATGCTATGAGGTTGGCTCTAGCTATGGTGGTTCAAGAGTGCTGCAATGGTGGTTCTATGGTGCTCCAATGGTGGCTTTAGGTGCTTCTTTTTAGTTGGTGGTTCATCCAAGCTGTAGCTTAGGTAATGCACCTTTGTCTTCACCTTGTAATTCACTTCTTTATGTTGTCCTTAGTGCTATCCTCTTTACATTGATATGCAATGGATAATGGTCTCCTTATGTAGGTCTTGATGCTATAGGTTAATGTTGTTGTAGGTACTAGATTCGATGGTGGATATGGTGTCTTTAGACACCTTGAAATTTGGCTAATGTGAGCCCTTTGTTGGCTCTCTTCCTTAGCCTAAAATATGCTCCTTTAATTTGCTGAAATGGTTACTTTGTAGATATGCTTTGCAAGTTATTGTAGTGTCTTTGAGACACTCTAGCTTTGTCCTCTTTTTCTATGTAGGATAAGAGGAATATGGTGCAATAATCTAATGCAAAATGCTTTGCAATAGTTAGAATAGAATACCTTAAATTTGCACCTATATTTGAGATCTTTAAATCTCCTTTTGCAAGCTTTCTTTCTTCCTTGATGAGGCGGCTTCTTTGCACTACTCCTTGGTGGCAAGTGATGATTTGATGTTGTCTTCCTTTCTAGACAACTCTCTCCTTTTCTTGGTTAACTTATCAATAATAAATCCAAGCTCTTAATCATGCAACTAATATTAACTTAACTTGAATACTTAATCCACCTGTAATAACTAGTATAGTGCAATAGCAATTTCTCCTTATTGCTCCTATAAATGAACTCTTTAAAAGTAACTTGAAATATGCACTATAATCTATGCAACTATCACTTATGGATAATATCTTCTTTGCTTTAACTAGAAGGTAGGATGTTGATATTTTTCTTTCTTTCGAAATATATCTAACTCCTCCTTTTGTGTGCAGGTTATAACCCTTGTAAAAACTATCTTCTGCACTCCCTTGAAGACTTAATATGCAACCTTCTCCTTGCAACTTTTAAACTCTAATATGGTGCTTAATGAAACTTAATAATGAACCAAATAAGTAATGTTCAACTAATGAACCTTTTTGCACCAAAGTTTCTTACCTTAATGACCTTTGTAGATGATGGTTGTCTTGGTGATTTGAATCACCTAACTGCTACCTTGTAATGGATGAAATCGTAACTCTTCCTTGCTATCTAAAACAACTCTTTAGCTCACCTATTTGCAGCTTTGAAACCCTCTAACTTGCTGCCCTGAAATTGTAGTTTGGTGGCTTTTCTCTTCCTTCAGAATGCACTCTTTAGATCTGAAGTTTCATAACTAGTAATGCTGCCCTAATTGTTACCCTTTCGTAATCAATTTCTCCTTCAAAATGTTGTCCTTGAATCTCTAAAATTTGGTAGGAAACTCCTCCAAATCATAACTGAGATTTATCTCCTAGAGACCTTCAATTTTCTGTTGTAAAATCAACAACCTCCTATCTCTGAAATAACCTTCAAGCCTTCAATGGCAATCCCCAAATCTCTTAGATTTGGTGGCTTCTCTATCTCCTTTCTCCTTCAACCTCCTTGTTGAATTTTGACTTCAATCTTGGCCTATCTAGTGGCCTTCTTCTCAAGATTCTGACTATCTTGAGGTCTTCACTATTCTCCTCTAAAATTTGGCAAACTCCTTGCCAAATTCTTCTCCTTTTGGGCTTGTTGTTGGATGGTGATAATTGTCCCAAATTTTATTCTATCAGGAACTCCTCCTTGCTAGTAAATTTCTCCAATGAGTTCTCCTAGGAACTCCTTCAATGGCCTTCTCTAAATTATGCTTCTTAAACGTAATAAGGCTTTCTCCTTCCTTCTTTCTCCTTGAGACCTCTTCTCTAGGGTCTTCAATCTTGTAACTTCTCTGGTCTTCTCAATGAGACCTTTTCTTCAATATTCTATTGTGGAAGTTTTGCAATGAGATCTCCCTCTTGGATCTCTAAAATCTACTACTTCTAGAATTTAGGAACAAAGGACTTTTGCTAGTCCTTCTCTATATTTAATCTTCCAAATTTGGAAGTTCTTCAATGGGACCTTTTATGGGTCTTCTCTTCAACTTTCAATGGATATCTCGAATCTCCAATCTTCTCATGACTCTTTTCCTTGAGTCTCTTCCTCCTTCAATGGGGTCTTCTTTCTAGGACCTCCTCCTTGATTTGCAGTCTTCAATCTTCAATGGAGATCACCAACCTCCAATCTTCTCCTGGACTCTTTTTTGGAGTCTCTTCTTCCTTAATCTATAATAAGGCTCCTCTGTCTTTCTCTCTTCTACAATCTGCAAGTTTACAACTCTTGTAATGGGACCTTTTTCTTAGGCCTCCAAATCTTCAATCTTCAGTTTTGTTCTTGGTTCTAATTAAATTTAATTCCAAAGATGATAATTCTTCTCTATCCATTGTAGGAAGCTTCTCAACTTTCTTTGAATCTACTTTTCCTGCAACAAAAACTTAGATAATAGCAAGTAAATCCATGTGAAATTCTAGATATCTATAAATCAATAAACATCACTAGTTATCCTTCAATCTAGTGGAAAGAGATCTATGTTGAGTCCTAGTCTTCACAAGTTTTTTTGCAACTCTGTGGAAAGACTCCAGCCAAATGTATTTTTAGAAATTTTGAAAATGAGATTTTTGAACTCCTCTCAATCTCTCTTGTGGCTCTCCCTATTTCCTATCGATCTACCATATGCTCTGATACCATTGTTAGCTTTTGAGGATGTATATTAAAGGAAATGCAACCACAAGATGTGAAATAAGTAAGCTATGATAACTATATGATAATGGCACTATAATATGCAGGAAAATAATGAGATAAACTTCTGCAATAACTCAGTAATATGCCATTAATGAAAGCTCATAAAAATAGTACAATGCAATATAATGGAGGACTTGAACACTCCAAAATTTTCAATGAAGAACTACATTGTACCTACTCACTATTCACTATAGTAACATTGTCTCTCTCACTCACTCACTCACTCTCTATATCAAAGGCATATATATAGGAAGATATATGCCTTGGCCTTTACCTCTACCTTATCCTATGACTCATGTACATGTGGACTACATGCACATTTACATCATTGCACATTCTAACACTTGTGCATTTATTACATTGCATGAAGTAACTCAAACTTTACTCTAAAGTAAACTCCTACTCTAGTTATGTACCCAAGGTGGTACATTAGCATGTACCCAATAATGTAATATACTCTAACATTGTAGGAGTTTGCACATTAGTGTGATAGGCCCACAAGGCTAGATAAATTTGGATATGCTAGTCGTGATCGGTCTTACTAACCAACTTCTTGAGGATCTTGATCAAAGACTTGTTGGATGCTTTGGCTTATTTGTTACTCTAAGGGTAATATGGATCTTACCACCTATGCTAAATTTTTTACTTAGCACAAAGTTCATGGACATCCTTATTCATGAAAGGAGTGTCATTGTTCGATATAATCACCAAAGGAATCCTGAACCTACAAACGATTTGGTTAAATATGAAGTTGGAAACTTGAGCTCCAATAACCATGACTAGGGGCATGGCTTCAATCCATTTAGTGAAGTACTTTTTCATTTTTATGATAAACTTGTGATCATCAAACAACATTTGGTTAATCTTCCCTATAATTTCCAATCCCCACATGGAAAATGACCAAGGGGAAGAAATTACCTGAAGGTGTTGATAAGGAACATGGACAAGGTTTTCATGGTGTTGACACTTGTCACAACATTGAACATGGTTGTATGCATATTTCTCCATGGAAGGCCAATAATACCCCATCCGAAGGACATTTGACAATGGAAAAACTTCTAAAATGGCCTCCACATGAACCTTCATGAGCCTCACTAAGAGTTAACCAGGTTTCATTTGAGTTAAGGCACCATAAGAGGATACCTTTAAAATAATGTTGATAAAAATTATTGCCAATTATAATGAATTTTTATGCTCTTTTGTATAAAATATTATGTTGATTATGATCTAAACCATCAAGAATCAAACCATCTATAAGGAAATTAAATATGTCAATATACCATGTCTCAGATGGGGAAGCTTTGATGGTCAAAACATCTAATGGAACAATATAAGAATCAAGTGATGTAAGCTCCTAGAGTTTTCTAATAATAACCAATGCTTGATAATCATTCAACTCCAAAGGAAACAAAGTTGTAGCAGTAGCCATGGCATCCACATGGTGGTTGGAGGGTCTAGGGATAGACTCTATGGTCACTTGATCGAATATGGACACAAACTTAGTGATAATCTCCTTATAAGGTTTCAAATTATCATCCTAAGTCTAATAAATATCATTAATCTGATTGACCACAAGTTGAGAGTCACCAAATACCAAAATAACACTAACCTTCAAGGCTAAGGTTGCTCTAAGACCAAGGATCAAGGCTTTGTACTCAGTAGTATTATTCTTGTAGGATAAATAAATCTTAAAGGATAAGGGGATGAGATATTTTTATGGGGTAACTAGAATGACTCCATCATGAGTGCCCTTCATGCATCGAGCTCCATAAAAAAACTTAGTCCAAGACTTTAGTTCTTTAGCCTTAATGCTAAAGCACTCATTGGGAAACTCAATGACCAAAGGATGGGAAACTTCTAACGGAGCAAAGGCTAACTAATTAGCAATCACTTGATCCTTGATAACCTTATAATCTATGAAAGTCAAGTCAAACTCACTAAGGGCTAAGACCCACTTAGCAGCTTCACCTAAAATGTGGGGCTTAGACATTAAGTAATGCAAATTATTAAACTTTTCAACCACCAATATCTTATGGTTGAGCGTGTAGTGTCTTAAATTCTAGAAAGCAAACACCATAGCAAGACAAAGCTTCTTTAACGGAGTGTACTAGGTTTCATAGCTAACCAAGTTTCTACTAATATAATATATAGATCATTATTTTTTTATCATCATGTTGAGCCAGCAAGGCTCCCAAAGCATGATCTATGGCGGCTATGTAAAGATGTAGATGCAAAAGTGAAACACCAAATATAACAGAAAGATGAAATCAAGAGACAATATTACACAAAAAGAGATAATTTTATTTATATGGGGGGAGTCGCAAATCTCCAATGTTACAATAAATAATTTGATTTATTTTGATACAAAATATTATAATACTAGGGTTCTCTGAAATCCTAATTAACAGTACTAGTGGTGTCTTCAAACTCGCTTCTGATCCCAATAGAGGTGAGTGGGCTCCATGTTATCCAATACTAGGCCATTCCAGCTTAAGAAACTATGCAATGTAGGTGTAGTATCTCCAGATATACACATAAAAGATAGCAAACAAGTTAGTAGTAACTATGAGGGATCCATAGTGTGAGATCCTTAGGAAATAATACAAACCCTAGCTATGCAATATAAAGAAAGTGAGAAAAATCTAAAAATACATGAAATAAAATAAATCAATGCTGGATTTACCTTATTCACTTATTATTCTTTGATATGTAGTAGTTGTTGTAGGAAAATGGTGCGATGATGCCCTAGTGACACCCGAGGGTTAGTAGGGTTGCAGAACTCTAGTCTAAAAAACCTACGGGTGCTCGGTGGTAGCAGAAAATGCTCATGGGTGCTCGAGAGTGGTATAAAATGCCCAGAGGTGCTCGGTAGTGGAGGGAAGTATTCAAATGTGCTAAAGAGTGGTGAAAAGCATCCAGAGGTACTCGAGAGTGGTGAAAAGTTCCCAAAGGCACTTGAGGATAGAAGGTAGGTGTTTGAGGAGTTAGAAAAACTCTATAGAAGTAGATCTACTTCAGGTAAGGAATTCGATGATGGATGTAGTGGTGGATGCAAAGGCGACTTAGGAAAAAAACTTAGGGAAGACTTGTTAGGAGTTGAGCCATTAAAATAGCTTCTATTTATAATCTCACCTAGGGCATGTTAGGGTTTACAACACAATATATGCAATAAATATTAAAACGTGATGTAGGGTAGATATTAATTCTAGGTGGGTGACATGGATTTAGGTGGGTGAATGGTTGGGATTAACACAATATGGATGGATGAGATTAATTTAAACATAAATATACACTTATTAAATATATATATAATATAATATTAAAAATTAATATTTTAATATATATTAAACAAATATACCTAAATATATGTAAATAAATGGGTGAAAATGATGGGAAGACCTGGATGGATGACAAGTGGTTAGGATTTTATGTTTATAAAAGCATCATATGTTTATTCGGTAGAGGCAAAACTAAAAAAATCAGAGAAGCGAGATACTTTTTGAATTTGTAAAAAGCTTGTTGACACTCAGAATCCCATTAGAACACATATTTCTTAAGAAGCTTCAAAAAGGGTTGACACTTATAAGCTAACTAGGCTATAAAATGATAAATATCTTGAATTTGACCTTGTAAGTTATACAACTCGATCAAGGTGCAAGGAGGAGGCATGTCAGTGATAGCTTCTATTTTAACGAGGTCCACTTTGATACCTCACCTAGAAATGATGAAACCTAACAACTTGAGATATGTGACTCCAAACACACGCTTGGAGGACTTAAGATAAACTTTGAACTATCAAAGCCTTTCAAAATTTATCTTATACCATGAACATGATCCTATTTATGTATGGAATAACACAAAATATTGTCCACATAGTCCTATAAAATAGCATGCATCATGTCATAAAAAATATAGGTCATATCCCTCTGATATGTGGCACAAGCATTTTTCAAGCCAAAAGGTATGACTTTATAGTAGAAGGTACCCCATGGTGTGATGAAATATATCTTGGCATGGTCTTCAGGTGCAACCATGATCTAATTATATCTTGAGAAACCATCCATGAGTGAAAATATATCATATTTGGTGGTGAAGACTATGATTTGATCTATGTTGGACAAGGGAAAAACATCCTTGGGATATGCTAAGTTAATATCTTGAAATTGAATATATATCTTGATTATTACCATCTTCTTATCCATAGGGATGATATTGGAGATCCAATCTGAATAGTTGATAGATTTTATAAAATCTATGTCAATGATTTGTTGGAGCTCCTCCTTCACCAAAAGGATGACCTGAGGATGCATATTCCTAAGTTTTTATTTAATAGCCTTATCACTAGGGTGAACTACCAAATGAAACAAAAAAAAGGAGGTATCTAGCCATGGCATGTCGACATATGACCAAGCAAAAATATCATAAAACACATTCAACAAATTGGTCAACTGCTCCTACTCGTCCATGAACAAGGCTTTACCTAGCTTAACAATTCTAGGGGTATTTTTAGAACCTATGTTAACATCTATGGTATCCTAAATGAGAATGGATGACTCATCCTCAAGAGGAGGTAGGGCAAGAGTCACTCTTAGTTTCTCAAGGTCCTCGGGAGACATTAAACCAAAGTCCTCTTAAGAACTAGAAGACTCAACTTGCATTGTGCAAGGGACTAACCCATCAAGGGAGAAGTCAATCTGGGGGACATCCTCATGAACCATGTCATAAATAGTGTCACCATCAACATACTCCTTTGGGGTCATAACTAACAAAGAAGGAGAGTGTAGTCCCTCATCCTCAGCACTCCACTCCAAACTCTGATGAGATATCCTTAGATGAGTCTCTTGAAGAGAAGGATTGACTTGATCCTATGATGAGACATTGATTAATGATTCCTCACTCATGTTCAAATTTTCAAATTGCTTAGTCATGTGAGATAATGAAATTGTTGGAAATAAATGAAGATCATATTGGGTTTGTTCAACTAGTGAACAATATTCAAATGGGTGAGGATCGCACAAAATGGTGAAAATTTACTTTTTAAATTTGAACTTCAAACATTGGTGAAAAGTAGAGGGGGAAACTCTCATCGTATGGATCCAAGGGCATCCGAGAAGAATATTAAAATATGTATAAAAGACACCACATGGAACAAGGTATCCAAGATATTAGGTCCAACCCTAAGGTGTAGAGACAGAATGATGCAAGCCTCTTAGAAATCATTTTTGAAAGCTTTTATGATGATATCGGACTTAGTTAAGTCTTCCTCTTTTAATCCAAACTTTTGGAAGAATTGATAAGTGCATAAATTTAGGGAATAACCATTATCAATTAGAATCTGTTTGATAAAAATTTTCCTAATAAATACAGTGATGTAAAGGAAAAAATCTCCTTGTAAGTTTGAGGAAAGCATATCATCGTCCAAGAATGTGATATGATGTATCCCAAGAGAACTTACAACATTAGCCATGGTACTAGGAAAAATGTCTTTAGGAACATATTGTTGTCTTAGAAATTTCAACAAAGCTTCCCTATGAATAGGAGAAGTTTGCAAAAGTTCTAAGAGAGAGATCTTGGTCGGGGTACTAGCTAATTATTGTTGAATTTCAAAGGAGACTTTAGATTATGGCTTCAACACTAAAGGTGGATTTTCTACTCCCATGATTTTTGTTTGTGTATTCTTCAAAACTAAGGTGGGTTTCAAAGGAGGGTTGGATGAAGAACTCATCTCCTGCTGAGAACATTGAGTTGGTTGATTTTGTGTTTATTGTCTTGTAGTTGTTGCTATCATTCCAACCATATTATCATAGGGAGGTGGCAAATTTTGATGTGATACTTGATTAGCTACTTGTTGTCCATGCTTAGGGAGGGGATCTTGAAACATTTCCATATCTTGATTAGTCGGCTTGTTGAGTAGGAGGTTGATTATTTGTTGGAGGATTGGGTTGAGAACCTTCTATAACAAGTCAACCTTCATCAATTATGTCTTTAACCACATGTTTCAACCTTTTATATCCATTTTTCATGTGCCCCTCCACTCTATGATACTCATAATGTTGACCAATTTTATACCAAGTAGTTGTGGTATCAATTTGCCTTATAGGTGGAAACTCAATTATGTGAGCTTCCAAAATCTGCTTTAGGACAATTATCATAGGTATGTTGAGTCTTTTGAAATTCCTTTATGGGTGGTTCTGAGGTTGGTTAAGCACCATATTTTATAGGGTGTTAACAACACTATTAACATGCCTATTATCCATTATCCCATCACCAAACACATGCTTGTTCTTATGTTGATTTTTAGTGGTCCTATCCTCTTTTATCTTAAGTTGACCTCTTCTGATAAGGGTTTGCTCTACCCTTATTTCTAGATCTATATATTGGTCAAACATGTGATAGTTGTTTCTAATTCATAAATATTTGTTCTTGTAAGTTTTCAATAAATATCTTAAGCATTTCTTGAGGAGGTAAGGTTTATCTTAAGCATCCAACTTATGGAACTTCAAAACAAAAGGACTAAGAATTCTATAAACCAAACCCTTAAAGAAAGGGAAGAAAAATAGAAGAAAATATACCAAAATTAGCACTAACCCAAGGCTAAGAGTTTTGAAATTGAAAACCTTCTTATCTAAAAAATGGAAGAGGTAAGAGAAAACACTTCATCAAAAAATAAAATGGAATAAAATTATGGTGGGGGAATATTTAATGCTCAAAAAATTCTTACCATTGAAATATAAAGCTTTGGTGGGAAGGTTCATGGAATGCTCGATAAAAACAAAAAATATTTTTTATTGGATAAAGTCAACATGGTTGGAGTTGTTGGGATATCTCCCAACATACCATGTAATGACAAAAGGTTGGATAGATTTTGTATTCCAAAAAGTAGAATATGCCAAAACTATTAAAAAGGTAAGATGGAGATAGGATCATAGTATCCCCTCTCTAAAAAAATGGATACTTGGATTTGATCCTAACTTCAAGAGGATAACCACCCAAATTATTTGGGTCAAGTTACCTACACTACCTTTGGATATGATAAGGGAGATAGGAAACTCTTTGGAATTTTTCCATGAAGTGGACTCAAAAAATGTAAATGACATTCAGAATGAGTAGCTTGAATCTTAGTGGATATGGACCTAAGTCTAGGATTTCATGAGAACATGAAATTTATAACTTGAAGTTGATCTCACACATAAAATATAGACTACATTGGAGTCCCATTTTTATGTAGTTTCTACCACCATTATGATCATATGAAAGCAAAATATAAAACTCTCATCGATAGAAGTAATAGAGAGAATATAATAGTAACATAAGTACAAGTAGATACAATACAAGCAACAACCTTAGGAGTTTAACAAGAACAATCTTAGGCATCACTCAATCGATGAAAGAAAAAAGACCAGGCAACTAGAAAAATATTCATGGGAGCTACAGAAGAGAAGAGGGAGGCTTTGTAGATTTTCAAAAAAGGCCCTAGAGGAATAGATTCAAGTAATCCAATAATATCATTACATGATGATTTGAATGATACAAATAATAATTTTTTTCTATACAAATATGGATTGAGATCAATTTTGGAGGACTATATAGAGAATAGTCTTGAGAGAAGGATAGAAGAGAGGGTTTCTCACTAAACATGAGAAAGTAGGAAGATAATGGAGAATAGACAAGTAGAGGGGTCAAGTAAGAATTTGGTTTGGGATGGAAGAGGGTGGAATCTCTCTGAGATTAATTTAGAAAATAAAAAGGAAGAATAAATAAACCTCACAAAGAACCTTCGCCCTTCAAAGAGAGTAAAACGAAGCAAACTAAGGAAATCCCCCATCAGTAGAATTTCCTCTCCCTCTAGTACCTGATCTCAACGTAAGGTTTCACCTCTTATGGTAAGATATGCTTTAAGATATCAGAAAAATGCAAAGCAGATAAGAGCTTTGGGAAAATTCAAAGGGGTTTGAGATTTGAAGCCAGTCAAAATCAATTTTCCTTAGTAATTAGGATATCCTATATACCTCAAAAAATAGATAAGAAATAATTTATATCTTGTAAACAAATATCTATTTATGGGATACTTAGAGCAAGACAACCCCTTAAGTTAGATGATCCATTATTATAATATGTCTGAGTACTAGAGGATTAGGGGCTCCTCATAAAAATATTACCCTAAAAAGATATTAAACTATAAAATTCTAATATATATTGATTCAAAAAACCATGTTAGAGGTAGGAAAGGAAACAACTATACTTATTTCACTCCTATAAAGCTAGAATTTTATTGGGATAGACTCAAATTGTAAATCAAGGATAATTGTCTTGAGATGGAAAAATTCTTACCAATTGACTAAAAACCCCTTCATAGAAGTAAGAGTAATATTAAAATTTCTTTCAAAGGAGTTATGGAAAACAATAACTATAGTAAATATTATTTGAATATATTACATTATTTGGTACATGCTAATGTACCACCTTGGGTACATCTTTAGATTAGGAAAGAGAGTCCTAGATTAGAGTGTGAGTATTTACTTTATGCAATGTAATAAATGCACAAGTATTATTAAAGTGTGCAAAGTATTTTGGTAATGTAAATGTGCATAATAGTCCATGTGCACATGAGTCCATAGAGTAGGAAGATGAAGAGTCTCTAGAAGAGTGAAGGCCAAGAGTGCTCCATATGAAGAGTCACATTCCATTATATATGTGTCTATGAGTGTGTGTGTGAGATATACAATTGTACAATGAGAGTGTGGAGAAGTATGGAGTATTTGAGATCTTTATTCAATTGAGATACAATTTTTGTGAGCATTTGTTAATGGCATTTCTATGAGTTATTTTTGAAGTTATTTATGAGTTTTATATGTTTAGTATTTTTCCATTATCATATATTTCATATTGCAACTTTATTTTAGATCTTGTGGTTATTTTATCTTAAGTATTTAGCTTCAAAAGCTAACAGTGGTATCAGAGCCACAACAAGGTTTTGTCTTGCATAGGTTTTTAAGTTGCAAAGGAGATTTCCACTAGTTAAGGAGAAACCAGTGAAGTTGAAGAAATTACCTCTAGAAAAGAAAACCAGAGAAGATAGTATTTTTCATTGTGTTGAAGGAAAACCAGTGAAGGTTGAAGATTTACCTATTCCAAGAGCAAATTCAGAATAGAAGGAAATTTATAGGTCTTGAAGATAGACCTTGACATTGATGAGATTAAGAGACCCTAGAAGGAGGTCCTATTGAAAATTTTGATAGAGAGAAGAAGATTCCAGATTAATATTTGGCTAGAGTCTTTCCATAGGGTTGAAGGAAAACTCGTGAAGACTAGGACTCAACATAGATTTCTTTCCACTAGTTTTGAGAATAACTAGTGAAGTTTATTGATTTTAGAATTCTAGAAATTTGAATGTATTTGGTTACTATTGTCTAAGTTTTTTTTTGCAGAAAATTAGTTCTCAAAAGTTGAGAAGCTTCCTACAATAGATAGAGAAGAATTTCACCTTTGGTTGCCTGAAAGTCTATGTGCTTTCCTCGTGCAGGGATTAGTTTTGAGTTGCAAAAAAAGAGTAGACATTGCAGATTAAGGAGGTCCAAAAAGAGGCCTCATTGAAGATTGAAGACTATATTGAAGCTTGAAGAGACCCAAGAAAGAGGTCACATTGAAGAACTTCTAGATTTGGAAGATAGAAGATTGAAGATTGAAGATAGAGAAGGACTACGAAAAGGTCCTATTGCAGAGTTGAGAAGCAATAGAATTTGGAGATCCAAGAAAGAGATCTCATTGTAGAATTTCCATAGTTGGAAGATTGAAGAGACCAAGGAAAGGTCTCATTGAAGTTTTGAGAAAAATAATTGAGTAGCTGCTAAATTAGAAGACCCAAGAGAAGAGGTCTCAAGAGAATTTGGAGAAGAAGAAGAAGGCTAGAGAAAGCCTCATTGCAAAGTTGAAGAAGTGGCCATTGGAGGATATTTGAAGAAAGTTCATGATAGAATATTGCAAGCAGGAGAAGCTCCTGAAAAGAAGAATTTGGGACAATTGTTGCCATCCGACAACAAGCCCAAAAGGAAGAAGGATTTGGCAAGAAGTTTGCCAAATTTTGAGAAGGTTTTTGAAGACCTCAAGACATTCAGATTCTTGAGGAAGAGGACAATGAAAGAGATCAGATTTGAAGTCAAAATTTGACAAGAAGATTGAAGAAGGAAGAAGAATTGAAGAGGCCACAGTTTTGAGAAGTTTGAGGACAACCACGAAAGTTTTTGAAGGCTGATTTGCAAAGGAGGAGGTTGCTGATTTTTGAGGTAGAAGTTGAAAGGTAACAGGACAATGAATTGAAGAAAGTATAGAGCTACGATTTTGAAAATTTTAGGATAGTTTTGAGAGATTTTAGGAGATTAGGGAGAAATTTTTTTGAATGTTTGTGTTTGAAATTTGGGAAGCAAAGCATAGGAATATTTGGCAGCATTTGAAGGAGGATAATTGCTGCAAATTTGGATAGCAAGAGGGCAGCATTTGTAGCTGTAAATTTTAGAAGTTGAAAGCATACATTTGAAGGAAAAATAAGGAGAAAAGTTGATAGCAAGAGAGCTGATTTTTGGGCAGCAATTAGAGCTACAAAATTGATGATTCTGGAGTAGCAAAGAAAAAGGGAGTGGAGCTAAAAAATTCATAAATTCGAGACAACAAATCACCAAGAAGACTAGCCACAAAGAAGGCCATAAGAGGTGTGTAATATTGGTGCTATAAAAGTGTTCTTATACAAGTATTAAAAGTAGTTATTTCAAGTTTTTGAAAGCACCATATTAGAGTTGTTAAAAGTCAGCAAAAAGAAGTCTGAGTTAAGTGTCTCCAAGCCAAGAAAGGAGACATCATTATTATTCTTGAATCTACAAAATATAACAACAAGGATTGGAGTTAAAAGTGCTTGAAAGGGAGTGATAAGGAAAAATAATATATGTTATTTTTTAATCAAAATAAGTGCAGACTAGTTATAAGCTCTATTGAATAAAAGAAAGGCTAAATAGTGCTCAAAGTTAAGGTATATTTAAGGTGTCTAAATACACCAAGAGGAGCACCAAAATTGCTAAAAATATTGGTGAAGAAAAGTCACCAAAAAGGGTGGTAGATCCACCAAGCAAACATGGAGGCAACACCATATTGAAAGAAGAGCCACCATATTGCAAAAGAAGCCACTAAACATAGAGGAGAAGAGCCACTAGGTAGAAGAGAGGAGCCACCATCTATAGGAGAAGAGCCACCCATAGAGCACCATTTTAGAGAGCCACCATTGAAAGGTGGAGCCACCAAGCCTAGGAGGAGGAGTAGTGAAGCACCTAAGTGGAGAAGAGCCACCATTGGAGAAGAGGAATCATTATTTGCAAGCTCAAAAATGTAAGTAACAAAAGAAGACAATATTTGGATATTGAAAAGGCATAAGGAGAAACCAAACATCTAGGGTTTTGCAACTACCAAGAAGGGAAGCAAAGAATTGGCATCCATAACATTGCATTGCTTTGTTGAGGATGTTACACAGGTGGCCAAGCGTTAGAAGAAGAGGAAGAACGCAGTCAAGGAGAACAATACATTACCTGAAGCATGAAGCATTGAAAATTATCATTTGCAAGGTTGGTTGAATGTTATAAAATTGTTCATGCCACTTGTCACAAGGAAGGAGGAGCACCATAAGCCATTTGAAGTAAGAGAATCATTTCAGAATACGTTAGAAAGAGCAAGGAAGATTTTTGGCACCATTTATCACTTGGTATTCAATAAGCCAAGGGAAGATATAACATCTTGAAGCACCCATTTATTGCATGAGATGAAAATACACTTGCACA
This sequence comes from Wollemia nobilis, assembly GCA_028583015.1. Classification (NCBI taxonomy): domain Eukaryota; kingdom Viridiplantae; phylum Streptophyta; class Pinopsida; order Araucariales; family Araucariaceae; genus Wollemia; species Wollemia nobilis. Next base: position 3,771,386 of record JAQPPZ010017190.1, on the reverse strand, counting down.
ACCACATTTACTACAACAAGGAGGATGTACGTTAAAGTTTCAAGCACCTTGGAATAGCTTGGAGAATAGTTGACTAGTCAAGGAGGAGAGAGAGCACCCATTTTCCAAAGCAAGTCAGAATACGATAGCAAAGAAGGAGCGCCTCAAGTTTTGGAGGTAATACATTTCATTTGAAATTAATTATATGCCAAGATAGGAGTTATAAGGTTAGAAGAGATTATTATTGTCTAAGGTTAAGTTGAAATTATTTTTGGAGAGATAAGACCTTGAAGTATTATTTAAAACCTTAGAAACTTGATTATTGCAATTTGAAAGCTTTTATGAAGATTTGAAGATTGAAGTAATTATTTTTGAAGTTTTGTAATTAGATCATTTGAATTTACAAAACAATTTGAAATATTTGCAATTTGATAAGTTTGGAGAAATAAGGTATCCTACATCAAATTAGGAATACAAAACTTGCAAATATTCTTTTATAGAATTTCTAAATTTCTAAATTTGGAGTTATAAGGAATTCAACATCAACATAGATTTATGAAATTTAGAATTGGAGAATTATATTCTTGAAATTTGGGAGATAAAAGGAATTTAACATAGAACTTTTGACAAAGGAAAATTGCATTGATAATTTAGTCTCTAATTCAAAATTGAAAGAGACATAAGTTTGAAGACTTGAAAGATTGAAATTGCATTCAAATTATTGATTGATAAGAGGAAAATAAAAGTAGTTATTTTGAAGAATAGAAGTTGAAAAATTATATTATCATTCAATCACTAGGGAGATACAAGGTATTCTACAAAACATAACATTGAAGAATTATATTGAAACTAGGGAGATAAAAGGTTGTCAACATAAAGTCAAAATTGAAAAATTATCCTTAGTCTATCATTTGAAACTAAGGAGAAATAAAGAATAGAAAATTTGAGATTGCATCAAATAATTGTTTGATAAACTAAACTAGGGAGTCATAAGGTAGTCAACTACAAAGGTCCAAAGAATTGAAAGGTGTATTACTCAAAGTAAAAGAATTATGGATAAAATAATTAGCAAATAAATTTAATGAAGGAATAGTGTAAACCATTTCAGACTTGGTTTTATTCACAAAATGTAATAGATACCTTTGATGGATTCAAACACTTGCCTACAGATTTGAAATAAATATTCTCTTTATTTTTGAAGGAAGCAAAGGAAGAGAATTTTATGACACTAATTGGATATCTTCATGAAACACTATTCAAGACTTGGTGGAATGCTCAAAATATGATTGTTCTTTCATCAGAAGAGTGTTTAATGGTTTATTTGTCATTAATCACTTTTGAGTTCTTTCAAAGAATGAAATAGAAGAAAGTAAAGAATGCTAGTAATGAACCTTTGAATCCAAGTCATTTTTATTGTGATGATCTACTAACTCATCACATTGAAGATATATCACTGGTAGAAGTGCAAGAATGAAGAAAGAGAAGAAACAAGAAAAGGAATCAGATCAAGAAAGACAAGGTGAAGACTAAAACTAGAAAATATGTTTGTTTGAAGAATTCAAGATGAGAACAAAATTTATATTACTATGATATGCTAAAACAATGCTTAGAAGGAAAATCATCAATGAAGATACAAAAGCAAAGAAAAGAAAAGAAGAAAATAAGTCACACCATAAAGGTTAAACAAGAATCATTCCATGCAAATTCAAAAATTGATCTTAAAGAGAGATTGAAGATAAGAGATAAAGATCATATTGAAGACTAAAGTCTTCAATAACCAAATAATGTAATACAAGGGGTGTTGGAATATATTATATTATTTGAAGAACACAAGCTTATACTGAGAGGGGGTGAACAGTATAAGACCACTTTTTACTTTTCTTTCCCAATCAATATTATGCAATGTATCAATAGCAATATCAACAACAGTAATCAAAGCAATGCACAAATCACCACACACAATAGAGACACCAATTTAATGTGGTTCACCCAATGTGGGCTACTCCATGGAGAAAATATTTCACTAAAATTTTCTCAACAAATCTCTTGGGAATCCTTTCCCTATTACAATGTTTATGGACCTCTGTCCAAAGGAGACACCAATCCCCTAATCAAGTTCATGGATCTCTATCCATAGGAGAACTCTTTCTCCTTTGCTCTGGTTGGTGATCTTCTAGAAGAACTATTGCCTCCACTGCACTGGCTTATGGATCTCTATCCACTGAAGACTCTTGCCCTCACTTAGAAGACCTATCTTCACTACCCTAGCTAATGGACCTCTATCCACTAGAGACTATTGTCCTCTATACTCTATCACCTCCAAATCTTGCTCTCAACTCTATCTCAAATCTGCACTAAACATAATCCTTCAATCTAGCATCTCAATATCTATCACTAAACATAGTCCTTCGATCTAGCACAAATATGCTCAATATCTATCCTTAAATATGCACTAAACATAGTCCTTCGGTCTAGCATAAATCTGCTCAATATCTATCCTCAAATCTACACTAAACATAGTCCTTCGGTCTAGCACAAATATACTCAATCTCTATCCTCAAGCCTTAACACAAAGCTTGACTCAATCATAAATCAACTCTGCTAGATCTGCCCCAAACCTTAACTCAAGGTTTGAACAAATCAATCAATCAACTCTGCTCTCAAGTCTTCTCAAAGACTTATCTCAAATCTACCTTGTAACATAAAATCTCACACTAATCTATCCACAAGTCTTAACTCCTAGAACTTGTCCAATCTCTCAACAAGTCTTCACCAAGACTTACCTCAAATCTATTGTAAGCTTCCATAAAGCTTACTCTCAACTCAATCTAACACAAAATCCTCTTCAATCACACAAACAAGCTTCACACAGAATCTTGTTCAATCTCATAGAAACATATAGAGAATTTTTAGAGACTCAATATGCTTCACACTCACAACAATGCTTAATCACTTTCAATCTCTTTCTCAAATCAAATTAGAATATAGAACAATTTGTTTCACATAACTTGAACTATCACTTCAACACTTCCACTTGACTAGGCTCAATCAACTCCACTCAATCAATCACTCAATGAAACACTCCTTGCTTACAAACCCTAGTCCAAGCATATGAATACTCACTCAATTATTTCCAATAATGCTTATCAAACAATCTCACATAACAATGATACTCATGATCTTTCACAAACCCTAGTTCAAGATAGTTCTCAACTTCACATAACAATGATACTCATGTTCTTTCACAAACCCTAATCATGCATATGAAAGCTTTATTCAATATTTCCAATAATGCTTATCAAACAAGGTTTTTGTCATCAACTTTCACTCAGAAAAACCTTTAACAATCAAACTCAACAATGCTTATCAAACAACCCTTTTCACTCCAACTTAGCATTCACAACATCCAACAATCACTCACAAGGAAGATGTGCCCATACCTTTTTTTTTGATGAAGAAGTGCCCTTAAAAACCTGTCTCAATCACAATTATTCTCTTTGCCAATTTTAAGGGTTAGGTAGCAAAAACCTTCTCAGAATTTTAATCAATAATTTCCTCACAAATTATTTTCACCATACACAACATGAGAACTCAATTAACCTTATTACTCCTTTCAAATATTAAACAAAATAAAACTTTATTTTGAAATAACATTCAAAATCATCTAATGCCTTATCACTCCATTCAATATTCTAATCACCAAAAATCACAATATAAAAATCAACTTTCACAACCCTTATATCTCCCTAAAAACCTTATGCCAAACAACCTTAGGACAAAATTAAATTTGAAAAATTTAAATACCTTTTGCCCTTGGTGGGAATCGAACCCATGCTGCGCTTCCACCAGCGCCCTAGCCATGGCTCCAACCACCGCGTGAGCTAGGTGCTCACCTTGGGAGCAAAGAGCACCACGTGCTCTATATCCTTCCCTCTTGGCACCTAAACCAAAAGAGTGTGTTGCTTCCTTTGGTGCCCAAACAAAACTCTCACCAAAACTACCATCGAGATTCGATCGTGGGTCCTCCCACTTCCAAAGCCCTAAGTCACAACCGCTTGCCACCAGGCCAACCTATCGGATGGATATGAGGCTTAGAGCCTCACCACCTTTATTCCTTTCGTTGGCGCACACAAGACAAAAATTTTTGTCTTCTTCCTCGCATGAAGATCGCATAAATCGTAGGCTTAGAGTAATTCGAATGAAGGTAAGGTTTTTGCCACTAAGGCATATGGTATTTATACCATTATGCCACCATAATTTTTAGACGTTAGTGGAGGGATTTATTCATGATGTCGACGCATTTCTTTTTGCCTTGCAACCCTAACTTTAGGGTTAATTAAATTATATTATAATTTAATTAATAATAAAATTATTATAATTAACTTATAATTAATTTAATAACCATAGGGTTAATTAAATTAAATTACAAATTAATTTATAATGAAATTATTATAATTAATTTAATTACTTTAGGTCTTTCCATTAGACCTTTAATATTATAATAATAATATTATTTTTCTTGGGCCTTCTAACTTCTCCTGTAGACCTTATCTGATCACCTTCTTATTTTTGAAACTGACTCTTGAAATCCTTCCTCTTGCACTGCTCACTGAAACTGACTTTTGACATCAATGACAACAAATCTTGCTCATATTTCCAACAATCTCCCCCTTTGTCATTAATGGCAACCCATTTTCCTTTTACCATTCCTTTTACCTTTTTATGTTCTGCTCCCCCAGAAATGCTCCCCCTAACTGAATGCTCTCCCCCTAACTCAAATCTCTCCCCCTTTGTCATCAATGGCAAAGGGTCACCTTTGGGGCTCGGGGCTAAGAATGAGACTCTTAGCTTAGCCCCTCCCCCACCTCCTCTTGAGGTGGTTAATTCTAGGGTGGGAGTATTTCTACTCCCAGCATGCACTGATATTTTCCTTTGTCCACTTTCCTCCTCATCTGATCCTTCTGATTCCTCTGACTATTTATGTTCCTGCTTGTCTCTGGAATTTCTGCTCTACACCACTTTGTTGTATGTCCATCATTATTGCACTTATAACACTTAATGTTGTTATTCCTTGGAGGTGTAAATATCTTGGGATTTCTCCTGGTGAAGCCATATCTATTCCTGTCATGAACCCTGCAATTCACTGCCTTGTGACCAAACTGATTACAAGAGTAGCAATACCCTTGAAAAAGTTGTCTGTTGTTGAAGCTTCCATATTCCTATTTTCCATGTGTCCTGCACTATGTAGCCTTGTGCCCAAACCTATGACATGAGAAGCATCATCCATTGAAACTACCTTGCCTTGACCTCATTGGTCTTTTAGTTTCTTTTACCCTGTGTTGGTTTCTGTTCCATCTGTTCCTCATTTGTGCATTGTTCCTTTCTTTGTTGAACTTTTTGTTATCCAACTCTTCCTCAAAAGTTTCACTTTCTCTTACACTCTCTTCTTCTGAAGTTTCTTCTTCTTCAGAACTTGAGATTGACTCCTCTCTTTGTTTCTTTTGTACCTGTTCAAAACCAAGTCCTGTTTTGCTTGTTGTAGGTTTTTGTGTCTTGATAATCTTATCCAAATTCTTTGAGCTTCTCCCAAACTTGTGTAACCTATCCTTAGACTCTTTTACTTCCTTCCTTAGTGAAGCTACTTCATGCTCTAACCTTTCACATTCTAAGACCTTTGCTTCTAACCTATCTTTGAACTTCCTTGTCTTAGCCATTGACTTATTTAGATCCTCTATAAGCTTTCCTTTCTCTTCATCACATTCTTGAAACTGAAGCTTAAGTTGGGAGTTTTGCTTTCTTACCTTCTTTAATGCATCAAGAGCATGAATAAGCTCTCCCTCAAGATCAACTTCTCCCTTCTCTGATTCTTCCTCTATTTGTTTACCTTTGAAAACATCTTCATTCTTTTCTGACTTGTCTACTATAGGATCACCTCCTTCTTCTTCTAGTGCCATAAGAAGATTCTCTTCTGGTCCTTCAAATGTATCTTCATATTCATCATCACTGAAACTGAATCCATTCTTTGTACAACTATCCTCAAGATGACCAAAGTTACCACATCTAAAACATTTGAGGATTATTGGTGTCCTTTTCCTAACCACTTCTTTTTCTTTTTCCAGAAATAGAACTTCATCTCTATCATTATCTGAGGAACTATCATCACTATCACTTGAGTACTTACTTGCCTTATCTACATAGAAACTCTTCTTATGCCTCTGGAAAAACTTCTTCCCTTGTGTACCTTGTCCATCCCTATTTTTCTTTTGGTACCTGTGCCTTCCTGCATCCCTGTTCTTATGATCTTGTTTCTCATCACCATTGCTATTTCTAGCTTCTGGACAATCAGATGCATAGTGACCATATTTTCCACATTTAAAACATCTAACTGATTTCGTACCTTTGTACTTTCTTGAGTCCTTGTTCCTTCTACCATAATTGGCTTCTTCATCACTGGATAGCTCATTGCTTGAATCTGACTTCTTACCCTTAGTCTTTTTAGTGGCTTTGAATGCTGCTTCTTTCTAGGGAATAGGTTCCTCTTTTATTCTTATCTCAAATGTTGTGAGAATGCCATGTAATTCATCTCTTGTCAAAAGATCAATATCTTTTGACTCTTCTATAGCTGAAATATTTTCACTAAACCTTTTTGGAAGTGACCTTAGAATCTTATCACACACATCAGGTTCTAAAACTTCAAGCCCAAGTCCTTGCATGGAGCTAACAACTTCATCCACATGAAGTAGATATGCAGAAATATTTTCCTCATCCTTCATTTTTAGATCTTCAAATGCTCTTTTGAAGTTTTGCAACTTGGCCCTTTTGACCTTTTTATCTCCTTCATATATGCCTTGCAACTTATCCCAAATTTCCTTTGCTGATTTGCAATGCATAATCTTTATAAACTCTGTTTCATGCAAGCCCTTTTGAATTGCATTCATTGCTCTTGAATTATAATGATGTAGAAGCTTACCATATTTATCTGTAGGTGGAGTTGTTGGTGGTGTGTATCCATTTTCAACTACTTCCCACACTTCATTTCCAAGTGCCATTAGATGAAACTTCATCCTTGTGCTCCATAGTGTATAATTGTTCCCATCGAACAATGGTGCTGAATTTCTTGAGGATCCACTCTGAGAATCCATCTGTGTTCTTGTAAGCTTTTCCTTCAAGTTGTTAAACTCTTCTGAAGGAACCCGCTCTGATACCAATTGAAGAACACAAGCTTATACTGAGAGGGGGGTGAACAGTATAAGACCACTTTTTACTTTTCTTTCCCAATCAATATTATGCAATGTATCAATAGCAATATCAACAATAGTAATCAAAGCAATGCACAAATCACCACACACAATAGAGACACCAATTTAATGTGGTTCACCCAATGTGGGCTACTCCACAGAGAAAATATTTCACTAAAATTTTCTCAACAAATCTCTTGGGAATCCTTTCCCTATTACAATGTTTATGGACCTCTATCCAAAGGAGACACCAATCCCCTAATCAAGTTCATGGATCTCTATCCATAGGAGAACTCTTTCTCCTTTGCTCTAGTTGGTGATCTTCTAGAAGAACTACTACCTCCACTACACTAGCTTATGGATCTCTATCCACTGAAGACTCTTGCCCTCACTTAGAAGACCTATCTTCACTACCCTAGCTAATGGACCTCTATCCACTAGAGACTATTTTCCTCTATACTCTATCACCTCCAAAGCTTACTCTCAGCTCTATCTCAAATCTACACTAAACATAGTCCTTCGATCTAGCACAAATCTGCTCAATATCTATCCTCAAATCTACACTAAACATAGTCCTTCGGTCTAGCACAAATTTGCTCAATATCTATCCTCAAATCTGTACTAAACATAGTCCTTCGATCTAGCACAAATTGCTCAATCTCTATCCTCAAATCTGCACTAAACATAGTCCTTCGGTCTAGCACAAATTTCTCAATATCTATCCTCAAATATGCACTAAACATAGTCCTTCGATCTAGCATAAATATGCTCAATCTCTATCCTCAAGTCTTAACACAAATCTTGACTTAATCACAAATCAACTCTACTAGATCTGCCCCAAACCTTAACTCAAGGTTTGAACAAATCAATCAATCAACTCTGCTCTCAAGTCTTCTCAAAGACTTATCTCAAATCTACCTTGTAAGCTTCCACAAAATCTCACACTAATCTATCCACAAGTCTTCACCAAGACTTACCTCAAATCTATATTGTAAGCTTCCACAAAAGCTTACTCACCTCAACTCAATCTAACACAAAATCCTCTTCAATCACACAAACAAGCTTCACATAGAATCTTGTTCAATCTCACATAAACATATAGAGAATTGTTAGAGACTCAATATGCTTCACACTCACAACAATGCTTAATCACTTTCAATCTCTTTCTCAAATCAAATTAGAATATAGAACAATTTGTTTCATAGAACTTGAACTATCACTTCAACACTTCCACTTGACTAGGCTCAATCAACTCTACTCAATCAATCACTCAATGAAACATTCCTTGCTTACAAACCCTAGTCCAAGCATATGAACACTCACTCAATTATTTCCAACAATGCTTATCAACCAATCTCACATAACAATGATACTCATGTTCTTTCACAAACCCTAGTTCAAGATAGTTCTCAACTTCACATAACAATGATACTCATGTTCTTTCACAAACCCTAATTCATGCATATGAAGGTTTACTTCAATATTTCCAACAATGCTTATCAAACAAGGTTTTTGTCATCAACTTTCACTCAGAAAAACCTTTAACAATCAAACTCAACAATGCTTATCAAACAACCCTTTTCACTCCAACTTAGCATTCACAACATCCAACAATCACTCACAAGGAAGATGTGCCCATACCTTTTTGTTTGATGAAGAAGTGCCCTTAAAAACCTGTCTCAATCACAATTATTCTCTTTGCCAATTTTAAGGGTTAGGTAGCAAAAACCTTCTCAGAATTTTAATCAATAATTTCCTCACAAATTATTTTCACCATACACAACATGAGAACTCAATTAACCTTATTACTCCTTTCAAATATTAAACAAAATAAAACTTTATTTTGAAATAACATTCAAAACCATCTAATGCCTTATCACTCCATTCAATATTCTAATCACCAAAAATCACAATATAAAAATCAACTTTCACAACCCTTATATCTCCCTAAAAACCTTATGCCAAACAACCTTAGGACAAAAATTAAATTTGAAAAATTTAAATACCTTTTGCCCTTGGTGGGAATCGAACCCACGTTGCGCTTCCACCAATGCCCTAGCCGTGGCTCCAACCATCGCGTGAGCTAGGCGCTCACCTTGGGAGCAAAGAGCACCACGTGCTCTATATCCTTCCCTCTTGGCGCCTAAACCAAAAAGAGTGCGCTGCTTCCTTTGGCGCCCAAACAAAACTCTCACCAAAACTACCATCGAGATTCGATCGTGGGTCCTCCCACTTCCAAAGCCCTAAGTCACAACCGCTTGCCACCAGGCCAACCCATCGGATGGATATGAGGCTTAGAGCCTCACCAACCTTATTCCTTTCATTGGCGCACACAAGACAAAAAATATTTTGTCTTCTTCCTCGCACGAAGATCACATAAATCGCATAAATCATAGGCTTAGAGTAATTCGAACGAAGGTAAGGTTTTTGCCACTAAGGCATATGGTATTTATACCATTATGCCACCATAATTTTTAGACGTCGATGGAGGGAATTATTCATGACGTCGACGCATTTCTTTTTGCCTTGCAACCCTAACTTTAGGGTTAATTAAATTATATTATAATTTAATTAATAATAAAATTATTATAATTAACTTATAATTAATTTAATAACCATAGGGTTAATTAAATTAAATTACAAATTAATTTATAATGAAATTATTATAATTAATTTAATTACTTTAGGTCTTTCCATTAGACCTTTAATATTATAATAAAATATTATAATATTATTTTTCTTGGGCCTTCTAACTTCTCCTGTAGACCTTATCTGATCACCTTCTTATTTCTAAAACTGACTCTTGAAATCCTTCCTCTTGCACTGCTCACTAAAACTGACTTTTGACATCAATGACAACAAATCTTGCTCATATTTCCAACATTATTTGGTACATGCTAATGTACCACCTTGGGTAGATCAGGAAATAGAATCCAATATTAGAGTTAGTATTTAATTTATGTAATTAAATAAATGCACAAGTGTGCAAAGTATTTTGGTAATGTAAATGTGCATAATAGTCCATGTGCACATAAGTCCATAGAGTAGGAATATGAAGAGTCTCTAGAAGAGTGAAGGTCAAGAGTGCTCCATATGAAGAGTCACATTCCATTATATATGTATATATGAGTGTGTATGTGTGTGAGATATACAATTGTACAATGAGAGTGTGGAGAAGTATGGAGTATTTGAGATCTTTATTCAATTGAGATACAATTTTCATGAGCATTTGTTAATGATATTTCTAAGAGTTATTTCTGAAGTTATTTGAGTTTTATATGTTTAGTATTTTACCATTAGCATATATTTCATATTGCAACTTTATTTTAGATCTTGTGGTAAATTTATCTTAAGTATTTAGCTTCAAAAGCTAACAAATATGTATGATCCATATGGATTTAGGAAGGTTTTCTAGGAGTTTTTTGACCAAGATCTTCTAAAAAAGGAAATTTTAGTGGTGGGAGGGAATTTTTACTTTATTACAAAAAGAAGTTAAATTTAGGGAGAAGAGGCCAGAATGGACCCACGAGTTGATTTTTTCCTTCACAAAATTTAGAGTGTTGGACTATATGATATAGAACCAAAAAATATTGCTCCTACATGGAGGAACAATTAAACAAGAAAATATGGGATATCAAATATTGGACATATTTTTATATTTAGAGAAGATTATAGCTTTCTCTAATAAGATGATAATGTGGATATATCAAGTGGGAGGGTCAAGTTATTCTCCAATCCTTTTATAGCTAGAAAAGGATGAGGATAAACCACTAGGCCCTTTCAAATTTAATCACATTTGGCTAAGGGATGAAGAATTTCAAAACTTAGTAAAAATAGAATGGAGGCATTATGACCCAACCTCAAAAGAGACAACCATGTTTCAGTTCACTAGTAATCTTAGGAGAATAAAATCAATCACATTAGGTTGGGCCAAAGCAAAATACTAGGAAGCGAAGGTAAGACTTATTGAAATTGAATCTTCTCTAAATCAACTTTATAGTACTAGAGGTAACAAAGTTTTTTTAGACATGAAATCATGCAAGTCAAAGAATTGGAAAAAAGAAGATAGAATTGTTAGAATGGGAGGAAAAATAGAGAATGAAAAGTAGGGGTTTACATTTAGTGTAAGAAAATGAGCTATATTCCATGAACAAATTTAGATAAAAGGTTAATATATTAGACAAGGATAGTAAAATGATCTCACAATATTAAAGATAATATTTCACATAAGAATTCAACTTATATACTCAATTTATGACTCAAATAAACAAACACTCTTTTCAAGTGGATGATAGAATTCTATAATGTGTTACAGTACAAATGGTGCATTATAATTTGATACAATACAATCTCACATGTCATCCTACAAATAACATTTACATAGAGTCTCTTGATATTTCATCTTCTACTATCTCTTCATCTCCTCTCAAACTCATGGGAGATATGACTCTTCATATTTCTCATAGGAGAAATATTTTATTAACCTTATAATAATGACAAAATCTAATGATTACATGAAACCAAATATTTACAAGATATTTGCAAGATATCAAATAATGTAATATTCTCCAACACCTTCCCATATTACTTTATTTAGTATAAAGTCCATAATCTTCATTTGTTCTACCTTTCTAGATTATTTTTTTATTTGCTTCATAGTGTTGTCCCTCCTTGGTCATATCTAGATCTATGCTTCTATATTTTTTCAAGTAATTTTTTCTTGATCTACCTTTGTCCCAACACTTATCTATCATTTATCCATATCTACTATATCAGTTTTAACTTGTAATTGTCCCAAATTTATCTTTCCATGCATTGTTATTTGTCCAAAAATCTGTATTTCTTATCATACATTCATCATCATACTATGTTTTAGCAACATTTGAATACAATTAATCATAAAAATTATTTATCATAACTTAGACCATTACTAATAATTTCTAAAAAATACATCATAACGATCTTCATCACTATCATTGACAATATCTAAATGTCTTATAACATCATTATCCTTATCACTATTTGAAGAATTCAAACCATTATCAACTCTTTGTTTTAACACAATTGAAATTATCACTATCAAACTCAGAATGCCTCAAATCATAATTCTCTAGAGAAATGCATCTAGTGCTATCCTTTTCACTATCAATATTTCTATCATTATGGCCTTCACAAATATTGTTTGTCTCACAAAAATTTTCTATATGATCAACATACAAATTCTTTGACTCTTTAATACAAACACAACCACTTTTTTTATTAACATTCTTAAGAGCAATGTCCCTAGTATCACTCTAAAGTAGGTCATATGTGTCATGATTTTTATTCATCACCTTGAGCTTATTACTCAATATTTCATCTTGTTCTTGTTTAGAATATTCTTTGCAATATTTTGATGTCATACTTGTTTTAAACACTTCTTTTGTCATAAGCACTTTGTGAGTTGATTCATAGTCCTCCTCATAGTTAGATTTTGATTCTTGTACTTCTTGGGCTATATGTCCTTTTTGATATTATTATATTTGGTATTGTCTTTGTTGATTTCTTTGATAAGGTTTACGCACTTGATTCCATTGATTGAGTAAATTAAATCTAAAAAATTTGGTGATGTATCCTTTGTTACATATATGGTAATATTTTATTTTCCATAATGATTCATTCTATGATGATGAGGTAGAATAATTTCTTGTGTTAGTGGCCATTTTGCTAAAATGGGGGCATTATTTAATAATTTATCTCTTGATTTTCTATTTTATTTTTCTCAAGGATATTAATTTATTCTTCGTATAAAACTTTTCTAGTTGACACTTGAAGAGATGTGACCAATATTTTAAATGATTCTATAAGTTCTCTAAGTGACTAAGACAATAAACTTATCTTCTACTTTCTCTCCCATGGTTTATAGTTTTGATTTTAAATATGTTATCCTTTTAAGAAAGTGTTCTATATTTTCACCATATTAGACTTTTAATGAATATAGTTATGATTGTAAGTGCAAGATAGTGGCTTCATTCCTTCCCTTAAATATGGTGCATAGTTTATCCCAAGCCTCTTGTGAAGTTTTGGCCTCACTTATATGTGCTTGTATTTCATTTGATATCCCAAATGTTATTAGCATCAGTGCTTTTGCATCTTCTTTATATTTTTATCTACATGTGGCATCGTTTGAATAAGTTTTATCTCCATTAACTATATAAAAAAAAATTCTTAACAATAAATATTGACTTCATCTTATTTTTCCAAGAAGTTAAAATTTGATCCCTTTAGTGATTCTAAGAGAAATATTTTTGTATTTTTCATGGTGCCTTTTAAAAAATATATTTCTCAAAGTAGGATCACTAATAATGTCTACCTGAATTTCTTCAAAAATATGATCAAATTTTCTAATTCCCTTTTTTCAAGAAGAATCATAACAATGCTATTTTCTCTAACCCATATGTTTCTACAAAGTTTTCAAGTTATGTTAAATTCATAATTTGTCCTAATGTTATGGTATAGATTCAAGCATAGGATAATAAGGTGGCACTTGAAGTGGAAAAATTTTAGATCTAGCTGGATCATTGGGCCAATACCCCTTGTTCAATGGTCAGGGTCCCTCCTCCATGCTCAAGCATAGGGTAATTTTCTTGAAGTGAGCATCGATGGGGCTGCAACTCCCATGCTCGATGAGCTCATAGTTTGTATTCAAATAGACAAACCATAAGCATACCATAACAGCGGTATTCTCCTATTCACCTCTAAGGGTGGTCTACCACCCTGCCCTCTTCCCCTTAGATATTTGGATGGGGATGGGGTACTTCTACTCAAGGTAAAAGCTGGGGAAATTCTAGTTAGGAGCAAAACTAGGGCTCCAAGGATTGTCCTTCCATTGGTTTGGAACCCTCTAGAGACACTCTGATACCATTATATGTTGTTGCTCCCTTTAGATGGGAATCTATTTCTAAAGAGCCTGACCCCTCGCCTAGGTGGGACACTACTAAATACAAATATCCTCCCCCTTCTGGTGGTGCCTTAACAACTTAATATTTTATATCTTGGTATGCATGTTCTTTTGCTACTAATAATATTTTTACTGTTGTTGTAATACACAGAGCATTCTCTTATTTTTACTGTGGGTGACCTCTTAGTTTAAATTTTTGAGGTGCACCTTTTTTTGCCACCCACATTTTTTGTGAACAATGTATTATTTATTCTTTAAGTAATAAAAGACACTTTTCAATCCAAAAAATTACAATAAACTCTTCTAATTTATTCTACAATATGCTTGGATGATGGAATGTTAAACAATTAAAAAATATATTTTAATCACCAAATAGAAAACCTTCTAAATCCCTAATTAATTCATTATAGTTTTTATAGAAATTCTTGAAATATTCTCCTTCTTTGAACTTTCCTTTCTTCAAATACAAAATTATTTTCAATGTTTCCTTTTTCTTTTCCTCCATCCTTTTAAAATAAAAAATACCTTTCATATAATATTAAATCCCATGAGCCTTCAATATTTTCTCTTTTCTTATACCAATCAAATTTAGAGAAAATAAGTAGAAGAAAATATATCTCATACCTTATGAAAAGTGCTTCAACAATCTATCCTTATATTTGAACCAAACTTCAATGTCTTTTCTTTTAAAATATTCCTTCAACAATGCACCTTCCAAATATCCTTTGCAAAATTTGCCTTATAAAATCAAGTGAGATTGAAGATATTTAATTATCTTAATTTCCTTTAAAAAATCTCATAATTGTAATAATAGTTTATGTTTTTTAATAAGTGTAATAATAGTTTATATTTTACTTTTCAAACTTTCTATAAAAAAAATAATATCAATCTTCTAATCTTTGACCATTTTACAATTCTCCTCTTAACTCTTATCTTTAAACTTTTATTTTCTTTTATCTTCTTATCAAATTTCCTTTTCTCATATATTTCTTTGAATAAATTCCTTTAAATATTTCCTTTGTAAAAAATGTATATAATTGCCAGAAATAATGAACCTTCTAACTTGAGCATGAGCCTGCAGAGAGTGCAGCCAAAAGTGAGTGTAGCTAGAAGCAAGTGTGAGCATGACCTGAGAGTGAGTGCAGCTAAAAGTGAGTGTAGTTGGAAGCAAGTGCGAGTGCAAGCATGAGTTGGGAGAGAGTGTAGCTAGAAGGAGTTCTAGTCAAGAATAAGTGCAACCAAAAGCGAGTGTAAGCTTGAGCTGGGAGTGAGTGCAGTTGGAAGCGAGTGCAATTGGAAGTGAGTGCAGTTGAAAGTGATTGTGAGAGTGAACCATGAGTGAGTGCAATCAAAATTGAATGTGAGCATTATCTGGGAGCAAGGAGTAACTATTGGTAGGAAGCAAGAAGTAGAAAGCAAAGTATGATCAAGGAAAAAGTGCCACTTCTTGTTCCAAATATTAGGAGAATTTAAAGGATTTAGTTGAAAAAAATTAGGTAACATGGAAAGAAAGTCATTTTTGAAATTCCTTACTAAAAGTAAGAATGACCTAGTTAGAAGTATGGATGCCATAGCTAGCAATAAGAGGAAGAACAAATCCATGGAAAACCTTGTCCAGGTAGTAGATTTTACACCAAAAGTGATTATCAAGGATGAGATGATTGAGCATGATATAATGGTTCTTAAAACTAGAGGGTTAATATGTAAGTTCCATGGATACTGACTAGGTTTTTCTAAGATTCAAAATTGGATCAAGTTGAAGTAGAGATTGAATTAAAATTATTCCCTTTTCTTCCAAAAGGATTTTTCCTCATTATTTTTTGTAGTCCATAAATAAGGGATAAAATAATGGATGGAGGCCTATGGTTTAGGGGAAAAGATGCATTATATTTAAGACCTTGGAGTGAGGATTTTTTTGTTGATGCATAAACTATTAAAAGTCTTTTGGTATGGATTGGGATTTTTGGACATCCTTATCAACTCGTCAATAAGGAGTTTTTGAATAATATTGGTAATACTCTAGGTGAATTCATCTAAGAGGTACCAACTACTAAGGAGAGAAGGCATATTGTATACACTCGAATATTTTTTTCCATGGATATTACAAAAATTTTACCGTAGTCGATTAGGATTAAATTTGAATCAAGAGAATAGGATCAACAAGTGGATTATGAAAACATTACACTCTGATGTCGTAAATGTCATGAAACTGAGCACATGGCAATAGACTACAAAGTGAAAATTATGGAGGAAGAAATGGAAATTTTTGGGTATGAGGGTAGCTCCAAATTGAAACAAGGAGATCATATCATATAAGAAGCTACGTCAAATCAAGGATTTTCCACTCCTAATAAAGTGGTAAGAAAAACTCCTCTACATAATCAAATGGCAAAGGCCATTACAGTTCATTCAAATCAACCATTAGAATAAAAAATGATATGAGGAATGAGGAATTACAATGTGCAATTTCAAATATAGGAGATAAAAGTATGAAGGAAAAGGGAAAGGATGATTTTATAGAAAAGGAATATGGGGAGGTAAATTTTAAAGCAAATGAGATGAAGGAGGCCAAGCTTAATACATGTAAGTCACCTTTATTTTCCTCAAGTAGCATAAAATCCTCTTCGTACGATAAAAATGAAAGTAGTACCGAGTGTATTCCTTGCACTTTAGGGTTTCAAGAGCAATACAATAACGAAAAATTTATAGAGGATCCAAGGAAATTTATTGTTTCTAGGTCAACATAAGAAAGTAATGACTATGAGGGATCATCTATGTAGTTTAAAATTTTTTGGACAACATAAAGAAGAAAAATGCTAATGAGGCTATTCCTTGCACTTTTAATTCTTGAGGGAAACATAAATATTTAGAAGATAAGTCTCATCATGAGCAATATGAAAAAAAAATAGAAGAGATTGATAAAGATGAGAATTTTTATGGGAATGGAAGAAGGAGAGGAAGGCCATCAAAGCAAGAACAAAGAGAAAAAAAAACTCAAAAGGATATTGATCTAGGAAGCCAAATAAAAATATGAAAGGTGTTAACAAGAAGTAGGGCTAAGCCCACTAATAAAAATAAAAAGTGTTAATGAAAAAAATGATATCATGGAATATTAAAGGTATGAATAAACCCCTAAAAAACAGTTATTAAGGAAATAATAGGTTGTTATATTATTGAATTTATTTTAATACAAGAAATAAAATTAAGTAGTGAGGAATATAAGGATGCTTTTAAGAATATTTGGAATATGGGTGATTGTTTAGTAGTTTCTTCTACAGGAGCTTCAAGCGGTATGGCAATAATATGAGACAAATGCAAATAGGATGGGTAATTATTAGAAGCAAAAAGTAATTGGGTTGCTATATTATTTTCCAGAAAAGAGAAAAAATCAAAGTTGGGGTTATAAATGTATATGCTCCAACTATAGTTATTCCTCATGAAAGATTTTGGAAGGACCTTAGCATATTTTTATCAAATACAATGATGATTCATTGTGATCTATGGATTCTTTGGGGTGATTTTAACATTGTTCTATCTCCTTTGGAAAAAAGGAGGTATTCTAAGATGGTCTAAATCAATGAAATATTTTGCTTCATTTGTCAATTCAAATGACCTTTGGGATGTTAGTCCCTCAAGATTTCAATATACATAGGATAATAGATGCATTGGAAAAAATCATATAGTAAAAAGACTAGATAGATTCTTGTTATCCAATAAATGGTTGCAAACAAAGTATACAATCTCTTCAGATATTTATTGTGAGCAGGATCAGATCACAAATCCATTCTTTTGACTTTTGAGTTACCTAATAATGGTCATTCAAAGTCATTTCACTTCTAGTTTATGTGGCTTCAAGATCCTAATTTTTTCCAAATGGTTATGTTATGGTGGGACGAATCAAAATTTGAAGTATCATGTATGTACAATTTTGTTCAGAAGTTGAAATATTTAAAGGATCAAATGAATATTTGGAATGTCAAATATTTTGGTAAAATTTTTAAAGAAAAGAAAGAAATTGAATCCAAGCTCAAAAATTTACAAGAGATAGTAGAAATTAATGGAATGGACCAGGATTCTTATGTGAAAGGAAAACAATTACTTTTTTATTATCATAATGCATTAAAAAAGGAGTCATATTGGTTCCAAAAATATAGAGAGAAATGGCTCAAGGAAGGAGATAAAAATACAAAAAAAAATCATGTTACAACAAAAATAAATTTTTATTTTTGTCACATCAAAATTTTGTTTTTTTTTAAGGAAAGAAATTATATTGATTTCCCAAAGTGACCAATGTTGGTCAGCTGGACTTGATAAGTACATTCGATTAAAAAATTAGCATGGAGAAGCAAAAATAAGAGATCCAAAGTAAAAATATACAAAATCATAAAATCCCACCCCAAAGTGGGTGAACCATCATATCACCATGTGTGACATAAGAAATCATGTACAAAAATTACATGATAGAAAATATTTCCTGCACAATGCTTCACTCACTAGTTGCTTATCAATGTAAATTGCAACCCCTCCCTCTAATCTGGAATGTTCATGTAGAACCTTCTGAAATTGGCATGCAAAATAAGCCAAAGTGAAAGATAGATTTGTACCTTGCCTTCCATACAAGTGTGCTAGCACTCCAAAATAAATTTCCTATTTCATGCCATTTAAAGGCCATCATTCACACTATTTTCCTGCTCAATTATTTCTCATCACTCAATATAAGTCCATAATATCAGCAAAATATGGCCAATGTCTTTCGGCAGTTTCAACTTCAAGAAGACTCTTGTATTTCTTTACTAGTGTTGACCAGCAAGATTTACATTGATCAGGGGTGTGTTCAATTCTAGACTCTAACAAAGTTACAAAAATATATTCCCATAAGCCTTTCTTTATCCTTGTTATTTTAAATTTACTATCCATTTGCCTTTGTAATTCTATCAATTTTTGAGTTTCAATTTCCATCCATCTAGCATGCTTCCTTATTGTAGATGAAACTCTTGATGATACATTTTATTGGACACCATTGGAAGAGATAACAAAAACTTAAATTGGTGCTTTAGTTGCACCCTTGTGTTCATCTACACTTCCTACATTTTTGGATCATTCATCAATAGCATCTTGAGTTAAAAGACTACTTGAGAAATGCTTTTGTGAAGTTTTGGCTTTTGATGGATTCACAACATATTCTGGAGGTGTAGAGTTGTCTCTCTTGGACTTGCTTAACCTTAATTCCTCATCAATAGCAACTTTATACTTATCTATACGTCCAGCACTTTTAGCTTGTTTAACAGCAACACCTTATGTTAAAGGATTGTTTGAGAAATATTTTTGCAAAGATATATCTTTTTATGAATTTGTAGAAAATTTCAAAGGTACACAAGTAAAATTTGTTCAAACCCTACTCGTGGATCTCTGACTATTCACTGAAGTTGTTTCACTATCTCTATCTTGCGAGAAAATATAATTAGCCCAGATTTTATAAACCAATGCAACTCCATCTAGCCTAGATTTCTATCTCAACTACATTTAGCCCAGATTTCTATCATTTTTGTATTAATTATAACTAAAATTAGATGTTAAACACTCAATAAGAGTCTCTGGCATACAAGTATTATTCGAGTTTGAGAATTTAAACCCCTATAGCACGCAAGCCATTCTTTGTGTTGCCTCCTTGGCATGCTTCAATACAAGTAAACTTTATTCAAACCCTGCCTGTGGATCTCTAACTATTCATTGAATATGTTTCATTGTCTCTATGTTGTGAGCAAATATATTTAGACCAAATTTTATAAACCAATACAACTACATTTAGCCCAAATTTCTATCTCAACTACATATAGCCCAGATTTTTTTTTCAATTGTATTTAGCCCAGATTTCTGTCTCAACTGCTACTGAAATCGGATGATAAACACTCAACAAGAGTCTCTGGCTTGGGTGCCTTCAAAATCCTCACAGTACGAGCAAGATGGTTGTAGCCACCATGTGGGAATGTCATCTCAGTCAACTGAAGGAACAGGATTTCTGCTAGTTCAAACTGTGTGTCCCTCTCCATGATCATTTTTAGTAATTAGTGGAGTAAGCTCTGGTTCTACACAACTTATTGCTGTTGGACCTAGTCTCCAGGCTGACCCCTAGAACTCTAGATCCACCTCAGCCAAGGAGGAAATAGAAATATTCCCTGCTTGTTGTCAAAGAAACTGTACCCATTTCCTTTCCTACTCCCGAGAGGAACCATTTCTAAATCCATTTCTGAATTAGTGTCCGTGATTCTCCAGAGTGTACTCTTGTCAGGCAAGCCACAACAACATTAGTTTTTCCATAGAAACAAGATAAGCCTTGCTTAGGCCAAAATCCACCAGAAATTCCTAATGCAATCAGACTGTCCAACATTCTTACTAAAAAATCCTCCAACATTTTTTTTTAATTAATTAATTTTTTTTAAGCCTGCTCTGAAAGGGGGCTAAAATGATGGCCTCATTCGCAAGGGAGTCAGCCTTCTTATTGTGGTCACGTCCAATGTGAGAATAGGTGATGCTCTCAAAATCTGTCTCCAGCCAAAATATCCTTCTTTGGATGATTCTAAGTTGAACCGAGAGGAAAGCCTTTTTCTCAGACATGGTGGAGGTGGTTAAATTTGAGTCTCCATAAGCATGTAAATTTTTGATGCCTTGTTTCCTAGCCAAATTGATGCCAACTTCACATCCAATTAGCTCGGCCACATTGTTGGTGGTTTTGCCCAGATTAACAGTGAATTGGACTATGTCATGGGAAGAGGTCAACCAGATGATTCCACCGGCTGCTGCTCTACCTGGGTTATGTTTGGAGGCACCATCGAAGAATAAAGCAGGGAATTTAATTTCTGGAATGTGAATTTTTTTGACATGGCTTTCTGTTTTGAGAAAGTTTTGGAGGTCCATATGATGAATCACTGCAATTTCTGCTTGCCTTAAGGTGGAGGAATCCTGCTTCTTATGATAATTGGCTTTGGTGTTTAAGGCCATTTGATTGATCACTCTGTGGGTGAGCACACTCCTAGGAGTTCTTTTGTCATCGAAAATGATCTTGTTCCTATCCTTCCAGATGTGCCATATGGTGAAAATTGACACTGTGGACCAAAGCTGCTTCAAAAGGGGCTTACCCTTGAGGCCCCATTTATACATGTTGTTCCAATTTTCAAGAAAATTATCAATGTTGAGATTACCTGAGATTGGGGACCCGACATGATGAGCGATTGCCATCCAAGTTTTTGTAGCTTCTGGGCATTGGAAGAGGAGATGGGAAACAGTTTCACTGCCCTTAAGACATCTATGGCAAATATGTGGCCCCATAATCTTTCTTTTGATGAGATTATCACCAGTGAGGATTTTATTTTGAAGAACCAACCAAAGGAAAATTTGAAGCTTGGGGGGAACCTTGAAGTTCCAAACCTTTAAAATATTTTTATCTTTGTTGGCCATGTCTAGGGTGCACAAATGCATGTTTGTATAATTAGGCAGATATTTGACCAATAGTTTTTGGCATGCCCGGTGGGACCCTGAAAGTTCCACTTTCAATAGTATTGAGGTTTGATGTTCACCTTTATGTTGTATGATTAGAACATATGGTGACTCAGTTATACCCAGAAGCCTCCGAACGTGAAGGCAATGAAAGTTGTGCTTCATGATCACAAGATCGAAGGCCAAAAATCTTGAAGATCCCATTGAGTTCTACGAACTTGACACTAAAATATTAGGTGAACACCCCAGGTTAGTTCCTTCACCTTACACATCATCCACAACATCCTCACAAATAGCTAGTGTGTTCTTCATTCCTTCAAGTCCAGCTAGTACTACTACTAGTGTTCCACCACCTCAACCCCACACACTAGTCCAAATGGCTCAGAACCCACCACAACAACCATAGCCACCAAGGTAGTTTCCAGCATGGAATAGCTCAGGAGCTTTGAATCTACAAGCACAAAATCTAGTTCCCCAAGTAGCTTTGAAGGCTTTGCCTACCTATGATAGAACTGGAAAAACTGCTTATGAGCATATTCAAGATGTGGCTTCCTTGGCAATAATCCATGGTATCACTGATGAAGACATTATGGTAAGGTTGTTGGTGTTATCACTTAGAGGAAAGTTGTTATATTGGTATCGGTCATTGTCGCCCACCACTATCGCCACATGGGATCAGTTGGTAGAATTGCTAATCAAGAATTTTCATGAGCAAGCTGATCCATTCTCCTTGTTACATCAATTTACAATGATCCAAAGACATCCATAGGAGGAGATAGTGGACTTCAATGTCAGATTCACCTGAAGCTGGCAAAGGGTTCCTGATGGTCTTCGGCCCACCCATGAGCAAGCTACATTTTATTATCTCAGAGCCTTCAACTCTGACATTGGTATGGCTGTTCGATAGGCCAATGTAAATACATTTCTAGAGTTGTACACATAGGTGTAAAAGGTCAAAGCAGACTTGATCACCATAGGTAAGCTTCCCCCAAAGGTAACTATGCCTATCCTTCCCGATCTTCCACAACATTTGTATTCAAGTGTATTTTTGTAGCCCATACCTTCTATGTACCCAGTTCCCTCATGGAGCTTGGGTCCACCTCAAATCACTCTGATTTTGGTCCCACAACTCCCTGCTCCAAGATTTTCGTAGTTACCCACACTAGTAGCACCATAGTTACCAGCACCCATTCCTTTCCCAACATTACCAACATCACCTATTCCACTATCATTTCCTACCCCATCAGTACCTCTACCTTTACCAGCACCTCCTGCACCCTTGAATCTTGATCCTTACATGAAGTTATTACAAGAAGTGCAATCTATTAATTCGATCATAAGGACAATGTCAAATGAAATCACCGTAGTAAGGAAGAAATAAGTGAAAGCTGATTTTTGATCAAGGAGATTTCAAACACCACCGATTACTAGGGAGCAAGCAACCACTAGCAAGGGCCCTGAAAGGAACACAATTATGTTGACAAATGAAGAAACTAGTACATCAAAGAGAGCATACTGGTGCTCCACCTGTAATGATCCTCATGGAGAAGACACGTGCATGGTGCATTTGAACTATGTACAGATATTAGCAAAAATTTTTATTGGTGGACAAGTTAATATGATAATGGAGGCTGATCATAATTTGATGGTCCCATATTTGGAGTAAGTTTTAGTTCTTACGAGGGCTAGAAAGAAGTCGATGATTATAGATCCGATAGAAATGGAACCTCTGAAATTCCTTGCTGAGTAGTAGAATGAAAAGGTGCAACCATGAGCGAAAGCACCTGAGGTGACAATGAAGCAACAATATTCTATCTTATTGAAGGATCTATTGCCCAAGCAGGCTCAAGAGAAGATGAAGGCATCAACTTCGTAGCCTACAGTTACTCAAGTGCAAATGGAAGTGAAAGAGCAAGCCAAAGAATGCCTCAAGTACCCATCATTGACAAAGAGATAAAGGGTGGAGGCTACTCAACAATATCAGAATAAGTATGAGTAGGTTGTAGAAGAAAAGGTTCTTGGTACTTCTAGTTATAACATTGTGGAAGAAATGAAGAAAATTCCTATGAAAGTAAGCTTATATGATGCTTTGTAGTTACCTAGGCAAGTTGATCTGCTACAAGAGTCTCTCAAATCAGCAAAAGATCCAAAGAAAAGTCATTCCCAGATAGTGTTAGCATAGACACTACCGACTTCTACCACTGGAAAGAATAGACCACCTCCATTCTATTTGTCACTCAGAATGGAAGGGTGGATAGTGCACAACTGTATGATCGATTCTGGTGCTACAACTACTGTCATGCCAAAGGTAGTATGTGAAGTAATGGGAATGGAATACACAAGAAGCAACCCAGGCATATTGCAGTTGGATGGGACCCTAGTCAAAATGGTTGGAGTAATCAAGGATATTCCTATCATTCTACATAGCATACCTCAGATCATCATCATTCAAGAAGTAGTGGTGGTTGACTTGGAACCATACTTTAGCATGTGTCTTTCAAGAGAATTCACAGCGAAACTAGGAGGGTACCTTTCCTTGGACTATTCACATTTGGAGATTCCATTCAAGGGAAGAAGAATCCGCATCTATAATGAGAAGCCCTCTACTTTTCATATAGAGAAATTGGAAGAAGAAGAAGAAAGTCCCACTGGTGCAGTCAATATGATGATAGAGGAATTGCAAGAAGTTGACTTGATGGAGGAAGCACTTGGTGAGCTTCACCTAGAGGATGAATTTTCATTGATGGATTTCAATGTGATGGTCAAAACTGACATCGGTTGTTATACCATAACTAAGCTTGAGTAGGCAGAAGGAAAGGTTCCTGATTCCCTAGACCCTATCATGGATCAGCTATGGAAATTGTATTTTTATGGTGCAAGGTGCAAGAATGGCGCAGGGGCTGGTATAGTTCTTGTTTCTCCTACAGGGTTGCAGAAAACTTATTCTTATCGGTTAACCTAGAGTTGCACAAATAATGCCACCGAATATGAAGCATTGTGCCTTGGTTTGAAGAAAGCTAAGAAATTGGGCATAAAACAACTACAAATATTTGGATATTCTGAGCTCATCGTCAACCAGACTACAAACAAGTGTGTGTCAAAGTAGCACTACTTGAAGGCCTACCATAACAAAGTATGGGACTTGTTTGAGTCATTTACTGCATTGAATATCTAGGCAATTTCATGAGAGCAGAATAGGCATGCAGATATTTTAGCTTCTCTTGGTGCCAATTTCTCTCCTATAGAGCAAGTGGTCAGGAAGCCCAAGACTATCAGGGTTATTTATAGACCCTCAATCCCCGACAAGAACCTCTATTGGCAAGTTTTTGATAATGATGAACAAATAATCAATTTTTTTATTAAGGAAGTTGCAAGTGTAGACAATAGGATACTTGTCGAAGAGGAAATGGAAGGAATGATCCAATTGAAGAACAATCACATTCCTAGGGGACTGATTTCGCTTGAAAGTTTGTTTGATCAGAATGATCGGGTGGAGAAACACAAAATCAAGGTGGATGCAAGGGAGTACAAGGAAATGCAGCTAGAGCCTGAGAAAATCATTAAAGTAGGAACAAACTATACAATCGAAGAGCTTGAAGATATCAAAAATTTGTGCTATGAATTCCTCGACATTGTTGCCTGGAGCTACCATGATTTAAAAGGATATGATAAAAATGTAATCCAACATACCATTGAACTGCAGGAGGGAGTAAAACCTTTTCGATAGAAACAATGACCTGTCAATCCAAATATTGAGGTACTTATGAAAGCAGAGCTGTTAAAAATGTTGGAGGTAAAGATAATCTATCCGATTAAGCATTCAACATGGGTAGCAAACTTGGTTTCGATTCAAAAGAAGAATGGAGATATACGCTTATGCGTGGATTTTTAGAATCTGAACCAGGCATCATTAAAATATCATTACCCCCTATCATAGATTGATCAAATCCTCCATGTGGTCATTGGAGCGCAAATATTTTCATTGTTGGATGGTTTCTCTAGTTATAACCAGATTTAGGTGAAGGATGAGGACCAACACAAGACAATGTTCACTACAAAATGGGGCACTTTCGCCTATCAAAGAATGCCCTTTGGTCTATCCAATATCGGTGCTACATTCTAGAGAGCTATGGATATTGCTTTCGATGAGTTATTGAATAGAGTTATTGTGATTTATCTTGATGATATGATTGTTTTCTCACATCGCAGGGAAGAGCACGTCTCTCATTTGAGGCAAGTGTTCAAAAAATATCAAGAATTTGGAATTTCCATTAACCCAAAGAAGTCCATATTCGCTGTCAAAGAAGGAAAACTCTTGGGACATGTGATTTCATAGGAAGGACTAGAAATAGACCCTACAAGGGCTGAGGTGCTCTTAAAATTGCCATTACCAGTAAACAAGAAAGATCTGCAATCATTCTTTGGCCAGATCAACTTCATTCGGAAGTTCATTGTCGATTTCGCTCAAATTGTAAAACCAATGATCGAGCTTCTGAAGAAGAATGCAGATTTTAAATGGACGAAAGTGAGAAGATAGGCTTTTCGGGAAATCAAGGAGAGGATCACTCAAGCACCTGTATTAATTAATCCAGATTACTCAAAATATTTCATTCTCTATGCAGTTGGTGAGCAGGAGAGTTACACCGTTGTTCTCACTCAGAAGCAAGAAGACGGAGAGGAAAAGTCGATTGCCTTTTTGAGCCAAGTAATTTTACCACACCAAGAAAAGTATAATTTTATTGAAAAATAGGTGTATGCGGTTATGAAATCCTTAAAGAAGTTTTGACATTTTGTTTCACAGAGTAAGACGATAGTCTATGTTATTCATCCAGATGTCCAAAACTTCATTCTCCAAGGAGAGTTAGGTGACAAAAGAGCAGGTTGGGTCTCAAAAATTTAAGAATATGATGTGGAGATCCGACCGACTAAGTTGGTTTGTGGATGAGCTCTCTACCAAGAACTAGCCAAAAGCATAACTTTAGAATCATTGGCTCCAGTACAAAATGAAAAGCTTAGCGAAAGCATTTGTGCAAATCGTGCTATAGGCGATCGTGACTGGACAGAGGACCTTGTCAAATGTTTTACATCTGGGAGATGTCCATCACATCTAGATGCTTCATAGCGATGGAGATTCAGATTGCAAGTGCTTAAGTATGTCTTATTACCAAGTGGATTGTTCCATAAGAATATAGATGGAGTGCTCCTCAGGTGTGTGAAGGAGTCAAAGAAGGAGAAAATATTGGAAGAGTTCCATTCTGGTTTATCTAGTGGACACTATGCAGGAAGGCCTATGGCCTTGAAGATCATTCGAGTCGGGTACTTTTGGCCTACCCTTTTCGTAGATGCACATAAAGTGAGCTAGAGTTGTGACAATTATCAGTGGTATGTTGGCAGGACTAAAAATGCATCGTTGCCTCTACATCCGATTCAAGTTGAAGCACCCTTCCAACAGTGGGGACTAGACTTCATTGGGGTTATTGATCCTCATTCTTTCACTGAGCACAAATATATTTTAATGATAATAGATTATTTCACCAGGTGGGCCGAGGCCATCCCAACCAAAAAAGTTGATCAAGCAACAATTATCTCCTTTCTGGAAGGACTAATCACCCATTTCGATGTTCCAGATGCGATTGTAATAGATAATGGGACTCCATTCATAGGGGCTAAGATCATCGAATTTATGAGCAAGTATGGGATCTATCTAAAAATATCCTCCAATTATTATCCATAGGGAAATGACTTGGTCGAATCCACAAATAAAAACTTGCTCCAAATTCTTAAAAGAACATTGGGGAACAATAAGAGAAGCTGGCACTTACTACTGAATCAGGCTCTATGGGCAGATCGAATATCAGTGAAAAATTCTATTAAAGCCTCTCCTTATTCTTTGGTGTATGGGAAAGAAGTAGTCCTACCCACTCACATTGAGCTCCCTATCCTCCAGACCTTGCAGTTGTTCAAAGATGAAGATGAGGAGTATGATCCAATGAGTGCAAGGTTGGCTCAATTACTGCAATTAGAGGAAGAAAGAGAAAAGGTATATCAAGCTTTCACCGAACACACCAAAGTGATGCAGAAGTGGTTTGGAAAAAAGATAATAGAGTGCAAGTTTTAGGTGGGAGATTTAGTCCTCAAATGGAATGAGAATAAAGCCAAGCCTGGAAAGCACCACAAGTTTGATGCGATCTGGGAAGGTCCATTTCATATTTCTGCTGTGAATTCGGTAAATGCATACTATCTTCGAGATATGAATGGTTGGGATCTTCCAATTCTAGTTAATGGTCTTCATCTGAAGGCCTATGTTCAATGAGGTGATCTAGAGGTACCAATTTGTAAATATGTACATATTTCTATTTAAATTTTATTGCTTTACATATTTATATATATATATAAAAAAAAGGAATAGTTTTACAGGTTGCTTTATCTTGAAATATTTAAGTTTAAATGTTTTAGTGAAGCAAAACAATATTGCGTGGAAGCATATAGGGAATCAAATCACGAGGCCTAATTTTGAGAGTAATAAGTACAACAAATTAAAATTACTTTCACCCCAAAATGGGGGTGAAAGTCCCATTCGCATCCCAAAAAAGATGAACGAGTTTTAAAGCAAGCAAAGCGCTGAAATTCATGATTGAAAGACCAAACGCCCAAACGTCCCAAGGAAAGGGCAAAATTCCCAAGCGCCTCCCAAAGAGGCAAACACATTTTTATATCCTAAGGTGATCATGCAACCCTAGCACAATATTAAAAGGTAAAAGGTTTTCTTGAGTGAAGGGGGAAATCCTATTTCCCAAATGGAGGCGAATGGCACTTTTGGTGAACACATTAAAATTTTAATGCAAGGTGCAAAAAAAATTAAAAAAAGAAAAAAAAAGCAAAAGTGGGGTTGTAGTTTGTTATTATAATATTGGGTTTTTTAGCATATATGACATACAAAAAAAAGAGAAAAATCAAAGAGAAAAAGCCCTAAAATAATTGAGTTTTTAAAGAAAATCTATGCTTTTTCTAAATTTGGGCAAAAAGGAAAAGCAAGAAGTTGTTTTAAAAGAAGGACGTTTGCCTTGGAATCATATCAAGCAGGTAAAGAGCATTTTTGAAGAAAAGAATGAAGTTTTGAAGTGTGCCCTCCAAAGTGCTTTCGCCCTGAAACGTCAAATATTTCGAGAGAATATCGTGAGCATGCTAAGACATATTTTTGGAGCATTTAATTTAAAATGTGCCCTAAATTTGCATTGGAAGGCGATTTGGTGTTCCTGAGAAGCGAAATCTCACATTGACAAAAATAGAAGTGCTCATTGGTCCTCGGGCGGTGAGTTTATTTTTCCAAGATAGTTTCAATAGCCAGGGCACACTTTTCAAAGGTGCAACATAGCAAGAAGGGCACACTTTTTGAAAGTGATTTTGCAATGAATAACATTCAATTACCATTTAGCATTGGGATCAGTGTCGATTGAGGGAAACAAGGTGCACCTCCCTCCTGAATTCACCTGAGGAATTTACTGCATTTACTTCGGTGGTTGGCTCGCGTTCTATAAATAGAGCACAGGTAAATCCCTTCATAAATTAATTTTTTTAAGAATTTTCTTACCGATGCATTTTTTAGTGTGTTTCTTGCAGAAGTTGCAGAGCATCTTCAAAATTGTCAATTTGTCAGAGTTGATAGAATTGGAAAGAAGAGCAAAGAAGCTAAGGAGGCTATAGAGCCCAAGCAGTCTAGAAAGAAAACCGAAGGTGGGTCGAAGTCCAAGAAGGCCCAAAGAAATGAGAATGTGGACTTAGACCCATACTCTGACACCATGGCAGAGGTTGGAGATTGCTTGATAACAAACAAGGGTGTAGTGAAGCTCCGACAAGATGTAGAATTCATAGTAAATCAAGGAGTGTCAACAAAGAGCCCATTAACTATGTCATTTCATGCATAGTTGTTTTGGTATTTGTGTATGCTCGTACACCCTTGCTCGAAGCTGGTAAATTTAATTGCCAGATATTATAATCCACTTACCAGGGTCATTCAAAAAGCCAATGGGGAGGTGCTTTTTTCTATCTCCGTTGCAGAAGTGAGGGAAGCATTTGCATGTGGGTTAAAACCCCCATCCGATCTAATTTTCAAGAAGTTGCATATCAACGAGCAAGAAGAAAGATATATATCAATAGTGATAATGCGTCAGTTCATGGAGACGCAGTTGATTAAAGAGCCACAGTTGGGGTAGTTGCCAAATCTACCAAAATCATTGTCAAAATTTAAGAGCCCTGACTTGTTCTCGATGTTGGCATGGGTCGTTGGTCTTCCAACGGATTCTACAGTCCACAAGTGGCAAGCGGTGTTGGTGCAGTGTATATCTCAGAGGGAGTTTTATGCTCCAAGGGCCATGAGAAGAGACATAAATCTGATTTATTTTTATTGGGCCGATTTTATTTATCAGAAGATGCACATCCAGCTAGAAAAATTGCATACAGGAGAGGAGACATCCTTCAAACATACATCTTTTCTTGTATGGTATTTCTTCTTTCACTTGCACCAACATTTTCATTTATAGCCGTAAGACAAGTTGATGAGAAGGATAAATTATTGCCTGTTTATGCATGGACTCCTGCTCTATCAAGGAGGGAGTCATATTATAATTTTAACCATCTATTTTTGGGGCCTGTAATCGAGTTGATTTGTGGCCAAAGTGAGAGAGTTTTACGGGTGATGAAGGAGGCAGTCATCACAACGGAGAAAGGTGATATATTTTTGTTAACACAAGGTATGGTCATAAGAATTTATGGCTTCATAGGTAAGCCATTCCTGCTCCCATACTTCACCATCGAGCATGTGTTCACCATGGAGGTGGTTCGACAAATAGATTATGCCAATGATGTATATGGAGCAGGGCGTGGTAAGAGGACCACTTGCAATATGCCTTTCAAGTTTGGCAGTATAGAAGTGAACCAGGTCGGGCAGAATAGACTACTCACGGTGGCACTTCAAGACCTAGGGTTGATAGAACTGCCACAATGGTGGAGATATGACCCATTGGGTAAATTTTTGGAGATAATCAAGGCCAAGACTTTCCATTGTTGCCCGTGACCCGATATTCAGGAGAGGTACAACAATTTTGATGGGTGCAACTTAGAGTGGCATATTGAAGATATGATGTCGCTCCCACCCTGGCATGATTTCTACGAATAGGAGGTTGAGTATAATCTGATAGTATACAGAGATCAGATTCCTCCACCCAGACTATTTAGCTAGGTGAAAGAAGCTCACCCCTTGTGGACCGAAGAGAAAATAATGAACTGGTGGATTATGCGTGTCCATAGGGGAAAAACTATGTCCGATTTTGGGTTGAAAATGGATGAGGTATTTTTGGAAGCCTATGATGAGTATGTCAACGCCTATCAACCCATCACTTTCACCAAAGTTTTACCTCAAAGCTTTCAAAATTCTGACAGTGGTGAAAGCATGGCAAAAGTAAAATGCCCCATAGCAAAAGAAGAGACACCTTACGAGGAAGAGCAATAGTACATTTTTCAATGAAGATCCAGATGAGTGAAGTGAAATATAGAAGAGGTACCTTTGTTGGAGAAGTAGACTATTAAAGAGGCACCTCCATTCCTGAAAGCTATGAAGAGGCCAAGGACTGGTGCTACTTCCTCTTCTACTATTGTAGTTTTGGCTATTTTAGTTTCTACAATTGTAGTTGCTACAACATTGATTATTCCCCTCTATTGGAGTCGGCTACTTCGGTTAGCATTGCTCAAATATTTCCATTATTTCATGAGCAACCAATGGACCAGCAAGAGGACATCATTAACCTTGAGGTGGAAGCGGAGGAGCTATAGGAAGAAGTTATTATGCAGTCACCTCCATCACCAGGACACACGATGCCCACACCTAAAGGTACATTTTTCTTTCCTTCTACTTCTACTTCAGAGCATGTAGTGGCTATTAGTTCATTTCCATCAGTTACTACCTCAGTCTCTCCCCCTTTGGCATGCCCTCCATGTCTATTTTACTCCCTTCTTCCCATCTGTAAGTCACTACTACTCCTTCTATTCCCCTCTCTTCGACCTCCCTTTCTTTCATTTCGTTCATATCAAGGGTCATGAATCCATTTTTATGTCCTTCCCCTTCCATTGCTACCACTACTTCCACTAAGGTTGTAAGTATGCAAGCTCCTCCATGAGTGAGCATAACTATAGCTAAACCTGGTTCTTCTATCCACTCGCTATTTTTGTCCCCCCTCTTCTAGCTATCTCCTCTACTTCCTTTGAGCTTGACCGTTCATAGATCCTAATTCCTTTCACATTATTTTTGGAGTTGCAAGTACTCCTCAAATTCGAGGTAGCACCAAAGTAGTCAAACATAGATAAAATCAATCGAGCGCACCTCAGTTCATCATAGTGGTTGAAGATTCATAGGCAAAAAGAGGCACTTGCCCCGGCCTAACCTCTCAAGAAAGTTACCTTTGATCCGGTTGCCATGGAAGTTCACATGACCAAGATCACTCCCCTAGTCCAGAAGCTATGAGGAGAAATGACACCAAGCGATTACGCTTATGAGACTCAGATGGAGGACTTGACTAGGATTGACCCCACTAAAAAAATGGAGAATATACAGGTTGATATGAGTTTGGTCTACTTGCACGATGAATATTATAAGCAAAGATATTTTGACAATGAAAATAAAATTACCGAACTCGAAGATGCCTTGGCCACTAGTAGAGTGCATAGCAAGAGAATATGGTGGTAGAAATGGAACACTTGCATCAATAGACGAAGGCACATCAAAAGGACAAGGATGTGGTAGAGTAATAGGTACAAGTATTGAAGGTGCAACTTGAGTCTATCCAGAATCAACTAGTGGAGAAGGCCACACAAGTTGTAGGTTTTTCCCATAAGATAGTGAAGGAGGCCCACCTTCGTTTGGCCTAGAGCTATGAAAATTTAGTAGCTAGAGTAGTCCAGGTGTTATAGTATCTCTACGAGGCTCGGATTTAGATTTAGCTGAGTCAGTAGATAGTGGACAGTATTGAGGAGATGTTGGAGCCTCACCTAGAAATGGCTGTAAAAATCCAAGCATTGGCTCAGTCCGATATACGCATTCACCCCATGAGTGACATGGATCGAGCCTGGTCAACCACCAAGTTCATGCTGTGTAGCTATTTTTAGCGGTTGGATCTGGTGAGAGAGGGTAGAAATCTCCTCAACATCATGGAGTGAGAGCACACTATTTCCATGATCCATTTTGATGCTCTCGTCGATATGGGCTTTCCAGATTTCACCAATGAATGGGGAGAGCTTCTACCAAAAGAACAGTTGGAAGTGGCCTAGAAGAACTTCATGGAGGATGCATCCAAAGTTGACAAGTGGGAAGAGCCGATCATAGAGGATCAGGTGTTGCCATTGATGAAAAAGTTCACCCGCATGGAGCTGGCCTTGTTCGAGTTGGCCCAATGAGCTAAACACCTCAGCCTAGAGGATGTTGAACACTTGTGGTTTATCTATGAATCACTTAGTGTTCCCTCCATGTTTACTACTCATGCCTAGGCCAACGTAGTAACTATTTATGAGGTCATCAGTGCAATTTTGGAAGAACAAGAGGAACGGTCTGAAGTGAAACAGGCAGCAACAGAGCAGACAGTAGCTATAGCAGAGTAGGAAGAAGTACTCT
This sequence comes from Wollemia nobilis, assembly GCA_028583015.1. Classification (NCBI taxonomy): domain Eukaryota; kingdom Viridiplantae; phylum Streptophyta; class Pinopsida; order Araucariales; family Araucariaceae; genus Wollemia; species Wollemia nobilis. The sequence continues at coordinate 3,738,076 of JAQPPZ010017190.1, read as the reverse complement.
GAGTAGCAACAAATGTGGATACGGCTGAGAAGGTAGAAGAGCAGGTATAGAAAAAGGCATCCAAATCAGAAGCACCAACCAAAGCCACTAAAGGAAAGACTCACTAAAGAGCCCAATGGATAAAGGCTTGGGATCACTTGCATCCATGCGATTTGGATACCCCATGAGCCACCAAAAATATTGGCAATTTTGACAATATGCCACATTGAAATTTTGATGAAATTTTATTGATGTAAAATCGGTAAATATATTAATACTATGATATAGTGTTTTTGGCCTATATGATATGTTACAATTTTTGTACATATTAACTTCTTTGTTTTTTATGCATTTCTTTCTTGGAAATAATGGACGTTATAAGGCAAAATATTTATGGATAATGGTGTGAAATATTTTAGTAAAATTCACCATATAGTATCATGAAGAAATACCGCTTCAAGGTTCAGAGTTGGGTGAAAATGATTCCTTTGTTTTAAAATTGGGTCATTATGCAAAAGAAATAGCAAAGGCATGTTCACCTCTAAGTTGAGGCGACTGATGCGTTCGTCCCATTTGAGGGTGAACATGATATTTTTACAAATAAAATGGAGGAAAAAAGGGCTAAGGTTCGAATGGAGATGCTTTCACCCCAAATGAGGGGTGAAAGTCCCTTTCACCCCACTTTGGGGCGAAAATCCATTTAAAAAATTAAGTGAAGAAGGCACCCGAAGTTGAAGTGCAAGCAAAATAATGTAGAGTGCATTCACCCCAAATTTGGGGTGAAAGCTTCATTCACCCCACTTTGGGGTGAACATCATTTTAAAAAGTGCTTAAAAAATTGCGTTGACAAGTCAACAACACTTTCGCCCCTCTTAGAGGTAAAAGCATAACGAAGGGAGAGTTTCAATGAAAACAAAGGACGTAGCAAAGTGTTGAAACAAAATTGAATAGTCAATGGTGCATTCACCCTAGATGAGGGGCGAACATCACATTCGACATTCATTGGGATGAAGCTACAAAAAATGGCCAATAATGCATCCAAGGTTTTATGCTGAGGCGAATGAGAAGATATTAGGCATTGAAGAGTCAATGCAAGGTTCGCCCTAGGTTGAAGGTAACAATGTCTTTCATCCATTCTGGGGAAGAACCTATATTTTAAATAAATTGTGGAATGACGCTCTATTGAAGGTGCTTGCGCTCTGGAAGAAAGGAAACTCTCAATTGTTCCTTTTAGAGGTGAAACAACATAAAAGTGGTTCAAAACAGTTATATTGCTCATCTCTTTGTTGTTGCGACAAGGGAGAAGGGTGTCATGCAATGGATTATAATTCAAGAAAATTTAGTGGTCATGTGCAAATACGAGATTTTTTTAAACTCAACGAAGACTTTTATGAGGTGCTAGGACCAAAAGATATATTTAATTATTGGGACAGAAGTTACTGAGATTGTTGATTTCATGCGGAAAAGAGCTACGATTTTTAAAACACCATATGATTTCTATGAGTTCCAAAATTTTACGAACGAAAGTGAATTTTCAAGAAGTGATGAAGGCTCTAAGTCAACGACTAGGTTTGCAGTTTTCCATGTATCGACACTAGGATATGTTGATTTCCTGGAGATTTTCCCCTTAAACATTGGATCACTGCTTCAAGAGAAAGATTTTCAAGGACTTCAAGGAGGAATTTCTTCGCCAAGGTTCCTGATCTATAAACATTTTGTCTTCATGTGTATTAAATGAAAGAGGTAAAAACCTCTATAAATACTACTCAATTTCCATTGTAAAAGGAGGATAGACATTCTGCAGAAAAGCTATTCAAGTTTTTTGCATAATAGAAGAGACTTGGCTTCTAATTTTGCAAGTAGTTTTATGTGTGATTACTTTCTATTTTAAGCATTTCTATTATATATTCATGTCTATTATCTACTACTAAATTTGAATTTTATGCCTAGATTTGAATACTACCGGTGAGGGAGTGAGTACTGGAATACGATCCTGGAGGTTATTTTCGTAGAACTATAAGAAAAAATTTTACCTTATCTTCGTCTTATGTTGTTACCATGCTTGGTTGGAGTTTCTACTGTTATTCTATCCATTATTCTACACCTTTGGCCTGTGGCCATATTTCCCATTTCTTTTTGTTATTTCAAATTTCTTTCCTGCAACTCTAGTCTCAAACCAGTGTAGGATTTAGTAAGGGAGCCAACCCTCTCTGGAGATTGGCATGGAGGACATATCTTTCCTCCGGCCTTTCAATGTTGGCCATTTCTAGGGTGCACAAATACATGTTTGTATAATTAGGCAAATATTTGACCAACAATATTTTTGGCCCTGTTGTTGAATGGCCACTCCTTGTCTAACAGTGTAGACTCCAGAATCAGTGATTTTACCCCATATGAGCTGATCTGGAACATGGTAGGCTAGATGGATCCCTGACATTTGACTCTTCAAAGAACTCCATGCCTCATGCATCTGCTGTGGAATGGCAGGATTAATCCATTTGGGGAGCTCACCCTCCCATTCAAATAGGCTGGCCAAGGTGTTGACTCCTAGATGCTGCAAATACTCCTTTAGCTCTGGGTTACAGTTTTTGGTGATTGGGAAGTCACCAAGGACTGGATCCTCCCAAACATTAATAAGTTTACCATCTCCTCGCAGCCAGGAAATTTTTCCAAGAATTAGATCTTTGGCCTCAGTTATGTGTTTCCAAATGGAAGAAGAGCCTGGTTTGTTTTCAACTTCTCTTGGCAAATGAGTTCCTTCTGAGTGGTTGAGATATTTGCATTTGAGGATTTGTTTCCATGGAGTGCTTGGAGGGGTAATTAGATTCCAAAGAAGTTTGGCACTGAGAGCTTTACTAACAGTTGATGTTTGCCTGATGCCAAGTCCGCCTTGCTCCTTGGGCTTGGTGATTTGATCCCAATTAACCAAGTGAAACTTTTTCTTATCAGATTGCTTCCCACCTTGCCAAAGAAAGGTTCTGATCATGGAATCGATTTTTTGCAAAATGTATTTAGGGGCATAGGAAACCAGAAGTTGATAAATGGGAAGGCTTGCCAAGACAGACTTAATTAGAGCTAGTCGCCCAGCTAAGCTCAGCCAGCCATTGCTGAAATGTTGTATCCTCCTTGTAACCTTTTCTAAAATGGGATTCCAGGCTTCTTGAGATCTGATATTTTTGAAGCACATAGGAACACCTAGATACTTTAAATTACCAACTCCTTTGCTGAATCCCAGGATCTGAGAAAAGCCTCTGTCTTCAGCAGTCGAGGTATTGATCGTATAAAATTTGCTTTTTTGGGTGTTAATTTCTGCCCCAGTAGCAGAAGTGAAGTTGTCAAGAGTTTCTTTGAGCATCTTGATATTTGATTTCGAGGCCTCTCCCAAAAGAATGGTGTCATCAGCAAATTGGGCATGAGTAATAGGTCTATAACCATTGGTGGCTTTGATCCCTGTGATTGCTTTCTCTCTTCTCAGTTTGCTTAACGTTCTCCCTAACGTTTCGGCGAGAAGGATGTAGAGATATGGGGAGAGGGGACACCCTTGTCTTAGACCTCTAGATGCCTTGAAGAAAGTTGCGGGTTCACCATTGATAAGGGGAGCTATCCAAGGGCCTTCAATACAAGCACCAACCCAGTCTATCAGTTGGATAGGAAAACCAAACTTATTAAGAACTTGTTTGAGAAAGCTAATATCAACACGATCAAAAGCGTTGGCCATGTCAAGTCTGATAGCTATTCTTTTCTTCCTGGATTTTGCACTAGAATGTAAGGCCTCATGGATCATGATGATGTTGTCATATATTTGTTTTCCAGGCATAAACCCCCCTTGCTCAGGTCTAATAAGATTATCTATCTTCTTTTTTATTCTATTGGCTATAATTTTGGTCATGATCTTGTAGGAAGAGTTGCAAAGAGAGATGGGCCTGTATCTGTCGAATGAGAGAGCTTTCTTTTCCTTAGGAATCAAAGTGAGAAAAGTGGAATTGATGGCCCCTATAATTTTACCTCTTTTCCTTGCATCTTCAATCATTGCTAACAGATCATCTCCAATAACATCAAAAAACTGCTGATAGAAATTATTATTGAAGCCATCGGGACCAGGAGCCTTGTCCTTCGGTAAGGAGTGAATTACTCCTTCCAATTCTTCCTTAGTAACTGCTGTAGACAGATCTTCTTTGTCCCTGGTTGTAAGAAGAGAAGGAATGTTGGCTAGGAGGGTGTTTTGCGCATGCTGGTTTGCATCTGCTTTGGTGAGAAGAGCTGAGAAGTGATTCTTAGCAAGGTTCTTTAAAGAAGCCTGATCAGTGTAAGATTCTCCTGCATGAAGGATTTCGGTGACTGTGTTTCTTTGGTAGTGTTGCATTGTCTTTAGGTGGAAGTATTTGGTATTTCTATCTCCCATTTTTAACCAGGTCATCCTTGATCTAATCCTCCAAATTGCCTCTTCAGCTCTGCAAGCTTGGTCAAGATCTTGATGCAATTGTAGTCTCTGCTTTTCTTGATGGGGAGTAGGGGTGTGATCCCCTATTTCTTGCTCGAGGGCTTCAGTCTGCTGAATTAGAGTTTTAACTTTTGAATGAATATTTGTTTGTTTGCCAATCCATTCTTTGATAACTTTCTTGAGGTTTGTGATTTTTGTTTTCCAAATCTCTTGAGGGTTTTTTTGAGGGATATGCTGCTTCCAAGTGCTTTCTACTAAAACTGCAAAGTCCTCTTGGTCAGTCCAAGCAGAGTTGTATTTGAATGGGATTTTTCTTTTCCCAAGAACATTGTTCCCCAAGTCTAATAAGATGGCCTTGTGGTCAGAAACCGAGCTCTGAATTATCTTACTTGACACCAGGGATTGGTGGGTTAGAATGTCCTCATGAATGAGGAACCTATCTAACCTTTCAGCTATGAATTTGACTCCTGCTCTTCTGTTTGTCCAAGTATATTTCCCATTCTTGGGAATTATGTCCTGAAGCTTTTCCTCTGCTATGAATTGCATTACCAGCTCCTTGGTGGGATCCTTGGAAATAGAACCCCCTTTCTTTTCCCACTGAGCCAAAGTAACATTCAAATCTCCTGTTATGATGAGGTTAATGGGTCTAGTCTGTCCTATCCAAGTTTGAAGACTTTTCCAAGCTTCCTGCTTGATAACAATATTATTTGGGCCGTATAAGTTAACTATGGACAAATTTAGATCCTCATGAGAGCAGAAGGAGGCAGCAATCCAGTTGTTGCTCTTAACTTTGTTTGTACAGGTTAGGACATGTGGGTCCCATGCAAGGATGAGACCGCCGGAGGCTCCTAAAGAGTCTATAGCTTCAACATTTGAGTTTCTCCAAATGTTATTCCATTCCATCTTAACTGTCTGCTCAGAAGACTTTGACTCCTGAATGCAGACCAAATCTGGCTTATATTGGTTTATTAAGTGACTGAGGTAGCTTTTCTTCAGGGGACTACCTATTCCCCTTCCATTCCAAGATATTATTTTCATTTTTTGGCTGATTTCTTAGCCTTATTGAAGTCTAAGACAGTCTGGGTTTTCTTTTGGATTTCCAAAGTGGCTTGCTCAGTTCTTGTTTCCTGATTTGTTTTCCTGCCCCTTGTTCTAGAAACTGAGGTTCCTCCTGGTATTAGAGTAGCTGCAATCTGAGTCTCTTCTATTTATTCTATCTCTTCCCCCTCTGGGTTGTCTGTTGAGTTTTGGGTTTCCTCTACCTCCTCTTCTGCCTCTGGATCCTCAGTATCTTTCCTTTTGTTGGAAGTTTTTGGGGTGTCCTCTACTTCCACCTAGTATAGGATGGAGAACTTATCGGTATTGTTTGTTTTTTTCTCAAGAATTTTTTGGGGATTTCTTCTCTTACTTCTGGATATCCTTGGTTGCCTTTTCCTAATAGTTTGAAATTCTTTGCCATCTTCCTTCTTCTCCTGTTGGGCTTTGAAATGGAAATTTCTTGAAAAGTGTCCATGTTGGTGACATGAGATGCATTTGAAAGGAATATGTTCATAGTCTAGAGGTTGGGTGTGAATCCATTCTAAAACTTTTATTCCTATGCACTCTGGCAATCCTTTTTCAGGTTGACCTGAACACACATTCTGGAACATATTGTTGTATTAGCCTTTGGAGGAGCTCAATCTAAAAAGTTACCTATGGAGTTCCCAATTATTTCTAGATGGAATAAATATTGAGGATAAAGAAGATATTAGGAAGGAAGCAATTAATTATTTCAAAAATATTTTGTCATATCCAAGACAAGATAAGGAGGCACAAGAAAAACTTCTTCAAAATATTCTATCAATTATCACTTAGGGTCAAACTAAAATCTTTATGAAGAAGATATCTATGGAGGAGCTTCATGAAGTATTTTTCTCTTTCCATCATGACAAGGCACCTAGCCCCAATGGATTTCTTACAATGTTCTTTCAAACATTTTGGGATTTATTGAAGAGTGATATGTTATTTGCATTTGAAGAGGCCCAAAAAAGGAAGCCTATAATAAGTAAGATCAATGGTACTTTTATTACCTTGGTTCAGAAGAAAGGCGACAAATTATTTTGATAATTGTTGTCCATTAAGCCTTTGTAATATTATTTATAAGCTCATTTCAAAAATTATGGCAAACAGGTTGAAGGGCATTATAGATTATCTTATCTCAGAAGAACAAGGTGGCTTTGTTCGTGGTAACCAAATTCTTGATGGTATAATTATTGCACAAGAATCCATACATTCTCTTCATTCCATTAAAAAACTAGGTATGCTTTTGAAATTAGATATGAACAAAGCATATGATAGGGTTTCCTAGAATTTTCTACATGTTATTCTTAGAAATTTTGGCTTTCATTATAGTTGGTGTGAGTAGATTAAATGTTGTTATAGCAGTGAAAATTTTTATATTTTGATCAATGGTTCTGATGTTGCTTACTTCAAGTCATCTTGTGGAATTTGTCAAGGTGATCCAATTTCTCCTTATCTATTCATTATTTTTGTAGAAGCATTAGGTAGAGCCTTTTCAAAGGAAAAAATGGAATGAAAAATCAAAGGTATTCAAGTTGCTAAAAATAGTCCCTCTGAATCTCATCTCTAATTTTTTGATGATACTTTTCTTTTGGGTCAACCCTCAATCATTGAGGCCATGGATTTTAAATCAATATTATCATGTTATGAGAAAGCTACTAGAAATTTGGTAAATACTACAAAATCTAGAATTTTTTCATTAATATTTTCCTAGATTTACAACAAATTGTTGTGAATATTTTAGGGTTTAGATTGATAATTTTCCATCAACCTACTTGGGTATTCCTTTATCTCATAAAGAAAATAAAAATGAGCTTTTGATATCTTTTTTGGATAGAATGAAAGCTTGCTTGGCAGGTTGGAAAGGTAAGTTCTTAACCATGGTAGGAAGGCTACAACTCATAAAGATTGATTTGCAATCCATCCCTATTTATATGATACCACTTTTAATATTGCTAAAGGTATAGCATCAAAAATTGATAAAATTCAAAGAGACTTTCTATGGGAAGGTTGTGAGGAAAGATTTAGGTTTCCTCTTTGTAAGTGGGATAGGGTTTGCAAAGGAAAGAATATTTGACGAGCAAGCTTGCAGAATTGTAGACTTATGAATTTCACATCAAGAGCAAAGCTTGGATGGAGATTATTTAGAGGTGAAGGAAAGAATTGGGTAAAAATATTTAGGTTCTCTTGATGTAATGAAACTATTTATGAAAAGACCTCTACCCAAATGATCGTCAACATGGAACTTCATATTAGAGAGTTTGTAATTAATAAAGAAACATATTAGATGGTATGTCAATGAGAAAAAGTTATGCAAATTTTTGGTCTAATGCTTGGTTGAAGCCTTATCCAATTATCTCTATCTCAAAATGGTAAACATTGGCTCAAGCATGCCTAGCATGTAAAGGTCCAAAGGTTAAATACTATATTATTAAGAGCAACAACTATAGATCATGGATTTCTTTTATTAATCTAGTTGAAGGAAAGGAACTCAAACAAATTGCAAATGAAATTGAAAAGACGCTTCAAGAGATTTATTTGCCAATTTTTACATGAATGGATGATTTGGTTTGAAATTTATCAAAGGATGGTGGATACTCGATCAAGTTGGGATATGAGAATTTAGAACAATCAAAATTTCTTTCTCCCAAATATTTTCCTTGGAAGAACTTTTGGTCATAAGAGGCTCTCCCTAAGGCATCAACATTCCTTTGGTTAGTAGTTCAAAGTAAGATTCTTACACAAGAGTCTACAAAGAAGAGGATATTATGGACCATTTTTATGTGTCTTATGTGAGAAGAATTTAGAAACACCACATCATTTACTTCTTCATTGTTCGTTTGCTCATAACATTTAGGGAATTTTTCTAAAAAATATGAAATTGTATTGGGTAGCTCCATCAATATTGAAAGAGTTGATGAAATGTTGGATTAATTATTCCAAAGCTAAAGCATTATGTTTCTTTGGAGGTTTGGCCTAGCCATTATTTTTTGGAATTTATGCTTTGAAAAGAATAACAAAAATTTTAAAAATAAATCTCAAAATCATGCCCAAGTTTGAAACCATATTATTGTCTCTCTTGCAGAATTTCTACAAGTATGGTGCTTATCATGGGAAGTCTCAATTATAGAAAAATAGGTGCTAGTAACTTGGATACATGATTTGAATATATATGGAAGTCATCAGTGATAATGGAATTAAAACAAAGGATCTACTTTGATATACGATAAAATTATAATGTCTAAAAATTGGATTTATCAAAATTAATTTTGATGGTGCTTATAAAGGAATTCCAAGAAAATATAGTGGAGGTGGTGTTTTTAAAAATAGAGAAGGCAAAATTCTCCTCACTTATGTAGAATCATATGAAACTTCAACTAACATTTATGTAGAGGCAAGGGTACTTCTTACAAGGATTAAAATTGTAGTAGGATGAAAATATATTTCAAATGAGGGGGATTCACAAATTATCATAAATGCTATTAACAAAAATGGATGTGGAGACAAGATAAAAAATAATATTATTTTTGATGTTTATCACCTATTACTAGACGTAATCTCTTGGAAGTGTAAGCATATTTATAGAGAAGGAAATCGTGTAGCATATAAATTAGCAAATTGTGGTGTTGATCTTCATCTTCGTAAATTTAAAATTTTAGAAGGCAACTAGCCAAATGAGATTTTATCTCTTAATCAAAATTATGTCAAGGAGTTGATTGTGGAAACATAGCACTTCGAAGAAGTTGAAGAATATATTTAAGAGGAAAAGAAATAAAAATTTTGTGATAAAAATTGGTGTTGCAACAAATATAATATTTTAGTATTTTGATGAAAGTGACTTCCAATAAAAACCACATATAACTAACCTTCCAACTTGCTCTCCTTCCTTTAATATTTAGAACTTGTTTTTAAATATAAAGCTTCCACCAATGCCTTATAATGTGAAATAAACCAAAGAGCAAATATTATTAAACATATATCCTCAAATAAGCTTCGAATAGATTTAAACGTGCACCTTTTTGGATGTCATGTGCCTTAAAAAATATGTTGGCCACTTTGTGATCTCCTCTCTAAAACATTTTTGTTCTAAAATTGACCCCCCCTTTTAAAAAATACATCACAGTTCCTTTAGGTAATTTAGTTAAAAGTTATACAACACCCTTGACTTAGATATGGCAAATTGCAAGTCTGACACAAACATAATATGAAAGCGAAATAGGTGAAACGTTTAGCTAAGAATGCAACCAAAATATTTTTTATCTACTGTATAACTCAGGTGATCTAAATGCAGGATATTCTGATAGTTTTAAAATCTAAAAGCATAGAAGGGATTAATCATATTATCTCATAAGCTTTGAATTCAGAGGACCTAGCAAAGGTTTTAAGATTTTGATAAAAAATGGTGTTTTAAGATTGAAATAGTTTAGGTAAAAATGGCAATACCAAACATATAAAAGAAATACAAGGCATAAAAAATAGCTTATTACTTATAGTAGTTATTTTTATGTATTCGGCCTAGCAATTTGGTAATGTCTTCAACAGTTGTTCCTCTATTTATACATCTTTTAGCAGATGTTTTCTTCTTGGAAAATTCACACTTATCTCACATATGAATATGCACATGTCTCTCTTGTTAGCTTAGGGATGAATGTTTCCTTTCTATAGCTTTTAAATAGGATTTTGGAGGATAAGACCTTGACTACAACTTTATGGATAGGACAATGAAAGGATAAGAACTTAACAAAAAGTTTCTTTTGGATTGGTTTTGAAAATGTAGTTCACATATAACACATATAACAGGTTAATAATCTAGCAAATTGAATGTCAAATTAGTAGCACATTCCTTACTTTATCATGCATAACTATCTCTCTTGTGTTCCTCACTTTTTCATGCAAGGTCATTTCTCTTCTAGAATCTCTCCATTGTACTCTTTCTCCAATATGGTCTCTAGCTTCTCAGTCTGGTTGAATGCTTCTCCAACATGGAATTGGACTTGTCATAGGATTGTGATGATTGTCTCAACAAACTCAACCTCTCACATAATCTCTCACGAGAACCCTATCTCCTCACAGCACTATGTGGATTTGATACTAGTATAAGCAAATGAGTTATATTCAATGATAAAATTTAGATACAAGGTTAATTTATCAAGGATAATAAAATGATCTCACGATATTAAAGATAGTATTTTACATAAGAATTCAACTCATCTACTCAATTCGTGACTCAAATGAAAAAACACTCTCTATTGAAGTGGATGATAGAATTTTACAACGCATTATAATACAAATGATCCACTGTAATTCGATACAATACAATCTTACATGCCATCCTACAAATAACATTTACATAGAGTCTCTTGATATATTATTTTTTGCTATATTTTTATCTTCTCTCAAACTCATGAGAGATATGACTCTTCATATTTCTCATAGGAGAAATATTTGATTAACCTTGTAACCTAATAATTATATGAAACCAAATATTTACAAGATAGAAAGAGTTGACAAGATACTTTCAAGGTACTAAATAATGTAATATTCTCTAACAACTAGAATAGGGGGGAGAAAATACAAATTGTTTTCAAAATTATGCAAAACAAAGAAAATATACAAACACAATTTGGAAAATGAAAGGGGGAAACTTGGAGAATATTCCAAGATTTGGCACCATTAGCAATAAACTATTTCAAAGACTTGTATAAATATCCAAATAGAGCAAATACAACAAAGACAATCAAAGTAGTTCTTAATCTACCCAAGATGGTCAATTAAAAATAAAAAGAAGACTTATTCTCAAAAATCACCAAGGAGTTACTTTCAATTGTTAAATCACTCGAGAAAGGAAAAAACTTGGTTTCAAATGGTTGGACAATTGATTTTTATTTAGATTTTTATGAATTGTTGAAGGAGGATCTTTTAAAAGTGGTAGAAGAATCAAGGGTTAAGGGGCAATTTCTAGGATCCATAAACTCCACTTTCTTGGCCTTGATACCAAAAAAGGACAATCTAGAATCTTTTAGGGATTAGAGATCTATCCCTTTATGTAATACCCTCTACAAAATCATCTCAAATATTATAGCCAAGATAATTAAAAGGATCTTCTCAAACATTTTTTAGAAGAACAATTTAGGTTTTTTAGTAAAATACATATTCATGAAGCAATGGGGTAGCCTAGGAAGGACTACATTCAATGAAGACAAGGAAGCAACAAGCAATGATAATAAAATTGGACCTAGAAAAATATTTTGATAAATTAAATTGGTTGGACATCAGGTTGAGCCTAATGTAAACTGGATGTAGCATTCTCTTTGTGAAATGGATGATGAAATGTATCAATTCAGCCTCTTTTGATGTACTTATAAATGGCTTAGCTTCTAGATTTTTCAAAAAACTTCTAGAGGTTTGAGACAAGGGTGTCATATTTATCCTCTTCTTTTTGTTTTGAGAGCAAAAGGTTCGAGTAGACTGATCAGGGAATAGAAAACACAAGAAATGACCAAGGATATCAAAATTGGTAACTCTTTGAAGGTTACTTATTTGCTCTTTTCAAATGATGTTTAATTTTTAGAAATAGGACATTAAAGTAAGCCTCAAAGTATAAATAAGTGTTGGACATATATCGCATGACTATAGGAATGGAAATAAATCTACAAAAAAATAGATATAACCTTCAACAGGTTTTAGCCAGGGCAAATAGAAGCAGTAGTGAGAATTTTTTGTTTCAACCAAATAGACTTTGATAAAGGGATAAAATATTTAGGTTCTTATCTAAAACCTAATGACTATGGATATCAAGAGTAGATTTGGTTATACACCAAAATAGAGAAGAGGATCACCACCTAGTGTACTAGATGGCTATCATTGGGGGGTTGTCTTACGTTGGTGAAACCAGTATTGGAAGCCACCCCAGTCTATTAGCACTCCCTAGCTTACATTTCCATCACAATAGTAAAGAAAATAAGGAATAATTATTTCCAATTCCTTTGGTCATGGAACAAACAAAATGATGCAATGGAACTATATAAATGGAACATAACAACTAAACCAAAATCAAATGAAGTATGGGACCTTAAGAATATACATAATTTTGAAAAAACTTTAGCAGCAAAAAACTTATAAATATTGATAGACAGTAAAGGATTATGGCAGGAAGTAACTAAGAGAAATATTTATTCACCTTGTCCTTTGTAGATTGGATTAGACTTAGAATAAATCAGTTTCAAAAGCCACAATTATTTTGGAAGCATTAGTAAGAGTTTTCCCATTAGTTGGGAATATCTTGGCATAGAAAATAGGGAATGGAAAGGAAGTAGGAATATACAAATATTCCTGGTTAGGCAATGAAGGAGACTATAATCTTCCACAAAACATAATAGGTCATATCCATGGTCAATAAAAATTGGTACTAGTGCATGTGGTATCAACAAACAACACTAATTTATGAAAAAAATAATGGTTCATTGCAAGAGGTATCATTGGGAGGAGACGAAGCACATATTTGGCATGATTACATAAAGGAACTAGAAAGAGAAAATATAAGACTAAATCAACAAAGAGACTTTTTGATATAGTCTAAGAATACAACAAATGGAAAGTACATGGTCATAGAAGGGTATAAGGCAAGCTTTGATTACAACTATAAGGAAAAAAATGGTGGTGAAATAGAATATGAAAGGTAAAAGCTTCCCCAAAAACTAGAATCTTTGTTTGGTTAGCTCTAGCCAAAAAAGCACTAACATGGGATGTTATTCAAAGGAGGTCCTAGTAAGGACCAAGTTAGTGTGTCATGTGCAAAAAGGAAGAAGAAACAATGGACCATCTTCTAGTTCATTTCTCTTTTGCAAGAGAAGTATGGAATTCAATTCTACCTTTGACTTAAGAGAAAGGATAATGGTCTACTATGAACCTTTCAGATAACATGCAATAATGGTTCAAAAAAAGAGGATTAAAGGAATATATATATGTGTCCCTTTGATAGTGGCATGGGTCTTATCACTGGCTAAAAATGCCAAGTTGTTTGAAGGTAAGGAAATTTTGATGATTTAGGTGCAAATGTAGATTAAGTCCATTTTTGAAAGTCTAAAAATATTTCCAAAACCAAAATTAAGTAGTCATATAAGTACACTAATTGTGGATCCTATGAAGTTATGGGTCTTCTTTGATGGAGCTTGCTAGGGAATCCTAGGTAGGTGTGGGGTAGGGGGAGCACTTTACTTAAATAAAAATCATAAGATCACTTTCAAGGTAGGTTTAGGGGAAAGCACAAATAATATGGTAGAATGGAAAGCATTACTCTTGATGAGAATAGTAGTGGAGCAAAGAATTACAACTTTACAAATATATAGAGATTTAAAATTAGTGATAAGTTAAATTGCACATCATGTTGAGATAAAAATCTTGCTCCTCGGTCCTTTATATGACCAAGTGGAATTATTAGAACCTTCTATAACAAAAATTTCACACAAACACATCTATAGGAAACTAAATGTAGAAGCAAATGGTCTTTTAAAAGATGGTTTGAACCTTCCAGCAGACACATGGCAAAGGGAAGAAGTGGTTAGAGGAATTATTTTCCTCATAGTCCTCTTATTAAGGATCATATCAAAGATCTATTAATAGCAAAAAAGGGTTTTGAAAGGGACCCTCACCTTTATTCTATAGAAATATAGGCTTCATAATAACATCAGTCTTCAAAATTGAAACCTAAGTCCTTAGTTTTGGAACTCAAGCAAGAGTTATTCGAGAACTGTGATTGATCATAAAGTTACTCCTACTTTTCACCCATCAATCCTATTATTAGGGATTTATTTTTGGATTATAAGCCAACTATAGGATATTGCAGCAGGGAGGTTAGTAATTCTTTTAGTTCAATTTAGACCAACTCCTAGATGAAATCTAAATAAAATTTTTTAGGGTACTTCATACTTGTAGCATTATAATTTTTTTTAAACTCATAAATGAAAATTATAAATTTTATTTGAGGAAAAATATATATACTAATTAAAATAATTTTATTAATTATTTATAAATGATTTTTTTTTTTTTTTAAATCATAACAAATAATTTTTGGTTTCTTTCTATAGCTTAAATTTTTTAATATTTTACTTTTTTATTATTACAAAATTGATAATCTAATTAAATTAATCTTTATTGTATACTTATTTTATGGAAGTTAAAAAGCAATCACAAGAAGGACATAAAAATATGCATGCATTTCAACTTGCATCGTTATGCATCAAACAAACAAGAGCTTATTGTTACATTGGTTATGGCCCTTGTTACATTGGTTTCTAGGGCCATAAGAATAACATATGAGGAACATATCAAGGAAGAATTGAATATTTTTAAAAAGATATACAAATTTAACAATTATAAAAAACAATCAGCTTTCACTAATTCAATAAAAAACCTCAATTAAGAAAAGAATAATATGATTATTTTAGCTTGTTATTATAGGAGTGTTTAATAAAATAACACGAATCTTTGGGAGCCATGAGGTGTGCATAAGGTGGACAGCTTTCCTATCATATAAGGTGGATAATGTGGACTCCTAAGACAGAAGTGATATGTACCAAATAGCATGTGGTGTGTGATTGGTCAAACAAATATTTACAAGGAAACTTATAAAAGCTTTGGAAATTGCAGAGGACTCTTACAATCTCCATAATAAGGAATATCTAATCAATATAGATATATTTGAAAGTTTAAAATAATTAATTCAATCATCTTTAGGGTGTTGTATGAAAAATATTGAATATTTATATTTTTAAAATACTTTACACTTAATAATTTTAATATTAAAAATGTTGAAATATAAAAAAAAATGGATACATAAAGGAATCGATAACTACCTTTCCTTTTTGAATAACTGCGATAACTACCTTTTCTTTTTGAATAATTGGTCACATGGTCAAGTCGTATTGCCTTTGAACGTAGCATCAAATCATGGTGCTACCACTATAACCCCTACCTCTCCTCGGTAAACATGGTCCGGAGTGAGGGAGACCCTCGGTGGCTTGAGGTTGGTATCGTCGTCATCAAATTGGTGCACACTCAACGAACTCTGGTCAGACTACTACATTTGTCCTAGATTGGGCATACTCGCAAGGTTTGAACCTAGGTCTCCTCCTGGTAAGTGCCCAAATTTTTACCTCCACCTAGCCCTCATGGACATGTTGAAATATAAAATTAATTTTATAAGAAATTTATTTACATAACCTTTTGATGATAATTGGTGGAGGTTTCAAAATAAGTAATAATATTTTTACATAGATCAAGTTCATTTTTTCTTGTACAAATCCACATAATGGTACTTACAAATAAATTCAATATATCAATTAAAATAATTTAATGTTATCATCAAATAAATTCAATATATTAATTAAAATAATTTTAATGTTATCATTTTTAAGTGATTATATGGCATTGAAATGGATCTCACCTGTATTGCATATCATCATATTGATATGTCAACAGATATTATATCATTTAACAAGATTTGAACATGGAACCCACATTTTAACACTTGAAAAAATGTCATTAGATTAATTTCGTATTACAATTCAAAATAATAATATAATAAATAATTACTTTTCAATTAATATATTTTAACTTATTATATATTAATATGTGTTCAAACGAGTGCAAGAGATAATAAGTTCTTGGGTTTTCATCCAAGAGACTTAAGTTCAAACCCCAATATAAAGGAAGAAGGACCCCTCATAAAAACACATGTTTTACCCTAACATTTTACTTGTGAGGGATATGGTTGTGGTAAGCCCTTGAGTTTTCATCTAGGAGACCCAAGTTCAAAACCTCGATAAAAACCCATGTAAACTCAATTTTTTGTCTCATTTGAGACAACACATTTGTAAAGACTTTGATTTGGCATTACGAAGACCCAAGTATCACAGAGAGGGTGGTCCCAATTTGTGCCCCAGCTATATGCTTCAACAATTTTGGTTTCATGGACTTTCCACATGCTTTGGCCAAATACATTAAAAATGTGTCCAAACCATTATGGAGTAATTGTAAGTTTATTGCAACAACATGAGCACTGAACCAAAGTTCAAATTTTCACATAGTAATAGATACTTTGGCAATAAGGTGACATATAATGAATACTCTTATGAAAAGTGATTACTATCATAGTGCATAATCTATTGAATTGAATTAAATGTAATATGAATAAGCTTATTTCAATTCTAAATAAAATTTTATAATTAAATTGTATGAAATATATCTTTCCTCTAATTTTTAAGAGAGGAAAAATATTCATATTTATATTAAAGTTATAAATATATTCATCAAATGGCATTGACATTAGTTTAACAGATTAAATTCTTTAACTTTAAAGGATACTTAGGTTAAAATCTTATCCAATAATAAATACATAATTATTGAGTTAATATAATATCGGTGTATGGATGAACACATGCAGTCAAAAGCAAGTGTGAGTGTAGTTGGGAGTGAGTGCAACTGAAAGTGAATGCGAGAACAAGCTAAGAGAGAGTGTGAGTGTGAGTAGGGAGTGAGGAGCAAGTCTGAGTAGGAATATGAAAGCAAAGTGTGATCCAATTGAAAAAAATTCATTGCAATCTAGGAGTGAGGAGGAAGTGTTGACAGGAAGTCAAAAGCAAAGTGTGATCTAGTTGAAGAAAATCTAGTGCGAGCTAGGAGGAAGTGCAATGTGGGAGGAAGTGCAAGCTAAGATTTAGTCACAGCAAAAGAGCAACAGGTTCATTTAGAGTGCATCAATACTTCAAACTGTTATCATGAATATGTGGAACATTGTTTTCAAAAAATTGTTGAAGCAAAGGAACACCAGGAAAAGGAAGAGACAAGGATTATTGTGAGTCAAGAGGGAGTGCAAGTCGAAAGTAAATGCGAGGCAGGAGAGAGTGCAAACTGAGAGGGAATGTGATCTAAGAGGGAGTGTAAGCTAAGAGAAAGCTCCATTAGCTATTATGGAAGGGAAGTCATATTTGAAATCCCTAATAGGAATTCAATATGCCCTAGCTAAAAGTATGGAGACGCAAGTTGGAGATAAGAAAAAGAGCGAATACATGGCATGTTTGATCCAGGTAGCATATGTTACACCAAAAGTGAGTATCAAATATGATATGATTGAGCATGATATAATGGTTCTTAAAATTAGAGGGTTAATCTATAAGTTCCACAGATCATGGCCATGGTTTTTGGAGATTCAAAATTGGATCAAGTGGAAGTGGAGATTAAATTCAAGTTACTCTATGAATTTTCTTCTTAAGGATTTTTTCCTTGTCATCATTTCCAGTTCAAAAATTAGGGATAAAGTAATGGTTGGTGGCCCATGGTTTGGGGGAAGAGACGCACTTTATCTGAGACCATGGATTCAAAACTTTTTTGTTGAGACATAAACTATTAAGAAGCTTCTAGTATAGGTTAGGTTTTTTGGACTTTCATATCAACTTATAAATAAGTATGTTATGAAGAATATTGGAAATATCCTATGGAAATTCATCAAGGACTAACTACTAAGGAGCGAAAGTATGCTATATATACTTGACTATGTGTTGCTATAGATATTTCAAAACCTTTGCCATAATCTATTAAGATAAAATCTGAATCAAGAGAATGAGAACAAGTAGATTATGAAAGTACCACATATTATTGCCACAATTGTTATGAGATTAAACACATGGCAAGATTTTGCAAAGTAAAAAATATGAAGAAAGAGACAATATTCTAACCATGAGAAAAACTTCAAGATAAAGCAAGGAAATCATACAGTAATAGAAGCTAGATCAGATCAAGGTTATTCCACTCCGAAAAAAGAGGTAAAGAAATCATATCTACAATATCATTTGGTAAGTTCAGAAGGAATTAAAGGTACAAAAGAAGATATGGAGAGAAATCCTAAAACAAAGACAACAAAAGAGGTCAAGTTTATTCCAAGTAAATCATCTTCATTTTCCTCAAGTAGTATAGAATCCTCTCCAAGTAATAAGAGTGAAAGGGATGAAGATGTTATCCCTTGCACTTTAAGGTTTCAAGAGCAACATAATAAATAAATAAGGATGGAGGAAACCCATAACAATTTAGGTTTTCTAGAACATAATAAGAAGGTAATTGCTACATAAGAGCATCCATGCACTTTAGGGTTTTTAGGGCAACATAAAAAAGAAAGTGCTTTTGAGGTTATTCCTTGCACTTCAAATCCTTCATAACAAGGCAAAGCTAAAGATGATAAGTCTTACTATGAGTAGTGCGAGAAGATTGAAGAGATTGATGAAGATGAAAGTATTGTTGGGAATGAAAAATAAGATCCAAGAAGCAAAAACAAAGAGAAAAAAAAACAGAGGAATATTGATATGGAAAACAAAAGCAAATACCACAAGTGCTAACAAGAAGTGGGGTTAAACTTACAAATAAAAATGAAAAATAACAATGAAAATAATATCTTGGAATATTAGTCCCAAGGGGGACATCGCAACGGTTTGGGCTTTGGCTCTTCTTCGGGAGGTCCATGGTTCAAACTGTGGAGTGGGTGAGTGTGTGAGGGGGTGGGTACGTGTTTATCAAAAAAATATATCTTGGAATATTAAAGGAATAAATAAGGACCCTAAAAAAAATATTAAGAAATTGTGATGTTGTTATAGACAAGATATTTATAGATATATAAGATATGTATTTTAACCATTTGTGGTGTTGAATATCATCTTGATAGAATTTAAATTTTGAAAGGCATGCGATATAAAAAAAATTGATATAAAAAAATTGATTGTGAAAAATTAGCATTTTAGGGAAGATGGCGAATATCTTTGATAGAAAGGCAAATGAAGAATATTTTTAATAGAAAGGCAAATGAAGAATATTTTTTATAAAAAAATAAAGTTGCAAATGCTGTAATCAACTTGTTAAAAATATAATGAGAATAGTCCCACGTGGGACACCCAAGTGGTTAGGGCTTTGGGCTTTTTTTCGAGAGAAGTTCAAACCACCGTGGAGCATGGTGTGTGTGAGTGAGCTTGTGTATATATATATATATATATATATATATATATATATATATATATATATATATATATATAAAATATAATATAATATAATATAATACGAAAACAATACAATATTTTGTTTTTGTAATAAAAGTAATTCCAATAAAAATTACACATAATTTATTTAAAAATATATAATATCACTATAATTATAATATAAATATAATTATTACAATTTCATATAATCAATTAAAAAACTATATTAATCTTTGAAATACTTTGTCCTTCTATATGGTTTCCTTCTCCTTGCATATTCATATATTAGTCTTTGTGATGCACTCAAGTCTATTTGTTATAACCACTCATCACACCCAACACATTTTTAAAATATCAATAATAATCATTAAATAAAATTAAAATCCCTAAAATGAAAAGGTGTTTCATCTACTCCCTTGTCTTTAGTTTTGGTAGGCATCTCTTTATTGGTTTAGAAAAAGAACAGAGATAACAGAATAAAAACTAATCATGATTTTATATATAGTTTGATTTAGATTGGTTTTGTATTATCTAGCATGTAGATAAGCTATGAGAGTTTGGCTTTTGGATCACCATGACTTGTTCTATTGTTTAATTATTCTTTTATGGTTTTTATATTCTTTGAATTTTAAGATTATCTTCATGTTAGATACCACCTAGAATGTTCCATTAAATAGTACAAAATCCCTTTAAATATAATATCATGATTGAGAAGACCATCAATAGATTAGCCCAAAACAACCATTATAACATCCCGGGTTTTGATGGATTTATGGATTTATGGGAATCCAATCTACAAGATCTATGTGACAAGGCAAAAATAAGCTTGGTAAAAAAAAAAATTGTGCAATAATTGTTTTAAAGTATAACAAGTAATTAAGTTAATTTTTTAAGGCCTCTTCTTTTGAGATAATGGAAATGAAACACAAAGATAATCCGACGCTGAGATTAAATAACATAGAAATATTATGTTCAAGCCCATCTTCCAAAAAGAATTGTCAGCCAAAACCAACATGATCAACATTGAATTTATTCAGCGTACGGAATGAAGAAAAACGTGGCCATAAGATGTATAAATTTTTTAAATGTTGTTCAAATCGAGGAGGGCTAATTGTCATTTTGTCAAGGTTGTTGAAAAAAATAAGAAAAACCTTCTAAACGTGTAATTTTATAATTAATAGATATAGTAGTACAAGCATGAAAACATACAACTCAAAAGCTTGGGTCTACATTTCAATAATCTATACTCTATAAACCTGGTTTATGAAGCGCTATTTTATTTCAACTATATATTTAGTTTTTATTATTCAGTTTTTTTTTAATATCTTTATAAATTTGTTTTAGAACACTTTTAATAGTATGTAGGTTAGAACACTTTTAATAGTACGCAGGTTTGTGAGGGAAGTTCTATTATTATGCCTTTTTTAGTTATATTTCATATTATTTAAAAAAAAAATCAATTTTTAATATTTAAAAAAATTATAGATTGAAAAATAATAAAAAATTAATCTTTAACATTTGAAAAAATTATGAATTGAAAAATCAAAAAAAGATAAATATTGAGATTAGTGTTATTGTATTCTAAACATATATTTGATCTTTACCATCCAACTTATCTTTATGTTATAATTTAAACCTTAAACCTAAAAAAAAAACTATATTATTGAACAAGCATATATTTTTTATTAACTTAAAAACAAATTGTAGAACATAAATCTAAGGCATATCTAATATTTTCAACATATGGAAGAAGATACGAAAATGGTCTTTAAGCCCTTTACTTTTTATTAGAATCCAATAAGCACAACATAAATCTAAGGAAAATCTAATATTTTCAACATATGTAAGAAGATACGGAAATGGTCTTTAAACCCTTTACGGTATTTAATCTCAAAAATTACGAAGGAAAAATATATATTATTTTGATTTAGACATAAATTTGAAGAAGACGATAAAACATTAAAAATGACGTAGGCTAAATTTTATATTAAAAATAAATATATATTAAGTAATATAATATGAAAATAATATTAATTTAATTGATTAAATTTTTTGGTTTTCAAGAAACAGATTAAGGTTCAAATTTTATTAGACTATTTAAATATTAATCTATAATATGGATGATACTAGTATCAACTTCACATAGCTATGTTAAAAATATATATTAAAATAATATTTTTAAATAAATTTATAAGATAGATTAATAAAATTAAATATTATTATTGTTTTGCACTCTTAGTTATAATATTAATGGTAATAAACTTCATTCAATTTTTTTTTTTAAATGATTGTACTCGGATCCTTCACCCTTGACAAATCACAATTGTCTCCTTTAAAGCTTAGAGTTTATAAAAATATTCAATTCTTATCTCAGTTGAGATGTTATTACTAGATATTTACATATTTTTTCATAAAAAGTTTAAATTCTTGATATTCATTTTTTTTTTTTTGATGAGGAACCTTTTATATACAACATATCCGCAACATGTGAGGGGAGAGATTTGAACCTCGGGCCTCTCGATAACCAGATAGTTTTAACTACCCACTTGCTTTCCAACTCCTTTACATAAGCGGATGATATTCATTTTTTGAATCTTCTTTTATTTTCTTTGTAATACAAATATTTAGCATCCTTTTTCTTGACATTTTTCAATCTTGTTCATTCATCCATCCATCCATGTGAAATCTTGATTAGTAATGGTCTTTGGTAATGTCAAGTTGTCATTGTGTCACTTGAATATCCATAATTGCTTTGTTGATTCCATGCTTCTATTGTTGTGCTATAATATTTCAAACGATTGGTCTTGTTGCTCCTTGATGTTGTTGCACCCCTTTGAAATCTAGAATCATATATTTTTTATGTCAAACATCTCCATACTTGAAGCCTTATTTACTCCATGTAGATCCATAATATTGACATCTTAATCCATACCTCCAATATTGTTGCCACTCACGGTGATGTGGGTGTCGACATGTTGCAACATTAACCTGACATTTTGTTTCCTTTGATTCTTCAATAATTTATTTATTTATTTTGAAATTTCTTCACAATCTTCTCTTATGCCCTTCTTTTGGTGCGTCCTTGTGCACTTCTAACAGGGCTTCCTTAGACTTTGTTACTACTTCCATGGACTCTATGTTGTTGCTACTATAAATTCAACTTTTGAGTCTTTTGTTGGTTCTTCAACTTGTTTCCCTACCATAATTGCTTCTTGCTTCTCCTTAGATCCTTGCTTAAGCTTTTCCTTCTAAATGCAGCCATGAACTTGCACATTGTCATTTGTATTTTTTCGTTCTAGTACATCATCTTTATTCATTTCATTTTGTTCCCCCTTTAAAGCCTTTTTATTTCTTCTTCATATCCTTTGATGGTGACCTTCAAACTAGTTATCTTTTTATATGGGTCCCATCGACTCAAGAATGCATGCTCCATTTCATCCCAAGTGTAACTATAATTCCTTTCCTTAGCAAAACTTGTCCACCAATCATAAGCTTCCTCTCTTAAAATTTTGATAAGTTGGCATGGCAAAAAATGGTCACTAAAATATAGATATCTAAACTTCATCCATCATTCTCGAGCATCAATCTCATATTTTCCAGTGAAATGTGGTAACTCTATGATCTCAACCCAAAAGAAATCCAAAAACAACTAGGTTTTAAAAAAAAATCAAATCTCCTCTATTCCTTGCTATCAACAAATAATTTTGTAGATTTTCTTCAAAAACAAATTAAATTGCAAGTAATTTGCTTACCTTAACTAACAAAGACATGTAATTTTGTTGTTTGCAATTTTAAAAAATCCTCATTGTCCTTGTTCTAGATGGCTAACTTCACAAGGTCATTTCCCGCAATACTGCTTAGATTCTTTTATATGGCCACTCATTTTCAAGCTCTTCAAATTCTACACAAATTGGACCAAAAATCGTTTGAATTGGACAACCCTTCGCAAAGATACAACTCTTGAAAGATGAGAAATTTTTCTACAAAAAGTTACTCCAATGGTGCCCTAGTTATTCAACCCACTTAAATTCAATTATTTAATAATAAATAAATTTTATATTATCAAAAATGGTGTAACCTTAAGTAGTTTTTCTTTATTTTAAAGGAGGAAACTTAGGTTTGAATCTTTGATTAAGCACTCACAATTCATGCGAACATAGGCTTTATGCTTATAGACACTCAACTCTAAATTTTATATCAAAAGATAATGTCTCGCCACTTAATTTCAACTTAACAAATTATTAAAGGTCCGTTATGAGTCATCAATAAAATTTTAATTTTAGCCTATGGTGTGAAACTCATAAATTTACACTACTTGAGTTATGAAATGTAAAAATTCATCCTTGAGTCCCTGTGGGACACCCCAACGGTATGTCGTTGACATTTTATCTCAATGACTTGAGTTCAAATCACGGGGAAAGAGGCCCCTTATTGCTATGTCCCTAAGGAGTGTGACCCAGTTGTACCACCCGTTGTACTTTGTGTTACTTCAACCAAAAAAAACATCCATAAAATTAGAACCTTAGTTTTTTATGTTAAACTTCTTACTTTCAACCTTGTACCCCAATTTTTTTTAAGCTAATAAAATGATAAATTTTATTTTTTAATATATTTATTTAAATAAGTGGTCCCTTAAGAAAAGTTACAATATGTTTTATTTTTAAATATAATGAAGCTCTTGTCTCATCAATTATAGAGGCTTGTGTGTAAATTCCAATCTCATTAGAAGACTTAAAATATATGAATTATTCTAGTAGAACTAAAATCTTCCACTATCGAGAGGGGGAGGGTCCTGCTCCCCCTCCTCTGGTTCTTACCCAGTTCCTAACTCATCCCGGGTCATCCCACTCGCTTTTGTAGCAGATGATCTCCTTGGGAGGAGATCCTTACCCACTTTCTGCTCCTTTCCCAGTAGTTTTGGGGTTTTCCTGCTTGAGTCCTTGGCCTAGTGCATCCCAGGGTTCTTCTAGGGTTTCCTGCATGTTTTTGGGATCCTTTCCCCAATCTCCCTCAGGCTTTCCCCTAGGGTTTTTTTGCAGGTTTTTTTACTTGGAGTCGGTTCCCAAGGCTTTCTTGGTCTATGGTGGTTGCAGGTTGGGTTTTCGACTGCTTCCTGGGGCATCCTGTGAGGTCCTCTCTTATTCAGGGTTTGTCTAGAGGGGCTAGTTTCCTCGTTGCTAGTGACTCCTCTCTAGGATGCCTTTGGTTGTTGGCGGTCCTATTCCTTTGGAGGGACCCTTTTCAGTTTCCTGGTCAGAGGATTCTTCTTGCTGGATCTACGTTTTGGTGGACGCTCAGTACATTTTTGTGGCCTTGGGGGGTGGATTGTTCCTGTGCTTGAGTTGTTCCCAGTCCTAGTCCCAGTTCCCTAAAGCTATTCGTGAGCAAGGATGGGGGTTCCTGATCCTTTCTACTGAGGTGCTTAGAGTTATCTATTGCATATATTGATCTTGGGGAGGAGACCTATGATCAATGCATGCAGACCCCTAGCTCCCTTAGTTTAGGCTTTCGAGGATCCTGTCTTTATGTCTGTTACTGCTTTATGCTTGGGCTCCACAAGTTTTCCATTTAAGTTTCCTATTTGAGGGCTTCTACTTTCTGGTCCTGCTTCTTTGTGGACTCTCAGAGCATGTTCTTGGCCTTGGGGGTGGGCCTCTTCCTGTTCCTGAGTTGTTCCCAATCCTAGTTCCAGCTCCCTAGAACTGTTCGTGAGCAAGGATGGTGGGTTCCTTATCCTTTCTGTTGGAGTTCTTGGGGTTTTCTTCTGCTTTATCTGGTCTTAGGGTGGATATTGGTGCACTTGCAATTGTGGTCTCTCCTACCTCCTTCAATTTTAGCTTTCATGGATCCTTTCTTTACGCCTATTGTTGTTGTCCCTGGCTCCTTTTGGCTTCCTCGTAGTTCAACTTGGTTTGCATGGGGATATCTTGGCCTGTAGATATCCCCAGTAGTGTTGTTCCATTTCACAGGCTCAAGCGGAGGCTTCCCGCTATTTTTTTTATGAGGATCTTGATGTCATTTCCCAAGTTGTCTCGTTGCTACACCTTGGACTGTATCTCGTTGTTGCTTGTTGTTTTTTGCTCGTGCGGTTGCTTGTTGCTCTACTACACCCTTGGTTGCATCCTGGGTCGTCCTTGGACGGGGATCCTCTCCAAATTTCTAAACTCAAATTTCTTGCTTTTGGTTTCTAGGTAGGATATATGGTTTCAGGCTATTCTTGGTCTTCCCGCTCTCCCTACTCGGGTCTGGGCGGGAATGCTTTTTTGACTTTTCCTATTACGGGTTGAGTGGGACTCAACCTTCCATAAGGCTTGCTCACGTGTAGTTGTGGTCTGATGGGGAGTTTTTTTGAAGATCTAAGGTGTGTTGTATCCACCCCCGGGTGGATCCCAGACTGACAACAACGAGAGGATGGTGTTCTTTGGCGATGTGGGTCTCACTAGTTGGTACTAAAATCTAGTCTCTCTGTTGGATCAAGGGTTTTTTCCTTTTTTTATGATTATTTCCATGTACTAAGGCAATGCTTAAGAATTCGGTGCTATGGCCCTTTTTTTTATAAGGTTTTGGGATCCTCTTAAAAAACCCAGTTTGTATATAAACTTAACTTACCAAAAATATATATATGAATTTTTAATACATAACCTATGTCACTATAAACTAAAATGTTTTATATTATATTTATATTAAAATATATATATAGTTATTATTATTGTTTTCACATTACAACACTCAATTTTTCAAAGCTATTTATTTATTTATTTTTGTTGGAAACACGTCCCTTGCGGGGAGCGAAACCTTGGAATTAGATTTCGTGTCTAGGGGGTTCTCTTCCATCAAAGTCACCTAGGAGTCGCACCCGACCCCATCCACGCTAGCTGGCCCTTTGCATATCCGCAACATGTGAGGGGGAGAGATTTGAACTTGGGGCCTCTCTTTTTCAACTTGAGAGTTTTAACTACCCACTTGCTCTCCAACTCCCCACATGAGCAGATTATTTATTTTATTTTGAATATCTATCAACATAATTTATTATAGGATAAATATTTAACACAAACTAATAGATTTAAAATATTTTAATAATTTAATAATAATAACAATTATATTTTCAAAATTTTAATAATTATACAAAATTTTAATTATCATTAATTATTATTATAATCATAAAAAAAAATTAATATAAAGATAATTTTTTATTGGATCAAATGGCATTAGCTCAATCATTTAGGTTCATCAACATTTAAGGATAAGACCCAAGTTCAAATCTTGTCAAGTGATACATGGATAATATCCAAGCTTTGTTGTAATACCACTATGTGGTGATGATGTAATAAGTGTAGGCCCATTTCAATCCTATATAACTAGTTGAAAAAAAAATTGTTGGTTATATGGGATTGAAAAAAATCTCATCTTATATTACAATATTACCCCTTAGTGGTATAATAATAGGTTAACAATTATACATGTATGATTTGTCAAAATTTATGCTTTAGTGTCCTCAAAAATTCAAAAATTTAATCGAGTGGACTAATATCATTTAAACTTATCAATATTAACCATTATGTTTATGTATAATTTAAATTAATTATAATTATTCTTATTATGGTAAATGAAGGGGTTTTGAAAGGGCCCCAAACCTTTCACATTTGTAGAAGAGAAAAATCACTTCCAACACCTACATATTACAAAATTTGGACTAAAAAAGGAGCATGTGGCATACTTAGATACAAAAATTTTGATTTAACTCAATCAAACTCATAAGAATTAAAAAAAGATAAGGAGATCCTCATCAAAAAATAATAGTTTTGATAAGGAGTTCCTCATCAAAAAATAATATTTTTGATAAGAAGTTCCTCATCAAAATTAATTAAAAATAAAAGGATAATACCCTTGACTTCAATTCCACATTTCATGCAAACTATCTGCCACTTAAATGAATGAAGATTTATTTAATTAAATAGATAAATAAATACTTAATAACAAAATACATGCTATTGTTTAACAAGTTTAATTGATGTTTAACTTGTTTATGATTGGTTGTTCACTTGAGTGGAGAAAATTCTTAGGTTTCCTTACCATCCCTATGTGAATATCACTTGCATGCTACCACCCTCCACTATTCCAAGTCTATAAATACACCCCCTCCTCATCCATTGAGCATGAAGAGGATGGTATATGCACACAAGCACTGTCAAAACCTTGAGCAAAGCTTCTCTTACACATCTTAAGTTATCATTCGTAGTCATCCCCATCTCGTGTCTACACTTCATCACAGAAATTCATGCAAGCCTTTTAATGCTCACATCCCATTGCTAAAGTAGCACACTAGGAGCTTTAATCAATTCTCTATCAGCTTTATATAAGATCTCCAATTCTACCTTTCCTAAGAATTTCATAAGCTTTTGCCTAGTCTTCATTCAATATGCAACATTTTTTATCAAATCTTGAATCTCAGTTTAGTTTCCTTAAAAATTAACCCATGCTAATAGATCTTTTGCAGTGATCAATTCCCCTAAGGCTTTGAAACTTCTAACTCGACAACATCATAATGTTTTCCTTTTTCAAATTTATTATCATCAAAGCCTTTGAGAAAACAACATTCCATACCTTGGATCCATCCATCTAAACTCCTATGTTTGCCATAACATTGGGCTCATCATTACCTTCCTTGTAGATGTGTTGGATCACAAATGAGTCCATTCCTGATAGTATATTCATTTCATCCTAAATAATACTTTCAATGTTCCAACTAGTGATTTGCTTGGCATTCAAACTGTTAATGATATTCATAGAGTCCCCTTCCACTATAAGCTTCTTAAAATTCATATTTTTTGCAAGCCTTACTCCTATAATCATGGCTCTCGCTTATGCTACATGGTTTTATGTATGGCCAAAGTTCACCACATAACAAGATATCACTACCCTTGAGCTAGATCTCAGAACCCCTCCCCCTCTAGCTACAAACTTACTTGCAATGGTAAGGGCTTTGGCCTTTCTTTGGGAGGTCCAAGGTTCAAACCCCACTTAGTATGAGGGGACCAAGATCCCTCATAAAAACTTGTGTACACTTATTGAAAAAATATAACTTAAAAAAAAAATAGTTATTTCATATTTGATCTTTAATTAATTATTCATTAAAAATTCAACCAATAGTGCATTGTTGAGTTGGAGAAAACTTTCGCAGAGTTTGGTTTTTCAACTTCAGCTAGAATTTCTTCAAGTCATGGAACTTTTGGGACTGTGACAAAAGTTTTCATAGGGTTTTTTTGCGTTTGCATGTAGATAAAATCTTGCCTACAGATCCGCAAAAGCAAAAAATGCCATGGAGTGAATTCCAAGGCTGAGACTACCAATAGTGAGTATGTTATCGATGCAAAGAGATGAGAGTTCCAAAGCAATGATGAGTCATTTAAATCGATGAGTAGACGAGGGGAGAGAGCAATGAGCACCCATTGACGAGAGGATCAAGACCTAAATCTTGATTTTTGCATGTTCAAACCGTTGGGAGTGGATTGAGTGTGCATCGAATTTCGTTATTTATAGATTGTGGTGTTTCTCTCGAGTGTTGTTGCTTCTAGTTCGACATTAGGGAACCCATTAATGAATAAACTAAGACCCACAACGCCTTTTATGTGGTTCTAATGAGGATTTGAGCTGGGAGCGAGTGCGAACCGAGAGCGAGTGCAACAGGGGGAGTGCAAGTCGGGAGGGAGTCCCAACCCCACTAGCTAGTATGGAAGGAAAGTCATATTTG
The DNA here is from genome assembly GCA_028583015.1 of Wollemia nobilis. Lineage (NCBI taxonomy): Eukaryota > Viridiplantae > Streptophyta > Pinopsida > Araucariales > Araucariaceae > Wollemia > Wollemia nobilis. The sequence goes on along the minus strand of JAQPPZ010017190.1, from coordinate 3,708,828 downwards.
AGAGCCCTAATGGAAAGTGAGGATGCCCTAGTTGGAAGTATGATGCCTAACTTGAAGATAAGTGGAAGAGCAAAGAGATGGTTAGTTCGATCCAAGTGGCAGATGTTGGATCAAAAGTAATTATCAAGATGATATGATTGAGCATGATATAATGGTTTTGAAAAGCAAGGGGTACCCCACTAGCTAGTATGGGGGGAAATTAATATTTGAGAGCCCTGATGGAAAGCAAGGATGCCCTAGTTGGAAGTATGATGCCTAACTTGAAGATAAGTAGAAGAGCAAATATATGGCAAGTTCGATTCAAGTGGCAGATGTTGCATCAAAAGTAACCATCAAGATGAAATGATTGAGCATGATATAATGATTTTGAAAATCAAGGGGTTAATATCTAAGTTCCATAGATCCTGGCGAGGGTTTTTGGAGATTCAAGATTGGATCAAGTGGATGTGGGAATCGAATTCAAATTACTCTAAGAGTTTTCTTCCTAAAAGTTTTTTTCTTGTCATATTTTCTAATTCAAAAATCAGGGACAAAATATTGAGTGGTGGCCCATGGTTTAAAAGGATAAAGGCTCTTTATTTAATGTAATAACCCACCCCCCAGTCTGCAATTTTTTTTGTAAAGTTCATATGGAAAACCAATATCATAACATAATAAAATATAGAAGCAAGCAACAAACTCATATACTTAAAACTTTATTAAATCAATATTCATGAATTCCCATAATCAAATAATGAATCTTCAATAACATGCATGGATTTTTTTAGTCTATTACCAAGAGGAGCACAAGATCAACTACCCGGTTTGCTGATTACAAAGATTAAGTACAACAGATGGATAAGTTGAAGTTGACACCACAAATAACAACCCAAAATGAAGGAAATATCAGCAACAATAGTCTCCAAATAACAAATATGGTGTCCAACACTTAGGTCTGATCTGCAAACCAAAAACCCTCTCTCAAACCCTAGCGCAACTCTGTGAGGGCGATTTGATATTAAATTTTTTTATTTATTTTTTGCACCTCCAAACTCTCCAAAGAGGTCACCCCACCTTGCCAAAGCTTGAGTTAAAAAACCCAAAACCAAATACCAATCAATACAAGAGTTATGACCCTCAATATGGTATGACCATACCAAAAAATGATGAACAATAAACCCCAAAAATCATCACACTAGCAATCTGAGACCCTATGTTGAAGCAATGAAAATCACTCTAAAAATCACCAATGAAGTACAAATCTCAGCCTCTGAATGAAACTAACTGATGATTGCTCAGGGAATGGTCTTTCACATCCGAAAGCAATGTTCCTTGCAAGGGTTTTCATCCTCACAAAGCCATGAAAACTCTGCCTCAAAGCTGCAAGTTCTCGCCAGAGAGAAAATATGAAATTACTTGGATGATCAGAAAATGAGCTCCACTTCTCCTTATATCTCCAAATCCCACGCCCTAATTAGGGTTGAGGTGACTTTAAAATATTTTAATATTACTTTTCCAAGTTGACCCCTTTAAGAAAATCCCTAAGTCACTTTTCATTTTAATAAAATATTTCACCTGACTTAGGAAAATAAGCTACTTTATTATTTAATATAACGCCATAAGTTAAATATTTAATTTAACTTAGGATATCATTAAATATTAAATAATACTCTTCCAAAAAGAGATAATTGGCCAACTGAGCAAAAATAGACCTCGAAACATAGCTCACTACAAACCCATAACAAGATGATGACCAGAACCCATACTAAAAACAATAATTAGCTAAAAATAGCAAGTGACATCTTGAACCATCGAAAAGCACAAGAATCAAATCTCTTAACAAGGAACACCACTCACCATCACCACTGATTGACCAGAAGCCAACTTACTAAAAATAGTAAGTTACTAAAAATAGAAAGTGATGGTCAACAACTCCAAATTGCCCCCAAAAAAATGCAGAAGAAAGTTGGTGAAGCACATGAACTCAAAGAACCAAACCCCAATAGGGTTCCCAATCACCTCACTAGCCTACAAGAACCCAGTAGTAGGCTAATCTACAAGAATGTTGCTAACTGCTTAGAGAGGGGACATTATAGTCCTCCCTCCCCAAAATTGCTTGTCCTCAAGCAATTGTAACTCTGGATGTTGTAGAATTTGTTCACTCTCCCAAGTAGCATCCTCAATCGGTAATTTCCTCCATTTGACCAGAAACTCCCTGATCACTCTCCTCCTGAGGGTACGCTCTCTCGTGTCAATTATGGCCTCTAGAACTAAAATAAATTTCCCTTCTTCTCGAGTGGTGGTAGCTCGAAAGAAGGAACCACATTTCCACCCAATGCCTTCTTAAGGTGCGAGACATGGAAAACATTATGTACCCTATTGTCAGTCGGTAACTCTAACTCGTATGCCACTTCTCCAACCTTCCTGGAGATCTTGAATGGTCCATAGAAACATGGCTTAAGCTTCTCCTTTCCACTCTTCTTGAGAGTGGAATGCCTATATGGTTGCAATCTCAAATAAACCAAGTCACTGACATCAAAATTGCACTCTAACCGATGTTGATCAGCATACATATTTTGCTGATTCTATGCCTACTGTAAATTATCCTTCAAGGATTTCATGATATCCTAGTTGTCCTGCAACAAATCTCTAGCCCTCGACACTCTACTATCCCCATGAAGCAAATCCATGAAGCTAGGGCATCATACCCATACAAAGCTATGAATGGTGACATCCCAATAGATATGTGGTAAGTGGTATTATAACAAAACTCACCAAGATGCAACCATTTAATCCAAGCCTTATGCTACCCCTAAATGTAATTCCTAAGATACCCTTCCACCCATTTATTGACTATCTTTGTTTGCCCATCCGTCTGTGGGTGTTAACTAGTGCTGGGGGTGAGCTCGATTCCACTCAATCTGAAAAGCTCCTACCAAAACAAGCTCATGAACCTACTATCCCTGTCACTAACAATTATCTTAAGCATCCCATGCAATCTAAACACCTCTATTTGCCACCTGTGTTGTTGTATATGTCGTTGATATAGCAAAAAAGTGAGTAAATTTGGTGTGTCGGTCAACCACAACATAAATGCAATCTTTGCCTTGTACCTTAGGCAAACTAGTGATGAAACCATGGAGATTCCTTCCCATTTTTATTAGGAATCAGTAGGGACTAAAATAAACCAGTTGGGTAAGAGTGCTCATCTTTATTCTACTGACAAATGGTACACTCCCGAACATACTGGAGAACCTCATTCTTAAGTCCTTTCCAAGAAAACCTCTATAACCCTCATGTATGTATTAAAGAACCTCTATGACCTGCCATGGGGTCATCATGAAAACATTTCAAAACTCTCAACTTGAACCTTGAGTTCGAAATCAAAAGTATCATATCTTTATACATAATCATCCCATTCATAACCATATATCTATCATCATGCAAAGATCCCTTAATCACACTAGTAGCCCATGTGTCCTTAGCATATTCAGCCATAATTTCTTCTTTCCAGTTTGTTGCTATCTTAGTTAAAGAACATAAATATGGTCTCCTGGATAAAGCATCAGCAACTATGTTTTTTTCCTTTGACATAAACAATGTCAAAATCATATGCCTAAAGTTTACTGACCCATTTATGTTGTCTCTCATTAAGATCCTTCTGATTTAGGAAATATTTGAGACTGTTGTGATCAATTTTGACAGTGAATTTGCCTCCCACAAGATAGGGCCTGAACTTGGCCAATGCATGCATAATGTGTTAGTCTTACAATGGCACTGAGAGGGGGGGTGAATCAGTGTAGCTATTTCAAACTTAAATCTGCAACTCTTAAATCTGAAATAATGAAAGCTTAAAACTAGATAAAGCAAATATAACAAGAGAGCATTCCATAACACAATTTAATGAGGTTCACCAGTTTTGGCTACTCCTCAAAAATAGACTGCTTGGACTCCCATCCAAATCTAGCCTTTGCAAAGCACCAACTTTACAATCAATTTACCAGCACCCATTGGAAGGAGCACCAACCCCTAATTTATTTGCACCAACAGAAAGGAGCACCAACCTCTGATTTACCAACACCGACTGGAAGGAGCACCAACCCCTAATTTATCTGCACCAACAGAAAGGAGCACCAACCCCTGATTCCAAGCACCAACTCAGAATTCTATTTTGAATCTTTTTGACATAAAAATGCCTTCGCTTTTACAAGACCCTCTCTGGTCTATTGCTCATTCAATATTTGTTTCAATTCATGAAACACACCCACTCCAACTGTTCTGCTTATCGCACTCTAACAGTCCTTTCTTACGGCTCACTCTTACGGCTTTCTTACGGCTCACTCTACTGCAATCTTACAGCTCCTGTGTTTGGCTCTCTCTTCTCACTTACAGCTCTCTTACAGCCCGCAGCACTATCTCACTATCCGACGGCTCTTTTCACCTCACAACAACGCTCTCTCTATTCTCTTTTTGTAGCACTTTCCCCCTATTCTTCAACACGCTGCTCTCTCTTCCCGCACGGAGCTCAACCTCCTACTTCACGCAAATCTCCTTTTATAACGATGTTCTGTTTCTATTCTTAACTTCCATATTCGCGCATGCAGCCTATTAATAGTAACGACTTCTTTATTCTCACATGCAACCTTATTAATAGAGCGGTTCTTTGTTTCGACTCCGAGACGTTTCTCTGTCCAACTCGTGGTCTTCGTCTGATGACTTTCAGTAACCACTGTTGCATGATAATTCTTTGTAACGACTCCTGTAATTGTAGTAATGACTTTTGTTTATCGTCATCTATCGCCTCTGTAACTGCCATAATTACTTCAATTCACTATTCTTATTTAACTGCATGATTGTCTTTGCAACACCCCCTGCAACTGCAGTTCTGACTCCAGTTAAATTTTTGTGTTCTAGCTGCATTATTTTCTTCTGCAACTGCATTTGTAATTGTCATTTTCTTTCAGTTAACTTTACTTCAGCTTGCACCCGCGAAAACACATGTCGCAAAATCGTGACACTTTCGCTGCCTTGTGCCTTTTCTATCTTTGGCCTGTGAAAACGAAACATGTCACAAAATCATGACACTTTTGTCTCTTTGCACTCTTCTCGCCTTCTACCCGTGAAAACATGACCTGTCACAAAATCGTGACACTTTCGCTGCCTTGACCTCTTCTCGGCTTCAACCCGTGAAAACATGACCTATCATGAAATCATGACATCTTTCGCTTCCGTACACTCCTCTCTGCTTGCACTAGCGAAAACCTAACATGTCACGAAATCGCGACATCTTTCGCTTCCTTGCACTCTGCTCTGCTTGCACTAGCGAAAACCTGACATGTCACGAAATCGCGACATCTTTCGCTTCCTTGCACTCTGCTCTGCTTGCACTAGCGAAAACCTGACATGTCGCGAAATCGCGACATCTTTCACTTCCTTGCACTCTGCTCTGCCTTATGCCCATGAAATCGGAACATGTCACGAAATCGCGACGTCTTTGCCTTTGAGCTCTTCCTCCTTGAATTTGTTACGAAATCGCGACGCTTCTGCTTCCATGCTCTTTCATTTTGCTTCTGTCGCGAAATCGCGACACTTCATCCTTCGGAGTCTTCCACTCTGCTGTTGTCGCGAAATCGCAACATCTTTTCTCCTTAGCTCTTCTCTTCTCTTCGAGTCGTGAAAACATGACATGTCGCGATATCGCGACACCTTTTATCTTGCCTTCTCTCTCCTGCATTATGTCACGAAATCGCGACACTTTTTCTCCTTGCAAGCTCTTTCTCTCGAACCTATTACGAAATTGTGACACTTTTTCGTTCGTACCATCCTTCTTGCAAATTGTCACGAAATCACGACAGTTTTCTTTGCTTGCGCCTTCTCTTTAAACATGTCACGAAATCGTGATAGTTCTTCCTGCATGCGCTTCTTCTTCAAACATGTCGCGAAATCGCAACAGTTTCCTTTGCCTGCGCCTTCTCTCCAAACATGTCATGAAATCGCGACAATTCTTCCTGCTTGCCTTCTTTGCTTCCAACATGTCGCGAAATCACGACAGTTTTTCCACTTGGCTTCTTTGCCTCCAACATGTCGCGAAATCGCGACAGTTTTGCCAACATTTTCTCTCTCCTTTGATATGTCATGAAATCATGACAATTTTGGCCGCATTTTCTCTCTCCTCCGAGATATCGCAAAATCGCGACAATTTTGACAACATTTTCTCTCTCCTTCGAGATGTCGCGATATCGCGACAGTTTTCTTACTTGTCTTTTTCTTTGATTTTCTGAATTTGGGCCACTTTTGTCTTCTTGAAAATTCACTGTACATGTTCTGACTGACCTCTGAACTCTTGTCCACTACATCAACTGCATCAACTGATCTCCCTGTTTGTGTTGACAACAATGACAATACTTTGGCTGCACCTTGCACATCATAATGAACAACATATCCTTGTCATAAATAGAATAACTTCGTTCAGCCCCTCTTAACTTCCTACTCTTGAAAGCAATGGGATGTTTTTTCTGTGTCAATACTGCTCCTATCCCCTCACCTGAAGCATCACACTCTAGTTCAAAATATTTGGAGAAATAAGGTATGGCGAGTACAGGACATGAACACATTACTTGTTTGAAGTGCTCAAAACACTTTTGCGTTGATTTTAACCATTCAAATACCCCCTTCTTGGTCAAATCTATAAGTGGGGTTGTCGACTGTGAGAATCCCTTAACAAATCTCCTGTAAAATCCACATATACCAAAAAACCCCTTAAGCTGAGTGAGGTTTGTTGGTGTAGGCCAATCCATAATTACCTTGATCTTTTCAGGATCAACACGAACATCCTCTGAGCTGATAATGTATCCAAGGTAAAGCAACTCAATTAACCCAAAATCACATTTAGAATCCTTAGCGTAGAAAGACTCTTGCTCAAGAATACTCAACACCTCCTCAAGGTGTCTCAAATGCTCCTCCCAAGATCTATTGTAGACAAGAATATCATCAAATAATATCAGGACTAATTTCCTAAGCTGCCTACTAAATATCCTGTTCATACAGGACTAGAAAGTGGCTGGAGCATTGGTCAAGCCAAAATGCATAACCAGGAACTCAAAGTGCCCAAAGTGACACCTGAAGGTTGTCTTCCCCACATCCTACTCCCGAATCCTGATCTGGTGATAACCTGATATTAAGTCAATATTAGAGAAGAAGCATGCTCCATGTAGCTGATATATACTTGGAATTGGGTACCGATTCTTAATTGTTTTCTTGTTTAGAGCTCTATAATCTATGCACATCCTTATTATCCCATCTTTCTTTTTCACCAACACTACTAAGGAAGCAAAAGGACTCTTGCTTAGTCGAATGTGACCCATATCTAGTAGCTCCTTAATTACCTTCTCTATCTCATCCTTATGATGATTTAGATGTCTATAAGGGGTGGTGATGACTGGCTTAGCTCCATCTTCGAGCTCAATGATATGCTCAATACCTCTCTTAGGAGGTCTTCCTAGGGGTATATCATCAAATACCTTTGAATGCTTAGTCAAAAGTTTCTGTATCTCATGATGGTATTCATTCTTCTGGTGTTCTGCAACGTTGGGCATTATGAGACACTCTACTACCCTCTTCACCTGATCGTGATGAAATAGTATTTCCATCCTATTGAGGGAAACTACCCTCGCTCCTCCATCAAATAAGCCCCACAAAACTATCTGCTTCCTTGCTGAATCAAACTTTATCTCCATAGTTTGCAGGTTCATATAGAACTCCCCAAGGGTACGCATCCAATGCATACCAAGCACCACATCAGTATCTCTAACACTCACCACTTAAAAATCATCTCTCAACTCATACTCCCAAAGTTGGATGTGTAAGTCAAAGATCTTTCATGTGCATGTGAGGGTAAATCCATCAACAACCATTACTTTAAAACCCTCGAACTCCTCAGTTTTAATTCCCCTCTTAGCAACTTGTCCTTCATCTATGAAGTTGTGCATGGCACCAGTATCAATGAGAGTAATAACTTGTTCATTAATGGCACCACGTACCTTGAAGGATCCAACCTTCTAAAAACTAGAAATTTGGGCTATTATACCTTCAGGTTTGGGCTCCTGTTCAACTCTTCTTCTGAACTTTCTTCATCACTACTTTTTGAATCAGCTTGCTGGTCTAAAGTTTTTTATCCTATTTCATCAACTAAAAAGTATTCAATGTGATTAACCTTAGCCTTAACTGAGCACTTGTGAGATGGGTCCCATGGTTCCCTGCAGTGGAAACATAACTTCTTCCTCCTATGCTCATATAGCTGCTCATTATCCAATCTATTTGGAACATTCCTTTGTTGTGTGGAACCCTTATGGAAATGTCTCTTATCCTTATCTTTCCTATCCAGGAATGGCTTAGATTGTGATTTGTGTTTTGGGACAAAAAATTCCATATTTTGAGCTTTCTTCATAGCATCCTACAAATTTGGAGGATCAAAAGCTTTCACCCAACCCCTAAGTGGTTCCATTAGTCCCTCATTAAAAAGTACCACAAGCCTCCTCTTTGTGATGTTTGGAACCATAACCGATAGTCTCTGAAATTTTGAAATGTAGGTCTCAATAGATCCATATTGTCTCAACTGCGCCAACTCTCTGAAATGCAGCTTTGGATCCTTTTTATCGAATCTCTCTATGAGTTTGTTGGTAAACTCATCATACGTCGTGATTAAACCATATCCCAAAGTGACTAGTCCATGGTACCACCACTCGTGGGCAATTTCATCCAAATGCAAAGTGGCAAACTTAATTACCTCATCCTTGGGCATCAATCTAAGGGTCAAGTAATTATCCAATTTTTGCACCCAAGCCCTAGTTGTGCTCCTGTCACTCTCATCAAAATGAGGTAGGGTAACCTTACCCAGATCTTGCTAAAAGTCTCTATGTACAAGAGGTCTCCTCTGCTCAAATCTATTACCACCGCCCATGTGGTCAGCCCTCTTCTGATTCATAAATTCATTCATAGATAAGTTGGTACGTAGCTCTGCTAGTAGTGTCGAATATTCAGCCCACAGTTTAGTCAAGTTATTTGTCACAGGTGCATGAACTTCTTGTTGTGTCTGTGTCTCCTTGTGTGTAAAGGCAGGTTGCAAGGGTCTAAGGACCGATCATGTAGCTGTTGTATTATTTTACCCGTTATGATTCTATGGACAAGATGAACTAGACTCACCATTCTATCTAGGTACAACTACGGGGGTGAACTGATTAATCTTCCCCAATATTTGGGACATCATCTCAAACATGCATTCAAACTTTCTTTGCATGGCCTCACCGGGGTCTTCTAGATCAGCATGTCCCTTATCTCTATCTGCCATTTCTCCAAATAAATCCCCACCATCACTGGAATCTTCGGAATGTATTCCAAGAAGTTTTCTCTGTTCCCTTTTGGTAATACCTCTTTTCTCTTCCACTCATGCAAGTTTCAAAGGTTTTTCCACAAGATGGCAGGAAAACCTGGCTCTGATACCACTGTAATAAACCACCTCCTCGGTCTGCAATTTTTTTTATAAAGTTCAAATGGAAAACCAATATGATAACATAATAATATATAGAAGCAAGCAACAAACCTACATACCTGAAACTTCATTAAATCAAATATTCATGAATTCCCATAATCAAATAATGAATCTCCAACATGCATGGATTTTTTAGTCTATTACCAAGAGCAGCACAAGATCAACTACTTGGTTTGCTGATTACAAAGATTAAGTACAACATATGGATAAGTTGAAGTTGACGCCACAAACAACAACCCAAAATGAAGAAAATGTTAGCAACAATAGTCTCTAAACAACAAAGATGATGTCTAGCACTTAGGTTTGATCTGCAAACCAAAAAACCTCTCTCAAACCCTAGCGTAGCTTCGTGAGGGCGATTTGATATTAAATTTTGTTGTTTATTTTTTGCACCTCCAAACTCTCCAAAGAGGTCGCCCCACCTTGCCAAAGCTTGAGTTAAAAAACCCAAAACCAAATACCAATCGATACAAGAGCTGTGACCCTCAATATGGTACGACCATACCAAAAAATGATGAACAATAAACCCCAAAAATCATCACACTAGCAATTTGATGAAACCTGAGACTCTATGCTGAAGCAATGAAAATTACTCTAAAAATCCCCAATGAAGTACAAATCTCAGCCTCTGAGTGAAATTACCTGATGATTGCTAAGGGAATGGTCTTTCACATCCGAAAGCAATGTTCCTTGCAAGGGTTTTCGTCCTCACAGCCATGAAAAATCTGCCTCAAAGCTACAACTTCTCGCAAGAGAGAAAAAGATGAAATTACTCGGATGATCAAAAAATGAGCTCCACTTCTCCTTATATCTCCAAATCCCATGCCCTAATTAGGGTTGAGGTGACTTTTTAATATTTTAATATTACTTTTCCAAGTTGACCCCCTTTAAGAAAATCCCTAAGTCACTTTTCATTTTAATAAAATATTTCACCTGACTTAGGAAAATAAGCTACTTTATTATTTAATATAACGCCATAAGTTAAATATTTAATTTAGGAAATCGTCAAATATTAAATAATCCACCTCCAAAAAGCCAACTGAGCTAAAATAGACCTCAAAACACAGCTCACTACAAACCCATAACAAGATGATGACCAAAACCCATACTTACTAAAAATAGTAAGTAGCTAAAAATAACAAGTGACAACTCGAACCACCGAAAAGCACAAGAATCAACTCTCTCTAAACAAGGAACACCACTCACTATCACAACTAACTGACCAGAAGCCAACTTACTAAAAATAGTAAGTTACTAAAAATAAAAAGTGATTGTCAACAAATCCAAATCACCCCCAAAAAAAAGCAGAAAAAAATTGGTGAAGCACAGACTCAAAGAACCAAACCTAATAGGGTTCCCACTCACCTCCACTAGCCTACGTGAACCCAGTAGTAGGCTAATCCACAAGAATGTTGCTAATTGCTTAAAGAGGGGACATTAAATTTAAGACCATGAAATGAAAAAATTCTATTAAGACAAACTACTAAGAAGCTTCTCGTTTGAGTTAGGCTTTTTGGACTTCCATATCAGCTTATCAATAAGGATGTTTTAAAGAATATTGGAAATACCCTAGGAGAATTCATCAAGGAAGGACTAACTATTAAGGAGTGGAAGCATGCTATATATACTAGAATATGTGTTGCTATGGATATTTCAAAAACTTTGCCACAATCCATTAAGATTAAATCTGAATCAAGAGAATGGGATCAACAAGTGGATTATGAAAACACTGCATTTCATTGTTGCAATTGTTATGAGATTGGCCTCTTGGCAAGAGTTTCCAAAGTGAAAACTATGAAAGAGACAAAAAGTTTTGGTCATAAGATTAACTTCAAGGCTAAGCAAGAAAATCATAGATTAATAGAAGCAGGCTAAGCAAGAAAATCATAGATTAATAGAAGGTAGATCATATCAAGTATATTCCCCATATAAATAAGGGGCAAAGAAAACCTATCTACATCTTATGGAAAAAGCCAACATAGCTCACTTTGATAATCAATTAGAAGAAACAATGAAGGATATAAGGGATGAGAAAGTACAATATGTAAGTTCAAGTTTAAAAGAAATAAAAGGTGCAAAGGTGAATGTGGAGAAAAATCCTAACTCAAAGACAACATAAGAGGTCAAGATCTTTCTAGGTAAATCATCTTTATTTTCCTTTAGTATAGAATCCTCTCCTATTATAAAAGTGAAAGTGGAATAGAGGTTATTCTTTGCACTTTAGGGTTTCAAGAACAACATAATAAAAAAATAACAATGGAAGAAATATGTAACAATTCAAGGTAATTGCTTTGAAAGAACATCCTTACACTTTATGGTTTCAGACAATGTAAAGAAGAATGTGCTTTTGAGGTTTTTCTTTGCTCTACAAATCCTGCACAACAAGACAAACTTATAGATAAGTTTACTTTGAGTGTGAGAAGATTGAAAAGATGGATAAAGATGAAAGTATTGGTGGAAATGAAAAAAAAAAAAACAAACCTAAGAAACAAAAACAAAGAGAAAAAGAAAGCCAAAGGCATATTAATATGAAAAAACAAAAACAAATATTACAAGTGTTAACTTCTATCAAATTGTTATATTCTTATAGATAATATATTTATATTTATACATATGAAAAATGGATATCAAATATTTTAGCCATTCATAGTGTTAAATTTTATCTTACAAAATTTCAATTTCGAAAAGCATGTGTATAAAACAATAAAAAAAATTAATTAATGAGAAAAATGACAAACCTTTTTAATAAGAATATTTTTTTATAATAAATATGATTTAATTTCTCGTTAGTGTGATCTACCAACAAGGATGCCACTTGCATTATCGGTTATGTAACCCGAATTCATATAATAATAATAATAACCATATGATAAAAATATGATTTAATTAATTTAATAAAAATATGACAAAGTAATGTAACATTTTATTTAAGTAATAAGAGTAGCTGCCACACAGCTTATTAAGAAAAACATATTATGTTAGTTAAGGAATTTGTCTTGGCCTCTCAAGCGGCTATCCTATTAAGCTTATTTTCCCTTTCAAAAAGCCTTTTAAATTTACTCTTTTATAAAATGTTGTAACTTAACATTTTATTTAATTAATAAAAGTGGTCTTAAAAAGCACACAACTTATTTAAAAAAGTTGTTTGGTTAGTTAAGGAATTTGTCTTGACTATCATATTAAGGCTTAGGCTTTGAAAAAGCCTTTTTAATTTACTCTTTTATCAAATGTTATAAACCGAAGAAAATCTTATTCTTTTATTAAGTAAATAAAAGATATTTATTATAATTTATAATTTTATATATTCTTATGTTATTATCTTTTTATTCAACTTTGAGGATTTCTTTAACTATACCATCTAGTTGGCATACAAAGCAGGTGTCCGTTGCTCGGTAATTTGGAAGAGGTTTTAAAAACCTGAATAGGACTCATTGTATTTGATTTCAAACTCAACCCAAATGTGCCCTGTAACCACCTCCTTGCTTCTGCCATATGCTTTAAGATTTTTTGTGCGTGTGGAGCACCATACATAATTTTACACATTTATAATTAAGCAAAGAGGACTACGTTTACGCTTATCACACACGCGAGACACTTGGCCCGTCGCATCGGAACCGATGATAAGATTGGTGGGTGAAGGAGAAACTTCACCGTCACCTCTTCTGCGTATCCTTCACGACAAAGGTATACAGACATGCCTAGGAACAGATAAGCCTACAGAGAGAATTAAAGAATAGATTTCGAATCCGCCACCTCAGCAGTTCCACGAGGCCGATCTAGTCAGATGCGTCTTCATTTTCTTGTCCTCTTCGAGAGACACCATACCGAGGTGAGAAGGGTCTTCCAACATCATCTTCGCCACGAGGTACCCGGCCACAGACCACGTCTGTAACTTCCGGGCCTGCTTTCCGATGTACCGCCCGAGTTTTCCGTCGTAATATTCCGGCCATAAGTCCTTGGACAGCCGCCGCTCCGCAAGTTCGATCGCCCGCTTCGCAATGTGCGGCCTCCCGGTTTTGATGCAGGCCGCTGTCAGCAGCCACAGAAGCACTACAAGAAAATCAAAAGTTAGCTTACCTGGCCTATGATTGTTGTAAGGGACAGCTTTTTTTTAAGCTACTGGATATTAAAAACCTTCCTCCGTGGCAGAAACATCGAACAGAATTAAATTTGTGAGCTTACCTGGCCAGGACCCGCCGTTGTGGTAGCTCCACCGGGTGTTCTTAGGGTCGCATCCAGTCACGATGCGCCACTCGTGGTTCTCGATCGCCGGATAGACGACTTTGAGGGGCATTTCCCCCATGAGCTCGTCCCACCGTTCTTCGATGAGGTCCATGATCGCAGCGGACTGCTCGGGGGTCGCCAGAGACGAAAGAATGGCGACGCAGTTGCCCAGGGCGAACCACCGGAAATCCATCCTGGCAGGGCTGACGTTGCCGATAAAATAGCCACCCCTCATCGGCATAAAGTCGAAGACCCAGTCCGGAAGCGAATCCGGAATGACGTTGAACTTGTTGACGGCGGTGTGGGAATATTCCTCCGTCTTGTACCTGTAAATGTCGTTGAGCTGCTGAAAGTCGAGCCAGAAATAGCCTCGCATGTGGTAGCTCAAGGCGTGCAGGCGCTTGTCGATTCGCTCTATAAATTCCTTCCCTCCGCCCTCCGGTTTCAGCAGCTGACGCGCACATCTCAAAGCCATGAAGAACAGAGCTTGGATTTCAATTGGATAGCCGTAAATACCCTGCAAAAAAAAAAAATTGAAAAAGGACCCTTTTAGATCACGACTACAGTAAACCCTAAATCCAAAACCCTAAAAACCCTGTGTAAATAAAAGCTATGATTGTCTTTTTACCATTCTGCGATCGATCATGGAGCAACCGTCGGCGCAAAGTAGAGTGGGGAATGTGTCGAAGCCCTCCGCGAGGCAGAGGGTGAGTATGAGCCTCATGCCACGCTGGCAGTCGGGCATGTCTGCGAGAGAATGGTCTCCGGTGGACTTTTGGTAGGCGCGGAGAAGGATGATCCACCAAAATCCGGAATCGACGGGAGCCACCCGGCCTATTGCACTCTCGCCGAAGTCTGCGATCATGGTGTCGGTGTTTCTCAGCGGATCGTGGAGCACTTTGAAACTGGCGGGCATGACCCCTTCTCCCAGAGTGAAGCGGTCTATTTGTTTCTCCCATGCCTGGAGTCGGAGAGTCTTGAGAAGGAAGTTCTTTACTATCTCTGGCTCGCCGTTCATTAGAAATGCCAAGGCGCTTGGCACAAAGTCCCTCACAAACACCTAAAAGTTGTAAGGGATTAATTTTTAGTTCGATACAAATATATTCTGTAATTCTTGTTCAGTATGAGATCTTCTCGTTAATTTTGACAAAACAGTTATATATAAAATACAACAAAGCTTATGTTGCTCTTCTCCATGCGAACCTTAATACCAGTTAAGTGCACTAAATATAATTGCAACATAAAATCAGCCTGAAAACATTTGTATAGGATTTTAGGGAAGCTTAATCACACAAATTGGCCTTCGTAGATTGTGCTATTGATTTGTAATGATTTGCGGACACAAATTTAGTATCTTTTAAAATTCAAGGGGAAAGAGGAAATGTTTATCTGTAAGTAACTAAGCCTCAAATACAGTTTGGGTGTAATCAGTTAAAATTCTTATACATTTCTGAACGATAGGTTTGATAGATAAATTTGAATTGAAGCATTGATTTTTGAAATCTTAGACACGGGTTTCTATATTTTCAAGAAAAAATTGTACTGTGGAAGTTCAAAGGCTTCAATTTTTCTTTAGTGAGGAATGTCTATTCAGCTTTATAGTAAGGAAAGTATATGCAGCTGCATATATTAAGGTTAAGGCTTCGGTAATTTTTCAAGTTACAGGCTTGGCCTAGCACTTTCAGGTAAACATGTGCAGGCAAGATATGTTTAGACTCTCTAAGATAATATAAGATCCGATTATTTTTAAGATATATAAAATGGACCCAAGTCATTGGACAAAAACCTACTGCATAGGTTTTTGAGATAGATGTGAAGTCTTGACATAATTGGAGGCGCTTACTGCGAAGGAAGATATCAGAGTCCCCTCGTACCAACCCCGTGATCTGAGGTCCCTTAAAAACAAACCTAAACAGATAAATTTTTATATCAAAGTGTGCTTGTGTACTGAATGGGTAAATTTTGTTACAACATCATGAACATGGTCTACAGAGAAAATCCAATGAAGTAAATTGTTGCAGGGGAATTCTTACTGAAATGGATAAATAAATAAAATGTTCTTAATGGAGGAGATCATGCTTACATTTTAAATTAATATACTCTTATTTATAAGATATTCTTAATGGAGGAGATCATGCTTACATTTTAAATTAATATGCTCTTATTTATAAGATAAAATACAAATATTTTTCAACTGATATGTATTTTACAGTTAAAATCATAATTTCTTCAGACAACATGGCTCTGAGCTACTATCAAATTGAAACTTTATTAAAATCAGATACAAGTTCAACAGCAAAATTTATAACTTTATATTGATGTATATGAATCCTTAACCAAAAGCTTAAAATACAGACACGAATTTAACAAAATAGTTCAGCAAATTGACTTCATAACTGCATATGGGTCCTCAATCACAAACCATAACTAGAGGCTTCAGCAAGGAACCCACTTTCAAAGATATTCATTCCCACGCCCGCAATAGATTGATATTCGACTTTGTTTAGTAGACTTGTTACGGTGAATAGGGGACGCAATTTAGTGTGACACGTTGTAAAAGTAAATTTTATGAAAACAGAGGCTTGATGAGAAGTGAAAACAAACCTGGCTAGAAAGGAGTTAAAAGAAAATGTGGTGGACAAGAATAAGAACCAGACCAGAAATAATTGACACAAGGAAGCAAAGATTCTACAATGAGTTCTGAAGACTTACCTGATTATAATTGAGTGCTTCCCCTGAATTATCCATGGCAGCAATTGTCCCAACTGGTTTTCCTCGAAAATAAACTAATGATTTTCGTAAAGTTTCCCAGGCATCAGCAATCATGGGATGTGGTTCAAAGCACTGATATGAACGGGGCGTGTCCAAAACTGATCTTATGCCGGGAGAAAGGAGTCCTTCATAGTGCTGGTGTTCCATAGTCCTGGAATACATATGAGGAGAAAGTCCAGAAGACAGCTCGCTCATAGATCTTTCCTCAAAAGACCTCTGGCGTTCAATATTTATCGGCCTTGGCTTCTCCAGAAGCTTAGAAATATCAATGTCCCCATTTTCAGCAACAGTGCTGTGGAAAGGCTCTGCACTTGTCTTCATGATTGCTGCTTCCTGAGCAATATCTGATACATGTGTAGAAACACTCAACATGGCTAAAGGCATGTATGTGTATGAGACTTCTAAGATCCTTCAAAAACGAACCATCGAATCAACAAAATTTAGTCAAAAGACAATGCAAGTAAACCGAAACATGCAGATCCGCACGCGTACATAACCTCAGAAGGCAAATTCAAATTTAAAAAGAAAGAGCATTCACATTAAAAATAATGAAATTCAGCCTTGGAAAAAATGAATCTCAAATAGGCAAACTCGGCCAAAACCAAGTTTAGGCTGTCTATTTCCCTTCAACTAACAAAGGTGTAATATAGAATAAGTATGATTCTCAATCAGCAAGCCAGACACGAAACTGCATAAGCCTCAAAATTCCAAGTTTAGGCAGACTGACATGGAAATTTTGTCTCTAATACGCGAATATTCATTTTACATTCGAGTGAAGAACAGATTTAAGGAATTCTCCTCTGAAAAAGAATCAATTGCAGGCTGGAGCATTGTCAAGCGCAGCCAATGGTAACAAGCAACAGAAGCTATCATTAAATGCGTCAACATGACGAAACGTGTTTATTGACCCGAACAAAAGGGTAAATTTAAACCGGAAGTGATAGGAGATTCCTGCCTTAGTTTCTCGGATTCAAGTCTGCTAAAAGTTAAAAACTCCTATATATAACATCTCACAATAAGAATAAGAAAAAAGCAATGGCTAAGAATGCTAAAGCCTAAGATTGTACCAGATCTTCAAACATTAAAATTGCAAAATTGTGAATCCAGAACAAGAAACTGCATCGATCAAATGCAAGCCTTTCATTTACAAAACGAAGTGACAGGACAAATTCCTTCCTATAAATCAAAATCCTCCCTATAAATCAAGGAAATAATAGGAGAACAGGAAAAACAAAGGCTTAATTTCAAGTTCTAACAAAAGAATCAAATTGATAATAGCAACTCAGTTCAGATATCCGAAGAAACAGTGTCCCAAGCTTGCAAGACTCGCTCAATCTTCTATAAACTTAAGTTCAAGGTACAAAATGAGGTCCACAGGAGTTCCATTCAACAAACTATTTTGACTCTAGTTCAGCAGACACAAATTTACAATTCTTGCCACAAATCAAAGGAAACGAAGAAAGAAGGCTCATTTCTAACTAAAAATGAAAGAGTCAAAGCTTTAAAAAGGGCCACTGTTAATAGAATTCACGCCGCGCAAAATACATCATAAAACAAACAAAAACAGTAGATAAAGATGACATAAAACAAACAAAAACAGCACATAAAGATCACACAAAACTAACAAAATGCGATACTTTTGCAGCAAATCGAAAAGGAAACGCAGCCTACTTGGACAAAGTCGCAGTTTGAAATTGATAATTTATAACAGAGGGATCTAGCGAGATCTACCAAAAAAAACAAGCCAAATTCGCTCTGCACGAAAGAAATCGAAGAAAATAAACGAAAATACCGGTTCGAAACAAATCGAAGCAAAAGATTTCAGAAATCGTAGCATCTGAACGCAAATATTTTACAAAAACTAAGTAAATCCCTTTCAAAAAGCTAAAACCTTAGACAAAGAAAGTTGATAACATACCGTTCGACTCGACCTTTTCCACTATCCGACGGTCTTTATCTCCCCTGCGGCCAAACAGACTGCAGCAATGAAGCTCTGGGCAAAGCTTTGGGGAAAAGAAAGAGCAATAAGTCTTCGGATCTTCTATATATAGGCGAGGCCAAAACCGCCTCCCGGGAATAGAGGGGTCGGTGGGAAACGCACTCGCGGTATTTGAAACCGCCTTGGAAGGCCCTAAGAGGTTTTGGATCTACTCACGTCGTTGGTGGGCCGGCGGGGAATCGGACAGCTGTGGTGTCGTGTAGCGGCTAACCGGCTATCGACCGGGATACTGGCTGTCACTAGGTGGGCAGGAGGACTGACGACTGACACGTGTCAGTGCCCCGGAAAGGGTTACGAAGACAGGGATCGCCTGCCAATGTGTCGGGCTATCAACCAATTAGAAGACAAAATCGGATTTTTTTATATTTTTCTTTAATTTTATTTTCTCCTTTTTGTGCGGCCAAAATTCAACGACCCGGAAGAGTATAGGATCCGTCTACGTCTACGTCGGCGCATAGTTGGAACAAATCTTACGGTTGTGACTTATTCCAAATATCTGGGATTAAATCTTCTGTAAAGATAAGGTTAATTTTTTAATAATATAATCGCGCGTTAATGGTATGAGTCTACGCTTCCCTCCGTTGGACTAGGCGATAGCCAAAAAATCGGAATATGTAGTACCTTCGATAATAAAATATTTAGCGTCGCGATATCGCGACATTTTTGTCGATTGGAAGCTGCATGGTAAAACTGTCGCGATATCGCGACAGTTGGGGCACACTGGCATCATCTGGATTTCTTGTCGCGATATCACGACAATTTTGAAGACTGGCTGCAATGAGGATAAATTGTCGCGATATCGCGACAGTTTTGAAGATTGGGAACTGAAAGGAAAATTCGTCGCGATTTCGCGACACTTTTGGCACATTCATGGCTTTGGTAAAATTGTCGCGATATCGCGACACTTTTGCGGATTGGGAGTCAAGATGAGAATATGTCGCGATATCGCGACACTTTTGCTGGCTGGGCGCTTCGGAGAAATTCCGTCGCGATTTCGCGACCCTTTTGGAGATTTGATGCTTCCTGGAGTTCTTGTCGCAATTTCGCGACGCCTGTGATGATAGACCGTCGGAGGGAGTTGCTTTCGCGATTTCGCGACTTTTTTGGCGATCGGACGCGGAGGGCTTTGTCTGTCGCGATATCGCGACATGTCGCTTTTTCGTGATCGATGAGCTAGCTGCCGCGGCAGCGGGGTTGATTGTCGCGATTTCGCGACATGTCGCGTTTCGCGCCTTGTTGTCTTCTCGTGCTCTGTGGGGGTTAGCGTTGCCTTTGTGCTCTCCGCTTGTTGTCTAGTTCTCTGTTGTTGGTTGGGATGAGTTTTCTCCCTTGTGTAATTGCCTTTTGTATTAATACAAGTTTTTCAAATTTTTCAAAAAAAATAATAAAATATTTAAATTAAATGGTTACATTTGTTGTAATAGTATTATATAAATAGAAACTTTAAGTTTAAAATATATTTATGTTCATAATTTGTAAATTTAAATTATAGATTTGTCATGCAATTTATTTCATTTGAAAAAGTGCATCATTTGATAAGAAGGTGATAAAAACAAAGAAATTTTTAAAAATAATAATAAGCAATTGAAATTCTCAATAAAGAAAAATTTATGATTTTATGATTTAAATTATATGGATAATATGATATGGTCTACTTATTATCACTTTGATAACTACAAATAATACAAACACAAATGCCACATTTTAAAAAAAACAAAAAAATTGAGAATCTTTTAAATAGTTTTCTTTCAATTAGTGAATAAGATAGAAGGTATTTGATGTTTACAAGGTTGAAAGCAACAAAAACTTAATTTTAATTTTTTTTATTTGGTTAGTGTGAGAAACTTTTGTTGAGTAATCTTTTTTTAACCATGATCTCTATAAAATTGAGAAACGTACAAAGTTGAGCAGTTTCCTCTAACCATGACCTCTATAAAATTGAGAGAAGCACAGGGCTAAGCAGTCTCCTCCTAGCCATGACCCCTGTAAAGTTGAGAGCTATGCTTATCAATAGAGAATTTAACACACACCCATCTTCTCACCCCAAGCCACCTTGGACCTCCTGAAGAAGAGCTAAAACCCAAAACTTTAAGTTACCTCCAAGGACAACTTAACTTTAAAATTTGATTTAAATTATTTTTTCTTTTATAATATATATTTTTTAAAGTAATGTAAAGTACAACTGGTGGTATAATCGGAGCCACACTCCTTGGGGTATAGCAACAAGAGGTCTCTTTTATGTAATTATAATTCAGGTCATCACATGAAATATTAACAACATACCATTAGAGTTTCCTTGCAAAGACACTTCTTATAACATTGATATATATATATATATATATATATATATATATATATATATATATATATATATATATATATATATATTTTTTGTTGAATTTACATGGTGAAATCGGTAGCGCCACGAATCCGAGCGAGTCTGTCCAACTTTTTATGTCCACCACGTATGTTCGCGATGTCCGCCCCAGAAGCCGCCACACAGATATTCGCACAGTCCGCCCCTATAACCACCATGCCACAATCATTTTAAACCTTTTATGTCGCTGAAAGCACCAGGAAAGGGACAAGTGTTCAGTCCGACGAGGTCCGAAATTTGAACCTTGGACCTCCGCCCCTTGAGGGGTTTGGATGAATCAATTGATCTACACCTCGGACCCATAACATTGGTATTTTAATATTAATTTTAATGATAATTTTTCTTACTTTCTCTTCTTAAAAATACTCTTAAAACAATTTCATTGTTAGAATATGATACAACCAACTTGAAATGTTTCTCAATCTAAACTATTTGGATATATAAACTATGCATATTTTATTCTCTTGTGTTTCTTTTAATCTTTTCCATTTACTTGTTTTACCTTTAAATTAATGTGAAATAATCTCACTAGAATCATTAACACCTTCAATTGATGTTTACCTCTTCCAACCATATAAAATATAAAATTCTGCAAAAATAAAAATAAAACTGTGAGGCTATCTCAACCATTCAATTCAATAAATTATTATTACTATTTTATTTTATTTAAATAGGGTTTTGAAAGGGTTCTTCTTTCTTTTTCAGATCAACTTTTGCACATCAAATTATATAATCTATTTAGTGTTATAGTTTAGAGCTTGTTGTTAAATACATCATCTATATGTCTTAACCATTAAACCATATTTTATTTTATTTTTAAATTTAAGATCTATTCACTATTATTTTGAATTTGTTATAACTTAAACCCTATTTTTATATTAAAATAATATTAACAAACAACTTAGAGGTTATATATCGTTGTTGTTGTGTTGTTAGATTAGGTTGTCACATGAACCTCATGGTGTAGATGGTTACATGGAATCCAACGAAAGGGAACGATGGGGTCTAGGGGGCGGTTGTTGGAGCTTCCGTCCACATCTTACACAGTTGTTGCTTACATAAGAAAAAACAAAAACAAGCAAGTCAGTTTGTTTGGATTCCATTCCAATTGTAAGAGGTCAATTCACGGCTTTAGGCCACGTGATGAAGATGGTCAAATGGATGTGATCGATAGGCACACCCGGTAGTCTCATGATCCACGTGGTCAGTGCACTCACTTACCCATACATTTGGAATATTAGATGGCTTGCTAATTCAACTATTGTTGATGGCTTATCCAAACTTGGAAGCCCTTTAATTAATATATATTATATATTTATTTAAGTATAACGAATACTATAATTAGATCATATTTTTTTAAATATAATTAATTTTTTTATTATTATAATATAATTATACTTTAATAAAAATAAGCTTTAAAATTAGTTCCAGTTGAGTGTGTTAATTTATTCATTGACACCAAGTTTGCCCAAGTTTCGCGTAAATCCAATGTCACAAGCTCACCATATTTTGGTCTATTTACTAACGTTAGATAAGATATCTAAATTAAATATTAATTAAATTTTATTTAAGTAAATTTTGAGAGGTTGGGATGAAATATTTATTTTTGTTTATTAAAATTAAATAAGATAATTAGATTAAATATTAATTAATTTTTATTTTTAAATTTGGGTAGCATGAAAAATTTGTACGACTAGTTTAGATATAAAGGATATATATCTAAAAACGCCGAGAGTTATCAATCTCGAGGCAACTATCTCATTTCTTGAGGGAGTGATCTCCAAGATATTGCAATGGATGTTCATGTATTTATACAATATTTTATTAAACAGTTGCAATGGTTGGTTAGTCGGTTGTTTTAGTTTAAATATTTTAAATGTTTGCAACGGTTGGTTAGTCGAGTGTTTTAGTTTAAATATTTTAAATGTTTTTGTTAATGTCGACTTTTTTAATAAAGAAAAAAAAAATTGTTTACAACGTAGCGTGACATGTATGACCTCTTTGCCTCCCACCTCACTGTCTGCAATTGTAGAAACGCCTCTCGGCATAATTAAGGTTGTGCATCTCTATTCACCATGATTTTTTATAAGAGGGAGAGTTGAACTTATCAATAGGGACCAAACACACACCCATACACACACTTACCCCTCACACACTCTTCACCATGACTTCTTATAAGAGGTAGAGTTGAGTTTATCAATAGAGACCAAACACACACCCATACACACACTCACACACTCATCCACGTTGTGGTTTGAACCTTGGACCTCGAAGAAGAGTCAAAGCCCTAAATGTTGCATTGTCCCGTAACAACTATTAATTATTATTTATTTTTTGATTTGGTTATTGTGAGAAACCCCTGTGACCGACGTATAGGGTTGAGCAGTCTCCTCCCAACCATGACCCCTCCTAAAGTTGAGAGCTATACTTATCAATAGGGAATTTAACACAAAGCCACTACACACCCATCCCATCACACACTCGCCCAAGCCGCGGTTTGAACTTAACTATTAAATAAATTTTATCTGTAGAATTTGAGAGGTTGGGATGGAAAAAATTTGTGTTTAAGTTTTGGAATCAATGATGTGTTGGAAAATTACCATTGGTAAAAGGTTAAAAAGAGTATTTTACCTTGGGTAAGTTTACTTACCTTTTACCTTACCTGGACAGCAGTTGGACGGCAGCATCTTTGGGCGGCAAGAGAGTTTTAATTTAATTTCTTCTCCTATTCCCCCCTTTTCTCTAGTATGGTTATTTTGTGTTTATTTAAATCAATTGTAACCTAATTTCAAGTGAATATATTTTTACCTTTGCATCGAATAGCTCACCTCTCACATTTGGTATCAGAGCCGAGATTTGAGATCGGCCCGAATCCCAAGGCGGTGGGGCCCATATTTCGAGACGACGACATGGATCTCGAGGCAGCCCACAAGAATCGAGGCGGCCAGCAGGAGCAGATCGACACGATTCTCAAGGCGTTGGCGGAGCTGGACGTGACAAGCGCAGGCAGACACGTGGCCTGAGGCAGATCGATGCGATTCTCGAGGCGCTGGTGGAGCTGGACGTGACAGGCACAGGTAGACATGTGGCCCGAGGCGATTCGTTGAAGAGGCGGCACGTTGGAGGTGGCACGCGATCCGAGGTGGTTCGTTGGAGAGGCGACCTGCGCGCAGCCCGAGGCGACCTGCGCGCGGTACGTGGCAAAAGGATCACGTAGCCTGCGGACTGCCCGTAGGCAATCAAAGCACATACAGTGCTTTGCTTTTTTTAAAGAGCTTCAACATCGTCGCATCGGCGATGTGGGACTATTAAGTCCCAAATAAAAAAAATTTGCTTCGTGCTTCGCGTTTGATGCGAACACAATAAAGGCAGGGAACCAGCTAGTGCTCCCAGATCTTCCCGGTAGCACAGCGGCTACCCTTTGCCTTGACGCCCGCGAGGTCGCACGGTCAAAGCTCGACGGGGTCAAAAAAAAAATTTAAAGAAAATTTCTTTAAAAACCTTTAAGGTAATTTAAAATTTTTGAAAGGTTTTATTTATCATTTGAGTTGATGATTGACATTTCCTAAGAGGAAATAGTTGTAAAATTTTTTACGCTTTAAGAGGTAAAAAAATTAGTAAAATTTCCTAAGAGGAAATCTTTGTAAAAGAAAATTTCTGAGAAATTTTCTTAAATGATAAGATCGGAAGGATGTTACCAAGCACTTTGTAGTTTGTTACTGAGAACAAACGCTGAAAGCTTTGATGAGCACGTGAGAACACTAGGCATAAATACAATCTTTTCACAGTTGCAAAACGTGGTTATTGCACAACAGAGAAATCTTGATCTAGGATACGAAGCAGATTCAGAAGATAACTCCTTTGGGAGCAGATTTGAATAATCCGACATAGTGGAGATTGCTCCACAAGGATCTGAATATACTCATTATTGTAATTTAGTTGAAATCCTACAACCTCCTCCTGAAATTATATTGATCAATGACGATGACGAACAAGTCGTTGACAATGTTGTAATTGCTGAATCACAACAACAAGAGTTGTTTATGATTGTAAATCAAGCAAGGCTTGATAGTTTGTAAAGTCTTTTGAAATAAGACTATATAAGAAAGGTTTCTTGTTTTAGTAGATAGTAATGGGATCAAATAACAATCTACCAATCCCCGAATTCAGTGGGGATAATTATGAGTACTGGTCCATCAAAATGAGGACATTACTCATAGGAAAAGGACTATGGGATAGTATTGAAGACGGTTACACTGCTCCAACAGATTGGACTACTTTGAGTGCAACCGACAAGAAGATCTTCAAAGATGCATAGAAAAATAACTCTTTTGCCTTATACCATCTTCAAACGGCATTAGATCCAAGTATCTTTCCTAGAATTGCATCTTACTTAACTTCCAAAGATGCATGGAATGCCTTGAAAGAAGGATTCCAAGGAAGTGATAAAGTGAAGCAAGTCAGGCTTCAGACCTTAAAAAGAGATTTTGAAAATCTCAGAATGAAGGAAAATGAAAGAGTCGGTGACTACTGTGTATGAGTCAAAGCAGTAGTTGATATGATGCAAACTTTAGGTGATGACACAAAAGTTGAAATAATTGTGAAGAAAGTGTTGAGAACACTTCTTCCTAAGTGGAATCACATTGCCATCATAATTGAAGAATCAAAATACCTTTCTACTCTTACATTTGATAGTTTGATTGGATCATTAACATCACATGAAGAGAGACTTCAAGGAGCACCTTCAACAAGCTATGGAGGTGATGACAAAGCCTTCACTTCGAACGAAGCTGCAAGACGAGGACAAGGAAGAGGTCGAGGCAGAGGACAACAACAAAGAGGCAAAGGCCAAAGCAACTCCTACAGAGGAGGAAATCAAAACAACGATGGAAATCAAAACAGAGGAGCCAATCAGAACCAAAGCGGCAATGTAGGCCGTGGAAATCAAGGACGAGGAAGTAACAAGACTAAAACAACTTGTTTCAATTATGGGAAACAAGGACACTTCGCTCGTGACTGCTGGTCAAAGACTTCAAAATATCAAAGCAGTCAATATGGCTCATTCTACGGAGAAGAAGAAGGTCCATCAAATCTTTTTCTCTCTTATGGACAGTCAGATCAAAATCTTAAAGATACATGGATTTTGGATACTGGTTGCTCCAACCACATGAGTGGCAAAGAAAATCTCTTTGCTACATTAGATTCAAATTACAAATCCCATGTTAAGTTAGGGGATAATAAATATTTGCAAGTTGAAGGCATTGGAGCTATGGAAGTTCCAACAAAAGAAGGCCTTAAAAAGGTGAATGACATATACTATACTCCAAAGCTACAACACAATTTGTTAAGTGTTGGCCAAATGATGGAGAAGCATTACAAATTAGTTTTTGATGAAGGAAAATGTACAATCCTTGATAAAAACAATTGTAACAGAGTCATCATAGAAGTACCTATGACAAAGAATAGGTTATTCCCTCTAAAATTTGGTGAGCCAGGGGGAGCTCAACTTGCAAACATTGCTATTACAAATCCAAGTGTATTGTGGCACTTGAGATATGGTCACCTCAATTTCGCTAGCTTGAAAATGTTAACATCACAAGCTATGGTGACAGGACTACCAAAAATTCAAGAACATAAGAAGGTATGCGAAGCATGTGCTTTGGGAAAGCACTCCGAATGAAGTTTCCAAGAGGCCAAGCGTGGAGAGCAAGCTATCCTCTTCAGCTAGTACATTCGAACATCTGTGGTCCAATGCAAACAAAAAGCCTTGGAAACAATTCTTATTTTCTAACATTCATAGATGATTATTCTAGAATGTGCTGGATCTATTTTCTGAAACACAAATATGAAGCATTTGATTGCTTCATAGACTTCAAAAATAATGTAGAAAAGCAATGTGACTACTATGTCAAATGTCTTCGCACTGATAGAGGAGGAGAGTACTCCTCAAATGAATTTTTAAATTATTGTAAGCAAAATTGGATTAAAAGGCAGTTCACCACTGCCTATACCCCACAGCAGAACGGTGTGGCCGAGAGAAAGAACCGCACCCTTGTTGAAATGGCACGAACGATGCTTCAGACAAAGCATCTAACATATAGCTATTGGGCAGATGTAGTGAGAACTAGTGCATATATTCTAAATAGAAGTCCGACTTCTAGTTTAGATGGTATCACTCCTTATGAAGGATGGTACGGTAAGAAACCAAATGTCAAACATTTTTGAGTATTTGGTTCTTTAGCTTATGCACACATTCCCGAGGAGAAGAGAAAGAAGCTTGATCCCAAGAGTCAAGCATGTATTTTTGTAGGGTATTATGAATCGACCAAAGGGTATAGATTGTACAATCCCAAGACACATAAAATAATTATCTCCAGGGATGTAATTTTTGATGAAGGGGGAGAATGGGGTCATAAATTTTTTTTTGATATAGACTCTAATTCGAAAAGTTCCACATTTGTACAGCCCAAGAAAAGTAGTGGAAGTAGTTCCCCTCCACAAAGTCCACATCAGGAATCTTCATCAAGTACATCAAGTGGTACACCAAGTCCAAGAGGGACTCCTTTGTTGGCACCCCCAAACTCTCCAAAACAATTTTAGAGATCTGTAAGCGCTCCAAGTTTGATGGATATTGATCCAGTTTCTCAAAGGAAAGAGACAAATAGAGTAAAGCGCATACTACAGAGTCCTCCATCTTCTCAAATGTTGGATAGGAATTTCCAACAAAGATACACTAGGAGTCAAGCTAGTGAGATGGACGACATTTTGTCAAGACTTGAAAATCTTCAAATGTCAGGAGATGATGAGTCTCATGAACCTAGGGGTGATGTAGTCAATTATGCTTTGTTGGTCGCTGCACAGCTAGAACCATCTAGCTATGAAAAAGCATGTACTGAAAGTATATGGCAAGATGCCATGGAAGAGGAAATATCCTCAATTAAAAAAATGATACTTGGGAGCTTGTGAAGCTTCCCAAGGGAAAAAAATGTGTTGGATATAAATGGGTCTATAAGACCAAATTCAATGCTGATGGAAGCATTGAAAGGCACAAGGCAAGATTAGTAGCTAAGGGTTTTACTCAGAAATATGACATAGATTATGAGGAAACCTTTGCTCCAGTTGCTCGACAAGAAACAATCGAAGCTCGTTCTTTCCTTGGCAGCCCATAAAGGATGGAACATTCAACACATGGATGTGAAAAGTGCATTTTTAAATGGATACCTGACAGAAGAGGTGTATGTTCAACAACCTCAAGGTTTCCAAGAACAAGGAAAAGAGAACCTTGTTTATAAATTGAAAAAAGCACTTTATGGCCTCAAGCAAGCACCACGAGCGTGGTACTCATGAATTGACGACTATTTCAGCGAGTATGGTTTCACAAAAAGCAAGAGTGAACCAACTCTATACTACCTGAAGAATTGAGTAGATATCCTCATAGTTTGTTTATATGTGGATGATCTAATATTTATGGGTAGTAATAATAAAATGAATATGGAGTTCAAAAAATCCATGATGAATCAGTTTGAGATGAAGGATATCGAATTAATGAGATACTTCCTAGGAATGGAAGTACATCAATCAAAGAATGGGATCTTCATATGTCAACAGAAATATGCTCATGACATGATCAAGAAATTTGCTATGCAGAAGGCAAATCAGTTGCAACACCAACAGGACATGGAATCTAGCTAAGCAAAGATGATGGAGCACCAAAAGTTGACATGACCAATTTCAGAAGCATGGTTAGGAGTTTAATTTTTCTCACCAACACTAGGCCAGATATACAGTATGTTGTTTCTCTAGTATCAAGGTTTATGGCATGCCCATCCGAGCTGCATCTTCAAGCAACCAAATGAATTTTACGATATGTAAAAGGTACATTGGATTTTGGAATCCATTACCACAAGTCTAACTCTGTGAAGTTAGTTGGTTATAGTGACAACGATTGGGGCAGTAATATAGATGACAAAAAATCTACATCAGGGAACTATTTTAGTCTAGGTTCAGGACTAATAACTTGGAGTTCCAAGAAGTAATCTGTTGTAGCATTATCATCTACAGAAGCTAAGTATATAGCCATTTCCCATGCTAGTACTCAAATCTTCTAGTTGAGGAAAATCCTTGAAGAGATTGGTGAAAAACAAATTGGTCCAACCAAACTGAATTGTGATAATATTAGTGCCATACAGTTGGCATATAATCCGATCCACCACAAAAGGTCAAAACATTTTGATATGAAGTATCACTTCATAAGAGATATGGTGGAATAGCAGATAGTTGAACTTCAATACTGCAGCACTTTGGATAATCTAGCAGACATCTTCACCAAAGGCATGGCTAAAGCTCAATTTATAAAGGTGAGAGACTGTATAGTCAGTCCTCTCAACTTTAAGGGGGAGAATGTTGGAAAATTACCATTGGTAAAAGGTTAAAAAGAGTATTTTACCTTGGGTAAGTTTACTTACCTTTTACCTTACCTGGACGGCAGTTGGACGGCAACATCTTTGGGCGGCAAGAGAGTTTTAATTTAATTTCTTCTCCTTTCCCTTAACTTCTCCTATTCCCCCCTTTTCTCTAGTATGGTTATTTTGTGTTTATTTAAATCAATTGTAACCTAGTTTCAAGTGAATATATTTTTACCTTTGCATCGAATAGCTCACCTCTCACATGATGGTGGTCTACCTTTAAGCCAACTCTTTGCAAAGGTAGTAGTTTGCTCTCGAATTAAAAAAAAAAATTGTCTCAATTTAAATATAAACAAAATATTAAAACAAAATCCATAATAGTTTATTAGAAAAATATTAATTATTTAATAAGAAAATTTAAAGGATTTTGTTTATACTATACTATTATATTACCTCAACAAATTGTATAAGTATAATGATTTTAAGTGAAATGTCCCAATCCCATTGTAAACAAAATCCAAGATAGTCTATTAAAAAAATATAATTATCTAAGAGGATTTTGATTATACTATATTATTATAGCATCTCGATAAATTTTATAATAATCTTAAGTGAATTGTCTTAATCCCATTATAAACAAAATCATAATAGTCCTTTAAAAAACATAATAGATGTATAAGTATAATGATTTTAAGTGAAATGTCCCAATCCCATTGTAAACAAAATCCAAGATAGTCTATTAAAAAAATATAATTATCTAAGAGGATTTTGATTATACTATATTATTATAGCATCTCGATAAATTTTATAATAATCTTAAGTGAATTGTCTTAATCCCATTATAAACAAAATCATAATAGTCCTTTAAAAAACATAATAGATTCTAATATGAGAAGGTTCCAAAGGATTTTGTTTATATTATATTATTTAGTATCTCAATAAATTGTATAATGATATTAAGTGAATTGTCCTAAACCCATTATAAACAAAAACTATGATATTGCATTAAAAAATATATAATTATCTAATACGAGAAGGCTTTAAAAGATTTTGTTTATACTATATTATTTAGTATCTCAATTAATTATGTAAAGATCTTAAGTGAATTGTCCCAATCTAATTATAAACAAAATCTATGATAATCTGTTAAAAAACCATAAATTATGGGAAGGTTTCAAAGGATTTTATTTATACTATATTATTATAGTATCTCAACAAATTGTACAATGATATTACAACTTTAGTGGGTCTAATGAGGAAGAATTTGGAACTCTAAATAGGAGGTGTAGGTTGGAATTCTGCAAGGGAGTAGGATTGTACACCACAAGTATGTCAATCCCTTCATTGCAAAGTTGTTTAAAAGCATGGTTGAAAGTAGAATTGACAAGGGGTAGAAGAAAAAAGAAAAAGGGAAAAGGGCCAAACATGTTTTAGACCAAAAAATTCAACAATAGACCACTTCAACACTTTGAGAAATATTATTAAAAAATGGAATGAAAAAGAAGAAGCTTATTGTTCTTTTGTAGAATTCAAGAAAGTTTTTGACAAAGTGGACTAAAAGTAAACTATAGAGTAGAAAGGAAGACTAAGATAAACTATAAAAGTATAGAGAAACAATTCATAGACTCTATCACGAGGTTCGAGCTAAAATCATAATGCAAGTAGGTCTTTTAGAATATTTTTTGAAGAACATAAGCTTATATTGAGAGGGAGGTGAATAGTATAAGATAAAACTTTTTACTTCTCAATCCAAATGATAACATCAATAATATCAAACACATCATCACACACATGAGAGACATGATTTAACGTGGTTCACCCAATGTGGGCTACTCCACGGAGAAAATATTCCTTACAAATTTTTCTCAATGAATCTTTGGGAATCAAATCCCTATTACAATGTTTTATGGACCTTTGTCTAGAGGAGACACCAATTCCCTTATATTATGGTTTGTGGATCTCTCTCTATAAGAGACCTATGTCCCCACTGCTCTGGTTTGTGGATCTCTCTCCATAAGAGACCTATGTCCCCACTGCTATAGATTGTGGATCTCTCTCCACAGGAGATCTTTGTCCCCACTGCTCTAGTTTGTGGATCTCTCTCCATAGGAGACCTCTATCCCCTCTGCTCTGCTCATAAATATGATCTAATTTTCTCACAACTTTGATTCAATATGCTCACAAGTTTACCTCCAATATGTTCACAAGTTTACCTCAAACCTGCTCAAAAATCTGCCTCAAATTTGCTCAAAGGTTTACCTCTAACCTGCTCATAATTCTTGCTCAATTATACTCAAAAACATACTCATAACTGCTTATAACATATGCTCAAAAGGTTTCACAAAGATGCAAAAACTTGTTTTCAAACCTAGCACAAGTAGTTCACAATCTCTAGCACAGTTTGTTCTCAACCTCTATCCCAAATGTATCCAAAACATTCAACAATGAAGCACAAAATCCTCACTCAATTATTTCCAACAATGCTTATCAAACCATCCTTTTCACTCCACATTATGTTCCAAAACATTCATTCTAACAAACACTTTAAAACAAGGAATGATATGCCCATACCTCTTAGCTTGCTCTTATGGAGATATGTCTTCAAAAATCTGTCTCACACACAATATCTTTTGCAACTTATAAAAGGGTTAGCACAACACTTATTTATGTGTTAGAAAACCTTCTAAAAATTTGTTCCAAACCAATGCTCTAAACCTCTTTTGGTTTCTCAAAATAAAACATTTAGTCATGAAGCAAGTCCTTCAAATTGAATCAAATATTACAAACAATAAAAGTACATTCTACACCTTTTATCTCCCACTTAAAATATCAACAAACACACTCAAATTTTTTACCAATTATTTCCTTATTACTCCACAAAATAACACTTTAGAAAAATACATTCTCCATTATATTTTTCTTCTAAACAATGGCAAGAAATAAAAAATATTTCCCTTATAGCTCCCTAAGTCCAATGGCGCTCAAACATTCAAACACACCTTAAGCGCCTAACAACTCAACCTTAGGCATTAACAAAAATTAAATCTTTGCTTACCAAAACTATCGATGGTGAGACTCGACCACAACACCTCCTGCCTGCCAACGTGCTCATGCTGCTTGGGCTGCCGCTAAGCCAACTGCCCACACGAAGACATTAATGTGTGATGCGCATTTTGACCTTCGCTCAAACTTTCCTTGCCAAAAGAATTCGTTTCAAAACTGTCGCCACCCGGATTCGACCTCACAACTTGTTGTCTATCTTGCAACTTAACACTGCCCAGTTTGTTGCTAGGCCAACTACCTAGCTGGAGATAATATCGCACGGTCTTATCCTTATACACGTCAGAATCTTTTCTCCCTTTTTAAATTACAATTCGTCTTCTTTTGCTCATGATTTCGCACGTCGATTATTTGAATAAATCACACATTGAACACTTTGAAAACGTGCATCAAATACAACCTTAGGTCTAGGAAACTTATCCACATTAATATGGATTTTTCATGCTTTGGATGTCGGCACTTTTAAGAATTTAAAAATTCTTTTCAACATTGGCGCCAAAAACCCACCTTGGGTTATAAAATAAAATAATATAAAATATTATAATTATTTTATAATTTAACTTTAGGCTGTAACATTTTAAATTTAATATTATAATATTAAACTATTATAATATTATTTTATTTTTGAGCCTTAGTCACTTGCTTCCTTTAGGATTTTTAAACCAGGGCCTTCAACCTTTTAACCAATCACTTGGATCTTTGTCCCAAACCTCTTGGGCTTAAAATATAAATATTTTAACCCTTTCTTTTTGTCAATTTCCTTGCAATGAGAATGATATTTGCCTTGCATTTTAACCAAGTTATAAACCTTATCTTTTTGCCATGCCAAGTTATCAATGAAACCAATGTCATCAACCTATGATCTCAAATCTTTGACATCAATGACAACAATATACTCAAAATTTCCAATAATCTCCCTATTAGGAACCTACTATTAAAATAAAGCACACTCACACAAAATACTGAAAAATAACTCACATACATCAAATATCTCAATATCACTATGCAGAAATCAATTACAAAAATGAAACAATCTCACAGTAACAGTGAATCACGGGCCTCTTCGAGGGGGCAACCTCCTTCAATATTTGCAAAAGGATAATCTCGTACATGGATTCATATATTTTTAAAGAAAAACTTCATGTAACCCTACCTAAATGCTCAAGAGGTGGCTTACATGCAAAATGCCACTTGAGCTAGAATCTTCCACCAAATGGTGGTTACAATCTTGATAAAAATGGTTACATGAAATGGTACCACTTGGCGAGGTATCTTACTACATTGGTTACAATATTGATAAAAATGGTTACATGAGATGGTACCACTTGGCGAGGTACCTTTATTGCCACCTATATTACTAAGTATTGCATAATAACATTAAAATGGGATCCCCACATTGGAAGTGGGTTATTACATAGGTAAATGAGAATTATAACATGGTGTAAGGATATGATCCTAACATATCCTTCCCATTCGAAAAGCTTTGTCCTCAAAGCTGAAATTGAGGAAAATGGTGTTGGAGTTGATGGAGAGACTCCCATGTAGCATCTTTTGGTTGGAGCCCATGCCACTGGACAAGGACTTTTGTGATGGTACAATTGCGAAGAGTGCGGGTGTGGTGATCCAACAACTGTTCTAGTTCGAGTAATATGGATCCTTCCTCATCCAATTTTGGTAATGCTGATTGAACTTGTACCTATGTACCCACAACTTTCTTGAGAGATGAAATATGGAAAATAGGATGGAGCTTGGAGGTGGGCGGAAGAGCCAATTTGTAAGCAGTGGAACCAATCCGCTGTAGGACTTGGTAAGGCCCATAGAATTTTGTAGCAAGTTTTTGGCACCGACGAAGTTGGAGGGATGACTATTTGTACGATTGCAAGCGAAGGAAAACCATATCACCCACATCAAAGCTATGCTCGAATCGATGTTGGTCAGCCTATTTTCACATCCAGTTCTGGGCTATATCCAAATTATGCTTCAGTTGGTGAAGGACATCAGTTTGTTGGCGAAGAGTAATGTCGACTGCTTGGACCCTGGAGCTGCCTGGAATGTATGAAGAAGGCATGGGTGGAGGGTGCCCATAAACAACCTCAAAAGGAGTGAGTTTGGTAGTTGTATGATAGGACGTGTTGTACCACCATTTGGCCAAAGGAAGCCACTTCGCCCATTGAGAAGGATGATCTTATGCAAAGCAATGAAGATAGGTATCCAAACATTTGTTGACAATCTCAGTTTGACCATCCATTTACAGATGATAGGCTGAACTCATTTTAAGCTTCGTTCCCTGCAACTTAAACAACTCTTGACATAAATGACTAGTGAAGGTTGGGTCTCGATTGGACACAATGGAGGTGGGCATACCATGAAGGCAAAAAATAGAATCAAGGAGGATTTGGGTAATGGTGGAGGTTGTGTAAGGATGGGTAAGGGGACAAAAATGAGCATACTTCGAAAGACGATCCACTACCACAAGAATAACAGACTTACCACCCGATTTATGTAATCCTTCGATAAAATCCATAGAAATATCATTCCAAACTGATCTGGAATGGCCAAGGGTTGAAGAGTACCCAAAGAACGAACTATTTCACCTTTCATTTGTTGGCAGGTATCACAAGCTGCCACGAAGTCACGAATGTCCCGTTTCATCCCTTTCTAGAAGAATGTGTGCTTGAGGCAATCATACATTTTGAGAAATCCATAATGACCTGGAGAGGGAGCAGTGTGTAGTTCCTTCATGAAGAGGTCACGGAGTGGGGAGGAACGGGGAATAACAAGGCATTGACGACAACACAAATCTTGGCCATCCCAATTGTAGCCTGGGGATGAAGTCAGATCAACTTGAAGTGAAGCCATCAAAGCTTGTAGGTTTGCATCTTAAAGTACCTCATGTCATAAGGAATCTATCCATTGGGGGACAGGTATAGAGATAACACATCATACTGAGGGCCTTAAATTGATGAGAGAGAGCATCAACCACAAGATTTTCTTTGCCCTTCTTATAGGTGATATCATAATCATAGCCCATGAGTTTAGAAACCCATTTTTGTTTTGGGGTACCAACCCATTGTTCTAAGAAATATTTGAGAATTTGATGGTTTGTTTTAATGGAAAAATGGTGCCCAATGAGATATGGTCTCCAATGGGTGACAACATGTAAGATGGTCAACATCTCCTTGGCATATGTAGATTTTCCCAAATTACGCTCAAAGAGTTCCTTACTAGTGAAGGTCAAGGGCCTCCCTTCTTGCATCAATACTACCCCAATGTCACGATCGAAAGCGTCACTTTCAATGAAGAATGGTTTAGAGAAATCTGGCATGACTAGAACAGGTGTGGTGGTCATGGCATGCTTTAATTCAAGAAAGGCTTGATCAGTGGGTCCTGTCCAAGTGAAAGAGTCCTTATTTAACATAGATGTGAGGGGAGCTCCTATTTTCCCATAATTATGAATAAATTTCCTGTAATAACATGTAAGTCCTAAGAATCCTCGAAGTACTTTGAGAGTGCAGGGTTTTACCCAGTCTTGAACTGCCTAAATCTTCTTAGGGTCGACCTTGACACCATCTTTGGAAACAATGTGTCTTAAATACTCCACTTCAGTCAGACCAAAGGAGCACTTAGACCGCTTACCAAAAAGTTGATGTTGGGCTAATAACTATAATGTCTGATCCACATGGGTAAGGTGTTCTTCCCACGAGTGGCTATAAACCAATATATCATCAAAGAAAACCAGGATGAACTTTCGCATGAAGGGACGAAAGATGTTGTTCATAAGGCTTTAAAATGTGGATGGTGCATTTGTCAAACCAAATGGCATTACCAAGAACTCATAGTGACCTTCATGAGTACAAAAAGCAGTTTTTGGAATATCCTCGTCCTTGAGCCCGATTTGATGGTACCCCGAAAGAAGATCCAACTTGGAGAAGTACATAGCTCCATGTAACTCATCCAACAATTCATCCACTACTGGAATGGGAAATTTATCCTTGATGGTGATATTATTGAGCTCACGGTAGTCTATGCATAATCGCCGCGAGCCATATTTCTTGCGAACTTGCAAAACTGGACAAGAATAGGGACTGGTACTGGGTCAAATGACACCTACCTTGAGCAATTCATGTACCATCTTCTCGATTTCTGACTTGAGAGCATAAGGATACCGGTACGGTCTAATGTTCGATGGTGCACTACTCGAAAGTAGTGGAATAGCATGGTCATGAGAGCAACGAGGTGGCAGTGTAGTTGGTTCTGAAAAGACGCCATTGTGCTTGGTTAGAACAAGTTGTAAATTTGCTGGAAGTGGATCTGTTATAGAAGTGGGTGGCTGATTTGAAAATATTTGTGCAATGACCCCATGGGAGGACTTTTTCAACAACTTCTCCATGCGATTGGAACTAATAATTTGTGTAGGGTCAGCCTTGATACCCTTGAGGGTATATTTTTGTCCATTTTGTGAAAATTGTAGTCATAGTTCTATAAGGTTGCAGGAGAAAGTGCCCAAGGTGCTCATCCATTGGGATCCTAACACAACATCACATCCTCCCAATTGGAGGGCGAACATATCTTGCTTGAGTTCATAATCCCCTATCTAAATTTTGACATTTCGACATTTACCTTTACAAGGTAAGGTACCTCCATTGGCCACCATGACTTCAAAATAATTGCATGAGTGTATATAGCAGTTGATCCATTTGGCCACCTGAGGATCAATAAAGTTGTGTGTACTACCTGAATAAATAAGAATTGTGAGACGGCCTTTGAAATAACCCACAACTTTCATGGTTTGTGGCGTGGTAATCCCGACAAGAGCATGGACTAAAATTTTTGCTGGTGTTTCTGATGGTTCCTCTTCCTATGGAGTTGGTGCCTCAGTTGTATCACTCTCCTCATCACTATAGTCACTATTTTTTGGTTCCTCCACATCTATTAAAAACAATATCTTATTTGCACATCTATGCCCCTTCATAAATTTTTCATCATAATTTTAACATAACCCTTGGGCGCGACGCACATCCATTTCCTCTGTAGTCAGCCGCTTGGGAGTAGGAGGTTTATTATCAGTATGGTTTTGGACCCGAGGATGGAAAGGTTTGTTATGCAAAAATCATGGTGTCCGCCTTTGAGCTGAGAGTTTAGATTCGGCCGATTGGGCTAAACTGATAGCCTCCATCATGGTGTGGGGTTTGAACATCTTGACTTTAGCCTAGAGATCATCTCATAACCCACTAACAAAACAACTCATAAAAAATCCCTCATTCAAACCCTTAGTTTTATTAGCCAATTTCTCAAATTGGGTCTGGTAATCACGAACTGAGGTGGTTTGTTTTATCTTTGTCAGTGCACCTGTAAAGTCATCATAATCATTAGGGCCAAATCGAGTGAATAGTTGGGACTCAAAGTCCTCCTAGGATAGATAGGGTTAGCAACCCGTAGCCATTGGAACCAGTGTAAGGCCTCAGATTCTAGGTTGAAGGAAGCCATCTGAACCTAATGATAGAAAGGGACATTATGGAATCGAAAGAACTGATCAACCCGACATAGCCACCCATAAACATCCTTTCCACTGAACTTAGGGAAGTCTAATTTAGGCATTCTAAAGGTTGGATCCCAATCAGAGTGATTGTCATATGGTGTTCATCAACCTCGTTCAAAGTTTTTAGCATGGTGTTCAGTTTTGGTAGTGCCATGCAATTTGGTCTCCATCTCTGTGAGTTGTTCTTCTAAACGGATTCTAGTGTTATCATGATCCAGTCGAAGCTCTTGAATCTCTGTGCCTATGTTCTTGTTTGCAAAGGTCAAGTCAACAATGGATTTTTGTAGATCAGCCAATAATGTGCGCAAGTCTAAATCCTTTTGTTGTTGCCATTGTGGTCCCTCTTGTGTTGATTTACTAAAAATAGACCTCGGATTTTTAGGAGTTACTATTTTTAGTAAGGGTCCAAAATTCAATTTGGGAAATGAGTTGCAACACTGATTTTAGGATAGGGTCCACTCCGATGGTTGTTTTATCTGAGTGCTCAATGAGGAG
The DNA here is from genome assembly GCA_028583015.1 of Wollemia nobilis. Lineage (NCBI taxonomy): Eukaryota > Viridiplantae > Streptophyta > Pinopsida > Araucariales > Araucariaceae > Wollemia > Wollemia nobilis. The sequence continues at coordinate 3,670,431 of JAQPPZ010017190.1, read as the reverse complement.
ATATACTGAATTTCTTGACTTTTTGTGATCTCCTGTTGGTTGCAAGTCGATGTCAAGGTAATTTCTTCCACTTGTACTTTAAATTTCACCAATGAGTCCTTGAGGGTCTTTTGTGCAGAGTAACAAGTAGATTTTTTTTTTTTTAAAACGAAAAACCCCCTGCGGGGCTGCCTTGGTCTAAGAGACCACAAACAGGGGGTTCTACACCATCAAAGTCACCCGGGGGTCACACCCGACCCTGCCCGTACCAACATTTTCAATTGGATTTTGGGTACCTAATTCAGCTTTTTGGTAGGGTGGAGATTCGAACCTGGGACCTCCCTTGGAGGATTGCCCTCTCCTCTCCAACTCACCTACAACACCTGGGTGAGTAACAAGTAGATTATATTCCAAAAATTTGGATCAATTTGATGGACTGATGAAAAGTTATGGCCTTAGCAAGAAAAATCAAAATTTGCTATTTTTAGAATTTTGGTGCAAAATTTGACCAGGAGCTGCCAAGGACAATTTTGTCTGGAATAGAGTGTAGAATTTTTTGCTAAATTTTTGAGTCAATCCGAACTCTGTGTGAAGAGATATCCTTGTTTTAATAAAATTTCATTTTTTTTCTACTGTGTTGAGTCTACTGGTGTTCTCTGTTTTTTATTTGGAGTTATGGTTCAAAAGTTGTCCTCTGGAATCAATTGTCACTGACTTGTGTAGTCTGTACCTTGACCACTGTGTCACTCATTGTTCTCTGTTCATGTCACCTATACTAGGGTTACTAACACAGTTGCTACTTCTGACCTTAGGGAATTTTTTGACACTAACAACTCTGTTTTTGACACTAAAAGTCTGCAATTCTGGACTGGTACAAAGGACTATTACTATCACTGTCCTGACTGTTCAGATTTTGACCACAAGCTATTTCAAACACTTGCAAAAATTTGTCTTAACTGTTGGTGCATGCAATTTGTTTTCTATGATAGGGAAAGCCTTCTCCGTATGCTCACTTTTGGGGATGGTGAATGCAGGTTAGCAGAACAGGGATGGGTTGATTTGCAAGGGAATGACACTTTGATTTTATTTTGTTTTCGTGAACCAGGTATGCTAAGTAAGGGAGTATGTAATACCCATAAGCCCTTTTTTATACCGTAGTGATGAACAATAGTGCTCGGATCAATATTTCAAGCCACTACTCAAGGAGGATTCCACACATACCCTTGAGCACACTATCTGCCTCTCTGACAGTACAAGAGGGTAATCGTTCGGGATGTTGTGTCCCGTGGACTATGGATAATACAAGGCTAAAAAGCTTCCTAATGGATAAAATCTTGTTTAAACCTAGATTGTCTCTCGATATACCTGAAGATACGTGGGAACTGAATTCCATGTGTGAGTGTTGTCTGGGGCCTAGATATTGGAGTTTGATCACACCTCGCTTCTCTAGACGCTTTATGGGCTATCTAGCTTAGACAATAATGACAGCTCCTTTGTGATATTTTAAAACCCTCGACACAGGGTTTCTAACCTACACAACTATTGTATTTTTTTTTGTATTTTCTAATTTTTTGCGAAAAAAAAAATGATTGTATTTTTTGGATTTTTTTTAGAAAGGAAAAACGGAAATAAAAAACACACATGAAAATTATACCTAACAGACGGAATGACTAGCAAGAATCGTCTTAGTTGCAACAAAACTTGGCCCTAAAAATCGCTCTTATACCACTTGTTAGGAACCTACTATTAAAATAAAGCACACTCACACAAAACTGAAAAATAACTCACATACATCAAATAACTCAATATCACTATGCAAAAATCAATTACAAAAATGAAACAATCTCATAGTAACACTGAATCGCGGGCCTCTTCGAGGGGGCAACCTCCTTCAATATTTCATTAGCTTGCAAAAGGATAATCTCATACATGGCTTCATATCTTTTTAAAGGAAAACTTCATGCAACCCTATCTAAATGCTCAAGAGGTGGCTTACATGCAAAATGCCACTTGAGCTAGAATCTTCCACCAAATGGCGATTACAATCTTGATAAAAATGGTTACATGAAATAGTACCACTTGGCGAGGTATCTTACTACATCGGTTACAATATTGATAAAAACGGTTACATGAGATGGTACCACTTGGCGAGGTACCTTTATTGCCACCTACATTACTAAGTATTGCATAATAACATTAAAATGGGATCCCCACGTTGGAAGTGGGTTATTACATAGGTAAATGATAATTCTAACATGGTGTTAGGATAGGATCCTAACACTCCCCTTTGTCATTGATGGCAACCCTTTCTAAAAATAACTTTTTCAACCATTGGATTCCAAATCTTCTCCCCTTGAGAAACTGCTCTCCCTGACTGAATGCTCTCCCCCTTACTCAAATCTCTCCCCCTTTGACATCAATGGCAAATGGACTCCTTTGGGGCTAAAGATAAGACTCTTAGCTCAGCCCCCTCCCCACCTCCTCTCCTTGAGGTGATTAATTTTGGGGTGGGAGTAAAACTACTCCCAATTTTCCTCTAAGATACTCAAAAGTTTCCTTTGGAAGTGGCTTAGTGAAAATATCCGCAATCTGTTCCTTTGTAGTAACATATTCCAATCTGACTTGCTTATCCATCACTTGTTCTCTCATAAAATGGTATTTTATTGGAATGTGCTTGGTCCTGGAGTGCATCACTGGATTCTTTGAAATGTTTATAGCACTTGTATTATCACATAGTATGGAGATAGGATGATCATGCTCTATCTTGAAGTCCTTTAAAGTTTACTTCATCCATAACACCTATGTACAACAAGCAACCGCTGCAATGTACTCTGCCTCTATTGTGGATAAGGATATTGATGCTTATTTCTTGCTTAGCCAGGAGACTAAACAATCTCCAAGAAAGAACGCTCCTCCACTTGTGCTTTTTTTGTCATCAATACTGCCTACCCAATCTGCATCTGTATATGCTATGAGAGTGAAATTATCACTTTTGGGATACCAGAGTCCAAAATCCATAGTCCCTTTTAAATACCTAAGAATTCTCTTTACTTCCAGTACATGTGTTTCCTTTGGAGCTGCTTGAAATCTTGCCACCAGTCCCACTACCTGCATTATATCTGGTCTTGTAGTTGTAACATATAGTAAGTTGCCAATCATAGATCTATACAATGTCTGATTTGCCTCAAGAGATTCATCATATTTACTCAACTTGCATCCTGTAATCATGGGGGTACTTACTAGTTTGCAGTCTTCTAATTTGAATTTCTTCAACATTTCTTTTATATACTTGGTTTGTGAGAGAAATACACCCTTCTCTGATTGTGAAATCTGTAGTCCAAGAAAGAAGGACAACTCACCAAGCATTGACATTTCAAATTCATTTTGCATACTCTTTGCAAATTTTTGACACATCTTATCATTATTACCTCCAAAAATGATATCATCCACATAAACAACCATAATTAGTAAGTTATTTCCTTCATTTTTTATGTATAAATTGTTGTCAACTATTCCTTTCCTGAAACCCTATTCCTGAATATACTTATCCAACCTTGAATACCAAGCTCTAGGAGCTTGTTTTAGTCCATAAAGAGCCTTCTTTAATCTGCATACATAATCTGGCTTATCAGTTAGGTTGAACCCCTTAGGTTGCTCAATGTAGACCTCTTCTTCCAAGACACCATTGAGAAAAGTTGATTTAACATCCATTTGATATACTTTGAAGTTTTTGAAACTTGAGAAAGCTAAAAACATCCTTATGGCCTCAAGTCATGCAATAGGAGCAAATGTTTCATCAAAATCAATCCCTTCAACCTGTGCATAACCTTTGCATACCAATCTTGCTTTATTTCTGACTACCTGACCATCTTCATTTAACTTGTTTCTGAAAACCCATTTAGTGCCAATTACATTCTTATATTTTGGTCGTGGGACAAGTTCCCAAGTCTCACTTTTTTCTATTTTATCCAATTCCTCATCCATTGCCTTGACCCAAAACTTATCTTCTCTTGCCTCATTGAAATCCTTGGGCTCAATTTTAGATAACAAGGAAAGATTTGCATGCTCACTTGTTCCTATTATCTTCCTCCTTGTCTATATTTCATCTGGATTTCCAATAATTAGATCTCTTGGATGATTTTTCTGCACATACCTGGATGGAGTCTTAGGTAGTGTTCTTTGTGTTTCTTCTTCTTCTGATTCTTCACCTAATTCTTCTTGGCAACTTTCTTCTTCTTGATACACAATTTCTTGAGTTGGTTCTTTTGACCTTGTTTGTTCATCAACTATCACATTTATACTTTCCATAATTGTATGTGTCCTCTTATTATAGCACCTATAGGCTTTGCTCTTAGTGGAATAGCCAAGGAAAATACCCTCATCACATCTTGAATCAAACTTACCCAAATTTTTCTCTTCCCGTCTTATGTAGCATTTGCTTCCAAAAATTTTGAAATATTTTATAGTAGTTGGTCTCCCTTTCCAGAGCTCATATGGGGTTTTGTGATGATTTACTCTTACTTGAGCTCTATTGATGATATATACTATTGTATGAACTACATCTCTCCAAAAACCATCTGAAATCTTAGACTCATTCAACATAGCTCTGGCCATATTTTCAACAATCCTATTTTTCCTTTCAACTACTCCATTTTGTTGAGGAGTTCTTGCTGTTGAATATTCTCTTTTGATCCCATGTTGTTCACAAAAATCTATGAATTCACCTGAAGTAAATTCTCCTCCTCTATCTGATCTTAAACACTTAATCCTTCTACCTGTTTCATTTTCTACTAATTCTTTGAATGCCTTGAACTTCTCAAAGGCTTCTGACTTTTCTTTTAAGAAAGCTACCCAAGTCATTCTGGAGAAGTCATCTATAAATAACATGAAGTAACTTTCACCTAGTAGACTCTTTGTCCTTGTAGGACCACATAGGTCAGTGTGAACTAGTTTCAATGGTTCAGATGATGTAAATTCTTTTGACTTGAAACTTGTTCTTGTTTGCTTCCCATGCTGACATTGTGCACAAATTGTGTTTTGTGGCCTTTTTATCTTGGGTAAATCTCTAACTGCCTACTTGTTGCTTATTTTCACTATGTTGTCAAAGTTCAGATGACCCATTCTTCTATGCCATAACCAAATCTCATCTTCTTGTGATAAGAAACACTTTTCTCCCTTAATCTCACTTAGCATGTAGAGATTGTTTGTAGTTCTATTGGCATCTGCAATGAGCTTTCCAGTTTTAGATTTTTTGATCTCACATCTATTTGGATGAAAAGTTACCGTGTGCCCCTGATCACAAAGTTGGCTTACACTTAGTAAATTGTGCCTCAATCCCTTGACATACAATACATTCTCTATCTTTGTTTTTCCATTATCTAAACTCAAGGTTCCTTTCCCATAGATTTTTGCTGAACCATTATCACCAAATTTTACTGATCCTCCATTGATTTCTTTAAATACAAGAAATTTACTCTTGTCCCCTATCATATGACTTGAACAACCACTATCAAGAAACCACTGTTTTCTCTTATCTTGCACATGAAGAGTTGTTTGTACCAACATTGACTTCACTTTTTCTTGCTCTTTTCTCTCTCTCCTAATTGTTGAGGTTGTATTCTTTTGAGCCTTTTGATCCTCCTTATTTTTTCTTAATTTAGGAAATACCGTTTTACACCATTTGGCCTTATGCCCAAAGTTATTGCATTTGTAACATATGATATTGTCATTCATGAGAGGTGCAAAAGAATTGAAATTTCTATCAACATTATCTCTCACATAACTAGTGCAATGTACAACTCTATGACCATATTTGTTACATGAAAAAAAATAGCCATGGAAGAGATTTTGTAACCTGTTGGAGTGCCTTGAGTAATATGGTCGCATGCTTCTTCTTTTGTTGTTCTTGTAATTGACTTTTGTCCATGGATCTTCTTTGCCTTCTTCCTTCTTGATGCTTTTGCCTTTCAATGCATTAGCATAAGTCATGGGCTCTTCTTCTTTTGATATCTTTGTTCCTTGGGAGCTTGACTCCTCTTTCTGTTTCCCTAAATTTATGTCTTGTTGTAACTTACCCTTAGTCTTTTCAACTTCCTTTCTTAGAGAGACAATTTCTGATTCCAATATTTCACATTCTAACTCTTTTGCCTTTAACTGTTCTGCCATATCCTGTTCAATTTTCCTTCCCTCTTCAACTTTTACCTTGAGCTCTGTGAGGTTTTGTAGAAGTTCCATCTTTGCTTCCTCATCCTCTTGGATTTGATCCTTCAAACTTGAATTCTTCCTTCTAACCTTTTCCAAGTTTCTAAGAGCAACAAAAAATTCCTCTTTTATGTCGATCATGGCCTCTTCTCCATTTTCTGAGGTCATGTATGTTCTTGTGGGATCTTCCTTCAAGCTGTTAGGCTTTTCATGAAGGAACCCACTCTAATACCAATTGAAGAACATAAGATTATACTGAGAGGGGGGTGAACAGTATAAGATAAAAATTTTTACTTCTCAATCCAAATGATAACAACAATAATATCAAAGTAGTAAACAATGCACACATCATCACACACATGAGAGACATGATTTAACGTGGTTCACCCAATGTGGGCTACTCCACGAAGAAAATATTCCTTATAAATTTTTCTCAATGAATCTTTGGGAATCAAATCCCTATTACAATGTTTATGGACCTCTATCCAAAGGAGACACCAATCCCCTTATATTCTGGTTTGTGGATCTCTCTCCACAAGAGACCTTTGTCCCCACTGCTCTAGTTTGTGGATCTCTCTCCATAGGAGACCTCTATCCCCACTACTCTAGTTTGTGGATCTCTCTCCACAGGAGACCTCTATCCCCTCTACTCTGGTTTGTGGATCTCTCTCCATATGAGACCTCTATCCCCTCTGATATACTCATAAATCTGATCTAATATGCTCATAAATCTGATTCAATTTTCTCACAAGTCTACCTCTAATTTGTTCATAAGTCTACCTCAAACCTGCTCAAAAATCTACCTCAAATCTACTCAAAAGTCTACCTCTAACCTGCTCATAATTCCTGCTCAATTCTGCTCAAATACATACTCATAACTGCTTATAACACATGCTCAAAAGGTTTCACAAAGATGCAAAAACTTATCTTCAAACCTAGCACAAGTAGTTCACAATCTCTAGCACAATTTGTTCTCAACCTCTATCCCAAATGTATCCAAAACATTCAACAATGAAGCACAAAATCCTCACTCAATTATTTCCAACAATGCTTATCAAACAATCCTTTTCACTCCACCTTATGTTCCAAAATATTCACTTCAACAAACACTTTAAACAAGGAATGATATGCCCATACCTCTTAGCTTGCTCTTATGGAGATATATCTTCAAAAATCTATCTCACACACAATATATTTTGCAACTATAAAAGGGTTAGCACAACACCTCTTTATGAGTTAGAAAATCCCCTCAAAATATGTGCACAATTTGTTCCAAACCAATGCTCTATACCTCTTTTGATTTCTCAAAATAAAACATTAAATCATGAACCAAGTCCTTCAAAATTGAATCAAATATTACAAACAATAAAGGTACATTCTACACCTTTTATCTCCCACTTAAAATATCAACAAACACTCCCAAAAGGATTTACCAATAATTTCCTTATTACTCCACAAAATAACACTTCAGAAAAATACACTCTCCATTATATTTTTCTTCTAAACAATGGCAAGAAATAAAAAATATTTCCCTTATAGCTCCCTAAGTCCAATGGCGCTCAAAAAATCAAACACACCTTAAGCGCCTAACAACTCAACCTTAGGCATTAATAAAAATTAAATCTTTGCTTACCAAAACTATCGCGGGTGAGACTCGACCACAACACCTCCTACCTGCCAACGCGCTCATGTTGCTTGGGCTACCACTAGGCCAACCACCCACATGAAGACACTAGTGCACGATTCACACTTTGACCTCCGCTCACACTTCCTTGCCAAAAAAAATCTTTTCAAAACTATCATCACCCGAAATCGAACTCACGACCTGTTGTCCACCTGCACCTTAACACTGCCCAGTCTGCCACTAGGCCAACCACCTAGCTGGAGATAAGATGATCCTTATACACATCCAAGGCCCTTCTCCTTTTTAAAATACAATTCATCTTCTTCCACTCACAATTTCACACACCGGTTATTCGAATCAATCACACATTGAACACTTTGAAACACGCATCGAATACAACCTTAGGGCTAGGAAAATTATCCATATTAATATGGATTTTCCATCATGCTTCGGACGTCAACGCTTTTAAGAATTTAAAAATTCTTTTCAAAGTTGGTGCCAAAACCCACCTTGGGTTATAAAATAATATAATATAAAATATTATAATTATTTTATAATTTAACTTTAGGCTTTAACCTTTTAAATTTAATATTATAATATTAAACTATTATAATATTATTTCCTTTTTGAGCCTTAGTCACTTGCTTCCTTTAGGCTTTTTAAACCAGGGCCTTCAACCTTTTAACCAATCACTTGGAGCTTTGTCCCAAACCTCTTGGGCTTAAAATATAAATATTTTAACCCTTTCTTTTTATCAATTTGCCTTGCATTTTAACCAACTTATAAACCTTGTCTTTTTGCCATGCCAAGTTATCAATGAAAACCAATGTCATCAACCTATGATCTCAAATATTTGACATCAATGACAACAATATACTCAAAATTTCCAATACTTTTGAAGAGACATAGGGTTTAAATAAGCATTGTGATTATCCTCTATCTTATTTTGTTTATATATTGACAAATTAGAAGAATGACTAAACATGATTTGAGGGGGAAATGTTCATTTGGAAAGATATGTGGCGAGGCTTCTTTTGCATATAGGTGATATTCTAATTATGAGGACAATATTATAAGCAAGCGAATCTCTATGAGTGGCAATTAAGGAGAGCTAAACAAATGGATTACATAATATAAAGCCCTATTATCATGACCATCCTTGGTTTACACAGTCCTTATATTAGCTCTAATACATCAACTTGAGTCCTCATTGATCATCGTACCCACAATAAACCCCAGATTTTTTTTAGTTTTAACTTTTTAACATTGTTAATTTTGGTGATTTTTCTCTATTTTTATGCTAAGATCAATGTATTTTTTGCATGTGATGAAATAAAATAAGTAATCAAGATTTTTATTGAAAATATGGTAGATGAAGTGAATATAGATGGTTTAAGAAATTAGTACCAATTAGGAACTAGATCCACCCATCTACAATACACACCATAAAGATCATATAAAATCATCTTAGCATGGAATGTGATTTTGTCATGTGCATTGACCCCTTTGATATCATCCACAACGCGCTTAAGGTTGATCATTAACACCATCAATGGATCCCATCACTATACCATCAATAAGTATTTATTCCCCAAGGGTATGGGAGTGGATCTCATCACTTTTCCATCAATAGGTATTCATTCCCCAAGGGTATGAGAGTGAGGAGATACGTCACCAATAACACATTTGTGGTGGGGGATATGAATGGGCCATATATTTCTATGTGAATGTTAAAATCCTAGATGATAATTCAATCTATAATTTGATATTTATCACATTGGCTAATGAGGGCACAAATATCAGGGCTTTGTTCGAGTTAATAATGCTAAACAAGAGTGGTAAGGGAAAATCTAAGATTCATATCCATTTTAATAAAATGGTATTGGCTCAATCGATTAGATTCCTCAATGTTCAAGAAGGAGACCCAAGTTCAAATCTTTCCAAAAAATACATGGATAATAGCCAAGCTATTATAGTATCATTATGTGGTTATGATGTAATATAAGTGGGACCCATTTCAATTTCATGTAAACAATTGAAAAAATATACACACCCATTTTGATTAGATGCTTGATAAAAGACTTTACATGGTCAAGTATCATAAGAGTGTGCTAGGTGATGAAACCTTGATTTGATTTTGTTGGGTGTGGATGTTGGGGTTTATATTTGGTAAGTGAGGGAGAGGGTTGGGTTTTTTTGGCTTGTATGTGGGTTTTTAAAGCCACAACTTAAAATTATTTCCTAATTAGAAAACTTGAATGACAACAAGAAAAAGCTAATCCAACTATCTACCTCAAACCCACCATTGAAAAAAAAGAAAAAAGAAATAAAAGCCATTAAAAAATTGTCTAGATTTGAGATGTCTTAGCTTACACTTTGCATTGATCCTACTATCCATTCCAATCCTTCAATGATGATCCACTTCTCATGCACCTATTCCCTTATATATTTCCTATGACCTTTGAAAGCATTTATAGAAAACAATGAGAAACATAGGCAAATCACCCCTTCAATGGTTTGGCATTTGTAAAATGTTGATCATTCTTATGTTTATCTCTATCACTACTTGCCAATTGAGTACAACACCAAAGGAGTGGCTTGTGGAGGGAAGGCTCAATGCCCATTGGTCCTCTACACTCATGATGATGTGTGGTGGTTCAAGACATTGGATTGGTACTATGTTGGCTTTAACAACTCTATCTAGGTAACAAATATAAGTACTAATGGTCAACACAAAAATTAATATTCAGATTTTAAAATTTTGAGGGTTTAAATTATGATGGGTTGAATTGTTGATGTCAAAATCTTCACTATTAAAGTGAAAATAATTCACTTACAACTTGTATTATATAGTTGTGCTTTGGAGGGTGTGCTTTATTTGTATGTGCATGAAAGGTCCACTATTATAGGTTGCATATTTAGTTCACATACAATGTTGTGATGTATTTAATAACATATAGGGATAAGTTGTTATGTATTTAATAATCTTTGTAGGCATAATATATACCATTTTTAAATTCATATAAAGACCCACCATTACGTATTGTAGGTTTGATTCACAAATAGTTTTGTTATGTGTCCAATAATCTATAGGTATAAGTTGTTATGTATTTAATAGCCTTTATAGGTATAATTATTTTTAATTTAGAATAAAATCCCACCATTATAAGTTCTAGGGTCAATCCATGTACAATATTGTTATATTGGGATACTTGTAAAAAAAGTTTTTGTGGAAATAGTCTTTGTAGGTATGATTTATATAATTTTTAAATTCACATAAAATCATACCATTAAAGGTGACAAATTCAATAAAAAAGCATAATTGTTATCTATTTAAAAATCTATGGACATAAATTGTTATGCATTAAATAGTCTTTGTAGTTACGATCAATACAATTCATAGTTTATATGATGACTTCTTCATTTTACATTATAGGCTTTTAGTAAAAGTTAGAGGGTTTGCTTAATATATAAAATTGACATAAAATACCAAGTCTTACCATAAGTGGTTGAGTTTACATATAAATTTTATGTGGATTTTAGTTTTTAAAAATACCTTTATATTTTGACATGATACCATAACAATAAAGAATTTTGAAGGGCATATTTAACTTACTTTTTTTTTTGTGGAAAATATCCTAGAAGGGATGCCACTTTCGGGTAAGACCCAAGGAGGCAAGGGTATCTATTCCGCCAAAATCGTCCAGGACTCGCACTTGGCCTACCACCTTTGGCATACTCAAGGAGCAAACAAACACACAATAAGATTAAATAATAATAATAATAATAACAATAATATAAAATTAAAAACATGCTCATTGAGTGTGTCAAAAAGATAAATCGCAACCAAACACACACAATAACATAAAAAAATACAACACGAACCACATAAAAAAAACACAAGAACAACATAACAAAACATAAACATGAAAAAAACAATAGAACGCTACAAAGACATAACCAACAAAAACATGAAAAAAAAAAACAACCAAAACCTAAAAAATTGAAAACAAAAAAACCAACCGACAACAGACAAAAAAAAAACATAGAAAAAACTCACACACAAAAACATGAATTAACACAAATATACAAAAACACAATAACAAGAACAACAAAAACACAAGAACAATAACAAAAAACACAAAAAACATAAAAAAATACGAAACAACAAAAACACAAGATAAAAAAAAACAACACAAAAAACAAAAAAACAAAACAAAACAAAAAAACACACACACCTCAAAAAACTAAAAAAAATAAAAATGAAAAAAGAAAAAAATTGAACACAACAATGACCTTTCTAGACCAAAATACTTTTAAGGCAAGAATCAACAGAGGAAACAAAAGAATTAATAGTTTGAGCTAGGGAACTAAAATACCCTAACCAAACCAAAGAGAAACAAAAATAAAGCAAGAAGAAACTAGGTACTGTTGACAATTTTGTCATATTGCCTAGAGGGGTAGTAATATCAAAAATTTTGTAAAGTGTTTATTTTAATTTCATGAATTTGTTCCGTTGTTTTTTTTTTAGAAGCATAATTTTTAAGCATTGCAGCAATTGTGGCTTTCATCGCCATTTCCCCCTTGTACATAGGATAGCTTCACTATTGAGCAAGCTAAGTTTAAAGAGCTTTGCACCCGAAGTAGCTCAAACTGATGCTTCGGGCGAAAGTTTTGCGAAGCGGGATTCGAAGAAGTCCAAACATCAACACGGATTCGTTGAAGGAAGTAGAATGAGAAGAGCTTCGCACCTGAAGCGGCCCAAACTGATTTTTTAGGCAAAAGTTTTACGAAGAAGGATTAAAAGAGTTCAAGCACTGAAAAATGATTCGCCAAAAAATTAGTGAAGCACCCGCTTCAGGCCTCCCTGCTGGCGAACCGTTTTTACTTCGCCCAAAGTTGTCGTGAACCATCCACTTCGGATAGCTTTCGTGCGAAGCGCTTTCACCTGAAGCAGTAGCGGTCCGTAAGGAGTAGAACATCTTTCCAAGGCAGAATTGCACTTTGGCCAAAAACCTCCCGAACTGCAGTTTTGAAGAAGGTTCGCGACAAAGCGTTTTGACAAGCCCATCAATGAAGCATCCACTTCGGGCAGAGAACCTCACGAAGAAAATTTTGACATGCCTTCCTGGCGAAGCAGCAAAAGATGGAGAGCCTCGGCTTGAGGAAAAAAATATACTTTGACACTTTACATCCCTGAAGCCGTTTTGCGAAGCTCCTTCATGCGAAGTGCATAACCAAGGGAGATGATCTGCTTTGACTTACATCCATTACGAAGCAGGGTCACGAACTAGAAATCGGTGAAGCGCTTCAAAGGCACGCACTCCAAGCCGAGTATTTTTTTGAGGCAATAAAGTGCCTCATAAATGGATTTTTACGTGCTCGGTGAACTTGCTGCTCATTTTTAGCAATCTAAAAAGAGGTATCAGTCTCAGACGGAGAGCCCGACGGAAATGGCAACCACTCGAGCTTTGCACCCAAAAGCCTAGGACGAGTCAGGCGGCTCATAAATGTGAGTTTCCCTGGCTGACTCGGTCGTCACTACCAGTTATAAAAAGAGATTTGAGAACTCAGTCACAGGAACTGTGGGAGCTGACTTCTTAGTTTTTTGAGGATGTACTCCTCCATTTTGTGCATTAATGGCTCAGAGGGTCGGGTCCTCTATAAAAACTTAGGCATTGTAATGAAAAAGGGGGAAATTTCTACTAGAAAGCTGTTGTAACTTGAATCCCTGCGATTAATACTAAAGAGCTTCGGACTTAATTTCTCTCTTGTATGCTGCCTTCTATGATTATTTCTGTTATTTCTTCATTTGCATACTATAATTCTGCATTCTGGATTTAGGTGTGCGATTGGGGATAGAACTCTAGAATTTTCTCGATGGATACGTAGGAGAGAAAAACAATGTAATAGTTCTCTTGTATGCTGCCTGTGGATAGTGTTTATGTTATATTCACTCATTTCCTAGTCGTCGTAATTTTGAACTCTAGATTTCGACGTAAGGGGGAGGGTAATCCTGGAACTCGTTTAGAGGATACATAGGAGGACTGCTATTGCGTTCTGTAGCACCCTAAAATTGGCGCAGTAAAACCTTAATAATTACACTTACTCTAGTAAATATTCAAATTCAAATTTCAACCTCCAAAACTGCTCCCAAACCGTCGCTTAATCTGTTTCCTCGTTTCTTGTGCCATTTTTAGAGTTTGTTTTGACCGTTTGACGATATCGTCACCGATCAAACGATATCGCCTCAAATCGGACGATTTCATCTGGACTAGGACGTCCAGACGATCTTGTCCCAAAACTAATTTTTCACAATTAGTCTCTATTCCAACGGCGTCTCTAATCTGGGCAGAAGCGTGTCTGCATCGTTAGAGACCCTCCCCATTGGAGATCTCCCAAATAGGGATGATATCCAACCTCCTAACCTCCCTCCTAAGCCTATTTAATCCTAGGCCCTCCCCTTAGCATCCCCCTGGCTGAAATTCCCTGTAACTCAAATTCTACATGCACTAGACCATCTTAAATCACTGTTTGCATTTGTATTTTTTCAAGTTTGTTTGCAATAACTTCATTGTTTTTTAGCTGGAGCAAGCTCAGTTCGTCTTAGACGATCTCATACAATCCCAGACGATTTCGTACCAATCTGAGGCGATTTTGACTGCGGTCCACATTGGGGGCAATCAGTGCCCAGAGTTTGCATTTCTTCATACCTTTTTCTGCTACTTTATTCTGCATTTAGTTAATTCTATGGTTATTCTTTATTATTCTGCATCTTGGAGTTCACCCATGTAGCTTTAAATGCATAGTAAAGTCACCAATTGTCATTAAGTCATTGTAGTACACTCGTATTTTGTTTATTATCATCATTTTAATGTTATTCCTATTATTCTACATCATTGCCCTCTTTTAGAATAGTTGCATTTTCTGCATTTTATGTCTACTTCTCTGATTGTAGGTCTTTGACGAATTCGTCAAATCTCAGATGATCTTGTCTGATAGCAGACGATCCTGTCAAATCAGAGGCGATCTTGACTGCTTCAAAAATTAGAATCTCCATCAGACATCCGGATCAGGTATGGCTCTGTAATTTAGCCTTTTCTCTCTATTTTCTGTTTAATTTTTTTCTCTGTCTTCATTTAAATCTGCATTTCATATAGAATAGCTTAGACGCATTTTGGCCAAACCTAGGACTTGGATGATTAAAGCTAAAACTGAACACATTAAACACATTCCCAACCTAGGCGTGGAAACTACCACTAAATGTTTCCTGGTGAACCCCACCATCCGTCGAAAAATCACCATAATACACCTCCCCCGAGAGGCGGGACCTTCGCAAGGCCTCTCAGTCCGAGGTACCGCACCATCCTTTTCACATCCCCCTTTCGGGAACAGATCCTATAGCCTGAAGGTAAGGGTGTGAAAATTTTGATATTCACTCATTTCCTAGTCGCCGTAATTCTGAACTCTAGATTTTGATGTAAGGGGGAGGGTAATCTTGGAACTCGTTTAGAGGATACATAGGAGGATTGCTATTGCGTTCTGTAGCACCCTAAAATTGGTGCAGTAAAACCTTAATAATTACACTTACTCTAGTAAATATTCAAATTCAAATTTCAACCTCCAAAATCGCTCCCAAACCACCGCTTAATCCATTTCCTCATTTCTCGTGCCATTTTTAGAGTTTGTTTTGACCGTTTGATGATATCATCGCCAATCAGACGATATCGCCTCAAATCGAACGATTTCGTCTGGACTAGGACGTCCAGACGATCTTGTCCCAAAACTAATTTTTCATAATTAGTCTATGTTCCAATGACGTCTCTAATCCGGGCAGAAGCGTGTCTGCGCCGTTAGAGACCCTCCCCATTGGAGATCTCCCAAATAGGGATGATCTCCAACCTCCTAACCTCCCTCCTAAGCCTATTTAATCCTAGGCCCTCCCCTTAGCATCCCCCTGGCTGAAATTCCCTGTAACTCGAATTCTACACGCACTAGACCATCTTAAATCACTATTTGCATTTGTATTTTTTCCAGTTTGTTTGCAGGAACTTCATTGTTTTTCAGTCGAAGCAAGCTCATTTCATCTCAGACAATCTCATACAATCTCGGATGATCTTGATCCAATTCGAGACAATTTCGACTGCAGTTCACATTAGGGGCAATCAGTGCCCAGAGTTTGCATTTCTTCATCCTTTTTCTGTTGTATTATTCTGCATTTAGTTAATTCTATGGTTATTCTTTATTATTCTGCATCTTGGAGTTCACCCATGTAGCTTTAATGCATAATAAAAGCATAAATTATCATTAGATCATTATAATGCATTCGTGTCTTAGTTTGATATTATCATTTTAATGTTCTTACTGTCATTTTACATCATTACCCTCTGTTATCATAGTTGCATTCTCTGTATTTTGCATCTGTTTTTCTATTTGCAGGTCTCTGACGAATTCGTCAGATCTCAGACGATCTTGTTAGATAGGAGACGATCCTGTCGAATTTCAGATGATCCTGACTACTTCAAAAATCAAAACCTTCATCAGACATCCGGATCAGGTATGGGTCTTTAATCCATCTTGTTCTTTCTATTTTTTTGTCCAAATCTATTTTTGTCTTCATTTAAATCTGCATTTCATATAGAATAGCTTAGACACATTTTGGCCAAACCTAGGACTTGGATGATTAAAGCTAAAACTGAACCCATCAAACACATTCCCAACCTAGGTGTGGAAACTGCCATTCAAACGTTTCCTGGTGAACCCCACCATCCATCGAAAAATCACCATAATACACCTCCCCCGAGAGGCGGGACCTTCGCAAGGCCTCTCAGTCCGAGGTACCGCGCCATCCTTTTCACATCCCCCTTTCGGGCATGGATCCTATAGCCTAAAGGTAAGGGTGTGAAAAATTTGGAGCGATACATTTTGGTGAACCCGACGTGAATGCATTTAAAACCTTTTGAAAACAAAAAAAAATAAAAATAAAACAACCAAAACATAGATGCATTTCAAATCATTTAAAACTAATAAGTTGCATATCATGTTTAGATGGTAGCTCCTAAGAAAATATTAGCAGTTACTATAAATGTTGAAAACCAATTAGCAGCCATAGAAATCAATTATGTGGTTAGAGTGCATGAAACAGATAGAAATCAACTTTTGTGGGACGAACTTGATAGAAGACTAAGTGTCATTTCATCTAGGTCAACAAAACTTAAACAAATCAAGAGGCTTGTCCTAGATAGAATCATGGATCCTCATCAACTTGTCTTTTATCATGAACTTTAGAGAGCCTGCCATAGATGGTTAGCTTATAGGAGAGCTCTTGTGTCTTCAAAAATTTTCACTTTCGAGGAATACCTCAAGAACACAGCTGTGGTACGCCAATTTCTAGTTCATATAGAATCCCAAGAAACTGATCTTATGATTAGAAGAAGATGGAACAAAACTCCTAGAGCTATGTTGTATCGTGAATATTGTCGTGAGAATTATTATTATCAACCAGAATCTGAAATACATGGTATTTCTATAGCTCTTTTCATTAAATTTTTGAAAGAAAATTTTCAATTTGAAGAAGAACACTTCATGACTCCTGAAGAACTCGAGCCCATTAATGATATTTATAAATTGTTTATAGAAAACTAGATCATTACTTTCAGTGTTAGTTCTTGCATTTATTGTGTTGTTTGTTATCTTTACAATATTATTACAAAAACAAGAAAAACTAAAAAACATAACAAAAACCAAAACCTTTCATTTTAAATATTGTAGTAGGTATATAATTAATATATACCTCTTAAGCTTGTTGCATATATATATATATATATATATATTTGCTGAAATCTAAATTAAGCACAATTCCTAAACTTAGGAATGGTAAACAAAGCGAAGGAGAAGAAGAAGATTGGTTAGAAGATAAAACTAGAAACCCAAATCTCCTTCCCGAGGATCCAATTCGGAAGGAGAAACTCTAGATAAACCGAGAAGATGACCTAGGTGAAGACAATGAACAAGAAGAAAATGTTAAAGAGGATGGATCCTCATCCCCTAGAGTAGCTCGAGATGGAACTATTTCTTTTGACAACTTAGATCATTTCTCAAAAATTTTCAATAATTACATTGGCGCTCTTAATATGGCAGTTCGTATTGATAAAGGGCAAATTAGTGACACTCAAGCAGCCATGGAACATATGTTTGATGTGCACACTAATCCCTTGTCTTTCATTGATCAAGAAAGTGATAAGGTTGGACCATCCAATAGAGATATGGTCACTATGATTTAGAACATGCCAAAACAACAGGTTACCCAACCTCCTAAGGAACTTGTTATTGAGCCTAAAATCATTCCCACACAAAAGAAAACTTCCTTCACTGCTTTACTTCGCCAAACTATTGATCAATATGCTTCAAGTAAACAAAAACCTAAAATGAAGCCAAACACCAATTTTCAACAATCTGGAATACAGCATAATAGAACTTCCAAATTCCTTCATAACACCTTTCCTACCAACAATTTACACAATAGCAACATAACATCTAATCTTCATCTCCCTCCATCATATGCTCACAAATCCCATATCAATGCCCTACCGAACCAATATGGTGGGCAAACTAGTAATCTGGAAGCCATGGTGAAACAGTTAGCTTCACGTATGGACCAGATAGATCCTTACCGTCCCTCGTACAATTATCGAGAGATATGTAGTCAACCTTTGGATCCCATAGTTGTAGCACAACCGTACCCTAAGCATTTTCCCATGCCCATCCTGCCTATATATAAAGGAACCGAAGATCCCATAGAGCATCTTCGCATGTTTAGGATAGCATGTCATGATATATCACATGATGACTTGCTATTACTAAAAATGTTCCCGAAAAGTTTAGGTGGAATGGCATTAGAGTGGTACTATCAATTGCCCACTCATTCTTTGAGAAACTTTGAAGAAACAACTGAATCTTTTGTCCATCAATTTAGTGCCTACATCGAGAGGCATGTAACCATTAAATATTTATACAACTTAAAACAAGACAAGGATGAATGTTTTGCCGATTTCTTAGCTAGATGGAGGCAGTTGACAGGAAAACTGCACTTTGTGCTACCTTATAGGGAAATGTTGGAAATTTTTATTAATAATTTACAAGAACAAATATCTTATGAGCTATCAACTGCTACTTTAACTACCTTCAATTAGGCTATAGATTTAGCTCGAAGAGTAGAAGATGCCCTCATTAGGAGAGGCCAACTTAGGAAGAAGGATGATGAGAAAACATCTAGAAATCAGTATAAAAACAAACAAGTTGTAGGTGACGGAGTCACTGACAGCATAAATGTTGCTAATATCAATGCAACGAAAACAATAGAAAAATTTATATTGAAACCGCTTGATAAGCCTCCTCGAGAATTTACTAGATTGAATCAACCATTATCAACTATTTTACCTCAATTACTCGAAAGAGGTTTGATCCAATTACCAACTATCCAGGAACCTGATCCAACTATACCCGGATATAGAGTCGACTTACACTGTGATTTCCATAGAGGGCCTGGACACTCTACCAATGCTTGTAAAAGGTTGAAACATAAAATACAGGATCTGATTGATAATAATGAAATGGAGGTGCAAGTCTTCCAATCTAAACAAAATGCTCCTAATAATCCTCAAAAGACTATTCCCCAAAATCAAAATCAAAATGCTAATCAATCATTAGACATATTTCAACACCCTTTACCAAGACATGGTAAAGAGGTGGCCAATCAAATCGAACATCATAATGTTCCTCCTCCTACCCGATATGTAGGAACTATTAGCGGACATTTACCTAATCATGATTTACAAAAATTTGACACAACCAGGCCCCTACATAATATTCAAACTCCAAATCCTAGTGATATAGAATCAGATACTGAAAGTGAAATAGACATCACTTCAAACCAATCGAATAGTTCTAAAAATGAATCAGATCCTATTCAACCCATCACAGATGCTATGGTTCCAGAAGAACCATTTCCTAGAAGAGTTACTACTCGACCTTCTTCTAATCAATTCCTCCCAAATGAACAAGCCATAAACGCTCAACCGAGACCAATTCAGTGTCTTCAATATAAAATTGTAGGGACCATTGGAGTCGTTACCCGACAACAGGCTCAAAATTCTCAACAAGAACCAAACCAGAATGATGGATCAACTCCATTTGTTTTGAAAAATCCCAATAAAGGGAATCATGCTCCCAATGTTCAACCTAAACCCCCTTACAATATTAATGAGCAATTATCTAATACTACAGCCAGAATTTCCCTTTTGGATTTATTAAGATCTTCTCCTACCCATAGGGATGAGTTGATGCTTACATTAAGCCAAATGATGGTACCTCAAAACATTCAATCTGAAGCCATGGCCAATACTATCATCACTAGAGAAGTTGATTGTATTGACTTTCGGGATAAAGATATCCCACAACACAGTTTACATAAGGATAATCCCTTATATATTCTTGCTCTAATTGGAGATGTAGTCTGTTAAAAGAGTCCCGATTGATAATGGTTCATCTCTAAACATTTGTACTTTTGATTTCTACCAACGATTTGGCTTTAGAAGTGATGAAATGAAGAAAATCGACATGATTATCAAAGCTTTCAATGACGAAACACAAGAAACGTGTGGAGTTATTACCATCCCATTGCAAGTTGGTCCTCGAAATCTAGATACCACCATGTTTATTGTACATTGCCCCGCATCGTACAATATACTCTTGGGTCGTCCTTGGATCAATGCAATGCGGGCTGTCCCATCAACTTTACACCAATGTGTTAAATTCGAATTTAAAAATCAGTTGGTCACTATCCATGGTGACCCTAGACCCTTTGATATGTGTGCTTTGGCAGAACTTGTTGGAGTGCAATTTTGCCCTGCTCTGTCATCCACACATCCTAATTCTTATTTTTCATCTAAAACTATGAAACACACACCCATAGCTTCACCTATTTCCCCTCCATTAATTTCACCCTCATATATAGATCAAAAATCTTCTAAACAAACCACTCTAGAACCTCAAAAATATCTTCAATCCATGACCAATCCTTCATGTTCCATCCCCATAATTTCAAAACCTATAGACCCATCTATTAACACTTCCACATTATCAACATCTATCATACCTTCCACATCTAAAGATATAGGGAATGATCCTTCTACATCTTATGCTCTTTCTGATGAAATTTTACCAGATTTATCCATAATCTTAATATCCAAAAAAACAAATGCTTTCATGCAAGATTCAATTCTTTTAAATAACTTTCCGCCATATCCTCGTACTTTGGGCCTCCCACAACCTATGGGAAGTACTTACCAAGTCGGGAGTTGTGCCTTCATTTATAAAGGATATGATTGGGGAAGAATCCCTCGGAATATCAAAACTCATCATGAAGGATATGCTCGATGTTATTTTACCAATGAATATATTAAAGCTAAACCCATAATGCTTAAAATGGGATATAAAGGGAAAGGCTTGGGACCTTTCCAAAATGGCATGAAAGAACCTTTCGAGGTAGAACCGTGGCCTGCCCGCTATGGTGTGGGCCTATTTCCTAGTAAGGGTCAACCCTTTCCTTTTGAAGATGATGATCAACTCATATGTTATCAAGATTATTTGGATAGGCGTGATGATTTGCCTCTAAAAAATCAGCCATTTACATGTAATATGCTATCCATAGCTTACCCTGAAATGATTGCTGACTCCGATGAGGAGTTGGAAGGAGATATCTTCCATGATGTCTCCGTTGAAGAGATGTTACACAATGGATTTTATTTTGATGGTTCTATACCAACTATAGCCCAAATTGAGACCACTAATCCTCAAGATGAATTATCCAACTTAATCTTACAAGAATTACAAGAATTGGGCGTAGAGATCTACACATGGAAGTAGAAAATGTCATTAAAGTTAACATTGGAACTGAGGATAATCCTCACATAATCAATATTGGATCAGAATTAAGTCAAGAAAAACAAGAGCAATACATTGCATTCCTTAAAGAATATGAAGATGTCTTCGCTTGGACATACAAAGATATGCCAGGTCTAGACCCTTTTGTAGTCATGCAGCACCTAGTGGTCCATCCGGATGCTAAACCTGTTAAACAAAAACTTAGAAAAATGCATCCCAAAGTGGCTTTGCTAGTCAAAGGGGAGTTAGAAAAACTCCTGAATGTTGTTTTTATACAAGCTATTGATTATGCTGAATGGATCTCAAATGTAGTTGTAGTCACCAAGAAAGAAGCCACCAAAGTTAGGGTTTGCACAGATTTTAGAGATATTAACGTTGCATGCCCTAAAGATGATTTTCCTCTTCCAAACATGGATCAAATCATTGACTTTACTTTTCGGGAGTGGGATGATGTCCTTAATGGATGGATTCTCCGGTTATAATCAGATCAGGATAGCTCCTGAAGATCAGGCTAAAACAACCTTTATTACCCCCTGGGGTACCTTTTGTTGGAAAGTGATGCCATTTGGCTTAAAGAACATAGGTGCAACCTATCAATGAGCTATGACTTATATTTTTCATGATATGATGCATGATATCCTACATGATTATGTAGATGATATTATAGCTCGCTCTATTAATGAAGATAATCATTTAGATGATTTGAGAAAAGTTTTTAATCGATTACGAGAATATCTTATTTGATTAAATTTAGCCAAATGCATATTTGAAGTTAAGTCCGGTAAACTATTAGGGGTTTTAGTTTCTTTATGTGGTATCAAAATCGACCCTCTCAAGATTGCGGCTATCACTGATATGCCCGCACCTACTAATATATCTGAGTTACGAAGTTTACAAGGTAAGCTTCAAGCCATCCGTCGCTTCATCGATAAGCTGGCGGACAAAACCGGTCCCTTTCTTAAAATTCTTAAGAAGGATGTCCCTTTTAATTGGGATGATGAATGTAAAGAAGCTTTTGAACTTCTCAAACAATACCTCCTTAACCCACCTGTGATTTCACCACCTAGACCTAATCGCCCATTTCTCCTGTATATTTCAGCTTCAGATTCTGCCTTAGGACCTATGTTAGCTCAGCTTGATGATGAAAAGAGAGAATGTGCTAATTATTATATTAGCCGAACCTTCATCAGTTATGAAACCCGCTACACAACATTAGAAAAACTATGTCTAGTAGTCGTGTTTGCTACACAAAAATTACGCCATTATATGCTTAGTCAGAAAACTTATGTCATTGCTAAATATGATCCCTTGAGGTATCTCATGAGTCGACCTTATTTATCGGGTCGCACAACCAAGTGGGTTCTTGCTCTAAGCAAGTTTGACCTCACGTTCATAGGAAAGAATTCTGTTAAGGGTCAAATCATAGCAGATCAATTAGCTACTGCACCCTTAGAGTCTACCCATCCCCTCATCATTGAGTTTCCTAATGAATGCCTTCAATTAGAGGCAGACCATATTGAACAATGGTCCTTATACTTTGATGGAGCCCGATGCATGAGTGGGGCTAGTGTGGGTATTATTTTAATATCTCCGCAAAAACATCTTATTCCTCTATCCTTCAAATTAACATTTTCTTGCACCAACAATATTGCTGAATATGAAGCTCTAATCCTTGGATTACGAGCTGCCTTGGCGTTAAAAATTAAACATCTGTTAGTCTTTGGTGATTCTCAACTTGTTATAAACCAAATTAATGAAGTTTATCAGACCAGAGATGATAAACTGCGCCCATATAAAGCCTATGTTTTACAATTAATGTCTCTATTTGATCAAGTTACCTTGGAAGCTATTCCTCGAACTTGCAACCGTGCAGCTGATGCTATGGCCATAGCTGCATCTCTCCTACCCTTGGAGTTAGATGAATATGCCACTATCATTATTCGTCGACTCTAGGAACCCGCTTCAAATAAGTCATGCTTAGAACCTTTGGATGCGTTTCTAATCAATGAAACTACTCATGAACCTTGGTATACGGATATATTTGATTTTATCCAAAATGGGACTTTCCCTGCAAATTCTAATAGAAACCAGCGTCGGTTATTACGTAGACGAGCAAGTCGATTTGTAATAATTGGCAATACTTTATATAGGAGATCTTTTGAAGGTATCCTATTGAGATGTTTGAATCTAGAAGAATCCAAATTAGCCTTGAGTGAAGCCCACGATGGATCTTGTGGAGGACACTTCAGTGGTAGTGTCATTGCTAAAAATCTCCTTAGGATAGGATACTTTTGGCCTACCATGGAGAATGATGCACATGATTATGTGCGCCATTGCGACAAGTGCCAGAAGCATGTTGACCTTGTCCATGCGCCTGCACAAGAACTGCAAGCTATTTCATATCCTTGGCCCTTTTCAAAATGGGTTTTAGATATTATTGGCAAAACCAATCCTGTGTCATCTGATGGACACAAATTCATCATAACCGCCACTGAGTATTTCATGAAGTGGGTTGAAGCTATGCCTTTAGCTTCCTGCACTAGCACACAAGTCTCTAAATTTATTTTTAATCAAATCATTTGTAGGTTCGGAATTCTCGCAAATCTCATCTTTGATAATGGAACTTGTTTCAAAAATAAATATGTTAAAAAATTATGCCAAAAATATAAGATTCAACATCGTTGGTCCACTCCCTATTATCCTCAGGGTAATGGTCAAGCAGAAGCATCTAACAAAACCTTAATGAAGATTCTCAAAATATTGGTCAATAAAACTGGTCACGACTGGCACATTCAGTTATATCCTACCTTGTGGGCCTATCAAACTAGTGTTTGAACCCCCACGGGAACTTCACCTTTTGTTTTGGTTTATGGTGCTGAAGCCGTTTTTCCCTTTGAATTAAAAGTTCCTTCGTTGGCTCTACTACTTCAAGATACCAAAGTAGGAGATGAATATCGAGCTGGTAGACTCAGTTAGCTGGAACTACTAGATGAAAAATGCATCAATGCTTTGGAGCATCTTCGTGCCTACCAAAACAAGCTTAAAAGATCATATGCTAAGAAAGTTCGTCATCGATCCTTTGAGATCAACGACCTTGTTTTAAAAGAAAATCAAAAAAATACTAATGCAACTAAGGACCTTAAAGGTAAATTTGAGCCCAACTGGCTTGGACCATACATTATCACTGCTAAATTTGAATCGGGAGCATACAAATTATCTACCTTAGATGGTAAATAACTTAAAGAACCTATGAACATTTTGCATCTTAAATGTTACTATGTATAAATTTGGTCATTTCATCCTTGTATATATTTGTTTAAAATATTTCACAATCACTATTTTGTATTTCTTTCAAATTCAAAAACACAAAAAACATTCATAATCATCAAAATATTCAAAACTACTTGTTGTCTTTATTTATGGCACTTGTTAATTCTTTCAAAAATAAAAAAATCATAATAAAAATAAAAAAACAGCAATATTCTTGACTCTTTCGAAACCAAAACAACATAAAGAAGAAAGAAAGAGTCAACATTCTCAAAACTTCTCAAAAAGTATTTATATATATCTTCTTACAAATGTTGCAGTTATATGTTTCAAATTATTTTGGATAAATTAGCATTTATTTGGAATCCCTCACTTTCACACTCACAAAAATAAATATCTTGATTTTATCTGGCATGATTACTACTCTCTCTTATATCAAAGTCCACAAAATTCAATTAAATAAAGTTTGAGCACAGAGAATTGATCTTGTTATTTACTTAAACCAAGCACATCCTTTCACAATAAAATGATTATATTTGTAATTTCCATGCTTTGCTACATAGTAGAAGTGGTTTCTTGAGCGAAAAGTTTCCCCTGCTCTCCTATCATGCACATGGTCTAGAATCTTTGAGAATTGACAAAAGGACAATCTCACCCCTACCCAGAATAAAAATCCCTTGCTCTACAGCTAATCCGAGCAAGTATCCCCAGCATAGAACAAAAAGAAAAAGCAAAGTTCAAGAAAAAGAGAAAAAGAAAAATGTTATTTTATATCATTACAACAATGTTCCAAGCATTACCAAGCAAAAATACAAAAAGAAAAGAAATGAAAGCAAAATCAAAAGCAATAAAATCCCTTTCCCTACCCTTTGAAAAGAAAAGAAGGGTTGATGAGCTTGAATCCCTGTAATTCTCAATTATTCGAAAACTGTGAGGTAAGCCCCATAATAGGTGGTTTGTGCCCAACCTGCTTGGCCTTGGGTAACTCCTAGCGTGGCGATATTTCTGTCACATTAGCGACCTTCTTTTGTACAGACCTACGTCTGCTTATGGATTAGCTAGCTCTTGATAATCCGACTTACATAGTAGTCTAGTATGGTTATATGCATCTACATCATGGTTAATGAACACTTATTTGGTTCATTCAAATCACTTGTATCATATTATCTTGCTCAAAACCGGTAAATGAACATAGCAATTGCACACACATTTTGTATTTGAGAGATTTTGTGTATCATTATGATAAATCAAGATTGGAAATGAACTCACATATGCACATGGGATTCCTTATAAATCTAACTTTTGTCTTTAAGATACTTTGAAATATTTTTTTTTTTTTGCAAATTGTCTGGAATAATTCATTTTCTTCTTTAAAGTACAGTTGTTTAGTACAAAGACAACTACATACATAATAGACAAAATCAAAATTTCTTTCAAAACCATACAATCAAAACACACACACACACACACACACACACACACACACACACACATATATATATATATATATATATATATATATATATATATATTGTCGACTTTCGCGACGACGGTATAGTTCCAAAACCAAAATTGGAATTTTATGCCTAGCGCAAGTCTTCATCTTCATATTTTTTGTTTATTAAAAATCAACCATGCAATAAAAACTATCTCTTTTTGGATTTCGCAATGATGGTATAAGTCTATACCTACATATTCTATGCCTAGCACAAACCATTGTACCAATTTTTATTCCCCATTTATTTGAAAATCATGAAAACCATATGACTTAAATCATTCTATTATACAATTATGTTTTTTAACAAAAAGCATGCACATTATCACTATTTCATGTCATTATGTCAACCTTCAATTTTGCAATGATGGTATAATTTCTAGGGAATTATCCAAAAAATTTATCACACTTAGGAATTTATGCCTAGCAAAAATCATTTTAACATTATTTCATGCATACTATTTTTATGGAAATCTGAAAACAAATCATCATCATCATCATCATTTGCATCATCACAACAAAGTCTTAAGATAGTATCTTAAGCACTCTTTACTTTTTAACAATATTTCTATACTGGGATTAGCTTGACGACCGAGTGAGCGGCGACTCCATGAAATGGTCTATAATAGCGACAATGTCCTTTGAAATTATTGTTAAAAGTCCCTTTTATTTTTATCAAATTATCACATCACCAACAATCAATTTGTTACATCAGATTATTTCATTTAAATTTTTAAAGCATGACATTTCAACCATAATATTTCCAAATGACGTAATTACATGAATCATCAAATCAATCAATCAAAACATTAAAAGCATCATAAAAATACATAAGACACAAGTCATATGATCAAAAATATCTCATCTATATCTGTATCAACCATAATATACATCATATCAAAATCGAATCGGTATGCCACAATCTGTACCTCAGCATACTTAATCCTCTATCAAAAATAATAAATACTATATATCACTCTGTGCAATGCAATCTGTAGTAGCTAGCCTCGAGAACCCCTCGAGCTCTCAGCCTCATCTCCTCCCTCGCCTTGAGGTGGACGAGGTGGCCCCATCACAGTATGAGTGGTACTACGAGTCCTAGTCATGGATCGGGACGAAGTCCTTGATGACCCAATCCTGATCGGATCCGTGATGGTAGCCGATAGTGGTAATCTCTCCTCCTCTGGCACCATTTGGTGGTATAGTGTCTGATAAAATGTGATCTGGGAAATAGCTCGTGCTAGCTCTCGAGTGCTCGCCCCTTCGCCCCATGCTCTAAGGCATGCAATCTCATCTTTGAGCTGTGTCACCTCAGCTCGATGGCGTGCAGCCTCATCCTGCAATGTCTGCACTTGTGCTTAGAGACGGACTGTCTCCGCTCGAAGAGTCGTTGTCTCGCTGCTCTCCCTAGTGTCCACACCCTTGCCCTTATCGGTCGATGGTGGCCTCTCTCTCTGTGGAGAAGGGGGTCTCTCCTCCCTCCTCTCCCGTTGCTGCAGCCTCTGCTGCGCCTGTGGTCTCCTCTGCTCTCTCCCACCGTGACCTTAGGCAACCTCAATGGCCGCCTGGAGCTTCCTCCCCATTCGATGCACAACTGCATGAATCGAACCCTAAGCCCTCGTCATCCGAGGAGGGCGGATGCCTGTGTACCAGGCATCGTAGCCATCGGCTACCCTAGCGTTGTCCCCATCCATTGGCTAAATAGGGGCATCATCTATGTCTTGACTCCAAAAGTGCTGCATATCTGGAGCCCCACTCATTGTAGTGTTATCCCAGATAGTTCGAGAAAACTCGTAATCCCTGAGAGATGAGATCCCCTACTATAGACCGAACTATCGCAAAACTCGGTCATAGCGGTGGAGCTCCACCTCTCCCCTCTCTATCCTCAGCCAGCAGGTTCGCCTGATGCAAGCCAGCTCCTGTCCATCCTCGGCCCACCCTGGATGATCCCTCCAAGGCCTCCAGGTGATTTGATCCAGGACAAGGTCATCCAGCAGTCTCCGGGACATCGACAGATCAATCCATCGCTGTGCCCCTCTCTGGAGCCACCAGTAGAAAACTCGGGGCCTCTCCCCGTCAACCCCTGTCAAAGGAAGCCCTATCGGCCTCCATACTACAATGTGCTCCTAGAACCAAACCTATAGAAGCGATGTCATAACCAGACATCGGCCGCCCTTGTACACGACCCCATGCAGGATCTTGTACAATCGACATAGAACAAAACTGCCCCAAGAGAACCTATAACCATGGTCATGCATGTCGCAGATCACATCTGCTAGCACCCACGGTACCCTGCATCCGCTCTGGTGGCACAACAGAAGTCCACCTACCACTCCGACCAAAACCTATGTGAGTCTGGATGCCCCAGGCATTTGATGCAACGCCTCGATGTTCACTTCGCCCTTCTCCAGAGTGAAGCTCGGATCGCCACACAACCACATCATAGCGTGGCCCTGATTGGCTGCGAGAGTGATCAGTCGTCCTTGTATGGAGATCCTCAAAATCCTCCATACATCCTCTAGCATGAGAGTCATCTCCCCTATCGGTAATCGAAAACATGAAGAACCCGGATATCACCTCTCTGCTAGGGCTGTCAATAGCCCCATGTCTGTAGAAACTTGTGGCATCTCTGCCACATGCTGCAAGCCGACCTGTGCCAGCTGATCTCGCTCTGCATCGAGACAGGGCGGCCAAGTCATCCCTCAACCCGCCATATTTCCATTCTCTGCTCTTTAGTAATCCTCTCTGCAACATAAACAAAATCAACAATAATAATCATTAATAAATCATTAATTAATAATGCAAGTAAAATCAGTTCAATTTTATACAAATGATGATATCGTCCACTATTGGACGATATCGTCCCAAATTTGAGCAAAATCGTCTCCAATTTTGCAAGCCGAAATCGTCCCCCTTTCGTCAATTTCGCCCTTAGATGAAATCCGCGAACTTGAGATGATTTCGTCCCGACGACGTCGATGGCCCAAAAACGGCCGCGATGCTCAAAATTTATTTCAAATCAATCTAAAACGCATGTAAATTCAACTTAAACCATTCTAAGCTAAGTTTAGACTCTTACCCGTAGCCCGCGTCGAACCTCTGTCGATTTGTGCACTGTCTCGACCATTTTGCTTGCAGAGCTCCATAAACTAAAAATGAACAGTAAAAATGAATTAGGGTTTTTACCATATTTTTTAATTTTATTCAACATAATTAATTTTTTTGCTTTTTCGTGTTTTTACCTCAAACGTTCGATTTGGGTAAAAACACGGAGGGGGCACCATAGTAAGCTGTCGTACGATTCGACCAAGAATCGTCGCCTAAAAATGGGAATAATTTTTGCTTTCTCATAGATCGAGAAGAACTCATCTTTAACACATTTTCTTCGAAAAATTCGCTAAAGAGGGGGCAAAATGTAGCACCCTAAAATTGGCGTAGTAAAACCTTAATAATTACACTTACTCTAGTAAATATTCAAATTCAAAATTCAACCTCCAAAACCGCTCCCAAATCACCACTTAATTCATTTCCTCGTTTATCGTGCCATTTTTAGAGTTTGTTTTGACCGTTTGACGATATCGTCGCTGATAAGATGATATCGCCTCAAATCGGACGATTTTGTCTAGACTAGGACGTCCAGACGATCTTGTCCCACAACTAAATTTTCACAATTAGTCTCTGTTCCTACGACGTCTCTAATTCGGGCAAAAGCGTGTCTGCACCGTTAGAGACCCTCCCCGTTGGAGATCTTCCAAATAGGGATGATCTCCAACCTCCTAACCTCCATCCTAAGCCTATTTAATCCTAGGCCCTCCCCTTAGCATCCCCCTGGCTGAAATTCCTTGTAACTTGAATTATACATGCACTAGACCATCTTAAATCACTGTTTGCATTTGTATTTTTTCAAGTTTGTTTGTAGGAACTTCATTTTTTTCAGTCGGAGCAAGCTCAGTTCATCTCAGACGATCTCGTACAATCTCGAAAGATCTCGACCCAATTCGAAATGATTTCGACTGCAGTTCACATTGGGGGCAATTAGTGCCCAGAGTTTGCATTTCTTCATCTTTTTTCTCTGTATTATTCTGCATTTAGCTAATTCTATGGTTATTCTTTATTATTCTGCATCTTGGAGTTCACCCATGTAGCTTTAATGCATAATAAAATCATAAATTGTCATTAGATCATTATAATGCATTCGTGTCTTAGTTTGATATTATCATTTTAATGTTCTTACTGCTATTTTACATCATTACCTTCTGTTATCATAGTTGCATTCCCTGTATTTTGCATCTATTTTTTTGTTTGCAGGTCTCTGATGAATTTGTCTGACGAATTCGTCAGATCTCAGATGATCTTGTTAGATAGGAGACGATCCTATCGAATTCCAGACGATCCTGACTACTTCAAAAATTAGAACCTTCATCAGACATCCGAATCAGGTATGGGTCTTTAATCCATCTTGTTCTTTCTGTTTTTTTGTCCAAATCTGTTTTTGTCTTCATTTAAATCTAGATTTCATATAGAATAGCTTAGACACATTTTGGCCAAACCTAATATTTGGATGATTAAAGCTAAAACTGAACCCATCAAACACATTCCCAACCTAGGCGTGGAAACTGCCATTCAAATGTTTCCTGGTGAACCCCACCATCCGTCGAAAAATCACCATAATACACCTCCCCCGAGAGGCGGGACCTTCGCAAGGCCTCTCAGTCTGAGGTACCGCACCATCCTTTTCACATCCCCCTTTTGGGCATGGATCCTATAGCCTAAAGGTAAGGGTGTGAAAAATTTGGAGCGATACACGTTCATTACGTTTTATTTCTTGGTATTTATTGTTGTTGTTTTGGGCTATTAGCCAGTAATCATGCTGCTGGTTCTTTCCCACTTTAAATCACCAATATTCCTTCCCTTACACTATTTATTTCTTTCCTGCACCCTTACTATTTTATCTCTTTCCCACACTCTTGTCTCAAAGACACCAAGTAGTTTAGTAAAGGAGTCGGCCTTTCTTCGGAGATTGGCATGAGGGGCATCTCTTCCTCTCGGCCTTTCAATGTTGGTCCAGGTCTAGGGCGCGTACACTTCCCAAAATCCTTTCCTGGGAAGATTTGATGATGAACAATTTTTGGCATGGCCGGTGGGACCCGGTAAGTCTCACCTTGTGAGTGGTAGTGAGAATTGATGCTCATCTCATTGTTGAAAGACTCTTAGCATCTAGCGACTCCGTTCAACCTGAGAATCTTAAAGTCATGGAGACCGGTACTTAAGTCTGTGCCTTCATGCAAACAAGATGGAGAGTTAGGAATAGAGGAGAGGAAACCAAGTTCTTCAAACTTGACATTGACGCCTTTTGGGAACACTCTAGGTTGGTCACCCCTGAGTCGCTGTTACGTGGAACATCCTCTCAAGAGGCTACTTTTGAAAAAGAAGGGCTAACCTCAGATAGCATAGCAGCTAGCTTTCCTCCCAATCCTCCCAACTCATCGAAGCATCATAGTGCCTCCATTCCTATTAGTCGGCCAATTAGCAATCAAAAAGGAACTTCGGGAATCCCTGTTTCTCAGAATCCATGCACAAATATGGCACAGAAGCAACAACAACAACAATGTAGCAGTAGCAACAACAATAGCAACCGCCACCTAGACTGTTCCCAACATGGAATTCTTTTGAACCGCTAAATGTAGCGAGACAAGGGTAAGTTCCGCCTGCTACTATGAAGAAAATCCCAATGTTCGATGGAACTAGGAAGACCGCTCTGGAGCACATCCAGGACATAGTTTCTCTGGTGGTAATTCATGACATCATAGAGGAGCGAGTTATGGTAAAGCTTATGGTTCTATCTCTTAGAGGGAAGCTCCTCTACTGGTATAGATCTTTACCACTTGGTACTATAACGGGATGGGACCAGTTAGCCGGACAATTAATGAGAAGCTTCAATGAGTCCGTCGATCCATCTTCTCTTTTGCATCAGTTCACAATGATCCAAAGACATCCACAAGAAGAGATCACTGATTTCAATGTTAGGTTTGCTCGAACCTAGCAAAGGATACCAATTGGACTTTGGCCAACTAGCGAAGCTGTAGGATACTATTTCCTTGGGGCTTTCAACCCTGATATCAGTGTAATGGTAAGGTATTCAAATATCAATACCTTCCCAGAGTTGTATGAGTTAGCCCAGAGAGCGGAGATGGATCTAATAGCTATGGGTAAACTTTCCCAAAGGATGTTGATGCCCATACTTCCCGATTTCCCTCAATCCCAGTATGCGAATGCAGTCACTTCATAGATCTCTGCAACCCTAGCATACTCGATCTCATCTTGGAACCCGAATCCCATTGTATCTCAGATCGCTACCCCACAAATCCATTTTCCCACATTCTCGGCATCATAGCCCACTGTCTCTTCGACGTTTCCTATATTGCTAGCACCACCTCAACACCCCGCCCTACCTCCAATACCAACGATGGCTCCATTGCCGCCTATTTCCAAAGTCGATGATATGCAAGCCAAAATACTACAAGAAGTTTAGTCCCTAAACTCCATAGTGCAAACTCTGTCCAATGACATGACCATTATGAAAAAGAAGTAAGCGCAGCACGAGTTTCTATCGAGAAGGTCTTATCCTACACCCGCACTTACTAAAGATCAAGCGGTCCAGCAAGGGAGAGCGTCGGCAAGAAATGTCGTGATTGATGAAGCTCCAAGCACCTCTGACTACATACATTGGTGCTCCACGTGTAATGACCCTCACAAAGAAAATACTTGTATGTTGTACCAACATTATGTGTAAACGTTGGCAAGCAGTAGTCATGGTGGTCAAGTCAACATTATCAGGCAAATGAATCAGAACCTGATAATTTGCGAAGAAGAGCAAGTTGCAGTCCTCACCAGAGGAGGAAAAAGGTCAATAGAGGTAGATGCTGATCAAATGGCTCCCTTAAAGGTGCATGCCCACCATGAGAAGGGACAACAACCTTCTCAGCCCCCAAACAAAGCTTCTCAGCTTCCACCAGTAAAATAAAAGGCTCAACAGGCCCCTACAAATCCACCTCTAGTGGAAACTAAAGAACAGGCTAGAGAGAAGCTCAAGCTTCCTTCACTGACCAAGCGACAAAGGGTCGAAGCCACGAAGCAGTATCACACCAGGTATGAGGCAAAAAGGGAACCTGAGGTGCCCAACTCCCTAGCGTACAATATTGTAGATGAGCTGAAGAAGATTTTGGCCAAGATTAGCCTATATGATGCATTGCAGTTACCCAGACAAGTGGACTTGCTGCAAGAATCATTGAAGACAACTAAGGCAAGAAAGTCAGCATCGCTCGCCCTAGTGCAGACCCTATCCATGTCCATTACAGGAAAGAACAGACCTCCTCCATTCTACCTATCTCTTCAAATGGAAGGGTATGTTGTACACAACTGCATGATTGACTTCGGGGCCGCGACGATAGTCATGCCCAAAGTAGTGTGCGAGGAAATAGGAATGGAGTACACCCAAAGCAGCCATGGCGTGCTTCAACTGGATGGTACTCCTATGAATACTATGGGTGTGATTAAAGATATACCTATCCGACTACACAAGATGCCTCAGATCATGGTTATACAAGAGGTGGTGGTCGTCGACCTTGAGCCATATTTTAGTATGTGCTTGTCAAGGGAGTTTACAACGAAGCTAGGAGGATATCTATCTATGGATTACTCACACTTAGAGATTCCATTCAAAGGGAAGAAGGTAAAAATCTACAATGAGAAACCTTCTACCTTCCTCGTACAGAAGATGTCCGAAGAAGAGAGCAGTGATCCCATGCATGCGATAGTGGAAGGGATAGAGCAAGTGGACCTGGTCGAGGAATCCCTCACACAGTTAAGTTGTAAAGATGAGTTTTCATTGGCAAACTTTAATGCCATGATAGAAACGGAGATGGGATGTTATGCCATCACCAAGCCTGAGAAACACACCAAGTCAGAAGATGAGATCTCTGCCCAAGAAGAATTATGGAAATTGTTCTTCGATGGCGCTCGATGCAGGAATGGCGCTGGGGCAAGAATTATTTTAATATCACCATCAGGGGAGCAAAAGGAATATTGCTATCGGTTGGTATGGAGTTGCACCAACAATGCAGAAGAATACGAAGCATTATGCCTAGGACTCAAGAAAGTAGAAAAGTTAGGCATAAAGCATCTCCAAGTCTTTGGAGATTCAGAATTGGTATGCAATCAAGTCACCAACAAGTGCGTGTCAAAGAAGCACTATCTCAAAGCATACCGAAATAGGGTATGGGACTTGTTTGACCAATTCGAGTCTCTCAATCTGCAGTCCATTCCCTATGAAAAGAATAGACATGTTGATGTCTTAGCATCCATCACAGCTAGGTACTCTCTAGCAGAAGACATGGTACATAAACCTAAAGCTATGAGGATGATTTACGGGACCTCTATACCAGACAGAGATCTACATTGGCAAGTTTTTGATAGTGATGAGCGCATTGTGAATTTTATGATTCAAGAAGCAGCAACAATTGAAAGAAGAAGCCCAGATGATGAGGAATATGAAGGGCTAGTTCAATTGAAGAATAATCACATTCCCAAGGGATTAATTACTCTTGAAAGCCTCTTCGATCGGAATGATCGAGCAGTTTCTCATAGGATCAAAGTCAATGTGAAGCAGTATCAGGATTTGGAGCTTGAACCTGGAAAAGCAATAAAAGTTGGAATAGATTGCACTTCAAAAGAGCTAGAATAGATCCGATCTCTATGCAAAAGGTATCCCGACATAGTGGCATGGTCTTATCAAGACCTAAAGGGATACGATCGACAACTGATCCAGCATACAATCGAGTTGCAAGAGGGAGTCAAACCCTTCCGATAGAAGCAAAGGCCTGTTAATCCAAAGATCGAGGTCCTGATGAAATTTGAGCTCCTGAAGATGCTCGAGGCGAAGATAATTTATCCGATAAAGCATTCCTCTTGGGTAGCGAATCTAGTCCCTGTTAGAAAGAAGAATGGAGATATACGACTATGCATGGATTTTTGCAATCTAAATCAGGCTTCGCTTAAGGACCATTACCCTCTCCCACAGATTGATCAGATCTTGCACTCAGTGGCTGGGGCTCAATGCTTCTCCCTACTCGATGGCTTCTCAAGATATAATCAAATATGGGTTAGGGATGAAGACCAACATAAAATCGCATTCACTACTAAGTGGGGAACATTCGCCTACCAGCGAATGCCATTCGGCCTTTCGAATGCGGGGGCCACTTTTCAGAGGGCCATGGATTTAGCCTTTGGAGAATTTTTGAATAAGGTCATTTTTATCTACCTCGATGACATGACCGTCTTCTCCCGAAGAAGGGAGGATCACCCTTTTCACCTACAACAGATATTCGAAAAATATCGAGAGTTTGGCATTTCGATCAATCCTAAAAAGTCCATATTCGTAGTCAATGAGGGAAAGTTATTGGGACATGTGATATCAGAGAAGGGTCTCATCGTAGATCCTGATAGAGCTGAGGCTCTCTTGAAGCTCCCACTCCCGACGAATAAGAAAGGACTACAATATTTTTTTGGCCAGATCAACTTCGTAAGGAAGTTTGTTCCAGATTTCGCCCAAGTCATCAAGCCGATGTTCGAACTTTTGAAGAAGGGTGCTGAATTCATCTGGATAGATGAAAGGAAAGAGGCATTTGAAGAGATCAAGGCCTAAATCGCTCAGGCTCCAGTCCTGACCAACCCCGACTACAATCGAGATTTCATCCTATATGCTATAGGAGAACCTAAAAGCTATGTTGTAGTCTTGACACAAAAGGGGGAAGACGGCGAAGAACACCCCATCGCATTTCTAAGCTAGGTAATACACCCCCATGAAGAGAAATACAACTTCATAGAAAGGCAGGTGCATGCAGTAATGAAATCCTTGAGGAAGTTCAAGCACTTCGTTTCTCAGAGTCGGGTTACAGTGTTTGTCATTCATCCCGATGTGCGCAACTTCATTATTCAGGGAGAGTTGGGTAGCAAAAGAGTTGGTTGGGTCAGCAAAATATAGGAGTTTGACATTGAAATCAAACCCACAAAATTGGTTCATGGTCGTGCACTATGTCAAGAGCTTGCGAAGAGCGTAGCGGCTGAAGTAACAGCTTGTCAGTGGGATGACTCGGCAGTAGAAGGGTGCTTCATAAATCAAGAAGAAGATGAGAAGGACTGGGTCGGTGAGATAGTTGAATATTTCAATACCGGGAGATGTCCTCCACATTTAAATGCTTCATAGTGAAGACACTTCAGGATGCGGTCCCTCCGATACACGTTACACCCCGAAGGCCTATTCTTTAGGAATATTGATGGAGTTCTTCTTAGATGCATAAAATAAGATGATAAGAGAAGAGTCCTGGGCGAATTCCATTCAGGGTTGTCCGGTGGCCACTTCGTAGGAAGAACAACGACATTGAAGATAATTAAGGCGGGTTATTATTGGCCTACACTCTTCATCGATGCTTTTGCAGTCTATCACAGATGCGAGCAATGTCAGAAGTTCATCGACCGAAGCAGAAGTGCTCCTATGCCTCTCCGACCGATACAAGTAGAAATGCCCTTTCAACAATGGGGGTTGGATTTCATAGGGGTTATATCATCGAACTCCTCCATAGGGCATAATTTTATCCTGACTACAACCGACTACTTCACCAGATGGACCGAAGCATTACCCACAAAGCATGCCGACTAGGAGACCGTCATTGCATTCTTAGAAGGTTTGATCACCAAGTTCGGCATCCCAGAAGCAATCGTAACAGACAACGGTCCTAGGTTCACTGGAGCCAAAATCAATGAGTTCCTCTACAAATATGGGATATATCATAAGGTCTCTTCCAATTACTATCCACAAGGTAACGGCTTGGCAGAATCAACTAACAAGACTCTGTTAAGGGTGCTAAGAAAACTCATGGAGAAAAACAAAAGAACTTGGCACCTCCTCTTAGATCGGGCCTTGTGGGCCGATCGGATTTCTGTCAAGAAGTCAATCAAAACATCACCTTACGCCCTGGTGTATGGCAAGGAGGCCATCCTACCAACCCATGTAGAGATCCCTGCATTGCAGCTATTGGATGAAGAAGAAGAATTTAATCCTATGGAGAACAGGCTAGCTCAGCTACTGCAGCTGGAGGAAGACCGCAATAAGGCCTACCAGAGCTTCGTGAAGCATGCCCAGATCACCCGAGACTGGTTCAAGAAAAAGTCCTCCAACCGCACTTTTAGAGTGGGTGATCTAGTATGGAAGTGGGACTCTTGGAAGGCCAAGCCTGGGAATCATGATAAATTGGACGCTTTCTAGGACGGACCGTTCGAGATTGTGAAGGTAAACTCAGCCAACTCTTTCATTCTCAAGGATGCAGATGGCCAAATCTTGCCGATTTCTGTCAATGGTCTTCATTTGAAGACTTTTCACCGTTGAAACAAAAAACAAAAAATATATATATAATTTTTTTTTTTTTCAAGTTTTTACTCTTGTATGAAAGATTTTGTTTATCTTTGTAAATACCCTGTTTCAAGATCACCAGAAAGTTCAACTTCACACTACCATAGCAACAAACCCAGCTTCGCTGGACTTAGCGAGAATCTCCTTCGGGAACTGTATGTGCGAAGTGACTGATGCGAGATGCTTCATAGCGAAGCACTCAGGCCAGGAAGGAGTCCTCGAAAGACTAAACAATATCAAAATGAAGGCATGAGGAATACTTCACAAAAGGGAGTTTGAGCGAAGTAGTTTTTGGAGGAAAATTAGCGAATCATTTTTTCAAAAGGAACAAGCTTCGGAGGCTAACCTTCTGCAAAGCAAGCAGTGATTTGACGAGGTAAAACTACTTTGGGCCCGAAGCATAGAAGATCAGCTCACACCAGAGGTTCGTTGCGAAGTATCTTTAGCACCGGCTTCCACTTCATCGAACCAACAATATGCAAAGTGGAGAGCATTTAAAACATGTCTTGAGAGACGCATCGATGACAACCTAGGGGAATATTTAGGGCAAGCGATTTTAATGCAAAGGTGGTGGGGCACATCCCGAGACGATTCGATTATGAGAAAAGTTCATGCCCAGGTACGAGGTGGCAGGAGGGTTAAGTTTCCAATGTTGGGAAAATCATCAAAACACATGGCCCACGTACCATGCCGCCGTGAAACCAATCAAATGACACAATGACCTCCTCCGTCCAAGTTGCGAATTTAATTTTGGTAGGCGCCATAAATTGAGGTAGTTGCCTTTTAAGGCTATAAAACATGAGCCTTAGCAATAAAAGGGGTGTTCACCAACTGTTAATGTGAGATTAAGAGCTCCCTCTAATAGCCTGCATTTTCCCCGTTCTTCGTGTCGAAGCCCTCTGCATCAAAAACTCTACTGCTACGTATATCCAGAATGGGGAAGAAGAATTCTAAGGAGAAGGGTAA
Source organism: Wollemia nobilis (assembly GCA_028583015.1). Classification (NCBI taxonomy): domain Eukaryota; kingdom Viridiplantae; phylum Streptophyta; class Pinopsida; order Araucariales; family Araucariaceae; genus Wollemia; species Wollemia nobilis. The sequence goes on along the minus strand of JAQPPZ010017190.1, from coordinate 3,631,488 downwards.
GGAGCCCGAAGTAGCAGGCCCAGAGAAAATAAAGAAGGGCAAAGAAGAGCAAAAATATAGACCTAAGAAGGTTAACCTCAACCTTCGCTCCGACAAACAAGTTGTAGAGGAAAGGGAGGATTCAGAAGAGGAGCAACTTGAAGAGCCACCAATTGATGGGTGGGAGAAAATAAGGGACACTACACTTTCAAAGAGCATGGCCGAACTCCGATACACTATCGAGTTCATGAAAAGTAGACTCTCCATGGAGAACAAGAGAGTCGTCGCCTATTACTCATAGATATACTGGTATCTGACCCCGCCCGTGCACCATTGTCCCAAATTAATTTGTGCCATCGCACAAAACTACCAGCCCTCCTCCAAAAAAGTGTTGGACGTCATGGGCCATAAATTGTTTTCAATTTTAAAAGAAGATGTGCAAGGAGATTTCGCACCACAGCAAGGGCCGCCCAAGGGTTATACGGTTTGCAATGTCATCTTGAGCGAACAAATGGAGAGGTTCACCAACTCTAGCTATATCATAAAATTTCTAAGCGAGAACCTCAAGGACGGGCTCCCTTCAGGCAAGCTTCCTTAGATGCCTCGCCCCTTGACGGATTTCAAGAGCATGAACATCTTCTCCATCATTGCGTGGGTCGTGGGCCTGTCAACTGATGCTTCGGTGCACCCCTGGCAAGTGTCATTGGCTGAATGTATTTCACGAGGGGAGTTTTATGCCCCAGATTTGTCAAGGCCAAACACAAACCCGGTCTTCTTCGACTGGGTAGAATGGGTGGCTTGGACCTTGCACACGCGACTAACCAGCATGAAGAATTTTGGGATGGGCCAGTACTTCGGACCTTGTTCTTTCTTGATTTGGTTATTTTTCTATCATGTACATAAGCATTTTCCCCACATTGCCATTTCTTCAAGTGGTAAGGATGGAGCTCCTCTACCGGTGTATCAGTGGACTCCCCTCCTAGTGAGGACGGAGTCATATTATTCTTTTAATCAATAGTTTCTAGGACCTGCTATTCATTTGTTGAAGGGTTCTTGCCCTCGGGTACCCATCAGTCTAAGGGACAAAGTGGTGAAGGAGGAAAAGGGAGATGTCTTTCAATTGATGCAAGGGCTTGTGATTCACTTGTTTGGATTCATGGGGAAACCCTTCCTGCTACCCGTCTACCCCTTTGAATACCAGTTTGCATTGGAGGTCGCTCGACAGAGCGACGCGACAAATGTTGTCTATGGCCACGACCAAAAATGGGCGCACACATGCGACTTCCCTTTCAAAATGGGGGTAATTGAGGTGTTTGCCCTAAAGCAGCATGTATTCTTGGAGGAGAAGCTTGCCGACTTTGGTTTGCTACAAATTCCTCAATGGTGGTGTTATGACCCCTTGGGGGTAATGAGGGATCACCTCCGATTCAAAAAATTTCATGTCTGCCCTCACCCAAAAATCGTAGAGCAAAGGAATAATCCCAATGGGAGGGATTTGGAGTGGCATCTGGAGAGAATGAAAACCTTACCTCCCTGGCATGAATTTTACCCCATGGAAGTTGAGTATGATCCAGTTCAGCACCCTTTCCCGGGCCCAGACTCCACATTTTGGAAGAAAATGAAAGATGACTTGAGGGAAGAATTAAAGGGTTGGGGCGAAGAACAATTGAAGGAGTGGTGGATAATGAGAGTCCACCGTCAGAAGATGAAATCATATGGGCTCTTGGAGACAGACAGAGACTTCACAATTGTTTACGAAGCCAACGCTGGGACTTGGAAGCCCATCTCCTTCGCCGACTTCATTCCCCCTAGTGCCCCAGGTTTGGACGAAATCCCAAGGAGAGCCGATGATGCTTCGAAACAAGAGGAAGAGGAGGAGGCAGAGGCGACACCATAAGAGTTGCCTCAAGAACCGGTGGAAAGCCATGACACGAGCCCCACAGGATCGGTGCAACAATCAAAGAAGGGGGAGAAAAGAAAAAGAAAGAAGATGGAGCAAGCCCAAGTGCCTTCAACCCACCCGAAGCGACCACGTACAAAACCTCCAAGTGCTTCTAGCAAACGGCCTATGATGAGCTCAGCCAAAGTAAATGTTGGAGAGACGACATCACAAAGGGCCGAGGCAGCCTCAGACGTAGACATCATCGATGTGGAGGAACCCCTCCAACAAGAAGGAGGCCCTGAAGAAGAAGTCATGGAAGTCGAAAGTGTAGAAGCTAGAAAGGAACAAGAGTCGATCACACAAGAAACCACTACTTCTGCTCTATCAGGGGAGCACGCAGGTATGCATCCCTCACCCTCCACTTTGGTTCCTCAAGTCATGTCCACAATGGTCCCGATCATAAATCCCCATCAGTCTCCCTCTCCTTTGGAAGTTTGGTCACCCCATCACATGTTGCTCCTCGCCACCTCGAGTTTGCCTCGTGATCCCGTTAGCCCCACAAGCATATCTACCTCGATCGAGTTGGTAGGTCAAGACAAGTCTGTCGATACTACTTTGCTTGCCCACGCCACCATTCCCTTGGTTTCTAGTTAGGGTGAAGGTAGTACTCCAACGTCGAACCCCGTCTCCCGCTCCCTTGTCATGCACGGCATTGTCACTCTCACCAAAACTCCCACCACACCCATCATCGAACCCACTAGTGAGGCATCCCCTGTACAATCATTGTATTTGTTCACCCCTTTGGCTGGAGATCCAGCCTCGTTTGAAATAGAGTTGTCCATGATCAAGGAACGTCCCCTAGCAGAAAAGCTACTCCAAGCCCGGCAGAACACAGATAAGATGTTGAAGGAGGTGAGGAAAAATAGAGGCCGCTCTCTGGTCGAAGTAGAAAAATGCACCATTTTTTACTTGAAAGGCAAAAATTTGCATAAGGTGAAAAAGGTCCCCAAGGTCCAGAAGCCTCTGGACGAGATGACTCTAGCAGATTACGACTATCAGGAGAAGACTAAGGACCTGGAACACTTAAATGTAGATAATGAATCTACGTCTATGCATGTATGAATAGAAACATTCCATGCACATGCAAATATCACCAATCAGCGCCGATTTGAAGCAGAGAGTGCCAACATCAAGTTGGAGGAGGAGCTAGCCAGGACCCGCTCTAAGCTGGAAGACGCGGAGAAGTAGTGCGAGATGATGAAAAAGGAAGTAGATACCTTAAAATAGCAAGTAAAACAACTACAGGGTACAACTAAAAATCAGAGCAAGATACAGGCCGAAGCTGATCTAAAGGCCAAGGAATTTGAAAGCAGAATCTTGCAGATGCAGCAACAGTTGTACGAAAAAGAGAGCCTGGAGCTATTTGATAGGGGTCGAATAAAAGAAATCCGCTCGCACCTGCTCAAGAACTTCTGATCTCGGGCCTCCAGCGCCCTGTCAATTTTAACTTACATTACCAAAGCCCAATATGCCGCTACTCAAGAAGGGCCAATAGTGGATGAAATCATACAAAAAATCAAAAGATGACTCAAACTGGCTTTTGAGGTCCAAAGTATCAAATATCAGGATCTACAAGTCGTTGCGATGAGCCAGACAGCCAGAGATTGGTCCACGGCCCAAGCCACGGTCCGCGCCTTCTTCTCCAAGGTGAGGAAAGCATAGAATGCGAAGGACCTCATGGATGTATTTGAACACGAGCAACACACATCACTGGGATATTTCCAAGACCTCTCTTCACTAGGTTTCCCAAGTTTCACGGATGAGGATGGGAACCTTTTGACCAAGGAAGAGCTCAAGCCGGCTTGGCTCCATTTTGAAGGTGACGTCTCAGAGATAGACGAGTGGGAGGAGCCAATTATAGAAGGGCAAGTCATAGATTTCATCCTGAGACATTGCAAGATCATGGCCTACCTGAATGATCTAAGCACAAGAGCCAAACATGTCGACATAGGGCAAATTGATCGGTTCCATGTTCTGATCAAAGCGCTACAAGACCGAGAGCCTTTTCAGAAAGGTGCTTGGGCTCACGTTCGTCGAACCATGGAACACATCCACGATCGCCTTCCCCAATCGCCACAATAGGAAGCCTCGCCAAAGAAGAAGAAGAAGAAGAAGTTGTGGAAGCACCCCCGGAAGGAGAAAAAGGAGAAGGGTCTGGAGGTAACTCTGGCCCAATGGATTAAGGCTGAGGGTTCTTGCATCGAGGCGAGCTCGTTGCCCCGTGAGCCGCCAAGAATGTTGACAATTTTGTCACATTGCCTAGAGGGGTAGTAAAATCAAAAATTTTGTAAAGTGTTTCTTTTAATTTCATGAATTTGTTCCCTTGTTTTTTTTTTAGAAACAACATTTTTAAGCATTGCAGCAATTGTGGCTTTCATCGCCATTTCCCCCTTGTACATAGGATAGCTTCGCTACTGAGCAAGCTAAGTTTAAGAGCTTCACACACGAAGCAGCCCAAAATGATGCTTCGGGTGAAGTTTTGCGAAGCGGGATTCGAAGAAGTCCAACATCAAGACGACTTCGCTGAAGGAAGTATAATGAGAAGAGCTTCGCACCCGAAGCAGCCCAAACCGATGCTTCGGGTGAAAGTTTTGCGAAGCAAGATTAAAAGAGTTCAAGCACTGAAAAATGCTTCGCCAAAAAATCAGCGAAGCACCCACTTCGGGCCTCCCTGTTGGCGAACCATTTTTACTTCGCCCAAAGTTGTCGTGAAGCATCCACTTTGGATAGCTTTCGTGTGAAGCGCTTTCACCCGAAGCAGTAGCGGTCCGTAAGGAGTAGAACATCTTTCCAAGGCAGAATTGCACTTCGGCCAAAAATGTCCCGAACTGTAGTTTTGAAGAAGGTTCATGGCGAAGCATTTTGACAAGCCCATCAGCAAAGCATCCACTTTGGGCAGAGAACCTCATGAAGCAAATTTTGACATGCCTTCCCGGTGAAGCAGCGAAAGATGGAGAGCCCCGGCTTGAGGAAAAAAATATACTTCGGCACTTTACATCCCCGAAGTGGTTTTGCGAAGCTCCTTCGTGCGAAGTGCATAACCAAGGGAGATGATCTGCTTCGACTTACATCCATTGCGAAGCAGGGTCACAAACTAGAAATCGATGAAGTGCTTCAAGGGCATGCACTCCAAGCCGGGTATTTTTTTGAGGCAATCAAGTGCCTCATAAATGGATTTTTACATGCCCAGTGAACTCGTTGCTCATTTTTAGCAATCTAAAAAGAGGTATCGGTCTTAGATGGAGAGCCCAGTAGACATGGCGACCACTCGAGCTTCGCACCCAAAAGCCTAGGACGAGTCAGGCGGCTCATAAATGCGAGTTTCCCCGGCTGACCCGGTCGTCGCTGCCAGTTATAGAAAGATATTTGAGAACTCAGTCACGGGAACTGTGAGAGCCGACTTCTCAAGTTTTTGAGGATGTACTCCTCCATTTTGTGCATTAATGGCTCAGAGGGTCGGGTCCTCTATAAAAACCCAAGCATTGTAATGAAAAAGGGGGGGGAACTTTCTGCTAGAAAGCTGTTATAACTTGAATCCCTACGATTAATACTAAAGAGCTTCGGACTTAATTTCTCTCTTGTATGTTGCCTTCTGTGATTATTTCTGTTATTTCTTTCTTCATTTGCATACTATAATTCTGCATTCTGTATTTAGGTGTGCGATTGGGGATAGAACTCTAGAATTTTCCCGAAGGATACATAGGGGAGAAAAACAATGTAATAGTTCTCTTGTATGTTGCCTGTGGATAGTGTTTCTGTTATATTCACTCATTTCCTAGCCGCCGTAATTTTGAACTCTAGATTTTGACGTAAGGGAGAGGGTAATCCTAGAACTCGTTTAGAGGATACATAGGAGGACTGCTATTGCGTTCATTGCATTTTATTTCTTGGTATTTATTGTTGTTGTTTCGGGCTATTAGCCAGTAATCGTGCTGCTGGTTCTTTCCCACTTTAAATCACCAATATTCCTTCCCTTACACTATTTATTTCTTTCCTGCACCCTTACTATTTCATCTCTTTCCTGCACTCTTGTCTCAAAGACACCAAGTAGTTTAGTAAAGGAGTCGGTCTTTCTTCGGATATTGGCACGAGGATGTTGGTCCAGGTATAGGGCACGTACACTTCCCAAAATCCATTCCTGGGCAGATTTGATGACCAACAGGTACCTCCAGAACTGGAGCCATCCAAAGAAATGATAGAAAGAAGAGCTTCCCTAATTTGCGAAGCCCACCATCTAGGAGGGTGGCCATAACAAGTAAGATCACCTTTTTCCAAAGCCCAATTAGCTAAAGCATCAGCACTCTTGTTTTGATCTTTGACCACATGATTGTAATCAACTTTTAAAAATCCCATCTGGATTAATTTAATCTTCTCAATAATTCTTTTTATTCTCCAATCAACCTTATGATTCTTAGAAGGGGTCTTCAAAATATTAATCATGAGTTGAGAGTCGGACTCAACTAGCACCTTTTCCCATCCAACCTTAGTAGCCTCTTGAAGACCTCTGAGGATACCATACCCCTCAACAAGGTTATTGGAAAGAATACCCAAATTCTCAACAAAAGTAAAAACCAGGGAGCCATCTGAAAGTCTACCAATTCCTCCCACACTAGCTTTTCCAGGGTTCCCTCTAGAGGCTCCATCAGTATTGACTTTTCCAAAATCCTTAGGAGGAGGTTGCCAATTTCTTGTCCTATCCATATTACAATTACTCACATTCCCTTTAATATGGTTGCCCTTAGAATATTTAATATTCAATATTTGCATCACTTGATCCCATATTTGGTGGGAGTTTTGGGGGTGATTAAGGAGTTGTTGGACCGATTCAACTAAGTTGGCAATGGTCTTTTGCCAAATATAGTGAATATCCTTCCTATCTTGATTAAAAATTTGGTTGTTCCTTTCATTCCAGATATTCCAAAGAAGAATGGTAGAACCCATCCAAACTAACCGCCTAATAAAATGATCAACACCCTCTTGTTTAGGCCAATCCCTCCAAAGTTGTTCAAAAGTAAAAAAATTGGACCACTGTAAGCCAAGTAAAGTGGCCATTCTCCTCCATAGCTCGGAGGCTAAAGTACACTCAATAAAAATATGGTTGAGAGTTTCTACATTCTCTCCACACATTTCACATCTAAAAGGGCCATGAAAACCACGCTTCATAAGTTGCTCACCAGTAAGCACCCTACGATGCAATAAAAGCCAAGTAAAGAACCTCACCTTAGGCCAGAGCTTTTGAGCCCACAATTTAGAAAAAATGTCAAATGATTGGTTGGGATTATTATGGCATAAGGTCAAATAACCTTGAGCAACTGAATACTCACCCTTAGTAGTGTTGTTCCATCCAAAATAATATTTTTCATGGGACCAAGAGAGAGATCTCATATGAAGGATGCCTTGGATATCTTGTCTTTGCCTTTCTAGGATTTGAATAGGTCAGTCCTCAATAGGGATCCAATATCTACCAACCTTTGAATTACCAGTATGGTACCGACAGTAATTAGCCACCTTTATCCAGTTAGCTTGGTGAAGCTCCTCCATCCAAGGCCTCCAATCGGGAAACTGAGTTATCAAAGGCTTGTGACCATCCCAAGAATCTGTCCAAAAATTTACCTGTTGACCATTATGAATGATCCAAAATAAAATTTTCTTTATCAAATCCTCACTAGTCTTAAGAACTGCTAAAATGGGAGAACCTTTGGTAGGCAATTGATAGCGAACAAGGTCTTCAGGACTTTTGTTCTCAGCATATTTAGCACGAAGATTATTGGCCCAAAGAGCATTGGGGTTATGCAACATCCTCCAATATAATTTAGCAGCTAAAGCTTTGTTGTTATTAATAGAAGACCGAAATCCTAACCCCCCTTCATTCTTAGGAAGACATAAAGTGTCCCATTTCACCAAGGCCCATTTTCTTTTCTCCTTAGTACCACTCCAGAGGAACCGATGACTGATTTGATCCAGTTCTCGAAGAACAACCTTTGGGATATTCAACATGGAAGAAACATAAATAGGAATAGCTTGAAGGACTGATTTTACCAAGGTGATTCTACCCCCATAAGAAAGCCACCTATTGGTCCACTTTCCAATTTTCTTCTTGACTTTGTCCAACAACCAATTCCAATATTTTTTTCTACCTTTGAATATTGATGGGAATACCTAAATAAGTGATCGGAAGGGAGGTCTTCTTATATCTTAATTTATCCAAGACCATGGATTCCTTTCTGGAAGAGCAGTGAAAGAAAATAACTTTAGATTTGTCTTCATTGATCAATTACCCGAGTAGCCTTAGAAAAATAGCTAATGATTTGCTTAATATTAGAAGCTTCCTTAACTGTAGCTTTACCTAAAAGAGTAGAGTCATCAAAAAATTGAATATGAGAGATAGGTCTAGCTCCATGAGCAATGGTAACTCCCTCAAGGGTTTTGTTTTCTCTCTTATTGGTTATAGTCCTACCCAAGCATTCAACAAGAATGATGAATAAATAAGGGGATAGCGGGTCACCTTGCCTAATACCTCTGGAAGCTGGGAACAACTGAGAAGGCCTGCCATTGATAAGAACTAAGTAGGAAACTGAAGAGATACATCCCATAATCCAATCCATCCAATCCTTAGAGAAACCAAATTGCCTCAAAACTTTGATAAGGAAGTGCCAATCCACTCTGTCATAAGCTTTGGATAAGTCTAACCGAATGAACATGGAAGGAGATTTTTGCATATCCATGGAATGGATGGCTTCTTGAGCAAGAACTATCTCATCTACTATTTGATGCCCTTCCACATAACCCCCTTGTTCAGGGGAAATAATCTTATGCAAAAGAGGCTTCAACCTTTTTGCCATGATCTTAGTAATGATTTTGAGAAGAACATTACATAAAGCAATAGGTCTAAAAGTTGAGATATGATCAACCTCTTGAGCTTTTGGAACAAGAGTAATATAAGTTTTATTGATAACCTTCAAAATTTCTTTGGCTTTCCTAGCTTCTTCCACCACCTCTAATAAATCAGCATGAAGGATATCCCAGAACTCTTGGTAGAACTCAATGGGAAAACCATCAGGACCTGGGGTTTTTCCTTTTTGCATTTTAAAAACTACCTGTTGAAGCTCATTGATAGTAACAGGAGCAGTCAAAATAGAGTTCTCCTCAGAAGTGATAAGAGAAGGGATTGCTTGAAGAACATTTTGTTGAGAAGTTGAGTCAAGAGGAGTAGCAACAAAAATATTGGAAAAGTAATCGACAACAATAGAGTTCATGCCATCCCAAGTATAGACAACATCTCCAGAATCTGATTTTAGGGAAGAAATAAAGTTGTGAGATCTTCGAGCTAGAAGAGATTTGTGGAAGAAATTTGTGTTTCGATCTCCTTCTTTGAGCCATTGAATTCTAGATTTTTGCTTCCATAAGATTTCTTCTCTTTTTCCCATTCCTCTAACCGAGTTGTGAGTTTAATTTCATCTGCACTTCTACTCTCTGTGAGGCCATCTAAATGGATTTTCTTATTCAAATTTTCAAGTTGAGCAATAACTTCATGTTTTTTTTATGAACATCCCCAAACTCCTTCCAGTTCCAAGTCTTGATTTTGGATTTAATGTATTGCAGTCTTTTGGCAAAACAAAACATCTTAGTCCCATACCTAGGCTTACCTTCCTTCCACCATTGTTGCACATGAGGTCTAAAGGAACTGTATCTGAGCCACATTAATTGAAAATGAAAAGGAGAGAAACTCACATTGGTTTTCCACATTTCCACCATGACTGGCCAATGATCCAAACCAACATTGTTAAGAGTCTTCACTTTAGGAATGTGACCATGGATTAAGAAATTTTTAGAGAGCAAAAACCTATCCAATCTCTCCATTATACAAGCTAAGCCTTGCCTTCTGTTAGACCAAGTCATAAGGCCATTATCTGGTTGGATGTCCACAAGATGGAGGTTTGCAATATATTCTCTCATGAGGTCAGTGCTTCTGTCCAAATTTCTATTTCCTCCCATTTTCTCATCCAGAGAGGATGGTATTGAAATCTCCTTCGATCAAGATCCAAGCTTCAGGAAAATGAGAGATAATATAAGTTATATCCTTCCACTGTCTTCTTTTTTCCTCCAAAGCAGTCGGAGCATAAATAATAATGTAGAGCATAATTTGGTTGGAATGTCTACTTTGAATAGCTATAGCCAAAAGACCCCAACTGCCAACCATATGGTGAATAACTACCTCTTTTGGGTCCCAAAGACAAGCAATGCCACCAAAAGTCCCCTGGGAACTGAGGGAAACCACTTTTCTAGCTGGCCAAATTTTACTAGCAATTGAGTCCATATCCTCTATTGACATCTTCGTTTCTTGAAGGAAAACAAGATGTGGATGATTTATCCGAATCATTCTTCTAATTTCATTTTGTTTTGAAAGACTCCCTTTGAGTCCTCTAATATTCCAAGTGATGATCTTCATTAATACTAGGGCTAAAAAAGTTGGGAAGGGCATTAATCTTACCTTCCTCTACAAGCTTTTCACCTTCTTTTACCATATGATATTGATTGGTCTTGCGACCTACCTTTTGATTAGAATCCATCTTCAATTTTTTTTCCCTATTTCTTGACTTATTCCAATTGAATCTGAGATGGCTTCTAACCTTGAAGAATGCTCGTACACAACCAAAATTTTACTAGAGGGTTCAATAGAGTCTATATTGGGACCTGTATTATTTGAAGTTTTGACATTTAAAATATTGTTTTTCTTGTGTAAATTTTCTCCCTTTTTTTCTATTGAAAACCTTTGATTTGTTGGTTTATCTCTGAGTTCTTCCCTTCATATTTAAATTGTGTTTCTAAGATTTTTGTTTCCATTATTTCCTCTTCCTCACTTGGGACATCATTTGTGGAAAGGATTTCAAACATATTAGCAGATGACTTTGATTGATCCTTCATAATTGATTTTTTTTAAGTGTTCTTCTTCTTAGGAATTTGGAAACCTGCTGAGTTTATATCTTCTTTCTTTTGATCAGGAATTTTATTTGGGCAAGCACTAGCCAAATGACCATATTCATGGCAAATTCTACAACAAAAAGGAATGTTCTCATAGTCCACTACTTGCTCCCAAGTGTCTTCCCCAAATTGTAATGTGATATTTTTAGGTAGGGGTTTGTCAAAATCCATTAAAACACAAATCCGAGCATAAATAATATGTTCAAAATTTTGAGTACAATCAACAGTCATCATAAAAGTTCCTAAAGAGTTTCCAATTGAAGAAAAAATAGTAGGATTCCAAAATTCAATAGGGAGGCCAAAGAGTCTAACCCACACGGGAGCTATAGAAGGCATCTCTTCTTCGACTTTAAATTTAGTATGCCAGGGCTTCATGAAAAGCCCTGCCCTTCCAAAGAACCAAGGACCCCCTTGAAAATTTTTCTCTCTATCTTCATTATTAGAAAATAAAACAAGAAAATAACCATTTGGATAAATAGAGATTTGTAACTCACCTTTAGTTTTCCAGCTTTTTGCAGCCCAGACTTTGAAAGTAGATAGGCTCGGATGAAAACCCACGAACCGACAAATTAGTCCTCTTTTTTCCATATCTTCAATGCCAGTCTGAATGTTACCCATATCAAGCTTAACAATAGGAGTTCCATCAACTGCTTTAAGACATCCTGACTCCATTTTCTTGGGATCAATCTTAGGCATTCTTAGAGGTTTATGGGAAGCCCTAAGATTAATATTAGCATTGGGCTGAGGCTATCCACCACGGAGGGCATCCCTAAAATTCATTTTTGGGGTTGAGTCTTCAAAATTCTTACCCTTGACAGGGGTTTTCATAGTAGATTTATTTTGTGGGTGCACCTTAGCACCAGATTCACTTGAGATCTGAGCCATTTTTTGATCATTTACTTGAAACTTGTTTCGTGATCTCTTTAATCCTTGCCCTAGACGTCGTGGAAAGGTATGGTTTTCACTTTTATTTTGTGCACCAAATTGGAAGTCGTTGTCACTCAAGTTCACAACATGATCTATTGAAAGACAAATTTCTAACCCATCTTGGATCCCCTGCAACATATCCTGCTAAAATATTGAGTAGAAACCACAAAAATATTGGCTTCTAGGGCCCGAAGGCCCCGAAAACCAACCTCTAGAGCTTCTTGCACTCAACCCAGATGAAACCCTCACACAGCTGCTTGCCAAAAATCTTGTTCACACATAGGGATGCGCTAGGATATGTGTTGCTCCAAATGATCTGAAAATTGGTGGAGATGTTCTAGGGTTTTTCAGGCATCTACCCTCAAAATTTTAGCTCAATCCGAGTCCAGATGAGTGAGATATGGTCAAAAAAAGTTCGATAATTTGGGCAGTCCTACGAAAAGCGTCCCTCAATCTCTCAGAATGCAATCAAAATCTAATATCACATATTTAACTTACAAGATCTCACAAAAAAAAGGACTATTATTGTAGGTCATAGGTTCGATTTATATGTAGTGTTGTTATATATTCACTGACCTTTGCAAGCACACATAATGCCATTTGTGGCTTATATGATGACCTTTGCAAGCACACATAATGTCATTTGTGGCTTATATGATGCCTTATTCAGTTTATATGACATACTTAGATTAAATTTTGAAGGGTGTGATTTGCTTATAAAATTTATAAATAGCCCATAAATGGAAATGGTATATTCAATTTTTTGGAATATTTTTAATCTGATCTTATTAGGCTAAGGTCCATAGTGATGAAGTGGTTATGGGAACTCTTGATGTAGCCTAAGGAAAAATGTTATGTAGCCTTTGAGTGTTCCCTATGTAAGCTTATAGGCATAAGCCTATAAGCATATTTGTTCTATTTTTGGTTTGATACCATGTTGGATTTTGTAATATTTTTCAAAAATCCTCCAAAGCATAGACTCATCACAATTACATGCAAAAGAATAAAGAAGCAAAATAAAGAGAGCATAAAGATAAAATTAAATATGAGAGAGAAACAAAATAAGGGGTGGATGACTGTAGACACCCCCACAATCTCATTGTCACAAAATTGATTTAATAAATAAGTCATTGGGGGTATGTATAGTGATACCTAATCCCTAATTAAATTCTAACTTCAAGCTAACATAACTCAAATCGAAGGTTAAATTACAATGTAACAAAAGTATTAAATTATTTAATCAAGGTTAACCATAGAAGTGGTTTAACCAATATTTCTAAGGTTGAATGCATCAAAACTACTTGTAGATTTACATAGAAGAATGCCCATATAGTTACATAGAATATTTTTTGTGTTCAACTGTTCAAGGAGTAAATAAAAAACAAGGCATTTTTCTTTATGAAGAAGAAATTAAAAAATAAATAAATAAATATATATATATATATTAATTGATTATATGGGATTGAAATGGGCCCACCCCTATTACATCATCACTACATAGTTGTATTACAATAAATCTTGGATATTATCCGTATATTACTTGGAAATATTTGAAACTAGGTCTCCCCATTTTTAACATTGAGGAATCTAACAAGTTGAGCTAATGTCATTTGATTAAAAAAAATTCTTTTAGTGCTAAAGCTTGTGTGTCATTTCCCTCAAAATTGCATACATCGTGAATATGTTTTTTTTGATGAAAGGTCATTTTAATTATAAAAATAAAAGTCCTTTACAACCAAAAAAAAGAGTGGGTGGAGAAAAAATCACACCCGGATAACTCTAACTTATCCTAATAGCGGATAAAGAAAAATAAACTGAACAAAACGGGCACCACGATCATCAACACTAAACTAGAAATAATCTACAGCCAGAAAGACCATGAATATGTTTCAATCATCTATGCCATTCTTCAAAACACATATGATATTGATGTTTAAGGTATTGAAGAGGTTTTTTATGGAGATTAGTTATCTCCTTCTTAACCAATAAACAAATGCTTTGGTTAGCATTAGGTGTTTGTTGTGGAAATGCACCTTTTTCACTTTCATTAAAGCCTTCTATAAGCATGTCCAAGGATGCTAAAAACATTGGTTTCAATAGTATTGATTGACGTAATCATTAGCTACTTATTTTTGTGATGGGAGGTCTAACAATTGAAACCAAATGTAGGTAACCATCACCTTCCTAATCAGCCAAATATTGGTTTGAATGGGAGCATCACTTGTTTTTCTTTTTGAGATAGACACATTCTTTTGGTGTTGAATGCAACAGTGGTACTTGTATCTATCCTATGATGTAGTGATAGGATCCTTGAATGGTCCTTGACTAGTAGTGAGTTTGAAAAGTGGGTCAAATATTATTTTAAGCAAGTATGTATATAAAATCAATGCTCTACAACATATAGTGTATGCGGATTTTTTATATCAAACATTATGTTTGGTATGTTGATTGATAAGGTGTGTTGCACATAGGAGACCTTGAGTTTGATTCTTATGCTTTTTATTTCTAACAGTGTAGTGTCAACACAATTTTTTTTACCTACATAGAAAGTCAACTAATCAATATATACCAAGTATCAACCCCTATTCACCCAACTATAATAATGATGTTGTAAGCATTGTCTACTTCTAGAATGTGACATGTGACAATCTTCAATTGGTAGAAATTTTCTCTAAGGTCTAGAATTTAAATTTTATTTTTTCAAAATTGATAGGGAATGACACACATACTTTCCATATGTATAATTTATATTTTATTCTGGATAATATTTTGACAACTATATTCTTATCCAATTTGTAATCGCCAGCTACATTCTTATCCAAGATGTAATCATTTATTTATAGACCCATTGTGCAAATAATAATCAGTTCATTCTTGGGAGTCTTTGGTGTATGCCTTATTGTGCTTTTTATCCGTATCAGTTTGGTATCAGAGCACTCGATCCTCCGTGGGTTCGCTCTTTTGTTTTTGCATAGGCATCATGTTTTCATTCATACGTCTCTTGCTAGAGGAGATTTGTAGACGCTCCAAAGACATTTGTGTTGAACTCCAACAAATTCGAGTTGCCATGTTGGAATAAATGGTAGTTGAAGAAGAAATTTATGAATAAATTGTTGAAAATCAAGAAGCAATACCTGGAATCGAACCAGGGTTTATGGGCGAAAAGCCCATCATCCTTCCACTGGACCATATTATGAGAAGCGGAACGACAATTCAATTATTTGATGAAGTATAAATAATACATTAGGGCCAGGATTAGTCCGGAGGTTGTGGAACCACCCGAGACCAATATAGGCGCAGTTTGTAACAAAATAACAACTAGCCTAAATTAATCAATTCTAACAATATAAGATCGTTAGGATTGAATTAACTAATGAAAGAAATATTGAAATATATTCTAACATCCCCCCATATTACAATATTTTAGGAAACATATAACTACTAGCTATACTATCATCCCCCCATTATTTTGAAATACATAGAGAGTCTACGAAACAATTCAAATTTGACACATGCAAGTGCCTTAGTGAATATGTCCGCAACTTGAGCATTGGTGGAGATGTACTTGAAGCTGGATTCGGTGCTTTGGTACTTTGTCTCGAATGAAGTGGCATTGTGTATCAATGTGCTTCGTTTTCTCATGATGCACTGGATTCTTAACAAGATTCAAAACACCCATGTTGTCGCAGAACAAGTGTATTGGAGATTTTGATGGAAGACCCATACTTGTCAGGATGCGACGCAACCATATCACTTCGCACACATCTTCACGTGCAGCACGATATTCTGCCTCTGTTGATGAGATAGCAACCACCTTTTGCTTCTTGTTGTGCCAAGAGACAGGACCAGATCCAAGATGAAACAAATATCCCGAAGTTGATTTACGATCATCATATGATCCGGCATAGTCGGAGTCTGTGTATCCCTGTAAGAAGAATTTGTTGTTCTTCTTGTATTCTAGGCCATATTCCATTGTGCCACGAGACATAGTGAAGAACTTGCTTTGCTTGCTTTCCAGTGTGTAGTCTTAGGTTCCTGCATGAACCTCGAAAGATAGTTGACAACAAATACGATATCTGGCCTAGTGTTGGTCAGATATATGAGACTCCCAATCAGCTGACGATAGAGAGTAGCATCTACCTGAGGTGATTTGTCATATCGCGATAACTGAAGTCCTGTTTCCATTGGTGTTGCCATCGACTTGCAGTCAGTCATGCGATATTTTTCTAGTAGTGTCTTGGCATATTTTTTTTGGGACACTTTGATGTAGTGCTCCTTCTGGTTCACTTCCAGACCAAGACAGTAATGGAGAAGTCCGAGATCTGTCATTTCAAAATATTCGCTCAAATCTTGTTTGACAGAAGAGATCATTGTTTCTGAACTCCCTGTTATGAGCAGATCATCAACATAGAGTACAAGCAACACTATTTCAGAGCCTTGCTTCTTGAAATAGAGGTTTGCATCCGACGGACATCTCTTAAATCCATGTTGCAGTAGGTGATTATCCATTTTTATGTACCAAGCCCGAGGGGCCTGTTTCAAACCATATAAGGATTTGACCAATTTGCAAACTTTCTGCTGTTGGCCTTCCACTTCAAATCCTTCCGGTTGAGTCATGTAGACTTCCTCTTGGAGATCACCATTTAGAAAGGCACTCTTGACATCCATTTGGTGCACTTTCCACCCATATTGTGCTGCCATAGCACAAAGAACTCGAATGGTTGTCATCCGAGTAGTAGGTGCAAAAGTTTCCTCGTAGTCAATGCCTTCTCTTTGAGCATAGCCCTTTGCCACAAGTCGGGCCTTATGCTTATCTATTGTCCCATCTGCCTTGTACTTGACTTTATACACCCATTTGCAGCCTATGGGCTTCTTTTCGTATGGCAGATCGACAAGCTTCCAAGTTTTGTTTTTCATCGAAGACTTATACTCTGCATCCATAGCGGCCTTCCACTAAGGCTCACCAAGAGCATCTTGCATTGATGCAGGTTCAAGTTCGTCTATTGAGGACATAAACACCCTGTCATCATCAATATCCATATCTTCTGTATCTCTCTCTGGATCTACATAAAGTTCCTCAAAATATTGACACAGATCATCAACCCCAGTAATCTCTATTGCAGCTTTCTCCTGTCGAGCCATGTTGCGAGTACGAGGCCTATCCAATGTCAAGTCTGGTGGAGTGGATAGCTTAGAGTCTCTAATTGTACTTGTATACCACTTTGGATTCTTCTTCTATGGTGATGAAGAAGATGAAGAAGGACCTCCAACCTTGGATGAAGGAGACTTCTCAACCTTAGTTTCCACAAGGTCTAGGTATACATCTGATGTGTTTTCTGATGTGAAAGCCTCATCAAAAACTACATCTCTATTGATGTGTATCTTCTTGGTTAAAGGATCAATCAATCGATAACCCTTGGAGTGCTCATCATACCCAAGAAGAATGCACTTCAATGTTTTCTCATCTAGCTTCTTCCTCTTTTCTTTCGGTATGTGCATGAATGCTTTACAACCAAAAATGCGTAGATGAGAGATGGAGGGTTTCCCCGCCACTCCATGCTTCCTGTGGAGTCATTCCTTGTAGGGCCTTAGTGGGTGCCCTATTCAACGAATATACTGATGTGGTGACTGCTTTTGCCCAATATTGTTGCCCAATTCTAGCTCCTGTGAGCATGCAACGAACCATTTCCATGATGGAACGGTTTCTCCTTTTAGCAACTCCATTTTGCTGAGGAGTATAAGCAATAGTCAACTGTCGTGTGATCCCATTTTCGGTTAAGAACTCAAAAAATTCTTTAGAGGTGAACTCCCCCCCTCGATCTGAGTAGAGGGTCTTTATAGAAGTCCCCGACTCCTTTTCAACCAGATTTCTTGAATTGCTGAAAGAAGCCAAATGCTTCAGATTTCAGTTGAAGAAAGAATACCCACATCTTTCGTGAGTAATCATCCATGAATAACTGAAAATACCTCTTACCCCCACAACTGTTGGGAGTTAAAGGACCGCACATATCGGTGTGAACCAACTCCGGAGGTTTCTTTGCTCTTGTAGAGCTCCTTTCAAAAGGCACTCTATGTTGCTTTCCGCCAAGCAGTCAGAGCAAACTGGCAATGTGGTAGAAAGGGAAGGAAGACCCTTTACCATTTCATACTTACTTAACTCAAGTAAGTAACTAGAACTCATATGTCCATATCTCTTGTGCCATAGGGAAGTTGCCTCCTTTGTAGAGACAATCATGGCTACATCTGGAGAAGAGATAGTATCTAGGGAAAATAAGCCATGCTTATATGAAGTGGTTGCAATGTTCTTACCCCTCCTGGTGATAGAACAACACTTCTTGCCCCCCTCAACACTAAAGTTTACAACCATATTTTTGTCCAGAATTTGTGTGACTGACAACAAGTTGTTCGCCAATCCTGGAACATAGAGAACCTTCTCAATCTGGCACTTGCCATCAGGAAGAGTAACAAAAATTGTTCCTTCTCCCTGAACCTTGTAGGTTTTATCATCGGCAATAGTGACAGGTTTGCCCTCTTTGGCCTCAAAAGACTCAAACCATGATTTGTCACCAGTCATGTGTTTACTGGCTCCAGAATCGACATACCAAATAGGATCCGTCTGCTTGGATATTGTGGTAGTCATGAGCACTTTGTGTGCTCTTTCAGAATCCGTGTCAGATTCCTCAACAACAACATTCACTTGTTGTTGTTTGTTCTTTTGTGGTTTGTTCTGGCCTTTCTGTTTTGATTGTTTATTCTTATGCCAACATCTGTTTGTATCATGACCTTCTTTGTCACAGATCTTGCAATATCTCTTTTTCTGTTGAGGTTGAGTTTGTTTCCCTTTTGAATCCTTTTGAGAACTACCTCCCTTCTGAAAATTACCCTTCTTCTTGTTTTGCCCCTTCCTGTTGGTGTATAGGGCAGTGTTAGAAGAATCATCTCGTTGTAGTTGGCGTGCCTCCTCTTCTTGAAGCATATTTACCAACTCAACATAGGTAACTTGTCTCTGTGATACATGAAGTGAGGTAATCAACACTCTAAAAGAATTCGGAAGAGCTCTCATTACCATTGAGGTAAGGAGCTTATCATCAACTGGTGCTTGCTAAGGAATTCAATTTTCCTTTCAACTCAGACACTCTGCAAAGAAAGTTTTCAACCGTCTCTCCTTGTTTCATGCTTAGACTGTGTAATTGAGACTGAAGAAATAGAATGGTGGAGTCATTCTTCCCTTCATATATAGTTTTAAGGGCATCCCATGCCGCTTTACTATTTGGACAATCAACAATATGAGGTTGAACTTCATCAAAAACAACAAGCAAAATGAGCACCTTTGCTTTGCTATCTTTCTTGTCAAAGTCTTTCTGATCAGCAGATGGAGTTGTGGCTCCAGCTGAAGATGAAGGTCTTACTGTTGTTCCAGACACAATTTCCCAAAGATCATCCATCTCTAGGATTGCCTTCATTTTGTTTTTCCATGGTGTATAATTTGGACCTTTCAATAACTGATGAGCATCAATCATTAGTTTTGCAGACATTGTGAAGGTTCCTTATAACACCAAATGGTCGCCCCTTCGATATACCTTAATGCCAGGCCGTTATACCGTACAAAATACCCGCCCTTACGTGAGGGAGACTATAGGTATTTTGAAAAACCAAAAAAATTACCCGCCCTTACGTGAGGGAGACTTTAGGTAATTTTAATGATTATACGATACGTGGTACTTAGGCGGTATTGAAAGGGAATCACCTCGTTGATGGCACCGACCTTAGAAAGCCTTCAATCCTCATGCGTGGGGTGTAACTTCCCCTAAACACTTTGGATATCCGAACTTTCGTCTGGATTTAAGCCTAAACACGAGAGTGATTGGGGTAGTGGATGGAGTAAAAAATAGCAAAATGGCAAACTTATCTCTCCCCGACGATTAATAGAGAACAAGCTCAGACGTCGTTGTGGCAGCTATATTAGGCGACGGATACAATAGCGCAATCACGATAGCTTTACCTATAAGTGCTGGCCAGAGGTATCACAAATACCGAACACTGCAGTGCAATAAATTGCACGGATGGGTTTTAATTATTCCGGGGACTTAGGGAGTGTTTGATTTTAACTTAAATGATGTAGTGCAAAAGAAGGAAAAAATGCAACATACAACATAAAAGTGCCCACGTAAATAACCCACTAGGTGTCGGCGCAACCGAAAATGCACCTTTACAATAATGCCAAACTTTGCTTTTTCAAAAAATTACTCTCAATCCCCCCTTGATTTTTCGAAAAAAAAATCACTCCCCCCTTTAAAATTTTCCTTTATAAAGCATTTTAAAACATTCTTTTATAATCAAAGTTAAAAAAAAATAACTTTATTCTACATAGTAAAAAAAATTATTTTTAAAAAAATAACCTTTAAACTATGATAAAATAAATTAAAATTATATTTAATTTAACTTTGATTAGAGAATATTAAAAAAAAAATTAATAAAAAAATTTTATACCTTTGAGCGGGGGGGGTCGACGGGACTCGAACCCGCGACCTGAGGGCTCCCGGAGCCCTTACCACTCGGCTCACAACCGGTGAGCCAGTGGGCTGATCCGAGAACTATTCTCGGCGCCCTCCTCCTTAAACAGCTTCGACGTGCCTTTTGAAGAACGCGCGGCTGCTCTGCCACCTCGAGCGGAGCTCAGGCGGTGAAGAGGAGCGACAATCGGTGTAGCTCGGGAGCGGAGCACCGGTGGCAGTAGGGTGGCGCTCGGGTGGCGGGCGAACAAAATCATTTTTTTCAACCAAAAACTTGCCACAAGATGTATCAAAATGATGCACAGAGATCACAGAGGAAGAATAGAACAGTTTGCAACCAAACCAAGTGGAGAAAACTGCTCAAAAACGTCTGTCTAATTTTTCCATTGACGCCATCCAGGAGGAAAAAAATGCTTTGAGGAAAGATCCGAGAGCTAAAATGAAATTTCAATCCAGCGAAATGACTCGGATTTTACCTCATTCTCCAAGAAAATTTGCAGATGTTTGATCTACCAGCCTCAAAAGTAAGGAAAAATACGTCTTGGTTTATGCAGTTGACGTAGGTGACGACGTATTCACAGATCCGAGCATTTGTATTTTAGGACTCAATGTCCCACATCGAGGGCGCAGTGACTCCGTTAGGAGTTTAAGAGGGTTTCTCCTCCGTAGAGGAGTATCTCCTCTCGGGGATTCCCACCCGAGAGGTCGCGAGCTCTCCTCTCGCGCTTGGCTAAGCGGCCTTGGTGTTGGCCGCCGAGCTTCGTCGCGAGCCTTCGAACTCCGCTTCGATCTTCGACCCTTCTTTGCCTCGTTTGACCTTCGACCGTGCTTCTTTGATCCGTCGACCGTGCTTCTTTGAATTCCAAAAATTGAAATAATTGCCTCGAAAAATAAAACCAAGTTTTCTCAGCTTCGCTACCAAAAAGCTCAGCCTCGAAAAATCGCCTCCAATAAAAAAAAAAAACTCTTCCTCAGCTGCTTCTTTCTCACGCTACTACAAGATCATTTAAAAAATGAGAGTGGCGGAGAGAGAGTTGTGGTATGCTCTGATACCATGTGAGAAGCGGAACGACAATTCAATTATTTGATGAAGTATAAATAATACATTAGGGCCAAGGATTAGTCCGGAGGTTGTGGAACCACCCGAGACCAATATAGGCGCAGTTGTAACAAAATAACAACTAGCCTAAATTAATCAATTCTAACAATATAAGATCGTTAGGATTGAATTAACTAATGAAAGAAATATTGAAATATATTCTAACACATATTGTTGTCATTAAAGAAAGTGATCATTCAGAAAAAGAGGAGGATTTAATACCTCTTGAAGCTGATATTCCAGATGCTAATCTACTTGTTGGCAATATTGTTATTTTGTTTGATGTAGATTTGAAAGATCAAAATTTTGAAGAAGATCTGAATGAAGAAAATGACGCTGCAAATGTTTTTGAGGAAGATGTTGATGCAGATTTTGCCCCCATGGCTCCTGCTCGTGCACTTGGTAGCTGCCAGCTGGACACGAAGGGCCCTTGTTGTTGTCTTCTCAGCCAACACTCTGCACACTACCCTGGCCACCACAAGCGTGGCCTGATCTATGTCCATGGCATCAGTTGTTACCTTGTAGAACGACCTCACTTTCTTCTTTTTCATGCTCATTTATCTATGTCTTCTCATCATTTTCCTCTGCCACAACCTTTTTCACAACCTCTTCCCGATCCTATCTCCTCAATGATGTTGTTGCCATCACCTGCCTTCATCGACAACATCGATTGTGGCCCTCAACATTTCTATGCCCTTGTCCTCCTCTCTGGATACTCTGTGTTCCTATTTTCTTGTGGCCCTACTTTGTGTGCTCTCCAACCAACACATGCCCCACCATGGCCACCTCTCGCAGTTTTGTTGTGCAGTTTTTTTGTGCAATTTTTCTATGCAGTTTTCCCTCCTAGCATTTTTGGTGGATCTTTGTTCTTCTTCCCTCAACATCATGCTGACACCACACGTGCATGGTCCACATACATTGATTGCACAAGCATACTTTATTAAATTATTAAATAATAATCATAAAAAAATTAAACAAAAATCTCTTTCTCCTCCACGTTTGTACGCATTGGGGACCAATGCTTCTATAGTGGGGAGGAATGATAGGGAATGACACACATACTTTCCATATGTATAATTTCTATTTTGTTATTACACACGCATACTTTCCATTACATATAGTTTCTATTTTATTCTGGATAAGATTTTGACAACTATATTCTTATCCAATTTGTAATCGCCAGCTACATTCTTATCCAAGATGTAATCGTTTATTTATAGACCCATTGTGCAAATAATAATCAGTTCATTCTTGGGAGTCTTTGGTGTATGTCTTTTTGTGCTTTTTATCCGTATCAAAAACACTAATATACCCAAACTTCCAAAGGTCATAACTTTTGCATACAAAAGCATTTTGGGCCATTTTATTCAAATTACATATTTTTTTTAGCTTTATACATTGGTGTCAACAATTCAAGGACATGTTATTATTTTATGGGACTTTTTCAAGAAAAATATAACTAATTGGTATTATTTTCTCTACTCAGGTGTCATATTGACTCCAATTGGTCCATTGGCGTGATGGTTGGTAAACTTGCTTGCATCCAAAAAATCTATTGTTCAAATTAGCATAGGAAGTAGGGTTGAATTTGGTCAATATTTTATTTTTCTTGTTGTGTCACTTGCACAATATCTAAAATAATCATGCATAATAGACTCAAAACCTTTCCTTGCTACCTATGTAAATGCAAGTCTTGTAAATTCCTTCTTCATCAAGAAGGTCACAAGTTCAAAATTCTTTGTTCTCATTTATTTTGTCATAGTACTCAAGGCTTGATGTTTTCAAGGATCACAAAAAATCTAACTCTAATTGAGCTCGTTGGTGTAGTGGTTGTTTAATTCTATTGTATTAGAGATATTAAGAGTTAAATTTTATATGTTTATCTTTTTGCACACTTCTTTTATAATGTGCTTTTATCCCATGTCTAAGACATGGTGTACTATCTAACTCTAACAACTCATTGGCATGGTGGTTGGTAATATTTTGGTTGTAAGAGGAGTAGGTTTTGGATTATCAATGCAAGGTACACCTTATTCCTAGGAGCCCATTTCTAACTTATCCATTTCTTCGTGGTTTAAGTTCTTTCTCTTAAGATTGAAGGATAGATTATGTTTACCATATTATATGTTGAAGATCTTCTCATGTAAGCTCAACATCATGATGGAGGAAGTGGATTTATGAATTCATGTTCACAAAAGTTTTGATCTATTGGTAAGATAACATAGCAAGACTCATTGGCCCATTCAAGCATTCATTATAGGGAGAGATGTACCATCTCTGATATCTTCTCTCCTTGGCCCCTCAACTCAATTTATGGGGGATGTTGAAATATTTGTAATATGACCTTATTAGGCTAAGGCCTACAATAATGAAGTGCCTATGGGCCCTCTTTATGTAGCCTTCGAGTGTCTCCATGCATGACTATGAGTACCTTCTATGTAAGCCTACAAACTTTCTATATGTAAGCCTATGAGCATCTTTCTATGTAAGCCCACATGTATTGTTCTATGTAAGTCTATGGGCATCTCTATGTAAGTCTACACATGATTTTGATGTATTCATATTTAACGATATTGGATAAGCCACTTCTATGGGTAACCTTGATTAAAGGATTTAATACATTTATTATATTGTAATTTAACCTTCAAGTCAGGTTATGTCGACTTGAAGAGGACATTTAAAGATTAGGTATCACTATAAATATGTCCCAATGATCAATTTATTAAATCAATTTTGTGACATGTGAGATCATAGAAGCACCTACAAGCACTCAACTCTCATCCTTATTCTATTTCTTTCTCTTATTTTATTGTCTTTATTTTATTTTTATTCTTTTATATGCAATTATGATAAATATATATTTTAAAATATTTTTTAAGAATATTATAAATTTTAATACAATTTATATATTATGCCATTATTGCACCTGGGGATGCAACACAACAGTTCAAGCTTTGGATTCTTTGGGAGGTCCAAGGTTCAAACCGCGGCGTGGACGAGTGTGTGAGGGGTGTGTGTTGGCTTTGTGTTAAATTCCCTATTGATAAGTATAGCTCTCAACTTTAAGAGGGGTCATGGTTGGAAGGAGACTGCTCAGCCCTGTACGTCGGTCATAAAGGTTTCTCACAATAACCAAATCCAAAAAAAATATTATATCATTATTTATTAAATACTTTTTAAATATAAGTAATGCTTTCATCCATATGATAATCATTTCCATTTATAAACTATTTCCATTTATAAACTATAGCTTGACTAAAATATTGAAAGGTTGTGAATGTTGAATGGCATTTGGTGTAATGGTAGTTGCCTAGCTATTATCATCCATGTGGTTGTGATGTTGATTCCTCTTGTGTTTGCTCGAACGAGCACTGATATTTGTAAATATTTGTAAATATTTATAAACGGTGTTCAATATAAAAAATATTAAAAGTTTTAAGTTAATTATATATATATTAAACACACCTCTATTGTTTAGTTTATGTGATGCATTAAGATAAAAGGAAAAAAACATTTTTTTTTTAAATGAGAAATCGTTTACTTGCATTAATAAAAAAACAGAATTTACAAGATTACAACCCGAAGGCTACCAAAACAAAATCATATACAAACTATAAAACATCCATGAGTGAACAACAATTGTATAATAATAACAACCATAAACTATCCAAATGACCAACAAAAACTAAGCTGAATCTACAAATTACATCAGAAATACATGGGATCCAACCAATATCAACCACCATAACAGTAGCAATCTTCAAAATACAATCTGAGTCTTCAAAAAGAACACGAAACTGCACAAGATCCGACTGTTAGCTGCCAGCATGTTTCAAATTATACTCATTAATA
Organism: Wollemia nobilis; assembly: GCA_028583015.1. NCBI lineage: Eukaryota > Viridiplantae > Streptophyta > Pinopsida > Araucariales > Araucariaceae > Wollemia > Wollemia nobilis. The sequence continues at coordinate 3,606,194 of JAQPPZ010017190.1, read as the reverse complement.
AAAAGTTGAAGATAATAACGGAGAATTAACACCTGTGAATAACCATTAAGCTGGAAATGCAAATCCTGAAGATGAAGAACATTGGCCTTTTTTTATCTAAATTTTGCCTTGAAAGTGATCAAAACCCGGGACACCTGAAGCAAAATTTTAAACTTCGTGAGTCTCCTTAGAGACTCAGTAAGGGTTCTCAAAGCATTCCGAAACAACTCATCATTCCTAGTACACCACAGATGCCATAAAATCTCCGTAGATAGCAATAACCAGAACATATTATAACAGTGATGCAACCCAGGAATAAAGCCAAATATAACATGTTGTCTAATATGAACATTACTGATATTCCAACCATGCAGAGAAGAAAAGAACATGCCCCAAATCTCACGAGCATATAAACAGTCAAAAAATATATGATCAAAAGTATCAGGTAACCGACATAATGAACACATCAAGTAATTATTAGGTTCTTTGCAGATTGGCAGCCTGTGTAACAAAAACATCCATCGAAAACATGCCTTCTTAGGCTCTAATGGACTGAACCATATGTGCTGGAAAATACTTTGACCCTGATTAACAGTAAGTAACAGCTGCCAACAATTATTAACATGTCTCAAAATATCAGAACTGTCCTGCAATAAATTATATAACATCTTGGGTTTAATGCTCCTGAGTCTCGTACCATCCTTATTGCATACTTTTCACTTTTGCAAGCAATTCTGGATGAACTATATCAAACTATTGGATTAAGGTTTAAATCATAAAACCGACTCATCACATATATTCTATCTTATAACTACTTTATAGCTTGGCTCTCTTACCAAGTTCCATGAAATGGCCGAATGGCATTTGGTGTCATGGTAGTTGCCTAGTTATTATCATCTATGTGGTTGTGAGGTCGATCCCTCTTATATTTGCTCGAACCAAAGACGAGTACTGATATTTGTAAATATTTGTAAACGATGTTCAATATTAAAAAAAAAGTTCCACGAAATATAAGCAACCATAAATGTGAAGTACAAATTGACGCACAAGAATGGTTGACAGGTTTTGCATAAAGAATTGTTATATTTATATATGCCTATAAAACAAAATATAGGCATGGTAGTAAAGGTTTGATGTGAAGAATTTTTGGGGTCTATTGATTTTCTTTTTGATACCATTTGCCTATATTTCATCGGAAGATTGATAGGATAATATTAATTGTTTAGAAATTAAAAGTTTTCCTAGGGTTTGTGTTGATGACTTAGGTACTAGGTTGCTTATAAAGAACATCACATTCATAGAATGTGCTCGAGTGTTGGAAGACTTTGAATCTTAGAATTTATTTGACCCACATAATAAAGTGCTTTATTCAACGTTTATACTTTGAAACTTTTGCATTTGATATTGTTTTGTTGATTATCTTACAAAATATGAGAATATTATAAAAACAGATTTGACCATCAAATAAGGACGCATACATTGTATTAGACTTTATTGAGTGCTTTTGATTTTATTTATAGGTTGTACACTGTACTTTCTCTTATAAATTATACATTGCATTAGACTTTATCGAGTGTTTTATTTTATTTATAGGTTGTACAATGTACTTTCTTTTACAAATTATTATTTATTTTTTTAAAGACTCTGGAATTTTCAATTATCAATGTAGGAGGTCCTGTTCTAAGTTACGTTCTTTTGCTCGTGGGATAAGTGAATATGAGGATAGGATTGCAACATAGTAATTAGGATATGAATGCATAATTATTTATTTTTTAAATAAATAATGTGAGAATAGGGTTATACAGATTGAATAATTATATATTATGTAAACAATATTTTTTTAAGGTTGTTTTATATGTTTTATGGTTTTGGAATGTTAAAAATTATATATATTTTTTAATTTCTGTACAACTTAAATGGACCTACAACTTTGCAATGTTTAATTATAAAGATTGTGAAATTTTAAATTAAGGTTTAATCCTACAAGAAGTATTACCTTAAAAAAAAAATTATAACCTAAATGGATCATATATTTTGAGAAGGCTTTAAGGTTCAAATCCTACAACCATAATTAAATTATAATTAAACAATCATAAGTAAACATCCTTTATAAAAATCATCTCAATATAACTTTTTAACCCTATAAAAATTAAAAATTAGTTATTTTATAAATATTTACCACCATACTCTTTTGGGTATTGTAAATTATAAAACTAAAAATAGCCCTTTATTTTTATTATAGTCCACTGATTTTCTTAATTTTAAAGTAAGTATGGAAAGACAGCTAAATTAAAAACTTATTTTAAAAATAAAAATATAATAATTTTTTTCATAAATTTTATAATATAAATACATAATTTTTTTAGTAAATATTTTTTATACACGTACCTAGGATGCAGCGCAAGGTTCGGGCTTTAGCTCTTTTTTGGGAGGTTCAAGGTTCAAACCGTGGCATGGACAAGTGTGTGAGAGGTCATGGTTGAGAGGAGATTGCTCTATGCATCGATCATAGAGATTTTTCACAATAACCTAACCAAAAAAAACTTCTTATACACATCCACCATGAAGATTGAACCCAGGTCCCGATAATGCAAATGGTATCCCTACCAATATAATAAATACATACTTTACTATGATTTGAACTTAAGTTTTTTAAAAATAAATTTAAAACTTCAACTACCATACCATCTCAAAAAAAACAATAATTTTATTATAATAAAAACTCAAGCTTTTAATTTAATGTTTTGCATGATACGATAGCAATAGCAGTTTGACTTTTAATTTCATAGGAAAGAAACAAAATTAGACTAAATGTACATGTGTAAATGAATTAAAATAATTTTTAATTTAATAATTGAAAATGAGTATTAAATTTGACCTTTTCATAGGATTTCTTTTGACTTATCGATTTACCAAAGGGCAAGAGTCAAATATGCAGTCGTCATCGATGACGTTTAAACGGGAGAAGGTATGCAAAGGATTCCTAGAGAATATTTAAAGATCTCTCTAGAAACACCACCTCACCACCATAATTTTAATATATAATAATACAATTAAGATTAGGTAGCGTAGAAGGCGATAAAGAACAAAGTTGGTAGATAGTTTTGTAAATATATAGTTTTAGTGGGATATTTTAATGGTTAGGGTTTTGGGTTTTTAAAGAAGATTAGGTTTAAATCATCTTAAAGCCTGATATGTATTCATAGGTGAATGAACCTATATACCAAACAAATTAAATTAAAAAAAAATATCATGTTAAAATTAATGTTAAGAAGGAGTTAGATCCTAGGAGCTCGGCGATTTGGCGTTTTGGCGGGAAACTCTCTGCGCAGGCTACGGGCGATGCTCTTGGATCGGTGGGGTGAAGGTTAATCCAGGACATCAGGTGGCTTCCTGCTCTGTTTTGTCTTTGCGGATCTGAAGGATCGTGTGCAGTTCCAGGTGGGCCCAATGGGGTCCCCTCCAATCCCTCTCTCTGGGAGAAAGGGCTCTTATGCAGAAATGCTCAAAGACACTCCCTCGTCTTCTAACGGTGAAGTGCAGAGAAACAACCTGAATATGATGCTTAAGAATGTTGGTAGGGGTTCCACAGCACATCGTGTCAACGGATGTCTCCCTCAATCCGCTTCGAGGCCTAAGATTGTAATCGAACCAAAGCTGGTGGAAGATACAATTCTATACAAAGCCGATCATGATTTGATTTGCAAATTCATGGGTATCCGACCTACCCTGAATTTCTTGCACACTTGGGTCCGACAGAACTGGGAGCCCCATGGTGAGTACTCCCTGTGGTTTATTAGCAATGGGTATTTCATCGTTAGCTTTTCTTCTTTAGCTGATAGGAACAGAGCGTTTGAATCCGAAAAAAGAAACCACGGTCCGGCGGGGCTATTTGTTCAACCCTGGAGAGTGGGTTTCGATCCCCGCATTGAACCCACGGCTGTCCCGGTCTGGATTCGGCTGTACGCTCTCCCAATGGAGTTTTGGGGGGAGCAGGTCTTGGAAATGATAGGTAACTCTCTGGGTAGATACCTGGGTGTCTCCAAGGATACTATTGAAGGTAACTCGGGTGTCTATGCTAGAATCTGTGTGGAAATGGATATCAGCCAGCCTCTACCAGCAGAGGTGGAACTGGAACTGGCCGGAGTTTCCTGGATCCAACAGTTAGACTATGAGGCTTTGCCTTTCCGATGCAGAGTCTGCCACAAGCATGGGCATTTGGCCCGGTTCTGCCCAACTCTCCTGGACTCCAAAACGGAAGCCCAGCATAGTATGCCAAACCGCTCCAAAGAGAATAAGGCCAGCTCTGCCAAAGAAACATCCAATTCGCCTCAAGCTAATGAGGGTCAGAAAGATGGCTTTGAACAAGTCAAGAGAAGGAGAAAGCAGAAGAAAACTGGTAAGGAGCAATTTCAATCCAAGCCAGCCAACAGATACGAAATTTTTAAGTCTCTAGTAGATCAGGAGGACCAGGATATGGAAGGTGTGGATGGGAATATTGAGGCCCTTAACCCTCAAACTCATGTTTCTCCTTCATCTTCTCCTGTCTTAGACCAGGTGCTTGAGCCAATTGAGGTATTGCCACCAGAAATTGCAGGGGCAATGACAGTGCAACCCCTAGAGTCGCCAGTAATTAAAGATGTTAGCATGGGAATTGCTGAAAAAAATCGAGAAAGGCCAGCCCTGGGTATCTCTCAGGTAGAAAAGAGATCCAAAAATAGCAACACTCAAGGAGCGGGCAGAAAGTCAAACAAGGACTTGATTGCAGCTCAAGGAGATAAACTGATCAATGGAGGATCGGTGAGGACTATTGATTCTTACTGCTCTCAAGGTTTTCAATGATCATTCAATCTTGGAACGTTAGGGGTTTAAACAGTAGAACCCATCAATCTGTTGTTCAAAGACTCTTAGAAAAACGTAAAACAGACTTTTTGCTTATTCAGGAGACAAAAATGTCTTTAGATATTATGAGTAAAACAGTTAATAGAATCTGGCGGGGTGCTGGTCATATGGCTGTGGCTGCCCAAGGTGCTTCAGGGGGGATTGTTACTCTTTGGAACCCTCTGGAATGGACTGCATTAGAACATATAGCTTGGAGAGGTGTTCTCACATCTCATTTCAAAAATAACTTCACAGCAGAACATGTTTTAATCACCAACTTTTATGGGGCCCAAGACCTTGATGGCCAGAGGCTCCAATGGAGAGCTGTTCAAAACATGAGGTCATCCAGGGAATGTTTTGACTGGATTATTGCAGGGGATTTTAATGCAAAATTATCTGCTCGTGACCAGGAAGGTGGCACCCCAATTTTGGATCCTGGGGACCGGCTTCTGATTGCCCAAGTTCAGGCCTTTCAATTAGTGGACGTTCAAGGCCCTGGACCCTTTTTTACTTGGACAAATAAGAGGAAGGAGCCACACAGCAGGAAGGTCAAGTTAGATCGCTTTCTGGTCTCGGAGGAGGCTTTTGTAAAATGGACTTCTAAGTTCCAGATTTTGGAGGGCCCTGTTTCTGATCATTTTCCCATTTTGCTGGAGGGAGGGACTTCGGTAGGGCAGCATCATAGGCCTTTTAAATTTGAGAATTTTTGGTTACAAAAGGAGGACCTTCGACAGAAAATTCCACAATGGTGGGCAGAAGGCCGTCCACCTTTTGGGACAGCAATGTTCAAATTGCATAAACAGCTCCACTTTGTCAAACTTCAACTGAAACAATGGAGGAAAGAAAATAAGTCGGATTTCCAGACCCAAAGGGCCCCCTTGGTGGCCAGATGGGAGGAGGTACAGAAACTCTTTAGGGAAGGATCAATTACTGAGCAACTCAAATCTGAAGATGATGCACTACGTAAAGCGGTTGAGGCCATTGACAACCAAGAGGAGATATACTGGAAACAAAGGGCAAGAAATACTTGGTTATTAGAAGGGGACAGAAATACCAAATTTTTCCATCGGTCAGCTTGCGCTAGGCGTCAGATGAATAGCATGGAAGTCCTTAAAGATGAGAATGGACATGCCTTCGATACTCTTCCCGGTATGCACTCCCACTCAATTGATTACTTTTCTAAACTTTTTAAGGAAAGTATGGAGCAGGATGTTGAGGCTCAGAATGAAGTTCTTAATGTTATTCCTTCTATTATCTCTGAAGAAGACAATCAGGCCCTGCTTAGACCCATTGAAAGTGATGAATTGAGAAACGTGGTCTTTGGTATGAATACTGGAAAATCTCCTGGTCCAGATGGCTTTCCTATTGAGTTTTTTCAGGCCTTTTGGGACACTTTGGGGGAGGATGTTTTGGCTGTCACAGAGGAATCCAGATCCAATAGAAGAATGCTCAGGGCGATCAATCACACCTTCATCTCTTTAATTCCAAAAGGGGAGGAGGGGACTCATATCTCTGATTTCAGGCCTATAGCTTTATGCAATGTGATTTATAAAATCATCACTAAGATAATGGCTGAGCGGCTCAAACCCCTTCTTCATAATATCATTTCTTCAGAACAAGGGGGCTTCGTTGAGGGAAGACAAATCTTGGATGGGGTGGTTCTTGCTCAGGAGGCTATCCACTCAATGCAAACTTCGGGCAATAAAGGAATGTTCATTAAACTGGATATGTCCAAGGCTTATGACCGGGTGGAGTGGAGCTTCTTGTCGAAAATGATGGCAGCTTTTGGCTTCTCCCAGGATTGGATTGATTGGGTTATGAGCTGTGTTTCTACACCCTCTTATTCTGTTCTCATTAAGGGTCTACCCTCGCATCCTTTTGGTGCCACTCGTGGTCTTCGCCAAGGAGACCCTTGCTCTCCCTATCTTTTCCTCATTTTGGCTGAGGGATTAGGCAGACTGTTCTTGAGGAGAAGACAACAAGGCCTGCTAACTGGTATCAAGGTTGGGGAGGAAACTTTGACTCACTTGCAATTTGTGGACGATACTGGACTGGTTGGTGTGGCCAGTCTTAGGGAAGCTAGAGGAATCAGAGATACTCTGAATGTCTACCTTAGGGCTTCAAATCAGGTCCTCAATGACAGGAAGTCCAAAGTTGTCTTTTTCAATCTTGATCAACGGCTGCAGGAGAGGGCTATTGAGATCCTGGGTTTCACTAGAACTTCTCTTCCAATAGTTTACCTGGGCGTTCCCCTGCATTTCAAAAAATTAAAAATAGATATCTGGAAGAATCTGTTGGAAGGCATCAAAGACCGAATGAATCACTGGTCACATAAATGGTTAAGCTATGGGGGTAGGTTAACCTTCCTGCAGTCAGTTATACAGGCTTTGCCAATCTATAAATTCTCTATCCTGGCTGCCCCTCATACCATCTGGAAAGAGTTGGACAAAATGGCTAGAAGATTTTTATGGGAAGGTGCAAAAGGGAAGAAAAAATGGGCTTTGGTTGGGTGGGATAAAGTTTCCCAGCCTAAGGACAACGGAGGGCTGGGCCTGAGAAGTTCCAAGCTTAATAACAGAGCCTTGGCTGGAAAACTGTACTGGAGGTGGATTTCCCAGCCAACCTCCCTCTTCAGCAGAATCCTTTCTAGCAAATATTTGGGGCATGTTCTTCCCAATGAGGTGGGCCGCTTTCCCCTGGAAGGCACTGGTTCCTTAGTGTGGCAGACTCTTAAGCTTGGATCTCAGATTGTCAAAGACCAATTATTTTGGAAAGTGGGGAGAGGGGATAAGGCACATTTTTGGACTGATTCTTGGGACCAGCATCCGCCCATCATTGCCATGTTTCCTGAGCTTCAACCAATCAAGGCTGCCTTAGAAGCCCAGGGCTGGATACATATTGATAACTATTTTCACACCAGCCAATTGGGGGAGTATAAATTCAAAAAGTTTAAGAGGTGGCAGGAGTGGCCAATTACTATCCCTCCGGAGCTGGCGCCCATCTTGCACAAAATCTTGTCAGAAAGGTTCCTCACAGGGAGGGATGAGGATGATGAATTAGCTTGGGGCTGTGGGAGCCTTGGGGTCTATTCAGTGAAGGCTGGGTATGAAAAGATCCTCCCTGAGCCTCCCCTGCACTCATTTCCGGTTCAGGATTGGAGAAGGATTTGGCATTCTAAGGGCTGGCCGAAAGTGAATTTCTTTGCCTGGCAGCTTATGCACAATGGAATTCTTACTTTTGACAATCTAAGAAGTAGGGGAATCAGTGGCCCCTCTCAATGTGCATTATGCCAAAAACATGAGGAATCTGCTGATCACCTGATGTTTGAGTGTCCTTTTACTCATCAGATTTGGGAGCGCTGGTTCTCCCAATTTAAATTCCAGGCTAATGGTGTTTTAAATCGTGCCAATATTTTGGAAAAGTGGAAAAGGGGCAGATTCAAATCTACAGCCCTCCGAATTGGCTGGGAGTTAGGCTTTCTCTTCATTTGGTGGCAAGTTTGGCTGGAGAGAAATGCCCGGATCTTCAGAGATACTTTCTCCTCGATAGACGGTGTTTGGCAGGTCATTTGGAGTAAAGTCACTGAAACTGTTGCCATCAATGTTAAAGAAGAGATTCAGGCTGATCTTGGGCATCTAGAAGAGGGGGTTGAGGGACAAGAGGGGCATGGCAGAGTATGCTGGATACCTCCCCCAGTAGGCTGGGTAAAGATCAATACTGATGGAGCTGCAAAAGGCAACCCGGGCAGTGCGGGTATTGGTGTTGTCTGTCGAGATCATTCTGGTACGGTGCTTTTCTGGGAGCTGCAGGGCTTGGGCCGAGCCACCAATAATGAAGCTGAAGCCATAGCCATCAAATCAGCTTCTATATGGGCTGTTAAGCAGGGTTACCGGAGGGTAATTCTCGAATCAGACTCTCAAGTCCTGATCGGCGCTCTTGATTGCTTGCGGAATTTCTCTTTGAAAGCTTGGAGACTGCGGATTTTGTTATCCCAAATCAAGGAGTTATGGAAGGAATTAGATGATGTGATCCCTGTTTATGTCAGCAGAAATTTGAACACGGTTGCTGACTTCCTTGCGAAGATGGGGGCTGAGAAAGAGGCAGGGGTACAGCTGCACAGTGATATGCCCCTGATTGATGAAGAGATTCGGCGTGGTCTGGAACGATCCCTGCATCAATGAGCACAAAAATGGCTAAGGTTGGTTTTTGTCACGATATCGCGACTTGTTGCGCCGTCGCGGCCCCTGATGAGCAGGTGTCACGATTTCGCGACCTGTTTTGCTGCTGCAGTCGTTGGATGGAAGTCGTCGCGATTTCGCGACGTTTTTGGAAAAAGTGCGTTAAGGGGAAAAATTGTCGCGATATCGCGACATTTTTGGTGATAAGATGCCCAAGGAAAAGTTCGTCGCGATATCGCGACATTTCTGCTGATTGGGCTCTCGGGGGAGAAACCGTCGCGATTTCGCGACATTTTTGCAGCAATGGCACTAAGAGGAAAAGTCGTCGCGATATCGCGACACTTTTGAAGTTCGGGCATCAAGGTGAGAATCTGTCGCGATTTCGCGACCTTTTTGAGGAAAGGATGCCCAAGGAAAGAATCTGTCGCGATATCGCGACACTTTTGGTGAAAAGGTGCCCAAGGGAAAATTCGTCGCGATTTTGCGACACTTCTGCCGAATGGGCTCTCGGGGGAAAAAACCGTCGCGATTCGCGACAGTTTGGCAGCAATAGCACTAAGAGGCAAAGTCGTCGCGATATCGCGACACTTTTGAAGTGCGGGCTTCAAGGTGAGAATCTGTCGCGATTTCGCGACATTTTTGAGGAAAGGATGCTCAAGGGAAAACTCGTCGCGTTTTCGCGACAGTTTTGGAGAACAAGCTTCAGGAGGGAAAATCGTCGCGATATCGCGACTCGTTTGAGAAAAGGGCGCCGCGGGGAGAACACGTCGCGATTTCGCGACACCTTTGTTGAAGGGTCGCCCAAAGGTCTTCTCGTCGCGAAATCGCGACACTTCCGGCCAACTGGAGCCATGAGGAAAAAACGTCGCGATATCGCGACACTTTTGCAATGTTGGTGTCAAAGGGAGACCTTGTCGCGATTTCGCGACAATTCTGGAGATCAGGTGCCTTCTGGCTTTCTCGTCGCGATTTCGCGACGATTCTGGCGTCTGGGAGCTTTGGTGTTGTGCCGTCGCGATCTCGCGACTCCTTTTGGGTTTTGCGGCCTCGGCGTTGTTTTGCCGCGATTTCGCGACATGTCGCGTTTTCGCGACTTGTTGCCGGGGTGCGGCCGTTGTTAGGTTTGGTGTCGCGATTTCGCGACATGTCGCGTTTTCGCGGCCTGTTGTCTTCTGGCTTCTTTGCTTTCGGTTGGGATGTCTTCTCTCCCACTTGTAACTGTTATTTGTTTTAATACAAGTTTTTTTCAATTTTTTCAAAAAAAAAATTAATGTTAAAAATAATAATAATAGGGTTTTAAGTTTTATAAAAAAAAAATCATGTTGTTATTGTATTTCAATAAATTACATAATAATATTAATATAATAATATATTATTATGGAAAAAAAGAAAAGAATTGAAGTTCCTCTAAAATAACCACTTTTAAGAACTGGCAAGAGGAAGCGAAGTGATGGTGGAGACGGAGAGTAGCGATGGCAACGACGGGATCCAGAATGTAGGAACGACAGAGGGAGGACCTGATCCAGGTAAGAATGGTGCCATTGATGAAGACGCGAGATCTTGAGGGAAGCCCCACGTGGGTCCTCGAGACAAGGAGCCTCTCGACAAGAATCCTGTTGAGGGCCCCATTCCTGAGAACCTTGGTGGATCGTCTTACGCGCAGGTCACTTCTATGGAGGCGATCCCTTCAAAAACCTTAGATGCCTTCTTAACTCAGGTGGGACCGGACATTATCATCCTAGAAGAGGTTTTATCCAACTATGTTTCCAAGGCCTCTTACTCCTTGATCGGGAAGTTTGTTGGGGGACGACCAAATATGGAGACAATAAGGTGTTGGGCCTTCTCCAAATGGAAGACCTCAGGAAACATGGAGATCGTAGCCCTCTCAAATTTTTTTTGTCATAAAACTAGGCAATCATGATGATGCAAACCGTATACTAACAGGAGGGCCCTGGTTCCTAGGCAGGAGGAGCTTGTTTCTCATGCGATGGGCGAAGGATTTCAATCCAAATACCTAGAATATTAACTTTGCTCCCATCTAGGTCCGTATCCCAGATCTGCCTTACCATCTCTGGCAAGAGGAGGTCCTGAAAGCTATTGCGGGAATAGTCGGTGAGCTGGTGGTTATTGACTCTGCAACCAAAGTGGGCTCCATAATGGTTCACGCCCGCATATGTGTGAATGTCAACCTCGAGTCCGAGCTTCCATCCTTTGTTAACCTGATTTCAGGGTATTTCAGATGGCACTAACTCCTGGAATATAAAAATAAACCAGCGTTCTGTGTCTAGTGCCACATGTAAGGCCACCTCAAGAACCAATGCCCTCTCCTCAAGTCTAAACCTACAAAGGAAATCGAAGATGGTGACTCTTTCCCGAGAGCTCCCCCCAGATCCCAAAATCGATTCCATCCACCTTGAAATTATCATCCAAAGAACGGATGACCCGTTTCCCAAAAAAGTGACCCATCTACACAGGCGAACCAGGCTCCAAGCCAAAGGAGAGATGGGTCCTCAGAAGACAAAGGGAAACAAATTATCAATCCTCCTCCAACGTCAGAATTTGATCAGGTATGTCCTCCGTCTGAATCTAACCCTATTTCCTTTGAGGGTAATGTGGAACCCCCTTCAGCTGATTCCCCTCCCCCCTCACTCTGATACCCCCAAGTAGGAACAGTAGAAATAGTTCTTTTTGAGTCCCCCTCTAAATCAAATCCCTCCCTCCCCCCATTGGAAACATCTGCACCAACTTCCATTCATTTTGATGAAGAAGACGAGGGAAGTCCTATCCCATCCCAGTCAACCCCGAAAGACTTTAGCCCCAAGAGGACCTAGAGCAAAAAATCCATCACCAACTTTGGAAGTGACAAGAAAAGAGGAAGACCATCCCTTGCCGAAAAGAGAAGTAAAGAGGTCGAAGATGATATAGCAAATGACTTTCAAGCCACCTTATTATCCGACTCCCTTAATCTGATAAGAGACGAACCTAAAAAATCCAAACCTCCTTCTCAGCAGGGGAAGGGAGGCAAAAAATCCCTCAAAATTTTTTAAATGAATATTCTCACTTGGAATGTGAGAGGGCTCAATGGGGCCCCCAAGAAGCGGATAGCCACAAATCTAAGAAAAGAACACAATCCCTCAATTCTCATTCTGCAAGAAACTAAAGTAGATGAGATTTCTTCCCCCAAAGTTGCCAAAGCAATATGGAATAATAGTGAATTTGTCTTCACTCCTGTCCAAGGAACGTTCGAAGGGCTATTATGCATGTGGGACCCGTTAAAAGTTAAAGGCTAATTTCCTCCTCTAGTAGGATCATCAACATGTTTTTCCACTGTAAAACCAAAAACAACACTTGGATTCTATCCAATGTCTATGCTCCCAATAATCCTCTTGAAATAGCCTTGTTATGGAACTGGGTAAGCCACATGAGAAACTCGTTCAAAACCATCCCTTGGATCCTCGTATGAGATTTTAATAGCCCCATGTTCCATTTGGACAAGACAGGGGGCAAAACCCTACTAACCAAAAGCATGGAGGAACTGGGGGAATTCATAGATGCTAATGAACTCATGGATGTCCAACTGAAGGGGGAAAAGTTCACTTGGAGTAATATAAGGGCTAGAACAAACCTCATCCAAGTCAAATTGGACAGGGTCCTGCTATCGAGAGAGGCTATTACTGTCTTTGGGGATGCCACCCTCAATACCCTCCCCAAAATTGGCTCTGACCACTGTCCCCTTTTGTTTGAAGCTGCCAAAGCTCCCTCTTTTAAGATCCCCGTTTTCTTCGAGGCGATGTGGTTCCACCATCTAGACTTCAGGAACCAAGTCACTCAGTGGTGGCAACAATTTTTCAAAGGGTCCTCGTCTAGGTAACTATACCAAAAACTTAGATTCATCAATGATAATATCAGGACTTGGAATAGGGAAACCTTTGGCAATCTTTTTGAAAGCAAACAGAGGATTAAGGAGAAGCTAGAGATTATAGAACAACAATTCCAGGAAGGCAATAAAGACAACTCTAGAGCTGAAGAGAGCAAACTCCTAGTAGAGTTCCACAACATCCTAGCCAGAGAAGAAATGTATTGGAGGCAAAAATTGAGAGCCCTATGGCTTAAGGATGATGACTCGAATACCAAATTCTTCCATGCATCCACCCTAAGAAACGGGAGCTCCCCAAAAATATTAGAACTCACCTACAATGATGGGAGGGTCACAAGGGATATCTCTGAGATCTGAGATGAATCAACCAACTTCTTTCAGTCCCTCCTGGGCACCTCCTCCCCAGACTCCCCCCAAGCGATCAAGGCTCTCTAGGACCATATCCCCCATTCTATTTCTTCCTCCACTAATGAAATGCTCATTAGTCATATAGTCATTGAAGAAATCAAAGGAGCTCTGTTCTTAATGCAGCTCGACAAGTCCCCCGGACTAGATAGATTCCCTCCGCATTTCTTCCAAGTATTTTGGGACTTGATCGGTCCTGAGGTGTGTGCAACAGTTAGAGATATTCAGTCTTCCAAGGCCATTCCTTGAGGGATCAACTCAACCTTCATTGCCCTGGTTCCCAAAGTCCAAGCCTGCAAATCTCTATCTGAGTTTCACCCTATCAATCTCTACAATATCCTTTACAAGATCCTAACCAAAGCTCTAGCCAACAGGCTTAAGGGGATCCTCCCCCTTATCATTGATCCATGCTAGGGCAACTCTGTCAAAGGGACAGTCATTACAGATGAAGTGATCACCATACATGAGGCCCTCCATTCTGCCACCTTGGCAAAGAAACCAACTCTCCTTCTTGAGCTTGACATGAACAAAGCTTTCGATAGGGTCAGCTAGAAGTTCCTCATTGAAGTCCTCCTCAAATTTGGTTTCCACCCGACCTGGGTTGACCTCATCAAAATATGCATATCCTCTCCATGGTTCTCTGTCTTAGTCAATGGGTCCTCTGCTGGGTTCTTCCCTAGCTCTAGAGGCCTAAGGCAGGGAGACCCCCTGTCCCCAATTTTGTTCATCGTCCTAGCCAAGGCTCTAGGGAGGACCATTGTAAGTGTTGGCAAGAGTGGGCTCATCTTCGGGATCAAAACTACCTTTGGTCTTAATCCAGTTACCCATCAGCAGTTCATTGACGACACCATATTGACCACTACAACATCTGTTGCCCAGGATAAGACCATTAAACACATCCTCTACCTTTATGAGAATGCTGCAGGCTAGAATATCAACCTCCTCAAAAGCAATTTTTTTTTCATCAACACCCCCCAGCCTAGGCAATTTAAGATTGCGCAGATCCTTGGGTGCTCCCCAAAGGTTCTCCCCAATTCCTACCTTGGGCTTCCCCTATTTTTCCATAACTCCACTAGACCCATGTGGAATAATGTCATTGAAAAATCCAAAAAAAGTTGACCTCATGGAAAGGTCACCTCCTCTCCTAGGTAGCCAAGGCCACCCTCACTTCGGCCTGTCTCTAGAGAATCCCAGTTTACTTCATGTTTGTCTTTAGAATCCCAGCCTCTATGAGCTCCAAGATAGAGCAAATCCAAAAGAGGTTTCTCTGGTTCAGGAGTGAGGATTGTTAGGATGAGAAATAGATGAGATATATTACAAATGAAATGAGTTACAATATATAGGCATAAGCCTATATGACAAGCATGACAAGTGTCAAGAGAAACTGACAAGTGTCAAGAAGGCATAGTGCACATTATGATATTCTAACATTCCCCCTTAATGTGCACTATCCTAACTTAAAAAAAAAAACAAGGTAATCAACTCTGTGGCCTATATGATAACATGAAAAATGTCAAGAGAAACTAACAAGTGTCAAAAGAAGCATAGTTCACATTATATTCTAACATTCCCCTTTAATGTGCACTATCTTAACTATAGAAAAAAAGAAAGTCAACCTATCATCCTCATTTATTGCTGATTTGGTCTAGGCTCATGCTCTTTGTGCTTGGATCTCCAAATGTGAATAATGCTAGATCAACGGTGTATACATCTCGGTCTGTTGCCACAGGGTCAGTCACTTCCTTGGATCTATTGCCTCCGGGTCAACCACTTCCTTGGATTTGTTGCCTCTAGGTCAGCCGTCTAAGTACCTTAGGTTCTTGTGTGCCTCAGGGTCAACCACTTCTGGGTCTGTTGCCTCTACAAGTCATCCTCCAGGTATGTTGCCTCTCGTAGGTCACTAACTAGATTCACCATGAATAATATCCCTCCTCATGGTGAACTCAATCTAGAAGGTGTCGATATCTGTCAAAAATGCACCTTAATACAAAAGAAATACGAGCCATGAAATACAATAAAATTGAACCATAGAAGCCAAATATGGAGAAGAAAAAAGAGAATATAATCTTCTAAAGTGTCTTTTTCTGTAGTTTTCAAAAGTTGATCCAAAAAAGTCCTCATATAGAGTCTAGGGTGTCTATGTTTGTAGTCCCTAGAGTAGGTGTCCTTATGGTGACCTCCTCATCCTACCGGAATGCATGGGTAACTAGTCGTTGCATCCACCAGGTGCTATAGAGAAGGCAACTAGATACTAGGATCACTTACAAATTCCTTGGGAGTGTCGGGTACAACCGAGAGTGCACTCCATGATACAACACATTTCAAGGCCAAAAAAAACATATGGAATAGCCTCAAAATAAAAATAGGACACCACCAATGTGTCAGTATCGAAAAAACCTTTCCGACAACTATATATACCCCTATGTTCCTCTCTCAATAAGGCCTTCATTTGCTAGAAAAAATAGCAGCATGCCTCACTAGGCAACATAAAACATTAGGAATAAAAGATTCCTGGCATCGCTCTTAGGCGGTATCGCACTGTGGCGGAATTAAAACTTCATCATTATTTAAAATTTTTCCTCCAAAGGAAATTACATAAGCCATGTTGGCCTTCCGTTTCCACTGCCCATGTGGAAAAAATATTAAAAAACACTTTGAGTCATATTCTCGGCCATTTTTACAAGAGGCGGGAGGTCTATATCAATATATGAAAAATGTCAAAAGAACTGGCGAGTGTCAAACAAGGCATAGTGCACATTATAACAATATTCTAACATTCCCCCTTAATGTGCACTATCCTAACTATAGAAAAAACAAGTCAACATTAGGTAACATTCCCCTTTAATGTTGACTTCTCTAAAATAAATATATCATCCTACTTTATTGTTGATTTGGTCTAGGCTCGTGATCTTTGCGCTTGGCTCTCCAACTGTGAATAATGCTAGATCACTAGTGTATGCATCTCGGTTTGGTGCCACAGGGTCAACCACTTCCTTGGATCTGTTGCCACTGGGTCAGCCATCTAAGTGCCTCAGGGTCATCTTGTGTGCCTCAGGGTTAGCCACTTCTGGTTCTGTTGCCTTTGCAGGTCATCCTCTAGGTATGTTGCCTCTCGTAGGTCACTGACTAGATTCACCATGAATATCATCCCCCCTCATGGTGAACTCAATCTAGAAGGTGTCGATCTTGCCAAAAATGAACCTTAATACAAAATAAATACGAGCCATGAAAATACAATATAATAATCTATAGAATCCAAATATGGAGAAGAAGAAGAGAAAATAGAATAGAATCTTCTGAAGTGTCTTTGTTTGTAGTCTTTAAAAGTTGTTCCGAAAAAGTCCTTGGATAGAGTCTAAGGTGTCAAGATTCTATAGTCCCTAAAGTAGGTGTTCTTATGGTGACCTCCTCATCCCACCGGAATACATGCGTAACTAGCTTCTGCATCCGCCAAATGCTATAGAGAAGACAACTAGATACTAGGATCACTTACAAATTGCCTTGGAGTGTCGGGTACAACCGAGAGTACACTGTAAGGTACAAAACTTTTCAAGCCTACAAGTCTCAAAACTGAAAATGAACCCACCATTAGGTCCGGCTCAAAAAAATCTTTCCAACGACTATATATAAAGCTATAGTCGGATTTGAATGGGTCCTCCATATGTAAGAAAAAAACAACAGTATAAAAACATCATCTCCTTTCCACTTCCATGTGGAAAAACAGGGCCATGTGGGCGTCATCTTTTAAATACAACAGAAACTTCATAAGCGAGAAATTTTTCCAAACTCACTTACACTCTCCATGTGGAAAAAAAAAGAACTCAAAAAGAACTCAGTACCCTGTGCTTTGAAAACTAAAAAATGGCAAAATGGAACCTTTTCCCAAATCCCCATACAATAAAGTAAAATGATTTTTACTTTATAAAATTTTGTCCTCCAATTTAAAAAAAATTCACCCCCACATGGAATTAAAAAATGATGAATTACCCCAAAAAGGACAATGCAAACCATATATTGAAAAAAATTCACTAATATGGCGCCACAATTCGGGTCGACCCTTACGACCAGCTTCAATCGCCGCCACCTACTGCCATGGTGATTTGCTCCTCCTCCGCCTGCGCGGCCTCCGTCGCTCGGGAGCCGGGGCTCCACGTTTCACTGTAGATTCTCTTCTGCCACTACTGTTGGCGTCTCCACGTGCACAACACGACAGGTCCATTTTTAAAAAAATATTGCTTAAGCACAAACTCAACCGCTCACGTGGACATCTGAGGTTCCATCGATGAAATTTGTGCAGTCTGGAAGTAACAACAAAGAAACTACAACAATACCCTCACAAATAGGTGTATCGACAGAAAACAACAAATCTGGCCTTGAGATCGGCCCTCTGAAAACTGCATAACAACAGATTCCGGAAGCTTGGAAACTACGTCAGCTTTGAATCCTGGAAGTTGTAGCTGCAACACCCATGGAAGCGCGCATTGTGCAGCCCAAAAAAGCATAGATCTATAAAAAAGATGGCATTAGAAAGAAAAAAAAACAACATGCCACCTTGCCTTCCTCACTACGGTGATGACTATGCCATTATCGACTGCAACAGTGCATTAGATCCGTAAAAAATTCATGGGTATCTCCATTGGATGGAAAACTGTAGCATCAGTTGAACAAACTAAACTTAACTTATTGATTTCGTTCCTCTACCGCCCCCCGAGAACAAGTACATCGACCATACACAGAACAATAACCACATACGTATAAATCAACTGCAACATTCAATGTCAGCAGGTCCCATATTTCTTTTTCATCTGGAGAGGTGGCAAACCCGTAACGAAAGATCAGATTGAGCACAATATAAACTTTAGCACAGAACAACAACTGCAACGGCGAGGTGGATCATCCTATTGGTTTTCGATGACGTTGAACTACAAGACCTCCCCATTTTTACTCTACATAACTTCAGTTCACAAACAATGACGAATTTGTTTTCTTAGAACTTAATCTATTCGGTGGTTTCACACTAGATCCATGAGTGTCGCTGCTTCCACGATCTCACACTTTCAATAAGACATACTGGCCACCACAAAACTTCCATTTCGGTCACATAATGGGAAACGAATGTCTCTGGTCGTGTAGTAATCCAACGGAACAAGAGAGTTCCCGTACAGTGCGCTGCTGAACTTTAGACTCCTTCGATGGTCATCTACGACCAGCGCTGCGTGTCTCGCCTCCCTCCTTCTACGGTGGGGAATTTAAAACACCATGACATTATCAAATTTGCAGACGTAACACACATCTGTGCTAATGGAAAAAAACTGTAACAGGGTAGTTTGTTCTCCAATTTGAACTCGTGTCTACCGTATTTAAAAAACTTTAACAGTGAAGGGATCAAATTTTGCAATGTCAAGAGATTCAAAAATCCTGGCGATCTCCACACATTGCCTGGAGTCTATTACACCGCGTTTTCCATCACTGGCTTGACCGCGTTGGATCACATCTTGACCGTGTTGCCATTCGAAGACTGCATTGCCGGTAATAGATTTATCGCCTGCAATCACATACTAGCACATCGATGAACAGTAACCCATCGCCTGCGGACTACTCACATCGCGGTTGCTAAACCTTGCGTTTCTTGCAATAACTCCTTGGCAGCAAGTATTCTCCGGATCAGCTAGTACAATCTTCCACAACAATTAGTGGCCCCAAAGTGGTAAGGATATCCTTTGCGAGGCAATAGCTTGTAACGATAATCATAAGGCGATCTCCGTCGAGACCACTAATGCCTCTTTGCATCCGTAGCTGGGTAACTTAAAAAAATGGAACTGTCGTCCGATTCGTCTGCGCCAACATAACGTGACATCCAAAATCTAGCAGTTGAGCTATTTGGCTACGTTCGTTGGAATCCACAGCAGATCCGCCAACCACTCGAACCCGGGTTGCCAAATTATTATTATTATTATTATCTTTTTATTTATTTTTAATATAATCTGTATTGCGGATGTCGTAGAAACTATTGTTGTCCTCACTCCGTTGAAGACGACGGATGTGGATCCGCATGACTTCAACTCTGCAGATGTTTTAATTTTACCATAAAGAAATCTGCCATTATCTTCAACATTCTCCACTGTGGCTTTGTTACAGACCCACCAAAAACAAAATTGGAACCAGCCGCTGCTCTGATCTCCATCGAACAGTGTTCTTCAAAATATGACCTGAAACAGCATAACACCTACAAAACAGAGAAAATAGATTTCTGCCATATATACGAGTAAACCAGGCAGTTCAACCCAAAGTATTTGGTTTTTAGAGAAACTACTTCTTCGGATGGATTCATTGGAAAAAAAACAGCCATTAATTTTCCAACTTCTGGTTTCTGATCCATCCAAGGATGGAGAGCATACTCCCTAATTTTCAAAAAAATGGTGGAAAAATGAAGGGAAAAAAATGGAGGGAAATCCCCCCTCAAGCTCACAAGGCAGGAGAACGCCTAGAGTTTTGATACCAAATGTTAGGATGAGAAATATATGAGATATATTATAAATGAAATGAGTTACAATATATAGGCATAAGCCTATATGACAAGCATGACAAGTGTCGAGAGAAACTGACAAGTGTCAAGAAGGCGTAGTGCACATTATGATATTCTAACAAGGATAAGAAGAGAATCCCCTTGGTGGTCTGGGACTTGGTCTGTCGCAACAAAAGCAAAGGAGGCATCAGGCTCAAGAAAGTATCCCAAATGAACCTCGCTCTCCTAGCCAAGCACAAGTGGAAGGTTTACACTAACAATGGTGCCGACTGGGTTCAAATAGTCCAAAAGAAATACATGCAAAATCACTATTTTTTAAGTAATCAAGGGCCCCAGAACGGATCAACATTTTGGAAATCTATCACCCAGACCAGAAGTCTCATTCAGAAAGGTAGTAGATGGATTTTGGGGAACGGGAACACCATCGACTTCTGGCATGACATGTGGCTTCAAGAGGAACCTTTGAGCGAGGACAAGGAGTTGGGGGTCCTTAAACTATCCACTGATGCCAACATGGGTAGCAAGGTTGCAAATTTTATCACCAGTCACAATGGAAGGCCCAAATGAAGATTCATCGATGAGGGCAACTTCCCCCATCAATTTGTTGGCCTCTCTAGCTTACTCAATGCAGTCACTATTCCAGTAGGAGAGGCAGAGGACAGGCCCATTTGGAGAGGAACTGATGAAGGGTCCTTTTATGTAAAGTCATCTTACACCTTCCAAGAGTAGACACAGGGTTCTACCATCCCTTTCAACCTCGTTTGGAGGAAGAAACTCATTCTCAAAATCAGTTTCTTTTCTTGGACAACCATTCAAAACAAGATCCTCATGCTTGAGAATATGGCCAAAAGAGGGTTCATGATCCCCAAATGTTGCTACCTCTGCATTTCAAGTTGGGAATCCATGAACCATATTTTCACCAACTGTACCTTCTCTTACGTAGCCCTATGTCACTTGCTCAAATATTTCCACATTCAATGGGTCCAACCCAATTCCATTATAGGCATGTTCTCCTAGTGGCCAAACCCATTTAGCCATCCCAAGCTCCACTCCCTTTGGTCATTTTGCCTCCATCACTTAATTTTGTAAATCTGTCTGGAGCACAACATCAGGGTCTTCTCATCCTCCCCTAGGGACCCCGTAGCTGTAGCTTCCAAATCCATTGCCTATGCTATTGAAAACATCCGGCTCATCCCTTATTTCTTGGCCCCTTCCCAGGCTCTTGAACGTGCCCTTTTCAAATCCCTTGGTATTACTTTCAAAGACCTTGGAGCTCAGCCAAGACCCAATACCAGGGCCAATCTCAAGTAGATGCCGCCTTCGAAAGGATGGGTCAAGCTGAACTTTGATGGTGCCTCCAAGGGAAATCCTGGCCTTGCAGGGGCAGGAGGCATCATTTGAGACCATGAAGGCACCATGATCCTTGCGTATTCGAAATTCCTCGAGCCTCAGACTAACAATTTTGCAGAGGCCATGGCTCTGTGGCGGGGGTTTGTCTTACTTCAGGAGGACCCTCGAAAGTCCATTATTGAAGGTGATTCCCTAAACATAGTCAACTATATGATGAATGACAAGACTCCATCATGAAAAGTCTTCAATACCATCCAAGAATCTAAGAATTTTTTTTGAAGTTACCTGCAAATGACCATCCAACACAATTTCAGGGAGGCTAATCAACTAGCTGACCTCATGACCAACCTGGAAGCCTCGTCAACTAGTTTCAAAATATAGAGAGAGAAATTTTCCAAAGAAATAATTGATGCTGCAAGTCAGGAAAGGAAAAAGTTTCAAAATGGTAGGGCCCAATGATTTGAATCTTACAAAACTAATCACAGGGGTTTTTCTCACCATTGGTAGGTTCGCTAAACCTTTTCCTCAATTTGTAGGTAAGTGCCATGTATGGACCAATTATGTCATCAACATCATGATCTTGGATGGAAAAACATGGAGAAATTGCCACATGTATCACTTGGCTAAATTATGGTGCAATCCAAACCTCAAGACCAATGACACGCGATCATCCCAAGTAGCTGTTCTCCAAGTTATTAGTGCCAGGCACCTCTCTTGCTACATGGCAAAGAACCAAAATTTAGGAAGGTGTTTCATCCCCTGCTCTGCTAATCATGGTGTTTTCCCCTGGCTCATGTTGCATTCCCAAGCTATCTTTTGCTTTTCCCAATCCCCCCACCTCCCCTCAAAGCATTTTTTTGGAAGCTTCCCTGGCCCCGAGTGCGAGTTTAAATCTGTATCTTGAGTCGATTGAGGGAGATCTTGCCACAGGTGGGAATGATTGCTCGCTCTCATCCAATCTCATCCAAGGGGCATCCCATGTCTTCCCCCACCATAATTTCACCCAATCTACTCCCTCCCCTGGTGATATCCTTCGCTTGAACCAACCCCTTTTAATCAGCCTTGGCCTCAAGCTTTCTGCCTATACTTTCTCTAGTTTCCATACTTCATATCTGTTGGTCTTCCTCATCGACTTCCTCCTCCTCTCGTATCCCCGTTTCAACCCCTATTCCCCTTTTGAAAGCATGGCCTTTGTTGAGCCCGCCCGTTGAATATTGACCTTGCCACTAAGATTTTTATGAACGCTAAGGGGTTTACTCTATTCTTGATGAAATTATCTAGAGTCAAAGATCATACTACCAGAGAATTTGTTTCCTCGTGGAACCAGCGTGAGGTCAATGTCCAAGGAGTCCACTTCAAGGTGACAATTGATATTCTTTGCGAGATCATCGACTTTTCGCTGATTGGGCGCTTCATCAGGCATGACAAGCACAATTGGGAAGAGGAGACATACCAATTACTTGACAAAGGGAAGTGCTTGGGTTGGGACAAGTATACCTTGCATGTGTCTTCCCTCCCAGCTCCCTGGAACATCGCCATCATCCCCATTATGCAATATGTTATGTGTGATGACCTAGAGAAACCGTTGCATAGATTTCACCTAGCATTCATCAATCACCTCTGTGATGGTAAGCTAGTCTATGTTCCTGACTACCTATGGTATTCCATTTCATTGACCATGTAAAAATACCAAAAGTCAAATGGGAAACCATTGCACTAAGATATTTTAGCAATTATCTTCAGATATACCTTGGCCAATAGGCCTCTAGTCCACAACATCAAATCGATTTTTGCTAGTACCCCTAATGAGACCCCCTGTCACACAGTCACCTTAATGAGTCCCCTGGTGGCCCTGGTCTAGTTGGGGGTGGTCCAAGGGCTCCCATATTAAGAGGGCAAGGCAAAAGAAACGTGCAATGGTGTCTAATACCCCCCGATGGCCAGATCCTTGGCCAGGCTTAAAAACCTAAGGTGGAACCGTCTTCTTCCTTCATGAACATCATTTATGATTTTGCAAGTTACAAGGAGGATCAAAGCTCCCAGATATTGTTGGAGCTAGTGGCGTCCACCATCTGCACTTCGATAAAATACATGGAGGAGGCCTCCAAGATACTGATCCGCTATGCTGCGAAGAAAAAGGAAGATGGCAAATTCTGATAGAAGTGGGACCCTCTCCACAGGGCGATGGTGTGAAGACTAGTTATGGTTTGCTAGGGAAACATTTTTATGTTAGTGGTTGAGCGAGAATTTTTAACTGTTCTAACAGGTTGCTAGGGTTCACCCTTGTTTGAAGGAAACCCATGTCTTAGTGGCAATTTTACTGTTTACTATTTATTTTACTTTTCAGTTGATACCCTATTTTAGTGTTCTTCCCTCTAGGTCATTGAGGGTTTTTGGGGTGGGTGGTAGTATCTTTCTAAATTTTTTGGCTTTACGTACGATGGTTTAGCCTTGATTTTAATAAGGTTTTGGGTACCTTTCAAAACCCGCTTTGTAAATACTACTCAAATTAACAAAAAAATAATAATATATTATTTTGATAATTATTATTATAATTATTTTTTTATTTGGTTATTGTGAGAAACCTCTATGACCGACGCATAGGACTAAGCAGTCTCCTCCCAACCATGACCCCTCATAAATCCGAGAGCTATACTTATTAATAGAGAATTTAACACAAAGCCACCACACACCCACTCCCTCACACACTCACCCACGTTGTAGTTTGAACCTTGGACCTATATTATTTTTATAATTATACATATAAAATATTTTTTTGCTGGATAATAAAGGGTTGTACTTAAGGTCCCCCACCCTTGATAAATTACATATTTCTTATTTAAAGCTTGAGAGTTTACAAATAGATACACTTCTCATCTCAATTGAGATGCTATAACTAGAAACATGCATCATTACATAAAATGTCTAAATATTTTATTTTCATTTTGTGAATCTTTTTAAATTTATATATATAAAAGATTTTAACTTAGTTGAAAGTTTATACTTTATATAACCTAATTCCACATATCTTTAGAAGAGATATTAATCCCAAAGGGAATTCCCCAGTAATGCACAATCATACCATGAGGGATGATCTTCCACTCAATCGAGGAGTTGCATCCACGAGGAGAGGAAGAGGTATAAAAGACTTTAGTTTTGGAATTCAATGCTTTGTTAGCTCGATTTATTTCCTTAGCCACCTTGGCCAGCTCAGTTTCTTTCCTTAGCAGGAAGAATACAAGTTGCGAATAAAATTATGGCAACCTCTCATGTTTATTACTCCTCTTACTGGATGGCCCCCAAGGTAGCCTATAACAAATTAAATCAAGGCATTCATAAATTTTTATGGACCAAATGGGATGGAAATGTGGGAATGTCATCCATATCATGAAAAATTTGTATCCAACCTAAGGTTTTAGGAGGTTTAGGCATCATTGATCCTCTTACCTAGAGCAAAAGTTTAGTTGCAAAATGGGTTGATAGAGCCATCAGTGGTGATGAAAATTGGAAACACCTATTTCATTACAAAATCTCTCTATCTACTCACAAAGGTAAATGGAAAGAAACCCCTTAGAAGGATAAGGTCCTTAATGCACCTTAATTTACAGTTAACGGATCTATTCCAGCTATCCAAATTTGGAAATCTTGGCTATCAGTTTCTCATTTATTGGCTTGGAAGTCTGATTCCTTGAGACATGGTTAAAGCATCGGTCTAAACAATATTTGGTGGAATAAATTTATCCTCCATAATGATAAACCTTTAGCTTTATGCAATGTCATTCAAGGTCTAGCATTTTTGAAGAAAGGTATTAATAGAATTAGAGATATTTGGGTAGCTACTCAATTCTTACTTGGAACCAGACCTACAATTAATGCTCCCTTCCCTCTAGGTTCAAAGAGTCTTATGTCTTAGTTGTGGCTTCCATCCCTTGCAAGGTCCTTATAAAGTTGGGAACAACTGCCTTTAATATATGGAATTACTGGAGATGGATTAATGGTCATAGAATCTCTTCCATTACTTCTAGTTGGATATATACAAATCTTTTGTGTCCTCATTCTTTAGACTCTAAGCTCAATGTCAAGTGGCAAGTGAATTTTACCAATGCCCAATGGTAGTCTCTTGCTACTCAAATTTGGAAATTTCTTATTGAATCTAAAACTCAACTTCTTGGATGACAAATTTTGCATCAAAAACTTCCAACTTATAAGAGTTTGGCTTTGATTTTACACATTTCCCGTTAATGCAACTTTGTAATGCTTTAGGAAATCTTATTCACTTTTTGTTTTGGTTTTGTGACATGGCTAAATAGTTTTGGGATGTCTTCTACACTTTTTCCCTCTTTCACTAGATTTTGGAAGCTTTCTCTGCTTGGTTTTTCTCAGTTGGATCAGTGCCCCAAACTCTGGGATGTTTGTAGACTCATCTTTCTCAAGCACATTTGGAAGTGCAAATGGAAAAATATGTTTACTAGATCTGCTCCTCCATGGGATATAATTTTATTAGACTTGACCTTTGATCTTTTGTTACATGTAGGATGCATTCATTCTCAAGTCTATGGAACTTCCAACACACCACGAGATGTTAATGACAAACTTCATCAACTTTTGCATATGGTTTAAGATCTTTGGAAGGTCCTACAGAAAACTAAAAGGAAGGCATATAACAATGATAAGCAAGTTCAGGTTTTGATTATTTCTTTTTCTTCTTTGAATACTTTAGCAGATATCACGGAAGACACGTCTAAAACTTCTTCATATCATAGGCTCTCCCACGTATGAGTGCTGATATCTGGTGTATTACAACAAGATATAGCTATAGTTTTTTTGTTGATATTAGCTTCTATTATTATGTATATTAAGTTATGGATGCTTTACTCCTTATCCATCTCATTTTGTTTTAAGCTGGTGGACAATGTAATGTTCTGGTTAATGAAATAATACAATCTAACTTTTTCTTTTAATTTTTTTTTTTATAATTTATATAAATTTTTATCACTTTTACGAATATATATATATATATATATATATATATATATATATATATATATATATATATATATATATATATATATATATAATTTTCATTTATAATAGGAACATTTTTATTTTATTCATTTTTTTCTTATCTCTTATAATAGATTTGTTATATGCTTCATGGATAACAAATTCATCATTGTAATTATATATATATATATATATATAAATTTATGTGTTTGTAAGCTCTTGAACTACATTTTTTATGAAATATATATATTTTTAATTTATGTGTCTGTAAGCTCTTGAACTACATTTTTTATGTGTTTCATAAGTATATTATTAATTCATTGATGTATATGATATAATTGTTATATTTATATTTACATGTATAGATAAATTACATATTATGTTGATAATTTACATGTTTTATGATAATTTTGAAAAAAATGTTATTCGCTTGTAATTGCATAGCTTGTAACTTTATGAGTAATGTTTATATATATATATTTAATTTGGTTATATGAAATTGAAACTAGCCTTATTAATGTCGAATGGATCTAACGATTAAGACTTTGGAAACCCAAATATGAGTATGGATGGATAATGACGTAGAAGACCACATCATCCCATATGGCCTATGGCCTCATGGACATTAAAAGCTACTTTACTTCTTTACTAAAGATTACAATATGATGGTATTTCAACTAGGCATATAATGACATGGTAATATTACATTCATGAAAATTGAATTGAATCTTGATGAAATTTTTATCAACTAAAATATTCTCATCACTTAGACTTCAATAATAATAATAAAAATGATTGAAAATAAATGTTAAGAGTTTTCATGAGGAACAAAAATAAACAAAAATAGACTTTCTTAGTAAGTCAATCCAAGATTAATGATTCTAACATACATACTTTACATACTTGTTTCATTTAGCAAAACAAATCATACTTACCTAAACAATAAAAAAATGACATAAAACAAAACTAGACTTTCTTAGTCAATCAATCCAAAATTAATATTCTAACACATATACTTTACATACTTGTTTCATTTAGCAAAATAAAGCATACTTATCTAAACAATTAAAAAATGACATAAAACATAAAACATAAAACATAAAACAAGACATTGACCCATTATGGTTTGGGTTGGCCCTTGGTCCTAAGCTTTTACATAAAATCCAATAGTTAAACTTTGTTTACTGCAAGTTGTTGAATAAAGTCACCATCATTCTTGTCTACTACCACTTGCTTATATTCCTTCAAAAGTTATTTATATTACTCTAGTCTTTCATCATTGCATAGTAATTGTGTGTCCATTTCAAGGAGAAATATGTCATATTTTGTTTTTATTTCTTTATTTTTCTTAGTCTTCTCACAAAATTATTCAATTATGGCATCAACCTAAAGTATGTGATTAGAATAAAATCCATAAAATACTGATAAGAAAGGAAGCATATCATGATGAAAATAATTTTAACAACTAATAAACCAAATATAATCTAAAAGCAATTTTTTAAAGGTTTTATGTATTTTATCAAACTTATCAAAATAATCCAATAAAGTTTCCTTCTAGTTTAATTTTCTATCAAAAATAGTAGAACAATTAATTGATATATTATCCTAGAATTTTTTTAAGGTGTATACAAGGCCAAAAATCCTTGATAGTTTTTAAGCCTTTCAAACATAAAAGGCTTTAGCCCTAGGTCCATTGGAGTCGCTTTAGGCTTACAATCAATTATACAACATTTTTCAACCAATGTCTTGGCATACTTCTTTTGTGTTACTCTAATATTATTATTTTTTTGAGTCACTTCTAAACCAAGACAATAGTGAAGAAGTCCTAGATATGTTATTTCAAAATATTGTTTCAAGTCATCTTTCACTGCATCAATAAAGCATACCAATCATCAAATGAATGCAAAGAAGTAAATCGAAAAGGAAATGAAATTATAGTTGCCACTTTAGGAGGGCTAAGTCCTTCACCACTAAGGAGGGCTTAGTCCTTGCGATTACGCAAATGAATATGAAAGATGATAGATGATGAAATAATAAATCAACCTACACTATATATAATGATAAATCAATAAATTAATTATCACTTGGAAATATAGTTGACTTGGCTATATTGGTATTGTAACAATCAATCATGTTCTTTGAATTTCTAGTGATGATCCATCCACATAGAGTACCAAAATCACTATGTCAGAACCATTGTTCTTGCTATAGAAATTAGCATATAAAGAACTTCTTTTGAATCCATGCTGCAATAGGTGACTATCTATTTTGATGTACCAAGCTCGTGGAGCTTGCTTAACCCATACAAATATTTGACCAACTTGCAAACTTTCTATTCTTGGCCTTCAACCATAAATCCTTCTGGTTGTGTCATGTACACTTATTCTTGCAAGTCACCATTCAAGAAAGCACTTTTGACATCCATCTAATGTAACTTCCACCCGAATTGAGCTGCCATGGCACAAAGTACTTGAATGGTAGTTATTTTTGTAGTGGGGGTAAAAGTCTCTTCATAATCTATGCCTTATTTCTTCGCATTGACCTTTGCAACAATATGGACCTTATGCTTATCAATAGTCCCATTCGCCTTATACTTCACTTTAAACACTCATTTGCAACCAATGGGCTTCTTTCCTAAAGGCAGATTAACTAGCTTCCATGTGTTATTTTTCATGAGAAATGTATGTTAAGCATCCATAACAACCTTCCACTGAGGCTCACGAAGTGCATCTTGAACTGTTGTGGGTTCATTTTCATCCAATGTAGACATATAAACCCTTTCATCATCTATATCTACTTCTCTATCTTCCTATGCATCTACATATAGTTAATCAAATTATTGGTAAAGCTTGTCAACCTTTGAAGTTGATGCTTTTTCTCTCATCTACTGAGTCATGCTACGAGTACAAGTTAGATCTGGAAGTGAAGTCAACTTTGAGTCTCTCAATGTGCTAGTATACCATTTTGGAACCTTGTTCTGTGGGGTGGAGTCTATTTCTTAGGCTCCTCTTCATCCAGGTATACAAATGTATATGTGTTATATGATGTGAAAGCTTCATCAAATACCATATCTCTACTAGTGTGTGTTTTCTTTGTCATAGGATCTATCAACTGATATTCCTTTGAATGCTCATCGTAACCAAGAAAAATATATTACAAGGTTTTCTAATCTAACTTCTTCCTCTTTTGTTTTAGAATGTGCATGAATGCCTTACATCCAAAAACCCTTAGATACGAAATGGAGGGTTCCTACCACTCCATGCTTCTTTTGGAGTCATGCCTTGTAAATATTTTATGGGTGATATATTCAAAAGATATGATGTTGTATTCACTGCTTCTGCCCAATACTCATGCTCAAGATGTGCCCCCTTAAGCATACAATGAATCATTTCCATGATGGAACGGTTCCTCCTCTCAAAAACTCTATTTTTCTATGGAGTATAGGTTGTTGTCAGCTCTCTCTTAATCCCATGTGCATTTAAAAATGATGAAATTTTTTTGGAGATATATTCCCCCCCTCAATCTAAGTGGAGGATCTTTATGGAACATCTTGAATCCTTCTCAACATGCTTCTTGAACTGCTGAAAGTACATAAATATCTTTAACTTCAATTGTAGAAAGAAAATCCACATCTTTCATGAGTAATCATCAACAAACAACTAAAAATACCTCTTTCCACCATAGTTGGTTGGCATAGGACCACAAATATCGATGTGTACCAACTCCAAAGGTTTCTTAGCTTATGAGGAGTTGACCTCAAATGGTACCCAGTGTTGCTTCCCTGCTAAGCAATCCCAACAAACTTGTAATGTGGATGAAAGGTTGAGAAGACCTTTCACCATCTCCTATTTGCTCAACTTGAGCAAATATATTGAAATAAGATGCCATATCTCTTGTGCCAAATAGAAGTAGCCTCCTTTGTGTTTGCCACTATGGAAACATGAGATGTAGAAATGACATCTAAGATAAACATGCCATGCTTGTATAAAATTGTTTCTACATACTTTCCATTTTTGGTGATGAAGCATCTCTTTATGCCATCCTCAATACTAAAAACAACATCCATGTTTCTATCCAAGATTTGAGGGATGGACAACAAATTGTTGGCCAATCCAAGAACATAGAGAACCTTCTCAATCTAACATTTACCATTTGGAAGAGTGATACAAACATATCCTTCACCCTGGACTCGATAGGTCTTATCATATGATTATCACTGGCTTGCCTTCCTTTACCTCAAATATCTCAAACTATGATTTATCACTAGTCATGTTTTTGTTGGAACCATAATCAATATACCACACATGATCCTTCTGTTTAGAATATGTGTAAGTCATGAGCACCTTGTGTGCTCTCTCAGAGTCAAAGTATAATTTCTCGTAAACAACATGTCCCTTGGGTTGCTTATTCTTCTTCTATGGTTTGTGTTTACCTTTTCCCTTTTTCTTGTGATCTTGGTCATTGGGTTGTTTATTATTAAACCAATACCTATTGGTGTCATGGTTATTCATGTCACATATTTTGCAATATTGCTTTTATTTTTGTTGAGGTTGTTTCCCTTTTCCTTTTGATGAATATCCTCCCTTATAAAAGTTACCTTACTTCATTCCCCCTTGTTTGGAGTAAAGTGAATTATCTTGCACTCCATCTCTCTAAAGCTGGTTTGCTTCCTCAGTTTAAAGCAAATTCACCAATTCAATAAAAGTAACTTGTATACCAAAAATTTGTAGAGATGTGATCAACACCTTGTAGGATTTTGGCAAAGCTCTCAAAATGATAAATGTCAAGAGAGTATCTGCCACTGTATCTCCCATAACATTCAATTTGGCTTTCAATTATGCCACTCTGCATAGAAAAAGTTTAACTATCTTACCAGATTTCATACTCAATGTATGTAGTTGAGATTGAAGGTTAAGAATTATGGACTAATTCTTCCCTTCATAAATGGTAATAAAAGCATCATATGATTCTTTACTAGTTTTGCATCACAAATATGAGGTTGTACCTCATATGTAGTAGCAAGCAAAATAAACATGAGACACCTTCTATCCTTCATATCAAATGCCTCTTGATTTATCCCTGGTGTTGTAGGATGTTTTGTAGTGCTAGTCACTACATCCCACAAATATTCAACCTGAAGGATAACTCATCTTTGTCTTCCATGGTGCAAAATTAAAACCTTTGAGCAACTGTGAATCTGATAAATATTTATGAACAGTGGCCATTATGAAGGTTCCTTATAACACCAAATGGTCACCCTTTATTTATCTTTACAAAGAGTACGTGAAAGGGAATTCAATCCAATTGATGGCACCTGCCTCAAAACCCTTCCAAAAAAGGATGATGAGTTGGAGGAGTTTAAGACAAATAATAAGAAAGAATTAGGGTATGAAATGGAGTGAATATCAAAACTAGTTTTCCTTATTTCTCCCCGATGATTTATAGAGAACAATAGCTTAGACGTCATTGTTGCAGCTATGTTAGGTGGTAGATATAATAGCCCAAAGCATGAAAACATTACCTATAAGTGTGGGCAAGAGGTATCACATATATCGAACACTATGATGCAATAAATTGCACAAATAGGTGTAAAATTTGGGGTCTTTTCTTTGCTTTTATTTTTAATTTTATCTTATGATTGAAATACTTAAAAACAAGAAATTTAAATGCAAAAACAACCACAAGAACCCACAAATTTAAACACTTAGGTGTCGATTTCCATCAAAAATGCACCTATTACAATACTAGTTTTTCAAGATGTCGGTTACCACCGAAAATGCATCTTTTGTTTACAATAATTTTTGCAAAATTTTTGAAAATTTTATTTGCAAAAATGATATTCAAAACCAAATTTTCTTCCCCCCATTTGTCTTAGAATTTTGCAAGAGAAAATGCTTGTATTCCCCCCTTGATGTTGCAAAATAAACTAGGAAGAAAAAAATGTGAAATACCCTTTGAAATTGCAAAAGAAACCAAATTTTCTTATCCCTCCATGGAAAAATTAGTTAATTTTCTTTAGGATTTTATGGTAACAAAACAAAAGTGGTTCTTTGAAGGAAAACAAAAAAATAATGCCTTATCCCTAAAAAAAAAAACACTGTGTCTTTTTGTTTTTTAAAAAAAATTGCCACTATCCTTTGCTTTCTTGTTTCAAAGGTTTTAATTGCAAAAATTAAAAAATGAAAAATATTGCAATTAAGAACAACCTAAGGTATTTATAAAAAAATATATCTTAAATATCTCTCGCTTGCAAAATTTTTGTGTTTGGAGGCAGTGGGGTTTGAACCCTTGACATTTTGCCTCCCAAACAACTTAACTAGAGTCACCCAACCATCTCGACAAAACTATTGGATAAAATCTTAAAGGCACGAATGGCATTTTCTCTACGTGACCAACCAAATATTAAAAAAAAACTATGATTGTGCGCCTGGGGAGATTCAGACCACAATTCTCTAGTCTGCCAATGCCTATGCACGAAGCGTCATACCACTTCCGCTGCTGAGGTGGATGAGACCATTAATGCATAATGTACCCTTTAGGATGCATGCCTGAAATATTAAAAAAAATCATGACTTGCATAGCTTGTGAGCGCTAATCAATTTTTGCTTCACCTCCTGGGACAGTCATCACATCTGCCAAAGAAATTAAAAAAAAAACTTTAGCGTATTAGCAACTCTGAATGCCTCCCATATCCACCATGGATCAAACATCTGCCAATCTGGAGAAGTAGTCAGAAGTAGTTAGAATAAAGATCTACAACATGGGTCAATGATCAAGGTTGTTGTTGGACCAATCAATATGCTCCTTCTGCAAACGATTCAACGGTCTCCTTCCTTGCAGAATTTTTTTTTTTTTTTAAAACGATCACAAATATACCGTGCTCATTTTCTGTCACCAATCACTATGATAGTTCTTTGAATCATTCAGGTTATGGAGTGAAACCTATGCTAGAGTAGCGATTTTCAGGTTTATATCACATTACCCAAAACCATGTTGTCTCTGATACCATATCGAGAAACCGTAGCATTAACATATTATTCACATGAAGGTGAATATATAATACATGTAGTAGGTAGTTTCATCAACCACCGTAGGCAGTTGAACCACCTGTATAACCACTATTTCCCAACCATAATGTAATAAACTATGCACCATAGTAGACTATGCTATCAAACACATTAGAAGAAACTAAATAACATAAATATAATCCATCATGTATGAAATTCATAATAATATAAGAAAAGGACAAACATAAAGTGAAAGGTTAGTGTCATAATCATTATGCATTCCACAAATCAAAAGGGCAATTCCATTATTTAAAGACAAATATTATACACAATATTTCTAGCTCAAAAGTACAATGTGGCATCCACAAAGTGTAGATTTATTTATCCAAATGGTCAAAAGATGTTTACAATAGATCCCTTAGCTCTTAGTTATGAGAAGTTATTAACCTAAGAAGTTACTGAAGGTGACTACTTTCTAATTATAGTAAAATCACTATATGAGGGGCATATTTAACAAAATGATACACCACTAAATGTTACATCCTTCTAAAAATGCATCTATACTATTTAATAGCCTTCTAACTATTATTTCATGCTATGTAGTGACAAAACATTACTTTCATGGAAGTTTTTCTTGGATCTTGTGTTGCCTTTGTCTCATTTGCCTTAAACACTAAGGATTAATTGATCTAAAAGGAATAATTTACTGTTTTATAAAAATAGTGTTTTGGTAGTCTAGAATATATCACACATCTTAATAGACCACACCTTTTATTCAATAACACTATTTGGATGAATATCTCTTTCTATTCGTAGTTGATTTTTTGTCATTTTTCAAGATTCAAGGATTAATAATGATGTTCTTAGAGCTACAAAATTTTGATTCTTTGTCCTTCATGGCCCCTAATTAGTGGAAATTCAAAGGTGTTAATTGAGCTACTAGATTTTGGTGACTTCTCAAAGCATCAAGCTCAATTTATGAGAGATCCCATATCTTACCTTTATCCTTGGGCGTAGTCTTCCAAATTGGAATTGTCTCACTCCAAAATTTAATAAAATATTTTTAGGTCTATTTGGGTCTTATGAAAATAGGTCCAATAACACTTACAATAACTTGGTAACTCCAAGTCTATCAAAATCTCTACTTATCCCATAAAAGCCTCATATTGGCTCTCAAATAGCCCTTTATTTTGGCATGATATTCTTTTTATTTTTACCAACAATGACTCCATTTCATCAACCTTATCCAACAAAGTGCTATTTTCTACATTGCTCCTCCTTGCTAAATATTTTCTCTATCTACTCATTTGCAAGGAGTTGACATTTACTACCAAATATAATGGGTATCTCAACTCTGATTAGTTGTTAAATTTCTTTCATTATCCCTTATAAGGATGCGTTTAAGGTGTCATGAGTGTTATTTCATTCATATAGCCTCCTTTATATATCTTTATTTTTTATTTTTCTTGGTAATAATATTTTTGTTAGACACCCCTAGTTGCTTGACTTTATCAACATCTTGCACACTTGTAGCATTTTGTGATACCTTATTTTATAAGCTAGTTTCTTCTCCGCTTCTTGTATCGTACTAGAGGTTTGATCAATGTTGGCAGTTTTGTATCTTGCCACATTAGAATTTTTGATGAAGTTTTGATTGACAGTATTATTGTAAAAGCGACAAATACAGTAAATTAATATTGTAGTATTTTCTATAATATATTGTAGTTTATTTTTATGTGTTAATCTTCTTCTTTGTTTTCATGAGTTTCACTTGGATGTCAACAAAACAACGCTTAAAGATTAAGGAAAAAATGGATGAAACAACATTTTCCCCCCAAGAGAAGGGTAAAAATATTTGTCGCCCTTCCTTGGGGTGAAGACACTTTGTTTTTATGGTAAAAACACATTCACCCCAAAAGTGTGGCAACAAACCCTTTCATCCCACTTTGGGACAAACATAAAATTAAAAAGGGAAAAGAAATGCTAAGTTCAGCAAAATGACTTTCGCCCCAAGAAAGGGGCGAAAATCCTTTTCGTCCCTCCTTGGGGCAAAAACACATACAATTGTTTAAGTTCGTGGATGACCCAAAGTTGAAGTGTTATGACAATAGAAAAGAGTATGTTCGCCCCAAAGGTGGGGTGAAAGTATCATTCGCCCCACTTTGGGGTGAAAGTATCGTTCGCACCACTTTGGGGTGAACATTATTAAAATTGAGTGACATTTTGCCTGGTCAAAGTATGGAAAAGTCAACTAGACTTTCACCTCAGGGGAGGGGTGAAAGTCCCGAAAATGATGAATTCGGAAGGAGTTGCACCATGGGTCCCGTAAAGGTGTTGTTTACAAATTTGAGTTTATAAATTTGGATAAATATCAAGTAAGGGTAGCAAGGCGCTAAGTTTTGGCATTGTGCAGTGAAGGCTCTTTCACCCCAAGAGAGGGGTGAAACTACATTTCACCCCTCCATGGGGTGAAAGCATATGGGAAAGAAAAAATTGTGGCCTCCATAGTGGCACATATTTGAAAAAAGAGTTTTAAATGGTTTCACCCCAAGTGAGGGGTGAAAATCCCATTCGCCCCTCCTTGGGGTGAACGTATATTCCAAGGTTGAGAAGAGGAATCCGCCAATAGTGCTTTTGCCCTAGGAAAAGAATAAAACTCCCATTCACTCCTCCCTGGGGCAAAACGATGTGAAGATGGGTAAAACATCGTAAATAAAAATGAATATATAAAAAAGGTGTTTGGCCCAGGGATGCTTACTGTTATGATTATGGGGTGAATGTGACACCTTAATTTTTG
Organism: Wollemia nobilis; assembly: GCA_028583015.1. Lineage (NCBI taxonomy): Eukaryota > Viridiplantae > Streptophyta > Pinopsida > Araucariales > Araucariaceae > Wollemia > Wollemia nobilis. The sequence continues at coordinate 3,570,190 of JAQPPZ010017190.1, read as the reverse complement.
AATGAATCAAGCTGTGAGTTGTGTATTGGAAAAATTTATATGGAGTAATATGAAACATGACTAAAGGGTGCAGGTTGAGCGAAAATTATAAAAATTACTATTTTATGGATGCCCTCTCCATTTGGAAGCTCAAATAATGAGGAAGTGATAAAATTTAAATAGAGTGCTTTTACCTGTCACTTTGTTTCAGGAGAAGTCGACTTCAAGCATCAAATGAGACTTTTCAAAGGCACCTAGATTAGACAAATGATGATATTTTAATGATGGGGGCAGAAAGTGACTACACTTGATGGTTTTACATTAAAAATGTGGTAGGATTAAAATAATAGGGTAATTTTCATGAGTTCCAAGACATTCTAGATGAGGGCAAATTTCCAAGGAACAACGGAGACATCAAGTCAACAACCATCTTTACAATTTTTCATGCATTGACGTTCAAATTTGCTGATTTTCCAAGAGTTTTCTCTTGAAAGCTGAATCGATGTCACAAAAGGGAGATTTTCAAGAGTTTCAAGGAGGAATTTCCTCATGAAGGTTCCTGATCTGTAAATTTTTTGTCTTTTATGTATTAAATGGACTGAGGTAAAAACCTCTATAAATAATACACACTTTCAATGTAAAAAGGAGGATAGACACCCTGTAGAAAAACTATTCAAGTTTTTTACGTAAATAGAAGGAATCTGGATTTTGATTTTGCAAGCAATTTCTATGTGTGATTTCTTTTTGTTCAAGCATTTCTATTTTATATTCATGTTTGTTGTCTGCTAAGTTTAAATTTTACATCTAGATTTGAGCACTGTTCGTGAGGGAGTGAGTACTAGAATGTGATTCTAGAAGTTATCTTTGTGAAACTGTAAGTGAATTCTTTGCCTTCTTTCTATTCTATGCTGCTTTAATACTTGGTTGAAATTCCTGCTGCTAGTCTATCCCCAATATTACATCTTTGGCCTATGGTTATATTTTCCATTTCTTTTTGTTATTTCCAATTTCTTTCCTACAACTCTAAAATTCAAATCGGTGTAGGATCTAGTAAGGGAGCTAGCCCTCTCTGGCGATTGGCATGAAGGATATTTCTTTCCTTCGACCTTTTAATGTTGGTCATGTCTAGGGTGCACAAATGCATGTTTGTATTTTAGGCAGATATTTGACCAACAATTTTTGGCATGCCCGATGGGACCTTGAAAAGTTTCACTTTCAACAGTATTAAGGTTTTATGTTCACCTTTGTATTTTTAATCTAGAACATCTGGTGGCTCAACTATACCCAGAAGCCTTCGAATGTGAAGTTGATGAAATTTGTACTTCATGATTACAAGATTGAAGGCCAAAAATCTTGAAAAATCCATTGAGTTCTATGAACTTGACACTAAAAAATTAGGAGAACACCCCAGATTAGTTACTTCACCTCATACGTCAGTCACAACATATTCACATATAGCTGGTGTGTTTTCTATTCCTTCAAGTTTAGCTAGTATTGCTACTAGTGTCCCACCTCCTCAACCTCATATACCATTTCACATGGCTCAAAATATGCCACCACAACAACCATAGCCACCAAGGTAGTTCCCAACATGGAATAGCTCAAGAGCCTTGAATTTACAAGCACAAAATCCAATCCCTCAAACAACATTGAAGGCTTTGCCTACCTATGATGGTACTGGTAAGACTGATTACTAGCATATCCAAGATGTGGCTTCTTTGTCCATAATCCATGGCATTGTAGATAAAGATATTATGGTGAGATTATTGGTGTTATCACTCAAAGAGAAGTTTCAGTATTGGTATCGATCCTTGCCACCCACTACGATCACCACATGGGATCAGTTGGTAGAATGTTTGATCAAGAACTTTCATGAGCAAGCTGATACTTTTTTCTTGTTGCACCAATTAAAAAATATCCAGAGACATCCGTAGGAGGAAATAGTGGATTTCAATGTCAGGTTTGCTCAAATTTTATGGAGAGTTCCTGATGGTCTTCGGTCTACTCATGAGCAAGCTATATTTTACTATCTTCGAGCCTTCAACTCAGACATTGGTATGGCTATTCGACAAACCAATGTTAATACATTTCCATATTTGCATATGCAAACACAAAAGGCCAAAGCAGATTTGATCACCATAGGTAAGCTTCCATTGAAGGTTACAGTACCCATTATTCATGACCTTCCACAACATCTATACTCTAGTACATTTTCATAGCCTATGACTTCTATGTACCCTGTTCCCTTATGGATCTTGGATCTGCATTAAATTACTCCTATTTTGGTTCCACAACTCCCCACTCCAAGTATTTTGCAATTAACTACATCAATTTTTCTGTAGTTTCCATCACCAGTTCCATTCCTAGCGCTACCAACGCTATTTGTTCCATTGCAATTGCCTATTCCACCAGTACCTCTACCTCTACCAACACCTCCTGTGCCCTCAAATCCTGATCCCTATATGGAAATATTACAGGAGATGCAATCACTCAATTCAATGGTGAGGACAATGTTGAATGAAATTACATTCGTTAAGAAGAAGCAGGCTGAATATGACTTCTATTTAAGGATATTTTAAACACCACCAATTTCTAGAGAATAATCGACATCACATAGCGGTTACATATCTATGGACCATATCACATATTCTTTTTGTACGGTGGATATTTATCCTTAGCTTGATCCTACAACTATGGTTGATCATCCTTGCCTATATAAGCAAGGCACCTTCATTGTACTCAGTGCTCCATTTTCAGATCTAATATATGATATTATTGCTCTCTTGTTTGCATATCTATTTGTAAGCTTATGATGTCAATTTGCTTTCAGATTCTTATTTTGGTTGAATGTGGTGTTTTTGTTAACACTTGAGATCCTTGTAGCTTGGAATGATCTAATTATCATTCCTTTCATGGCATTGGAGCAATATGTGTTGCAGTCATCCATTTATGAGTGTTGTGCAGTTGTTTCTCTTGTAGGTTCGAAGAATGATGTGGAAGCTTCAGTTTTTGTGATCGGGTCCTTGGTGGAGTCTTTTGGCCAGTTTGTATCACTTCTTCCATTGTAATAGCATTAACAACCTCCTAAAATATCTTCTGCCCACACTGTAATAGTTTCATTCCCTTGGATCTATCCTAAGCATTTTTTTCTTGAGCATTTCCCTTTTTGGTAGGGTCACCAAACCAACCCATTTTTATATTTTGCATGTATCTCCTAGTAGAAATGCCATTTTCCATGAAAATTTTTGGAGGTCTATATATGCATTCATTTGAGTTGTGCCCAAAATTTCAGCTCATTTGGATCAATATTCTTCAAGATATATTTATTTTACGAAAAACATGAAATTATTTAGTAATATGCGTACATCTTTGTCAAAACTTATGATATTTTAAATATTTGTTTACAGAATGTGTAAAATAATATTATAGACCATCCCATAAAATTTTAGAGAATTTGGAGTTGTATTTTGATAGTTACAGTGATTTTACTATTTTTAGTAAAATTGTCCTTGCAGGAGAAATATTGGGAGTTGCTCAGCAAAATTTTTACTAGGCCTGTAAAATAATTTTTTTGATATGCGTGTAAAATTTCAGATTTTTTGGATCTGTATTTAGATAGTTATAATGATTTTATGAATGCACTCTCAATATTGCATTGTGAAAGGTTTTTGCACTTGAACCTTGTATATGGACTATTGTTATAAAGTCCCATATTATGCATTCCTGTGAAGCTAATAAAATAATATTTTGGGGGGGTTGTCTCGGTGCTTATTTGTGCATCCTATCTACATTATTTTTATCTTTGGTGATTTTTGTAGAATGGCTTCTTCATCTTCTTTTGCATTAGATCAATGTGAGCCATTAACAACACATAATTACCACACATGGAGACCAATAATGGAAACAATCATTAAATGCAAAGGATTATGGGCTTTAATGCTTGAAGAACAACCAGATTTCACTAGAGAATATGAAAAATTTCAGCACCAATGCAAATTACATGAATGTATGGGTTTGATAGGAACTTATGTAAGTGATAGTCCTTTATTTCATTTGGAAGGATGACTCTCCTTTCAAAATTTGGGAAAAATTAAAAGGATTATTTGGTAAGGTGGATCACATAAGAGCCATGTAGGTTGAATTTGATATCACTTCTCTCAATCCTAAAGATTTTACATCTATTGTAGACTATCTTACTAAGTTCAAGCACTTGTTTATACAGTTAAAGGGGAGTGGGAGAGACAAGAAATATGAAGAGTATGTTTACCTGATTCTATCCAAGTTGAAAGGTCCATTCCAAATATTTGCTTCTACATTTTTATCTAGCATGGATGCCTTAGGTGACACATTAATAATTTTTTATTTGGAGTTGTTTTGTGAAAGACTTACTAGGGAAGAATCCAAATTGTCTAACCTTGAGTCTTCTACATCTCAAAAGGCATTAGTAGAATCTAGTCCTAAGGGTAAGGGAAAATTCAAAGGTAAACCTAAGTCTTCTCCTTCTCCATCTCAAAGTGCCCCTAAACCCAAAGAATATAACTCTTGTAGACACCTAAAACGCGTCATGTCGAGGGTGACTACTCATATGGACATGCTACAAGACCATATGGAAGATCTTGGACAGACTCCAAGATAGAGCAATGGTTCTAACCACTCAATTTGGGCTCCTTGGCCTAATCAGTCTGAACCACAGCCCAGACCTATGGTTTATAGCTGAACCATGACTGAGACCTACGGTTTATAGTCTAGACCACAGTTGTGACCTGCGATTTTAACTGAAGTTCAGTTGGCCTTCAATCCGAGCCAAATCGGTTGGAACGACCATTTGATCTAGAAGAAGGTGGTTAATGGATGGAAGATTCTAGAGGCTTCCATTCCAACTATCCTAACCACCTCTTCTTGATCTTGGCTTCTCCAGGAAGCCACCCCAGTCCTAGGGCATCCTATAAATACCCCCTCCAAAATGGGAGAAAGAGATATAGATGATTTGTATAGCGAAGCGTTGATGAATTATCGAGAGAGAGTGAATTGATCAAGCGAGCAACGAAGCCCTGTCGAATTGCATACTGAATTCATGCATTCGAAGGCCACTTTGCTATTCACCCAAAGATCAGTTTGCCATGGAAGTTCTAGGAGCCTAGAAGGACCAAGAAACACAAATTCAGGAAAATGAAGGCCCATCATAGTGATTCAACCGCCAAACCTATCAGAAGGACACCGAAGGTGACCCTTGAACATCAATTGGACAAGGAGGTCAAGCCCACTGCCCTTGGAATTGAGGGTAAGCCTATCAGAGTGCTAACCATGGCTTTCAGCCATGGTTTACAGTGCAGACCACTCACCAGAGCTATGGTTTGTAGCAGAGGTATAACCACCTTCCTATTTTCATTTTTGTATGGTTAACTAGCTTAGATTAGTTGTTTTCATAGTTTAAATACATTTTAGTAGACTTTTGACCGTAGACTTAGGTTAGTTTAGCTTCTTTATGTTTATGCTTCAATTAGGACTTAAATGGTTTCTTTATGCATGTTTATGCTTCATTTTATACATTTGATCCATGCATAGTGTAGCTGCTACTTTTATTTACGCTATTATATGAATCTTGATTCGATTTGCATAGCTTAGAAGCACTTTTCATGTTTTCTTGATTATGCATGTTTAATGATGTCATTATGCAATTTACCTAAAAGGGCCTCATCATGAGAGGCTGCCTATATTTTTGACATTCTTGTGTTGTTTCTTGACCGTAGGGAATAGTTTCAAAGGAGAACCAACTATCAAGTTCCTTCCCCATCGCGAAGAAGAGGGCACCTCCACCCTAGAGCAGTTCGTGTCATCCTGAAAGGCATTTGGAAATCACACCTACCCTTAAGAGGGAAATAATTGTGCACTCCTATTGTAATATTGTATCAAAATGATTATCCCTAAGAGGGATGTACTTGTAATTTGATTTTGACTTCGAATACAATGGAATAAAGCATTTTTCTTCTTGATTCATTTGTTGTCAATTTCTTGTTCTTGTATGCATGTTATACTTTTATCATTTATTGCAATAGGACGCCATCGGGTGTGAGCCTTTTTGGTGGTTACAGAAGGTGATCATGGTGGAACCCCACATTTTTAGGATCTGACTATGTTGTACTTGTTTTTTTGCACTTGTAGGTATAGACCGTAGCTATCAGCTGTGGCCCAACAACTGAACCGTAGGTACAAAGCATGGTTTACAGTCAGAATCGTAGATCAGACCTACGGTCTCCTACTGACAACACAGACAGTCAAATTTAGAATATCAGACAGTGCAAGACTTGAGGTAGGTCCTATTTTCAGGCCTCTATTACTTTTTTGCTCTCTGTGTTTTTATAGTAGGTTAATTCGAATGCAAATTAGGAAAAGAATTAAGAAAATGGTAAATCAATTGTCCTAGTTTGCTTTCGTATTTTGCTTTCAATAGAAAGGTGTTGCTGGGAACAATGGACCTCTGATTGCAGTCCACCCTAGGCTACAACATGCTTGATAGAGATGTGTGGATGGTTTGCATGTGTGAGGCCCAATTAGTGGCCATTTAGCATCGTAATGTGCATAGTCTTAAAGAGCATCTAGAATAGCTTGCATTTTCTGAATTTGAAACGTCTTTCACTTGCATAGCATTTAGAAAATGAGCATGTATGCTATATGATGCATTTATTTTATGTACATTAAAAGGAACCACACACACCACTTGGCACTTAAACGCTAGTGAGTTGGGCTTGACATCCAACCACTAGTAGGGTTCAACGACGGTGGGCGTAACTTCCATCCGTTGGCCCAAATCCTATGAACCCTTGATATATAGACCAATATCGGATCCAAGAACCTTTCGTACCCTAGAAAATTTGCATGTATTCTCTTCGAAGGGTATAACACTGACTGGGGGAAAATGGGTGAGGATCTGGGAGGACCTGTGCTCCTTGTCCGGGTGTGGGCTTCATTACCACACACGGGGGATTTACGCGACTTGGAGTTCATAGCCAAGTTGTCGAGCTATGAGCGTATAGGTGAAATCCATTAAATTGAGAATAAAATCCAACAAGTTTTGCAAAACATGATAAGAGTTTCTACACTGATACAACAAATCTTGAAAACACATCAAATAGTTTAGGACTCACTTTTAAAATTTAAAACGAGATAATCATTATTGTATACCTTGTTTGCTTAATAATAATACATTTAGACTCTAGGTACACAATGGTGGATACATAGGGTGGTCGAAAAAGGTCCAAAGCCAACGCCGATGACCAACCCCTAACCAATTCACAACAATACGTGTCAATTCCTCAACCACATGAGCGAACCGAACGTCGTTCGACTAGCATTCGAGGAGATAACTCGACATGAGGGGAGCCAGTAGAGCAAACCCCAGATAGAGGAGCTTTAGTACACTCCTCTAGGCATAGGATATAATAGGAAACCTTCCAGCATGAGGGTGTTCCACTTGAGAGCCATTACTGAGACCACAATGCACGCGCATCCATGGGATCGATCGAAGAGTTTGTTGTGCAGGGGACCAGGTTGGTGCCCCTACGTACTAAGTCCACTGGAGGATCTATGGCTCCACCTTCTGAGTATAGAAGGACTAGAGACCCACCCATTCAGGGGTAGGCAGACCGGCTCGCTATAGAGCATAGGTCTAACCATACTCCCATGCATGGTCCACCATGCAAGATCACCATTGATATATCAAAGGTGGGAGATAATGGCACACCATCGCATGAGCGATGGTGGTCTAGGTAGCTAGAGGGTCTAGGTAGTGTTTTAGAGTAGCTAGGCTGCAAGCCTTCCGCTCCACCCACTCGAGCCTCGAGTGAGCGTAGCATGAGTGTCGTCCACACTACTAGAGAACATGGGGAGGCTTCTAAGCACCCTCATGTCACACACCCACTATCTATGCATGGTGGTTCATAGTATAGGACACAATAGGAGGCCAATGTCATCTTCATAGATAGAGGCAAAGGCACAACACATCAGTTCGATGGGTACAAAACCCACAAGGTCGCTCGTACAGAGCAGGGATACCAGAGGCCTCCCATGATCGACCAGATCGATAGATCACATCGACTGGCATCAGAGCAAAAATGCCAACTCCTCCAAGATCAATTGGAGGATGCTCGCCTAGAGAGGTAGCACATCGAAGATGAAAATATTCAAGCACAAAGGCTCATGCGATAGAGGTTATATGAGTAGTGCATGCATGAAGAGTGTATCCTTGCCTAGAAGGAACGCGTGGAGCAGGAGGATAGGTTAGCTAGGGCTGGCCTATATCCTCAAGATGAGCATAGAGAGCGTGTATATAGAAAGGATTTATCTCAAGCCGATATGCATCAAGAGCATAGAGATGCTCGTACTCATGCTAGTGCCGAATAGAGGGAGCGGCCACTACCGCTCGATAATCAAAGGCAGAGGCAGCATGAAGTAGCAGTGGGAGATGGATACGAGCAAGAATATCCTGAGAGCTCCCGAGCTGAAGAGGAGGAAGAGAAATGCCCTCCATCTCGTACAAGGAAGATAGTACCTCCTAAGCCACCTACACATCAACTTAGGGAGGAGGACTTTCTGTCTTCGAAGGCCTATAAGGCCTTAGCCGAGAAGATTAAAGCCATTGAGAGACAAGGCGTGACTATTCAAAAGTTGACATTGAGGAAAATCCATAATGAGCCTTTGGATCCTTCGGTGCCTACTCCAGCTTACCTTGAGCATTTTGATATGCCCAGGTTGGACAAGTTTAAGGGTGATGAAGATGCATAGGAACATGTCACGAGCTTTTTGGATGCTTGTTTTTAGATAGCAAGCAATGATGCATTATTGTTGCGTACGTTCATCATGACACTTTTAGGGCCAGCCTAAGAGTGGTTTAATCAGCTAAAGAAACATAGCATAACTAGTTTTGAGCAATTAGCTGATGCCTTTCTTGAATGCTATTCCTTTGGCATCAAGAAATAGGCCAATATTTTTGATCTGGCTGTGCTAGCTCAACGCGACGATGAGCCAATAGAGCAATACGAAAAGAGATGGAGGAGACTAATGGTGAAGTTGCCATTCCCTATTCCTACCATAGAGTTAACCCGAATGTTTATGAAGAGTTGTGCCAAGCACATCTCGTTATTGCTGTAGCTGCAATAGTATCCTACATTCGAAGAGGCTTTGGTGCAAGCCAAGGTGATCGAGGACATCAAGTTGCAGGAAGGCAACTTGAAGCTCAAAAATATGAGAGAGGGACAAAATAAGAGTGCCACAAAACAATAGGGCAAGTAGGCCCATGTAAATCAAGTGGTATTGAATCTCCAATGGGAGGACAAGGGGCAACAAAAATAGAATTATCAGGCCCAACCTCCCCCTGTGCAATATGACAAGCGCAACAACAATTATAAGGGCAAGAATAAAGATCAACGCCCACCTCACCAGTTCACACCATTGACAGAATCACTGACATCAATTTTCCATCAGTTATGCGAGGCCAAGGCAATCAGATTACCCGAAGTCAAGATGATAGACCCCAATCAACCCAAACCAAAGGGGTTCCAAGATGATCTATTTTGCATCTTTCATCGAATGAAAGGCCATGACATCGAGGTGTGTTGGTCTTTCAAACACCTGGTGCAAAATATGATTGACAAAGGTGAGCTTGTAGTGCCACACAACCCATAGGCACCCGATAATCAAAATATGGGGATTTACAAGAACCCCTTACCAAATCATGAGGTACCTCGAAACAACGTTGGTCAAGTTAACTAGGTGCGAGTCGAACCACCTACCCAGGGGTTCGTAGGCATGGTCAACATTGTCACTAGGCATGGGAGATACAAACAATAGAATCAACCTTGTGCTCCCATTCAAATACAAGCCATACCGAATCAACGATCGACACAGAATATTCTAGGCCCACCAACAAGACCGGTGGTGACCATAAGGAGCAGGTTGGTCCAAAACCTATAGATAACTCCTACGAAGTTGTCAATATATGAATTAATACAGTAGTCCCCGAGGCACAGGGAGACTCTTATGGATATTTTGAGGTCCATTGAAGTACAGGCCTAGGATGCGTAGGCATTTACTAATTTCGTGGGACATGTACAGTAGTGTCAGGAACCGATGATCCAATTTTATGATCATGAGATAAGGATGGTTTCTACAACTACGACCGACCCACCATTGCACATAATTGCATGTGTGAATCACATGCCATTTAAAAGGGTCTTGATCGATACTGGCTCATCGATCAACATAATAATGACCAAGGCACTGAGTCATTTGAAGCTACCTAAATCACACATTGTGCCAACTACATTTACATTGAGAGCATTTAATGATGCACTATGTTCGACTATCGGCACAATTATCCTACCCGTGTAGGTAGGTCTGAAGACCATTTTAGTAATGTGTCATGTGATAGAAGGGGCCATGCAGTACAACATTTTACTCGATAGGCCTTGGATTCATGAAATGTGTTGTGTCCCCTCGATACTGCATCAGTGCATGAAATATATTCATGAGGGACTGGTTCACGTAGTGGCATCGGATGAAGAGCCATTTAAGTTTGTGAACCTAGCAGATTTGCCTAGGGGTTTCATACTCCCATCAATGCACCTGGATGTTCGACCATCATCGCCAATAAAGAAACCAGGAGGTAAACCGATAATGCATGCTCAACCAATGCCATCTGTGTCACACAGATCGGAGCACACCACTACCACTTCCTTGAAACCATCGGCATCAGTCATGCATCGGGATGATAGGAAGTTGAAGGTGAAAATGGGTGAGAAAGAGAAAGAGCGTGAGCCCGAGCCAATCATCGAGGAGGTTCCCATTCCCATGGAAGTTGAGGAACCCCAAGACAAAGTCGAGGAGGCACCTCAGCCTGCCTCACCTGCATCTTCAATAGGGTCATCCACACCGTGGGTGATGGTACATCTCGCTAATACTAGATTAGGTGAGTACCTTGTGCAAAATGTGACCTTCGAACCAATTTTGAAGACTGTGCAAGAGATGGGCCGACCATCCACTCATCGTTATCCGATTGGATCGATGGTTCCATTGGGAGAGCCACCTAACCAAACTAACTTCATCTATGCGGGGCTAGATCAGCTTCCAATGTGAGAGCCCATGGATGAAGATGACGAGGAACCTTTCACGGTAAACGTTCGTTATTTGTCTAATCTAGAGTATGCCATGCATATTTTTGAGCTATATCATTGGCATGGATATGACCTTGGTCTCTTTGAACAAGGAAGGAGGACTCTGTTGGAACCTCATTATCAGTTAGTCATTGATAGATTCAGTCTAGGGTTATAGATATGAGGGTAGGACGATTTGCTCATAGCATCCCTAGATCGTCTATACCTCAGTATGGTGGATGATGTGGATTTTAATCCATATCATCCGGATCCTTCCAAATTCTGGAGGAATCACCCTATGATATCTGTCATCACCATTGAGCCACTCGAAGATCATCGTGAAGGGCTCCTTGAGTAGATTGAGATAGAAATGAACCCCAAAGATCAACTGGGACACCAAACCCATGATGTAGTCGATGACATAGACGTGCAGGGGTGTAACCCCATTACTGCAAGCGATCTCGAGCTAGGAGATCTTTGTAATGAAGATGGAGTGGAGTCCACCTCCGATATGAGTGGACCAGGCTATGACGTAGATGAGGAATCCTCAAACGATGATGAATCTGAGGATGAAGTCGAAGGCACTTATGAAAGGCCTTTGTATGTACATCATCTATTGCCTATTGAGTCAGTACAGGATATCGAAGTGATCCTTCCCAATGTTGATCATTCAGGGGAAGAGATCGAGCCAGTTTTCTCGGTAGCATCGTACATGAGGTATAATTATCTAGTTTTTTTGGATAGCGATGATAACATGCAAGAAGTAAGATTCATGGGGCCTCATTTGGAGGAGCGCCCTCTAGGAGTGGGGGTGAATGAAGGATTCTATTATGATAGTGATGAAGAAGATGAGTTAGAGAGGGCCTACCTTGGTCCTCCTTATTTGCATTACCATCATCAACCCATCGACATCGATGAGGTCTATAGGCAGCTACATGTTGGTCCACGTCTGAGAGCAAGACGGTTAAACTTGGATCAAATCCATCGGTTGGTTAATCCCCTTTCATCGACCTACATGCAGCTCCATGAGCCAAATGATCCTATTTTGCATTTAGTGCATAGGGAGGATCTAGTTATTCATAGTCCTCATAGGGAAGACCCTTTTGTGCCTGTGCCATTAGAGCCAGATCGTGGGTATGAGGACTATGCAGATTTTGTAGAGGTCAGTCCGTGTGGTCCTGGAGATCAATTCCATTCCATAAACATGGTCTCCATTGATTTGACCACTCCACTCCATAATCCAGTAGATCCGTCTAAACCATTGTATCTTAACAAAGATGCTATCGACTGGGATCATGTTGATTCACCCGTTGAGCTTGAGGATTTCTTCCCCAATGAAGAAATGTTGCAACCTTTCCATTTTGCACCAGGCTATGCATATGATGTTTATCATGCCAAAAATGCTTCCAACGTGGAACCAATCAACCTGGTTGATGACATCCATCTGATTCCTACACCTCACCAGCTTGAGGAGGGATCACATATGTCGGTAGAGGAAACCTTTGAGGTGGATATCAGTGATGATCCCACCAACGCAAAGAAGGTTAAATTTGGAGAGAGTCTCACTCTAGATGAGCGGGCCACCCTCATCCCTCTACTGAAAGAGAGACCAAATTTGTTTGCTTGGTCGTATAAGGATATGCCAGGTCTAGACCCAAAATTGGTTACGCATAACCTTTCGCTAGATCTAACGAAGAAGTCGATCAAGCAAAAGCTTAGGAAAATGCACCCAACAGTAGCCTTGATGGTGAAAGATGAGCTACAAAAGTTGTTGGATGTGGAATTTGTGATTTCCATCGATTATCCAGAATGGGTGTCCAATATGGTACCCATGGGAAAACCCGATGGAAGAATCCATATTTGCATGGATTTCAGAGACCTAAATAAGGCAACACCCAAAGATTCATTTTCATTGCCCAATATTGATGCTCTCGTAGATGCAACTACAGGTCATGAAATGCTCTCCTTAATGGATGATTTTTCTGGTTACAATCAAATTCGGATAAAACCCGAAGACCAACATAAAACCATGTTTATAATGCCATGGGGAACATTTTGCTATAAAGTTATGCCATTTGGCCTCAAAAATGTTGGTGCCACATATCAGCGGGCCATGACATACATTTTTCATGACTATATGCACAAAATTCTTGAAGATTATATCGATGACTTGTTAGCCAAGTCATTGCTATGAGAAGAGCATGCAGAGGTCTTAAGGAAAGTCTTCGATCGCCTGATAGAGCACAATGTCAGGCTGAATCCTAAGAAGTGCGTATTTGGCGTAACTTCTAGAAAATTACTAGGGTTCATCGTCTCCAAGAGAGGCATCGAAGTAGACCTAACGAAGGTCAAGGCCATTTTGGAAATGCATCCTCCCACCAATATTAAGGAATTAAGGAGCCTTCAGGGCAAGGTAGCCTCGATAAAGTGATTTATCACCCAACTATCGGATAAATATTGACCCATGAATCGATTGCTACATAAGGGGGTCCCATTCAATTGGGATGAGGACTGCAAGGTAGCCTTCACTGAGATAAAGCAATACCTGGTGACGCCACCAGTGCTAGCTCCACCAAGGCCAGAGGTGCCTTTTCTACTATATATATCGACAACTGACTTTGCACTGGGAACCATGTTGGCCCAAAAGAACGTGCAAGGCAAAGAACATGCCATATATTATATTAGTCGAACCTTGGTGAGCTATGAGCTCGGGTATGCATATGTGGAAAAATTGTGTTTAGCAGTAGTGTTCACTACAAAGAAATTGTGACACTATATGTTAAGTCATACGACGTATGTTATATCCAAACAAAATCCTTTGCAGTACATGATGAGTAAGACTTATCACAATACACGTACTACAAAGTGGATCATGCTTTTGATGGAATTTGATCTAGAATTCATAAGCCATAAGTCCATTAAGGGATAGGTCATAGCAGATCAATTAGCTGAGGCACCACTGTCAAATAGTAGGCCTCTAACAATTGAGCTTTCGGATGATGCAGTCTTCATCATATCTGAAGCTCCCGAACCCGAAGAACCAGAGAACAATGTTGATATGACTCTGTTCTTCGATGGTTCGAAGTGCGAACAAGGGGGTGGTGCTGAAATAGTGTTCTTCATGCCGCAAGGAGCTCCAATGCCCTTGTCATTCAAGTTGGATTTTTTGTGCACCAACAACAATGTTGAGTATGAAGCCCTACTATTGGGCCTCCACATAGCTATCGCCATGAATATTAAGAGATTGAACATCTTTGGTGACTCCTTGCTCATAGTAAATCAAGTCAAGGGGCTTTTTTAGTGTCGATGTCCCGTACTGAAAGCCTATAAAGATCTAGTTGACACATATTTGGCCAAACTTGAATGGTATGACATTGAGGCAATCCCTCGATCATCAAATAGGTTTGCAGATACCATGGCTTCTTTAGGATATTTAATCCCTCAGAATCCATCTACTGATTTCACTACCATCCATGTCAAGATGCTCTCTCATCCAGCAATAGAGCGTGCAACCTATGATAATAGAGAATCGGTCAACATGATCAGTGTAGAACCACAAGCTGAATGGTTCTGCAGAGCTGAAGACTTTCTTAAGAAGGCACCCTGGGGGTCATTAACCTCTCATAGTCCCATGGGGAGTGGTACTACCATTCACCATAGGGTTGTTTTCGAGTCTGCATTTGCAAAAGTAAATACGTAGGGGGAGCAAGTCATCTTGGCAGTCGAAGTTGAGATTTATCAAAATTGGATGTCATAAATTAAAGACTTCCTAAAGCTTAGTATAATCCCAGAGGGATTACCGCATGTCGTGAAGTGCACATTTAAATAGAAAGCGGCCAAATATGTCTTAATAGGAGACATCTTGTACCGACGAAGCTACGATGGAGTTCTCCTTCATTGCTTAGAGCCCCAAGAGGCATCATGGGTAATTTTGCAAGCCCATGATGGTACGTGCGATGGCCATTTCAACGGCATGGCCATCATCAAGCGCATCCTTCGAATGGGTTACTATTGGCCCACTATGGAGAAGGAGTGCAATGCGTATGTCAAGAAATGCGTTAAATGCCAGCATCATGCTAATCTTACGCACTTGCCATCGTAGGCCTTACAACCCATCCAAGCGGCTTGGCCATTTGCTCAGTGGGGATTGGATCTTATAGGCAAGATCTCTCCTCCATCATCGGGTCGACATACATTCATAATCATGGCTACTGAGTATTTTACAAAGTGGGTGGAAGCAATACCCTTAACAATGACAACTGGAGCTCGTATAGCAGAGTTTATACTGGAGCATATCATAAGTCATTTTGGGATTCCATCCAAAATAATATCGGATAATGGAACATCTTTCAAGAACAAAATTGTGAGAGCTTTGACATCTAAATATAGAATCAAACACAGTTTTGCGACTCCATACTATCCACAAGCAAACGGGTAGGCTGAAGCTTCAAATAAGACAGTGGTGGCCATCTTGAAAAATATGGTACAAGAAAACCACAAAGACTGGCACATCCAGCTACCCCTTGCGCTATGGGCTTACAGGACTAGTATTCGGATGCCCACTGGGGCAACACCATTCTCACTAGTATATGGCACTGAGGCCATTATGCCCTTGGAATTAGAAATTCCAATGTTGCATGTCACATTGAAAGAGTTCATCGATGATGACACTGCATGGCAAGCTCGACTGGATCAACTGACGCTACTTGATGAACATCACGTGAATGCCTTGGAGCATCTCCACGTTTATCAGGAGTGACTAAAATGAGCTTACAATGTCAAAGTCCACCAGAGAGACTTTGAAGTTGGGGATCTTGTCTTGAAATAAAACCAACAGAACTCTAATTTACCACCAGATATGCGAGACAAATTCATGGCTAATTGGCTAGGACCCTACATCATATCTAAAAATATTGGTCCGGGTACCTATCGCCTAACGTCGCTAGGGGGTGTTGAAGAGCCTGAACCTCTCAACATCATCCATATTAAGGCATTTTATGCTTGAAGAGCATAGTAAAAGGCTCTAAGAGTTGCTTGTAACTGCTCGATCATCCTAAAAAGCTCCAAACACTCTCATCAGTGGTTTGGTCAATCAAAAAGCTCCAAAGGCATCTGTAAGCCCTTTGGTCAACCTCAAAAGCTCTGAGGGTTTGGTCAAAATCGCTCGGTCATCCCAAAAGGCTCCAAGGGTCCCTAAAACCGCTTGGTCATGTCAGTTAAAAGCCTCGAGGATTTGCTTATAATCGCTCGGTCATCCTAAAAATCTCCAAAGGCATCTATCAGCCCTTTGGTCAAATGCAAAAGGCACCAAGAGTTTCTGAAAAACTGCTTGGTCAACCCCAAAGGCTCCAAGGATTCTCAAAATCGCTTGGTCATCCCAAAATGCCCCAAAGGTACACATAATCCCTTTGGTCAATCCTAAAAGCTCCAAGGATTCTTAAAAATCGCTTGGTCAATCTAAAGGCTCCAGAGGCATGTACTCACCGTTTGGTCAATTATGAGGCTCAAAACCCATAAAAATTATAAAATCAATAAAATCCAAAAAAAATTGGTAAAGCATAAAATCCAAAAACATTTGCATTTGCATTTGAATTTTGCATTTTCATTTTGCATTTACACATGCATTCGCTGCATTACTGCATTGCATATAGGCATTCGTCATCCGTTGCATTCCGTAATAGAAGGCATTGTGTTTGTCAGTCTTACAAACGATGCCACGTTTGTGTTTAAATCATGCATCTCTGCATTTATCATGATCCATCATTCATGTGAGTAATTGTGTTTTTCAACACAACCTATAATGTTGCTATGGAGATATACTAGGGTTTTTCGGTCACTCAGCCATACCTAGTGGTCTTATCAAGAGTTGGTAGAAAGCTTGCTTTGCTTTTGTAGCTAAGGTTCAGTTAGTATAGCCCTTAGCATATCAGAAGCCTATCACTAATCAATAAATTTAAACAATCCTAACAAGGACTAGGGGAATATGAAAGCCATGAAGTAGGACTGGGTATCCTGAAGCGAAAAGAGTTATTCTTGCTTATCCCTCTATGTGGACGGTATGGGAAATGTTGGCAGTTGGCAAAAGGACAGGTTAGTTCCCTATTCAGAATCCCTTGCTTACGATAAAATGAGCAATATCCCAAAGAGATATCCCACATCAATCCTCATGATTGATACCCTAGATCGATATCATAGATCGACTCCCCAGAGTGATATCCCATATTGATATCATAAGATCGATATTCTCAATCGATATGCCAGAAATAGTTTTTCCAAGTAAATCCCCCCAAAGGAAAGTTTTTGAAGAAAATTATCAAATGTATAATGCCAAAAAGTGAAGATCAAGTGAAGATCAAAAAATAGGCTTAAATCAAAGTTCAAAGTGAAGTTCAAAAGTGAAGATCAAATGAAGATCATAAATCAAAAGTTCGAGCGGAGATCAAATGAAGATCCAAAATCCAGTTCGAAGAGAGATCAAATGAAGATCCAAAGATAGTTCAAAAAGAAGATGGAATCGACTCCCTTGCTTCACTACATATGAGCAAGTATCCCAAAAATTGAAGGATAGAAAGGAATGAGCCTGAATCCCTGGAATTGTCAGCACTACTGTACCTTACGCATGATGATATGTCTGATGCATTAGCACCTCGCTTATGAACAAGACCAATGTTTGAATGTGGAAGAGCTAGCTTCAGGTGTCCTGCATTGCCTAGTGGCTTAGTCCAACTAAAATCTAAACTTGAGATTGGATAAGACATTTGTGGAACCCCTATCTTAGCAATGGGCTGAAAGAATCCCGCTTGACATCGAGGAACGCTCGTGTCTTATCTTAAAATAATCATTTGCACACACAGGGATAATGAACAGTTAGGGTCTATCCTAGCAAAAGCCTTTTATCTCAGAAGTCTAGTGTGGTTAGTATGCAACTTTTGATAAGTCTATTAGGGTGTTTGAGTCTCATGGAAAACCTCAAAATTTTCTCCCATAGCAACAAAATGTCAAATATTGCAACCATATAAATCATCAAATTGCAAAGTATCGAATCCATGATACATCATTATATAAAGCACAATCAACATATAGGATAGATACCGGATGGATATTAGAAATAATATTTAGACGACCACTGACTATATCATGCATATTTTTCAAAATTTGCAAAAGAAAATCGAATGACACATTATATCATTCGCATCATAAACATCGCATACCATTGCATTTCATATATGGGTGATTAATTGATTAAATTCTTATCTTAAGGATTTTCAATTACATTCATGATTTTTATACATTCTGTGGTGTCATCCATTAGATTGATAAACATATTTGCATTTATTCCTTATGTTTTAAGTGATTAAAGCATACAAGTTCATTTACATTAGATTAGCATCGTGTAAATAAATCATTACATACATTAATGCATGCAAAGAAAGCAATATCAAATATGCGTTAAGAAAAGAACATCGCATCCATATGCATCCATCATAAAAAGCACATCTAAGCATCTAGATCACTGCATATCATCATCATAAATCAAATAGCTATCTAGTGCATGTCATCCATACATCACATCATATAGCATCAACATAACATAAGCATTGCATCCATGTGCATCACATAAACATAAAATAAAAAATAAATGAGTACACAATAATGAGCCATAAAATAATGATCAGTCATATCATATATAAATATGTGTCTCAGAGTACATCGGGAGTACAAAAATTCCCGTAGGCTACAAATGTGTAGGTCCTCGACCTTACACCAAAAATGATATGTATCAAAAATGTATCCTGCAATAGTAGAGCTCTAGCTCTGATCTGCTCCCCCTGTACTAGAGCTCTCACCACCTCCCTCAGTACTATGCTCAGGAGCCTGCTCTACCTGCTGCCCTACTATCTGCTATGGATCCTACTGAGAGCCCTGAGTACCACCTAGCCCGAAGAGGCCTAGCACTCATCCAACTACCACCTATGCAATGGGCACCTCTATGCATCGGGACCTATGGTTGGATGTTGTAGTAGACTACCCTACCTCCCTAGTCCTGGTATGACTACTACCACCATGTGTACTAGAGGACCTGTGTGTCCTCTCACTCCGATGGGTGTGATGGCTCGAGCTAGTAGTAGACTGTATGGTAGTCCTAGATCTAGTCCATTGGGACTCTAGAGCATATGGATCCTTGGGAACCTCTACACCTAACATCTATATATATCCAACTAGCTGGTCCACCCGAGCAACCCTGGATGCGTGCCTATCATTGGTACTCATCAGCAAACCCTACAAGCACTGGATCTCTACCATAGGATCTTGACCACCTGGTAGTGCTACTACTGGTGCCATTAGAGGCCCCATAATCACCTAAGAGGATGGAGGATCCCCCTCTATGCCCTGAGTAGATCCTACTCTACTACTATTGCATCCCTCTATGCTAGTGCCAAGTCATGAGCATTGGTGAGCTCACCAACCTGGGTCTCTACTACTGTAGCCCATGCTATCAGGCTAGCAATCTACTGCTCTGCCTATGTCAATCGATGATCTCTATCAGTCAACTATGCCTGTAGAGTAGCGATAGTAGTGTCTCGCTCCCTCTGCTACATCTGGAATCACCCAAGCTGACTCTACAGGTCAGCCACCTATGCCAAGAGTAGTCCCTCTACACTGTCAGGAGGGACCTCACCCTCCTTGGGAGCCTCCTCATCAGGGTCAACCTCAGGAGCCTCCTCAGTTATAGCCTCTGCACCCCAACCACCCTTTGTCTATTGGCACACGTTGCACCCATCAGGATCCACCTCTGCCCCTGCCTGATCTGTAGCTCGGCCTAGAGGCCCTATCCCATACCAATAGAACATAGACCACCATCCATCATACTCTAGAGTGGTCATAGCTCTATCAACTCTAGTCTCTTGGAAGTCATCTAGAGCATCCCCTAGAGTCGAAGGCTAGATCCATGGTAGATCCCTCTCCAAAGCTAGGTGCCTATAGGAAAATGGGATCTTTGGGATGTCCTACACCATGCCAAACTGATGCAAGATGTGAGAGAAAAATTGGTACTCTTTGATCTCGACCTTTCGATCGAGTAACCATCTATCTCGATGAGCCTATCGAAGCCGCTCGTCGACCTCAGGCCAGTCAGGACACTCCATGTAGGGCCACCACTCGATATCATCTGGCTCGAGTCCTACAAACCATGTAATATAATGTTGGACGTCGCCAGCATGGGTCCTACTCTGGAAGCCCTCCTCCTCTCGAGGCCAGCAAGTAGCATAGCATTGATGTGCATCATCGATATCTGTAATGTGTAATGGTAGCTCCCTAGGATGCTCTATCTTGATATGCTACCAACCCCAAATCTGAAGTAGTAGACTACAGCTGATCCCCCGATGGCTCCTATCAGTAATCTGGTAGAGCTCTTGGTACAACTGGCATAGTAGAGTACTCCCCTAGGCTAGGAGCAGTGGCTATCGGATAGAGCTCTGGATAACTCTACGCATAGTAGCTAAGAGGTTCTAAGGAATCCTCATGCCCGAGGAGTCTGGAAGCACAACTTGCACCACCAGGTGCATGAAAATGGCCTCATGCATGGAGAAGACATTCTTCCCCTACCAATAGCCAATGTGGACCCCTCCATGGTCAATAGCATGCTGAGCCTCCTCGCTCCGAGCATCGAAGATGGCATCAAATATGGACTCCTTAGCACCAGAAGTCGAAGAGATGATGGCCTCACCATCAATGGGGATCCTAAAGATCCTGTATACATCCTCTAAGGTAACTATCATTTCACCTGTAGGCAGGTGAAATGTGTTGGTCCACGCATTCCAACGCTGGGCCAACATAGTCAGATAGGCCTGATCTACCCGGATAGTGGGTAGATCTAGTACGTAGCCGAAGTCGATAGCTCCGAACCACTCTCGCTCACCAGTAGTGAGCTCTCCATGGAGAGCCTTAAGAATGTCAGGCTCTCGAGCTCTAGAGGTCAATCTCTGAAATAAACAACATGATATAAATAAAAAGCTAACTAAAATAAGCAAAAACATTTAAAAATGACCTAAAAATCATCAAAAATAGTTAAAAATTGATAAAATTGCAAAAAAATGTCATCATGCAGGCCTAAAAATCAAATTTGTCAATCATACAGGTCAAAAATGCATTAAATGATATTAATTGCCTTTTAAAACTTAGAAAAATTAAAAATTTTATAATTTTTTTCTAAAGTTGGCGAACCGCGGGTCAACCCTGCGGTCCGCATGCGATCAAAAATTGACCATTGGGATTTTGAATGCTGACCACAACTGGCAGCTACGGTCCCCAATTGACCAATTGGGAACCACAACTGGTACCTACAGTCTCCGATTGAGATCCGATCGGGTGCGATACCGCGACCAAAAATGAAAAAAAATTTAAACCTAAGCTACCCTAGCCTAAGGTGAGGTTCATTGCCAACAATTTAGTGAGATTGATTTACCAATTACTTAATTGGGTTCATTTTTAGTGGTAATGGATGCGAGGTCTTGGTTTTTGAGTTACCTTACCCTCGCCTCGTCCACCGCGGCTAGAAGAAGCTTGCCCGTGCTCTGCCATCGTCCTGTGAGTAGGTGTGCGGGTAAAGTTTGGTAGATTTCAGGTGAGTTCTCAGCTGTCACTATCAGAGCTCCAGATTTGCAAGTCGCTATCAGGGAATAATGAGAGACATTTGAAAATTGGACTTTTTATAGGCCTCTCATGTTTCGCATGGACCGCAGGCCCTAGCCGTGGTTCCCAAAATTGCAAATGGGAACCGCAGACCCTAGCCACGGTTTGCAACTAGCAAGAAATTTAGAAAATTCCCACCATGGGAAGGGCCAAAAAGATAAATTAATGCCTCCCATTGGGTCAGAACTCAATAAAAGCAAATCAATTTGGAAATTTGGTGATAATCAAGCACCGGGATCCAATTAAAAATAAAAAATCTGGTTGAGATTATAAAGTACATTCAACCGAGGTCATCGCTATGACAATCCTTTCATGGAGCGATGCACCTCCCAGCCAAATAAATAAACTCAATTCATAATTCAAAACATTCAAAAAAAATCAAATAATTAAAAACACCAAATGCGCCTCGTATTCAGTAATTTACCCTATACACTTGGCGGTTGCAGCGACTTGCGATCCATGCAATCCGATAGGATGAGTAAATTACCATAAGGACATTTGGGGTAAAATTGTCATCGTTGATCTGATATGCTTCTTTTCAATCCCTAAGAAGGCCTTCATGGCTAGATTGCTCCATGGGAATGAGGCGTTGCATGTCATTTCTTCTATGACCTCTTTTCAGCAAATCATCGATAATTTGATTCAACACAAATCTGATTGGATTTGTATCAATTTGATTCCCTAAGATGGCTATTGTAGCCCGACTGCTCCATGGGATAGAAATGTGCAAATACTATTAACAGTTGGAATCAAAAGTTGAACTAGGCCTAGCCAATGCATTAATATGCTCAAATCTAAATTTGTTCAGATCATCCATGGTGGTCAAGCGACATCGTCGCTTTATTCATTGTCATTACCCTCATCGACTCGTCGCTTGAGGGGGTAGTCATAATATCAAATCATAATCAAAATCAATAGAAGATCCTTGAAATCGTAGATCCCTTGATCTTGTCAAAATTGTGTTCATCCTTGCGAATCATTGTCAACAACTATCATAAGCTTACCCCTTTGCTTGGGGAAAATAGCAAATATGATAATTTGTTTGTAACTCTCATCCTTTCGGTTATATAGGCCTAACTCCTATTGTAGCACCAAAGCTACTCGAATGTCTGATGATGAGTGCAAACTCTTTCAAGTTTAAGCCTCCAAAGAGTTGGAAGCAATGATTCCAGGATGCACGTCCTTTTGCTGGACCTGGGGCATCTAATGTTGATCTGACTAATGATCATCATAGAACCTTCGACATCATTTTAGGAGGTCTATTTTTTCTCGGCGTTGTTCGATCTCACAATGCATCTCAAAAGGGGCATCTGTAGACACCTAAAATGCATCATGTCGAGGGCGACTACTCATATGGACATGCTACAAGACCATATGGAAGATCTTGGATAGACTCCAAGATAGAGTAGTGGTTCTAACCACTCAATTTGGGCTCCTTGGCCTAATCAGTCTGAACCATAGCCCAGACCTATGGTTTACAACTGAACCATGGCTGAGACCTGTGGTTTACAGTCTAGACCACAGTTGTGACCTGCGATCTTAACTGAAGTTCAGTTGGCCTTCAATCCAAGCCAAATCGGTTGGAACGACCATTTGATCTAGAAGAAGGTGGTTAATGGATGAAATATTCCAGAGGCTTCCATTCCAACTGTCCTAACCACCTCTTCTTGATCTTGGCTTCTCCAGGAAGCCACCCCTAGTCCTAGGGCATCCTATAAATACCCCCTCCAAATGGGGAGAAAGAGATATAGATGATTTGTATAGCGAAGCACTGACGAATTATCGAGAGAGAGTGAATTGATCAAGCGAGCAGCGAAGCCCTATCGAATTGCATACTGAATTCATGCATTTGAAGGCCACTTTGCTATTCACCCAAAGATCAGTTTGCCATGGAAGTTCTAGGAGCCTAGAAGGACCAAGAAATGCAAATCCGGGCAAACGAAGGCCCATCATAGTGATTCAACCACCAAACCTATCAGAAGGACACCGAAGGCGACCCTTGAACATCAATTGGACAAGGAGGTCAAGCCCACTACCCTTGGAATTGAGGGTAAGCCTATCATAGTGCTAACCATGGCTTTCAGCCATGGTTTACAGTGTAGACCACTCACCAGAGCTGTGGTTTGTAGCAGAGGTATAACCACCTTCCTCTTTTCATTTATGTATGGTTAACTAGCTTAGATTAGTTGTTTTCATGGTTTAAATACATTTTAGCAGACTTCTGACCGTAGAATTAGGTTAGTTTAGCTTCTTTATGTTTATGCTTCAATTAGGACTTAAATGGTTTCTTTATGCATGTTTATGCTTCATTTTATACATTTGATCCATGCATAGTGTAGTTGCTACTTATCTTTACGCTATTATATGAATCTTGATTCGATTTGCATAGCTTAGAAGCACTTTCCATGTTTTCTTGATTATGCATGTTTAATGGTGTCATTATGCAATTTACCTAAAAGGGCCTCATCATGAGAGGCTGCCTATATTTTTGACATTCTTGTGTTGTTTCTTGACCGTAGGGAATAGTTTCAAAGGAGAACCAACTATCAAGTTCCTTCCCCATCGCGAAGAAGAGGGCACCTCCACCCTAGAGCAGTTCGTGTCATCCCCTGAAAGGCATTTGGAAATCACACCTACCCTTAAGAGGGAAACAATTGTGCACTCCTATTGTAATATTGTATCAAAATGATTATCCCTAAGAGGGATGTACTTGTAATTTGATGTTGACTTCGAATACAATGGAATAAAGCATTTTTCTTCTTGATTCATTTGTTGTCAATTTCTTGTTCTTGTATGCATGTTATACTTTTATCATTTATTGCAATAGGACGCCATCGGGTGTGAGCCTTTTTGGTGGTTACAACTCTAAACCCAAAGAGTCTCCTAAATCCAAGAATGAGTCTAGCCTTTCATGCTCCTTTTATGGGGGGAATAATAATGTAGAAAACAAGTTTTGGAAGAGAATGCAATCCTTAGAGGATGCAGTCAGAAAACACAAGATCTCTATCTCCAATCCACCTCCTTCTAGTGAGCATGGCAAAGCACTTAATGTTGTTGGGAGATCTCTGTCAGTTGCTACAGATAGTTGGGTTACAAATTCTGGTGCTTCTCACCATATGACTTCTTCTAAGGAGTTGTTTATATCTCTTCGTTTGAGTTCTACTTCCAAAATTGAGGTTGGAGATTCTTCCTTTATTTATGTTAAGGGAAAAGGTGACATACAACTTGATGGTGGATGCATCAATGATGCACTATATGTTCTTGAAATTACTACAAATTTACTTTCTATTTATCAAATTTATCATTCTGGTTAGGGAAAAACAATGACTTTCACACCATAAGGAGTTGAATTTAGAACCTTGTTGGAGCCTCATTCACTTGTTGCACAAGGTGTTGTTGATCATAGTTCTAGACTATGTCACTTTGAGGATTTTGATGATACTTCTTCTGTAGGGACATGCTTGGTTTCTCATGTAGATTCTGAGAGTAAGATTTAGCATGAGATAGTTGGACATCTTAATTACAAATATTTGAAGGAGTTGAGCACTCATGGTATGGTTGATGGTTTACCTAGAGTTTCTTGTCTTGATGGAGTTTGCCCTGGATGTGCATTAGGGAAACAACACCAAGATCCATTTCCTAAGGGTAAGTCAAAAAGAGCTTCTTCACCACTTGAGCTTGTGCATAGTGACTTGATGGTTTTTTATACTCCTTCTTTCAAAGGATCTAAGTATGCACTTACATTTATTGATGATTTCTCAAGGTGTACTTGGGTTTATTTTCTGAAGTACAAGAGTGATGTCTTTTCACACTTCAATGTGTTTAAGGCTTTTTTTGAGAATCAATATTCTATTTGCATAAAGAATCTTCACACTGATAATGGAGGGGAGTACTTCAATAGAGAGTTTTATGATTTTTTGGTAGCACATGGCATTGTTCACCAATATTCTGTTCCTCATACTCCATAATAAAATGGCTTAGCAGAAAGGAAGAACTAAACTTTGAAGGAGATGGCTAACTGCATGATGCATTCCAAGGATTTACCTCCTATATATTGGGTAGAAGCAGTTAATTGTGCGAACTACATTCAAAATTGCACACCACATAGAGCACTTGAGAATTTGACTCCAGAGGAGGCTTGGTATGGGACTAAGCTTGATGTATCATTTTTCAAAGTTTTTGGAAGCCATGCTTGGGCCTTTGTGCCAAAGAAGCAAAGGAAAGCCTTGGATAAGAAGAGTAAACCCTTGATATTTATTGGGTATTGCAAGGACATGAGAGCTTATCGAATTTTGGATCCTAATACTCATGAAGTTCTTTTCAGAACTCATGTTCAGTTTGATGAGCACTTCTCTTCTCATGATTCTTCTTCTTTACTTCCATCCATTGATGATTCTTCACTTCATCTTGAGGATCCCTTATTTGAGGAGCAATTTCAGGAGGTAGTTGAGGAAGTCATGGATATAGATTTAGATGAGAATCTTGTTCCTCCTAATGTTGTCACTATGCCTAGGTGGGCTCGTACCATAATTTTTGAGGTAGGTTATTTCATACAAGATCTTCCACCCACTAGACATCATCATGCACATTCTACAGGCTCTGGAATTTTATGTCATGCAATTTCTGGGGATCCACAGTCTTTCTCATAGGCTTATGGGATACAGGAGTGGGATGATACGATGACAGATGAGTATTATTCTGTGATGAAGAATCATGCTTGGGATTTGGTTTTTCTTCCTAAGTTAAGAAAGTTGGTTAGGTGTAAGTGGGTATACTGAACCAAATATGCAGTTGATGGGTCCATTGATAAGTATAAGGCTCGTATTGTAGCGAAGGGTTTCTCTCAAGTCGAAGGTATTGATTACTCTGAGACTTTTGCACCCGTTGCCAATATGGATTCAGTGCACCTTGTACTTTCTATTGCTACATCATAGGGTTTTCCAGTGTACCAGATGGATGTGAAGAGTGTCTTCTTGCATGGATATTTGCAGGAAGAAATCTACATGGAGCAACATTTTGGGTTTATTCGTGACTCTTATCTTATTTGTAGACTACGACAGTCTCTCTATGGTCTCAAAAAATCCCCTCGAGCTTGGTATGAGAAGATGGACTCTTTTATTCTATTTACTGGTTTTGTTCGTTGCCACTCAGATCCTACAGTGTATATACAACATGTTGGAGAGGATATAGTTATACTTGTCTTGTATGTTGATGATTTGCTTCTCACTAGTAGCTCTTATTCCCACATTTAGACTGTTCAAAGGGCTCTTTCAATGTAGTTTGATATGACAAATCTTGGTCTTTTGCACTTTTTTTTTGGTTTGCAAATTTCTCAGTCAGATTCAAGGATTCATTTGAGTCAGCAAAAGTACACCCATGATCTTATTCAATGTTTTGGTATGGCTGATTGCAAGCCATGTCCCTCTTCTTTCCATTATGGGGTCTCTCTTACTTCCAAATGCACCACTCGTCTTTGTGATCCTACCTTGTATAGGCAATTAGTTGGAAGTTTGATGTACTTGACCCATACTCACCCCGATATTTATTTTGCATTTGGAGTCATGTCTCAGTTTGCACATGCCCCTCATAGCAGTCATTGGAAGGCTGCAAAGAGAATATTGAGATATCTACAGGGCACTTCACACTTTGGATTGCACTACACCTAAGGTTCTACTCAATTGGTTGGATATAATGATTCATATTGAGCAGGTTCTATTGATGATAGGTGTTCCACAAATGGCTACATTTTTTGTCTTGGCTCTTCTATGATTGCTTGGGAATGCAATAAGCAATAGGTTGTTGCACTTTCATATACAAAGGTAGAGTACAGGGCAATAGTCATAGCGAGTCAGGAGGTTCTTTGGCTACGACAATTATTGATAGAGTTTGGCTTCCCATAGGATTCAACAATAGTACTTTGGTGTGACAACCAAAGTGCAATTCACATTTCTTGCAATCCTGTTGAGCACCAGTGGACCAAATATATTGAGATTCACATGCACTTCATTCGTCAGCACATTCAGGATGGAGTTCTTTGCTTGGAGTACATTCCAACTCAACAGCAGGTTGCCGACATCTTCACGAAGCCTTTTGCATCACCTCGCTACCTTGAGTTGCATGGCATGCTTGGGGTTTTAGAAGTTGTCCTTGGGGGGTGTTCTTGAGGATATCTTCCTTCTTATTTCTCTCTCTTTCTAGCAGGATGATCTTTTCCCATGTGGTTTTTACTTCTTCTAGTTCAAGATTTCTTCATGGATATATTGTACATGAGTACCTGATCATGCCTTGTTGTCGGGACTCATACTATAGATATGCCACTTTTCTTTTTGGCCCCTAACTTCACTTGAGGGGGGGTGTTATATTAGGTTGTTTACCTTAGCTCATGTTCACCTAGGTTATTTATTTATGTTTTATTTAGTTATTTCATGTATTTTCCCCACCCACTTATGTGTGGATATTTCATTTATCTTATTATTTTTTTTTTAAAGTGAAAAACCCCTTGCAGGGCTGCCTTGGTCTGAGAGACCAAGAACAGGGGGTTCTATACCGTCAAAGTCACCTAGGAGTCGCACCCAACCCTGCCTGCACCAACATTATCAATTGGATTTTGGGTACCCAATTCAACTTTTTGGTAGGGTGGAGATTCGAACCTGGGACCTCCCTTGGAGGATTGCCCTCTCCTCTCTAACTCACCTACAACACCTGGGTTTTTATTTATCTTATTTAGATATTATGAGATGTTACATATTTATTTCTTAGATATTATGGGGATATTTTTAGGTTTGACTATTCCTAGGGGTGACATTTTGAGGGTTGATATTCTTTCTCCCATAGCGGTTACATATCTATGGACCATATCACATATTCCTTTTGTACGATGGATATTTGTCCTTAGATTGATCCTATGACTATGGTTGATCATCCTTGCCTATATAAGCAAGGTACCTTCATTGTACTCAGTGCTACATTTTTAGATCTAATATATGATATTGTTGCTCTCTTGTTTGCATATCTATTTATAAGCTTATGCTATCAATTTGCTTTTAGAAAGGAATAATAATCAGATCATTCCAAGATGCAAGGATCTCAAGTATTAACATAAACACCACATTCAACCAAAACAAGAATATGAAAGCAAATTGACAACATAAGCTTACAAATAGATATGCAAACAAGAGCAACAATATCATATATTAGATCTAAAAATGGAGTACTGAGTACAATGAAGGTGCCTTGCTTATATAGGCAAGGATGATCAACCATAGCCGTAGGATCAAGCTAAGGACAAATATCCACCGTACAAAAGGAATATGTGATATGGTCCATATATATGTAACCGCTATGTGAGAAAGAATATCAACCCTCCAAATTTCACCCCTAGTAATAGTCAAACCTAAAAATATCCCCATAATATCTAAAAAATAAATATGTAACATCTCATAATATCTAAATAAGATAAATGAAATATCCACACATAAGTGGGTGGGGAAAATACATGGAATAACTAAATAAAAAGGAAATAAATAACCTAGGTGAACATGAGCTAAGGTAAACAACCTAATCTAACAACTGCTAGTAAAGATATTGAAATAAATACAACTATGTTGGAAAATGAAGAAGCTAGTACATCGAAATGAGCATATTGGTGCTCCACCTGTAACGATCCTCATGGAGAAGATACATGCATGGTCCATTTGAACTATGTACAAACATTAGTGAAGAGTTCTACTGGTGGAAAAATTAATATGATAATAGAAGTTGATCATAATTTTATGGCCCCTTCCTTGGAGCAAGTCTCAGTTCTTACGAGGGCTAGAAAGAAACCGGTAACTGTTGATCCAGTAAAATTGGAGTCGTTGAAGGTCCTTGCTAAACAAAAGGTATAAGATGAAAAGGTACAGTCTCAAGAAAAAGCACTTGGTGTAATGTCTAAACAACAATATCCTATCTTGTTGAAAGATCTATTGCCCAAGCAAGCTCAAGATAAGTTTTAGGTAAAGGTATCAAATCCGCAACCTGTAGTTGCTCAAGAACAAGCTGAAGCAAAAGAACAAGCCAAAGAACACCTCAAGTATCCATTATTGACCAAGTAACAGAGGGTAGAATCTATTCAATAGTATCAAAATAAATATGAGCTAGCCGATGAAGAAAAGGTTTCTAGTGCTTCCGAATATAACATCGTTGAAGAAATGAAGAAGATACCTACAAAAGTGAGTTTGTACGATGCTTTGCAGTTACCTGGACAAGTTGACCTATTACAAGAATCTCTCAAATATACGAAGGATAAAAAGAAAAGCTCCACCTAGATGGTGTTAGTGTAGAAACTTATGACTTCTTCCACCATTAATAATATACCACCTTCGTTATATCTATATCTCAAAATGGAAGGATGGATCATGCATAATTGTATGATTGATTTCGACACCGCAACCACTATCATGCCAAAGGTAGTGTGTGAAGTTATGGGAATGAAATACACAAGGAGTAGTCCAAGTGTCTTATAGTTGGATGGGATCCTAGTAAAAATAGTGAGTGTGATTAAAGACATTCCTATCATTCTACACAACACACCACATATCACTATTATTCAAGAAGTGGTGGTGGTCGATCTGGAACAATTTTTTAGTATGTACTTGTCAAGGGAATTTACAACAAATCTTGGAGGATATCTTTTCTTGGATTATTCGCATTTGGATATTTCTTTTAAGGGAAGAAAAATACACATCTATAATGAAAAACCATCCACTTTTCATATAGAGAAACTTGAAGAAGAAGAAAAACCTATTGACATAGTGAATATGATGATAGAGGAAGTGCAAGAAATGGAATTTATGGAGGAAGCCCTTGGTGAGCTCCACCTGGAAGATGAGTTCTCATTGATGGATTTAAATGTAATGGTGGAAACCAATTTTGGTTGTTACACTATAATTAAACCTTAATAGTTTGAAGAAGTTTTTGGCTCCCTAGATCCTATTTTCAATCAGTTATAGAAGTTGTATTTTGATGGTGCAAGATGCAAGAACAACGTAGGAGTCAATATTGCTCTTGTTTCTCCTTCAGGGTTGCAAAAAACCTACTCATATCGATTAACCTAGAGCTACACAAATAACACCATCAAATATGAAGCATTATGTCTTGGACTGAAGAAGGCAAACAAGTTGGGAATCAAACAGTTGCAAATTTTTGGAGATTTCGAGCTCACCGTCCATCAGACTACACACAAGTGTGTGTTAAAGTGGTATTGTATGAAAGCCTATCACAATAAGGTATGAGATTTATTTGAGTCTTTTACAACTCTAAATATTCAAGCGATTTTGTGGGAGAAAAACAAACATGCAGACATCTTAGCTTCCCTTGGCGCTAATTTATCTCCCATGGAGCAAGTGGTTAGGAGGCCAAATATTGTGAGGTTAATTTATAGTCCTTTGGTTCTAGATAAAAATATTTATTGGAAAGTGTTCAATAGTGATGAGAAAATAGTTAATTTCTTGATTAAAGAAGCTACGAGCATAGAAGATAGAATACTCATCGAGGAAGAAATGGAAGGAATGATTCAACTGAAGAATAACCACATTCCTAGGGAACTAATTTTTCTTGAGAGCCTATTCGATCAAAATGATAGGGCAAAGAAACATAAGATCAAGGTGGATGTAAATGAGTATAATAAAATGTAGTTAAAGTTTGATAAGGTCATTATAGTCAAAACAGACTGTACGATAGAGGAGCTCAAAGATATCAAAAATATATGTTATGAGTTTTCAGACATCGTCGCTTGGAGCTACCATGATCTAAAAGGATATGATAAAAGTGTGATACAACACACCATTGAATTGCAGGAAGGGGTGAAGCTTTTTGGTAGAAACAATGGCCTATCAATATAAAAATTGAAGTGTTTATGAAAGCAGAGCTGCTAAAAATGCTAGAGGTAAAAATAATTTATCCTATCAAGTACTCGACATGGGTGGAAAACTTGGTTCCAGTTCAAAAGAAAAATGGAGATATTTGCCTGTGCGTGGACTTTCACAATTTGAACCAAGCATATTTAAAAGATCACTATCCCTTACTGTAGATTGATAAAATCCTCCATGTTGTTGCTGGAGGCCAAAGGTTTTTGTTGCTTGATAGTTTCTATGGCTACAACCAGATCTGGGTGAAGGATGAAGACCAGCACAAAACAACATTCACTACAAAGTGGGGTACCTTCACCTATCAAAGGATGTCATTCGGTCTTTCCAATGCTGACATCACCATTCAAAGAGCTATGGATGTAACTTTCAATGAGTTGTTGAATTGAATTATTGTAATTTACCTTGATGACATGACTATTTTATCACATCATAGGGAAGAGCATGTTTCTCATCCGAGATAAGTGTTCAAAAAGTTTCAAGAATTTGAAATTTCCATTAACCTGAAGAAATCCATTTTTACTGTCAAAGAAGAAAAACTTATCAGACATGTGATTTCTCAAGAAGTACTAGCAATAAATCCTACAAGATATGAAGCTCTCTTGAAGTTGCCCCTACCATTTAACAAGAAGGATCTGTAGTCATTCTTTGGCCAGATCAATTTTATTTGAAAATTTATTGTTGATTTTACTCAGGTAGTCAAGCCAATGAATGAGCTTCTAAAAAAAATGCAGACATCAAATAGACGAAAGTAAGTAGGCAAGAATTTTGGGAAATTAAGGAGAGAATCACCCAGGTGCAAGTACTGATTAATCCAGATCATTCAAAATATTTCATCCTTTATGCAGTAGGTGAACATGAGAGTTATGATACTGTCCTCACTCAAAAGCAAGATGATGGGGATGAGAAACCGATTGCTTTTATGAGTCAAGTCATTGCGCCACACTAAGAAAAATATATCTTCATGGAGAAATATGTGTATGCTATCATGAAGTCCCTAAAGAAATTATGATATTTTATCTCAAGACAGTCGTCTACATTATCCATCCAAATATCAAAAATTTCATCATTCAAGGAGAGATGGGTGATAAAAGAGTAGGTTGGGTTTCAAAAATTTAGGAATACGATGTGGAGATTCAACCTACTAAGTTGGTTTGTGGTCGGGCCCTCTACCAAGAATTGGCTAAAAATGTAGCTTATGGATCATTACCTTCATTACAAAATACGATTATCAGTAAAAGTAATTTGACCAATCAAGCAACAAGTGATTGTGACTAGATAGAGGACCTTGTCAAATTCTTCACATCTAAAAGATATCCATCACATATCGATGCTTCACAATAAAAAATATTCAGACTGTAGGTGCTCAGGTACATCCTATTACCAAGTGGGCTATTCCATAAAAACATAGATGTGTGAAAGAATCATAAAAATAGAAAATCTTGGAGTTCCACTCTTGCTTATTTGGCAAGCATTATGTAGGAAGGCCTGACCTTGAAGATTATTTGAGCTGGGTATTTTTACCCTACCATTTTTGTAGATACACACAGAGTGAGCCAAATTTGTGATAATTTTCAACGGTATATTGGTAGGAACAAGAAAGCATTTTTGCCCTTACATCCAATCTAGGTAGAATCACCATTTCAGTAGTGGAGCTTAGATTTCATTAGAGTTATTGATCCTCATTCCTCCATCGAGCATAAATATATTATGATAGTGACTGATTACTTTACTCGATGGGCAAAAGCCATTCCAACAAATAAGACCAATCAGGTTACAACTATCTCCTTCCTTGAAGGATTGATTACCCATTTTGGTGTTCTAGATGCCATTGTAATAGATAACGAAACTCCATTTGTTAAGGCAAAAATCATTGAATTTGCAAGTAGGTATGGGATCTATTTTAAAACCTCCTCCAATTATTATCCACAAAGAAACAGTCTGGCCGAATCTACGAACAAAAATTTGCTTTAAATATTTAAAAGAACACTTGGCAATAACAATAAGAGTTGGCATCTGTTGTTAAATCAGGTTTTGTGGACAGATCATATATCACTGAAGAAGTCTATTAAAGCTTCTCCTTACTCCTTGGTGTATGTAAAATAGGTAGTTTTACCCACTTATATCAAGCTCCCTATCCTCCAGATGTTGTAGTTGTTCAGTAATGAAGATGATGAATCTGATCCCATGAGTGTAAGGTTTGCACAACTGCTACAGTTAGAAGAGGAGAGAGAAGAGGTATATGTGGCTTTCACCAAACATGCTAAAACACTGTGAAAGTGGTTTGGCAAAAATATGACAGAGTGTAAGTTTCAAGTTGGAGATATAGTCAAGTGGAACGAGAACAAAGCCAAGCCAGGGAAGCATCACAAGTTTGACATGATATGGGAAGGGCCATTTCAAGTTTTAGGTGTAAATTCGGTGAATGTGTATCATATTTAAGATATGTATGGCTGGGATATTTCAATTCCATTTAATGACCTTCATATGAAGGCTTATTTTCAGTGATACGATCAGAGGTGCATGTTTGTAAATATGTATAGATTTTATTTTCTGCAAGTGTTTTATTACTTTATACAAGTTATAAAAAAAAGGGGAGGTACGACATGGATTCAACTGGAAGATGCCAAGCTATCCTCAAAGAAAAATTTACCTTGAGAAATGCTTTCTCTCATTGAAAATTAGCTTCGCTCCAAAACATTTCTTTGAGGATATATTACGATTTTTGGGAATAATTAATTTTTGTATTGTAAAGTTTTGGTAGGTTTGAAAGCTCTAGAGTTAAAATTTCCTTTACTTTGCAAGTCTTCGGGCTAAAAATATTTTAGTGAAAATGTACGAAAGCATCATATGAAAGTATACGAGTAGAAAGGCAAATGCCCTAATTAAAAAAATTAAAGCGCAACCTATAAAAGTGTGTGGAGCCCAATTCCAAAATCGTGGAGTGCAGCAAATAGAAAAGCGTTTTTTCCCTAAGATAGGGGTGAAAGTCCCATTCACCCCCCTATGGGGTGAATGTATTTTGAAGAGGATAAAATGCGAAGAAAAGCACCAAGTTAAGGTAAAATGGGCTTTCACCCCAAACAAGGGGTGAAACTCCTGTTCACATTTCATTGAGGTGAAAGTATATTATGAAAAGAGTTTACAGTGCTAATCACAGCTCGAGCTAAAGTCTCCTACAATTTTTTATGATGAAAAGAGCATGGTTTTAAATGACCGACACATCATGGCAATTGAGGGTAACATTTTTTCAATCACGCATTCACCCCAAGAGAGAGACAAAGCTCCCATTTGCCTCCCATAGGGGTGAAGCAATATCAAGGTATTTTATAACATAGGAGGCGCACTTCGGCATTCGGGTGACCAAGTTTCGGAAAGATTTAATTTGGAGCGAATAAATAGGTTTTCATTGATAAAAAATAATATAATATAAAAAAGAAAAGGGAAAAAAAAGAGAAAAGGAAAATTAAAGCTCTTAGAAGATGTTTTTTTTTTTAAGAAAATAAAAGCAAAGTTTTTTCTAAAAATATTGGGCAAAAAGGAGAAGCAAAAATTGTTTTAAAAGGAAGACGTTTGCCATGGAGATAATCAAATAGGTGAAAGGTATTTTTAGGAGTATAATAGAAAAAGATAAGCGCCCTCTCAAGGAGATTTCCTCCATCAGCATGTGGTGAGTTTCAGAAGATATTCGTGGACATTAAACACATTTTTGGAGTGATTAATTCAAAACATGCACCCAAATTTGCATTGGGAGGTGTTTTTACGTTCTTGGGATCCAAAATCTCATGACATTAAAAATAGGAATACTCATTGATCTGTAGGTGGTAGATTTATTTTTTTGAAGTAGTTTTTAGGATCCAGGGCATGTCCAAAGGTATTTGTGACAAGGACACACTTTTCAAAAAATATTTTGTGGTGAATTAAATTCAGTTATCGTTAAAGCATGGGAAAAAGTGTCAAGTGAACGGATCAAGGTGCAGGACCTCCTGAATTCACCAAATAAATTCACTACATTTACTACGGTGGTTGAAGCCGCTCTCTATAAATAGAATAGGAAAATCATCCCGAGATTAAAATTTTAAAATTTTTTGCTGGTGCATTTTTGAGCTTTGGTTTGCAGAAGTTGTAGAGTACTCCTAAATGTTGCAAGAATTTACATGATGGGCAAGAAAAATACAGGATTGAAGGATGCCACAGAACCCAAGCAGTCAAAGAAGAGAGCAGAATGTAGGACAAAGTCCAAGAAAACCTGTAGAAATGAGAATGTGGATCTGGACCTGTACTCTAACACCATGGAAGAGGTCGGGGATTGCATCATCACCAATAAGGGCATGGTTAAAATTTGATAGGATGTGGAATTCACCATTAAGCAAATATTAATGCTAGAAATCCTGTTAATTGTGTTATACTATGCACAGTTATTTAGGTATTTGTGTATGCCCGTACATGCTTTCTTGGAGTTGGTGAAGTTGATTGCTCGATGTTATAACCCAGTTACCAGGACTTCTATGGGCAAGAGGCTGAATATAACCCCATAGTGCACAGAGATAATATTCCACCACTGTGACTATTTTGTTAGGTGAAAGAACAAGAACCCTTGTGGTATGAGGAGAAAATTATAAACTGGTGGATTATGCGACTTCACAGGGGAAAAATTACATCAGCCTATGGGTTGAAGATGGATGAGGCATTTTCAGAGGCATATAATGAATTTGTTAACGTATATCAACCTATCACTCTCTCCAAGATCATACCTTGAAGCTTTCAAAAAATTGACATCGAAAAAAGTGTGGTTGAAATGGAGCACCCAATAGTTGAAGAAATGACACACGAGGAAGAAGAAGAACAATTCATGTTCAAAAGAAGATCTCAACGGGTGAAGTGAAGTGTAGATGAGAATTTTTCTTTGGCAAAGAAAAGTATAGAAGAGGCACTTTATTTTCCAAAAGCAGTAAAGAAGCTACGAACTGATGCTGTTTCCTCTTCCATTATCATAGTTTCCATGGCTGAAGTTATAGTTGTTGCAGTTGCAGTAAATCCTCCTTCACCAACGTCATTTTCTCAAGTTAGCATCATCCAAGAGTTTCCATTTATTTACGAGCAACCATTGGACCAGCAGGTGGAGATCATAGACCTCAAGGTGGAAGCAAAAAAGCAACAAGAGGAACCTGTTGTGCAGCCACCTCCATCACTAGATTACATGGTGCCCGCACCTGAACGTAGGTCTCCTCATCCCTCTTATTCTACTCAGGAGCAAGTAGTGGTTGTCAATTCATTTTCTTCCACTCTTGTAACTATTTCCCCTTCATTTGGTATGCCCACTATTTCTATTTTGCTCCCTACCTCTCACCCGTAAGTCACTATTGCTCCTTCTCTTCCCCTTTCTTTTAGTTCATATGCATCAGGCCCAAATCTATTTTTACATTCATCATCTTCCATTCCTGTCACTACTTCTACTACAACTGTAAGTACACAAGCTCCCCCATGAGTGAGCGTAATTGCAGCTGAGCCTAACACTTCCATACATTATGCTGTGTTGATCCCCCCTCTTATTTTTATTTCCTCTTCTTTATTTAATCCAGACCATGTACAGGCCATATTTCCTTTCACACCATTCTTGGATATGTAGACACTACCCGAGATTGAGGTGATTCCCAAGCATCCAGATGCAGAAAATATTAATCATGCTCATCTCAGTTTATCATAGTGGCTGAAGAGTTGCAAGAGGAAGGAGGTACTTGCTCCAGTTAGGACACTCAAGAAAGTCACATTCAATCCACTTTCTATGGAGGCTCACACTACTAAAATAATTCCCCTGGTCCAAAAACCACAAGGAAAAATGATACCGAGTAATTACGCTTATGAGATCATGATGGAGGACCTAACGAAGATTGATCCTACTAAAAAATGGGGAATATCCAAGTTGATATGAGCTCAGTTTATTTGCATGACAAGTATTATAAGCAAATATTTTATGATGCCAAGACAAATATTGCCGAGCTTGAATAAGATTTGGTGGAAAGTAGAACACAACAGGAGAAGATGGTAATGGAGGTTGAACAATGGCATCAGTAGGCAAGGACTCATCAAAAGGCAAAGGATATGATGGAGCAGTAGGTGCAAGAACTAAATAAACAACTTGAGTCCATACATAATAAACTGGTAGAGAAGGCCACACAGTTTTTAGGCTTCTCTCAAAAAATGATTAAGGAGGCCTACCTTTGGTTGGCTCAAAGTTGTGAGAAGTTGGTGGTAAAAGTAGTTTAGATTCTGTAATATCTCTTCAAGGCCCGAATGCAGATTCAATTGGACAAGCAGTTAATAGATGGTACTGAAGAGATGTTGGAGCCACATTTGGAAATGGCTGTAAAGGTTCAATCCCTGGCTTAGTCTAATATATGCATTCACCCCATGAGTGATATGGACAAAGCCTGGTATACCACCAAGGTTACACTGTGCAGTTACTTCCACAGGTTGGATCTGGTGAGAGAAGGCATAAAACTCCTTAATATTTTGATGATCTATTTTGATGCTCTCGATGATATAGGTTTCCCAGGTTTTACAGATGAATGGGGTGAGCCACTACTAAGGGAATAGTTAGAAGAAACTTGGAAGAATTTTGTGGAAGACACATCAAAAATTGACAAGTGGGAGGAGCCAATCACAGAAGAACAAGTGCTACCGCTCATGAAGAATTTCACTCACATGGAGCTATCCTTGTTTGAGTTAGCTCAAATATCTAAGTACCTTAGCTTGGAGGATATCCAAAATATATCATATATTTATGAATCACTTAGTGTTCCTTGATTATTCACCATAGATGCTTGGGATGAACAAGTTACATTTTATGAAATCACTTGTGAAAGTTTGAAGGAATAGGCAATAGCAGAACATGCAACAATAGTAGTAGAGTAAGTGGTAGCTGAGAAGGCAACAACTGAACATGTGCAAAAAAATATGTCCAAATCAGAATTACTGATTAAGTAAGCCTGTGAGAAGGACAAATGAAGAGCCCAATGGATAAAGGCCTGGGATCACTTGCATCCACATGAGTTGGATAACCCAGGAGTTGCCAGAAATGTTGGCAATTTTGCATCTTGCCACATTAGAATTTTTGATGAAGTTTTGATTGACAGTGTTATTGTAAAAGTGGTAAATACACTAAATTAATGTTGCAGTATTTTCTATAATATGTTGCAGTTCATTTTTATGTGCTAATATTCTTCTTTGTTTTCATGAGTTTTGCCCAGATGTCAAAAAAAACAATGCTTAAATATTAAGGAAAAAATGGATGAAACAAACTTTTCGCCCCAAGAGAAGGGTGGAAATCTTTGTCGCCCTTCCTCGGGGTGAAGACGACTTTGTTTTTATGGTAAAAATGCATTCGACCCAAAATTGGGGCGACAAACACTTTTGCCCCACTTCAAGGTGAATGTAAAATTAAAAAGGGAAAAGAAATGCTAAGTTCAACAAAATGACTTTCATCCCAAGAAAGGGGCAAAAATCCCTTTCATCCCTCCTTGGGATGAAAACACATCCAATTGTTTAAGTTCGTGGATGGCCTGAAGTTGAAGTGTGATGGTAATAGAAAATAGTATGTTCACCCCAAAGGTGGGGCGAAAGTATCATTCACCCCAATTTAGGGTGAACATTATTAAAATTGAGTGATGTTTCACCTGGTCAAAGTATGAAAAAGTCAACTAGACTTTCACCTCAGGTGAGGGGTGAAAGGCCTGGCAACGATGAATTTGGAAGGAGCTGTGCCATGTATCCCATAAAGGTGTTGTTTACAAAGTTGAGTTCATAACTTCAAGTGAATATCAAGTAAGGGCAGCAAGGCACTAAGTTTCGACATTGCGCAGTGAAGGCTCTTTCACCCCAAGAGAGGGGTGAAACTACATTTCGCTCCTCTGCGGGGTGAAAGCATATAGGAAAGATAACATCATGGCCCCCATAGTGGCGCATATTTGAAAAGAGAGTTTTAAATGGTTTCTCCCCAAGTGGGGGGTAAAAATCCCATTCGCCCCTCCATGGGGTGATGTATATTCCAGGGTTGAGACAAGGAAGCCGCTAGAAATGCTTTCACCCCAAGAAAAGAGCGAAACTCCCATTCGCCCCTCCCTAGGGCAAAACAATGTGAAGATGGGTAAAACATCCTAAGTAAAAATGAAGGCATAAAAAAGGTATTTGGCCCAAGGGTGCTAGCTATTATGATTATGGGGTAAATGTGATACCTTAGTTTTTGAATGAATCAAGCGGTGAGTTGTGTATTTGGCCAATTTATATAGAGTAATACAAAACGTGACTCAAGGGCATAGGTTGAGCAAAAATTATAAATTTTTTTGTTTTATGGGTGCCCTCTCCATCTGGAAGCATGGATAAGGAGGAAGTGATAAAATTTAAATAGAGCGCTTTCATCCGTCGTTCTGTTTTGGGTGAAGTCAACTTCAAGTATCAAAGGAGACTTTTCAAAGATGCCTAGATCAGACAAATGATGAGAATTTAATGATGGGGTGGAGAGTGACTACACTTGCTGGTTTTACACTGAAAAGGTGGCAGGATTAAAATCACAAGGTGATTTTCATGAGTT
Organism: Wollemia nobilis; assembly: GCA_028583015.1. Classification (NCBI taxonomy): domain Eukaryota; kingdom Viridiplantae; phylum Streptophyta; class Pinopsida; order Araucariales; family Araucariaceae; genus Wollemia; species Wollemia nobilis. The sequence goes on along the minus strand of JAQPPZ010017190.1, from coordinate 3,529,877 downwards.
TCAAGACATTCTGGATGAGGGTAAATTTACAAGAAATAATGGAGATATCAAGTCAACGACCATCTTTACAATTTTTCATGCACCAACATCCGAATTTGCTGATTTCCCAAGAGTTTTCCCTTGAAAGCTGGATCACTGTCACAAAAGGGATATTTTTAGGAGTTTCAAGGAGGAATTTCCTCGTGGAGGTTCCTGATCTGTAAATATTTTGTCTTTTATGTATTAAATGAACATAGGTGAAAACCTTTATAAATACTAGATACTTTCAATGTAAAAAGGAGGATAGACACTCTACAGAAAAAACTATTCAAGTTTTCTATGTAAATAGAAGGAATCTAGCTTTTGATTTTGCAAGCAATTTCTATGTGTGATTTATTTCTGTTCGAGTGTTTCTATTTTATATTCATGGCTGCTATCTGTTGCTAAGTTCAAATTTTAAATCTAGATTTGAGCCCTGCTGGTGAGGGAGTGAGTACAGGAATGCAATTTTGGAAGTTGTCTCCATGAAATTGTAAGTGAATTCTTTGCCTTATTTTTATTCTATGCTGCTTTAACACTTGGTTGAAATTCCTACTGCTAGTTTGTCCCCAATACTACATCTTTGTCCTGTTGCTATATTTTCCATTTCTTTCTTGCAAATCTAATATTCAAATCGTTGTAGGATCTAGTATGGGAGCTAGCCCTCTATGGAGATTGACATGAAGGACATTTATTTCATTTGACCTTTCAATGTTGGCCGTGTCTAGGGCGCACAAACACATGTTTGTATTTTAGGTAGATATTTTACCAACAATCAGTAATGGCTCTATATCTAGTAATGAAGTTAAAGTAGAATTTAGACTTTATGACTTCAATTTTTATGTGTCCTATGTTGAGAACCAAAATTCGTTGGTCTAAATTTTGGTTATTAGGCCTCAAATTGAGGTTCATGAAAAATATATAAAATATTGATTGAAGCTCTCCACAATTTTATAAAAGGGTGGCTCCTTACTAAAAAATGAAATTTTTAGGATTAAAGGATGTGGGAAAAATGAAGTAGAATAACATGAAGGAGAACAATCACAAAAAAAAAATCCTATAATGGATTATCACTTAACCTCTAGGATCCTAATAGAAATACTAGATTAAAAAATAATAAAATGTTAGACTATTATATTATTTAGAATTATGTAGTCATTTGATGTTTGAAATTCTTGAAAGATTACGAAATATTTCTTCCAATAAAAATTAAATAGTTATCTCTTGTGAGAATGAGAGAAGATGAAAAGACAACTAAAGGTGAAACACCAAGAGTTGCAAATATCAAAGTCTCTTGAATTGAAGAGACATATTGATACATTAAATACACATGATATATGTTGGAGAATACAAAATATATTTTATCTAAAGTATTATGTTTGTCTTCTTCCATTTCTAACATCTGGTGTCTGAGCTTGGAGAGATTATGATTTTTTTAGAAGAGATAATCATTGTCATCCAATGACACTCGTATAATTTGTCTTGTGTAGATATCACTTGAAGAGAATGTGTAAAAATGTGCTTACATGCACAGTAAAAGTGATAACGGTGTATTAAATTCAGAATCTCATAGAGACAACCTTAACAAATTATATTAGGCAATTTTTTTTTAACTCACTTTTTTTTTTGCTTGACTATTGTCTGCTATGTTTCCTTTGATGTGTTACTATCAATCATTCAATCATGTCTTCTTTGTTCCAAAGTGTGTTTTAACTGTGACTATTTTATCCTCTCACCCTATGAAAGATATTTCAAAATGAATACTTCTAATGTTTATCCACCCTTAATTTCATGCAATAAATTGATATTTCAAATAGTCTAGTAGTTATATTTGTTGCTTTAAATCCTATACATTTTGTTTTACTTTCCCCTTTGAGTGCAGATATTTTATTCCTGTTTGACCATAGACAAATACCCCTTTTGAAGAAATCAAAATCAACATATTTTATTTTTGCATACCACCTTTCACTCATGAAGATATGGTACACATGCTTGATGAGATAATTTGAAATTGGTATGCATGAAAAATAAGCATGCAACTAGAAAATTTAATTGCATAAGGGGATAAATGATGCTTAAAAAGAGGAATAAAAATTTTGAAAGCAAATTTGCAAGTTCAGGTCACTAGAATAGAAATTTATTTTTACCGAAAATAAAAAAGAAATCTAATTTAATTTGAAGTAAAAGTGATAGTCATAAAAAAAAATGTGGCTACATAAAAATTAATTTGTAGTGTGTGTATATATATTATATAAGTTTTATTGGTAAAGAAACTTGGTAATGGGAGCTTCTTGGTTTGAAATCCACCTAGGTGAATGAGTTGCACCCTCAAGACCTTGACCAAGATTGAATGCCTCAGAAATAGGGGTCTCTGATTCAACCTTTGGAGAAGGTTTGCTCCTATGTGCTTAGCTAATATAACTAAATGGGGGTTTATAGACTAAAGTAAGAAATGGAAAATGAGTTAGAAGACTAAGTTGAAAAGTGGTGTGGATTCGACAACATCAATAGACATAATGCAAAGAGTCTCACAATATGAACTTAGACTAAACTGCCTAACAGACCAACTTACTTTTCTTATGCTTGTAAAAAAATTAATCATGATAAAATATGAGTGTTGTTAAGTCATTCCATAACTACAATGGAAGAAATCCAGAATGCAAAATAATTGTAACAGAATAATATGTTCCTAGTTTTAACAAAAATGCTTAACTACTTAGTGAGACATACATACAAGTTTTACAAAATAAGTTAGAAAAAGGCTAGACAATAATCCAATATTTATTCAAAATGACTATAGCCTCAATAAATAAAAATATGTCAATTATAAACACCAAAGAGTCGACCATTAGAATGACTTACATTCTAGTATATATAGATTTATAATTATTGTTAATAAATTTTGAGCCTCCCGCTCTAGTTTATTAACGACTACACTAATTACAAAAATCCGACAGTACATGGTGGACAAGTTCATGTTGATAGTTGGTGGAGTTGGTCGGTACATGTAGATAGTGCCTATATCCCATTTTCATATGCCCATAAACAAGCACATGCCTTCTAGTTTCAGGCACCTGTCTCCGAGTTTCAAGTCGCTGAAGGTGCTTATATCCCAGTTTTAGACAGTCGAAGGCACTTGTATACCACTTTCAGGCAGTTGAAGGCACATATTTTCTATTTTTAGGCACCTAATTTTTAGTTAGCCAGTGCCTACTTTCTCAATCAGAGCACACATAGACTTTTTGATGAAAGACCTTCACAATTTTTGATGGCAACTATTGTTTTAAAATATATTTTAAATTTCTCGTGGATTTTATTTAATTATTATTTTTCTTCTTCTTTTGTGAGCTATCCAGATTTTTGTACATGGAAAATCTTGTTGTGTTAATTTAAATTTGCGTAGATTATAGGGAATATTTGTAAAATTTGGCAAGTGGGTAGCGTAGTTTGCAATCTTGCCATCTTAATTTAAATCTACATAGAACATTGAAGACTTGGGCAACAGATAGAGTTCTGGCAGCATGGCAATATCAACAAGTTGGTGCAATACTAATTATATTTAAGGGGTTTGAATTGTAAAATGTAGTGTTGGCTATACAAAGACTTTAAGATTGTTGTCATCGAGGAAAGAATGTGTAGTTTGCATGGCTATATGGTCAAAGATTGGTAGAGCCTACAAATAGTTTTAAATTTTACCATTTGCTACTTTTTTTTAAATTAAAATTGTAAGTCACGTGCTCTATATAATAACATCACATACACATTAAAAATTTAGCTTTTAGTCTTAGGGCTTTTGGTCCTTGGGATTTTTTCTCTCAAATTTTGGTTGGGGCTTTTTTGGGCTCGAGATTTTAGCCTTGGTGGGTTAATTGACCACCAATTTTTTCAAGTAGTGTAACCCCACTGATTCAATACAAAAATGGTTGTTTCTGTGTATATTTTATTTGGGAGAACTTCATGGGTTCATACCAACCTTACCTCTTATAGTTGTTGTGGCATTTGTGTTGTTTTTGTGTGTGTTGCACTGCGTGGGTGGATTTAAGATAGAAATGACTGCATCTGTGTATATTTAGTTTGGGAAGAATTTCATGGATTCGAACCAACATTACCTCCTACAATTTGTAGTGGCATCTGGAAGGCAACGCCTTCTTCTGTTTCTTGAACGGAAGCACTAGTTATTATTGTACTATACAACAGAACAAATAATTAGTCGAATACAGAATGCGATGAGTAAGAAAGTATTTAATTAAAATCAATTGCCACTAGGAGGGCAGATCCCATCGTGAAGGCAAGTGTGAATACGCAGAGATAAAATAGCAAAGACGAGATAAAATCAATTAATGAAAACTATGCTAATATATATGAATTTTTATTCACTTGGAGAACCTAGCCGACTGCTAGGTTTGGTATGTAGCATGACTCCCTTCCTCGAAAAGCTTTGTCCTCAAAGCTGGAAATGTCTGGAAAATACTCTCGTGTTCCCATGTGGCATCTTCCTCTAGTAGGTCTTGCCATTTGATGAGAAATTCTTGAATCTGGCGTGATCTTAGTCTTCGTATTCTGTGTTGTAATATATCTTCAGGTTGGAGATGTATGCGTCCTTCCTCATCGAGCACTGGTAATTCTGATTGACTTTGCACTTTCTGACCAATTACCTTTTTGAGACATGAAACATGAAATACCGGGTGTATTCGTGATGATGAAGGAAGATCTAACTGATAGGCTACTTCTCCAATGTAGCACACAATTTTGTAGGGACCATAGAATCGTGGTGCCAACTTTTGACTGGTCTTTATCCTTAACGATGCTTGTTTGTAAGGTTGCAACCATAGGAAAACCTTGTCACCGAAATTAAAAGTTTGTTCTGATCGGTGCAAGTCTTGTTGTTGTTTCATGCGATTTTGTGCTTGGAATAAATTCTCTTTGAGTATGGTGAGTGTAGACTGCCTTTGTTGAAACCAATCATCCACTTTGTCTACTTTGGATGAACCTGGGACGTAATATGCTATGATTGGAGGCTTGGTTCCATACAATGCTTCAAAGGGAGACATCTTAATTGAATAATGGTAAGAAGTGTTGTACCACCATTTCGCCATTGCTAGCCATTGGCTCCATTGATATTGTTTATCTTGAACGAAACATCGTAAGTATGTACCCAAACATTTGTTAACTACTTCTGTTTGCCCATCTGTCTGGGGATGGTAAGCTGAGGACATGTTCAATTTGGTACCACTAAGTCGAAATAATTCTCGCCAAAAGTTACTAGTGAATATGGGATCTCTATCACTTACAATATTTTTTGGCATACCATGTAATTTGAAAATTGAATCCATAAATACCTTTGCCACCTTGCTTGCGGAAAATGGATGTTGTAAAGCCTGAAAGTGAGCGTATTTGGATAACCGATCTACCACTACGAAGATTACTGTCCCGCCTTCTAACTTTGGAAGACCTTCAATAAAATCCATGGATATATGTTCCCACTGACGTTCAGGGATGGGTAAGGGTTGTAATAACCATGGTGATTTGACTGTCTCTCCTTTATTTCGCTGGCAAACTTCGCATTCTGCTACCCATTGTTTGACTTCGGCTTTTAATCCTTTCCAACAAAATGATTGTTTGATCCTTAAATATGTTTTCAAAAATCCTGAATGTCCCGTTGATGGAGAAGCGTGTGATTTGTCTAGGATCTTCGTTTTGAGTTCTGAGTTGTGTGGAATGTAAATGCCGTTCTTCTTCCAGAGGATTTTATCTTCATAAGAGAACAAAGGGTGTTTAGAGGACCCAATAGATAATTCTTGAATTATCTGAGCAGTTTCGCTATTGGAAAACCATTCATTTTGTAATTGATTCACCCATTGGGAGCAAGGACCTAAAATAGCATTAATGACTACTTCGTCTTCATATTTCTTGGATAGCGCATCGACAACTACATTTTACTTCCCCTTCTTGTATTCGATGACAAAATCATAACCCAATAGTTTGGTTAACCACTTATTTTGTTTCGGATAGGAGAACCTCTACTCAAGAAAATGTTTGAGACTACTATGATCTATTTTGATAATGAAGCGACTACTGATTAGGTAGTGTCTCCATTTTTCTACTGCATGAAGAATAGACAACATTTCTTTTTCGTATGTCGATCTTCCCAATTTTTTCCCAGAGAGCTGTTTATTTTCAAATGCCAACGGATGACCTTCTTGCATTAATATAGCCCCAATTCCTGTTCCTGACGCATCACATTCGATAATAAATGGTTTGTGAAAATTGGGAGTTGCTAATACTGGAGTTGTACACATAGCCTCCTTAAAAGCTTCGGAAGCTTGAGGAGCCTCTTCCGACCAACGAAAAAGCATCCTTTTTTGTGAGTGCTGTGAGAGGTGCTGCAATCTTACCATAATTTTGTACAAACTTGCGATAGTAGCCCGTGAGACCCAAAAAACCATGAAGTTTCTTGATGGTTTTAGGTAAAGGCCACTATTGAATTGCCTTAATCTTAATGGGATCAACTTTGACGCCCTCATGTGAAACTATATGACCAAGATACTCAACTTCTTGGACACCAAATGAACATTTGGAACGTTTGACAAATAACTTTTCTTTGTGTAAAATGTGAAGGGCTTTATCCACATGATGTAAATGATCCTTCCATGTTTGGCTATATATGAGAATGTCATCGAAAAAAACTAAGACAAACTTATGGAGGAATGGACGAAACACTTGGTTCATGAGACTTTGGAAAGTGGATGGTGCATTGGTGAGACCAAAAGGCATGACCAAAAATTCGTAATGACCTTCATGAGTATGGAAAGCAGTTTTGGGAATATCTTCTTCTCGGACACGGATTTGGTGCAATCCTGAGCGAAGGTCTAATTTTGTAAAAAATTTTGCATCATGCAGCTCATCTAGTAGGTCATCTATGACAAGGATAGAAAATTTGTCCTTGATAGTTAGTTTATTGAGAGAATGAAAATCAGGACACATACGCCAAGAGTTATCTTTTTGTCTAGCCAGAACTACAGGTGAGGAATAAGGGCTAGTGCTGTGACGAATGACTCCATGATCTAGCAGATCTTGAACGATCTGTTCGATTTCTATTTTTTGTGGTTGAGGATAGCGATAAGGACGGCTGCTGGGTGGGACACTCCCGGGAACCAAATGGATGGCATGGTCATGAGATCATTTAGGTGGTAATCCTTGAGGGTCTTGGAAAACCTCATCATACTTTGTTACAATGTCTCATAAATCTGGATCAGTAATATCCGAAGTTACTCGAGATTGTTTTTCCAAACAATTAACTTGCGTTATAAATCCATATCCACCCTTTTTTAACATCTTCTCCATACTATGAGAGCTCACCATTTGTGATGGAGGAGTATTAATGCCTTGTAAGCGAATGACTTGACCGTTTTCCTTCCATTCCACAAATAATTTTTTGAAATTGAAGCTAACCATGTCTAATGTTTCCAACCATTTAAATCCCAAAATGACATCAGAGTTCCCAAAATTCATGACGAAAAGGGATCCAAACCAGATATAAGTTCCCATTTTTATGGAAACTTGAGATGTGTGACCAAAACATTGCGCGTTCACCCCGTTGGCCACTAGAACATGGAATTTATCTTTGTTGGAAGAGTTAATGAATAAATTCAAAGCTTTTGCTATTTTGATGTCGATAAAGTTGTGGGTACTGCCAGAATCAATTAGCACATTCACCTTTTTCTAGCAGAGAAATCCTGATACCTTGATGGTATGGTGGGCGGTTAAACCCATGAGGGCATGCATGGAGATCGCCATTGTATCCTCTTCTTTTTCTTCTAGAGTACTTGGTAGTTCTTCTGGCATAGGTTCTTCTGGGTGGTAAGGTTCTTCCTCTTCTCCTTCATATTGATCACCTTCAATATGAAAGTTTTTTTTTTGGGCACATGCTTGTTCCTTGGGGTGATGAGTGCGACATTTATAGCAAAAATATCTTGATGGTTGATCATTTCTACGAAAGGAATTATTGCGATACGAAGTACGACTATAAGTTTCACGTTGTGCATACAACTGATTTCTCTTCTCGGCCAGCTTAGCTATTCTTATACAATCGTTCAACAAGGTTGGATTGTGCATGTCTACCTCCACTCGAATATTTTCTTTCAATCCATTGTGAAAAGCTCCTACCACTGTGTCGGGACTGAGGTCTAAAGTATATGGTAGTAAACTGGTGAACTCTAAAACGAATTCGCTAATCGATCCTTCTTGTTTAAGAGATAACAGTCTTACTATTTATGACGATGTAGCTCCTTCATCAAATATTTCTAAAAAAGAGGTAGTGAATTTTCTCCAGTTAATAGTAGCTCCTTTCTCTCGTTTAAGCCATACGAACCATTGGTAGGCCTCAGTGCCTAATTTTGATGCAACGAAAGGAACTTTATCAATTTCCTTAATTTGATATAAGTCGATAATGCCTTCCATTTTGGCTATCCAACCACGAGGATCATGACCCTCAAAAGTGGGCATATCAACGCGTGGAAAATTATTAGGGCCTCTCGGTTGGTGATAACCCGTATCCCTTTCTTGATTTTGGTTATACCATTGTCTATGATAGCGATCCCCGTAATTATCCGAATCGCCTCTTTGTTGTTCCCAATCATCATCTTGATCAAAATTTTCTTCATTCCTTTGGGCATGGGAGTGATTTTGGGGATTAGTATTGGGATTAAGCTGGTTTTGTGCTCGCACTAGGGTTTTTAGGTTGAGACTAATTTCATTCATACCCTCTAATAAGAGTCAAAGAGATTCATCATTGGAAACGGCTGAGTTACTTGAATTTCCTTGTGTGATTTTTTCTTGAGTTGGGGGAGGGTTAGTAGCCATAGGGTCTACCAGTGGATGATGTGGATTATAACTGCCAATTTTGAAAGGAGAAGGAGAATTTTTTGTACCTGGGCTTCGATTAGGTCTTCTTGCGCTTGTATTAGGAATCTCTGAACTTGATAGTCGACCGTCAGGTCCCTTGGTCCAACTTCTACTCATGCACTGTTCAAAAATTCCTGCTTAGGAATCCTTGAGCTTCGATTTCTGCAATAATTCGATTGAATTTAGCAAAAAAAATTTGTTTTCCGCTTCAACTGTCGCTCCCACTGCGATGCGGAATTGAATTTGGATGGCCTCCTTGACCACAATTTCAACAATTTTTAATTTGGACACTTTCAGCAACTTGGACTGACTGGACTATTTCAACAACTTTGACAGCAATTGTACTGCTATGACCGAACAACGATGACCCGAAATGGACATGAAAGACGAAACGAACAATGAAAGAAAGATGAAACGACAACTGGACGACGATGATAACACCGAATGATGTGACAAGGATTGCTCAGGGACACATGGACAACACAGACACGACATGGCTAGAGGACACGACGGACAACAATGTAGACAGCGAGGACACTCGACACGCAGACACGACATGGCTATAGGACATGACGGATAGCAACACGGACAACGCAGACACTCAACACTCGAAACACGACACGAATAGCAAGGACGAACATGACACGACAGTAAGAACGACACGACGCAAACAGGACAACAAGAGCAGACAGGACAGTAAGGACGACACGACGTGGATAGGACAACAAGGACGACACGACGTGAACAGAGGATAGGACACGACAGCACGACACGACACGGACAATGACAAAGGAGCTCCTAATGTGTGACCAAAGTCACATCGTAGAAGGTGTGACTTATGTGTTTTAAACCCTATTTTGAACTGTGTATACCCAATATGGGATAAAAAAAATTAAACCCAACACATCGGCTAAATGTAATTGACGTCAACGAATAAAATTAAACCGACGACCTTAGCTTTCCCAGTTTAAAAAAATTTATTCGTGATTTATGATTGGTTGACAAAGATTGCGAATGGTTGTGCTTTACTGTGTGTAATTTTACGGCCTGGCATTCGGATTTTGATTGCAAAGGAAGATCTGAGACCTTGGCCGTCATTGCTATCGTTTTTGGGACAGGAATTCGAATGAACAATGACAAAAATTTGAACGAACGGTGACGGGAATTCGAACGAACGGGGACAAAAATTTAAATGAAACGCATCAGGCGACTATAATTTATAGCTTGCTCGTGTACGCCGGTAGTCTCCACTGACGGTAACCCCCTATCACTATGCGACAGAACCACACATAATATTTGCGTATGTTGTGAGACCGTAGGCGCTCCCTGAATCATCTAGACTGATACCACTTGGAAGGCAACGCCTTCTTCTGTTTCTTGAATGGAAGCACTAGTTATTATTGTACTATACAATAGAAAAAATAATTAGTCGAATACGGAATGCGATGAGTAAGAAAGTATTTAATTAAAATCAATTGCCACTAGGAGGGCAGAAACCGCCGTGAAGGCAAGTGTGAATATGCAGAGATAAAATAGCAAAGATGAGATAAAATCAATTAATGAAAACTATGCTAATATATATGAATTTTTATTCACTTGGAGAACCTAGCCGACTGCTAGGTTTGGTATGTAGCAAAGATCTGTGTTATATTCCCCATATTGTTCCTCATGTAGTTGTGGTAAATAAATCAACCATTTTTAATTTTGGTGCAATCACCTTTCTTTTTATTAATTTTTTGATATGTTTATATTTTGCTATTGCATTGTGTTTTTATCTTCCTTCTCTCTTTTCCCCCGTAAGTTTAATAGTTTTATTTTTATTTTTATTTTCATGTTTGTTGTTGCTAAATTTTTTATTTTATTTCCCCTTATCCCTCTTCCCCAACAAAGTTTAGTTTATATATTTTTAATTTTATTTACATTGTTTATGTTGGTTGTGAAGTTTTACCTGTTGTAAGTTTAATAGTTTTTATTTGTGTTTGAGAGCTAGCTCTCTCCGAAGGTATTTTCCTCTTGTGTAGTTACACACAAAGGGAAATTCCCATGTTGATGTTGTGCATAGGTGCAGGTGTAGGCATACATTTTCAGCCATCAATAGTTACAATAGGTTATTCTATCATCATAGCTTAGGGGGTGGATTGTAGGTTTGATAGGCTACCACAACATGTGTGCTCTCTCTTCTAGTTCATACTGTTGCAACCAATTTAGCATTATGGCATTGATATGGTTTGCTCTTGTATATCTAAGGGAGTGGCAACCATTGTGCTCTCATCTGGTGCACTGGATCTTTTGCCAAGTTTATTTTACTTTAGTTGTCCCACTACCTCCTTAGTTGTAGCAGTACAAGTGTCAGTCAAAGAAGCTTGAGGTTGTTCATATATTTTGATAGCAGATTCACTTTTCGAGAGCACATTTGGTACACATTTCTATTTGATATATTTTTTAAAATTTTCCTCTTACTTTGCTAGGTGTCAGACTCTTTATTCATATCTGCTAGATATTTTCATACCCTATGCTGACATTAACATTCAAAATTGTCTGACATTCCTTTGGTTACTTAGCTTGGTGAAGTGCTTTTTAGGACATCAGATGCAATCCATACCTTGGTATTTTTTGCTATATTATTTTATTGAGCTAGGTTTTTATGATAAACTTGTTGACATCATCACTCAAAATTCTCTAGCATTGAGGATCATCATACCTGATAGGTTCTGCTATTATGTTGTATGCTGGACCCTTGTACTTAATTAAAATTATTATTTCAAGGAGCCAAATGCTTTCCATGTTAAGCCATATTTTTTATGCTCCCTTGCTGACATCAAAATTATTATCCACTTGGGGTTTTGCATTCCTTTGCATTTTGTGTTAATATTAGGTATTAAACTTTTATTGCACTTTTACTGACATTAGCACTCAAAAGCGTCTAACCAACTTCCTTCACCTAGCCAAAATTCTACTATCGGTTCTCTTGAATTTGGTTGTCAGGTGTTGGATACTTTTATGCAAGTTACTGACATCATCATCCTAAATTTTTTGACAATGTTTTCATACTTAGAAAAATTTTACATCTTTTCTTGCATGCTTTATCCTTCTTTGATCCGACCATTGTTCTAGGTATTCGATGACCTCTCTTAGCAAGGATGTAGGGCATTTAATTGACAAAATTCATCTCCCTATCTAGATATGGATGTGTGTGGAGAATTTTAACCACATTATTAGTCCCTTGTAGGGATTTTTCTACTTGTAGAAGTATTAGACCCATCTAGCCTTATTCAATTGGGCTATGGAGTCAAAAATAAAATTGAATATTTTACTTGCACAAGGGTTGGCCTTTCACATGCTTCCTATTTTCGAAGTTTTAGCTACACCATCAGATTGTTCTTGTCCTTCCAGAGTTACTACAGATGTTTCTCCTTCTTGAGTGGTTGCTTGGGTTGTTGAAGGTTCTCCTGGAAGTTTAAATAGCCTACACATTTTATCTCATGTTTGTTGAGAGGGGATAGTTATTTCGATGAATTCATAGATAACAGTTTGTAGTTGATAGTAGTGATTATAAGAAGGATCCTTATATCTTCGTGTTAGTTCTCTAGTATTTGAGAACAAGGTAGAGGCTATGGAAGAATACAATAACTTGATTTATCTTCAATGGCTGAGGAAATGTGTCAATTACATTTTTTTGCTCACCTACTAGTCCAAAAGTTGGATCAACTACTCCTTAGTATAGAAATACCCGTTTGCATCCCAAAATATTGGAAAGCCAAGATCTATAAGTTCCTAGACTGCCAACTTCACCTTATTATTGTTTGCCTTAAGGGTGTTAATTATTTCACCTCCCTCCATAATTAGCCAGCTTATAGCAATGATATGATCTGTATGAAACTTAGACTTCTCTAGATACCTTTGCATGCATTTGAGAAATTGGAGGTGTTCTTATTTGTTTCTTAGAATCTACAAAGCATCTTCTGCCTATTGTATTTTTACCATAATGGTAAAAGGTATTAGTCTCTCCTAGCAGAGATCCAAGTTCAATTCATGGGAAGGGTGACCCTCAATGTGCCTCCAAATTTTCAATCTATTAAAAAAACATTCTTGATATTCATCTAGTATTGGATCCTAAATTGTTTTAGTGTATCCGTAGAGATCATTTGGTATTTAGGCTTTCTTTTTTCCTTCTCCAGTTTTGCTTGTATTGCTACCAAGATCTCTTCTTGGCCTTGGAGCTTCATCTTCACTTCTTGTAACTCTATTACTTATACATGTATTTTATTACTCTCTTGTTGTAATTGTTCCTTCGATTTTTGTATCTCTTCATCCTTCTACTATAGTTGTTCCTCAATGGGAGAATTATCTATTATTTGATTTAGGTCTAGAATTTCATTCTTAAGACTATCCTTATCTGTATTTCCTTGCTTAGCCTTTGCTCTAGAGATTTAATATTTCTTTCTATAGCCATAAATTTCACATATGAGTGATTTCTTTGCAAGAATAGAGTTTCTACCTCAGTGTGCAAAGCCCATAGTATATCTATATTTGAGATTTCAAAGATGTATTTCTACACCTTGATATAATAGTCTTCTGCTACCATCTTTGCAAATAACTTTTTCACCTTTGAGTTTGAAATCATCTTAACATATTATTCGACAATTGGATCTATGCCATCATATATCCAGATGGTTACCAACTCTACTTCATCTTATGGATCTTACTAATTTGTCCATTTTTGCATATTTGTTTTGATGCCTTGAATCACCTAAAATAATTTTGGTAAGGGATGCTCAGTAGTAAGGGAGGACATAAAGGTAGACTACAAGGGTAAGAAAATTATAAATGAAGGATTTACTGCTATAGTGATAGTCTTTATAGGGGTTTGTATATTTACACGAGTTGAGGTTGCTTGTGTCTCCTGTACATGAGGTGTGGCAATTGTGGTTGATGATATAATAGACAAGGGAGTGGCTCCACTATAAGGGCTAGGTGGTGGAGGCCACTAATTTGGTGGAGGTTTTTGAGATAGTAAAATAATTTAATTAATAGAAGAGAGAAGTAGACATACCTATTCCTTTTGCTTTCCCCATCAGTTTATAGACTACTACATCAAATAATGTAATTTGTGTATCAGTAATTATTATATTTTAGTTGGTCTTGTTTCTTCCCTCTCTTTTATGCTTGGATGCTCTTTTATCTTTTGCTTCTTACCAATTCCTTCTTTTTGAACCATATATTTGGATTTTTATACACCTATTGTATCAACTATTTTTTTTATGGATGTCATCTTCTAAAATTATTTGCTTTTATCATTTTATTTTTTTGGTTCCTCACCATTAGGTTCTAACATAATTTCAATTACTATAATAGTTTTAGGCACTTCAATTGTTTCAACTTGTGTTCTCAATATTCTTTGTAGAGGCACATCTTCTATATTTGAATCCTTTTCTAAGTTTACATATTCAATCAAAGGGCTCATCTATGTGGGAGTTATCTAAGTGAATTATTCCTCCTCTTCTTGATACATCTCATCTTATTCATCCTTTAATATCATCAGGACCAAATATTTTTCTCCCTTGTTTTTATTCATCTAGATTTGATATTGGGCTTTGAACTTGCTTTTGAACTACTTATCAAAGGTTCTAGGGAAGGCCTTCTGAATGCCACATTCACATCATGATTTCCATCATTATTTGATCATGTCATCATATTAGTCTAGACCCCATTTAATTTGACATATTATTACCTAGCATGTCTTCCATGGAGGCCTTTCTTGCATTTGAAGTATATTCATCTATACGATGTTATCCTCATCATTATTTTTGAACTGATCGATTTTTTTCCATGGAAAATGGTCAAATGTAGGTGGCTTATTATTTAGTTTGTCCAATTTTACTTTAAATTTACCCTCCAGGTCATAGTGCCACATGTGAGGCACAACTAGCAACTAAAGGACATTGAGCTTATCATCCAGAATCTTAGCTTGTCCCCTTGTCATTGCTATATCTTCAAACCTAAAGGGGTAGTGAAGGTGCAATCCTTTTATCTCGAGAATCAAAATTATCATCCATTTCATATATCTACCTACATAGCTCCATGCCAAACATCCAATCTATGATGTAGTATGGCAGTAGAGAGGGTGTTCCAAAAAAACCATATACTTGGATTATTGGATCGTTTAGCAAAAAGCACCAATCACCTATTTATATTTTCTTACCCCTTAACATATCTATGGATTTTGGATTGAATTAGGGTATTAAATCATAGAATTATAATAGGGTAGATCCCAGAAACCTCCTGTTAAAAAATAAATAAGAAGAGAATTCCTTGAGAACTGAAGTCCAATAAACTCCTAGAGTAATTGATTGCCATCTACTAGTTAGTGTGATGCTATGCAATTCTTAGGGCATGTTGAGGAGAAAAAACCAAGCTAAGAATAATGGATAGCAAAAAATATTGCTCTCTTTTAGCTTCAAGGCAACTAATTGGTTGTGAATTTGAGAACTTAAGAAATGATCCCAGTCAAAGAATATTGGATAATGACCAGTAGTTCCCTCATAGTTGCATACATTAGTAACCACATATGCAAGGGATATTTTATAATCATACATAAATTCATAGTAATATAACCCTAGGATTACATACAACATAGACAATGTTATCTACAAAATATCTTTAAAGTTTCCTATCTTAAGGGGATTTTTTGGGAAATCCTTGGGAATTTTGCCTATATGCTTAGTTAGTTAGGACATGAAAGTATTATATTATAAATAGTTTCTCTACTCAGTTATGCTAATAGGGTCAAGTATTATACCTGGTTACTTTCCCATCACAAATAATTTTTTGATTTCTTCCTAATTGATGGTGAATAACTTTCACTTTTGCATGTTGTCTCTGGATTGTAATATTTTACTACTACTTTGACAAGATCAAGGCACGGGTGGATGAACTTGGGCATATATATAGATAAAAATAAGTTTCATAAAGTATATTCAATTATATCAGTTGACATATTTCCCCTCATCTCTGATTCTTCTTGAAAGTTTTTCCATTTTGCGTTTATTGTGATAATTAGGTTATGTATGTCCACAAAGATCTCTAGTTCTTTTGTGTTCTTTTGAATATTTTACCCTCTTTCCTCTAACCATTATACACTAGTTTTCTTCTTCTATGAATATGGACACAAAATGTATAGCTTTCTTCTTTCACAAAGCCCCCTCAATAATTTTCATAGAGTACAATAATTATATAGTATCTCCCCTTTCAAGAAAATGTGCAAATGCAAATTGGTTCGTACTGACCTTGCTTACATAGGAATAAATGTTTGCAACAAATGGTCATTGATAATTAAATATTAAGGATTATGCATGCTCAAATTCTACGACAAACATTATCTTGAACTACAAGTTCATGTAAGCATTTGTGGCACATGTCCTTTTTTCAAGATTACCAAATTTTTAGGCCAATAACATTGCTAAGAATTCTAACTTTGGTGGCTATCAGGTTCAATCTTTAGCCAATAAAAATGTTTTTATTTACAATGTGCTAGTACAACTATGTGATTATTTACATGTTTCATTATTTACATATGTACATATGATCAACACACTCTTTTATGCATAATGTTTTAAGTATTGGTCATTCATCAAAATTGACAAAATATGACCATCCATATCTTGAAGTTCATATGCATTTAATTATCTTATTCTCAAGATAGGATATGGGCTAGACCAAATTAATTCTAGATTTGCATGCTTCCTGAACATTGCACAATATGAATCCTGTTAGCGTACTATATTCCTAATTAGACATTGGCTGGTATGGCTGGTATATTGTTATACCTGCATAGCTAGAAGTTAATTTGTTATTTAACTTTAGCTACTTGTTGCAGCGGCATCCTGTTGAGATGCGCCCTCTTCGGGCTAATCCAGGAATGCAGATTGTTATTTAAAAAGAGATTTAATAATAATCAGTTAGTTCGCATTTTTACATGGCATCAGAGCCAGTGGCGTGAAGGGAGAGGCTGGAGGCGGACGACGTTATTCAGCAATGCAGTGCGAATTTTTTTTTAAAATTTTTTTTTTCCGCCGCGTGATTGCAGCTGAGGAGGCCTGCAGCGAAATTAAAAAAAATATTTCGCCCCCCGTTGAGCGGACGTCCCCGCACGCAGAGCGTCGCTTTTGCGCATAGAAACGTCCACAGGAGGGACCCCCTCGGTCGAGCGGACGTCTGGCGCAGACGCAGGACGTCCGCGCGCAGACGCGTCCAGAAGGGCATAGGAGGGACGCAGGACATCTGTCGCAGACGCATCGGTATCGCAACGAAGGCAGGACATCCGCGCGCAGATGCATCCGCGTCGCGACGAACGTAGGACGTCTGCGCGCAGAGTGTCGCAACGCACAGGCGGATGCCTAGACGTCCGCGCGTAGGTCGCGATAGGAGGGAACACCCCCCACCCCCCCCGCCCCCCTGTTGAACGGACGTCTGTCCGCTCAGCTGTTCGCCCCCCCCCGCTAAGAGCGGAAATAAAAAAAAAAAAAAAAATGGAAGCTCCCCCCCCCCGCTGAGCGCGAAAATTAAAAAAGGGAAACCCCCCCTCCCGACCGACGCAATGAGGAACGCGTAGTTTTTTTTTTTTTAAAAGAAGAAATCCTCGGTGCGCGCCGAAGCAGCAGCGAGGCCAGTGTTCAGTCGGAGGCTGCAGAGGAGGAGGCAAAAAGGAGGAGCTCCACTGATCCTTTCGGATCAGCCCGTTGGCTCATGTGGTCGTGAGCCGTGCGGTAAGGCTCTGGGAGCCTGCAGGTCGGGGGTTCAAATCCCGCCGACTCCCCCCTTGCAAAGGCAAATTTTTTTTTTCAAAGGTTTTTTAATTATTATTTTTTAGTTAAAATTTTTAATTTTAATTTATTTTTTATAGTTTTTTTAAAACTTTATAAATTAAAATTTAATTTTAATTTATTTTTTCATAAGTTTTAAAAACTATATAAATTAAAATTATTTATTTTAACTTTAAATATATAATAATTATTAAAATGCTTTGTTAAAGAGATTTTTTTAAGGGGGGATATTTTTTTCAAAAAATCAAAGGGGGAATGTGAGTAATTTTCTGAAAAATAGCAATTTGGCGAATTGTAAAAGGTGCATTTTCGGCTATGTCCGACACCTTAGGGTTTCATTCTGTGGGCATTTTTTTGGATGTATGATGCATTTTCATTTCTATGCACTACTTCATTAAAATATAAATCACTCCCTAAGTCCCCGGAATAATTAAAAACCCATCTGTGCAATTTATTTGCACCGCAACGTTCGGTAAAAATGGTACCTCTGGCCCACACTTACAGGTAAAGCTGTCATGCTTTGGGCTACTATATCTATCGCCTAATATAGCTGCAACAACGACATCTGAGCTTGTTCTCTATAAATCGTCGGGGAGGAATAAGTATGCCATTTTTGCATTTTTTTACTCCATCCACTACCCTTAATCGTTCTTGTGTTTAGGCGTAAATCCTGACGAAGTATTCTTCATAGTGTTTAGGGGAAGTTACTCCCCATGCATGAGAAGAATCTTCTATGGTAGGTGCCATCAACAAGGTGATTCCCTTTCAGTACCACTTATGTTCCACGTATCGTATGATCTCTAAAACTCACCTATAGTCTCCCTCACGTAAGGGCGAGTGATTTTTGTTGATATTTCCAAATACCTATAGTTTCCCTCACGTAAGGGCGGGTATTTTGTATGGTATAACATCCTAGCAAAAGGTATATCGAAAGGGGGACCAATTGGTGATATAAGGAACCTTCACTATGGCCGCTGTTGCAAAGTTGATGACTGATCCTCATCAGTTATTGAAAGGTCCAAATTATACACCATGGAAACATAAGATGAAGGCAATTATCCAAATGGAATATTTATGGGATATTGTTACTGGAGTAACACCTAGGCCTTCACCAGCATCAGGATCCACAGGTCATTCAACAGATCAGATAACTTTTGACAAGAAAGATAGTCGAGCAAAGGTGCTCATTTTGTTTGCTGTTTTAGATGAAGTGCAACCTCATATAGCTAAAAAAGCAAGTGGTAAAGAGGCATGGGATGCCCTTAGAACCATCTATGAGGGAAAGAATGATTCCACCATTCTTCATCTTCAACAACAACTTCATAACCTGAGTTTGAGACAGGGTGAAACAGTTGAACTCTTTCTGTGTAGAGTGTCTGAATTGAAAGAGAAATTGAATTCTTTGGGAGATATTGTGGATGAAAAGCTTCTCATTTCACTTGTGATGAGAGCTTTGCCTTCTTCATTTGATATGTTGATCACCTCCATCCAGGTGTCTCAATGACAAATTACCTACATCAAGTTGGTCAATCTGCTTCAACAACAGGAGGCACGCCAACTTCACAAGGATGATTCTTCCAATACAGCCCTATACACCAACAGACAGGGTTCTAGGAAGAAAGGTAATGGGCAAAAAGGAGGCAAATTTCAGAAAGGAGGAAATTCTCAACAGGATACGAAAGGAAAAGGAAAACAACCTCAACAGAAGAAGAGGTGGTGCAAGATCTGTGAGAAAGACAACCATGACACCAACAGATGTTGGCATAAGAACAAGCAAAAAGGCCAAAACAAACCACAAAATAAAAACAAGCAACCCCAGGTGAATGTTGCTTGTTGAAGAATCTGACTCAGATTCCGAATGGGCACACAAGGTGCTCATGACTACCACAGATTCCACAAAGAGGGATCCTGTTTGGTATGTCGATTCTGGAGCTAGCAAACATATGACTGGTGAAAGATCATGGTTTGAATCATTTGTGGCCAAAGAGGGCAAACCTATCACCATTGCTGATGATAAAACCTAAAGGGTTCAGGGAGAGGGTACAGTTTTAGTCACTCTTCCTGATGGCAAGTGTCAGATTGACAAAGTCCTCTATGTTTCGGGATTGGCTAACAATTTGTTGTCAGTCACACAAATCCTGGATAGAAATATGGTTGTCAACTTTCATGTTGAGAATGGAAAGAAGTGTTGTACTATTACCAGGAAGGGTAAGCAGATTGCAACAGCTTCATATAAGCATGGCTTATTTGCCCTAGATGCTATCTCTACTCCACATGTTGCCATGATTGTCTCTACTAAGGAGGCAACTTCCCTATGGCACAAGAGATATGGGCATCTTAGTTCTGGCTACTTACTTGAGCTGAGTAAGTATGAGATGGTAAAGGGTCTTCCTTCCCTTTCTGCCACATTGCCAGTGTGCTCTGACTGCTTGGCAGGAAAGTAGCATAGAGTACCATTTGAGAAGAGCTCAAAAAGAGCACGAAAACCTCTGGAGTTAATTCACACCGATCTGTGCGGTCCTTTCACACCCAATAGTTATGGAGGGAAGAGGTACTTTCAGTTATTCGTAGATGACTACTCATGAAAGATGTGGGTTTTATTTCTCCAACTAAAATCTGAAGCTTTCGCATTCTTCCAGCAGTTCAAGAAATCCATTAAGGAGTCAGGAGCTTCTATTAAAACCCTCCACTCAGATCGAGGGGGGGAGTTTACCTCTAATGAATTTTCTGCATTCTTAGATAAGCATGGAATCAAGAGACAGCTTAACAATCGCCTATACTCCTCAAAGAAATGGAGTTGCTTGAGAGAAGGAACCATTCTATAATGGAAATGGTTCGTTGTATGCTCACAAGAGCTACTCTTGGGCAACAATATTGGGCAGAAGTTGTCACCACTGCAATATATCTGTTGAATAGGGCACCCACAAAGGCCCTAAAAGGAATGACTCCACAGGAAGCATGGAGTGGTCGAAAACCCTCCATATCTCATCTACGTATTTTTGGATGTCACGCTTTCATGCACATACCGAAAGAGAAAAGGAAGAAGCTAGATGAGAAAACACTGAGATGTATTTTTCTTGGTTATGATGAGCACTCTAAAGGATATCGTTTGATAGATCCTTTGACCAAGAAAATTCATGTCAGCAAAGATGTTGTCTTTGATGAAGCTTTCACATCACAGAGCACATCTAAAGTACACCTAGATCTTGTGGAATCTAAGGAAGAGAAGATTCCTTCATCAACACAGACAGGAGGTCCTTCTACATCTTCTTCACCACCACCGAAGAAGAACCCAAAATGGTGTACAAATACAATCAGAGATGCAAATTTATCCACTCCTCCCAATTTGAACTTGGATAGACCTCGTACACGCAGTATGGCTCAAAAGGAAAAAGAAGCCAAAGAAACTGGTGAGGTTGATGATCTTTGTCAATATTTTGAGGAACTTTCTGTAACTCCAAGTACAGAAGTAGAGGATATGGATATTGATGATGACAGGGCGTTCATGTCTACCATAGATGATCTTGAACCTGCATCAGTGCAAGATGCTCTTAGTGAGCCTCAGTGGAAGGCCACTATGGATACAAAGTATGAGTCTTTGATGAAAAATAAAACTTGGAAGCTTGTTGATCTGCTGCATGGAAAGAAACCCATTGGCTGCAAATGGGTATATAAATTCAAGTACAAGGCGAGATGGAACAATTGATAAGCATAAGGCCCGTCTTGTTGCAAAGGGCTATGCTCAAAAGGAAGGCATTGACTACGAGGAAACTTTTGCACCTACTGCTCGGATGACCACAATTCGGGTTATGTGTGCTATGGCAGCACAATATGGGTGGAAAGTTCACCAGATGGATGTCAAAAGTTCTTTTCTAAATTATCTCCAAGAAGAAGTCTACATGACTCAGCCTGAAGGATTTGAAGTGGAAGGCCAAGAGCAGAAGGTTTGCAAATTGGTCAAATCCTTATATGGTCTGAAACAAGCTTCTCGAGCTTGGTATATAAAAATGGACAATCACCTTATGCAGCATGGATTTAAGAGATGTCCGTCAGATGCAAACCTCTATTTCAAGAAACAGGGTTCTGAGATAGTGTTGCTTGTACTCTATGTTGATGATCTGCTCATTACAGGGAGTTCAGAAACTATGATCTCTACTGTCAAAAGAAACTTGTGTAAATCTTTTGAGATGACAGATCTCAGACTTCTCCATTACTGTCTTGGTATGGAATTCAGCCGAAGGAGCACTCCATCAAAGTGTCTCGAAAAAAATATGCCAAGACATTGCTTGGAAAAATATCGCATGATCGATTGCAAGCCAATGGCAACTCCGATGGAGAATGGACTTCCCTTATCGCGATATGATGATTCACCTCAGGTAGATGGTACTCTCTATCGACAGTTGATTGGGAGTCTCATATATCTGACCAATACTAGGCTAGATCTCGTATTTGCTATCAACTATCTTTCGAGGTTCATGCAGGAGCCTAAGACCACTCATTGGAAAGCAGAAAAACATGTTCTTCACTATGTCCGTGGTACTATGGAATATGGCCTAGAATACAAGAGGAACAACAAATTCTTCTTGCAAGGATACACGGACTTCGACTATGCCGGATCATTTGATGATCGCAAGTCAACTTTTGGATACATTTTTCATCTGGGATCCTCGTCCTGTCTCTTGGCACAACAAGAAGCAACAGGTGGTTGCTATTTCATCAACAGAGGCAGAGTATCACGTCGCACGTGAAGCTGTGTGCGAAGTGATATGGTTACGTCGCATTCTGACAAGTATGGGCCATCCATCAAAATCTCCAATACACTTGTTTTGCGACAATCAGGGTGTTCTAAACCTCATCAAGAATCCAGTCCATCATGAAAGAACAAAGCACATTGACACACAATGTCATTTCATTCGAGATGAAGTTCCAAAGCACCGAATTCAGCTTCAACACATTCCCACCGATGCTCAAGTTGCAGACATTTTCACTAAGGCACTTGGACATGTCAAATTTGAATTGTTTCGTAGCTCTCTTTGTATTGCAAAATGATGTAAGGGGATGTTAGTATAGCTATTAGTTATTACATTACCCAAATAATGTAATAAAGGGGGATGTTAGCGTACTATATTCCTAATTAGACATTGGCTGGTATGGCTGGTATATTGTTATACCTGCATAGCTAGAAGTTAATTTGTTATTTAACTTTAGCAACTTGTTGCAGCGACATCCTGTTGAGATGCGCCCTCTTCGGGCTAATCCAGGAATGCAGATTGTTATTTAAACACAGATTTAATAATAATCAGTTAGTTCGCATTTTTACCACTTAAGTACTAAATATCCATCCTTGAAGGAATTTAATGATGATTTCTTATCGAACCACCACTTCATAGCCACTTGGTACTATCAAAAGTCACTATAGGCCCTTTATCTTTTTTCCTCCATTAGCAATAGATTTAAAAATATTTTTTCAATCGACTTGACATCCTTTAATTTTGATTAGTCAATCCATTTTAAAGCAAGAAACTCAACATTAATTGGCAACATGAATTATTTCTTGTAAACCAAAGCATATGGGGTTGTCTTCAAAGCTTTCTTGACTATGATTTTGTTCACCCATAATGCTTGATTCAATTTTAAATTCCAACTCTTCTAATTCTCACCAATATTTTGCTTAATCATCCTCATTAGAGTTTTATTAATTGGTGGATTTTGCTAATCCATTGCCTTGAGGATAGTAATTTGAGGATGTTTTCCAATAAATGCCATAGTTTCTTGCCAAGTCCATTTTAGCTCCTATGAATGCTATGGTATTTTTAGGAACTATTGCAGTAGGGATTCCAAACCTGGTGATTAGTCTTTCTAGAAATTCTATAATATTGTCTTGATCCACATGTTTGGTTGCATTTTCTTTAGTCCACCTAGTAAAATAGTCAATGGCTATCAATATGAACTTGTGTCTGATAGAAGAATTTGGGCTAATTACCCCAATATAGTCTAAACCTCTTTTTTGAAAGGGCTCTTCTATAATAATTGGTTGTAGGGGTATTGTTAGATGTTTGCTTTTTCCAATGAATCTTTGACATTTTTCAAAAGCATTAGCAATCCTAAAAGCATAAAAAATAGGGTAGACCAATAATATTTAGCTCTAAGAATTTAACAGCTATACTTTTTTTGGAGTAATGTGCTCCTGAGAAACTAATGTGAATCTCCCTTGGTATCTCTTTTACCTTTACTAGCTACATGCATCTCAATAGCACACCATAATTTTTTTTTGATATAGAATGCCATTAATTTTATTGTAGTTCAATGCTTATAGCTTGTACTTATGCCTTTGAGAGACGGTAAATCCATTTGAACACCTTCTAGTATCAAGAAAATGAATCATATGGTTTACCTAATCATTTTGTTTTATTCAAACCTCTTCCAGTTGATGTTTCTCTACTTGTTCAATCAAGAAATTGGAGTTTGGGGTTGTAGAGTTTTCCAATTCTTCACATAGTACTCTCCCTCTAACTAGCTTAGTCAACTTAATCTCTATTGTATTCTTGTATCTTTGTGATCTAGTCAGCTCATTTTTTTTCATAGTTGAGAAAATCAAAATCAAAATAAATCGATATATAATTGACTAAAAAAATTAAGAATCAAGAAAAAGGGCAAAGAATCAACAAAAAAAAAACCTGAAGAAAACACAAATTTTCATTGAAAAAGTTTTTTCATGCATATTACAATCATTTAAAATTATAAAAATCAAGTATTGCAATAAAAGCAGTAATTCATGTCAAGATATCTTAGAAGACTCAATATTTAACTACACATTAAGGTAATAAAACACATATTATATTACTTATAATATGAAAATATATAAATTACAAAATGAGTCAAAATACCTCAATAGGCCCACTATCTAATGTCGTGCAATTTATTTTCCCTTTGCCCTAGCAGAAGACATAGTATCTCTTTGTTGATGTGCCCTTACCACTTATGCATGTGCCTCTTCTTGGTCCTTGGTTGCTATCTCTTTCACTAGGTCTTCAAAGTTTTGTAATTCATCTAGGAAGAGGAGAGGCTCTTCCTACTACTCTTGTACTACATCTATGATCCATTCAATTTATGGATCAATATTACTTGAGTCAATGGGTTGGGGACTTATTTTTTAAAAATTTCTTTTGTGGAGATGAAGGTTGTAATGCACAAACGCAAGATCATTTAATTTTTCTTATGTAAGTCTATTGCACTTCTTAGAGTGCATGTGCTCAAACATACTCCAATTGTGCTCATAACCTAAAACACTACATGGCTGAGATAATATTATAATGGCCATGTGATACGAATTGGATGTAAAATCCCCAAAGTTATCCCACCATATATCTAGAAACAACAACAAAAAAAGAAATTTAATATTGCAAATGTAAAATAGTAAATTGATATTATTTTTAAAACAAAATCAGAAGATAATAAATAATAATTTGTTGAAGTTTATCTGACCTTAATGTTGACCTAGCACTCTTACATTTCTCAAATAGGAATTGGTGGCCATGAAATTCCTTATAATATTATATATCTACACATATTTTATTGCGTAATTATTTAGTAGCCGAGAACATGCGGTCAATGCAATCTTGAATGCCAACCTTCACCTCATAATCAACACAAAATGTATGAGAATAAAAAATTTGGGGTTCAAATAGTAACCTACTACATGAAGAGGGCTATGAATTTATGACGTCCATCAGTTATCAATGATAGTCCAAATGGCATCGTATTTGGTGTGGGCATATCCATAAAATACAACAATTGCCTCTTTTTCCTTGTCCATAGCCTCATATACAAATCTCATTGGAAATTGTTCTCCATCAACAAGACAAAGAACCTTCACCAAAGGCTCTAACACCTGAATATATATATATATATATATATATATATATATATATATATATATATATATATATATATAATTTAAAGGAAATTATTTATAACAAAAATAAAATAAAATAAATTAAGAAACTTAGTATTATACCTTGATGGTCTCATCCATGGCCATCTAGAACGTCTTCTCAAACAAATAAGTATTTACATTAATCCCCTTAGGTGACATTCAGTATCTTACAACTACTTTAGATTTCCAATCATTACTCATAAATATTTACTTCAATGATCCTCTTACATCCTAAATGGTTTGTAATGTCACAAAGTTTATTGTGAAGCATGTAATGCTAGGCCACATTAGATCCCTCCCAATAGTAAATTACCTCACGAGACTAAGGATCCATGTATGGTTGTAAATGAATTTTGTGATAGCCTTAGCCTTCCTGACAACCTCTACCACCCAAGGTAATTTCCCAATATCCTCGAGGAGCAAATTGAGACTATAGGTTGCACATGGGGTCCAAAAAATAGTGGGGAATCTCTGCTCCAAAATCCTACTAACTATATTATATGTTGATGCATTATCCATTATTATTTGGATAAAATTATCCTCATCGACCTCCAACTCAACCTCCTTCAATAACCCTACAAGTATTTTAATAATATTAACATGTATCGATGCATCTACTGAGTTGAGGAATGCAGATCCTCTTGCAGAAGCAACCAAAATATTAATAAGTGCTTTTCCCCTCCCATATGTATAGCCATAAAACACTACACTACAACCCTTATTCCTCCACACCCTACATTTGACTTCAAGCATAGCCTAAAGTATAAAAAAATTAGTCATGCCATATATATTTTTGATCAAGCACAACTTGAATGTTGTCCATAAATTTTTGGAGAGGGCCCCTAAGGTATAAGTTGACACCTTAAAACCTACATCACAAATTGCGATGGCATCTATCATGCATCGCTAGTATGGAGACCTTACCACATTGAAGGGAATGTTAGAATAATACCCAAAAGTGGCAATGGTTGTCCTTGCTGCATTATGCTTCTCTTGGCTCCATGTGGCTATACTCTCAAGTATGGGTTGTGCCCCTGGTATGGAATGATCTATAAAATGAGACTCTCCTGTCCCACTAGTTTATTATGCACACAATGGACTCGAACTCTCTTGCTAAAACTAGCTTAAGTTATTGTTGGTACAAGAAATTCGAGAAGGAAGGGTTGACATGGAATCGGTATGACTTCTTTTAAGATTATATTTTTCCTCTAAGGTAGAGATCATGGCCTCTACTTTATTTTTAATTTCATTTGGCACCTTAGGGAATATCTTGAGATCTCTACAAGCTCTCTTTACCAAATATAATTTGAGGTGAAAAACGCCTCCATTAAGATGTTTATTACAAAAATTGCATGTAGCATTACCTTTCTTTGCCCTTGACATTCCATACACCCATGCTGGATCTTTTGGTTTCATTTTTTCTATGCCTACACATGGAAACAAGTAACAACAAAGTTACAAGAAATCACTTAAAAAAAAACCTAAACCCTAAAAAAAATGCTAGGATTTAGGGTTTAAAATTAAAACATTAATAGTTGAAATATGGGCTTGCATAGATAGTTAGAAAACAACAATATTTACTTAAAAAGGGGAGGAAATAAAACCAAAACCCTAGACGGGTTTAAACATCAAAGTTCAAACATTAACAACTGAAAAATGGGTTTGCATACATATTAATCAAGCAACATTAAATAATATTTAGTTATTTACTTAAAGGGAGAAAAAGAAAAAGAAAAAATTGGTAGTTGATAAATGGGCTTACATATATCAAGTAACAATATTTACTTATGTAGCATCTACTTAAAAGGAGGATGAAAAAAACCCAAAACCCAAAACCCAAAACCCTAGACTAGGGTTTAGGGTTTAATGTTTTAAACTTCAAAGTTCAAACATTGAAAAATCATAAAACTATTTGCAAACAACCCTAATCTAGATTCTAAATTTTGTTTCAACTTAGAGAAAAAAAGAGTTTTCAAAGATTTTCTTACCTTAGATGAATATTTTGGTAGTTATTGTTGGTTTCCAGATTCCTTTAAACCGTAATCACTCGCTCTTAGGATGCTCTAGTATGTTTGGATTATGGTGGTCATAGGTAGGCAGACTATTTTCCTTGTTTGGAAGAGCTTAGGTTGAAAAAAGATGGAAAAAAGTGAATATTTCTCTTAAATCAGCTACAACCTCTACCTGTGCAACTATTGCCAATTATTTGGCGATTTGTTTTCATGTTTTTCAAGAAATTGGCAAAGAATCGTTGACTTGATTATTTGATGTAATTTCACTTGAAAAGTCAGAGAATCACCTCAAAATCATGATTTTTTGATTCTTTGTAGATTTTTGCTCATATCATTTTTTTTCTAGTTCTCCTTACACTATAAAGCTTTGGATATCAAGGTGTACTAAATACACCAGTGTTATACTCTAAGATATCTAGTATATCAAATTCTTGAGTGATGTCATTAGAGAAAACACTTGCTTTTCTATAAAAGTGTATTGTTCTTCATGGTCATGCAGAGTTTGGCTCAAGAAAGCTATGGGCCGCTTGTTATGGTCTTTGCCTTTTTGAGTGAGCACAACAACATAGCTTTCCTCTACTCCAAATACATAGATAATACAATCTATCTTATAGTTTGGTTTGGATAATACCAGGGCTTTGGTAATAGCTTCCTTTATGCTCACAAAGGCTTCCCTTATAGCTTTTATCCAAGTGAAAGCAACTTGCTTCTTTAGTATTTCTATCACGGGATTTACTATCTAAGCAAATTTAGATACAAAATTTTGTATGAAGTTGATTTACCCAATAAATGATTGTAAGTATTTCTTGCTTTGAGGTAGAGGGAGTGCTAGTATGGATTTAATTTTGTTTGGGTCAATAGCTAGACCTTCCTTTGATATTATGTGACCTTAAAACTTCCCTTCGTGGACAACTAAGATTAATTTTTTAGGTTGAATGAAACCCTAAATTATCTGTATTTTTAAAAAACCATTCTAAGATTTTCAATATGCTTCTTCTTTTGATAAGATAAGACTATCATTTCATTTAGGTATACGAGTATGAATTTATTCAAAATCTCACCAAAAGCTAAATTCATAGCCCTTTTGAAAGTAGCTCTGGCATTGGATAAGCCAAAAGGAATTCTTTGATAAGAAAAAGTCTCCCTTTTTGTTGTGAACGTGGTCTTGTGCTGGTCCTCATATCTGATCCATATTTCATTGAAACTTAAAAATTCATCTAGGAATGAAAACCTTTCTGCCCCAATAGTTGTATGTAGGATCTCATTGATCTAGGGTGAAGTATAGTGATCCTTTAATGAGGCTTTATTATTTAGGTTTCTAAAATCTATGCAGAGGTATATATCCATTGATTTTCATGACTAGGACCATGTTGGCTACCCATGTTGAATATTTTATTGGGTAAATTATATTTGCATTCAACAAATTTAACAATTCTTGCTTCATTAATGCTTCTATATTTAAGTTCATTGACCTCTATTTTTTTTGGAATGGCTTGGCATTGGGCAATAATTCTATAGTGTGTTGGATGATCTCTTTACTATAGAACTTCAAGTCATCATAGCTCCAAGCAATAATGTCACTATATTATTTACATAGATTTACTAGTTGTTGCACTTCTTTTGAGCATCTCACAACAATATTTAAACTCTTCTCAAGCTCCAATTGAACCTCTCTAAGCTTTTGTTCATCGCTCTTCAATTTTTGGCCAATTGGCTAGTCACTATTATCAAATAAAATTTTAAGAGTGATTAGTCCCTTAGGAATATGATTATTCTTTTGGTTTGACCATATCATCCTCGATCATTTATTTGATTGTATTTGTGTAGTTATGTGGGTGAGATTCTGCACTGTTGTATCACCCACTCTTTTCCTTTGAATGATGCCTTTTTATTTTGGCCAAAATTTTGAAGTACTGATAGACAAGTAAAATACCGTGTGCTAGAATTATAAGGTGTCAACAAGTAGCATATAGGCGGATAAATTCAAGGTGGCCAATACCAAAGATTGTTTGAATAGGTAGGGCAAAAAAGAGATCGGGCAAATATTTCAGCTCTATCAAAGGGTGGAGGTATTCTAAAACCCTGTTGGATTGGCAAGGCAAAAACTTTGGTCATTCAATGAAGGTGGAACTATTAAAAATACATACCCTCAAGGAAGATGGAAATACCCACCCTCAGTTGGCCAGAACTTTGGGTCTCCAGTTGGGTGAAATCTAGGTAAAAAGTCTGCCCTCCTTCATAAAGCTACCAAGGATGAAAAGTTGTTGTCTAAATGACCACCCAACACCTTAACTCTTATCATCATATGGAATTTTAAAATAAGAGGCATTAATTCTAGTAGCAACCATCAGTGTGTAGAAGTGATTGATTTGAAATGTGCTCCCCCAAAGATAATTAATTTTATTTATTAACCACCTAACCAAAAGATCGTCGGTTGAGAAAAATGGCAGAGTAGATAAGGATTAATGATCTAAGCAGAGATAACAAAGGGATCAAGGGTTCAGATCAATATGGATGCATCTACCTCCTTCTAGAAGATTACCACAATCCTAAGGAGCAATGTACTAGCTAAGTGCCTATCTTCTCTAGTACAATTTTCTTGCCTAGCACCATTAATGCTTGTAATTTGAATTTATTGTAAAATATCTATAAATAGTGGAATTTTGGTCATTCCCAGGGTGGATTTTTAGCCATTACAATTCTCATGTAATAATTTTTATTGTTGTGTGAATACAATAATACTACTGTTCTATTTTCAATCTTGTTCTTATATTTTATGTTATGTTAAGTGTGAATACTTATTTATGCTTTTGCTACTTGAGTGTTTCTCATTTAATTTTGCTAAACTGGATTTCATAGAGATCACTAGGTAGTTTCTAGAATTTAGATTTATAAATTGGGCTAGGGTTTATTTTTTTAACAAGTTGTTTAGATAGGAGCACTCTAATTTTAAATTTTGGATTTCATGCACCCGCCCGTCAATCTTAGAATTCACTTTCAACCCATCGTGCCAATCATTGAGTGGAAACCTAGTTGGGTAACCTATTAGGTAGTATCATTGTGTTCACTAATGGTGATGATGAGGATGCATGTGTATTTATGTGGTCATATACCATCTTTGTGAGTTTTGGCTATGACCTCCATTTTATTTTATTTCCTTCCTCCATTTTCCCTTTTCTTATTAAGCGATGTAGGTAGCTAGGACCACCATAGAGGAACTAAACTTCTATGGAGATCGACCACCCTACCCTATACTGACAACTATTCGATGTTGGCACTGGTCCATCCCTGCCTCAATGCAAAAAATTTAACCAGTAGTTTTTGGTGACTCTGTTGAGGATCTCATTGAGTTTTCATGTTTCAAGAAGTCAAATTTTGATGATACTCTGATTTACCCATATCTTCACAAAATCACTTGGTGACTCTAACTATGCAACATATCTAAATCACAAGATCAATTGCCTCTATGAACTAAAAAATCCAATATACTGAAGGACTCAAGGTTTGATGAGCAACCTTGATCTTATTAGAAGATATAATATGCTCATCTGGTGACTTTAAACTTGTCGACTAGAATCAAGTAATCTGAAGAACCATTGTTTCAATGGCTCATTTCACCTATCCCAGATGGAATGATACAAGCCCATTGAATATCTCTTGCCCCCACATCATTCCCACGGAGGCCTTCAATATACTTCCTAGTTATTATGGCACTAAAGGTGTTGCATACAAACACTGTCAAGATGTAGCCTCCTTATCTATGATCCATGATATCACTTCTAAAAGTGTGATGTTGAGACTCCTTACCATTTCTCTAAAAGTAAGGGCAATATTATATTTCAAAATATTGGAGTATGGAAGCATAAACACATGGGATGATATGGCAGAAGCTCTCATTAGCATGTTTGATGCCTTTGTAGACACCTTCTTACTACTCACATAACTCACATTCATTAAGTGGGCATGTTATGAAACCTTGGTTGACTTCAATATCCACTTTATCAGAACATGGAGAAGAATACCCCATGTAGCTAGGCCATCTTATGCTCAAGAATATATATACTATGTTTGTGCAATTGAGCCTGACATAAGCCTCCTCGTACAATAGTCAGGAGAAAAATGATTTCTCCAAGTTTTTAAGGAAGCATCCTGGGCCGAGAGGATGTTGATCCAAGCTAGAAAACTTCCTGATAGAAGCCCTCCCTAAAATATTCTACCTATTGCATCTTCAATATAAAATATGCTACCTTCAAAATTTATATTTGTGTAGCCTCATGATAATATAGATGCCTCCCTATTACATCCCCATGAGAACACATAACAATAGCAGCAAGATCCAAGGATAAGAATTCATTGGCTAACTCATAAAGTCAACAACATGAGGAGGAAGCTCTCAGGTGAGGAAAGACAATTTAGTGATATGAAAGCCAATGTCCAGTAATCCTACATCCAGCCATAAGGGGATGGAACATGGAAAGGAAATCAGCCCTTCAGCTCATGAAAAGAGAATAATTATCCATTCCTAAAGTCGAGGAACCTTATTATTTGATGCTCTTTACAAGAGAAAGAGGTTGAACAAGAGGTGACTCTCCTCGATAAGAAGCGATGACACGATAAGTCTACAATGATAGCCATCCAACAAGAAGTGGATTTTGAGCTAAGAAAGGAGTTTGCCTAGAAATCTAGTGATGAATATAGGTTATATTAATTTAAGGTGGCAATAGTTGAGCACAAGTTGTATCATGAAGATCTTAGTTGGCACCTTGGTGACAGTTTTGGGATCCAAAAATAATGAAAGTAAAAGGAGTGGATCTTAGTTGAAAGTGTCACCCATCCCAAAAGGATGAAGTATGGGTCACAATATCTACTGACCCATGTACTATACATTTTTTGTACCCACTCCTTGAAAAGACATCAGCCCAAGCATGGTCTAAGATTGGGAAAGGAGTATTTGCACAAGGGGCCTTCGAGCAACCACTAAGGCTAAGTGTGAAACCTAGAGGAGTTTATATATCAAATAATGACACCAACCAATAGTACCAAGTTGAGCACAATGAGCAACTCAAATTTTGTGTCATCTAGTTCGAACACTACAGATTTATTGGATAGGTTGCAAAAAGAGCTTTGGTCACTGTGTGCCAAATGTACCACAATTTTGTATACATAAATCGATAGCTAAATAAAAGTGCATAAGGCAAATGATCAAATGACAACATCTTGTCTTATGGTGACTCACAGTGGACTATCATAAAGTGCTTATTTTTTAAACACATCCACACTCCTTGTGTTCTTATTTATTTGTTGTTGTGATATCGTGCCTAATGGATAAAAGGCTCATAATGCAGGTATCTCTTTGCACAATCCCAAAAAGATATCCACTACAATATCAAAAGTAGTACCCACTCCTCGAGTGCTTGGAAAAACTAACATATAAATAGAACCTCTAGAAGTTAAAATTAACATATGTTGAGAAGCATGAAAATAAGAATGAGGTTGCAATAGAAGATTTTTTGGAGGAGTAAAAATGAGCTGATAAGATCCTTACATGATTGTGATGAAAGAAGGTATTGCATTGGAATTGGCAAATGCCCCTAGCATTCTATCTATTCTTGAATCGGTCCTAGTATTTTGTGGGGTATGTTGATGGGAATATGATTTTTGGAGGTGTCCCATGAATTAGGAAGGTTGCCCTAGTTATGCCATGGGATGTCTTCAATGTCACCTTCCATTTCATTTCTTCCTTTCCTAATCTCTCTATTTTTCCTTTGTATGTCCTATGTACTAGTTGTTGCTAACTTCTTTGGTTAGTAGCACTTTTTTCTTTATCCTTCATTTTTGTTCTCGTCTCATGAGATTTTATTTTTGTGTGCTTCTTCTTCTATTGTACCATCTATTTCCCCATTGTGTTATGCCTTGTTAAAGGTGTGTTTCATCACCTTTGACCTGTCACTCTCCTTTATTTTGCAACCTTTCTTGGTCACCTTAGTTTCCTTATTCTCTCTTTCTCCTCTTTCTTCCCTATTGGTTCTACTCTTCTGAGTATAGGAGAATTGTTGGGTATCTGTTCCCACAAGTTGAAAACCTCTATGAGTCACCAAGAGTGTGGGTGAGATTTTGCATTGCTGTATCACCCACTCTTTTACTTTATATGATACCTTTTTATTTTGACCAAAATTTTGAAGTACTGATATATGGGTGGAAGACCATGTACTAATGTATAAGGTGACAACAATTAGCAGATAGGTAGATGACTTTAAGGTGGTCAAGACCAAATATTATTCGAATAGGTGGGGTGAAAAAGAGATCAGGCAAATGTTTCAACTCTATCAAAGGGCAGAGGTATTCTAAAATCCCATTTGACTGATAGGGTGAAAAATTTGGTCATTCAATGAAGGTAGAAATATTGAAAATCACTAACCTCAAGGAATATGGAAATGCCCACCCTCGATTGGGCAGAACTTTGGGTCTTCGATTGGGCGAAGCCTAGGTAAATATCCCGTCCTCCTTCATAAAGCTATTGAGGGTGAAAAGTTATTATCTAAACGACTTATCAAAACATGAACTCCCACCATAATCTATAAATTCAAAATAAGAGGCATTAATTCTAGTACTAGCCATCTGTGCGTAAAGGTGACTAATTTGAAACGTGATCCCTCAAAGATAATTAATTTTAGTCATTCACCACCTAACCAAAATATTGTCGACTAAGCAAAGGGGTAGAGTAGATAATAATTAATGATATGGGTAAATGTAATAGAGGGATAAAGGGTTTATATCAGTACGGATGCATCTACCTCTTTTCATAATATTACCACCATCCCGAGTAGCAGTGTACTAGATGAGCGCTTATCTTATCTAGTGTAGTTTTCCCACCTAGCACCATTAATTATTGTAATTTGAATTTATTGTAAAATTTCTATAAATAGTGGGATGTTGGTCATTCCCAGGGTGACTCTTTGGCCATTACAATTCTCATGTAATATGTTTTATTGTTGTGTGAATACAATAATACTATTTTCCAATTTCCAATCTTGTTCTTATATTTTATGTTAAGTGTGAATACTTATTTCTACTTTCGTTGCTTGAGTGTTTCTCATTTAATTATGCTAAACTAGATTTCATGGGGATCATTGGGTAGTTTTTGAAATTTGAATTTACAAATTGGGCTAGGGTTTATTTCTGCAAAAAGCTGTTTAGATAGGAGTGTTGGAAATTTTAAGAAATAAGGTTGTCATTGATATCAAGTGTTTTGTGTGAGGCAAAGTCCATTTTGGTACAAGCAGAGTGGTAAAATATTTGGTTATAATATTTTATATTATAAACCAAAAAGGTTGGCTAAAAGGTTGAAGATAAAATATTACCCCCATTGTTTTAAAGAGAAAAGTAGATACTATAATATTTTAAATATTATAATAATTAAGCCAGAAGGGCTTATTAAAAAGAAAGGAAAAATATTTGATGAAAACCCCATGCAAAAGTATTATTTAATACTAAATTAAATAATATTTAAAGTTAAATATTATATTAATAAATAATTAAATTTGATTTTGTCTAAGGCGCAAAAACTTCAAATTTAATATTGGAGGCATATATTTTCACCGATGTTTTAAAAGATACCTTGGAGCATATAAAAGGAGGAAACAAAAATTAAAAATGGAATTCAAAATTTTAAGAGTGTAAGCATAGTCAAACGAAATCGAACTGAGGAGAGAGGAGAAGCATGCAAGTTTCTCATTTATTGAATGAAGGTGAATATTAAAGTAAAAGCGGAAAGCACTTTTGGTGCAGCAAGGGCTGGTAGCCCAAGTGGCAGGCAAGTACTGTGTTGGTTGTTGGTAGAAGTAGAGGTCGGGGTTTGATTCCCCCTAGCATCGGTTGAAGGTTTTAGTTTTTAAAACTAGGGAAGTGATAGGTATAAAGTGGTGAGACTAAAGGTTGAGCGCTATGCTTGGTATACAAAGTTCGGAGGATCGATTCTCGTTCGCGACAAAGCAATTAAATTTTTTGGTAAAGGTATGCACCATGTTGAGTTTATAAGGTATGCACTACATTATTGATTGTTGGATATAATATACTTTGAGGATGTTAATTTTACTTATGGTTTGAAAACTTAGGAGATATAAGGTGAAATATTTTGCTTTATTCTAAAGGTTTGAATGTCATTTATTTTATGAGATTGGAGTGATAACTATGTAGTTGGTTTATGTATCATTGTAATTATTTTATCTTTGAAAATAAATTGGAGTAAAAATTATTTTGAAAGAGTGGAGATAAAAGGTTTAAGAGTCTTGTTATTTGATTATAATTATTGCTTTATAAAAAGGAGAAATTTTTGAGAGAGATTTTGACATTGTTTATGAAAACAAAAAGGGAATTCTAGAATATTATTTTTAGAATTATTTGAATATCTTGTTGAAGGAATATTCATGTGGAGGTTTTGAGATAGACTATTATTATATAATATTTAAGTGACACAAAAGGAATTGATTGTGAGTAAGACAGGTTTTGAAGACATATCTCCATCAAAGCAAAGAGGTATGGGTACATCATATTTTATTTGAGGTGTTTATTGGAATTAATGTTATAAACATAAGGTGGAGTGAAAAGGATTGTTTGATAAGTATTGTTGGAATATTTGAGTGAGTTTTATGTGCTTCATTATTGAATTTTTTGAGAACATTTGAGAATTGTTGAGCAAGGTGCAGCAGGAGTATTGTCATTGTTGTCAACACAGTCAGTTAGATCTATTGATGCAGTGGACAGGAAGTTCAAAAGCCTCTCAGATGTAGAAAGATAGGAGTTCAAAGGTTGCTCAGAGTATGTACAATGATTGTCCAAGAAAACTAAAGTGGCCCATAAGCAAAAGATCAAAGAAAAAGGCAAGTAAGAAAAGTGTCGCGATATCGTGACATATACAACAGGTAAGAAAAACTGTCTCGATTTCGCGACATGTTGGAAGAGAGAGAAAAAGCAAGAAAAACTGTCACGATTTCATGACATGTTGGAAGAGAGAGAAAAAATAGGATAAACTGTCATGATTTCACGACATGCTAGAAAAGAAAAAAAGGCAAGTGGAAAAACTGTCGCGATTTCGCGGAAGAGAAAAAGGCAAGTGGAAAAACTGTCACGATTTCGCGACATGTTGAAAGAAAAAATACAAGTGGAAAAACTGTCGTGATTTTGCGACATGTTGAAAGAAAAAGACAAGTGGAAAAACTGTCGCGATTTCGTGACATGTTGAAAGAAAAAAAGACAAGTGGAAAAACTGTCGCGATTTCGCGACATGTTGGAAAAGAGAAAGGCAAGTAGAAAAAGTGTCACGATTTCATGACATATTGCAAGAGAGATAGTACGAAAAAAAAATTGTCGCGATTTCATGACATGTTGAAAGAGAGAAAGGCAAGTAGCAAAAGTGTCATGATTTCACGACATATTGCAAGAGAGATAGTACGAAAGAAAAAGTGTCACGATTTCGTGACATGTTGGAAGAGAGAAAGGCAAGTAGAAAAAGTGTCGCGATTTCGTGACATGTTGGAAGAGAGAAAGGCAAGTAGAAAAAGTGTCGCGATTTCATGACATATTGCAAGAGAGATTGTACGGAAGAAAAAGCGTCATGATTTTGCAACATATTGCAAGAGAAAGAGCAAAGGAAAGAAAGTGTCGCAATGTCACGACATGTTGCATTTTCATGACTAAATGAGGAGAGAGAAAGTATGAAGGCAAAAGTGTCGTGATATCGCGACATGTATTTTTGTGGTCCAAAGCAAGGAAGAAGAGAGAGAAAACAAAAGTGTCATGATATCGCGACATGTTGTATTTTTAGGGACCAAAGCAAGGAGAAAGAGAGAGTAAGCAAAAGTGTCACAATATCACGACATGTTGCTTTTTTGTGGTTGAGTTGAAGCCAACGAAGACCTATGAACAACCGACTAAGATTAGGGTTTGTAGCCGACTAAGATTAGGGTTTGCAGCTGACTAAGATCAAGGTTTTATAGCCAACTAAGATTAGGGTTTTGATCATGAAAATATTGTTATAAAAGGAAGGTTGTTTGAAGAATCATGTAGTTGAAATGTGTGCAAAGTTCGGTCACAGAGTGCAGAGTGCAAGTCGTGTCGAATCGTTCTAAGTGTGAAATTTGCAAAGGAAGAAGAGTGCACAAAAGGGAGAAGACGATCGTTTGATTGTGATGCAGCAGATTGTGCGAAGTGATTTAACAAAGAGAGAAGAGTGCACAGAGATCGCAAAGGTGAAGCAAACTAATCAAGGTCTTGTAAAAGTGAAGGTATATTTCTATTAATCTTCTAGATTCTAATTCAAGTCTAGGTTGTAGCTTGGCATCAGGGGTTGGTGCTCCTTCCAGTAGGTGCTGGTAAATCAAGGGTTGGTGCTCCTTTATGTTGGTGCAGATAAATAAGGGGTTGGTGCTCCTTCTAGTGGGTGCTGGTAAAGTGATTGTAAAGTTGTTGCTTTGCAAAGGCTGGATTTGGATGGTAGTCCAAGCAGTCATTTTTGAGGAGTAGCCAATTGGTGAACCTCGTTAAATCTTGTGTTGTGTGATGATCTTTTGTTATTCTTGCTGTATCTTGTAATATGTTTTAATTTCTGCTGTATTAAGAGCTATAAAATCAAGATTAAAGAGCTACACTGATTCACCCCCCCTCTCAGTGTCATTGTAAGACTAACAATTGGTATCAGAGCTAAGTTCCTATACAAGGTTAACCGACTAGGGTGATCTTGGAAGTAACACAATGGCAGGTGGTGAAGGCTTCTCATCAAACAAAGCACCAGTGTTTGACGAATCTAATTACACGTTATAGAAAATTAGGATGCAGATATATCTCTGTGCTTTGGGAAATTGCGTCTGGGATTCAGTAGTTAGTGGATACACAATACCCATCACTCCTCCAGAAGAGGCTGATGAAATAAAACTATTTGACAATAATTCAAAAGCAATGAATGCTCTCATGAGCGGAGTAGCAGACAGTGAACTAGTAAAGATCGTGAGATGTAAAATGGCAAAAGAGATATGGGACAAACTAAGGAGTTTTCATGAAGGAAATGATAAGATCAAGGAGGCCAAGTTACAGACACATCGAGCTTAGTTCGAAGCATTAAAAATGAATGACGATGAAAACATTGAGGCATATATGCTGAGAGTTAATGGGATAATTAATGCGATCAGAGGACTCGACGAGGATATCGAAGACTCTGTCGTTGTGAAAAAGGTATTAAGATCTCTTCCTCAAAGGTTTGATTCTAAGGTCTCAGCGATAGAAGAAGCTAAAAATCTAAATTATTTTAGTATATATGAGATGTATGGTTCCTTGAATGCATATGAGATGAGGATAGGAAGATCTAAACCCACAGACAGAGAAGCGGCTTTTAAAGACCTCAAAAATAAAAATGCGAAACAAGAGTCCGAGGAAGAAGAGACATCATATGAAATGGAAGCAAACTTTTTTAGAAAACTAAAAAGGGGAAAAGAAAAATACAGAGGAAAGCTACCGTTTAAATGTTTCAACTATGGAGGCATTGGGAATTTTGTGACTAAATGTCCTCTTAATGAGAAGAACAAAAATGATGAAGGATCGCACCAAGAAAGAAGTGACTGGAAGAAGAAAATGAATTTCAGAAAAGATAATTTCAAAAAGAAAAGTTTCATCTCCAAGAATGGCAGTTCATCAGAAGACAGCTTCGGTGAGGATTCTAAAGAGGAAACAGGTGAATCTCTCTTCATGGCATTTGAAGAAGAAAAGGAAGAAGGAGTGAACTTTGAAGAATGTGGTGAAAACCCTGAGGCTGAAGTAGATCTAGAAGGTGAGTTTATCTTTGCACTTGAAGAGTGGAAAATAGAGAAGAAAAAGAATAAGAAAATTTCAAAAAGGCTTGAGGATGCAAATGAAATCATATCCAGTTTGAAAGTACAGATAGAAGAATCCAAGAAAATATTCGAAGATCTGGAAGTGTAAATAACCATGAAAATAGATCATTGCAGCAAGCTAGAAGAAGAGATTGTTGGGTTAAGAATGCAGCTAGAAGAGATGAATAAGAAAATCAGTTGCTATCACAAACGTGAAGAAAGTTCTATGAAGCTAGATAAGATCATAAATGACCAAAGGCCTGCAGACATCAAATTTGGTTTGGGTTTCATTGAAGGAGAATCATCTAATGGATAAAAGGCCAGAAATGTAGAATCCATAAAGAATGAAGATAAGAAACAGGTTGATCAAGGAAAAAAATCTCATGCAACAGAAAGCAATAATTCCAGGCATGAAAGGAAAATTTACAATGATGGATTCACCAATGTCACTCATCAAAGAAGAAGAAGACCTAGGGCTCCTACGACAACATGGCAAAGACCATCACCCAGGTTCAATTATCTTTTTTTTGGTTTTTGTTTTAAATGTAATGGCTATGGACATAAAATCTTAGACTGCAAAATATAATGTAAGACCAAGGAATTTCACCAGTAGAAAAGCTTTTTCTCCTCTGATGAATTATGTAGTAGAATGTTATAACTGTCATAATTTTGAGCACATTGCAAGAAACTATAGAAGTACATTTGCATCAAATTAGTTTTAGGGAAGAAAATTTCAACCAAATAGGATGAGACAAAATAGAAAACTTCCCGAAAAACATGCTCAAGCTATTGATAAGGGAAAGGCAAAACAAGAACCCAAAACTACTATCAAAACAGAGTGGAAAGGAAAAGAGCGACTTAAGGAAGAAAAGGAATCCTTAATCGTACAAACAACATTTAAAGCATAGAATAAATATGTACCATGGATACTTGATAGTGGATGCTCCAGTCATATGACAGGTGACAAACAA
The DNA here is from genome assembly GCA_028583015.1 of Wollemia nobilis. Classification (NCBI taxonomy): domain Eukaryota; kingdom Viridiplantae; phylum Streptophyta; class Pinopsida; order Araucariales; family Araucariaceae; genus Wollemia; species Wollemia nobilis. Next base: position 3,489,353 of record JAQPPZ010017190.1, on the reverse strand, counting down.
AAATTTGAGAAGTTATAGAAATATGAATGTGGTTCAGTAAAGTTTGGAAATAATGATGGAGCTAAGATAGTTGGCAAAGGTTCAATTAAATTTAGTGAAGGAAAAATTAAGTCAGAAGAAGTCTTGTTTGTGGAGGGTTTGAAACATAACTTGTTGAGTGTAAGTCGGATTTGTGATAAAGGTCATGAAGTAGTTTTTATGAAGCGGGGTTGTGAAGTCGGAAAAACAAACAGTGGAAAATTGATAGCAACTTGGATCAAGGAAATCGGCAACTCTGTACACGCTCTCAGAGACTTCAGAAAGAGCTTGTTTTATTGGATAGGAAGAAGAAAATTGGTTGTGGCACAAGAGACTCGGTCATATCAGTTTTGATAATCTAGTAAAAATCACCTCAAAAAGGGCAGTGAGAGATATTCCCACCATCAAAAAATGCAAATAGCATTTGTGCTTCATGCCAAAAGGGGAAGCAAACTAGAGTCACATTAAAAAAAAAAGAGTACTACATAAGCAAACCTTTGGAACTAATACACACTGATTTATGTGGACCCATGAGAACACAAAGCATAAATGGTGACAAAGAAAGGCAAGTAGAAAAAGTGTCACGATTTCGTGACATGTTGGAAGAGAGAAAGGCAAGTAGAAAAAGTTTCATGATTTTGTGACATATTGCAAGAGAGATTGTACGTAAGAAAAAGCATCACGATTTCGTGACATATTGTAAGAGAAAGAGCAAAGGAAAGAAAGTGTTGTGATATAACGACATGTTGCGTTTTCATGACTAAATGAGGAGAGAGAAAGTACGGAGGCAAAAGTGTCATGATATCGCGACATGTTGTATTTTTGCAAGGAAGAAGAGAGAGAAAACAAAAGTGTCGCGATATCGCGACATGTATTTTTGGGGACCAAAGCAAGGAGAAAGAGAGAGTAAGCAAAAGTGTCACAATATCGTGACATGTTGCTTTTTCATGGTTGAGTTGAAGCCGACGAAGACCTATGAACAATCGAGTAAGATTAGGGTTTATAGCCGACTAAGATTAGGGTTTGCAGCTGACTAAGATCAAGGTTTTATAGCCAACTAAGATCAGGGTTTTGATCATGAAAATATTGTTATAAAAGGAAGGCTATTTGAAGAATCATGTAGTTGAAATGTGTGCAAAGTTCAGTCATAAAGTGCAGAGTGCAAGTCATGTTGAATCGTGCTAAGTGTGAAATTTGCAAAGGAAGAAGAGTGCACAAAAGGGAGAAGACGATCGTTCGATTGTGATGCAGCAGATTATGCGAAGTGATTTCACAAAGAGAGAAGAGTGCACAGAGATCGCAAAGGTAAAGCAGACTAGTCGAGGTCTTGTAAAAGTGAAGGTATATTTCTATTAATCTTCTAGATTCTAATTCAAGTCCAGGTTGCAGCTTGGCATCAGGGGTTGGTGCTCCTTCCAGTAGGTGTTAGTAAATCAAGGGTTGGTGCTCCTTTATGTTGGTGCAGATAAATAAGGGGTTGGTGCTCCTTCTAGTGGGTGCTGGTAAAGTGATTGTAAAGTTGTTGCTTTGCAAAGGCTAGATTTGGATGGTAGTCCAAGCATTCATTTTTGAAGAGTAGCCACATTGGTGAACCTCGTTAAATCTTGTGTTGTGTGATGATCTTTTGTTATTCTTGTTGTATCTTGTAATATGTTTTAATTGTTGTTGTATTAAGAGCTGTAAAATCAATATTAAAGAGCTACATTGATTCACCCCCCCTCTCAGTGTCATTGTAAGACTAACAATTGGTATCAAAGCTAAGTTCCTATACAAGGTTAACCGGCTAGGGTGATCTTGGAAGTAACACAATGGTAGGTGGTGAAGGCTTCTCATCAAACAAAGCACCAGTGTTTGACGAATCTAATTACGCGTTCTAGAAAATTAGCATGCAAATATATCTCTGTGCTTTGGGAAATTGCGTCTGGGATTCAGTAGTTAGTGGATACACAATACCCATCACTCCTCCAGAAGAGGCTGATGAAATAAAACTATTTGACAATAATTCAAAAGCAATGAATGCTCTCATGAGAGGAGTAGCAGACAGTGAACTAGTAAAGATCGTGAGCTGTAAAATGGCAAAAGAGATATGGGACAAACTAAGGATTTTTCATGAAGGAAATGATAAGATCAAGGAGGCCAAGTTACAGACACATCGAACTTAGTTCGAAGCATTAAAAATGAATGACGATGAAAAAATTGAGGCATATATGATGAGAGTTAATGGGATCATTAATGCGATCAGAGGACTCGGTGAGGATATCGAAGACTCTGTCGTTGTGAAAAAGGTATTAAGATCTCTTCCTCAAAGGTTTGATTCTAAGGTCTCAGCGATAGAAGAAGCTAAAAATCTAAATTATTTTAGTATATATGAGATGTATGATTCCTTGAATGCATATGAGATGATGATAGGAAGATCTAAACCCACAGACAGAGAAGCGGCTTTTAAAGCCCTCAAAAATAAAAATGTGAAACAAGAGTTTGAGGAAGAAGAGACATCATATGAAATGGAAGCAAACTTTGTTGGAAAACTAAAAAGGGGAAAAGAAAAATACAGAGGAAAGCTACTGTTTAAATGTTTCAACTATGGAGGCATTAGGCATTTTGTGACTAAATGTCCTCTTAATGAGAAGAACAAAAATGATGAAGGATCGCACCAAGAAAGAAGTGACTGGAAGAAGAAAATGAATTTTAGAAAAGATAAGTTTCATCTCAAGGAATGGTAGTTCATCAGAAGACAGCTTCGGTGAGGATTCTGAAGAGGAAACAGGTGAAGCTCTCTTCATGGCATTTGAAGAAGAAAAGGAAGAAGGAGTGAACTTTGAAGTATGTGGTGAAAACCCTGAGGCTGAAGTAGATCTAGAAGGTGAGTTGATATCTGCACTTGAAGAGTGGAAAATAGAGAAGAAAAAGAATAAGAAACTTTCAAAAAGGCTTGAGGATGCAAATGAAATCATATCCAGTTTGAAAGTATAGATAGAAGAATCCAAGAAAATCTTCGAAGATCCGGAAGTGTAAATAACCATGAAAATAGATCATTGAAGCAAGCTAGAAGAAGAGATTGTTGGGTTAAGAATGCAGCTAGAAGAGATGAATAAGAAAATCAGTTGCTATCACAAACGTGAAGAAAGTTCTATGAAGCTGGATAAGATCATAAATGACCAAAGGCCTGCAGACATCAAATTTGGTTTGGGTTTCATTGAAGGAGAATCATCTAATGGATCAAAGGCTAGAAATGTAGAATCCATAAAGAATGAAGATAAGAAACAGGTTGATCAAGGAAAAACATCTCATGCAACAGAAAGCAATAATGCCAGGCATGAAAGGAAAATTTACAATGATGGATTCACCAATGTCACTCATCAAAGAAGAAGAAGACCTAGGGCTCCTACGACAACATGGCAAAGACCATCACCCAGGTTCAATTATCTCTTTTTTGGTTTTTGTTTTAAATGCAATGGCTATGGACATAAAATCTTAGACTGCAAATATAATGTAAGACCAAGGAATTTCACCAGTAGAAATGCTTTTTCTCCTCTGATGAATTATGTAGTAGAATGTTATATCTGTCATAATTTTGAGCACATAGCAAGAAACTGTAGAAGTACATTTGCATCAAATTAGTTTTAGGGAAGAAAATTTCAACCAAATAGGATGAGACAAAATAGAAAACTTCCCGAAAAACATGCTCAAGCTATTGATAAGGGAAATGCAAAACAAGAACCCAAAACTACTATCAAAACGGAGTGGAAAGGAAAAGAGCGACTTAAGGAAGAAAATGAATACTTAATCGTACAAACAACATTTAAAGCATAGAATAAATATGTACCATGGATACTTGATAGTGGATGATCCAGTCATATGACAGGTGACAAACAAAAATTTGAGAAGTTACAAAAATATGAATGTGGTTCAGTAAAGTTTGGAAATAATGATGGAGCTAAGATAGTTGGCAAAGGTTCAATTAAAATTAGTGAAGGAAAAATTAAGTCAGAAGAAGTCTTGTTTGTGGATGGTTTGAAACATAACTTGTTGAGTGTAAGTCAGATTTGTGATAAAGGTCATGAAGTAGTTTTTATGAAGCAGGGTTGTGAAGTCAGAAAAACAAACAGTGGAAAATTGATAGCAACTGGATCAAGGACATCTGGCAACCTGTACACGCTCTCAGAGACTTCAGAAAGAGCTTGTTTTATTGGATAGGAAGAAGAAAATTGGTTGTGGCACAAGAGAATCGGTCATATCAGTTTTGATAATCTAGTAAAAATCACCTCAAAAAGGGCAGTGAGAGATATTCCCACCATCAACAAACCTGCAAATAGCATTTGTGCTTCATGCCAAAAGGGGAAGCAAACTAGAGTCACATTCAAAACAAAAGAGTACTACATAATCAAACCTTTGGAACTAATACACACTGATTTATGTGGACCCATGAGAACACAAAGCATAAATGGTGACAAATATTTTATGTTGTGCATTGATGACTATTCCAGAATGACATGGATATTTTTCTTGAAGCATAAATTAGAAGATTTTGATATGTTCAAGATTTTCAAAAACCATGTTGAGAATGAAACATGAAAGAGGATCAAATGTTTAAGATCATATAGAGGAGGATAATTCATTTCAGAGGAGTTTACAGAGTACTGTGAAAAATACGGTATTAGGAGACAGTTTTCAGCAGCCAGGACACCTCAACAGAATGGAGTGGTAAGAAGAAATAACAGGATAGTGCAAGAAATGGTACGAACTATGCTGGCTGAAAGCAGTCTAGCAGATAGGTTTTGGAAAGAAGTAGTCCATACTGCGGTGTATATCCAAAATAGATACATGCTGAGAACACATGAAAGCAAAACTCCTTATGAGTTATGGTTCAAAAAAAGGGCAACAACAAAATACCTCAAAGTTTTTGGCAGCAAGTGCTACATCAAAAGAACTGAAGATAATCTTGGTAAGTTTGAATATAGAGCGGATGAAGGTATTTTTGTTGGTTATTCATCAAAAAGCAAAGCTTACAAATGCTACAATAAGAAGCTAAAGAAAATTGTGGACAGTGTTGATATTAAATTTGATGAAGGTAGAGAACGAGTAATTAGCTATGAAACGAACTACCCAATTTATGAAGAGGTTATTGAAAGAGATGAGGAAAATGAAATGGAAAAGATACATAAAATTGACTCAGATGATGATTCATAAGTGGAAGAAAATAAGAAATTCAAAACAGGCAGCTGGCAGAAAAATCATCCTAGAGAGCAAATAATTGGAGACCCCAAAGTTGGTGTTCAGACAAGAAGAAGAGTAGTAAGTAACTACTCTCTGCTATCCAGCATTGAGCCCAAAAATGTTGCTGATGCAAGCAAATATGAGAGCTGGATGAAGGCAATAAATGAAGAATTAGATCGTATTGAGAAAAACAAAACTTGGGAGTTAGTACCTAGACCTGCAAACAAAAATATAATCGGGACTAAATGGATTTTTCGAAACAAATTGAATGAAGATGGACAGGTAGTCAAAAACAAAGCAATATTGGTATGCAAGGGTTATGCTCAAGTTTAAGGCATTGAATTTGAGAAAAATTTTGCACCAGTAGCTAGACTAGAGGCAATTAGAATGTTTCTAGCTTTAGCAATCTACAATAATTTCAAGGTTTATCAAATGGATGTAAAATCAATGTTTTTGAATGGGAAACTTGAAGAAGAGGTTTATATTGAACAACCAGATGGTTTCCAACTTGGTGATGATCCCAACTTGGTGTGCAAATTGAAGAAAGCATTATATAGTTTAAAACAGGCACCCCGAGCATGGTATGTAAGGCTAGACAACTATCTCACTCAACAAAGTTTTAAGAAAGGTATGGTAGATAGTAATTTGTATGTCAAAATAGAAAATGGGCATCTTATTGTTCTTTTTGTATACGTAGATGATATCATATTTGGCAGCAGCAAAGATGAGTCGTGTAAATATTTGGCAAATAAGATGCAGAAAGAATTTGAAATGTCAATGATTGGTGAACTTTCGTATTTCCTCGGGTTGCAAGTTAATCAAAATAAGAAGGGAATATTTATTTCTCAAGTTAAATATGTGAAAGAGATGTTAAAAAAGTTCACAATGGATAATTGTAAGCCAGTTAGCACTCCCACGACAACAGGTTGCAAGTTGAGCAAGGATGAAAAATCTCCAACTGTTGATCAAACCATGTACAGATCTATGATTGGAAGCTTACTGTATTTGACAGCCACCAGACCAGATATTTTGTAGGCAGTATGCATGGTAGCATGATTTCAAGCTAATCCCAAGGAGACTCATGTGACAGTAGTGAAGAGGATTCTTCAGTACCTCAAAGGCACTATGGAGTATGGGTTATGGTATCCGAAATGTAAAGACTTCACCATTATTTCGTATTCAAATGCAGATTGGTTAGGCTATGTAGATGACAGAAAGAGTACCAGTGGAGGTGCATTCTATCTTGGAGACATATTGGTCGCATGGCACAGTAAGAAACAAAAATCAGTTTCATTATCGACAACAGAGGCAGAATACATTGCAATGACAACATTTTGTACGCAGGTATTATGGATGAAACAAACTTTGAAAGATCTTGGTATTAGTTTTCAGTGAGCCAATATCAGTTAAGTGTGATAACACTAGTGCCATTAACATCTCCAATAATCCAGTTATGCATTCATGCACAAAGCACATCGCTATCAGGTATCATTTTTTGAAGGAGAAAGTTGTAAAAGGTGAGGTTAAGTTGGATTTTGTTCCAACTACTGAGCAAGTAGCAGACATATTCATGAAACCATTGCCCAAAGAAGTGTTTGAGTACCTTCATAACAAATTGGGAGTGGTCACACTTCCCAAAAATTGACTAGCTACAGGGATCACATTCTCAGGGGGAGCATTTTAGTATTTGATTATCTATTTGCTCATGTTCATGATCTTTGCTAAATGCAATAGAGTGTGCCTAAGAATGTTGTACATGGACTCAGGAGGAGTCTGTAGTAGCCCTTTGGTATTATTGTCAAAGGGGTAGAAGAGTTACAAGAAATTACACATGTGTTGCCAACAATTCCAAAGGGGGGGATTGTTGAGCAAGGTGCAGCAGGAGTATTGTCATTGTTGTCAACACAGTCAGTTAGATCTATTGATGTAGTGGGCAAGAAGTTCAAAATCCTCTCAGATGCAAAAAGATAGGAGTTCAAAGGTTGCTCAGAGTATGTACAGTGATTGTCCAAGAAAATCGAAGTGGCCCATATGCAAAATATCAAAGAAAAAGACAAGTAAGAAAAGTGTCGTGATATCGCGACATATACAACAGGCAAGAAAAACTGTCATGATTTCACAACATGTTGGAAGAGAGAGAAAAAGTAGGAAAAACTATCACGATTTCGTGACATGTTGGAAGAGAGAGAAACAATAGGATAAACTGTCACGATTTCGTGACATGCTGGAAAAGAAAAAAATGCAAGTGGAAAAACTGTCACGATTTCGCGACATGCTGGAAGAGAAAAAGACAAGTGGAAAAACTGTCGCAATTTTGCAACATGTTGAAAGAAAAAAGAAAAGTGGAAAAACTATCGCCATTTCGTGACATGTTGAAAGAAAAAGACAAGTGGAAAAACTGTCGCGGTTTCGCGACATTTTGAAAAAAAAAAAAGACAAGTGGAAAAACTGTCGCGATTTCGCGACATGTTGGAAAAGAGAAAGGCAAGTAGAAAAAGTGTCACGATTTCGTGACATATTGCAAGAGAGATAGTATGGAAGAAAAAGTGTCGCGATTTCATGACATGTTGGAAGAGAGAAAGGCAAGTAGCAAAAGTGTCACGATTTCGTGACATATTGCAAGAGAGATAGTACGGAAGAAAAAGTGTCACGATTTCGTGACATGTTGGAAGAAAGAAAGGCAAGTAGAAAAAGTGTCATGATTTCGTGACATGTTGGAAGAGAGAAAGGCAAGTAGAAAAAGTGTCGCGATTCAACGACATATTGCAAGAGAGATTGTACGAAAGAAAAAGCGTCACAATTTTGCAACATATTGCAAGAGAAAGAGCAAAGGAAAGAAAGTGTCATGATATCGTGACATGTCGCATTTTCGTGACCTGAAGGCAAGAGAAAGAGCAAAGGAGAGAAAGTGTCGCAATATCGCGACATGTCACATTTTTGCTACCCAAAGGCAAGAGAAATGGCAAAGGAGAGAAAGTGTCGTGATATCGCGACATGTCACATTTTTGCGACTAAATGAGGAGAGAGAAAGTACGGAGGCAAAAGTGTCGTGATATCGCGACATGTTGTATTTTTGCGGTCCAAAGCAAGGAAGAAGAGAGAGAAAACAAAAGTGTTGTGATATCACGACATGTATTTTGAGGGACCAAAGCAAGGAGAAAGAGAGAGTAAGCAAAAGTGTCACGATATCACGACATGTTCTTTTTCGTGGTTGAGTTGAAGCTGACAAAGACCTATGAACAACCGACTAAGATTAGGGTTTGCAACCGACTAAGATTAGGGTTTGTAGTCGACTAAGATCAGGGTTTTATAGCCGACTAAGATCAAGGTTTTGATCATGAAAATGTTGTTATAAAAGGAAGGTTGTTTGAAGAATTATGTAGTTGAAATGTGTGCAAAGTTCGATCGCAGAGCGTAGAGTGCAAGTCATGTCGAATCATGTTAAGTGTGAAATTTTCCAAGGAAGAAGAGTGCGCAAAAGGGAGAAGACGATTGTTCGACTGTGACGTAGCATATTGTGTGAAGTTATTTCGCAGAGAGAGCAGAGTGCATAGAGATCGCAAAGGTGAAGCAGACTAGTCGAGGTATTGTAAAAGCGAAGGTATCTTTCTTTTAATATTATAGATTCTAATTCAAGTCTAGGTTGCAGCTTGGCATTAGGGGTTGGTGCTTCTTCCAGTAGGTGCTGGTAAATCAGGGGTTGGTGCTCCTTTTTGTTGGTGCAGATAAATAAGGGGTTGGTGCTCCTTCTAGTGGGTGCTGGTAAAGTGATTGTAAAGTTGTTGCTTTGCAAAGGCTGGATTTGGATGGTAGTCCAAGCAGTAATTTTTGAGGAGTAGCCACATTGGCAAACCTCGTTAAATCTTGTGTTGTGTGATGCTATTTTGTTATTCTTGCTGTATCTTGTAATATGTTTTAATTGCTACTGTATTAAGAGCTATAAAATCAAGATTAAAGAGCTACACTGATTCACCCCCCCTCTCAGTGTCATTGTAATACTAACAAAAATTATTTTGAAAGAGTGGAGATAAAAGGTGTAAGAGTCTTGTTATTTGATTATAATTATTGCTTTATAAAAAGGAGAAATTTTTGAGAGAGATTTTGACATTGTTTATGAAAACAAAAAGGGAATTCTAGAATATTATTTTCAGAATTATTTGAATATCTTGTTGAAGGAATATTCATGTGGAGGTTTTGAGATAGACTATTGTTATATAATATTTAAGTGGCACAAAAGGAATTGATTATGAGTAAGATAGGTTTTGAAGACATATCTCCATCAAAGCAAATAGGTATGGGTACATCATATTTTATTTGAGGTGTTTATTGGAATTAATGTTATAAACATAAGGTGGAGTGAAAAGGATTGTTTGATAAGTATTGTTGGAAATATTTGAGTGAGTTTTATGTGCTTCATTATTGAATGTTTTGAGAACATTTGAGATAGAGATTATGAATTATTTAAGTTAGGATTTGAGACCTATATTGTGATATTGAGGGAAGAATTGTGAAAAATTTGGTTAGGGTTTGTAAGAAAGTGGTGCTTCATGGTTGGATGATTATGTGAAACTCTTGAGCATCGGTTTTGAATGATACTGAAAGTGAATGTGCAAATCAGAAATATAGGTGTCATGTGCTAGACTAGATATATCTTTAAAAGAGCACTAAGTGTGAGATATGTAGAAGTGATAGACTTATTGATTGTGTTGGCAATTTTGGGTACTTTGGGTACATTGCCTTTGCTCAAATGTATAAGTTGTCATTGATGTCAAAAGGCATTTTTGTGTTGATTTCAAAAGAGTGGAATATCTTGAGAAGCTTCATTATGTTAAATGGTTTTTATTAAAACCATGGTGACAAGGCTAAAGGTTTTTCTTAAAACCATTTGGACTCATTAAGGGTTTTTATTAAAACCAAGCTTAACTTAATGCAAAGGTCCATGTGTATTATTAATAATCAAATTAACTCAAACCTTTGCCAAAGGTCCAAGTTTAATTTATTATTAATAAAATAATAATAATTATTATTTTAATTATTATTAAAGGGTCTTTCAACCCTTAAGCGAGGAGGAGCACCGACGTCAAATAGTGAAGGAAAAATGGCTATTTAAGCAGGGATGATTCTCAAAAGTTAGTACCTCTGATTTGAAATTGATAATCTGCGATTTGTGGTTCTCTGTATTTTTTGATTTGCACTTGGCATCTACGATTTGTTTTGCATCATTTCGTTCGAATTGCGCTTGGCATCTATGATTTACATTTGCACCGTTTCGTTCGATCTGAGCTTGGCATCTGTGACTTACATTGCTCTATATCCTTCGAAAAGCGCTTGGTGTCTTCGTTTGAGCTTGCTTTGTGTTTTCGATCTCTGTTGACGTCTTTGAGATCGTGCATGTTCTGCATCATGGAGATTGTGCTTGGTAAACTCGATTTTGAGCTTGGGCTGCATCCTTACATTTTGGCTTGATAGCAATGGTTTGTTTGCATGCGGTTTGTGGAAGACGTTTACGTTTTCCAGTTTCTTGGCATCAAAGGAAGATAAAAGAGAGGGCAGCGATTTGTTATTTTGTTGGGCTCTTATGACCCAATGGCAGTGGCATTTAAGCAAAAGCGCTAGATGATAGAGGTGTCAAGTTTGATTCTCTTCGTTGGGAATTTCCTTTTGGTAGCGATGTGCAAAGAATGGTGGCTGTAAGTGCATGGGAGGTATATGGTTAAGGTATAATTTTTTATTTTGACATTGGTTTATTGATGGTAAATGTTTATGTGGAGTAATAAGGTGTAAAGAGGTTTTACTTTGTATGTTATTGTACTTTGGTGTTTTTACTAAGTTGGAGAAATAAGGTGTTATATTTGGATCTTTATTATTGTGTATTATTGATAGTTGCTAACTCTAATTGGTGGCAAATTGAGAGTTAGTGTTGTGACAGATTTTGAGTTCTCCTTCTTCATCAAAGTAAAGGTATGGGCAACTTCTTCCATGTATGTTGTTTATGGTATATTTTATGAAATTAAGTTTGGATTGAAAAGGTTGTCTACTAGGTATTGTTGTGTAAATATTATTTTTTGGATATTGAAGATTGTTTATGCATTAAAGTCATTGATGAACTTTTGGGTGAATGCATAATTCTGGTTGAGTAAGAGGAAGCATTTTTGCACTAGGGTTTATGTTAGTAAATCTTGCTACTTGCATTGAGATGATGAAACCCTAGTTGTTGGTAAAAAGAATATAAGCATCATTGTTATATGAGATATTGCATAGTTGGCAATTGTTGGGTTGTGTTTTATATTCTTGAGAAAAGCATACTACATCTATCTTATTCTTTTGAGATTTGAGATTGAGATTGGGAGTTAAGTATAGAACATATTGGGTCTCTAACAATTCTCTTTATGTTTCTATGAGATTTGAGATTGATATTGGGAGTTAAGTATAGAACATATTGAGTCTCTAACAATTCTCTTTATGCTTCTATGAGGTTTATGAATCATTGGGTCTCTAACAATTCTATTTGTGGGTTCATGCTAAGCGAGTTTTTCTTGGTGAGCTTGCTGAGGTTTTGGACAGGTTCCAGTGGGGACTTGTGAGAAGGTTTTGGACAGGTTCCAATGGAGACTTGTGAGCAGATTTGGACAGGTTCCGATGGGGACTTGTGAGCATATTTTGGATAGGTCCTAGCAGAGGACTTGTGAGCTGAGATTGATAGTTATATCAGAGAACTTAAGGACAGAGGTACATTGGTTCTATCAGAGAACCTAAGGACAGATTTGGCAAGTCTTTGAGAAGGCTTGTGTGTAGAGGATGATTTGTTCATAGAGTTGGACAGATCTGACAGATAGATGAAGACTTGTACTAGAATGACTAACTGTGTTTAGTACAGGTAGCTGAGCTACTGTGGACATGATCATAGAAGGCAGAGGTCTCTTAAGGCTAAGCATTGAGGACAGGACGTCTTCGATGGAAAGGAGTTCCACATGCTGGCAAGAGGTAGAGGCAGTTGATCTTTTGAGGGATAATTTATAGAGCAGAGGGGAAGGTATCTCCTTTGAGCAGAGGCTCATAAATTTAGATCGGGGGAAGGTGTCTCCTTTGGGCTGAGGCTCATAAACATTGTAATTGGGAAGGTTTCCCAAATAACTTTGAGATAACTTTTAGAGAAAATTTTTGTGGACGAAGCCCAGGAATTCTGGGTGAACCACGTTAAAAATGGGGTTCCAATGTGTGATGCTTTTTGTCTTGATTAATGTTATGTTGATGCTACTGCTATCTAAAGTTAAAAATATTAAATGGTTAAGTCTTATACTGTTAACCCCCCCATCTCAGTATAAGTCAATGTTCTTAAGATTGAGTAGGACATATTGAATTTTGATAGAGTACATAATTCTCTATATATTATAGAGGCTAAACAAATTTTGGATAGAATATGTTTAAACTACCTCAAGTTAAAGGAATTAGCTTGAATATTAGACAAAGTATTTGATAGCATTATGTGCAAGATTTGAGATTGACTTAGCATATTTTATGAGTTGTTTTGAGAATATGTTAGAATATATTTGAGCATATGCTAGAGTAGATTGAGTAAGTCTTGGTGAAGACTTAAGAGCAAATTTGAGCAAGTCTTGGTGAATACTTGAAGGTAGATTTGAGCAAGTCTTGGTGAAGACTTGAAGACAGATTTGAGCAAGTCTTGGTGAAGACTTGAAGGCATATTTGAGCAAGTATTGGTGAATACTTGAAGGCAGATTTGAGCAAGTCTTGGTAAAGAATTGAAGGTAAATTTGAGCAAGTACTAGTGAAGACTTGAATGCAGATTTGAGCAAGTCTTGGTGAAGACTTGAAGGTAGATTTGAGCAAATATTGGTGAAGACTTGAAGGAAAATGTGATCAAGTCTTGTGAAGATTTGAGACATCATTAAGAGCAGGTTTTATTTGTTCAAGCTTTGTGTTAAGGCTTGGGGTAGATATAAGTAGAATTGATCAACCTTTATGTTAAGGCTTGGGGAAATATTGAGACAAAGATTAGTGTAAATTTGTGAGCATATTTGTGAGTAAAGTTAGAGCATATTTATACTAGAATTGGGAAAAATTTTGGTGTAAATTTGAGACAGAGCTAAGATCAAGCTTTGGAGGTGATAGAGTAAAGAGGATAGTAGTCTCTAGTGGATAGAGATCCATTAGCCAAGGTAGTGGAGACAAAGGTCTCCTATGGAGAGAGATCCACACTCCAAAGAAGTGGGGGTAGAAGTCTTTTAGAAGATCACTAGCTAGAGTAGAGAGGAAAGAGTTTTCCTATGGATAGATATCCACAAACCAGAGCAAGGGGAAATATTTCTCTTATGGAGTGTGATCCATGAACCAACTGGGAAGATAGAGTTCTTTTGTGGAGAGAGATCCATGAACTAGTTAAGGAGATAGAGGTATCCTGGATCAAGTTCCAAGAACCAGAGAAAAGGGGAAAGAGTTATCCTATGGAGAGAGATCAAAAAATAAGAGTATAGGGGATTGGTGTCTCCTTTGGACAAAGCTCCATAAACATTGTAATAGGGAATTGATTCCCAAGAGATTTATTAAGAAAATTTTAGTAGAAATATTTTCTCTGTGGAGTAGTCTACATTGGGTGAACCACGCTAAATTGGTGTCTTCAATGTGTGTGATCATTTATGCATTGTTTTGATTACTACTATTGATATTGCCATTGATAATATTGGATAGTATTATTTGGAAAAGAAAAGTGAAAGTTGATCTTATACTGTTCACCCCACCTCTTAGTATAATCTTGTGTTCTTTAATTGGTATCAGAGTAGGTTCCTTCGAAAGAGTTTAAAAGCTTGAAGAAAAAGTGTACATGAAAAAATATGGCATCTCAGAGTGGATCTTTAGCAAATAAGGTACCATTGTTCAATAGGAACAATTATGCTGTCGCATAAGAATGAAGACTTACTTTATGGCACAAGGATATGAGACATGGCAACTAGTTGAGGATGGTTTCACACCTACAACTACTTCTCCCACAGATAAATATGGTAATATCTTATATGTAAATAATGTCAAGGCTAAGAATACAATCTTAAGTGGTTTACGAAGCAAAGTTTGTAAAAGTTATGCATTGCGAATCAGCAAAAGAAGTTTGAGAAAAACTGAAGCAAACATATGAGGGAGATAAAAAGGTCAACATGGTAAAATTGTAGAATCACAAAAAGACATTTGAAGACTTGAAGATGAAAGAAGAGGAAGAAATTGCTGCATACTTACTTCGTGTGGATGAGGTTGTTAATGTTAAAATTAATGTGCACTATGCCTTCTATATTGACACTTGTCAGTTTATATTGACACTTGTCATATTATCATATAGGCCTCCTTCCTATATATGTAACACATCTTCATTTGTAATATATCTCATCTTGTTTATTCCTAACATATGGTATCAGAGCAGGCTTTCCATGCCCTGTGAAAACCCTTGAGGGGGGATTTCCTTCATGGAAATCCTCACTCCTTCCCTATTTTATTCAGCCCCACCTCCCCCATTTGGTGGTGTAGCTTATACTGGTTCAAAGAGTATCCTCTCCCCTCAGGCCTATATTGTTCAAAAAGGGGATGAGAAAACTAGTCATTGACAGAATGTTGCAGAAAGGTTGTTGTATTGGTGATGTTATTTTTTATTTAAACAATAATGCCATGTTTTTCAAATTTATTTGGAGATTTTTTGTCTACCTACTATTGTGGATTGTTATACTGGCAGTTTTGATGATTGTTATATGATTTTTTTCCTGCTCTCTCAATGCACAGGATGCTAGGTGGCTCCATCCTTGGTGATACGATGGAGGCCATACTAATTAATAATTCAATTCAATGCAGTTTTCCCAATTGAATTTTGCATGATCAGCCTAATAAACAGGTGCACAACTCATTGAAGCTAGAGATGACATTGTTTTTTCAATGTCATGCTGCATAGATTGGTGTGCGTTGCCACCTGTTATTTTTTACAATAATTTGTGGGTGTTTATTTTAAAAAAGTTTGTGGTCTACTCGAAACTACTGGGAGAATATTTTGTTTTTTTCTAATATAAATGTGATGTGCGCTAGAGATCATGATCCTGAGATTATTGGTGGTATATTTTTTACCTAGGGCTGTGCAGGAGAGTTGTTGTAGAGAAATTTAATGCAACCACACACCTATGCAGTTCATCCATTGAAGCAGTAAGAAAAAACCATCAAAAACCGTACCCTCCTGTTATAATGGGGACATGACAATGGAAACTATTTTTAATCCAACCATTCACTATGTTGAATCGACATCGCAATGGGTTGAAGAAGATGAGTGCACAAGGTTTTAAGTCGATAACGTCCTGATGTGAGTGGTATCTATTTTTTGCATGCTGGGAAGCCATCATGGAGGAAGTGGAAGCCAGCATCGATCGACACAAGCAAGCCACTGATGGATGGATTTTTCATGTTTATTGATAACTAAATTTGGCATGCTCACCGGTAGTAAATGGTATTGTTATGGAGTTACTAATAGTAATAGGGATATTCATCATTGTCCAGATCTGTTGGTGCGAAGAACTAGAGTAAAAAGTGTGTAGGAGGATTTTTTGAGTTTGGTGTGGTTGTTACAAATATGATAATATGCCAAATAGTTTTTTAAGCAATGCAGGCCACCTGTACGCTCATGCGTCTAATATGGCCTCACAAATGAGCTTGCAATGCATAAGATATTTTAGTTGCACTATTTATTTTGCTAAATCTATAGCATAATCTATGCACGATTTCCTCAACGTCGAAGAAGTAATTTTTAGACAATGGCTTAACATCACTCAGGCCAACAACTAGAGCATTTACGTCATCCACCATAAGAAATATTTCCCTTCTCCATGTTGCTTAACAAAGATCAACTTAACGAAGATCAGGTTTTTCTTAACGAAGATTAACTTCTACGCGATCACAATTATCAAAGGGTATCGATCGTAATCCTCCTCCATGTGGCCCTGAGAAACTGATAAGGCTCAATGATGGGGAGCATCATAGAGTTGACCTGAGTGATAGGCAAATGTTTGTATGCCACCAGTCCTCTATAGTGAATGGAGCAGTTGTAATGCAACTTTCATCTTCTTCCCATATACTACGATATTGGTCTACTTAGCTAGATCGAAGTTGTTTAGAACCTAAATGGTGTCTAGCTCCTGGTTGTGACTATGGTGTGTGTTGCTACTCATTATTTTTCTAAGCTTTGTGATAGTGTAGTGGCATAGTGTGGATGTCTCCATCAACCAGTGGGCTCTCAAATTGGACGTGATATCCTCACGGCTTGGCCACTCAACCTGGCCCCCTCCAGGCTATAGTTTGATGGGTGCCTATCACTTGAACTTTTTAAGGCTTATTGGCTAAAGATTTGCCACCCATATTTGTTGTGTGTTGTGTACTGCATTTTCCATAGAAGTTCGAGGTGTAGTAGATCATGGAGGTCAAAAGGATTTTGATGCCACTAAAAAGAGTTTGGATACCCACACTACGAGCACGTTTGTTGTAAATAACCAAGTCACATTAGAAGTCGACATCGTGGAGGGGATACCAAAAATTCTGCCAGTTAAGGGTCATGTTGGATTGGCAGCTATACACAATCTAACCTGCTATTTGCTACTGCATTAGTCTGATCTGGATTTTAAATTACTTTGGAGCTTGCAATGTTCTAAGTTGTATTGTTTATTTAAAAACTGGGGGCATAATATCTATATATGGCCATGGGGAATTTTTTATTTGGAATTTAAATCTCTGAAAGAAGAGAAGACGATTTTCATTTACATGAGGGTTATTTATTATATTAAGGGAGAATTTTAATTAAAAAGGAATGATAGTAAGGGTGACATTGAATATTGTTTTCGACATGGATAGTGGAAATGGAAGGCCCACATGGCCATGTTGCTTTTTCCATAAAATGAGGACCCATTGACACCCAAGTATAGGGGTATTTATAGTCATCGAAAATGTTTTTTTGCGATGGAAAATTGGTGTCCATTTGTAATTTTGAGGCTATTTTATTTGAGTTTTTTAACCTCAAAGTTGTTGTACCTTGAAGTGCACTCTCATTAGAACCCAACACTCCCAAGGAATTTGTAAGTGATCCTAGTATCCAGTTACCTTCTCTAGAGCACCTAGCGGATGCAGCGGTTGGTTACCCATGCATTTCGGTGGGATGAGATGGTGATAATAAGGACACCTACTCTAAGGACCGACACCTTCTAGATTGAGTTCACCATGAGGGGGGATGATATTCATGGTGAATCTAGTCAGTGACCTATGAGTGGTAACATACATGGAGGATGACCTATAGAGACAATGAACCCAGTAGTGGCTAACCCTGAGGCACATAGGATGACCTTGAGGCACACAAGATGACATTGAGGCACTTAGACGACTGACCCAGTGGTAATATATCCAAGGTAGTGGCTAACCCTGAGGTAAAAAACCGAGATGTATACACCATTGATCTAGCATTATTCATAGTTGGAGAGCCAAGTGCAAAGAGCACGAGCCTAGACCAAATCATGTAATAAAGGAGGATGATAGGTTTCTTTTAGAGAAGTCAACATTAAGGGGGAATGTTACCTAATGTTGACTTATTTTTTTTTCTACTTAGTATAGTGAAAATTAAGGGGGAATGTTAGAATGTTTTAATGTGCACTATGCCTCTTTTGACACTTGTCATGCTTCTTGACATTTTTCATGTATTGATATAGGCCTCCTGCTTATATATTGTAACACATTCTTGTATAATAATTTCTCATATTTCTCATTTCCAACAGTTAACACATTGCAAGAACTTGAATTTAAAATATAAGAATTTGATGTTCCTCAAAAGGTTTTAAGGTCACCCCCTATAAGGTATAATGAAAAGGTTTTAGCCATAGAAGAAACAAGAGATATTGAAAATTTGACTATGGATGAGTTATATGGAAATCTCACAAATTATGAGATGATAATAGTAAAGGATCCTATTCCAAAGAAAGAGGTAGCCTTCAAAGTAGCAAAGAAGATAAAATATAAGGAGCCAAATTCAAGTGATGAGTCATCCAGTGATGAAGAAGCAAACTATGGTAGAAGGAACAAGAAGGATTCAAGAAAGAAAAAAGGTACAACAATAGTGAGATTTTTTAATTATGGTAAATATGATCACTATGCATCTATCTAGAATTTGGAAGGAGCAGCATTGAAGAGAAACAAGATCATAAGAAAAGGGAAGCAGGAAAATCTAGGTATGAAAAGAAAAATAGGTATGGACAAAGCATGCATGAAAAGAAGTTTTTTCAAAGGCATAAGAAGAGTTTCTATGTGGAAAAGACATGCAAGGGTTCAAGTAGTGATGAAATATCCTTAGATAGTGAAGAAGAAATTCTATTTTTGGAAATAGAAGAGGAAGGAAGTGCTCCTAATGAAGATAAATCTAAAAAGTATGAAGATGCCTTAGAAGACCAAAAAGTAGAGAATGAAGAGGAAGTTGTAATAGATCTAAAAGCTAAATGTATTTCTGCTCTCAAAGAATTGAAAAATGTTAGAAAGCAAAATTTAAAATTCAAGGCTCAATTTCGGCTCAATTCCAAGAATTTTATGAGGAGAAAGGAAAGCTTATACAATATCTGATAAACTCAATAGCTAAGACAAGGAGATTTAAAGAAAAGCTAGAGGTAAAAGTATTAGAATGTGAGAGATTAGAACAAGAGGTAATTTATCTTAGGAATGAAGTAGAAGAGTCTAAGGACAAGCTACATAGGTTTTTGAAAAGTTTAAAAACTATGGATAATATTATCAATGTACAAAGACCTTCATTTAACAAAACAGGACTTGGTTTTGAAGAAGGAAAAGGGCAACAAGAAGAAGAGTCAAGTTCAATATCAAAAGAGAAAGATGGTTCAGAAGAAGAGAATGAAGGATGAAGTGAGACCTATGTGAATAAGAGTCTCACCAAGAAAGGAAAAAATGCACAAACAAGGAACAAGGATCACCACAGAGAAGAAAGGACTAAGAGACCGGTGGGTCCAAGGAAATAATTCTTCAAAGGACATTTCTTCTCATGTAACAGGTTTGGTCACAAGGCTATGCAGTGCAGGACACATGGAAAGAGGAAATATGGTTCTACCAAGAGAAATTTCAATAATAGACATCTCTTTCAAGGGTATTTTTACTCTTGTAATTATTTTGGTCATAAAGCAATTCATTGCAGGGTTCATGACAGGAATGGGTATGACTTCACCAGAAGGAACTTCAAGATATTTGCACCTTCTAGAAACCACAATATTAAGTTTTATAAGTGCAACAATGTTGGGAATATGGCCAAGTGGTGTAGAAAAAAATTTCTAGGGATAAGAAATAACATGGACATTCAAAAGAATCAAAAGGATATGTTGAGAAAGAAGGTTGACAAAGGAAAAGAGTATTGTATGTTGGGAGTAGTTTTACTCCCACCCCAAATTTAATCACCTTAAGGATAGGAGGTGGGGAGGGGGCTGATCTAAGAGTCTTATCCTTAGTCCCAAAGGAGTCCTTTTTCCATTGATGACAAAGGGGGAGATATTTGAGTCAGAGGGAGAGAATTCAATTAAGGGGAGTAGTTTCTTAGGGGGAGAAGAATTGGAAAAATGATTGGTTTAAAAAAAAAAAGGTTGCCATCAATGAAAAAGGGGCAGATTGTTGGAAATTTTTATAAATAAGGTTGTTATTGATGTCAAGTTTTTGGTGCAAGTCAAAGTGCATTTTGGTACAAGTAGAGTGGTAAAAGAATTGGTTATAATATTTTATATTATAAACCAAAAAGGTTGGCTAAAGGGTTTAAGACAAAAGATTACCCCCATGGTTTTAAAGAGAAAAGGAGATATTATAATATTTTAAATATTATAATAACTAAGCCAGAAGGGCTTATTAAGAAGAAAGGAAAAATATTTGATGAAAACCCCATGCAAAAGTATTATTTAATACTAAATTAAGTAATATTTAAAAATAATATTTAAAAATAAATATTATATTAATAAATAATTAAATTTGATTTTGGCTAAGGCACCAAAAATTCAAACTTAATATTGGAGGCATATATTTCTGCTGATTTTTTAAAAGATACCTTGGAGCATATAAAAGGAGGAAACAAAAATTAAAAATGGAATTCAAATGTTTAAGAGTGTAAGCGTAGTCGAACGAAATCGAATGGAGGAGAGAGGAGAAACATGTAAGTTTCTCATATGTTGAACAAAGGCGAAGGTTAAATTAAAAGCGGTGAGCACTTTTGATGCAGTAAGGGCTGGTAACCCAAGTGGCAGGTGAGTCCTACATTGGTCGTTGGTGGAATTAGAGGTCGGGGTTAGATTCCCCCTAGCACCAGTTGAAGGTTTTAGTTTATAAAACTAGGGAAGCAGTAGGTATAAAGTGGTGAGACTAAAAGTTAGTCTCAACTGCCTAGCTAGCGCAAGTAGTTGAGCATTGCACTTGGTGTGCAAAGGTCGAAGGGTTGATTCCCATCCACGAAAAAGAAATTAAATTTTTTGGTAAAGTTATGCGCCATGTTAATTTTATAAGGTATGTGTTGTATTATTGATTTTTGGCTATAATATACTTGGCGGATGTTAATTTGACTTATGGTTTGAAAACTTAGGAGATATAAGGTGAAATATTTTGCTTTATTCTAAAGGTTTGAATGACATTTATTTTATGATATTGGAGTGATAAGTGTGTAGTTGGTTTATGTATCATTGTAATTATTTTATCTTTGAAAATAAATTGGAGTGAAAATTATTTTGAAAGAGTGGAGATAAAATGTGTAAGAGTCTTGTTATTTGATTATAATTCTTTATTTATAAAAGGAGAAATTGTTGAGAGAGTTTTTGGCATTGCTTATGAAAACAAAAAGAGAATTCTAGAATATTATTTTCAGAATTATTTGAGAAAATTGTTGAAGGAATATTCATGTGGAGGTTTTGATATAGACTATTGTTATCTAACCTTTAAGTGGCACAAAAGGAGTTGATTGTAAGTAAGACAGATTTTGAAGATGTATCTCCATCAAAGCAAAGAGGTATGTGCACATCATATTTTGTTTGAGGTGTTTGTTGGAATGAATGTTATAAAACATAAGGTGGAGTGAAAAGGATTGCTTGATAAGCATTGTTGGAAATATTTGAGTGAGTTTTATGTGCTTCATTGTTGTTTGTTTTGAGAACATTTGAAATAGATATTATGAATTATTTGAGTTAGGGTTTGAGACCTACATTGTGCTCTTGAGAGAAGAAGTGTGAAACATTTGGTTAGGGTTTGTAAGCAAGTGGTGATTCATGGTTGAATGATTGTGTGAAACTCTTGAGCATTAGTTTTGAATAATACTGAAAGTGAATGTGCAAATCAGAAAGATAGGTGTCATGTGCTAGACTAGATCTATCTTTAAAATATCACTAAATGTGAGACATGTGGAAGTGACAAACTTATTGATTGAGTAGAACATATTGAGTTTTGATAGAGTACATAATTTTCTATATGTTCCAGAGGTTAAACAAATTCTAGATAGAATATGTCTAAACTGCTTCAAGTTAAAGAAATTGCCTTGAATATTAGACAAAGCATTTGATAGCATTGTGTGCAAGATTTGACATTGAATTAGAATATTTTGTGAGCTATTTTAAGCAAGTGTTAGAATAAAATTGAGTATATGCTAGAGTAGATTGAGAAAGTCTTGGTGAAGCCTTAAGAGCATATTTGAGCAAGTCTTGGTGAATATTTGAAGGCAAATTTGAGCAAGTCTTGGTGAAGACTTGAAGATAGATTTGAGAAAGACTTCGTAAAGACTTAAAGGTAGATTTGAGCAAGTCTTGGTGAACACTTGAAGGTAAATTTGAGCAAGTATTGGTAAATACTTGAATGCATATTTGAGGAAGTCTCGGTGAAAACTTTAAGGCATATTTGAGCAAGTATTAATGAAGACTTGAAGGTAGATGTGAGCAAGTATTGTGAATACTTGAGATATCATTAAGAGCAGGTTTGATTTGTTCAACCTTTGTGTTAAGTTTTGGGGTAGATCCAAGAATAATTGATAAAGCTTTGTGGGAAGGCTTGGGGACAAATCGAGACAAATATTAGTGTAGATTTGTGAGCAAAGTTAGAGCATATTTGTACTAGACTTGGGACAGAGTTTGGTGTAGATTTGAGATAGAGCTGGGAGCAAGCTTTGGAGGTGATATAGTAAAGAGAGTAGTAGTCTCTAGTGGATAGATATCCATTAGCCAAGGAATTAGGGACATATGTCTCCTGTGGAGAGATATCCACAAACCAGAGTAGTGGGGGTAGAAGTATTCTAGAAGATCACTAGCTAGAGCAAAAGGGAAAGAGTTCTTCTGTGGAAAGATATCCACAAACCAAAGCAAGGGAAAAGAGTTCTCCTATGGAGTGTGATTTGTGAACCAGATGGAAAGATAGAGTTCTTCTGTAGAGAGAGATACACAAATTAGTTGAGGAGATAAAGTTTTCCTGGATCAAGTTCCAAGAAGCAGAGAAAAGGGGAAATATTTGTCCTATGGAGAGAGATCCATAAATTGGAGTGTAGGAGATTGGTGTTTCCTTTGAATAGAGGTCCATACAAATTATATAAGGGAATTGATGCCCAAGATATTTGTTGAGAAAATTTTAGTAGAATGGTTTTCTCTATGGAGTATCCCACTTTGGGTGAACCACGTTAAATTGGTGTCTTCAATGTGTGTGATGATTTTTGCATTGCTTTGGTTATAGCTATTGATATTGTCATTGATAATATTGGATAATATTATTTGGGAAAGAAAAGTGAAAGTTGGTATTATATAATTCACCCCCCCTCTCAGTATAAGCTTGTGTTCTTCAAGGAGCACTCTAATTATGAACTCTAGATTTCATGCACCCACCCATAAATCCTAGAATTCACTTTTAGCCTGTCGTGCCAATCACTGAATGGGAACTTGGTTGGGTAACTTTTTAGGTAGTCTCCTTGTGTTCACTGATGATGATGATGAGGGTGCATGTGTCTTGATGCAATCATATCCCATCCTTGTGAGTTTTGGCTATGGCCTCCCTTTTATTTTCTTTCCTTCCTCCCTTTTCACTTTTCGTGTTAAGCAGCATAGGTAGCTAGGACCACCATAGAGGAATCGATCTTCTCCAAAGATCGATTGCCTTGCCTTGTACCGATGGTTGTTCGATGTTG
The DNA here is from genome assembly GCA_028583015.1 of Wollemia nobilis. NCBI lineage: Eukaryota > Viridiplantae > Streptophyta > Pinopsida > Araucariales > Araucariaceae > Wollemia > Wollemia nobilis. Next base: position 3,465,919 of record JAQPPZ010017190.1, on the reverse strand, counting down.
GTGCTGGTTTGTACCCACCTCAATGTTGGATTTATGATCAACAAGTTCATTTCTTGAATTAAAAAATGTACTATCTATCAATAATTATCAAACACTTTTTAGAAAGTTTCTTTGTCTAGCACAAATGGTCTAAATGCCAAATTTGATAGATATTGAGTTTTTTTAAATTAGATGGTGGTAAAAATTGGCTCCATGAGAAGCCAATACATTAGCTTGCAAAGTTAATTACCTAGGAATTACTTTTATATTCAGTGTGTCTAAGATTTCAAATAAGTCCTATACTGTATTTTTGTAAGATTTTAGATAGTGTTGCTTGTTGTTGTACTTTTATGTTACTTGGTTAACCACCAACTCTGAATCTCCATAGATTATGAGCAACTTGATTCCCATTGTCTATGATTTCTTGAGCCCAATATATAATACCTCGTACTTTGTCATATTATTGGTGCAACTCCAAGTCAACCTATATGCCAATCTCTTAACTTCCCCAGATGATGAAATTAACAAAATACCTGTTCTAGCACAATTTTTGCATCTAGCTCCATTTAAATAGAGCTTCTAAAGTTTATTCTATCGGAGATCCTTTTTCTATGGTTAAATATTTTTCTCTTTCATATTGGAAATATAATAGGTCCCTATTCCTATTTCGACCATCACATTGAAATTCTTACGTAAAAATTAATCTTCAGTATGCAATTCATTTATGATTTCCTCCACTGGATCAATCTCTTTGTTGATCATGCCAATGCTACTATTCAATTGTACCTCATCTTCAATATTCCCTATCAAGTAGATGGATGGATTTTCAACAAAAAATTCTACCTTTATGCCCTTGTAGGGAATATCCATGTGTGAAAAATCTAAGGATAAATATCCACCTAGCTTAGCAATGAATTAATGGGAAAGACATTTCTTTCTCCTTTGGACACGACGTTGCAACATGTCGCGATATCGCGAAACTTTTTTCTCCTTTGGTCTTGGTGTTACATCATGTCGCGATATCGTGAAACTCTTTCTCTTTTGGCTGTGATGATGCCAAAAGAGAAAGAGTGTCGCGATATCGCGACACTCTTTCTCTTTCGGCCGTGATGATGCAACATGTCGCAATATCGTGACACTTTTTCTCTTTGGCCACGATGATGCAACTTGTCGTGATATCGCGACACTTTTTCCTCCTTTGGCCGCGACAATGCAACATGTCACGATATCGCGACACTTTTTCTCTTTTGGCCACAATGTTGCAACATGTCGCGACACCTTTTCTCTTTGGCCATGATGATGCAACATGTCGTGATATCGCGACACTTTTTCTATTTTGTCGCATTGATGCAACATGTCGTGATATCGCGACACTTTTTCTCTTTGGCCACGATGATGCAACTTGTCATGATATCATGATACTTTTTTCCCCTTTGGCCGTGACAATGCAACATGTCGTGATATCGTGACACTTTTTCTCTTTTTGCCACGATGTTGCAACATGTCGTGATATCGCGACACCTTTTCTCTTTGGCCGCGATGATGCAACATGTCGCGATATCACGACACTTTTTCTCTTTGGTCGCGATGATGCAACATGTCACGATATCATGACACCTTTTCCTTCTTTGGCCGTGGCAATGCAACATGTCGCGATATTGCGACATTTTTTATCTTTTTGCCGAGACGATGCAACATGTGATTTCGCGACACTTTTTCTCCTTTGGCCATGATGCTACAACATGTCACGATATCGTGACACTTTTTTTCCTTTGGCCACGACGATGCAACATGTCATGACATCGCGACATTTTTTCTCCTTAGGCCGCGATGATACAACATGTCATGATATTGCGACACTTTTTATCTTTTGGCCGTGACGTTGCAACATGTCGCGATATCGCGACACTTTTCCTCCTTTGGATGTGACAAGTCAACATGTCGCGATATCGCGACACTTTATCTCTTGTGGTTGCGACGGTGCAACATGTCACGATATCGTGACACTTTTTCTCCTTTGGCCATGACAATGCAACATGTCACAATATCATGACATCTTTTCTTCTTTGGACTCAACGATGCAACATGTTGCGATATCATGACACCTTTCCTCCTTTGGCCATGACGACGCAACTTGTTGCGATATCACGACACTTCTTCTCTTTTGGCAATGACGTTGCAACATGTCGCTATATCGTGACACTTTCTCTCCTTCGGTCGTGATGTTGCATCTTGTCACGATATCATGACACCTTTTCCTCCTTTGGTCGTGACGGTGCAACATGTCGTGATATCGTGACACCTTTTCCTCCTTGCTTTTTCCCTATGCTTTGGACCGCAAAAATGCAACATGTCATGATATCGCGACACCTTTCTTCTTGTGGTGTTTTGCTTTTTATTTGATCTTTAGCTCATGGGCCTCTTCGATCGGTTTGGAAAACATGTAAAAAATACTTGTACAAGGTTTAGGGACCTTTCAACACCCTTTCAACCAATCAAAAAAAAAAATAATGGGAAAGACACATACCAAAATAAGGCTCTAAATCCACAACCACTACTTCTTGTATTATAGTTATTTGAGGTATTGTATGTAGCACCATTACATATATTTGTATTTTGCTTAATCCTTATGCTTAATTTGTGGTTGAGGATATCTTAAACTTGAACCAGAAAACACTTTGTAAATTCATAGCATGAATACAAGCATTGGTGTGTTGTCTGGTTATTTTAAAAGAGATCAATTTTTTTTGTGTTAGTATTAATTTGGTAATTTCCATAATTAAGGTAAATAATAGCAATAATCTTAGATTAAAAAAAATATACACATAGTTTAAAGAGAAACACCAAATTTATGTGGAAACCCTAAAATGGGTAAAACCATGATCAAAGATATTTTTGTAGATTTTTATTGGAAATAATAATTTGATTAAAATCCTTACTGTGGTATTAGATTGTAATATTCCATTTTCCAAATCTTCTCCCCTTCTCTGATATATTTTATTCTCTTTCTGTTCTTCCACTACAGATATGACAATCAAGTTGTCACCATGTGTTCTGCAAGAATTTATATTTTGGAAACTCTACCACACTATCTTGTGCAAATATCTACCACCAATGTTGTGCAACCATTTTCCACTGAGTGTTGTGCAACAATTTGTGACTAAGTGTTGTGCAAAAGAAAGTCATTTTCATTAAATGTGTGTAGCCCTATTTTCTTAAATGCTTGTAACCCATTTTATTAAATGGTTGTTGGTTATGTAAAACCAACCCATTTTATTAAGTGGGTGTTGACCACTCATGAAATGATGGAATCTAGGACATTTTTCCTCCATTATTTATTTTGATAAGTGTTGATTGCTCCAAAGTAAGGATTTTATCCGTAGCTCCTTCCACACTTCCTATAGATGATTTTTTGTTAGTATCCTGATCAAGACCTCCCCCATTAGAGGATTTTGAACCCTCAAAATCATATTTATTCAGATGAGAATATTGTTTCTTTGTTTGCTTCTTGGAGATATAATTTGCCTTGCTTAGAATTTTACCTTTACGGTTGTTGAGTTTGCTTGAGCTACAATTTTCACATCCACAGTTAAAATTAGACACACCATTATGCATCCTGGACTAGTAGACACATCGTTGCAAGTTAGCTACTATTTTATGCACACTAAAATGAACAACAAATAGTGATGTGTGAGCTTATCTTATCAATTGTAAGTGTTTCTCTCCCTTAGGCATACAAAGTTTTCTCTCTTTGAAAAAAAAGTCATTTTTCGAATGAAAAACCTTATTGGATTTACCTTGCACTCCATTTTCAACTCCTTGTACTTCTTTCCAAGTTCAAAATCTTCTTCATATGGCCCCTTGTACTCTTCAAAAGAAAAAACTCAAATTCTTTCTTTTGTTGGGGAGTACAGTTGGTTGCTTCCACCTCTTTACTGAACTACACATTACTATTCACATATTTTATCATCAATAACATGAATCTCTCGCTTACATTCACCAAATGCTTGGTCTGCTGTACTGTCACAAGATGAAATTTATTTTCCAACCTGTTGGGATTAATCACATAGGTGATTTCACCTTTCTTCAACTCCCAAACATTACGCCTCCACTTAAACAAAGTATCTCTTTCCCATAAATATGGGTTACCAAAAATTACTTGGCAAATATCAAGATGTACTACATCACAAGTAATTACATCATGAAATTTATTTAAAAAAAAAACTATAAAGTACATTGCTTGGTTACCTATAGATCCACGTCATTATGCACCCATCCCAATGGATATGGTTGTGGATGATCCATAGTATTCAATCCAAAATTCTTCACTAGATCCTCAGAAATTAAATTCTGTTGGGATCCACTGTAAAATAATGTTGTATCTTTCGTCATCTGCACTTGTATGTAGAACCAAAATAATTTCTCTTTCTTGGTCTCTAAAGCTTGTTCCTCCTTCTTAGAGGTCCGCTCTTTCCTTAAAGGCTTAATTATAGTAGAACATACTACATTTTCTTCATCTTATTCCTCAAAACACCCTTATTTCTCCTGCTCAATATTTTTAGCAGAATTAGCAGATTTCTTCTTTCCCTTCTTCCACCATTTTAGCCTCTTTTCAGGGTGTAGCTTCCAACAGTTTTCACTTGAATGTGTGTAAACATTACACTCGTAATATTTTTGAGTCTTTTGTGATTTGATGGTTGTAGTTCCCAATTTCTTCTTACCTTTACTACTAGAACCCTTGGTTTTCTCTACAGACTTGGAGGATTTAGATGAAGTTGATGTCTTATTATATTTTATTGGCCTTCTGACCCTCATTTTTAGGTATGTGGCTTTTATGCATACCTCATAAATGTCATTAGAATCAAATAATGCCAGTTATATCCTGATATGATAAGACAAACCACACTTATATTTCTTAAATATTTGAGGATCACGAATATTAACACCCATTAACATAGCTTATTTTTTAAATTCTATGATGTATTCTTGGACTATTTTACCCTAACTTTGTTTAAAAAATAGCCATCTCTCCTCCATATTCTCTTGATAGCAAATAGGATAAAACTGAGCTCTTATAACCTTCACAAATTTTGCCCATGTTTCCACAACTAGTTATTGATTTCTTACCAATCCAATTGAGTATACCTCCCACCATGTGAGAGCATGACCACCCAGTTTCAATCTAGCAAAGCTGATTGTACCTCTATATAAGACTTAGTACTAAAGTAAACCTCCAATTTCTTCAGCCACCCATCTAATTTTTTAGGATCTAACTCCCCTTCATAGGATAGAATATCAATTTTGGCCTCCATTTCGAACGGATCTACAATCAAGGGTTGTGATGACATATTCTTAGGTTGTTTGGAGTGGGATCCTTCAACCTCCATTTTCTCACCATTGGAAGCACCAAACTCAATCTCAGATTCTGAATCTAATTTCTTCTTTTCCTTTCTTTATTTTCTTTCTTCTTGAGAAAGCACCAACTCCATCAAGCTTTGGGGAGTGTTTTCCATTTCAAGAAATCTTATTTGAAATTCCTTGTTGGACATTGTTAGAGAGTCAATTTTTGAATGATCTACCATTTTCACAGATCTGATTCTTCTTATCCTAATATCTGGGTTGTATGGGGCTAAGTCCTTTCCTTGAGATCTTCTGCCTTGCATACATAGTTATTCAAGAAAATCTACTCTGATCCCAAACTTGATCTGTAAAGTGCCACACTGTGGATTCAACTCTACATACAGATATATGGATCTTGCTTAATCCTTATGCTTAATTTATGGTTGAGGATCTTTAAAACTTGAACAAAAAACTGCTTCGTAAATTCATAGCATGAATACAAGCATTGGTGTGTTGTCTAGTTATTTTTAAAGAGATAAAATATTTCTATGTGTTAGTATTAATCTGGTAATTCTCAAAATTAAGGTAAATAATAGCAATAATCTCAAATTAAAAAAAATACACATAGTTTAAAGAGAAACACCAAATTTACGTGGAAATCCCAAAATGGGTAAAACCACGGTCAAAGAGATTTTTGCAAATTTTTATTAGAAATAATAATTTGATTACAATCCTTACTATGGTATTAGATTACAATATTCCATTATCCAAATCTCCCCCCCTTCTCTAATGTGTTTCTTATCTTTATGTTCTTTCACTACAAATCTGTCAATCAAGTCATCACCATGTGTTCTGCAAGAATTTTTTGTTTTGAAAACTCTACCACACTGTGTTGTGTGAATTTTTGCCACCAATGTTATGCAACCATTTTCCACTAAGTGTTGTGCAATAATTTACCACTAAGTTTTGTGCAAAAGAAATCCATTTTCATTAAATATGTGTAGCCCCCTTTTCTTAAATTCTTGCAACCCATTTTATTAAATGGGTGTTGTTTATTTAAAATCAACCCATTTTATTAAATGGGTGTTGGTTATTTAAAACCAACCCATTTTATTAAATGGGTGTTGGTTATTTAAAACCAACCCATTTTATTAAATGGGTGTTGTTTATTTAAAATCAACCCATTTTATTAAATGTGTGTTGGTTATTTAAAACCAACCCATTTTATTAAATGGGTGTTGGTTATTTAAAACCAACCCATTTTATTAAATGGGTGTTGGTTATTTAAAACCAACCCATTTTATTAAATGGGTGTTGATTATTTAAAATCAACCCATTTTTAAGTGGGTGTTGACCACTCATTAAATGATGGAAGTTAAGCTAGTTTTCCTCCATGCTACGTTTCGACAAGTGTTTATTGCTCCAAAGTAAGAATTTTATTTGGAGCTCCTTCCACACTTCCTATAGATGATTTTTAGTTAGTCTCCTGAATAACCATAAGAATATCTTTGTGTAGCAATCTAGGATGCATACACCTAAGCTAATAATAACTGAAAAATCACATAAAAAATAAAAGAATGGACAAATTTGCAAATAACCATAAAGCAGGGTTTCTTTTATTGAATTTCCATTAAAATTTGATTACAAATCCATCCCTCTTAGGGATAATCAATGTGATACAGTTATTACAATCATAGAAATTTCCCACACAAGGGTAGGTGTAATCCACAGGCTTCCTATGTTGACACGAACTGCTCCAAGGCAAATGTGGTCTTCTTCTCCATGATTAGAGGTATTTGTTGCTTTGAATGACAAGACCTTGTTAATCCTACATCCAATAAATAATGAGAAACATATTAACAACAAAGGAGACCTCTCTTAATGAGGCTTTTAGAGGAAATTATGCAAAAGGATGTCATAAAAGCTTAAAATCAAGAAAATACAGAAAGCATGGTAATATACACTAAACATGATAATTGGCCATCAAGAAATATAAAGGAAACATAGATCAATCTATCTAATGTCCTAATTAAAAAATTGGAAGCATGAAATCATAAGAAATAGCCAAAACTAATCTAGCTACCAAATGACAAGAAATGAAGGAAATAAGTCTTAAATTACTACTTCTACCGTACAATTGTCTCTAATAAAACAAATCTAGATTAAATGCATATAATCTACTATGAATAAAAAGTAAAATGCTACTAAAACCAAGGGAAAAGGGAAATTAAACCTGACCGTAGATCTGTAGTGTAGTTAGTATCATTAGTCGCGAATGAGCTGAAAATATAGTTGCTCTTTAATGTCGGTATTAGATCTCCAATTTCCCTTGATGAATTGATGATCAAGGGTCACCTCGATGTCCTATGATAGATTTGGTGGTTGAATTGTTCAGATTGGTGATGGAATGGGCTCAATTGAGTTTCTTGATTTCTCCTAACCCTCCATATCCTTCTTGGTTCTAAATACCATTTGATCTCCAAATAGGTAGCATAATTGTTCCTCTCAATGGATGCAAGTGAGTATGCAATTTGACAGGGCTTCACTATGCTTCAACTCGAGATTCTTTCAAAATTCTCCCCAATTTGGAGGGGGGTTTTATATCACATGGGAAAGCCTTGTCTTAGCTTCATGGAGAAGCAAAAATCAATAACCTTCAGTTAGGGCAGTTAGAGGGAAAGTTATAGAGGCTTCTGTGCCCAAACCGTTTGAAACTCAAACAACTTGGCCGTTGTAACCGATTTTGGGTCGGTTGAGAGCAAACTTAATTTGAAGGCTAACCGTAACTCTGAGGTGCAATCATACCTATTAACTGCAGGTTTCAGCCATGACCAATATTGACTAGGCCAAAATGCCTAAATTGAGTGGTTAGAACCATTGCTCCATCTTGGAATATGTCCAAGATCTTTTATATGGTCTTCTAGCATGTCCCATATGAGCAGTCACCTTGACATGACATGTTTTAGGTGTCTACAGATACCCCTTTTGAGATGCATTATGAGATCGAACAATGCTAAGAAAAAATAGACCTCCTAAAATGATGTCATAGGTTGGATGATGATCATTAGTATGATCAACATTATATGCTCAAGGTCCTACAAAAGGATGCACATCCTAGAATCATTGCTTCCAACTAGATGGAAGGCTTAAACTTGTAAAGCTTTGGTAAGCTCCAATGATAATTGGTAGCTTCAGTGCTACTATAGGCTTCTGGGCCATATAGATCTGAAAGGAGGTAAGCTACTAGCTTAACTATCATAGTTGTTTTTTGCCCCAAAAAAGGGTAAGCTTATGATAGTCGTTGGCAATGATTCGTAAGACGAACACAATTTTTACAAGATCAAGGGATCTATGATCAAGGGATCTTCTCTAAAATTTAATTATGATTATGATATTATGAATACCCCCTCAAGTTATGATTCGATGAGGGTAATGACAATTAAATGAAGCGACGAGTCGCTTGACCACTATGAATGACTTGAACAATTTAAGGTTTAGCACTTGATACTTGGCTAGGCCTAATCAGCTATGATTACAACTATTAATAGTAATTGTATATTTCTATCCTACAAAGTGGTCCAGCCATGAAGGCCTTCTTAGGGAATCAAAATGATAAGAATTTCAATTAGGCATGTGTTGAATCATATTGGTTGATGATTTTCTAAAAATGTCATAGAAGAATTGACATGATTGCTTCATTCCTGTGGGGTGGTCCAACCTCAAAGGCCTTCTTTGGGATTGAAATGAAGCATATCCATTTAGTGATAATGAATTTACCCCAAATGTCCTTATGGTAATTTACTCATCTTATCGGATTGCATGGAGCACCAGTTGCTACAACCGCTAAGTGTATGGGGTAAATAACTAGATACAAGGCACATTTAGCTTTTGATATATCTAAATTTTTTTGTTATTTTTAATATTTTTGAAAATTTTGGTTAGGTGGATATTTTTAATTTGGCATTTTGAAACTCCTCACGGTGGGATTTTGGAGCATTTATTGCAGGTTTCTAGCCATGCTTGTCAAATGCAACCAATTTTTCAAAATTTCCTAACCATGACTCTGACCCACGATCGAAAATCCCTAATCCTACGCTCGCGGGTGTTAGCTACGATTAGGGGTAAAATGGAAAATATTTAAGAAAAACCTATCATTTTTTATGTCATTATTTCCAATTGTTAGCTTTGCAAACCTGAGTGCTCTGAGAGGTGAGTTATCAAATTTGACATGAAATGATATTGCAAACTCGACCTCACTACCACCCGCATTGATGGTAGACCAACTTGGAGGTGCCGGTGCTACTAAGGTAGAAGCACACAAACCCTCATTTTTGTAATTACTAGATAAAATTGAACCTCATTAAGTAATGGGTTAAATGAACAAACTAAACTACCGGTAATGAACCACACCCTAGCTTAGGATTAGTCTAGGTTAGATTAGAAGGGGTGGGTTTAATTTTTGGGGTGCCTCGAGATGGGAAATGACCCCAAAAAGGGTGATTCCCTTAGCCGTAGGTGGAAAACACGATGCCCAATTGGTAAATTGGGGACCATGGATGTCATCCACGGTGAGATTCAAATTTCAACGGTCATAAAATTGACTTCCTCTCTGACTGTGTGTCTGAAGTGCGATCAACCGACTTTAGAAAAAAATTAATTTTTTTTTAAATTTTCTTAGATTTTTAATTGGTTTAATTGAAATTTTGAATTGCAACTTTGATTTTCTTTGAATGTGTTGCATGTATTTGTGTATGTTTTTATATTTTTATATATTTTTTGACTTTCTTTGACTTTTTAGAGTTGTTTTTATGTATTTCGATTGATTTTTAATTATTTATTTTATCGCTAATCAGACTTTGACCATGAGGGTGAGGGAATTGGAGATACTTCATAACCTACATGTTAACCTTGATGACACTACGTGGGCATAGTTCATGACTATAGGATTTGGTTATGTACTATATTTGCCTACTATTCGAGCTGACCAAACCTACATGACTGCATTGCCCCAACACTGGGACACGTGGACCAACACCTTTCACCTACTGATAGGTGAGATGATCATGACTCTTGAGGATGTGTACCACATATTCAGACTTCCTTTGGATGGCAAGGCCATCACATATTCAATGAAGAAGGTGAAGGATGTAGTATTCACCATGATATTTGGTGATCATAGTGATGAGGTGCAGCAGCACTCGGACCATGGAGGGGAACACATTGAGCATTGGTATACTAAGCGGGTCTTCTCTCAACGGGAAACCATGCTTATGCACCTGATCATCTAGATCGTTCTCCCTGACACTTTGAGAGTGAGGCTCCCTTGGAACTTCTTAGCTAGGACGTTCAATGTCTTCACCAGTACTAGTCGTCGGCCATTGATATTTTCCTTGGGGAGTGCCCTACTTGTACAACTATAAAATGAGTTGTATAATATTACATAATGGAGCAAAATTGGTATTGGATGTAAACTTCTACTATAGATCTAGGGTTGGTAGCACATCACCATAGAGCACCCTATAGGATTGCCTCTGAAGATTATAGATATTGCAGCGGAGTGGCTGTGCTATGCAACATGCTGGACTCAAGAGCAGGAGGGCTTCAGGAGTAGGTCTTGCATAGGGGACATGAGCTACTACATTGAGTAGTTTACATGATTGCAGCTAGGCTAGGTTGAATGGTAGCAATACCTAGACTGCCTTGCATAGCCAGAGGCTGATGAATACCTATGATAGAAACACAGAGATAGATGTCTCCTTGGGATGCAAGTCCAAGGTATGAGAGTTCTACTTCTCCCGTGTCACCAGGTAGTTCAGGATTCAATAGGATATCCTTGAATTGCTCACCATCTATCACTGTATCACTTTGGAAAGGGATCTCGTATGGCTATAGGTAACTTCTCTGGATGACGAGGATGACAAATTCAAGGAGTTAGGATTGATATATGCAGGGATGATAGTTGACTATGACACTTGGTGGATGACCATGCTATGGTGGGGCTTGGAGGGCCCACTAGGTAGACTAGTAGAGGGCACAACAGTAGAGGATATAGAGGGAGTAAAGGTCAATCCTCATGGATGTCGAGTCTATTAGAGGATAGAGGGTAGATGGGGTGAGGGAGGAGCTATATAGGAGGCCCTCCAAGTTGAACAGGACGATGAGGCACTAGCAAAGGGTGAGGCACTAGTAGAGGGTGAGGCAGTACCTGACAATGAGATTGGGTAGCTCAAGACTTAAGTTTCTAGCCTACAGACTTAGGTAGGCACACTTCAGATGCTGATGCTAGGGAGAGATACCTCCATAGCTACCTTACAGGTATGGGTTAGTGACCTATAGTCATAGCTCACAACAGGGCAATATCATTGGTATGATTATGAGGAGGAGAAGATAGCTCTCCAGGCACATCTTACCACGATGAAGACAAAGATCTAAAGGGTCATAGGGCAGCGTATCCTTCTACAGTCCCAACTAGATTCTATGACCATAGAGCGTGATTCACTAAGGTCTATAATGGGAGATCCCCCATCTTCGTAGGTCATTATAGCATCTCTAGATGCTCTAGAAGTATAGGGATTAGTAGTGATGGACTCGATGGTAGAGATCAGGAGATCGCGGGCTCTGGTGCAGTGACATATCAGTGAGCGATCATCATATGTTGCTTACATATCTATCTTAGTAGAAGATATTGAGCTACTCAAGGGTGGGTTCCTAAGAGGACTATAGATCTAGGGTCTCAAAGGACTCACACTCAGGAGACAGGGTAATCTTTATCTAGACCTAGCCATAGAACGTACAAATCATAGTGGTCGACTAGGACCAACTCTAGACGAATCCACAGGGAGGATGGAAGTGATGATTAAGCCTCATAGATTAGGGGTGCAGGCACTTATTAGTATGGATCTGTGCCAAATGTTGTACCATTTTTTAGTATAAGGTCGAGGACCTACATAGTTGTAGCCTGCAAGTATTTTAGACATATGTCGATGTGCTCTTTTTCGACACACACACACATACATATATATATGATATGACATGCAAGAATCATTATATGTGTACTTTATTTACTTTGTGTTTATGAGATGCATATGGATGCAATCTTGATGTGTTATGTTTATTTTATGCTATATGATGTGATGTATGAATGACATGCACTAGATAGCTATGTGATGTATGATTAGATGCAGTGATATATATGTGTAGATGGACTACTTATGATAAATACATATGAATGCAATGTTTGATGTTAAATGCACATTTAATTTTGTTAGCATATTTCAATATTTTATTTTATTTATTATGATCCTAAAAATCTTATATTGTTGGACATATTTTAGGCTCGTTATTTTTTATAACAATGCCTATTTTGGTCCCGGGTGGTTCCGTAATCTTTGAACTATTATTGGCTTCGAATGTATTATTTATATTTGGTCATATGAATGAGAATTAGTTCCAATGTTCACATAGTATCAGAGCAATGTTTCGCTCTCATTTTTGAATGATCTTGTAGTGGAGCTTTGATGATCAGGAGCGAAGCTTTGGAGGAGATTTTTTTTCATTGGAAATCATTTTTTTTCATTGGAAATATTTCTCCATTGGAAATCGTTCCCAAATTAGGTAGTGTGAGACTTGGGTGGAGCGAACTCGACTCGGGTGGAAGTAATTCCAAAATTTTGGGATCATCGACAAGGGAATCGGCTATCAAAGTTGAATGTCAAACAACACAAACAAGATGTAAGGCAAAATTCGAAGGTCGTACAACATAGCTAGGCACAAGGTGAAACCCAACAAGGCACAAGTGGCAGCCAGCAATGTGGCCAACTCCACGTGGGAAGAGAGGCCGCACCCTCTTAGGGTAGCATATCCCCGAGAGAAGATACTTCTAAGGGGAGTATAATGTGTTATAAACACCTTAGTGCCTCTAAATCCCATTGATGTGGGATAAATGGTATATATATTTTTAAAACCTTTGCATACCTACTAGCATGTCCCAGGTATCATGAAGCTCAACTAGTTCGTATTTTTCATTATCACCTCAAATGCTTCATGTGAAAACTGTTGCGTTAGAAGATCTCTGACTGCAATTTTGAGCAATTTGACTGGTTTAGTTTTCAGATTTAATCCTTCATTCCTCCCTGATTGATCTCTTTCTTCTCTAGCGGACGTCATAGTAGAACGTTGCAGACACTTTTTCATTGGGAAATTTGAGTTTTTTTAGAACTTGAGGGATTGCTGATGGTTTTGTGTTGAGAAATATGTGCTCAGCAATTCAGTTTTTCGTGGGAGAGAGCCTATTTTCGAAGATCAATCTGACAATTTTTTTCTTCTGAAGCCACCGCCCGAGCACCACCTGAGCGCCACTCGAATCTGCCACCCGAGCACCACCCGAGTCACAGTCGAGGTGGAGGCACGACGTCGCTTTGAGCTTTGGGCTCGTGGAGCCTCCTCTTGTAGGAGGGCGCCCAAGATCCTTAGTGGATCAACTTGCTAGCTCACGTGGTTGTGAGATGAGCAGTTGGGCTCTAGGAACCCTGAGGTCACGGGGAACCCGTCGAGCCCCCCCACCGAACAAGGTAAATTTTTTTTTTAAAAGTTATTTTTTTAAATATTTTTTCTAAGGTTAATATTTAATTTTTTAAAATTTTTTTTTACATAGTAGAAAAGTTATTTTTTTAATAATTTTTTACTATGAAGAATAATTTATTTTTTATTAACCTTAGATAAAAAAAAATTCAAAATGCTTTAGAGAATTTTTTTTTAAGGGGGGGCACCATTTTTTTTCAAAAATCAAGGGGGGAAAGAAAGTAATTTTTTGAAAAAGACAATTTTGACATTATTGTAAAGGTGCATTTTCAGCAGTGTCCGACACCTAGTGGTTTATTTCTGTGGGCACTTTTATTTTGTATGTTGCATTTTCCATTTTCTGCACTACTTCATTAAAATTTAAAAATCAAATACACTCTCTAAGTCCCCAAAATAATTAAAACCCATCCATGCAATTTATTGCACTGTAGCATTCGGTATTTGTGATACCTCTGGCTAGCACTTACAGGTAAAGCTATCATGATTGCGCTACTGTATCCATCACCTAATATAGCTACCAAAATGACGTCTGATCTTGTTCTCTATCAATCGTCGGGGAGATATAAGTTTACCATTTTGCTATTTTTTTACTCCATCCACTACCCCAATCGCTCTCGTGTTTAGGCTTAAATCCAGATGAAAGTTTAGATATCCAAAGTATTTAGGGGAAGTTACACCCCATGCATGCGGATTGAAGGCTTTCTAAGGTTGGTGCCATCAATGAGGCGATTTCCTTTCAGTACTGCCTAAGTACCACGTATCGTATAATCATTAAAATTACCTATAGTCTCTCTCACGTAAGGGCAGGTAATTTTTTTGGTTTTTCAAAATACTAGATCTGTACGATTATTTTACACCCATAAGTTGTGGGGGAAAGAGGTATTTTCAGTTATTCATAGATGATTACTCATGAAAGATGTGGGTATTCTTTCTCCAACTAAAATTTGAAGCATTTGGCTTTTTCTAGCAATTCAAGAAATCTGTTGAGAAGGAGTCAGGGACTTCTATAAAGACCCTCCACTTAAATCGAGGGGGGGAGTTCACCTCTAAATAATTTTTTGAATTCTTGACTAAAAAAGGGATCGCACGATAGTTAAATACTACTTATACTCAAAAAAATGGAGTTGTTGAAAGGAGGAACCGTTCAATCATGGAAATGGTTCGTTGCATGCTCACTGGAGCTATAATTGGGCAACAATATTGGGCAGAAGCTATCACCACAACATTATATCTGTTGAATAGGGCACCCACAAAGGCCCTACAAGGAATTACTCCATAGGAAGCATGGAGTGGTAGGAAACCCTCCATTTCTCATCTATGCATTTTTGGTTGTAAAGCATTCATGCACATACCGAAAGAGAAAAGGAAGAAGCTAGATGAGAAAATATTGAAGTGTATTCTTCTTGGGTACGATGAGCACTCTAAGGGTTATCGATTGATTGATATCTTGACCAAGAAGATTCATGTAAGTAGATATGTTGTTTTTGATGAGGCTTTTACATCACAAAACACATCAAATGTATACCTAAATCTTGTGGAAACTAAAGTTGAGAAGTCTCCTTCATCATCAAAGATTGGAGGTCCTTCTTCATCTTCTTCAACACCATAGAAGAAGAATCCAAAGTGGTATACAAGTACAATTAGATACTCCAAGCTATCCACTCCACCATATTTGACTTTAGATAGGCCTCGTACTCGCAGCATGGCTCGACAGGAGAGAGCAACAATAGAGACTACTGAGGTTGATGATCTTTGTCAATATTTTGAGGAACTTTCTGTAGATCTAGAGAGATACAAAAGATATGGATATTGATGATGACAGGGTGTTTATGTCTTCAATAGATGAACATGAAACTTCTTCAGTGCAAGATGCCCTTAGTAAGCCACAATGGAAGGCTACTATGGAAGCAGAGTATAAGTCTCTGATGAAAAACAAAACTTGGAAGCTTGTCAATTTGCCATACAGAAAGAAGCCCATAGGCTAGAAATAGGTGTACAAATTCAAGTACAAGGCAAATGGGAAAATAGATAAACATAAGGTATGACTTGTTGCAAAGGGCTATGCTCAAAGAGAAGGCATTGACTACGAGAAAACTTTTGCACCTACTACTCAGATGACAACCATTCGATTTCTTTGTGCTATGGCTGCACAATATGGGTGGTAAGTTCACCAAATGGATGTCAAGAGTGCTTTTCTAAATGGTGATCTCCAAGATGAAGTCTACATGACTCAACCTGAAGGATTTGAAGTGGAAGGCCAAGAGCAGAAAGTTTGCAAATTGGTCAAATCCTTATATGGTTTGAAACAAGCTCCTCGATCTTGGTATATAAAAATGGATAATCACCTACTGCAGCATGGATTCAAGAGATGTCCTTCAGATGCAAACCTCTATTTCAAGAAATAAGGCTTTGAAATAGTGTTGCTTGTACTCTATGTTGATGATCAGCTCATTATAGGAAAATATGATCTTTGTTGTCAAACAGGATTTGAGCAAATATTTTGAGATGATAGATCTCGAACTTCTCCATTACTATCTTGGTCTAGAAGTGAACCAGAAGGAGCACTACATCAAAGTGTCTCAGAAAAATATGCCAAGACACTACTAGAAAAATATCGCATGACTAATTGCAAGCCGATGGCAACACCAATGGAATCAGGACTACAGTTATCGTGATATGAAAAATCATCTCAGGTAGATGCTATTCTCTATCGTCAGCTGATTGGGAGTCTCATATATCTAACCAATACTAGGCCAGATATCGTATTTGTTGTCAACTATATTTCGAGGTTCATGCAGGAACATAAGACTACTCACTAAAAAGCAACAAAACAAGTTCTTCACTATGTTCATGGTACAATGGAATATGGCCTAGAATACAAGAGGAACAAAAAATTCTTCTTATAGAGATACACAGACTCAGACTATGCCGGGTCATACGATGATCGTAAATAAACTTTAGGATATTTGTTTCATCTTGGATCCGATCCTGTATCTTGGCACAACAAGAAGCAACAAGTGGTTGCTATCTCATCGATAAAGGAAGAATATCACACCACATGTGAAGCTGTGTGCAAAGTGATATGATTGCATCGCGCATTTTGACAAGTATGGGTCTTCCATAAAAATCTCCAATACACTTGTTCTGCAACAACCAGGGTGTTTTGAACCTTGTTAAAAATCCAATGCATCATGAGAAAACCAAGCACATTGATACACAATGCCACTTCATTCGAGATGAAGTACCAAGGCACCGAATTCAGCTTCAATTCATCTCCACCAATGCACAAGTTGCAGACATTTTCACTAAGGCACTTGCATGTGTCAAATTTGAATTTTTTCGTAGCTCTCTATGTATTGCAAAATGATGTAAGTAGGGGGGATGCTAGTATAGCTAGTAGTTATATGTTTACTCAAATATTGTAATAAGGGGGGATGTTAGCATATTTTAATATTTTATTTGATTTATTATGATCCTCATAATCTTATATTGTTGGACATATTTTAGGCTCATTTTTATTTGCTATAACAACAGCTATTTTGGTCTCGGGTGGTTCCATAATCTCCGGACTATTATTGGCTCCGAATGTATTATTTATATTTGGTCATATGAATGAGAATTAGTTCCAATGTTCACAAATTTATAGTACTTGTATGCATTTAATTTATGATGTTATGACATGATTCATGCCATGTATGTACTGCATAATTTTCATGATGATGATTTTCTGTAAATGGACATGTATGCTTTAATCACTTAAAACATAATGTATGAATGCAATATGAGTTTAACAATATAATGGATGACACCACATAATGTATAACAATCATGAACTGTAATTGATATATCTTATCATAAGAATTAATCAATTAAACACCCATGTGTGCTATGACATGATGTATTTTTTCTATTCATAAGCTTTTGTAAATTAAAAGAATATGCATAACATAGTCAGTGGCCATTTAAATATCATTTCTGACATCCATCCGATATCTAACCTATATTATGAACAATATTTAATAAACAAAATATTATAAAGAGAAATTTGATCCTTGATGATTGTAATTTGATTGTTTCTATTTGGGAATTTTTGAGGTTTTCCATGAAACTCAAACACCCTAGTTGACTTATCAAAAGTTGTATAATGACTATACTAGACTTCTGAAAAATAAATTTTTCGCTCTGAAATACCAAGCTATTCATTACCCCTGTGTGTGCAAATGAATGTATTAGATAAGGCATAAGCATACCCCAGTGCTAGGTAGGATTCATTCAGCCCATTGTTGTATTGGGGATCCTCAAATGTCTATCTGATCCTAGGTTTGGATTTAGTTAGACTAGACCACTAGGCAATCCAGGCCACCTAAAGCTAGCTCACTTGTGACTTGCTAGACCTACCCCAATGTTAGGCGGGATTCATTCAGCCCATTGCTGTATTGGGGATCACTCCATGGCTTTGAGTATTGACCATTCCAGGGATTCAAGTTCACCCCCTTTTTTTCTTCAATTTATTGGGATACTTGCTCATATATAGTGATAAAAATCACTATTTATTTTGTATATTCTTTTTTTTTTTATTTTTTTTTTTTTTTTTTTGCAAGGGATAGGATTTGACTCTAGGATTTTTCTCTTTTTGATTTAAGCAAGGGATCTCTTCGGGTAGGGGGTGAACTTATCCTTTTGCCAATGACCTCTACTCTAGACCACTGCTCCTCACAAAATAAGCAAGTAATAAAACCTTTCGCCTAAGGTGACCCGGACCACTTTTGTAGTGTTTGTCCTTCCTTACCCTAATTAGGATTGTTTAAATGTGTTTGATTAGTGATAGGATTCTGATATGCTAAGTGCTATCAAAACTAGACCTCATCTACAAAAGTAAAGCAAGCTTTCTACCAAACTCTTGAGAAGACCACTAGGTATGGTTGAATGACCGGAAAAACCTTAGTATATTCTTCATAGCAACAGGAGGGGTTGTGTTGAAAAACACAATTACTCACAAGGGTGATGGATGATGATGATAATGCATAGATGCATGATTGAAACACAAACGTGGTGTCATTTGTAAGATTGCAAACACAACCTATCCTAATGCAAGTGCGATGGATGGAAATACCTAATGCAATGCAATTAAATGAATGCATATGCAAAATGAGAATGCAAAATGCAAATGAGATGCAACAATGCAAAATGAAATGCAATTTTTTTTTATATTTTATTGCTTTTTAATTTTTATGGATTTTTGAAATTTTGATTTGACCAAAGGGTTTAGATTCCTTTGGAGCCTTTTATGGGATGACCAAAGGGCTTACAGATGCCTTTGGAGCCTTTTAATGGTTTTAGGCATAGAACGCTTTAAGATGAAGGATGTTGAGAGGTTCAGGCTCTTCAACACCTTCAAGCGATGTTAAGTGATATGTCCCAGGTCCAATCTTCTCAGAGATGATATAAGGACCTAACCAATTAGCCATAAATTTATCTCGTAGTTTTGGTGGCATATTTGAGTTCTGTTGGTTCTCTTTCAGCACAAGATCACCAACCTCAAAGTCTCTCAGATGGACTTTGTTATTGTAAGCTCATTTTAAGCGCTCTTGGTAAACATAGAGATGCTCAAGGGCATTCACGTGACGTTCATCAAGTAGCATCAATTGATCTAGGTGAGCTTGTTGCACAGTGTCATCATCGATGAACTCTTTCAATGCGATGCGCAGCATTGGAATTTCCAACTCTAAGGGCATAATGGCCTCAGTGCCATATACTAGTGAAAATGGAGTTGCCCTAGTGGGTGTCCGAATGCTAGTCCTATAAGCCCATAATGCAAGGGGTAGTTGGATGTGCCAATATTTGTGGTGCTCCTGTACCATATTTTTCAATATGGATACCACTATCTTATTTGAAGCCTCAGCTTACCCATTTGCCTATGGATAATATGGAGTCACAAAACTATGTTTGATCTTGTACTTGAATATCAAAGCCCTCACAGTTTTGTTCTTGAATGACGTTCCATTATCCAAGATTATTTTGGATGGTATCCCAAAATGACTTATGATATTGGTGAGTATGAACTCTGCAATACATGCTCCAGTTGTCATTGTTAACGGGATTGCTTCCACCCACTTAGTAAAGTACTCAGTAGCCATAATAATGAATGTATGTCATCCTGATGATGGAGGAGAGATCTTACCAATGAGATCCAAGCCCCACTGAGCAAATGGCCAAGCCGCTTGAATGGGTTGTAAGGCCTATGATGGCAAGTGCACAAGATTAGCATGATGCTGACATTTAATGCATTTCTTGACATACACATTGCAATCCTTCTCCATAGTAGGCCAATAATAGCCCATGCGAAGGATGTACTTGATGATAGCCATGCCACTAAAATGGCCATCATACGTACCATCATGAGCTTACAAAATTGCCCAAGTTGATTCTTGGGGCTCAAGACAATGAAGGAGAACTCCATCATAACTTCGATGATACAAAATATCTCCTAACAAGACATACTTTGTCGCTTTCTATTTAAATGTGCATTTCATGGCACATGATAATCCCTAGGGGATTACACCAAGTTTTAGGAAGTCATATATTTGTGACATCCAGTTCTGATAGACCTCAGCCTCAACTATCAAGACAACATGTTCCCCCTACGGTTTAACATTCACAAATGCAGACTGGAAAACAACCTTATGGTGAATGGTAGTACCATTCCCCATAGGACCCTATGAGATCAATGACCCCTAGGGCACCCTCTTGAGAAAGTCTCTGGCTCTGTAGAACCATTCATGGTTTGGTTCTATATGAATCATGTTGATTGATTCTTTGTTATCCAAAGCCTCGCACTGCATGGTAGAGTGTGATAGCATTTTTACGTGGATGGTAGTAAAATCGGTAGATGGATTCTGAGGAATTAAGGATCCCAAAGATGCCATAGTGTCTATGAATTTGTTTGATGAATGAGGGATTGCCTCGATGTCGTACCACTCCAACTGAGCTAGATAAGTGTCAACAAGATCTTTGTAGGCCTTCAGGACTGGACACCTACATTGAAAAAGTCCCTTCACTTGGTTGATAATGAGAAGGGAATCACCAAAGATATTTAACCTTTTGATCTTCATGGCGATAGTTGTTTGGAGGCCCAAGATTAGGGCTTCGTATTCAGCATTATTTTTGGTGCAAGGAAAGTCCAACTTAAATGACAAGGGCATGGGAGCACCTTGCGGCATGAACAACACTATTCCTACACCACCCCCTTGCTCACACTTTGAACCATCAAAGAACAAGGTCATATCAACTTTGTTATCTAGTTCTACGGGTTTGGGAGACTCTGATAATGCGAAGACTGCATCATCAGGAAGCTCAATGGTGAGAGGCCTACTATTTTCTAGTGGTGCCTCTGCCAGTTGATCAGCTATGACCTGTCCCTTGATGGACTTTTGGCTAATGAATTCCAAGTCGAATTCTATCAATAGCATGATCCACTTTGTAGTATGTGTATTATGATATGTCTTGCTCATCATATACTACAAAGGATTTTGTTTTGATATGACATACATCGTATGACTTAACATATAATATCACAATTTCTTTGTAGTAAATACTATTGCTAAACACAACTTTTCCATGTAGGTATATCCTAGCTCGTAACTCACCAAGGTTTGGCTAATGTAATATATGGCTTGCTCTTTGTCTTGCATATTATTTTGGGCTAACATGGTCCCTAATGCAAAGTTAGTTGCCGATATATATAGCAAGAATGGTACATCTGGTCTTGGTGGAGCTAGTACTGGCAATATTGCTAGGTAGTGCTTAATCTTAGTAAATGTTGCTTGATAATCCTCATCCCAATTGAATGGGACCCCCTTGTGTAGCAATCGATTCATGGGTCGACATTTATCTAATAATTGTGTGATAAATCACTTTATGGATGCTACTTTGCCCTGTAGGCTCCTTAATTCCTTGATATTTGTTGGAGGATGCATTTCTAAAATGGCCTTGACCTTTGTTGGGTCAACTTTGATCCCTCATTTTGAAATGATGAATCCCAAGAGCTTTCTTGAAGTCACATCAAATACGCACTTCTTAGGATTCAACCTGACATTATGCTCTATCAAGCGATCGAAGACCTTTCTCAGGACCTCTGCATGCTCTGAACGTAACAATGACTTTGCCAACAAGTCATCGATGTAATCTTCCAAGATCTTATGCATGTAGTCATGAAAGATGTATGTCATAGCCCGCTGATATGTAGCACCAGCATTCTTAAGGCTGAATGGCATAACCTTATAACAAAATGTCCCCCATGGCATTATGAACATGGTTTTATGTTGGTCTTCGGGCTTAATCTAAATTTGGTTGTAACTATAAAAACCATCCATTAGGGAGAGCATCTCATGACCCATAGTTGCATCTACGAGAGCATCTATGTTTGGCAATGGAAATGAATCCTTTGGTGTTGCCCTATTGAGGTCTCTAAAATCCGTATAGATATGGATCCTTCCATCAGGTTTTCCTATAGGCACCATATTTGATACCCATTCTGGATAGTCGATGGAAATGATAAACTCTACATCCAATAGCTTTTGCAATTCATCCTTAACCATTAAGGCTACTATTGGATGCATCTTCCTAAGTTTCTTCTTGACTAGATTTTTTGAGAGATCTAGCGAAAGGTTATGAGTAACCAATTTTGGATCTAGACCCGACATGTCCTTATAAGTCCAAGCAAAGAGATCAGGTCTCTCTTTCAGTAGAGGGATGAGGTTGGCACACTCATCAGGAGATAAAATTTCTCCAAATTTAACCTTCTTAGGAATTATGGGATCATTGTTGATATCCACTTCAAAGGTTTCCTCTACTGACATGTGGGATCCCTCCTCAAGCTGGTGAGGCATAGGGATCAAGTGGATGTCATCTGTTGGGTTTATGGGTTCCATGTTGGAAGCATCCTCAGCATGATAAACATCATGTGCATAGCCTAGCACAAAATGAAAAGGTTGCAACATTTCTTCATTGGGGAAGAAATCTTCAGGCTCTAGTGGTGAGTCAACGCGATCCCAATCAATAGCATCTACATTAAGATACAATGGTTTGGATGGATCAATTGGATTGTGAAGTGGAGTGGTCAAATCAATGGAGATCATATTGATGGAATGGATTATGTCTCTAGGACCACGTGCATGTGACTCTACATTGATATAACTTCCATCCTCAAGATGTGGTTCTAGGGGTATGGGGATCTCTAGATCCGGTCTATGGATAGACTCAAAAATAGGATCACTAGGCTCAAGGAGCTCCATGTATGTCGATGGATCAGGAAACACCATATGATAAATCACATCGAGATTCGGTGGTCTTCCCCTAAGGTGAGGGTGGAGATTGATATCTCTGTACATATCCTCTGTAGTGTATGGTGCATTATGATGATGCAAGTAGGGAGGCCCCAAATAGGCTCTCTCTATTTCATCTTCATCATCACTATCATAATAAAAACCCTCACCGCTACCTATTAGAACTAGGATATTAGGAAGATGGGGCCCCATGTAAGCCCACTCTTGATAGCCACTATCATCAATGGAGGATTTCTCATCCTCTATGACTGTCTCCAAGGGTAACAAATGATATAAATTTAGAGGGCCTAGGTAAGCCAACTCAATCTCATCCTTAGATTGCTCATTGTTTGAGGACTCATCATCATCATCACTCTCATACATATGACTTGGTCCCCCTCTCTTAGATATGGACTCTGCTTTGTCCTCATTATAATGATTCTCTGACTCAGAATCTACCTCTATACTAGAATTCTGAATTTGTAGGCTTGTGTCATTGACTGCCTCATAGATTTGTTCTTCCAAGTTGTCTCTTGGTATGTGCTCTGAATCGGTCTCCACCAAGATGTTCTCATGATATATCTCAGGTGGTTCTATAGTGATGTAAGACACTAACTAGTTATCCCTTCGAAAGGAGGAGGGATTGGGGTGATAAGGATTGAAGTCGACTTCACCCCCTAGATTGAGGTATAGGCGGTCTAAATATGCCATGAGGAGTTCATCTTATCCTCTAATATAATACCCTAACCTAAACCTATCAGTTGGAAACTGATATTGTGGTTCGTAAGGCCTCCTACACCCTTGCTCAAATAATCTGAGACCATAACCATGCCAATGGTAATGCTCAAAATATCGTAAGGTGTATTCTAGGTTAGAGAGATAATGAACATTCACAGTGAATGGTTCATCATCATCCTCATCCATGGGAGTGCGAGATGCAAGTTGGTCGAGCCCTCCATAGATGAAATTGGTTTGGTTAGGAGGTACCCCCAGTGGTACCACCATCCCTATGGGAAGGCGATGGGCTTGTGGTCGGCCCATATCCTATGCAGTCTCGATGATCGGCGTAAATGTCACATTCTACACAATATACTCCCCTAATCCAGGATTAACCAAATGAATGGTCACCTGCGATGTAGATGACCCTGCTAAAGACACAAGTAAAGTAGGCTGAGGTGCCTCTTCGACTTCTCCTTGAGCATCCTCTACTTCCATGGGAGTAGGGACCTCGATGACAACTGGTTTGGGTGCTTGTTTTATCTCTTTTTTGCCCATATTTACATTTATCTTCCTATCATCCCGATGCATTATGGATGCATATGGTCTGGTAGAAGCAGTTGTCATGTGCTCCGATCGTTGAGATGTGGACGTTGTAGGTTTGGCACACACTTCCTTCATTTTACCTCTTGGCTCTTTGATCGGTGATGCTGGCCATATGTCCAGGTGCATTGAGGGGAGCATGAAGTCCCCCAAAAATCTACTAAATTCATGTATTTGAATGGTTCTTCATCTAAAGGTACCACGTGAACCTGTCCCTCATGAACGTATTTAATACATTGATGGAGAATGGAAGGGACACAATGCATTTCTCTTATCCAAGGCCTCCCTAGAAGTATATTGTATTGCATAGCACCTTCAATCACATGACACATCACTAGGATGGTCTTTAGTCCCACCTAAATAGGTAAGACTATCATGCCGATAGTTGAGCATAATGCATCGTTAAAAGCTCTCAACGTGAAGGTAGAAGGTATGATATGCATCTTTGGTAACTTCAGGTATGTCAGTGCCTTGGTCATAATTATATTGATTGATGATCTCGTATCAATCAAAACCCGCTTGAAAGGTATGTGATTTACACATGCAATGATGTGGAGCGATGGGTTCACTGTGACAATGGAAACCATCTTGATTTCATGATCATAAAATTGTATGATCGATTCTTGACACTATTGCACGTGTCCCACAAAGTGTGTGAATGCTTTGGGATCCTAGGACTGCACTTCTATGGACCTTAGAATGTCCATAAGTATCTCCCTATGCTTGGGAGACTATTGAATCAACTCATAAATTGACAACTTCGCTGGAGTCATCTGTAGGTTTTGAACTAACCTACTCTTGATTGTTACCACCGGTCTAGTTGGTGGGCCTGGCACATTTTGGGCTGGCCTTGGAGGAGGTGCAACTTGGACCCTAATAGGCAATGGAGGTTGATTTGGTCTTTCATACCTCACATGTCTTGTGATGATGTTGACCATTCCGATGAACCCATGGGTTGGTGGTTCGATGCGTACTTGATTGACTTGGCCAACATTATTCCTTGGTACCTCATGGTTGGGTAGAGGATTTTTGTAAATCCCCATATTCTGATTATCTGGTGCTTGTGGATTGTCCACAAGAAGCGTACCTCTTTCAATCATATTTTGCACTAAATGTTTGAAAGACCAACATACCTCTATGTCGTGACCTTTCATTCGATGAAATATGCAATATTGATCATCCTTATATCCCTTAGGCTTGGGTTGATTAGGGTCCACTAATTTGATTTTTGATAAGTTTATTACCTTTGCCTCACACAATTGATGGAAAATCGATGTCAATGATTCTGATAATTGAGTGAATATGTGAGGAGGGTATATTTCTTTATCCTTACCCTTCTAGTTGTTGTTTCACTACTCATATTGCGTAGGAGGAGGTTGGGCTTGATAATTTCATTGTTGCTGCCCCTTATCCCCTTTTTGAAGGTTTAAAACCACCTGATTAACATGGGCCAGCTTGGCCTATTGTTTCTTGATGCTCTTCTTATTCCATTCCTTCTTGTTTCTGAGTTTCAAGTTACCCTCCTATAACTTGATATCCTCTATCACTTTGGCTTGCACCAAAGCCTCTTCAAATGTTTGATATTGCTGCAACTACAACAATAATGAAATGTGCTTTGCATAACTCTTCATAAACATCCAGGTTAATTCAGAGGTAGGGATGGAGAATGGTAGCTTTACCATCATATTTCTCCATAATTTCCCATAATCCATAACTGGCTCATCATCATGTTGCATTAAAGCAGCCATATCGGATAAGTTCACCTTTTTCTTGATGTCGAAGGAGAAGCATTCAAGAAATGCATCGGCCAATTGCTCAAAGTTGGTGATGTTGTGCCTTTTGAGTTGATTAAACCACTCTCGAGCTAGGCCTGAGAGGGTTGTAATGAAGGTCCGTAGGAGCAAGGCATCATTGCTCTCAATCTGAAAGCACATGTCTAGAAAACTCGTGATGTGCTCCTGAGCATCCTCCTCTCCTTTAAACTTTTCTAGCCTAGGCATTTCAAAATGTTCAGGATAGGCTAGAATAGGCACTGATGGGCATAAAGGTTCATTATGAATCTTATTCAAGGTAGGATTTTGATAAGTCATTCCTTGCTTCTCGATAGCTTTAACCTTTTCTGCCAAGGCCTTATAGGCCTACGAAGATAGGAACTCCTCTTCTCTAGATTGCCTTTGAGGCACCTTTGGAGGCAGATTCCTCTTCGATCGAGGTGGAGGACTAGGCTCATCATCCACTTTGACTTGGGAGATTTTAGGATACTCTTGATCTAATTCATCTCCCACTTCTTCTTCATATTGCCTATGCCCATGATGTTCAGATGCGGGACATCGATCTCTGTGTTGGGTCGTATGGCGAGTATGGGTGTCTATATACTCAGGGTGCAACTCGGGCTATGAAGCAACTCATCTATCAATGCGCTCCCTATACTCACTATAGGGAGGTAAACTGACACTGGCCAATTGGTCCTCCCTCTCAACATGCTCCTTTTGATCAAGGATGCATTGCTCGCACATGCACTATTCATATAAGCATTGTCTTATGAACCTTTACCTCTGAGTGTCCTCATTTTTGAGGCATTCCCACTCTGCATGAACATCTTCCAATTGGTCTTGGAAGATCTGACATCTCTGCTCTGACACCATCTTGTGAGATCTATCTATGTGATCAGCCATATGAGGCCTCTAGTGTGTGCACTCTATTCGAGCGGCTTTGTGGGTGTGTCCCCCAATAGACTGATTTGCTACACTCTTGCCCTTGTCTGTGAAGATGACATTTGCATCTAGTTATCACCTATACTCTGTGCCCACATGGGATGCAGGGGCATGCATATCACGAGAATGCTTGGAGCATTCTCCAGGTTCCCTGATGGTCCTAATTATACTTCCACTATGCACACTCATAGAATGAGAAGGCGCAGGCGAAGGTTTATAACCTAGCTATCCTAAGACTCTATCCAGACCATCTAACTATCTACTATGCCATGGCTCATGAGGTGGCATACCATTTGCTCCCACTTTAGACATGTCTATGGTGATCCTACAAGGCTCACTTCTATTGGGAGTTTGCATGGGTCTACGCTCGAAAGTGGCCCTCTCTGTTTACCCTTGAATGGGTGGATCTTGAGCCTGTCTATACTCAGATGGTGGGGGCCTTGAGCCTCCCTTAGGTATAGGTTGAAGGGGTACCAACTTGGATCCCTCTATGACATACTCTTCAGTAGATCCCATGGATGCACGTGGAGTGCGATCATGATAAATGCTACCATGTTTGGGACCCCCATGCTGGGAAGCCCCATGCTCTGATCTGTGTCTCGAGGAGTGTCTAGTGCCTCCTCTAACTGGGGTATTCTCAACAGGATCCCCACACATAGAATTATCCCCTCTAATACTCATCAAATGATGTTTGGGAGGATTCTATGGTTGAGGGTCCTACGCATTTTGTTGTGCATTGGGTGGAGCTTCAGCCTCGACCTCGGGTCTATGCTCGGATCGGCCTCTCCATGTTCGCACCATGATATTATATTATCTCGTATGTAAATTTTAAGGCAAACAAAGTAAACAATGATGATTATCTCTTTTAAATTTTTGTTTGTGAGCCCTAAACTATTTGATGATTTTTCAAGTTTGTTGTATCATAAAGTAACTCTCATCGTGTTTTCAAAATGTTGATGATATACTCAATTGTTTAAGGGCTTTCACCTGTATACTCATAGCTCGACAACCTGGCTATGAACTCCAAGTCATGTAATCCCACCTATAATGTGTGGTAATGAAGTCCACACATGGTCAGGGAGCACAGGTCCTCCCGGTCCTCACCCTGTTCACCCGTGATCAATGATATACCTCTTCAAAGAGAGATACATGTAAATTTTCCATGGGCTATGATGGTTCTTGGATCCGGTATTGGTCTAGTAACAAAAGGATCGAGGGAGTTGGGCCAACGGATGGAAATCACTACCACCGTCGTTGAACCCTACTAGTGGTTGGATATGACTTCCAACTCACTAGCGTTTAAAGTGTGTCATGGTGTGTGTGGTTCTTTTTACTTTGCATGAAATAAAAATGCATAAACCAACATTCACATGATTTTCCTACATGCTTTGAAAAATAACATTTCACTTTAAGAGAATGCATGATTACGCTAGATGACGTTCAGAGAATGCAACTATCTATGAGGAAAATGGCCACTGATTGGGCCTCATACATGCAAACTCTAAACACACAATGTCCTAGACCACTGGAGACTAGGGTGGACTACAATCAGAGATCCGCTATTCCTAGCAACGACTAGTAGAAAACTAAAAATGAACTAGGATTTTCCCATTTCTACCTTTCATTAAGTTTTCTAATTAATCTAATATTTTTGCATTCTACCAAAAAAAACATAGATAGGAAATCACAGAGATAGGGAAGTGCTCCTACCTCAGATCCAAGTCTGATGGAGATCTGGCTACCTATTGTATGCTCTATTCTCTACTGACCACGTCTGTCAGGTGTGGCTGCAACTGTTGCCCATGGCTCTGTGGCATGATGACAACTGTTAACCATGGCTGTCAGCCGTGGCTAAGACCTATCATCACAAAACATAGTAAGTCAGTATTCTATGGCATAAAATGTGGGTTTCCCATCATGATCACCTTCTGTAGCAATCTAGGATGCATACACCTAAGCTAATAATAACTAAAAAATCACATAAAGCATAAAAGAATGGATGAATTTGCAAATAACCACAAATAAGGGCTTCTTTTATTAAATTTCCATTAAAATTTGATTACAAATCCATCCCTCTTAGGGATACCCAATGTGATACAATTATTACAATCATAGAAAATCCCCATGCAAGGGTAGGTGTAATCCATAGGCTTCCTAGGTTGACACGAACTACTCCAAGGCAAATGTGGCCTTCTTCTCCATGATTAGAGGCATTTGTTGCTTTGAATGACAAGACCCTGTTAACCCTACATCCAAGAAACAACAAGAAACATATTAACAACAAAGGAGGCCTCTCTTAATGAGGCTTTTAGAGGAAATTATGCAAAAGGATGCCATAAAAGCTTGAAATCAAGAAAATGTAGAAAGCATGGTAATCTACACTAAACATGATAATTGGCCATCAAGAAATATAAAGGAAACATAGATCAATCCATCTAATGTCCTAATTAAAAAATTGGAAGCATGAAAACATAAGAAATAGCCACAACTAATCTAGCTACCAAATGATAAGAAATGAAGGAAATAAGTCTTAAATTCCTACTTCTACCGCACAATTATCTCTAATAAAACAAATCTAGATTAAATGCATATAATATACTACAAATAAAAAGTAAACTACTACTAAAACCAAGGGAAAAGGGAAATTAAACCTGATCATGGGTCTGTGGTGTAGCTAGCACTGTTAGCCATGGTTGACAATCATGGTTGAGCTAAAAATGTAGTTGCTCTCTAATGCCGGTCTTAGATCTCCAATTCCCCTTGATGAATTGATGATCAAGGGTCACCTCGATGTCCTCTAATAGATTTGGCGGTTGAATTGCTCAGATTGGTGATGGAATGGGCTCAATTGAGTTTCTTGATTTCTCCTAGCCCTCCATAGCCTTCTTGATTCCAAATGCCATTTGATCTCCAAATAGGTAGCAAAAGTGTTCCTCTCAATGGATGCAAGTGAGTATGCAATTTGATAGGGCTTCGCTGTGCTTCAACTCGAGATTCTTCTAGACTTCTCCCCAATTTGGAGGGGGTTTTATAGCACATGGGAAGGCCTTGTCTTAGCTTCATGGAGAAGCCAAGATCAAGAACCTTCAGTTAGGGTAGTTGGAGGGAAATTTCTAGAGGCTTCCATGCCCAAACCATTTGAAACTCGAACAACTTGGCCGTTGTAACCGATTTTGGGTCGATTGAGATCAAACTTAATTTGAAGGCTAACCGTGGCTCTGAGGCACGGTCAGACCTGTTAACCATGGGTGTCAGCCATGACCAACACTGACTAGGCCAAAATGCCTAAATTGAGTGGTTAGAACCACTGCTTCACCTTGGAATCTATCCAAGATCTTTCATATGGTCTTCTAGCATGTCCCATATGAGTAGTCACCTCGACATGATGCGTTTTAGGTGTCTACACTTTGATTACTCCAACTGTCTTGATTGGAGTCTTTTCCAACTACAACACTCCTAGGCTAGAACAAGTATATTCCATGATCATTTTGTTGTATATTACTTTTGGTATTATCATTGTTGTTGCTTCAAAATTAACCATGTAATTTTGCACAACCCATCCTTCCATACACAAATACATAGAAAGACCGTGACTTGTTTTTGCCTATTCTAAGAGTAGGTTTACCTTATGACAAATTAATTTTTGGCTATTGTTGATCCTTTGATCTGATGCACTTCAATGATTCTCTTAAGAGATAAATTTATCCTGAAATCATTAAGGCATCATACATGTTGGCCTTGGACAATGTCTTCTTTAGTTCTTCCACTATATTGAAGCTAGAATATTCTGCCTGCCTTTTGTCTACCCTTTTTAGCTCATTGAATTTCTTTTGGTATTCTTGTGTAACTTCAATACTTTGTTTTTTAGGGACAAAAGGATACCAAAATTTGTTTCTAACCTATTCTTGGGTTTTGACCTCCTACGCTTACATTTATTTCATCTATTCTTTCAAAGGCTCTTGTATAGATTGCTTTTCTAAAAAAATTGATCGAGGTGCTTCCCTTTTTGGTTTTTTTCTTGGCTAGGCTAGAACCTTGAATGAATATAAATTTTTAGGGTCTACCTATAATGACTTATTTCTTGTTCATGTTAGTATTGATATCATATCTTTATCTTGCACCATTAGATTTTGTTCTTCTTCCACAACATATTTATCTGACCCTTTTATGCTCTTTTTGCCTTTTCAAATACTATATTCTACATTTGATGTTGGTGAAGCACACATGTGCTCTCACTGTGTGGATCATTGCAAGTTGAGCACAAATAATATGTTTTTGATGTAGAGGTAGAAGGAGTTTCTTCATGATTATTATATATTGCATTAGGCTTTATCCCCTCATTGCTGGTAGGAGCTCTTTGATATTTCACCATGTATGAAAATCTCCTACGCTAGGAATTTCTCTTAGCTTCTCTTCTCTTCATGGTGTCGATATCATTAGTCAATTTTTTTAATGTGGTCATGATGTGATTCATGTTAATAGTTTGACGCTCAAGGGTTAGTAATGCAGGCATAATGGAAGGTGTAGACAATGTTAGAGTTGGTAACATTGGAGATTTGAGTGTAGTTACTAGAGGTACATTGGGCATATGAGTAATTGTCATCGATGTCTATTTCTTAGACTTTCACTATGGAATTTTTAGGAATATTAGCATGACATTCCTAGGGGGATATCTACCTATGGCTATCCGAGTACTTTATGCAACTACAACTACTTGAAAGGTTTTAGAAAATGTTAACACATTAAAATTTTGAATTATTAGACCTAGATCTATGTTGAAGGCCCTTAAATAATAGTACAGTGCTTGGGCATCTATTGGCCTAATCTATTGTGGTACTATTTTCTAGGTTTTGATAAATCTAATGTTAAAATTCATTACTGCTTCTTGTGGGTGCCTTTGAATGGTGGTAAACTAGGTTAAAAAGGAAAATGGATCTTCTTGTTCATTAAATTATTGCACCAATATACTAGTAAGATGTACCCATGAATTGATGCAACCATCTTGAAGAGTCTGATACTAATACAATACCTTTCCTTTCAGTGATATGATCATCAATATTATTATAATATATTCATCATGAATATTATGGATTGTAGGTAAGGATGCTACATTTTGGAAGTGCTCATAGGTAGTTTTCCAAGTACCATCATATGTTGGCAAATCTTTAAGAGTTGAAAGAGGAATGGAATTCTGGTTGGGTAGGTTAAGTGGACCTATATGATTCCAATTTGGGAAGTTTTGCAGAGGTTGACTTTGAGCCATTTGCTAGGATATGGATGAGTGAACCAAAGTTGGAGATGCAAAATGAGTAGATCCTTAACTTTTGGTAGAGCTCATGCAAGATGGTGATATAGGATATAATGTGGATATATTTCTTCTAAATGATAAAGGTGGTAATTCTATATATATTATTGGTTCTTCCAATTTTTTTGTTGTTGCTCGCATGAGCATAAGCTCACAAGATAAATGGCAGTTGGGTTTCTTTAAAATATTATTTTAGCAGTTACCATGTGATTGGATTTTGATCTATTAGAGTATAATATCACCAAAATTCTATTCAATCAAAATGATGATATTTTTGTCTAGTTGGGTGTGCCAATAAACTTTTGGTAGCATTGTGGATAGATGTTCTATTCAAGTGTACCAAAAATATTGACACATTAGATAACTTATAAGATCACTGCATATCAGAGAAATGCTACCTAATTAGGTAATTGTGTGATTTGGGTCTCACCTGATGTTCCAAAAAAATCTTGGTACAAAACCTGCCTAGGTGGATGAGTTACACCCTCAAAACCTCATCCAAGATTGGATGCCTTATAAATAAAGGTCTTTGAGTCAACCTCTAGATAATTCCAAATCCTATGTGCCTAGCTAATCTAAATAAATGGAGTTTTGCATAATAAAGTAATAAATGGAAAATGGGTTAGAAGGCTAAGATGCAAAGTGGTGTGGATTTGGCAACATCAAGAAATATAATGTAGAGAGTCTCAAAATATAAACTTATACTAAACTATTTAATAGACCAACTTAATTTCCTTATGCTTTTAAAATAATTAATCATGACAAAATTCAAGAATTATTAAGTCATTTCATAACTACAAAGGTAAATATGAAGAGAAATCCAAAACGTAGAATAACTATAGCAGAATTATCCATTCCTAGATTTAATAGAAATGGTTAACTACTCAATGAGACATACATACATGTTTTGCAAAAGAAGTCAATAAGAGGCCAAACAACAATTCAATATTCATTCTAAATACATATAGCCTCAATCAATATAGTCCCAATTGTGAAATCCAAAGAGTCGACCATTAGAATAACTTACATTCTAGTATATATAGATTTACAATTAGAATTGGTTATTTTGTTATCATAGCTTAGGGAGTGGATTGTAGGTCAAATAGGTTGTTGCAACATGTATGCTATCTCTTATAGTTCATCTTATTACAACCAATTTGGCATTACAACACTAATTTAGCTTTCTCTTATTGTATCTAAGGGAGTGGAAGCCACTGTGCTCTCATCTCATTCTAATTTAGTTGTCTCACTACATCCTTAGTTGTAGTAGTAAAGGTATTAGTCAGAGATGCTTGAGGTTGTTAAGATCTTATGGTAGTAGATTCAATTATTGAGATCATGTTTGGTGCATGGTTCTATTTGATGTCGCCTTCAAATATTTTCCTCTTACTTTTTTGGGTGTTGGGCTCTCTATTCATCTCTATCGAATATTTTCATGTCCTATGCTGACATCAACATTCAAAATTGTTCGACATTCCTTTGGTTTCTTAGATTGGTGAAGTGATTTTTTAGATGCTCGATGTAATCCATACCTCAGGATTATCTCGTATATTATTTTATCAAGCTAGGTTTTTATGATACACATGCTGACATAATCACTCAAAACTATTTTGCTTTGAGGGTAATCATACCTAATAGGTTCTGCTATTGTGCCAAATGTTAGACCTTTATACCTAATCAAAATTCTTGTTTCAATGAGCTAGATGCTTTCCATGTTAAGCCATATTTTTATGCTTCCCTATTGACATCATCATCATTATCCATCAAGAATGTTGTATTCATTTGTCTTTTATCTTAATGTTGGACATCATACTTTTATTACCCTTTTGCTGTAATTAGCACTCAAAATTGCCTGACCAACTTCCTTCACTTAGCCAAAATTCTTGTAAAGGTTTTATTGAATTTGGTTGCTAGTTTCAAATATTTGCATACTAGTTTTCGATGTCATCATCCTAATTTTTTGACAATGTTCATACTTAGCAAAATTCTACATCTTTTCTTGCATGGTTTATCCTTCTTTGATATGGCCATTGTTCTAGGTATCCGATGACCTCTCTTATCAAGGATACAAGGTATTTCATTGAAAAAATTAATCTCCCTATCTAGAGGTGGATGTGGGTGGATAATTTTACCCACAGAGCTCAGAGATAAGAATTTTTGAATTTGCAATTTACAATTTGACACAACATTGTTTATTCCAGTCATAACCATAAACAAAAATGAGCTTTATTTGATCAGGCCAATGAATTTGCATGACAATATCCTATCATTTGAAGAGCGAATAAGTTTTTTAGAAAGGAATATGCCTAAATAAGAGAAGAAAGTTTTCAATAAAACATTCGTTGACGTTTAATGGTACTCATTTCTGGTAGAATCATACTTTAAGAAGTTGTGGTGTTGTGATGACTAACAAGCAAAGGTTGTGTATGTTGAAATAAATGGTCATTGGTTCAAATCTCCCTACTTCCATTTTTTTAATGCAATATTTAAAAAGCACACACAAAAGTGGAGATAAAAGTCTTATTTTATTAAGTGGGTAATTTTATTTTTCCAATCATATGTTGAGTAGTTTGAGGCTTGAAATTTTGAAGGGATCATAATCTACATGTTGGCAACCAAATGTAATATTTTCATAATCTACTTGTTGATCTCATTCTCGTGATTCAGATTTTATCATAATAGATTGTGGCAAAGGTTTTGAAATATTCATAGCAACACATGTTTGAGTATATATAACATTATTTTGCTCCTTAGTAGTTAGTTATTCCTTGATGAATTCCCCTTGGTTATTTCCAATATTATTCAAAACATCCTTATTTATAAGTTGATATGGAAGTCCAAAAGCCTAAACCATACTAGAATCTTCTTAATAGTTTCTATCTTGACATAAATTTTTTTATTCCATGGTCTCAAATAAAGTACATCTCTTACCCTAAACCATGGGCTACCAACCATTATTTTATCCCTAATTTTTGAACTAGAAAATATGATGAGGAAAAAAACTTTAGAAAGAAAAGTCACAGAGTAATTTGAATTTAATCCCCACTTCTAGTTGATCTAATTTTGAATATCAAAAAATCCTAGCAATTATATATAGAACTTACATATTAACCCTCTGCTTTTAAGAACTAGTATATCTTGCTCAATCATCTCATCCTTGATACTCACTTCTAGTGTAACATCTGCTATCTAGATTGAAATTACACTATATTTTCTCTTCTACTTATCTCCAACTTGGGCCTCCATACTTCTAACTAGGGCATATTGACTTCCTATTAGGGCTTTCAAATGTGACTTTCCTTACATAATAGCTAATGGGGATCACTCTTGGTTTGCACTCCCTCTTGGCTCACATTCCCTTTTGGATTGCACTTGCTCCTAGCTTGCACTATCTCCTGCCTCACACTCACTCTTGGCTTGCACTCCCTCTTGGCTCATAATAGCCCTTGTCTCTTATTTCTTCCAATGTTCCTTCACTTCAATAATTTTTTGGAAATAATACTCCACACATTCATGGTAAGGATTTGAAGTATTGATGCACTTCATAGGAACCCGTTGCTCTTTCGCCATGACTAAATCTTGGCTTGCACTCCCTCTTAGCTCACACTTCCTCCTGGATCATACTGTATTTTTGTAAATTAATTATACTTTGTGCTCACACTTCCTCCTCATTCCTAGCTCATTCTCTCACTCACTTTCGGCTACACTCTTGGCTCATGGCTGCACTCAATCCTAACTCATGCTGACATTGGATTTCAGTTGCACTTAATTTCATTTCACACTCGCACTTGCTTTTATATAGGTGCATTTTATTATATTTTTTAATTTGGTAATTTTTGAAAAATGTAAAGTTGGCATTTTTGAAAAGGAGAAGAATAAAAATTTGAAGGAAAATTGGAAGTTTTTTCTTTCGAAAGAAGATATTTTTTAAATATAAGGTGTCCAATAGTTTATAATGAATGTTTTTATGAGGAGAATAGTAATATTGTTGTAAAAAAGGTACATTTTCAATGGTGATCAAAACCTTATTTTTTAAATAAATTTTGCGTCAAAAATAATTGTGTACACAAACATCAAACATGTTTTGTATAATCACAATATTTGGTTTAAGTAATGCCTTTGACTTACGTTTACAAGTAATATTATCACATTGAGTTACTACATCTAAAGCCTAATATGGTTTCCATATCAACGCAAATATTCAAATTGAAAAAAATCAAGTATATAGGGAAGTTACATCCATGTATGAGGATTTATATTTAAGCAGGTGTCATTGATAGAACAAATCCTTTTTAGTACTACCTTATATCCATGTATCATTCTCTTTCATGTACCTTGAGGTCTCTCTCATGTGTGGTCATGTATATCAAGAGGACTAGTTCCTTCTTCATACCGATGGGTATATAGTAAGGGTGGGTATATAAAAAGGATTGGTATATAGGGTTGGTAGTATATAGAAATGGGGACCATTTTGGAAGACATAAGAAACCTCCACCATTGTATTGAAGAAAAAAATTACAAATGCTGCAAAGAGAAGTGTTCACAACACTTAAAAAGTTGGGAATGCAAATATGAAGTAAGATGACATTGAAAAGTGTGCCTCATAAAAAATATTACAATCAAATAAAAACAAGTAGGAATTCAAAAATATAGGTCAACAAAAACAAGTGAAAGAGGAGAGGAGCAAACTAGAGATCTCTATTTTTAAGAAGATAGAAATATTTATGAAAATAAAAAATTATTAACACTAAGGTCTTGTTTATATTCTATTATCAGAAATGCTCAAAATTATGTATCAGTAAAATTAATGGCATACGTACAAATGATTCTCAAAAAAGTTGAAGATAGAGACTTCTCAACACTTGTAAATGTAGAAAATTGACCCACTTGAGTGAGCCATTTTTCCTATATCCTTAGAGAGACCCTCCAACTTGCCCAAAGAAAGTTTGGGCATCTCTCCTACTACTTTTTCCCCATTTTTTCCTAGTTCTGGAAAAATCGTGGTTGGTCCTTATGGGTGCGATTTCGTCTAGCTAGGGTTTTCTAAACCCTAATTTTCCAAATTGACCTCTTTGATGTCAGTTTTTCCTTGGTTTTCCCACCCATTATTGTTTCAAATCCCTTATAAATATAGGGTTTGAAGCCTTATTTTCTCCTTGATCCAAGGAGCTAACTAAGAGGTCAAGAACAAGTTTTAGACAAGTGCCAATAAGATTATGTTGCAAATGTGCCAAGTGATCTATTGAAAGATATTAATATTTGTGGAGTTCTCTTATGTTGCATTGATTGTGTGTTGCTGCACTTTGTGGATAAGTGTTGGAGTATACTATCTTGGAGGTTTTCATATTTTTGTCTACTTTTTTGCTACCACCAGGTTGTTTTTTCTCATTTGCATTCATTCGTTGTTATTTTCACATCTTTCATTGGTTTATTCACATTATTTTGATGCATTCTCTTTCTATTGTGAAATCATACCCCATAATTATAGGGTATAATTATATCATCAGTAAAATTGTGACTGCCCTATGTAGGGAAAAATTTCATTTGTGTCAATCTTAGGAGTAGAAGTTCACCTCCAAACCCTAAATATACAGGGAACAACTTACACTCTGATCATCATATTGTTTTGGTACATTATATTCTATTTTTTCATCTTCCAAAAAGGTTAACTTTCACTTTTACATTCTAAAGGTTAGCTAAAATGACCTAATGGGCTTGACTACTGCACGTCCAAGTACATTCATATAGCAGCCTAAGTAGGCTCCCCAATGTCGATCATATTTTTTGAGGGTTTTGTGAAGTTATTTTGCTGGATTGAAGCTGTGGGATATTACTGGATGTAAGATAAAGCTTGGATAACCACTGAATTAGATAAGTGCCCTAGTAGATCTCTAGGTTGTTTTCTAATTATTTTTTATTCATTTCTATTCAAAATATAGATCACAAGTAAAGAAAAGCATTTGATCAAATTTATAGGTATTTGAAAGAATAAAAGCATATAGTGTGCATTTCGGGTTTTAATATTATTTATGCATTTCTCTTATACCATTGCTTAAAGACTTTACTTTGTAGTCCTAATGTTAGTGATCATAAAAGTAAAGAATCATTCTAGGGTTAGCTATTGTATTCTTGAATCTTATATCTTGAATTTTTCTTTCTTTTTTCATAGTTTAGTTGTAGAAAGGCCAAACATAGGTGCATGCTTAATTGACACATAAAAAAATATTCCACCTTGGAGTTGGAGCAAGTCCTAAAATTATTCCTAGTGAAACCTTCCCCCTTTGTCCACTGAGTGTAGAGTTATAACATATCCTCGTGATCACCTTAGCTCCAAATGGATCCAACCGAGAATCATACGTGGTAGGGTATTTTCTCCCCTATACATGTTTGGTGAACCCGACGTGAAAGACACATCTTAGTGGCCAAATTAGAAAGCCTTTTTCTTGTTTGTTTTTTTTTGAAAACTTTTTAATAATACCATTAATTTGTATACCTAGAATTAAAATAACATTAATAAATAACTTAAAAATCTCCTCGTGTTTCTTTAGTTAGTTTTCTATTTTATCATTTTGCTTCATTAAGTTTTCTCTTTTATAATTTTGCTTCTTCTAATGGCTCCATTCATTAGAAGTAAGCAAAAGCATCTAGAGTATGATCATATTGATAGAGATAACCCTAACCTTGATGCAAAAGAGCAAGAAAATATTGATTCTAAATCAAACTATGATCCCCTTGAAGGTCCCAATGGTGGCTAACTCTTTAAATTATTTGAACATGTTTAAGGTTTTATGAAGTGTCATAGGGTAGACTTACTTGAAGCTATGGAATGAGAGGCTCAACTCAAAAGAGGTGAGACTTCCCATCCACCAATAGTCTCTCCTAGACATGTTCATACTAACCCTTTATTTGAATCTTTGAATCATGGTAATTATGTCCATAAACCAACTTATGTCACTACTAAAACCACCAATGTTGGAAGAAATTTGTAAGTTCTTCCAAATAGTAGTGCCACGCAAGACTATTTTCAATTTCCTCCTCATTCTACTAAAATCAACATCCTTGCTTCTATTCCACCAACTATTCATTATTCTCTCCAGCAAGATACAACATATTATAACCCATACCATAACAATATCAATACCTCCAACATGGGCCAAGTATCCTTTCAACAACCTACCTATACCCCTCCATTTGTAAATTTAGGGGCATTGCACATCATCAATTATGAGGTACAAAGTTTAACTAATATGGTGAAACAATTGGTTTCAAGAGTGGATATGATTCAACCCCCTAGTTTCAACTACAACTATAGAGGAATGTGCAATCAGCCCTTAGACCCTATTATTGCCGCTAGACCCTATCCTAAGAATTTTTCCATGTTGGTTTTACATATATATAATGGAATAAAATATCCAATTGAGCATTTAAGAATATTTAGAACAACTTTCCATGATATCATATATGATGACATGTTGCTAAATATGTTCCCTAAGAGTCTTGGTAGCATAGCATTAGAATGGTATCATCAGTTGCCCAATCATTCTTTGAGGAATTTTAAATAGACAACTAGATTATTTTTTCAACAATTTGGTTATTATGTTGAAAAGAGTGTGACCATGAAATATGTTCACATGTTAAAACAAGGTAGAGAGGAAAGTATTTTAGATTTTTTGTCTTGTTAGAGGAGTCTAGTTGGATGCTTGAGATATACCTTACGTCCTTGAGACATGCTTGAGATATTTATTGGAAATTTGTAAGAGTAATTATCTTATGCATTACAAACTACAACTATCACATATTTTAATCAAGAAATTGACCTAGCAAGAAAGGTAGAACAAGCTCTTATCAGTAGCATGCTGGAAATGTGTTGAATATTTTCCATGTTATTCTGACTCGTTTTTTTTTGGTTAATATATTTGAACCTATGGATTAATATATTTGGGTTAATATATTTGAACCCATGTATTATTATATTTGGGTTAGTATATTTGAATCCATGGATTATTATATTTGGGTTAATATATTTGAACCCATGGATTATTTTATTTGGGTTAATATATTTGAACCCGGGTTTTGTGGCCATGATATTGTAAAACCCCTTGTTGTGTTGTTGGTATATAAAAGTAAAACTTGCATGAGGGTTTGGTAGGAGAGAGTATATAGTGAATGTC
This sequence comes from Wollemia nobilis, assembly GCA_028583015.1. Lineage (NCBI taxonomy): Eukaryota > Viridiplantae > Streptophyta > Pinopsida > Araucariales > Araucariaceae > Wollemia > Wollemia nobilis. The sequence goes on along the minus strand of JAQPPZ010017190.1, from coordinate 3,425,187 downwards.
GAAACACCCCCGAAGGGGGGAACACAATGTGTAAGAGAAGGTAATAGATAGCGGCGACAACTATAGATTGTATCCCATTTTTTTTGGAATGAATAAATGAAGGCCTGGTTATTTTCTCCGTAGATATAAACCATATTGGGTGAACCATGTAAATATGTGTCTCTCATGTATTATTGTATTCTTATACATTTTATTTCCACATTTAATTATTGCTCGTATTTTATTATTTAATCATAACAATTGGTATCAAAGTGAGGTTAGGGTTTTATTTACTTGAAAGGAGGGTTTCCTAGTTTGAGTGGGAGCAATGGTAGAAGAAGGTAAGTTTAGGGTTGAGAAGTTTAACAACAAAAATTATCAACTGCAGTAGCGGTAGAGCTGGTAAGATTTGGTAGCAATGGATCTAGTGTGCTCTGGTAGCAGTGGAGCTGGTATGCTTTGATAGTGATGGAGCTGGTGAGCTACAAGAGTGGTGGAGTTGGTGTGCTCTAATAGTGGTGGAGTTGGTATGCTCTGGTAGTGATGGATATGGTAAGTTATGGTAGCAATGGATTTAGTGTGCTTCGATAGTGATGGAGCTAATGTGCTCTAATAGCAGTGGAGATGGTGAGCTACGAGAGTGGTGGAACTAGTGTGCTTTGACAGTGGTGGATCTGGTAGTGGTGGAGCTGGTGTGCTCTAGTAGTGGTGGAGCTAGTGAGCTTTGATAGTGATGGATTTTGTGAGCTCCAACAGTGGTAGATCCGATGAGCTTTGATAGTGATATATCTTGTGAGCTTTGGAAGTGGTAGATTTGGTGAGCTTTGACAGTGGTAGATCCGATGAGCTTTGATAATAGTAGATCTGATGAGCTTTAGGAGTGATGGATCTAGTGAGCTATGGTAGCAGTGGAGCTAGTGTACTCTAGTAGCGATGGAGTTGGTGTACTTTGGTAGCGATAGAGCTGGTGATATCTGGTAGTGGTAGAACTGGTGAGATTTTGAAGTGGCAGATCTATAGTTTAAGGTTGGAAATGCTTGTATTAGTGGTTTTATTACAAAGTTGCTAAATTTTTTTGAGATGGTTTATTGGTTGTACCACAAGTTTTTTGGGTAAGTATTAACTACTATCACTAGGATAGCTTATACCTGAAGAAGAAACGGTAACTGGTGTAGTTGTACCCAAAGAAAACTGATGTGGATTCTAGTGGTGGTTTTTTGGTGTAATGTTCTTAGAGTTAGCTCTAGTAATATTTGTAATATTTTTTAAAGTGGATTTTTGGACTATTTTGTTACCTTACCGGTATATGGTTGAGGGTAATAGGTGAAGCTAATATGTTTAGATATTACACATGCAATGGGAGTAGTTAGAAGATATATGTCCAATCCAATGAAGGAACACTGAACTACTATGGCAATTTTTGGACCCTATGGAAAGTATTCAACAAGTGGGAGATTGTTGGAAATTTTTTGAATATTTTCCATGTTATTCTGGTCAGGTTCTTTTTTGTTTATATATTTGAACCCATGGATTAATATATTTGAACCCATCGATTATTATATTTGGGTTAATATATTTGAACCCATGGATTATTATATTTGGGTTAATATATTTGAACCCATGGATTATTTTATTTGGGTTAATATATTTAAACTTGGGTTTTGTGGCCATGATATTGTAAAACCCCTTGTTGTGTTGTTGGTATATAAAAGCAACACTTGTATGAGGGTTTGGTAGGAGAGAGTGTATAGTGAATATCCGGACACCCCCCAATGGGGGAACACAATGTGTAAGAGAAGTTAATAGACAACAACGATGGTTGTAGATTGTATCCCATTTTTTCTATAAAAAATAAATGAAGACCTAGTTATTTTATTTGTAAATGTAGACCATATGTTGGCAATTTTGGGTTTGAGATCCTAGCTTCTTGTCTATGAGTTGTCATTGATGTCAAAAGGAAATGGCATTAATGTTAAGAGGATGTGTTGGCTTCAAAGGTGGAATATTCCAAGAGAATATTTTTAAGATAATTCGGAGAGATTCCATTGGTAAGGGTTTTTCATTAAAACCAAACCGGTTTTTATTAAAACCAAGTTGGATAGGGTTTTTATTAAAACCAAGTTAAATGGTTTTTATTAAAACCAATGGAGGTTCTATTTATTATTTATTTAATTATTTTTTAAACCCTTTTTGAAAAGACTTTTGATTAATTTCGAAATGGTCTTTATTTCCGTCGACGTCAAGGTGTCTTCGAAGAGACTATTTATTCTCCAACTCCTAAGGTTGGAAGGCTAATGAATTCAAAATTCCCTGAATGCAATTTGTAGTGTTTGTGCTCTGTATTCGCTATGATCGAAGGAAGACTTAGAAGCACGTGTGGTTGAAAAGTCTTCGGGAGTTTTTTCGAGGGTGAAGTGGAGGGAAGTTCACTTGTGAACTTCATAGCCCACATGGGCTAGTGGTAGCGAAGGTTGTTGTTGGGCGCTGCATTGGCGGAGGTCACCGTTTCGAGTCTTGTGGGGGTGCTTTGCTAGAGTAACACACGTTTTTATTAAAACGTCTTTATGCCATGAAATTCGGAGTTTCTTGGACAGCGATTTATAATGTGTGATTAAACTTTATGAGCTTTGGCTTTTGTGATTAGCATTGAATAAAAGCTTAGGAGAAATAAGGGCATATTTCTTTGGATGTATTTTTAAGATTATTCTTTGCTATGCTAAAATTAAAAATGGAAGTATAAGGTGTGAGTCTATGATTGTTGATTTATTGGCATGTTATGGTGGTTGTGTTTAAAGAAGTGGAGCTAAAAGGTGTAATAAAGGAAGTTTATATTATTGCTCATTTCTTTTTATTCTAACCCTAACTTGGTTGGAAGTTTGAGAGTTGTGTGTGGTGACAGATTGAAGGTTCAATTATCTTCTAATCCAATAAGGTATGGGCACATTCTTCTTATGAGTATGATTGGTGTATGTTTTCTGAAATAAGGTTGGAGTGAAAAGGTATTCTACTAGGTATCCTTTGGCTAGGTGTAAATCCTATTTTCTGGTTTGTTGAAGACTACTTATGCATTGTTATCCTTAAGGAGAGTTTTTGGTGAATGCATAATTTTTGGTTTGAGATAGTGGAAGATTTGTGCATTAGGGTTTATATTTATGAGTCTAGCTACTTGCATTGAGTTGGTGGAACCCTTGGTTGGTTGTTTTGAGTTTGATGGTTGAGTTGCTTCCATAGAGGTTGTTTGATCAAGTTATTGCTTTACTTGATTCATGATATTGGGCTTACTCCATTGAGTTGATTTGAGCAAGTTATTCTTTGCATTTGGTGATATTGTGTTGGTGGCTGTTTTGTTCAAATATCTTTGGAGGGAAAAGGATTTCTACTTGTTTCCTTTTCTTGTGATGATTGGTTGAATGCTTCAAGGTTGATGTTGAGTTGAATGGTGTTGGTTGACTAAACCTTGTTTGATGAGCATTATTGTTGAAACCCTAATTGATGGTGAAAGAACATGAGTATCATTGTTATGTGATTCTTTGCATAGTTGGCAATTGTTGGGGTTTCATGTTCTTGAAAGAAAACATTCTATCCTATCCATTTCAGATATTGAGTTGAGTTTTCAGATTTGAGATTGAGATTGAGCTGAGGTGATTTGAGTTGAGTTTTGAGATTGGGATTTGAGTATAGAACATATTGAGTCTCTAAAAATTCTCTTTATGCTTCTATGAGTTTGAAAAATCACATTGGGTCTCTAACAATTCACTTTGTGATTTCCTACTAAGAAAGTTTTTCTTGGTGAGCTTGTTGAGTTTTTGGACAGGTTCCAATGGGGACTTGTGAGAAGTTTTTGGACAGGTTCCAGTGGGGACTTGTGAGTAGTTTTGGATAGGTTCCGATGGGGACTTGTGAGCAGTTTTGGACAGGTTTCGGTGGGGACTTGTGAGCAGTTTTGGACAGGTTTCGATGGGGACTTGTGAGAAGATTTGGACAGGTCCTAGCAGAGGACTTGTGAGCTGAGTTTGATAGTTCTATCAGAGAACTTGAGGAAAAATATGCATTGGTTCTATGAGAAGAACCTGAGGACATATTTGGAAAGTCTTTGAGAAGGCTTGTATGAAGAGGATTGATTTGTTCAAGAGTTGGACAGATCTGACAGACAGAAGAAGACTTGTACTAGACCAACTGACTGTGTTTGGTACAGGTTGTTGAGCTGCTATGGACGTGATCATAGAAGGTAGAGGTCTCTTAGGCTAAGCATTGAGGACAGGAGGTCTTCAATGGAAAGGAGTTCCATGTGCTTGGCAAGAGGTAGAGGCAGTTGATCTTCTATGGGATCATTTCTAGAGCAGAGGGGAAGGTATCTCCTTTGAGCAGATGCTCATAAATTCTGATTAGGGGAAGGTATCTCCTTTGAGCAGAGGCTCATAAATTCTATTTGGGGGAAGGCATCTCCTTTGGGCCGAGGCTCATATACATTGTAATTGGGAAGGATTCCCAAAGAACTTTGAGATAACTTTTAGAGAAAAGTTTTGTGGACGTAGCCCAACCATTCTGGGTGAACCACGTTAAAATTGGTGTCACTTTGTGGATGATATTGTGCATTTCTTTGATATTGCTTTGGGTATATTTATTTACTATTTTGAAGTATAAATGAAAAAGTAAAAAGAGATCTTATACTGTTCACCCCCCCCTCTCAGTATAAGTTTGTGTTCTTCACCATATTGGATGAACCACATAAATTTGTGTCTCTCTTGTATTATTGTATTATTCTACGTATTATTTCTACATTTAATTATTGCTCATATTTTATTATTTAATCCTAACATAGCAGATAACTCAAAGTGAAAGAAGATAGGACCACTAAAAATTAGTATAAAAACAAGCATGTGGTAGGTAATGGAGTCATATATAGTAGGCTTGTTAATAGTATTATTAAGAATCTATAAAATATGGTGCCTACCCAACCTCAAAAACCTCCACAAAGGAATTTTACAAGGCTCAAAATACCTACGAGAGTGGTCCTAGAGCAACTTTTGGAAGCTAATATGATTGAGTTACCTCCCATATGGTAACCTGATACCACAACTAATTAGTGTAAGGCTGGTTAGCACTATGAATATTAGAGTGGAGGGGCACTGGATAAACTCTTGTAAGAGGTTGAAACATGTGGTTCAAGATCTAATTGATGAAGGTTGCCATGTCATAGAAGGTTATCGTCTACCAAAAAATCAACCTCCTACTTAAAAAGCACCCATAACTAATCAAGATATGGGAATATTCCAAGATCTCCTACCTAAGCATGGGCAACAGGTAGCTAATCAAGTATCATATCAGAATGTGCCACCTCCTTATGATAATATGGTTGGTATGATAGCAATAAATACGAATCAAAAAGCACAAAATCAAATAGCTCAATATTCTTAGTAAGAGATGAACTCTTCATCCAAACCACCCTAAAAGCCCATCCTAGTCTTGAAGAATGATAAAAAAAGAAGCATGAGAGTAAAAACCCCACATTTAGTGTTGAAACTTCAACCTAAATTCTCCTTTGACATTCAAAAATAGTTAGCGAGTATCCTAGCCAAGATCTCTATCTTAGAACTCTTGTAAACTTCTCTTATTGATAGGGAAGCTTTGTTGGAACTTCTAAGACAACAATCTATCCTTGTAAATATTTCCCTTAGTGTTGTAGCTAATGTTGTAGGGTCTCTTGGGATACACCACATCACATTTTTTAATGATGACATGCCTTCCTCAAACTTATGAGGGGATTCTTCCCTTTACATCACAATATTTATTGGGAGAACTTTTGTCAAGCAAATCTTAATTAACAACGATTCCTCTCTTAATTTATGCACATATCAAATTTTCCAAAATTTTGGATTAAAGAGGAAGACCTAATAAAATGTGATATTATAATCAAGGCTTTCAACAATGAGTTCCAAGAGGCTTGCGGTATTGTGTCTCTCTTCCTTAGGGTTGGACATTAGATATTAGATACCTTGTTCTATGTGGTGTCTTACCATGCATATTTTAATATGCTTCTCGTAAGTCCTTGGATCCATGCAATGAAGGTTATCCGTTCTACCTTTCATTAGTGTTTGAAGTTCAAATTTAAGGATCAATTTGTCATCATCCCGAGTGACCCTCATGCATTTGAATATTATTTGATTGTTAAGAAAGCTTATTTTGGTCTCAATATTTATCCTTTAGTTTCATCATCTACTTCTCCAAGTCCCTCATCTCAAATATCTGAGCAAATTGAAAGTCTAAAAGTGAGTGATGAACCTTGAATCAAATTTTTGTCATAGGATTAAATTAATCATTTTCTTCAAGAGCATCTTTTAGATCTAGCGAAGCTACCACCTTCACCAAGGACTATGGGTTTACCTTGTAGAAGGATGAAGTTGTACACATTGGCACATGTACCTTTATCTTCACAGGAACAACCTTTGAAGAAATAATTTGTGTTAGCAAACCTTCTTTTATAAAATATTATTTTGCTCACTGTTACTTATACAATGATTACCCACTCCCAAAATAGATCCTATCTAGCATGGGATATGTTGGTAAAGGTTTGGGATTCCAATAAAAATGCATTCAAGAGCCTTTGGGTGTCGAAGTCTAGCTTGGGAGGTATGGCGTAGGCTACATCCCTAAAAAAAACCAACCTTTACCATTTGATAATGATGATCACCTTAAAACTTCTATTTGAAAATTTAGATCATCAAATATTGGAGAGGAGTGATGAGGACGAGGGATCCCCTTATCCTTCTAACATTTTAATTTGTAATAGGGTAAATTTTGTGCATTTTTATTGTAAATATTTTGCTTCTCAAGAAGACCCTACTTCGCTCTCTCACATAGATATTAAAAAATTAGGGATCACCCCTCCTTTTGTTCAAAAAAATGGTTCTGTTAGGGTTTATGAAAATTTTCGTGCAAAGGTTGCTAGAGAAAAAGTTATAAAAGAGCTTTCTTGTGATTTTGATCATCAATATTATCCTTATTATAGATTTTTATTTTATGGATCAGTCTCTTGTATGCCTATTATTTTTTTTAAGTAGGAGGTACAATCAGACTATGTGTCAACTATCGTTCTACTTACTTTCATTAACAAAAAATAAAAATAAAATAATAACTCACTAGTTAGGCATACCTTGCTTTTTCCTCTACTGCATTCATTTGTTTGTTCATACTACATGTTTTTTTTTGGTAAGTTAAGGAAATTTCATTAAAAAAGGGTATTTTAAAGGCATCCAAATGCCTTGTACATCAGTATAACTGAGAACAAAAAAGAGAAAACAAAAGAGGAAGCATAAAAGGAAACACCAGATGATCAAAAGGCATTCAACCAACAAAACCAAAAAGGAACTGAGTCACCATAAAATGGATCAATACAAAAAAGTGAAAGCTAAGACTAAGCTTTCTTTAAATAGCATAGACAATAGGCACACTAGTTGGAAACTTTAGTCTGCATTGGTGATGCAACCACAATTTCCAGATCAACATCCTTAACCTCATCCTTTAACATATCCTTTGGGGATTCCTTGCAAGCTTCCTTGGTGATCTCCATAACCTCATCATCCTTAGAACTGCATTTTATGTTAGGAAGTCCCCTGACAATAGAAGTAGCTTGAAAATCCTTGAAAGAGTCAGAAAAATAGCAGACTGAGTGCTTGACACTGCTCTTTAAGTTGCATGATAGCTTTCCCAATGGCAACGTGAGTAGTTTCTAGGTGACTTATAGTAGCAAATGTGGCTTGGACAACAAGCTTATGAAGGTATTTTTCAATAATTTTAGGAGAACTAGAAAGTTATTTCTAGACCCTCTCAGAGGAAGGAGTGGGCGTTTCATCAATCTCCTTAAATTTAAGCCTCTAGGAACAATGAACAAGCATTTTTTCAATGTTAACTTTTTTCTTGATATTGGACACAGCCTGAGACTTCTCAGTTTTGTTCTTTCTCTTGGATCTAGAACCATTAGGAATGGGAGTAGAGGAAGATTTTTCTTCAGCAAAATCAGGGTCAGGGATATTACCTTTGGCTTACCTATCATATTTTGCATGACTTGCTTGATATTTCATTACATTTTTATCTCTGCTTGTCATAATTGCATTACTGCTCGATCATATAGCTTTTTGAGGACCTCATGATAATGGCATGTGATGACACATAGTTATGTTGTAGCTCACATGCATTGCACTATCACTAGGACTCTCATGCCTAGCAAAGTCCCCAACCTAGGGCTTATTCTTCTTCCTTGATCCTATTTTTTATTACTTTTTTCTTTGTCTTTGCTTTTTTTGGTACTTGACCTTGAAAGTTTTACTTATGACCATCAATTTCTTATCAGGTCAAGGAGCATAAATCTTCTTTGCTTTTTCTTTCTTCCTCTCTTTTCTTCTAGCACGTGCACACACTCACCTCTTATTTTGATTACTTTATCCATACATATTTTTGCACACACCATACCCCTATGGAGAGATACTCACTTTGACTCATCACGCACACACAACACATGCCATATGGGATGAATTCATATCCACACATGAGGGGTAGCCTCCATATCAATCATTTATAAACATATATCCTAGCATGTATCTCTTTCTTTTTGTCCATATTAGTGAGCACTACACCCATATAGAGGTTTTACTCCACATTATAACCATCTTAGCGAGTACTACATCCATAGCAAGTATCACTCCACTTGTCCATATTATTTTTTCTTGATGTATGTATGGTTGGTCACATTGATCTGATATGATCTATGCTGACCCAAACATTATACTTTGAGCCCCTTTTTTTTCTTTATTGGCATTTTTATTCTTTTTTTTCTTCCTCATCTTCTTCTTCTTCTTTCTTCTTCCTTATTATTCCTCATTTTATTCTTCATATCCTTCTTTTCAAAATTGTACCTCGTCTTTACGAGTCATGATTTCACTCTATGATTTTATCATGCTCCTTTTTTATGGGGTGCAATTTCACCCAAAGTTGTGTTTTTCTTCCCTCTTATTCCTTCTTCTCTATTTGTCTTCTCTTCTATTGTTCATATTCTTCCATACATGTATTTGCATGCATTTCATTCACTCCATTGTATTCATACATCTACATTTTAGGTTTAGTGCATTTCATAGTTAAATCATATCATGCATAAAAATTAAAAACATTAAATAACATTAAAAATACCATAAAAAAGAAACATATAAGCACACACATTGCACTAAAATATAACATGATATTATTTGAGAGGTAGATAATGTACATAGGTCTTCTTGGTTAGTGTACCACAGTATAAACCTGATACACTTGATCATCCCTAGGGATGCATGCCACACTCAAAAATTGGAATGTCACTTTGATCTCCTCCCTAGATTTGGGAGCCTGTCTTCTCTACCCATTAGAGGTGGTTTTGGTGAGGGTATGTTCATAGATCGTGAAACTATTCATGATCTATATTTATTTTGACTTTATGGCAAGGATGACAATGGTGGCACTCGTTGCTCTATTAACACTACCTGGTAGTACATTATTTGGTTGGTCACCCTCTGAATTATTATCTCCAGTCTCTCTCCATCCCTTTAGGACTCCACTTGTACTAGGTAGATCCTATCACCCTACTGGTTGTTGCTAACCATAACCATCCCCTCTTCTTGAACCCACTATCGCCCCTCATCTATCTAGCTCACATATCCTCAAAGGTGATTTACCTTTTCTTGTGTTGTATCAGTCTCTGCCTCTACAATGCTCAATGGATTCCTCAACCCCTCTATCCTCTTGGTCTTATCATCTCAAAGTAGGTTCATGTCCCTCTATAGAGTTGTTATTTGTACCTATAACACCTATATCTCCCTCTTTGGGTCTCCCTAACTTGTGGTCCTACTCAAGCTAATTGTTGCTAATGTGGAGGTCTCTCTAGTCCCTCTTCTTGGTCCTGTTCTAGCCATCATGGGGGTAACTCTGGTTGCTCCCACCTCCTTGGTTCCAATAGGGTTAGTATCTTTTAAAAGCCTCCTAAAAGTGGTGGTAGCCACTACAATATCCACTCAGACCCATTTTTATCTCTATCATGGGCCCTCTTGACCCTATTGTTGTCACTTTGTGGTGCATCGAGTGGCCTCTTGTAGAGCTACCTGCATGCATTGGATCATGAAATAGTACCTCTACACCGACACTAGTGGGGATGCCCTTAGGGGCATAACACCCCTATACCATCTCCAATACCAGAGATCCACCTTAATGTCATCCACCCCTAGATCCACATAAAGTGGGTCATCCAAGTCCTCCTCTACCCATCTCCCCACATCGAGGTCCCCTTTGACTCTCGATGGGTCCTAGTACACCCACTTGTACCAATAGTCACCTAGGTTTGGGGTCTCTTGGAAGATACCAAACTACCACTAGACTCAATCAAACCTAAAGAGCTCTATCTCCCCCTTCTTCATAGAGAACCACCTGATCCTCTTGACCTTGGCCAACTCCTCCACATCTTTAACCCATACAAGGTGTATATGCCATGATTTTCATATGATCTTAGGCCACTGTAGCTCATATATTACCTGCCTTCCTAGTGGAGTATTCCTAGCATATGTCCTTAGAACTCACTCGTAGAACCTAGACCATATGTATGCTATCAACCAATTTGGATTGGGCAATGGCCCTAGAAGTGCATATGGTCTCTAAATTGCTATGTGCTCCCAACACAACATCTAGAACATTATTGTATAGAATAACCTTGTATGTTGTATGTATACAATATTGTACAATATCCTATACAATCGGACCAACAAATATGGACCCTATTGGAATAATTTCTTGCATCCATAGGATTCGATTATCCTGCTACAAGAAATTTTTTGAAACCAATGAGCTATTACAGGCTCTGGTCAACCTGCCTCTTTATTCAGATAAAATATATTGCTAAAGAAAAGAACCAGAATGGGTAAGGAAACCCTAGTGATAAAATTTCAGAGATTGCAAGTTTAAACACTCTACATTTTAGTTATACACTACTTATATTAAAATGACCAAGCAAAGACATCAACTATAATTATACCTTATGTAGATCAATGCCTAGATTCATTGGGTTGTTATAGCAATTTAACATTGCTTGCAACATGAACATAAATAAGAAGGAAAAGATGAAATTGACTCTATTAAACTCGTTCGAATATCATAAAAAATTTAACGGTTTAACCAATGAAAGAAATGTTCATCACACATTTAATAATGTAATTTTCAATGAAGTCACATACATAATTGAAGAGAGAATTCATAGAATTCACCCCCAAAATTGTATTAATTTTTCAAATGAATTACATGCAAAGTTGGTAGAATGCCATTAAAATATGTTAAAAGCTCTTAATACAATGAGAAATATTTGTTCAAATAATGTAACAAGACTTCTTCAACTTCTTCCATTACAATCTGGTATAAATAAAAATCTATGAGTTTCAGACTCCATAGATTTGGAAATAATCTTAGCTTCTTGAGCACTGTTCTACCAAAACCTGCATAACACAGGGGGAGAATAAGGGATCAAAAAGAAATAAAGACACAAAATGGATACAACAACACAACTACAAGGTACTCAAGTATACCTCTTAGAAATAATTTGCAATCTCTAAATCTTGATGCCGATTCTAACCGTGGATGCTTATTTTTATAGCCTCTAGTTCTTGATTCGATTAGTTTTGGCATCATATAGGTCTTACAGTTGTCATTCTATGGATTTATCTCTCTATTTAATATCCAGTTATTCTGAACCACTTAGAACTGGGCTTCCTATCACCAAAAAATAGTTGATGCTTGTTATCCGCAACTTAGTTCCTATGGCTTTTCCTATCACAATTTGCTCTTGATTTGAAGGGAGCTCTCAAAATATGGTGGGCTAGGCATTTTTTATGCTTTATCTTTTGTGCAGACAAATGGTGAACCTGTATATATATATATGTATATAATTTCCAAAAAATACAGGAACTAGTGGCACCATCGAGACTTCTTCTCAAAGATTTGAGTTTGCACTTTACACTCTATTGCCATTGTTAAATTTCTCATGAACAACAATTCTTGCTCGCTTTGGTCCATATTTATCCTTCAAGTTGAGATTTTTTTGTATAAGTCCATTCTAAGCAGATTTATTTTATTGCCACCCAGTACGTGATCACGTTCTAAAGATATGAAGAGATCTTATTTGGTTTTTGGGTATCAGATTTGTTACTTGAGCAACTTGCTTTTACTTATCTTGGTACAGTCCATGGAATTCAGTTTGATTATCAAAAAATTCTTTCCTTGGCTACTGTCTGAATTTATAGTATTTCTATCACTAAGCTTTCGATTGTACTTTGGTATTAATATCATTGCTAACTATGTCTATGATGATAAAAATAATTCATCTTGTGATGCGCGTGTCATCGAATTTACTTCGGATGAAGCACTTTCGTTAGATCATTCAAACCTTAGACAATATGCTTAAAATAAACACTCTTATTTTCCTTGCAGTTTTGAACATGCACATCCATAGATTTTCTTTGAGGTGAGTGCTTTCGTTAGATCACATGAACCTACATGAGGGTTAGTTCAAAGTATACTGCACATATATATAAAATTTAATGTTCAAAATTTAGGCTTAGTTAATTCATTTAAATCTTCCATAACTTAGGCCCTCGATGAAAGTCAAATTAAAATAATCATTAATTCAATAATTCATGTTTGAAACCTTAGGCAAATTAAACCTCTTAATTAGATGGCTCCATGTAAAAATTTATTTATCCCTTAAAAAGTTGTTTCCATTATCTCCGTGGATAACATATTAGAAGCAATTTAATCTTCGAATAATATTTTAAATCCTTTAATTTTTATTTAACCTGTCTTAGACCATATAAGGCTTATACCATTAAAAACCGATCACCTCTACAGGCTCTCATCATTAGATCCACTCAAGAAGGTATGCACCCGTAAAGATTTATCAAACAATTAAAATCCAAGAATCTAAGTAAGCGCTCACAGTTAGATCTGTTTGATCTTGCACGCTATTGTCAATATCTTGAAACCTGCATGATCATTAGTCCAATAACACATATAATCAACCAGTTTAATCCTTGGGTATTTTTCCAAAAACCTTAGATTAGCAATAATTTGATTTAACATACTTAGGCCTAAAACCTCATAATTCTCAATGCAAATCATTATTAAAAGGGGGAAAGATTATTGACGTATTAAACCCTCATATAATCTGGTTTTATTAAAATTAATCGGTGATTAAATAATTTAATAACCTTCAATTACATCACAAGGCACTTGATAGTCTGATTATCTCCTTATGCGCTCATTGTTAGATCAAATGACGAATGTGCACGCCTGTTCAAATATTTAGATATGCACGTAGGTTAATTCGAAAGAAGGGGATCATTATCAACGTATTAGACCCTCATTAAATCCTGATTATACATGGAGATTAATTTTAATAAGCCTTCTAATCAATCATTCGATAAAAACTTGTGTAATTAACCTTTGAACACCTTGGGAGTGCACTACCGATGGATCTAGGTGGGATTGAGCGCTTCCACTAAGATCTAATGAGCTACATGCTTTTTAGCTCCAAGCTTTATCAGATGATTAACTTTAATACACATTAATTAATCATTTTAATTAAGCTTTACTGGTGCTGACTGGTATTAACCTTGACTTCTTAACAACCTTGCACATCTAGGAGCGTGCACCGTTGGATTAAAAAATATTCATGCGCGCTTGTCTCAATCGACAAAGCTAAAAGCCCTTTAACACATGGTTGAAGACTTAAACCTTTTATAACATTAGATTATTAATTCTTAAGCTTGGTTAGTATTTTAATGAAGTTTATCATTAACCTTTGACTACTTTGATGAGTGTGCTCTGTTGTATTACTCATGGATAGAGCGTTGTCCTTCAAATGATCGAATGTGCTTGATACTTAACTGAAATGGACACGTACCCTTGATTTAATTTTTCATGAAACCTTAGGTTATAACCTATTTTTTTCCAAATCTTCAGTTGGCATGCACGTCCATCCAGATTGGAGGAGCTGCAAGATTTTTATCACAAGGGGGGTGCATACCCTTATTTGATCGTTTTATTTTTTTATTAAAATTATTTCTTTTCGCTTAGGACTGAAAGCTTCAGATTAATTTCTTTAGGGACCAACGAACATAGAGAGACCTTCTTAATGCAGATTTGAATGTTGGGCATTTTGATCTAGAAATATTTTCTTTTTTAGCTGTTAAGATGACTTCAAAAAATTTGACATAGGAGTTACAATTTAAATCATGGACTGAAACTTGGATGGATAAATTTGGATATTATTTTGCAGCAGAGAATAGAAGACCAACTTCTTAGAAATTTGGATGCAATAGAGACCACAATTTGGGTGAATATATTGAAGCCAAAAATTCAAATTTAGGGGTATTTGATGTTGAGTCAATTCTGGCTCCAACATAGGCTCTGACTGGGACAACGTGTTGAAAACCTGAAGCACTTGAGGACTCCAAAATATCTTAGTTTTATTACAAGCTTTGGATAGAATCACAAACTGTTAAGCATGCTCATAAATAAAAACATAAAAAATTCAAACTAAAAAGATACAATAAAGCAACAATATATATATGGCCTTAAAACAATAGAGTATCAAAAATTGTTATTCTCTTTGGTCAATTTAGATCATAGGATTAGAATTTTAAGATCAAATGTACCTTTTAATATATTGTTATGATTGTTCAGTAAGGTCTTAGGATATGATTATACATAATTTATCAGAGTCACTTGCTCCATCATGCCTTGGCCTAAGTGTGTGTTAGTGCATTCATTTTGGATTTCCTGATCTTCCAAAACTTCATGTTTGGAAAATGGTTAAGCTTAATAAGTAATTTCACTATTTAAATAATTTTACCATTTACAGGGCTCCACTGCTAGTTAAGCATCTATAGCCTCAATGGAGATGCTACTGATCCCATCTGGTTTTACTGTACTGTCAGTTAAACGTCTATAGCCTCGGTAGAGATTTTCCAAGATATCTCAAACACTAACTCAATCTGCATTATAAATGATTTTCTTTCTCTTTTGAGAAATATTTTGATGAGTGCAAATTGTGCAATGAGTGTGCCTGAGTTGAGGATCAGTTTTTGGCTAAAGGATTGAGTGTAATGATTTTTGGCTTAATCATTTTACCAAAGATAACTCTGTCTCTTGAACCCTAAAATATATTTTAGTATTATTTTCAATGTGATGCTTTGGCATGATGGATCAACAACTCTGATTTTACTCTATTTTGTTTCATACCATATGACAATTGCATAAGCATTCAAATTTGAAAAATTATAAGCAACACTATAATCTAGAATAAATTTCCTCTTCTCCTGCTTGTTTTTAGATAAATAAATAGTAAGGAATATTCTACAATCTTAGAACAAAATGAGAAAACAAAATCTATTTGTGGTGACAAAAATATAGCCACGACTGGACACGAATGGTGATGAGGTAAAAATAAAGTATCATGAAAACTAAGAGGAGGTAAATGCTCCTATTTTGCAAAAACAACTTTATAACCTCAGGATGTAGAGTGAGTGCAAATCCCTTTTGTTTTTGTCTGAATGGCCTAGGATACACTCTCAATTCTTGATGATTCCAAAGAAGAACAAACTACAATTGAACTTTATGCATTCTTTTTTCTTTGTTCTTTTCATGATGTATCTTCCGTTAGACTAGCCAATTCTTGTGGGGTTCCTGATGATGGGTTGGGCATTGGGGATTTTACTCTAAAATGAGGTAACAGATGCGGTATTACCTAGGACTGGAGCTTTTTTAATGAGTATGATGGAGAAGTTAACAAAAGAATCAGCACCATTTTCCAGACCAATGAGCACTGTGGATTTGTCAATTTTATTTGATTTGACCTGTTTTAATCTAACTGATTTCACACTTTTAACATAAATAGGGGAATAATTCTTTGCAGAGAAAAGACTCAATAGATCAACTATGATGTTATATGAAGCTCTATTATTAGGTGGGTGATTGCAGATAGAGTATTCATTCATTGAATCCAACATATATCTTTGGAAAACCTGGAAGAGCCTTGTTTTTGACTGATCAATAAGCCTAAAAGATCTAGAAAATTCATCTTCCTTTTGTGCTATGATTCTCTAACTAGTATATTTTTTAGACTTAACTATACTTTTAGGCTTTTGATCAGTAGGTTTTGTCTCACAATCTTCCTCTTCATTGGGCTTTTCAAGGAGAACTTCCTTTTCAAATAAACCATCCTCAATTGTTGACCTTTTATCAACTTTTTCATCTTCAACCTGTATAGTTTTGCTAGATAATATCTTTGCTTCTGAATGTTGCTCTAACATTTTTGATATATCAAAATCATTGATCTGAAGGATTAACAAGACTTGGTTTTGAAGAAGGACAAGGGAAACAAGAATAAGGGTCAAGCTCAAGCTCAAAATAAGAAGAAGATTTAGAGGAAGAGAGTGAAGAAGAGATAAAGACTTATGAGGATAAGTTGAGGAATAGAAGCTTCATTAAGAAATGAAAAAATGCACAAACAAGAAATAGGGATCATCAAAGAGAAGGAAAAGAAAGGACTAAGAGACCAAAGGGTTCAAGACAAGATTTCTTCAAAGGATATTATTTTTCATGTAATCAATTTGGTCACAAGGCTATGCATTGCAGGGTTAATGGAAAGAAAGAGTATGGTCTCACTAAAATAAATTTCAACTCATTCAAATATGGATGTTTCTTTCAAGGATATTGCTACTCTTGTAATCGCTTTGGTCATAAAGCAATCCACTACAGGGTTATGATAGAAATGATTATGGCCTCACCAAGAGGAACTTCAGGACATTTTAACCTTATAAGAACTAAAAAATTAAGTGTTTCAAGTGCAATAATATTGGGTATAATGCCAAGTGGTGTAGAACAGAGTTTATATAAATTCTAGATATAAGCAAGAACAGGTATACTCAAAAGGATCAAAAAGGTATGGCTACAAAAAATGTTGAAAAATAAGGTTGACAAAGAAGAAGAGCATTATATGTTGGGAGTAGAGATACTCCCACACCAAAATTAATCACCTCAAGGAGAAGAGGTGGGGAGGGGGTTGAGCTACGAGTCTTATATTTAGCCCCAAAGGGGTCCCTTTGCCTTTGATGTTAGAGGGGGAGTTATTTGATTTAGGGGGAGAGCATTCAGTCAGGGAGAGCAGTTTTGGAATCTAGTGGTTGGAAAAGGAATTTTATAAAGGGTTGCCATCAATGACAAAGGGGGAGATTATTGGAAATTTTGAGTACATTGGTTGTCATTGATGTCAAAGGAAAGATAAGTGAGAATATTCCTCATGGTTGTGTGAGCAAAACAAAGACAATGCACTCTCCATAGTTGTATTTGCAAAGAGAAATAAAAGGCTTTATTAATTCTCCATGGTGGCACTTACAAAGAAAAGACAAAAGACTTCATGTTGAAAAATGCCCAATAGTAAAAGTGAAAGTTATAATATTTAGATCTATTCAGATTTAAAATATTATAATAATTAAAAGTCTAAAAGGTTTTAATTTAAATTTTATTATGAGAATCAAAGCATAAGGTAAAACCCAAGCATCAACGTCATGAGGTAAACTCCAAGCACCGATGTCGTGTTTTTAAAAGAGCCAAAACACATATATAAGATGGAAAAAAATCATTTGGCAAGGTGTGTTATAAATAATTTAATTGGCATTCATATTATTGACTGCATCTTATTCACAAAAACAAGTGCATGGTGATCGAATAGGGCAAAGAGGGAAAGAGACACGTTTTTTAAAAGGCAAGAGGATTGTGCATGAGGTATAAATAAAAGTAGTTGTGTAGTTGGTTTCAATCGAACGGGTAGCTCATTTGGTAGGCAAACCCTGCATAAGGCATGGCACAGAGGAGGTTTCGAGATCGAGTCTCGGTGATGACAGGATTGTTTGTATTTTTATCAATCAAAGGTTCGCGATAGGTTTAAATAAAAGGTGGTGCATTAAGGTTGTTGTGTGGGTAGTTAGCCCACACGGTGCTCTAGCAAGCACTAGAGTGTGGGCTCCATGAGGTTGCATGTTCGAATCCTAGCAACATCAAGTTGCTAAAGAATTTTTTTTTTAAAGTTTAATTTTTTATTTTAGGGAGTCATTAGGGTTAGGTGTTGATTAAGAGTGCCATAAGGGTTGAAATTAATGATGCATAATTTTTGCTATTACGGAGCCATAAGAGTTAAGTTTATAAAATTTGATTTTTTCTATTAGGGAGTCACAAGGGTTAAGTTTATTAAATTTGAATTTGCACTTAGGGAGTTATAAGGGTGTAATTTAATAAAATTTTGAGAGTGCTTTATATGGTTTATTTTTTCAAAGTGGATAAAAAATATGGTTTGCATGCAAGAATATGAGTAATAAGGTGTTATAATGGTTTGATATTTTATTGTAATGTTTGTATGATGAAAGTGAGTTTGAAGGTCTTTGATAATTATTAATGCCCTATATTTTAAGAACACATTGAACATATATTTTTGAGAAGGAAGTTCATGTGGATGATTTGAGAAAGTATTTCACTATCTAACCCTTGAAGTGGCACTAGAAAAATCAGTTGTTTGTGAAAGGATTTTGAATACATACCTTCATGAGAGAAGATTAAGAGGTATGGGCACATCATTCCTTGTTTAAAGTGTTTTGTTGAGTAAATATTTCTAAAAAATAAGGTGGAGATAAAAGGGTTGTTTGGTATGCATTGTTGAAAATATTTGAGTTAGGATTTGTGCTTCATTGTTGAATTATTTTAGAAATATTTGGGATAGAGTTTGAGAACAATTTATGCCTCCATTATTGAAAGAGATTGAGGTATTTGTGCTAGAGATTATAAACTACTTGTGCTATATTTGAAGATAAGTTTTTGTATCATTGTGAAACCTTTTGAACATTGGTTTGAGAGATATTGAAAGTAATTGTGAAAGAGTTTGAGATTAGTTTTATGAGGAAAATTATGCATTAGTGTGATTGATATTTTAGATAAAATTTGCAAGGAAGATAGACTAGTTTTGTGAAACAAGTTATATATTGTTTTGAGTTGATTTGAAATAGATATTGCAAGAGATAGAGATTGGATTAGTTGAGTACAAGATTTGTGAGTGTGAAGAACATATGTTCCAGAGGTTAAAGGAATTCTAAGTAGAATTTGCCTATTTGAAGAAATATTTTCTAAAAGAGATTTAAGTTGTGTTTGTATGCAATATTTGGAAACATTTGAGTAGGTTTTGTGAGCAGCATTGAAGGAAAATTTGAGCAAGTCTTTTGAGAAGGCTTGTAGATAGATTTGAGCAAGTATTTTGAGAAGGCTTGAAGGCATATTTGAGCAAGTATTTTGAGAAGTCTTGAAGGCATATTTGAGCAAGTATTTTGAGAAGGCTTGGAGGTAGATTTGAGCAAGTCTTGTGAGAAGACTTGGAGCAACTTTGAGATAGATTTGAGCAAGTCTTGTGAAGACTTGAGTTTGTTGGAAATTTTTAGTTAGTTGTGTTATCATTGATGTCAAGAGTTGGTTTCAGGAATCAGTGCAGGACTTGGCAAAAGAAGGGTTAAAATATTTATATTTTAAGCCTAAGAGATTTGGTTTAAGATCTTCACATGATTGGTCAAAAGGATGGTTAAATACCTTGAAGAAAAGGCCTAAAGGAAATAATATTATAATATTTATTATTGTAATATTAAAGGCAATCAGAAAAGGTCTAAGAGCAAAAGAGAAAAATACCTAAACCCAATGGAAACAATATTATAATATTAAATATTAAATTAAAGCCTAAGGTGATTTATAAATAATTTATAATATTTATATTATAAATTAATTTATAAAAATAATATTATTAAAACCCAAAGTTGGGTTGGGAACAAATTTAATTTAAATTTTTATTCCCCCATCGAAGTTCGAATGATAGAAGCATATGGTATAAATACCATAAAATTTTTCTCACAAATGCAAGTCTCTGAATATTAATGCAGATGCGAGTATTGGAAGTGGAATGCGATAAATTCATGAGCAAAGTACAAAGAGGATATTAATTTTTTATTTGGCAACTGAAGTTGTGAAGGACAAAGTGACCAAGGCACAAAGCCTTATCACCAACCACTCGGTTGGGCCATTGGAAAGCCCTTGGTGTGTAAGGCACTGGCTACGTTCGAGTCTTAATGGCAGCAAAGGGACAAAGCCTTTTTTGGCTTTGGTGCTGGTCCAAGAGACAAAGTAGTCAAAGTGCTTTTGCATCTCACGTGAGCACCTAGCTCATGCAATAGCTAGGCCATGGCTAGGGTGCGGGTGGTGACTTGACCGAGTATTGAGTCCCACCATGGAGTGTGTGAGGTATTTAATTTTTTGTTTTAATAAAATTGCATGGTCTATGGTCTATGGTTGCTTGGTGGTACTATTTGAAGCACGTGGTTTGAAATTGCTTTGTGAGCGCTATTTTAGCATGTGGGGTGATTTGATTAATTAAGTGCTAAGGGAGTTAAAAGGAGGGTAAGGTAAAATATTTTTTACCTTAGAAAAAATGTGGTAAATAGTATTATTGAAGGTTAAAATTAAATTGCATTGTTTTTTGTTTTGTAAAGTCAATTAAGTTGGTAATACAATTTTGAGTAGGGAGACATAAGTAGGATTATGTATTAATTCATGCATTAAATTTTTGAAAGGGGTTATAGTGAAACTAAGTGAAAATTTGTGATATCTAACCATTGAGATTGGCAAAAGGTTGATTGTGATTGAGACAAATTTTGAGGCTATTTCTCCATCAAGAAAAAAGGTATGGGCACATCTTCCTTGTGAGTGGAATATTGTTGGATTGAATGTTGTGAAATACAAAGTTGAAGTGAAAAGGTTTTGTTTGATAAGCATTGTTGAAAATATTTGAATGAGTTTTTTACATGCATGATTGGTGAATGGTTGTGAGGAAAATTGAGTGTGAGATTGAAAACTATATTGAACTAGGGTTTGTGAAAGAACATGAGTATCATTGTTATGTGAGATTGAGAACTATATTGAACTAGGGTTTGTGAAAGAACATGAGTATCATTCTTATGTGAGATTGAGAACTATCTTAAACTAGAGTTTGTGAAAGATCATGAGTATCATTGTTATGTGAATTTGGAATCATCTTGTGTCAAGGTTTGAGTTCCAAAGTGTGAGTTGTTGAAAGCATTGTGAAACACTTGTTTAGGGTTTGTACGCAAGTTATATTTGATTGAGTGATTGGTTGAGTGGATTTGATTGAGCATAGTTGATTGAACGTGTTGGAGTGATAGTTCAAGTTATGTGAAAATAATTATTCTTTATTTTTGAATTGGTTTGAAGAAAAATTTGAGAGTGATTGAGTGGTTTATGAGTATAAAACATATTGAGTCTCTAACAATTCTCTATATGCTTCTATGATTAAACAATATTTTGAGTAAAACTTGTTTGTGTGATTGAAGAGGTTTTCTGAAAGGATTGAATTGAGTTGAGTATGCAATTGCAATTGATTTGAATAAAGATTTGGTGGAAGCTTGTGAGTAGATTTGAGTAAGTCCTAGAGGGGACTTAAGGAGAGAGTTGAGTAAGCTTTTGTGAAATATTAAGGACAAATTTGTGTGAGCTTTTATGGAAGCTTACAATCAGATTTGGACAAGTTCTAGAGAGGACTTGTTGAGCAGTTTTGAGATAAGTCTTAGTGAAGACTTGTGGATAGATTTGTATGAGCTTTTATGGAAGCTTACAATCATATTAGACAAGTTATAGTGAGTACTTGGTGATAATATTTGAGGTAAGTCTTGGTGAAGATTTTTTGGGCAGATTGGACAAGTTTTAGTGAGGACTTGTTGAGTAGATTTGAGGGAAGTATTGGTGAAGACTTTTTTAGCAGATTGGACAAGTTCTAGTGGGGACTTGTGGATAGATTTGAGGCAAGTCTTTGAGAAGACTTGATAGTAGAATTGATTTATTGATTTATTCAAAACTTGAGTTAAGGTTTGGGATAGATCTAACAGATTTGATTTGTGATTGAGTCAAACTTTGTCTTAAGTATTGAGGACATATTTGAGGACATATTTTTGTGTAGACTTGAGGATATATTTGTACTAGACTAGAGATAGATATTGAGTAGATTTGTACTAGACTGAAGGACTATGCTTAGTGCATATTTGAGGATAGATATTGAGTAGATTTGTGCTAGACCGAAGGACTATGTTTAGTGCATATTTATGACATATATTGAGCAGATTTGTGCTAGACCAAAGGATTGTGTTTAGTGCATATTTGAGACATAAATTGAGTAGAGCTAAGAGTAAGCTTTGGAGGTGACAAAGAAGAGGATAATAGTCTCTAGTAAATAAATATCCATTAGCCATGGTAGTGAGGACAAAGGTATTCTAAGTAAGGATAGGAGTCTTCAAGTGGAGAAAGATCCACAAGCCAGTCTAGTGGAGGTAGTAGTCTTCCAGAGGATCACCAACCAAAGTAGAGAAGGAGTTCTCCTATGGATAGAGATCCATGAACCAGTAAAGGGGATTGGTGTATCCTGTGTATAGGTATCCACGAAATTAATTAGGGTATTGTTGTCTCCTTTGAACAGTGGTCCATAAACATTGTAATAGGAAGGATACCAAATATATTTGTTGAGAAACTTTTAGTGAAATATTTTCTCCATGGACGTAGCCCACATTGGGTGAACCATGTTAAATTGGTGTCTTAATTGCGTGTGGTGATTTGTACATTACTTTAATTACTGCTATTGATATTGCCATTGAAATATTGGATATTATTATTTGATAAAGAAAAGTAAAAAGTGGTCTTATACTATTAACCCCCCGTCTTAGTATAAGCTTGTGTTCTTCAAAGATAGCATTGAAATAGATTTGTGAGTAGAGTTAGAGCAGATTTGTGCTAGATTTATGATAGATTTGGCATATATTTAAGATAGAGTTGAGATCAGACTTTGGAGGTGATAAGAGAAGAGAGGATAGAGGTCTCTAGTGGATAGAGGTCCATTAGCCAGTGTAGTGGGGACAGAGGTCTCCTATGGAGAGATATCCACAAGCTAGATCAGTGGGGATATAAGTCTTCTAGAAGTTCACCAGCTAGAGAAAAGAGGATAGAATTATCCTATGGATAGAATTCCACAAACCAGAGAAAACAAGAAAATATTTCTCCTATGGAGAGATCCACAAATCAGAGCAAAGGGGGAAGAGTTCTCCTATGGAGAGAGATTCACAAACCAATAAAAGGGGAAATATTTCTCCTGTGGAGAGAGATCCATAAACCAGAGCAAGGGGATAAATTTTTACTATGGAGAGAGATCCAAAAATTAGAGTTTAGGGGATTGGTGTCTCATTTGGATAGAGTTCCATAAGCATTGTAATAGGGAATTGATTCCCAAGAGATTTGTTGAGAAAATTTAGAAGAGATATTTTCTTTGTGGATGTAACCCACATTGGGTGAACCACATTAAATTTGTGTCTCTCAAGTGTGTGATGATTTATACATTACTGCTATTGATATTGCCACTAATAATATTGAATAATATTATTTGGGAAAGAAAAGTAAAATTTGATCTTATATTGTTCACCCCCCTCTCAGTATAAGCCTATGTTATTCAATTGGTATTAGAGTGGGTTACTTCAGAAGAGTCTAAAAACTTGAAGGAAGATATTATAGGAACACAGATGGCATATCAAAATGGATCTTCATCAAATAAGGCACCATTGTTTTATGGGAAAAATTATGCCTTTTGGAGTATAATAATGAATATGTACTTGATGGCACAAGGATATGAGATATGGAAATCAGTTGAGGATGGGTTCACACCTACAACTAATTCTCCCATAGATAAATATGGTAAGCCATTGCATGTGAATAATGCCAAGTTGATGAATGGAATATTAAGTGGATTACATGAAGTAGAATTTGTAAAATATATGCACTACAAATCAATAAAAGAGCTATGGGACAAATTGAAGCAAACATATGAAGGATATAAAAAGGTCAAGTTGGAAAAACTACAAAACCACAAGAAAAGGTTTGAATATTTGAATATGGAATATGAGGAAGATATTGCTACATACTTACTTTGTATGGATGAGGTTGTTAATACCATGTGTGGACTTGGATTCAAAATTGAAGATTCCAGTGTTGCTCAAAAAGTATTAAGATCACTTCCTAGGAGGTATGATGGAAAATTTTCAGCTATAGAAGAAATGAGAGATATTGATAATTTGACTATGGATGAGTTACATGGAATCCTCACAACTTATGAGATAAGAATAGTAAAGGATACCAACTCCAAGAAATAAGCAACTTTCAAAGCTTCAAAGAAGATAAAAGATACGAAACCAGAATCAAGTGGTGAGTCAAGCAGTGATGAAGAAGCTAACTATGCAAGAAGAAACAAGAAGGAATTAAGAAGGCACAAAGGTATGAAGATCGTGAAATGTTTTAATTATGGTGATTTTGGTCACTATGAATCTAATTGTATAGAACCAAGAATTACTAGCAAGAGAAATAGGACCATAAGAAAAATGAAGGAGGAATCCAGGTATAAAAAGAAAAATAGGTATGGACAAGGTAAGCATGAAAATAAGTTCTTACAAAGGCACAAGAAGAGTTTCTATGTTAACAAGGCAAGCAAGGCTTCAAGTGATAGTGATGAAAGACTCTTAGATAGTAAATAAGAAGAAATTATATTTTTGACAATAGAAGAGGAAGGAAATGCTCCTGTTGAATATAAAGTCAAGAAGTATGAAGATGCTCTTGGAGACCAAGAGGTAGAGAAAGATTCAGAAAATGAAGAGGAAGGAACAGTTGATCTAGAAGCAAAACTTATTGTTGCTCTCAGATAATTGAAAAATGTTAGAAAGCATAATTCAACACTAAAGGCTCAAGTTCAAGAACATGAGGAAGAAAAGAAAATTTTCTACAAGATCTAACAAACTCAAAATCTAAGGCAAGGAGATTTAAAGAGTTCATGGTTGAAAAGTTAGAGGTAAAAGAGTTAGAATGTGAAAGATTAGAACACGAGGTAGTTTCACTAAGGATGGAAGTGAAATATTCTAAGAAAAAGCTACATAGTTTTGGAAAAAGTTCAAAGACTTTGGATAAAATAATCAATGCAAAGAAGAAGCTTTATAGGAAGAGAGTGAAGAAGGGACAAATACTTATGAGGATAAGCTTAGGAATAAAATCTTCACTAATAAAGTAAACAATGCACAAACAAGAAACAAGAATCATCACAAAGAAGGAAAATAAAGGACTAAGATACCAGAGGGTTCAAGACAAGATTTCTTCAAAAGACATTGTTTCTCATGTAATCAGTTTGGTCACAAGGCTATGCATTGCAGGGGTCATGGAAAGAAATAGTATGGTCTCACTAAAAGGAATTTTAACTCATTCAAATATGGACATTTATTTCAAGGGTATTTCTACTCTTGTAATTGCTTTGGTCATAAAGCAATCCACTGTAGGGTTCATGACAAAAATGATTATGGCTTCACCAAGAGAAACTTCAAGATATTTGCACCTTATAAGAAGTACAAAATTAAGTGTTACAAGTGCAATAATATTGGGCATATGGCCAAGTGGTGTATAATAGAGTTTCCAAAACTTCTAGATACAAGCAAGAACATGGATACTCAAAAGGATAAAAAAGGTATGGCTACAAAAATGTTGAAAAAGAAGGTTGACAAAGAAGAAGAGCATTGTATGTTGGGAGTAGAGATAATCCCACTCCAAAATTAATCACCTCAAGGAGAGGAGGTTGGGAGGGGTTGAGCTAAGAGTCTTATCTTTATCCCCAAAGAGTCCCTTTGCCATTGATGTCAAAGGGAGAGAGATTTGAGTAAGGGAGAGAGCATTCAATCAAGGGGAGCAGTTTCTTAGGGGGAGCAGTTTGGAATCCAGTGGTTGGAAAAGGAATTTTAGAAAGGGTTGCCATCAATGACAAAGGGGGATATTGTTGGAAATTTTGAGTAATTGGTTGTCATTGATGTCAAAGTAAATATAAGTGAGAATATTCCTCATTATTGTGTGAGAAAAACAAAGACAAGGCACTGTCCATAGTTGTATTTGCAAAGAGAAATAAAAGGCTTTATTAATTCTCCATGGTGGCACTTACAAAGCAAAGACAAAAGACTTCATGTTGAAAAAGGCCCAAAGGTAAAAGTGAAAATTATAATATTTAAATCTATTCAGATTTAAAATATTATAATAATTAAAAGTCTAAAAGGTTTTAATTTAAATTTAATTATGAGCACCAAAGCATAAGATAAAACCCAAGTGTCGATGTCATGAGGTAAAATCCAAGCGACGACATCGTGTTTTTAAATGAGCCAAATAACATATATAAGATGGAATAAAAATCATTTGGCAAGGTGTGTTGTAAATAATTTAATTAGCATTCAGATTATTGACTGCATCCTATTCGCAAAAGCAAGCGCATGGTGATCGAATAGGGCAAAGATAGAAATAGATGCACTTTTTTGAAAAGGCAAGAGGATATCGCATGAGTTCTAAATAAAAGTAGCCATGTGGTTGGTTTCAACCAATTAGGTACCTCAGTTGGTAGGCAGACCCTACGTAAGGCGTGGCATAGAGAAAGTTTTGAGATTGAGTCTTGGTAGCGATAGTATTGTTCACATTTTTTGTCAAACGAAGGTCCATGATAGGTTTAAATAAAAGGTGGTGCATTAAGGTTATTGTGTGGGAAGTTATCACACATGGAGATCTAGAAAGTGCTAGAGCATGGGCTCCATGAGGTTGCACATTTGAATCCCCGTAGTAGGAAGTTGGTAAGGGAATTTTTTTTTATAAAGTTTGATTTTTTATTTTAGGGATTCATAAGGGTTAGGTGTTTATTAAGAGTACCATAAGGGTTGAAATTAATGATGCATACTTTTTGCTATTAGGGATTCATAAGGGTTAAGTTTATAAAATTTGATTTTTGCTATTAGGGAGTCATGAGGGTTAAGTTTATAAAATTTGAATTTGCACTTAGGGAGTTATAAGGGTGTAATTTATTAAAATTTTGAGAGTGCTTTATATAGTTTATTTTTTTCAAAGTGGATAAATAAATAATATGTTTTACATGCAAGAATAGGAGTAATAAGGTGTTATAATGGTTTGATATTTTATTGTAATGTTTGTATGGTGAAAGTGAGTTTGAAGGTCTTTGATAATTATTAATGCTCTATCTTTTGAGAACAAGAGAAGAATTATTGAACATCAATTTCAGATTTCATTGAGCATATCTTTTTGAGAAGTAAGTTCATGTGGATGGTTTGAAAAAGTATTTTGCTATCTAACCCTTGAAGTGGCACTAGAAAAATTAGTTGTTTATGAGAAAGGTTTTTGAAGACATATCTTTATAAGAGAAAATTAAGAGGTATGGGCACATCATTCCTTGTTTAAAGTGTTTTTTTGAGTAAATGTTTCTAAAACATAAGGTGGAGATAAAAGGGTTGTTTGGTATGCATTGTTGGAAATATTTGAGTTAGGATTTGTGCTTCATTGTTGAATAATTTTTGAAACACTTGGGATAGAGTTTGAGAACAAGTTATGCTTCCATTTTTTGAAAGAGATTAAGACATTTGTGCTAGATATTGTGAACTGATTGTGCTAGATTTGAAGATAAGTTTTTGCATCATTGTGAAACCTTTTGAACATTAATTTTAGAGATATTAAAAGCAATTGTGAAAGAGTTTGAGATAAATTTTATGAGGAAAACTGTGCA
Source organism: Wollemia nobilis (assembly GCA_028583015.1). Lineage (NCBI taxonomy): Eukaryota > Viridiplantae > Streptophyta > Pinopsida > Araucariales > Araucariaceae > Wollemia > Wollemia nobilis. Next base: position 3,397,424 of record JAQPPZ010017190.1, on the reverse strand, counting down.
TTTGTGTTTTTGATCTTTTAGAGAAAATTTGCAAGAAAGATAGACCAATTTTGTAAAACAAGTTATACACTGTTTTGAGTTGATTTGAAAGATATTTTACAAGAGATAAATATTGGATTAGTTGAGTACAAGATTTGTGAGTGTGAAGAACATATTGAGTTTTTTATAGAGCATATCATTCTCTATATGTTCCAGAGGTTAAAGGAATTCTAAGTAGAATTTGTCTGTTTGAAGAATTTTTTTTGAAAGAGATTTAAGTTGTGTTTATATGCAATATTTGGAAACATTTGAGCAGGTTTTGTGAGCAGCATTGAAGGTATATTTGAGAAAGCCTTTTGAGAAGACTTGAACGTAGATTTAAGCAAGTCTTTTGAGAAGTCTTTAAGGCATATTTGAGCAAGTATTTTGAGAAGGTTTAAAGGCATATTTGAGCAAGTCTTTTGAGAAGGCTTGGAGGAAGATTTAAGTAAGTCTTATTAGAAGACTTGGAGTAGCTTTGAGGTAGATTTGAGTAAGTCTTGTGAAGACTTGAGATAGTATTAAAAAAAAATTGTGAGTAGATTTAGAGTAGATTTATGCTAGAATTATGACAAGGTTTGGTGTAGATTTGAGATAGAGTTGAGAGAAAACTTTGGGAGTTACAAGAGTAGAGAGGCAGAGGTCTCCAGTGGATAGAGGTCCATAAACCAATGTAGTGGGAACAAATGTCTCCTATGGAGAGAGATACATAATCCAGAGCAGTGGGGACAAAAGTCTTCTAGAAGTTCATCAGCTAGAGCAAAGGGGATAGAGTTCTCCTATGGATAGAGATCCATGAACCAGAGAAAAAGGGGAAATATTTCTCCTATGGAGAGAGATCCATGGATTAGAGTAAATGGGGAAGAGTTATCATGTAAAGAGAGATCCACGAACCAAGCAAAGGGGAAAGATTTCTATTGTGGAGAGAGATCCACAAACCAGAGCAAGGGGATAGAGTTCTCCTATGGAGAGAGATCCACAAATCAAAGTATAGGGGATTGGTGTCTCCTTTGGACAAAGGTCCATAAACATTATAATAGGGAATTTATTACCAAGAGATTTGTTGAGAAAATTTAGAAGAAATATTTTCTCCTTGGATGTAACCCACATTGGGTGAACCACATTAAATTTGTGTTTCTCATGTGTGTGATGATTTGTGCATTACTTTGATTATTACTCTTAATATTGCCATTGATAATATTGGATAATATTTTTTGGGATAGAAAAGTAAAAGTTGATATTATATTGTTCACCCCCCCCTCTCAATATAAACATGTGTTCTTCAAATTAAATAATTCCAAATACCTTATTGAATTGGGTGTGCACTGATTATGAAGTCTAATTCTCATTGACTTCTCTACACCTTTCACTTGAATTAAAGTGTTGTTCACTTCTCCATATTCAATACCTATGACACCTTTCCTACAACATTAAATGCTCTCATTTTTTGTGCCTTCTACATTGACTATCTTCCTTGTGTTGTTGGTCACTCTTCATTTTTGTGATTTATACATTTTATAGTTAAATGATGGTGCAATTATTTGTTGATAGTTAAATGCTCTCATTTTTGGTGCCTTCTACATTGTTTACTATCTTCCTCGTTCTAGATTCACTTGCATTACCTTATTATTGCAAAAATGGTTTGTGAGACTTGTCACTCATGCAAAGAAGATGTTCTCTCTTTTATTTGAGTTATCTTTTGCACTATGAAACTTGGCAGCATAACTCTTCACCTCATTGTCATTCCAAGTGATGGCACTCTCTTCCTTATAATGTTACTTCACTCCTAACGTGTTGTATTTCTTCAACATGGCATTTACAATCCTTCAATTTCTTTTCTTGGTATAACACTCACTCTTATTTAAAGGGTGCTATTATTTAATTTTTAATGCTCATTTTACGTGGCACTATCCTTTTTAATGCTCCTTCTACATGGTGTTATACTTTGTAATACTCCTTTTACGTGGTACTATCATTTATAATGCTCCTTCTACATGGTGTTATCCTTTGTAATACTCCTTCTACGTGGAACTATCCTTTGTATTGATATTTCATGTGCTATATCCTCTCTACATGGTTCTTTCCTCTATATTAAAAATGCTCCTTTAAGAATTACCTCTTATCAACATGGCTTCTTTGTTGATACACTCCTTTATAACATTTGTTTAATCCTTTTTCACTTAGTAACGCTTGATGTTGCACCTTACCTCCTTTTATATGAATGAAACCTATGTTTTTCATTGATTGATGTTGTTGGTTGGCATTTTCAATATGGTGATGTATTTTATAACTTTCAATGGGTGAATAACCTTGGCTCTTACATCGCTTTACTCGCTAATGCTGCTTTGGGTACTAGTCCTTGTTGTTTCATGGCTCTTTGATGCTTGTTGGTTGTTGTATGTAGCTTAAGGGAAACACAAGCTTGTGCCTTTCAATTTATTTCCCCCTGTACTTTCAACCATCACCCTTGATTTCTTGAAATGGTGGTTTCTCTTCTCGAATGTGGTGGTGGTGCCTCTCCTTTTTCCTACTCCTTTGGTGGCTCCTCTTTACCAAGATGTGATAATGGTGGTTTCTCTTCCATGTTGCCTTTTCCTCTTTGGCTACTCTTCTACTACGTCTCCTTCTTGGCTCAATTCTTGGTGATATATTCTATGGTGACTCCAAGCTTCTAGTTTATACCAAAAATTTTACCTTTTGGATAGTTTATTGTATCCAATATTTGCTATATTGTATTGGCTTGTTTATTTTACAATAGATAGTAAAAAGTTGATCATATTTTTTCATTGTATTGTATCTAAATTATCCTTTATTTTGTGGAGGTTTTAATTCCTGGTAAATGCAATCTACTCTAATCTTCAAGACATAAACTTGATACCTTTCCTCATACTACTTTGAAACCTCAAATGTGGTGCTTTTAAAGAATTAATAATAAGGTAAATAATGAACTTTTATTGCATCAATATTGCATACCTTTTGGTCTAGCTAGATTTCTTGGTGATTAAACTCACATATTTGCTACCCCAAGTCTATTAAAATTGCAGCTCCTATTCCTTATGCTTTGTTGCCCTAAACTTGTCTATCTTGTAGCTCTATCTTGCTTTTCAAGAAGCTTTAACTTTCTGAATACTTCTTCTTATATTGCTATCCAAGAATGCATAATTTTGTATCTATAATACTCCATAATTATCTCTATATTTTAGCCTTTAATTTGTTGTTCAAAAAGGCTTTAATTTACAACTTCCAATGTTGTTTAGAAATCAGCTTCTATGCTGTCCAAAATTCTGATTTTGTGGCTTCAATTCTCCTCCAAATTCACTCCCTTGAACTCTAAATTTGTAGCTATTAGTGCTACCCATTTTTTTTTCCTCTTGATGTCATAGAATCTCTCAAATATGCTTGGAAACTCCTCCAATTTTTAGCTCAATATTACTTTCTAAAACCCTTCAATTTCTACTGTAAAAATCAGCAATATCCTTCTTGCAAATCAGCCTTCAAATCCTTTGTGGCAGTCCTTAAAACTCTCAAATATGGTGGCATCTTCTAGATTCTTTATCCTTCAATCTCCTTGTCAAACTGTGACTTCAAAATTGGTCTCCTTATCAATTATTTGAATGTCTTGAGATATTTAAAAAAAACATTTCCAAAATTTGGCAAACTTCTTGCCAAATCCTTCTTCCTTTTGGGCTTGTTGTCAGATGGTAAAAATTATCCCAAATACTTCTTATCAGGAACTTCTCCTTTCTTGCAATCTTATCCCTTGGGATTTATTCAAATCTCCTTTAATGATCACTTCTTCAATTTCTTCAATTTGGCTTTTCTAGCCTCCTCATTTTCATTTCAAGTTTGATTGAGGTCTTATTCTCTTGGGCCTTCAAAATATATAGCTCCTCATGTCTTATCAAAAATTCAATGAGACCTTTCCTTGATCTCTCCAATATTCCAACTATAAAAGTTATGTAATTAGATCTCTTTCTTGGACCTCCAAATTCTACTACTTCTAAAATATGCAATAGGACCTTTTCTAGTCCTTTATCTTCAATATTCAATAGGAATATTCAATCTTCAATGATAAATTCCTTCTTAGTTCTCCTCAATATTCAATCCTCTATCAAGATATCTTTCTTAAGTCTCCTCAATATTATATCTTCAATCTTCAATGGGACCTTCTTTCTTGGACCTCCTTTATATTCAATCTTCAACTTGTTGCTTCAAGTACTAGATCAATTCCAAAGAAGATATTCTTCCTAGTTATTTTAAGAAGCTTCTCAAATTTCCTTGGATCAAATCTTCTCTGCAACAAATCATTAGAAAATGATAATGAAAATTTATTTAAACTAAAATATAATGAACTTCACTGGTTGATTTTTCAAACTAGTGGAATCAATGCTAAGTCCTAGTCTTCACGATATTTTTGCAACTTTGTGGAAAGACTCTAGCCAAAAATAAATTTTAGAAATTCTAAAAATGAGTTTTCCTATCTCCTCTCAATCTTTATTTTAGCTATTTCTATCTCCTATCAATCTACCTTGTGCTCAGATACCACTTGTTAGATTTTGATGCTATATATTAAAGGAAATGCAACCACAAGGACTAAAATAAGCATGCAGTCTTATATCTATGATAATGATAATATAATAAGCAAGTAAATAGCATGAGAAAATTTTGAAACAACTCATAAGATATCCATTAATGAAAAATCACAAAAATAGAAAATTCATACAAAATGTGGAGATCTCAAATGCTCCATGCTTCATACAAGTTCTACATTGTATCTACCCTAGTATATCTTATGCTTCTCTCTATCTCCATATCTCACTTATCAAAGGCCTATACATGATGAGACATGAATCTTGGTCTTCCATATTCATATGAATCTTCATCTTCGTATCCTATGGACTCATGTACATGTGGACAACATGCACGTTTACATAATTGCACATTCTAATAATACTTGTGCATTTATTACATTGCATAAAGTAAATACTCAAATCCTACTCTAAGTAAAAATTCTAATATTAACATGTATCCATGATGGTACATTAGCATGTACTAAATAATGTAATATATTCCAACACCCATAACATTTACATAATATAATTTTACAATAAATTCAATATATTGTACAATGATTGTGCTTAGGCCTATCTAATATTAGATCATACAATGTCATCCTTGGCCATGAATCATATTATACTTTCAACACCTTCTCATAATATAAACTAAAGGGCTAAGGAGAGAAGATATTAATGACAATAATATCTTTCCCTATAATATATGCTCTAGTGGACCTATATAGTTGAAGTAGATCCTTTTGAATCATCTGTAATATGATCACCCATATTTACAAACTCGATTTAAATCCTTTACAATTTTAGTAAGAAATTCTTTGTTGGATGTCCTTCCCTCTAATAGTATCTAAAAATGGTTTTTGACTTCTTTAAAGACTTCACACTTGCGACCTAATTAAATATGTGTAATCGGATCTAATTTGGCAAAGTGCTTATGAGAAATATTAGTAACAAACTCCAAAAACAACCTAAGAAATAGATACCTTTTTTTTAAGTTTCACATAGAAGTCCCAAATATAAATATTGTAAATTTTCTCAAGGCTTCACCAGATTGAGTTCAGTATTAGTGTAGATGATACTTAATGGACAAGAGTGGCTAACATCCCATATTTTTAGGGTTCATATTACTAAACCTCATCATTTAGAAGGATGCCAAAGTGGTTCCCCTAGCTTTCCTATACCTTCCATGGTGTAGGAAAATATGACCACAACATAGGGATTATCCTTTAAGGCCCATAACACTTAAATGGGGATGCCTATTCCATAACATTATCCTAAGTCCATCAAGGTAGGATAATAAGGTGTAAAGTCTTGGTGCTTAGATACCTCACCTTTTTGGGCTAACTAAGGTCATTACCACTCAAATGGCAATGATCATGATCACCTATACCAACACATTCAAGAGATCACCACTATTGTCTTATAAAAATAATTCTAAAACTTCCCAAATAGAGAAAACCTGATCCTCAATGTTCAAGGTGTATCAATTCATAAGGATATAGATGTTGCATCAACATAACTCCTAGATTTTGTGAGTTCCTAGCTATTGCATTCTTCCAACTCCTTCTAGGACTCAAATATTCTTGGTTATTGTGCCAACACAACTCCTCCAAATATTTGGGTTATTATTCTGACTCAAGTACTAAAAGTAGTTCTAAATCCAACCAAGAACTCTTTCCCACTGGATAGCATAAAAGAAAAATAAATAACTCTCTCCACTCAATTGAGAACAACAAGTCTAAACTATAGTACAATATTTAATCTTAACATTTCATTCCCAATTTAACATGTGCTACTAACTAAGAGCAATTCAACATATTTTAACCACTATCTATAAATGGATAAAAATGATAGTCAAATAAAAGTAAAATAAGAATTCTTCCATAATAGAATGATTAATCTCCATTCAAAAGATGAATAAAATAATTAAATCACAAGATGTTTTATTTCTTTTCCAAAGATAAAATTACAAACCAATTCATGCTTAAATTTTAATAAATCTACAATATAAAATTGTCATAATGCTCTCCTTTAAAGAGATGCCACTTGAAAAGTAATCAAGAAAAAAAAATCAGATTCTCATTTACATAACAACTTTTTAAACCATGATACATCAAGGTCATTCTTCCTAAAAGCTTCCTATGCCATATTTCCTTCATGACCATATTCATGATGAAGTTCTCTTGTGAACCTTAAGGGATCAATATAACTCTTTGATGCAATGTGGATTTATATGCTCTAAGTAATGATGCAAGTAACTATGCAATCAATAATTGGAAAACAAGTAGCAAGAAGAGAATCACATACTTCTCTTCATAGTGGCCCCTTTACCTACTCAAGTCTCAAGAGTCACTATAATAATTATTTCTCAAAAATCCAAACTTTAACGAGCTACTAGAATTATTGAGGAGAGAATACCATACTTCTCTTTATAATGGCCTCCTTTACCTATACAAGTCTCAAAATACCACTATATCATCTTTATCTCAGTATGATAATTATTTTTCAAGATAATGCCATAACTCCAACAAATGTCTATCAAATAATATTATGCTACAAAATATAATAGATATTCCTGATTATAACATAAAAATATGTACTGAAACCATTATTATAACAAAATAGTGGTTCTAAATCATAATGCTCTAACAACTTGTCAAAATAAGTTATTATAATATCAAATTACAATAAGTTATTCATTTACTTTAATCCATAATTTAATCCTAGAATTAAGTCACTATTTAACACAATAATGATTTAATCTAAAGATTAAATTACTATAACATTCATCCATTATTTTGATCACTATTTAAATTCAATAAAGATCTAGTCTAAATATTAATATACTTTAACATTCAATATTTTCTTGAAACAATAGTCTCACAAACTAGTGCTATTATTTGTAGAGAAACTAGCCAACCACAAAGCAAGACCCCCATACACTAAGAAAGTATCTAAGACAAAATCCCAAGATGACTAAAAGTGAAAGGATACCAATTACCTCAACTAGTACAACAACCCATAATGCAATCAAACATCCCTAGTGCTCGCCTACATGTACTACGAGCAACAATCAACTACAATCCAAAGATAAATGAAAGGACATCACCTAGACATATTCTAACCACTTCCTCCATAGAACTAACAAAAAAATTCCAAGCAACCCAAAGAAGGCATCGACGATAAGTTGTTAATGATGCCATTCCTAGGGTTATGGGAACTCTCAAAAGATCCACTCACTAGGAGATGGTCTAACTAATTAAGGAGATGTCTATGTAGAGAGTAGAGATAGGAGGAAACATAAAATCCACAAGCTAACAACAAGGTTATAGGCTACTACCCGATTCAAACCAAAAGGAGGAAAATAAAAATAATTTGAATAGCAAGGAAAGCAATAGTTTGAAAATAAGTTTTTCACTGCAATACAATCAAAAGCTACTTCACAATACATAGTATTTTTTTGGTCTTCCCCAATCTTTCCACCTTTTGTTCTTCTCCTTTCTAGACCATGAAGCAGTCCCTCCAAATGTTAGTTTCACAATGACACTGATAGGGGGGGTAAATCAGTGTGGCTCTTTAAAAATTAAAAACTTCAAATCTTAAAGCCAAAAAAATGAAAACTTGAAACCACATAAAGCAAATATAACAAGAGAGCATCACACAACACAAGATGTACTGAGGTTCACCAGTTTTGGCTACTCCTCAAAAATTGATTGTTTGGACTCCCATCCAAATCCAGCATTTGCAAAATATCAATTTTATAATCAATTTACCAGCACCCACTGGAAGGAGCACCAACCCCTGATTTATTTGCACCAACAAAAAGGAGCACCAACCCCTAATTTATCTACACCAACAGAAAGGTGCACCAACCCCTAATTTATCTACACCAACAGAAAGGAGCACCAACCCCTAATTCCAAGCACCAACTTGGACTACAATTTTGAAACTATAAGATTGACATAAAAATACCTTCGCTTATGCAAGACCCTGACTGGTATATTGCTAACCCAACCTCTCTCGCTATTCACCAAAACATCATACATACTTAAGGCTCTACTTACTACACTTTTATGGCCCTCTTACAATCCTCTTGCTACGCTTCTTACTGCACTCTTATGGCTCTCACGGCTCTACTAACCTCTCTCTTACGACACTCTTCCAACCCTCTTTTTACAGCACTTTCCCTCTCTTCAGCAACATGTAATTCTCCACGCAGACCTCATTTTATAACAAGTTCTGATTCTATTTTTAACTTCCATATTTTTGCATGCAACTTATTAATAGAAACTTCTATATGTAACTCCTTTATCACACAGTATTCTCTCATGCATCCTATTAATAGTTATGGCCCTTTGTTTGTTCTTCGACTGATGACTTTTAGTTTAACCGCCACTCGATGCTTTCACTCCGTAATCGCCCCTGAATCGTCGTTCGACTTTAGTTCAACTGTTCTTATTTTAGCTGCATGATTTTTCTCTATAACTGCACCTGTAACTATCGTATTAACTTCAGTTAACTCTTCTTATTTTAGCTGCATGATTTTCTTCAGTTAACAGAAAGGAGCACCAACCCCTAATTTATCTGCACCAACAGAAAGGAGCACCAACCCCTAATTTATCTGCACCAACAGAAAGGAGCACCAACCCCTAATTTATCTGCACCAACAGAAAGGAGCACCAACCCCTAATTCCAAGCACCAACTTGGACTACAATTTTGAAACTATAAGATTGACATAAAAATGCCTTCGCTTATACAAGACCCTGATTGGTCTATTGCTAACCCAACCTCTCTCGCTATTCACCAAAACATCACACACACTTAAGGCTCTACTTACTGCACTTTTACGGCCCTCTTACAGCCCTCTTGCTATGCTTCTTACTGCACTCTTATGGCTCTCACGGCTCTGCTAAACGCTCTCTTACGACACTCTTCCAACCCTCTTTTTGCAGCACTTTCCCTCTTTTTAGCAACATGTAATTCTCCACGTAGACCTCCTTTTATAACAAAGTTCTGACTCTATTTTTAACTTCCATATTTTTGCATGCAACTTATTAATAGAAACTTCTATATGTAACTCCTTTATCACACAGTATTCTCTCATGCATCCTATTAATAGTTATGGCTCTTTGTTTGGTCTTCGACTGATGACTTTCAGTTTAACCATCGCTCGATGATTTCACTCCGTAACTGGCCCTGTAACTGTCGTTCTGACTTCAGTTCACTATTCTTATTTTAGCTGCATGATTTTTCTCTGTAACTGCACCTGTAACTATCGTACTGACTTCAGTTAACTCTTCTTATTTTAGCTGCATGATTTTCTTTTGCAACTGCACCTGTAACTGTCGTATAACTTTAGTTAACTATCACATATCTTATTTTGGTTGGGTTCTCTTCTTAGCTCGTGCCAAAGCGACCTGTCATGAAATCATGACACTTCTGCCTCTTTGTCCTCTTCTCGGCTTTCGCCCATGAAAACACATGTCATGATATCGTGACACTTTCGCCTCCTTGCTTCTTTTCTTGGCTTGAACCCATGAAAACACAACATGTCGTGATATCGCGACACTTTCGCCTCCTTGCTACTTTACTTGGTTTGAACCCATGAAAACACAACATGTCACGATATCATGACACTTTCACCTCCTTGCTACTTTTCTTGGCTTGTACCCGTGAAAACACATGTCGTGATATCGCGACACTTTTGCCTCCGTACTCTTCCTCTTTACTTTTGTCATGATATCGCGACACTTCTGCCTTCTTACTTTCTCTCTCCTCCTTTAGTCACAAAAATGTGACATGTCGCGATATCGTGACACTTTCTCTCCTTTGCTCTTTCTCTTGCCTTCAGGTCACGAAAATGTGACATGTCACGATATCATGACACTTTCTCTCCTTTGCTCTTTCTCTTGCCTTCGTATTATGGACACTTTTCTCCTTTTCTCTTTCTCTTGCCTTTGGTCGTGAAAACGTGACATGTCGTGATATCGTGACACTTTTTCTCCTTTGCTCTTTCTCTTGCCTTCGGGTCGCGAAAATGCGACATGTCGCGATATCGCGACACTTTTTCTCCTTTGCTCTTTCTCTTGCCTTGGGTCATGAATGTCGGATATCGTGACACTTTTCTCTCACTCTCTCTCTTGCAATATGTCATGAAATCGTGACACTTTTTCTTCCGTACAATCTCTCTTGCAATATGTCATGAAATCGTGACACTTTTTCTTTCGGACTCTCTCTTGCAATATGTCATGAAATCGTGACACTTTTTCTTCTGTACAATCTCTCTTGCAATATGTCATGAAATCGTGACACTTTTTTCTTGCCTCTCTCTCTTGCAATATGTCACAAAATCGTGACACTTTTTCTACTTGCCTTTCTCTTCGAACATGTCATGAAATCGTGACAGTTTTTCTTCTTGCACTTTCTCTTCGAACATGTCATGAAATCGTGATAGTTTTTCTTGCTTTCTCTCTCTTTCAATATGTCGTGAAATCGTGACACTTTTCTTCTTGCCTTTCTCTTCGAACATGTCATGAAATTGTGATAGTTTTCTTTTTGTTTCTCTTCGAACATGTTGTAAAATCATGATAGTTTTTCCTTGCGCTTTCTCTTCGAACATGTCATGAAATCATGACAGTTTTTTCTTGCTTTCTCTTCGAACATGTCATGAAATCATGACAGTTTTTCTTGCTTGCACTTTCTCTTCGAACATGTCATGAAATCATGACAGTTTTCTTCTTGCTTTCTCTTTGAACATGTCATGAAATTGCGATATTTTTCTTTCTTCTCAACATGTCATGATATCATGATAGTTTTTCTTTCTTGCTCAACATGTCGCGATATCGCGACAGTTTTTCTTTCTTGCTCAACATGTCGCGATATCGCGACGGTTTTCTTCCTTGTGATTTTCTTTTGATTTTTAGCATATGGGCCACTTTGGTCTTCTTGGAAAACCTAATAAAACTGTACATACTCTGAGGAACCTCTGAACTCCGATCCAATTGCATCAACCGATCTTTTGACTGTGTTGACAACAATGACAATATCTGTTGCTGCACCTTGCTCAACAATCTCCCCCTTTGGAATTGTTGGCAACACACGTGCAATTTCTTGTAATTCTTCTCCCCCTTTGACAATAATACCAAAGGGCTACTGCAGACTCCCCTTGAGTCCATGCACAACATTCTCAGGCACAAATTATTACAGTTAGCAAAAATTACAAACATGAGCAAAAAGATAATCAAATATATAAATGCTCCCCCTGAGAATGTGGTCCCGATAGCTAGTCAGTTCTTGGGAAACGTGACCACTCCCAATTTATTGCGAAGATACTCAAAGACTTCCTTGGGCAATGGTTTTGTGAAGATATTCACTACTTGCTCTATTGTTGGAGCAAAATCCAACTTAACCTCACCTTTCGCAACTTTCTCCTGCGTACAACACACTGTTGCTGCAATATATTCTGCCTCTGCTGTGGATAAGGAAACTGACTCTTGTTTCTTACTGTTCCACGTGACCAACCTGTCTCCAAGATAGAATGCACCTCCATTGGTACTCTTTCTGTCATAAAGTCTTCTTGGATAAGAACTCTAATCTCTGCTCATCATATTAGAATTCTTGTTGTACCTTGCTTTTACTTATTTAGTATAGTATGATCAACACTCAACTTTCAGCTGTGCAAAAGTTACTCCCAAATTAAAAATGATCGACTCTCCAGGCAGCCTGTGCGTAATTTCTTCAGCCTTTTGACTGCCATCTCCTTCGTGACTGACGACTTTGCCTCGCATCAGTTGTGCAGCTCAATGTCTCTGGTTTCTAACGGCTGCCATGAATGTTTTCATCGCCTACGTAGGTATTGACAGTGGACCGTTACATCTAGCGTTGGAACCTCAATCTACGCGTAGTCATCAACACTCGGTATTCTGCTTCTTGCTAGGGCATATGTCAAGGCTACTCAATGTCTTTGCCTTGCATGTGCCAATTTGCACTCTTGACCAACTGGGTGCTAGTGCCACTGTTTGCTTTGACTCTGGCATCTCTTTGACAATTGCTACTTCTTTAGAGAAAATTAATGCTCTCTTATACCAAATGATGTGTTGTATTTTTGGTTAAGAAATGCATGCCTTCCCACTCACAACATGGATTCTATTTTATCTACAGATTGGGAATGTTACAGGCTTCAAAACCAGCACCTGCCAGCTTATGCTTCCATGACACGTCGACCTGTGCTGCATGTTCTATCTCAGATAATGCCTATCAACTGTTGCATCAAAAACCTAGTTGTTCACCATGTTGTTCTGCTGAAGCACATCAGTTTGATACTATCTCCACAAACATCTACATGAACTGAAACACATTTTGACAACTATACGACAACTCCCCGACTACTTTCCTTTCATCCTCGAGATAACCACACAAATACATAGGAGCATTAAAATAAAACTTTAACATTGCTCCCCCCTGAGGATGTGCTACCTGGAGTCTGCTTAGTGCAATAGAGGAGTAATCTCCTTCAGTCCAAGGAGACACGATTTCCTCTCTTCTTTCTTTCTCCAATATTTCTTGAACTTAGGTTGAAGGTTTTCAACTGCATCCCTATTTTGAACCTTTTCGTGAACTTGAACATTTCTCTTGGGTGGTTGTCTCTTGTACATCCTTGATGGATGATTATTTTCCTTTCTTTGATGCACATGATTTCTTCCCTGTCTGTGTTGCATTCTTTGCGTCTGATGAAATCTACTTGTCTTGCCTTAGATTAGATACAAAAGTTCTTGGACAAGACCTTGCTATGTGCCCATGACCATTACATTTAAAACATTGCACATGGTGTTCAAACAGAATAACAAATATATTTCTACGAGCATAACTCTTTGATCTATTATTCAATCCACAATAAATTGCCTTGTGACCATAATGGTTGCATCTAAAACAATAGCCATTAAAAGCATTATTATGAATAAAGTGAGAGTGATAGAACCTCTTTTGTTGTGGTTGCTTTGTTGTAGATCTCCTTTGAGATTTTCTTCCTTTTGAGGATTCAGCTTCAAGCTTTTCTTGCTTTGATCCTTCAATAGTGGATTTCTTCTTCTCTGTAGATTTAGAAGATGAAGGTTGTTCAGCTTCACATCCAAGACCAAGCTTACACATGGGGCTTCTTTGTTGCCTTATCATTTTATCTAGCAACTCTGTGCTCTTCTCAAATTTGAGATTTGTATTGGCCTCTTCTAGTTGTTTCCTCAATAAAACAATCTCCTCTTCTTGTTTGCAGCAAACAATCTCTTTCTCATTGATCTGTGACTTCAAGGCTTCTTCTAGTTTCTTGGCTTTATGAATTTGTAAGAAGAGATCTTCAATATTACCCTCATATTCTTCCAACTTCTTGGACAGTATTTTGTTCTTTTTCCTTTCTAAACCCAACTCTTCAAGTGCAGCGATCAACTCACCTTCTAGATCTACTTCAACCTCTAGGTTTTCATCACATACTTGTTCTTTTTCTATTTTTTCTTCTTTGAGTGCCATATAAAGAACTTCACCTGTTTCCTCTTCAGAATCCTCACTACAACTGTCTTCTGATGAACTGACATTCTTGGAGATGAAACTTTTCTTCTTGAAGTTGCCTTTTCTAAAATTTGTTTTGTTCTTCCAGTCACTTCTTTCTTGGTGCGATCCTTCATCACTTATGTTCTTCTCATTAAGTGGACATTTAGCTGCAAGATGCCCAATGCCTCCACAATTGAAACATTTAAACGGTAACTTTCCTCTGTATTTTCCTTTTCCCATTTTTAGTTTTTGAACAAAGTTTGCTTCCATTTCATCTGATGTCTCTTCTTCCTCGGATTCTTGTTTTGCTTTCATATTTTTATGTGCTTTAAAAGCAGCTTCTCTATCTATGGGTTTAGTTTTTCCTATTCTCATCTCATATGCAGTCAAAGAACCATGCATCTCATCCATACTAAAAGTATTTAGATCTTTAGCTTCTTCTATTGTTGAAACTTTAGAATCAAATCTTTGGGGAAGAGATCTTAGTACCTTTTTCATGATGACAACATCTTCCATTTCCTCATCGAGTCCTCTAATCGCATTAATGATTCCATTAACTCTCAGCATGTATGCCTCTATGTTCTCATCGTCATTCATCTTTAATGCTTCGAACTGAGCTCGATGCGTTTGTAACTTGGCCTCCTTGATCTTGTCGTCTCCTTCATGAATGCTCCTTAGTTTGTCCCACATGTCTTTTGCCATTTTACAACTCATAATATTTATCAGTTCGTTGTCCACTAAACCGCACATGATAGCATTCTTTGCTTTAGAGTTATTCTCAAACAGTTTCTTATCGGCAGCATCGGTTGGAGGAGTGGTGGGTATTGTGTATCCACTGTCTATTGAATCCCAAATGTCGTATCCCAAAGCACAAAGATATGTCTGCATCCTGAGTTTCCAAAATGTGTAATTAGTTCCATCCAACAATGGTGCTTTGTTTGATGAGAAGCCTTCACCACCTGCCATTGCGTACTAATCCAAGATCAACCCTAGCTGATTTAGCTTTGTTCAGGAACTTGGCTCTGATACCAATTGTTAGTCTCACAATGACACTGAGAGGGGGGGTGAATCAGTGTGGCTCTTTAAAACTTAAAAACTTCAACTCTTAAAGCCAAAACAATGAAAACTTAAAACCACATAAAGCAAATATAACAAGAGAGCATCACACAACACAAGATGTACCGAGGTTCACCAGTTTTGGCTACTCCTCAAAAATTGATTGTTTGGACTCCCATCCAAATCCAGCCTTTGCAAAATATCAATTTTACAATCAATTTACTAGCACCCACTGGAAGGAGCACCAACCCCTGATTTATCTGCACCAACAGAAAGGAGCACCAACCCCTAATTTATCTGCACCAACAGAAAGGAGCACCAACCCCTAATTTATCTGCACCAATAGAAAGGAGCACCAACCCCTAATTTATCTGCACCAATAGAAAGGAGCACCAACCCCTAATTCCAAGCACCAACTTGGACTACAATTTTGAAACTATAAGATTGACATAAAAATGCCTTCGCTTATACAAGACCCTGACTGGTCTATTGCTAACCCAACCTCTCTCGCTATTCACCAAAACACCACACACACTTAAGGCTCTACTTACTGCACTTTTATGGCCCTCTTACAACCCTCTTGCTGCGCTTCTTACTGCACTCTTACGGCTCTCACGGCTCTGCTTAACGCTCTCTTACGACACTCTTCCAACCCTCTTTTTGCAGCACTTTCCCTCTCTTCCAGCAACACTTTAATTCTCCACGTAGACCTCCTTTTATAACAAAGTTCTGACTCTATTTTTAACTTCCATATTTTTGCATGCAACTTATTAATAGAAACTTCTATATGTAACTCCTTTATCACACAGTATTCTCTCATGCATCCTATTAATAGTTATGGCTCTTTGTTTGGTCTTCGACTGATGACTTTCAGTTTAACCGCCGCTCGATGATTTCACTCCATAACTGGCCCTATAACTATCATTCTGACTTCAGTTCACTGTTCTTATTTTAGCTGCATGATTTTTCTCTGTAACTGCACCTATAACTGTCGTATCGACTTCAGTTAACTCTTCTTATTTTAGCTGCATGATTTTCTTCTGTAACTACACCTGTAACTGTCGTATAACTTCAGTTAACTGTCACATATCTTATTTCGGCTGGGTTCTCTTCTTAGCTCACGCCAAAGCGACCTGTCACAAAATCGTGACACTTCTGCCTCTTTGTCCTCTTCTCGGATTTCGCCCATGAAAACACATGTCGCGATATCAGTGACACTTTCGCCTCCTTGCTACTTTCTTGGCTTGAACCACACACAACACTTGTCACGCGATATCATGACACTTTCGCCTCCTTGCTACTTTACTTGGTTTGAACCCATGAAAACACAACATGTCACGCGATATCATGCGACACTTTTGCCTCCTTGCTACTTTACTTGGTTTGAACCCTGAAAACACAACATGTCACGATATCATCGACACTTTCCTCCTCTCTTTGCCTGTACTCTTCCTCTTTACTTTTGTCATGATATCGTGACACTTCTGCCTTCTTACTTTCTCTCTCCTCCTTTAGTCGTGAAAATGCGACATGTCACGATATCACGACACTTTCTCTCCTTTGCTCTTTCTCTTGCCTTCGGGTCGCGAAAACGCGACATGTCGCGATATCACGACACTTTTTCTCCTTTGCTCTTTCTCTTGCCTTCGGGTCGCGAAAACGTGACATGTCACGATATCGCGACACTTTTTCTCCTTTGCTCTTTCTCTTGCCTTCGGGTCGCGAAAATGTGACATGTCGCGATATCGCGACACTTTTCTCCTTTGCTCTTTCTCTTGCCTTTTCGGTCGGCACTTTTCTTTTCTCTTTCTCTTCATCGCGACACTTTTCTCTCGCTCTCTCTTGCAATATGTCATGAAATCGTGACACTTTTCTTCCATACAATCTCTCTTGCAATATGTCACGAAATCACGACACTTTTTCTTTCGACTCTCTCTTGCAATATGTCACGAAATCGTGACACTTTTTCTTCCGTACAATCTCTCTTGCAATATGTCACGAAATCGTGACACTTTTTCTACTTGCCTTTCTCTCTTCCAATATGTCGCTGAAATCGTGACACTTTTCTTCTTGCCTTTCTCTTGCCAATATGTCACGAAATCGTGACACTTTTTCTACTTGCATTTTCTCTTCCAACATGTCACAAAATCGTGACAGTTTTCTTTGCTTGCACTTTCTCTTCCAACATGTCACAAAATCATGACACTTTTCCTTGCTTGCTCTTTCTCTTCCAACATGTCACGAAATCGTGACAGTTTTGCTTGCTTGCGCTTTCTCTCTCGAACATGTCACGAAATCGTGACAGTTTTCTTGCTTGCGCTTTCTCTTCGAACATGTCGCAAATCATGACTTTTCTTCTTCTTCTCCATGTCTAAATCATGATAGTTTTCTTGCTTGCGCTTTCTCTTCGAACATGTCACGAAATCGTGATAGTTTTTCTTGCTTGCCGCTTTCTCTCCGAACATGTCACGAAATCGTGACAGTTTTCTTGCCTGCGCCTTCTCTCCAAACATGTCATGAAATCGGCTTTTTTCTTGTTTTTTTCTGTCACGACAATTTTCTTCTTCTTTCTCAACATGTCACGATATCGTGACAATTTTTCTTTCTTGCTCAACATGTCACGATATCGCGACAGTTTTTCTTTCTTGCTCAACATGTCGCGATATCGCGACAGTTTTCTTCCTTGTGATTTTCTTTTGATTTTTAGCATATGGGCCACTTCGGTCTTCTTGGACAACCTATAGCAACTTCACCCAAACATCAGAAACATCCTCATAAGCATTTAACAACACTGCACATACTCTGAGTAACCTCTGAACTCCTGTCCACTGCATCAACCGATATTTTTGACTGTGTTGACAACAATGACAATACTGTTGTTGCACCTTGCTCAACAAAATAGCCCTATGATCATTTTTCCGCAAGGGGATTTTGTTCTCCTCCCATATTGAATACATTGGCTATTCACACAATTATGCTTTATCTTCAAAGAGTAATACTTGGCAACATCGCTTGGGCAAGTTGGGAGCTAGGTTGGAAGCCACTTGACGTGCACTGGATAAGGCAAAGTAATATTGTAATTTTCAAGCATTTCACCCTTAAGAATTAATTATTCCACATTATAATTCCATCCTTAAGATTTATTTATGATATTATAATTCAACCTTAGGAATTATAAAAGCATTATAATTCTTACCCTAAGAATTATTTATGATATTATAATTCCAACCTTAGAAATTCAATTATTATTAGCAAGGTTATAGAGGTAAACAAGATATCATCAAAATATAACCCAAAATACCATTGCTTCATATCCATTATTCACTAATCAATACCATATGTCAATATAAATTATTAACACTAGCATTATTATTGAAGTATTAAGAGTATTACCCCTATAATACTTTTTATTGGTAGATTATCCAAACTAAAATCTCCAATACAAACAATCATAAAGATCCAAACAATGTTGCTTTATCTTTAAGCATATGGCTCTTTAAGATAACTAGAAAGTTACCCCCATCCTACTAAATATGACTCCTTCACCAAAGTGATCTCCTGATCCAAAGCACAAATGTAATGCATCTACATGAAGGTAACATTTACCTTAGAGTTATCGATGAACTAAGTCATCACCATCATTTCCAAAAATATCTCTCAACTTAGGTGGTTCACCCATATACATCAACCATAGAGAGTACTTGGTCTTGCATCCAAAAATACATTAGTAGTACCATATTCCAAATGTAAAGTGTAATTACCCAATCATATTGACATCATCAAATAAAGTTATGCATTAAACATCCACACCAATACATAATTTATTTGTCAATAATGAGTCCTACCAAGGAGGGTTATTACATACTCCCCCCTTGGACTAAACATAATCCCCTGTGTTTCCTACAAGTGAGTCAAATATTTCATTCAAATAAATATGGGAATTGTTTCTCATAACTTCAATATCTTCCCATGTTGCACATTTTTTAGAATACAGATCCCACTGGACCTTACATTACTCCAGGGTTCATCTTCTTAACATATTGGAATGAAATCCCAAAATATTTATTGTTCTAACCTAAATGGTTGATGAATTTGTCATCTACAATTTAGAAATATTCCAAACATGAGGAGGATCAACAAAATATTTTCTAAGAAGGGATATGTGGAAAGTATCACGGATCTCTAACAGGTTGGGTGGCAAGGTGAGCTTATAGGCTATAGGATAAATATTATCCATGATATCAAAGGACCCAAAATAGTGAGGATCCAACTTAGTTGACTTGATGGCACTTTTCATGGGTCTAACTCTCAAGAAGACTCTATCTACCATAGAGAATTATTTTGATGATCTCTTTAGATGAGCATAGCTCTTTTGGTGATCAACCACTTCCTTGAGCCTCAATTCTATTACTTTGAGTTGGTCTTCCATCTCTCAAATAGTTTTTGGTCTGATCACCACCCAATCCTCTTGATTATCCCATGATAGACGTGTTCTACATCTTCTTCCATACAAGGCTTCAAATGGGGCCATTCCTAATGATGCATGGTGACCATTATTATATGTAAATTCTACATGATGTAAAAGGTCCTTCCATTTAGACTTCTCATCCATGCAGTACATCCATAGCATGTTCTATAAAACTTGGATTACCCTCTCTATTTGATCATCTATTTTTAGATGATATGTAGAATTGATATTCAACTTAGTGCATATTGCATGATGTAGAGTCTGCTAGAATTCTAAGGTGAACCTAGAATCCTTATCTGATATGATCACCTCAGGAAACCCATGTAGTCTGAAGAGTTTTTTGATAAATTTGCTTACCACCATCGATACATAATCCTTGATGTTACCCTATATAAAGTGAGCAACCTTGGTCAACTTATCAACCACTACCAAAATTGCATCATGTTGGTACCTAGTCTTAGGTAAACCCATAATAAAATCCATAGAAATTACCTACCATTTTTGCATAGGTACATCATGTGGGTATAATTTCTGCTAGGTATCAATGTTCTACCTCCAACTTTTGGCATTCTAAACTTATTTCAATGAAAATAATGATATATTCCTTCATTACAACCCAATAGGTCTTTTTCATGTTTTACTTCATTTTGACCCTCCTAGATGAGCAAACTATGGTGAATTATGTACCTCTTGCATAATAAATCTCCTTAAATTATAAATTTTGGGTATAACTACCCCGTCCTTGAAGTATAAAAATACATATTTTATTCTGAAACCCTTATTATATTTAGGATATCTCTTAATTTTATCTCGTATTTATATGCAATACAAGTCCTATAGATGCATTTCCTTGACCCTATCCATCAAGTTTATATGACTTCAGGTCAATGTGGTTATGTGTCTTCTCCTACTCAAGGCATCTGCAACCTTATTTTATTTCCCTTTAATATACTCAATACCAAAGTTATATTCTTCTAAGAACTCTATCCATCTTCTCTATATTTCATTCAACATAGGTTGGATAAAAATATACCTTAGACTTTGATGGTTTATCCTTAGATCAAAATGTTTACCCAAAAAAAATGTCTCTAGACCTTTAGGACATGCATAACTACTACCAATTCTTGGTCGTGCATAGCATAGTTTACCTCATTCTTCTTGAGTTTTCTACTCATTGGCTACTTTAGCCTCTTCCTATGTGAATACCCCACCCAAATCCTCTAAGGAAATATTTGTACACATGGAAAATTTTCTAAGAGGATCTAATATCTTGAGAATGGGTGTCGTAGTTAATTTATTATTCAAAGTCTCAAAGGCAACCTCACACTTATCCATCCATTTGAATTCTTTTCCTTTTCTCTAAATATTGGTGATTGAATAGGCAACCTTGGAATAATCTCACAAAATGTCTATAATAACCAGTGAGTCCTATGAAACTCCTAACTTATAACACATTTATTGGTGTAGATCAACTTAATATAGCCTCAATTTTTCTTTGGATCCACAACAATTCCTTCTATTGAGATGATGTGTCCTACATATTGTACCTATGAGGTATTTTGGACAACTTCCCATATAGTTTGTTTTATCTTAGCACCTCCAACACTAATCTCAAATGATGGTCATGTTATTCTTTGGTGTGTTAATATATCAGGATATCGTCTAAGAATACCAAGACAAATCGGTCTAGATATTTTTTAAATACATTGTTTATCAAATTTATAAATGTTATTGGTGCATATGTTTGTACAAATGGTGGCACTGTAAACTCATAGTGCCCATATCTACTCTTAATGGTTTTATTAGTGGTATCTTCTTCTTGAATTATTAACTAATTATACCCTGATATTAGATATAATTTTAAAAATATTGTAGCATCCTTTAACTATTCAAAGATATATTCAATCCTTGGTAAAGGATACCTATTATTAATGGTTACGTTATTCAACATTCTATAATATATGCATAATCTCAAGGAACCATCCTTATTTTTCACAAATAATACCAAAGAACCCTAAGGTGACACACTAGATTTTATCAAACCCTTTTCCAAAAAATCTTGAAGTTGTACCTTTAGTTACTATAACTTGATTGGGGTTATTATATATGGTGTCCTTGAAATGGGTTCAGTCCTTGGTATTAACTCAATAGTAAATTTAAATTCTTGCTAAGGTAGAAAACCTAGAATATATTTAGGAATACATATTAAAATTCAAGTAAAATTTAATGTTTCTTGAATACCTCTTCATATCCTTTTTCTCAAATATTTCCATTGATCTTCACTACATACAACATACCACCTCTTTTAATGAATTTATTTAACTACTTAGCTAAAAATAAGTGAGGTTGAGAGGAACCTTGCTTACTTTGTAATCTTACTCTCCTCTCATCATTTTTAGTGTAATCCATCCACCTATCTTGAAAGTTGATTAAGGCTCCATGAGCCATCAACCAATATATCCCTAGGATAATATCAAAAACATTGAGAGGTACCACATATAAGTGTCATATAGTGGATCCATAGGGTAGAGTTATCTCATCTATAGGTAAACATTGATCCACTAAGTAGGTCTATCCAAAACCATAGTCAACTTTCCACCCTTGTGCCAAAAATCTAGTTTTTTTGGCATATCTTTGATAATACTAGTGAAAATAAACTATCTGTAGATCCACTATCTATTAAAACTTTTACATATTTATCAAATAGCTCACCATTCAGTAATATCAGTGTATCTTGTCCATATAGGTTCTAACTCCTAGTAGCAGCATATACTCAGTACTACTTCTCCTCATTTTTGTTGTTTGATCGAAATCGTTAGGGGTAATTTTTAGCATAGTGAGGACCTCCACAGGTGAAACACCTTGTCCAGATCTAGTTTTTGATTTACCCTTTTTACCTTCACTTGAATTTTTTATGTTGCATCCCTTTTCTACAATCATTTCCAACATTACTTGTTGATCCATTTTATCTTGCAGATATATTACTAATGACATCAACTACCTCATTTTCCTTTGGAGCAACCCAAATAGGGAAGTATCATTGTTGGACTTTCTTGTTTTTTTAAGGTCCTTGTTGGAGTCCACTAATTTTCTAGTTTCTTTACTAGAATACATATGTCTATTCTTCTTACTGGTGTCCTTCATCCCTATATACTTTTTCAAGGAGCATATTGGGACTTCCTTTTGTGAATCCACCTTTTTGGAGCATCTCAATATAGGTTCCATCTCCTATCCACATAAAGGAGTTGGGTAATTTACAATTCCCCTCAATTGTACTTATAATTGAGATTAAAAAAGAAATATAAAATATCAAAGATTTTAATCAAGATATTTTTTGCAGGACTGCCCAAACTATCGAACTTGTTTCGGCCATATCTCACTCATCCGGACTCGGATTGAGCTGAAATTTTGAGGGTAGATGCCTGAAAAACCCTAGAACGTCTCCACCAATTTTCATATCATTTGGAGCAACACAGATCCTAGCGCATCCCTATGTGTGAATGATATATTTGGCAAGCGGCTATGCGAGGGTTTCATCTGGGTTGAGTGCAAGCAGCTCCAGAGGTTGGTTTTTAGGGCCTTTGGGCCCTAGCGGCCAATATTTTTGTGGTTTATGCTCAATATTTTAGCAAGAAATGTTGCAGGGGATACAATATGGGTTAGAAATTTGTCTTTCAACAGATCATACTGTGAACTTGAGTGACAACGACTTCCAATTTGCTGCACAAAAGAAAAGTGAAAACCATACCTTTCCACGGCGTCTAGGGCAAGGATTAAAGAGATCACGAAACAAGTTTCAAGAAGTTGATCAAAAAATGGCTCATATCTCAAGTGAATCTGGTGCTAAGGTGCACCCACAAAATAATTCTACTGTGAAAACCCCTGTCAAGGGTAAGAATTTTGAAGACTCAGTCCCAAAAATGAATTTTAGGGATGCCCTTCGTGGTGGACAGCCTCAGCCCAATGCTAATATCAATATTAGGGCTTCCCATAAACCTCTAAGAATGCCTAAGATTGATCCCAGGAAAATGGAGTCGGGATGTCTTAAAGCAGTTGATGGAACTCCTATTGTTAAGCTTGATATGGGTAACATTCAGTTCGGCATTGAAGATTTGGAAAAAAGAGGACTAATTTGTCGGTTCGTGGGTTTTCGTCCGAGTCTATCTGCTTTCAAAGTCTGGGCTGCAAAAGTCTGGAAAACTAAAGGTGAGTTACAAATCTCTATTTATCCAAATGGTTATTTTCTTGTTTTATTTGCTAATAATGAAGATAGAGAGAAAACTTTTCAAGGGGGTCCTTGGTTTTTTGGAAGGGTAGGGCTTTTCATGAAGCCCTGGCATACTAAATTTAAAGCCGAAGAAGAGATGCCTTCTATAGCTCCCATGTGGGTTAGACTCTTTGGCCTCCCTATTGAATTTTGGAATCCTACTATTTTTTCTTCAATTGGAAACTCTTTAGGAACTTTTATGATGATTGCTGATTGTACTCAAAATTTTGAACATATTATTTATGCTCGAATTTGTGTTTTAATGGATTTTGACAAACCCCTACCTAAAAAGATCACATTACAATTTGGGGAAGACACTTGGGAGCAAGTAGTGGACTATGAGAACATTCCTTTTCGTTGTAGAATTTGCCATGAATATGGTCATTTGGCCAGTGCTTGCCCAAATAAAATTCTTGATCAAAAGAAAGAAGATATAAACTCAGCAGGTTTCCAAATACCTAAGAAGAAGAACACTCGGAAAAAACCAGTTATGAAGGATCAATCAAAGTCATTTGCTAATATGTTTGAAATCCTTTCCACAAATGATGTCCCAAGTGAGGAAGAGGAAATAATGGAAACTAAAATCTTAGAAACACAATTTAAATATGAAGGGAAGAACTCAGAGACAAACCAACAAATCAAAGGTTTTCAACAAAAAAAAAAGGAGAAAATTTACACAAGAAAAACAATATTTCAAATGTCAAAACTTCAAATAATGCAGGTCCCAATATAGACTCCATTGAACCATCTAGTAAAATTTTGGCTATGTATGAGCATTCTTCAAGGTTAGAAGCCATCTCGATTCAATTGGAATAAGTCAAGAAACAGGGAAAAAAAATTGAAGATGGATTCTAATCAAAAAGTAGGTCGCAAGACCAATCAATATCATATGGTAAAAGAAGGTGAAAAGCTTGTAGAGGAAGGTAAGATTAATGCCCTTCCCAACTTTTTTAGCCCTGGTATTAATGAAGATCATCACTTGGAATATTAGAGGACTCAAAGGGAGTCTTTCAAAACAAAATGAAATTAGAAGAATGATTCGGATAAATCATCCACATCTTGTTTTCCTTCAAGAAACAAAGATGTCAATGGAGGATATGGACTTAATTGCCAGTAAAATTTGGCCAGCTGGAAAAGTGGTTTCCCTCGGTTCCCAAGGGACTTCGGGTGGCATTGCTTGTCTTTGGGACCCAAAAGAGGTAGTTATTCACCATATGGTTGGCGAGTTGGGGTTTGTTGGCTATAGCTATTCAAAGTAGACATTCCAACCAGATTATGCTCTGCATTACTATTTATGCTCCGACTTCTTTGGAGGAAAAAAGAAGACAGTGGAAGGATATTACTCATATTATCTCTCATTTTCCTAAATCTTGGATCTTGATCGGAGGAGATTTCAATACCATCCTCTCTCTGGATGAGAAAAGGGGGGAAATAGAAATTTGGACAAAAGCACCGACCTCATGAGCGAATATATTGCAAACCTCCATCTTGTGGATATCCAACCGAGATAATGGCCTTATGACTTGGTCTAACAGAAGGCAAGGCTTAGCTTGTATAATGGAGAGATTGGATAGGTTTTTGCTCTCTAAAAATTTCTTAATCCATGGTCACATTCCTAAAGTGAAGACTCTTAATAATGTTGGTTCGGATCATTGGCCAGTCATGGTGGAAATGTGGAAAACCAATGTGAGTTTCTCTCCTTTTTGTTTTCAATTAATGTGGCTTAGAGACATTTCCTTCAGACCTCGTGTGCAACAATGGTGGAAGGAAGGTAAACCTAGGCATGGGACTAAGATGTTCTATTTTGCCAAAAGACTGCAATACATTAAATCCAAAATCAAGACTTGGAACTAGAAAGAGTTTGGGGATGTTCATAAAAAAAACATGAAGTTATTGCTCATATTGAAAATTTGAATAAGAAAATCCGTTTAGATGGCCTCACAGAGAAGAGAAGTGCAGATGAAATTAAACTCACAACTCGGTTAGAGGAATGGGAAAAAAGAGAAGAAATCTTATGGAAGCAAAAATCTAGAATTCAATGGCTCAAAGAAGGAGATCGAAACACAAATTTCTTCCACAAATCTCTTCTAGCTCGAAGATCTCACAACTTTATTTCTTCCTTAAAATCAGATTCTGGAGATGTTGTTTATACTTGGGATGGCATGAACTCTATTGTTGTTGATTACTTTTCCAATATTTTTGTTGCTACTCCTCTTGACTCAGCTTCACAACAAAATGTTCTTCAAGCAATCCCTTCTCTTATCACTTATGAGGAGAACTCTATTTTGACTGCTCCTGTTACTATCAATGAGCTTCAACAAGTAGTTTTTAAAATGCAAAAAGGAAAACCCCAGGTCTTGATGGTTTTCCTATTGAGTTCTACCAAGAGTTTGGGATATCCTTCATGTTGATTTATTAGAGGTGGTGGAAGAAGCCAGGAAAGCCAAAGAAATTTTGAAGGTTATCAATAAAACTTATATTACTCTTGTTCCAAAAGCTCAAGAGGTTGATCATATCTCAGCTTTTAGACCTATTGCTTTATGTAATGTTCTTCTCAAAATCATTACTAAAATCATGGCGAGAAAGGTTGAAGCCTCTTTTGCATAAGATTATTTCCCCGAGCAAGGGGGTTATGTGGAAGGACGTCAAATAGTAGATGAGATAGTTCTTGCTCAGGAAGCCATCCATTCCATGGATATGCAAAATTCTCCTTCCATGTTCATTCGGTTAGACTTATCCAAAGCTTATGACAGAGTGGATTGGCACTTCCTTATCAAAGTTTTGAGGCAATTTGGTTTCTCTAAGGATTGGATGGATTGGATTATGGGATGTATCTCTTCAGTTTCCTACTTAGTTCTTATCAATGGCAGGCCTTCTCGGTCTTTCCCAGCTTCCAGAGGTATTAGGCAAGGTGACCCGCTATCCCCTTATTTATTCATCATTCTTGTTGAATGCTTGGGTAGGACTATAACCAAAAAGAGGAAAAACAAAACCCTTGAGGGAGTTACCATTGCTCATGGAGCTAGACCTATCTCTCATCTTCAATTTGTGGATGACTCTACTCTTTTAGGTAAAGCTACGGTTAAGGAAGCTTCTAATATTAAGCAAATCATTAGCTATTTTTCTAAGGCTACTGGGCAGTTGATCAATGAAGACAAATCTAAAGTTATTTTCTTTCACTGCTCTGCTAGACGAGGAATCCATGGTCTTGGATAAATTAAGATATAAGAAGACCTCTCTTCCAATCACTTATTTAGGTATTCCCATAAATATTCAAAGGCAGAAAAATAAAGATTGGAATTGGTTGTTGGACAAAGTCAAGAAGAAAATTGGAAAGTGGACCAACAAGTGGCTTTCTTCAGGGGTAGAATCACCTTGGTAAAATCAGTCCTTCAAGCTATTCCTATTTATGTTTCTTCCATTTTGAATATCCCAAAGGCTGTTCTTCGAGAATTGGATCAAATCAGTCATCGTTTCCTTTGGAGTGGTACTAAGGAGAAAAGAAAATGGGCCTTGGTGAAATGGGATACTTTATGTCTTCCTAAGAGTGAAGGGGGGTTAGGATTCCGGTCTTCAATTAATAACAACAAAGCTTTAGCTGCTAAATTATATTGGAGGATGTTGCATAACCCCAATGCTCTTTGGGCCAATAATCTCCGTGCTAAATATGCTTGAGAACAAAAGTCTTGAAGACCTTGTTCGCTATCAACTTCCTACCAAAGGTTCTCCCATTTTAGCAGTTCTTAAGACTGGTGAGGATTTGATAAAGAAAAAATTATTTTGGATCATTCATAATGGTCAACATGCAAATTTTTGGACAGATTCTTGGGATGGTCACAAGCCTTTGATAACTCGGTTTCTCGATTGGAGGCCTTGGATGGAGGAGCTTCACCGAGCTAATTGGATAAAGGTGGCTAATTACTATCGGTACCATACTTGGTAATTCAAAGGTTGGTAGATATTGGATCCCTATTGAGGACTGGCCTATTCAAATCCCAGAAAGGCAAAGACAAGATATCCAAGGCATCCTTCATATGAGATCCCTCTCTTGGTCCCATGAAAAAGATTGTTTTGGATGGAACAACACTACTAAGGGTGAGTATTCGGTTGCTCAAGGTTATTTGACCTTATGCCATAATAATCCCAACCATTCTTCTGACATATTTTCTCGATTGTGGGCTCAAAATCTCTGGCCTAAGGTGAGGTTCTTTAATTGGCTTTTATTGCATCGTAGGGTGCTTCTTGGTGAGCAACTTATGAAGCGTGGTTTTCATGGCCCTTTTAGATGTGAAATGTGTGAAGAGAATGTAGAAAATATCAACCATATTTTTATTGAGTGTACTTTAGCCTCTGAGCTATGGAGGAGAATGGCCACTTTACTTGGCTTACAGTGGTCCAATTTTTTTACTTTTGAACAACTTTGGAGGGATTGGCCTAATCAAGAGGGTGTTGATCATTTTATTAGGCGATTAGTTTGGATGGGTTCTACCATTCTTCTTTGGAATATTTGGAATGAAAGGAACAACCAAATTTTTAATCAAGATAGGAAGGATATTCACTATATTTGGCAAAATACCATAGCCAACTTAGTTGAATCAGTCCATCAACTCCTTAATCACCCCCAAAACTCCCACCAAATATGGGATCAAGTGATGCAAATATTGAAGATTAAACCTTCTAAGGGCAACCAACTTAAAGGGAATGTGAGTATTAGTAAGATGGATAGGACTAGAAATTGGCAACCTCCTCCTAAGGATTTTGGAAAAGTCAATACTGATGGAGCCTCTAGAGGGAACCCTGGAAAAGCCAGTGTGGGAGGAATTGGTAGACTTTCAGATGGCTCCCTGGTTTTTACTTTTGCTTAGAATTTGGGTATTCTTTCCAATAACCTTGCTTGAGGGGTATGGTATCCTCGAGAGGCCTTCAGGAGGCTACTAAGGTTGGATGGGAAAAGGTGTTAGTTGAGTCTGACTCTCAACTTATGATTAATCTCTTGAAGACTCCTAAGAATCATAAGGTGGATTGGAGAATAAAAAGAATTATTGAGAAGATTCAGTTAATCCAGATGGGATTTTTGAAAGTTGATTACAATCATGTGGTCAGAGATCAAAACAAGAGTGTTGATGCTTTAGCTAATTGGGCTTTGGACAAAGGTGATCTTACTTGTTATGGCCACCCTCCTATATGGTGGGCTTCTCAAATTAGGGAAGCTCTTCTTTCTATCATTTCTTTGGATGGCTCCAGTTCTGAAGGTACCTAGTTTCTTCTTGTTTTTTTTTTTTGCTTCTCTTTGGTTCATTCAGTTTTTTTTAGTTCCCTAGCTCATTCTATTCTTTATTTTGTTTCCTCTATTGATTCTTGCCTTAATAGTCTTCTGGTCTAGATAGGTCATTGTTTTGTTCATTTTTTTTCTTTTTTCTTTTTTGTTTTTTTTGTTTAGTTTTTTAAGGTGGGTGGGTTCTTTTGTTTTGTTTTGTTTTTGTGTTCTTTGTGTTGTTTTTTGTTGTTCTTGTGTTTTTGTTGTTTTTTTTTTTTTTTATGTTTTTTGTTATTGTTCTTGTGTTTTTTTCGTTCTTGTTCTTGGGTTTCTCTTTGTTTGTGTTATTTCGTGTTTTTATGTGTGAGTGTTTTCTATGTTTTTTGTTTTTGTTTATTGTCTATTGTTGGTTGTTTTTTATTTTTATTTTTATTTTATTTTATTTTTTA
The DNA here is from genome assembly GCA_028583015.1 of Wollemia nobilis. NCBI lineage: Eukaryota > Viridiplantae > Streptophyta > Pinopsida > Araucariales > Araucariaceae > Wollemia > Wollemia nobilis. Next base: position 3,367,797 of record JAQPPZ010017190.1, on the reverse strand, counting down.
GGTTTTGGTTGTGTTTATTTTTCATGTTTTTTTTGGGTTATGTCTTTGTAGTGTTCTGTTGTTTTTGTCTTGTTTGTGTTTTGTTATGTGGTTCTTGTGTTTTTCTATGTGGTTTGTGTTGTGGTTTCTTTTATCTTATTGTGCGTGTTTGGTTGTGCTTTTGTTTTTGACACACTCAAGGAGCATGTTTTTTATTTTATTTTATTATTTTTGTTGTTATTTACTTATTTTTAAATTGGTTTTGTGTGTTTGTTTGCTCCTTGAGTATGTCAAAGGTGGTAGGCCAGGTCCGAGTCCTGGGCATTTTTTGCGGAATGGATACCCCTGCCTCCTTGGGTCTTACCCGAAAGTGGCATCCCTTTTGGGATGTTTTCCACAAATAAAAAAAATAAAAAATTGTACTTATAATTAGTTAGTTTCATTTTCTTATGAACTAACATAGACATTTCACACTCAATAGATAACGATCATGATCATGCTTGCCTCCCTACAAGGTGCTTTTCCAAATAAGGAACTTTACCTTCTAGGATTTTTACCCCTTGGTCTGATTGGTTACAACAACATGCAATATCCATTGTATTCCAGATCATGTTAAGATCCCTAGAAGAGTAAGTCTCCACAAAGTAGCACATCAAGTCAAGGCTTATCCTAAGAGAACTCCATGGAAGTTTCTAGCCCTACAACTTAGATCTCTAATACCAACTATAACAACCACCAAAAATAACCCAAGAGAGAGATACTTCACATAGAAGTCTCAAATATAAATATTTTCAATGCTCTCAAGGCATTCACCACATTGAGTTCAATATCATTGTAGATGAAACTCGGTGGACAGAAGTGGCCAACATCCTATATTATTTGGGGTTCACCTTACTAAAACTCATTATTTAGAAGTACTACAAAGTGATCTCCTCACCTTTCATGTACATTCCAAGGTGTAGGATAATATGACTACAACATAGGGATAATCCTTTAAGGACCATAACACTTAAAGGGGGATGTCTATTCCCTAAACTTATCCTAACTCCATTTATGTAGGTTAATTAGGTGTAAAGCCTTGGTGCTTAGCTACCTGACCTTCATGGGCTAACTAAGGTCATTACCACTCAACTGACAATGATAATGATCATCCAGACCTATACATTCAAGAGATCACCACTATTGTCTTGTGAAAATGGTTATAATACTTCCAAAATAGGGAACACTTGATCCTCAACATTCAAGGTGTATCAATTCACAATGATCTAGATATTGCATCAATGCAACTCCTTCCATATTTCATGAGTTCCTAGCTATTGCATTCTCACAACTCCTAGGACTCACATCTTCTTGGTTATTGCCTCAACACAACTTCTCCTAGTATTTGGCTTATTATTCTTGACTTAAGTCCTAAAAGTAGTTCTAAATCCAACCAAGAACTCTTTCCCACTTGAGAACATAAAATTAAAATAAACAACTCCAAATCTAACTATAAAATATTCAATTGATAACAAGTCTAAACTATAGTACAATATTGAATATTAACATTTCATTCCCAATTTAACATGTACTACTAAATAAGAGCAATTCAACATATTTTAACCACTATCTATAAATGGATAAAATGCTAAAGCAAATCTAAGTAAAAGAAGCATTCTTCCATAACATAATGATTAATATCCATGCCAAATATGAATAAAATAAATAAATCACAAGATGCTTTTATTTCTTTTCCAAAGATAAAATTACAAACCAATCCATTTCTTGCTTAAACTTTAATCAATCTACAATACAAAATTATCATAATGCTCTCCTTTAAAGAGATGTCACTTGAAAAGTAATCAAGAAACACAAATCAAATTCTCATTTACATAACTTTTTAAACCATGATACATTAAGGTCATTATGCCTAAAAAATTCATATGCTATCTTCCCTTCATAATCATCCTGCTGCAGTAGGTGACTATCCATTTTAATGTACCATGCTCTTGGGGCTTGTTTAAACCCATATAATGATTTGACCAATTTGCAAACATGTTGCTCATGGCCTTCCTCAACAAATCCTGGGGGTTGAGTCATGTATACCTCTTATTTTAAGTCACCATTTAGAAAGGCACTTTTTACATCCATCTGATGTAATTTCCATCCAAACAATGTTGTCATAGAACAAAGAACTCGAATGGTGGTCATCCTTGCTGTAGAAGCAAAGGTTTCCTCATAGTCAAGGCCTTTATTTTGAGCATATCCCTTCACCACAAGATGGGATTTATGCTTGTCTATGGTACCATCTACCTTATATTTGACTTTGTAAACCCATTTGCAGCCTATGGGTTTCTTTCCTTTAGGCAAATCTACTAGCTTCCATGTTTTATTCTTGATGAGGGAGTTATGTTCTGCATCCATAGTTGCCTTCCACTAAGGCATTCTAAGTGCTTCATCAACTTTAGAAGGTTCATTTTCATAAAATAATGATAAGTAAACCCTCTCCTCATCTATTTCTATATCATCTTCCCTTGCTAACTCTCTATCAACAGAAATGTCTTGAAAATTTGCACAAAGATCATCAACTAAAGTGGATGCTTCAACATTTTATTATTTGAGTCATGCTTCGTGTTTTTGGATGATTGAGAGTAAGATTAGGTAGGTAAGTGAGTTTGGAATATTTTACTGTGCTCGTATACCATTTGGGAGGATTTTTCTATTGTGGAGAAGGAAGTGGTTGTTGCTCCTCATCATCAAGGTATACTGATGTAGTGTTAGGTATGAAAGCTTCATCAAACACTACATCTCTACTGACATGTATTTTCTTGGTAAATAGGTCTATCAATAGATAGCCTTTTGAGAATTCATCATAGCCAAGAAAAACACATGGTAGGGACTTCTCATCTAATTTATTTCTTTTCTCCTTGGGTATATGCATAAAAGCCTTACACCCAAATACCCGTAGATGAGATATGGAGGGTTTCCTTCCACTCCATGCTTCTTGAGGAGTCATACCTTCAAGAGCCCTTGTGGGTGCTCTATTTAGAAGATATACTATAGTTTGAACAGCTTTAGCCTAGTAAATTTTCTCAAGATTTGCTCCCTTAAGCATACATCGAACCATTTCCATAATGGATCGATTTCTTCTCTCAGCAACTCCATTTGACTGAGGAGAATAGGCTGTGGTTAACTTATTTTTATCCCATGAGTATATAAAAATGAGGAAAATTCCTTTTGTGTATTCCCCCCTCGATCTAAATGGAGGGTCTTGATGAAGCATCCCGATTCTTTCTCAACAAGCTTTTTGAATTGTTGAAAATAGGTAAATGCTTTAGACTTCAATTGCAAGAAGAAGACCCACATCTTGCGTGAGTGATCATCGACAAACAATTGAAAATACCTTTTTCCTCCACAACTAGTAGATATGGTACCACACAAATCTATGTGAACCAACTCCAAAGGTACCTTGGCTCGAAAGGAGCTAGGTTCAAAGTGCACTCTATGTTTCTTAACTGACAAGCAATTTGAGCATACTGGCAAAGTAGATGAAAGAGTAGGTAATCCTTTCACCATTTGATATTTACTGAGTTCTAGTAAATATCTTGAACTTAAATTCCCAAATATCTTATGCCATAGAGATGTGGCCTCGTTCGTGGTTACTACCATTATAGTATGTGTTGAGGTAAAGTGCATCTAAGACAAACAAACCATGTTTGTATGAACCTGTTGCTATCGGTTTTCCTTTCTTGGTGATAAAGCAACATTTCTTTTCTTTGTCCACCTTGAAATTGATATTTATGTGATTGTCCAGGATTTGTGGAACTGACAAGAGATTATTTTTCAAGCCTGGTACATAAAGAAATTTTTGAATTTTACATTCTCCATCTGGAAGGGAGACAAAAACACTTCCTTCTCCATGAAATTGATAGGTTTGATCATTAGTAATGGTGATCGGTCTACCTTCTCGAGCCTCAAATGTCTCAAACTAGGACTTATTGCCAGTCATATGCTTACTAGATCTTGAATCTATGTACCACACAGTGTCCTTATTAGGGGAATTTGTATGTGTCATGAGCACCTTGTGTGCTCGTTCAGAGTCCGAACTAGAATCTTTAGCTGTAATGTGTCCCTGTTGCTGTGTATTCTTGTTTTTGGTTTGCCTTTGCCCTTCTTGTTTCTTTTTTTATTGGGTGGTTTGTTCTTAAACCAACATATTTTGGTTTCATGAGTGTCCTTGTCACAAATATTACAATACTGCTTCTTATTTTGAGTCTCTTTACCTTTACCCTTGTTTTTATTAGAAGAAGAACCTTGTTGATTCCACTTTTTCTTACCACCTTGTCTGTTTGAGAAAAGAGCATTGTTAGATGCCTTATATCTATGGAGTTGATTAGCTTCTTCTATTTGAAGCATATTTACCAACTCGACAAAAGTCACTGTCCTTCCAAAGACTTGTAATGAAGTGATCAACATTTTGTAGAAGTCAGGAAGAGCCCTCAAAATGATAGAGGTCAAGACTTGGTCTTCCACTTTTCTCCTAAGGATTCCAGTTTTGTTTTCAAGTTTGCCACTCTACTGAGGAATAGCTTTATTGTTTCTCTAGATTTCATATGAAGAGTATGAATCTGTGTTTGGAGGTGAAGAATTGTTGATTGATTCTTCCTCGTAGATATGGTTGTTAAGGCTTTGCCTACATACGATGGGACTATAAAGACCATGTATGAGCATGTGTTAGATGTGGCATCCTTGGCTATAATTCATAATATCATAGATGAAGATGTCATGATAAAATTGCTCGTGTTGTCACTCCACGGTAAGTTATTGTGCTGGTATAGATCCTTGTCTCCCAACTCCATAAATTCATGGGATCAATTAGCAGAGATGCTAATCAAAGGGTTCAATGAGCAAGCGGACCCATTTTCTTTGTTGCATCAATTTACTAATATCAAGAGGCATCCTCAAGAGGAGATAGTGGATTTCAACGTTAGGTTTGCCCGAACTTGGCAGAGAGTTCCTGATGGTCTCCGCCCTACTAATGACCAAGTGGCATTTTACTATCTTAGGGATTTCCACTCAGATATTAGTATGAACATTAGGATGTCCAACGTTCAAACCTTTCCTGCACTATATTCCCAGGCACAGAAGGTTGAGGCCGATCTGATTGCCATTGGGAAATTGCCTCCAAAAATGACTATGCCCATTTTTCTTGAGCTTCCGCAATACCAGCTTACAGGTGCAACCTCCACATCTTACACTGCTCCATCCATGTACCCTTCATCTTCATGGAATCCTCCCACAACTTTGGTACCTATGATTCCCATTCCATAGTTAACCTCTCCAGTTCCAACTCCTGCATTACCTTCTCCACCAGTTCCATTACCTCTACCGGCATCGCCTGTGTCCTCAAGCCCAGATCCTCAATTGGTTGTTTTGCAAGAAATTCAGTCGGCCATGAGAGCCCTCACTAACAAGATGACATCTATGGAGCGGAGAGAGGTAGAAAGGAACTTTCAGCCATGAAGATTTATTCCGGCGGTAACTAGAGAGCAAGTTGCTCCTAGCAAGGTTATAGAGAAAGTACCTGAGAGGAACTCAGCGATCCTGGTAAGTGAAGAGGCTGGCCCCTCTGAAGTTTCACATGAGCCATCTTACTGGTGTTCTTCATGCAATGACCCACATGATGAGTCCACTTGCATGGTCCACCAAAATTATTTACAAGTTCTTATGGGGAGCCGTATAAACATGATTCGAGAGGTGGATCATAATTTCGCGATGTCTCCTGAGGAATACATGGCAGTCTTGACATGCAATGGCAAGAAACCAATGGTGGTAGATCCGGCTAAGATGGAGCCATTGAAAGTGCCTCCTACACAAGCAACAAAGCAACAAATACCTGCAAAGACTCATGATCCTCCAGCCCCACAACAAGACCCACCTATTTTGTCGAAGGATTTGCTTCCACCACAAGCAAAAGAGAGGTTGCAAGCTAAGGCTTCTACCTCCCAGCCGCAAGCAAAAATGAAGGAACAAGCTAGAGAGACGTTGCGGTATCCATCATTGACTAAACGACAGTGAGTGGAGGCCACCCAACAATATAGAAGCAGATTTGAATCTGCTAGTGGAGGGAGAGAGCCAATTTTGATGGAGTACAACATCGTCGAAGAACTCAAAAGGATACCAACCAAGGTAAGTCTGTATGACACCTTGCAGCTGCCTGGACAGGTGAATCTCTTACAGGAATCCTTGAAGACCACACAAAGTAAGGGGAAGGCTCCAGCCCAGGTAGTTATGGCTCAAACTCTGACCTCTTCAGTCATCGAAAAAAATAGACCACCACCTTTTTATCTTTCATTGAGAATGGAGGGACATGTGGTGCATAATTGCCTCATTGACTCAGGAGCAGCTACTACTATCATGCCTAAGGCAGTATGTGATGTCATAGGCATGGAATATACAAGGACTAGCACGGGAGTTTTGCAGCTAGATGGTACCTCAGTAAAGACGATGGGCATAATTAAGGATGTTCCTATCTCCCTGCATGCCATGCCTCAGATTACCGTGATCCAGGAGATCATAGTAGTGGACCTAGAGCCATGTTTTGGTATGTGTCTCTCCCGAGAGTTCATGGCTAAACTCGGGGGTTACCTTTCTTTGGATTTTACTCATTTGGAGGTGATCCATAAAGGTAAAAAGGTGAAAATTTTCAATGAGAAGCCTTCCACATTTCATGTGGAGAGAATAGATGAAATGGACAAGTTAGCAAATTCGGTGCACATGATGTCTGAAGAATTTGGTGAGCTTGACTTAATGGAAGAAGCTTTGGAAGAGCTCCACCTAGAAAATGAATTTTCCATGGCCAATTTCAATGCCATGATGGAAACTGACTTGGGGTGTTACTCCATTTTTAAGCCTGAAAAGGCTAAAGAAAAGAATGATGAAAGTCAAGACCAGCTCTGGAAGCTCTATTTCGATGGAGCACGATGTAGAAATGGCACTGGAGCTGGGATTGTTCTAGTATTACCTTCTGGGATTCAATGATCCTATTCATATCGTTTGACCTAGAGCTGCACAAATAATGCAGCAGAATATGAGGCTTTATGCCTAGGCCTCAAGAAGGCTGAGAAACTTGGAGCGCGACAGTTGCAAATATTTGGTGACTCCGAGCTGATTGTCAATCAGGTGACCAATAAGTGTGTGTCCAAGCACCACTATCTCAAGAACTATCGCAACAAGGTCTGGGACCTGTTCGAATCATTCTCTGCTCTCAGCATGCATTTCATTCCACGAGAACAAAATAGACATGCTGACCTACTGGCTTCCTTGGGAGCAAATTTTTCACCAATCGAGCAGGTGGTGAGAAGGCCAAAAATAGTGAGAATGGTGTATAGGCCCTCTGTCCCAGACAAGGACACCTTTTGGCAAGTCTTCGATAGCGATGAGAAAATTGTTAACTTTTTGGTTCAAGAAGTTGCCACCATCAAGGGAAGGACCTTGGAGCATGAAGAAACCGAAGGCCTCGATTCTAGTTGTGGAATAACCACATTCCTAAAGGCCTCATTACTCTAGAAATCTTGTTTGATCAGAATGATCGGTCCAAGAAGCATCGGATCGAGGTCGACGAGAAAGAGTACATGGAGCTTCAGTTGGAGGCTGATAAGGTCATCAAAATTGGGACTGATTCTACTCCCGCTGAATTGCAAGAGATCAGACAATTGTGTCAAGAGTTTTCTGACATCGTGGCCTGGAGCTACGAGGATCTGAGGGGATATGATAAAGAGATCATTCAACACACTATCGAGCTAGAAGAAGGAGTCAAACCCTTCAGGCAGAAGCAGAGACCGGTGAACCCAAATATTGAAGCCCTCATGAAGGCCGAACTTGCGAAGATGTTGCAGGCCAAGATTATATATCCGATTAAGCACTCGACTTGGGTTGCTAATTTGGTTTTGGTCCGTAAGAAAAATGGAGATATACGACTGTGTGTGGATTTTTGAAACTTGAACCGAGCATCCTTGAAGGATCACTACCCATTGCCTCGCATTGATTAGATCCTTCACGTTGTTGTTGGGGCTCAACGCTTTTCATTGCTAGATGGATTCTCTGGATACAATCAAATTTGGGTCAGGGATGAGGATCAAGCACAAAACCGCGTTCACAACCAAGTGGGGTACCTTTGCCTATCAACGCATGCCCTTCGGATTGTCCAATGCTGGGGCTACGTTTCAAAGGGCCATGGACATCACATTTGGGGAGCTTTTAAATAAGATCATTGTCATCTATCTCGATGATATGACTATCTTTTCGCACAAACGAGAAGAACACTGTTCTCATTTGAGGCAGATATTTGAGAAATGTCGGGAGTTTGGCATTTCCATCAACCCAAAGAAGTCCATTTTTGTAGTAAAGGAAGGTAAGCTCTTGGGACATGTCATCTCAGAGAACGGTTTGGCAATTGATCCATCGAGAGCTGAAGCTTTGAAGAAACTATCGCTCCCTGCCAATAAGAAAGAGTTGCAATATTTCTTCGGGCAAATCAATTTTGTCAAAAAATTTATTTTTGACTTTGCCCAAGTAGTCAAGCCCATGACTGAGCTATTAAAGAAAGATGCGGAGTTCAAGTGGACAACTTAGAGGAAAGACGCATTTTAGGAGATTAAAGATAGAATTGCACAAGCCCCTGTGTTGATCAATCCGGATTATTCTAAGGACTTCATTCTGTACGTAGTTGGAGAGGATGAAAGCTATGCTGCAGTGCTTACACAAAAAGGAGACGATGGGGATGAAAGACCCATTGCTTTCCTTAGCCAGGTTATCTTACCCCATGAGGAGAGATACAATTTCATTGAGAAGTAGGTCTATGCTATCATGAAGTCTCTCAAAAATTTTAGGCACTTCGTATCTCAAAGCAAGACGATCGTCTACGTCATCCACCCCGATGTAAGGAACTTCATCATTCAGGGCAAGATGGGCGATAAGCATGCCGGTTGGGTCACCAAAATTCAAGAGTTCGATGTTGAGATCCATCCAACCAAGTTGGTGCGGGGTAAGGCCTTATGCCAGCAATTAGCAAAAACTACGGCCTCTGAGATAGTTGATCATCAAGTGAACGACCCTGTTGAAGAAAGGAATCTAGTGAACATCTTTGCACAAGGCCAAGATTGGGCAGATGACCTTGTTAAGTATTTTTCAATGGGTAGATGTCCCCCACAATTAAATGCTTCACAACGAAGAAGGTTTCGCCTACAAGCTCTTAGGTATGTATTGTTTCCCGAGGGATTGTTCTTCAAAAACATTGATGGAGTTCTCCTAAGGTGCGTTAAGGAACCCGAGAAAGCTAGATTCCTGGAGGAGTTTCATTCTGGCATGTCGGGAGGACATTACGCTGGTAGGCCTATGGCCTTAAAGATTATTTGGGCTGGTTACTATTGGCCAACTTTGTTCATGGATACTTTCAAGATTGCTCAAGCTTGCGACAAATGCCAAAGGTATACGGGACGGATCAAAAATGCACCATTGCCCCTACATCCAATTCAAGTAGAAGCACCTTTTCAATAGTGGGGGCTGGACTTTATTGGGATCATTGATCCAAACTCTTCAGTCGAACACAAGTACATCTTGATGGCTACTGATTATTTTACAAGATGGTCTGAGGCCATTCCAACCAAGGCTGCAAATCAGGATGTGGTAATCACTTTCATTGAAGGATTGATCACGCGTTTTGGCATTCCTGACACCATTATCACAGACAACGAAACTCCATTCATTGGAGCCAAGCTAGGAGAATTTGCAAACAAGTATGGTATTTTTTTGAAGACATCCTCTAATTATTACCCTCAGGGGAATGGCTTGGCGGAATCTACAAACAAGAACTTGCTACGGATTTTAAAGAGATCCTTGGGGGATAATAAGAGATCTTGGCACCTTTTGCTGAATCAGGCCTTATGGGCAGATAGAATTTTGATCAAGAAGTCTATCAAGACTTCACCATACGCCCTGGTATATGGGAAAGAGGCAAGATTGCCTATTCATTTAGAACTGCTTGCCTTGCAGCAATTGAAGGAATTCTCGGACGATGAAGAAAATATGGATCCTATGAACATACGATTGGCTCAGTTGTTGCAGTTGGAAGAGCAACGTTCTTTGGCCTATGATGAGTTTGCTAAGCATTCACAGGTGGTTTCAAAATGGTTTCACAAAGGTTCTACTGACCGCACATTCAAAGTGGGTGATTTAGTCTTAAAGTGGAATGAAAAGAAGGCCAAGCCAGGGATGCACAAGAAATTTGACGCTCTGTGGGAGGGTCCATTCCGGATTGCCAGTACAAGTGCAGCAAATTCATTTTATCTTGAGGACTTGGAAGGTAATTCACTTCCTATCTCAGTGAACGACTTTCATTTGAAAGCCTACATTTCATGATGTGAAAACACAGTGTTACCTTGTACATTTATTATAAAAAAAAAGCACCACTTGTAGGAGTCCCCCTTTGTACAAAATTCGTCAACTTCGGCTCCTTTTGCACACGAGCCCGCAGGTATGTCTATTTCTCTCTCTTTTTCTTTTCCTTCCCAGCAGGTAGTGGCTTCCATCTACTTCTTTCTTCCACTTCCTTATTTTCATTCCCTTCCTCTCCCACTCCTTCTTCCACTGTACATAATCAAGCCACTACTGTTGTTTCTACTCCCCTCTCTGATGTTCCCGTTTCTTCACTTCCCCTTTCTTCCAATCCTTTGTCTTTTGAGCACTTCTCCATAGTTCCCACCACTTTCTCCATCCCATCTACTTCCATTTCATTATCTATTTTCATGGAATCCCAGTAGCTGGTAGCACAGTAGCGCCCTCTTCAGTTGTTGTATCTACCGCTTCTACTCCTCCATCTTCCACCATTCCATCATTCACCATTCCCATTCCATGGCCTGCACATCTACCGGTCATCACCCCATTCATTCCCATTTTTGCAACCCAGGTGCTTCTCACCACTGCCATGGAGACCCTTTCACAGCACTTGGTGATTACCCAGCTCAACCGAGCTAGGCAAAATGCAGTAGTTAAAGGAATAAGGGAAGTTCTGCTATTCCACAAATTTTTGCTGAAAGTCCTATTTTAAGTGTCGAGCGCCAACAAGAGCTTGTTGCAGCATCCCGCAGAAATGTCCAACATCAACCAACACTCACTTCTTCTGCTCCTCCAGCTTCTTGACTCTGTTGCCCAATGAATAAAGGCCTGGGTTCGTGCATACAACAGAACTGTATACCCCGAGAGCCGCCAAGAATGTTGGCATTTTTGCCACATTTTTTTTTGTTGTTGTTCATGCAAAATAATGCACAAATTGTAGAGATACTCACTCCTCTGTTTGTCCCTCCAAGCACCTCGAAAGGGATAATTAGTAAAAAACAAAAATCTCTACAAGTTTTGTGCCAAAGCAAAGTAAGTGAAAAATGTCACGAAATCACGACATGTCACATTTTCATGACCTGTTACGTTTTCGCGACGTCCGATGCAGAAAAAAGCTAAGCACAAAAAATGTCACGAAATCGTGACATGTCGCATTTTCACGACCTGTTGCGGTTTCACGCTAGAAAGCAGCAAAAGGGAGCAGTAAAGGCAAAGTTGTCGCGACATCGCGACATGTCACATTTTCATGGCAGATAGTGGCAAGAAAGCAAAGTGATAGGCGGATGTCACGATTTTGTGCAATACAGCAACAAAGGGGAGCACCAAGGATGGATGTCATGATATCGTGACCTGTCATGTTTTCACGATAGGAAAGCGAGGAAGGAGCAAGATGGTACGGAATGTCACGATTTCACGACACGTCAAATTTTCACAACGGAGGTGGCAACGAAGGAGAAGACAAAAAATTGTCGCGATTTCATGACATGTCATGATTTCATGACTTGTCATGTTTTCACGGAGAAAGCAAAAGAGTACAAGGCGAGAGAAAATTGTCAGATTTGTGACATGTCATTTTCGACTGTCTGTGGGAGAAAGCGGAAAGGACAAGCCAAGTACGAGGAATGTAGAATCAGTTGACTTGTCACATTTTCGCGACAAGGAGTAGCGAAGGAACAAAATGAGAGGAGGATGTCACGATTTCACGACATGTCATTTGGAGAGGAGGATGTCACGATTTCGTGACATGTCACGTTTTCACGAAAGTGCATGAAGACGAAAGCCAAGCGAGAGGAGGATGTCACGATTTCGTGACACGTCATGATTTCGTGACTTGTCACATTTTCATGGAGAGAAAGTAGATGAAGGGCAAAGTGAGAGAAGATTGTCATCGATTTCATGACACGTCACATTTTCACGACTGGTAGCAACAGGAGAAAGCAACGAGGGAAAAATGTCACGATTTCGCGACACGTCGCATTTTCATGACAAAAGCGACAACAAAGGCCCAATAAAGTTCTGTCCACATTTTTCTTCATATTGCATAGGAGAACGTAAGGAGAAAATGAGGATCGAACGAAGTAATGTTTTAAAAGCTCTCCAATTGGTTTTGAGATCGAGGTCAAAGAGGCTCCAAAATTAAATGTTTCGCTATTTACTTATGTGCGCAAGATGGGAGAACGTGTTAAATCATGCAGTTTTCAAAGCCACCAAAATTAAAGATGCCTCCGGTATTAAAAGCTCTTGTTCGTGATCTCCTAACACTTCAAGCATGCCCCGAGAATAGTCATTTAATGAAGAAATGTGGTCCCTTGTTTCCGTTCGATTTTCAAACTTGATCCATAAAAGCAGGGAATGTGATTTCTCCGAGGCAGATTTAGGGGGATTGTTTCTCTTTTCAAGTGCATATTTTGTGGATCTCCTCTTCAAAATCTGTTTTATGTTTTAAATGCTGCGATTCGAAAGGGAGAGGGAAGACCTCTATAAATACTAATGTACATCTCAAGAAAAGGGGAGGACCTTTTTGCAAAAATTGAAGCAGAAATCCTAAACGCATTTTGCTCTGTTCTTAGAGTCTTTTGAGTTGGTGATCCAAACTGATGTTCATGTGATGCTTTCTATGTAATTCACTTCTGCTTAGTCAAGTGCTAAAATATAAGTTGAATTCTGTTGTTCTGAATTTGGCTATGTTTTCATTTGAACATTTGAAGTATAATTGAAGGCAAACTTATGGTCAATGTTTGATCCAATTTCTGTATGTGCATTCTAAGAATCAGTTGTTGCTTATCTTCGGGATTTAGTTTGAGGTTATTTGCTATCCGAGGTTGTTCTCCCTATCAACTATCGGCTTCAGCCATATTTCCATCTCTTTCTGTTATTTCTAACCCTAAACCTTGAAATCAGTTTAGATTAGTTTGGGAGCCAGCCCTCTCTGGAGATTGGCCCGGGAGACTTCTCTTTCTCTCGGCCTTTCAATGTTGGCCGGGTCTAGGGCACATTTTATATGACTAGGCGGATTCGTGACCAATAGGTTAACTATATTTTTATCCCATGAGTCTATAAAAATGAGGAAAATTCTTTTTATGTGTATTCCCCCCTCGATCTAAATGGAGGGTCTTGATGAAGCATCCTGATTCTTTCTCAACAATATTTTTGAATTGTTGAAAATAGGTAAATGCTTCAAACTTCAATTGCAAGAAGAAGACCCACATCTTGCGTGAGTGATCATCGACAAACAATTGAAAATACCTTTTTCCTCCACAACTAGTAGATATGGGACCACACAAATCTATGTGAACCAAATCCAAAGGTACCTTAGCTCGAAAGGAGCTAGGTTCAAAGTGCACTCTATGTTTCTTAACTAACAAGCAATCTGAGCATACTGGCAAAGTAGATGAAAGAGTAGGTAATCCTTTCACCATTTGATATTTACTAATTTCTAGGAAATATCCTAAACTTAAATGCCCAAATATCTTATGCCATAGAGATGTGGCCTCGTTCATGGTTACTACCATTATAGTATGTGTTGAGGTAAAGTGCATCTAAGACAAACAAACCATGTTTGTATGAACTTGTTGCTATTGGTTTTCCTTTCTTGGTGATAAAGCAATGTTTCTTTTCTTTGTCCACCTTGAAATTGATATTCATGTGATTGTCCAAGATTTGTGGAACTGAAAATAGATTATTTTTCAAGCCTGGTACATAAAGAACTTTTTGAATTTTATGTTCTCCATCTGGAAGGGAGACAAAAACACTTCCTTCTCCATGAAATCGATAGGTTTGATCATCAGCAATGGTGACCGGTCTACCTTTTCGAGCCTCAAATGTCTCAAACCAGGACTTATCGCCAGTCATATGCTTACTAAAGCTTGAATCTATGTACCACACAGTGTCCTTATTAGGGGAATTTGTATGTGTCATGAGCACCTTGTGTGCTCGTTCAGAGTCTAAACTAGAATCTTTAGCTGCAATGTGTCCCTGTTGCTGTGTATTCTTGTACTTTGGTTTGCCTTTGCCCTTCTTGTTTCTTTTTTCATTGGGCAGTTTGTTCTTAAACCAACATATTTTGGTTTCATGAGTGTCCTTGTCACAAATCTTACAATACTACTTCTTATTCTGAGTCTCTTTGCCTTTACCCTTGTTTTTATTAGAAGAATCTTGTTGATTCCACTTTTTCTTACCATCTTGTCTGTTCGAGAAAAGAGCATTGTTAGATGCCTCATCTCTATGGAGTTGATTAGCTTCTTCTATTTGAAGCATATTTACCAACTCAAAAAAAGTCACTGTCCTTCCAGAGACTTGTAATGAAGTGATCAACATTCTGTAGGAGTCGGGAAGAGCCCTCAAAATGATAGAGGTCAAGACTTGGTCTTCCACTTTTCTCCTAAGGATTCCAGTTTTGTTTTCAAGTCTGCCACTCTACTGAGGAATAGCTCTATTTGTAGTGAAATTTGGGTTTTCAAGTGTGAAATGCTCTTCAATTTTTATGATTGTTTAATTACAAAATTATGTATAGTGCAATAATAAAAAAGAGAGCAACCCAAATTATTTATCATTATAGGTTTCGGATGCAACCGAAAATGCACCTAATGAAGCCAAATTTTGAAAAAGGTATCGAGTACAATCGAGAATGCACCATTATTATTCTAGAAAATTCCCCCTTTGTCTTTACAATTTTGCAAAAAATAGAAGCACAAAAGTAACTTCTATCCCCCCTTAATGATTACAAAATTTAGAAAGCAAGCACTCCTTTAAAGACAAGTCGACACACAACCCGCATTTGAAATGCTTCCAGACCAGTCGACACACGACTTGTTTTTTGTTTTCAACACTCAAAAATTAGTGATGCATTAGGATAAAAAGGCTCACGAATCCTCATGGGACCATAGCTTCTGTCCAACCCCTTCCATGGATTAGTATAGATAAGTGATTGAGGTATAGATCTATGATATTCACGAAGTATACGAAAAAAATGTGATCGTGTTGTTTGCCTTCGTAATTTGTTTCTATTTTTTATGATTCTTTGTCTACGAAGAGCTTTCCTCACCCAAGATTTGATATTCATGAAAACATAGAAGAATTATGAAAAATCAAGGAGATTTTGATGAAATTGTAAGCAACAAAATGTGTCTTTAGTTCTTGACTCTTTATCTCCACATGCGGAGAAAACTAAAGAACAACAATGGTTTAGTTGCATAAGGATTTTGGCATTTGTATTATAAATTTAAATGCTATATATATAAAAAATTTAAAGCTTTTTAAAAGAAAATTTAACATAAAATTTTAAATAAAAAACATCAATTTAATAGTTAAACAAAATTGATATAATTTATAAAAAACTAACATGAAAAATTCTAATTTAAAACACTAAAAATAATAATTTTAAGCATAAAAATTTAAATAAAAATATTAATTTAGGCCAAAAAATATGAAATTTTGATCAAAAAAAAATATTAACTTGCTTATTATGGGTGCGGGAGTCAATCTGTTGACTCCTGTTGGCCTAAGGCATATGCCTTGGCCAACTTAGCAAGCCCGTGGCTTGGTTATTAGACTGCGAAGCCTAAGATTTAAAGAAGCCCATGGGCTTCTTTGGAAATAAGTGGGATAAGTCCCACATGCATCTTGTAAAGGATGCAAAGGCCTTTAAAGGCCTTAGCGAGCACTTATGCTCATGATTGCCTTCGGGCAATCAAGTCTGGGCCTCCTTTTTCCAGTAGCCACGTGGCATGGCAAGGGAGGTCCACGTGTCATGTCGAGTCCCACGTGTCAGTCCAGTCCACATGTCAGTCCAGTCCATCCCGATCAGATGCCAAGTGGTGCATGGCCAGAGTGCCACATGTTGCCTAGCTATTGGTTGAGTCAAATCTGCACCACCTTTGGGTACATGCAAGTCCACGTTAGCACTGCCTCGCCTCGAGGTGCATGCAGGTCTATGAGGAACGTGAGGGTGCTCCTACCCTCGAAGAGTTCCCTACTTCAAGATCCATGTTGTAGGATACGTGAGGGTGCTCCTACCCTCTAGGAATTCCCACCACAACATTGAGATCCATGCCAAAAATACCACAGGAAGTGTGAGGGCCACCTGTCCTCGTACGCTCCTGTGGTGGGGACTACGGGCCCACAGGTGTTCGCAATCCACATGGAGTCAAAACAAAATCCTTGTGGGTTGTGATTACGACCAGGGTCAAAACAACCTTGCATTGGGATTTGTGCCCTATATTGGGATCTGTGCCCTACGTCAAAATCTGCACCCTACGGGATTAATAAATCCTAACAACAAATAAAATGCCAAAATAAAATAATCAAAACCTAGCTTAGGAGTATTAAAAAATGGGCATAGAAAATAATTAAGGGTCACCAAATTTGGTGTCGTATTTCCTTGCTCTGTCAAACTCCTCGCTCCAGCTCTGGTACCAATGTGACCAGGAGATAGGTAGGTTTAATCAAATTGATAATTTCATTAACATTTGCTTTAGGAATAAAGCATTCATTTAAATAGATTACAAAATAGAAAGAAAATTAATCTCTCTATATCCATGCTAACGTAGGTAGATTTTTAAGTTTAGAACTCTTACCTAGGATATTTAGGATTAAACATTAGATATTTAAGACAGTAAATATCTACATGGTATAAAGTAAAAAGTAGAAAATTAAATGTAATAATCTACCTATGTAGTATAATGCAATATACTACCTATTTTACCCTAACACTATCTTTGTTTTGCCATGTCCAAGTACCTTGGTGAAGATGTCAGCAACCTGTTCGTCGGTGGGAATGTATTGGAGCTTGATTCTATGTTTAGGAACTTCATCACGAATGAAATGACAATATGTGTCAATATGCTTTGTGTGTTCATGATGGACTGGATTCTTGACCAAGTTCAAAATCCCTGAGTTATCGCAAAACATGTGAATAGAAAGTTTCTTTGGTAGGTCCATGGTAGCCAAGATGCGACTTAACCATATCGCTTCACACACAGCTCCTCGTGCAGTGCGATACTCTACCTCTATTGAAGATAAAGAAACCACCTATAAATTTTTACTATACCATGAGATAGGACCAGATACAAGATGAAATACATATCTTGATGTTAATTTTCTATCATCTAAGGATCCAGCATAGTTAGAGTCAGTGTAACTCTATAATAATAATGATTTATTCTTCTTGTACTCTAGACCATATTCTACACTACCTTAAATGCAGTGAAGAACACGCTTACCTGCTTTCCAATGAGAGGCTTTTGGTTCCTGCATGAACTGAGAAAGATAGTTTACAACATAAGTAATGTCTGGTCTAGTATTGGTCAGATAGATAAGGCTTCCAATCATCTATCCATATAGCTTGCCATCTACCTGTGGTGAATCATCATACCGTGATAACTGAAGCCCTGATTCCATCGATGTTGCCTTGGGATTGCAATCAGTCATATAATATTTTTCTACTAAAGTCTTGGCATGCTTTCGTTGAGTCACCCTAAGATGATTTTTCTTTTGTTCTATCTCAAGACCAAGATAGTAGTGGATAAGTCCTAGATCTGTCATATCAAATGACTCTTTCAAGTCATTTTTCATGGTGCTAATCATTTTATTTGAATTATTGGTGATGATCATATCATCTACATATAATACAAGAATCACTATTTCAGAACCTGTGTTCTTGATATAGATATTTGCATCAAATGGACTTCTCTTGAATCCATGTTGTAGTAGGTGACTATCCATTTTAATGTACCATGCTCTTGGGGCTTGTTTAAGCCCATATAATGATTTGACCAATTTGCAAACCTGTTGCTCATGGCCTTCCTCAGCAAATCCTGGGGGTTGAGTCATGTATACCTCTTCTTTTAATTCACCATTTATAAAGGCACTTTTTACATCCATCTGATGTAATTTCCATTCGAACTGTGCTGCCATAGCACAAAGAACTCGAATGGTGGTCATCCTTGTTGTAGGAGAAAAGGTTTCCTCATAGTCAAGGCCTTCCTTTTGAGCATAGCCCTTCACCACAATATGAGCTTTATGCTTGTCTATGGTACCATCTACCTTATATTTGACTTTGTAAACCCATTTGCAGCCTATGGGTTTCTTTCCTTTAGGCAAATCTACCAACTTCCATATTTTATTCTTGATGAGGGAGTTATGTTTTGCATCCATAGTTGCCTACCACTGAGGGAGTCTAAGTGCTTCATCAACTATAGAAGGTTCATTTTCATCAAATGATGATAAGTAAACCCTCTCCTCATCTATTTCCATATCATCTTCCCTTGCTAACTCTCTATCAATAGAAAGGTCTTGAAAATCTGCACAAAGATCATCAATTGAAGTGGATGCTTCAGTATTTTCTTGTTGAGTCATGCTTTGTGTTTTTGGATGATTGAGAGTAAGATCAGGTAGGGAAGTGAGTTTGGAATCTTTTATTGTGCTCATATACCATTTGGGGGATTTTTCTATTGTGGAGAAGGAAGTGGTGTTGGCTCCTCATCATCAAGGTATACTGATGTGGTGATAGGTGTGAAAACTTCATCAAACACTACATCTCTACTGACATGTATTTTCATGGTAAATGGGTCTATCAATCAATAGCCTTTTGAGAATTCATCATAGCTAAGAAAAACACATGGAAGGGAATTCTCATATAATTTATTTCTTTTCTCCTTGGGTATATACATAAAATCCTTACACCCAAATACCCATAGATGAGATATGGAGGGTTTCCTTCCACTCCATGCTTCCTGAGGAGTCATACCTTCAAGAGCCCTTGTGGGTGCTCTATTTAGAAGATATACTATAGTTTGAATAGCTTCAACCCAATAAATTTGCTCAATATTCACTCCCTTAAGCATACATCGAACCATTTCCATAATGGACCGATTTCTTCTCTCAACAACTCCATTTGACTAAGGAGAATAGGTTGTGGTTAACTATATTTTTATCCCATGAGTCTATAAAAATGAGGAAAATTCCTTTGATGTGTATTCCCCCTCGATCTGAACGGAGGGTCTTGATGAAGCATCATGATTCTTTCTCAACAAGATTTTTGAATTGTTGAAAATAGGTAAATGCTTCAGACTTCAATTGCAAGAAGAAGACCCACATCTTGCGTGAGTGATCGTCGACAAACAATTGAAAATACCTTTTTCCTCCACAACTAGTAGACATGGGACCACACAAATCTGTGTGAACCAACTCCAAAGGTACCTTAGCTTGAAAGGAGCTAGGTTCAAAGTGCACTCTGTGTTTCTTAACTGACAAGCAATCTGAGCATACTGGAAAAGTAGATGAAAGAGTAGGTAATCCTTTCACCATTTGATATTTACTGATTTCTAGTAAATATCCTGAACTAAAATGCCAAAATATCTTATGCCATAGAGATGTGGCCTCGTTCATGGTTACTACAATTACAGTATGTGTTGAGGTAAAGTGCATCTAAGACAAACAAACCATGTTTGTATGAACCTGTTGCTATCGATTTTCCTTTCTTGGTGATAAAGCAACGTTTCTTTTATTTGTCCACCTTGAAATTGATATTCATGTGATTGTCCAGGATTTTTGGAACTGACAATAGATTATTTTTCAAGCCTGGTACATAAAGAACTTTTTGAATTTTACATTCTCCATTTGGAAGGGAGACAAAAACACTTCCTTCTCCATGAACTCGATAGGTTTGATCATCAACAATGGTGACCGGTCTACCTTCTCGAGCCTCAAATGTCTCAAACCAGGACTTATCGCCAGTCATATGATTACTAGAGCCTGAATCTATGTACCACACAGTGTCCTTATTAGGGTAATTTGTATGTGTCATGAGCACCTTGTGTGCTCGTTTAGAGTCCGAACTAGAATCTTTAGCTGCAATGTGTCCTTGTTGCTATGTATTCTTGTTCTTTGGTTTGCCTTTGCCCTTCTTGTTTCCTTTTTCATTGGGCGGTTTGTTCTTAAACCAACATATTTTGGTTTCATGAGTGTCCTTGTCACAAATATTACAATACTGCTTCTTATTCTAAGTCTCTTTGCCTTTACCCTTATTTTTATTAGAAGAAGAACCTTGTTTTTTATTCCACTTTTTCTTACCACCTTGTCTATTCGAGAAAAGAGCATTGTTAGATGCCTCATCTCTATGGAGTTGATTAGCTTCTTTTGTTTGAAGCATATTTACCAACTCAAAAAAAGTCACTGTCCTTCCAGAGACTTGTAATGAAGTGATCAACATTCTGTAGGAGTCGGGAAGAGCCCTCAAAATGATAGAGGTCAAGACTTGGTATTCCACTTTTTCTCCTAAGGATTATAGTTTTGTTTTCAATTCTGCCACTCTACTGAGGAATAGCTCTATTGTTTCTCCAAATTTCATATGAAGAGTATGAAGTTGTGTTTGAAAGTGAAGAATTTTTGATTGATTCTTCCCTGCAAAGATGGTTTTTAAGGCATGCCATGCCTCACCATTTTTATCTTCACTGATATGAGGTTGGATATCATCGGTAATGGCTAGCAAGATCGTTAAGGATAGTTTTCTATCATTTTTATCAAATGTTGTTTGATCTACTCCTACTGATTGAGGTATAGTTTCACTTCCATCCACTATAGACGATAGATCCTCTATAGCTAAGATAGATTTCATCTTAGTCTTCCATGCGGAATAATTTGAACCTTTGAGCAGTTGGCTCTCAGTGAGATACTTATGCATCATGGCCATCATGAAGGTTTCAAATTTGATAGGACGAAGATGGTTGTATCTTGCACTATATCCTCAAAAGAGTATATGGAAGATGTTTAATTTATTTCTATAAGATATTTAATGGCACTTGCCTTAACACCCTCAACAAGGGATGAAAATTTTGTGGATTTTAAGCCAAACAAATAGAGCAAATTAAAGGGGTAGGTTTTGAAACACTTTTGATTGTGCTCTCTAGGATATTTAATGGCACCTGCCTTAACACCCTTCAATAAGGATAAAAATTTTGAGGTAATTAAGCCAAAAAAAGAGAGTAAATCAAGGTGTTTGTAGTTTTGGACCTTTGGGTGAGGATTAAAAAAATTGACTTTGTTTAACCTGTGCAAGATGTAGCACGATTTGTAGTGGAATTTGGGTTTTCAAGTGTGAAGTGCTCTTCAATTTTTATGATTGTTTAATTGCAAAATGATTTATAGTGAAATAATAAAAAAGAGATCAACCCAATTTATTTATCACTATAGGTGTCGGATGCAACCAAAAATGCACCTAATGAAGCCAATTTTTGAAAAATGTGTCGACTACAATCGAGAATGCACTTTTATTATTATATAAAATCCCCCCTTTGTCTTTACAATTTTTGAAAAAATAGAAGCACAAATGTAACTTCTATCCCCCCTTAATGATTAAAAAATTGAGAAAGCAAGCACTCCTTTCAAGACAAGTCGACACACAACCCGCATTTGAAAGGCTTCCAGACCAGTCGACACACGACTTGGTTTTTGTTTTCAACACTCAAAAATTGTTGGTGCATTAGGATCAAAAGGCTTACGAATCCTCATGGAACCATAGCTTCTGTCCAACCCCTTCCATGGATCAGTATAGATAAGTGAGTGAGGTATAAATCTACGATATTCATGAAGCATACGACAAAAATGTTATCGTGAGTCGATACATGAAAAATTCTAATTTAAAACACTAAAAAAATCATTTTAAGCGTAAAAATTTAAATAAAAATATTAATTTAGGCCAAAAACTATGAAATTTTCATCAAAAAAATATTAACTTGCTTATTGCGAGTGCGGGAGTCGATCCATCGACTCCTATTGGCCTAAGGTGCCCGCCTTGTCCAACTTACCAAGCCCGCGACTTGGTTATCAGGCTACGAAGCGTAAGATTTAAAGAAGCCCATTGGATTTGGAAATAAGTGGGATAAATACCACATGCATCTTGTAAAGGATGTAGAGGCCTTTAAAGGCCTCAGTGAGCACTTATGCTCATGATTGCCTTCAAGAAATTGAGTTTAGGCCTCCTTTTGCCAGTAGCCACATGGCACAGCAAGGGAGGTCCACGTGTCAGGTCGAGTCCCACGTGTCAGTCCAATCCATGTGTCAGTCTAGTCTGTCCCGATCAAATGCCAAGTGGTGTGTGGCCAAAGTGCCACATGTTTCCTAGCTATTGGTCAAGTCATATCTGCACCACATTGGGGTGCATGTAGGTCCATGCCAGCACTGCATCACCTTGGGGTATGTGTAGGTCTACAAGGAATGTGAGGGCACTCCTGCCCTCGAAGCATTCCCTGCTTTGGGATCTATGTCATGGGATACGTGAGGGTGCTCCTGCCCTCTAGGTGTTCTTGCCATGGCCTCGGGATCCATTCCCAAAAGGCCACAGGGAGTATGAGGGCCACCTACCCTCGTACGCTCTCGTGGTGGGGATTACAGGCCCACAGGTGGTTGCGATCCATGTGGGGTCAGAAAAAAATCCTTGTGGGTTATGATTATGACCAGGGTCAAAACGACCCTACGTTTGGATCTACGCCCTATGTTGGGATCTACACCCTACGTTAGAATCTATGCCCTACGGGATTAATAAATCCTAACAACAAATAAAATGCCAAAATAAAATAATCAAAACCTAGCTTAGGAGTATTAAAAAATGGGCATAGGAAATAATTAAGGGTCACCAAATTTGGTGTCGTATTTCCTCGCTCTGTCAAACTCCTCGCTCCAGCTCTGGTACCAATGTGACTAGGAGATAGGTAGGTTTAATCAAATTGATAATTGCATTAACATTTTCTTTAGGAATAAAGCATTCATTTAAATAGATTACAAAATAGAAAGAAAACTAATCTCTCTATATCCACGCTAACTGAACACTAACGTAGGTAGAGTGTGTTGGCAATTTTGGGTACCTTGGGTCCATTGCCTTTGCTCAAGTGTAGAAGTTGTCATTGATGTCAAGAAGCTCTTGAAGGAATTTGATTTAATGTCAGATTATTCAGAGCATGGACAGTGAGTTTCCAGGAAGATCATAGTAGCCCTTTTGCAAAAGATCAAAGAAAAAGACAAGTAAGAAAAGGTATGCAGCAGGCAAGAAAAACTGTCACGATTTCGCGACATGTTTGAGGAGAGAGAAAGAGCTGGCAAAACTGTCACGATTTCGTGACATGTTGGCAGAGAAGAAGAGCAAGGTGGAAAGTGTCACGATTTCGTGACATGTCGCATTTTCGCGACTCGAAAAGTGCAGGAAGGCAGAGAAGGAAAAGTGTCGCGATTTCGTGACATATTGCAAAGAAGATTGTACGGACGAAAAGTGTCACGATTTAGAAAGTGTCATAGATTTCGTGACATAATGCAGAAGAGAGAGTCCAAAAGAAAAAGTGTCACGATTTCATGACATAATGCTGAAAAGAGAGTCCGTAGTGTGAATTGTCACGATTTCACGACAAGTTCGAAGAGAGAGAAAGTAGCAAGACAAAGTGTCACGATTTTGTGACATGCAGCAAAGGGAAGAGTCGAAAGCTGAAAGCATCACGATTTGATGAATGGAGAAAGTGTCATGATTTCACGATAGGTTGAGATGGCAGCATTCAGTTGGAGAAAGTGTCATGATTTCATGATAGAAATAGGAAGCAAGTCTTCAACAGAAGAAGCGTCATGATTTCACGATGAATTCAAGAAGGAAGAGCTCGAAGGCGAAAGTGTCACGATTTCATGACATGTTCCAGTTTCACGGGCGTAAGGTAGAGAAAAGCATAAGGCAACGAAAGTGTCACGATTTCGTGACATGTTCCATTTTCGCTAGTGCAAGCTGAGAAAAGGTTGAGAAAGCAAGAAGGGTCATGATTTCATGATAGAATTGAAGATGACATCAGCAGAGGCAGAAGTGTCACGATTTCATGACAAAAGTAGAGAAGAAGGCCATGAAGATAGAAGGGTCACGATTTTATGACAGAAGTGAAGATGACGTCAGCAGAAGCAAAAAGTGTCACGATATCATGACAAAAGCCATAAGATAGTGTTCGGTTGCAAAGGTGTCATGATATCATGACATGTTGTAGTTTCACGATAGAAGCTACAGAGGAGTTGCAGAGGTAGTGAAGCCGACAAAGTTAAATTTGGGCCGACGAAGTTTAGGGTTTGCAGCCAACGTAGTTTAGGGTGTGCAGCCGACTAAGATCAAGGTTTTAATCTTGAAAGTGTTAGTATAAAAGGAGGGCTGCTTGGAGAGTTAAGCATCGATCAGGTGTGTGTTCGAAGTGCGACTTTCATAGATAGAGTGCGGGGGAGAAGTTCGATCGTCGAGTACAGAGTGCATTTCTTTCGAATCGTCTAAGTGAGAGAGATCGCAAGGAATCAGAGTGCGCGAAGATAGTGTTGCTATGTTTTGCACAGAGAAAGTAGAGGGCGTAGTAAGCGCAACAGGCAAAGACGAAAGAGGACATTTGTGCTAGACCGAAGGACTATGTTTAGTGCAAATTCGAGGACCAGCTTTTGAGGTGATAGAGTTGAGGATAGAGGTCTCCAGCTAGAGCAGGGAAGACAGGTGTCTTCTATGGATAGAGTTCCATTTGCTAAGGGCAGCGGAGGCAGAGGTTTTCTAGAGGATCACCAGCCAGAACAGAGCTAGGGGATTGGTGTCTCCTTTGGGTTGGTGCCCATAAACTTTGTAATCGGGAAAGGTATTCCCAGAATTTGATTTGATAAAATTTAGTGAAAGATTTTATCCATGGAGTAGCCCACATTGGGTGAACCACGTAAATTGTTGTGTCTCTTTGTGGATGGTGTTTTGTGCATTGCTTTGATTACGGCTTTTGATACTGCTATCTTTACACTGCATAATATTGAATTGAAAGTTGAATAGAAGGAAAAGGTAAAAAGTGGTCTTATACTGTTCACCCCCCCTCTCAGTATAAGCTTGTGTTCTTCAATTGGTATCAGAGCGGGTACCTTCGAAAAGTTTAACAGCTTGAAGGAAAAGCTAGCAAAGAACACAATGGATTATTCAAGTGGCAATGCAGCACCTATTCTTGATGGATCAGATTTTGGTCTTTGGAGTGCAAGGATGAAGGTTCATCTAATGGCACTTGGGAATGAGGTTTGGGAAGTGATTGAAGATGGGTACACCATTCCTGAACATGGTCCTTATACTAAAGAAGATAGGCTCCTTCATCACAACAACTCAAAAGCAATGAATGCAATCCTGAAAGGTTTACAGAAGGCAGATCTGACCAAGGTGATTCACTGCAAGACAGCTAGTGAAATGTGGAAACAGTTGCAGGTGGTTCACACAGGTGATGTAAATGTCCGAAAGGCTAAGTTGAGACACTTCAAAGGTATGTTTGAACAACTCAAGATGAATGATGATGAAAATATTAGTGACTACATGCTTCGTATGGATGAGGTTGTTAACTCCATGAAAGACTTAGGTCTTGAGCTTGCTGAAAATGATGTTTGTGATAAGATTTTAAGATCTCTTCCTAATAGATTTAGTGAAAATATTTCTGCTATTGAGGAAGCTAAAGATTTGGATAAGTTGAAAAAGGATGAGCTCCATAGTATACTTGCAGCATTTGAGTTGAGAACTCAAGTGAAGGTTGATGTCAAGAAAGAGGCAACTTTCAAGGCTACCAAGAAATCCAAGGGTAAACAACTTCAAGAGAGTGATGAGTCTTCCAGTGATGAAGAGGCATATTACAGCAAGAAAGGCAAGTTCTCTAGAAAGCTCAAAAGCATGAAAAATATAAGATGTTTCAATTGTGGAAAGTTCGGTCATTATGCTACTGACTGTACTGTTCCCAAGAACGAAAGTGATGAAGATATACAGGATTCTAAAAGCAAGGATTCTGAAAAGCACAAGCATCACAGGAAAAACAAAGATGAGCGCAACAATCAAGGAAAGAGGTATTCTCACAAGCACAAGAAGAGTTTATACCTAGACAAAGCAAGTAAGTGTTCTAGTAGTGATAGTGAAAGTTCTTCAAGTGATACTAGAAAATGAGATGTTGTTCATATCAGAAAAAGAGGAAGAACCGAAACATAGATTCATTATCATGAAATGTCTTAGATGTGGAAATTTTGGTCACCTTGAGGATGATTGCACAAATGATGATCTGGTTTCTAGTATGTATGAGGATGCTTCAGAAAACTATAAGGAAGATGCATGTATGGTTTTTGAAAAAGGTAGCACCTCTAGTGATAGGAAATCTGAAAAAGGGTTTGATGATTCAGAAAGCAAACAAATAAAGGATCTAGAAAGTGAACTTACTAACGCTCTTAGTGTTTTGAAAAAGGAAAGAAAGAAGAATGCTAGACTCAAGGATAAGTTAGATGAATGTTGTATGGAGAGAGATGATCTTATAGAAAGTCTCGACGTCTCTATGGCTAAGACACAAGAACTCAAGGATGAGTTAGAGTCTAAGGTTCTTGAATACAGTGAGTTAGAACAGAAAATGGCTTCTTTGAAAGAGGAAACTAAAGAGTACAAGGATAAGCTTTACAGGTTTCAAGATAGCTCCAAAAAGGTTAAGTCACTCATCAAAGGTCAAAGAAAGACAACGGATAAAACAGGCCTTGGTTTTGTCAAGGAACAAGCTGGAGAATCTAGTAAGAGACTCCAAAAGGAAGAGAGTTCTGATAAGGAAAGTATTTCAGATTATGAGTCCTTGGATGATAGATGCGTAGAAATAGAAAACGAAATTCAGAATGAAAAGAAGAAGTTTTCAGGACCCAAGAGGTCGGATAAAGGTAAATTTCATGGCAGATGTTTTGCGTGTTACAGGTTTGGTCACATGGCTGCACATTGCATGGCTCAAGTGAAGAAGGTGAATGGCAATTTCAGAAGCGCTAGTTTCTTTCGAGGGTATTGCTACTCTTGTCAATAGTTCGGGCACAAGGCAGTCTATTGCAAGGTAAATAACAGGAACAGGTTTGATCAGAATAGGTTTAGGCAGAACTGGCGGATTCAAAGAACAGGTATGCCTAAAAGAAATAACATTGTTACTTGTTATAAGTGCAACAATGAAGGTCACACAACTAGACAGTGTAGAGCTAAAATTTCAAGGTACAAAAATAGGAACAGTGGCATAAACAGGTCCAAGGATCAAGGCATGAACAAAAATAGGGATGAGAACAAGAACAAGAACAGGAATGATAACAGGAAAAAGAACAGTGACAAGAACAGGAATACGGGCAAAGAATTCAAGAGAAGGCCCGACAAGGAAATTGTAGACGCTGATGATGATCAGTGCCTAATGGGAGTTTTACTCCCACCCCTGTTTTAATCACCTCATCAGGAGGTGGGGGAGGGACTAAGCTAAGAGGCTCATTCTTAGTCCCGAGCCCCAAAGGTGACCCTTTGCCATTGATGACAAAGGGGGAGAGATATGAGTAAGGGGGAGAGCTTCAAGTGAAGAGAAGAGCTTCAAGTCAGGGGGAGCAAAACTTCAAAGGCAGATTCTCAGTTGTTAGCTCAGTTGGTTTCAGTTTTGGCTCTTGAGATGAGTTTTCAGTGAAGGGTTGCCATCAATGACAAAGGGGGAGATTGTTGGCAATTTTGGGTACCTTGGGTCCATTGCCTTTGCTCAAGTGTAGAAGTTGTCATTGATGTCAAGAAGCTCTTGAAGGAATTTGATTTAATGTCAGATTATTCAGAGCATGGAAAGTGAGTTTCCAGGAAGATCATAGTAGCCCATTTGCAAAAGATCAAAGAAAAAGACAAGTAAGAAAAGGTATGCAGCAGGCAAGAAAAACTGTCACGATTTCATGACATGTTTGAGGAGAGAGAAAGAGCTGGCAAAACTATCACGATTTCGCGACATGTTGGCAGAGAAGAAGAGCAAGGTGGAAAGTGTCACGATTTCATGACATGTCACATTTTCGTGACTCGAAAAGTGCAGGAAGGCAGAGAAGGAAAAGTGTCACGATTTCGTGACATATTGCAAAGAAGATTGTACGGACTGAAAAGTGTCACGATTTTGAGATGTTGACATAATGCAGAAGAGAGAGTCCAAAAGAAAAAGTGTCATGATTTCATGACATAATGCTGAAAAGAGAGTCCGTAGTGTGAATTGTCATGATTTCGTGACAAGTTCAAAGAGAGAGAAAGTAGCAAGACAAAGTGTCACGATTTTGTGACATGCTACAAGAAGTGAGAATATATTGTGACATGCAACAAAGGGAAGAGTCGAAAGCTGAAAGCGTCACGATTTTGTGACAGGTTGAGATGGCAGCATTCAGTTGGAGAAAGTGTCATGATTTCATGACAGAAATAGGAAGCAAGTCTTCAACAGAAGAAGCATCATGATTTCACGATGAATTCAAGAAGGAAGAGCTCGAAGGTGAAAGTGTCATGATTTCGTGACATGTTCTAGTTTTGGGCGTAAGGCAGAGAAAAGCATAAGGCAGCGAAAGTGTCACGATTTCGTGACATGTTCCATTTTTGCTAGTGCAAGCCGAGAAAAGGTTGAGAAAGCGAGAAGGGTCATGATTTCATGATAGAATTGAAGATGACGTCAGAGGCGAGTGTCATGATTTCGTGACAAAAGCAGAGAAGAAGGCCATGAAGACAGAAGGGTCACGATTTCATGATAGAAGTGAAGATGACGTCAACAAAAGTAGAAAGTGTCATGATATCATGACAAAAGCCATAAGATAGTGTTCGGTTGCAAAGGTGTCATGATATCGCGACATGTTGTAGTTTCGTGACAGAAGCTACAGAGGAGTTGCAGAGGCAGTGAAGCCGACAAAGTTAAATTTGGGCCGACGAAGTTTAGGGTTTGCAGCCGACGTAGTTTAGGGTGTGCAACCGACTAAGATCAAGGTTTTAATCTTGATAGTGTTAGTATAAAAGGAGGGCTGCTTGGAGAGTTAAGCATCGATCAGGTGTGTGTTCGAAGTGCGACTTTCACAGATAGAGTGCGGGGGAGAAGTTCGATCGTCGAGTACAGAGTGCATTTCTTTCGAATCGTCTAAGTGAGAGAGATCGCAAGGAATCAGAGTGCACGAAGACAGTGCTGCTGTGTTTTGCATAGAGAAAGCAGAGGGCGTAGTAAGCGCAACAGGCAAAGACGAAAGAGGACATTTGTGCTAGACCGAAGGACTGTGTTTAGTGCAAATTCGAGGACCAGCTTTTGAGGTGATAGAGTTGAGGACAGAGGTCTCCAGCCAGAGCAGGGAAGACAGGTGTCTTCTATGGATAGAGTTCCATTTGCTAAGGGCAGCGGAGGCAGAGGTCTTCTAGAGGATCACCAGCCAGAACGGAGCTAGGGGATTGGTGTCTCCTTTGGGTTGGTGCCCATAAACTTTGTAATCGGGAAAGGTATTCCCAAAATTTGATTTGATAAAATTTAGTGAAATATTTTATCCGTGGAGTAGCCCACATTGGGTGAACCACGTAAATTGTTGTGTCTCTTTGTGGATGGTGTTTTGTGCATTGCTTTGATTACGGCTTTTGATACTGCTATCTTTACACTGCATAATATTGAATTGAAAGTTGAATAGAAGGAAAAGGTAAAAAGTGGTCTTATACTGTTCACCCCCCCTCTCAGTATAAGCTTGTGTTCTTCAGAGTGTTAGGTTTAGAACTCTTACCTAGGATATTTAGTATTAACCATTAGATATTTAAGACAGTGAATATCTACGTGGTAGAAAGTAAAAAGTAGAAAATTAAATGTAATAATCTATGTAGTATAATGCAATATACTACCTGTTTTACCCTAACACTATCTCTATTTTGCCACCATTTGGTATACCTTATATCTCTATCTCGATTTCATCTTCTTCCATTCCTGAAGTCACTACTGCTTCTTCTTTTATTCCCATTTCTTTAGCCTTCATTTCTTATAGTTCATATGTGTTGGGGTCGAATCCTTTTTTGCACCCTTCCCCTTCCATTATCATCACCACTATCATTGAGGCTGCAAGTATGCAAGCTCCTCCAAAAGTAAGTGTAACTGCAGTCAAACCCAGTTCATCTATCCAAACTACCATTTCCATTCCCCCTTTTCTAACCGTCTCACCCGCTTCCCTTGAGCCTATATGCTTAGATATTTTGGTCCAATTCACTCCATTCTTAGAGTTGCAGGTGTTGCTCAAAGTTCAGGTGGCCCGAAAGCAACCCGACATGGAGATAATTAATCGAGAATACTTGAGTTCCTCATAGTGGGTAAAAAGCATGAGGTATAAAAAAGCATTGACATCAGCTCGTCCAATCAAGAAAGTTGCTTTCGATCCAGTTGCTATGGAAGCTCACATGATGAAACTCACTCCCTTGGTTCAAAATCCACAAGGAGAAATTTTGTTGAGTGATGCGTCAGTGAGACTATCACAAAATATCTTATTAGGATAAATCTAATAGATAATATGGACAATATATAGGTTGACATGAGCTCAGTATACTTGCATGTTGAGTATTATAAGGAGAAATATTTTGAAAAAAAAATTAAAATTATTGAGCTCAAAACCACCTTGGCGAAAAGTAGAGTGCAAGAGGAAAATACTGCCACTAAAAATGAATACTTGCATAGACAGGTTGGAGTGCACCTAAAATAACAATATGATTCTAGGATAGAGATGCATAATTTTCAACAGTAGCTTGAGGATATGAAGAATCAGTTAGTAGAGAAGGTTGCGGAGGTTGTTGGTTTTTCACAAAAAAGTGTCAAGGAGGCCCGTCTTCGCTCTACTCAAAACTGTGATAAGTTGGCCATGTTGGCAGTTCAGGTTTTGAACTATTTGTGGGAAGATCAGATACAGATCCAATTAGGGTAGAAAGTAATTAACACTACAGAGTAGATGCTAGAGCCATATATGAATATGGCAAGAAAAATTTAGGCCCTAGATAATGCTAACTTATGTATTCACCCTCTCAGTGAAATGTATCACACTTGGTCGACTACTAAGGTCACATTATGTAATTATTTCCAAAGAATGGACCTGGTAAGAGAAGTTCAGACAATACTCAACACCATCGAGCGATAGCATACCATATCCATGACCCACTTCAATACTCTTTTCGAGTTGGGATTTTTGGACTTCACAGATGAGTGGGGAGAACCCATGCCACTAGAACAACTGGAGGCACTCTGGAAAATGTTCATGGAAGATACCTTTGAGATCAATGCATGGGAGGAACCTCTCATAGAAGCATAGGTGTTGCACCTAATGCATAAATATGCACACCAGGGTCTGTCATTGTATGAGTTGTCTCAACGATCGAAGCACATCAGTTTGATAGATGTTAAAAACCTTCACTTTGTTTACGAGTCACTCAATGTCCCATACCTATTCACTACTCATACTTGGAAGGAGGCAGTCACATCCTATGAAGTCATTTTTGAAACTATCAATGAGCAGGAGTAGGTAGTAGCAAAGTACGTGGTGGCAGAGAAAGCAACAGAAGAAGTTGACTAGGCCAAAGTGCTCAAAGTGGAAGCTAAAGCAAAAGAACAAGAGAAGGCTAAAGAGGAAGCACGTCAGAAGGTGACTGCTGCACTAAGGGTTCCAGCCAAGGTAGCTAGAAAGAAGACTCCATAATAGCCCAATGGATAAAGGCCTAGGATCGCTTACATCCATGCGAGTTGGATACCCTATGATCTACTAGAAATGTTGGCAATTTTGCACCTTGCCACATTGGGATTTTTGTTGGAGCATTTTTTACTATAATGCGATAGTATTTATTTTGAATCAATTTCATATATTACTTTTTGTTTGCATATGTATTCAGTATTTAGTGTTGAATGTTTAAAGGGAAAGACAAATTTAAAATTTCATTGGGGATTTGAATTTGTCATATGCGGAGTGCATTGTGAATTGACGTCTTTGGGCCTATACACTTTGCAAAAATGAAGAAAGGAAGATCAATATGAAAAATGCAAGGGACTAAAAAATTTGACAGCACCAAAAAAAGATGGAATGTGAAATCGTGTTCATCCCAAGTATGGGTCAAAAGCTCCATTCATCCCACCTTGGGGTGAATGTAATATCAAAATGTGATGTAATAAAAGCTAGGTTAAAAAGGAGCATAATAAAATTTAGTCGCGTTCACCCTGGTCGAGGGGCGAACATCCCGTTTGCCCCTCCCATGGGAGAATGCACCCTAAAGGATGAAATGAAATCATGTTCACCTCTTTCATGGGTGAACGTGCCCCAAAGGCACCACAATCACATTCACCCTGGTTGAGGGGTGAACATCCCATTCACCTTTCCCAGGGGTGAATGCATTTTCAAGATCAAATAATGCAAGTGTGCTAAGCAACAAAATATGGGGTGAATATGATTATTGTCGAAGGGTGAAATCAACATTGAAGTAGAAAGGGTGAATGTAGTTATGAATATAAAGTCATCCAGTCATGAAGATTCACCACACTCCATGAGGAATATAGTCAAAGTTTCAAGGACACCTAGGGCAAGTTTTTGTAAGAATTAAATGACGACGACAGTTAGTAACTCACACTGTGAATCCCAAGTGAATAAGGAAGCCGTATAAGAAGCACATGAATATTTTCATGATTTCCAAGGCATGAGTATGTTTTCAAGGTATTGGATGTCTCTTAATTTTTTGTGCACTGATGCCTAAAATGCTGATTTCATGGGAATGTTCCCTTGAAAGGTGGATTGTCATTCCAAAAGGATAGATTTTTAATATTTCCAAGGAATTTCCTTACCCTTGTTCCTAATATGCGATTATTTTGTCTTAATGTACATTTAATGAAAGAGGTGAAATCCTCTATAAATACTAATCAAATTTCCATTGTAAAGGAGGTTGGACATTCTATGATAACTTCTTAAGTTCTCTGCATCAATAGAAGATACTTGGCTTCTAAAATTTGTAAGCATTCTTATGTGTGTGATTTCCTTCTATTTTTAAGAATTTTTGTTTATGCTCATGTTCCTTCTATTAAGTTTAGAATTCTATTTCTAGATTAAAAACATTTCTGGTGAGTTTTTTTGTTCTAGAATGCAATATGGAGGTTGTCTCTACAAAGGTCAGAGTGAAATTCTATTGTCTTTCTCCTGTTACATGCTATTATAAAATATGGTGGAATTATTTCTACTAATTTTCCCCAAATCCTACACTCCGACCTATGGTCATATTTCCTTTTCTTTCTATTATTTCCAATTTCTTTTTTGCAACTCTAGTCTTAAACCAGTGTAGGAGTTAGTTTGGGCCCTAGCCCTCTCTAGAGATTGGCAGGGGGGAAATTTATTTCCTCTGGCCTTTCAATGTTGGTTTTATCTAGGGTACACAAATGAAGTTTTGTTGATTAGGCAGATATTTTACCAATACCTGGTCACCCAACAACATTTATCAACTCTACCAAAAAATCATCAGGTAATTCAAGGCTTCAATATTCTTGAATAAGACCCTCGAATCAAAGCCATGTAAAAATATATAGATATGTTGATACAACATACTCCTGGATTGACAAACTAGAAGTCAAATTTACATCAATTGATCAATCAACCTATTCATCATTCGGTACCATCACCGCCATATCCGACAGACTTCACAGTACCTAAGTTTGACAAATTTAAGAGAATGGAGGATCCCAAAGAGCATGTGAGTATGTGTGTACATGCATACTTTAGAATTCAAAATGACAATGCTCTCATGCTCCAAAACTTTCCTCAAACATTAGGAGGAGATACCATAAAATGGTATAATCAATTACCAAGCCATAGTATTTATACTTTTGAGCAATTTATTGACCAATTCTTTGATCGTTTTATCCTAAATGTTAGAAAGAAAGTCTCATTATCTGATGTCTATGCTTTAATACAACATGATGATGATTCTATCTACGATTTCAAAAACTGTTGGAGGGTTGTCATTACCAAAATTACCATTCACCCTACCAATGGATGAGCTAATCAAGCTATTCACCAAGATTTTTTTGAAACCTATCTCTTAGATGCTTCAACTACAAACCCATCATTCATTTGAAGAAAATTTAGGTCATGCTAGTGTCATTGAGGAGATCAAAATCCAAGAAGACATACTTCAGCCTAAAAATAAAGAATGGCAAAATAAGAGCTAATATAAAAGCAACTATTCTGGCCAACAAAAATCAACACAGGATACCCCAACCACTTAGTTCAATCAAGTTAATCAAGTGGTCATGAGCCAGCCGGTAATGGCTCAAAAATAATTTGTGCAACAAACACCATAAAAAAATTGTTTATCATGCGGTACCATCAACAACTCAAGCCATACAAAACACAATTCCAGTTGTAGAAAACCATCCTTGATGATATTTTATCCAAAAAAATTGCCAATACACCCCCTTAGCTGATTCATATGCTTCCATTTTTCAAAGTTTGTATGAGATAAACAATCTTGCTTTTCT
This sequence comes from Wollemia nobilis, assembly GCA_028583015.1. NCBI lineage: Eukaryota > Viridiplantae > Streptophyta > Pinopsida > Araucariales > Araucariaceae > Wollemia > Wollemia nobilis. The sequence goes on along the minus strand of JAQPPZ010017190.1, from coordinate 3,333,148 downwards.
TGAAATTAGATCAAATGATCCCACAAAACATGGTAAACATTATCGGGAACATCTATTTTGTCTTTAACATAGGCAAAATGGGCATGATATTAACAATTGCCATTCATTTAAAGACTTAGTGCAAGACCTTATTAACTTGGGGGTGATCAAGATTGATAACCCTCTCGATCAACAAAATAAAAACCTTGGTATATTTCAAACACCACTTCCTCATCATGAGGAGGTGAAACCAAATGTAGGGGGAGCTAACAACAAAACTCCTCCCAATCAAGTCAATCATGTCCAATAATACCAAGGGTTTGTATGGGCCATCCATGTGGTCACTAGAGGTCAAAGAAAAAACCAAAAAATGTAAGGCAACCACCTCAAGCAAGTGTATCACAACCTTCAAATGTGCCTCCCATTCAAGTTTCACCAAATACTTCATCGCCTATCCATATACCTATCCAATCAAATCTACCAAATCCACCCATCAATCATCCATCCTGACCAATCATCTCATTGAGTATCCGATTAACTACAAGTCTAAAAATAGCTTTTGCTAAATTGTCAATGTATAAGTTAATCCAAAAATACCCTCCACATCATGAGGCATTAATGGACATTTTGAAATCCATCGAATTGCAATCTCAAGATCCTAATGCCTTCAGCAACTTTGTGGAGAGCATCCAAACATGCATGGAACCTTCCATAATATTCTATGACTTTGAGATTAAGCCAATCTCATCGGACTCAGTAGACCCTCCATTGCATATTATGGCTCTAATTGACAAGAAGCCCTTTAAAAGAGTGCTAATTGACACTGGTTCCTCCATAAATATCATCACCACATCTACCCTTCATCATTTGAACCTTCCTCCATCTCATATCACCAAGTCATCATTCACCTTAAAAGCATTTAATGATGCTTTGTGTTCCATAGTTGGCACTATTGTTTTGACCATTGAAGTAGGGGCCAAAATGTTGCACACCATGTTTTACATCTTGGAAGGATCCATGGCATACAATGTACTCATTGGAAGACCTTGGATGAGATAAATGATATGTGTCCCTTCAATACTACATCAATGCTTGAAATACGTTCATGAGGTACAAGTACATTGCATACCAGTAGGCGTCAAGCCATTTAAGTATTACAATTTTATTTCAAATCTTTATGAGTCCATGCTTCCTTCCACTCATCTTTTCCTATCACCATCACCCAATCCATCTGCCACATCACCAATTTCTTCATCAAAGGCTCCCCTTCCAGAGGAGCTCCCTATCACCAACCTTCATCAAGCTTCCACACCCCCATCATCTTCATCATTGACTACATGCACATGTGGTCATAGTTAGTCCACATCATCAACATCATTGCCTTCCACATCATTAGTTTCATCCACTCAGAAACCTTACCAATCCAATCTATCTTCTTCAACCAATTTTTCACAAGTCAATTTGATGTATTGTGAGATACCTCCATCTCCATAATTACCCGAGTTATCATCTAGCCATAGTCCTTCCACATCTGTTGAGGTCCACCTCACTAATCCTAGTATAGGAAAATATTTGGTCCAAAACATCACCATCATGCCAATCACAATCCCTAGTGTTAAGGATTTTGATCACCCACGTGATCCACATTTAGCTATAGGAGTAGTATATAACATGGGTTTAGATCCAAATAGCATAATTTTTGTCTATGGGGGGATCGATTCGTCATCCAATCTAGCTCCCCTAAAGGAACCCAAGGAACCAGCACTTGCCAACATTCCAAACATGTCAGGATTTCCATCCCGTTATTTTTACATAGTCAATTGGTAAGGTCATAGCCTATGTTCACATGAATAGGGAGTGCTTCATCCCATTGATGTTCCATATGAAGAGGTGCATGACCATTGAGGTCTAGGCTACCATCCACTTTCCACCACCTCTTATCTTGAACAAGCCTTCCAAAGGCTTAATATAAATTCAAGAGAAGAAGCCCTTCATACTAATAATTCTAATGATTAAATCTATGAAGAATTTAAACTTATATCGATAATTTCAGATGAACCTGAAGAAGAATCAAACCCCATAATTTCCCACACTGAATAATATGAGTTTTATCTCAACATGCTCCTCATCCATGAGCCCATATTTTGCTTTTTTCTTCCACAAGAACGAGTGGCCCCTATTGGTGAACCACCACCTCCATTCCATTAAGCCACTTCATAATAGGAACTTGTAACATATGTACATAACACAAAAAATAGTGGTTTTCACCACTACCCAAAAAAATCAATAAAAACATTTTCTTTATTTGCATTTGTATATATCACTTAGATAAATGCATCTATTTGTGTTGCTTGTTGCTATCCAAGTTAACCAAGCTCCTAGCACTGGTTCTTATGTTCCATTCATTCCATCCAAACCTATCCACCTTGCCCATAAGTCAACATGAATCTTGTTGATTTATTCACCCCACTTTGTAATCCATATGATTTGACTAAGCCAATTCCAATTGACATAAGTCTCATTGATATGGACCAAATTTCCTTACCCCTATCCCTTTCCAAATTCATCTTATTCAAGGAATTGTGAAGGGCTTCCGCCGACTACATTCCTCAATCCCCTCCACATTCACCTTCACCTTCACCTTGGGATCTTAAGGTTTTCCAGGCATAAATAAATGAGGATAAGCCAGAAGAGTTAGATGACATCATAGACTATCCTAACTAGCTCTCAAAAATGGTACCCATTCGTAATCTTAATGGGGTGATATGCATTTGTATTGATTTTCGAGACTGATCTTAGATCTTCCTCATCTGGGGGTCCTCTTATATGCATGGTTTGATTTCTATATATACATATATATTACTAATACACAAAAATATTTGCATACATTTCATTTGCATCATTGCATTTCCTTTGCATTCACACTTCACAAAACATTGCATTCACCCACATCTCATATTGCATTTCACAAAATTGCATATCATACATTGCATTCACATCCATATTTCACATGTCATATTAGGGATCATTTATTAAGTTCAAGGTTTTGAATTGGTCCAAATAAAGTCATGTTGTCTTAATTAGGGGTACCTTTAAAATTCACCCATTTTATTACATCGGGTAAAGAATATCATTTACCTCCATATATCCATACAAGTCCTAGGTGTTTTCGGTCACTCAACCACTCCTAGTGTTTTAAGCAAACTCTAAAATACATGTCGAGTTCTTTTTAGGACCATTGCACATACACACTAATAAAATCTTGAGTTTTGGGAATTGAATCCAAAACATTCTTGAACCAAGCACAATATTACATCTTAAAAATATCTTGTGTCAAATATGCATAACACCATCCTTGGTAGAAACATCGAAGTGAAAATGGTCATTCTTTCTAGTACCATTATGCAAAATAGTCCACAAAAATAGTGGTTTTCACCACTATCACAATTCTAAAAATAAAAGAAATATTAGGGAAAAATACCTAACATATTCATCAACACTTCAGTCAAGCCACACTAAAATGCTCCCATCTCCAACACTACAACAACAAGTTGCACCATAATCCCTTCCTCTTTCACCTTGTCATGTCATACAACTCACGATATATGTGCACCAATAAAGCAAGAGTCCATGCATACACCTACCACCTATTGAGCATATAATTCATTGCCCCTATTAGGTTCCAATGGAACCTACACCTAGTACTTTTTTAGGCCACGATGTTAGCCAACATGAACATAACCAAAGCCCAAAGGGCATCCAAGTCCTTGTCCACATACATGGATAAATAAGGTATACCTCCACTCTCCACCCTCAAACCTTGCAATGTGTCTTCAAATATTGTCATCATCTCGGTCTTCCGGGTGAGCCCGACCTCAACCCAGATCTCCTCCACCATAACCTTGAGGATGTAATATACATCCTCCAAGTTCATGGTCATCTCTCCTATAGGGAGCTAAAAAGTCCCCCTATCCTCATACCACCTCTCTACCAAGGTATATAGGTACCCTTCATCATCCCTCACCACATCCACTTGGGCTACCTTCACTAGCCCCACATCCTCCAGCAACTCCCACTCCTCATAGAACACTGCCTTCCTCATCCCAAGAATGTACAATGAGAACTAGTACCGAGCCTCAAAATTCTTGGGATGTAGCACAACACACAACATCTATCAATAATTCTTTGAAATAAAACAACAAAAAATCATAAAAATATTTGCATGATGCACAAGCAATAACATGGAATTACCTCAGCAAACCATGATCTACCCTCAGCCCTGACATCCACACCATATCCCTCTATCACCATAGCTTCCACGCCAAAATCACTTCACCTCACTTCACTCCACTCTCCCAGATGTAGCTTCTCCAAATCTCAAATGCACAAATGAGCTTCATTTCTCATCCTACCAACTATTTATAGCTGCTTTAGGCACCTTGAGATGCCCATGGGTGTTTCCTAGTGCATTGATGTGCACCAAGGTATTTGTAGCAGCACCCAAACACTAACAGATGTGTGTGAAGGTTACAAGCACCAACAGGTGTTTGGCACTCATGTTGACAAAAGAAAAAATCTTACAAAATAGTGGCTTACCTCCACCAAATCACTCCAAATTGCATCCATACATTCATTTCATAATTTTATCAAGTTTTATGAATATTCCAACTAATTTGGATGCATAATTTTTGTTTGTGACCACAAATTATAAAATTGCGTAACAAGTTACAAAAGCACCCCAAAACGGTACAAATATTCACAAAATAATGACTATCATAATTTTCATAATTCATACATCATAAAAGCATCATTTCACATCATCATTTGCATATTTTCTAAGTTCAAACAACATTCAAGTGAATCTTGTATCTAGTGGGTTTTTCTATATAATTGGTGATTGCAGTGATTTGTGTCTATGCAATTCGATAAGATGAAAGATCTACCATAAGGACACGTGGTCATTTTCATCATCGCATATCTCCTTGATTTAAATCACAATCATATTTGGTACTTCACATTTTTGTGAAACCTTACCAAGAACAATTTGCACAAAAGTTGTCATTGATGGCCTAGTTTGTGGGGCTTAAAACATGGACAAAATCCAATTTCATCATTTCATATTTTCTTTACAGTCATCATGGCGACTGGCCTTAACTGGGGTGATTGGTTCCAATCATATAAATTATCTAACAGTCACTAGTTGGCCCTCCGAAGTTGACTACTTTTATTTTTTTCTTTGCATATTCATCATTGCATATCAATGAATCCGAAAGGCATATTCTTCAACAACATCAAATCACCCCAAATTTAGTGCAACCATATTTGGTTTTGACTTTCCCACAATGGGATACATCTTACATAATCATGGCATCCACACTTGGTAAAATCTCTTCATCTATTGGGGTAAAAATAGACACATTTCTCATCATATGTTTCACAAATCCCTTCATCTATTGGGACAAAGATTGATGCATTTTTTATCATATGTTTCATAAATCCCTTCATCTGTTGGGACAAAAATAGATGTATTTCTCATCATATATTTTGTAAATCCCTTCATATGTTGGGGTAAAAATAGACACACATTTTTCACAAATCCCTTCATCTATTGGGGCAAAAATAGATGCATCATATCACATTTTTTCACCACTCCCCTTCCCACCATTGGGGAAAAAATGATATCACATCATCCATCACTCATTTATACATATTTTTCAATTGGCTCATGATATTCATCCGCAAACTCATTTTCCAATTGAGGGGGTAAGCTACCCAAAATTTAAATTATTTTATTCTTTTATCTTCAAGCTCATGTGTTGCATATCAATAGAAAGTTCCTTCTGCACCTCACCCATACAGGTGTCTCATGTTTTTGTGTTGCATTGTGTTTCACACAACGCAATACAAAAAGGGACATCTATAGACACCAAAACCTAGCCATTTTTCCTCCATCCTAACTTTCCTACCATTTTCACCACCAAAATCTAGCCATTTGTCCTCCATCCTAACTTTCCCACCATTTTCGCCCATCATTCATATATATTTAAATAATAATATTTTATATTATATATTTAATAAATATATATTTATATTAGTGAATTAGTCCTAGCCATTCAATTTTATTTAAATTTATTTGTCCATCCACATCAATCCATGCCACACCCTAAAATTAATATCCACCCTTCAATATGCTTTTATCTTAGCCACACGATTAGTGTCATTGAAACCCTAGAATGCCCTAGGTTGGATTATAAATAGAAGCTATTTTGATGGCTCAACCCCTAAATTCTAAGCTTAAGTTTTTCCTGAGTTGTTGGATTACCTAATTCCTTGCCTAATATTCTTGAATTCCTTGAGTTTTCTTAGTATTCTAAGTGCTTCTGTTTCCATATTTGCTAGTCGTAACCCTCGCATCTATTGCCATTCATTGCCACTCACCAGATCTACTTCTATATATTCTTTCCTCAATCACCGAATATATTAGGATGATTTCTATCATCACCAAGCACATTTGGGTGCTTCCCTTCCATTGCCAAGCACCTTTGGGCACCTCCCTACTAGTATCAAGCATCCACAAGTATTTTCTATAGCTGCCAAGCACCCACAGATATTTTACGTAAGGATTTTGAGGTCCTCCTAGCCTTTAGGTTATGCTAGGGCATCACCACATCGATTCACTAAAATAAAATCTCACAGATAAAAATATAGCAAGTACGTAAGGTAAATTTATTGTTTATTATATCATTTATGCACTTTTATTCTTGTTCACTCTATTTACAGTAGATAGTTAGGGTTTTACTATTGCTTACAGAGAGTCTCACATTATGGAGCCCTCACATGTATTACTAATCTATTTGCTATGTCATTGTGTGTAGATCAAAAGGTGCTATATCATCATTGGATAGTTGTTTAAGTTAGAGTGGCCTAACATCAAATAACTAGAAGCCCACTCAATTCTATTGGGAGCAAGGACTCGCCTGAAGATGCCACCAACCTTGTTTGTTAGGGTTTTAGAGAACCCTAACTATTGTAAATATGTATCAAAAAGGATTACAAAGATCATCATTGTAACAATGGAGTTTTTAATCTCCCCCATTAATATAAGATCATTCATTGTGCAATTTTGGTTCTTTGTGTTCGATTTATTTAGCATTGTTTGGTGTTGCATTTTTGTATCTACACCCTTTTTATCTTCACTTGAATTTCCCATATTGTATCCCTATTCTACAATAATTTCCAATATTACTTGTTGATCCATTTGATCTTGTATAGATCTTACTAATGATATTAATTACCTCATTTCTCTTTAGAGTAACCTAAATAAGGAAGTATCAACATTGGATTTCCTTGTCTTTCCATGGTCCTTGTTAGAGTCCACTGCTTTTCTAATTTCTTTACTAGAATCCATGCGTTTTTCCTTCTTACTAGTGCCCTTTGTCATTTTAGACTTTCTTAGGTAGCATATTGTGACTTTCTTTTATAAATTTATCTTTATAGAGGATCTCAATACAGGTGTCATCTCCCATCCACACAAAGGATTTGGGTAAGTTATAATTCCCTTCAATTGTACTTGTAATTAGTTAGTCTCATTTTCTTATGAACTAACATAGACCATTATCACTCAATATATAACTATCAAGGTCATGCTTACCTCACTATAAGGTGCCTTTACCAATAAGGAACTTTAAATTCTAGGATTTTTACTCCTTGGTCTGACTTGATCCAATAATGAGCAATGCCCATTATATCCCAAATGACATTAAGATCCCTAGAAGAGTAAGTCTCCCCAAAGTTGCACATCAAGTCAAGTATTATCCTAAGTGCACTCCATGGAAGCTTCTATCCCTACAACCTAGAGCTCTAATACCAATTGTATATGGTATTAGAGCAAGGGTTAAAGCTACACCACTCATCAATAGAAAAGGACTCCTCTTTGGCAATTGAAGACATCTCTTCCAACCAAATTAGTTCAAGATTCAGGTTGTAAAGTTAATTTTAATTTTAAAATTTTGTTGGCAATTTTGGGTACCTTGGGTACATTGCCTTTGCTCTAAGTGTAGATGTTGTCATTGATGTCAAGAAGGTCTTGAAGCTTTTTGGTTTGATGTCAAAGAATGTGTTTTGATGAAGGTTTCAGTTTGGACAGTGAGTTTCCAAGTAGATCAGAGTAGCCCAGTTGCAAAAGATCAAGAAAAAGACAAGTAAGAAAAAGTATGCAGGCGGCTGGAAAAACTGTCACGATTTCGCGACATGTTTTAGGAGAGAGAAAGCACTGGAAAAACTGTCATGATTTCGCGACATGTTTGAGGAGAGAGAAAGTTTGGGCAAAAGTGTCATGATTTCGTGACATGCTGGAAGACAGAGACGAAGCTGGAAAAACTATCATGATTTCGTGACATGTTGGCAGAGAAAGAGAGCAAGTTGGAAAGTGTCACGATTTCATGACATGTCGCATTTTCGCGACTCGAAAAGTGTAGGAAGGCAGAGAAGGAAAAGTGTCACGATTTCGTGACACATTGCCAGGAAAGTTGTACGGATGAAAAGGTGTCACGATTTCGTGACATAATGTAGAAAAGAGAGTCCGCAGTGTGAATGGTCATGATTTTGTGACATGATGCAAAGTTCCAAGTGAGGACTGTCACATTTTCGTGACATGCTGTAGAGGTCAAGTTGAGGACTGTCATGATTTTGTGACATGCTGAAAAGCTCGAAGTGAGAACTGTCATGATTTCGTGACATGCAACAAAAGGGAAGAGTCTGAAAGGAGAAGCGTCACGATTTTGCGACAGGTTGCAAGGAAAGCTTTCAAAAGCTGAAAGCATCATGATTTCATGACAGGCTACAAAGAAGTTGTACGGATGCAAAAAGTGTCATGATTTCATGACAGGTTGAGATGGCAGCTTGCAGTTGGAGAAAGTGTCACGATTTCATGATAGAAATAGTTAGCAAGTCTTAAATAGAAGAAGCATCACGATTTTATGATGAATTGAAGAAGGAAGAGCTCGAAGGCGAAAGCGTCATGATTTCGTGACATGTTCCAGTTTCATGGGCATATGGCAGAAAAGAGCTTAAGGTAGCAAAAGCATCATGATTTCATGACAGAGTTGCAGATGACGTCAGCAGAAGCAGATGTGTCACGATTTCATGACAAAAGCAGAGAAGAAGGCATTGTAGACTAAAGCGTCACGATTTCACGACAGAGTGAAGATGACGTCAGCAAAAATCATAAGTGTCACGATTTCGTGACAAAAGTTGAGAGGAAGGCCATGAAGACTAAAGTGTCACGATTTCATGATAGAAGTGAGATGACGTCAGCAAGAGGCAAAGGTGTCACGATTTCGTGATAGAAGCACAAAGGAAGTCGACAAAGGCCAAGGTGTCACGATTTCGTGACAGTAGGCTATAGAAGGTGTACGGCTGTAAAAGTGTCATGATATCGTGACATGTTGTAGTTTCATGAGAAAAGCTACAGAAAATAGAGGCGGTTGAAGCCGACAGAGTTAACCTTGAGCCGACGAAGTGTAGGGTTGTGCAGTCGACGTTGTTTTAGGGATATACAGCCGACTAAGATCAAGAATCTAATCTTGAGATTGTTAGTATAAAAGGAGGGTTGTTCGGAGAGTTTGATCATCGAATGTGTGTGTCAAATTTGTGCAAGTGAATTCTGTGTGCAAGAGAGCGAGTCGAGTCGAATCGATCAAGTGTGCGTTCGAAGTGCGATTTGTGTAGATAGAGTGTGGGGAGAAGTTCGATCGTAGAGGTGCATAAGTGGAAGTCTGATCGACTACTGTGTTTGCATAGAGTGCAAAGACTATGTTGTTGTGTTTGCGTAGATAGTGAAAAGTTGGTTTTGACCAAGTGCGGCTGTAATAGAAAAGAACAGAGGAAGAGGACAGATTTGTGCTAGACCGAAGGACTGTGTTTGGTGCGAATTTGAGGAACGGCTTTGCAGTGACAGAGTTGAGGACAGAGATCTCCAGCCAGAGCAGGGAAGACAGGTGTCTTCTATGGATAGAGTTCCACTTGCTAAGGGCAGAGGAGGTAGAGGTCTTCTAGAGGATCACCACTAAGAGCAGAGCTAGGGGAAGGTGTCTCCTTTGGGTTGGTGCCCATAAACTTTGTAATTGGGAAGGTTTCCCAAAGAACTGTGATATAACTTTTAGAGAAAAGTTTTATCCATGGAGTAGCCCACATTGGGTGAACCACGTAAATTGTTGTGTCACTTTGTGGATGGTGTGTTGTGCTTTGCTTTGATTATTGCTGTTATTACTATTGTCTATTCACTGCATTATACTATTTTGAAAGTTGATTTTAAAGCAAATTAAAAAGTGGTCTTATACTGTTCACCCCCCCCTCTCAGTATAAGCTTGTGTTCTTCAATTGGTATCAGAGCAGGTTCCTTCGAAAAGGTTTAACAACCGAAAGGAAGAACTGGTTAAGAACACAATGGATTTTTTAGGTGGCAATGCAACACCTATTCTTGATGGATCAGATTTCGGTCTGTGGAGTGCAAGAATGAGAGTTTATCTAATGGCACTTGGTAATGAGGTATGGGAAGTGATTGAAGATGAATACACTATTCCTGAACATGGTCCTTATACCAAAGAAGACAGGCTCATGCTTCACAACAATTCAAAAGCCATGAATGCAATCCCGAGAGGCTTACAGAAAGCAGATCTCACCAAAGTTATTCACCGCAAGACAGACTAGTGAAATGTGGAAACAATTGCAGGTGGTTCATACAGGTGATGCAAATGTCCGAAAGGCCAAATTGAGACATTTTAAAGGTATGTTTGAACAACTCAAAATGAATGATGATGAAAATATTAGTGACTACATGCTTCGTATGGATGAGGTTGTTAACTCCATGAAAGACCTAGGTCTTGAGGTTGCTGAAAATGATGTGTGTGATAAGATTTTAAGATCTCTTCCTAATAGATTTAGTGAAAAGATTTCTGCTATTGAGGAAGCTAAAGATTTAGATAAATTGAAAAAGGATGAGCTCCATAGTATTCTTGCAGCATTTGAGCTGAGAACTCAAGTGAAAGTTGATGTCAAGAAAGAGGCAGCTTTCAAAGCTACCAAGAAATCAAAGGGCAAACAGATTCAAGAGAGTGATGAGTCTTCTAGTGATGAAGAGGCATATTACAACAAGAAAGGCAAGTTCTCTAGAAAACACAAAAGCAAGAAAAACATAAGATGTTTCAACTGTGGAAAGTTTGGTCATTATGCTACTGATTGTACTAGTTTCCAAGAATGAAAGTGATGAAGATATACAGGATGTTAAGAGCAAGGATTCTAAAAAGCACAGGTATTACAGAAAGAACAAAGATGAGCACAACAATCAAGGAAAGAGGCATTCACACAAGAATAAGAAGAGCTTCTACCTAGACAAAGCAAGTAAGTGTTCTAGCAGTGATAGTGAAAGTTCTTCTAGTGATGATGAAAATGAGATGTTGTTCATCTCAAAAAAAGAGGAAGAACCGAAACATAAATTCATTGTCATGAAATGTTTTAGATGTGGAAATTTTGGGCACCTTGAGGATGATTGCACAAATAATGAATTGGTTGCTAGTATGTATGAGGATGCTTCAGAAAATGATAAGGAAGATGCTTGTATGGTTTTTGAAAAGGGTAGCACCTCTAGTGATAAGAAATCTGAAAAAGGCCTTGATGATTCAAAATGCAATAAAATAGAGGATCTTGAATGTGAACTTACTAATGCTCTTAGTGTTTTGAAAAAGGAAAGAAAGAAGAATGCTAGACTCAAGGATAAATTAGATGAATGTTGTATGGAGAGAGATGAACTCATAGAAAGTCTTGACATCTCTATGGCTAAGACACAAGAACTCAAGAATGAGTTAGAATCTAAGATGCTTGAGTATAGTGAATTAGAACAGAAAATGGCTGCCTTGAAAGAGGAAAATAAAGAATACAAGGATAAACTGTACAGGTTTCAAGAAAGCTCCAAAAAGGTTAAATCTCTTATCAAAGGACAAAGAAAGACAACAGATAAAATAGGTCTTGGTTTTGTTAAACCACACAAGGAACAGGTTGGGGAATCTAGTAAAAGATTTCAAAAAGAAGAGAGTTCTGATGAAGAGAGTATCTCAGAGAAAGAGTCCGTGAGTGATAAATGCACAGAAACAGAAAACAAAATTCTGAATGCGAAGAAGAAGTTTTCGGGACCCAAAAGGTCGATTAAAAGAATATTTTACGACAGATGTTTTTCGTGTCACAGGTTTGGTCACACGGCTTCACAGTGCATAGATCAAATAAAAAGGGTAAACAACAATTTCAGAAGTTTTAGTTTCTTTCAAGGGTATTGCTACTCTTGTCAACAGTTCGGGCACAAGGCAATTTTTTGCAAGGCAAATAACAGGAACTAGGTTAGTCAGAACAGGTGGATTCAAAGAACAACTATGCCCGAAAGAAATAATATTGTTACTTGCTATAAGTGCAACAATGCAGGTCACACAACCAGACAGTGCAGAGCTGATCTTCCAAGGTACAGGAATAGGAACAGTGGTATAAACAGGTCCAAGGATCAAGGTATGGACAAGAAAAGAGATGAGAACAAGAACAAGAAAAGTGACAAGAACAGAAACACTGACAAAGAGTTCAAGAGAAGGCCCGACAAAGAAATTGTAGACACTGATGATGATGAGTGCCTAATGGGAGTTTCACTCCCACCCTTGTTTTAAATCACCTCATCAGGAGGTGGGGGAGGGACTAAGCTAAGAAGCTCATTCTTAGTCCCAAGCCCCAAAGGTGACCCTTTGCCATTGATGACAAAGGGGGAGAGATATGAGTAAGGGGGAGAGCTTCAAGTGAAGAAGAAAGCTTCAAGTCAGGGGGAGCAAAAACTTCAATTGCAGATTCTCAGTTGTTGGATCAGTAGGGTTCAGTTTTGGCTCTTGAGTTATGTTTTCAGTTAAGGGTTGCCATCAATGACAAAGGGGGAGATTGTTGGCAATTTTGGGTACCTTGGGTACATTGCCTTTGCTCTAAGTGTAGATGTTGTCATTGATGTCAAGAAGGTCTTGAAGCTTTTTGGTTTGATGTCAAAGAATGTGTTTTGATGAAGGTTTCAGTTTGGACAGTGAGTTTCCAAGTAGATCAGAGTAGCCCAGTTGCAAAAGATCAAGAAAAAGACAAGTAAGAAAAAGTATGCAGGCGGCTGGAAAAACTGTCACGATTTCGCGACATGTTTTAGGAGAGAGAAAGCGCTGGAAAAACTGTCATGATTTCATGACATGTTTGAGGAGAGAGAAAGTTTGGGCAAAAGTGTCATGATTTCACGACATGCTGGAAGACAGAGACGAAGCTAGCAAAACTGTCATGATTTCGTGACATGTTGGCAGAGAAGGAGAGCAAGTTGGAAAGTGTCACGATTTCGTGACATGTCACATTTTCGTGACTCGAAAAGTGCAGGAAGGCAGAGAAGGAAAAGTGTCATGATTTCGTGACACATTGCCAAGAAAGTTGTACGAAAGAAAAGGTGTCATGATTTCATGACATAATGTAGAAAAGAGAGTCCGCAGTGTGAATGGTCATGATTTCGTGACATGATGCAAAGTTCCAAGTGAGGACTGTCACATTTTTGTGACATGCTGCAGAGGTCAAGTTGAGGACTGTCATGATTTTGTGACATGCTAAAAAGCTCGAAGTGAGAACTGTCATGATTTCGTGACATGCAGCAAAAGGGAAGAGTCTGAAAGGAGAAGCGTCATGATTTCATGATAGGTTGCAAGGAAAGCTTTCAGAAGCTGAAAGCGTCATGATTTTGCGATAGGCTACAAAGAAGTTGTACGGATGTAAAAAGTGTCACGATTTTATGATAGGTTGAGATGGCAACTTGCAGTTGGAGAAAGTGTCACGATTTCATGACAGAAATAGTTAGCAAGTCTTAAATAGAAGAAGCGTCATGATTTCATGATGAATTGAAGAAGGAAGAGCTCGAAGGCGAAAGCATCATGATTTCGTGACATGTTCCAGTTTCATGGGCATATGGCAGAAAAGAGCTTAAGGCAGCGAAAGCGTCATGATTTCATGACAGAGTTGCAGATGACGTCAGCAGAAGCAGATGTGTCATGATTTCATGACAAAAGCAGAGAAGAAGGCATTGTAGACTAAAGCGTCATGATTTCATGACAGAGTGAAGATGACATCAGCAAAAATCATAAGTGTCACGATTTCATGACAAAAGCTGAGAGGAAGGCCATGAAGACTAAAGTGTCACGATTTCATGACAGAAGTGAGATGACGTCAACAAGAGGCAAAGGTGTCACGATTTCATGATAGAAGCACAAAGGAAGTCGACAAAGGCCAAGGTGTCACGATTTCATGACAGCAGGCTATAGAAGGTGTACGGCTGTAAAAGTGTCATGATATCATGACATGTTGTAGTTTCATGAGAAAAGCTACAGAATAGCAGAGGCGGTTGAAGCCAACAGAGTTAACCTTGAGCCGACGAAGTGTAGGGTTGTGCAGTCGACGTTGTTTTAGGGATATACAGTCGACTAAGATCAAGAATCTAATCTTGAGATTGTCAGTATAAAAGGAGGGCTGTTCGGAGAGTTTGATCATCGAATGTGTGTGTCGAATTTGTGCAAGTGAATTCTGCTGTGCGCAAGAGAGCGAGTCGAGTCGAATCGATCAAGTGTGCGTTCGAAGTGCGATTTGCACAGATAGAGTGCGGGGAGAAGTTCGATCGTAGAGGTGCATAAGTGGAAGTCTGATCGACTGCTGTGTTTGCACAGAGTGCGAAGACTGTGCTGCTGTGTTTGTGCAGACAGTGAAAAGTTGGTTTTGACCAAGTGCGGCTGTAACAAAAAAGAACAGAGGAAGAGGACAGATTTGTGCTAGACCGAAGGACTGTGTTTGGTGCGAATTTGAGGAACGGCTTTGCAGTGATAGAGTTGAGGACAGAGATCTCCAGCCAGAGCAGGGAAGACAAGTGTCTTCTATGGATAGAGTTCCACTTGCTAAGGGCAGAGGAGGTAGAGGTCTTCTAGAGGATCACCACTAAGAGCAGAGCTAGGGGAAGGTGTCTCCTTTGGGTTGGTGCCCATAAACTTTGTAATTGGGAAGGTTTCCCAAAGAACTGTGATATAACTTTTAGAGAAAAGTTTTATCCGTGGAGTAGCCCACATTGGGTGAACCACGTAAATTGTTGTGTCACTTTGTGGATGGTGTGTTGTGCTTTGCTTTGATTACTGCTGTTATTACTGTTGTCTATTCACTGCATTATACTATTTTGAAAGTTGATTTTAAAGCAAATTAAAAAGTGGTCTTATACTGTTCACCCCCCCTCTCAGTATAAGCTTGTGTTCTTCAAATTTAAGTTTGGATTGGCACCAAAATATTGTTGGATTTAGCACCCTTCTACAGATATTTTCATGCCCATTGCACTATCACTCTACCTATACACTTTCTTGAGTTTAGGAATCACATGACTGAATATACTCATAGAGATAGTGCAATGATATAGACACTCTATGTTAGTTGAAAGGATGCAATTTTAAATCCTACTAGCATCAAGTTTTTAATTTTTTTCCAATTAATTTTATCTTTCTATATTGAAGAAACCTTCATCAACCTTTATTTGCACCAAAGAGTGGAAAAATGATAGGGTCATTGTATTTTAAAGACAAGGATGTAGGATTGAAACTCCAAGATTTGACTATTGGAAGTGGAACCTTTCTTATAAAGTGGGAATGCAGTGGTTGGACTTCTTCCTTGTTGGATGGATATTATCAGTTCCAATCATGGTAATTTGCTTTTCTATGCAAGTCTCCTCTTGAAGTCACATCAAAAGAGATATTTCTCTCCTCTCATTCAGTCAATATTCCATGGCCTAGTATATGGATGGCTCGAGCCTCTATGGCATAGTGGATGGATGGATCCCTAATTACATATGGATCAACAATTTAATCCCCATGATAAATATTTTTGAATATTTTTTCTACTATGTTAAGGAAGGCATACACACTATGTGGTAGAAGGCTTCTCTTCACTCTTAATGGTACTCTTGATATACTACTTGGTAAGGATGTTCATGGTAGCTAGGTTCCAACTTTAAAATATAGTGCTACACTTTTCTCCTTTGCTCCAAGGTAGACATTCAAAATTATCTTTAACTATAATCTCTTTTTATATTCTTCAAATACGTGCATGGTGTATTGGTCCGTTCAATTGTTTGAAGGTGGAAGGTTATGGATTCAAGCCCTTTCAACTCTGAACCTATCAAAAATACAACTATGTGTTTGTGTGTGTGTGAGAGATAGAAGAGAGAGAGAGATAGAGAGAGAGAGAGAGAGAGAGACTATATCCAATCATATAAGATAACTTTCCAACCCATGATTCATCAAATTGAATAAGGAAGTATCTAATTTTATTGCATCTAGTGGCCAAATTTAATTTGGTATTTAATTTTTTATAAGGTTTTATAATTTTATTATTTTAAAGTTAAGTGATAACATACCAAAAACTTTGGAGGCCATGAATTTAGCATACAATAGTACTAGGGCCCATTTTTTCTAGATTGCATAGTTTTTTGAGCTCTACGTAGTGGTGACATCAGTTTACAGACCTATTACAAATTTTTATGGGATTTGTGTATGAAGTGGATTCATTGGGGTAGGTTACTCACCTCAATGGGTTAAATTATAACACGTGGTCAATTAAAATGGTGGGATTTATTAGGAGCAAGAATCATGGGTTCATTTTTAAGGATTAAATAAAAATAAATCCTTAATGATCATGAACTTGGTAAGGAGGAAACTCTTGGACTCTTTTTCATGTTAGTTGAACCATATGTACTTTTTCACATCAAAGAGAAAACTAATCCTATTAAGGTATGGACCACTTTAAATATATATATATATATATATATATAATTGAGTGCTAGTAAAGTTAATAGAATTGAGATAGAGATTTTAAATCTTAATATTCCAAATTTTGTTAGTGTCAAAGACTACATATCTCACTTCAAATCTCTAAAAGTTGACCTAGATATACCAGGAGGTAAGATAAAGGGTGATGAAGAGTATGTCAAATCTATTATTGTTAATCTTTCTCCTCCTTTTCATATTTTTGGCTTGGTTCTTTATGTGAATGCTATGAATATAAAAGGTCCACAACCTATATCTCTTGAAGAACTTCAAGATTCTTATTCATTATGAATTTGTAATGAAATTTTGTGGAACTCTTTCTTATACAACCACTCATCCAAAGAACTTGAAATCAATGGAATCTAAGGCCCAGTTGACCAAGTGCAAGTCTAAGGTATCAAAGAATTCAAATACTTGAAAGTATTGTAAAATCGAAGGATACTCCATCAAAATTTGCATTACAAGGTTAAAGAAGGTTGAGATATAATTCTTGAGAGTTAGATACAAGCTTTTTGATAATTAAGATGAAGATGAATATGGTAAAGCATACACCCACTAGAGCATTCATTATGGGCATAGATGTTACCTCTAATTACTTCTCTCTTTGGATCTTAGTTTAGATTATGAATGGTGTTGAAATATGTGCAATTTGATCTTGTTAGGCAAAGGCCAAAAGTGTGAAGTACTTATGAGCACTATTAATATAACTTATGGATATGTTCAAATGTAATTGTATGGGTATTTATCATTTATGTAAGCCTATAGGCATGTTCTTCTAATCCTAAGGTAACCTTTAACATTTCACCCTTAGTGATATTGGTTAATCCACATTTATGGATAACCTTTATTGAAGGGTGCAACTTATTATTATTTTATTATTGTAAGTTAACCTCAAATACAAGTTAATGTCAACTTGAGGTAACTACTTATTGGGGTTTTTGTATCATTATAAATACCCCTCAATGAGTGATCCTTTGCAAGAGAAGTATGATTAAAATATGAAATATTAGGGTTCCCATTGGCACCCATCTTCTATTATCTCTCTTTGTTATATTTAATTTGCTCATGATTCTTATCTACATATGATTATGGTGGAATCATATTTCAAAATTTTTTGGAAAGTATTGTGAATTCAAATAGGCCCCTTGATCTTAGCCTTCTTAGGTTTTAATTCCTTTGTATGAGCCTACATTTATGAAGTACCACCATAATTCCTCATTTTTACTTAAAAATAAAGTAGGAGAGAAAAATTAATCAAGAGTAAGAGTTTTTCATATTCCAAGAACATATGAATCATATACACAATGAGGTTCAACATCTGAATAGGAGAGATATTATAAAGGAAAATCTTCACACATTCTACATCGTCTTTATGTTTGCTTTTAGAAGATGAAATATCTTCTCTCAATGCCTTAAATATTGTAATGTAGTCTTCAATGTTATCAAATTCAACCAATTTGAGATAAGAAATCTCTAATTACAAGTGAATTTAGATGTATTAAATTTTCCAAATAACTTCGTCTCCCTATTAGTGGTGAGTTTCTTCACAAGGGCTATTGCTTTATCTTTTTGAAAGATGCACTGTAGGTTTTTACTTTGTAGTAGGCCAAAGCATTTGGGTTGACCAAACACTAGAATTTTACACATTGAGGTGAGTACCTCAAGCTTTATGATCCATTTTATACTTACCCCCAACACCATAACAAGTCCTTAAATTGATGTCATCAATGTAGAGATTGAAAAATCATACAATTTTTTAAAAAGAGATCAAAATGCTTCAATATGCAAAATTTGTGGCCTCTGAAAGATTTTACCTAATGGACCAAAAAAATAAATGTTGAAGTCCCTAACCTTAGAAACAAAAAATATAATTCCTTTTTTCCACTTAGTGTTCTACAATTCACCTTATATGGTTGTGATTTTTACTACATTATTAATATTTGAAATATCTTAAATATATATAAAAAGGTGCATGCATGACACCATGAGGGTCCACATCATCTTCATGTCCATTAACATGTCCAATTATGCATGGGAGAAATTAAACCCTAGTCTCTCGTACATTAGCCATTGTGTTATGGTAGTCAATGAGGAGGGACTAGCATGGGGATTTATTTATATTCTATCTGCATCAAAGAAGTAGTAAAATGACTAAAAGGGGTTCAAACATAGGAGCTTACTCCAATTGAATCCATCCAATAACTAACTTTCTAATATAATAATTTATGACAAAGCTATAATTCATTAATAGAAACATCATCAAATGGCCTTATGTGATAGCAAAACAAAAGGTAGGTTTGATTCAAACCTATGACCTCTTACTTCCAACCATCAGCACAAACCACCATGTTATTGTCATTATCAAGTATAATGTGGATCTTAAAATTTATGCCAACTAATGAAGAACATAGGCTTATACTGAGAAGGGGGTGAACAGTATAAGATCAACTTTTAATTTTCTTTCCCAGACAATATTATCCAATATTATCAATGGCAATATCAACAGCAGTAATCAAAGCAATGCACAAATCATCACAAATAAGAGAGACACCAATTTAACGTGGTTCACCCAATTTGGGCTACTCCACGAAAAAAATATTTCTACTAAATTTTCTCAACAAATTTTCTTGGGAATTAATTCCCTATTACAACATTTATGGACCTCTATCCAAAGGAGACACCAATCCTCTATGCTATGATTTGTGGATCTTTCCATATGAGAACTCTTTCCCCTTTTCTCTGGTTTGTGGAACTTGATCCAGGAGAACTCTATCTCCTAAAATAGTTTTTTGATCTCTCTCCATAGAAGAACTCTATCTCCTCAACTGGTTCATGGATCACTCTCCATAGGAGAACTCTTTCCACTTGCTCTAGTTTGTGGAACTATATCCATAGTAGAACTCTATCCCCTCTACTCTGGTTGGTGATATTTTAGAAGATTTCTACCCCCACTGCTCTGGCTTGTGGATCTCTCTCCACAGGAGACCTTTGTTCCCACTACACTAGTTTATGGATATTTATCCACTGGAGACTGCTATCCTTTTTGCTCTATCACCTTCGAATCCTTCTCTCAACTCTATCTCAAATCTGCACCAAAATCTATCCCAAGTCTTGTATAAATATGATCTAACTTTGCTCATAAATCTACACCAAAATCTATCTCAAATCTATACCCAAGCCTTAACACAAATATTGATTAAATCATCAATCAACTTAGATATTCCCCAAGCCTTAACACAAATATTGAACAAATCATCAATCAAATTTTCTTAGATCTGCCCTAAGCCTTAACACAAAGCTTGAATAAATTAAACATGCTTTTAATGTTGTTTCAATTCATCACAAGAATTGCTCAAATCTACCTTTAAGTCTTCATAAAGACTTGCTCAAATATACCTTCAAGTATACTCAAATAATTGCTCAAATCTATCCTCAAGCTCTCTCAAGACCTTGCTCAATTTTATCCTCAATTCTACTCAAATACTTGCTCAAATCTATCCTCAAGCTCTCTCAAGAGGTTGCTCAATTCTATCCTTAAGTCTACTCAAATACTTGCTCAAATCTATCTTCAATCCCTCTCAAGATTGCTTAATTCTATCCTCAATTCTACTCAAAGACTTGCTCAAATCTATCCTCAAGCCCTCTCAACAACTTGCTCAATTTTGTCCTCAAGTCTACTCAAATACTTGCTCAAATATGCTCTCAAGTTTTTTACAAAACTTGCTCAAATAATTCCAAAACTTGCATACAGAACACAACTTAAAACTCTTTTAGATAAATATTTTTACACAAACAAATTCTACTTAGAATTCATTTTAACTCTAGAACATATAGAGAATGATATGCTCTATCAAAACCTCAATATGTTTCACACTCACAAATTATGTACTCAATAAATCACTCTCTGTCACTTGCAAAATCTCTCTCAAATCAATTTAGAACAATGTACAAATTATTTCATAAAATTGATCTATTACTCCCATAATTTCAATCAATATCTCTCAAACCAATGCTCAAAAACTCCACACAATTATTCAACCAATGAAGCACAATCTATTCACAAATCCTAGTATAGGTATTTCACTTTATTTCAAAAAAAATGCTTGATGTAGGTCTCAAAACCTAACTCAGAAATTTCCAATAATATTTTACCAAACAACCCTTTTAACTCCACCTTTTATTTCAAAAAATCTTACTCAACAACACACCTCAAATGAAGAGAAGAATACCCATACCTCTTATTTTCTTTGATGAAGATATATCACAAAATTTGTCTCACCAAAAACCAATTCTTCTTTTCCTACTTCAAGAGTTAGATAGCAAGATTTTTTTTTTATTGTTTAAATTTAAATTAAAGTGGGTTTTTATCAAGGGACCCAAAAACTAATTACAACAAGTCACCATACTTTTTTAAAAAGGCCAAAATAAAGGCCATAGTAAAGCCCAAGGATGGACTTTAGGAAAGGCTTGAGGAAATTATTTAGGATAGGTTGAAGGAAAGTCGTCAAGATAGGCTTAAGGACCACCTTTAGGAAGGATGTGAGGAAACCATGCCTGGAGCAGGGAAAAATGGGAAAGTTAAAATTTGAAAAGCCCGCCTAGCAGGAAAGAGAAAAGATAGAAAATTTCAATGAAGGAACAATCCTGCTTAGATACAAATTTAAATAGCCCAAAAGGCGAGAAAAGGACCATCCCACACAGGGGAAACCAAATCAAGAAAGAGAAACAACCCACATAGGAGAAAACCACAATATGGATGAAACAAGAAAGGATGCTAGAAAACAAATGAACTGTGATGAAACCGCATCCCTCTTAGGCTTAGAAAGTGGAACAACAAACTAAGGATCTCCACAAGCCATGAAATCCTCTTGTAGAGAGGAGAGAAAACTACAAAGATGTTAGCCAAAGTAGAGGAAACAATAGATGTGGAATAGGTATCCATGGAAAAGAGACAAGAAAGTTCCTAAGGAACTGTTGGTCCAAAATCTGCCACAGGAAAGGATTTTACAAGTGCACCCTAGACCTGGCCAACATTGAAAGGTTGGAAGCAAGAAATGGCTCCCAGACCAATCTCCAGAGTGGGCTGGTTCCCTTCACTACTCTAAAATCTGGTTTTAAGATAAGGGCTGCAGGAAAGAAAGTTAAAAAAATGCAGAAAGAAATGGGAAATATGGCCACAGGCCGAAGTGATGGGATCAGAAAATAGCAGCAGGAAACCTCAAATGCAACAACAGCAAGCAATAGAAATTATCAACTTGATTCTCACACAACGTATGCAAAAAAACCCTCCAAGACTACACTCCAGAGATTATATTCTTACAACAGTATTTAAATTCAGAATGCAGAATTTAAACGCAACAGCCGTTAAAGAATAATAATGCGATTAGAAATGCAAC
Source organism: Wollemia nobilis (assembly GCA_028583015.1). NCBI lineage: Eukaryota > Viridiplantae > Streptophyta > Pinopsida > Araucariales > Araucariaceae > Wollemia > Wollemia nobilis. The sequence continues at coordinate 3,310,878 of JAQPPZ010017190.1, read as the reverse complement.
AAAGACAGAAAGGAAATCACCCAAAGCATTGCTTGAAAAATCAGAAGTCAAGTCTTTTATTCCTGCAAGTGCACTTCCAGTCTCTCAAAGCAAGTTTTTCCAACCTCTGTAAATGAAAATTACATTGGTTTTTATAGAGGTCCGTCCTCCCTACAACATTAAATGTTTGCCACCATCCTCCTCGTGATCTACAATTATATGGCGGACATTAGGAACACGATCTTCTCAATTACAGCCTCGAGGGATCAAAAATTAAATGCAATTAACATGTCAGCTTCGAAGAACCACCTTCATTAAATTTGTTTTTTGGAAATGTGCATGAAAAACCGTTACAATAATCCACGAACAGCAGCCTCGAATGCATTAAATCTTCAATCTTGGTGGCCTGGGCGCGTCTTTGACCTTGAATGCCTTGGAAATCCGCAAATCATTAAATTCGGGTCAGCATTAAATCATCGGAAATCAAAAAAATCTCCTCGGCCGTTCATACTGCACATGGCGGGAAACTATGCAGGTCGCGAAAATGCGACGGGTCACGAAATCGCGACATGTTTTAACTCCGTACACTTTGACCACCTTTGACCCGCGAAAATGGCACCTGTAGCGATATCGCTACGTCTTTTGGTCGTTGGCTCCTTTCTTCGCTTTGCTCCATGAAAATGGAACATGTAGCGATATCGCTACATGTTTTGGGCACTTTGTACGGCTTCATGGACGGGTCGCGAAAACATAACACCTTTTGCCCTTGAATGCCTTCAATTCTTCCTTGTCTCCATTTCGCTACCAATTTGAGCACTTAATCATTTTTTAACGAGGCATCATGGAATTGCTACCATTTCCATGCTTTTTGATCAATTTTCATCCCTTGCATGATTTCGTTGCATATTCATGTCAGTTGGCCTTATTGTTGATATTGCAGCGAATCGCTACAACTTACTGCTCTTTTGCTTCTTGGACCAAAATGGCCGCGATTTTGAAGCATGTAGCGATATCGCTACGTTTTGCTCCTTCCGTACCAATTGCCACTTTGCCATCGCGAAAATGGTACATCCGCTTTGCAAGACCTTTTCAAAAATGCAGCGCAATGCTGCCATTTTACTCCTTAGACTTTCTCTGCACCTATCATGCAGCGCATCGCTGCAATATTTGTACTTAGTCTTTTTGCAACCCACTTGCGTGTCACTTTTGTTTAGACTCCCTTTGTGACCGACGATCCGCGACTTTGCAACATTGCAGCGCATCGTTGCAACCTTTTAGCCCTCAAGCCTTTGAACCGCCCTTGTCGCGAAAATGCTACGGGTAGCGTGTCGCTCCAACTTTCCCATGGCTTCCTCTTCTTAACAAACATGCGGCGAATCGCTACTTTTAACCTTGAGTCTTCGAAGCCAAACACCGCGCGAAAATGAGACGTCGGCGCATCGCTGCAATGTTAACTTTGTGTCTTCGGCTGGAATTTTTGTCGCGATTTCGCGACATTTTGTCGCTGCTCCTCCTTTGCTTTCCAAAAGTCACGAAAATGAAACACGTCGCGATATCGCGACGGTTCCGCCCAACCTGCCTGCGTTGACTGCGTTGACCGCGATTTCGCGACATGTCAGCGAATCGCTGTAGTTTTTGAACTTAGTCAATTTCTACTCATTTTTTCTCCTTTTCCATAAAAGCTGCATCAAAGCTGATATCAAAGGTCAGATTTTCAACAATACACTAATGCATTAATCAATGAGAATCAATGTGGCAAAAATGCCAACATTCTTGGCGGCTCATGGGGTATACAGCTCGCTGTATGCAAGAATCCAGGCCTTAGTCCATTGGGCACAGAGTCATATCAGAACAGGAAGGTTGGCTGCTACAAAACATGTCAGAGGACTGCTGCAAAACTTCTTCTGCTGCTGAAAACTAGAACCGGAAGAACCTGCATAGAAGCGGTTATAAACTGAAGAAATGGAATGTGATGGTGAAGTGAGCTCTTGCGATTGCGCAGGCGGTGACTGCAATGGAGTGGTGTGAATAATAAAATGATGGAGCAAAAGTGACGTAGTAGACATAACAACAGCATGTTGCTACACTACCAGTGGCAATAGATGGAATGAACGAATGGATGGAACAGAAATGGAAGTTTTGAAGCGTGAAATGAAAATGAACTAAGCTGGAAAATAAATGCTTTTTAAAAAAAAACCAAACTGAGAAGAAAGGGATAAGAAGAAATGGGGAAAATAGAAAAGGGGAGAAGAAACAACAGCCGTGGCTTATTCTTTTTGTTTTTTATATTGCAGGAAGAAAGAAACAAAAGAAGGAAGAGGAAGATGAAGAAAGGAAATAGAAAGCAGGGGAGGGAAAAGAAGAATTCTTTGGAAGCCACAAACTATCGGGAAAGGAAGGACAAAAGGGAAACAAACACCTACAGCCCACAAGCAACAAGAGCCAAGGTGACAACAAAAGGCAAAACATATATACATACTCTTTTCTTCTTCTCTACTTCCTTTTTATATATATATATATATATATATATATATTTTTTTATATTATATACAAACTCAAATTGAACTTGTGAAGTCATGAAAAGTAGGCTTTCAAATGAAAGCCATTAACTGAAATTGGAAGTGGGCTACCATCCATGTCTTCCAAATAGAAAGAATTAGCTGCACCCGTGCTGGAAATGCGGAAGGGACCCTCCCAAAATGCATCAAACTTCTTATGATTGCCAGGTTTAGCTTTATTCTCATTCCATTTCAGCACCAAATCTCCTGTCTTGAATGGACGGGCTGCAGAATGCTTATAAAACCACTTCGAAATCCCTTGCGTGTGCTTGTCAAATTCATTATATGCTTTGGAACGCTGCTCCTCTAATTCCAACAACTGTGCTATTCGCAGATCCAAGGAACTCAGGTCTGTCTCATCATCTTGAAAAGACTGCAACTGCTGTAATACTGGCAACTCAAGATGAACCGGCAACCTTGCTTCTTTGCCATAGACTAGGGCATATGGTGAGGTTTTAATGGACTTCTTGACAGAAATCCCGTCTGCCCATAACGCCTGATTCAATAACAAGTGCCATGATCTTTTGTTCTCTCCCAATGACCTCTTCAAAATTCTGAGCAAATTTTTGTTCGTTGACTCTGCCAAGCCATTTCCCTGTGGATAGTAATTGGAAGATGTCTTAAGGAAAATGCCAAACTTGTTAGCAAACTCAGCCTGTTCAGCTCCAATGAATGGAGTCCCATTATCTGTAATGATGGCGTCCGGAACACCAAAACGTGTAATCAAACTCTCAACGAAAGAAATCACTACGGATTGATTGGCCATCTTTGTAGGTATGGCTTCGGACCACCTTGTGAAATAATCAGTAGTCGTTAAGATGTATCTGTGACCAGCTGAGGAATTAGGATCAATTATTCCAATAAAATCCAACCCCCATTGCTGAAAGGGTGCTTCAACCTGAACTGGATGCAAAGGCAGAGCTGCATTCCTTACTCTTCCTGCGTATCTTTGACACTTATCACAGGCTTGTGCAATCTTGAAAGAATCTGAGAACAGGGTCGGCCAGTAGTAACCAGCTCGAATGATTTTCAAGGCCATCGGTCTTCCTGCATAGTGACCTCCTGAGAGACCTGAATGAAACTCTTCCAAGATCCTATCCTTGTCTGCTTCTTTAACACACTTCAAAAGAACACCATCAATATTTTTAAAAAATAAACCATCTGAAAACAAAACATACCGCAGAGCTTGCAACCGAAATCTCCTCCTCCCGAGAAGCATTCAATTGTGATGGACATCTTCCAGCTTGTGAAGTAATCAATCGGGTCCTCTCGTCCAATATTTTTCCGGAATTAAGAAATTCATTAAATTGTCATTACCAGCAAGAGCTTCTTCCCGATCTTCGCATACATCAAATGCCGCCATCTTTGCTAACTGCTGGCACAGAGCTTTACCACGCACTAATTTAGTTGGGTGAATTTCTACATCAAATTCTTGGATCTTGGTGACCCAGCCAAGACGTTTATCACCCAACTCTCCTTGAAGAATGAAATTTCTCACATCTGGGTGAATAACATAAACAAATGTCCTGCTCCGGGAAATAAAATGTTTGAATTTCTTCAGGGATTTCATCACAAAGATATACCTGTTTCTCAATAAAATTGTACTTTGCTTCATGAGGTAAAATGACTTGGCTCGGAAAAGCAATGGGCATTTCATTCCCATCATCTCCTTTTTGTGTTAGAATCGCAGCATAACTGTCATCTTCTCCAACTGCATATAAGATGAAATCCTTGGAGTAGTCAGGATTAATCAAGACAGGGGCCTGCACTATTCTTTCCTTGATCTCCTGAAATGCTTCCTTTCTTTGAGTCGTCCATTGGAAAACTGCATCTTTCTTCAACAATTCGGTCATTGGTTTAACAACCTCGAGCAAAATCAGCAATGAACTTTCTAATGAAATTTATCTCGTCCAAAGAAAGATTGAAGTTCCTTCTTGTTTGCAGGGGAGTGTCAATTTCTTCAAAGCTTCAACACGGGCTGGATCAATTGCTAATCCATCTTCGAAAATCACATGACCCGAAGCTTACCTTCTTTTACAAAGAAACACAGACTTCTTCGGATTAATGGAGATTCTGAATTCTCTGCATTTCTCAAAAATCAGCCTCAGGTGAGAACAATGGTCTTCCCTTCTATGTGAAAAGACTGTCATGTCGTCAAGGTATATTACAATGATCCTATTCAATAAATCCTTGAAAGCAATATCCATTGCTCTTTGGAAGGTAGCTCCAGCATTTGACAGTCCAAAGGGCATTCGCTGATATGCAAAAGTACCCCACTTCGTGGTGAATGCTGTCTTAAACCGATCTTCATCTTTTACCCGGATCTGGTTATACCCATAAAATCCATCCAACAAAGAAAAACGCTGTGCCCCAACCACAACATGCAATATTTGATCTATTCTCGGCAAAGGATAATGATCCTTTAATGAAGCACGGTTCAAATTCCTGAAATCAACGCACAATCTAATATCTCCATTCTTCTTACGGACTGGGACCAGATTGGCGACCCATGTGGAGTGCTTGACCGGATAGATGATCTTAGCTTGCAGCATTTTAACAAGCTCAGCCTTCATCAACGCCTCAATCTTTGGATTTACAGGTCTCTGTTTCTACCGAAAAGGCCTAACTCCTTCTTCCAGTTCAATTGTATGACGTATAATCTGCTTGTTGTAGCCTTTCAAGTCTTCATAGCTCCAAGCTATAATATCAAAAAACTCTTTACAGAGCTTCCTCGATTTTCTGCGCTTCTTCCGGGGTTGAGTCGATGCCAACCTTAATCACTTTGTCAGTCGAAGCTCTAACTCCATGAATTCCTTTCTATCAATCTCCATTCGAGGCTTTCTGGAATGATCATGTTGGTCAAACAAGCTCTCCAGAGTTATTAGACCCTTTGGAATATGGTTATTCCTTAATTGAATAAGACCTTCGGCTTCCTCATCTCCCAAAGTTCTGCCTTCAACAGCTGCAGCTTCATGTATCAAGAAATTAACAATCTGCTCATCGGTTTCAAAGACCTGCCAAAAAGTTTCCTTGTCTGGCACACTGGGTCTGTATACCATTCTCACTGTCTTGGGCTTGTTCACAACTTGATCAGCAGGAGAAAAGTTAGCTCCAAGAGATGCTAATAAGTCAGCATGTTTATTCATCTCTCTGGAAACAGCTTGAATATTAAGCGCAGTGAAAAGTTCAAACAAATCCCAAACCTGATTACGATATGCTTTCAGATAATGCTGCTTTGAGATGCATCTATTTGTGACCTGATTTACAATAAGCTCGAAATCACCAAAAATATTGAGCTGTTCTATTCCTAACTTCTTTGCTTTCTTCAGACCCAAGCACAATGCTTCGTATTCAGCAGCGTTATTTGTGCAACTCCATGTAAGTCGATAAGAATAAGTCCTTTGTACACCAGAGGGAGAAATTAACACAATACCTGCTCCGGCACCATTCCTGCATCTAGCTCCATCGAAATACAGTTGCCATAACTGATCTGTAACCTCAGTCTGATCAACTGGGTTAGACAATTCCTGCTTTGTCTCAGTCTCAGGTTTTTGAATGGCATAGCAGCCAATCTCTGTCTCCATCATGGCATTAAAGTTAAGCATTGAAAACTGGTCTTCCAACTGAAGATTGTTTAAAACTTCACTCATTAAAACAACATCTTCAGACTCTTCAGTGAGCATATGGACCGACTGCATGTCTTTTCCAACATCTTCCAACTTCTCGATGTGAAAAGGGGAAGGCTTTTCATTCTGTATTCTGAGACGTCTATTCTTAAAAGGAATTTCCAGATGGGAATAATCTAATGCCAGATAACCCCCTAATTTTGCAAGTAAATTCCCTGGATAAACACATGCTAAAATAGGGCTCTAAATCTACTACAACAATTTCCTGAATAACAGTGATCTGGGGCATTGTATGCAGGACAATGGGTACATCTTTAATGACACCTACTATTTTCACAGGAGTACCATCTAATTGCAGGACTCCAGGACTACTCCGGGTATACTCCATTCCCATAGCTTCACAGACTCCCTTGGGCATGACAGTGGTTGCAGCTCCATAATCAATCATACAATTGTGTACAACCCAACCTTCTATTTGCAATGACAAGTAAAAAGGAGGAGGTCTGTTCTTACCAGTAACAGAGGTGGTTAAAGTTTGGGCATAGACGGTCTGGGTAGGCCCTTTTTCACTCTCCTTCATAGATTTCAATGACTCTTGTAATAAATCTACTTGACCAGGTAATTGCAAAGCGTCATAAAGGCTTACCTTAGCAGGGGTCTTCTTAAGATCATCAACAATATTGTATGAAACTACAGCAGAATTTTTCTTCTCAGCAGGTTGCTCAAATCTGGTTCTGTACTGCTGTGTAGCTTCCACTCTTAACCTCTTGGTCAGTGATGGATATTTCAATTTTTCACGTGCCTGCTCCTCTGCTTCTGATCTTACTGGTGCAGCTGCTGCCTTTTCTTGAACTCTGTTAAAAGTCGGATCTTTGGGCAAAGACTTTGGAGCTGGCACAGGAGCTTTCACTGGCCTCTTCACTTCAGTCGGTACTCTTAACGGCTCTAAGTCAGCAGGATCAACATTCATAGGCTTCTTTCCAGTCCTTGTTAGAACTGAAACTTGGTCTTCCACTGCAGTCATCAAACTATAACCAGCTTCTGAGATCATGTTAACTTGTCCGCCTGAAGAGCTGGCAGCCAATGTCTACACATAATTCAGGTGAACCATACATGTATCCTCTCCATGAGGGTCATTACAGGTCGAGCACCAATATACTCCATCTGCATGGGCTGCATCTTCATTTGCTAGAACAGCTAAGCCCTTTTCAGGTGCTTTGCTTGTGGAGGCAGCTTGATCTCTAGTAATTTGAGGAGGTTGAAATCTCCTTGGCTGGAAATCTCTCTCAGCCTGCTTCCTCTCAATGAGTGTGATCTTGTTTCCCATGGCTCTAATGGCAGAATTTGCAGACTTCACCTCTTGCAATAATGTTGTATATGGATCAGGGTTTGCAGGTGCAGGAGGTGCTGGTAAGGGCAAAGGAGCTGGTGGTGCTGGCAAAGCTGGAAATGCAGTGGAAACGGGAGATGGTTGAATGCTGGGTGCAGGGAGCGGTAAAGGAGTTAAAGCTGGCAACTGAGAAACTGGGACAGGTGCAACTTGAGGTGCTTTAGAGCTCCATGATGGTGTAGGATACATAGCTGGCATGGGGTGTGGTTGTGAACCATATAAATATTGAGGCAAATCTGGAATAAGAGGCATAGTTACCTTTGGAGGCAGTCTTCCTACAGCAACCAGATCGACTTCGCTTTAATTGCTTGTTCAAATATTTCTGGAAACGTTATCACATTAGATCGCCGAACCGCCCACCCGATATCCGAGTGAAACGCTCCGAGGTAGTACATCGCAGCTAATTCATCAACGAGCCGAATACCATCAGGAATCCTTTGCCAAGTTCCGGTAAACCGGACATTAAAATCAGGTATCTCTTCTTGTGGATGTCTCTCGTATGACAAGAACCGATTTAACAATGAGAAAGGGTCAGACTGTTCATGAAAATGTTTCACCAGAAAATCACCAAACTGATCCCATGATGTTAGGGTTCCGGGAGGCAGAGTTCTGTACCAAAACAACAGTTTACCTCTCAAAGAACATACTAACAATTTGACCATCACATCTTCATCGGTAATGTCATGGATAGCAGCCAGGGAAGCCACATCATTTATGTGCTCATAGGCTATTTTACCAGTACCGTCGTAAGTGGGCAAAGCCTTCAGTGCAGCTCGAGGTACTGGATTCTGAGCCTGCAGATTCAAGGCTCCAGTGCTATTCCATGCCAAGAATTTTTTGGGTGGAGGAAATTGTGCCATTGGTGGAACTTGTAGGGGTGCAACACTAGCAACAATACTGGGTATTTGTACAGCAGAAGATGGAAGGGATGAGGAAACTAATCTAGAATGCTCACCACTTCTCGAACTATCGAGCTCAAAAAATTGAACAAGATCGCCAAATTTCTTTGACTGTGATCTTGTGATCATGAAGTATTTCTGGGTCCAGCAGGGTCACCAAAAACAACAGAGTCACCAAATGCTCTAATTTACAGTCTGAAGGCGAACATTAAACCTTCGACCCTATGGGATCTTTTAGAGACAAATAAAATCTGTCCCACCGGGCGTGCCAAAAACTGTTGGTCCAAAATCTGCCACAGGAAAGGATTTTACAAGTGCACCCTAGACCCGGCCAACATTGAAATGCTGGAAGCAAGAAATGGCTCCCAGACCAATCTCCAGAGTGGGCTGGTTCCCTTCACTACTCTAAAATCTGGTTTTAAGATAAGGGCTGCAGGAAAGAAAGTTAAAAAAATGCAGAAAGAAATGGGAAATATGGCCACAGGCCGAAGTGATGAGATCAGAAAATAGCAGCAGGAAACCTCAAATGCAACAACAGCAAGCAATAGAAATTATCAACTTGATTCTCACACAACGTATGCAAAAAACCCTCCAAGACTACACTCCAGAGATTATATTCTTACAACAGTATTTAAATTCAGAATGCAGAATTTAAACGTAACAGCCGTTAAAGAATAATAATGCGATTAGAAATGCAACAAAGACAGAAAGGAAATCACCCAAAGCGTTGCTTGAAAAATTAGAAGTCAAGTCTTTTATTCCTGCAAATGCACTTCCAGTCTCTAGCAGAGAAGTTTTTCCAACCTTTGTAAATGAAAATTACATTGGTTTTTATAGAGGTCCGTCCTCTCTACAGCATTAAATGTTTGCCACCATCCTCCTCGTGATCTACAATTATATGGCGGACATTAGGAACACGATCTTCTCAATTACAGCCTCGAGGGATCAAAAATTAAATGCAATTAACATGTCAGCTTCGAAGAACCACCTTCATTAAATTTGTTTTTTGGAAATGTGCATGAAAAACCGTTACAATAATCCACGAACCAAGCAGCCTCGAATGCATTAAATCTTCAATCTTGGTGGCCTGGGCGCGTCTTTGACCTTGAATGCATTGGAAATCCTCAAATCATTAAATTCGGGTCAGCATTAAATCATTGGAAATCAAAAAATCTCCTCGGGCGTTCATATTGTACTTTGGCGAGAAAATATGCTGAGGTCGCGAAAATGCGACGGGTCACGAAATCGTGACATGTTTTAACTCCGTACACTTTGACCACCTTTGACCCACGAAAATGGCACCTGTAGCGATATCGCTACGTCTTTTGGTCGTTGGCTCCTTTCTTCGCTTTGCTCCACGAAAATGGAACATGTAGCGATATCGCTACATGTTTTGGGCACTTTGTACGGCTTCATGGACGGGTCCGCGAAAACATAACACCTTTTGCCCTTGAATGCCTTCAATTCTTCCTTGTCTCCATTTCGCTACCAATTTGAGCACTTAATCATTTTTTAACGAGGCATCATGGAATTGCTACCATTTCCATGCTTTTTGATCAATTTTCATCCCTTGCATGATTTCGCTGCATATTCATGTCAGTTGGCCTTATTGTTGATATTGCAGCGAATCGCTACAACTTACTGCTCTTTTGCTTCTTGGACCAAAATGGCCGCGATTTTGAAGCATGTAGCGATATCGCTACGTTTTGCTCCTTCCGTACCAATTGCCACTTTGCCATCGCGAAAATGGTACATCCGCTTTGCAAGACCTTTTCAAAAATGCAGCGCAGCGCTGCCATTTTACTCCTTAGACTTTCTCTGCACCTATCATGCAGCGCATCGCTGCAATATTTGTACTTAGTCTTTTTGCAACCCACTTGCAGCGCGTCGCTGTCACTTTTGTTTAGACTCCCTTTGTGACCGACGATCCGCGACTTTGCAACATTGCAGCGCATCGCTGCAACCTTTTAGCCCTCAAGCCTTTGAACCGCCCTTGTCGCGAAAATGCTACGGGTAGCGCGTCGCTGCAACTTTCCCATGGCTTCCTCTTCTTAACAAACATGCAGCGAATCGCTGCAGCTTTTAACCTTGAGTCTTCGAAGCCAAACACCGCGCGAAAATGAGACGTCGGCGCATCGCTGCAATGTTAACTTTGTGTCTTCGGCAGAAATTTTTGTCGCGATTTCGCGACATTTTATCGCTCTCACTCCTTTGCTTTTTTCAAACCGCGAAAACAGAACATGTCGCGATATCGCGACAGTTCTCTTTGGCTACATGCGTTGACCGCGTTGACCGCGATTTTGCGACATGTCAGCGATGCGCTGCAACTTTTGCTTTGTGTCTTCGGCTGGACTTTTTGTCGCGATTTCGCGACATTTTGTCGCTGCTCCTCCTTTGCTTTCCAAAAGTCACGAAAATGAAACACGTCGCGATATCGCGACGGTTCCGCCCAACCTGCCTGCGTTGACTGCGTTGACCGCGATTTCGCGACATGTCAGCGAATCGCTGCAGTTTTTGAACTTAGTCAATTTCTACTCATTTTTTCTCCTTTTCCATAAAAGCTGCATCAAAGCTGATATCAAAGGTCAGATTTTCAACAATACACTAATGCATTAATCAATGAGAATCAATGTGGCAAAAATGCCAACAGGAACCTGAAATGAAGGATCCAATGGGAAAACCAATTGTAGGTGTTAAACACGGACAAAGAAGATGCAACCAAAAACCCCAGATAACCTTCAGCATCACCAACGAACAGCTTTAGGGAAATATATGGGGAATCCAAATAGGAACACATCAATAAGCAAAATAGAGGCCCTCACACAAGACCACAAAAATTGTTGAGAGTCCAGATCAATGATCCCAAAGAGCAGAGTCATAGTAGAAAGCACATGGTCCACCAAACCAAAAATATGTTGTGTAAAACTACTCATGAAGCCACTCTCCCATAGCCACATCAGTCCACACCTGAAGAACCATTGAAAGCCAACACCAAGTAGAAACCTACAAAAAACCTAGGAAAGAACTGAGAACTCCAAGGAAAAATCCCTAAAGTAGCCCATAAAATCCAAGGAAGAATCTAGAAACATCCCAGAAACTAGGCATCAAAAAAAACCCCAACAAAGGGTAAGGAAATGGGTAGCAAGTGAATAAGTGACCTCCCACCCCCAAGGAGATCATTTGCAACACCATCCAGCCAAGGAGGAAGGGTTAAGGAAGTGCCAGGGAAATCAGGATAATATCAAGGACCTGGGACAGGACTAGGGAAGGGCTACAGGGAAGTGGAGAAGGACTTCCCAAAGGAAGTTCCCTACAGATTCCCCTCATATTGAAGATCCTTACACCTATATAGCAAGATTCTATTTCATAATATCCACATGAATTTTCCCCTCAACAAGATGCTCAATGAATTCTGAAAATTATATTCTAGGACTCTTATTTAGTTCTCATGGACAATGCATTAAAGCTCACAATACTCTCTCAAAAAATTTCCTATTTATAAAGCAAGAATTACAATAAAATAAAATACATTTTACACCATTTATCTCCACTCTTTCAAAATAATTTTCACTCATATTTAATGTCCAAGAACAAAGAATTGTAATGATAAATAAACCACTTACAAACTTATCACTCCAAGCTTAGCATAAAAATAAATGATATCAAAACCCTTTTAAATATAATGCCAAAAATTCATTTCACCTTATACCTCCTATGTTCCAACTATAAGCCAAATATCATCCACCAAATATCAACTATAGTCAACAATTAATCAACATGGTGCATTCCTCATAAATTAATCAACATGGCGCATACCTTATATAAAAAATTATCTTCATTGTTGTGAATAGGAATTGACCCTCCGACATCTAGCTTCCAAGCACAGTGCCCGACCGCTTGTGCTAGCCAAGCGGTTGAGAACTAACCCTTGGCACCCATGTTTTATCTCCTTGTTGTCTCTAATGAAAACCATAGTAAAACACTTCAACTGGCGCTAGGGGGAATCAAACCCTAAACCTTCCCTCTGCCAACAACTTACACAAGATCCACTTGCCACTTGGGCTATCATCCCTCGCTGGACTAGACGTTTGCCACCTTGTCCTTATCCCCTTTTGGTTGCTCAACGAATGGATTTTCAACATGTTTCACTATATGCCTCATTTGATTTTCTTATGCGCATATGCCTTGGATGATTCAAAAAATGATTTTAATTTTTTCTTCTCCCTTTTATATGCTTTCAAGGTAATTGCATGACGTCGGTGGAAAACTTAAGTGCCTCCATTTTAAATTCAAATTTTGGCACCCTTTGCCAATTTCAAATTTAATTATTTATTTAATATAATATTTAACTTTGGGTTAAATATTATATTATTTAATTTTAGTATTAAATAATACTTTTACATGGGGGCCTTCATCACTTCTAATTTTTCTCTTTTTAATAAGCCCTTTTGGATTAATTATTATAATATTAAAATATTATAATATCTTCTCTTTTTTCTTTAAAACAATGGGTAAAACCTTTTTTCTTCATCCATTTAACCAACCTCTTTGGCTTATAATATAAAATATTATAACCATTTATTTTACCAATTTTCTTGCACCAAAATGAACTTTACCTTGCCCAAACACTTGACATCAATGACAACAAAATGACTCAAAATTTCCAACAATCTCCCCCTCTGTCATTTATGGCAACCCCTTGTTTTTAAAACATTTCTTTTTCCTTTTTCCAATTCTGCTCCCTCTGAGAAACTAATCCCCCTGACTGAATACTCTCCCCCTTACTCAAATATCTCCCCCTTTGATAACAATGACAAAGGTAATCCTTTGGGGCTAAAGATAATACTCTTAGCTCAGCCCCCTCCCCATCTCCTTTCCTTGAGGTGGTTAATTTTGGGATGGGAGTATTTCTACTCCCAGAATGCAATGCTCTTTTCCTTTATCAACCTTCTTTCTCAACATACCCTTTTGATTCTTTTGAGTGTCCCTATTCTTGTTTGTCTCTAGAAGCTATGGAAAATTTATTTTGCACCACTTGGCATTATGCCCAACATTATTGCACTTATAACACTTAATTTTGTGGTTCCTTGAAGGTGCAAATATCTTGAAGTTCCTCCTAGTGAAACCATACCTATTTATATCATGAACCCTGCAGTGAATTGCTTTATGACCAAATTGATTACAAGAGTAACAATACCCTTGAAAAATATATCCATCTTTGAAGTTCCTCCTAGTAATACCATACTCCTTTCCATGAGTCCTACACTGCATAGCCTTGTGACCAAACCTATTACATGAGAAACAATGTCCTTTGAAGAAATATTGCCTTGGACCCACTGGTCTCTTAGTCATTTCTTCCTTGTGATGTTTCATGTTCCTTTTTTGTGCACTATTTTATTTCTACGTGAAGCTTTTATTCACATAAGTCTCACTTTCTCCTTCACTCTCTTCCTCTAAAATTTCTTCCTCTTTTGATCTTGAACTTGACTCTTCTTCTTGTTGCCCTTGTCCTTCTTCAAAACCAAGTCTTGTTCTGTTAGATGAAGGTCTTTGTGAATTGATGATCTTATCCAAAAAATTTGAACTTTTCCTAAACTTGTGTAGCTTGTCCTTAGACTCTTCCACTTCCTTCCTTAGTGAAACTACCTCATGCTCTAATCTTTCACATTCTAATACTTTTGTCTCTAAATTTTCTTTAAATATCCTTGTCTTAGCTATTGATTTTGTCAGATATTATATAAGCTTTTCTTTTTCTTCATCACATTCTTGAAATTGAGCCTTGAATTTTGAATTCTACTTTCTAACCTTTTTCAATTCTTTAAGAACAGAGGTAAGTTTTGCTTCTAGATCTACTGTCTTCCTCTTCATTTTTTGATTTTTTCTCTACTTCTTGATCTTCAAGAGCATCTTTATACTTTTTCAGATTTATCTTCGATAGGAGCACTTCCTTCCTCTTCTATTGCCAAAAAGAGAATTTTTTTCTTCACTATCTAAATATATTTCATAATTATCTCTTGAAACCTTGCTTCCCTTATCAACATAGAAGCTCTTCTTATGCCTTTGAAAAAACTTATTTTTATGCTTGCTTTGGCCATACCTATTTTTATTTTCATACTTGGATTTTCTTGCTTCCCTTTTATTATAATCATATTTCTCTTCACGGATACTATTTCTATATTCTAGATAGTTAGATGCATAGTGTTCTTTTTTTTCCACAATTAAAACACTTCACTATTTGCATACCTTTGTGCTTTCTTGAGTCCTTGTTTCTTCTACTATAGTTAGCTTCCTCATCACTGGTTGACTCATTACTTAAATCTGGTTTCTTATATTTCTTTGCTACTTAGAAGGTTACCTCTTTCTTGGTAATAGGATACTTTACTATTATCATCTCATAAGTTGTGAGGGTTCCATGTAACTCATCCATAGTCAAATTTTCAATATCTCTTGTTTCTTCTATGGCTGAAACCTTTCCATAATACCTCATAGGAAGTGATCTTAAAACCTTTTGAGCAACATCAAATTATTCAATTTTAAATCCAAGTCCTCACATGGTCTTAACAACCCCATCCATATGAAGTAAGTATGTAGCAATGTCTTCCTCATATTTCATATTATATTCAAACATTTTCTTGTGATTTTACAATTTTACCATATTGACCTTTTTATCACCCTCATATGCTTGCTTCAACTTTTTCCATATCTCTTTTGATTATTTGCAATGGATAACTTTTACAAATTCTGCTTCACATAATCCACTCAAGAATGCATTTATTGCCTTTGCATTATTCACACGTATGAGCTTGCCATATTTATATATGGGAGGATTAGTTGTAGGTGTGAACCCACCCTCAACTACTTACCATGTCTCATATCCTTGTGCCATCAAGTAAGTTCTCATTCTTATGATCTAGAAATAATAATTATTCCCATCGAACAATGGTGCCTTATTTTTTGAAGATCCACTATGAGATGCCATATGTGTTCCTGTACACTCTTACTTCAAGTTGTTAGACTCTTCCGAAGGAACCCACTCTAATACCAATTGAATAACAAATGCACATACTAATAGGGGGGTGAAAAGTATAAGATCAACTTTTACTTTTCTTTCCCAAACAATATTATTCAATATTATCAATGGCAATATCAATAGAAGTGATAAAATCAATGCACAAATCATCACACAAGAGAGACACCAATTTAACATGGTTCACCCAATCTGGGCTACTCCATAGAGAAAATATTTCTACTAAATTTTCTCAACAAATATTCTTGGGAATCAATTCCCTATCATAATTTTTATGGACCTATGTCTAAATAAGACACCAATACCCTATGCTCTAATTTATGGATCTCTCTCCATAGGATAACTCTTTCCCATTTTCTCTGGTTCATGGAACTTGATCCAAGAGAACTCTATCTCCTCAACTAGTTTGTGGATCTCTCTCTATAGAAGAAATCTATCTCTCCAGTTGGTTCATGGATCACTAGAAGAGAACTCTTTTCCCTTGCTCTATTTTTTGGATCTCCATCCATAGGATAACTCTATTCCCTCTACTCTAGCTGGTGATATTCTAGAAGACTTTTGCCCCCACTGCTCTAGCTTGTGGATCTCTCTCCATAGGAGACATTTTTCCCCACTACACTATCTAATTGATCTCTATCTATTGTAAACTATTGTCAGCTTTGGTCTATCACATCCAAATATTTCTCTCAACTCTATCTCAAATCTGCAACAAAATCTATCCCAAATCTAGTACAAATTTGCTCTAACTTTGCTCATAAATCTACATCAAAATCTATCTAAAATCTATCCCAAAGCCTAAACACAAAGCTTGATTAAATCATAAATCAACTTAGATCTAGCCCAAGCCTTAACACAAAGCTTTAACAAATCATCAATAAACTTAGATCTACCCCAAGCCTTAACACAAAGCTTGAACAAATCATCAATCAACTGTGCTTAGATCTACCCCAAGCCTTAACACAAAGGTTGAACAAATGAAACCTACTCTTAATTTTTTTTCAAGTCATCACAAGACTTGCTCAAATATGTCTTTAATTCTTCACAAATACTTGCTCAAATCTATTTTCAAGTCTACTCGAAGGCTTGCTCAAATGTGTCCTCAAGCCCTCTCAAGAGCTTGCTCAATTCTATCCTCAAATCTACTTAAATACTTGCTCAAATATATCCTTAAGCTCTCTCAAGAGCTTGCTCAATTTTTTCCTCAAGTCTACTCAAATACTTCCTCAAATATTTCCTCAAGCCCGCTCAACAACTTGCTAAATTATGTCCTCAAGTCTACTCAAAGACTTGCTCAAATATGCTCTCAAGCTATTTACAAAACCTGCTCAAAAAATTCCAAAACTTGCATACAGAACACAACTTAAAAATCTTTCAAAAAAATATTTTCACATAAAAAAATTCTACTTAGAATTCATTTAACCTTTGGACATATACAGAATGATATGCTCTATCAAAACCTCAATATGTTTCACACTCACAAATTATGTACTCAATCAATCACTCTCTATCACTTGCAAAATCTCTCTCAAATCAATTCAGAATAATGTATAAATTGTTTCACAAAACTGATCTATTACTCCCATACTTTCAATCAATATCTCTCAAACCAATGCTCAAAAACTCCACATAATTATTCAACCAATGAAGCACAATCTACTCACAAACCCTAGTATAGGTGTTTCACTTTCTTTCAACAAAGATGCTTAATGTAGGTCTCAAACCCTAACTCAAAACTTTCCAACAATGTTTTACCAAACAACCCTTTTAACTCCACCTTATATTTTAGAAAACCTTGCTCAACAACACACCTCAAATGAAGAGAAGAATACCCATACCTCTTATTTTCTTTGATGAAGATATATCACAAAACTTGTCTCACCAACAACCAATTCTTCTTGCCCTACTTCAAGAGTTAGATAGCAAGATTCTATTTCATAAATTTCCCCTCAACAAGATGCTCAATGAATTCTGAAAATTATAATCTAGGACTCTTCTTTAGTTCTCATGGACAATGCATTAAAGCTCACAAACCTCTCTCAAAAATTTTCCTTTTTATAAAGCAAGAATTGCAATAAAATAAAATACCTTTTACACCTTTTATCTCCACTCTTTCAAAATAATTTTCCCTCATATTTAATGTCCAAGAACAAATAATTACAATGATAAATAAACAACTTACAAACTTATCACTCCAAGCTTAGCATAAAAATAAATAATATTAAAACCTTTTAAATATAATGTTAAAAATTCATTTCACATTATACCTCCTATGTTCCAACTATAAGCCAAATATCATCCACCAAATATCAACTATAGTCAACAATTAATCAACATGGCACATACCTCATAAATTAATCAACATGGTGCATACCTTATATAAAAAATTATCTTCGTTGTCATGTACAAGAATTGATCCTCCGACCTCTACCTTCCAAGTGAAGTGCTCGACCACTTGCGCTAGCCAAGCAATTGACAACTAACCCTTGGCTCCCACGTATTATCTCCTTGCCACCTCCAATGAAAACAATAGTAAAACACTCCAATTGATGCTAGGGAGAATCGAACCTTGAACATTCCCTCTACCAGCAACTTACATAGGATCCGCCTGCCACTTGGGCTACCAACGCTCACTGAACCAAGACATCCACCGCCTTGTCCTTATCCCCTGTCACTTGCTCGAAAAATTATTTTCAACATGTTTCGCTATATGCCTCATTCGATTTTCTTATGCACATTTGCCTCGAATGATTCGAAAATTGATTTTAATTTTTTCTTCTCCTTTTTATATGCTTTCAAGGTAATTGCATGACGTCGGTGTAAAACTTAAGTGCCTCCATTTTAAATTTGAATTTTGGCATCCTTTGCCAATTTTAAATTTAAAAATTTATTTAATATAATATTTAACTTTGGGTTAAATATTATATTATTTAATTTTAGTATTAAATAATACTTTTGCATGGGGGCATTCATCAATTCTAATTTTTCTCTTTTTAATAAACCCTTTTGGCTTAATTATTATAATATTAAAATATCTTCTTTTTTTTTCTTTAAAACCATGGGTGAAACATTTTGTCTTCCACCTTTTAACCAACCTCTTTGGCTTATAATATAAAATATTATAACCATTTCTTTTACCAATTTTCTTGCACCAAAATGAACTTTACCTTTCCCAAACACTTGACATCAATGACAACAAAATGACTCAAAATTTTCAACAACTAAAATTTACATTCACCCTCATAAAATTAAATCTTACTTCCAACCATCATTTTAAATCACCATGCTACTATCACGATCAAGAATGACTTAGACCCTTCAAATTTTAGCCACTTAAAAATTGCATTCTCCCTCATAAAATTGACCCATGATGAATCAAACTTGTGCTTTTTATTCTACAATACCTTAGCATGTCTTGCCCTATCTATAATGACATTCATCCCATTTGTAAAAAGGCACATGCCTTCCCCATGGAGAAGGGCTTTGTGCACCTTTAATTGTACCAATCCAAAGTAGGATATGCATGCCAAAGCATGCCCTTTTTCAAATTTAAAAAACTCCCACAATTTTGTGAGTAATACAATTATCTTGCAATTCCTATATTCAATGACATGAGACCATGATTTGAAAATCTAAAACATTTCTTTGAGAATGCAATTCCTTTTTCCTTTAGTGCTTTTGAAAATACATACAAAAAAAATATTAAAAAAACTTTTTACCTCTTGTACAAAAATAGATTATGAGGCATTGAGGAGAGAATTATCCAAGGGTTTGGAAGAAATATCAAAGGCTCCAAATAAGATTTCTATGTGACCAATAGGAACCATTATACCCACTCTAATACCATGTTTGGAATTCATAATATACTATAGAAATTAACAAAAGCAATACATTCACACAAATATTATACAACAAACATAAAATGACAAAAACAATAAAGGTGAGAGACATAAAAATTAGGGGTGCCCTTGAGAACCATAAAATATCATTGTATTATCCATGGATAAAGATCACAACACTCCAACACAATGGATGAAGTGATGGAGGGAATTTATACCAATACCTAATACCCAAATTATATCAATAAGTTCCTAAGATGACATAATAAGAGGGTTTAAATATTAATTACAAACTATAATATGGGTTTAACAATAATAAGGTTAACCACGACTGATAGGAATTACATAAAAAAATATTATAATAAACTAAATACATTATACAATGATTCCCCTTAGGCCTATCCAAAATTGTCATACAATTTTAACCTTGTCCATGAATCATATTATGCTTTCATCATAAGATTTCTTACCTTCCCAAACATTCCAATGTATAAATTTATCACATTTAGCACAAACCAATCAACATATGGGTGTATCTCATTCATTGCCAACTCTAAAAATCTTGTGTTGTTGTCCCTAGTTATAATCTAAAAAATACACCTTATAAAAGTTTTATGAATTAAACTCCCCTTCTCCTTCCAATTCTTGGCATGAAATGAGAGATAAGATAGGGTAACCAACAACCCTTGTTCAATCCTTCTATTGACTCCCAATTCTTCTCTATTTTGTGTAAGTTTCAAAATAACATACTAGCCAAATATTAGGCTATATAAAATTATTTTGTGGTGAGGACATTACATAATTGACTAATTAACTCATAACAATTGAAGTTGTCCTGATCAATAATTTTGTTTTGAAAATATATTTTAATAGTGGAAAAATCTAAGCCCTATAATACCTAAAATCAAGTTCTCCCTACACATGGTTGAGTAGTATGATCACATCACCAATTTATTCCTTGAAATTCATCTTAGAGGCTCTCGACTATTATATGTAGATTCCTTTTCTTGGGGTCTTTCAACCAATGGGTGGAAATAAACTTAAGAAATATTTCCTCATTGTTGTCCTAGGTTTTGATTTATTTGGCCTAGGAGGTGAATATTACATCTTCTAATGGGTATTATAGGCCAAACATAGTCCTAATCATGAAGGCCTTGTGGATTCAAAAACCTTACCTATCATAGAAATCAACTTCTTGGTATTTCTATCCAAAATTTTGATGCAAACAATCACCAACTTAGAGCAAGAGGTCTCCTTAAATATCATCACTCTAGATAGTATAGAGTCTCTTAAGGGGTTGTGTTCCTCCTCAATGTCAATATCCTCTTCTAATGCTTCGTAGTACCCTATTGCCAAATCTATTTTTGTGATCTTTAATAGCTAAGAAACTAACTTTGTCTTCTACTGCAAGATGTATTTAAGTTAGAATTCACAAGTTTTTAAAAAAATAAATAAGTGCAATACATACACTCAAATATTATACAAAAAGTGTAAATAAGGTTGAAAAGAGATATATATGATAGGTATCCATAGACACCATAAATAATTACTATACCTATAGATAAAAATACACAACACTCCAGTGATCAAATAAGGAATTGTAGGGGGGTATTTATATCAATACCAAAATCCCAATTACATAATAAAGCTTAACCTAAGCTAACATAACAAAAAATCTTAAGATTAATTACAAGTTAAAGTGGGTTTAATCATGTCAAGGTTAATCATGGACCATAGGAATTACAATAAATTCAATACATTATACAATGAATGCCCATAGGCCTATCCAATATTACATCATACAATGACCATGACCTTGAATTAGATTACACTTTTAACACCCTGATGGGTGTCATCAAAAGCACACTTTACCAAGGTCACTTTTAATTTATACAGCCAAGGCTAGTGTCCTATAGGCAATATGTGCTAAGAAATATCTAAGGTAAGGGTTGGTTTTGGCTCTCTAAGCTACAATAATGAGGAAAACATAATTGAAATTGAACTAAAACTAAAATAAAAAAACTTAATGTAGAAAAAACACTTGCAAGAAATGAACTAATTGTAGCTGGAAAAGTAAATAAAATAATAAAAAATAAATTAAGCATGAAACAACTAAGCATTTGATGTTCACACAATGACACTGAGAGGGGGGGGTGAATCAGTGTAGTTATTTAACTTCAAAACAGCAACATTCAAAGACTGAAGCACATAAAACTTATAAAACCAGAAGAACAAAATGAGAGCACACCACAACACACAATATAACGAGGTTCACCAATTTGGCTACTCCTCAAAAATTAACTGCTTGGACTTCAATCCAAATCCAGTCTTTGCAAAATTTCAATTTTACAACTTCTTTACCAAAGATCCACCGGAAGGAGCACCAACCCCCGTAATTTTCTCGCTGCAATGTATGGAGCACCAACCCCTAGTACCAAGCACCAACTTGGCTCTCCCCCCTTGACCGCAATTCTAATCAAATCAAAATGACATAAAAATGTCTTCACTACTAACTCGACCCCGACCGGTCCGTAATTTTAACAACCTCTGCACAATCTCATGTCTCTGCTTATTTCTCTATACAGACCCTCTTTTCACAAGCAATTCCCTTCTTACTGCAACAACTTCTATCTTTCTTCAACAATTTCTCTTTACAGCTATTCATTTATATACATCCAATCCGGCACGCAGTCGAATCATATACCCAACTGTTCGAATTCTTTTCTCCTGCAAATAAGTGGCCGTTCGAAAACGACTGTTCGAAACCCTGCAATACGGCGTTTCGATTTCTTGTGGTATGGCTGTTTTGAATGCTGCAAACATATCTTCTCGAAAAGCATATCTCGATCCTTCATATTCGGCTCTTTGAATACAAGCAAAATGTCCGTTCGATTCCATGAGTGCGACCGCTCGAAAGCTGAAAAAAACTTTTCGAAAACCTTTCGATAATTTATATTTGATTCTTCGAATACATGCAAACGGCTGTTCGAATGCATGACTAACACTTGTCAATCAGAATCGCAGATCTGACATCAGTTACATTTTATGTAACCGGCTGCATGATGTCTTTTATGACACGTGTCACCATGCCTCGCTTTTTGGCTTTTACCTGCCAACCTGTCGCCTGTCGCGATATCGCGACATTTTTAACTTATGCTGACGTCACCCTGAAGGTTGTCGCGAAATCATGACGTTTTCGGCTTCCAGTGGCTTTTCTTTCATCCTGTCGTGAAATCGTGACACTTTTCAACTTTGCTGACGTCATCATCCTTCTTGTCGCGAAATCACGACGTTTCGACTCTTGCTAACGTCATCATCCTGCTTGTCACGAAATCGTGACACTTTCGCTTCATACACTCTTCTTTGCCAAGAATAAAAGGAACATGTCACGAAATCGCGACACTTTGCTCTTCCGTACAACTCTCCTTGCCAACTCCAATGAAAATGGAACATGTCACGAAATCGCGACACTATGCTTCATGCAATGGCAAAATTTTTACATCTTTGTGCCTTGTGTTTTCACCTTGCCTCTTTTCATGAAATTTTGACTTGTAATATCATTGCTGCATCTTTCAGTTCTACACTTTTGACTAGTAGCGAAATCGCTACTCCTTAGTTTCCCTTTGTTTCAACATGTAGCGCCATCGCTACACCTTAGTTTCTCTTTGTTTCAACATGTAGCGAAATCGCTACACCTTCTTCTTGTGAATTTTTACTTGTGTCGAAATCGCCGCATCTCACCTTTCTTAACTTCCGATTTGTAGCGAAATCGCTACACCTTTGTTTCCATACATTTCCACCTGTGCTTTGAAATGCGAAACTTTAACATGCATGGAAATCGCTACTCTCTTCATTGCAAGCTCCTTTCCTCCATTTATGTCACGAAATCGCGACACATTTTCTCTCTCCTCAAACTCGACATGTCGCGACATCGCGACATTTTGGCGTGCATTTTCTCTCTCCTACTTTTTGTCGCGAAATCGCGACACATTTTCTCTCTCCTCAACGAAAACTCGACATGTCGCGACATCGCGACATTTTGGCGTGCATTTTCTCTCTCCTACTTTTTGTCGCGAAATCGCGACACATTTTCTCTCTCCTCAACGAAAACTCGACATGTCGCGACATCGCGACATTTTGGCATGCATTTTCTCTCTCCTACTTTTTGTCGCGAAATCGCGACAGAAAACATGTCGCGATATCGCGACGCTTTTCTTCCTTGTCTCTTTCTGCCAATTTCTGAATCTGGGTCACCTCTCTTTTGCTTGAAACTTTCTACACTTGATCCGACCGACCTCTCGAATCGCATCAATCGCATCAATCTGTCTATGTTGACAACAATGACAATACTTTCTCAATGCTTTTGCTGCACCTTGCTCAACAATCTCCCCTTTGGAATTGTTGGCAACACAAAGCAACCTTGCTCAACTTCTTCTCCCCCTTTGCCAATAATACCAAAGGGTCACTGCAGACTCCCCCTGAGTCTCTGTACACCATTCTCAGGAAAATATCGTTATAGTTAGCAAAAATCATAAATATAAGCAAAACTATAAGTATATGCATGCATGCACCCATTGAGAATGTGATCCCTAATTATAGTCAGTTCTTGGGAATTGTGACCACTCCCAACTTATTCCTAAGGTACTCAAAAACATCCTTGGGCAATGGTTTTGTGAATATATCAGCTACTTGCTCTGTAGTTGGAACAAAATCCAACTTGACCTCTCCTTCTGCAACTTTATCCTTCAAGAAATGATATCGGATTGCAATGTGTTTGGTTCTTGAATGCATAATCGGATTCTTGGATATGTTGATAGCACTAGTGTTATCACATTTTATTGATATTGGCTCTTTGAAGTGGATACCAAGATCTTTCAAAGTTTGTCTCATCCATAATATCTCGTGTACAGCAAGTTGTGGCCGCAATGTATTCTCGCCTCTGCAGTGGATAGAGAGACTGATTCTTGTTTCTTGCCGTGCCATGCTACCAGCCTGTCTCCAAGATAAAATGCTCCTCCACTTGTACTCTTCCGGTCATCAATGCACCCTGCCCAATCTGCATCATAATATGCAATCAAAGTGAAGTCTTTGCCTTTTGGGTACCACAACCCATAATCCATGGTACCTTTGAGGTACCTGAAGATCCTTTTTACAACTGTGACATGAGTTTCTTTGGGACTTGCCCGAAATCTAGCAACCATGCATACCGCCCCGTAGTATATCCGGTCTAGTAGCCGTTAAATACAAGCAGGCTTCCAATCATAGACCCGTACATTGTTTGATCCACATCCGGAGATTTATCATCCTTGCTCAACTTGCAACCTCGTTGTCATGGGAGTGCTCGACCGGTTCATCGCCTTCCATTGTGAACTTTTTCAGCATTTCTTTTACATATTTAACTTGAGAAATAAAAATGCCTTTTTCATTTTGATTGACCTGCAGATCCTAAGAAATAAGAAAGTTCACCAATCATTGACATCTCAAATTCTTTTTTCATTTTAATTGATATGTCTTTGCAGTATTCATCCATGTCGTCGCCAAATATTATGTCATCTACATAAACAACAAGAACAATAAGATGACCCTTCTCTGCTTTGACATATAAGTTGCTATCCACCAAACCTTTCTTAAACCCTTGTTTAATTAGATAATTATCCAGCCTTGCATACCATGCTCTGGGTGCCTGCTTTAATCCATATAAAGCTTTCTTTAACCTGCAAACAAAATCTGGATTGTCACCAAGTTGGAAGCCATCTGGTTGTTCAATGTAAACCTCTTCTTCCAGCTTTTCCATTCAAAAATGCTGATTTTACATCCATTTGATATACTTTGAAGTTTTTATGAACTCGCTAATGCCGTAAACATTCCGATTGCCTCTAGTCCTGCTACCGGTGCAAAAGTTTCTTCAAAATCAATGCCTTCAACCCGAGCATAGCCTTTACATACCAATCTTGCCTTATTTCTCGACAACCTCGCCCATCTTCATTCAATTTATTTCTAAAAACCCATTTAGTGCCAATTATGTTTTTATTTGTTGGTCTAGGTACTAATTCCCATGTATTGTTTTTCTCTATCTGATCTAGTTCTTCATTGATTGCCTTCATCCAACTTTCATCGCTGCTTGCTTCAACGAACATTTTTAGGTTCAATACTAGATAACAGAGAATAGTTCCTCACCGCTGTTCTTCTTGTCCGAATACCATCTCGTGGGATCCCCAATAACTGCTCACTTGGATGATTTTTCTCGCCGCTTGCTCGTTTTAAATTTCCTGTTTTCTTCTTCTTCGATCTCGGCTTTTACACCATCCTGGATCAATTTTCTCGATTCTTCTCTCGTTTCTTTTTCATCATCACCTTCAATGACTTCTTCATACATAGGGTAGTTTTCTTGATAAGTAGTTTCTTGTTCTCTACCTTCATCAACTTTCACATCAGCACTTTCAACAATTTTCTTCAACCTCTTGTTGTAACATGTGTAGGCCTTGCTTTTTGTTGAGTAACCAAGAAAGATACCTTCATCAGCTCTATCTTCAAATTTACCGAGGTTATCTTCAGTCCGTTTTATGTAGCACTTGCCGCCAAATACTTTGAAATGTCTTGTTGTTGCCTTTCCGCCAAACCACAACTCATAAGGTGTTTTGCTTTCATGTGGTCTCAAAGATGCACCTGTTTTGAATGTAAACTCGTAGTATGAACTCGCCTCTTTCCAAAATCTGTCACCTATTTTGTTTTCTCGCAAGCATTGTCCTTGCCATTTCCCGCACTGTTCTATTCTTCCTTTCTACAACACCATTCTCGCCGAGGTGTCCTAGCCGCTGAAAACTCGTCTTCTTATCCCATGTTTTTGACAGTATTCTACAAATTCTTCGGAGATAAACTCTCCTCCCCCGTCTCGATCTTAGGCATTTAATTCTTTTTCCCGATTGATTCTCAACAAGATTTTTGAAGGTTTTAAACATCTCAAAGGCTTCCGACTTGAGTTTCATAAATAGTACCCATGTCATTCTTGAGTAGTCATCTATACACAAGCATAAAATATTTGTGTCCATTTATGCTTTCAGTTCTCATGGGTCCACATAGATCACTGTGAATTAGTTCTAATGGCTTGCTAGTGAAGTATTCTTTTGCTTTGAAAGTGGCTCTGGTTTGTTTTCCCTTTTGGCATGACTCACGGATGCTATTTACAGGTTTGCCAATGTTTGGTATATCTCTAATCGCTCTTTTTGAACTGATTTTTGCCGCATTGTCAAAACTAATATGCCCAAGCCTCTTGTGCCATAGCCGCTTTCATCTTCCCCGTCCAATCAAGCATGTTCCTTCTGCAGCTTCTGAAAGTGTATACAGATTTCCGTAAGTTCTCACCCAGTGGCTATTAACTTTCCATTTTTTGTCTTTCTTACTTCACAACCCTCCTTCTTGAAGATTACATCATGACCTCCGTCACATATTTGACTTACACTTAGCAAGTTATGCTTCTGTGCCAATTACAAACAAGACTTCTTTTGATTTTATATTGCCATCACCGATCTTGACTGATCCCTTTCCAACAATCTTTGCTCCATCATTATTTCCAAATTTCACGTAACCACCTTCATAATTCTGTAAATTCTCAAACTTTTGCTTGTCACCTCGTCATGTGACTCGGAACAACCACCGTCAAGTATCCAAGGTGCTGATTTGTTCTCGAGCTTTAAAAGCAGTCCGGGCAATCAAAGATTCCTTTTCTTTCCATTCTGGTTTGATAGCAGATTTTGCTACTTGTTTTGCCTTTGTCCTTTCATTAGCATGTGCCTGTTTTTCAAGAAATTTCTGGTTTTGTTTCAACCCACTTGGCTGAGATTTTCTACCCTGATATTTATTTGATGCAAAAGTGCTTCTGCACTTTCTAGCAATATGTCCAAAATTATGACAATTATAACATTCAACTGCATAATTCATTAAAGGAGAAAAACATTTCTGCTGGTAAAATTCCTTTGAGATACATTATGCCTGCAATCTGAAATCTTATGGCCATAAGCATTGCATTTAAAACAATAACCAAAAAATGCATGATTAAACCTGGGTGCCGGTCTTTGCCAGTTTGAAGTAGGAGCCATGACTCTTCTCCTCCTTGGATGTGTGACTTTTGTGAATCCATCTTTGTCAGTATTCTTCTTGAATCTGGCATTATTGTTTTCTTTTGCATGATTTGGTTTTTCTGGTTCAACCCTGATCTTTTCTTCTTTCTTTATGGGTTCTATATTCAAGTTCTTTGAATCCTTTGAAGATTCTCCTTCATCAAAGCCTAAACCAAATTTTATGCCATAAGGCCTTTGGTTATTTAACATTTTATCCAACTTTACAGTACTTTCTTCAAACTTATGAAAATAGTTCAATTTTCTATTCATCTCCTCTAACTGCATCCTTAACTTAACAATGTCTTCCTCTAGCTTGCCGCATTCAACCTGTCTTTACAGCTTAATTGTTCATCAAGAACTTCAGACATTTTCTTGAATTCCTCTCGTCTCGTATTTTCAGATTGTTTATTATGTCCGTGGCATTCTCTAATTTCTTTGAAAATTTCTTATTCTTCTTCCTTTCTCGCACTCAACTCTTCAAGTGCAAGGAACCAATTCTCCTTCCAAATACACTTCAACTTCATCCTTGGAATTTTCATCACCTTCCCGATTTTTCTCTCGTTCTTTCTTCTTCAAGTGCCATGAACAGTAGCTTCACCTCCTTCTTCTTCGACTCCTCATCTCGTGCTTTCTTCGTAACCGCCGACATTCTTGGTTATGAAGCTTTTCTTCTTGAAGTTGTTCTTTCTGAAATTTTGTTTCTTCTTCCAAGTCACCTTTTTCTTGGTGTGAACCTTCACCATTTTTGGTTCTCTCCCCGCATTGGACATTTGGCTGCAAAATGACCGACTCCTCCACAATTGAAGCATTTAAAAGGTAGCTTCCCTCTATATTTTCCTTTTCCTTTTGTGAGTTTTCGAACAAAATTGGCTTCTGTTTCATCCAAGTGTTCCTTCATCCTCGTATTCATGTTCAGCCTTTTACATTCTTGTGTGCTTTAAAAGTCGCTTCTCTGTCTGTAGACTTGGTTTGTCCTATTCTCATTTCATATGCTGTCAGGGAACCATGCAACTCATCCATGCTGAAGTTGTTTAGATCTTTTGCCTCTTCTATTGCAGAGACTTTGGAATTAAATCTTTTGTGAAGTGTTCTGAGAACCTTTTTCACAACAACTGCATCATCAATTTCTTCACCGAGTCCTCTGATTGCATTAATAATTCCGTTGACTCTCAAGGATATAAGTCTCTATGTTTTCATCTTCATTCATTTGCAGTGCTTCGAACCGTGCTCGATGAGTTTGCAGCTTTGCTTCCTTAATCTTACTTGTCTCCTTCATGGATGCTCTTCAGTTTATCCCACATGTCTTTTGCTGATTTACAACTCATGACTCTTATCAGTTCACTGTCAACAAGCCCACACATTATGGCATTCTTAGCTTTGGAGTTGTTCTCAAATTTCTTTTTCTCAGCAGTATCTGTTGGAGGAGTAGTGGGTGCTGTGTATCCACTATCTACAGAATCCCAAATATCATATCCCAATGCACTCAGATATGTTTGCATTCTGAGTTTCCATAAGGTGTAATTTGTTCCATCAAATAAGGGAGCTTTGTTGGATGAAAATCCTTCACCCCCTGCCATTGTTTCTTCCAAGATCTCCTTAGCTGATTAAGCTTGTACAAGGAACCTTGCTCTGATACCAATTGATGTTCACACAATGACACTGAGAGGGGGGGTGAATCAGTGTAGTTATTTAACTTCAAAACAACAGCATTCAAAGACTGAAGCACATAAAACTTATAAAACCAGAAGAACAAAATGAGAGCACACCACAACACACAATATAACGAGGTTCACCAATTTGGCTACTCCTCAAAAATTAACTGCTTGGACTTCAATCCAAATCCAGTCTTTGCAAAATTTCAATTTTACAACTTCTTTACCAAAGATCCACCTGGAAGGAGCACCAACCCCCGTAATTTTCTGCCGCAAATGATGGAGCACCAACCCCTAGTACCAAGCACCAACTTGGACCGCAATTCTAATCAAATCAAAATGACATAAAAATGTCTTCACTACTAACTCGACCCCGACCGGTCCGTAATTTTAACAACCTCTCGCACAATCTCATGTCTCTGCTTATTTCTCTATACAGACCCTCT
Organism: Wollemia nobilis; assembly: GCA_028583015.1. Lineage (NCBI taxonomy): Eukaryota > Viridiplantae > Streptophyta > Pinopsida > Araucariales > Araucariaceae > Wollemia > Wollemia nobilis. The sequence continues at coordinate 3,281,348 of JAQPPZ010017190.1, read as the reverse complement.
TTTCACAGCAATTCCCTTCTTACTGCAACAACTTCTATCTTTCTTCAACAATTTCTCTTTACAGCTATTCATTTATATACATCCAATCCGGCACGCAGTCGAATCATATACCCAACTGTTCGAATTCTTTTCTCCTGCAAATAAGTGGTCGTTCGAAAATGACTGTTCGAAACCCTGCAATACGGCATTTCGATTTCTTGTGGTATGTCTGTTTTGAATGCTGCAAACATATCTTCTCGAAAAGCATATCTCGATCCTTCATATTCGGCTCTTTGAATACAAGCAAAATTTCTGTTCGATTCCATGAGTGCGACTGTTCGAAAGCTAAAAAAAACTTTTCGAAAACCTTTCGATAATTTATATTTGATTCTTCGAATACATGCAAACGGTCGTTCGAATGCATGACTGACACTTGTCAATCAGAATCGTAGATCCGACATCGCTACATTTTATGTAACCGGCTGCATGATGTCTTTTATGACACGTGTCACCATGCCTGCTTTTTTGGCTTTTACCTGCCAACCTGTCGCCTATCGCGATATCGCGACATTTTTAACTTATGCTGACGTCACCCTGAAGGTTGTCGCGAAATCATGACGTTTTCGGCTTCCAGTGGCTTTTCTTTCATCCTGTCATGAAATCGTGACACTTTTCAACTTTGCTGACGTCATCATCCTTCTTGTCACGAAATCGCGACGTTTCTGACTCTTGCTGACGTCATCATCCTGCTTGTCGCGAAATCGTGACACTTCCGGCTTCGTACACTCTTCTTTGCCAACAGCAGCGAAAAAGGAACATGTCACGAAATCGCGACACTTTGCTCTTCCGTACAACTCTCCTTGCCAACTCCAATGAAAATGGAACATGTCACGAAATCGCGACACTATGCTTCATGCAATGGCAAAATTTTTACATCTTTGTGCCTTGTGTTTTCACCTTGCCTCTTTTCATGAAATTTTGACTTGTAATATCATTGTTGCATCTTTCAATTCTACACTTTTGACTAGTAGCGAAATCGCTACTCCTTAGTTTCCCTTTGTTTCAACATGTAGCGCCATCGCTACACCTTAGTTTCTCTTTGTTTCAACATGTAGCGAAATCGCTACACCTTCTTCTTGTGAATTTTTACTTGTGTCGAAATCGCTGCATCTCAGTTTTCTTAACTTCCGATTTGTAGCGAAATCGCTACACCTTTGTTTCCATACATTTCCAGCTGTGCTTTGAAATGCGAAACTTTAACATGCATGGAAATCGCTACTCTCTTCATTGCAAGCTCCTTTCCTCCATTTATGTCACGAAATCGCGACACATTTTCTCTCTCCTCAGTGAAAACTCGACATGTCGCGACATCGCGACATTTTGGCGTGCATTTTCTCTCTCCTACTTTTTGTCACGAAATCGCGACACATTTTCTCTCTCCTCAACGAAAACTCGACATGTCGCGACATTTTGGCGTGCATTTTCTCTCTCCTACTTTTTGTCGCGAAATCGCGACACATTTTCTCTCTCCTCAGTGAAAACTCGACATGTCGCGACATCGCGACATTTTGGCGTGCATTTTCTCTCTCCTACTTTTTGTCGCGAAATCGCGACAAAAACATGTCGCGATATCGCGACAGTTTTCTTCCTTGTCTCTTTCTGCCAATTTCTGAATCTGGGTCACCTCTGTTTTGCTTGAAACTTTCTGCACTTGATCTGACTGACCTCTGAACTGCATCAACTGCATCAATCTGTCTGTGTTGACAACAATGACAATACTTTCTCAATGCTTTTGCTGCACCTTGCTCAACAGCATTCATACTAAACTACAACAAAGTAGGTCTAAAAATAATGTAGCTAACTAGTCTTCCTGAGAGGTAAAACAATGCAACTAAATGACTATTATGAGTTGTGGAAAAATTATAACAAACTAATATAATATTGCAACAAATAGAACATAAGGAAAATTTACCTTCCATATTACTAGGATTTGGCCCTTTCTCACAACAATATGGAAGGGAAAATGACTCATATCAACTCACAATAATGTAGTACAACATCAAATAAAATCATACTTTTATTATAGGTTTAAATCACCAAAAATCTCCTTACGAATTGTTGTAAAATTTTAGTAGCATGACAACATACTTATCCTCTATATATTTCTAAATCTTATGATGTTGGTATTATTTATAATTTATAGGATAAGGCTCTCTCCTACCTCTATAGTTGAACAAGTTGCAACAATTGATATAAAACCAATAAATAAATTTGAGACAAGAATAATTACACTTGGCAGTAAAATTTGGTAAATAAGCCTTGGTGGCCCATAACTACCACGTTGGAGTGTTTAAAAATAGAAAAAAACAATTTCAAAATAGTTGATAGACCCTACATACAAAAATTTTCTTATTTTTCCTTTTCTTAAACTACTGTTAGTTGTTAACAACATTTTGTTTTGGTTGTTACAGCTGGTCAAAGGCAATAGGTTCAACATATTAACAAAGAATCGTCTATTTATTTTGATCCTAATTTAAGGATAAATATTCTTGATGAACCTAAGAAATGTGTCTCATCATATTTTGAAGACTCTCTTGAAGTACCATGCACCATTTAGGAGAATAAAATTGGTAGAGAAAATGAAGTGTTAGATGTTAATATCTCTACCATTAATAAGGAAATACCAAAAAATGAGCAAGACAAGTCAAAATCTTCCATAGAAGAGCTAGAAAAGGATAAATATAATAAAAAGGAAAGTTGTGAAATAATATTGATGATTAGAATAATAAAACCTATTCCTAATTCAGGTAAGGCAAAAATAGGAAAACCCTCATATTATCAAGCAAGAGATAGGAAAGCAAGAGCAAACATAAATAAAGGAACACAATCTAAGTTTGTTGAACTTCTCTTTACCAAACAACAAAATGAAAATTTTAATTCATAGGTAAGGCTAGTAGCCCCAAATAAGACATGATTACCATCTCATGGAATATAAGAGGTGCTAATGCTCCCTCAAAGTAAAGGTGTATATACAACCTCTATTTAAGTAATAAGTTTGATATTCTTTGTATCTAGGAAACTAAAATGACAAAGGAAGAAGTATCCAAAACTAAGAAAGTGGTATGGATAATATGTGAATGGGATGTCATGGATTCTAAAGAAACCTCTTGTGCAAACATTCATAAAACTAGGTATTAGATAGCCTCATTAGTCACATGCTACTTTGTAGATTTTTGTTTCATCCTTATCAATGTCTATGGACCTACAAATTATTAAGGAAGATTAGAAGTGTGGAATGGGATTGAAGCCTTTATGAGAAGTAAATACCAAGAAACTGATTCACGATCATAGGAGATTTTAATGCTATAACTAAGATAGATTAAAAATTTAGGAGGATTAGGGAAATAATCCAAAGTATGATAGATTTCTCAGCTTTTATTCAAAAAAATAATCTATGGGATGTTGAGTTTGAAGAGAACAACTATACATGGACCAATAATAGGAGAGGCTAGAACCTAATACCAAAAATAATAGATAGATGCATACTCTCATATCATTGACTAGATGAAGGGACTTGTTCTAAAATTAATACCTTGACAAGGATTGGTTCAAATCACTAGCCAATAAGAGTTATTATGGTGGTAAGTAACTAAAAAATATCATATTTTAAATATGAGTAGATGTGGGAAGACCATCCTCAATTTTTTGATATAATAGTGCAAATGTGAAATTCTTTAGGAAATAGTGGGATGTATACAATTCCAAAACAAATTGAATTAATGACATCTAGATTAAAAGAATGGAACAATAACACTTTTGAAAATATTTTTGAGGAGAAAGAAAAACTTTAAAAATTCCAAAAATGTGAGCATAATAACCAAAGCTCAAAGGAAATAGAGTTGCTTTGTGAATATCATAATATTTTGAGTAAGGAAAAGAAATTTTGGAGATTAAAATCAAGACATGCTTGTTAAAAGGAGATAAAAACACAAATTTTTCATAGGATGGAAATAGTACAAAGATCAACATTTATAATTAGTAGAATTAAATTGGTAGAAGAGGTTTGGATTGAAGACCTAAGTGAAATAAAAAAATGAGGTAAAATAAATTACCATAATATTCTAAGATCGGAGGAGTTTGAAGTTCTTAATGATAAACTACTACAAGAAGTACCTTCGGTTATAACATATGAAGACAATAGGAAATTGATGGAAGATGTTTATTTAGATATTTTCTCTTTTGATAAGGATAAATACCTAGTTCTAGATGGGTTTTCTACAATATTCTATCAACATAATTGGGATATAGTGAAGGATTATTTATTGGTGGTGGTGGAATTTATTATTTGAGAAATTATGAGACTAGGTAGTACGAGAGGAGCAAATAATGGACCCTAGGATTAACATAGGGCCCGTGATGGAAATCAACCAATGGAAACCACACATGGGAGAAATACACACTCACCACCATCGAGCGATGCTCCCCACAAGAGAGGATTGATCATATGGTTGGACCATGATTCACTTATTTGAGGGGTTGGGTCACTTGGTTCCACTTGGGTATTTCACCCAAAAGTCTGCTTCTCTATTTGCAAAGCTCTAAGTGGGTGTTGTGCTTTATATACCACCATGAGGGTCATCATGGAAAATATGTGGGATAATGGCTCAAGATTCTTGCAGTGTTGCTCAAGGTAGTTTTTAGAAATTTTTATTTGATAAATTTTGAGATTGGGCAGTACAGGAGGAGCGAATAATGGACCCTATAATTAACATAGGAACCACAATGGAAATTATCCAATGGAAACCATACATGGAATAACTCCACACTCACCACCATCAAGCGATGCTACCACAAGAGAGGGTGAAGCATATGGTTGGACCATGATTCACTCGTTTGAGGAGGTGGATCATGGTTCACCTGATTCCACTTGGGAATTTCATCCATAAACCTGCTTTTAGATTTATAAATCTCTATGTGGGTGTTGTTCTTTATATACCACCATGAGGGCCATCATGGGAAACATGTGGGATAATGGCTCAAGACTCTCACAATGTTGTTCAAGGTATTTTTTAGAAGTTTTTATTTGTGAAATTATGAGACTGGGCAGTACAGGAGGAGTGAATAATGAACCCTATAATTAAGATAGGACCCACAAGGGAAATAAACCAATGGAAACCACATATGGGATAACTCCACACTCACCACCATCGATCGATGCTCCCACGAGAGAGGATATAGCATATGGTTGGGCCATGATTCTCTTGTTTGAGGGGTTGGATCATGGTTCACCTACTTCCAATTGGGCATTTCACCTAAAATTCTACTTCTTAATTTGAAAATCTCTATGTGGGTGTTGTGCTTTATATACCACCATGAGGGACATCATAGGAAACATGTGGGATAATGGCTCAAGATTCTTACAATGTTGCTCAAGGTATTTTTTAGAATTTTTTATATGAGAAATTATGAGACTAGGTAGTACATGAGGAACGAATAATGGATCCTAGAATTAACATAAGGCCCATAAGGGAAATAAACCAATAGAAACCACACATGGTAGAACTCAACACTCACCACCATCGAGCAGTGCTCCAACGAGAGAGGAAGGAGCATATGGTTGGACCATGATTCACTCGTTTGAGGGGCTAGGTCATGGTTCACCTACTTCCACTTGGTAATTTCACCCAAAATCCTACTTCCCAATTTGCAAATCTCTATGTGGATGTTGTACTTTATATACCACTATGAAGGCCATCATGGGAAACATGTGGGATAATGGTTCAAGACTTTCGCAATGTTGCTCAAGGTATTTTTTAGAATTTTTTATCTGAGAAATTATGAGACTGGGTAGTACAGGAGGATCGAATAATGGACCCTAGAATTAACATAGGACCCATGAGGGAAATCGACTAATGCAAACCGCACATTAATAAAAAAAGAAACATGGTGAAGCAGTATTCTAAAAATATAAACTAGTTTCTGATTCACCAGATCACAGATGTGCAAGTGAAGAGCATACTCCTAGTGCTACAAGCTTTCTGGTTCACTAGATCATATTACGTGCAAGTGAAGAGCATAATATGGGTAGCAAAATTGTATTAGAAAATAGAAGGAAAAAATGAGGGATTATAAACTTAAATAAAGATCTGAGTTAGGAAAGGAATAAAAACATTTGATTGAATTTTTATTCCATCAAAAAGAAGTGATACATCTACAAAACTCCAAACGCATTTCAACCTACTGGACACTCCGCTGATGATACCTGTAGGTTGAAACGTGTTTAAATTTTTATATATGTATTACTTATTTTTTATGAAATAAAAATTCAATTAATTTTTTTTTTGTTACTTTCCTAACTCATCTCTTTCTTTAAGTTTATAATACCTCATTTTTCCACTTGTTTTCTAATACATTTTTGTTTTTTGTATTATGCTCTTCACTTTCACGTAATGTGATCTGGTGAACCAGAAATCTTGCAGCACTAGGAGTATGCTCTTCACTTGCACATCTATGATCTGGTGAATTGAAAACTAGTTTACGTTTTTAGAGTACTGCTTTGCCATGTTTATTTTTTCATTAAAGGGTAAAATAATACATACCTTATAATATAAATGCAACATATCTTACCCTAATTCCAAAAAAAAAGAATTCAAAATTATTTAATTTATTTAGGCCCATAAGCCTATGTAATATGGCATATAACATAATATCCAAAATTATGACAAATCCACTAAGACCACTATTAAAAATATGATTTTAGAAGAGCAAGAAGGATTTTTAAAAGGGCGAAAAATTATGGATAGGATCATAGTAGCTCATGAAGTTATGCATTCAATAGCTTCATGAAAAGAGAGAGCAATGATCTTAAAACTTGATATGAGTAATGGGATTTTATTTTTACAATATTACAAAAGTTTAGATCTGGGAAGAAATGGGTTAGATGGATTAACTATTGTGTCTCTACAGTATCATATTCAGTGTTGGTCAATGTATTAGTAATAGAATATTTTAAAGCAAAGAGAGTTCTTAGACAGGGAGATCCTTTATCACCATATATGTTTATTATTATGGTAAATGTGTTGGGTAGGAACTTGAAGAAGGTTAACGAAGATGGGCTAATAAGTGGACTTAAGGCTGGTAATAACATCGACAACATCATCCATCAACATTTATGTTAAACTAAGTTGACATAACATGTGGTATGTTAATTACAAGTTACAACTTATATTTATTTGTAACAAGGTTAATTGTGGCCCATAGGGCTTACATAAAAGAATAATAAGTAAATACATTGTACAATGAATGTTATAGGACTATACAAAAATACATCTCACAATATCAACCTTGGTCTTAAGTCAAATTACACTTTCAACACCCCCTCATAATCTAAACTAAGGATACAATGAGAGAAGGCACTGTGGACAATAACATATTCCCCCCATAATTGATGCTCTAGTGGGATTTTATACTTGAGTAAGACTCAGCTATTCTCCATCACCATTTGGAAGTTTACATATGTGAAGATACCCTTGTATAATAATCTCCCTAGGGTGGATTGTAGTCACCACAACCAATATCAAATACTTTTACATACGTACAAAGAATACCACTTTGTAACTTTAAATGTGGGAAAAAAGCCAAGAATACACTCCCTTAAAAGCTACTCCATCTATAATCACTAAAGGCAAGACTTGGGAACACAACTTACCCTTTTATAACACACTCCAACTTTTTTGTGAACTTTGACTTGCCCTTGGGCCACTTTATTTCCATCACTAAAAGAGGCTTTGTATTAACCTATTTATGAGAAGAGTCGTTACAAATTCTAAAATTACCTGTACAAAAAATAAAAAAGAGATTATGAAGGGTTAAATCTTCATGTATATAGTGAACCAATAACCCCAAGAATATAATAGAAAGAGGTAGGATTGAATATATCACATTCAAAATCCTTTTTTTGTGTGCCTCCAAAAAACCCAATAACTTCTTCTAATGTTAAAAATCTAACTATTTCTCCAATGAATATGGACCAAAGATTCTATTTTCATAATATATTATAAATTTACCCTTTTGAAATTGAGCAATATGCTTTGAGGACTATTATGCACAAATTGTACCCCAACACTATAACATGCCCTTAAACCAATGTCACCAGTGCAAAGAGCTCAAAAATCATGTTATTAAAAAAATGGGCTTAAAACAATTTTGTATTCAAAAGCTATGGCAATAGAATATTTACCCTAATATCACTTAAAAATTTAAAATCAGCCCCATAAACCTTAAAATTATCCAACTATAAATTACCACTTGGCATCCACTAATTCACCAATGACCACCACTAATAATCCACCATTTATGTCTCTCTCAAAGTGGAAGATGCATTCTTCTATATAACCATGGAGGGCCCAAAGGTTCTAAGAAAAAGGTATACTCAAAAGTTTTACAATTTTAAATTCAAACGAGCATATTTCTCCCTTTTTTCAAACATCATGTTGTGGCCAATTTGCGAGGAATAAAAGTGCACTTATCATCCAATGTAGGATTTAAGTCTACATACAAATCTTAATAACAATGAAGTAGATAGTGGAGAAGGCATAGATTCTTTGGAATGATTGAAGAAATGAATGAAAATCAAAATATCTCCTTTGTGTTTCTTATGTTGAAAATTCTTATGAAGCTTTTAAGAGGGAATTGTCCTAAAATTTGGAAGAAGAATCAAATGCTTTGATCTAGATTTCTATGTGACCAAGTGATGTTTTATACCCATTCTAATACTACGTTGGATTTCACACCTATTTCAAGTAATGAACAAAAGTGATCCATTAACTCAAATCTTATATAGAAAGCATAAAAGGAGGAACTAAAAAGCAAGTTACATTATTTAAAAGGTTTCCTTAAACACCATAAATAATCATTATATTATCCATGGATAAGGATCACAACACTTTAATATAATGGATGGAATTCCTAGAGGGTGGTTATACTAATTCCAAAACCTTAATTACATAATCATGTTAACCCATGTTGACATAACAAGTGGGTTTTAGGTTAATTACAAGTTATAAGTTAGGTTTAACCATAACAAGGTTAAACATGGTCGATGGGGATTACATAAATAAATAAAAATTAAATATATTGTATAATGAATGCTCATTGACCTATACAAAAGTATATTACACAATGTCAACCTTCATCATAAGTCAAATTACACTTTCAAAAAAATATTTAGCCACCCTACAAGTCCAAAAGATATGTATGGCTATTTATGGCCTGCCATAACTCCCACAATGTTCTTGAGAAACCCCAAATTTTGATAGTAGTAATCTGAAGGGATGTTTTAAACCCAACATTCTCCAAGCCAAGGTCCTATTAGACGTGGAAGCACCAAATTTCCCAATCTAAGTGCTTAAACTACATTAGGAGGCTTTTGACAACCTCTTCCATTTATCATTTATTTTGAAATTAACTATTATATGAGGAATAAGAGATTTGTGCAAGGTTTTGGACAAGGGATCATAATTCTTCTTCCATTAAGCCAACACTAGTCCTTGAATCTATTGCATACAAAGTAGTGGAAAATTTGACCAACAAACCTTAGCCAAAATATTTTGCATAGTTAAAACTATAATTTTGAGACATAGGGGAAGGAAAATTGATCTTTGAGCACATGCTAGGACTTTTACTCATGTGCATTGATGTCCCACATGTCAAAAACAAGTAGACATCCCTTTTCAATAACAACTTACCTTTTAGTAGAGGATCTATAGCAATAGAACAATCAATGTTTAAGACTAGTTAGTCTCATAAAATCAAAGGGATAACAATATTAACTCATACATTGGTGATGAACCATCTTAATTGAAGATTTTAGTTGAAGTTTATTAAATTTTCACAACCCTTTAACTAGAGGATTTGATAGAAAAAAATAAGCATCAAGAATTTTTTCAAAGTATAAAATAATTTTCCAAACCCTATTGGAATGGTTCTTTTCACTTGGAATCTAAAAATACACTTCTAAATTTTATTAAATTTTAATAGCTATGTAACCTGTTTCAATATGAAGCTAATACCCTACACATTTGGCTATGTGTATTGAACCCAAGATATTGTTAATCTCATATTAGATTTGTCCCATGTCCTCTAAAGTACATAATAAAATACATTAGTGAGAAGATTATAATATGATTTACAAGGAATCCAATAGGATAAATAAAACACATGCACTATAATAAAAAATTTCTCATTAATCTATAGCATACCTACTAGTGAAAAATATCTTGTGATCCAAGTGTTCAAATTGTGCTAGAATCTAGCCATAAACAAATTCTATAAATTATAAGGTGATTCCTTGTGTTGGAATTGTGTTGAATATTTTCCATGTTATTTAGGCGGGGTTAACTTTGAGAGGATTGGACACTCTACCCCTATAATTTTTAGGGTTTGGGGTTGGGCCTCAAGCATGGGTATGGGGGTAGTAGCCCTTAAGTAAATTGTTTTAGGGGTTTAAGGTAATTTTTAGACCCATATGGGTGGTTTTGGGTTAATGCATAGTCAAACCATGGATTTGTATCCATGGTATTGTAATTCTCCTTCTTGTGTTTTTGGTATATAAAAAAACACTTGAATGAGGGTTTAGTGTGTGTAAAATGTGCAAGCAATGTAATTGCAAGTGAAACATGGATAAGGATATTATTGTATTGGAGATGATAATTTTTTTACAATAAGAAAATATTCTTGCTAGGTTTTTTTTAAAGGGTTTCCTAGGATAAATTCTTGTGTAATGTATTTCTTCTTTGTTTTTCCTTTGATTTTGCACTTACTGCTTTTCTAGATTTCATTTATTGGGGTATTATTTCTCTTCATTTGGTATCAAAGCTAGGTTTTAGCTTTGTTCAAGGAATAAGGGTTTCAACCCTGGGATAAATTGATTCTTGAGTGGGAGCAGTGAGCAAAAGAATATGGGTAAAGGAAAAATGATGGGAAGCACATGGGTAGAAATTGAAAAATTCAATGGACAAAACTTTGAGTTATGGAAACTCAAGATGAAGGATTTGTTGGTAGATAGAGATCAGTGGGTTTTGGTCTTGAGAGTAAAACTAATAGGAATGATAGATGAGGAGGGACTAAATATCTATAGTAGAGCAAGGATCTCTATCATATTATGTTTATTTGATTCAGTATTGCTGAATATATCGATAGAGACCACAACAAATTTGTTTTAGAAAAATTTGGGAGTGTTGTATCAAACAAAGTCACTGATAAATAAAATATTTCTCTAGAAGTTGTATTCACTTTGGATAAATTATGGTGACTCTGTGGTTGGACATTTAAATACTTTTAACACTATGGTAAGTCAATTAAGCTCTGTAGATGTAAAAATAGATGAAGATAAAAAGTGTATTACTTTAATTTATTCATTACCTGATTCTTTGGATAACCTAGTTATGGATATCACCAATACTACCTCTACATTAAAATTAAAGGATATAGTAGGAACATTATTTTCTAGGAAATGAGACAAAAATATTCTAAGGATTATCATTATAAGGATGCCTTGGTTGTGAGAGGTCATTCTAAAGAAAGAAGAAAAAAGAAAATAAGAGAAAGAAAATAAAAATCTAAGGGAAAATTTGTTGTTCTAGATAAAAAGAAATTAAAAAGTGATTGCAGGTCTAAAAAAGTTGATAATAGTCATTCATATGAAGAAGGAACTATTGGTCCGACTTTCATTCACACCCCGGGAAAGGATGGGCAAGGAAACCCCGGAGACACCCACGGGACGGATCCCACTCATCTTTAGGATCTAGCTGGTTATCCAAGGTGCGAGTTACAGAGTTGGGTCGAATGACAATTCACTCTTTTCCACTTCTGAAATAGATTTCAATATGGACTGCTATGTTACCTTACAGGGGGTTCCTGAACTTGTTCAGTAGTTGCAAAAGTTGTTTATCAGATTTAACTTGAATTCTTGATCTAGCTCTCATGGGTCAGCAGATTTAAATAAAAGACAAATAAAGAAAATAAAAATGGATCATTCACGAAAAACAAAGAGAGGGTAGGGTAGGGCAGAAAGAGAAGCTTATCAAACATTAAGCTGTAAAACCCTAAACTATCAATCTTATCTATGCTATCGACTTCACAAGAGAACAAATCAAAGAAGAAAGTGTCCGATCGAGTCTAAGATCACTTTTAACTAAGAGCACAAGGCGAGTGGAACAGATCTAGCAAAAAATTATAAATCCAAGGGCAAGTTGGTTAAAATTGGTATCTTTCACCGACAGCCTAGCTCACACAGTGAATACAGAGCAATTAGAACAAACTTAACCTCAAATCTGTAATTTCCCCTAGCAGACAAGAGAACAACTGAACCCTAACAACATATTTAATCTTGAAAATGGTAGATTTACAGCATATATCTAACAAAATTTAAATGGAACGGATAACAAAAGAAGATACACTTATCACACTCTGCAAAAGATTAGGCTCCTGGCCATGCCATCACAGAAAAGCTAAAGCACATCAACTCCAAGTCTAGAAACAAAGGATTTCACAAAATTTGCAAGAAATTGCTTATAAGCCTTTTATTTCTAAGTCTCCGCCTCCCGCGATTACATTGAGAAGAAGTATTTATAGACTCAGGACAGACCCTGATCTTTTTAGAAATATCTTCTTCTCATAACTGCAAATCTTATCTCATCTAAACCCTAGGACCGGGTTTTACAATAAAAATCCATTTAAAATCAAAGTCCAGATAGAACTTAACCCTTCGGCAAATCTATGCAGTCAACTGCCATAAGTGGAGAAGATAAAATCGAATGCCACTTGCATTCATCCACAGCTGCAAATAAATGCCTCCATTAATTTCTACTGGTGAGCCGGATGAGTCACCACCTCTCTCAGATCTGTCCCCGCAAAGCCATCCTTGAGTTGAAATGGTATTCATGCTATTAATTCTGCAATAAATTTGTCATTGAATGCCCTCACCGGTATCTTCTCTTCTAGCATGGCGGTCCTTGACTAAACCCGCACTTTAAATTTGCCTTTATGGCCTTTCCTGGTTGTCCCGTAAGTGCCAGGTGGAATCCTGCATGAAAGACAAAAGATGCATTAGATTAGCATTTTAATTAAATCAGAAGCTTTAAAGGTTAAAACAGATTAAAAATCGCAAAATAAGCTTGCATGTCGGCTTCTGTTTGTCTCATTCATGCTTTGACACGTGTCGCTACCCCAGGATGCCTTCTGTTTCCCACCGAAATGCACTTTCAGGTCAACTTATGACTTTCTCTCTCCTATCACGATTCTGTGACATGTCGCGAAATCGCGACCCTGCCAGCGCATCGGCAACTTCTTCCCTCGTCGGCCGTAAAAACACGACATGTCACGATTTCGCGACATGTCACGAAATCGTGACCCTCCTGGCCTCCGTACAACTTCTTGATTTTCAGCCGCGATTCTAGAACACGTCGCGATATCGCGACAGTTCCCGTACCTGCATGCGTTGACCGCGTTGACCGTGATTTTGTGACACATTTGCGACTTAGCCGATTTTTCATTCTACAGCCCACTTTCTATCTCCTACCGTGAAAATGTGACATGTCACGATTTCGCGACATGTCACAAAATCGTGCCCTTCCGTACGTTTTCTTTCTCTCTCCTCCGACCGACAGCGATTTTGCGACGGTTTCCAAAAATGGAAACATCGCGATATCGCGACACTTCCAAAAATGGAAAGTGTCGCGATTTCGCTACACTTCCATGACTTAGCTGCTTTCTGATTTACCCGTCGCGATATCGCGACATTTCCGAAAATGGAAGTGTCGCGATATCGCGACACTACCAAAAATGGAAAGTTTGATTTTTCAGTGAATTATGCAACTGTTTTCTGGATTTTTCTTGGTATCGGTGCAATATTTTCTTAAGCATGAATGATCCTAGCATCTAGAAATTTAAGCTTGGAATAACAATGCTAGAATGACTTGAAAAAAGGCACAACTTAACAAGGAGGCAAGCAAAATCGGATTTAAACCTGAAAATTATCAAGAGGGTCCCTGCTACAAAAATGAAAGTTCAAAATTTTCTAAGGATGGAATCTCATTTTTCAGTGGGGGTGTGTTGCTTCTCAACAAATGGTGATATCTGTGGGTAAAATAGTAGCACTATTTTAGAACCCAAGACTCTGGTTTCAAAACAAAAAGACCATGCATCATGCCTTGCCACAGACATTCTTCACAATAAATTGACTGTTAACTACAAGCTATTAAAATTTCCCAAGGACATACTAGGCTGGATTACTTCAAGGAAGATTTCTGATGTGCAATTTCAAATGGTATAGAACTTTCTTCAAGGATGACTGGATTGAATGATGAACTTTGGACTGATAAACTTTTCTAGATTGTAAAAGGGGAAACCGAGTAGAGCTCTGTTTACTAGTTTAGCCTTTTACAGCCTAGACAGAGTTACCCTTTAGATTTACACGACCCAAATTTACAACTGTAGGGTAGAATCTAATATTGGCTGCCTCTTTTAATTGTTCAACTCTTTTTTTATTTTATTTTTATATCTCTCCCTCTGAAATATATCAATATCTGAAATGCTTTTAGGGAAATCACAATTTTCTTTTAACATTTGATCAATCTGGAATTGTTTCAGCCTAAGCATTGATAGCCTCTGTGGATACCCAAATAATTGCATGAACCATAGTCCCCTCTTATAACCAGCTTTTCTTGGATTCCCCGGGAGTTCCTCCAACTAAACAACATAGCAGTTTTTCTATCATTAAAACAACTGTGGCAAGTAAGACACAAGATCCAATCATCTCTCTACCTTCATCCTGGATAACAAAATAGTTCTACAGTTCAGTGCAAGCAGACTATCTCTATTAGAATAATGAGCAGAATGGGGGGGCACTGGATTGTGGATTTATCAGCTAGGAATAAAACAATTTTCAGCAGGCTGAATTTTCATTGATGCTCAGACAAAGGCAAAGAACAAAATATTTCAGAAGCTGAAGGACTTTGCACAGACTTTCAAGGATAGGCACAGGCTTTAAAGCAAAACAAAATAAAACTGTACAGACTAAAGCACAGAACTGTACAGGCAAGGGAATAAAAATAAACTGAACAGACAGCAAAGAAAATAACTGAAACAAAAGACTATATAGACATTAAAGAAAAGAAAATGCAGGGAAGAAAATAAAAACTATACAGGCAATAAAAGAAACAAACTAAAAGAACTGAAGCAAAGTAACTAAAACTGCTGAACTGCAATGAAAGCTAAACTACAACAGCACTGAAATAAACTAAAGCAACTGAAATAAACTAAACTGCAAATGAAATAAACTAAACTGCAACTGTACAGACAGTAAATAAAAAGAACTGCAATAAAGAACTAAAGCAAATAAAACTGAAACAAAAGATTGTATGAGACTTAAACGACAAGTCGACATAAAAAGACAAAGAAAGGAAATAAAAAGCACTGACAAAAGAAATAAACTGCACAAGCTAAAACTGAAAAACTAAAGATTAAAAAATAAGATGAAGCAACTAAAAGAACTGCAGAGCATTACAATTAAACTGAAACAAATTAAAACTGTACAGACAAAGAAATAAAACTGCACTGACAAAGAAATAAAATTGAAAAACTTTAAAGCTTATTTACAATGTATACATATTTTACAACTTCCCTTCATACTCAAAAAATGCAGCAGTTGGGAAAGCAGAGAAATGGTGCCTTAAAAAATTTTTGACCATGTGCAAGTAATTTAGAAAAATTACCTTTCAGGTCCTGTTGACGAAATGCACTCCAGACTGTGCTTCAAAAATTTGTTATCTGGGAAAGACTTGTGTTTCTTGTCTTCCCTGTCCCATTTGAAAAACAAATCCGCAACTCCTTCAAATTAAACAAATCATATAATAACAAATCATATGATAACATGTTTATGCTTCTAATTGAAGGGTTTGCGAGTTCTTTCAAAAGGATTTGAATGTAAAAAATGCCCAGGATCAAATACTTTAAAATCTTGACAGACCCAGACCACCACATCTTCAAAATTATGTGACAACTGAAAGAAATCATGTTTTATCTGTATGCCCTGGTTCTTAACAACTTGAACATTTTGTGGTTGTTGTACTGCTTCAATATCCAGGACTTCAATTTTTATCTCTCTAGCAGAATGCTTACAATTTTCCTTTTCACCTGAGCCTTGCTTAGATTTAACCTCATCAATGTGTAATATCCAATGTCATTGTTGTGATGGTTTAGAGTCATGAATCGCTTCTCACCTTTTCAGTTGCCAAATTATAAACTCCAATATCTGCATCAACACAGTTTATAGCCTTCTCTTTGACATTATGTTTAGAAGTTGCAGGCTTATGTTGAGACAGTTCATAAATTCCAAGTTGGCTGACCACATTCATATTTACTACCTTTTCCTCCTTTTCTTGAAATCCAACAGGTGGTCCAGAGTAAGCCTCAATCAAGTTAACCTTATGTTCAACAATCTGAGGCAGTTCATAGAGGGTGATGTCAGCTTTAAGTTCCCTCATATCCTCAATGATGTTATCCTCCTCAGTTACTTCTGCATAGTGATATTGACTCTCACTTTCATCATCCTCTGATGAGGAAGGATCATTATTAAGTTCTGGACTCTGACATCTCAAATTATGACTGTCCATTTTGAACTGTTGAAAATCTTGCATTTCATCCGTAGGAGTCTCGTACAAGACTTTCTGTCTCTTCAAGAAAAGTGAAAGAATCTGAAACCCTGGTTGTACTGTTTTTGGGTAAACTAGAGGTATCAATATTTCTTTGATCTCTAGGAAAATTTAACTCACCAGGAAAAACTTCAGATTTGGGTGGTGCCAGATCACAACTGTTCAGTTCAAGCACCTACACTTTGAACTTGTCAGAACTTTTCTCTGTATTTTGCACATGCTGAGTGGATGTGACAGTTAACGGAGTCTCCTTGGATAAGGCATGACATGTTGGCACTAACTCATGATTCGGAATGGGGTCTGGAATAGGCATGTTCTGTGTAACATAGGATATCAAAGGACTGCTCAAAATTTGAGGCCCTAACTGTCTTTCAAGAATTAAGGCTTCTTTATAAGCACCTGCCAGGGTTGTGATATTAATGTCTCTCTTGAGGAAAATAGAGGTCACCGAATCCAATGCATTCTTATAGATTTCTAAGGCCAGATTTGCATTTAGGATGTAATGGCCAGTCATTCTACCGTAAGCTCTTTGGAACCTCATATTGAAAGACCTGATAGTTTCTCCCGACTCTTTATTGATGCTGAAAAATTGTTGGTATAACAAACTGGGGTCTATCACTTCCCCAAATTGTGATATAAAAGCTTTCTCTAGATCATCCCAGCTAGTAATGGAATTGCTGGTGAGATTTAAAAACCAGTCATAAGTTCCCTCCTGGAGAGTGAACGGGAACAATCTACAGGCAACATCTTCATGCTGTATATTTAAAAATTTTAAAGCATTTTTAAAAGTTAGCAGATGTTCTTCTGTAGTTCTTGTCCCATCATGTTTATACCTGGGGAGATACCTTTCTGGGTTTTTGGGCAAGTCATGGGCTATACCGGGAATGTTCAAAGCAGTGGGGCCCAACCAATTTGCCATTATTACTTGGCTGACAGTGATGTTCTGAGTTGTGATTGGATAACTGCCGGTGGAGATAAAACTGTTCTTAACTAACCACTGAACTTAAGGCCCCTCCTTCTAGCGCCAATTAGGTGTTGGCTGAGGAGGAGGGGAAAATTGGCTACCAGACTTTGGATAAAATACAGTTTTACAGTTCCACATACAGTCGGATTTCTCAACTCAAGTGCACTAAGAACAGATGTTCTGCCCTCCTTCTAGCGCCAATTAGGTGTTGGCTGAGGAGGAGGGGAAAATTGGCTACCAGAATTTGGATAAAATACAGTTTTACAGTTCCACATACAGTCGGATTTCTCAACTCAAGTGCACTAAGAAAAGATGTTTTGTGCCCTCCTTCTAGCACCAATTAGGTGTTGGTCCGGATTTCATGCACACCCCGAGAAAGGATGGGCAAGGAAGCCCCGGAGACACCCACGGGACGGATCCCACTCATCTTTAGGATCTAGCTGGTTATCCAAGGTGCGAGTTATAGAGTTGGGTCGAATGGCAATTCACTCTTTTCCACTTTTGGAATAGATTTCAATATGGACTGCTCTGTTACCTTACAGGGGGTTCCTGAACTTGTTAAGTAGTTGCAAAAGTTGTTTATCAGATTTAACTTGAATTCTTGATCTAGCTCTCATGGGTCAGCAAATTTAAATAAAAGACAAATAAAGAAAATAAAAATGGATCATTCATGGAAAACAAAGAGAGGGTAGGGTAGGGCAGAAAAGAGAAGCTTATCAAACATTAACTGTAAAACCCTAAACTATCAATCTCATCTATGCTATCAGCTTCACAACAGAACAAATCAAAGAAGAAAGTGTCCAGTCAGTCTAAGATCACTTTCAACTAAGAGCACAAGGCAGAGTGGAACAGATCTAGCAGAAAATTATAAATCCAAGGGCAGCTGGTTAAAACTGGTATTTTTCACCGACAGCCTAGCTCACACAGTGAATACAGAGCAATTAGAACAAACTTAACCTCAAATCTGTAATTTCCCCTAGCAGACAAGAGAACAACTAAAGCCTAACAGCATATTTAATCTTGACAATGGCAGATTTACAACATATATCTAACAAACTTTAAATGGAACGGATAACAAAAGAAGATACACTTATCACACTCTACAAAAGATTAGGCTCCTGGCCATGCCATCACAGAAAAGCTAAAGCACATCAACTCCAAGTCCAGAAACAAAGGATTTCACAAAATTTGCAAGAAATTGCTTATAAGCCTTTTATTTCTAAGTCTCCGCCTCCCGCGATTACATTGAGAAGAAGTATTTATAGACTCAGGACAGACCCTGATCTTTTCAGAAATATCTTCTTCTCATAACTGCAAATCTTATCTCATCTAAACCCTAGGACCGGGTTTTACAATAAAAATCCATTTAAAATCAAAGTCCAGATAGAACTTAACCCTTCGGCAAATCAGTGCAGTCAACTGCCATAAGTGGAGAAGATAAAATCGAATGCCACTTGCATTCATCCGCAGCTGCAAATAAATGCCTCCATTAATTTCTACTGGTGAGCCGGATGAGTCACCACCTCTCTCAGATCTGTCCCCGCAAAGCCATCCCTGAGTTGAAATGGTCTTCATGCTATTAATTCTGCAATAAATTTGTCATTGAATGCCCTCACCGGTATCTTCTCTTCTAGCATGGTGGTCCTTGACTAAACCCGCACTTTAACTTTGCCTTTATGGCCTTTCCCGGTTGTCCTGTAAGTGCCAGGTGGAATCCTGCATGAAAGACAAAAGATGCATTAGATTAGCATTTTAATTAAATCAGAAGCTTTAAAGGTTAAAACAGATTAAAAACCGCAAAATAAGCTTGCATGTCGGCTTCTGTTTGTCTCATTCACGCTTTGACACGTGTCGCTACCCCAGGATGCCTTCTGTTTCCCGTCGAAATGCACTTTCAGGTCAACTTATGACTTTCTCTCTCCTATCGTGATTCTGCAACATGTCGCGATTTCGTGACATGCCGCGAAATCACGACCCTACCAGCGCATCAAAAACTTCTTCCCTCGTCGGCCGTGAAAACGTGACATGTCACGATTTCGTGACATGTCGTGAAATCGCGACCCTCCTGGCCTCCGTACAACTTCTTGATTTTCAGCCGCGATTCTAGAACACGTCACGATATCGTGACAGTTTTCGTACCTGCATGCGTTGACCGCGTTGACCGTGATTTTGTGACACATTTGCGACTTAGCCGATTTTTCATTCTACAGCCCACTTTCTCTCTCCTACCGCGAAAATGCGACATGTCGCGATTTCGCGACATGTCGCAAAATCGCGCCCTTCCGTACGTTTTCTTTCTCTCTCCTCCGACCGACAGCGATTTTGTGACGGTTTTCAAAAATGGAAACGTCGCGATATCGCGACACTTCCAAAAATGGAAAGTGTCACGATTTCGCTTCACTTCCATGACTTAGCTGCTTTCTGATTTACCCGTCGCGATATCGCGACATTTTCAAAAATGGAAGTGTCGCGATATCGCGACACTACCAAAAATGGAAAGTTTGATTTTTCAGTGAATTATGCAACTGTTTTCTGGATTTTTCTTGGTACCGGTGCAAGATTTTCTTAAGCATGAATGATCCTAGCATCTAGAAAGTTAAGCTTGGAATAACAATGCTAGAATGACTTGAAAAAGGCACAACTTAACAAGGAGGCAAGCAAAATCGGATTTAAACCTGAAAATGACCAAGAGGGTCCCTGCTGCAAAAATGAAAGTTCAAAATTTTCTAAGGATGGAATCTCATTTTTTAGTGGGGGTGTGTTGCTTCTCAACAGGAACGTATGCAGAAACAAAGACAAAAAATAAAGATTTAGGGGACCTATTCATAGTTATAACATTCTCAAGTGAATACCATGATTCATGGTTGATTGACTAAGGTGCTTCTTTTCATATGAATCCTCATAAGGAGGGGTTTTGTGAATATAAAAATATAAATTATGTGAATTCTTCTTGTGAGACAATTTGACACAAAATAATAGGTCGAGGAAGATTCAAGTTGAGGTTAAAATATGGAAGAATTAAAACCCTTCCTAGTGTGCTGCATATTTTGAGTTTCACAAGGAATATAATATCCCTTAGTAATATGAATGATGTGGTTGTGACTATGATATTCAATAAGGATAGTTGCAATATGGTTCATGGATGCTTAGTTTTGGCAAGGGGAGTTTGTACAAGAACTCTGTTCAAACTTGAGGCTAGCACTGTAAGTATTGATTGCAATAACTCTTCAATTGTAGAGTAAATTAATATGATAGAAAAAGCTCCAAGTATTCCTATAGCGAATATAATGTTGTGGCATCAATGCATAGGGGAACATTGGTGAGAAAGAATTTCGAGCATTAAAATGAAAGGTATGGTTGAAGGAATTTCTAATTGCCCATTAAATTTTGAGTTTTGTGAGAACTATATTTTTGTAAAGCAAACTTGAGTCAATTTTATAGTAGTGCTACAAGATCTGAAGTATTTGTTTTACATTTAGTTCATAGTGATGTGTTTGGACCTACAAAAGTACCATCATTTGATAAATCTACCTATTTTGTTACATTTATAGATGACTTGTCAAGAAAGACTTGGGTATATTTTTATGGTATAAATTTAATGTTTTCAAAAAATTAAAGAGTTCAAGGCTCTTGTAGAAAATCAAACAAAGAAAAATATAAAGGTTTTGAGAAGTGATAATGGTTATGAGTATTGCTCTAATGAATTTTAGTAGTTTTGAAAGGACTGTGGAATAGAAAGGCAAAGAACAACTCTGTATACTCCATAAAAAAATGGAGTTACAAAATAGATGAATAGAACATTGATGGATAAGGCCAAAAGTATGCTAAGAGGTGCAAGGTTAGAAAATAAATTCTAGATAGAAGTCGTGTTAACTACTTTTTACCTCATCAATAGATCTCCTACCTCATCTTTGGTGGATAAAACTCCATAGAAAGTGTGGATTGGTAAGAAACCCTCCCTTATTCATATAAGAGTTTTTGGTTGTGAATATTATATGTATGTCCCAAAAGATAAAAGTACTAAGCTAGACTATAGATATAAAAATGTATACTTGTGGGTTATAGTACTACTGTTAAAGGATATAAGTTGTAGAACCCAAAAACATAGAATATTACTTATGGTCATAATATGATCTTTAGAGAAACAAAAGGGGTTCCAGAATAGGAAATGCAACCAAGTAAAGAACCTAAAATAGCTTAAGTAAAATTAGAATATGAGGAAAAACCTTGGTAGAACCTGATACTATAGAATAATATCAATTATAGAGATAGTCTAAAGAGGAATATTCAAAGGAAGAAGGTGAGGATAAAATTGAATATGTGGAACTTAGAACTCCAATTTTGAGGATATCACATATCGAGTGAGAAGACTCCCAAAAAGGTATATCCCTTTAAATTTTTGTTATGCATTTAATTTATCAGTTACTGATGAAGAACCCAAGACTGTAAAGGAGGCACTTCAATCAAGTGAGAATAATTCTTGGAAAAGGGCTATGGAGGAAGAAATGGAGTCCCTAGATAAAAATAAGACATGGGACTTGGTGAAACTACCCCCTAGAAGAAAACATTTTGGTTGTAAATGGTTATTCAATAAAATTCCTAGACATCATTACCTGGACCTACAGAGACCTGAAAGTCTACTCCAAAGAGACAATCCAACACATGATTGAGCTTGAGGAAGGTACAAAGCCATTTCGTCAAAAGTAATGACCAGTCAATCCCAAAATCGAAGCCTTGATGAAGCAAGAGTTGCTAAAGCTACTCAAAGCTAAAATCATTTACCCAATTAAGCATTCGACATGGGTTGCTAAGCTGGTACTAGTCAGGAAGAAGAATGGAGACATCCTACTATGTGTTGACTTCCACAATTTGAATAAGGCTTCACTAAAGGACCATTACCCTCTCCCATATATCGATCAAATCCTACACCTAGTAGCGGTAGCAAAAATATTTTCACTCCTAGACAGTTTCTCAAGGTATAACTAAGTATGGGCCAAATATGAAGACCAATTCAACACTGCATTCATGACTAAATTGGGAACATTTTCTTACCAAAGAATTCCCTTTGGGTTATACAATGATAGAGAAACTTTTCAAAGAGCTATGGATGTGGCTTTCGAAGAACTCATCAATAAAATAATAGTGATATACCTAGATGACATGACAATGTTTTCTCACCATAAAGAAGATCACATAGCACATCTCAGGAGTGTGTTCGAGAAGTGTAGGGAGTTTGGCATCTCCATAAATCCCAAAAAATATATCTTCATTTTTGAAGAAGGAATTCTACTCAGCCATGTTGTCTCTAACTCTAGCCTAGCCATAGATCCCAATAGGGTAAAAGCACTGTTAGATATTCCCCTTCCCCCTAATAATAAGAGCTTGTAGTTATTTTTTTGCTAGATCAACTTTGTGTGCAAATTCATAGCCGATTTTGTGCAAATAATAAAGCCTATGATAGAGTTAATGAAAAAGGATGTTTTCAAATGGATATATGCAAGGAACCAAGCCTTCCAATAGATCAAAGAACAAATTGCTCAAGCTCCCGTCCTAGTGAACCTAGACTATTCTAGATATTTCATCTTATATGCTATAGGTGAACAAGGGAGCTATGCTGCAGTGCTCACACAAAAAGGAACTAACAATGAAGAAATTCCCATAGCTTTCCTAAGTCATACTATGGAGGAACATGAAGAAAAATATAACTTCATCGAGAAGCAGATCTATGCAATAATAACAAATTTAAAATAGTTCAGGCATTTCTTATCATAGAGAAAGATTATTATCTATACAATTCACCCTAATGTATGAAGCTTCATCATACGAGGGGAGATTGATGATACAAGAGTTGGTTGGGTGACCAAAATACAATAATACCACATAGAGATACACCCAACCAATCTGGTAAGATGCAGAGCACTATACCAAGAGCTTACCAAGGAAGCTACAATAGATTATATAGCTTGTCATACACAAGAAGCAACAAAAAATGAGGATCAACCTACAAAATGAATTTAATGGGTAGATGAATTGATCAAGTATTTCCAAACTAGGAAATGCCCAGCCAATCTGAATGCTTCACAAAGAATACGATACAAGATCCAGGCCCTAAAATACACCCTACTGCCTAAGGGACTATACAAAAAGAATTTGGATGGAGTGTTGCTTCGATGTGTAAATGAAAATCAGAAGTAGAAGATCTTGGAGGAATTCCACATTGGCTCATTTGGAGGATACTATTTATGAAGGACCATTACCTTAAAAATCATCAGAACTGGATGCTACTGGCTGAATATTTTTACAAACACCTTCAGAATAACAAGAAAATGTGAAGAATTCTAGAGATACGTTGGATGAAATAGGAATCCTTCGATGCCCCTAAAGTCCATTCAATTTGAAGAACCTTTTCAACAATGGGGGTTGGATTTTATGGGAATAATAGAGCCCAACTCATCCGTTGTACATAAATACATTATGATGGTTACCGACTACTTCACGCAGTGGGCATAAGCAAATACCTACCAAGAAAGTAGACCAAGAGGTCGTGATAGAATTTGTGGAAATATTAATCATAATATTTGGCATCCCATATGCATTAGTCATGGATAATGTCTTGTCCTTCATAGGAACCAAGATGATTGAATTTGCATGCAAATACAGGATTTACCTGAAGACATCTTTGAACTATTATCCCTAGGGGAATGGACTAGCCGAGTCCACAAACAAAAACCTACTCTGGATTTTGATGTGAAATCTAAAATATAATAATATAATTTGACACTCTCTGATAAATCAAGTGCTTTGGGCTAATAGAATTACCATCAAAACATCCTTTTGATACACATAGAGATACCAGCCCTGAAGCTGCTCAATAAAATTGTCATTGAAGAGGCAGAACCAATGGAAAATAGGTTGATCCAACTCTTACAGTTGGAGTAACAAAAGTAACAAGCCTACAACCACTACCAAAAGCATACAACTACCAAAAAATGATGGTTCAATAAAAATACCACCCTAAGGAAATTTAAGGTGGGAGACTTAGTCCTCAGATGGAATGAGAAGAAGTCTAAACCTAGAAATCATGATATATTTGATGCTTTCTAGGAAGGCCCTTTTAAATAATAGAATAAAAGCAATACAACTCCTTCCAATTGAGATATGAACAGGGCTAGGTTCAACCTATCCCTGTTAATGGCTTTCATCTGAAGTTGTACTACAAGTAATGGGTTTCCTCTGTCTTGTATGTATTTTATGTAAATATTTGCTTTCTTTCAAGATCGAGCTAAATTGTCATGATGGCATAACTTTTTAGCACTCAAAGGCCCATTCTAGGTAAAATGTCATGATTTTGTGACTTTTTGGTAGACGATGGCCGCTCCAAGAAAAATTGTCATGATTTTATGACTTTTTTGCAATCGATGGCCGCTTCGAGGAAAAATTTTGCGATGGCGTGACTTTTTAGCACTCAAAGACCCCTTCTAGGTAAAATTTTATGATTTCATGACATTTTGGCAACTTATGGTCGCTTCAAGGAAAAATATCACGATGGTGCAACTTTTCGGCACTCAAAGGCCCCTTCCAAGTAAAATACCACGATTTTACAACTTTTTGGCAGTCGATGATCGCTTCAAGGAAAATACCATGATGGCACAACTTTTCGGCACTCAAAGGCCTCTTCCAAGAAAAATGTTGTGATTTAATGAATTTTTTGCAGTTGATGGCCGCTCCAAGGAAAATTGTCATAATTTTACAACTTTTTGGCAGTCGATTTCCGCTTCAAGGAAAAATATCACGATGGCGTGACTTTTTGGCACTCAAAGGCCCCTTCCAGGTAAAATGTCATGATTTCACAACTTTTTGGCAGTCGATGGCTACTCCAAGAAAAAAATTCATGATGGCATGATTTTTCGTCACTCAAAGGCCCCTTCTAGGTAAAATGTCATGATTTCGTGACTTTTTGGCAGCCTACGATCGCCTCAGAACAATTGGGAAATTTTGGCGAGAAAAGTAGTTTTCTTGACTTTTTAAAAGGTCTTGCTTTTTAAGGTACCATCGTACCCTCTGATTGGCCAATAACATAGGTAACATCATTTTATTGGCCCAAGATAGCAGTAGAGCGATATCATTGGCCCAACGGTAATACACGGTAGTTGTTTTCTTAATGAGGTACCAACAATAGTTATTCCATGTCATCTTGGAAGTTATTACATGTAACCTCGACACGCGCATGTACAACCAATTATGTTGTAAAAATATTTTAATCACCGTTGTCATATTTTGTGTTCTTTCCATTCTGCTCACTGTACTCCTTGCTCTCCCAGTAAGCTCTACAACTCTGTGCTAAGCACATTCAAGTAGGTTTCATTATAGAAAATAGAAATCAACCATGAAGACCACACCTTCAGCCTCTTCCTCCAAGGAGAAATGAACATCATCTAAAAAGAAAATCAGCTTCATGGATCCTGACAGCCATATCATTGATACAAGGTTGACATGGAAGGACCCAGGGAAAATTCAAAAGGATATAGCAGCCAAAATGGCCATGAAAGTCTCCCCATAAAGCTAGAGTATTTTTCCTTACCACTCTCTGCTCTACTGGTACATCTACCCTCAGGTTCACCCCTACCTCGAGTTGATCAGGGCCATGGCAAAATTCTATGATGCCTGGTGAGCATAAATTCATGTCCCAAAAAACATTCATTTCTCTTCCATAAATTATCAATCCGATAAGTCCATAAACTTTCGAGTGTCATGCATAGTATATGCCTGCAGTGTTGGGGAATGAATTTGACTATACCTTATTTAGTTTTGTGGGGGATGTATGTGCATTTCAATGTCATCCAAACTAAATAAACTGAGTGTAGAGAATTTAAATAAATAAAATACAATGCTGGAAATAAAATGCTGAAAATAAAAATACACACCTAAATTAAATAAAGAAATAACTAAAGCAATAAAATAATCTATTGAAAATAAAGAACAAAAATAAATAGGGGAGGACTACTGTAGGGAGTGGGCCCAAGCTCCCGCAAATAGTCCGCCCAACTAGCTGTATAGAGCTTGCTCAGATAAGAGGAATTGCACTCTTAATAAATTTGACAAGAAATAAAATAGAATAATTTCTCCATAAATTTTCCTCCTCTCAGGGAAGACCTATGCATTTATACAATGCACAACCTTCCTCTGTTACAAATTTAGGCAAGTCTATTTTAGACTTGCAGTTACAATAGATATGCAATGAATATTGTATTCGTTCAATTATAACAACCATATATTAATTAAAATAGTCACACACTAATTTTCCCCTCTTGTAGGATAAATCAGGTGTGTTTTGTTTTATCATAACAGAATATGTCTAGTAGAAAATAATGGATGCATTATTCTATTTTAATAATATTGCATAAAATAGAATATCTCCCACATTGATCACTGGAAAAATCATTGCTCTTGGTTCATTCATGAGCGTGAAAGAATAATGCTCACATTACAAAGGTATCCAGCTAATCAAATAATAGAAGTGTTCATTCTATTTTAATAATAGTAAATAAAATAAAATATCTCCCCATTCTTCTTCACATGATTTGGTAGCTATCCCAACTTGGTGCATATAACATGAAGTCAACGGTCAACATGGTCCCACTTGCTTGCTTGGTCAAATGTTTGCAAAGTATGGAGGCATGGAGGCACCTTCCGTATGAGGAAGGTGCCTACTTTTTTTGGGTGCCTTCCTTATAAGGAAGGTGCCTACTCCTGCTGGTGGTGACTTCCTTTTAAGGAAGGCACCTACTTCTGTTGGGTGCCTGTTAGTCAAAAAGTGACTAACTACAAAAAAACATCTGATGCTGCTTTTTGCATATTTTCCAAGAAGACCGAAGTGGCCCATATGCTAAAGATCAAAGAAAATGCAAAACACCGCAAGGAGGAAAAAGTGTCGTGATATCGCGACATGTTGCATTTTCGCGATCCAAAGCAAAGAGAAAGAGTGAGGAGGAAAAAGTGTCACAATATCGTGACATGTTGCATTTTCGCGGTTCAAAGCAAAGAGAAAAAGAAAAGGGCAAAAGTGTCGCGATATCGCGACATGTTGCATTGTCGCGGCCAAAAGGGAAAAAGTGTCACGATATCGCGACATGTTGCTTTGTTGCGGCCAAAAGAGAAAAAGTGTCACGATATCGCGACATGTTGCATTATCGCTGCCAAAAGAGAAAAAGTGTTGCGATATCGCGACATGTTGCTTTGTCACGGCCAAAAGGGAAAAAGTGTCGTGATATCGCAACATGTTGCTTTGTCGCGACCAAAAGGAAAAAGTGTCACGATATCGTGACATGTATTTTCATGGCTAAGAGCAAAAAAAGGGACCAAAGAGGCAGAAGTGTCGCGATTTCGTGACATGTTGCATTTTTGCGATGCAAGAAGAAGAATCAAGCTGAAGACATAGAAATGTCACGATTTCATGACATGTCTCATTTTCGTGGTGGGAGGCAGCTAAAGAGCAAAGTAAGAGACAAATGTCGCGATTTCACGACATGTCTCATTTTCACGACGGGAGGCAGCAAAAGAGCAAAGTAAGAGATGAATGTCACGATTTTGCGACATGTCTCATTTTCATGGCTAGAAGTGGCAAAAGAGCTGAAGACATAAAAATGTCACGATTTTGTGACATGTCTCATTTTCACGACGGGAGGCAGCAAAAGAGCAAAGTAAGATACGAATGTCACGATTTCGTGACATGTCTCATTTTCATGGCTGGAAGCGGCAGAAGAGCAAAGCAAGAGATGAATGTCACGATTTCGCGACATGTCTCATTTTCATGGTTGGAAGCAGCAAAAAAGCAAAGCAAGGAAATAATGTTACGATTTTGTGACATGTCTCATTTTCACAGTGGGAGGCAACAAAAGAGCAAAGTAAAAGACGAATATCGCGATTTCGTGACATGTCTCATTTTCATGGTTGGAAGTGGCAGAAGAGCAAAACAAGAGACGAATGTCATGATTTCATGACATATCTCATTTTCACGGCTGGAGGCAGCAAAAGAGCAAAGCAAGGAAAGAATGTCGTGATTTTGCGACACGCCAGCTATAAAGAAATAGAGTATATTTTTGGCAACTGGGGACATGCACTGACATCAGGTGCTGATTTCTAAAGAATGGTCTATTGATTATAACCTGGCAAGTCTGCTGGATGATTGTAGAATAACAGGCTCATCTAAAATTAGCCAGAAGGAAATCTATCCAATCTGCAGAAAATTTGTTGTGTATTATTAGAAACTGCAGATGATTGCTTGTAAAATAAGTAAGATGTACTTAGAAAAAGATACTCTTTTAGGGTATATATAGGGGTGAGCAACTCTAGAAAAAGGGTCAGCTCTTGGACGTTTACAAGACTGAATGCATGTACTTCGAATACAAGCAATAAAATCACATCTCCCATTGGCTTCTGGTTCATATCGTGCAAGTGTACTAATGTTTTTTATTTCTGCTTATAATATTGAATTGTAAATTGAGTTTGTTCTTATATATGAACTTTCGCAACACATAAATCATATTATTGGAATAAGAATCTAATATATATGCATGTTAAACAAAATATTAGAAATCATATATGGAATTATATAATTTTTGCATGGAAATGTGTTTAAATGCTTTGGATAGAAGTAAGTAAATTTGTCTTTGTTGTTGTCTAATTTGCACCATATAAAAGTTCTAGCTTAGGCTATATTTCCCTTATCTCTTGTTCCCCTTTTCTCTAAAAAACTCAAAGGAACCAACCTTCTCTAGAGACTAGACAGATGATCTCAAGCAAGATCTGTCTATTCAATGTTGGCAAAGTCTAAGGCGCAACACTATTAATCGAAGGCAGATTTTGTTCCAATAGTTTTTGGCACGCTCGGTGGGACCAGCAATCCCATAGTATTGTATAAGTTTTGGTGTTTTACCTTAAGAGCCTTTTTATTTAAAAATCTCAAGAAAAACCACCTAGCGACTCCGTTGCAATTTAGACCATAAAAGAAAGACCTTGTCTAAAAACCTTATGGTTATATAGCCATATGATAACCATATCCCGAGCTAGAAACTCTGAAGAACCTATCGAGTTTTTTGAACTACATATCAGAAGCCTAAAAGCACACCCTATGCTAGCCGCATGATCAAATCTACCCAGCACCATTAGCACCTCTTTAACACCCACTATAGGAGAATCTATAAGCAATCCCATAGCGGTTGTAACTCCTTTAGCAATCAGGGCAGCTGCCCTTGCCCTAGCGCATCTTGTGTGGAATCAAACTGGCCATTTTAACTTGGGAACACACCACAAAATTCCACAAGCTGCACTAAAAGCATTACCGATCTTTGACGAAACAGGAAAAATAGTAGATGAGCACTATTTAGATGTATCATCACTAGCATCTGTTTACAACATCACTCAGGAAGATGTAATGGTCAGATTTTTGATTATGTCTCTGAAAAGAAAGATGCTCTATTGGTACAGAGCGCTTCCCACTAGATCCATTACTTCTTGGGCAGTACTGGTTGACCGTATGGTCGATGAATTTAATATACATGTGGATCCTTTCACATTGCTGAATCAATTCACTGTCATTGAGAGGCATCCACAAGAAGAAATCCAATATTTCAACATCAGATTTACTAGAACTCGTGATAGAGTATTGCAAGGCCTAAAGCCCATGGAAGAATAAGCTATATGCTATTATTTAAGGGCTTTTGATTCAGATCTCAGTATGATAATAAGGCAATCCCATGTAACCACTTTTCTTGGGATCTATCTAGAGGCAGCAAAGGGCGAAGCTGATCTCATTGCTACAAAAAGATATCCATCAAAGAGTCTATTGCTAATTTTACTAGAGCTTTCCCAAGCATAAATTTCTAAACTACCTATACTCCCATCAACACAGGCCCTCCCAGCTATAGCCACACCTCCTAAATTCCTTGCATTACCAACTACACCCCTTGCATCAGCTCCCCCAATGATCAATACACGACCATAATTGATACAATGAAGACATTGTCAAATAAAATGGCGTCCATGAAAAAGAGAGAGACTGAAAGGAATTTTTTGCCAAGGAGGTTCCCTCAGGTAACAGGATATGCAACATAATCAAGAAATAGGGGACAAGTAATACCGAGCATGGTATATACAAATGAGATAGTGGAGGCCGAGGAGCCTCCCACTGATTCTAACTTTTGGTGTACTACATGTAACGAACTACATGGGGAAAGTTTGTGTATGATACACCAGCATTATGTACAAAGTATAGCAGTTGAAAAGAGTAAAGAAAAAATGAAAGGCCATGTAAATATAATTAGAGAGGACCACAACTTCATGATGCCTACAGTAGAACATGTTTCAGTTTTGACAAGATCAAGTAAGAAACCACTACAAGCA
The DNA here is from genome assembly GCA_028583015.1 of Wollemia nobilis. NCBI lineage: Eukaryota > Viridiplantae > Streptophyta > Pinopsida > Araucariales > Araucariaceae > Wollemia > Wollemia nobilis. Next base: position 3,250,292 of record JAQPPZ010017190.1, on the reverse strand, counting down.
AACCCTAAAGAGCTTCAGCCATTGAATGTTTCCCTTGCTCCCAAGGAAGTTCCCAAAGAAACTCCTAAGGGAAGCCTCCCTCAGGAAAGAAAATATCAGTTTCTAGCCAAAAGTCAAGGGCAAGAAACACACAAAGAATTTATTCCTCGGTGGGAAAATGAAACCCAAGAACAGTCTAGGGAAAGGTTGAGATTCCCCTTGCTGACAAAAAGGCAAAGAACTAAAGCTACCTATTGTGGTTAATCCACAACACACCCCAAGATTGGGGACCCACCTTGTTGCAGGTTTTCAAAAAAAATCTCACTGACCCAGATGCCAAAAATGAAGAAAAGGGGGCAAAATGTGCAAGTGTAGAAAGTGTCACGAAATCGCGACATGTCACGAAATCGTGACATGTCACACCGTCGTCGCTGAAAAAAATAAAAGTGTCATGATATCGCGACATGTCGCTCCGACGCAGAGAAAATGGTCACGATATCACGACATGTCGCTCCGACGCAGAGAAAGTGGTCGCGATTTCGTGACGTGTTTTGACGAAGTGTACGGACGATGAAAGTTGTAGCGAAATCGCGACATGTTGCTCCATCGTGGCCCAGAGAGGAGAGAGAAATGCAAAATGAAAAACTATAGCGAAATCACGACGTGTCACAAAATCATGGTCAACATGGTCAATGGCAGCCGGTGGGCGAAAACATTGCGAAATCGCGACGTGTTTGGTTTTCACGGCTAGAAAGCGGATAGAAGGCACAAGGCAGAAAATGGTTGCGAAATCATGACAAAACTGGGATGGAGGTGCATAGCTCGAAGAGGCGTCGCGAAATCACGACGTGTCACGTTTTCGCAGTGCAAGTGGATAGAAAGGGAAGAAGCAACGAAATGGTCATGATTTCGCGACGTGTTTTGCCAGATTGTATGGCTGATGAAAATGGTCGTGATTTCATGACGTGTTTTGCCAAATTGTATGGCATAAGGGAGATGTCACGAAATCGCGACAGAAATGAAGACCATGCCCGAAGCAGAGAAATGGTCGCGATTTCACGACATGTTCCGACGAGATGGCTCGAAGGAGAAAATGGTCACGATTTCGTGACGTGTTTCGGGGAGGCATACGGAAAGAGAAAATGGTCGCGATTTCGCGACATGTTCCGATGAGATGGCCCGAAGGAGAAAATGGTCACGATTTCGTGACGTGTTGCGGCTAAAGCGTACGGAAAGCAAAAGTGTCGCGATATCGCGACATGTCGCGATATCGCGACATGTCGCGATTTCGTGACATGTCACGTTTTCGCGGTGAAGCCGAAGGAGCAAAGCTACATACTATTTCTGGTCATGATTTTCAAGGAACCGTTACAAAATTACAGGGAACGTTGAACACGTGGCGCAAAGGCAGGAAGATCATTGTAACACTGTCGATTGTCAGTTACAACAGTCGAGAAGATTAAACGTTACAAATTCAAATGAAAGGTAAAAGCGTCCAAAGGCGGGAAAGGAAATGAAGCATTCGGGGCATTGAAACGAAGCGTCATAGGGGAACCAAGAGCCGAGGCAGAAGGTTTAAAATCCGAAGCAAGTTGTGGATACAGGGCTGGAGATTGTAACAAAAAAGCATTATTTGTTGAAATAAAAGGAGTTATTTGGTAAAAGTGACTTTTGTGTGCAAAATCAAAAGGAGATCGAAGCTAAGACTATTGTTTTCATTGTCAATCTTTCCTTTGCATCATTTTTTCTTGTATCTATTCGTTTATGCCATGGGATGGGTTACGATAGGTGAATGACAGAATGATGCAGTTATATTCTTTCCATAGAGTCTTGCATCTGATCTGATTGGATTGTGTGTTAGTATAGATCTGCTCGATCGGGTTGTTTTAGAACTTCATCTCATTAACTTGGGGTTTTGCAGGGAGGAGATTGCTAACCAGATTAACATCCTTCTTTGGTTTTCCAACTGATTTTTATAAGAACATTTTCTGTTTTAGTTTTTGATATGTTTAATCTCATATTAAAGACTAACGTTAAAATAACAGAACGATTAAACAAAGATAAAATGAACCAATTGACATTAGAATAAACCATTAATGTTAGAACATTAAAAGGATTTTTTTTGTTGCATGATTGGTCATTTAAACAAATTAGGGTTACAAAGTTTGCTGTGAATCAATAAAGGCCCCTTGTTAACAGTTACTTGCAGGATCTGAGTTACTCGGGATATTTTTTTATTTTATGTGCATTAAGTTGAAATTGGTTTTATGCACATAAAGATCTGTTCTACAAGAAACTTGGAGAAATAAAAAAATATAATAACTTATTTCTTTGCAAGAAAGAGTCTTCTGGTTTGAGACTCCAGTTGCGTGTTCATTATTTGTAATGTGACAAATATACACTCAACATTTTGGCGCTAGAAGGAGGGCCTTCTTTATTGCTTTGTGATTTTTAATTTGTGCTAACAATTAATGTGGGTAGTTTTGTTTCCACTTACTGTGCTTGCAGGTATAACATTTAGATACTGTATTTTGCAGGAAAGTTGAGAGAAGTCTTTTGAGTTCTAGAATTTCCAAGCTGGCCCAACCTGAGTACATTGCTACTAGGTCTAAAACCACAGGGGAAACTATCTTCCAAAGCCTTTCTCCCACTGCTAGGAGGCCGAAAAACAAAACATTAGAAATCGAAATACCACCCAAGTATACTTGAGTTAGGGATTTCTTTAGACTCAAGTACATCTAGCGGGCCTGAAATTTTAATTTCAAGTGTGACAGTAACACCCGTGATATCTGTCTCCATAGTTCCAAGCGTTCCAATTGTTCCCACAGGGGTAACACCTTCGAATAATATGGCCCAACAACAACAACAACAACAGCAACCACCTGCCCTTTGGTATGGTGCTCAAAGTTCCCCTTTAGATATTCCCGAGGCAGTCCACGACTTGCCTAGAAACATTGAAAGGGGATTACCCAAATTCATTCATGATGGTCCAACAACAGTAGAAGATCATGTCCAAATCTATAAATATTACATGTTTAGGCAAGGGGTTACTCACGAGGATGTTGCTTGCCGAGTTTTCCCTGCTAGTCTAGACCCCACGGCCAATGAATGGTATCGAAATCTGCCAGCAGGGTCCATCACTTCATGGGCCCAATTAGAAACCGCCTTCATAAGCCAATTCAGAATGTTAGTGGATCCCTCCATAACCTACAATTTGTTCGTATCATGCAAAAGATTACCCAATGAACCCATACGAACATTCAATCAGAGGTTCCAAAAACTATACACGAATGTGACTCGTCACTTTGCGGTGGATCCTGTGGTCGCCTTGCAATTATATTTCGGAGCCTTAGATCCTCTAACGTCTTTATTGACTAGAAGGAACCCTCAGGTTACGACGCTTCCTTTGGCCTATGCAGAAACAATGACTCTCGAACAACAGATGAACCTGCCAGGGGCAGGATTGTCTCAATTGACTGGGATGGGACAATATGGTCCATACAGTCAATTTGCCATGATGAACCAGTTAATGGCACCACAGGTCCCTATGATGAATAATTTTCAAACACCCGCTCAAGTGGCACCATTTCAAAGTTATCCGAATGCCTCAGTCCAAACGCAGGGATTAATTCAAAATAGCCCGATGGGTTTTCCTGGGTTCGGCATGGGCAGTAATTTGTTGACCATGTCGGGGTTTGCTCCCATTAGCACGCCAAGCCCAATGACTTATCCAACAGTTACTCCCATTCAAAGTGTGAATCCAGGGTGGAATCCACCTGCCCAGACCCAAGCTATTCAAAATATGAATCCAGGATGGAATCCTCCTGCCCAGACCCAAGCCATTGTACCTATTCCAGAGGTGGCTAATGCAGCAAACACAACTGGACTCGGCATTACAGTGCCCCAACCACAAGGGTCTGAATCCGCCATAGAAAACATGAAGGAAACCTTGGCCAAAGTTTTGGTCACGGTGGGAAATGTCAATAAAAAAGTGGACCAAGCCATGGGTCACAACCGACCTCATAATCATAGAGGAAAAGGAACATATAACACGCAGCCGAATAATGGGCGAGTACCCAACCCCGTAGCCAATCAGGCAGATGTCTCGAAAGATTTTGGAGAGTCGGGACCCAGTGATAATGATTGTATGCACTGTGGCCACGGGAAGCATGAGTCTATATTGACTGAGGTTATACATTCCCAAGAAAGTGAAGAAGAGGAGGATGTAGAATTTTTTGGAAGCGAAGATGAAGAAGCCTTGGAAGTTCATGCCAACAAACGTTTTGGGAAAGGAAATCACAAGTACTACACTAGGAGTTCTAAAGAGCCCAAAACTTCCTCTACTCCTCCAAACAACCAATTACTCCCTCCTGATTTCAAAGGAGATGTCAATCCCCCTCCTCCATCCAAAGTGGAAAAGTCTAAGATGGGGCAAGATATGTCAAATTCAGAAAAACCCACTTATGACTTGGTGGAAGACATGAAGAAAACTAAGGCCAATGTCTCGATGTATGACATGTCCCGATTATTAGGCCAAGAAATAAGTTCACCAAAGAGATTAAATCCAGCTGCCCAAGTTCATGAAGCCAAGAGTGCTGAGTCCCGAATGGTTTTACAAAAAGAAAAATGAGATATACCTCCTTTTTTGATAACCATTAGAATTGCAAGTAAAAACTTGCACAATTGTTTAATAGACTCAGGGGCCTCGGCTACCATCATGCCCCTAGAAATTTGTAAAAAATTGGGACTTACACCAAAGCCTTCTAGGAGAAGGGTGGTGCAGTTGGATAGATCAACCATGGAGGCAGTGGGAGAGTTGGGTGATGTTCTTATTCAAGTCAATTCAGAACCTAGGGTTCAACAACACATAGATATATTGGTGCTCGACATTCCTATCAAATATGGCATGGTTTTGGGAAGAGATTGGAGTAAAAACCTAAACGGTTACATTGTGACAGATTCTTCACATATGTGGTTGCCTTGGAGGGGAGTGGCCAATCAAATTCGGATTGATAGTGAACCCAGGCTCAAAGAGATGATCACAGATTACAACAAACCGAATGAGATCCAGTACATTGAAGCGGAGTTGGGAGCATATTGTTTGGACATAGAAACACTTGAAAATACCCAAGATGAAAGGATTGGGTGCAACGTTACTGGAGGACATCAGGACATTTGGACTTTAAGATTTGATGGATCCAAGTCCAGGCAAGGAGCAGGAGCCGGTATTGAATTATCATGTTCGGACAGAGAGCCTATGTTCGCCGCATACAGACTACAGTTCCCTGCCACCAACAATATGGCAGAATATGAGGCCTTGATTCTCGGACTGCAATTGGCCCTTCGAAAGAAAATTAAATCTATCAAGGTCCTTGGGGATTCAGAACTGGTGGTGAAACAAGTAAAGGGACAGTACATATGTAAGGATAGGCGGCTCAGACTTTACCGAACTAGGGTTAGAGATTTGATAGACGAGTTTGATGCTTTTAACATATCTCTGATTTCTAGAAAAGGCAATCGTCTGGCAGACTCTTTAGCCGTGGCTGCGAGTATGTTGAAGCCAGTGGACCATAAGAAATGCAAGAAGTTCTCAATAGAGCTGGTCCCTTGTCCCTCGATACCAGATAATGTCACGAATTTCCAAGTGTTTGATAGTGACAGGCACATATTCCATTTTGTCACTAATTCTGGTATATTTGAAAAGCAGGTTATAGATGAGGACGAAAGGGACCTAGAGGAGGCAGACTTGGAAGAAAAGGTTACTAGAAATAAGTTGCCAGATGAGATGGCTTCATTAGAAAAAACTTTCGATATCGGATACCAGCCAAGAGAGGGTAAAAGGGTTCTACCTCCCAGAGAGGCCTGTGATTTAGTTAACATTGGAAGTGCAGAAAATCCTCGAGAAGTATTCATAGCAAAAGCATGTACCAAGCAGGAGAAGGATTCTATTGCCAGTGCATTAAAAGAATACATAGACTGCATAGCTTGGAGTTATAAGGAGTTGAAAACCTATGATCAGAATGTCATCATGCACACGATACCATTGAAGCCAGATTCCAAACCCTTCAGGCAAAGACAAAGGCGAGTTAATCCATTATTAGAACCCTTGATAGAGAAAGAGGTGAAGCGACTGTTAGAAGCTAAGATCATCTTTCCTGTTAGGCATTCCACATGGGTTGCTAACCTAGTCCCCATGAGAAAAAAGAGTGGAGAAATAAGGTTATGTATCGATTTTAGAAATCTTAATAAAGCCTCACAAAAGGACAACTACCCGTTACCCACCATTGATGAAATACTCCAAAAGGTAAACGGGTCGAAAATGATGTCATTCCTGGATGGCTATTCGGGATATAATCAGGTCCTTATCCATCCTAGTGATAGGATGAAAACTGCTTTTACCACAAAGTGGGGCACCTTTGCATACAGGAGAATGCCCTTTGGACTATTGAACGCAAGTGCCACTTTCCAGCGAGCTATGGACTTTGCTTTTAAAGGGATCATAGGTAAGTGCATCATTGTCTATGTCGATGACATTCCTGTCTTTTCTAAGAACAGGGAAAACCACGTCAGGGATCTTAAGAAAGTTTTTCAAAGATGCAGGGAACACGGTATTTCTCTCAACCCAAAGAAATGCATTTTTGGGGTAACGGAAGGAAAGTTGTTGGGGCATATAATATCTAAGGATGGAATTTCCATTGACCCTGAGAGAATAGAGGCCATACAGCAGATTCCTTGTCCCACTAGCAAGAAGGGGTTGAGATCATTTTTCGGGAAGATCAATTTTGTCAAAAAATTTATTGCAGATTTTGCAGAAATAGCAAAGCCTTTGAACGACATGTTAAAGAAAGAAGTCCAGATCAAGTGGACAAATGAAAATATAGATGCTTTTAAAAATATCAAGGACGCGATTTCTAAAGCCCCGGTTTTAGTGAGTCCCGATTATACGAAGCCTTTCTATATCTACACATTTGCTTCAAATCACTCCTTTGCGAGTGTTTTAACTCAGAAGAGTGAAGGCAACATTGAAAATCCCATTGCCTTCCTGAGTAGTCCTCTCAAGGATGCAAAACTGAGATACTCTATCTTGGATAAGCAAATGTATGCTCTGGTAAATACTGTAAAAAAATTCAGGCATTACATAGTCCACAGTAGGGTCTTTGCTATCGTCCCAGATCCTGCAGTCAAAGCCATGTTCATACAGAATGAATTAGGTGAAAGACGTGGTAAGTGGGTTTCAACTTTGCAGGAGTTTGATCTTGAGATTCAGTCGATGAAGATAGTGCGGGGGCAAGGGTTGGTTAAGGCAATAGCAGAACAAGATCTCGCAATTTCATGTCAACATTATGAAGTCGCAGATATAACCAAAGATGAGTGGTATGCAGATGTGGTGTACTATCTACTAAATGGTAAATGTCCACCGCATTTGAATGCTACTCAATGAAGAGCCTTGCGTTTGAAGTCTGCTAATTTCTTAATCAAATCTGGCACATTATACAGGAAAAACCATGAAGGTATTTACCTTCGTTGTGTTGATCAGAAAGAAGCAGTGAAAATCCTCGAGGAGTTTCATGGTAAACATGGGATAGGGCATGGGTCCGCTAATTCCACAACCCATCAAATCCTCAGAGCCGGTTATTATTGGCCTCGACTGTTCAAAGATGCCCATACTCATGTGAGGTCATGCCATACATGTCAAACTGCAGCCAATAGAGACAGGAACGCTTCCATGCCTTTACAATCCGTAATTGAGTCTAGACCTTTTACGCAATGGGGCTTGGATTTTGTTGGGATTATCAGTCCCAATTCATCTGATTCCCACAAATACATTCTGACGGCTACGGATTATTGCACAAGGTGGACTGAGGCTATCCCCACCAAGAATGCTACTTCGGAGGTTGTTATTAAATTTTTAGAAGATAACATTGTCACTCGGTTCGGGATGCCTAACTCCATTGTAAGTGATAATGGCTCAGCTTTTTCCTCTCTAGAGTTTGCTAATTGGGCATTTGATAACAATGTGAGTTTAAAATTCTCTTCCAATTATTACCCGCAAGGTAATGGATTGGCCGAATCATCTAACAAGAATCTGTTAAATGTCATAAAAAAATTGTTGGAAAGAAATCCGCGGGATTGGCACAACAAGCTGAAATTGGCCCTTTGGGCTGACAGAATCAAAGTCAAAGAAGCAATAGGGACATCTCCTTACCATCTGGTTTATGGACAAGATCCCATTTTTCCTACAAATCTCAGGTTACAAACGCTGCATTTCATGAAAGATTATTTCGGAACTAATGACAAACTTGAGTCTAGACTAACACAATTAATGCATCTGGATGAAAAAAGGGATGAGGCTATGCTTCATTTTAGTAAACACCAGGATGTAGTAAAGAGATGGTTTGACAAAAAGTCTAGGGCCAAGGCCTTTAAAATATCAGATCTAGTGTTGTTATGGGACAAAAGACATGAAAAGAAAGGGGATCATGATAAGTTTGACTACTTATGGTTGGGTCCATACCAAGTTTCAGAAGTCCTAGGGGAAAACAGTTTTAGACTAAGAACCTTGGATGGAAAGGATTTGGCATTACCCATCAATGGGTTGCACTTGAAACACTACTTCCAGGCTTGAGGCAGCTGGGTTTGTATTATATGTAATTATGCCATGCTTTGTTTCTTTTGTGTGCAGATTTGATACTTAAGTGTGTGTTCTTGACATGTCCAGTTTTGTATTAATGCTGTAATTTGTTTCTTTTGTGTGCAGATTTGATATTTAAATTATGTGTTTTGACATGTTCAGGTTTTTGTATTAATGTTGTGCTTTGTTTGTGTGTGCAGGTTGGATATTTAGGTGGGGTGTTTTTGACATTTTTTTCATTGTCTTATATATATAAAAAAAAAAAAATTAAGGAATAAAAGTTTGAAATGTTAAACACATGCCTAGGATTGGGAGAATATGAAGCATTGGAATTATATTGTAAAAGCTCCACATGTAATACAAACAGTTAATTAATATCGCTTGAGGCTTGTGATGCATGAAGTAGTCAGTTTTACAAATTATGGTAATACTTCATTTGCAATTCAAAGGGCAATGCATTCATAGTACATCTCACTTTGCATATTCATGCCATCCTAGTTACATATGCATTTCAGATACAAATCATTAAAGTGTGTTAAATCCTCTTAGGGTTATATTATAACATAAATAAAGAAAAAATCCTAAGGTTGGAAACTGAGCCCCAAGTATCTAGAACCAAGCACAGTTTGTACACACTAAAAAAGATCTTGGGCAAAATGATCAAAACCTTCCTTGGAAGAAAAGGGTCAAGCGAAAGGAATATTTCATGTCTATCCTATTATGCAACATGATCCTTAAAACAGTGGTTTTTACCACTTCCATTAAGCTTAAAGCCTAAAATCAGAGTAGTAAGGATAGGGTTAAGTCCTCATCAAACTTAGGTTGAGGATCCAACTCCCCAAAGCTTTGATTTGACCTACATGGAGTAGTAAGGATAGGGCATAATTCTCATCTCGCCTAGGTTGAGAATCTGATTCCCCAAAGCTCCTATGTCTCATATCAAGATAAAACTTGGATTGGAAGGATCGTACTACTTGTCCTCTGCAAGGGATGGGTAGTCATCCCCAAGGTCTAAGTAATAAAAATAATATTCTTCATTTTCATCTAAGACTTGGGTTGGAAGGATCGTACTACATGTCCCTGGCAAGGATGGGTAGTCATCCCTAAGATCCAAGAAGTAAAATTAACTTTTTCCCATCTCATATTTATATTGGATTCAAAGGATCGTACTACTTGTCCTCTGCAAAGGATGGGTAGTCATCCCCAAGGTCCAAAGAAATGAAGTTAAGTCATGGATTATGGGGTTAGGTATGCCCATGCATGACAGCATGTCTTGTCTAAAAACAAGACCACTGACTGTTCAGAGGGTTAGACTAGCATGACCATTTCTTCCATAATTGGTTAGGTCATTTTGCTCAAAGTGAGGTAATGAATTCCAAATTAGAGTAGTAAGAATAGGGTTAAGCTCCCATCTAGATTAAGTTGGGAGTCCGATTTCCCAAAGCTCTGATTTCACTTTCACTTACACATGGGTTCAAGATAATAGTGGCTCATAACCAACTTTGGGATCTAATAAAACAATTCATTATACGCATGGTTAATCCTAAGAGGGTTTGACAATCTTGAATATTTGTATATGATGTTAGAAGGTCTATGCATTTGTAGAAGCAAATCTCTAAACATATTCATTAGGTTTCACAAATCATTTACAATCTCACACATGCATGCATATAAAGCTGACAATGGAATGTTGATCAAGTCCAAGCGATAGGGAATGAAAACAAATAGCACACACCGAGCTAATACTAATGATTCTGATGTTTCATGTACTTCTGATCTGTTGGTATTTGTTTATCCTTTATGTGCTAACGCCTGTATCTAAGCTCATATATTTCAGGTTGGGTTCTCACAAAATGCTCTGGAGCATTTGACAGCAGAGTCGCCATTTGTTGTGGTTAATCCACAACACACCCCAAGATTGGGGACCCACCTTGTTGTAGGTTTTCAAAGAAAATCTCACTGACCCAGATGCCAAAAATGAAGAAAAGGGGGCAAAATGTGCAAGTGTAGAAAGTGTCGCGAAATCGCGACATGTCGCGAAATCGCGACATGTCACACCGTCGCCGCTGAAAAAAGAAAAGTGTCGCGATATCGCGACATGTCGCTCCGACGCAGAGAAAATGGTCGCGATATCGCGACATGTCGCTCCGACGCAGAGAAAATGGTCGCGATTTCATGACGTGTTTTGACGAAGTGTACGGACGATGAAAGTTGTAGCGAAATCGTGACATGTTGCTCCGTCGTGGCCCAGAGAGGAGAGAGAAAGGAAGAATGAAAAACTGTAGCAAAATCATGACGTGTCGCAAAATCACGGTCAACATGGTCAACGGCAGCCGGTGGGCGGAAACATCGCGAAATCGCGATGTGTTTGGTTTTCGTGGCTAGAAAGCAGACAGAAGGCACAAGGCAGAAAATGGTCGCGAAATTATGACAAAACTGGGATGGAGGTGCATAGCTCGAAGAGGCGTCACGAAATCGTGACGTGTTGCGTTTTCGCGACACAAGTGGATAGAAAGGGAAGAAGCAACGAAATGGTAGCGATTTCGTGACGTGTTTTGCCAGATTGTACGACTGATGAAAATGGTCGCGATTTCGTGACATGTTTTGCCAAATTGTACGGCACAAGGGAGATGTCGTGAAATCATGACAGAAATGAAGACCATGCCCGAAGGAGAAATGGTCGCGATTTCGCGACGTGTTTCGGCGAGATGGCCCGAAGGAGAAAATGGTCACGATTTCACGACGTGTTTCGGGGAGGCATACGGAAAGAGAAAATGGTCGCGATTTCATGACATGTTGCGGCGAGATGGCCCGAAGGAGAAAATGGTCACGATTTCGCGACGGGTTGTAGCCAAAGCGTACGAAGAGCAAAAGTGTCGCGATATCGTGACATGTCACGATTTTGTGACATGTCGCGTTTTCACGGTGAAGCCGAAGGAGCAAAGCTACGGGCTATTTTTGGTCGAGATCTTCAGGGAGCCGTTACGAAATTGCATGGAACGTTGAACACGTGGCGCAAAGGCATGAGGATCATTGTAACGCTTTCGATCGTCAGTTACAATAGTCGAGAAGATCAAGCATTACAAATGCAAGCGAAGGGTAAGAGCATCCAAAGGCGGGAAAGGAAACGAAGCGTTCGGGGCATTGAAACGAAGCGTCACAGGGGAACCAAGAGCCGAGGCAGAAGGTTTAAAAGCCGAAGCAAGTTATGGATACAGGGGTGGAGATTGTAACAAAAAAGCATTATTTGTTGAAATAAAGGAGTTATTTGGTAAAAGCGACTTTTGTGTGTAAAATCAAAAGGAGATCGAAGCTAAGACTACTGTTTTACTGTCAATCTTTCCTTTGCATCATTTTTTCTTGTATCTATTCGTTTACGCCATGGGATGGGTTACGATAGGTGAATGACAGAATGATGTAGTTATATTCTTTCCATAGAGTCTTGCATCTGATCTGATTGGATTGTGTGTTAGTACAAATTTGCTCGGTCGAGTTGTTTTAGAACTTCATCTCATTAACTTGGGGTTTTGCAGGGAGGAGATTGCTAACCAGATTAACATCCTTCTTTGGTTTTCCAGCTGATTTTTATAAGAACATTTTTTGTTTTAGTTTCTGATATGTTTAATCTCATATTAAAGACTAACGTTAAAATAACAGAACGATTAAACAAAGATAAAATGAACCAATTGACATTAGAATAAACCATTAATGTTAGAACATTAAAAGGATTTTTTTTGTTGCATGATTGGTCATTTAAACAAATTAGGGTTACAAAGTTTGCTGTGAATCAATAAAGGCCCCTTGTTAACAGTTACTTGCAGGATCTGAGTTACTCTGGGATATTTTTTTATTTATGTGCATTAAGTTGAAATTGGTTTTATGCACATAAAGATCTGTTCCACAAGAAACTTGGAGAAATAAAAAAATATAATAACTTATTTCTTTGCAAGAAAGAGTCTTCTGGTTTGAGACTCCAGTTGCGTGTTCATTATTTGTAATGAGACAAATATACACTCAACACTACCCAAGGATACAAAAATAAATATGAAACTTTTGCCAAAGAAAGAGAAAGAATAGTTTATTCACCTACATTCAATATAGTAGAGGAAATGAAAAATACTCCTTCTAATGCAAGTATGCATGATGCTCTTCAGATCCCAGGTCAAATCGATCTCCTACAAGAATCCCTAAGAAAAATGAAAAATGGAGGTGGGACTGCATCATCTTCAAAAATGGTTCTAACGAACTTGACATCTGCCACTGGTAATAACAGGCCACCACCCTTTTATTTGTCCCTTCAAATGGAAGGATGGGTTGTCCACAACTGCATGATAGATTTAGGCGCTGCTACCACTGTGATACCCAAAGCAGTATGTGATATTATGGGAATAGAGTACACTAGGAGCAACACAGGCGTCCTACAGTTAGATGGTACTCCAGTAAAAACTATAGGAGTGATAAAGGATATTCCCATATGACTGCATAAAATGCCTCATATGACAGTCATACAAGAGATAGTAGTCGTAGACTTGGAGCCCTATTTTGGTATGTGTCTGTCCAGAGAGTTCACAGCAAATATAGAAGGATACTTATCCTTAGATTATTCTCATTTGGAGATACATTTCAAAGGTAGAAGGGTCAATATTTTTAACGAGAAACCATCTACGTTTCATGTAGAAAATATTGGTGAAATTGACCATGTAAATATGATGACTGAAGAAACAATAGAAGAAGATCTAATGGAAGAGAAATTAGAAGAGCTCCAAGCTGAGGATGATTTTTCTCTACAAAATTTTAATGCCATGATAGAAACAAAAATAGGAAACTATTCTATTGAGAAACCAAAAATAAAATTGATACCCTCCCTAGAAAAGGATGGTTCTGTGAATCAATTGTGGAAGCTTTTCTTTGATGGGGCTAGGTGCAAGAATGGAGCTGGTGCCGAAATAGTTTTAATTTCTCCCACCGAAGAGGAAAAGGTTTTCTCTTATAGGTTGAATTGGAGTTGCTCCAATAACATATCAAAATATGAGGCCCTATGCTTAGGGCTAAGAAAGGCTGAGAAATTGGGAATCAAACAATTACTCATCTATGGAGATTCAAAACTTATTGTGAATCAAGTCACCAAAAAAGGTATAAGTAAACAAGATTATTTGAAGGCTTACAGGAACAAAGTGTGGGATATCTTAAAGGTCTTTGAGGCCCTAAATATAAAGTTTATCCCTAGAGAATAGAATACCCACGCATATTTTTTAACTTCAGTAGGAGCTAATTTTTGTCCTGTAAGTAATGTTATTCAGAAGTCTAAAACAGTTAGACTTATATACAGGCCTTCAGTGCCTGATAAAAATATTTTCTAGCAAGTTTTTGAAAATGATGAATAGATACTTGATTTATTAATCCATGAAATGAATTGCTCAGCCAACCGAGATCTACAGGATGAAGAGGAAGAGGATATTATTTAGTTAAAAAACAATCATATTCCTAAGGGTCTCATCACCCTTGAAAGCTTGTTTGATAACAATGATAGAGCAGTTGGCCAAAAAATCAAGGTCGATAAATGAAGATACAAAGATGTAGATTTTGAGCCAGGAAAAATGGTTAAGGTTGGAATAAATTGTACAGAAGAGGAAGTGAACCAGATCAGAAAATTGTGTAAAAAATTCCCTAACATCATAACTTGGGTGTATAGTGATCTAAAAGTGTACAATAAATATGTTATTCAACATAACATAGAATCAGAAGAAGGAGCTAAGCCTTTTAAGTAAAATGAAAGACCAGTGAATCCGAAGATAGAATCTTTGATGAAACAAGAACTGCTAAAACTCCTTCGAGCTAAAATAGTATACCCTGTTAAACACTCCACCTGGGTAGAAAACTTGGTACCAGTCAGGAAGAAAAATGGAGATATCAGATTGTGTGTAGATTTCAAAAATCTGAACAGAGCATCACTCAAAGATCATTAACCACTAACTCATATTGACCAAATGCTACACGCAGTTGCAGGAGTTATGCAGCTCTTACAGTTAGAAGAACAAAGAGAGCAATCATACAATCACAATCAGAAGCATATGGAAGATACTGAAGGATGGTTCAACAAAACGACAACTGCCAAAAAATTTAGAGTGGGAGACTTGGTTTTGAAATGGAATGTAAAGAAAGCTAAGCCAGGTAACCATGATAAATTCTATGCTTTCTAGAAGGGACCATTTGAAATTGTTTTAGAGAAACAGTTCAATGCTTTCGAGTTGAAATATCAAGATGGATTGGCTCTTCCCGTCACAGTGAATGCATTTCACCTAAAGTTATATTTCTATTGAGAAAGTAGAAAAGGAATTATATGTACAGTATAATATAAGTATATTCAGACAATATTTGTAAATATTACCATTTTTTGGCCTTAACAAAAAAAAAAAATTCAGTCGTAGCCAATCAGAAGTCAACATTTTTTTTGAATAGAGATACTAAGGTATAAAGGGAGTTTTGACGAGGTAATGTTCACATTTAATATAAGTGCATTTTCCTGTGTTCTTTGTCTTTCTTTGAAAGATTCTTTTTACAACTACGTTGTTGACTCCGTTTCCCAATGGATAAAGGCCTGGTTCAAAATTTTTGCAAGCAAAAAATCCCTCGGAAGGCGCCAAGAATGTTAGTCAAAAAATGACTAACTACAAAAAAACATCTGATGCTTCTTTTTGCATATTTTCCAAGAAGACCAAAGTGGCCCATATGATAAAGATCAAAGAAAATGCAAAACACCGCAAGGAGGAAAAAGTGTCGCGATATCGCGACATGTTGCATTTTCACGGTCCAAAGCAAAGAGAAAGAGCGAGGAGGAAAAAGTGTCACGATATCACGACATGTTGCATTTTTGCGGTTCAAAGCAAAGAGAAAAAGAAAAGGGCAAAAGTGTCGTGATATCGCGACATGTTGCATCGTCACGGCCAAAAGGGAAAAAGTGTCGCGATATCGCGACATGTTGCATTGTCATGGCCAAAAGAGAAAAAGTGTCACGATATCGCAACATGTTGCATTTTTGCTGCCAAAAAAGAAAAACTGTCACGATATCACGACATGTTGCTTTGTCACGGCCAAAGGGAAAAAGTGTTGCGATATCATGACATGTTGCTTTGTCACGGCCAAAAGGGAAAAAGTGTCGCGATATCGTGACATGTTGTATTTTTGCGGCTAAGAGCAACAAAAGGGAGCAAAGAGGTAGAAGTGTCATGATTTCGTAACATGTCGCATTTTCAGGATGCAAGAAGAAGAATCAAGCTGAAGACATAGAAATGTCATGATTTTGTGACATGTCTCATTTTCCCGGCAGGAGGCAACTAAAGAGCAAAGTAAGAGACGAATGTCGCGATTTCATGACATGTCTTATTTTTGCGGCGGGAGGCAGCAAAAGAGCAAAGAAAGAGACAAATGTCACGATTTCGTAACATGTCTCATTTTTGCGGTTGGAAGCGGCAGAAGAGCTGAAGATATAGAAATGTCATGATTTTGTGACATGTCTCATTTTTACGGTGGGAGGCAGCAAAAGAGCAAAGTAAGAGACGAATGTCACGATTTCGCGACATGTCTCATTTTTGCGGCTGGAAGCAGCAGAAGAGCAAAGCAAGATACGAATGTCGCGATTTCGTGACATGTCTCATTTTTGTGAATGGAAGCAGCAGAAAAGCAAAGCAATAAAAGAATGTCACGATTTCACGACATGTCTCATTTTCATGGCGGGAGGCAGCAAAAGAGCAAAGTAAGAGACGAATGTCATGATTTCACGACATGTCTCATTTTCGCGGCTGGAAGCGACAGAAGAGCAAAACAAGAGATGAATGTCATGATTTTGTGACATGTCTCATTTTTGCGGCTGGAGGTGGCAAAAGAGCAAAGCAAGGAAAGAATGTCGTGATTTTGCGAAACGCCAGCTGTAAAGGAATAAAGTATATTTTTGGCAACTGGGGACATGCATTGACATCAAGTGCTGATTTCTGTAGAATGGTCTAGTGATTATAACCTGGCAGGTCCGCTGGATGATTGCAGAATAACAGGCTCATCTAAAATTAGCCAGAAGGAAATCTATCCAATCTGCAAGAAATTCGTTGTGTATTATTAGAAACTGCAGATGATTGCTTGTAAAATAAGTAAGATGTACTTAGAAAAAGATACTCTTTTAGGGTATATATAGGGGTGAGAAACTCCAGAAAAAGGGTCGGCTCTTGGATGTTTACAATACTGAATGCATGTACTTTGAATACAAGCAATAAAATCACATCTCCCATTGGCTTCTGGTTCATATCGTGCAAGTGTATGTATTAATGTTCTTTATTTTTGCTTACAATATTGAATTGTAAATTGAGTTTGTTTTTATATCTAAACTTTCGCAATACATAAATCATATTGCTAGAATAAGAATCTAATATATACGCATGTTAAACAAAATATCAAAAATCATATCTGGAATTATATAATTTTTGCATGGAAATGTGTTTAAATGCTTTGGATAGAAGTAAGTAAATCTGTCTTTGTTGTTGTCTAATCTGCACCATATAAAAGTTCTAGCTTAGGCTATATTTCCCTTATCTCTTGTTCCCATTTTCTCTAAAAAAACTCAAAGGAACCAGCCTTCTCTAGAGACTAGACAGATGATCTCAAGCAAGATCTGTCTATTCAATGTTGGCAAATTCTAAGGTGCAACACTATTAACCGAAGGCAGATTTTGTTCCAACAAGGTGCCTTCCTTGAAGAGGAAGGCACCTACTTCTGCATGGTGCCTTCCTTGAAGAGGAAGGTGCCTACTTATGTTGGGTACCTTATTTGAAGAGGAAGGCACCTGCTCTCTTGCCTTAGTCTCTAAAAGTAGAAGTATGCCAGGTCCAAGTGGATGTAGATTGGAAAACACCATATTAGTAATAAAACCTGCATTTATACACATTTCCCACTAAAAACACCAATCAAGCATAATACCAGATTTTCTATCAATTATATGCATAAGTTATATAAAAATGCATCTCACATGCTAATTAAACCAGTAATGATGCCCCTTAATAGTGTATAAAAATGTACATTTTTGGGACTCATCATCCCCCCATGCCTAACATGTGCCACGCCCTCGTGGCACCAAAAGCTGAAATTATCCCTCTCGTAGGCTGACCATGCCTAAATATTGTCATGTTCTCTTGACAATAGCCCCCGGGATAGTAATATATATATATATATCCTTTTTTTCTTCTCTTTTTTTTCTTTTTTCAATGGCCTTCAACATCTTTATTTTTTTGTCGCTGAGTGCTGCTATTTTTTTTTTTTATTCAGCACTGCTGTGTTTTTTTCTCAGTACTATTTTTTTATTCAGCACTGCATTTTTTTTCATTGAGTGTTGCTATTCTTCATCCATAGAGCATTGCGGCACCAGCAGAAGTCAGAAACACATCCTGACTAATCATTGCGAACAAATAGTTAAATTGTGACCACACTGTTTAGGGCAAATGACCACTGCACTTTTTTTTTATATAAATGCTGGCATTTTCCAATGTTGCACATTGGTCATATTTAGTGAGCCCAAATTGGTTTAAAATAAGTGCAGTCACCAGCTGCTACTTTTACCCACATCTGAAACGTATTTGACATCTCCATAACCTCCTTTGTGGTATAGAGTAGCATCATTTATATGTGTTCGCTCAAGTCGGTTGCCATTGTCATGAGGCGGCAATGAAAATGATGCCAAATTTATTCACGTAGATGCCATAGCCCTTTTTTTTTTTCTTATATCCGAGGCATGTCATGGGAGATTTTGAAAAACTATAGGGGCATCGGTTGGTATTAGCATAGAAATGATTTTAAAATAACTATACACATAATTAACAGGAAAATCAGTACATACCCAGGTGAATTTTGTAGAACCTGATGTATATGATGCGGGTGGTGTGAGACATCTTCACGTTGGTGCTCTAGGAGATTTTATTTATTTCTTTATTTATTATTTTTTTCTGGCTGCCTTCTTCCTCCACACCATTAATCGTTGTTGTTCTTCCTTCTTCTATTGGTGTGAATTTAACAACTTCAGCATCGCAACCATTATTTACCATTTTTTATATTCTCCCCCACTTAAATTAGTGAGGCCCTTATCGCCAGCAACAGGTCCCTCTATGCAACAGGTCTGCAGCCCTTCGAACGTCAGGTCCCACACTAAACAATAGGTACCCTCATCTAAGGGAGAAGAAAAATACTTATTGGTGCCTTCCTCCAGGTGGAAAAAGGCACTACTGTACTGGACTGATTGTAGGCACTCTCTTCCTGGTGGGAAGTAAGTGCCTTCTCCGCTTCGCCACTCTCCTAATTGTAGGGCACAAAATGTCACATCTATTAGGCCTCGGATCTGCCTACATATCATGCTCATGGTTGTGTCCTGCGAAACTACACCTACAAAAACTAGAAAACAAGAATCATGGCCTATGCTTGAGGCCCTAGCTCTTAGGATGCCTTTAGATTGCACTCATTGGGCATGATTACCTACACACACGAAAGCAATAAAATAGGAGTCATGACTCCGTGTCTGTTAGGCCCTGGCTCTCAGGATGCCTGCAGCTTGCAATTCGGTTCATGATTTCCTGCAAAGCAATAAGAAAGCAATTTTTATGCTAAGCAGGACATGTTCTATGCATTTTTTTTTCATTGGGAGGATTCACTTTTTTTTTTTTTGATCAAGGCACCTCTATTGTATGCCATCAAGGCACCTCGTCACTTATTCCTCTCTTTTTTTCTCCTTGTGCCATCGAACCACCCAAGTGCGGGAAATGGATCAAGGCACCCTAGATGTCAAGGCGCCTACTTGTTGTGGAAGGTGCCTTCAATGTATGGTGCCTTCCTGATGTGGAAGGTGCCTCCAATGTATGGCACCTTCTTGATGCGGAAGGCACCTTCATTGTATGGCACCTTCCTGATGTGGAAGGTGCCTCCAATGTATGGCGCCTTCCTGATGCGAAAGGCGCCTCCATTGTATGGTGCCTTCCTGATGCGGAAGGCGCCTCCATTGTATGGCACCTTCTTCATGCGGAAGGTGCCTTCTTGATGATCAAGGTGTCTTTCACTTTATTTTTTTTCTTTTTATTTTTTTCACGTATCCTCCTCTTTTTTCTTTTTTTTTTCCTTTTTTTCTTTTTTCTTTTTCTTTCTTTTTCTTTTTTTCTTTTCTCTCTTTTTTTCTCTTCTTTTTTTTAAACGAATGATTGAACATTCGTCCAAGCTACTGGTATGGTATGGGGTCTCCCCCATGCCGATGTCTGATCCACTCTCACAAATGTGAGGTGATTGTTAATGGAGCTCGTTGACCGTTACTCAAACATTGTCTCGACACTCTACTCTTGCACTTGGTGTAGCATCTCTGACTTTGTTTATCATCCAGGCTATAATAGTCACGCACTTTCCAGCAAAATTTTCCCCCAAATTCCACAAGCACCTTGGGTTGGAAGC
The DNA here is from genome assembly GCA_028583015.1 of Wollemia nobilis. Lineage (NCBI taxonomy): Eukaryota > Viridiplantae > Streptophyta > Pinopsida > Araucariales > Araucariaceae > Wollemia > Wollemia nobilis. The sequence goes on along the minus strand of JAQPPZ010017190.1, from coordinate 3,230,215 downwards.
CTTTCGCTTGATCAGGGTTACTTAGCTTACCTTCAAGTGCCAATGTTTCCAAGGCAAAACTCCGCTAGCTTTCACCTGTTAGATTGGATGCTACACGATCATGTACACGAGACAGTTCGTATAGTGTTATTATGAACTCCATGTATGAATCTCAATTCACGAGATCTTCACAAACACCTCCTTATTTGTCTACTTCGCACTTCACGTTGTCCTGCAAAACATAAAAGAAAAATCTAAACTAAAGACATTAAAATAAAATTCTAACTAACTAATTTTTTTTTTTTTTTGTTTTTTTTTTCATCTTCTGATTACTTTTGGGCTCCTCGCTTGCTTTATTTAGCGACCGGTTGGAGATTTCTCATTTCCCTTCTGGACCAAACTGGTCCTAGGGAAAGAGGATACTTTCTTCCAACAAGTAACAAAAATAAAGCTTCTATTTTTTTATTTGTTGCTTTATTTAGCTACCGGTTGGGGATTTCTCATTTCCCTTCTAGACCAAGCTGGTCCTCGGGAAAGAGGATACTCTCTTCCAACAAGTAGCAAAATAAAACTCTATTTTGCTCTTAACTTGGAGCCTTTTTAGTAGAAGATATATTTTTCTCTTTTTTTTTAGACAATGTTTATTGTGTTGTTGGTGGCAATGATGAAGGTGGGGTCCCCCCATGCCTATATTTAAACTAGTCTTTCAAAAATCATCTGCTTCATTATCAACTAGTTTAATACGTCATAGCATGAGAAGAGCATTTTATCCCCCTAGCCTCAAAAAACAAAACTTTTTCAACATAATGGCAAAACGTGCAGGCTAGGAAATGACTATTTGCAGCTGGCAACTTGGAGAAAACATGGCATGGCAGTATTTAAAAAAACACATGCTAGTTTCTGATTCACCAGGTCGCCTTAAGCGCAAGTGAAGAGCATACTCCAAAACAAGATGTTCTTTAAAAAATTTGCTCTGTCATTTTTCTTGCTATTAATTTCATCATTAAAAAACATTTACCAATACGTTGCAAAAATTTCAAGCCTATAAAAATTTTTAATTTAAAACCAAGCTTCTAGAGGCACAATTTTTCAATGGTTTCTATGTAAAAACACATCCCTAAAAATTTTCAACTATCAGACCTAGGTTGTGTTATTTCGTTGATTTCTTGAAACCATTGAAAATATGAGGAAAATCCTTCAATGCCAGATTTTTCTAAATTTTTTCAACAACACATTTTATTCCTACTTCTACACTTAATTTGGTACATCAGGTTCATTCCCACGTTTACCTGAGAAGCTAGAAAATGCAAATAGTTGCCTATGGGATTTGGCTCTGACTATGCCGACAACTATTTTTGGCCTTATAAAAAGGCCCTTGGTGGACTCACACTTCTTAGGTAAAATATCTATAGGTAATTTTAAATAGGATTTTTATCTGACCTGTAAATCATAACACTACAGTTTAGACACTCCCCGACAATGGCGCCAAAATGGTGAGCAGAAATTCATGTCCCGAAAAATATTCATTTCTCTTCCATAAATTATCAATCCGGTAAGTCCGTAAACTTATGAGTGTCATGCATAGTATATGCCTGCAGTGTTGGGGAATGAATCTGATTGTACCTTATTTAGTTTGGTGGGGGATGTATGTGCATTTCAATTTCAGCCAAACTAAATAAACTAAGTGCAGAGAATTTAAATAAATAAAATACAATGCTAGAAATAAAATGCTGAAAATAAAAACACACACCTAAATTAAATAAAGCAAGAACTAAAGCAATAAAATAATCTACATAAAATAAAGAACAAAAATGAAATAGGGGAGGACTACTACAGGGAGTGGGCCCAAGCTCCCACAGATAGTCCGCCTAGCTAGCTATGTAGAGCTTGCTCGAATAAGAGGAATTGCACTCTTAATAAATTTGACAAGAAATAAAATAGAATAATTTCTCCATAAAATTGTCTCTCTTCCATCTGAGGGAAGACTTGTGCATTTATACAATGCACAACCTTCCTCTATTACAAATTTAGGCAAGTCTATTTCAGACTTGCAGTTACAATAGATATGCAATGAATATTGCATCCGTTCAATTATAACAACCATATATTAATTAAAAAAGTCACACACTAATTTTCCCCTCTTGTAGGATAAATCAGGTGTGTTCTGTTTTATCATAATAGAATATGTCTGGCAGAAAATAATGCATGCATTATTCTATTTTAATAATATTACATAAAATAGAATATCTCCCACATTGATCGCTGGAAAAATCGTTGCTCTTGGTTCATCCATGAGCTTGAAAGAATAATCCTCACCTTACAAAGGTATCCAGCCAATCACTTAATAATAGAGGTGTTCATTCTATTTTAATAATAGATACATAAAATATCTCCCCTTTTTCTTCACGTGATTTGGTAGCTATCCCAACTTGGTGCATATGACGTGAAGTCAACGGTCAACATGGTCCCACTTGCTTGCTTGGTCAAATATTTGCAAAGTATGGAGGCGTGGAGGCACCTTCCGTATGAGGAAGGCGCCTACTTTTGTTGGGTGCCTTCCTTATAAGGAAGGCACCTACTCCTGCTGGGGCACCTTCCTTATAAGGAAGGCGCCTACTTTTGTTGGGTGCCTTCCTTGAAGAGGAAGGTGCCTACTTCTGCTTGGTGCCTTCCTTGAAGAGGAAGGCACCTACTTTTGTTGGGCACCTTCCTTGAAGAGGAAGGCACCTGCTCTCTTGCCTTAGTCTCTGAAAGCAGAAGTATGCCAGGTCCAAGTGGATGTAGACTGGAAAACACCATATTAGTAATAAAACCTGCATTTATACACATTTCCCACTAAAAACACCAATCAAGCATAATACCGGATTTTCTATCAATTATATGCATAAGTTATATAAAAATGCATCTCACATGCTAATTAAACCAGTAATGATGCCCCTTAATAGTGTATAAAAATGTACATTTTTGGGACTCATCAATGCCAAAAATAGGATAGTGAGAAATTCCAAGAATGAGGTCATATTCACATTGGATGCTGACTCGATTATGGCCATCTTTGGCCATGGTAGGAAGCCTATAGTTCCTCCCATTCAGCTAGACCCTACTAAGTTTGCAAAATATTACATAAATACCCTAAACATTTGGTTGTTCTTGCAAGAACATCTATCAAACTCTATTCCTGAAGGAGTTGTGCCGAAATCCCCAATTCCCTTGGATAAATTTAAAAAAAAGGAGCTCTTTTCCATGCTAGCAATGGTGGTAGGATTGGAAATAGATGCATAGTTCTACGAGTTGCAGATAGCAATAGCACAGTGCATTTCCAATCCAAATTTCTACGACATATCCCGTGTAGACCCGAGAAGAGTGCCAGTCTTCTTCTACTGTCCAGAATACCTGGTCCAGCAATTGCATACAAGGATTTTTAAGTTGCAAAAATGTGTCTCAGACACCTTTAGGTTATCCTCCTACCTGGTATGGATTTTCTTCTATTTCCAGTTAAAAATCTTGAAATTTATTCGTACCACACAAGTAGATCCAAAGAGAAATCTCTTGCCTATATGTGAATGGATGTCACTCCTTTTGAATGCGGATTCATATTATCATTTTAACATGGAGCTCTTAGGCCCTACTTTAAAAATTATTTATGGTTCCATGCTGATAATTCCTCAGCAAATGCGAGATACCTTAAGGCACCCCCATGCTGAAGAGGGAGACTAGTTTATTCTAACATAGGGAGTAGTCGTCAGGCTCTATGGCTTCACAGGGAAGTATTTCTTGTTGCCCTATTTTATTACCAAGCGATTATTTGCCCTGGATTACATAAGGCAAATATATTTCATTAATAGTAAATTTGGTACAGGCACACATTTTACAGGTACTTGCCTCATGTCCTTTCAATACAAGGGAGTAACAGTGTCAAAGAAGGGGGATAATGAAAAATTGCTTGAGTTCCAAGGAGTTTAAAATTGATAGAGTTGCCCCAAAAATGGAAGTATGATCTTGAGGAAAAATTCACCCAGAGGTAGGCCACCCTCAATACAACCCCTTTTAATCAATTCCACTTATTCAAAAGATAAATCGACAAGCAGGGTAGAAATAATGATGAAGATCACCCATTAGAGTTGCATGTTGAGAAAATGTAGCCACTACCCCCATGGCATGATTTCTATTTGCACTTATCAGATTGGTGCCCTAAGGTGAACCTAGCCCACAAGCTAAGTAACAATATGATCAAAAATACCAAGAAAAGAGGGGAATACTAGGATCATGCCAAAATATTAGCTTGGTGGTAAATGCAATGCCACATACAAACCTTTTCCAAGTATGGCACAAAGATAGATAAATAATTATCTGCAAATTAAGTTGAACACCATGATAATTGGTCTAAGATATTAGCAGATAAGATTCCCCTAGGAATCAATGGCATTCCCCTCAAACAGATTGAAGGTGGTACTAAAAAGGATAAAGTGAAGCAAATCATTGTTGATCAGATAGAAGTCCCTAAAAAGAAGCATTGTCACTTCATTCCCCTTTCGAATCAGACATAGAGTCTAATTATGGTTCTCATCTCGAGCACAGGAGTAGAAAAAAATCAAAAAATTGAAAAGTAGAATTGGAAAAGCGAGGATGCCAAAAAAAGAGGAAAAGAGAATAAATGCCCTCTAAAGAATCAAAAAATGAAGAATCAAAAGTTGATTGGAAATTAGAGGGACACGAAGAATTGGGAGACAAGGAGGAAACAGAGAAACAAGAAGGAATAGGGGAAAGCTCTAAGCAGACTCCCAAGAATTAGGAGATAGGTGAACAAATGGTCAAGATAGAAGAAGAGAATCCCCCAAAAGAAACCCCAAAGGGGAGCAAGCCCTGATAAAATTAACAACAGGTGTTGATGACTTGGTTCTAAAGTAGATCACGAAGGCCTACATAGAAAAATCACAAGGGACTAGTGACACCATTCCACCAAAGGACTCAGGTATATCTCCTATCAACCTCATTACTCCTTCTTCCTCTCCTTATTTCTAGAAGAATTTCCCTTCCCATTCTGAGCATCGGAGCAATCCTTCTCCCACATCTTCTCACCAACCTCCACCACCGCCATCACCTTCTCATCAGCCTCTACCATCACCACCATCAACCCAAAAAACTCCACTAGCATCTTGATCCATGCCCGTAGGTTCCCCCACTAAGAAATTAAGTATGGAGACCCCTCTAGCCATCACTCCTTTCTCTTACTCCACCAAAATGCTAAGCTTTCAAGCCATGCAGACTGCTTCTCCTACTAGCAACCCTACGATTGGTAAGTTCAAAAAATTAAAAAAGGCCACCCTAAATGCTCCTACATGGCTGAATTCATGGAGCTCCAAAATTTCTAATGATATAGCCCACATCAGATAAGGTTTAGTGATGGATCCTATCATCATGTAGCATTACAGCATGAATATGACCCCACTCATGAAGAAGTTTGAGAAAGACATGACCCTAGAGGACTATCAAGCGGAGGTAACTATAGAAGATATCACTTAGCTACCAATGGATGACAAGTGGGGCAAGGCCCAGGATCACATGGGGACCTTTTATTTAAATTTTGAGTATTACAAATAAAAATACTTTCAGGTCAAGCAATAGAGAAAGCGTTTAGAGGAAGATCTGCACCAGAAAAAGGCAACATAAAAGGCTTTGAAAATGAAGCTAAAAAATGGAAGCAAATGTTCAATGAAGCGTACCCCTACAAGGAGAAAGTAGAAAATGCTAAAGATCATATTCAAGTATTACAGCAATAGGTTGAGGACCTTAAAAATAGCTATTCGATAGTTCTGATAAAGCCAGTGGGATATCCAAGGAAAAAGCAAAGATAATAAGAAGGAACATGCTTGAAAATGTCAATAAGATGACTCCAAAGGCTAGGCCCATAGTCTCATATCTTCTCAAAATCAAAGAAATGTTGGGCCAACTAGAAGATGAATTAGAAGCATCTGTTAAGCTCCTAGTAACAAGGTTGTTAGTAGCCAACAAAATTCAATTCTTTGAAAATAGCACTCAAGCCATAATTGGATATAGAGCACGGGATAAAAATTGGTCCTAGGACAATATAGTTGTCGTAAATTTCTTTAAAAGGCACAAGATAGTGACCAAAAGTGCCAAGCTCATACAGGAGCTCAAATTAGAGGTTAAAGACATTCTAAAACATGTAAGCATAGCTGAAAATTATGGCATGATAAGCTTTTGGTACCAAGATTCAAAACTCCTAACAGAATATGAATTGAAAGCCGCCTAGAAGAAATTCATAGAAGATGAATCAAAAATTGATATCTGGGAAGAGCCTATTCAAGAAGACCAAATTTTTAGCATGGCTCAAGATATTACCCAGATGAACTCTTGCCTGCATGAGCTAAATATGAAATCAAAATATTTATCATTTGACAAGGTGGAATAATTGGAATATCTATACAATATTTTCAAGGAAAAACATATATCGATGTGAAAACCTAGAGGAAAGCCTGCATCAGCTATAACGAAGTAGTTAAAGAAAAGTACAAATAAGAAAAGGCCAAGAAAAATTTTTCAAGCAATGCAACAACTCCCGATCAGGGTGAGGCCAAAAAATCTACTAGAGGAAGATACTCCAAAAGAATGAACACCTCTAAAGAAGGAATATTTTTGTACTTGGTATCATTCCCCTTATTTCCTCCCATTTTTTTAGGTTGTTTTTGATTGACTTTGTTCCCCAATGGATAAAGTCTCTAGGTGCTGACATTCTACTAATAGAATTACCCCAAGAGGCACCAAGAATGTTGATCAAAATGACCACACCTAGGGAAATAAGGAGTAATCTTCTCAAGATTTTTCTAAGTCTGGAGAACAGTCATGATTCCATGACATTTCGAAGTCCGAAGATGAAGCCTCGGTGGAAAGTCATGATTCCATGACTTTTTGAAGGCCAAAGATAAATCTAAGGCAAAGAGTCATGATTTCGTGACATTTTGAAGGTCAAAGATGAAGCTAAGGTGGAGAGTCATTATTCTACAACATTTTGAAGGCCAAAGATGAAGCTTAGGTGGAGATTCATGATTCTATGACATTTTAAAGGTCAAATATGAAGCTAAGGTGGAGAGTCATGATTCCATAATATTTTGAAGGCCAAAGACAAAGTTAAGGTGGAGAGTCACGATTTCATGACATTTTGAAGGTAAAAAATGAAGCTAAGATAGAGAGTCACAATTTCATGATATTTTGAAGGCCAAATATGAACCTAAGGTGGAGAGTCATGATTTTGCAACATTTTGAAGGCCAAAGATGAAGCTAAGGTGGAGAGTTGTGATTCCATGACATTTTGAAGACCAAGTGGACCACGATGTCTAAGAGGTTGAGGAAGATAACTATAATAAGAATATATCCAACCACTTCCAATTAAGGATCCCATGCTCCCTCAATAGCTTCTAAACCATAATGAGCCTACGGGCATCATGTTGTAACAACTTTTAGTTTTTATGTTATGTAAAACTCATATATGGAATGATCGACCAAAACACCAGGTCGGCTCTTCGATGTTTACAAGGCTATGTATACAAACTTTTGAAAGCTTAATAAAGATCATTCATTCTAGTTCTTGGCTCATTGGTATTTTAAATCAAGTATGCATGTGTTGTCTATTGCTATATAAATCTAAGTTGAATGTAACCTGTGTTAATTATTAATCTAGATTTTTGCATTAACGTTCAGTTAGATCTGTAATCTACTTCATGAATAAGTTGTGTTTAAATAAGACATTCACCAAGAGTTTTAATTTCTATGTTTTGGTTCTATTATGCTTCTCTACAAAAGGTGTTTGTATTTGCTCTGTTGTTGCTTAATATGTACCATTTTAACTCTCTATCCATAGTTATATTTCCCTCTCTTTATGCATTTATCTCTCTCTTCCTTTTCCTAAAAGAAGCAAAGGAACCAGCCTCCTCTGGATATTGAACCAGGTAGACTTTGTTATGACCTGGTATTTCAATTTTGGCAAAGTCTTGGGTGCAAACGTAACCAAAGGTAGATTTTGCTCCAACATTACATTTTATGTTCTTGTTTTCCCGTTATCTAAACTCAGAGTTCCTTTTCCACAATTTTTTTTTGAACCATTATAACCAAAACTTACTTATCCTCTATTAGTTTCTTTGAGCACAAGAAATTTATATTTATCTCTTGTCATGTGTCTAGAGCAACCACTATCAAGAAACCATTATTCTTCTTTATCCTAAGTATGAAGAGTTGTTTGAACTAACATTGATCTAGTTTTTCATTCCCTTTTTTCTCTTTCCTAGTCATTGAAGTTGTATTCTTTTTACTAGACTCTAGAAGTACCATTTTGCACCATCTAGTATTGTGCCCAAAATTATTGTATTTGTAACAAATGATATCATTATTCATGAGAGGTACAAAAGAGTTGAAATTTCTATTGAAATCATTTTTCACATAACCAGTGCAGTGTGCAACTCTATGACCATATTTGTGACAAGAAAAGCAATAGCCATGGAATAAATTATGTAACCTATTTGGATGCCTTTGAATATGTGGTTGATTGCTTCTCCTTTTGTGATTAACTCTCATCCATGGTTCTTGTTTACTTTCTTCTTTTTTGATATTCTTTCCTTTTGGGATATGAGTGATGAGCTCATCTCTATTTGATGTCTCTATTTCTTGAAAGTTGGATTCCTCTTTTTGTTTCCCTAACATTATATCTTATTGTAGCTTGGTATTTTCAACTTCATGCCTTAGTGATAAAATTTTTGCTTCCAATATTTCATACTTTGTTTCTCTTACTCTTAATAGATTTATCATATCCTGTTTAATTTTCTCTCCTTCTTCTACCTTTATCTTGAGTTTTGTAAGGCTTTTTAGAAGTTCCATCTTTGTTTCTTCATCTTCTTTAATTTTCTCCTTCAAGCTTGAATTCTTCTTTCTAATCTTCTCAAGATTCCTGAGAGAAGTGAAGAATTTATCTTTTCATGGTCTCTTTTTTATTTTTTGAAGTCATGTGTGTTTCTGATGGATCCTCCTCCAAGTTGTTAGTCTTTTCACGGAGAGACCCGCTCTAATACCAATTGAATAACATGTGCTTATACTGAGAGGGGGGTGAACAATATAAGATAAAAAAATTCTTTTCAAAACATAGGATAGCAGTAGTACCATCAAAGCAATAAACATCACATAAAGCATCACAAACATGAGAGACATGATTTAATGTGGTTCACCCGATGTGAGCTACTCCATGAAGAAAATATTTCACTAAAAATTTCTCAAAAAATATCTTGGGAACCCTTCCCTATTACAATTTTTATGGACCTTTATATAAAGGAGACACCAATATCCTGATCAAGTTTGTGGATCTCTATCCATAGGAAATACCAATCTCCTTTGCTCTGGTTGGTGATCCTCTAGAAGACTACTGCCTCCACTACTCTAGGTTGTGGATATCTCTCTACTGAATATCTTTATCCTCTCTACCCTAGCTAATGGATTTCTATCCACTAGAGACTATTGTCCTCTACTCTATCACCCCCAAAGATCTTCTCAAGACTCTATTTCAAATCTGCACTAAACACTGTCCTTCAGTCTGGCATAAATCTACTCAATATCTATCTCCGCTCTATCACTAATATGTCCAACAAGTCCTCTCAATAACCTATCCAATTTGTTCTCAATTCTTCTATAAGACTTACCTTAAATCTGATCAACAAGTCCTCACTAGAACTTACCTCAACTCTATCCAATCTGATTGTAATATTCCACAAAAGCTCACATAAATCTGTCCTTAAGCTTTCACAAAAGCTTTCTCAAATTTTTCCTTAAGTCCTCTTAAGGACTTACTCAAATATTCTTGTAAGCTCTCACAAAATATTTCTCAAATCAATTACAAAACTTGCACACAAATGCAATCCAATATCTTGCAGAAAACTTCTTTCAAATCAATTCAGAATATAGAATAATTAGTTTCATAGAACTTGAACTATCACTTCAACTCACTCAAATCAACTATGCTCAATCAACTCAACCAATGAAACAAAACTTGCTTGTAAAACTGAAGCAAATGTTTCATCTAATGCTCTCAATAACTCTCACTTTGGAACTCAAACTCAACTCAATATGATCACATAACAATGATACTCATGATCTTGCATAAACCTTAGTTCAAGATGGTTTACAAGTTCTCACTCAAGCATTCACTAATCATGCATATAAAGGTTTACTCAACAATGCTTATCAAACAAGAACCTTTTCACTCCAAATTAGCATTCACAACATCCAATAATAACTCTCAAGGATAATGTTCCCTTACCTCTTGTTTGAAGAAGATTTTACTTCAAAAACCTGTCTCAATCACAATCAACTTTTTTCCAATTTCAAATATTAGGTAGCAATATCTTCTCAATAATTCACTCAATTTTATCCCTCAAAATATTTCACCATACATAGCAATAAATCTCTTTTACACCTTATAATCTCCACACTTCAAAATGCAAGCCAATAATTTGTCTAAAAAAATAACCACAATGATTTTCTTTATAAACCCTTATCTCTCTAATACATCATAGCTTAACCCAATTAAAATATAATTCTCCTTTTAAACCTTATAACTCCTATTTCAATTTCACTTTATCAAAAATCACAATTAAAACAATTACCTTAAAAACCTTATAACTCCCCCTTAATAAAAATTTATCATGCCACCTTTTAGACCTTAGAAGCAATTTTAATATTTAAAAATTTTAGTACCTTGCCCTCGACGGGATTCAAACTCTCGCTTGTGCCTCCACAACACCCTAGTTGTGGCCCATGTGCCACGTGAGCTAGGTTCTCACCTTGGCACCAAAGAGTGCCTCGTGCGCTTTGAGCTTTCATCTTGGTACCCAAAAAAAACTTTAACACATGCACCTTAGCAAAAGCACTATCACCGGGTTTCGATCACGAAACCTCTCGCCTGCTAGCACCTTAAGCCATAGCCACCTGTCGTTGGTCCAACCACCATGGTTGGAAATGAATCTCCAAGCCACCTTCCCTTTATGCGCTCATTGACTGCCACAAAGCCAAAAAAACCTTGGCCTCTTATTCCGCACATTCACAAATTTTGCATGCACATCGATTAAGGTATTCGAAGGATGATTTTTTGTTTGCCAAAGCATATAGTATATATATTAATTTTTGCTCTCCCTCAACACGTCAACGGGTGGAAAGAATAGTCGACGTCGGTGCTCGAATTTTATTGCTTGCCCTTTGTAACCCCAACCTTAGGGTTATTTTAATTTAAATTAATTTATAAATTAATTTATAACAAAATTGTTATAATTAATTTAATTTAGGTCTATGCTTTAGACCTTTAATATTATAATATTAAAATTATAATATTATTTTCTTGGGCCTTCCTATTGCTCTTATAGACCTTTTTAACCACCTTAAATATTATAATAAGCATATTATAATATTATTTTCCCTTAGGCCTAGAAGCAATCATTTTATTGCACTGCTCACGAAAACTGATGTTGCTCACTGAAACTGACTCTTGACATCAATAACAACAAAACTTGCTCATATTTCCAACAAAAATATTTAAAAACATACAAGCCAAGAGCATGGGAATAAAATTAAACCAAAAGCAACTTGGAGGGTAACTAACTAGTAAACTAGGGGACTGTAAAGCAGATTAATACTTACTAGGTTTCAGGCTCCTAATGAATATATAATCATGGAATATTAAAGGTTTAAACAAAAAGTCTCATCAAATTGGTGTTCATAGTAAAATTGAAAGTAATTCAAATTTCATTCTTCTTCAAGGGATGAAAACTTCATTACAAGTGATGGATAGAATAGCCAAGAAAATATGGAGACAAGTAGAGCATATGGTTGTAGCATCCCAAGGTGCTTTAGGGGGTATAGTGACTTTGTGGAACCCTCTAAATTATAAAATAATTTATCATGTTGTGGGAATGGGGGTTCTCACATATCTCTTCAATAGTAAGAGTTTGGAAGAACTTTTTTTGATTTTAAATTTCTACGGTTCAAAAAAATTGGAAAGCAATGTCTCCAATGGGCTATTATACAAGCAAGTAGGATAGGAAAGGAAGAGGTGAATTAGATAGTGGCAGGTGACTACAATAGTAATATTTTAGGTAGGAACCTAGAAGGGAGCATCCCATATTTATAATATGGGATAATTTTATGATCTCTAAAATAAACCAACTCAATTTGATTGATGTCCAATATGCGGGGCATTCTCATACTTGGATAAATAAACAAGGTTGGAAATTAGGAAGGTGAAGCTAGATATATTCTTGGTGTTCAAAGAGGATTTTTTGTGAAGGTCACCCAGGCCTAAAATCATGAATCATACAAAATTAGACCACTTTCCAATTCTCTTAGAATAGGATATGGGCCATAAATCTTTCTCTAGACCATTTTAGTTTGAGAAGTTTTGGTTGGAAAAGGAGGATATTAGAGGTAAAATCCCAATTTGGTAGGAAGAGGGGTTCCCTGCCCATGGGATAACATTTTTTTGGAGTATTTAAACAAATTCAACATGTCAAAGCCCAAATAAATTTTTTAAAAATAAATAATAAATTATACTTTTAGCTTCAACGAGTTCTTCTAGTTGCTAGGATGGAGGTGTTGGCCACACTCTTCCAGACTAAAAAAAATATGTAAGACTTGAAATAGGAATATGAGTTGGTCCAAAAAGAGTTAGAGAGTATATAAAGACATGAGGAGATCTATTAGAAACAAAGAGCCAAAACTTATTGGCTACTAGAGGGGGACCAAAACACTAAGTTCTTCCACCACTTGGTCTCTGTAAGAAGACACTCCAACATACTACACATCCTAAAATACCTTCATAGTAATGTGATGGACATTATCCCAAGCATGCATCAAGATACAACTATATATTTTAATAATATTTTTTCTACTTTTACCCATCCTAATATTGCAGCACAACAATAGATACTTAATTGTATCCCATAAATTATAATAGCCAAAAAAAACTAGCCCTCTTTAGAATTGTGGATATAAAGAAGGTGAGAGACATAGTTTTCAAAATAAGAACTAAAAAGTCCCCAGACCTTGATGGGTTCTTAATTAAATTTTATAGGTTTTTTTGGGATGACATAGGGGAGGATGTAATCAGGATAGTGGAGAAACCTTGTGCAAATAAAAGCATATTATAGGCAATGAAGCACACTTTCCTTGCTTTGATTCCTAAAGTGGGTGAGGCTTCCAACCTTGGATACTTTCACCTGATTTCACTTTGAAATTTAGTCTAGAATATGATTACTAAACTAAAAGGCTCAAGAAGGAATTGGATAGTGTTATCTCTCTAGAGCAAGGAAGATTTGTGGGGGTCGAAATTTTTTGGATGGATTAATATTGGCATGAGAAGTAGTTCACACATTGCATTTTAAAGGTCAAATATGCATGTCTATCCAATTAGACATGTCTAAGGCCTATGATAGAGTCCCTTGGCAATTATTGGATTGAATGTTGGAGAACTTTGATTTATGTTAGGGCTGGAGAGAGTGGATCATGAGTTGTATCTCTTAGGCTCCTCAATCCTTGTCAAGTATATTTCCTCAGCTCTCTTTCAAACCTCTAAAGGAATTTTGAAAGGATATATTATATTCCTATACCTCTTTATTAGTATTGCTTAAATGTTGGACATATTTCTTTGAAGGACCGTGCAACAAGGATTTATATCAAGAGTGTAAGTGGCAATGGTGAATCTGACCCATTTATAATTTGTGGATGACACAAGGTTGTTGGGGTGGCTAGTATCATGGGGTAAGAGTATTCAAATCTGCCTTAAATACATATCTATAGGCAACAAACCAAGAAGTGAATGCAACCAAATCCAAGGTAGTGTTATTTGATACCAAAATGAGGATCCAATATTATATTCTAAACATCTTAGGCTTCTCTCATGGCTCCCTCCCATTGTATTACCTAGGGTTTCCACTTCACTATAAAAATTTGAATGTGGAAAAATGGAAAATATTGGTGGAAAAAATTGGGGTAAAGATAAATTTTGGGATGCATCGTTGGTTTTATTTTGGAGGAAGAGTGACTCTTCTTCAATTAGTGATTCAAGTAATATTGGTTTACAAGTTCTCTATCCTTACTACTCTAATTGGAATCCTGAAGGAGTTGGAATTTCTCATGCAAAAATTCCTTTGGCATGGACCAAGGATGGGTAAGCAATTGTATCTAGTAAGTTGGGATAAAATTTGATAGCCTAAAACAAGCGAAGGATTAGGAATTCAAAAAGTAGCATTAAATATCCAAGATTTAGTGGACAAGCTTTATTAGATATGGATCTTCAACCATGAAGCATTGCTTAGCAAAGTCATTACTTGTAATTATTTGGGTAGCATTCCCCTTGAGAAAGCATGTTGCATCCCTATGGGTGGCCAAGGTTTTTTTGTTTGGAAGGTGCTGAAATTAGGAGAGAAAATGGTAAAATCAAAACTATTTTAGAAAGTGAATAGAGGGTATAAAGAAACATTTGCATCCCCTTCAATAGAGACTTAATGCTAGAGTTTGTATAAAGATAACATGCTATGTACATATAAGGTAGATTTGGGCCTTCTCTCTTATGCAACTAAAGTTGTGGAAAGAGTGGCTAGTTCTAATCTCTCCAAATTTGGTGTTGCTATTAGAGATGATATTAAAGTTATGCCACCTTACAAGAGAGGAGGAAGAGGATAAGATAGCTTGGGGTCATGGGAATTTAGGCATATATATAGTTTGGTAATATTATAATAAATTGTTCCCTCCCCCATCGATGTTGTTGGATGTTCCATGAGATTTAGTATGGTTGGCAAAGGGTTGGCCAAAAATCAATTTATTTGCCTAAAAAGTTATACATCAGAGCTTCCTCACCTATGATAACTTACAGAATATAGGCTTACATTGCCACTTTAAATATATAATGTATAATACCCAAGAAGAGACAATTGATCATTTTCTCTTTAGATGTGACTTTGCCCTAGGTTTGTGGAGCCAATGGATTGATCTCTTCAAGGCCCATCTCAACAATTAGTTAACACTTACTAATTTATGGGAGGTTTAGAAATGAATAAGGTTCAAAATAAAATTATTTAAATTATATTGGTCTCTAGGTCCAAGCTTTATCAGGTGGCACATATGGTTGGAAAGAAATACCAAAAGTTCTAGAGAGGAATAGACTCTAATAGAGCTAGTTTGAAAAAAATGGTAAACAAGGTTACAAAAACAATAAAATTTCATGTGGAGGAGAAAAAAAAATAAGAGAGAATTATGCCATGATGAGGACTCATGGGGCTTGGCAACCCCCACCCCTAGGCTAAAAAAAATCAAACATAGATAGAGCAACCAAGGATAACCTAAGGGAAGCAAATATTGGTTTCCTCAAAAGAGAATACAAGGGGAAGGCCCTTCATTGGAAATTAGAAGGTCTAAGAGAAGCAACAAATAATTAATAAAAAGCTTTATAAATTAGATAAGTATCCCCCAATGCTTGGGAGAATGGACTTTGGAAGATCATAGTGGAGTTTGACTCATAAATTTTTGTGGGGTTGCTAGATGAGATTAGAAATTACAGATTGAGTGCAAGGTAAATCAAGAACATAGTGAGTTAGATTAAAGTCATTTGGAAAAAAATTGAGAATGTTATTCTTGTTCATGTAGGCAAATTAAGGATATGATGGCTAATGTTTTGGATAAAAATGTGTGGGACACCAAAAGGTGCATAGGGATGTTTGATCCAAATGTATTCGCTTAAGGGTCATCCATATTTGGATGAGAGAGAGATATTGCTAACCTGTTGAGATTATTGCACTTTTTGTAGTGTTTATCTTTGATGGGGGATTTAAGGTTCACCAAGGGTTTATAGATTTATCTAATCTATTTTTGATAGGTTTAATTTAGCAAACACCTAGGTTATAGTCTATCATAGGAACTAATGCACAATATATTGATGCAACGCACTATAAGGACAAAGATGTAGAATACACTATATTATCCTATATGCAATTTCACTTTTGATGAGTGCTATCTATGTTATGGAAATAACCTTTTATTTTCTTTTTTTGAGACAAGGATGTAAAAAATATGCAAGAACACAACTTATCCTAATGTAGACTATATATTATTTGAATTAAGTGCCTAAGAAAGTGAAACAAAATATTTTATGCTAAGATTTTTTTAGTTATTTTTCTTTATGTGTTTGAAAAGATAAATTAGAAAAAAAATATCAAATAGACAATCAGCAAACAATCTATGTTAATTATTGAAATTTGGAGGATCTATGGTACCTTCTTGTTTTGGTGCTTGGTGCAAATATGTCATTTGTGTCCAAATACACCCTAGAATTAATATATTGCTTGTAAATCCCATGGATAACAAATTTTATATAATCTATAAAAGAGAGAAAAAAAAAGAAATATTATTATTTAGGGACCTTCCAAATATCAATAAACATGCTCATTTCTTATTGGCATAGTCAGGCCCCCTGCTTATACATAAAATCAAAGTTGAAAGGCCTTGGAAATTGATGTTGATATGTTTATGGTGAATTCACTTCCTAGAAACACTATGGCTAGCGAGTTCATTACAATATTGATATCAAGTTATCCAAGGCAAGGAATAATATTCTAAGCTTATCAATATTACTATAAGGATACATAGGATCAAAGATAGTCAAACTAGTTACTAGCCTAATAAGGAAGTATAATTTTTGTTAAGTGGATAGCAAATTCACCGCCTATAACAATCCTGGATGACGTATTCATTTTAGAGACTGAAAAGACAAAAGGGGTATAAAGTGATGAAATAAGAGTTTTGGTTGCCTATAGCAAATACACTATCTATCTTAGATGTAGTTGGAAAATATGCTTAAGATGACATAAAAATAAAATAATTAATTGATTAATATTGTATATCATTTTCCACTAGTATCCTAAGAATCTAAAAAAATATTTCCTAGCCTATAGGCCTCCCAAGACATCTATAAAACCAACAAAAGGTCTTGACCATGCAAAAAAATAGATGGAGATAAAAGGAAAAATACATATAAACCAGTTAAATGATAAAAAATATTAGCCAAAAATGATTACTGAAACTAGATAAAAAGAGATGATATCATCAAAATCCAATGAAAACACAAGATGTCCCCTTGTTTGAATATATTTTTGTGGTCGAATTTCAGCAACACTTCGTTATGTGATTGTAATGTTAAATTTCAAAAAAGTTTTGGTGCATATGAATCTCTCTTAAGTGCCACCCCAAGGGGAAATTTTATAGAAAGTGGCCCTCCCATGGGTTTCCTAAAAGGGAGGAGTAAGGTAGGTGGTTGATTGGACTATTGATTGGGATTTTATTGGAACTAATTGGTTGAAAAAATGGCCTACGATAAATTGCCCCCTTGATTAGGGCTAATTTGGGAAATTGGAGGAATGTGGAGGAAATATAATCACCTTCCTCCCTTCTTGTTGATTGCCTATGGTGGCATAAGGGTAGGCAAGAATGATTTATATCCTGATTGGTTCTTGTAGATGAGAATAAAGTTTTTGCATGTTGAACATAGATACAATATTTGTATGAATATGATGTTAGTGTATTTGCTAACTCGACATATTGATGAATTTAACCATTAGAGGTAAAATACAACAAGGAACCTGAGAATTTATATCGGTTGGGAATACATCGACTAAAAAGTGTATTTGTTTTCTAGTGAATTCATGCTAAGGTAGTGAAGTTGCTATTGTTGGGTTTTGACTGCAAACTCGAAGGTTGAGGTAGTTGTTAAGGTTTTTTGAAAAAGAATTTGAAAATTCTATATTAAAACAATATCATTTACAAGTTGGGATGAGATTCCTCCTAGCCTTAGCTAACAAGAATACTTGTTTATAATAGTAAAATAAGATCTACAAAGAAGCCAAACCTCTTAAACCATATTTCTACAATGGTTGTCGAAATTAGCTAAACATTGGATTTGCTCACCAACCTGCCTAATCCTCCCATCCTTAATAGCCATGTCACTATGTCATTGAACCCCTACCTCATTCTTAGTATCCATATTAGCCATGAATTTTGCCACTTTATTTAGATCTATACTCACATAGGATGGAATCACATAATCTAATTCCCTCTACAATTCCTTAATTTAGGTGACAAGAATCATCAACCTCCATGTCTTTAAAGCAAAGTTTCTTATGCAAGCAAGAGGTCCCACCAATATTTGAGAATCTGATTCTAGGATTATCCTCCTGTAACCTTGTCTTACCACCCAGATAGAAGAAAATTTGATAGCTAATGCTTCTACTTCATTGTAAGTGGCCTTTCCTAGGCCTTGCAACTCCCAATATAGCACTATCCCAACATGATTCCTGCAGACCACTCTAATTCTAGCTCTACCCAAATTGTCTTTTGCAGATCCATCATTATTAACCTTCTAGGGGTGGTTTCCAACTAGTTATTTCCTACCCCTCTTGCACTTTAGCTTCTTTCTCCATCATCCCTATATCAGCCTGAGTTTCCTCTTTAGCATATGCTACCACTGTTTATGTGCCTTTGCTCCAAATGGCTTACCAAACGTCATCTAAGGATGAAAAGGTTTCTCTAAAAAATTTTCCATTTCTCTCTAACCACACTTGACACCAAATAAAGTTTAATCCAAGCTTCCAACTGATACTAAGAGCTTTAGATTTAAATCTACCCCTCTTCCATCTTTCCCAAATATTAATTCGATTCAAATCAACATTGGCTCAAATTTTATAAGATAAAAACCATCGCTCCTAGATCTGACGCATAAATAGGCACTCAAACATCAAGTGGTAAAATTTTTCCTCACTCTTTTAGCATAAAACACATTGATAGGGACCAATTATTCCCCTACATCTCATATTATCAAAATTAAGAATTTCATTGTGCATGAACTACCATGCAAAGAAGTTTAATTTCGATCAACCCTTGGACTACCAAATATTTCTCCAATCCTCAACCTGATATGCATGAGGAGGAGGTTCTAAAAGGATCTTATCATATCTATCCTTCATTGTGTAGACCCCAAGGCTCCCATAGCCCCAAGCTAATTCATCCTCTTCATCTCTACCTATGAGAAATATTTTTTCCAATATTTTAGTCATGATGGGTGTCAATTCCAAAGGTATTGGGATTGGCCACTCATCCAACTTCTTAAACTACTTGAACTTATAACAGCCTAACTGGATAGTGTTGAAATAACTTTCAATCTGGATCCAACCCCTGATTTCCATGGTTGTTTTTACTGGTTGTAATTATGGAAATTCAACAATGATAGGTGGATATTGATCCCATGAATCTTTCCAAAATTGTGCCTTATCCCCTCTCCCCACTTTATAGAATAAACCATATTTCACTACCTGAGATCCTAACTTTAGATCCTACCACACCAAGGACCCATTACCATCCAAAGACAAATGACCCATCTCATTCGAGTTCACTTGTCCCAAATATTTACTAGTTAAAACTCGATCGAATAAAGAAGTTGGTTGGGAAATCCACCTCTAGTAAATCTTTCCAACCAAAGCTTTATTATTTAACTTTAATCTTCTTAGTCCCAAATATCCCTTTACCTTGGTCTCACTTACTTTCTTCGAACCTACTAAGGCTCATTTCTTCTCTCCTTTTACTCCTCCCCATTAAAATTTTCTACCCATATTGTCTAACTCTTTTCATATGGTATGTGGGGTAGCAAGGATAGAAAATTTATAAATTGGCATGGCCTAAATGACTAACTACAAAAAATTTAATCTACCCCCATAGCTTAACCATTTGTGAGACCAATGATTAATTATTTCTTTGATACAATACAAAAGATGAAAAAAACAAGCTTATATTGAGAGGGGGGGTGAACAGTATAGGATCAAATTTTACTTTAATTTCCCAAACAATACTATTCAATATTATCAATTGCAATATCAATAGTAGTAATCAAAGAAATGCACAAATCATAACACACATGAGAGACACACATTTAATGTGGTTCACCCAATATGGGTTACGTCCACAAAGAAAATATTTCTTCTAATTTTTCTCAACAAATATCTTGGGAATAAATTCCCTATTACAATGTTTATGGGTCTTTGTCCAAAGGTGACACCAGTCCCCTATGCTCTATTTTTTGTATCTCTCTCCACAGGAGAACTCTATCCCCTTGCTCTGGTTCGTGGATCTCTCTCCATAGGATAACTCTTTCCCCTTGCTCTGGTTCGTGGATCTATCTCCACAGGAGAACTCTTTCCCCTTTACTCTAGTTCGTGGATCTCAAATTTATCTCAAATATACACAAAACCTCATCATAATTCTAGCACAAATATTCTCTAACTCTACTTACAAATTTACACCAAAACTATCCTAAGTCTTCTCACAAGACTTGCTCAAATCTATCTCAATGTTGCTTCAACTCTTCATAAGACTTGATCAAATATGCCTTCAAGCCTTCTCAAAATACTTGCTCAAATCTACCTTTAAGCCTTCTCAAAAGACTTGCTCAAATCTACCTTCAAGCCTTCTCAAAATACTTTCTCAAATCTGCTTTCAAGCCTTCTCAAAAGACTTGCTCAAATATGCCTTCAATACTGCTCATAGAACCTGATCAAATATTTCCAAATCTCTCATAAGAACAAAGCTTAAATTTCTTTCAAAAACGCTTTTTCCAAACAGATGAATTCTACTTAGAATTCATTTAACCTTTGGAACATATAGAGAATGATATGCCCAATTAATCCAATCTCTATCTCTTGCAAAATCCCTTTTAAATCAAATCAAAATAGTGTATAACTTGCTCCACAAAACTGATCTATTTTTCTTGAAAATTTGCTCTCAAAGATCAATCACACTAATGCACAATTTTTCCTCACAAAATTGATCTCAAACACTTTCATAATTTATTTCAATTTCTCTCAAACCAATGCTCAAATTTTTTTACAATGATTCACAAACTTATCTTCAAACCTAGCACAAGTAGTTCATAATTTCTAGCACAAATGTCTCAATCTCTTTCAACAATGGAAGCACAATCTTATTCTCAAAATATATCCCAAATATTTCTAAAATTATTCAAAAATGAAGCACAAACCCTAGCTCAAACATTTCCAACAATGCATATGAACTTAATCCTTATATCTCCTCCTTATGACATCACAAGATATGCTCAACCAAATATCTCAAATAAGTAATGATATGCCCATACCTCTTATTTTGCTTTGATGAAGATGTCCTCAAAACCTGTCTTACAAACAACTTATCCTTCTTGTGTCACTATAAGGGTTAGATAGAAAAATACTTTCTCAAACCATCCACATGAACTTCCTTCTCAAAAATATATGCTCAATGAAATCTGAAATTGATTATCAATAACTCTTCTCTTATTCTCAAAAGATAGGGTATTAATAATTATCAAATACCTTCAAACTCACTTTCACCATACAAAAATTACAATAAAATATCAAACCACTATAACACCTTATTACTCCTATTATTGCATGTAAAACATATTCCCTTTGTTTTTATTTATGTTTTTTGTAAAAATAAAATATACATAAGGCACTCTTTGTAATTTATGTTTCCAAAATAAAGACTCTTAAAACAAATCCTTGCACAGAAAACTTTATTACTTCACAACCTTATGACTCCCTAATTATAAAAATAAAATTTTAATAAACTCAACCCTTATAACTCCCTAATAGCAAAAGAACAACTTTTATTTGACTCAACCCTTATAAAAAATTTATTTAGACTCATGCCCTTATGACTCCCTAAGCACCAAGCAAAAAAATTTATTAAAAATATTTTGCCCTTACCACATCTGTTGCCATGGGTATTCAAACGCATGACCTCACGGAGCCCATGATCTAGCGTGTGCTAGAGCACCGTGTGGGCTAACTACCCACACAAGACCTTAAGGCACTAATTCTCCTTTAAACTATCACCTTTGAACAACCTATCACTGCTAAAACAAAACATGAACAGCCTATCACTATTGAGTCTTGAACTCAAGACCTCCTCCATGCAACTCCTTATGCGGGATCCACCTACCAACTGAGCTACCCGCTCGGTTGGAACCAAATCTTGTGCTTCTCCTTGTTGACTTATGTGCATTGTTCGACTATCAAAAATGTGCATACCTATTTGCCCTTATGCCACCTTTCTCAAAGATCGTGCACTGTGATTTGTGAAGGATTTCGACTCCTAATTCATGCTTATTCCAACCTTACCAAAAATTATGCCAAATAATTTTTAGCTCCACATTATATATGCAAAATGGTTTTAGGTAAATATGTCAACGCTTTACAACTTAGAAGAATATAGGAATTTTTTGTGCCCATGTAAATTTAAATAACATTATTATAATATTTAAACTTTTAATTTAAATATTATAATTAATCCTTTTAAATCCTTTGTCTTTTGCCTTAGAAACTTCTTCAACCTTGCAAATAACGAACCTTTTTCAAAGGAGCTTTGTCTACCTTGTCTTCCTTTTTCAATGGAGGTATTTGCCTTGCAATTTTAATATTTCAACCTAGAAGATGATTTTCAATCATTTTACCTTTGACATAAATGACAACCAAAATACTCAAAATTTCCAATAGTCTCCCCCTTTGTCATTTATGGCAACCCTTTCTAAAAATTCCTTTTCCTATCACTAGATTCCAAATTTTCTCCCCCTGAGGAACTGCTCCCCCTGACTGAATGCTCTCCCCCTTACTCAGATATATCCCCTTTTGACATCAATGGCAAAGGGATTCCTTTGAAGCTAAATATAAGACTCTTAGCTCAGCCCCCTCCCCATCTCCTCTCCTTGAGGTGATTAATTTTGGGGTGGGAGTATCTCTACTCCCAGCATACAATGCTCTTTTTCTTTGTCAACCTTCTTTTTCATTATTTTTGTAGCCATACCCTTTTGATCATTTTGAGTGTCCATGTTCTTGCTTGTCTCTAGAAGCTCTGGAAACTTTGTTCTACACCACTTGGACTTATGCCCAAGATTATTGCACTTGTAACACTTAATATTGTACTTATTAAAAGGAGTAAATGTCTTGAAGTTCCTCTTAGTGAATCCATACTCATTTATGTCATGAACCCTAAAGTGGATTGCTTTATGACCAAAGTGATTACAAGAGTAGCAATGCCCTTGAAAGAAATGCCCATATTTGAATGAGTTGTAATTCCTTTTAGTGAGGCCATACTCTTTCTTTCCATAAATCCTGCAATGCATAGATTTGTGACCAAAATTATTACATGAAAAATAATGTTCTTTAAAAATATATTATTTTGAAACCTTTGGTATCTTAGCCATTTCTTTGCCTTCTCTGTTATGATGCATGTTTCTTGTTTGTGCATTGTTTCCTTTCTTAGTGAAGCTTCTATTCTTCAACTTATCGTCATAAGTCTTAATTTCTTCTTAACTCTCTTCCTCTTAAAATTTTTCTTCTTTTGATCTTGATCTTGATCATTCTTCTTGTTTCCCTTATCCTTATTCAAAACCAAGTCCTGTTTTGATAGATGAAGATCTTTGTGCATTGATAATTTTATCCAAATTTTTTGAACTTTTTCCAAACCTGTGTAGCTAGTCTTTAGAATATTTCACTTCCATCCTTAGATAAACTACCTCATGTTCTAGTCTTTCAAATTCTAACTCTTTTTCCTCTAACTTTTTAAACATGACCTCTTTAAATCTTTTTGCCTTATATTTTGAGTTTGTTAGGTCTTGTAGAAGCTTTTCTTTTTCTTCCTCATGTTCTTGAACTTGAGCCTTTAGTCTTGAATTCTGCTTTCTAACCTTTTTCAATTCTCTGAGAGAAACAATAAGCTCTGCTTCTAGATCAACTGTGCCTTCCTCTTTATTTTTTGAATCTTTCTCTACTTCTTGGTATTCAAGAGCATCTTCATACTTTTTGACTTTATCTTCAATAAGAGCATTTTCTTCCTCTTCTATTGCCAAAAATAGAATCTCTTCTTCTTCACTATCTAAGAGTATTTCATCACTGTCACTTGAAGCCTTTTTTGCCTTTTTAACATAGAAACTCTTCTTGTGCCTTTGAAATAACATCTTCTCATGCTTGCCTTGACCATACCTATCTTTTTTTTCATGCTTGGATTTTCCTTCTTCATTTTTCTTATGATCATGTTTCTCTTCACTACTACTGCTTCTGACTTATGGACAACTATATGCATAGTGACCAAAATTACCACAATTAAAACATTTCACTATTTTCATACATTTGTGTTTTCTTGAGTCCTTCTTTCTTCTCGCATAGTTAGCTTCTTCATCACTACTAGACTCACCACTTAATTCTGGTTTCTTATCTTTTGTCTTCTTTGACACTTTGAAAGTTACCTCTTTCTTGGATTTGGGATCCTCTACTATTCTCATATCATAAAATATGATAATTCCTTGTAACTCATCCATATTCAAATTATCAGTATCTCTTATTTCTTCTATAGCTAAAACTTCTCCATCATACCTTATAGGGAGTGATCTTAATACTTTTTTAGCAACACTCAATTTTGAATCCAAGTCCACGCATGATATTAACAATCTCATCCACATAATGTAAGTATGTAGCAATATCTTCCTCATCTTCCATATTCAAATCTTCAAATATTTTCTTATGGTTTTTGCAGTTTTGCCAACTTGACCTTTTTATCTCCTTCATAGGTTTGCTTCAATTTGTCCCATATCTCTTTTGTTGATTTGCAGTGCATAACTTTCACAAATTCTACTTAACATAATCCACTTAAGATTCCATTCATAGCCTTAGAATTATTCACATGTAACAACTTACCATATTTATATGTGGGAGGTGTAGTTATAGGTGTGAAACCATCCTCAACCGATTATCATATCTCATATCCTTGTGCCATCAAGTACGTCTTCATTTTTATACTCCAGAAGGCATAATTTTTTCCATAAAACAATGGAGCCTTATTTGATGAAGATCCATTATGAGATGCCATATGTGTTCCTGTAATATCTTCCTTCAAGTTGTTAAACTCTTTCGAAGGAACCCACTCTGATACCAATTGAATAACATAAGATTATACTAAGAGGGGGGTGAACAGTATAAGATCAACTTTTACTTTTCTTTCCTAAAAAATATTATTCAATATTATAAATTACAATATCAATAGCAATAATCAAAGCAATGCACAAATCATCACACACATGAGAGGCACAAATTTAACATGGTTCACCCAATGTGGGTTACGTCCACAAAGAAAATATTTCTTCTAAATTTTCTCAATAAATCTCTTGGGAATCAATTCCCTATTACAATGTTTATGGATCTCTATCCAAAGGAGACACCAATCCCCTATTATCTGATTTATGGATATCTCTCCACATGAGAACTCTATCCCATTGCTCTGGTTTGTGGATCTCTCTCCATAGGAGAACTCTTTACCCTTGATCTAGTTCATGGATCTCTCTCCATAGGAGAAATCTTTACCCTTTCCTCTAGTTTGTGGATATCTCTCCATAGGAAAAATATTTCATCTTTTCTCTGGTTCATGAATCTTTCTCCACAGGAGAACTCTTTCCCCTTTGCTTTGGTTCATGGATCTCTCTCCATAGTATAGCTCTTTTATATTTACTATGGTTCATGGATCTCTCTCCACAGGAAAACTTTTTCCCCTTTTATCTGGTTTGTGGATCTTTCTCCACAGGAGAACTCTATCCCCTTTGCTCTGGTTGGTGAACTTCTATCCATAGAAGACCTATGTCCCCACTACTTTTGCTAGTGTATCTCTATCCATACAAGACCTTTATCCCCACTATACTGGCTGATGGACCTCTATCCATAGGAGACCTATGTCCTCTCTGTTCTTATCACCTCCAAAGTCTTATCTCAACTCTATCTCAAATTTATACCGAACCTCGTCACAAGTCTAGCACAAATCTGCTCTAACTCTTCTTACAAATTTGCATAAAAATTATCCCAAATCTTCTTACAAGACTTACTTAAATTTATCTCAATGTTGCTTCAAGTCTTCACAAGACTTTATCAAATCCACCTTCAAGCCTTCTCAAAATACTTTCTCAAATCTACCTTCAATCCTTCTCAAAAGACTTGCTCAAATTTGCTGAGATCCATTTCCATGCATAATCTAGCATAAACTACTATTTTTCCTTCCATTGTGTGTCTAGAAACATCAAAATATCTTCCAAGGGAATTATCAATTATTTTCGTTACTTTCTCACTCTAGAACTCCATTGGAAGTGCATACAAATAGATCCAAACCAAGACAACAGTGGGTTCAATTTGGGGATCAAATCCCACTCTCTAAGGTTAAACAAATAATCATGTTGGACCATGATTCCTATTTTTTAATTCGAAAGCCCTATTTCTATTGGAAAGTGAGGAAAAACTAACAATAAAATATCCATTACTAATAAACCACAAATAATATTCACCAAGAGGCTCCCAATTTTGCCAAACCCAAGAATGCAAAAATTTGGGGTAGGGCGAATGCCCATGAATTTATAGATCATTCATGATTGGCTCTATACAAGACTATTTATTTTACCATAACTTTCTCAATGACAATACTTGGCCTTGATTCTAACTATGGCAAGAATCCATTGACTCTTTGAGGTGTTGATATTTTTCCAACAACCATTAAAAGCATTTTTAATTCAGTTTTTTGTACTTCTTTAGTCTTTGTTGAATATTTTTCCTTTAATAAATATGCAAAATAACTTTACCTTTCTAAAATAGGATCCAGAGATGTCCCCATTGGTCCCTCCTAGGGAATAAATCTTGTCTTCAATCCTACAGCAACCAGAAAGCACTTCTGAGGCAATTGTTATGGTTAAGTTGATATTTTTTGTGCTTTTATGTCAAAATTTGGTCTAAATTGCATGGTTTTATCTTAGGTATCTATATTTATCCCATTTTTATGCATTTAAAATTAATAAATGCATAAAAAATAGTTGTAGATATATTTTATTTTTAGAGAGACATGATCATTGGGTTTTGATTGATTAATACAAGGTAAAGCGTATCAAGAGGTTGTTTACAGAAGCAATTTTTTTTGGGGGGGAGGGATTACAAAATAATTTTCTTTTCAATATTAAAGAAGGGTTCAAACTAGTATTTGCCTCTGGCCTAGGTGCCCCCGCAAGTTTTTGAGAGATAAAGTGGTCTCCTAAAAAATATTGAATAGGTGATGTAAGAAATCGATGGTATACTTTTTTACCTAAATAGGGTAAAATAGGGCAAAGGGGTGTGGGTAGAACTCATTTTCATGACACGAGATGAGATAAAATGGGCTTTGGAGAAAACCTAGGGCTTTGCAAAATGGTGCATAAAAGGTGTTTGACTCACAAATTGGAGCTAGTACATGGTGGTATAGGCCTAGGGACAAGTATGGATTGTTATCGTTTGTTACTTTTTAAATTTTTACTTTTAATAATCATATCACAACATATGTATTCACTCCACATGGCATGAATACTATAACGAATACATTTCACTATTTTTAGTAGGTTGGTGAATTCAATTTTGGATGACAAATTCTCTACTCGACAAATTTTCTCTAAACAAGTGAATTCTCAAAGAGAAAGATAAGTGATTTTTATAGATAAAACTAGCTTTATTTTTGCCTTGGTTGTATTTGCAGGTGCTAGATGTTTTAGAGTGTCAATATCGATGCTCATGTATCCTACGATTGATAATAAATGCAATGACACCAATGTACCAAATGGTTTTGAATGTGCTAGAGCTAGGGTTTAGTGATGATGCCCAATATTAAGTTGGACCATGCATTATTGATAAATTTGGTAGAGAAGTGGCACTCAGAGTATGCCACCTTCCTTTTGCCAACAAGGAAGTTATTAGTGACTTTGAAGGATATCTAGAGGATCCTTCAAGTACCTATTCAAGGTTCCCATATCTAGATGAACTAAAACTAGGCACAAGCCATCCAGATACTAACTCATGGCCCATAGTTCTAACTAATATGATACAACATTGATATCAATGTTGCATATCATGCAAGGCTACTAGATCTACTTACAATATTGATATATTGTAGTTTTAGGTTTGTTAGTTTGAGATACTAGCAAGAGGTTTTTGCACAAGGAATAGGGCGAGATTATCACCCACATTGTAGTTGAGTAGGTGTAGTTTGAAAGGATTCCCTTTATTTTGCATAGATTATACCGAAGTCTCCATCTAGTTGCTTATAAGGATGGGAAGAGTTTGGTTTTTTTCATTCTTATAGGTTTGGGTATGAGAGCGCTTAGTTGTTATATGGCTAGTTGGACTACCCATAGACCTAATTAACCCATAGGTTCTAGTAAGATTTAGGTGGAATCATACCCATAAAATCAACAAGAGAGATTTTAGAGGAGTGATGATGGTAGCATATTGTGTCATTGATGACCTACAACTGGACCAAGTAATATGACACCCATAGAGAGGGCACTGGGATGGGTTGAGGATGTTGTTCAATTGGCCAAGGAATGGAATATTAGATGGTTGCAAAGAGCTCATGAAGAGTTTAATATTTATCACCCATATATGATTTTGAGGTAGTTTAGCCTCGTTTAAAAGATCTTGATGATGGGAGAGTTATGGTTTTAGTAGGTTACTTATGAGAGATGAAGAGATTTGATGATCCTTTGGATCTTGATATTTTTATTAAGGAGGATGAAAATAATCCTCCTATCATATATCCTAATATAGATGATGTTGGGGTTTCTTTGGGTTATATTTAGTAGTACTAGTAGATTTATCTGATCCAGATCACCCCAGTGCTTATGTAACCATGGATGGGACCTAGGTTGAGCATAATGGCTTATCATCATGTCCAAATGGCACATGAGAGATTGAGACAAAGACCTGGAGATGGGTTATCACCATCATAGGCATTGATTCTACCTCCCATTGCTATAACTCACGATTCTAAGGTAGGTATCAGTAGGACAATAAAGGAGGCATCCTAGTAGGAGATGGATGTCATGAGGAGAAATATAGAGTTTATTCATACATATCTAGATCAAGTAGTAGTATCACAAGATACAACTCTCTTAGATAAATATTAGGCCATCATAGAGAGAGATAAAGCCTAGGCTGAGAGGGATCGAGTGATGATAAAGTGGGACCAAATGTTAGGAACCTACAATAAAAAATAAAATCTCTCACACAAATATTGCAAATAAACATAAATGTGCAAAACACAAACTATTATAATATGAAATATAACTGCAAAAATGATCAATCTCACAAAATAACACAAAATCACAAGTTACTTTGAGGGGCAACTTCCTTCAATGCTTTCATCTAATTATGCAAAAATGATATATACATACCTACTGCTCACAATTTTAAAGACTTTATCTACCACCTAACTCTCAAGGTTGGCTTACATGCAAAATTTCACCCAAGCTAGAATCTCCTACCTAAAAAATAGTTAAATTCTTGATAATTGTTACATATAATAGTGCTAGTTTTCTAGGCGCTTCTAGAGTCACAACTATTACAAAATAGTTACATTCTTTATAACAGTTATATATAATGGTACCACTTGTCTAGGCACTTCTAGAGTCACAACTAGACGTTCCCCACATTTGCAAAATATTACTATGGGTGTTCCCTGTGTTTACAAAGCATTATAAAATATTACTATGGGTTTCCCCCATGTTCAAAAAATAACATTACATCATAGTGTTAGGATGGGGTCCTAACATGCCTTCCCCTCTGAAAATATTTGACCTCAAAGCTGAAGATGAGGAAACTGCTACAAAACCTATTGAAGATGTTCCCATGTAGAATCTTTAGGTTGTAAGTCATACCATTGGACAAGAACATCGATGATGACACATCGATAAATGGTACATGATCTATGGTCTAGAAAGCATTAAAATTCAATAATGATGGAACTTTCTTCATCCAACTCTTGAAGGATAGAATACACCTGGACCCTGTTTCCAATAATTTTCTTGAGAGATGATACATGGAAGACTTGATGGATTTTAGAACTACTCAGAAGGGCTAGTTTGTATGTTATCAACTAGATCCTTTGCAACACCTAATAAGGTCCATAATATTTTAAGGCATGTTTTTTACAATCACAAAGTTGGAAAGAGGATTGTTTGTACAACTACAAGTAAAGAAAAACCATATCTTTGACATCAAAGCTATATTTAGTGCAATGTTGATCAACTTGTTTGATACAGTTCTGAGCCACTTCCAAGTTGACCTTAAGTTGGTGAAAAGCTACAAACTACCATAGGAAAATATTTTGGGGGTTTAAGCTATATTTTAGACCCATATGGGTGGTTTTGGGTTAATGTATAGTTTGTCCATGGATTTGTGCCCATGGTATAGTAATTTCCCTTCTTGTGTTGTTGGTATATAAAATAGCACTTGAATGAGGGTTTGGTGTGTGTAAAATGCACAAACAATGTAATTTCAATCGAAATCAAGTGAAACATGGATAGGGATATTATTGTATTGGAGATGGTCAAGTTTTTACAATAATAAAATATTCTTGCTCGGTTTTTTCCCGAAAGGGTTTCCCAAGATAAATTCTTGCATGATGTGTTTCTTCTTCTCTGTTTTTCCTTTGATTCTACACTTACTACTTTTCTAGATTTCATTTATCGGGGTATTATTTCTCTTTACCTTGAAATCAAAAGTGATACCCAAATATCTAATCATCTTGCATGACCAACCCATCTCCGCATTTTATGAGATCCATTCTAACCTTGCATTATCCTAAAATAATATAATTTTTATCTACTAGGAGATAGTTTGGCTACTAATATTTTATAAAAAAAATCCAAAATAGCAAATACATTTTCAATTTCTTCTCTATCATTCCAAAGGAATAATTTTGCATCATTAGTGAAATGATAATCTTCTACATGATTATGGTCTAAAAAAGAGATACCTTTAATAAGACTAACATGAGAAACTCTTTCAAATTCATTCTCTAAAGCATCAACAATAACATATAGAAAGGAGGTAAGAGGACAACCTTGTTTTATGGAACATTGAAGCATAATAGGGTCAAAGAGTGTACCATTGATAACTTTTTTTGAAGCAACCATAAAGTGTAGAGTCATTTTGTGTTTAAAATTAGGGTCAAAACTTAATCAATCCATCATTTGGAGGATGAAGGGCTAGTGGATTCTATCATAGACTTTACCAAGACTGAGTTTAATAAATAAAGCATCCTCCCTATATTTGGCATCCCATTTCAATATTTAGTAAACATCTTGACAATAAAATTTATCTAGATCTTTGTATCTCTTCATCTTAAATATAATCCATGTTGAAAAGTTGTCATTTCCCAACTAGTTAGATACAAGATATTATGGATATAAATAAATAAATAAAGATGTAGTTAGAATGTGCCTATGTTTATGCCTTGGAATTATTCATATACAAGTAGAAATATATTTCTCCCTCCTAATTTTCCTTAATAATTATTAAAAAAATAAACATATAATTTTTTGGAGGTCAAATCATTTGGTTAAAAAAAAGGATAGTTGAAGGATTTTAACATAAGGCTAAAATGGTCATTGGACTTAAAAATAAAGGATTAATAATTAACTTATATTCTTGAAAATAAACAAGGTTTTGTGAAACTATGAATTTTGAACCATCATCTTTTTTTCCTTATATATGTATGTATGTATTAGGATTCTTGAAGAGTTGTTTATGCATAGAATCCACTGGTAAAATATTGACTCGTAAGTAAGTTATATATCTTCATAAAATATCTTCTTTTCTCATTTCTCTTTTGGTTTGTTCCATCTATGTGTCTCGCATTTGAGTTAAAGTTAGCTAGTCATCAATTGGGGCATAAACATCTTTGCTTTCCAATTGATTTTTGTCTCATATACATTTTCATAATATTCTTATGTAGGCTTGAGTTTAACAAGGTAGTTTTATTTCTTCCTTTTTAGATCCATTGTCTATATAACCTTAACATAGACCTTTATATCTTTATTATTATTTTGATATTAAGTAAATATCTCACCCATTCATCTATTTGCTTTTTCTTTTATTCATTTACATTTTTATTCAAATCTTGTCTTGTTATGGCCTTTGACAATCTATTTGTAGCAATAATTTAGCTTTGTCTTTTTCAAATAACCTAAAATACAAATAATAGCAATTGCCTCTATAAAAAAAAAGAACTTTTTTTTTCTAAAAGTAATTCATATGAAACCAATAATTTTATTTGAATTTGCTTGTAATAGAACAATTTTGAATCTTTATTTATTTATCTCTATTTTAATCTTGATGTGCTATTAGCATATACTTCACATTCACAGAGCCCTCTAACACCACACCAACCTAAATAAGACCATTATAGTTTTCCAATCTCATAATTCTTCTTCTTTGAAGTTGTTTTATAGTGAAAAATACTCTTTATCCTCCTCTAAAAAATTGAATGGGATAAACAATTTGATTGAAAATCCAAAAAAACAATAAAAATCTAATACCACATCATAGAGATTTCCTCATAAAAAATACTATTTTTCTGAAAGTATCTCATATGAAAATAATCCTATAATTTTGAATTTGCTTGTGATCAAACAATTTTATACATTTCTTTATTTATCTCTTTTTTAATTTTGATGTGCTACATTTTTAAATGTTTCTTTATTTATCTCTATTTTAATTTTAACATGCTACTAACCTATACTTCATACCTATAGAGTGCTTCAACACAATATCGACTTGAATAAAATATTTGGAGTTTGTTAATCTTATAATTTTACTTCCTTGTATATGTTTTAAAATGCAACAAGTGATCTTCATCCTCCTAAAATTGAAGTTGAATTTGATAAATAATTAATTAAAACCTAAAATAATAAAAATAAAAACTAAGAATACATCATATTTAATGATTGCTTCAGTAAAACTTATTTTAAAAAATGATTTCTTCTATAAAGTATTTATTTTTGCTAAAAATATTTTGTATAGAAGTAATACTTCTATTTTTTTCGAGGATCCGAGGGCGATAGCCCCCTAGGAAAATATTTTTGGGGGTTTAAGCAATTGTACTGAAATTGGACCCTCCAAAATCTAAAATTTTAGATTCCATTTCCCAAATGCGTCCTCTGAAATCAAAAAATGGTCTAACTTCCCCTTCTTGCTATGTGGCTCCCTCCTCTTATTAGTCCAAATATAGTTGGTTCCAGGACATTCAATATCCACCAAGTGTAATGCATGGACTTGAGAAGCAATCTTGTCCCCATTGGTGTCCCCATTGATCCCCATTGGTCCCTCCTAGGGAAGCAATCTTGTCTTCAATCCCGTAGCAACCAAAAAGCACTTTCGAGGCAATTGTTATGGTTAAGTTGATATTTTTTATGCTTTTATGTCAAAATTTGGTCTAAATTGCATGGTCTAATTTTAGGTATATATATTTGTCCGCTTTTTATGCATTTAAAATTAATAAATACATAAAAAATAGTTCTAGATATGTTTTATTTTTAGAGAGACATGATCATTGAGTTTTGATTGATTAATACAAGGTAAAGTGTATCAAGAGGTTGTTTGTAGAAGCAATTTTTTTTTGGGAGGGTTACAAAATAATTTTATTTTCAATATTAAAGAAGGGTTCAAACTAGTATTTGCCTCCAACCTAGGTGCCCCAGCAATTTTTTGAGGGATAAAGTGGTCTCCTAAAAAATATTGAATAGGTGATGTAAGAAATCGATGGTAGAATGTTTTACCTAAATAGGGTAAGATAGGTAAAAGGGGTGTGGGTAGAAGTCATTTTCACCACACAAGAGGAGATAAAAGGGGCTTTGGAGAAAACCTAAGGCTTTGAAAAATGGAGCATCAAAGGTGTTTGACTCACAAATTGGAGCTAGTACGTGGTGGTATAGGCCTACGGACAAGTATGGGTTGTTTCCATTCATTACTTTTTTTAATTTTTGCTTTTTATAATCATGACATCTCAACATATGTATTCACTCCACATGGCATGAATACTATAACGAATGCATTTCACTATTTTTAGTAGGTTGGTGAATTCAATTTTGGATGAAAAATTCTCTACTCGAAGAATTTGCTCTAAACAAGTGAATTCTCAAAGAGAAAGATAAGTGATTTTTATAGAGAAAACTAGCTTTATTTTTGCCTTGGTTGTATTTGCAGGTGCTAGATTTTTTAGAGTGTCAATATTGATGCTCATGTATCCTACGGTTGATAATAAAGGTAATGACACCAATGAACCAAACAATTTTGAATGTGATGGAGCTAGGGTTTGGTGATGATGCCCAATATTAAGTTAGACCATGCATTGTTGACAAATTTGGTAGAGAAGTGGCACTCAGAGTATGCCACCTTCCTTTTGCCAACAAGGAAGTTATTAGTGACTTTGGATAATATCTAGAGGATCCTTCAAGTACCTATTCAAGGTTCCCATATCTAGATGAACTAAAACTAGGCACGATCCATTGAGAGACTAACTCATGGCCCATAGTTCTAACTAATATGATACAACATTGATATCAATGTTGCATATCATGCAAGGCTACTAGATATACTTACAATATTGATATATGTTGTAGTTTTAGGTTTTTTAGTTTGAGATACTAGTAAGAGGTTTTGCACAAGGAATAGGGTGAGATCATCACCCACATTGGAGTTGAGTAGGTGTAGTTTGAATGGGGTCCCTTTATTTTGCATAGATTATACTGAAGTCTCCATCTAGTTGCTTATAAAGATGGGAATAGTTTGGTTTGTTATACTCTTATAGGTTTGGGCATAGGAGCACTTAGTTGTTATATGGCTAGTTGGACTACCCATAGACCTAATTGACCCATAGGTTCTGGTAAGATTTTGGTGGGATCATACCCACAAAATCAACAAGAGAGATTTTAGAGGAGTGATGATGGTAGCATGTCGGGTCATTGATGACCTACAACTGGACCAGGTAATATGGCACCCATAAAAAGGGCACTGGGATGGGTTGAGGATGTTGTTCAATTGGCTCAAATATGGAGGATCAGAGGGTTGCAAATATATCATGAGGAGTTTAAGCTTTATTACCCATATATAATTTTGAGGTATTTTAGCCTCATTTAGAAGATCCTAATGATGGGAGAGTTATGGTTTTAGTATGTTACTCGGGATATATGGAGAGATTTGATGATCTTTTGGATCTTGAGAGTTTTTCAAGGAGGATGAAAATGTTCCTCCTATCATATATCTTGAGATAGATGATTTTGGGGTTGATCTAGGTTATATTTAGTAGTACTAGTATATTTGTCTGATCTAGGTCACCCCAATGATTTTGTAACCATGGATGGGACCTAGTGGTAGGAACCTGGTTCCTAGCATCCTGGGAGGATAGACAATAATTGGAATGGGTGAAAAAATGAATCTAACTAAGAGAATCACCTTTTTACTAGAGAGGAAAACCCTACCAATGTATAAATAATATATTTATATTCTTCTTGTTACCTGGTGCCTATTTACACCCTAGCGATTGAATATATGTACCTATATTATGAGTTATGAATGAAGGGATGTAATGGTACATATAAATTATTCATGATTAATTAGTGATAATAGTTAGGATTATAATCCTGACATGCCACCCTCCTTAAAAAAAGATTTGTCCTCAAAGCTAAAATTAAGGAGCTTCATTTCTTGTTTTCCAAGTTGAATTTGCACAAATTCTTGTACTATCTTGATGTCACTTTTTTGAAGGTGGGGATATCTTGAAGGTCGAAGTGTTAGTGGGGGGTTTCCAGGAAAAATAGAAGAATATTCCTTAGGATAATGGTGATGACAATGGGAGGGCAACCCTTGGGGTCCCTCAAACACTTTAGAATGATGCATCAAAAGTGGTGGTAACTCTTCCAAATCCTTTTGTGGTTCCTGGGTAGAGCCAATGGAGAAGGAGTGTGTAATCACTCTACACTAGTTTCAAATAGGTTTTATCATGTGGTGAGAACTTACTATTGGTGAGGAAGGTGTGTGTAGGTCTTGTAGAGTGCATGTTTGGCCGGTATTGATCACTTTGGGTATGTCTACCTCATCCTTGCTTGGTGCATCAATCACTTCCGGTATATCAACCCTATTGCTATCATTGGTGGGATCGGGTATTTCGAGTATTTCTTGCTCATTGTCCTTGTTTTCCATATCTTCCTCCTCTTTCTTATCTTTCATGGCTTCCTCATATTCCTTACCTTCCTCATCATCCCCATATTTAGTGTCATATTCAGGTGTATCCATCACTACGACTACCTTAATCGTATTTTTATCATTGGGAGAAATACAAGGAATAGTTGCATTTGAGTTATATAGTGCGGGTGTATACATTGATGATTGTGAATAAATTTCTCATTGCAATGAAAACAAAGGCCCTTTTCACATTATGCTTTCATTTTCATGGGGTGAATACATTTAATCAATAAGAGTTGGGTAAGTTTTTGAGACGTGTAAGCCATTTACATAGTTGTCGTTGGAAGTTGTGTCTAAATTTACCAAAAATTATCACAAAAATCATTGCAAAAATTCGTTGATAAATTATGCTAAAAATCATCGTCAAAATTTGGCAAAGAAAATCGTCGATAAAATTTTCACAAAAGTTGTTAATAAAAGTTGCTGAAAAAGTCGTCAATTTCTTGTCAAAAAGTCATCGATGATTTCTTGTCAAAAAATCATCGATTTCTTGTCAAAAGTCATTGTCAATTTGTGCAGCAAAAGTCATCGCAATTTGTCATCAAGAATTTTTTTTCAAGATTTTTTTTGTCATCAAATTACAAAAATCGTTAAGAATTTGTCTACAATTTATCTTTGGTAAAATTTATTGTCGGCAACCGGTGTGTTTTAAAAAAAATGGGTTCTATTTTTCATTTGTATAATTGGAGGTCAACATTTTATTGCAAGTGTCTTTCATTGTGCAAAAAACAACTTTTCATCACTTTTGGTTGTGCAACCTTAAGCAACTTTTTTGTCAAATTTTTGTTGTCAAATTTGGGCATAAAAATCATCGTATAAAAATCATCACAATTTTGATAAATTTCTATCGCTCAAAAAAATTGGGTTTTTTTTTAACCATTATGATTTAGGCAGGGACTAGGCAGGCATCATAGCACGGTGGTTGGTGATAAGGAGGAGCAATGGCTAAAGGGGAGAAGTGGTAGAGTGGTGCATAGGCGGAGGGAGGCGATGGTGGAAGGGAATGTGATTGAGTGGCGATGCATGGATAGAGGGAGGCGACGGTGGAAAGGGAAGTGTAGTGGAGTGACGTGTGGGTAGAAGGAGGCAGATATTCAATGGTCTAGGTGAGCAATGAATCGAAAGGAGGTAGAGAGTCAATGGTCTAGGTGATCGATGAATCAAAATGAGGCAGAGAGTCAATGATCTCGATGATGAATCACAACAACCAATATGAAGTGTTTTTAGATGGATCTCACATGTACATGTGGCTACCAGTGGTAGTCACACCTAGTTGAGGGGGTCTAATTATTTTTAAGGAACGTGCCTTCTTCCTGATTGCCCAATGTGGGATATTAGTATCCCAAAAAAATAAAAAATATATAATTTTTTGCCTTTTGACATCCATGAAATGATATATCGTTTTCCTGCATGACAAAAATTAAAAACTTTATTTTATAACTTATATTTCACCATCAATTTCTGCCTTTTGATTTCCATAAAATAATTTATTATTATTTTATGTTGAAAAAAATAGAATCTTTATGTTATAACTTTTATTTTAGCGTCAGTTTCTTGTGGTGGCTATCGAAAAAATTAGACATCTTACTGCAGACAGATTTTTGGGACTTTTCAATTTTCTACCGATTTTTTTCCTCCTCTGGCACTAGGGTGCTTTAGTATAAATCTTCTTAAAAAAATTTGACACGTTTTTAGCTATTTTTGTTTGCTAAAAAAAATATTCCCTATGCTTGGTTCATCAAAAAATGTCACGGAGAAGCCCGAACCAGTTTTCTTAATTTTATTTAATTCTATGTTGGATCTTGGTTGTTTTTCGATGTTCTCTTAGGCTAAAGACTTGAATTCAATCTCTTCTCAATTTTTTTTTGGGTTGTAGTATGTTTTTGTTGGGTAGACGTATGTTAGTTGTGGTTCAAGTTGATGATTCTCTACAATGAAAATAATGGAGTGTTATGGTTTGAGAGATGAAAATGTAGATGGATTAGGGTGTCTTATGGTGCGAAAGTGTTTGGATCTGATACCAGATGGTAGGACCCTAGTTCATAGTAGCCTGGGAGGATAGACAACAATTAGAATGGGTGCAAAAATAAATCTAACTAAGAGAATCACCTTTTCACTAGAGAGGAAACCCTACCAATGGATAAATAATATATTTATATTCTTCTTATTCATTGGTGGCTATTTACACCCTAGCAATTGAATCTATATACCTATGCTATGAGTTATGAATGAAGGGAAAAAATGTTCCATATAAATTAGTCATGAAAAATTAGTGACAATAGTTAGGATTAGAATCCTAAAACCTAGGTTGAGCATAATTGGTTATTGTTGACAATTTTGTCACATTTATTAAGGGGTAAAAAGGGGGGAAATTTTGTATAGTATTTTGTAAAGTTTTTCTTTATTGTTTTTTTAAAAAGTTACAACAATTTTGGCTTCCAATGCCACCCCTTTGTATATAAAGTAGAAAAGAAAGAACTTCGCTGCCGAACAAGCTATGAAAAGAGCTTCGTCGAGGAAAAATGAAAAGAGCTTCGCATCCGAAGCATTTCCAGCACTACTTCGGGTAAAATTTTTGCGAAGTAGTTTCACCGAAGTTTAATACAAAGAAAATAAAATGAAAACTACTTCACGCCCGAAGCATTTCCAGCAACTACTTTGGGTGACAGTTGAGCGAAGCGGTGTTCAGAAGGAAAAGAGCTTCGCACCCGAAGCATTTTCAACACTGCTTCGGGTAGAGTTTCTTGCGAAGTAGTATCACCGAAGTAAAATACAAGGGTAGCGATAAAAGGAACTTCGGGCCCGAAGTGCTTCAAGTATTTACTTCAGGTGAAAGTTGAGCGAAGCGGCATCCAAAAGAACAAATTCATCGAAGGAGGGAAGTCCAGATCGCGATCCGAGTGAGCAAACACAAGAAGACTACTTCGGGCCCGAAGCATTTCCAGCAAATACTTCGGGCGATTTTTTTGCGAAGCGGCGTCGCCGAAGTAAAATACAAAGACGAAGGCAAGAAATCTACTTCACGCCCGAAGTATTTTCAGCAAATACTTCGGTCAGGAAATCAGCGAAGCGAAACTCAAAGGAGCATTGAAAGTACTTCACCAGAAAGTTGTCGAAGTACTCACTTCGGGTCCCTCCATTAGTGAACCATTTTTTCTTCGTCGAAAGCTCATTGAGAAGCATTTGCTTCGGCTAATTTTGTGAGAAGTACTTCTACCCGAAGTGAAAGGATGCAATGTCTTTTGAAGACAATTGCTTAGACTGAAATCTTCCCGAACCACAGTTTTGGAAGAGGATCATAGCGAGGCATTTCTCGAGGGTGTCAGTGAAGTGATTTAATCAGCAAAGCGACAAAGACGAAGAGGCCCATTTTGCGAAGTGAATATGCTTCGGCACTCCCCACCCTCGAAGCAGTTTTGTGAAGCTCAATTTTATGAAGTACAAACCAAATAGGAGTTTTCACTTCAGCCCAAAACTATTGCGAAGTGAAATTGTGAATGAAAACTCAGCAAAGCACTTCACGGGCATGCGTTCCAAGCCGAGTATTTTCTCGAGGCGATCAAGTGCCTCATAAATGCATTTTTTCATGTCCGGTAAGCTCGTTGCTCATTTTTGGCAATCAAAAACGAAGTATCAAGCCATGATGGAGAACCTGACGAGCATGGCAGCCACTCAAACACCACACTCAAAGACCAAGGACGTCCAACCGGCTCATCAATGCACCTTTCCATGGTTGACCCGATTGCAGTTGCCAGTTTTGGTAACAAATTTGAAAGCTCGGTCACGAGAGCCTCGTGGAGCCAAATTCTTAGGGCTTAAGGGTGTACTCTTCTTTGCTATGTAATTATGACTCAGAGGCCCAAGTCCTCTATAAAAACCTAGGCATTGTAATAGAAAAATGGGGGAACTATCTGATAGAAAGTTGTTGTAACTTGGTGTCCTGTAATTAATACTAAAAAGCTTTAGGCTCGATTTCTTTCTTTTATGCTGCCTTATGTGCTTGCTTATTTTGTCTCTCTTCATTTGCATATTGAGATGCTGAACTCTGCATCCAGAGTGTGATCGGGGGCTGTACCCTAAAACTCATCTGAAGGATACATAGGAAGGGAAAAACATCGTACTGGTTTTCTTTTATGCTGCCTTCTGTGCTTGCTTCTTTTGTCTCTCTTCATTTGCACACTGAGATGCTGAACTCTACGTCCAGAGTGTGATTGGGGACGGTACCCTAAAACTTGCCTGGAGGATACATAGGAAGATCAATATTACGTTTCCTTCATTTATTCTTGGTGTTCTTTGCTTCCATTCAAGTTGTCTATTAGCAATCGTGCTTCCTGTTCTCTCCCATCCTAAATCATTGATTTCTCTAACCCTAACTCCTTTTATTTCTTTCTTGCACCCTTATCTTCAAACATCCAAGTAGTTTAGCATAGGATCTAGCCTTTCTCCAGAGATTGGCATGAGGGGCATATCTTCCTTTTAGCCTTTCAATGTTGGTCCAGGTCTAGGGCACATACACTCACCCAAAATCCTTTCTTGGGTAGATTTGATGACCAAAAGTTATCATCATGTCCAAATGACACATGAGAGATTGAGATAAAGATCTAGAGATGGATTATCACCATCACAGGTATTGATTCTACCTCCCATTGTTATAACTTGTGATTCTAAGGTAGGTACTAGTAGGACAATAAAGGAGGCATCCTAGAAGGATATGGATGTCATGAGGAGAAAGATAGAGCTTCTTCATACATAGCTAGATCAAGTAGTAGTAGCATGAGATAAAACTCTCTTAGAGAAATAATAGTCCATCATAGAGAGATATTAGGCCTAGGTTGAGAGGGATCGAGTGATGATAAAGTGGGACCAACTTTTAGGAACCTACTATTAAAAATAAACTCTCTCACACAAATATTGCAAATAAACATTAATGAACAAAACACAAACTATTGCAATATAATATATAAATGCAAAAATGAACAATCTCACAAAATAACACAAAATAGCAGGACACTTGGAGGGGGAAACTTCCTTCAATGCTTTCATTCAATTATGCAAAAAATATATATACATTCCTACTGCACATAATTTTAAAGACTTCATCTACCACCTAACTCTCAAGGTTGGCTTACATGCAAAATGTCACCTAAGATAGAATGTCCTACCTACAAAATAGTTAAATTCTTGATAATGATACATATAATAGTGCTAGTTTTCTAGGAACTTCTAGAGTCACAACTATTACAAAATAGTTACATTATTTATAACAATTACATATAATGGTGCCACTTGTCTAGGCACTTCTAGAGTCACAACTAGGTGTTCCCCACATTTACAAAATATTACTATGAGTGTTCCCCACATTTAAAAAACATTATAAAATATTACTATGGATGTCCCCCATGTTCAACAAGGAACACTACATCATAGTGTTAGGATGGGGTCCTAACATACCTTCCCCTTTGAAAAGCTTTGACCTCAAAGCTAAAGATGAGGAAACTGCTACAAAAGCTATTGAAGAGGTTCCCACGTAGCATCTTTAGGTTGTAAGCCACACAATTGGAAAATAACATCGGTGATGACACATCAATGAAGGGTACATGATTTGTGGTCTAGAAAGTATTCAAATTCAATAATTATGTAACCTTCCTCATCCAAATATTGAAGGGTAGACTATACATGGACCCTATGACCAACAACGCTTAAGAGAACATACATGGAATACTTGATGGATTTTAGAACTACTCAAAAGGGCTAGTTTGTATGTTATAAACCTGATCCTTTGCAGCACCTAATAAGGTCCATAATATTTTAAGGTAAGTTTTTGACAACCACAAAGTTGGAGATAGGATTGTTTGTACAAATACAAGAAAATAAAAACCATATCTCTAAAATCAAAGCTATATTTAGTGCAATGTTGATTAGCTTGTTGTTTGATATAGTTCTGAGCCACTTCCAAGTTGATCTTGAGTTGGCAAAGAATGGAATCACGCTGGAAAAGAGTGGAGTCCATAGCTTGAACTTTGGAACTACCTAGAATATAATAATATAGCATTGATTGAGGCTAACCATAGACTACTTCAAATAGGATCACCTTAGTGGTAATGT
Organism: Wollemia nobilis; assembly: GCA_028583015.1. Classification (NCBI taxonomy): domain Eukaryota; kingdom Viridiplantae; phylum Streptophyta; class Pinopsida; order Araucariales; family Araucariaceae; genus Wollemia; species Wollemia nobilis. The sequence goes on along the minus strand of JAQPPZ010017190.1, from coordinate 3,187,922 downwards.
GATATGTTGTATTTTACCACCATTTGGACAAAGGAAGCCACTTGGCCCAATGTGTAGGATGTTCAAATGTGAAGCAATGAAGATATATTTTCAAGCATGTATTCATAATTTAAGTTTAGCTATCAGTTTGAGGATGATAGGCCAAAATCATCTTGAGTTGTGTTCCCTACAACTTGAACAATTCCTACAAAAAAAATTGTTAAGGGAGGATCCCTATCAGAGATAATGGATTTAGGTATTCCATGGAGATGAAATATAGAGTCTAGAAAAGTATGAGTGACAACAGATGTGGTGTATGGGTGGGATAGGGAACATAAATGAACATACTTCATAAGATGAATTTACCTCCAATAGGCAACCCTTCAATAAAATCCATAGAGATATTTGTCCAAACCTGCTTAGGAATCAACAAGGGTTGAAAGGTACCAGGGGAACTCATAGTTTCACCTTTTATACGTTGGTAATGATCACATTTAGCTATAAAATTATGAATAACTATTTTCATTCCCCACTAGGATAAGGTATGCTTGGTCCTTGCATAAGTTTTGAGAAACCTCGAATGGCCAATTGTTGGGAAAGTATGCTTCTTTTAAAGAATGAGATCTTTTTTTTGTGATTCATTGCATACAACAAGATGATCATGATACCATAAATCATGACCATCCTAAGTATAGCAATGGCATGAATGAGGATCTACTTGAAGTTGCGGATGAGATTTTGTAAGGAGGATTCCTTGATCAGTTTCTCATGGAGTTGATGAATCCACTAAGGATATCATGTGTATATAGCATGCACCATAGCCAGTTATTTATGTAATCATGACAAAGCATCCACCACCACGTTCTCCTTACCCTTATTATAAGTGATGTTATAGTCATAACCCAACAATTTTGAAACCCATTTTTTTTTTTTGGTGTGGACACCCTTTGTTCTAAGAAATATTCGATACTTTTATGATCGGTCTTAATGGAAAAATATCTCCTAATGAGATACAGTCACCAATTATTGACCTCATATACAATGGCAAGCATTTTCTTCTCATAAGTAAACTTACTCAAATTTTGGCTTGAGAGTACCTTGCTAGTGAAGGCCAAAGGTCTACCTTATTGCATTAAAACTACCCCAATGCTAGTTCCTAATGCATCACTTTCAATGATAAATATTTTAGATAAATATGGTATTGCTAGCATGGGGGTGGTGTTCATGGCATACTTCAAATTGACAAAGACCTTTTTGGCAGGTTCTATCCATAAAATATTTTTTCCTCAGCATGGCTATCAAGGGAACCATTATCTTGCCATAATTATTCACAAATTTCTTGTAATAACTTGAGTCCCAAGAAGTAATAAAGTCCCTTTAGGGTACAAGGAATAGGCCAATCTTGGACAACCTAAATTTTCTTGGGATCAACCTAAATTCCATCCTTAGTGATGATGTTACTTAAGTATTCAACCTCTTGCTAGCCAAAAGAACATTTGGACATCTATGCATAGAGTTTATGGTCAGACAAAATTTTGAGTGTTTTATCTAAGTTTTGGATATGTTCTTCCCATAAATGGATGTAAATAAATATATCATCAAAAAATATGAGTGAATTTATGAATAAAAGGGAAAAAATAGAATTAATCAAACTCTAGAAGGTAGAAGGTGCATCAGTTAATCTAAATGATATAACAAGGAATTCATAATGTCCTTCATGAGTTTTAAAATTTGTTTTTGGAATATCCTCATCCTTGATTCTAATTTGATAATACCCTGATCACAAATCCAAATTGGAAAATATTGAGCCCCATGCAACTCATCAAGGAGTTCATCACTCAGTGGAATTATAAATTTATTTTTAATAGTGATCTTATTGAGCTCCCGATAATTCATACACAAGCACCAAGTGTCATCCTTTTTTTGTACTAATAACATTGGCAAAGAATAGGGGCTAGCACTAGAAAGGATAATCTCGGTAGCATGAAGCTATTGCACTATTTTCTCAATATTTGATTTTGAGCATAAGGATATATGTACAAATGGAAATTAGGAGGAAGACTACTAAAAAAATGTTGTATTGCATGGTCATGTGAAATATGAGGAGGGAGTCCCTTGGTTCCTCAAAAACTTGAGCATATTTGTTTAATAATCCTTGTAATTGCACTAGATGGTCCCATTTCCCTTTCGTAGGGCCATTGATAGCAAACATTTGTTCCACCACTTCATGAGAATACCTTTTTAATAACTTTTCTATTTAATGGATAGAAATAAACTGAGTCACACTAACCTTTGTGCCACGTAAATTATATTCCTACTTGTCTTGACTAAACATTATTTAGAACTCAGTAAAATCCCATAAAATGGTCTTAACATTTGTAACCATTGTGCTCACAAAATTATATCACACCCACTTAATGGTAGGGAAAACATGTCTATCTTGATATTATAGTCCCCAATTTGAAGTTAAACATTACAACATTTTCCTTTGCATGGTAGGGTGCCCCTAATAGAAATCATGACTTCAAAGGAACTGCATGTAGTAATATAATAGTTTTTTTGGCCACACGTGGATCAATGAAGTTATGTGTACTACTAGATTCAATGGGAATTATGACCCATTGTCCTTTGATGTAGTCGATCACCTTCATTATTTGGGAGTGGATACTCCTATTAAATCATGCATAGATATTTACCATTAGAAGTCCTTTGGATCTGCTATATAATATATGGTTTATCCCTCTTGAGGATCCTCCTCTTCCTCTAAATATTTTGTTATTGGTTCTTCATCTATATCTAAAAGGTATAATTATTTTGGCACATACTTGTGCCCATAGGAATACTTTTCATAACAATTATAACATAGTCCTTATGTCCTTCTAGTCTCCATATCTTCATGAGTTATTTTTTTATAGTTGGAGATTTAGTGGTATGACTTATCATAGGCTTGGATGAAAATGATGGTCGACATTGAGGAAATTTAGAGTGCATCCTAGAGACTTGAATTTAACTTCTGCTAATTTAGCTAATTGTATTATCTATTGTAATGTTTGGGGTCACAACAATCTAACCTCATCTCTATCATACTTCAAACTAGTCATAAAATAACTTTGAAAGGATTTAGTATTTAGACCAGTGATATGATTGGCAAGTTTTTAAAATTGAGTTTGATACTCTCAAGCAGTTGAGGTTTGTCTAAGTTTAAAAAGAGCTCCTGTAAAATCTTCAAACTCACTAGGACCAAAGCAAGTGAGTAGATGTTTAAATTCTTGCCAAGAAAGATCAGGTTTGGCCTTCCTAAGCCACCAAAACTAATGTAGTGCATATAATTTAAAATTAAAAGAGGTAATTATTAAACCATGTAGCATGGGATATTAAAAATATTGAAATATTGTTCTACCTTACAAATCCACCCTTGAGGATATTTTCCATCAAATTTTTTTTATTTTGAAAATTTTGAAAAAAATTGTATTAAAACAAAGATCAATTACAATTTGGGAAGAGAATTTTCCCAACCGAAATCAGAGAGAACACATGCTTACAATAGTAAAAGAAGATTTGCAATGGAGCCAAATATCTTGAACCATTAACTAGCTAACAGGGGGATCGGATTGGTCTGTTGATGCAACTTGTCGTGATATCGCAACACTCTTACCCTCTTCTCCTTTGGCCGCAAAAATGCAACATGTCATGATATCGCGACACTTTTCTCCTTTGGCTGTGAAAATGCAACATGTCACGATATTGCGACACTTTTCTCCTTTGGCCATGAAAATGCAACATGTCGAGATATCATGACACTTTTCTCCTTTGGCCGTGAAAATGCAACATGTCACGATATCACGACACCTTTTCCTCTTCTGTCCGTGACATAGCAACATGTCACGATATCGTGACACTTTTTCCTCCTTTGGCCGTGACGAAGCAACATGTCGCGATATTGTGACACTTTTCCTTGGGCAGCAGCGCTTTTCCATCAAATTTTGGGAAGTCTAATTCTGGGAGTTTAAATCTATTTTTATGTAGTACATTTTGCTGATGATGACTCATACCTATATCTTGTTCATCATGATGATCCAAGTAGTTAGTAGAGAAATAACTATCTAACTCTACGGTTTGAGATTCACAAAACATATTTTTTGTTGCAGGTAAAATATTCAACATAATAGAGTATACTAAGCCAGGGTGTATGTACTACCCATAGGCCCTCTATTATACCGTAGTGATGAACGATAGTGCTCGGACCAATATTTTATACCACTACTCAAGGAGGATTCCACACATACCCTTGAGCACACTACTCGCCTCTCTATCAGTACGGGAGGGTAATATTCTTGAATGTTGTGTCCTATGTACTATGGAGAATACAAGGTTAAAAATATTTGTAAGGGCTAAAGGTCTATCCTAATTGTAGTGGATCTCTCAATATACCCAAAGATATATGGGAGCTCAATTTCATAGACGGGTGTTTTTTGAGGTCTAGGTATTGGAGCATGAACACCCCTCACTTCACTAGATACTTTATGGGTAATCTAGCTTAGTCAATAATGATAGCTCCTCATCTAGGTGTTTTAGTTGAGTTGGATATAAGAGGGAAATCCTCCAAGGGAGGTCCTAGGTTTAAATCTCCACCCTACCAAAAATTTGAATTGGGTATCCAAAATCCAATTGATAATGTTGGTGTGAGCAAGGTCGAGCACGACTCCTGGGTGACTTTGACGGTGTAGAACTCCCTAGTCATGGTCTCTCAGACCAAGGCGGACCCACAAGGGGTTTTTCGCTTTAAAAAAATACAAAAAAAATAATTATAGCTCCTTCATGACATTTTAAAACCCCCAACATAGGGTTTCTAACCTAAATAATTAATGCAAAAAAAATGAAGTCTATATTTTTTTAATAAAGAAACTAGCGAAAAATAGATTCACAAAATCTTATACCTAACAGTAAAAATGGTAGGAACTAGCATAGTCGTAGTAGAACACAGCCTTGGAAATCAATCTAATACCACTTGTTAGGAACCTCCTATTAAAAATACACTCACACAAATATTACAAATAAACATAAATGCTCAAAACATAAACTATTACAATACGAAATATAAATGCAGAAATGAACAATCTCACAAAATAACATAGAATCATAGGCCACTTCGATGGGGTAACCTCCTTCAATACTTTCATTCAATTATGAAAAAAGATACATACATTCTTACTCCTTGCATTTTTAAAGACTTCATCTACCACCTAAATCTCAAGGTTGGTTTACATGCAAAATGTCACCCGAGCTATGATATCCTACTTACAAAACAATTACATTATTTATAACAGTTATGTATAGTGGCATCATTTTTCTAGGCACTTATAGAGTCACAACTATTACAAAATATTTCAAAATATTATCATGGGTGTTCCCCATGTTTACAAAATATTACTATGGGTGTCCCCCACATTCAACAAGGAACATTACATCATAGTGTTAGGATGGGGTCCTAACACCAACTAAGGATTGAGGGGTATGATGTCATAGCCAGGAAAAATAACTACTCTTCATGCTTAGTAAACTACAAAGGCTTATTTGATCAAATAACTACTCTTCATGCTTAGTATACTACAAATGTGGAGAGGAGTATGCATTATAGATCGCTTTATTATGTGGTTGTTCCTCAAGACCATAGGAAACCTTCTCCATTGATAAATTGATCTCATTCCCACTCTAGGATGATATCAGTGGTGAGATCCTCCTAGTAGTCAATTCAATTTCATCTCCAACTATTTTATGGTAAGTCAAAGATCTAGGGCTAATTTTGTACTTCATGTATAATTTTTTGGTTACAAAGAGAGGCATGAGGACATTGGTTTTTTATGAGGTACCTTAGCTAGATGAAATGGTCTAAGTGTATTACTTTTTATTGATTGTGATTCACCATGATAATGGATGATTGAATGACATATATTTATATATACTAATTATTTATTGATTATGGTTATGTTATATTGTGTGTTGAGTTGATGTGAAATAAAAATTTGTATTAATTGTACAGATCAGTAGTTAGATATTATGATGTGTTGATGATGTTTTATGATGGATATGGTGAACATATATGACTAAAATTTTGGTTTTTGAGATAATTTAAAATTTTTAGCAATCTAATTTTGATTTGAAAAATTCTACACATCAAAAGATTGGCATAATTTCAAAAACAAATTCTTGCCAAGTAATGATTCGAAAGATAGGCATGATTGATTGAATGGAAGTTAATGAAAATATCTAAAATGGATATAGAAGATGATATTGGTGTTAAAAATTATTTGAAACATTTTTATTAGTTGCATTAATACTAAATTCAAATTTTAAAATAAATTGACTAAAGTTTGAGTATGACTTGATTTTTGAGTTTTGAGGCGGGTGTTGTATTAAAGGATGTCAATGGATACTCTCAACATGATTTTTCATGGGTTAGGAAGAGAAAATATATTTTTCATGAATTTATTTTATTTGTGAAAATAAGAGTTAGTACCAAAATCCAAACAATTTAAAGTTAATACTTCTTTAAACACGTTATTTATACTATGCTTATTAGAAGAATAATTTAATAGTGCTTTAAAAAATGATGTTTATTTATTTGTGATGTCAACGGACCCCAAGAAGTGGCATCTTAACTTGATCAATATACAAACACTTATAATACTGTGACTAATAGTGTTTTTACGCAGTCCATGTCGTTGGAAAATTTATGTCTATATAGTACAAATATTTTGGTTAGTTTATGTCCATATAATACAAAGATTTTAAATAATTTATGCCCATATAATACAATTTTTTTGGATAATCATGTCCATATAATACAAATATTTTGGATAGTCTATGTTTATATAATACAAATATCCTAGATAGTCTATGTCCATATTATTATATTTGGACAACTTATGTCCATTTTTCTAAGTTGGATAATTTTTTTCTGTGTTACTAATTTGGATAGTTTATCTATTTTGTTGAGTTGGATAGTTTATGTCTCTTTTACTAAATTTGGATAGTTTATGTCCATGTTATTGGTGTTAATGTTAGAAAAGTCGAATACTTGATTTTATTGACTTGAAAGTACCTTGCTTAAATAGAAAGTGCTTACAATCTGATCCATTGGATCATAACTAATTGAGCTAATCTCAACCACACAATATCCTAGTAACAACTTAGGATATAATTTTATTATTCTAATACCCCCCCTTAAGTGGTACTAGGATATACTAACACCCCCTCTTAAGTGATACTAGAAGGTAGTGAAAAAACAATAAAATAAAAACAAGTGGTGTATCCACAAGTATGAGTCCTGGCTACAAGGCCTGATAAGGTACTCATGTACAAAATGTGATCAAAAAAATTTGTTGAAAGATGATTAAAACCCACAAGGGAGAAAAACACCTACCATAATAGAAGAAGAAGTAGTATTATGTGCATGGAGGATGGAGAGAAAGGAAGATGTCCTCTTCAATCCCCCTAGGACAACTTCCATCAAGAAGCCTGCAAAGTATCCAACATAAAAAAAGTAGAGAAGCCTCATTGTCAAATTGAATGAAACCATACTCCTTGAATGGTGCTTGTGTCATAGATCAAGGCTTTGAACTATGAAAAAATATCACTAAATATAACCCCCTAAAACCAAAGTGTCTCACAAAAATAAGAGTTAAGATAGTGTGGAAAGAACCACAAGAATCGCGAGGGATCTCAAAATTGACTCCATAAGCATAAGTAGTGGTTTCCACCTAAATGAACACAATGTGCTGATAACAAGGTCCAAAAAAAAGGTGGACAAACAGCAAAACAAGGTCACCAATGTAGCTATCAAATGTGTCCTTGTGGTGACCTCCTCATCCTAAAAGAATGCATGGGTAACTAGCCACTACAATCGCTAGGTAATATATAGGAGATGACTAGATACTAGGATCACTTACAAAGATTTGGAAGTGTCGGGTTCAACCGAGAATAAACTCCATGACACAATATCTTTGATCCACAAAAAAGTATGGAAAGATGTTTTAAAACTGAAAATGGACACCTCCATTGTGTCTGTCTTGAAAAAACCTTTCCGATGACTATAAATACCCCTTTATATGGTTTCAATGTATCGTTCATCTTGCAGGAAAAAAAAATAGCCTCTCTAGGTAGAAATCATCGCTCAATGGCAGAATAAATAAACATCATCTTACTTTTCCCTGGCTGAAAAATTACATGAAAATTTTGAAGAATACAATAAAATGCAATGTAGCTCTCACATCTATTATCCATGTGAAATAGTTCAATGTAAGAGAAATAAAGTGACCCACCCACTATTATAATACGTGCCCCTAAAGTGGACCCATAATGAATTTAAAAATTGCTTTAGTGGAGAATAATATTTTCCCCTTTAAACCCTTTTCCATAAAAATCATAAATAAAGGCTTCCTCCATGAAAAAAATTATAAGAAAGCTTGGGCCACACATATTTTATTGGCCACACCAATTTCCACACAATGTGGGGGTCTTCAAAAATGCTTGAGGTGACCATGGACAGGAGGGTGAGGTTCGTGGGATATAATCTTGCTACTACCACTTTGCGCATCTACGTCTGCATTAGCAAGAAATCAAGAACCGTGTATATGACCATCTTTGACCAAAGGCTAGTTGGGAAATGCATAGAATATTGGTGGTGGTACCACAAAGGGTTTGATACAAGTACAACTGAACAGACCAATCACAATTAACCACCTTTGAAATCAATGTGAAAAAACTTATGCCAAGAACATTACACAATATAAATCACAAGATCTAGCAAATCTGGTAAATGTGTTTCATCCATAGATCACAACGGTACCACTACAATGCCATCACTATGCTGCACCATCAATTGACGTGAACAAAAAAATGTGTGGGGCTTCTCCACAAATCTCCAATGAGGAAAATACACAATGAAATCAATGCCATGTTAGCATCTTCAGGTGGGAAAATCAACCACGAGCATAGAGAGGGAAGTCGCACGGTATAATTTTCTAATTCAGTATCAGGATTTTCATCAAACTTCTCTTCATATAAAATTTTCATATAGGCCACCTTACTTTTATGAAATTAAATATTAAAAAATTGTTGTTTCACACGAACATATTTAAATCATGTGATGTGTTAGCCAAAGTATAAGCACCCAAAAAAATCATCGCCAAAGAAATAGGTCATAGCTCCCATGTTCGCCGCTCTAGAATTTTATGATCGTTTACATCTCCTACAAGTAAACCTCAATATAAAAAATAGGAACTTACAATACATCCTACAAATAAAACCATACGTGCGCTAGGATATCTAAACATAGCGGGTTTCGATGTGTGGCAGCTACGGTTCCATTGAGGAAAAAAATACTATTTACACTATCATGTGTAGAGCTGCAGGATGCACGTCTAGAAATGATCCTAAACAAACTAAAATCTTTGTGCTTATTCAAGAGCCAGCTGTCGCTATTCAAGAGCCAACCATTGTTATGCCACCCACGGCAGATACGCTAGTGAATAAGTTACCAGCGATGCCACAAAACTATAGTTTTTTGAAGTGAGGACAGGCGGGATCGACGCCCTACAAATTTCAAGTGAATTAACTAGACTGAAATGTCTATGTGACATACATGAAGTGCACCCTCAAATTATTTCCTGAGTTAATGGCCCCCAGTTTTAGGGTTTTTTAGATAATAGCTTTATGATAAAATGTTGATGGGAGACCTTATCATCAATGATATTAATGTCATAGGATTTTTATTATTTGAATTATTTTTATAAAGAATAAATATTTTAAGTTTCATTGTTTTAGGCATTTATTAGGGCTCATAAAAAAATCAAGTATACTCCACTCATCACCTAGCGATTACTAATAAGAGACTTGAAATCAGGCATCTAGAATTAATAGTAGATTTATAGGAATGTAAAAGTCATCCATTCCTATGACTTAGGGATTGAAATCATATGGTAAGCAAGGGATAGTTTTTGGATTAACAATATTTATTAGTACTTTAGGGGATAGGAGCATGCTAGTTTATTGCTTTTGAGGACTATGGACTGATCTTGACCAATGATAGGTTTATGTCTATCACATGCTAGTCAATGGTTAAAACCAATCCTAGTTCTCTTTAATTTTAATACATACATAAATTAATTCATACAACAAACAATTAATGAAAACATGCAAAAATAGGAATCAATATGTATTTCATTTATTTTCTACTAGCATTCAAGATCCAATATAATTGCATGTATAGTTTAGATTTTTAATTGCATCCTAGTGGTTATCTATCTGATTCCCTCTCATGGTAGCTCTTTTTGTGAGCGTTACAAGGTTGTGTTAATTTTACCAATAAAGTTACTACCACATAATGAATGTATAAGGAAACTAAATAGGATTAAGGTGATTTAAATCATGATTTTGTTCACCCACAATAGCCTAACAAATAACACCCTATTAGGATATGTGCTAATCTTTGGTAAAGTTGTTGCAGGGGACAAAGCCAATGAAGTGAATCGATGTGTGATATTCAATTATGCTAAAGTGTAAACAAGTAGATCATACTAAATAAATATTGATGAAAGATGCAAAATAGTATATGATCCTAAGGATGGGGATTTGTTAGCATCAAAGATCTAGTGTGAATGCAATGCAAGTGTATGCTATCCTAACTAGTAGTCACCATTACCTCATCGTAAAATCCTTTGATTTCTATATGCACAAATAATTAATGCATAAATGTAGGCATGTAGTCATGATAGTAATAATTATGAAAAATATAATATATGATCAATGGATAAATGCTTCTCAGTGAAAGAGAACAAAATTTATTTATTGTAAATGTTTTCAGAGCTACATGCCTATATGGAAACTATCTTAGCAAGAAATAATTATCATTCTCCAATGCTCATAAGCTATGAGCTTAGGAATTTTTAGGGAAGGAAAATGATGAGAAGGTTACTATTTATTAATGTTATTTCATAAAACAAAGAATAAACCTCATCATCCCTTCCTCGAAAATCTATATTCTGCAATACAAGCAAAGCTCACTAGTACATGATTCCTAGTATAATATAAAAAGGTAATTGTTGCATCTTGATAAAGTAAGACAAACAGTGCATAAGAATAAATCCAAACTCTTAAGTGTGGGATTCAATTAGCATCAATGATCTAGTGTAAGTATAATGCATATGAGCTAACCTAACTAGTTGTCATCATCGCTTCATTGTGGAGAATTTTGATTCTAAATGCTCAAAAAACCATGTATAATACAATTATGACAACAAGAGTGAGATGATATGTAAATATTCCAAGACTTTTGTGGGAGGAAACAAGAGAATTATTCTCTATAAATATTTTAAATAAAACTATTTGATCAAAGGATGATTCTCATATTTCGACCCATAAAAGGCATCATACATGACAGGTAGACTATGCATATGTGCAACATACAATTATGCAAAATCGGACAATAAATACATTATGTATATAATATTGTTAATAATTAGAAAGTTTTAGAACAAATTGGTTTGATGCTTATGATTTGAAAATTGATGATATATAGGGTTGTCAGTGATTAGCATTCATCATGATGCCCTTATTTAGTAAATAATAAGGTCATGTGATAATATTGATAAAGGCTTATACCAAGGTGGGATATCTAATTGAATTATCCAATATCATTAGGTGCTTTGAACAATTATCAAGTATTGGATAATTGTATTTAATTTATCATTTTAGGTATAATGATAAATTCAATAATTGATAAAGTTGTGTTTTTTATTTTCAAAATTATGATAGACCCTCATACCAAAGAAGAAGATTTGATAGAATTATTCCCTCACTTTTTGGGTGTATAGATATGCTAACGGTTGGCAAGCATCAAATTATTATATCCCACCTTCTATTTGGATAAAAAAATGAATCACAAATTGAATAAATGTTGAGATATGATGAAAGAGATTAAAATATTGATGAAATTAAATTTTCTAATAGATCCCTACATAGAGGAAAAATATTTGATAGAATTATCCCATGTTGTTGGATGCTTTCTAATATTTTCAAGCACTTACTAGTCATCGAATAATTCTATCACCTACTTTCCCTAGGTGTAAAGATGAATTATAAGATGTTATGATAAAATATATTGTATTAGTTAGGAGAAGAATTTTTTCTTGGGAAAAGCCTTGTTAGCTCAAATTTCTCTTTTATATGCCCCTTTTAATTTAACATTGTACTAACAACATCGTCATTGAGTGCTAACAAGTTAGAGGGAAATGATGATGAAAATGAGATAAATAATATTATGAAGAAGTAATGAGATGTACATCTAGAAAGAGTCATTAGATAGATTTGTTACCTTGGGTCTGTAACTAAGATGTAATTTTATAATGCAGTCTATCCTAACAATGATCATCATTGGTCACGATGAATCATCTTTTTTTTTTTTTTTTTGGTAAGTAAGAGAATATTATAATTAACACCGGGTTTTAACTGGTTGACCCAAAACCATTTTACAAAATAGGGTCCACTGACCAACTGGACAAAGGCCAAGCCCTAAAAGTTTAAACTGACAACAAAAATAGCCAAGACCCACGATGAATCATCTTGACTCCATATGCAAACAAGCATATGAACATAAGCAAGTGAAATTGGTATTTTTTTTTTTTTAAGTGAAAAAACCCTTGCGAAGCTGCCTTGGTCTGAGAGACCACGAACAAGGGGTTCTACACCATCAAAGTCACCCAGGAGTCACACCCGACCCTGCTCGCACCAACATTATCAATTGGATTTTGGATACCCAATTCAGCTTTTTGGTAGGGTGGAGATTTGAACCTGGGACCTCCCTTGGAGGATTGCCCTCTCCTCTCCAATTCACCTACAACACCTGGGTAAGTGAAATTGGTATTCAATGACGCATAAAGCAAACAATACATGCAAATCCTTTAGATAAATTAAAATCTAGGAGAAGCTAAGGTATTAAAATATAGTCGTGTTATGATTGGTGATTGTTCTATATATCTTATACCATCAAGACCTCAACTTCCTTTCTAGAGTTCATAAGATCAATAGGATGAGAGAGGATTTTGGGAAGTCATTGTGGAGGTACACTAGCTTAGTGATCTACCACAAATGCAATGGAAGTGATGTTATGTGCTCGCTAGGATAATCATAGTTTCATTGCAAGATGCCCCATCATGACTTTATAGGATGAATAGGTAGTTGCAAGTAAAAATGCAATCAAGCACATGAAAGCAAGACATTTTTTTTTATAGGTATTCATGCATGTAATCAAGAACATGAGGAGGAAAACATGCAAAATCAATCATAATATCATTTTAAGTGCATTAAATTTATAGATTATTTGTGTTCCTTACCATCTAATTTGGCTAAGTGATATGCCTAAACCATACTTGGATGTTATTATGAAGGGACCTAGTCAGTTGGACTTGAATTTTTCCTTAAGGTTTTATTTTGCATTAGTGTTTTTAATTCTCCTTAAGTATTAAGTCTACTTTGAAGAAATGAGGTCATACCCTCTTTTCATAGATTTTTTTAAGTCTATAAGGATAAACTCGTAAGTGATCTAAGGCATTGGCCCACTTTTCGTCAAAAAAATCCAGTTGACTAGGGTGTGCATGGAGATACTCATATCAACAAGTGCATCCTTTAGAAGGATTCTAAGGGATGAAACTTTTAATTCAAAGGGAAAGATAACTTTAGTCCCATAGACCAAGGCATAAGGTGTAACTCTAGTTGGAGTTCTTACACTAGTGTGGTATGCCCATAAGGTGAGATATAGCTATAAGTATCAATCCCTACCATTTTTTCTAACAATTTTATTTAATTTTTTAATTAAAGTTTTATTAGATGCTTCAACCTAACCATTACCTTGTAGGTAGTATGGTTTTGACCACTTATGTTGAATTTTTAACTTAACACAAATCTTGGTGATTCCCTTATTTTTAAAGGGAATGTCATTATCTGAGAGAAGCATATTAGGAATGCCATAGTTATTGGAATATATTATTTTATTTGGTACATGATAATAAACCACCTTTGATACATCTTTAGATTAGGAAAGAGTATCCTAGTTTAGACGTTGAGTATTTACTTTATGCAATGTGTAGACACCAAATCACAGCCACTAAACCTCCATCCTAACCATCCCACCATCCACTTGTCTTCCATTCCACCTTCCCACCAATTATTTGGCCCAAATCCACCTTCCTATCATTTCCTAGCCTAATTGGGGTTATTTTAATATTATTTTATAATATTTTATATTTTATATAATATTTTATTATATTTTAATATATTTATTATAAAATATATATATAAACTCAATTAACTTTAGTCGTCCAATTTCATTTAATCTCCACCATCCATTTTCATTAATCCATGTCACATTCAAAGAGTAATCTCAATCCTAGGATATGACTTAATCTTAGCCACACGATCAAAAGTACAAGGCTAAAACCCTAAGAAAACCCTAGGTTGATTATAAATAGGGTATTTTGCAAATGCCCAAACCCTGGAACCTAAAGATTAAGATATATACTTGGAGAAGCATTTTTTGATGCCCTAGTAAAGCAAAGATAGAGATAATTAAAGATTTGATGCCCTAGCTAAGCCAACAATACTTTTGCCATTCCAGCCATCGTCCATCCATCCTCGCTCATCCCCATAGCCATATTCCATCCGCTGCATTTATTGTCATCCTTCCTAATTTGTTTCTATAGATCTGCCCTACCCTACGAGTGCTATGTCGAGCTTTCAAAGCTTATTGCAGATCTTTCCAAGCACCCACCAGATCTTGCCCTATCTAAAAGTGCACACTAGAGCTTGCCAAGCTCACTGTAGAGCCTTCTTAGCACCTTCCAAAGCCTGTGATAGTCCCAGGTGTGAACCAGAGCTTGCGAAGCTCATGTCAGAGCTTGCTGCAACACTTAAATGAAGATATGAATCTGCTACACCATGAAATCTACAACAATGAAGCAAGGTATATTTAGTATTTTTTTATTTCATTTATTCATTGGTTTGGCATGCATTTTAAATTGATTCTTAAACTAGGGTTTTGTTAATTTTTGAGGGTCTCACACTGTGGAGCCCTCACAGGTATTACTAATGCTCTTATGTTTTGTTTTGCATGTAGATCTATGAATTCAACATATTCTTTGACGGTTGTTGAAGCTGGAGTGGCCCCACATTGGATATTCAAAGCCCAATCAACCTGTTGGGAT
Source organism: Wollemia nobilis (assembly GCA_028583015.1). NCBI lineage: Eukaryota > Viridiplantae > Streptophyta > Pinopsida > Araucariales > Araucariaceae > Wollemia > Wollemia nobilis. Next base: position 3,172,686 of record JAQPPZ010017190.1, on the reverse strand, counting down.
CAAGGACACACTTAGATTTGAAGACACTTCTATTATATCTAACTAGGGTTTCGAAGAACCCTAGTTCCACTGTAAATTATTATATCAAATATCCGCATTGGATACTGATTGTAACAAAGGAGTCTATTGGCCCCCCATTGAATACATATTTCTTTTGTGCAATTTATTTTGTCTCATTGCTTTATTTGATTCTACCATTTTATTTTCAAGTATCATGTCTTTGCATCCAAAATGGCGATCATGGTGGGACCCCACAAGGGTTTCATAATTTGATAGATCTACCTTGCTAATTTTTTTTGTTGTTGTTGTTGCAGGTTTTTCAGAAAGCGTAAAAATTGCCGCATTCGTTGCTAGGGTTTCTAAAGCATTCTGCAGCAACTCTAGGGATCACGTAGGCACCCTTCCGTGCTTCATAGGTTCTCTCCTATGCCTTAATAGGTGCACAGCTACTCCTGGCATTAATTTGAAGCAAAGATGATGCTTCCAAGTGAGTTACGTAACCCTAGTTTGCCATTCAACAATTTACGTATTTTATTTTTTGATACTATTTTTTCATTGTTTCTGTGTTCACATTACGAAATTAGGGAAATAATCAGTAGTAAGTTACATCTAGGTTTTTTGTGTGATTTAGGATATAAAATATACTTCTTATTTTGAAATTGCAAGTCTAAGTGAAAAATTATTTCAAACTTGCATATCTAAATAGGAACAACATTTAGAAGTATAAAGTAATCCTGCCCTAGGTTGGCCCCTTTGACTGAGAGGTGGACGAACCCTCCGATGCTATTGTGATTTTTATCACTTGTAGGCAGGGGTTTTAAGGGTGTACTCTGCACTCTATCGATGAAATTTGCATCTTTATGTTGGATTCTAATTTAGATTAGTGAGGTTGGTAATTTTTAATATTGTTTGCACACTATAAAGAACAAGGAACATAAAATTAATCAATCACACACTTGCACACTACACTTTTTAACAATAATAGTTGGATTTCATCACCAACTATTGCTTCAGGTTTGGTTATGGTGGCTTTCATCTCCATCCATAAAATATCTTCCCCTAGACACCATAGGAATACCCCCGAGCAAAATCGTTGGAGGTCATTACCAACAAGAATCTCGTTGCCTTAGCCAACCATAGTTTTTACGTTTGTTTTTTATTAAACAAGATTAGGCTACATCGAAACACACAAACCCAACAATTTTAAAAGGAATTTCACATTAAAGGAAGAAAATAATTAATCAACCTGAGGTAAGACACACAAGGTGAAACCTAGGATTGGTTGTTTTCTTTGCTTTATTTCTTTAGAAAGGAAATTGTTAATTTGTGTGATCCAGATTAATCTTGAATTTTTGGTTTAATTGCTATATGGTGTTAACATGTCAACAAAAGAAGGTAACAAACCAAAATAATTTAATGGAAAATAATTCCCATGAGCCTGCTACTTCGATAGCCCCATCCACTATGATTCAGACTACTTTGTTTGGAATAGCCCATCCATCCCGCTCTCAAGAGGAGTCTCATCCACTTAATGTGGAAGCCACCATCACCTACATAGACATGGATAGAGTGCAGGCCATCTACAAGGCCTCTTAACTATGTCATGGAGACCCTTAGCCAATATTATTTTGAATAACCTGAATTGGCTACCACCTACCTTACCCAAGGATATCCTAATTCAATATATGAATATGGTATGCCTACCATCACAAGACAACCACAGCAAATCCCAAGTGTTCAAAACACTTACTTCACATCCACCTAAACCAACCCCTTGTATAAGGAGGATGTCAATACCGCCTCACAAGTCCCCAACCTTCAAGTTGTAACATCAAATGCAACTTGCACCATACCCATGACCTCTCATCTATCATCCATACCTCCATCATCACATTTAGCCAACATGACCATGTCATCCACACCTTCATCATCACATTTAGCCAACATGACCATGTCATCCATGCCTCCATCATCTCATTTAGCCAACATGACCATGTCATCCATCCCTCCATCATCTCACTTAGCCAACATGACCATGCCTAATATTCCATCATCATCAGCCCAACCATCATCTCATACAACCTCAACCCCATCATTCGACACATGTTCAAATTAGGAACTCACGAATACATTAGGGCTCATCAATAGATTGCTTTCATAACGAACAAAAGGAAAGCAACTAGTTAACACAAACCCTATGACTCAAGGAGTTCCAACTGAAACTCCACTCGTCAATCAAAATTTCTCATGGGTCCCTCAATCCTCCATAGCGACCATCCCTAACCCACCACCACTCCACACATCCACCATACCAATTAACGTTACCTCTAATCAATAATCCAATCCTTTCCTCCATCATCCTCATCAATCATCCCCATCCTTCAATTGTCCATATTCTCCACACACCCAACCCAATCCATTCCACAACACCATGTTGGTCACACCCAAACATCCATCATCAAGCCCATCAACCAACCACCACCTAATCAAGGGTCCTCACATTCCAGTAGAAGACCTTAGACTTCAAGCAATGCAAAAGCAAATCGATCAGTTGATGTAAAATTCATCAAGAACAATGAGCCAAAATCTCATATTAAGCCAACTGATCCATCAACCAATTCATCCATCGATTCCATCACCGCCATATTCGACAGATTTTACGATACCAAAAATTGACAAGTTTAGGGGAACTAAGGATCCCAAATAGCATGTGAGCTCATTTTTCCATGTATGTTTTCGAATTAGTGATGATAACGCTCTCATGCTTTGAACCTTTCCTCAAACACTAGGGGGGATGCAATAGAATGGTACAATCAATTGACCACACATAGTATATACACTTTTGATCAATTGATAGATCTATTCTTAGAGTGCTTCGCCCTAAATATTAAAAATAAGGTATCCTTATTAGATATTTATTATTTGAAACAATGGGATGAGGAACCTATCTATGACTTTGAAAACCATTGGAGGGAAGTCATAACTAAATTGCCATTCTCCCTACCAATGGAAGAGATTATAAAGCTTTTTACCAAGAGTTTCTTAAAACCCATCTCTTGGATGCTAGAGTTAAACACTTATAGAAAATTTGAAGAAGCTTTAGCATAGCCGAGTGTCATTGAGGAGATCAAAATCCAAGAGGGTGTCATTAATCCTAAAATTAAAGCATGGAAAAATAAGGGCCAATACCAAAATAACCAATCTGGCAAAAACAAATCCACACAAGCCTCAACGGCTAACACAACAAACAAAGTTAATCAAGTGGTGATGAGCTAGCCCGTAGTGGCTCAAAAACTGGTGCAACAAAAAAATTTATATCATGCGGTCCCATCAGTTACCCAAGCACCAATGGTTCAAAACACAATGCCAATTGTGGAACAACCTATCCACCGCCAATTCAATCACCCCCAAAGACAATACACTCTGTTAAACGAGTCGTATTCATCCCTGTTTAGAAGGTTGTATGAAACCAACAAATTAGCCTTACTAGAAATTAGGCCCCTTGATCCCACCAAAATACCTAGGACTTATAGAGAGCACTTGTTTTGTCCATACCATCGACAAAATGGGCATGATATCAATTCATGTAATGTGTTCAAAAATGTAGTGCAAAACCTCATAGACTTAGGGGCCATCAACGTGGATAACCCCTTAGCTCCACAAAATCAAAATTTGGGCATATATCAAACACATCTACCTAACCATGGGGAGGTTCAACACAATGAAGGAGGTAAAAATCAACAACCTCCTAATCAAGTAAATCATGTCCAACAATATCAAAACTTTGTCGAAGCAGTCAATGTGGTCACTAGAGGGAAAAGGCAAAATCAACAACATGATCAACAACCTTCAAATAGACCACCCATCCAAACATCGTCAAATCCATATCCTCCCATCAATCTATCCAACCCATCCCATCTGCCTATCCTTCATTTGATTAGGCCAACGGTAACCTTAACCAGTCGGTTAACCACTAGTTTGAAGATGGCATCGACCAAACATTTTGTCTATGAGCTCATTCAACAGAGAAGCTTTTATGGAAATGCTCAAGTCAATTGAGTTAGAATCCCAAGACTCCAATGCCTTCAACAATTTTATAGGGAGTGTTAGAACATGCATGGACCCATCAATCACCTTTTATGACTTTGAGATAAAACAAATGAGTTCAGAATCGGTGGACCCTCCATTGCATATAATTGCCTTAATAGATAGAAAACCCTTCAAAAGAGTGTTAATCGATATCGGCTCGTCAATCAACATCATTACTATCACTGCCCTTATCCATATCAACTTATCGCCATCCCACATTACCAAGTCATCACTCACCCTCAAAGCATTTAACGATGCTTTGTGTACCATAGTTGGCACTGTCATTTTACCTATAGAAGTAGGGGCCAAAATATTGCACACCATGTTTCACATCTTGGAAGGTGCCATGGCATATAATATACTCCTTGGTAGACCTTGTATGAGGGAAATGAAATGTGTCCCATAAATTCTTCATCAATTCTTAAAATATGTTCATGATGGACAAGTCCATTGCATCCCCGTGGATGTTGAACCCTTTAAGTATTGTAATTTCATTTCAAATCCCTATGAATCCATGTTACCTTCCACACATTTGTTCTTGGCGCCATAATCAGATCCATCAATGTCATCTTCCAATCTGTCTTCTTCCTCTAATCCACCTTCATCTTCTTATAAGGCTCCCATCGTAGAGGACCTATCCATCACATCATCTTCTCAATCATCCATTTCTTCTTGTACATGTAATTGCAGATAAGCTTTCGTTAGCACATCGTACATCGCAAAAAATTCTTCCACTACAACCACTTCTTCTAGGCCATCTCATCATTCCACACCACCATCTCATCATGCCCTACCACCATCCAATCCAACTCCATCAATCGATGTGTCACAAGTTGAATTTTTTTATTGTGACATATTTAATTCCCCACCATCCACAACCAATCTAGAGCCATCCCAGCCTTCACCATCCACCTCATCAACCCAAGTATAAGTCCACATAACCAATCCTGGTATAGGTGAGTATGTGGTCCAATACATCACCATCACCCCCTTAGCCATTCCAACAGCCAAGGATTTTGGACATCCCAAAGACCATTCTCTATCCATAGGTTCTGTCTACGACATGAGTACCGCTCCAAATAGCATTAAATTTGTTTATGGAGGATTGGATTGCTCAACTGGGGCAAACCCACCCGAAGAACTAAAATAGCCTAGGCATGCCAATATACCTCACGTGGAAGAGTTTCTAGCCAGATACTTCAACATGTTCCATTGGCAATATCAAGGTTTAGGTTCCCATGAATAATGAATGCATGATATCCTAGATGTCCCATATAGAGGTGCTCATGATCATTCCAAATTAGGTTATACCCCATTGTCCTCCATTGCTTCTCTTGAGCAAGCCTTAAAAAAGCTTAGCCTCAATGATGAAGAGCCCTCCATGCATCCATTGTCATCAACATCCTCTCTTGAACATGCCCTTCAAGAACTTCACATTTATGAAGTAGACGAGGATGATCCCATCAATTTCTCCTCTCTAGTATTTGATTCTGATGATGAAAGTTATGAAGAATTTAAAGTCATATCAAATGCTTTTGACGATTCTGAAGAGGAATCACTCCCATTGTCCCCTTCACCCAACAGAAAGAGTTTTACCTTTGAATGTTTCCCATCCAGCATCCCATTTTTTTCTTGCTTCTTCCACAAGAGCAAGATGATCCACCTATAAATACACCTTGAGCCCCACATAGGCCAAGAATTATAACATATGTACATACAAAAAAACAACAAAACAAAAACATACAAAAAAAAACAAAAACATACAAAAAAAGAAAAAAAGAGAAAAATGTTGCTCTGATATTTCACATTCACTATTACAGGGATACCATGCATCGACATCAGTTTTGATTCAATTGTTCCATCCGTGCATCCATCCCTGCCACATTCTATTCCCCTAATTCAATATGAATCCTATTGACCTATTCACCCCGCTCTGCAATCCATACGATTTGGCTAAGCCAATTCCAATTGACAATAGCCTCATTGACTTGGACCAGATTTCCTCCCCACCCTCCTTCTCGGATTTCATCCTATCCAAGGAATTGTTAAGGGCTTCAGCCTGTTATATTCCTCCTTCGTCCCCACCTTCACCCTCGTCATATTCAGCTAGCAGTCTCGAGGTTTTCCAGGCAGAGTTAGACATCGATAAGTAAGAGAGGCTAGATGACTTCAATATTATTCCAAAACCAATCAACTTGAGGAAGGTTTACATATGTCCATTGAAGAAACCATTGACGTAAACCTTAGTTCAGATCCTAACGATCCCCAAATTTTCAAGCTTGGAAAAATTTTAACACCCAATGAATAAAGATTAATTCATTGCTCTCCTCAAGAAGAAGAAAGACGTGTTTGCATGGTCCTACAAGGATATGCCTAGACTTGATCCTGACCTTGTTGTCCACAATCTCACCTTGCGACCTGACGCCAAGCCGGTCAAACAAAAGCTTAGAAGAATGCATCCTACCATAGCACTCATAGTCAAAGAGGAAATACAAAAATTGCTAGATGTTCACTTTATCATCCATATTGACTATCCTGAGTGGCTTTCAAATATGGTACCCGTTTGCAATCCCAATGGACAGATACACATTTGCAATGACTTTCGAGACCTAAATAAAGTGTGTCCTAAGGATGATTTCCTTCTACCAAACATTGATACTCTTGTCGACACCTGCACAGGCCATGAAATGCTTTCCTTCATGGACGGTTTCTCAGGATACAACAAAATTTGAATAAATCCTTATGATCAACATAAAATAGCATTTACAACACCATGGGGAACATTTTGTTTTAGGGTTATGCCCTTTGGCCTCAAAAATGTAGGAGCTACTTATCAAAGAGCCATGACTTACATCTTTCATGATTACATGCATAAAATCATTGAAGACTATGTATATGATCTCTTGGCTAAATCTAAAACCCGACAAGAACATATTGATGTTTTGGACAAGATTTTTGATTGACTGTTAGAATTCAAGGTGAGGTTAAATCCCAAAAAGTGTGTCTTTGGTGTTACCTCTGGTAAACTTTTAGGATTCATTGTCTCCATACGAGACATTGAAGTGGACCCAAATAAGGTTAAGGCCATCATGGAAATGCCACCCCCAAACATCAAGGAATTGCGTAGCTTGCAAGGTAAAATTCAATCGATCAAATGCTTCATTACATAAATTTCTAATAAATGCAGGCCATTTAACCACCTACTACAAAATGGGGTAGCATTCATATGGACAGATGAATTTCAAAAAGCATTTGATGACGTCAAGCGTTATCTAACTTCACCACCAGTTTTAACTCCTCCTAAGTTGGGGGTCCCTTTCCATATATATGTCTCACCCACATAGGCTACTTTAGGGATGATGCTTGCACAGAAAAATGAACAAAATTGAGAGCAAGCAATCTATTACATGAGTCAAACATTGGTAAGTTATCAAACAAGATACGCTTATGTAGAAAATTTATGCTTAGCGATGGTTTTAGCCACTAAGAAACTTCGACATTATATGCTAAGACAAACAATCTATGTCATAGCTAGAGAAAATCATATACATTACATGATGTCTCACACTTATATCAATACCCATACCGCTAAATGGATAATGTTGCTTACAGAATTTGATCTTGAATTCATTAGCCAAAAATTCATTAAAGGTCGGGTCATTGTTGATCACCTTGCAGAAGATCCACTACCTAGTGGTCATCCTTTGATTATTGAGCTCCCAGATGATTCGGTATTTTTAGTCACTAAAGAAGGAAAATATATCATTCCCGGGGAGGATGTCGACATCACATTATTCTTTTATGGATCTAAGTGCAAAAAAGGTCAAGGTGCAAGAGTTGTCTTTCACACACCATAGGGGATTCCCATCCCTTTATCATTCAAGTTAGACTTATCATGCATAAACAACACAACAGAGTACAAAGCCTTAATCTTAGGTCTTCAATCAGCTATAGCTATGGGTATTAAGCATATCCAAATATTTGGAGATTCTCAACTTGTTGTAAAAAAAGTAACGGGAGAATACCAATGCAAATAACCTACCATTAAGATTTATCATGAAATAGCAATGAAATTGCTATCAACATTTGAATGGTATGAAATCAATAACTTGCCTTGTTCAACTAATAGATTTGCAGATGCAATGGACTCTCTTGGATCCTTTATTCCAAAGAATGACTTAGGAGAGGTACAACCCCTAATAATCTCAACAATCTCTAAAGTAGTCGTAAAGCATGCTAACCCACAGGATGGAAAATATGTTTGCTTTATCCACGTAGAATCATGTGAGCCTTGGTCAAACCCCATAATTTCCTTTTTAAAATTTGGAACACTCCCATATGACATGTCTCGGTCTGCCAAACGTACCTTCAAGCAAAGGGTAGCCCATTTCGTTCTCTTGGGTGACTTGTATAAACGGGGTTATGATGGAATCTTGCTTCGATGCCTCAAACCAGAAGAGGACCAAAGTGCTATAGAGGAAGCCCATGATGGTACTTGTGGTGGTCATTTTATTGGAATGGCCATTACAAAGAGTCTTTTACGCATGGGTTATTATTGTCCCACCATGGAACGTGACTGTTGCACATATGTCAAAAATTACAAACAATGTCAATCACATGCCAATTTAAAACATGTACCATCACAATCTTTATAGCCTATACAGAGTCTCTGGCCCTTTTCACAATGGGGCCTCGATCTAATCGATAAAAATTTTCCCTCATCGTTAGGACAACATACTTTCATCATAACTACCACAGAATACATCACAAAGTGGGTTGAGGCAATCCCTCTAACAATTTTCTTTTATTTTTTAATTAAAGTTTTATTAGATGCTTTAACCTAACCATTACCTTGCAGGTAGTATGGTTTTGACCACTTATGTTGAATTTTTAACTTAGCACAAATCTTGGTGATTCCATTATTTTTAAAGGGAATGTCATTATCTGAGATAATCATATTAGGAATGCCATAGTTGTTGGAATATATTATTTTATTTGGTACATGATAATATACCACCTTTGGTACATCTTTAGATTAGGAAAGAGTGTCATAGTTTAGACGTTGAGTATTTACTTTATTCAACGTGTAGACACCAAATCACAACCACTAAATCTCCATCCTAACCATCCCACCACCCACTTGTCTTCCATTCCACCTTCCCACCAATTATTTGGCCCAAATCCACCTTCCCCGCCATTTCCTAGCCTAATTGGGGTTATTTTAATATTATTTTATAATATTTTATATTTTATATAATATTTTATTATATTTTAACATATTTATTATAAAATATATATATATAAACTCAATTAACCTTAGTCGTCTAATTTCATTTAATCTCCACCATCCATTTTTGTTAATCCATGTCACATTCAAAAAGTAATATCAATCCTAGGATATGACTTAATCTTAGCCACACGATCAAAAGTGCAAGGCTAAAACCCTAAGAAAAACCTAGGTTGGATTATAAATAGGGTATTTTACAAATGCCCAAACCCTGGAACCTGGAGATTAAGAGATATACTTGGAGAAGCATTTATTGATGCCCTAGTGAAGCAGAGATAGAGAGAATTGAAGATCTGATGCCCTAGCTAAGACAACAATACTATTGCTATTCCAGCCATTCTCCATCCATCCTCGCTCGTCGTCATAACCATATTTCATCCATCACCTTCATCACCATCCTTCCTGATCTATTTTTATAGATCTTCCCTACCCTACGATTGTTGTGCCGAGCTTGCGAAGCTCATTGCAGAGCTTGCCAAGCACCCACCAAAGCTTGCCATGTCTAAAAGTGCACACCATATCTTGCCAAGCTCACTGTAGAGCCTTCCTAGCACCTTCCAGAGCCTGTGACAGTCCCAGATATGAACCAGAGATTGCAAAGCTCATGTTATAGATTGCTGCAACACTGAAATGAAGATCTGAATCTGCTACACCATGAAATCTACAACAATGAAGCAAGGTATATTTAGTATTGTTTTATTTCATTTATTCATTGGTTTGGCATGCATTTTAAATTTATTCTTAGACTAGGGTTTTGTTAATGTCTGAGGGTCTCACACTATGGATCCCTCACAGGTATTACTGATGCTCTTATGTTTTGTTTCGCATGCAAATCTATGAAATCAACATATTCTTTGATGGTTGTTGAAGCTGGAATGACCCCACATTGGATATTCAAAGCCCACTCAACCTGTTGGGATCAAGGACACACTTAGATCTAAAGACACTTCTGTTATATCTAAATAGGATTTCGAAGAACCCTAGTTCCACTATAAATTATTATATCAAATATCCACATTGGATACTAATTGTAACAAAGGAGTATATTTGCCCCCCATAGAATACATATTTCTTTTGTGCAATTTATTTTGTCTCATTGCTTTATTTGATTCTACCATTTTATTTTCAAGTGTCGTGTCTTTGCATCCAAAATGGCGATCACAGTGGGACCCCATAAGGGTTTCATAATTTTATAGATCTACCTTGCTAATTTTTTGTTGTTGCTGTTGTTGAAGGTTTTTCAGAAAGTGTAAAAACTGCCACATTCGTTGCTAGGGTTTCTGAAGCATTCTACAGCAGTTCCAGGGATCACGTAGGCACCCTTCCGTGCTTCGTAGGTGCTCTCCTATGCCTGAGTAGGCGCATAGCTACGCCTGGCATTAATTTGAAGCAAATATGAGGCTTCCAAGTGAGTTATGTAACCCTAGTTTGCCATTCAACAATTTACGTATTTTATTTCTTGCTACTATTTTTTCACTGTTTCTGTGTTCACATTAAGAAATCGGGGAAAGAATCAGTAGTAATTTACATCTAGGGTTTTTGTGTGATTTAGGATATAAAATATACTTCTTTTTTTGAAATTGCAAGTCTAGGTGATTTTTCTACATTTTTGAGTGCATATAAAATGCAAAAGCATCTTAGAGTTGCATTTTAGGGTTAAAAATTATTTCAAACTTGCATATCTAAATAGGAACAACATTTAGAAGTATAAAGTAATCTTGCCCTAGGCTGGCCCCTTTGGCAGAGAGGTGGATGAACCCTCGAGTGCTCTTGTGATTTTTATCACTTGTAGGCAGGGGTTTTGAGGGTGTACTCTGCACTCTATCGATAAAATTTGCATCTTTATGTTGGATTCTAATTTATATTAGTGAGGTTGGTAATTTTTAATATTTTTTGCACACTATAAAGAAAAATGAACATAAAATTAATCAATCACACACTTGCACGCTGCACTTTTTAACAGTAATAGTTGGATTTCATCACCAACTATTGCTTGAGGTTTGGTTATGGTGGCTTTCATCTCCATCCATAAAATCTCTACCCCTAGACACCATAGGAATACCCCCGAGCAAACTTGTTGGAGGTCATTACCAAAAATAATCTCGTTGCCTTAGCCAACCATAGTTTTTACCTTTGTTTTTTATTAAACAAGATTAGGCTACATCGAAACACACAAACCCAACAATTTTAAAAGGAACTTCACATTAAAGGAAGAAAATAATTAATGAACCCGAGGTAAGCCACACAAGGTGAAACCTAGGATTGGTTGTTTTCTTTGCTTTATTTCTTTAGAAAGGAAATTGTTAATTTGTGTGATCCAGATTAATCTTGAATTTTTGGTTTAATTGCTTTATGGTGTTAACACGTCAACAAAAGAAGGTAATGAACCAAAATAATTTAATGGAAAATAATTCCCATGAGCCTGCTACTTCGATAGCCCCATCCACTATGATTCAGACTACTTTGTTTGGAATAGCCCATCCATCCCGCTCTCAAGAGGAGTCTCATCCACTTAATGTGGAAGCCACCATCACCTACATAGACATGGATAGAGTGCAGGCCATCTACAAGGCCTCTTAACTATGTCATGGAGACCCTTAGCCAATATTATTTTGAATAACCTGAATTGGCTACCACTTACCTTACCCAAGGATATCCTAATTCAATATATGAATATGGTATGCCTTCCATCATAAGCCAACCGCTACAAATCCCAAGTGTTCAAAACACTTACTTCACATCCACCTAAACCAACCCCTTGTATGAGGAGCATGTCAATACCACCTCGTAAGTCCCCAACCTTCAAGTTGTAACATCAAATGTAATTTGCACCATACCCATGACCTCTTATATATCATCCACACCTCCATCATCACATTTAGCCAACATGACCATGTCATCCACACCTTCATCATCACATTTAGCCAACATGACCATGTCATCCACACCTCCATCATCTCATTTAGCCAACATGACCATGTCATCCATCCCTCCATCATCTCACTTAGCCAACATGACCATGCCTAATCTTCCATCATCATCAGCCCAACCATCATCTCATCCAATCTCAACCCCATCATTCGACACATGGTCAAATCAGGAACTCACGAATACATTAGGGCTCATCAATAGATTGCTTTCATAATGAACAAAAGGAAAGCAACTGGTTAATACAAACCCTATGACTTAAGGAGTTCTAACTGAACCTCCACTCGTCAATCAAAATTCCTCATGGGTCCCTCAATCCTCTGTAGTGACCATCCCTAACCCACCACCACTCCACACATCCACCATACCAATTAGCATTGCCTCCAATCAACAATCCAATCCTTTCCTCCATCATCCTTGTCAATCATCCCCATCCTTCAATCATCCATATTCTCCACACACCCAATCCAATACATTCCACAACACCATGTTGGTCACACCCAAACATCCATCATCAAGCCCATCAACCAACCACCACCTAATACAGGGTCCTCACATTCCAATAGAACACCTTAGACTTTGAGCAATGCAAAAGCAAATCGATCAATTGATGTAAAATTCATCAAGAACAACAAGCCAAAAGCTCACATTAAGCCAACTGATCCATCAACCAATTCATCCATCGGTACCATCACCACCATATCCGATAGATTTTATGATACCAAAATTTGACAAGTTCAGGGGAACTGAGGATCCCAAAGAGCATGTGAGCTCATTTGTCCACATATGTTATAGAATTAGCGATGATAACGCTCTCATGCTCTGAACCTTTCCTCAAATTCTAGGGGGGATGCCATAGAATGGTACAATCAATTAACCACACATAGTATATACACTTTTGATCAATTGATAGATCTATTATTAGAGTGTTTCGCCCTAAATATTAAAAAGAAGGTATCCTTATCAGATATTTATTATTTGAAACAATGGGATGAGGAACCTATCTATGAATTTGGAAACCATTGGAGGGCAGTCATAACTAAATTGCCATTCTCCCTACCAATGGAAGATATTATAAAGCTTTTTACCAAGAGTTTCTTAAAACCTATATCTTGGATGCTACAGCTAAACACTTATAGAAAATTTGAAGAAGCTTTAGCACAGGCTAGTGTCATTGAGGAGATCAAAATCCAGGAGGGTGTCATTAAACCTAAAAATAAAGAATGGCAAAATAAGGGCCAATACCAAAATAACCAATCTGGCCAAAACAAATCCACACAAGCCTCAATGGCTAACATAGCAAACCAAGTTAATCAAGTGGTGATGAGCTACCTCGTAGTGGCTCAAAAACTGGTGCAACAACAAATTTTATATCCTGCGGTCCCATCAGTTACCCAAGCACTAATGGTTCAAAACACAATGCCAACTGTGGAATAACCTATCCATCGCCAATTCAATCGCCCCCAAAGACAATACACTCTGTTCATCCCTATTTAGAAGGTTATATGAAACCAATAAATTAGCCTTGCCAAACATTAGGCCCCTTGATCCCACCAAAAGGCCTAGGACTTATAGAGAGCACTTGTTTTGTCCATACCATCGACAAAATGGGTATGATATCAATTCATGTAATGTGTTCAAAAACATAGTGCAAGACCTCATAGACTTAGGGGCCATCAACATGGATAACCCCTTAGCTCCACAAAATCAAAATTTGGGCATATATCAGACACCTCTACCTAACCATGGGGAGGTTCAACACAATGAAGGAGGTAACAATCAACAGCAACCTCCTAATAAAGTAAATCATGTCCAACAATATCAAAACTTTGTCGAAGCAGTCAATCTGGTCACTAGAGGGCAAAGGAAAAATCAACAACATGATAAACAACCTTCAAATAGACCACCCATCCAAACATCGTCAAATCCATATCCTCCCATCAATCTATCCAACTCATCCCATCCACCTATCCTTCATCTGATTAGGCCAGCGGTAACCTTAACCAGTTGGTTAACCACTAGTTTGAAGATGGCATCGACCAAACTTTTTGTCTATGAGCTCATTCAATAGAGAAGCTTTTATGGAAATACTCAAGTCAATTGAGTTAGAATCCCAAGACTCCAATGCCTTCAACAATTTTGTAGGGAGTGTTAGAACATGCATGGACCCATCAATCACCTTTTATAACTTTGAGATAAAACCAATGAGTTCATAATCGGTGGACCCTCCATTGCATATAATGGCCATAATAGATAGAAAACCCTTCAAAATAGTGTTAATCGATACCAGCTCATCAATAAACATCATTACTACTGCTGCCCTTATCCATCTCAACTTATCGCCATCCCACATTACCAAGTCATCACTCACCCTCAAAGCATTTAATGATGATTTGTGTACCACAGTTGGCACTGTCATTTTACCTATAGAAGTAGGGGCCAAAACATTGCACACCATGTTTCACATCTTGTAAGGTGCCATGGTGTATAATATACTCCTTAGTAGACCTTGTATGAGGGAAATGAAATGTGCCCCATCAATTCTTCATTAATGCTTAAAATATGTTCATGATGGACATGTCCATTGCATCCCCATGGATTTTGAACCCTTTAAGTATTGTAACTTCATTTTAAATCCCTATGAATCCATGTTATCTTCCACACATTAGTTCTTGGCACCATAATCAGATCCATCAATGTCATCTTCCAATCCATCTTCTTCCTCTAATCCACCTTCATCTTCTTCTAAGGCTCCCATCATAGAGGAGCTACCCATCACATCATCTTCTCAATCATCCATTTCTTCTTGTACATGTAATTGCGGATAAGCTTTTGTTAGAACATCATACATCGCAAAAACTTCTTCCACTACAACCACTTCTTCTATGCCATCTCATCATTCCACACCACCATCTCATCATGCCCCACCACCATCCAATCCAACTCCATCAGCCGATGTGTCACAAGTCAAACTTTTTGATTGTGACTTATTTAATTCTTCGCCATCCACAACCAATCCAGAGCCATCCGAGCCTTCACCATTCACCTCATCAACCCAAATCGAAGTCCACGTAACTAATCCTAGTATAGGTGAGTATGTGGTCTGAGATGTCACCATCACCCCCTTAGTTATTCCAACAGCCAAGGATTTTGGATGTCCCAAAGACCGTTCTCTATCCATAGGTTCTGTCTATGACATGAGTACCACTCCAAATAGCATTAAATTTATTTATGGAGGGTTGGATTTCTCAACTAGGGAAAACCCACCCAAAGAACTAAAATAGCCTAGGCACACCAATATACCTCACGTGGAAGAGTTTCCAGCCAGATACTTCAACATGTTCCATTGGCAAGGTCAAGGTTTAAGTTCCCATGAACAAGGAATGCATGATATCCTAGATGTCCCATATAGAGGTTCTCATGATCATTTTGGATTAGGTTATACCCTATTTTCGTCCACCGCTTCTCTTGAGCAAGCCTTCAAAAAGCTTAGCCTCAATGATGAAGAGCCCTCCATGCATCCATTGCCATCAACATCCTATCTTGAACAGGACCTTCAAGAAATTTGCATTGATGAAGTAGATGAGGATGATCCCATCAATTTCTACTCTTCAGTATTTGATTCCGATGATGAAAGTTATGAAGAATTTAAAGTCATGTCAAATTCTTTTGACGATTTTGAAGAGGAATCACTCCCCATTGTCACCTTCACCCAACAGGAAGAGTTTTACCTCCAAATGTTTCCCATCTAGCATCCCATTTTCTGCTTTCTTCTTCCACAAGAGCAAGATGATCCACATAGAAATACACCTTTAGCCCCACATAAGCCAAGAATTATAACATATGTACATACAAAAAAACAACAAAACAAAAACATACAAAAAACGAAAAAAAAAAAAAAAAAGTGAAAATTTTTGCTCTAATGTTTCACGTTCACTACTACAGGGATACCACAGCTCGATATTGGTTTTAATTCTATTTTTCCATCCGTGCATCCATCCCAGCCACCTTCTGTTCCCCTAAGTCAATATGAATCCTATTGACTTATTCACCCTGCTCTATAATCCATACAATTTGGCTAAGCCAATTCCAATTGATAGCAGCCTCATTTACTTGGACCAGATTTCCTCCCCACCCTCCTTGGAGTTCATCCTATCCGAGTAATTTTTAAGGGCTTCATCCTTTTATATTCCTCCTTCAGCCCCATCTTCACCCTCATCATATTCAACTAGTAGTCCTGAGGTTTTCCAGGCAGAGTTAGACAGTAATAAGTAATAGAGGCTAGATGAATTCAATATGATTCCAACACCACATCAACTTGAGGAAGGTTTACATATGTCCATTGAAGAAACCATTGACGTAAACCTTAATTTAGATCCTAAAAATCCCCAAATTGTCAAGCTTGGAAAAATTTTAACACCCAATGAACAAGAGCAATTCATTGCTCTCCTCAAGAAGAAGAAAGATGTGTTTGCATGGTCCTACAAGGATATGCCTGGCCTTGATCCTGACCTTGTTGTCCACAATCTCACCTTGCGACCTGATGCCAAGACGGTCAAACAAAAGCTTAGAAGAATGCATCCTACCATAACACTCATAGTCAAAGAGGAAATACAAAAATTGTTAGATGTTCACTTTATCATCCCTATTAACTATCCTGAGTGGCTTTCAAATATGGTACCTGTTCGCTAGCCCAATGGGGGGATACGCATTTGCAATTACTTTCGAGACCTAAATAAAGTGTGTCCTAAGGATGATTCCCTCTACCAAACATTGATACTCTTGTAGACACCTGTGCAGGCCAGGAAATGCTTTCCTTCATGGATGGTTTCTCAAGATACAACCAAATTTGAATAAATCCTTATGATCAACATAAAATAGCATTTACAAAACCATGGAGAACATTTTGTTTTAGGGTTATGCCCTTTGGCCTTAAAAATGTAGGAGCTACTTATCAAAGAGCCATGACTTACATCTTTCATGATTACATGCATAAAATCATTGAAGACTATGTATATGATCTCTTGGCTAAATCTAAAACCCGACAAGAACATATTGATGTTTTGGACAAGATTTTTGATTGATTGTTAGAATTCAAGGTGAGGTTAAATCCCAAAAAATGTGTCTTTGGTGTTACCTCTGGTAAAATTTTAGGATTCATTGTCTCCATACGAGTCATTGAAGTGGACCCAAATAATGTTAAGGCCATCATGGAAATGCCACCCCCAACTAAAATCAAGGAATTGTGTAGCTTGAAAGGTAAAATTCAATCGATAAAATGCTTCATTACGTAAATTTTTGATAAATTCTGGTCATTTAACCACCTACTACAAAATGGGGTAGCATTCATATGGACAGATGAATGTCAAAAAGCATTTGATGACATCAAGCATTATCTAACTTCACCACCAGTTTTAACTCCTAAGTCGGGGGTCCCTTTCCATATATATGTCTCAGCCACATAGGCTACTTTAGGGATGATGCTTGCACAAAAAAATGAACAAAATTGAGAGCAAGCAATCTATTACATGAGTCAAACATTGGTAAGTTATCAAACAAGATACGCTTATGTAGAAAATTTATGCTTAGCGGTGGTTTTTTTTTTTTTTTTAAGCAAAAAACTCCTCGCGGGGCTGCCTTGGTCTAAGAGACCACGAACAGGGGGTTCTACACTGTCAAAGTCACTAATGTCCCCACCTTAGCCAACACATCAGGTGCAGTGTGACTTGCCTATCCATGCGGTTCCGTAGGCATAGTCAACAGGTTAGGAACCATCTGGTGACTTGGAGGAGTGGATTTACTATTTTTAGTAAATTCAGTTATTGAATTCTGGCCGAACTGATAGCAGAATATTATTATATGATGTATTGGGTATCCAGTTATCTCTTCAGTTTCCTGACTTGACTTTGGGCCTCCGTGGATGCAGATGCAGGGACTTACTATTTTTAGTAAGTCAATTTTTAGTGGGTTACAGTGGAAACGGACATTACGATTGGATGGTTTGGTGAAATGGGTGTCCGTTTCTAGTATTACTTCGTGGGTCCGGCATTGGGAGTTTGATTATTTTAATGTCCGGAGATATTATTATAGTTAAATTAATATTTGTGATGTTTCTAATGTTGGACATTATGAATTTAATTAAGGAGATAAAGGGTGTATTAAAAAGAGGACTTAGGAGAATGCTTATAATATCAAATTACAAATTTAAAATACTTCTTCCTAAGTTAAGATGGACAACCCCTTAGGGGAGTTATTTGAAATTGAAATTAAGAATTAAAATGAAACAACTCCCTCACATTTGGCCGACCCAACTTGGGCAAGAATAAAAAGGGAAAAAAAAGAGTCATTGGCATTATCTTGGTATTACATTTTCAAGAGTTTCGAAGAGGTTTCCTTGCAGAGGTATTTGCAAGAGATTATTTTGCTTGTTGGTGACGAAATCCATCAGCAGGAACAGCGCCTTCGGATTTGAAAGACAATCTCAGGGTGTTATCGGGGAGGTGCACTTCAGTGGTTGCAATTGAGCATAATTGTTGAGATTAACCAGAGGTTTGTGAGCAGAGTTTAGGAAGGGTTTGAAGGAGATTGCATTGCATTCAATTCCCAGTCCTCATTCCTTCCATCCGTACAGCTGAAGCTATATTTCCAACTTGTTTGAGCCTTTTAGGTAGGGTTTTGTGAAGGGAATCACCATTATTCACATTCCAGCTCCAGTTGCAGTGAGTACAAGGAGATTCAAGGGAGATTTCACCAGATTTAAGCTTGCATTGGTCAGCCGTACCACTTTCCAGTTGAGCCGTACAATTGCTGAGGGAGGCGTGGTTGATTGGGATGAAATCGCCCCTCTTTGGGCAGAATTTTGAGTGCTTCCTAGTTGTCATTCATTGTAAACATGTTTGCAATCTCTTTTGAGTTGGAGAAACAATGAACTAAGTACATATAATGAATTCATGGAGGTTTTCCTATTGCTGATGACAATTTCCAGATTTACATCAGACTTGCATTTTATCGGGTACACTCATTTTTATATTTTTTCCTTAAAATGATTTTGAGATAGATATAAGTATTATCTTGTGCCAAAATTGCATTGCATTTGAAAGAGTAGTTTGTGAGTTATACTCATTTTCAGTTAGCTGTAAAAAAAAAAAAACATAATCAAGGGCAGATTCTTGGTGTTCATTTTTTGGGGTTAGACACTACAGTGGTATCAGAGCACAGCTCTTCTTGCCAACCTGTTGGGTTGAATGAGTGGACACCACTACTACACCAGAAGGAACAGGGGTCTTGCTGAACAGGGAAATCCCCAGCCCAAGAGTGAGGAAGAGATGGGTGAGGAAAGAGGTAACAGGCAGCCCATTGACCCAGACAGGGAAATGTTTCAGATGTTTATGCAAGGACAACAACAAATACAACAGACCATGGCTCAACTCCTTGGGATTATGACACAACAGATGAACTTAAACCAGCAGAACAATAACGAAAATGGGAACAACCGAGAAAATGGAAATGGTGATGGCTCCGTGAACAACGTAAGAGGGGTTAACCAGGCACAGAGGGACAGAACACAGAGTAACAGGCCCTTGATGCCCACATTCATTCCCAGAGCAGCGCCACAGGAGGATCCGAAACCCATAGTACAGGAGATGCAGGTGGCATTTACTGATGAATGGAACCAAGCTAGTGAGGAGTTTCGTGCCGGTATGTCTTTCAGGGACTACATTGATATGAGAATGAGACAACAATCCATGTGGAGAGGCAGGAGAAACAATGATAGGGGGCAGGATCTACAGAGGAAAGTGGGAAAACTTACCATTCCCAACTTTGATGGTTCAGGGAAAACAACAGCACGTGCATGGGTCCAGAAAATGGACACCTATCTTCAGTTGAACAGAATGGCAGAGGATGAAGCCATCAAATATGCTGCTTTACATTTGGATGGGATTGCACACGAATGGTGGCACCACGGATTGGTGACCCTTGGACATGATCAAATCACAACATATGCTGAGTTCACTAACAGGTTGATTGATCATTTTGATAAGAGGGATGCTGAGCTAGACTTCAAAGATTTGGCACAACTTAGACAGTCCGGTTCAGTTGACAGTTACATTGCAGATTTCCAGAAGATTTTCGTTCATGTGACTGATGTTTCAGAAAGGAGATTGATAGTTCTTTTTGTTGATGGGTTGGCAGATCCATTGAGAGGGCTAGTTAAAGCTTTTGATCCCCCTTCACTACATGAGGCTATCAAGAAAGCTCGTGACATGGAGACTACTGCCTCAAGGGGCAAGTTTCAGCACAAAGGAGGGGATTATAAGAAATTTAAGGATAAGAAACCTTTTTTCAAAGGAGGGGATCAGCAAAGAGAAAATTTTAAGAGGGAGAACAACAATAGTACAAACGAATTGAGAAAGAAAAACCTTTGTTTCAGGTGCAAGGAACCATGGAACCCCACTCACAAATGTGGTGAGAAGGCAAAAATGAAGCAAATGGAACACTATTCTAGTGGGGATTCAGATTATGAGGACGCTGATCAGCTAAGAGCAAGTGATAGCAGTAGCTCTAAAAATGAGGAAGAGATTCATATAGAACTAGAAAATGAAGGACCAGCAGCCCAACTATACAGTTTTTAGAGAGTAGCATCTTTTAAGGTGCGGGGTGTTCTTAATGGACAACGCATAACAACTCTCATAGATACAGGGGCTACACATAATTTTATTGATGAGAGTCTTGCAGTGAAGAGAGGACTTCCTTTTGAAACTTTCGATGGTTTCCGAGTGATGGTAGCCAGTGGGACTACAATCAGTTGCACAAAGAGGATTCCTAGATTACGGATGAGGTTGGGAGAGTATGAGCTGCAGGATGACTTCTATTGTGTGAACATCGGTGATACCGATGTTGTTCTAGGGATGCATTGGATGAGCTCTTTGGGGGAGTTCAGTATGAACCTAAAAAGTTTGGAGATGAAGTTCGAAGTAGGGGGCAAGAAGATTGTACTCAGAGGAGTTTCTGATGGCAGCCTCAGAACGGTTTCCTTCAAGAGGATGGAGAGATTTTTTAGGCATGATCAAATAGAATGGGCCGCGGAATGTATGTTATTGCCTACTACAAATGAGCAACAAGGGAAAGAACACCATCCTGACATTCGTATTCTTTTGGACAAACACCATAAGGTGTTTGAAGATATACCTCCTGGTATACCACCCGACAGAGGGGCCGAGCACATTATAGAGCTAGAGGAGGGGACCAAACCGGTCATCACTACACCATATAGGCACCCCAAGAGATTGAAAGATGAGATCGAGAAAACCATAAAGGAGCTCTTGGCGATGGGTCACATAAGACCAAGCAAAAGTCCTTTTGCATCTTCAATGGTCTTGGTAAAGAAGAAAGATGGGACCATGAGGATGTGTGTTGATTACAGGGCCCTAAACAAGAAAACTATAAAGAATAAATACCCAATTCCCAGGATCGACGAGTTGATCGATGAGCTGCATGGAGCACGATTTTTCACGAAGATTGATCTTCGTTCTGGATACCATCAGATCAGGATGAGGAAAAGTGATGTGGAGAAGACGGCATTTCGATGCCATTATGGTCACTTCGAGTATTTAGTGATGCCTTTTGGGCTATCTAATGCTCCTGCCACTTTTCAGTCTCTTATGAACAGGGTGTTTAGAAGTCAACTACGTAGATATGTCCTTGTGTTCTTTGATGATATTTTGATTTACAACAGGACTTGGGAGAAGCACCTACAACACATTGATGAGATTCTGGGAATCCTTGAGCGTGAGTCATTATACGCAAAGGAAACCAAATGCGACTTTGGCATGACAGAGTTGACATATTTGGGACATATAATCAGCGCAGGAGAGGTTCGCATGGATCCGGAAAAGGTTAAGGCAATCATGGAGTGGCCTACCCCCACAAACCTATCTCAGCTTAAGGGATTTTTTGGTCTATGTGGGTTTTACCGCAGGTTTGTTAAGGGTTTTTCGCAAGTAGCAGCACCGCTTACAGACCTAACGAAGAAAGGGGCGTTTGTCTGGTCAGATGCAGCACAGGGGTGTTTTGACAGGTTTAAACAGTTGGTATGTTCTAGTCCTATTTTGGCCATTCCAGATTTTAGTAGACCATTTGAGCTCGAATGTGATGCTTCAGGAGAAGGCATTGGGGCAGTTTTGATGCAGGATAAACACCCCATAGTTTTTGAGAGTAGAAAATTGAGGGGGGCAGAGAGAACTTATCCCATTTATGACAAGGAGATGCTAGCTATCATGCATGCCCTTGTTAAATTTCGTCAGTACTTGGCAGGAAGCAAATTCATTGTAAAAACAGATCACAATAGCTTGAAGTATTTTATGAACCAGAAATATCTTAATGAAAGACAACAAAAATGGGTGAGCAAACTTCAAGCGTTTGACTTTGATATAGTGTATGTGAAAGGGAAGAAAAATATAGTAGCTGACGCTCTGTCTAGAAGACCACATCTGTGTTCAGTGGGTATCATTTCTGAGGATTGGAAAGAGTTGATTCAGGCAGATTATGCCAAGGATGAGTGGGCAACTAATATCATTGGGGGATCTATACAGGATGACAGGTACACAGTTGTAAATGGGCTGATTATGTACAAAAATAGGGTCTATCTGGTACCTAATTCTTAGTTTAGGGGAACAGTGTTGCGAGCTCTACATGACTCACCGTTAGTAGGGCACCCGGGGTTTTTTAAAACTTACAGACAGGTGAGGGAGCGATTCACATGGAAAGGACTCAAAGATGATGTTCTCAAACATGTAAAGGAATGTGGGGTATGCCAGCAGAATAAGGATGAACACACTAGCCCGGCAGGACTCCTACAACCATTGCCCATTCCAGACAGGAAATGGGAAAGCATATCTATGGACTTCATAACTGGTTTACCTACAGTCCAGGGGAGAGATTGCATTTATGTGGTGGTAGATAGGTTGACTAAGTTTGCACATTTCTATGCCATTGCATCTACTTACTCAGCAGTTCAGGTGGCCGAATTGTTTTTTCGAGAGGTGTTCAGGTTACATGGCTTGCCAAAATTCATTGTCAGTGATAGGGATAGTCGCTTCATGAGCCATTTCTGGCAAGAATTGTTCAGACTAAGCGGGACTCAACTTACTCCGAGCACTAGCTATCACCCACAGACTGACAGACAGACGGAAATTGTCAACAAGTGGGTCGAGGGCTACTTGCGTAACTACATTTCTGCGCAACAGAGGGCTTGGATCAAGTGGTTGCATTTGTGCGAATACTGTTACAACACCACTCACCACATGTCTATCAGGATGACCCCCTTTATGGCTTTGTATGGGTATGATGCAACCGCGTTTATCGATTTACTTATTCAGGATTGCAGGGTACCCAAAGCACAGGAGATGCTACAGGATAGCCAGGATATTTTGAGGACTCTGAAGGATAACATACAGCAAGCACAAAACCAACAGAAACAGTATGCTGATAAGCATAGAACAGAGCGTAGTTTTGCAGTTGGTGATTTGGTATACTTACGTTTGCAGCCTTATAGGCAGTCCACTCTCAAGAAGAGTGGGAAGGAGAAGCTGAAGCCTCGTTTTTATGGGCCTTTCAGGATCACCAAGAAGATAGGAGAGGTAGCTTATGAACTTGAGTTGCCTGCAAACAGCAGAGTACACAATGTGTTTCATGTGTCTCGCCTCAAGAAGGCGATTGGACAGAATGTTACTCCTTCTGTTGAGCTTCCTCCACTTGATGATGAGGGGCGGCTTATTTTGACTCCCGAAGCTATTCTGGATACCAGGGAGAGAAGACTGAGGAGCAGGATTATTACAGAATATCTAGTTAAGTGGCAAGGGTTGCCCGTGGAGGATGCAACTTGGGAAGATGAGCACATTTTACAGCATCCAACACTCCAATTGCTTGAGGACAAGCAATTTTGGGGAGGGAGGACTGTAATGTCCCCACCTTAGCCAACACATCGGGTGCAGTGTGACTTGCCTATCCATGCGGTTCCGTAGGCATAGTCAGCAGGTTAGGAACCATCTGGTGACTTGGAGGAGTGGATTTACTATTTTTAGTAAATTCAGTTATTGAATTCTGGCCGAACTGATAGCAGAATCTTATTATATGATGTATTGGGTATCCAGTTATCTCTTCAGTTGCCTGACTTTGGGCCTCCGTGGATGCAGATGCAGGGACTTACTATTTTTAGTAAGTCAATTTTTAGTGGGTTACAGTGGAAACGGACATTACGATTGGATGGTTTGGTGAAATGGGTGTCCGTTTCTAGTATTACTTCGTGGGTCCGGCATTGGGAGTTTGATTATTTTAATGTCTGGAGATATTATTATAGTTAAATTAATATTTGTGATGTTTCTAATGTTGGACATTATGAATTTAATTAAGGAGATAAAGGGTGTATTAAAAAGAGGACTTAGGAGAATGCTTATAATATCAAATTACAAATTTAAAATACTTCTTCCTAAGTTAAGATGGACAACCCCTTAGGGGAGTTATTTGAAATTGAAATTAAGAATTAAAATGAAACAACTCCCTCACATTTGGCCGACCCAACTTGGGCAAGAATAAAAAGGGAAAAAAAAGAGTCATTGGCATTATCTTGGTATTACATTTTCAAGAGTTTCGAAGAGGTTTCCTTGCAGAGGTATTTGCAAGAGATTATTTTGCTTGTTGGTGACGAAATCCATCAGCAGGAACAGCGCCTTCGGATTTGAAAGACAATCTCAGGGTGTTATCGGGCAGGTGCACTTCAGTGGTTGCAATTGAGCATAATTGTTGAGATTAACCAGAGGTTTGTGAGCAGAGTTTAGGAAGGGTTTGAAGGAGATTGCATTGCATTCAATTCCCGAGTCCTCATTCCTTCCAGACCGTACAAGCTGAAGCTATATTTCCAACTTGTTTGAGCCTTTTCAGGTAGGGTTTTGTGAAGGGAATCACCATTATTCACATTCCAGCTCCAGTTGCAGTGAGTACAAGGAGATTCAAGGGAGATTTCACCAGATTTAAGCTTGCATTGGTCAGCCGTACCACTTTCCAGTTGAGCCGTACAATTGCTGAGGGAGGCGTGGTTGATTGGGATGAAATCGCCCCTCTTTGGGCAGAATTTCGAGTGCTTCCTAGTTGTCATTCATTGTAAACATGTTTGCAATCTCTTTTGAGTTGGAGAAACAATGAACTAAGTACATATAATGAATTCATGGAGGTTTTCCTATTGCTGATGACAATTTCCAGATTTACATTAGACTTGCATTTTATCGGGTACACTCATTTTTATGTTTTTTACTTAAAAGGGTTTTGAGATAGATATAAGTATTATCTTGTGCCAAAATTGTATTGCATTTGAAAGAGTAGTTTGTGAGTTATACTCATTTTCAGTTAGCTGTAAAAAAAATAAAAAAATAAAAAAAAACATAATCAAGGGCAGATTCTTGGTGTTCATTTTTTGGGGTTAGACACTACAGACAGATGAATGTCAAAAAGCATTTGATGACATCAAGCATTATATAACTTCACCACCAGTTTTAACTCCTAATTCGGGGGTCCCTTTCCATATATATGTCTCACCCACATAGGCTACTTTAGGGATGATGCTTGCACAGAAAAATGAACAAAATTGAGAGCAAGCAATCTATTACATGAGTCAAACATTGGTAAGTTATCAAACAAGATACGCTTATGTAGAAAATTTATGCTTAGCGGTGGTTTTTTTTTTTTTTTTTAAGCAAAAAACTCCTCACGGGGCTGCCTTGGTCTAAGAGACCACGAATAGGGGGTTCTACACTGTCAAAGTCACTCGAGAGTTTCACCCGACCCTGCCTGCACCAACATTATCAATTGGATTTTTGGATACCCAATTCAACTTTTTGGTAGGGTGGAGATTTGAACCTGGGACCTCCCTTGGAGGATTTCCCTCTCCTCTCCAACTCACCTACAACACATGGGTATCGCTTAGCGGTGGTTTTAGCCACTAAGAAACTTTGACATTATATGCTAATACAAACAACCTATGTCATAGCTAGAGAAAATCCTCTACGTTACATGATGTCTCACACTTATAACAATACCCATACCGCTAAATGGATAATGTTGCTTACAAAATTTGATCTTGAATTCATTAGCCAAAAATCCATTAAAGGTCAGGTCATTGTCGATCACCTTGCATAAGCTCCACTACCTAGTGATCATCCTTTGATTATTGAGCTCCTAGATGATTTAGTATTTTCAATCACTGAAGAAGGAAAAGATATCATTCTTGGGGAGGATGTCGACATCACATTATTCTTTGATGGATCTAAGTGTGAAAAAGGTCAAGGTGCGGGAGTTGTCTTTCACACACCACAGGGGATTCCCATCCCTTTATCATTCAATTTAGACTTCTCATGCACAAACAACACAATAGAGTACGAAGCCTTAATCTTAGGTCTTCAATCAGCTATAGCTATGGTTATTAAGCGTATCCAAATATTTGGATATTCTCAACTTGTTGTAAAACAAGTAACAGGAGAATACCAATGCAAAGAACCTACCATTAAGCTTTATCATGAAATAGCAATGAAATTGCTATCAACATTTGAATGGTATGAAATCAATAACTTGCCTTGTTCGACTAATAGATTTGCATATGCAATGGCCTCTCTTGGATCCTTGATTCCAAATAATGACTTAGGAGAGGTACAGCCCCTAATAATCTCAACAATCTCTAAAGTAGTCGTAAAGCATGCTAACCCACAGGATGGAAAAGATGTTTGCTTTATCCACGTGGAATCATGTGAGCCTTGGTCAAACCCCATAATTTTCTTTTTAAAATTTGGAACACTCCCATCTGATGTGTCTCAGTTTGCCAAATGTACCTTCAAGCAAAGGGTAGCCCATTTCATTCTCTCGGGTGACGTGTTGTATAAACGAGGTTATGATGGAATCTTGCTTTGATGCCTCAAACCAGAAGAGGCCCAAAGGGCTATAGAGGAAGCCCATGATGGTACTTGTTGTGGTCATTTTATTGGAATGGCCATTACAAAGAGTCTTTTACGCATGGGTTATTTTTGGCCCACCATGGAACGTGACTATTGTACATATGTCAAAAATTACAAACAATGTTAATCACATGCCAATTTAAAACATGTACCATCACAACCATTAAAGCCTATATAGATTCTGGCCCTTTTCATAATGGGGCCTCAATCTAATCGATAAAATTTTGCCTTCCTCTTTAGGACAACATACTTTCATCATAACTGCCACAGAATACTTCACAAAGTGAGTTGAGGCAATCCCTCTAACCAGTACGACAAGACCTAGAATTATGGATTTCATACTCCATCACATCATTTGTTGTTTTGGTATCCCCTCTAAAATCATTTTGGATAATGGTAAGTCTTTTAAGAACAAGGATGTTAGAACACTTTGTGAGAAATATAATATCCAACATAGTTTCTCAACTCCTTATTACCCACAAGCAAATGGACAAGCTGAAGCTACCAACAAGACCTTAATTGCCATTCTTAAGAAACTTTTCAAAGAAAATCATAAATATTGGCATACACAAATCCCTTTGGCACTTTGGGCTTATCGAAAAAGCATCCAAACGCCAATGGAAACAACACCATTTTCTCTAGTTTATGGAGCGAAAGCATAGATGATGATATAGCTAGACAAGCATCACTTGACCAACTCACACTCTTATATGAAAGGCGTGTCAACGCATTAGAACATTTATGAGTTTATCAAGACCGCCTCAAGTGTGCTTACAATGCTAAAGTCTATCTTCAGTAATTTAAATTAAGGGATCTCGTCCTCAAAGAGAACCAACAAAACACCAATGTGTTGCCACATCTTCATGAAAAATTTGCGGCAAATTGGTTAGGTCCATATGTGATCACTCAAAAAGTGGGTAATGGTACTTATAGGCTTGCCAATTTAGAGGGTAAAGAGGATCCTGAACCACTTAATGTTCTTCATTTAAAAGCATTCCATTGTTAAACGTGACACACTATATGTATATATACATGGCTAAAAAAAAACAAAACAAAAAACAAAACAAACAAATTGCATGCTCTTACATAGGCATTTCCACATTGCATACATTTCATTTGCATTTAGGCATTTACATTCAATCATACATATTTCGTTACATTGTACAATTTCCATTTGCATATTAATAGTCATTACACTAGGCATACACATTTGCATTCCCATCCCATGCTCAATGATCTGGCATAGTAATGATGATATGGCCACAAACAAAAAGTCAAAGTTATAGAAATTGGGGGTACCTAGTTTAAAACAATCATGCAACTTTCATAAGCCAACAACATCACATGTCAAAATCACAAAAGCCTAAAATTTTTAGTCACTCATCCATTACTAGTGTCGAAAGCAATATCCAAGTGGATGTCCAATTTCCTTTAGGACCAAAAGCACAATTTACACACTAAGAAATTCTTAAGCGATGTCAATTGATTCCAAATGCAATCTTGAACCAATCACATTCCATCACATCTTAAAAACATTATGAGTCAAGGAGGGTTAGTGCCATACTTGGGTAGTACCTTGAAGTGAAAAGGGATAATCCTCGCTTGTCCCATCATGCAACATAGTCCAAAGCAAAAATAGTGGTTATCACCACTACCACAATTACTCTTCAAACATAAGCATAAAAACATAGAGTAGTAAGGATAGGGTCACAATTCTCATCACACTTCGGTTGAGAATCCGATTCCCCAAAGCTCTATACAAAATTAACAAATAAAACTCCCAAATACGCTTGATTCCTAAAGTCATAAGGATTCATACTACATACCCCTGACAAGGATGGGTAGTCATACCCAAGGTCTAAAATATCAAATACCATTGGACTATGGAGTGAATATTCACTGGGGCTATAGACGCCTGACTAGTAGTGGAGTAAGTTCATGCGGGATGACATGTCTCCTTGGAAAACAAGAAGACCTCTGACTGCACATAAGTGTAAGCTAGATTTAGGTAATATTCATAACAGGTCATACCCAATTTAATCATAGTGGGTCAATGAACTTCACATTCACACACACTAGTTCTTAATTGATAGGGTCATTGTCATAATCAAATATTTGGTAATTGAACCTCACTTGCACACACATTGGTCCTAAAGAAAGTTAGACAACCCAAGTGAGTTTGGTTGATAACACTAGTATGTTTGAGTCTTTGAAAATTCCGTCGTACTCATTCCTTATCAACATCCATATCTTCTTCTATGTCAAATTCCATATTTTCTTCCATATCAATGTCCATATTTTTTGACATGTCCACATTCATGTCTTCATGGTAAGTCAAGTTGCAAAACATAACAAAATTGGGTACTCTCGATTGTCAAACAATGAACAACAAAAATGGCCAATAGTATTTCTGAACTATAATAGATCATATGAACAACATGCATTCCTATCATGTAAGTCTGCATTCATTTATAATTAACTTGCATTAATCATATCAAATTTCATAATATTGCATATAGTTTACAGTCATCATGCATTTACTTACAATAATAACTCATCATTAGCTTGCATACATCAAATCAAATAAACATTAGGCATATACATCATAGTCATTAGCTTGCATACATCATCATAAACATTAAATAAAGCATTGCATAACACATAAAAACATCCACACAAAAAGACAACACACATATATGAAAAGGCCATGTATATATATAAGCATCCAATATACAATAGAGTGCCAAGAATGCTACAAAAGGGAGCACCAAGGCTCACATGTATAAAATATTGCATATAAGCACTACATCAACTATCCATGAGAAGACCCCTAAGACCTAATAGGAGCCCTCAACCTAGTACTCTGCCTCGACTCTGTCTGCCTCGATGGCTCGACCATAGATGAAGAAGGAGGATATGGCAAGGTGATGTGATGTTGCATACACACATCCTCCAAGGAATGTGTGTATGCCTCACTCGCTCAAAGTCATCGTAATTCCTTCTGATTTTGTCGCTCCATCACCAAAATCTCTACCTGTAGCCTTGTAACTATCTCCTGCTCTCGAGCTATAGTCACCCTGGCCTCCCTCTAAGACTCTAGCATAGTCTCTCACTCCTCCCATAGCTGCATAAGCTCAGCCCATAGCCTAGCCACCTCAGATATCTCACCCATATCCTCATCATCCTCCCTCTCCCCTATCACAAAACCCACCTCTAAAGCCTGCTGGACCGCTACCCTCGACCATCTCTATCTCTTCAATCGCTGAGGCCTCATCCTCTTCGAATTTGACCTTGATCCAGCCGCTGCCGCATCCTCACCTACCACCTTTGGTACCCATATTGGATGGGTACCAAACCACTTTGCATACTCTGAAGTCATACCAAAATCATCCACATAAGCCACCTCCAGTTGCTCATCATCCTCTAATGGCACCCGCCATGGTTCGAGACAAGGTAGTGTCACCTCATCCTTCACCCGTCGATACAACACCGACTCATTAGGAACTCCTTGAGGTAAACCAAACTACCTCAGCACCCACAAGTACTAGAAGTACTCCACATCCTCATCCCTCTACCCAACTATCCATCAACCCTACCACACCTGCCATAGTTGTCTCCCATATCCATCCCACCTAGCTCCTCACCATGGTCTCCATCGCGCATCTGCTCGAGCCAAGCTTGACCACATGTCTTGGTAACACTACCCAATGTGTACCTCTCGACTAGGCTGAACCTCCTCAGCCATAGCCCATCGCCTCGCATATGGCTCATCCATCTGCCATGACTCACATGGCAACCCCTCGGGTTGAGATACCACAAAATGCTCTCAATACTAGCACTAAAGGAGAAAGTTGCACCCAATCCCCTTTCTCCCCATTCGTGAAACCTTGTATAGGTCTCGGTATAGTTGCACCAATAAAACAGGTGCCCATGCGTACTCCCAAGGATCCATCAGTAGATCACTCACTAAGCCCAATAGGTTCCAAGGGAACCTACACCCAGTATTATTAGGTAGCACTATGTTGGCCAGCATGAACATGATCAAGGTGGGGAGTGCACCTAACTCATTCCCCTTGTACATGCTTAGGTATAGTATCTCTCCATCCCCTATCTGGGACTCCCACCACTGATCCCCAAACATCTTCTCCATATTTGCCTTCTTATCCCTCCCCACCATCACCTTCTCTCCCTCTACTGGCACCTTGAGAATGTGATAAACATCCTCAAGAGTGACAGTAACCTCTCCAATTGGCAGCTAGAAAGTCCCTCTATTCGGGTCCTACCTCTTGATCAAAGCCGATAGGTAGCCCTTGTTAGACCTCACCGCATCCAATCGAGCCACACCATCTAGGCCTACCCTACTCAGTAGCCCCCAATCCTCCTCTAAAAGTTTCTTCCTCATCCCTAAAATAAGAGGAGAGAAGCGATGTCGAGGCTCAATATCCCTCAGCTACAACAAACAAAAACACTGTTAGTTTTAAAAATTCAAAAACAAAATTCAAAAATAAACTTGTAGACACCAAAACAGCACCAATCCGATTATGTGACTGCAAACACTGATCGCTTTGACACACACAGCCCCCAGGGCAGCCCTCAGAGGTTAAACAGTGGTCCTCACCACTTTTGTAGCAATTTTGGAAGGTCAAAAGGTAATTTGGCACATTCAGGCACCTTGCTCAGTATTCGTCCCACCCAAGGACAAATTCAAATTGGGATTTGTCTCATCCAGATACGAATTCGGAATTCGCTCTGGGTTAGGATGAATTCCAGGTTTAACGGGCAAAAAGAAAAATTATGCCAAGTGGTAGCCAAGGACAGTCAATTAATGCCTTCTGCCTTGCATGCGCATGTAGGTGGGCAGAGTGGGCGTTAGAGGACTGTCATAAGGGCATTCATGGAAGCCCAAGTTAGGGAGGAGTCTCCTCCCTCTTGAGAAGGCATGACTGCCACATGGAGCTCATGCATGCCCCTCCAAAGAGACCCCCTGGGTCTATAAAATGGTGAATTTTCTCACCCAAAATAGGATAGGTTGGAAGCATTTTCAAGCAACGAAGTGCTGCCAATTTGATACCATGTTTTTACCTTTTTGATTCACCTCTTCCACATCCTTGATCTCCTTCGCAAGAGAGGTCATTGGGTGGTTATTGGAAGTATGAATTCGGATCCAAAACCTGAAATTTGACCACATTGATCTACCAATTCACCGACAACCTAGTACAAGAGATTTTGGACCCATCCCAAGTGGATTGGTGCCAAAATAAAGTTCCAACGGTGGGGGGCCCACCTGGGTGCCCTGCATTGATGCGATCCTAATCTTCTTTTAAGAACGATTAGGAATTCATGGTAGATTGTTCCTTTTTGTCACTTTTTTATCTTGCATTTCATTTTATGTTTTTTCAATAGTTTGTAATTCCAATTTTATAATGTTGTGATCAAATCTTATCATGTTTTGTCGCTTTTGTTGTCCCCACTAACTTGCAGGTAGCGACGTCAAATTCCTATTGATGGAGGTCAAATTGGGGAAATCCGACCATCTGGGTCGTCCCAAAATGCCCCTAATTAGCTAACACCTATGTTTGCAGGTCTTTTGGAGATCTCGAGACGCAAAATTTGGGCAGCATCACTTTTTTGCTTTGTCGCAGGAGAATTCATCCTACCTGAGGATGAATTACAGTCGAATTCGTCCTGCTTAGGGACGAATTATAGTTTGATTCGAATCAGTGACATTGTGTCTGACTGTTTTGATGGCAGTGGCCCTCTGGTAATGTTCCCTGGTTCCTGTCAAACTTGCAAGTTGTTTAGAATCAGTTCATTTATCATTTTATTCAGTTTTATGCATACATCCTTCATTATTTTTTAGAGAACAAATGTTTCATCTTTGCAACAGGTGCTACTAACAATTTTGTTGTTTCTTTGAATGCAATAGGAGTAGCAAGGATCAAGGATTAATTCACACTAGTGGCAGAAACACTTTGGCTCGCCCATTTTGCATGTGGACACGCAGAAGGAGGATCACTAGTCACTATTGTAACCAAAACATTTTAACACTCCTAACCCCTGAAAAGGTGGGAGACATCTTTGTAACCGATATTGAGAGAGTATAAATAAAAAGGGATGTGCTTTCTATACCTCTTTCCTTTCGTCTCAATTCGTCTCTTTTCCTTATTTCATGCATTTCAAATTCATAGGATTAAAGCGTTACATTTTGTTTTGCATTGCATAGCTTTAGTGTTTCTTTTTGTTTCTGAAATCTCGTGCTTTCAGTGGTGATCATAGTGGGATAAACAAAAACACTATTAGTTTTAAAAATTCAAAAACAAAATTCAAAAATAAACTAAAAACAAATTTTTGCACAAAGGAAACAAAAGGTATTATCGAGACAAATGTCACCTCTACTCCACTAGCAGCACCAAGGTCCTCCACTACCATCACTTTTGTACACTCGCAAGCCTCACTTAGCTCACTAAGTCACTTCCCTCCTCAGAAGCAGCTTCTCAAAGTTTACAGTGCACAAATGAGCCTAAAAAATCCTCTAAAAGCTTTTTATAGCTTTAACTAGCGCATTCAAGTGCAAATCTACACCTGAACATTACGGGAACATGCAGGCGCACACGGGTGCTTGCAAAACATGCCAGGCGTAGGTGCACACCTGGCAAAAAAAGAGAATGAGGACAAAAACTCCTAAAATGGTAGCTCCCATCATCAAATCTGAACTAAAATTCATCCATACATCATGTACATCATAAAAATTGATTTTATGAAATTACAAATAGTTTTGCATGCATATTTTTCGATAAAAAGTAAAATTCTTCACAAATACATATTGCATTGGAGAAACATGCCAACCAAGGTCACATTTTTGTAAAATCAACATCCCATAATTCTTTATCATCTACGTCATCACATTCTTCCATCATCATTATGCATATATCATTCATCATTTTTATTTTTTCCAGGCCATCCAAGCGAACCTCGTATCTAGTATGTTATTCTATAAACTTGGCGATTGCAATGATGATAATCCATGCAATTCGGTAAGATGAATAATGTACAATAAGGAAACTTGCTCATGATCATAATCAATTATCTTGTCATCAAAAATCACAATCACATTTGGCACCTCACATTTTGAATGCAACCTTGCCAAGAACAATTTGCTCGCAATCAATCATTGATGTCCTTGTTTTTGGGGCAAGAAAACATAGATAAATCAAAATCTCAAACACTCATTCATTCGACAACAGTCAAAGTATAGTATATGTTGGTAGGTGGATTGGTTCTATGATGGAATTTATGAAGAAATTTCTATAGTCACTATCCCACCCCTACGATTGACTTAGTCATCATGCATCTTTCATACATTGCATACTCAATGACGCCATTGTGGCATCTTATTCAACAAGCATCGAATCATCCCAAAATTTGGGGTGACCATGTTACATTATGATTTTCCCATGATGGGATATATCTCACGTGATCATAACATCTACACTGGAAAAATACCCCTCTCAACCATTGGGGTAAAAATGGTATCACATTTTACATCATTCATATCGTCTACATTCACATCGTATCATACACCAACCCCCTTCCCATCGTTGGGGAAAAAATGGTATCACATTTTACATCATTCATATCATCCACAATTATTTGCATTTCACATCATTCATTCATCAATTGTACAAATTCACTACATAATTCATTTTCAATTGGCTTGTGAGATACATTCGTAACTCATTCGCCAATTGAGGGGGTAAGCTACAAAAACTCCAAAAAAAAAAAAAAATTATTTTTTCTTCAACATCAGTGCACAAATCCAACAATAGAGAGAAGCTACTTTTGTGCCCATAGCCCAAGCAGGTGTCTTGTATTTTTGCACCACATTGTGTTTCACACAACATGGTACAAAAAGGGGCATCTGTAGACACCAAATCGCAGCCACTAAACCTCCATCCTAACCATCCCACCACCCACTTGTCTTCCATTCCACCTTCCCACCAATTATTTGGCCCAAATCCACCTTCCTACCATTTCCTAGCCTAATTGGGGTTATTTTAATATTATTTTATAATATTTTATATTTTATATTTTATATTTTATATAATATTTTATTATATTTTAATATATTTATTATAAAATATATATAAACTCAATTAACCTTAGTCGTCCGCTTTCATTTAATCTCCACCATCCATTTTCATTAATCCATGTCACATTCAAAAAGTAATCTCAATCCTAGGATATGACTTTATCTTAGCCACACGATCAAAAGTGCAAAGCTAAAACCCTAAGAAAACCCTAGGTTGGATTATAAATAGGGTATTTTGCAAATGCCCAAACCTTGGAACCTGAAGATTAAGAGATATACTTGGAGAAGCATTTTTTGATACCCTAGTGAAGAAGAGATAGAGATAATTGAAGATCTTATGCCCTAGTGAAGCAGAGATAGAGATAATTGAAGATCTGATGCCCTAGTTAAGCCAACAATACTTCTACCATTCTAGCCATTGTCCATCCATCCTCACTCGCCACCATAGCCATGTTCTATCTATCACCTTTGTAGCCATCCTTCCTGATCTATTTTTGTAGATCTACCCTACCCTACGAGTGCTATGCCAAGCTTGTGAAGCTCACTACAGAGCTTGCCAAGTGCCCACCAGAGCTTGCCCTATCTGTAAGTGCACACCAGAGCTTGCCAAGCTCATTGCAGAGTCTGCCTAGTGCCTTCTACAACCTACGACAGTCCCAGGTGTGAACCAAAGCTTACAAAGCTCGCGTCAGAGCTTGTTGTGACACTGAAATGAAGATTTGAATCTACTACACCATGAAATCTGCAACAACGAAGCAAGGTATATTTAGTTTTTTTTTTTTTCATTTATTTGTTGGTTTCGCATGCATTTTAAATTGATTCTTAAACTAGGGTTTTGTTAATTTCTAAGGATCTCACACTGTGGAGCCCTCACAAGTATTACTGATGCTCTTGTGTTTTGTTTTGCATGCAGATCTATGAATTCAACATATTCTTTGATGTTTGTTGAAGCTATACTAGCCCCACATTGGATATTCAAATCCCACTCAACCTGTTGGGATCAAGGACACACTCAGATCTGAAGACACTTTTGTTATATCTAACTAGGGTTTTGAAGAACCCTAGTTCCACTGTAAATTATTGTACCAAATATCTACATTAGATACTGATTGTAACAAAGGATTCTATTGGCCCCCCCATAGAATACATATTTATTTTGTGCAATCTATTTTGTCTCATTGATTTATTTGATTCTACCATTTTATTTTCAAGTGTTGTGTCTTTGCATCCACACAACGTAATAAATGCACAAGTAATATTAAAGTGTGCAAAGTATTTTGGTATTGTAAATGTGCATAATAGTCCATGTGGACATGATTTCATAGAATAGAAAAATGAAGAGTCTCTAGAAGAGTGAAGGTCAAGAGTGCTCCATATGAAGAGTCACATCATATTATATATGTATCCTTGTATGTGTGAGCAAGTGACATGACATGATTTGTAGTTTGAGAGAGTTTGTAAGTATGGGCACTTAAGTTCTTGATTCAATGGAGATACAATTTTCATGAGCATTTGTTAATGGCAATTCTATGAGTGATTTTTAAAGTTATTTTTGAGTTTTATACTTTTATAATATTGTCATTATCATATATATTGCATTGCAACTTTATTTTAGATCTTTTGGTGAATTTTATCTTAAGTATTTAGCTTCAAAAGCTAACAATGGTATCAAAATTACAGCAAGGTTGTAACGTGCAAAATTTTTAAAGTTGCAAAGGATATTTCCACTAGTTAAGGAGAAACCAGTGAAGTTAAAGAAAATACCTCTAGAAAGGAAAACCAAGGAAGTTTGAAGATTTACCTATTCCAAAAAGTAAATTTGAAAATAGAAGGAGATTATAGGTCTTGAAGATAGACCTTGACATTGAGGAGATTGAGAGACCCAAGAAGGAGGTCCTATTAGAGAGTTTGATAGATTGAAAGAGATTTTAGATTGCTATTTGACTAGTTTTTCCATAGGATTGAGGGATAAATCATGAAGACTAGGACTCAACATAGGATTATTTCCACTAGTTTTGATAATAACTAGTGAAGTTTATTCATTTTATAATTCTAGTAAATTTAATGCATTTGGTTTCTACTATCTAAGGTTTTGTTGCAAAAACTAATTTCTCAAAAGTTGAGAAGCTTACTACAATAAATAGAGAATAATTTCACCTTTGATTGCCTAAAATTCTATGTTCTTTTCTCATGCAGGGATTAGTTTTTGAATTGCAACAAAAAACTAGACATTGAAGATTAAGGAGGTCCAAGAAGGAGGCCTCAATTGAATATTGGAGATTGAAGGTTGTAGATTGAATAAGTTGAAGGGACCCAAGAGGTCACATTGAAGAAATTCTATATTTGGAATTGGATATAGAGGACTAAGAAAAGGTCATATTCTAGAATTGAGAAGCAATAGATTTTGGAGATCCAAGAAAGAGATCTCATTGTAGAATTTCCATAGTTGGAATATTGAAGAGACCAAGAAAATGTCTCATTGAAGTTTTGAGAAGAGGATTTGAGTATCTGCTGATTTGAAGACCCAAAAGAAGAGGTCTCAAGAGAATTTTAAGAAGGAGAAGAAGGCTAGAGAAAGCCTCATTACAAGAATGGAGTGGCCATTGGAGGAGTTGTGAAGAAATATAGAGGAAGGATATTGTAAGCAAGGAGAAGTTTCTCATAAGAAGGATTTGGGACAATTATCACCATCCAACAACAAGCCCAAAAAGGAGAAGTTTTTGGCAAGAAGATTGCCAAATTTTGGAGGTCTTTGAAGATCTCAAGACATTCAGATTCTTGAGGAAGAAGATAGTGAAGGAGATCATATTTGGAGTCAAAATTCGACAAGAATATTGAAGGAGAAGAAAATATTGAAGAGGCCATAGTTTTGGAAGCTTAAGGACAACCACAATATTTTTAAGGCTGATTTGAAAGGAGAAGGTTGCTGATTTTTGAGAAAAAAATTGAAGGGTTGCAGGACAATAAATTGAAGGAAGTATAGAGCTGCAATTTGGAAAATATTTGGGTAGATTTTTAAGTGCCCATGAATGGGAGATTGAAAGATATTGTTGGAAGAGAAAGAGGGCAATATTTTGGAGATTATTGTTGCAATTTTGGACAGTGAATCAAAGGAGGAATTAATTAGAAAGTTACATAATTTTTTATAGCACTTGGGCAGTACTAATAACTACAAGTTTTAGAATTCGAAGTAATATATTTGGAGGAGATTCAAAGCCACAAAAATCTGATTTTGTGGACAACATTAGAATAAGGAAAAGAGCTACGATTTTGGAGAAATTTGAGGTAGAATTGAGAGAGTTTTTTGGCAGTAAGCAAGTTGGTATTTGAGCAACAATTAGAGCTATGAAACTGATAAGTTTTGTAGTAAAGTGAAGGAAAGTAAAGGTGTAAAATTTACAAGATCGAGATTGCAAAAGGGTGAAGAACACAAGCTTATACTGGGAGGGGGGGTGAACAGTATAAGACCTCTTTTTACTTTCTCTATTTAACTTCAACTTTGCAAAGCAATGAACCAATAGCAATATCAAAGCAATGCATAAAGAAACACACAATGAGACACCAATTTTAATGTGGTTCACCCAACATGGGCTACATCCACAAAACTTTTCTCTAAAAAGCTTTCTCAAAGTTCTTTGGGAATCCTTCCCAATTACAATGTTTATGAGCCTCAGCCCAAAGGAGAAACCTTCCCCTACTCAAGTATTTATGAGCCTCTTGCCCAAAGGAGAATCCTTCCCCTCCTCATGAATTTATGAGCCTCCTGCCCAAAGGAGAATCCTTCCCCTCCTCATGAATTTATGAGCCTCCTACCCAAAGTAGAATCCTTCTCCTCAGCTTTGGAAATAATACTTGAGAAGATCACCTGCCTCTTATTCCACTAGCATGTGGAACTCATTTCCACAGAAGACCTCCTGTCCTCAATGCTTAGCCTCAAGAGACCTCTATCCTCATTGATCACCTCCACAACAACTCATCAACCTGTACTAAACACAGTCATTCGGTCCAGCATAAGTCTTCCTTAGTCTGTCAGATATGTCCCAAGCTCAACTCATAAAGCTTGAACAAATCAATCTTTGCTGCACATAAGCCTTCTCAAAGACTTGTCAAAACTGTCCTTAGGTTCTTCTCAAATAACCACTTCAACTCTGTCCTCAAGTCCTTTGCTAGGACCTGTCCAAATCAGCTCACAAGTCCTCCCTAGAACTTGTCCAAATCAGCTCACAAGTCCATCAAGAAAAACTTGCTTAGCATGAACCCAAAAAGAGAATTGTTAGAGACCTAATGTGATTCATCAACCTCATAGAAGCATAAAGAGAATTGTTAGAGACTCGATATGTTCTATACTTAACTCCCAATATCAATCTCAAATCTCATATAAACATAAAGAGAATTGTTAGAGACTCAATATGTTCTATACTTAACTACCAATCTCAAACTCAACTCAATCTCAAATCTCATACAAATAAGATAGATGTAGTATATTTTTCTCAAGAACATGAAACACAACCCAACAATTGCCAACCATGCAATAACTCATATAACAATGATACTCATGTTCTTTCCACAACCAATATCTTTTCACTACCAATTAGGGCTTTAACAACAATGCTTATAGACAAGGTTTAACCAACATCATTCAACTCAACATTAACCTTGAAGCATTCAACCAATCACTACATGAAAAGTAAACTAGTAGACATCCTTTTCCCTCCAAAGATATTTGAACAAAACAGCCCCCAACATAAATCACCAATGCAAAGAATAACTTGCTCAAATCAATCTCAATGGAGTAAGCCCAAAACATGAATCAAGTAAAGCATTAACTTGATCAAAACAACCTCTATGGAAGCAACTCAACCATCAATATCAAAACATCCAACTAAGGGTTTCACCATATCAATGCAAGTAGCAAGACTTACTAACATAAACCCTAGTGCAAAAAAATGCTTCCTCTTCCTCAACCAAAATTATGCATTCACCCAAAAAACTCATCAATGATTTTAATGCATAAACAATCTTCAATATCCAGAAAATGGGATTTACACCAACAAGAATACCTAGTAGACAACCTTTTCACTCCAAACTTAATTTCAGAAAATACACCATCAACAATATACATGGAAGAAGTTGTCCATACCTTTGTTTGAGGAAGAAGAGAATAGTTCTTCAACCTGTTGCCAACACCACCCTCAACTTTACCACCAAGTTAGGGTTAGATCATAAAAGTAACAACAAAAATATTTATTCCATAAAACACCTTATGACTCCAATCCTTAGAAGTCAACTACCAAAAAATATAAAGCATACAAACAATATATCCTTTTACACCTTATTTCTCCAAATTAATTAAACCATGCTCAAGGAATAATAGCTTCTAAGCAAATCTCACTCAACAATCAAGCCAAAAATCTCAACCACACACTATCAACCTTATATCTCCAAAGAAGCATTTAACCTTAAAAAAAAAAAAAATTAAATAAATCTGCCCAACCACTTCTTCTTTAACAAAATGCAGATTTTATTTAAAAACCTTACAAAAAAAAAAATTCTTTCGAAAATCGCGGGTCAACAGTGCCTCCAAAAATATCAGAGTGCAAAAACTCTTCTCACACTCCACGGCGGGAGTCGAACGCTTGATATCCCTTCAAGCCCCTTTGTAGAATAGTCGTTGCCACTATGCCAACTACGCTAGCTTGAAGGCTAGCAAGAGTCTCCTTCTCCTTAACCCTTTGGCGGTGGATAAATGTGGCAAAAAAATGATAGCCACAACTTTTACTTCCCAAATTTTGTGCAATTCGAATTTCTTTCACACCTTTGCTTTGGACTATAGGTTATGGCTTATATAGCCAAACTTCCATGCTATGCACGACGTCGACGAGAGGATAATTCAAACTTTTTGAATTAATATTATTTTGGCGCATTCGAAACAACTTTAGGGTTTATGAAACCCTTTTGATTATTTAAAAAATAATCAAAGGTCTTTTAGACCTTAGACCTTAGGTGGAGAACCCATTAAATTATTAAAATAATTTAATCACTAAATCAAATAAATAATTAATTAGAAAACCTTAAAAAGGTTTTATTAATTAAGTTATTTAATTAATAAGTGTCTCCAGCATTTGCATTAAGCTGAGAGTGGTTTTGAGAAAAAACCCTTAATGCATCCACCTAGTTTTAATAAAAACCCTTAAACCTGCCATGGTTTTGATAAAAACCTTTTCATCTGCCACATGGAATCTCTCCAAAATCTTCTAGAAAATATTCTTTGGAATCTTCAACCTTTGAAGCCAATAAATCCTCTTGACATTAATGCCAGTTTCTTTTGACATCAATGACAACTCATAGACAAGAATCTAGGATCTCAAACCCAAAATTGCCAACAATCTCCCCCTTTGTCATTGATGGCAAACCATGCTTCTCAACAACACTGAAACTCAAAACTGTTGTATAGAAATCAGCTCCCCCTGACTTGAGGCTCTCCCCCTTTGTCATCAATGGCAAAGGGTCACCTTTGGGGCTTGGGACTAAGAATGAGCCTCTTAGCTTAGTCCCTCCCCCACCTCCTATTGAGGTGATTAATTTCGAGGTGGGAGTAAAACTCCCATTAGGCACTGATCTTCACTAGTGTCTATAGATGCCTTACCATGTCTTCTCTTGTTCTCCTTGTCCATATTCTTGTTCCTGTTCATGTCACTATTGTTGTTCTTATTATCATTCCTATTCTTATCCATGTCTTGATTCTTGTGCCTATTCATACCCATGTTCCTATTCTTGTACCTTGGAATTTCAGCTCTACACTGTCTAGCTATGTGACCTTCATTGTTGAACTTATAACAACTAACAATGTTATTTCTTTGAGGCATACCTTATCTTTGACTCCATCTGTTATGACCAACCCTGTTCATGTTATTGGCCTTGCAATAAACAACTTTGTGCCCAAACTGTTTACAAGAGTAGCAATACCCTTGAAATAAATTACCACCTCTGAATTTGTCATTTACCTTCCTCACTTGAATCATGCAATGTGAAGCCATGTGACCAAACTTGTGACAAGCAAAACATCTGCCATTAAAATTTTCTTGATTTGACCTCTTAGGTCCTGTAAACTTTCTCCCATTTTTATAATTCCTGTTTTTTGATTATGTGCATCTATCACTCAAGGACTCTTTTTTTGAAGTACTTTCCTCATCAGAACTCTCTTCCTTTTGGAATATCTTACTAGATTCCCCAGTAGAGTCACCAACTTGTTCCATGTGTTTCTTACCAAAACCAAGACCTGTTTTATCTGTTGTCCTTCTTTGATCTTTGATGATTGACTTTACCTTTTTGGTGCTATCTTCAAACCTGTAAAGCTTCTCCTTGTACTCTTTAGTTTCCTCTTTCAAGGAAGCCACTTTCTATTCCAACTCTCTACACTCAATAACCTTAGACTCTAACTTATCCTTAAGTTTCTATGTCTTAGCTATAGAGAAGTCAAGACTTTCTATAAGCTCATCTCTCTCAATACAACATTCATCCAATTTATCATTGAGTCTAGCATTCTTCTTTCTTTCCTTTTTCAAAGCACTAAGAGCACTAACAAGTTTAGCTTCAATATCTACTTCACCATCCTCTATAACTTCCTCTATTTGTTTGCCTTTTGAAACATCAATGACTTTTTCAGATTTCTTATCACTAGAGGTGCTACCCTTTTCTAAAGCCATACAAAGATCTTCCTTACAATTTTTCGAAGCATCCTCATACATAGTATAACTAGAAATCAATCCATCATTTGTGCAATCATCCTCAAGATTTCCAAAATTTCCACATCTAAAACATTTCATAAGGACAAATCTATGTTTCTTTTCTTCTTTTTATGTTAGGAACAACATCTCATTTCCAACATCATTTGAAGAACTTTCACTATCACTACTAGAACACTT
Organism: Wollemia nobilis; assembly: GCA_028583015.1. NCBI lineage: Eukaryota > Viridiplantae > Streptophyta > Pinopsida > Araucariales > Araucariaceae > Wollemia > Wollemia nobilis. Next base: position 3,129,369 of record JAQPPZ010017190.1, on the reverse strand, counting down.
ACTTGCCTTGTCTAGGTAGAAAATTTTCTTGTGTTTGTGAGAGTACCTCTTTCCTTGATTGCTTTGCTCATATTTATTCTTCCTTTGATTCCTGTGCCTTTCAGAATCCTTGCTCTTATAATCTTGTTTATCTTCATCACTTTCATCCTTGGCAGCAGTACAGTTAGTAGCATAATGACCAAACTTTCCATAATTGAAACACTTGACATATTTCATACCTTTGTGCTTTCTTAAGAACTTGCCCTTCTTGTTGTAATATGCCTCTTCATCACTAGAAGACTCATCACTATCTTGAAGCTCTTTACCCTTGGATTTCTTGGTAACCTTGAAAGCTGCCTCCTTCTTAACATCAACCTTCACTTGAGTTCTCAACTCAAATGCTGCAAGTATACTATGAAGCTCATCCTTTTTCAACTTATCCAAATCCTTAGCTTCCTCAATAGCAGAAATATTTTCACTAAATCTATTTGGAAGAGACCTCAACATCTTATCACAAATATCATTTTCAGTAAGCTCAAGACCTAGTTCCTTCATAGAGTTAACAATCTCATCCATACGAAGCATATAGTCACTAATCTTTTCTTCATAATTCATCTTGAGTTGTTCAAACATACCTTTGAAGTGTCTCAACTTGGCCTTTCAAACATTTGCATCACCTATATGAACCACCTTCAACTATTTTCACATTTCACTAGTTGTCTTGCAGTGAATCACCTTGGTAAGATCTGCCTTCTGTAAACCCTTTAGGATTGCATTCATTGCCTTTGAATTGCTATGATGTAGGAGCCTCTCTTCCTTAGTAGAAGGACCATGCTCAGGAATGGTATACTCATCCTCAATCACTTCCCAAACTTCATTTCCAAGAGCCATAAGATGAACCTTCATCCTAGCACTCCAAAGTCTAAAATTTGCCCCATCAAGAATAGGTGTTGCATTACCACTTGTAGATTCCATTGTGTTCTTTACAATCTTTTCCTTCAAGCTGTTAAACTTTTTGAAGGAACCTGCTCTAATACCAATTGAAGAACACAAGCTTATACTAAGAGGGGGGGTGAACAGTATAAGACCTCTTTTTACTTTCTCTATTTAACTTCAACTTTGCAAAGAAATGAACCAATAGCAATATCAAAGCAATGCATAAAGCAACACACAATGATACACCAATTTTAACGTGGTTCACCCAACATGGGCTACATCCACAAAACTTTTCTCTAAAAAGCTTTCTCAAAGTTCTTTGGGAATCCTTCCCAATTACAATGTTTATGAGCCTTAGCCCAAAGGAGAAACCTTCCCCTACTCAAGTATTTATGAGCCTCTGCCCAAAGGAGAATCCTTCCCCTCCTCATGAATTTATGAGCCTCCTGCCCAAAGGAGAATCCTTCCCCTCCTCATGAATTTATGATCCTCTTGCCCAAAGGAGAATCCTTCCCATCAGCTCTGGAAATGATACTTGAGAAGATCACCTGCCTCTTATTCCACTAGCAAGTGGAACCCCTTTCCACAAAAGACCTCATGTCCTCAATGCTCAATCTCAAGAGACCTCTATCCTCATTGATCACCTCCACAGCAACTCATCAACCTGTACTAAACACAGTCAGTCAGTCCAGCACAAGTCTTCCTCACTCTGTCAGATCTGTCCCAAGATCAACTCATAAAGCTTGAACAAATCAATCTCTGCTACACACAAGCCTTCTCAAAGACTTGTCAAAACTGTCCTTAGGTTCTTCTCAAAGAACCACTTCAAATCTGTCCTCAAGTCCTTTGCTAGGACCTGTCCAAATCATCTCACAAGTCCTCCCTAGAACTTTTCCAAATCAGTTCACAAGTCCATCAAGAAAAACTTGCTTAGCATGAACCCAAAAAGAGAATTGTTAGAGACCCAATGTGATTCATCAACCTCATAGAAGCATAAAGAGAATTGTTAGAGACTCAATATGTTCTATACTTAACTCCCAATATCAATCTCAAATCTCATATAAACATAAAGAGAATTGTTAGAGACTCAATATGTTCTATACTTAACTCCCAATCTCAAACTCAACTCAATCTCAAATCTCATAAGAATAAGATAGATGTAGTATGCAATTCTCAAGAACACGAAACACAACCCAACAATTGCCAACCATGCAATAACTCATATAACAATGATACTCATGTTCTTTCCACAACCAATATCTTTTCACTACCAATTAGGGCTTTAACAACAATGCTTATAGACAAGGTTTAACAAACATCATTCAACTCAACATTAACCTTGAAGCATTCAACCAATCACTACATGAAAAGGAAACTAGTAGACATCATTTTCCCTCCAAATATATTTGAACAACATAACCCCCAAGCTGAAGAACACAAGCTTATACTGAGAGGGGGGGTGAACAGTATAAGACCTCTTTTTACTTTTTCCTTTATACTTCAAAATAGTAAAGCAATATACCCAAAGCAATATCAAAACAATGCACAATATCATCCACAAAGTGACACCAATTTTAACGTGGTTCACCCAGAAATGCTTGGGCTACGTCCACAAAACTTTTCTCTAAAAGTTATCTCAAAGTTCTTTGGGAAACCTTCCCAATTACAATGTTTATGAGCCTCGGCCCAAAGGAGACACCTTCCCCCGATCTGAATTTATGAGCCTCTGCTCAAAGGAGATACCTTCCCCTCTGCTCTGGAAATGATCCCTCAAAAGATCAACCGCCTCTACCTCTTGCCCAGCACGTGGAACTCCTTTCCATCGAAGACCTCCTGTCCTCAATGCTTAGCCTAAGAGACCTCTGCCTTCTATGATCACGTCCACAGCAGCTCAGCTACCTGTACCAAACACAGTCAGTCGGTCTAGTACAAGTCTTCCTCTATCTGTCAGATCTGTCCAACTCTATGAACAAATCAATCCTCTGCACACAAGCCTTCTCAAAGACTTGCCAAATCTGTCCTCAGGTTCTCTGATAGAACCAATGTACCTCTGTCCTCAAGTTCTCTGATAGAACTATCAATCTCAGCTCACAAGTCCTCTGCTAGGACCTGTCCAAATCTGCTCACAAGTCCCCACCGAAACCTGTCCAAATCTGCTCACAAGTCCCCACTGGAACCTGTCCAAAACCTGCTCACAAGTCCCCACTGGAACCTGTCCAAAACCTCAACAAGCTCACCAAGAAAAACTTGCTTAGCATGAACTCACAAAGAGAATTGTTAGAGACCCAATGTGATTCATAAACCTCATAGAAGCATAAAGAGAATTGTTAGAGACTCAATATGTTCTATACTTAACTCCCAATCTCAATCTCAAATCTCATAGAAACATAAAGAGAATTGTTAGAGACCCAATATGTTCTATACTTAACTCCCAATCTCAATCTCAATCAATTCAAATCTCATAGAAACATAAAGAGAATTGTTAGAGACTCAATATGATCTATACTTAACTCCCAATATCAATCTCAATTTTTTTTTTTTCTCAATCTCAACTCAAACTCAATCTCAAAAGAATAAGATAGATGTAGTAGCTTTTCTCAAGAATATAAAACACAACCCAACAATTGCCAACTATGCAATATCTCATATAACTATGATGCTTATATTCTTTTTACCAACAACTAGGGTTTCATCATCTCAATGCAAGTAGCAAGACTTATTAACATAAACCCTATTGCAAAAATGCTTCTTCTTCCTCAACCAGAATTATGCATTCACCCAAAAGTTCAACAATGACTTTAATGCATAAACAATCTTCAATATCCAGAAAATAAGATTTACACCAACAATACCTAGTAGACAACCTTTTCACTCCAAACTCAATTTCAGAAAATATACCATAAACAACATACATGGAAGAAGTTGCCCATACCTTTACTTTGATGAAGAAGGAGAACTCAAAATCTGTCACAACACTAACTCTCAATTTGCCACCAATTAGAGTTAGCAACTATACAATAATACACAATAATAAAGATCCAAATATAACACCTTATTTCTCCAACTTAGTAAAAACACCAAAGTACAATAACATACAAAGTAAAACCTCTTTACACCTTATTACTCCACATAAACATTAAACAACAATAAACCAATGTCAAAACAAAAAATGATACCTTAACCTTATACCTCCCACGCATTTACAACCACCATTCTTTGCACACCACGACCAAAAGGAAATTCCCAATGAAGAGAATCGAACTCGGCACCTCTGCCATCTAGCACTTTCGCTTAAATACCACCGTCATTGGGTCACAAGAGCCCAATGAAATAACAAACCGCTGCCCTCTCTTTTATCTTCCTTTGATGCCAAGAAACTGGAAAACGTAAACGTCTTCCACAAACCGCATGCAAACAAACCATTGCCATCAAGCCAAAAGGTAAGGATGCAGCCCAAGCTCAAAACCGAGTTTGCCAAGCATAGTCTCCATGACGCAGAACATGCACGATCTCAAAGACGTCGACGGAGATCGAAAACACAGAGCAAGCTCAAACGAAGACACCAAGCGCTTTTCGAAGGATGTAGAGCAATGCAAGTCATAGACGCCAAGCACAGATCGAACGAAATGGTGCAAAATCAAATCATAGATGCCAAGCGTAATTCAAACGAAACGGTGCAAAATCAAATCGTAGATGCCAAGCGCAAATCAAAAAATACAGAGAACCACAAATCGTAGATTATCAATGTCAAATCGGAGGTGCTCACTTTTGAGAATCATCCCCGCTTAAATAGCCATTTTTCCTTCACTGTTTGACGTCGGCGCTCCTCCTCGCTTAAGGGTTGAAAGACCCTTTAATAATAATTAAAATAATAATTATTATTATTTTATTAATAATAAATTAAACTTGGACCTTTGACAAAGGTTTGAGTTAATTTAATTATTAATAATACACATGGACCTTTGCATTAAGTTAAGCTTGGTTTTAATAAAAACCCTTAATGAGTCCAAATGGTTTTAAGAAAAACCTTTAGCCTTGTCACCATGGTTTTAATAAAAACCCTTTAACATAATGAAGCTTCTCAAGATATTCCACTCTTTTGAAATCAACACAAAAATGCCTTTTGACATCAATGACAACTTATACATTTGAGCAAAGGCAATGTACCCAAAGTACCCAAAATTGCCAACAATCTCCCCCTTTGTCATTGATGGCAAACCTTTACTGAAAACACTTCTCAAGAGCCAAAACTGAAACCAACTGAAACCAATTGTGCTAACAATTGAGAATCTTCCTTTGAAGTTTTGCTCCCCCTGACTTGAAGCTTTCCTCTTCACTTTGAAGCTCTCCCCCTTACTCATATCTCTCCCCCTTTGTCATCAATGGCAAAGGGCCACCTTTGGGGCTCGGGACTAAGAATTAGCCTCTTAGCTTAGTCCCTCCCCCACCTCCTGATGAGGTGATTAATTCTGGGGTGGGAGTAAAACTCCCATTAGGCACTGATCATCATCAGCATCTATAACTTCCTTGTCGGGCCTTCTCTTGAATTCTTTGTCCATATTCCTGTTCCTGTCACTGTTCTTGTTCTTGTTCTCATCCCTGTTCTTATCCATGCCTTGATCCTTGGACCTGATCATGCCACTGTTCCTATTCTTGTATTCTAGAATTTCAGCTCTACACTGTCTGACTGTGTGACCTTCATTGTTGCACTTATAACAAGTAACAATGTTATTTCTTTTAGGCATACCTATTCTTTGAATCCACCAGTTTTGACCAAACCTGTTCTGACCAAACCTGTTTTGACCAAACCTATTCTGACCAAACCTGTTCTGACCAAACTTTTGACCAAACCTGTTTTGATCAAACCTGTTCTTGATATTTGCCTTGCAATAAACTGCCTTGTGCCCAAACTGTTGACAAGAGTAGCAATACCCTTGAAAGAAATTACCACCTCTGAAACTGTCATTTACCTTCTTTACTTGAGCCATGCAATGTGAAGTTGTGTGACCAAACCTGTGACAAGCAAAACATCTGCCTTGAAACTTCCCTTTATTTGACCTCTTAGGCTCTGAAAACTTTTTCTTCTCATTCTGAATTCTGTTTTCTATTTCTGTGCATCTATCATTCAAGGACTCATGATCTGAAATACTTTCCTCATCAGAACTCTCTTCCTTTTGGAGTCTCTTACTAGACTCTCCAACTTGTTCCTTGTGAGGTTTAACAAAACCAAGGCCTATTTTATCTGTTGTCTTTCTTTGACCTTTGATGAGAGACTTAACCTTTTTGGAGCTATCTTGAAACCTGTGAAGCTTATCCTTGTACCCTTTAGTTTCCTCTTTCAAAGAAGCCATTTTCTGTTCTAACTCACTATACTCAAGAACCTTAGACTCTAACTCATCCTTGAGTTCTTGTGTCTTAGCTATAGAGAAATCAAGATTTTCAATAAGATCATCTCTCTCCATACAACATTCATCTAACTTATCCTTGAGTCTAGCATTCTTCTTTCTTTCCTTTTTCAAAGCACTAAGAGCACTAATAAGTTCACCTTTAAGATCTACTTCACCTTCCTCTATATGTTTGCTTTTAGAATCATCAAAGCATTTTTCAGATTTCTTATCACTAGAGGTGCTACCCTTTTCAAAAACCATACATGCATCTTCCTTATAGTTTTCTGAAGCATCCTCATACATACTAGAAACCAAATCATTATTTGTGCAATCATCCTCAAGGTGACCAAAATTTCCACATCTAAGACATTTCATGATAATGAATCTATGTTTTGGTTCTTCCTCTTTTTCGATATGAACAACATCTCATTTTCATTATCACTTGAAGAACTTTCACTATCACTACTAGAACACTTACTTGCTTTGTCTAGGTAGAAACTCTTCTTGTGTTTGTGAGAATACCTCTTTCCTTGATTGTTGTGCTCATCTTTGTTTTTCCTATGATGCTTGTGCTTTTCAGAATCCTTGCTCTTACAATCCTGTTTATCTTCATCACTTTCATCCTTGGCAATAGTACAGTCAGTAGCATAATGACCAAACTTTCCACAATTGAAACATCTTACATTTTTCATATTTTTGTGCTTTCTAGAGAACTTGCCTTTCTTGCTGTAATATGCCTCTTCATCACTAGAAGACTCATCACTCTCTTGAAGCTGTTTACCTTTGGATTTCTTGGTAGCTTTGAAAGCTGCCTCCTTCTTGACATCAACTTTCACTTGAGTTCTCAACTCAAATGCTGCAAGTATACTATGGAGCTCATCCTTTTTCAACTTATCCAAATCTTTAGCTTCCTCAATAGCAAAAATATTTTCACTAAATCTATTAGGAAGAGATCTTAAAATCTTATCACAAACATCATTTTCAGCAAGCTCAAGACCTAAGTCTTTCATGGAGTTAACAACCTCATCCATACGAAGCATGTAGTCACTAATATTTTCATCATCATTCATCTTGAGTTGTTCAAACATACCTTTGAAGTGTCTCAACTTGGCCTTTCTGACATTTGTATCACCTGTATGAACCACCTTCAACTGATTCCACATTTCACTAGTTGTCTTGCAGTGAATCACTTTGGTGAGATCTACTTTCTGTAAGCCTTTCAGAATTGCATTCATTGCTTTTGAATTGTTGTGATGTAGGAGCCTTTCTTCTTTAGTATTAGGACCAAGTTCAGGAATAGTGTACTCATCTTCAATCACTTCCCAAACCTCATTCCCAAGTGCCATTAGATGAACCTTCATCCTTGCACTCCAAAGACCAAAATCTGACCCATCAAGAATAGGTGTTGCATTGCCACTTGAATGATCCATTGTGTTCTTTACTAGCTTTTCCTTCAAGTTGTTAAACTTTTCGAAGGCACCCGCTCCGATACCAATTGAAGAACACAAGATTATACTTGAGAGGGGGGTGAACAGTATAAGACCTCTTTTTACTTTTTCCTTTATACTTCAAAATAGTAAAGCAATATACCCAAAGCAATATCAAAACAATGCACAATATCATCCACAAAGTGACACCAATTTTAACGTGGTTCACCCAGAAAGCTTTGGCTACGTCCACAAAACTTTTCTCTAAAAGTTATCTCAAAGTTCTTTGGGAAACCTTCCCAATTACAATGTTTATGAGCCTCGGCCCAAAGGAGACACCTTCCCCTGATCTAAATTTATGAGCCTCTGCTCAAAGGAGATACCTTCCCCTCTACTCTGGAAATGATCCCTCAGAAGATCAATTGCCTCTACCTCTTGCCAGCACGTGGAACTCCTTTCCACCGAAGACCTCCTATCCTCAATGCTTAGCCTAAGAGACCTCTGCCTTCTATGATCACGTCCATAATAGCTCAGCTACCTGTACCAAACATAGTCAGTCGGTCTAGTACAAGTCTTCCTCTGTCTATCAGATCTGTCCAACTCTATGAACAAATCAATCCTCTACACACAAGCCTTCTCAAAGACTTGCCAAATCTATCCTCAGGTTCTCTGATAGAACCAATGTACCTCTGTCCTCAAGTTCTCTGATAGAACTATCAATCTCAGCTCACAAGTCCTCTGCTAGGACCTGTCCAAATCTGCTCACAAGTCCCCATCGGAACCTATCCAAATCTGCTCACAAGTCCCCACTGGAACCTGTCCAAAACCTGCTCACAAGTCCCCACTGGAACCTGTCCAAAACCTCAACAAGCTCACCAAGAAAAACTTGCTTAGCATGAACTCACAAAGAGAATTGTTAGAGACCCAATGTGATTCATAAACCTCATAGAAGCATAAAGAGAATTGTTAGAGACTCAATATGTTCTATACTTAACTCCCAATCTCAATCTCAAATCTCATAGAAACATAAAGAGAATTGTTAGAGACCCAATATGTTCTATACTTAACTCCCAATCTCAATCTCAAATCTCATAGAAACATAAAGAGAATTGTTAGAGACTCAATATGTTCTATACTTAACTCCCAATATCAATCTCAACTCAATCTCAACTCAAACTCAATCTCAAAAGAATAAGATAGATGTAGTATGCTTTTCTCAAGAATATGAAACACAACCCAACAATTGCCAACTATGCAATATCTCATATAACAATGATGCTTATATTCTTTTCACCAACAACTAGGGTTTCATCATCTCAATGCAAGTAGCAAGACTTATTAACATAAACCCTATTGCAAAAATGCTTCTTCTTCCTCAACCAGAATTATGCATTCACCCAAAAGTTCATCAATGACTTTAATGCATAAACAATCTTCAATATCCAGAAAATAAGATTTACACCAACAATACCTAGTAGACAACCTTTTCACTCCAAACTCAATTTCAGAAAATATACCATAAACAACATACATGGAAGAAGTTGCCCATACCTTTACTTTGATGAAGAAGGAGAACTCAAAATCTGTCACAACACTAACTCTCAATTTGCCACCAATTAGAGTTAGCAACTATACAATAATACACAATAATAAAGATCCAAATATAACACCTTATTTCTCCAACTTAGTAAAAACACCAAAGTACAATAACATACAAAGTAAAACCTCTTTACACCTTATTACTCCACATAAACATTAAACAACAATAAACCAATGTCAAAACAAAAAATGATACCTTAACCTTATACCTCCCGCGCATTTACAGCCACCATTCTTTGCACACCACGACCAAAAGGAAATTCCCAATGAAGAGAATCGAACTCGGCACCTCTGTCGTCTAGCACTTTCGCTTAAATGCCACCGTCGTTGGGTCACAAGAGCCCAATGAAATAACAAACCGCTGCCCTCTCTTTTATCTTCCTTTGATGCCAAGAAACTGGAAAACGTAAACGTCTTCCACAAACCGCATGCAAACAAACCACTGTCGTCAAGCCAAAAGGTAAGGATGCAGCCCAAGCTCAAAACCGAGTTTGCCAAGCACAGTCTCCATGACGCAGAACATGCACGATCTCAAAGACGTCGATGGAGATCGAAAACACAGAGCAAGCTCAAACGAAGACACCAAGCGCTTTTCGAAGGATGTAGAGCAATGCAAGTCATAGACGCCAAGCGCAGATCGAACGAAACGGTGCAAATGTAAATCGTAGATGCCAAGCGCAATTCGAACGAAACGGTGCAAAATCAAATCGTAGATGCCAAGCGCAAATCAAAAAATACAGAGAACCACAAATCGCAGATTATCAATGTCAAATCGGAGGTGCTCACTTTTGAGAATCATCCCCGCTTAAATAGCCATTTTTCCTTCATTGTTTGACGTCGGCGCTCCTCCTCGCTTAAGGGTTGAAAGACCCTTTAATAATAATTAAAATAATAATTATTATTATTTTATTAATAATAAATTAAACTTGGACCTTTGACAAAGGTTTGAGTTAATTTAATTATTAATAATACACATGGACCTTTGCATTAAGTTAAGCTTGGTTTTAATAAAAACCTTTTTTTTTTTATTTTTTAGAAAAACCTTTAGCCTTGTCACCATGGTTTTAATAAAAACCCTTTAACATAATGAAGCTTCTCAAGATATTCCACTCTTTTGAAATCAACACAAAAATGCCTTTTGACATCAATGACAACTTATACATTTGAGCAAAGGCAATGTACCCAAAGTACCCAAAATTGCCAACACCAACATAAATCACCAATGCAAAGAATAACTTGCTCAAATCAATCTCAATGGAGTAAGCCCAAAACATGAATCAAGTAAAGCATTAACTTGATCAAAACAACCTCTATGGAAGCAACTAACCATCAATCTCAAAACATCCAACTAAGGGTTTCACCATATCAATGCAAGTAGCAAGACTTACTAACATAAACCCTAGTGCAAAAAAATGCTTCCTCTTCCTCAACCAGAATTATGCATTCACCCAAAAAACTCATCAATGATTTTAATGCATAAACAATCTTCAATATCCAAAAAATGGGATTTACACCAACAAGAATACCTAGTAGACAACCTTTTCACTCCAAACTTAATTTTAGAAAATACACCATCAACAATATACATGGAAGAAGTTGCCCATACCTTTGTTTGAGGAAGAAGAGAATAGTTCTTCAACTTTGTTACCAACACCACCCTCAACTTTGCCACCAAGTTAGGGTTAGATCATAAAAGTAACCACAAAAATATTTATTCCATAAAACACCTTATGACTCCAATCCTTAGAAGTTAACTACCAAAAAATATAAAGCATACAAACAATATATCCTTTTACACCTTATTTCTCCAAATTAATTAAACCATGCTCAAGGAATAATAGCTTCTAAGCAAATCTCACTCAAAAATCAAGCCAAAAATCTCAACCACACACTATCAACCTTATATCTCCAAAGAAGCATTTAACCTTAAAAAAAAATTAAATTAAATAAATCTGCCCAACCACTCCTTTAACAAAATGTAGATTTTATTTAAAAACCTTACCAAAAAAAAAATGCTTCCGAAAATCTCGGGTCAACAGTGCCTCTGAAAAAATCGGAGCGCAAAAACTCTTCTCACACTCCACGGCAGGAGGCGAATTCTTGATCTCCCTTCAAGCCCCTTTGTAGAACAGTCGTTGCCACTAGGCCAATGGCGCTAGCTTGAAGGCTAGCAAGAGTCTCCTTCTCCTTAACCCTTTGGCGGTGGATAAACATGGCGAAAAAATGATAGCCATAGCTTTTACTTCCCAAATTTTGCGCAATTCGAATTTATTTCACACCTTTGCTTTGGACTATAGGTTATGGCTTATATAGCCAAACTTCCATGCTATGCACGACGTCGACGGGAGGATAATTCAAACTTTTTGAATTAATATTATTTTGGCACCTTCGAAACAACTTTAGGGTTTATGAAACCCTTTTGATTATTTAAAAAATAATCAAAGGTCTTTTAGACCTTAGACCTTAGGTGGAGAACCCATTAAATTATTAAAATAATTTAATCACTAAATCAAATAAATAATTAATTAAAAAACCTTAAAAGGTTTTATTAATTAAGTTATTTAATTAATAAGTGTCTCCAGCCTTTGCATTAAGCTGAGAGTGGTTTTGAGAAAAACCCTTAATGCATCCACCTGGTTTTAATAAAAACCCTTAAACCTTCCATGGTTTTGATAAAAACCTTTTCATATGCCACATGGAATCTCTCCGAAATATTCTAGAAAATATTCTTTGGAATCTTCAACCTTTGAAGCCAATAAATCCTCTTGACATTAATGCCAGTTCCTTTTGACATCAATGACAACTCATAGACAAGAAGCTAGGATCTCAAACCCAAAATTGCCAACAAAGGGTGAATCAAATCACCAAGGAAACAAGCTAAATAAGGAGATAAAAAATGTATGCATTTTTGGTGCTACATAGTGTTGGTTCAACTTTTATACACACCCTATGAAGAATGAGCATGAAATCCCGATAAAACTTTTAAGGGATAAATCCCACTCACTTTAGGATCTTGCTGGATATCCAAAATGTGAGTTACAGAGTTGGGTCGAATGTCTATTCACTCTTTTTTGCTTTTGGAATAGTTTCAAGCGGACTGTCTGTTACCTTACAACGGGTTCTGGACTTCAGTTCAGTAATGTTTTTGGAGTTGGTTATCTTTGTGGACAATCAGATTTACAATCAATCCTTTGATCTAGCTCTTTTATGCTTTAGCAAATTTAAATAAAAGACAAATTTAAAAAAAATAAAAATGAATCATTCAATTAGTGGGACAGAGAGAGTAGGGTAGGGCAGAAAGAGAAATTTATCTAACTTAGCTGCAAAACCAAAACTACCAATTTTAGTTATACCGGTTAGCTTCACAATAGAACAAATCAAAGAGGAAAGTGTCCAGGTTTCTAAGATCACCTTCCACTAAGAGCATAATAAGGAGACAACAACAGATCTGAAAGAAAATCATAAACATAAGGGAATTCGGTTAAAATTGATATCTCTCACCAGCAGCCTAGCTCGCACAGTGAGGACAGAGCAATTAGAACAGGCCTGAACCTTAAATCTGTAATTTTCCCTAACATACAATAAAGAAAATGAAGCCTAGCAACATATCCAATCCTGGTAACACAGATATATAGCATAATTTAAATAAACCTTAATGAAATGAAAAACAAAAGAAGATAAACTTATCACAATCTGAAAGAGATTAGGCTCCTGGCCACACTATCACAGAAAACGAAAATCACACCAACTCTAAGTCCAGAACAAAGCTTTTAAACAAGATTTGCAGGAAATTGCTTCAATAGCTTTTATTTCTAAGTTTTTGCCCCTAAAATTTATATTCAGAAGAAGTATTTATAGACTTAGGACAGACCCTGATCTTTTCAAAAATATCTTCTTCTCAAACCCTAAATCTTATCCTCTAAACCTTACTACTCGGGTTTTACAATATAAGGCCCTTTAAAAATAGAGTTTTTTATAAACCCTAACCACTCTGCAAATCTTAGTGCAGTTACTTGCCATAAATGGAGAAGGCATGATCTGATATTATTCTCATCCATCTATAACTGCAAGTAAATATCTTCGTTTTCTGGCCAGTTGGTGCATCTTCTGGGAACATCTCATTAATTCCTCAAAGAAATTTGGATGAGTCACTGGTTTCTCTGACATTTTATCTTCGCAAAGCCGCATCTGAGTTGAAATTCTCTGCACGCCATTACTTTCACCATAAATTCTCCTATTAAATGCGTCCATCGGCAAATTTTGATAATTGTGTGTAGATATTTTCATTTTTCGGTTAATTTTTGACATATTCCATTAAATGAGGCAGCTGCTTAGTCATCGTAAAGTCTCTTTGCAGCCAGATCTATAAAATTTGGATGGACCAAAAATTCCCAGCATCCCCCATTTCTATCTGACGGCCTTCAATTGATCCACGCTTATCTTTGTCTTTTTCGCCATTACTTCCGCTAGTATGCAACTGCCAGCTCACTTTCTACAAAAGACAAACAAGGATTAGTATTTTAATATTATTAATTTAAAACCCTAATGTTCATTATACGTCGGCTTTATTTATTTTGACACGTGTCACGAAATCATGATGTTTTCTTCACCTTGCCTCTGCCTCAACTTTTTCTCATGAAATCGCAACGTCCTCTTAGCACTTTGCCGCGAAACCATGACATCTCGCGAAATCGTGATGTCCTTTGCACTTGGCGCTTCTGTTTTCCCCTTTACCACGAAACCATGACATGTCACGATTTTGCGATGTCCTCTTAGCACTTTGCTGCAAAACCATGACATGTGATTTCGTGACATGTCATGAAATCCCAACGTCCTCTGCACTTGGTGCTTCTGTTTCAAATCTATCGCGATATCGCGACGTTTTCATCACTTGCACTTTCTTTCGAAAACCCGTCACGAAATCGTGACGTTTCCACACTCGGCACTTCTTAGTCCAAAACATGTCGCGATATCGTGACGTTTTCACCACTTGCATTCTAGTCCAAATATGTCGCGATATCGCAATGTTTCCAAAAATGGAAATGTCACAAAATCACGATGTTTCCAAAAATGGAAATGTCACGAAATCGCAAAGTTTTCATTACTTAGCAAATTTTCCAAAAATTGTAGGTTGACTCCAATGGATTCATTCATCTATATTCTGCATTTTTACATATTTAGTGAAAGATTTTCTTTACTCAGAAATGATTCTAACATTTGAAAAATGAATTCTAAAATAAAACAAAGCCAGATGCAAGCCTACTTGGATATTTTGATGTAAGCAAAACTTTGAAAAGGAGGCAAGCAGAAAATGGAATTAAAACCAGGAAAACATCAAGAGGGTCCCTACGGCAAAATGAAAACTAAATATTTTCAAAGGATGGAATTTCATTTTTTTAGTGGGGGTGTGTTGCTTCTCAACACATAGTTTATTATTGGACTATTAAAACCAATCTACATTAAGAATTTATGAGCACCATATTATGTTTATTAAATCTAAATAAGAAAGTTGGAAAAAGAGTCTTCAATAAAAAGTATTTGATAACATTTGCATCTTAAAATAGCAAATATCTAAGTTAAATATTAGTTGAAAAGAAGGAAATAACATTTATATTGGATGTTGTTTTTTAGTTCATAAAAAAGTGCAAATTTATTAAAGTAAAAAGAAATAGAGCAAGAGTATTTTTCTAAGCAAATTGAAGACCAAGTAAGGGTTCAAAAGTATAGCAAATTTTTAAGTTTCTAAAGACACTAAGAATCCATCATGCAAAGGAGATGTTTTGGAGTCCTAAAGCGCCACCATAGCTTAAAGAAGAGATATCACCATTCAAGTAAAAGTCACCATAGTCCAAGGAAGCACCACTATTGCTCAAGGAAGAGACACCATCTTTCAAGGGAGAGCCACCACTAGAAATATAGAGTAAAGTTATCAAAGTTGAATATCCAATGCCATAATTTCATCCAAGGAGCCCAAACGAATATGTTTCTACAAAATAAAGTGAAAGAGCTACATAGAGAAGATAGAAGGTTTAAAATTAGGGTAAACTCCAAGTGTTAAGAATTGGAGGGAACATTACATGCAAAAGGGACAAGTGTGAACAAGACAAAGCATTGGAAAAGATAATCCAAAGAGAATTTCGATTATGTAAATTGCACCTCGGCCAAATGAGACGTTAAATTTTTAGTTGAAGGTGAAGATACTTGTAAAGTAATGCTCAGGAGTGTCATATCTTCATCATGCTTTGAAGAATTACGTTATAGGCACTTTATGAGAACAAGGGAGTGAATTTGGAGTGCTAAAAGAGTTTTAGTGCCATGTGGCACATGTGAAGTGGAAGGTTAAAAGGTTTGGAGGAGTTCAAACTTTCACAGTAGGGAAGAGAACTTATTTCAAGGTTCCAAAGATAGCATAGTGCAAGAGAGATTATAGAAAATGTTGAAATAGGATTGTGTAAGAAGTTTAAGAGCAAGTAAGGAAGAATACTCCATTTAGCACATGCATGTGAACCATTCAAGCTATGTATAAGGAGTTGAAGAGTCAAACTAAAGATAATATTGCATTACTTCCATTATAGCAAGAAGAATAATATATAAAATTTGAAGAACATAAGCTTATACTGAGAGGGGGGGTGAACAATATAAGACCACTTTTTACTTTTCTTTCCTAATCAATATTATGCAATGTATAGATAGAAATATCAACAACAATAATCAAAGCAATGCACAAATCACCATACACAATAGAGACACCAATTTTACGTGGTTCACCCAATGTGGGCTACTCCATGGAGAAAATATTTCACTAAAATTTTCTCAATCAATCTCTTAGGAATCCTTTCCCTATTACAATGTTTATGGACCTCTATCCAAATGAGAAACCAATCCCATAATCAAGTTTGTGGATCTCTATCCACAAGAGAACTCCTTTTTCCTAAGCTCTAACTAGTGATCTTCTAGAAGAACTATTGCCCGCACTACTCTGGCTAATGGATCTCTATCCACTGAATATACTTGTCCTCACTTACCTAGCTAATGGATCTCTATCCATTAGATACTGACATCCTCTATACTCTATCACCTTCAAAGCTCTATCACAAATTTACACTAAACTCACTCCTTCGGTCTAGCACAAATCTGCTCAATCTTTGTCTCTGGTTTGGCATAAACCTATCCTCAAATATGCACCAAACTCTATCCTTGAATTTGTACTAAATAGTCCTTCGATCTAGCACAAATTTGTCCTATATATTTGTCCTTTGATCTTGCACTAAACATAGTCCTTAGGTCTAGCACAAGTTTTTCCTCAATCTCTATCCTCAAGCCTTAACTCAAAGCTTGATTTAATCTCAAATCAACTCTGTTGGATCTGCCCCAAACCTTAACTCAAGGTTTGAACAAATAAATCAATCAACTATGCTCTCAAGTCTTCTCAAAGACTTGTCTCAAATATACCTTGTAAGCTTCCACAAAATCTCACACCAATCTATCCACAAGTCCTCTCTAGAACTTGTCAAATCTGCTCAATAAGTCCTCACTAGAACTTATCCAAATATGCTCTCAATCTGTATTGTAAGCTTCCACAAAAGCTCACCCAAATTTGTCCACAAGTCTTCTCAAATACTTACCTCAAATCTGCTCAACAACTCCTCACTAGAATTTGTCCAATCTCATAGAAACATAAAGAGAATTATTAGAGACTCAATATGCTCCACATTCATCACAATGCTCAATCACTTTCAATCACTCTCTTAGAAACATACAGAGAAGTTTTAGATACTCAATATGCTTCACATTCACCTCAATACTCAATCACTTTCAATCACTCTCTTAGAAAAATATAGAGAATTGTTAGAGACTCAATATGCTTCACATTCACCTCAATACTCAATCACTTTCAATCACTCTTCTATCACATAAACATATAAAGAATTGTTAGAGATTCAATATGTTTCACACTCATCAACACTCAACCTCTTTCTCAAATCAATTTAGAATATAGAATAATTTGTTTCATAGAACTTGAACAATCACTTCACACATTCACTTGACTAGGCTCAACTAACTCTACTCAACCAATCACTCAATGAAATGATCCTTGCTCACAAACCCTAGTCCAAGTATATTAATACTCTCTCAAATGTTTCCAACAATGCTTTATCAACTAATCTCACATAATAATGATACTCATGTTATTTCCAAACCCTAGTTCAAGTTCTTCACTCAACAACTCACTTCAACAACAATGCTTATAAGACAATCTTCACATAGCAATGATACTCATGTTCTTTCTTCACTCAACTCAAACACTTCAACAACAATGCTAACCAAATAATCCTTTTCACTCCAAATTTCCATTCACAAGTTTCAACAATCACTCACTAAGAATAATATGCCTATATCTTTTTTTGGATGTAGAAGTGCCTTTTGAAAACCTGTCTCAATCACAATTTTCTTATTTCCAAATCCAATGGTTAGACACAACAATATTACTTCAACACTTTCCAAAAATATTCCTTAGACATAAAACAATCACAAATCAATTTATGCCTTATTGCTTCCTTTTAAAATAACACTCATCTTACCATACATAAATATAATTTCCTTGATACACCTTCTAAACTCCAACTTAAAATAATATCCAACACCATGGAAATATCAACCAAAACACCTTACAATCTTTTCAAAACATTTGAGCAAACAAAATTAAAAATTTAATTTTGCAAAAACCCTTATAACTCCTTTAGCAACCTTAGAACCAATTTAAACTATGCAAAAATTAATTTTTAAATGCCCAAACTATATTCCCAAAATTTTTGGTGACCAATATTCAAGCATACCTCTTTCTTTCCCAAAAGGGGATTCGGTGAGATTCGATCTGTTGTCTCCTCTAGCTTAAGCGCCTTAGCGCTTGGGAGCCCACTACATGGGATACTAATACCCACATGAAGGAAGGTAGAGCCCCTTCCTCTTATGCCTCCACTCGCCATCTATTTCTCATGAAACTTGCACACTCTTCCTTCGCTTTGGATGTAGCGCAATTCGTAAGGCTCACAATATTTAAGGTTTGCAATAATATTCAAAGGCATGGTAGTTTTGGTAGGTTGGGAGTTCCCATCTTATATACACATTTTAATTTCTCATCACATCGGTGCTTTGTTATTCGAAATCAAATTTTGAATTTTGATTTTGATAACCCACCTAGGGTTATTTAACCTTAGCTTAAATTAATTTATACTTAATAATTAATTTAAATAATTGTATAAGTTAAGTAAATTAACTAATAAATTAATTTATAATTAATTTATAATAAATTTTAAACTTTCTTTGCATAATATTATAAAATAATATTATAATGTTATTTATTTGGACTTTTTGTTACACTTTGGACCTCATCTGACTTCCTGGAACCGGGTCTTGAAACTGAAACCGAAATAGATGCTGCCAACTGAAACTGCCACTAACTAGTGTTGAAAGTTCAATGACCACTCACTCTTGACATCATTGACAATTTATGTCCAAAAATATCTCCCTTTATCATTGATGGCAACCCATATTCTTTTTACCAAATCTTAACCTTTTTCCTGTTCTGCTCCCCTTGGGAAACTGCTCCCCATGACTCAATGCTTTCTTCTTAAACTAAATCTCTCCCCCTTACTCAAATATCTCCCCCTTTGATATTAATGGCAAAGGGTCACCTTTGGTGCTTGAGGATAATAATGAATATCTTATCTTAGCCCCTCCCACACCTCCTCTTGAGGTGGTTAATTTTGGGGTGGGAGTATTTCTACTCCCAGCAAGCACTGGTCTTTACCTTTATCCTCTTTCCTTATTATCTGATCCTTTTGATTCCTTTGATTGTTCCTTTCTATGTCCATATTCTTTTTCATGTCCATGTCCATATTCATGTTCCTATTCATGTTCATATCCATATTCCTATTCATGTTCCTATTCCTATTCCTATTCCTGTTCATGTTCATATCCATGTTCATGTTCCTGTTCCTGTTCCTGTTCCTGTTCTTGTTCCTGTTCCTATTCCTATTCCTATTCCTGTTCCTATTCCTATTCTTGTTCTTGTTCCTATTGTTGTTATTGTTCCTATTCTTGTTCATGTTCATATCCATATTCTTGTTCATATCCATATTCATGTTCTTGTTCATGTTCATGCTTGGTTTTGGAATGTTTGCTCTACACCACTTTGTTGTATGTCCATAATTATTTCACTTATAACACTTAATGTTATTATTCCTTGGAGGTGCAAATGTCTTAGGATTTCTCCTGGTGAAGCCATATCCTTTTCTATCATGAACCCTACAACTCATTTCCTTGTGACCAAACTGATTACATGAGTAGAAATACCCATAGAAAAGTTACCTGTTTCTAAAATTCATATTTTCTTGTCTTTCATGCATCCTGCACTGTGAAGCCATGTGTTCAAACCTGTGACATGAGAAACACCTTCCATTGAAATTTCCTTGTATTGACCTCATTGGTCTCTTAGTCTCTCTTAACCTATTCCGATTGTTATTCCATCTATTTCTCCTTTGTGCATTGTTCCTTTCCTTGTTGAATTTTCTATTGTCCAACTCATCCTAAAATGTCTCACTTTCTCTTATACTATCTTCTTCTGAAGTTTCTTCTTCTTCAGAACTTGAGGTTGACTCTTCTTCTTGTTTCTTTTGAGCTTGTTCAAAACCAAGACCTATTTTATTTGTTGACCTTATTTGTACCTTGATCATCTTATCCACAATCTTTGAACTCTTTCCAAACTTGTGTAGCTTATCCTTGGATTTTTCTAAATCTTCCCTTAGTAGAGCTACTTATTGTTCTAACCTTTCACATTCTAAGAATTTTGCTTCTAACTTATCCTTGAACTTCTTTGTCTTAGCCATTGACTTTTTTAGATTCTAAGAATTTTGTTTCTAATTTATCCTTGAACTTCTTTGTCTTAGCCATTGACTTTTTTAGATCCTCTAGTTTCACTTTCTTACCTTCTTTACTGTGTCAAGAGCATAAATAAGTTTTGCCTTAAGATCAAATTCTTCTCTTTCTGATTCTTCCTCTATTTGTTTGCCTTTGTCTACATCTTCATTTTATTTTGACTTGTCTTCTATAGGATCACCTTCTTCTTATTCTAGTGCCATTAGAATATTTTCTTCTTGTCCTTCAAGTGCATCCTCATATTCATCATCATTAAAACTATAACCATTCCTTGTACAACTATCTTCAAGATGTCCAAAATTACCACATCTAAAAAACTTGAGAATTATTGGTGATCTTTTCTTGACTTCTTTTTTTCTTCAATCATAAATAGGACTTCATCTCTATCATTATTTGAAAAACTAGCATCACTATCACTTGAGTACTTATTTTCCTTGTCTTCATAGTAGCTCCTCTTTTGTCTTTGAAGGAAATTCTTCCCTTGTCTGCTTTGTCCATCCTTGTCTTTCTTTTGGTACCTGTATTTTTCTGATTCCCTATTCCTATGATCCTATTTTTCTTCATCATTATTATTTTTAGCTTCTTGATAATCATTTGCATAGTGACCATATTTTCCACAATTGAAACATCTAATAGATTTTGTATCTTTAAATCTTCTTGAATCCTTATTCCTTATACCATAATTTACTTCTTCATCATTGGATGACTCATTTCTTGATTCTGACTTCTTACCCTTTGTCTTCTTAATTGCTTTGAATGTTGCTTCCTTCTGGGGATTAGGTTATTTTTTTTAACTCAAAAGTTGTAAGAATACCAAGCAACATATCTCTTGTCAAATAATCACCATCATTTGCTTATTCTATAGCTGAAATATTTTCACTAAACTTTGTTGGAAGAGACCTTAAGATCTTATCACAAACATCTGATTCATCCACATTAAGTCCAAGTCCTTGCATAGCATTAACAACCTCATCTATCCGAAGTAGATAAGAACTAATGTCTTCCTCATTATTCATTCTTAATTCTTCAAATTATCCTTTGAGATTTCGTATCTTTGCATTTTTGACACTTTTATCTCCTTCATATATGCTTTGCAACTTATCCCAAATTCCTTTTGCATCTTTACAATGCATAACTTTTATGGATTCTGTTCTATGCAAACCTCTCAAAAGTGCATTCATTACTTTTTAATTGTAATGTTGTAGAAGCTTACCTTCCTTATCTATAGGTGGATCAACTGGTGGTATGTATCCATTTTCAACTACTTCCCAAATTTCATTGCCAAGTGCCATCAAGTGAACCTTCATTCTCATACTCCAATATATATAATCACTTCTATCAAATATTGGTGTTGAATTATCTGAGGACACATTCTTGGAATCCATTGTGTTCTTGAAATATTTTCCTTCAAGTTGTTAAACTCTTCCGAAGGAACCCGCTCTGATACCAATTGAAGAACACAAACTTATATAGAGAGGGGGGTGAACAATATAAGACCACTTTTTACTTTTCTTTCCCAATCAATATTATGCAATGTATAGATAGCAATATCAATAGTAGTAATCAAAGCAATGCACAAATCACCACACACAATAGAGACACCAATTTTACGTGGTTCACCCAATGTGGGCTACTCCACGGAGAAAACCTTTCACTAAAATTTTCTCAATCAATCTCTTGGGAATCCTTTCCCTATTACAATGTTTATGGACCTCTATCCAAAGGAGACACCAATTCCCTAATCAAGTTCATGGATCTCTATCCGTAGAAGAACTCCTTTCTCCTAAGCTTTAATTGGTGATTTTCTAGAAGAACTGCTACCCCCACTGCTCTAGCTAATGGATCTCTATCCACTAAAGACACCTATCCTCACTACCCTAGCTAATGGATCTCTAACCACTGGAGACTGGCATCCTCTATACTCTTTCACCTTCAAAGATCTATCTCAAATTTGCACTAAACACATTCCTTTGGTCTAGCATATATCTACTCAATCTCTGTCTCTAGTATGGTACAAACCTGTCCTCAAATCTACACCAAACTATGTCCTCGAATATGTACTAAAAATAGTCCTTCGGTCTAGCACAACTTTATCCTCAATATTTATCCTCTGATCTTGCACTAAACACGGTCCTTTAGTCTAGCACAAGTTTATCCTCAATCTTTGTCCTTAATCCTTAACTCAAAGCTTGATTTAATCTAAAATCAACTCTGTTGGATCTGACCCAAACCTCAACTCAAGGTTTGAATAAATTAATCAATCAAATCTACTCTTAAGTCTTCTCAAAGACTTATCTCAAATTTGCCTTGTAAGCTTCCATAAAAGCTCACACCAATCTATCCATAAGTCCTCTCTAGAACTTGTCCAAATCTACTCAATAAGTCCTCACTAGAACTTATCCAAATCTACTCTCAATCTGTATTGTAAGCTTCCATAAAAGCTCACCCAAATTTGTCCATCTCAAAGACTTACCTCAAATCTGCTCAACAAGTCCTCACTAGAACTTTTCCAAT
This sequence comes from Wollemia nobilis, assembly GCA_028583015.1. Taxonomy (NCBI): domain Eukaryota; kingdom Viridiplantae; phylum Streptophyta; class Pinopsida; order Araucariales; family Araucariaceae; genus Wollemia; species Wollemia nobilis. The sequence goes on along the minus strand of JAQPPZ010017190.1, from coordinate 3,106,589 downwards.
CTCATAAAAACATAAAGAGAATTGTTAGAGACTCAATATGCTCCACATTCATCATAATACTCAATCACTTTCAATAACTCTCTTAGAAACATATAGAGAATTGTTAGAGACTCAATATGCTTCACATTCACCTCAATGCTTAATTACTTTCAATCACTCTCTTAGAAATATATAGAGAATTGTTAAAGACTCAATATGCTTCACATTCACCTCAATACTCAATCACTTTCACTCTTCTATCACATAAACATATAACACTCAATATGTTAGAGAGTCAATATGTTTCACACTCATCAATACTCAATATTTTTCTCAAGTCAATTCAAAATATAGAATAATTTGTCTCACAGAACTTGAATAATCACTTAACACATTCACTTGACTAGGCTCAACCAACTCTACTCAACTATCACTCAATGAAATGATCCTTGCTCACAAATCCTAGTCCAAGCATATGAACACTCACTCAAAAGTTTCCAACAATGCTCTATCAAGCAATCTCACATAACAATGATACTTATGTTCTTTCCAACCCTAGTTCAAGTTCTTCACTCAACAACTCACTTCAACAACAATGCTTATAATACAATATTCACATCTGTCTCTGTCTTTGCAAACCCTAGTTCAAGTTATTCACTCAACTCAAACATGATGTTTACACAATGACACTGAGAGGGGGGGGTGAATCAGTGTAGCTATTAAATTTTTATATCTACAGCATTTAATATGAAATAAAGAGAACAAAAAAAAACTTGAACAAGAGAGCAAACCACAACACTCAATATACCGAGGTTCACCAATTTGGCTACTCCTCAAAAAATGACTCGCTTGGACTCCAATCCAAATCCAGCTCTTTGCAAAATCAATTTTACAAACACTTTACCAACACCAACTGGAAGGAGCACCAACCCCTATAATTTTCTGCTGCAACTGATGGAGCACCAACTCCTAGTACCAAGCACCAACTTGGACTGCAATTCTGATAAATTTAGAATGACATAAAAATGTCTTCACTTTATGCACGACCCTGACTGGTCCGCAATTAACTCAACTCGCACACTCTCACGGCTCGCTTATTTTTCTCTTGATTCTTTTCTAACTCTCCTTTTACAGCAATTTCTCTCTAACAGCAGTAACATCTTCTCTATACGATTATTCTTTTATAACCTTTCAATCCTGCATGCAATCGAATCACATACTCTGACTGTTCGAATCCATGCAATACGACTGTTCGGTTCCATGCACTTCGACTGTTCGAAACCCCGCAATACGTCTTTTGGAAACCATGCAATACGGCAATTTTGTTTCATGTACTTCGACTGTTCAATTTCTTCGAATACGGCTTTTCGAATTCTTTTTCGAAACTCCATATATGATTCTTCGAAAGCTTTTCGATTCTTCATGTTCGGCTTTTCTGTATGCTTCAAATACGTCTCGTTAGAATGCCTCGCAAATTCGGCTTTTCGAATGCGTTTATTATCCTTCAAATTCGGCTTTTCGAATGCGTTTCAATTATGCATGTTTGGCTGTTGCATTGCATGTCCAACACCTGTCAACGATTAATCGTCTATCCGACTTCGCTACTTTTTACGTAACTGGCTGCATGATTTTCTTGTCTGCTTTTTCGACACGTGTCACCTTGCATGTTCCTGCGGGTTTTACCCGCCGATCGTTACTCGTCGCGATATCGCAACACTTTTGACTTCTGCCGATGTCACCTCGAAGGTTGTCACGAAATCGCGACCGTTTTGGCCCTTGGAAGCTTTCCCTGCATCTTGTCGCGATATCGCGACACTTTGAGCTTTTGCTGACGTCATCCTCAATGCTGTCACGAAATCGCGACGCTTCCGGCTTCCAGCAGCTTTCCTTTCATCCTGTCACGAAATCGTGACACTTTTCAACTTTGCTGACGTCATCATCCTGCTTGTCGCGAAATCGCGACACTTCCGGCTTCCGTACACTCTTCTTTGCCAGCAGCATAAAAGGAACATGTCACGAAATCGCGACACTTTGTTCTTCCGTACAACTCTCCTTGCCAACTCCAAAAATGGAACATGTCACGAAATCGCGACACTTTGCTCTTCCGTATAGCTTTGCTTGCCAACTCCAAAAATGGAACATGTCGCGAAATCGCGACGCTTCCGGCTCTTGCTGACGTCATCATCCTTCTTGTCACGAAATCGCGACGCTTTCGCTCTTGCTGACGTCATCATCCTTCTTGTCACGAAATCGCGACGCTTCTGGCTTCCGTACGCTCTTTCTCCATGCAGTAGTGAAATCGCTACAACTTTGTGCCTTGTGCTTTTACCTTGCCTCTTTTCATGAAATTTTGACTTGTAATATCATTGCTGCATCTTTCAGTTCTACACTTTTGACTAGTAGCGAAATCGCTACACCTTAGTTTCCCTCTGTTCCAACATGTAGCGCCATCGCTACACCTTAGTTTCTCTTTGTTTCAACCTGTAGCGAAATCGCTACACCTTAGTTCCATGTATTTTCATCATGTAGCGATATCGCTACACCTTTGTTTCCATTCATTTCAACATGTAGCGATATCGCTACACCTTTGTTTCCATTCATTTCAACATGTAGCGATATCGCTACACCTTTGTTTCCATTCATTTCAACATGTAGCGATATCGCTACACCTTTGTTTCCTTCTCTCACAGCATGTCGCGAAATCGCGACAGTTTGCTCGCATCTTCTCTCTCTGTCGAAATCAACATTTTCTTTTTATGACTCTCCTCGACCATGTCGCGGAATCGCGACAGAAAACATGTCGCGATATCGCGACGCTTTTCTTCCTTGTCTCTTTTTGCCGTTTCGAACTGGTCACTTCTTTTTCCTTGAAACTTTCTCGCACTTGATCTCGACCGACTTCGAATCGCATCAATCGCATCAATCCGACCGTGTTGACAACAATGACAATACTTTTGCAATTCTTTTGTTGCACCTTGCTCAACAATCTCCCCTTTGGAATTGTTGGCAACACACTCGCAACCTTGCTTAATTTCTTCTCCCCCTTTGCCAATAATACCAAAGGGTTGTTGTAGACTCCCCCTGAGTCTATGCACAACATTCTCGGACTTAAAAAGTTTGAATGCTCCCCCCGAGAATGTGTTTCCCATAGCTAGTCGCTGCTTGGGTGGTGTGACTACTCCCAACTTCTTTCGAAGGTATTCAAACACTTCCTTAGGCAAAGGTTTTGTGAATATATCAGCTACTTGCTCCGTAGTTGGAACAAAATCCAATTTAACCTCTCCTTCTGCAACTTTATCCTTCAAGAAATGATATCGGATTGCAATATGTTTGGTTCTTGAATGCATTATTGGATTCTTGGATATGTTGATAGCACTAGTGTTATCACATTTAATTGAAATTGGTTCATTGAAATGAATACCAAGATCTTTCAACGTTTGTCTCATCCATAATATCCGAGTACAACATGTTGTTGCCGCAATGTATTCTCCCTCTCGCAGTGGATAGAGATACCGATTCTTGTTTCTTGTCGTGCCATGCTACCACCGCTATCACCAAGATAAAATGCTCCTCCACTTGTGCTCTTTCCGTCATCAATACATCCCGCCCAATCTGCATCGTAATATGCAATCAAAGTGAAATCTTTACCTTTTGGGTACCACAACCCATAATCCATAGTGCCCTTGAGATATCTGAAAATCCTCTTTACAGCTGCTACATGAGTTTCTTTGGGACTGGCCTGAAATCTTGCAACCATACATACCGCTTGTAATATATCTGGTCTAGTGGCTGTTAAATACAGTAGGCTTCCAATCATAGACCCGTACATTGTTTGATCTACATCCTGGGATTTATCATCCTTGCTCAACTTGGCACTTGTTGTCATGGGAGTGCCGACCGGTTTATCGTCTTCCATTGTGAACTTTTTCAGCATTTCTTTTACATATTTAACTTGAGAAATAAAAATGCCTTTTTCATTTTGATTGACCCGCAGTCCTAAGAAATAAGAAAGTTCACCAATCATTGACATCTCAAATTCTTTTTTCATTTTAATTGATATGTCTTTGCAAGTATTCATCCATGTCGCTCCAAATATTATGTCATCTACATAAACAACAAGAACAATAAGATGACCCTTCTCTGCTTTGACATATAAGTTGCTATCCACCAAACCTTTCTTAAACCCTTGTTTAATTAGATAATTATCCAGCCTTTGCATACCATGCTCTGGGTGCCTGCTTTAATCCATATAAAGCTTTCTTTAACCTCGCAAACAAAATCTGGATTTTCACCAAGTTGGAAGCCATCGGGTTGTTCAATATAAACCTCTTCTTCCAGCTTTTCCATTCAAAAATGCTGATTTTACATCCATTTGATATACTTTGAAGTTTTTATGAACTGCTAATGCCAAAAACATTCCGATTGCCTCTAGTCTGGCTACCGTGCAAAAGTTTCTTCAAAATCAATGCCTTCAACCTGAGCATAGCCTTTACATACCAATCTTGCCTTATTTCTAACAACCTGCCCATCTTCATTCAATTTATTTCTAAAAACCCATTTAGTACCAATTATGTTTTTATTTGTTGGTCTAGGTACTAATTCCCAGGTATTTTTTTTCTCTATCTGATCTAGTTCTTCATTGATTGCCTTCATCCAACTTTCATCAGTGCTTGCTTCAGCAACATTTTTAGGTTCAATACTAGATAACAGAGAATAGTTCCTCACTGCTGTTCTTCTTGTTTGAATACCATCCGTGGGATCCCCAATAATCTGCTCACTTGGATGATTTTTCTCGCCACTTGCCTGTTTTAAATTTCCTGTTTTCTTCTTCTTCGCATCTAGCTTTTACACTATCCGGATCAATTTTCTCGATTCTTCTCTGTTTCTTTTTCATCATCACCTTCAATGACTTCTTCATACATAGGGTAGTTTTCTTGATAAGTAGTTTCTTGTTCTCTACCTTCATCAACTTTTACATCAAAACTTTCAACAATTTTCTTCAACTTCTTGTTGTAACATGTGTATGCCTTGCTTTTTGTTGAGTAACCAAGAAAGATACCTTCATCACTCTATCTTCAAATTTACCAAGGTTATCTTCAGTCCGTTTTATGTAGCACTTGCTGCCAAATACTTTGAAATGTCTTGTTGTTGCCTTTCTGCCAAACCACAACTCATAAGTTGTTTTGCTTTCATGTGGTCTCAAGATGCACCTGTTTTGAATGTAAACTGCAGTGATGAACCGCCTCTTTCCAAAATCATCGCCTATTTTGTTTTCTCGCCAGCATTGTCCTTGCCATTTCCTCGCACTCGTTCTATTCTTCCTTTCTACAACACCATTCTCGCCGAGGTGTCCTAGTCGCTGAAAACTGTCTTCTTATCCCATGTTTTTGACAGTATTCTCGCAAATTCTTCTGAGATAAACTCTCCTCCCCCCGTCTCGATCTTAGGCATTTAATTCTTTTTCCCGATTGATTTTCAACAAGATTTTTGAAGGTTTTAAACATTTCAAAGGCTTCCGACTTGAGTTTCGGAAATAGTACCCATGTCATTCTTGAGTAGTCATCTATACACAGCATAAAATATTTGTGTCCATTTATGCTTTCAGCTCTCATGGGTCCACATAGATCAGTGTGAATTAGTTCTAATGGCTTGCTAGTGAAGTATTCTTTTGCTTTGAAAGTGGCTCTGGTTTGTTTTCCCTTTTGGCATGACTCACGTGATGCTATTTACAGGTTTGCCAATGTTTGGTATGTCTCTAATCGCTTCTTTTGAACCGATTTTTGCCGATTGTCAAAACTAATATGCCCAAGCCTCTTGTGCCATAGCCGCTTTTCATCTTCCTGTCCCATCAAGCATGTTCCTTCTGCAGTTTCTAAAAGTGTATACAGATTTCCTGAAGTTCTCAGTCCAATGGCTATTAACTTTCCATTTTTTGTCTTTCTTACTTCACAGCCCTCCTTCTTGAAGATTACATCATGACCTCTGTCACATATTTGACTTACACTTAGCAAGTTATGCTTCATGCCAATTACAAACAAGACTTCTTTTGATTTTATATTGCCATCACCGATTTTGACTGATCCCTTTCCAACAATCTTTGCTCCATCATTATTTCCAAATTTCACGTAACCACCTTCATAATTCTAGAATTCTCAAACTTTTGCTTGTCACCCGTCATGTGACTGGAACAACCACTGTCAAGTATCCAAGGTGCTGATTTGTTCTGAGCTTTAAAAGCAGTCTGGACAATCAAAGATTCCTTTTCTTTCCATTCTGGTTTGATAGCAGATTTTGCTACTTGTTTTGCCTTTGTTCTTTCATTAGCATGTGCCTATTTTTCAAGAAATTTCTGGTTTTGTTTCAACCCACTTAGCTGAGATTTTCTGCCCTCGATAATTATTTGATGAAAAAGTGCTTCTCAGCTTTCTAGCAATATGTCCAAAATTATGACAATTATAACATTCAACTGCATAATTCATTAAATGAGAAAAAACATTTCTGCTGGTAAAATTCCTTTGAGATACATTATGCCCGCAATCTGAAATTTTATGGCCATAAGCATTGCATTTAAAACAATAACCGTAAAATGCATGATTAAACTTGGGTGCCGGTCTTTGCCGCTTGAAGTAGGAGCCATGACTCGTCTCCTCCTCGGATGTGTGACTTTTGTGAATCCATCTTTGTCAGTATTCTTCTTGAATCTGGCATTATTGTTTTCTTTTGCATTATTTTGTTTTTCTCGGTTCAACCCCGATCTTTTCTTCTTTCTTTGTGGGTTCTATATTCAAGTTCTTTGAATCCTTTGAAGATTCTCCTTCATCAAAGCCTAAACCAAATTTGATGCCCGAAGGCCTTTGGTTATTTAACATTTTATCCAGCTTTGCAGTACTTTCTTCAAACTTATGAAAACAGTTCAATTTTCTATTCATCTCTTCTAACTGCATCCTTAACTTAACAATGTCTTCCTTTAGCTTGCTGCATTCAACCGTCTTTACAGTTAATTGTTCATCAAGAACTTCGTACATTTTCTTGAATTCCTCTCGTCTGTATTTTCAAATTGTTTATTATGTCTCGTGGCATTCTCTAATTTCTTTGAAAAAATTTTATTCTTCTTCCTTTCTCGCACTCAACTCTTCAAGTGCAGGAACCAATTCTCCTTCCAAATACACTTCACCTTCATCCTTGGAATTTTCATCACCTTCCCGATTTTCCTCTCGTTCTTTCTTCTTCAAGTGCCATGAACAGTAGCTTCACCTCCTTCTTCTTCGACTCCTCATCCGTGCTTTCTTCGAACCGCCGACATTCTTGGTTATGAAGCTTTTCTTCTTGAAATTGTTCTTTCTGAAATTTTGTTTCTTCTTCCAATCACCTTTTTCTTGGTGTGAACCTTCACCATTTTTGGTTCTCTCCTGCATTGGACATTTGGCTGCAAAATGACCGACTCCTCCACAATTGAAGCATTTAAAAGGTAGCTTCCCTCTATATTTTCCTTTTCCTTTTGTGAGTTTTCGAACAAAATTGGCTTCTGTTTCATCCAGATGTTCCTTCATCCTCGCATTCATGTTCAGCTTTTACATTCTTGTGTGCTTTAAAAGTCGCTTCTCTGTCTCGTAGACTTGGTTTGTCCTATTCTCATTTCATATGTCGTCAGGAACCATGCAACTCATCCATGCTGAAGTTGTTTAGATCTTTTGCCTCTTCTATTGCAGAGACTTTGGAGTTAAATCTTTTGTGAAGTGTTCTGAGAACCTTTTTCACCACAACTGCATCATCAATTTCTTCACCAAGTCCTCTGATTGCATTAATAATTCCGTTGACTCTCAACGATATAAATTTCTATGTTTTCATCTTCCTTCATTTGCAGTGCTTCGAACTGTGCTCGATGAGTTTACAGTTTTGCTTCCTTAATCTTACCGTCTCCTTCATGGATGCTCTTTAGCTTATCCCACATGTCCTTTGGTGATTTACAACTCATGACTCTTATCGCTTCACTCGTCAACAAGCCCACACATTATGGCATTCTTAGCTTTGGAGTTGTTTTCAAATTTCTTTTTCTCAGCAGATCTCGTTGGAGGGGTAGTGGGTGCCGTGTATCCACTATCTACGTAATCCCAAATATCGTATCCCAATGCACTCGGATATGTTTGCATTCTGAGTTTCCCGAAGGTGTAATTTGTTCCATCAAATAAGGGAGCTTTGTTGGATGAAAATCCTTCACCACCCGCCATTGTTTCTTCCAAGATCTCCTTAGCCGATTAAGCTTGTACAAGGAACCCGTGCTCTGATACCAATTGATGTTTACACAATGACACTGAGGAGGGGGTGAATCAGTGTAGCTATTAAATTTTTATATCTACAAGCATTTAATATGAAATAAAGAGAACAAAAAAAACTTGAACAAGAGAGCAAACCACAACACTCAATATACCGAGGTTCACCAATTTGGCTACTCCTCAAAAATGACCGCTTGGACTCCAATCCAAATCCAGCCTTTGCAAAATCAATTTTACAAACACTTTACCAAAGACCAACCGGAAGGAGCACCAACCCCTGTAATTTTATGCTGCAACATATGGAGCACCAACTCCTAGTACCAAGCACCAACTTGGACTGCAATTCTGATAAATTTAGAATGACATAAAAATGTCTTCACTTTATGCACGACTCGACCGGTCCGCAATTAACTCAACTCGCACACTCTCACGGCTCGCTTATTTTTCTCTTGATTCTTTTCTAACTCTCCTTTTACAAGCAATTTCTCTCTAACAGCAGAGAACGTCTTCTCTCGTACGATTATTCTTTTATAACCTTTCAATCCCGCATGCAATCGAATCACATACTCTGACTGTTCGAATCCATGCAATACGGTTGTTCGGTTCCATGCACTTCGACTGTTCGAAACCCTACAATACGTCTTTTGGAAACCATGCAATACGACAATTTTGTTTCATGTACTTCGACTGTTCAATTTCTTCGAATACGGCTTTTCGAATGCTTTTTCGAAACTCCATGTATGATTCTTCGAAAGCTTTTCGATTCTTCATGTTCGACTTTTCTGTATGCTTCAAATACGTCTCGTTAGAATGCCTCGCAAATTCGGCTTTTCGAATGCGTTTATTATCCTTCAAATTCGGCTTTTCGAATGCGTTTAAATTATGCATGTTTGGCCGTTGCATTGCATGTCCAACACCCGTCAACGATTAATCGTCTATTCGACTTCGCCATTTTTACGTAACTGGCTGCATGATTTTCCTGTCTGCTTTTTCGACACGTGTCACCTTGCATGTTCCTGCGGGTTTTACCTGCCAGACTGTTACCTATCGCGATATCGCGACACTTTTGACTTATGCTGACGTCACCCTGAAGGTTGTCGCAAAATCATGACCGTTTTGGCTCTTGGAAGCTTTCCCTGCATCTTGTCGCGATATCGCGACACTTTGAGCTTTTGCTGACGTCATCCTCAATGCTGTCGCGAAATCGTGACGCTTTCGGCTTCCAGCACTTTCCTTTCATCCCGTCGCGAAATCGCGACACTTTTCAACTTTGTCGACGCCATCATCCTCGCTTGTCGCGAAATCGCGACACTTTCGGCTTCCGTACACTCTTCTTTGCCACAAGAATAAAAGGAACATGTCACGAAATCGCGACACTTTGTTCTTCCGTACAACTCTCCTTGCCAACTCCAACAAAAATGGAACATGTCGCGAAATCGCGACACTTTGCTCTTCCGTACAGCTTTGCTTGCAAACTCCAACGAAAATGGAACATGTCACGAAATCGCGACGCTTTCGGCTCTTGCTGACGTCATCATCCTTCTTGTCGTGAAATCGCGACGCTTTCAGCTCTTGCTGACGTCATCAATCTTCTTGTCGCGAAATCGCGACGCTTCTGTCTTCCGTACGCTCTTTGCTCCATGTAGTAGCGAAATCGCTACAACTTTGTGCCTTGTGCTTTTACCTTGCCTCTTTTCATGAAATTTTGACTTGTAATATCATTGCTGCATCTTTCACTTCTACACTTTTGACTAGTAGCGAAATCGCTACACCTTAGTTTCCCTTTTTCCAACTTCTCTACCTTAGTTTCTCTTTGTTTCAACCTGTAGCGAAATCGCTACACCTTAGTTCCATGTATTTTCATCATGCAGCGATATCGCTACACCTTTGTTTCCTTTCATTTCAACATGTAGCGATATCGCTACACCTTTGTTTCCTTTCATTTCAACATGTAGCGATATCGCTACACCTTTGTTTCCTTTCATTTCAACATGTAGCGATATCGCTACACCTTTGTTTCCTTCTCTGCCAGCATGTCGCGAAATCGCGACAGTTTTGCTCGCATCTTCTCTCTCCTCTACCATGTCGCGAAATCGCGACAATTTGGCGTGCATTTTCTCTCTCCTACTTTTTGTCGCGAAATCGCGACACATTTTCTCTCTCCTCAACGAAAACTTGACATGTCGCGAAATCGTGACATTTTCGCTGCGCCTTCTCTCTCCTCGACCATGTCGCGAATCGCGACAGAAAACATGTCGCGATATCGCGACGCTTTTCTTCCTTGTCTCTTTTTGCCGCTTCGAACTGGGTCACTGCTTTTCCTTGAAACTTTCTCGCACTTGATCCGATCGACCTCCGAACCGCATCAATCGCATCAATCTGACTGTGTTGACAACAATGACAATACTTTTGCAATTCTTTTGCTGCACCTTGCTCAAAAAAACACTTCAACAAAAATGCTAACCAAAAAATCCTTTTCACTCCAACTTTCCATTCACAATTTTCAACAATCACTCACTAGGAATAATATGCCCATACCTTTTTTTGGATGTAGAAGTGCCTTTTGAAAACATGTCTCAATCACAATTTTCTTATTTCCAAATCTAATGGTTAGACACAATAATATTACTTCAACACATTCCAAAAATATTCCTTGGACATAAAACAATCACAACTCAATTTATGCCTTATTGTTTCCTTTTAAAATAACACTCATCATACCATACATAAAGATAACTTCCTTGACACACCTTATAAACTCTAACCTAAAATAATATCCAACACTGTGTGGAAATATCAACCAAAACACCTTACAATCTTTTCAAAACATTTGAGCAAACAACATTAAATATTTAATTTTGCAAAAATCCTTATAACTCCTTTAGCAACCTTAGAACCAATTTAAACTATGCAAAAATTAATTTTAAATGCTCAAACTATATTCCCAAAATTTTTGGCAACCAATATTCAAGCATAACTCTTTCTTCCCCAAAAGGGGATTTGGCGATATTTGATCCGTCGTCTCCTCTAGCCTAAGTGCCTTAGTGATTGGGAGCCCACCACGTGGGCTACTAATGCCCACATGAAGGAAGGTAGAGCCCCTTCCTCTTATGCCTCCACTCGCCATCTATTTCTCACAAAACTTGCACACTCTTCTTTCACTTTGGATGCAACACAATTCGTAAGGCTCACAATATTTAAGGTTCGCAATAATATTTGAATGCATGGTAGTTTTGGTAGGGTGGGAGTTCCCCCCTTATATACACATTTTAATTTCCCCTCCCCTCACGTCGGTGCTTTGTTATTCGAAATCAAATTTCGAATTTTAATTTTGATAACCCACCTTAGGGTTATTGAACCTTAGCTTAATTTAATTTATAATTAATAATTAAAATAATTAATAATTAATTTAAATAACTTTATAAGTTAAGTAAATTAACTAATAAATTAATTTATAATTAATTTTAAACTTTATTTGCATAATATTATAAAATAATATTATAATATTATTTATTTGGGCTTTTTCTTACACTTTGGACCTCATCTGACTTCCTGGAACCAGGTATTGAAACTGAAATCGAAATGGATACTGCCAACTAAAACTATCACTGACTAGTGCTGAAAGTTCAATGACCGCTCACTCTTGACATCAATAACAACTTATCACTCAAAATGTCCAACAAAAGTGCTTTACAAGGTTGAAATTCATTTTGACCAATCAAGGATGAGAGAATAATCTTTCCAAGGCAGACCTATGTGCAGAATAGAGGGAGGAGCACCTACGTGCAGAATAGGTTGAAATACTAATGACCAAGAGAATTACCACATTCAAGGTTAAAGGTAATTCTTTCAATTTAAATTTATTTGTATGCTCAAAGATACGAGACATAAGGTTACTTAAATTTATTATTTTCTAAGGTTAAAGTGAAAATATTCATTTTGGTTTTGAAGTTTTGTAATTTAATTATTTGAATTTACAAAACAATTTGAAATATTTGCAATTTGATTAGTTTGGAGTAATAAGGTTTTCTACATCAAATTAATTTTATAAAATTTACAAATATCCTTTTATAGAATTTCTAAATTTCTAATTTGGGAGTTATAAGGAATTCAACATCAACATAGGATTGATAAATTTAGAATTAAAAGAAATTATATTTTTGATATTAGGGAGATAAAAGGTTGACAACTTTAAGATCAACAATTTAAAAATTGTTCTTAGTCTATCAACACAAACTAAGGTGAAACAAAAGTAGAGATTTTGAAATTGCATTCAAATTTATCTTTAGCTTATTTTTCATAATTGAGGAGAAATAAGGGATTCAACTTAAAGGAAAACCTAGAAAAATAAGTAATCCTATTAAGAAAAACTATGGATGAAATAGTGAAGAAGGTATTTAATGAAGATAGTGAAGAAATATTACATGCATTCAAATTTTATTCACATGGGTTAATACCCAATATTGATGGAGCTCAAATATTTAATATTCTAAAAGATAAATTAAACTTATTTCTCAAGGAAGCTAAGGAAGGGAAATTTACTACCTTTATAAGATATCTTCTTGAATAAATTTTTAAGTCTTGTTGGGAATCTCAAGACATCATTGTATTCAATACAAAAGAGTTTTTAATGATGTATCTTTCATTAATTGTTTTTGAACTCTTTCAAGGGAAGATACAAGTTGAAATAAATATTTCATATGACTATATTAAGGAAGAATCATCAAATACAAGTCAATAATATTATGATCTACAAACTCGTCATATTGAAGGAGAATATTTAGTAACAGTGCAAGAGTAAGAAAGAAAAAGAAACCAGGAAATAAGTCAGATCAAGAAAGAAGATTTATCATCAAATAAGATACAAAATAAAAGAAATAAGAAGAAGAATAGAAGAATTTACTTTATAAAGGTAAAACAATAATGGTCTCGTGCAAGTTCAATAATTGATCTCAAAGAGATAGATTGAAGAACAAAAGTTGAAGATTTATATTGAAGACTAAAGTCTTCAATAACCAAATAATGTAATACAAGGGGTGTTGGAATATATTACATTATTTGGTACATCTTTAGATTATGAAATAATGTCCTAGTTTAGAAGTTGAGTATTTACTTTATGCAATGTAATAAATGCACAAGTATTATTAAAGTGTGCAAAGTATTTTGGTATTGTAAATGTGCATAGTAGTCCATGTGCACATGAGTCCATAGAATAGGAAGATGAAGAGTCTCTAGAAGAGTAAAGGCCAAGAGTGCTCCATATGAAGAGTCACATCATATTATATATGTATCCTTGTATGTGTGAGCAAGTGACATGACAGGACATGATATGACATGATTTGTAGTTTGAGAGAGTTTGTAAGTATGGGCACTTAAGTTCTTGATTCAATGGAGATACAATTTTTGTGAGCATTTGTTAATGGCAATTCTATGAGTGATTGTTAAAGTTATTTTTTAGTTTTATACTTTTATAATATTACCATTATCATATATATTGCATTGTAACTTTATTTTATAGATTTTGATGAATTTTATCTTAAGTATTTAGCTTCAAAAGCTAATAATACCGTGATAGGATTTGATTCAAGATAAACTTAGAAATCTAAAATATGATACAATAGGATAAGGGCATAGCCTCTACCTACTTGGTAAATAATTTTATTGTAGTAATGATGAATGATGTCCATTATATGACATCAAATTTATTTTATCGATGATATCTAGCCCCCAAGTAGAGGACTAAAGAGATGTGATGGATTGAAGCTCTCAAGATGGTGCATGGATGAGGTTGTCATTATTTTGGAATTTGTCACACTTGCACACATTATTATAGGTATCTCTTATCATAGTCATCCATTAATACCCCATACAAATGAGCTTTTAGTGATGGTCCTTCCACTCAAGTGTCCACCACATGCTCCACCATGGGCATATTAAACTATTGTTTTCACTTCATCTGAATTTAAGCATATTAATAGAATGCCATAAAATATTTTCCTATATAATATATCTCCTATCATCACATATCAATAAGCATATTACCTAATATTCTTCTGCTCTTCATGATTCAATCCTTTAGGCATAAAATCACTTTTAAGGAAATCTTATATTTCCTTGTACCAAGAATCAAGGACAAATGATTGTTCAATGGAAAAAATAGCTAATGGTTTTTCTTTGTCTTCCAAATTTAGAGGTATAATAGATGCAGTTACAACCATTACATCTACTTGATGGTTTTTAGAGCATGGAATAGTATCAATGGTTACCTTCTTAAAAGAAGCCATCAATTTATCCACAATGTCTTTATATGATTTGAGTTTATCATCTTTGGTTTGATAAAATACATTAATTTGATTGATTATTAATTAAGAATCTCCAAATATAGAGAGGATGATGACTTATAAAGCTAAAGTATCTTGAAGCCCTAGGATGAGCACTTATTTGGCCATGTTATTAGTACATGATAATTAAATCTTAAAATACAAGAGGGTGACAATTTGTTGTTGTGATACTAGGAAAATTATTGCTCCTACTCCTTTAACACGTATTGCATTATCAAAGAAGAAAGTACAAAAATCATGTTGTGATGCTTCCAAATTGCACACTATCACATTGGGATACTCAATCTCTAAGGGATGATTGGTTGGCAAAGGGATTGTTGCTAGCTAATTAACTATCACTTGTCCCTTAATCAACTTTTGACTAATGAATTAAAGATCAAACTCATTAAGGGCCATAACCCAACTAGCTATCCCACTTGAAAGGTAGGGTTTAGACATAAGGTATCGCAATAGATCAATCTTAGCTATAACGTACGCTTTATTTCTTAACATGTAATGTATTGGATTTTTGAGAAGCAAAGACCACTATTAGGAAAATCTTTTCTAAAGGGGTATATCTAGTTTCATAACTAATAAGGGTCCTACTAATGTAGTAGACAACCCTTTCTCTATATTGTTTATCATATTGTTCCAGCATGGCACCTAAGTTGTGAATTGTTGTTGTAATGTACAACAACAACAACTTGAGGGGATATAGTGGAGATAGAAGGTATGTTTTCAAAGCATCAAATGTTGTTTGACATTCCTCATCCCAGTTAAACTCAATTCCTTTTTGTAATAGCCTAAAAAAAATTTGACACATATTTGCTACTTGGGATATGAATATGTGGATGGCTTGCAGTCTGCCTTACAAACTTTGAAGTTTAGTTAGGTTTCAAGGTGGTGCCATGTCAATTATTATCGATATTTTATCAGGATCTACCTTAATGCCATGTCTATACACTATAAATCCTAATAACTTGTCAGATGTTATCCCAAATAAATATTTTAAGAGCTTAAGATGAATCTTATGTTCCCTGAGTCGTTTTACCTTAAATATTTAACATAGTCTTGTCTTTTCATGGAGTGTCCAATAAGATCGTGAACATGATCTTCCACCATATCGTGTATCATATCATGAAAGATATATGTCATGGTGTATTGGTAAGTTTCACTAGAGTTATTCAAGCCAAAGGGCATAATTTCATAGCATAAGGTACCCCAAGGAGAAGTAAATAATATTTTGGCTTGATCTTTTGGTGCTATGCACATTTGGTTATAACCAAAAAATCCATCCATCAAGGATAGCATTTTGCAATCGATGATAAAGTTGAATATCATGTATATATTAGGTAGAGTAAAATAATCCTTAGGATAGGCTTTTTTGATGTCTCGAACATTTTTGCATACTCACACAATACCCTCTTTCTTGGTCATAGGAACTATATTTGAAATCTAATAAGAGTAGTCAATAGCTTTGATGAATCTAACCTTTAAAATTTTTTGGAGTTTTTATTTGACCAGTAAATTAACCTTAGGATGCATATTTCTTAACTTTTACTTTGTTGGCTTAGCATCAAGCTTGACTACTAAGTGATGAATAACTACAGATGTATTTAATCTAGGCATATTCACATAGAACCATGCGAAGATATCACAAAATTTGGTTAAGATATTCATATTCTCTTCTCATTCTTCTAAAGTTTAAACTTTTCCTAACTTTATTATTCTTAAGTTGTCATCTTATTCTATGTTAATATCAGTGGTTTCTTCTATTAAGATATAAGATTTATCTTCATGTTGTGTAAGGGTAGGTAAGACCTCAAAACTTTGAAACTCATTGGAATCTAAAGTCCATTGTTCAATGGTGGATGATTATGAGGGGTGTGTAACTAAATAAAGTGATCCTTTAATAGGGACATCTTCTTGATGAGGGATACCATTGCTATTATCCCTAAAGGGGCTTATAGGGTAAAAATTTCATCCCATAATCATTTATATGTAACATTGATACAAGGTTTGCTATTGATCGGGATGTAATATTGTTATCTTCTTGTGATGAAACTAATATATGCTCATTGTCAAAGCTATATCATTGGAGTTTTATCTAACCTCATAAATAGGCTCAATACTTATGGTGTTCATTTGTGTGTACTACAAAAACAAATAAAAGAGAAGGGGAAATGTTTGTTGTTCTTCTCTTCATCTCAATTTAGACCTATTGTTAAGGTTACTTATTTTTTAGGTTTATATGAGAAAAGGGAGAACTATTCATCATGATTTCTCTTTGAAGAGGAGCTATATGTCCTTTCATTATGGTTGGGAAATATAACATATTGCTATGTTCATGCCAAGTTTTATATTATATGGGACCCTTAATGCCTTACTCTCGAAGTCCTAAGCCCTTTTCCTTGTATCCAAAGTTACAAAGGATTTGCTTGAGGATAGGGTAAATATTAAAGAAATAACATGAAGCATGTTTCCACTCTATTGGTTGTAGATTAGTTCCATGTATTATCTCCCCATTAGTTGTTCCTATATAAATGAAGGTTTAGGTTCCATTTTGCACAATCGTCCCTCTTTTAGAAGGGAATCCTAAAGCGTGAGGTGAGAGGGATAACCTAACAAAGTATAAGGCTAATAGATCATGGTATTGATTATTGAGGTTTATATTGTTAATATCCTCAACCTTTTCTTTACCTTTTGTCATGGCTTGACTATTGGTATCTTCTTCTTGGTTGATGCTTATTTTCTTAGGTGGGACAAACCTTAAGGTATTGTCTATGAAGGGATTAAAAGCATTCAAAAAAAGGTATAGTCAAGCTTTTGGGTTTTTTGATTGGATATTCTCACAATAGTCAAAAGGATCTCTATCAACCACTATGTTATACAACTTACCCTGATATTCAAATTTGATAGATTGATTGTAATTTGAGGGTACAACCTACATCACGTGGATCTAAGGCTGTCCCAAAACAATATTGTAATCAAATCATAAGGCAACACATAAAATAACATGTTTAAAATGTGAGGCCCTAATTTTATCAAAAAAACCATAGTTCTAGCAATTTCTCATTCTTTATTGTCATAGGCCTTTATGACAATGTTTGACTTTTCTAAGTCTTCCATGTTGAGCCTTGTTCTATGGATGAATTAAGGCTACAAACATTTAGTTATGAACCATTATCAAAGAGAATTCTTGTAATGGATTGCTCATCAATATTGCAAGTGATATACAAAGGTATATCTCCAAGCATAGAGTTACATATAATGTCATCTTTGAAGAAGGATTATTAGCTTTTGATGCTAGATACTTAATGTAAAATTAACCACAAGATCTAAAATGAGCATGCAATATTAAATATATGATAATGGTAATATAGTAAGCATATAAAACTCATGAGATATTTCTATAACTACTCATAAAACAACCATTTATGAAAGCTCATGAAAATATTACATTGATAAAAATGGAGGTCTTAAACTCTCCATATTGCATACATGTTCTACATTATATCTACTACTACTCTACTCAATTCTATCTACCTTCTCACTATTTCTCTCTTTTTACTCCTATAGAAAGTCCTATATATAATGAGACATGACTCTTGACCTTTCATATTCCTATGACTCTTCATCTTCCTATTCTTAGGGACTCATGTACATGTGGACAACATGAACATTTACAGCATTGCACATTCTAATAATACTTGTGCATTTAGTACATTGCATAAAGTAAATACCCAACTTCTAAACTCAGACACTTTTTTCTAATCTAAATATGTATCTATGTTGGTACATTAGCATGTACTAAATAATTTAATATATTCCAACACCTCCATGTATTACATTATTTGGTTATTGAATACTTTAGTCTTCAATATGGATCTTCGTCTTTCAAATTTTCTTCAACTCGATCTGGTTCATGTCCTTTTGGTTCAGTATTTATCTTTTTTTTGTCATGCTTCCTCTTCCTTCTTCTTCTTTGTTTTTGCATCTTTACTAGTGATATATCTTCTTCATGGTGAGTTAGTATATAATCATAATAGTATTGACCAGGATTAAACATCTCATTGCTAATATGTTTACTTTGTTTTATGTCTTGAAAGTATTCAAAAATAATTAATGATAGATATATCATCAAACATTCTTCTAAGGTAAGCATAACTATATTTTGAGTATTCCACCAAGCTTTTAAAAGTACTTCATGAAGATAACCAACTAATGTAATAAAATTTCCTTCTTTTGCTTCCTTGAGAAATAAAGAAAAACTTTATTTTAATCCATCAAACATATCTATTAAGTTTTATAAATAAAACTTCAATTCATGAAACAGTTCTTCATTATTGAATGCATTCCTCACTATTTCATCCATGCTTCTTCTAGTTTAATCTTTGAAGTGAAATTCCTTATAGCTCCCTAGTATTATGTATTGAGAATAGTTTTGATAGAATCTTTTATCTTTCAATTCATTGAGGTTGACTACCTTATGACTCCCTAGTTTAGAGATCAATTTCAATGAACTCTTTTCAATTCTCAAATTTGTAGGATACCCTAAAATTTCTAATGTTCAATCAATGGTTTTGACAAAGGTTTAATTTTTCAAATCTCTAGGTAGAATTCCTTTTAACTCCCTAGTATTTTGAGTATGAGATTAAAATTGATAAGATATTTTTAATTCTCAAGTTTTTTAGAATACCTTATATCTCACAAGTATATTGAATATTATATGGTCTTGATAAAATACTTAGCTTTCCAAAAAAAATCTCTGAGTTGAATCCCTTTTGTCTTCCCAGTATGGTAAAGATGTGAATGGGATGCTATGAATTCTGAAGGAGAAAATAGGGGGAATTCTAACTTGTCAGAATCCTTCTAGAACTTCTTGTGTAACCATTCATAAAAATAGACATTGGATAGCCTATTTAGTCACTTGCTACTTTGTAGATATTTGTTTCATCCTTATCAATATCTATGGACCTACAACTCGGTTAGGTATATTAGAAGTTTGGAGTGTGATTGAAGCCTTTATGAGAAGTAAAGACAAAAAAAATTGATTCATGATCATTGGATATTTTAATGCCATAACCAAGATGGATGAAAACTTTGGGGGAATTAGGAAATTGACCCAAAGTATGAAATATTTCTCAGGTTTTCAAAACAATAATCTATGGGGAGTTGATTTTGAAGAAGACAACTATACTTGGACCAACAACAGGAGAGGCTAGAACCTAATAGCAGAAAAATTAGATAGATGCATTCTTTCAGATCATTGGCTAGTAAAGGAACTTGTGCTAAAATTAATACCTTAACAAGGACTGGTTCATATCACTGGCCAAAAAGAGTTAAAATGGTGGTAAGTGAATTTAAAAAAATATCATATTTTAAATATGAGAAAATGTGGGAAGACCATCCTAAATTTTTTGATATGATAGCTCAAACGTGGAATTATTTAGGTAATGGTGGGTTGTATGCTCTTCCAAATCAAATTAAATCTATGACTTCTAGATTAAAAGAATGGAACAAGAACACCTTTGGAAATATTTTTGAGAAGAAAGAACTAAAATATAAACTTTCAAAATTCCAAAACGGTGATGATAATAATCCAAGCTCGAAGGAAAGGGATTTGCTTAGTGAATATCATAATATTTTGAGTAAGGAAGAGAAATTTTGGAGATTAAAATCAAGACAGGCTTGGTTAAAAGAAGAAGATAAAAATACAAAGTTTTTTCATAGGATGGCTATAGTACAAAGATCAACTTCCAAAATTAGTAGAATTAAATCAATAGAAGGGGTTTGGATTGAATATCAAAGTGAAATTAGAATATAATTAAAGTCTTTTTATCATAATATTCTAGGTTCATAGGAGACCGAAGTTCTTAATGATAAACTTCTTCAATATGATCCTTTAGTTATATGAATAAAGACAATAGGAAACTAATGGAGCCTATTACTCTAGAAGAAGTTCATTTAGCTCTTTTATTTTTAATAAGGATAAATCCCTAGGTCCATATGGGCTCTCTGCAACTTTTTACTGACATAATAGGATATAGTAAAGAATTCTTTATTGGTGGGAGTGGAACAATCTAATGTAAAACAATACATACCTTATAAAATAAATGTAACATATCTTACCCTAATTCCAAAAAATAAGGATTTTGAATTGTTTGATTCTTTTAGACCCATAAGCCTATGTAATATGGCATATAAGATTATTTCCAAAGTGATGGTGAATAGATTAAGGTCATTCTTAGATAAAATTATTTCAGAACAACAAGGAGGATTTGTGAAAGGGAGACAAATTCTATATAGTTTCATAGTAGCTCATGAAGTTATACATTCAGTAGCTTAAATAAAAGAGAAAGCAATGATCATAAAACTTGATATGAATAAATCCTATGATAGTTTTAAATGGGATTTTCTTTTTGCAGTTCTAGATAAATTTGGTTTTGAGAATAAATGGGTTAGATGGATTAAAGCTTGTGTCTCTACAATTTCTTATTAGTGTTGGTCAATGGGTTAGTGATAAAATATTTTAAATCCAAGAGAGTCCTTGGACAAGGAGATCCTATATCTCCTTATTTATTCATTATTATGGTATATTTTTTGAGTAGGAACTTAAATAAGGCTTACAAATATGGGCTTATAAGTGGACTTAAGTTTAGTAATAAAATTGATAACATAATCCATCAATAGTTTGGAGACAATACAACCCTTTTTGGAATGGCAAGCATAAATGAGGCTAGAGCTTTGAATAACTTTTTAAGAGTATGAAATAATTTCAAGGCAAAACCTTCATAGGACTAAATCCAAAATTTACTTCCTTAACACTCTTGCTCATATCAAAGCAAGAATTTACAAGTTGCTTCATATGGAGGAGGTAAATTTACCAACAAATTATCTAGGGATACCTTTATTTGAGGGGAGAATAAGGATAGATTTATGAAATCCATTTATTAGTAAATTTCATAATAAACTTCCATCTTGGAAAGTGTATCGCTCCAAATTTTTCGCATCCCTACCTTCAGGCTATAGGATCCGCGCCCGGAAGGGGGATGGGAAAAGGATGGTGCGGTACCTCGGACTGAGAGGACTTTGCGAAGGTCCCGCCTCTCAAGGGAGGTGTATTTTGGTGATTTTTCGACGGATGGTGGGTTCACCAGGAAACATTTAGCGGCAGTTTCCACGCCTAGGTTTTGGAATGTGTTTAGATGAGTTCGTTTTAATCTTAAGCATTCATATCCTAGGTTTGGCCGAATGAATCTAAATTAAACTACATGAAAATGCAACTTTCATGAATACAAAGAAACATATTAAAAAGCAGAAAATAGAGAATTTACAGAAGGAAAATGGGGAATACCCGATCCGGATGTCTCAAGAAGATTCTCGACGTTTGAAGCAGCTCGGATCGTCCGGAATTCGACAGAATCGCCCGCAATCCGACAGAATCGTCCGAAACTAGAATCGTCCGAGATCCGAGAATCGTCCGAGACCGACAGAATCGTCCGAGATCCGACGAATTCGTCGACGAATTCGCGAGACCCGCAAGACATAAAATAGATGCAAAATACAAGAAGTTCTACTGTGCTAATAGAGGCAAATTACACCAAATAATAAAATGAATACTGAACAATATTTAAGAACAAAAATTAAAGCAAGTTACTGTACTTTAACAACAAATCATGAACTTAATATGCAATCTAAGCTAAATGGGTGAACTCCAAATGCAAAATAATATAAACACTGAGTAAATGATCTAATTTGCAGCATAAAATGACAAAGAAAAGGTTGAGAAAAGCAAACCCCAGCAACCGATTGCCTCGATGTGGACCGCAATCGAGATCGTCTCGCATCAGTACGAAATCATCTCGCATTTGACGGGATCGCCTCCGATCTCGAACAGGTTCGTCGACGACGATGGATGCTGGCTCCGGCTGAAAATTAGTGATGTACCTACAACAAAATTGCTATGGGACTAGTGCAAAAGCAAGATTAGGATGTTTTGACGTAGAGGGAATCACTTTGCAAATAATTTCAGCCAGGGGTTGGGGAGGGAAAATCCTAGAGATTAAATAGGCTTAGGGGGAGTAGTTAGGAGGTTGGAGATCATCCCAATTTGGGAGATCTCCAACGGGGAGGGTCCCAACGGCGCAGACACGCTTCTGCCTAGATTGGAGACCCGTTGGAATAGATTCCAACTATGCAAATTCAGTTTTGCGACAAGATCGTCTGGACGTCCTAGTCCAGACGAAATCATCAAATCTGGGGCGATATCGTCTGATCGGCGACGATATCGTCAAACGGTCAAAACAACCTCTAAAAATGGCACGAAAAAGGGGGAAACGGATTTCCCGACGGTTAACGGGCGGTTTGGGAGGTTAAATTTGAATTTAAAATTATTTACTAAGGTGAATGTAAATTTTATAATTTTACTACGCCAATTTTAGGGTGCTACATTTTGCCCCCTCTTTAGCGAATTTTTCGAAGAAAATGCGTTAAAGATGAGTTCTTCTCGATCTACGAGAAAGCAAAAAATTATACCCATTTTTAGGCGACGATTCTTGGTCGAATCGTACGACAGCTTACTATGGTGCCCCTCCGTGTTTTTACCCAAATCGAACGTTTGAGGTAAAAACGCGGAAAAGCAAAAAAATTATTGTTGAATAAAATTAAGAAAAATAGGGTAAAACCCTAATTCATTTTTACTGTTCATTTTCTGGTTTTTAGAGCTCTGAAGCAGAAATGGTGGAGACAACGCATAGATCGACAGAGGTCCGACGCGGTCTACGGGTAAGAGCCTAGACTTAACTAGAACTGATTTAATTTGATTTTACATGCTTTTTAGGTAGATTTTAGATGAATTTGGAGCATCACGGCCATTTTTGGGCCGTCGACGTCATCGGGACGAAATCGTCCCGATTTCGACGAAATCGTCTCAATTTCGACAATTTCGCCCGAGGGCGAAATCGTCGAAAGGGGGACGATTTCATCAAATTAGAGACGATTTCGAACTACGAAATCGGAGACGATTATGCTCAAATTTGGGACGATATCGTCCAATAGTGGGCGATATCATCAATTACATGAAATTGATTTTTTAATTTGCATTATTGATTACTTGAATTATTGATTAATGATTGTTTATTGTTTTGTTGTTTATGTTTGCAGAGAGGATTACTAAAGAGCAGAGAATGGAAATATGGAGGATTGAGAGATGACTTGGCCGCTCTGACACAGGTAGAGCGAGATCTGCTAGCACAGGCCAGCTTGCAGCATGTGGCAGAGATGCCACAAGTATCCACAGATATGGGGCTTCTAACAGCCCTAGCAGAGAGATGGTATCCGGGGTCTTCCTATTTTTGGTTACCGACAGGGGAGATGACTCCCACACTAGAGGACGTATGGAGGATTCTGAGAATCCCCATACAAGGACGGATGATCACTCCTACGGCCAATCAGGGCCACGCTATGGGACGACTGTGTGGTGACCCGAGCTTCACCCTAGAGAAGGGCAGAGTTAATATCGAGGCACTACGCCAGATGCCTGGGGCATCCCGACTCACACGAGTACTAGCTGGAGTGGTTGGTGGACTTCTGCTGTGCCACCAGAGCGGATGCAGGGTACCATGGATGCTCGCAGATGTGATCTACGATATGCGGGACCATGGGTACAGGTTTTGTTGGGGCAGCTTTGTTCTATGCCGATTGTACAGGATCCTGTATGGGGTCGTGTACAAGGGCGGGCGATGTCTGGTGATGACATCGCTCCTACAGGTTTGGTGCTGGGAGCACATTAAGGTGCGGAGGCCGGTAGGGCTTCCACTGACAGGATTGACGGGGAGAGGCCCCGAGTCTTCTACTGGTGGCTCCGAGAGGGTCACAAGGTGGATCGACCCGCCGATGTCCCGAAGACTACTCGGATGATTTGGTCCCGCACTCGATCACCTGGAGACCATGGAGAGAGCATCCAGGGTGGCCAGAGGATGGACAGGAGCTGGCTCGCATCAGGCGAGTCTGCTGGCTGAGGATGGAGAGAGGAGAGGTGGAGCTCCACCGCTATGACCGAGTTTTGAGATAGTTCGGTCTACAACAGGGGATCCCATCTCTCAGGGATTACGAGTTTTCTCGGACTGTCCGGGATAACACTACGATTAGCGGGGCTCCTGACATGCAGCGCTTCTGGAGCCAGGACGTAGATGATGCCCCCATCCAGCCAGTGGATGGGGACGACGTAGGAGTAGCCGATGGCTACGATGCCTGGTACGTAGGCATCCGCCCTCCATGGATGACGAGGGCACAGGGTCCGATCCACGCGGTTGTGCGTCGGATAGGGAGGCGGTGCCAGGCGGTGATAGAGGCGGCCCAGGGTCACGGCGGGAGGGAGCAGAGGAGGCCACAGGCACAGGAGAGGCCACGATAGCGAGAGAGGAGGGAGGAGAGACCCCCATCTCCACAGAGAGAGAGACCACCATCGCCCGATAAGGGCAAGGGCGTAGACACTGGGGAGAGCAACGAGACAACGACTCTCCGAGCTGAGGTTGCCCGCTTGCGGGCTCAGGTGCAGACACTACAGGATGAGGCTACACGGCTCAGAGCTCGAGGCGGAGGAGCGAGCACTCGAGATTTAGCATGCGCTATCACCCAAATCACTTTCTATCAGGCTCTATACTACCAGGCGGTGCTAGCGGAGCAGAGGGTGCCATTACCAGCACACATTGCAGAGCCTGTCATGATGGGGTCATCTAGGACATCATCACGATCGGCATCCAGGACTCACGGCACCACACGGACTGCGATGGGGCCACCTCCTCCACCTCAGGGGGGGAGGAGATGAGGCAGAGAGCTCGAGGGGCTCTCGAGACACTACACATAGGGTATTTGATTGAGTATGCCAAGATATGGATTGTGGCATACCAATCTAGCTGATATGATGTACATATATATTTGTGATATATATAGATGAGATATTTTTGATCATATGACTTATATTGTGTTATGTATTTTGTGATGCTTATGATGCTTTTATGTTTTGATTGATTGATTTGATAATTGGATGTAATTATGTCGTTGGAAATATTATAATTTGAATGTCATGCTATAACATTGTAAATGAAATAATCTGATGTAACAAAGTGGTTGTTTGTGATGCAATAATTTGATAAAAGATAAAAAGAGACTTCTAACAATAATTTCAAAGGACATTGTCGCTATTATAGACCATTTCATGGAGTCGCCGCTCACTCGGTCGTCAAGCTAATCCCATTTATAGAAATATTGTTAAAAAGGAAAAGAGTGCTTAAGAGACTGTCTTAAGACTTTGGTGTGATGATGCAAATGATGATGATGATGATGATTGGTTTTGTTTTCAGATTTTCATGAAAAATATTATGCATGAAATATTTTAAAATGATTTTTGCTAGGCATAAATTCCTAAGTGTGATAAAATTTGTGAATAATTCCTTAGGAATTATACCATCATTGCAAAGTTGAAGGTTGACATAATGACATAAAAATAGTGAAAAATGGGTTTGCTTTTGAAAAGCATAATTTGTGTAACATAATGAATTAAGTCATATGGTTTTTATGATTTTTAATAAATGGGGAATAAAAATTGTTACAATGGTTTGCGCTAGGCATAGAATATGTAGGTATAGACTTATACCATCATCGCAAAAATCCAAAAAAATAGTTTTATTGCATGGTTGATTTTTGATGAATAGAAAATATGAAAATGAGGACTTGCGCTAGGCATAAAATTCCAATTTTGGTTTTGAAACTATACCATCGTCGCGAAAGTCAACCAGATATATATGATTTGATTTGTGTATTTTGAAAGAAATTTTTGATTTTTCTATTTATATAGTTGTCTTTGTGGTAAACAATTGTACTTGATTTATTCCAACAAGTTGCAAAAATAATATTTCAAAGTATTTTGAAGACAAAAGTTAGATTTATAAGGAATCCCATGTGCATATGTGAATTCATTTCCGATCTTGATTTATCATAATGATAGACAAAATCTCTCAAATACAAATGTGTGTGCAATTGCATTGTTCATTTACCACTTGTGAGCAAGATACTATGATACAAGTGATTTGAAGAAACCAAATAAGTGTTCATTAACCATGATGTAGATGCATATAACCATATTAGACTACTATGTAGATCGGATTATCAAGAGCTAGCTAATCCATAAGCAGACATAGGTCTGTACAAAAGAAGGTCGCTAATGTGATAGTATATATCGCCACGCTAGGAGTTACCCAAGGCCAAGCAAGTTGGGCACAAACCACCTGTTATGGGGCTTACCTCACAGCTTTTCGAATAATTGAGAATTCCAGGGATTCAAGCTCATCAACCCTTCTTTTCTTTTCAAAGGGTAGGGAAAGGGATTTTATTGCTTTCTTGCTTTCTTTTGAACTTTGCTTATTTTTCTTTTTGTATTTCTTTTGCTTGATAATGCTTGGAACATTGCTGAAATAACATTTTTCTTTTCTCTTTTTCTTTCTTGAATTTTTCTTCTCTTTTTTTTTCTTTGCTAGGGATACTTGCTCGGATTAGTCGTAGAGCAAGGGATTTTTATTCTGGGTAGGGGTGAGCTTGTCCTTTTGCCAATTCTCAAAGATTCTAGACCATGTGCATGATAGGATAGCAGGGGAAACTTTTCACTCAAGAAATCAGCTTCTACTATGTAGCAAAACATGGAAATTACAAATATAATCATTTTATTGTGAAAAGATGTGCTTGGTTTAAGTAAATAACAAGATCAATTCTCTATGCTCAAACTTTATTTAATTGAATTTTGTGGACTTTGATATAAGAGAGATTAGTAATCATGCCGTATAAAATCAAGATATTTATTGTTGTGAGTGTGCAAGTGAGGGATTCCAAATAAATGCTAATTTTATCCAAAATAATTTGAAACATATAACTGCAATAATTGGAAGAAAAATATAGATATAAATAATTTTAAGAAGTTTTGAGAATGTTGACTCTCTCTTTCTTCTGTATATTGTTTTGGTTTCGAAAGAGTCAAGAATATTGTTGTTTTTATATTTTTTGAGCAAAAAAATTTAACAAGTGCTTTAAATAAATGCAATAGATAGTTTTTGAAGATTTTTGGAGATTTATGAATGTTTTTGGTGTTTTTTTTGAATTTTTTATAAATTGAAAGAAATACAAGATAGTAATTTTGAACAAATATATACATGGATGAAATGACCAAGTTTATGCATAGTAACGTTTAAGATGCAAAATATTCATGGGTTCTTTAAGTTCTTTACCATCTAAGGTAGATAATTTATATGCTCCCGATTCAAATTTTGCAAGTAATAATGTATGGTCCAAGCCAGCTTGGGCTCAAATTTACCTTTAAGTTCTTTGGTTGCATTTGTATTTTTTTGATTTTCTTTTAAAACAAGGTCGCCGATCTCAAAGGATCGATGACGAACTTTCTTAGCATATGATCTTTTAAGCTTGTTTTGGTAAGCACGGAGATGCTCCAAAGCATTGATGCATTTTTCATCTAGGAGTTCCAACTGACTGAGTCTGCCAGAACGATATTCATCTCCTACTTCGATATCTTGAAGTAGCAGAGCCAATGAAGGAACTTCCAATTCAAATGGAAAACCGCTTCAAGCACCATATACCAAAACAAATGGTGAAGTGCCCGTGGGGGTTCGAACACTAGTTCGATAAGCCCACAAGGCCGGATATAATTGAATATGCCAGCCACGGCCAGTTTTATTGACTAATATTTTGAGAATTTTGATTAAAGTTTTGTTAGAAGCTTCTGCTTGACCATTACCCTGAGGATAATAGGGAGTGGACCAGCGATGTTGAATCTTGTATTTTTGGCATAATTTTTTAACATCTTTATTTTTGAAAGGAGTTCCATTGTCAGAGATGAGGTTGGCAGGAATTCCGAACCTGCAAATAATTTGATTAAAAATAAATTTAGAAACTTGTGTGCCAGTGCAAGAAGCTAAAGGCATAGCTTCGACCCACTTCGTGAAATACTCAATGGCAGTTATGATGAACTTGTGTCCATCAGATGACACAGGATTGATTTTGCCAATAATATCCAAGCCCCATTTAGAAAAGGGCCAAGGAGATGAAATAGCCTGCAACTCTTGTGCAGGCGCATGGACAAGGTCAGCATGTTTTTGACACTTGTCGCAATGGCGCACATACTCATGTGCATCCGTTTCCATGGTAGGCCAAAAGTATCCTATCCGAAGGAGCTTTTTAGCAATGGCACTACCACTAAAGTGTCCTCCACAAGATCCATCGTGGGCTTCACTCAAGGCTGATTTAGACTCTTCTAAGTTTAAACATCTTAATAGGATACCTTCAAAAGATCTCCTATATAAAGTATTGCCAATTATTACAAATCGACTTGCTCGTCGACGTAATAACCGACGCTGGTTTCTATTAGAATTAGCAGGGAAAGTCCCATTTTGGAGAAAATCAAATATGTCTGTATACCAAGGTTCAGGAGTAGTTTCATTGATTAGAAACACATCCAAAGGCTCTAAGCATGACTTATTTGAAGTGGGTTCCTGGAGTCGACGAATAATGATAGTCGCATATTCGTCATCTAACTCCAAGGGCAGGAGAGATGCAACTGCGGCCATAGCATCAGCTGCACGGTTGCTAGTTCGAGGAATAGCTTCCAAGGTAACTTGATCAAACAAGGACATTAGTTGTAAAACATAGGCCTTATATGGGCGCAGTTTATCATCTCGGGTTTGATAAACTTCATTAATTTGGTTTATAACCAATTGGGAATCACCAAAAACTAAAAGGTGTTTAATTTTTAGTGCTAAAGCAGCTCGTAATCCAAGGATTAGAGCCTCATACTCAGCAGTATTGTTGGTGCAAGCAAAGGTCAGTTTGAAGGACAGAGGAATAAGATGTTTTTGCGGAGATATTAAAATAATACCCGCACCAGCCCCACTCATGCATCGGGCTCCATCAAAGTATAAGGACCATTGTTCAGGATGGTCTGCCTCTAATTGAAGGCATTCATCCGGAAACTCGATGATGAGGGGATGAGTAGACTCTAAGGGTGCAACAGCTAATTGATCTCGCTATGATTTGACCCTTAACACACTTCTGTCCTATGAATGTGAGATCAAACTCGCTTAGAGCAAGAACCCACTTGGCAGTGCGACCCGATAAATAAGGTCGACTCATGAGATACCTTAAGGGATCATATTTAGCAATGACATAAGTTTTTTGGCTAAGCATATAATGTCGTAATTTTTGCGTAGCAAAAATGACTGCTAGACATAGCTTCTCTAACGCTGTATAGCGGGTTTCATAACTGATGAAGGTTCGGCTAATATAATAATTAGCACGTTCTCGCTTTTCATCATCAAGTTGAGCTAACATAGCTCCTAAGGCAGAATCTAAAGCTGAAATATATAGGAGAAATGGGCGATCGGATTTAGGTGGTGAAAGCACCGACGGATTAAGGAGGTATTGTTTGAGAAGTTCAAAAGCTTCTCTACATTCTGTGTCCCAATTAAAGGGGACATCCTTCTTAAGGAGTTTAAGAAAGGGACTAGTTTTATCCGCCAGCTTATCAATGAAGCGACGGATAGCTTGAAGTTTACCTTGTAAACTTCGTAATTCAGATATATTAGTAGGTGCGGGCATATCAGTGATAGCCGCAATCTTGAGAGGGTCAATTTCGATACCACGTAAAGAAACTAAAACCCCTAATAGTTTGCCGGATTTAACTCCGAATATGCATTTTGCTGGATTTAATCGAATGAGATATTCTCGTAATCGATTAAAAACTTTTCGCAAATCATCCAAATGATGATCTTCAATAAGAGAGCGAGCTATAATATCATCTACATAATCATGTAGGATATCATGCATCATATCATGAAAAATGTAGGTCATAGCTCGTTGATAAGTTGCACCGGCGTTCTTTAAGCCAAATGGCATCACTTTCCAAAGAAAAGGTACCCCAGGGGGTAATAAAGGTTGTTTTAGCCTGGTCTTCAGGAGCTATCCTGATCTGATTATAACCGGAGAATCCATCCATTAAGGACATCATCCCACTTCCGACAGTGAAGTCAATAATTTGATCCATGTTTGGAAGAGGAAAGTCATCTTTAGGGCATGCAACATTGATATCTCTAAAATCGGTGCAAACCCTAACTTTGGTAGCTTCTTTCTTGGTGACTGGAACTACATTTGAGATCCATTAAGAATAATCAATAGCTTGTATAAAGATAACATTCAGGAGTTTTTCTAACTCCCCTTTGACTAGCAGAGCCACTTTGGGATGCATTTTTCTAAGTTTTTGTTTAACCGGTTTAGCATCCGGATGGACCACTAGATGATGCATGACTACGGAAGGGTCTAGACCTCGGCATATCTTCGTATGTCCAAGCGAAGACATCTTCATACTCTTTAAGGAATGCGATGTATTGTTCTTGTTTTTCTTGACTTAGTTCTCGCTCCAATATTGATTATGTGAGGATTGTCCTCAGTTCCAATGTTAATTTTAATGACATTTTCTACCTCCATGTGTAGATCTCTTTCAAAATTAGGTGGGGCGAGTGAAACGCCCAATTCTTGTAATTCTTGTAAGGTTAATTTAGATAATTCATTCTGAGGATCAGTGGCCTCAAGTTGGGCTATAGTTGGTATAGAACCATCAAAATAAAACCCATTGTGTAACATCTCTTCAACAGAGACATCATGGAAGATATCTCCTTCCAACTCTTCATCTGGGTCAGCAATCATTTCAGGGTATGCTATGGATAGCATGTTGCATGAAAACGACTGATTATTAAGAGGCAAATCAACATGCCTATCCAAATAATCTTGATAGCATATGAGATGATCATCATCCTCAAAAGGAAAGGGTTGACCCTTACTAGGAAATAGGCCCACACCACAACGGGCAAGGCCACGGTTCTACCTCGAAAGGTTCTTTCATGCCATTTTGGAAAGGTCCCAAGCCTTTCCCTTCATATCCCATTTTAAGCATCATGGGTTTAGCTTTAATATAATCATTGGTAAAATAACACCGAGCGTATCCCTCATGATGAGTTTTGATATTCCGAGGGATTCTTCCCTAGTCATATCCTTTATAAATGAAGGCACAACTCCCGACTTGGTAAGTACTTCCCATAGGTTGTGGGAGGCCCAAAGTACGAGGAGATGGCGGCAATTTATTTAAAAGGTTTGAATCTTGCATGAAAGCATTCATTTTTTCTGATATTAAGGTTGTAGATAAATCTGGTAATAGTTCATCAAAAAGGGCATAAGATGTAGAAGGCTTATTACCTATGTCTTGAGATGTGGAAGGTATGATAGATGTGTCTAGAGGTTTTGAATTTGTAGGGATAATAGTTGAAGGATTGGTTGTAGATTTAAAATCTTTTTGAGGTTCTAGAATAATTTGTTTAGAGGGTTGTTGATCTATATAGGAAGATGAAATGAATGGAGGGGGAATAGGGGAAGTTATGGGTTTATGTTTCATAGTTTTAGATGAAAAAGAAGAACTAGGATGTGTGGATGACAGAGCAGGGCAAAATTGCACTCCAACTGGTTCTGCCAAAGCACACATATCAAAAGGTCTAGGGTCACCATGAATAGTGACCAACTGATTTTTAAACTCAAATTTAACACATTGGTGTAAAGTTGATGGGACCGCTCGCATGGCGTTGATCCAAGGGCGACCCAAAAGTATATTGTACGATGCGGGCAATGTACAATAAACACGGTTGTTTCTAGGGTTCTAGGACCAACTTGCAATGGGAGGGTAATAACTCCACATGTTTCTTGTGTTTCGTCATTAAAAGCTTTGATGATCATATCACTTTTCTTCATTTCATCACTTCTAAAGCCAAATCGTTGGTAGAAGTCAAAGGTGCAAATGTTTAGAGATGAGCCATTATCAATCAAAACTCTTTGACAACCTACATCTCCAATTAAAGCAAGAATGTATAAGGGATTGTCCTTATGTAAACCGTGTTGTGGGATATCTTTATCCCGAAAGTCAATACAATCAATCTCTCGAGTGATGATAGTATTGGCCATAGCTTCGAGTTGAATGTTTTGAGGTACCATCATTTGGCTCAATGTAAGCATCAACTCATCCCTATGGGTGGGAGAGGATCTTAATAAATCTAAGAGGGAAATTCTGGCCGTAGTATTAGACAATTGCTCATTAATGCTGTAAGGGGGTTTAGATTGGATATTAGGAGCATGATTCCCTTTATTAGGGTTTTTCAGAATGAATGGAGCCGATCCATCGTTCTGGTTTGGTTCTTGTTGAGAGTTTTGAGCTTGTTGTCGAGTAACGACTCCAATGGTACCTACAATGTTATAGTGAAGACGTTGAACTGGTCTCGGTTGAGAATTAATGGCTTGTTCATTTGAAAGGAATATATTAGAAGAAGGTCGAGTAGTGACTCTTCTAGGAAATGGTTCTTCTGGAACCATATCATCTATGATAGGTTGAATAGGATCTGATTCATTTTCAGAACTATTCGATTGGTTTGAAGTAATGTCTAGTTCACTTTCAGTATCTGATTCTATATCACTAGAATCTGAAGTTTGAAAATTATGTAAGGGCCTGGTCGTAACTAGGGATAAGGTCGTGTCAAATATTTGAGGATCCTGAATAGGTAATTGTCCGCTAATGGTTCCTACATATCGGGTAGGAGGGGGAACATTATGATGTTCGATTTGATTGGCTACCTCTTTACCATGTCTTGGTAAAGGGTGTTGAAATATGTCTAAAGTTTGATTGGCATTTTGATTTTGATTTTGGGGAATGGTCTTTTGAGTATTATTAGGAGGGTTTTGTTTAGGTTGGAAGGCTTGCACTTCCATTTCATTATTGTCAATCAAATCTTGTATTTTATGTTTCAACCTCTTACAAGCGTTGGTAGAATGTCCAGGTCCTCTATGGAAATCACAATGCAAATCAGCTCTATATCCGGGTATAGTTGGGTCAGTTCCTGGATAGTCGGTAATTGGATTAAACCTCTTTCGAGTAATTGAGGTAAAATAGTTGACAAAGGTTGGTTTAATCTAGTGAATTCTCGAGGAGGCTTGTCAGGAGGTTTCAATATGAATTTTTCTGTTGTCTTCGTTGCATTGATATTAGCAACATTTTCGTCGTCGCTGACTCCATCACCGACAACCTGTTTGTTTTTATATTGATTTCTAGATGTTTTCTCATCATCCTTCTTCCTAAGTTGGCCTCTCCTAATGAGGGCATCTTCTACTCTTCGAGCTAAATCTATAGCTTGATCGAAGGTAGTTAGGGTAGCGGTTGATAGCTCATAAGATATCTGTTCTTGTAAATTGTTGATGAAAATGTCTAACATTTCCCTATAGGGTAGCACAAAGTGCAGCTTTTCCTATCAATTGCCTCCATCTAGCTAAGAAATCGGCAAAGCATTCATCCTTATCTTGTTTTAAATTGTATAGGTCTTTAATAGTTACATGCCTCTCGATGTAGGCACTAAATTGATGGACAAATGATTCAACTGTTTCTTCGAAGTTTCTCAAAGAATGAGTGGGCAATTGATAGTACCACTCTAATGCCATCCCACCTAAACTTTTGGGGAACATTTTTAGTAATAGCAAGTCGTCATGCGATATGTCGTGACATGCTATCCTAAACATGCGAAGATGCTCTATGGGATCTTCGGTTCCTTTATATATAGGCATAACAGGCATGGGAAAATGTTTAGGATATGGTTGAGCTACAACTATGGGATCCAAAGGTTGACTACAAATCTCTCGATAATTATACGAGGGACGGTAGGGATCTATCTGGTCCATACGTGAAGCCAATTGTTTCACCATGGCTTCCAGATTACTAGTTTGCCCCCCATATTGGTTTGGTAGGGCATTGACATGAGTGTTATGGGCATATGATGGAGGAACATGCAGATTAGATGCCATGTTACTGTTGTGTAAATTATTGGTAGGAAAAGTATTATGGAGGAATTTTGAAGTTGGATTATGTTGTATTCCGGATTGTTGAAAGTTTGTATTTGGCTTTGTTTTAGGTTTCTGTTTATTTAAAGCATTTTGCTCAATAGTTTGGCGGAATAAAGTAGTGAAGGGAATTTTCTTTTGTGCGGGAGTGATTTTAGGTTGAGTAACAGGTTCCTTAGGAGGTTGGGTAACCTCGTTGTTTTGACATGCTTTGGGCTATAGTGACCATATCCGTATTGGATGGTCCACCCTTGTCACTTTCTTGATCAATGAAAGACAAGGGATTAGTCCGCATATTGCATATATATTCCATGGCCGCTTGAGTTTTACTAATTTGCCCTTTATCAAGGCGAATTGCCACATTAAGGTCATCAATGTTTTCCATGAGAAATCTCTTGAAATGCTCTGCATTGTCAAAGGCAATAGCTCCATTAGGAGCTACTCTAGGGGATGAGGATCCATCCTCTTTAACATTTGCTTCTTGTTCCTTATCTTCACCTAAGTCTTCATCTGATTGACCTAGAGTTTCTCCTTCCGGATTTGTATCTCCAAGAAGGACATTTGGGTTTTCAGTTTGTATCTTGTAACCAATCTTCTCCTTCCCCTAAAGTTTCTTTACCATTCCTAAGTTTAGGCATGGTGCTAAGTTTTGATTTCAGCAAATATATATATATATATATATATATATATATATATATATGCAATAAATTAAGAGGTATATATTTACTATATACCTACTATAATATTTGAAAATGAAATGTTTAAGTTTTTGCTAAGTTTTTTGATTTTTAATTTTTTCTTTAATTTTTTTTTTGAAATGATATAATAAAGACAACAAATAACACAATAAATGCACAAAATAATAAGACTGAAAGTAAATGAGCTAGTTTTCTATGAATAACTTATGAATATCATTAATAGGTTCAAGTTGTTCAGGGGTCATGAAATGTTCTTCTTCAAATTGAAAGTTTTCTTTTAAAAATTTGATGAAAAGGGCTATGGTGATATTATCTATCTCAGATGCTGGTTGATAAAAGTAAATCTCATGACAATATTTACAATATAACATAGCTCTAGGAACTCTATTCCATCTTCTCCTAATCTATAAGAACAACCTCTAAGGCATCTATAAGACCTAGGAATGGGCGCACAATAACCGTGTTGTCGAGGTATTCCTCGAAGGTGAACAACTCTGAAGATACTAAAGCTCTCCTATAGGCTAACCATCTATGGCAGGCTCTCTGAAGTTCATGATAAAAAACTAGTTGATGAGGATCCAGGATTCTATCCAAGACTAGCCTCTTAATTTGCTTAAGTTGTGTGGACCTAGATGAGATGAGACTAAGTCTCCTATCAAGTTCGTCCCACAAGGATTGATTTCTACTTGTTTCAGGGATACTAAGGACAGAATTAACTTCTATAGCCGCCAATTGATTTTCTACGTTTATAGTAACTGCTAACCTCTTTTTAGGAGCTACCATCTAAACATGACTTTAAACCTTAAATGTTTTAAAATGCATCTAAGTTTTAGTTGTTCTAATTTTTTTTGTTTTTGTTTTTGTTTTTGTTTTCAAAAGGTTATGATGCATTCACGTCGGGTTCACCAAAATGTATCGCTCCAAATTTTTCGCATCCCTACCTTCAGGCTATAGGATCCGCGCCCGAAGGAGGATGGGAAAAGGATGGTGCGGTACCTCTGACTGAGAGGACTTTGCGAAGGTCCCGCCTCTCAAGGGAGGTGTATTTTGGTGATTTTTCGACGGATGGTGGGTTCACCAGGAAACATTTAGCGGCAGTTTCCACGCCTAGGTTTTGGAATGTGTTTAGATGAGTTCGTTTTAATCTTAAGCATTCATATCCTAGGTTTGGCCGAATGAATCTAAATTAAACTACATGAAAATGCAACTTTCATGAATACAAAGAAACAGATTAAAAAAGCAGAAAACAGAGAATTTACAGGAGGAAAATGGGGAATACCTGATCCGGATGTCTGAAGAAGATTCTGACGTTTGAAGCAGTCTGGATCGTCTGGAATTCGACATAATCGCCCCGCAATCCGACGTAATCGTCTAAAACGATAATCGTCCGAGATCCGACGTAATCGTCTGAGACTGACAGAATCGTCTGAGATCTGACGAATTCGTCAAACGAATTCGTCAGAGACCTGCAAAACAAAAAATAGATGCAAAATACAAGAAATTCTACTGTGCTAACAGAGGCAAATTACACCAAATAACAATATGAATATTGAACAATAGTTTAAGAACAAAAATTAAAGCAAATTACTGTACTTTAATGGCAAATCATGAACTTAGTATGCAATCTAAGCTAAATGGGTGAACTCCAAATGCAAAATAACATAAACACTGAATAAATGATCTAATTTGCAAAATAAAATGACAAAGAAAAGGTTGAGAAAAGCAAACTCCAGGCACTGATTGCCTCGATGTGGACTCGCAATCGAGATCGTCTCGCATCAGCACGAAATCGTCTCGCATTTGACGAGATCGCCTCCGATCTAAACAGGTTCGTCGATGACGATGGGTGCCGGCTCCGGCTGAAAAATAGTTGATGTACCTGCAACAAAATTGCTATGGGACTAGTGCAAAAGCAAGATTAGGATGTTTTGACGCAGAGGGAATCACTTTGCAGAAAATTTCAGCCAGGGGTTGGGGAGGGAAAATCCTAGAGATTAAATAGGCTTAGGGGGAGTAGTTAGGAGGTTGGAGATCATCCCAATTTGGGAGATCTCCAACGGGGGAGGGTCCCAACGGCGCAGACACGCTTCTGCCCATATTGGAGACCCGTTGGAACAGATTCCAACTATGCAAATTCAGTTTTGCGACAAGATCGTCTGGACGTCCTAGTCCAGACGAAATCATCAAATCTGGGGCGATATCGTCTGATCGGCGACGATATCGTCAAACGGTCAAAACAACCTCTAAAAATGGCGCGAAAAAGGGGGAAACGGATTTCCCGACGGTTAACGGGCGGTTTGGGAGGTTAAATTTGAATTTAAAATTATTTACTAAGGTGAATGTAAATTTTATAATTTTACTGCGCCAATTTTAGGGTGCTACAGAAAGGTAGATGGTTATCATTAGCATGAAGAGTGTAGTTAATTAAGTCAGTATTACAAGCCATTCCAACATATTATATATCATTGTATTCTATACCAAAATTAGTTGAAACAAGTTTAATCTATATTATGAGATCTTTTTTTATGGTCAGGTTTACATGATAAAAGGAAATTTCATTTGGTGATATGGAGCAAGTTTTGTGATGATAAAACTAGGGAAGGTCTTGGTTTACAAGTTCTTACAGATGCAAACTTATCTCTTAGGGGAAAATTTATCTAGAGATTGTACAAAGAGAGTCAAAGACAAAGGGCAAGAATTCTTCTAAGTATGTTGATCCCAATGACCCAAGTTTAATATTTAGTAATTTCTCTCTACCAAATGGTTCTACTCTTTGGAATGGTTTAAAAAATCTATTGATCTTATGATTAAAGGTTTAATATGGGTGGTGGGAACTGGAGAAAAAAATTATATTTGGATGGATACTTGGTGTGATAAAAAACCACTCAATTTAGATCCAATTTTGAAACCTTGGATGAGATTGCTTCAATATAAATATGGTGATAGGATTTCAAACATTTTATACAAGGTTAGAGATGGAAGATACAAATGAAAAGAATATTTTTTACAAGTATACAAGACATTTATGCTAGGAGGCAATTGAGTAGAAAGATAACAATTGTGATTATTTTGAGGGGAGCCAAGGATAAATTTATTTGGGAGTTGAATAGCTCAGAAGAATACACAACAAGAAATGGATATAATGTTCAACACCAATAAAATAATAATGTCACTATAATATGGAGAGATATTTGGGATAGCCCAAGCATTCCTAAAGTTAAAGTGTTCGTTTGGCTAGTAGGTCATAGCAGAATTTTATCCTGAGATAACCTTATGAAAAGGGGTTTTCATGGCCTCTATCAACGTGTTTTTTGTAAAAAGAAGGAGGATATTATAGACCATCTCTTGGGTTATTTCTTAATAGGTCTGGAATCTATGGCAATGTATTCTTAATATGTTTGGTAAATGCGTGGTGATGAATAGTAGAATTGAATATTAGCTAAAGCAATGGTAAAGCACTTATAAAAGTGAGGCTTTACAAACAATATGGGATATGTAAAAGGATACAATACTTTGGACTATATGACTAGAAAGAAATAGAAGAATATTTAAAGGAAAGGAAAGCAATTTAGAGGTAATGAAAAATAAGACATTTTTAGCCATAGAGGAGTCTAAACCAACCATGTCAACTCACCCATACCCTAATTTGGAAATAGAGAGCCTTGATAGATGGATTCAAGTCATTAAATGGAATTATGATGTTGGGTACAAGAGAAGCAAAAATAAGTCAAAGAATATAAAGTGGAAATCACTAGATGTGGAGTGGGTTAAATTGAATATTGATGGAGCATCTAAAGGAAATCCATGACAGGTAGAAAGGAGGAATAATTAGAAATAATAGAGGAGATATTTTCTCTCATTATGCTTCCAATAGCAGATTTAAGACAAATAATGAAGTTGAAGGGTTAAAAATATGTAAAAATAAAATTCAATAGAGTACGGATGGAAGGTGATTCTCTCATAGTAATAAATGCAATTTTGAGGAAAGTAAAGGCTCCATGGAACATACAAGAGATAATTGTGGAATTTTAAGATCTTTCTAAAGAGTTTGAAAAAATTAGGTTTACACACATATTAATGGAAGGAAACAAATGTGTAGATAAGCTAGCCATTATAGGTATTTTGATTGAGGATGGTGAAGTTAAATTTTCCTTTCCATGGTTAGAGGAAGTAGAAAGTTTAGTTGAAGCTGGCAAAAAATGTTGATTGCCTGAATCAATTAATGATTAAGATTTACTTTAATGTTTTACATTGGTAATATATACTTTATTTTGTAACAATAATGTGTTTTTATTTAGACTATTTATTATAATTTTTGTGGTTGCACTTGTGTTTCAGGAAGGAAACTAGCAATCCATATTTGGTAAAGCGGACTATGATAGTGCGATGTTTTGAAAATATTACTCTATTAAGATGCAAGGCATAGATAATAGAGGTAAATTTTTGGCATTGTGAAGGCTGCTATAGTAAAATATCAAGAAAGATGCTAAATTTTGGATTAATTGTATTCATACAAAATTTTGAAAAGATCCAAAAAATGAAAATCAAGAATTTAGACATTTTATGTAAAATGATGTAGGTTTCTAGCTATAGCATATCAATTGATATGAGAAGTGTATCTATTTGTAAACTCTCAAGCTCTAAATAAGAGAGATGTAATTTTTCAAGGGTGGGGGACCCGAGTACAACCCCTTATTATCCAAAAAAAAAAATCTCTTTTGTCTCC
Organism: Wollemia nobilis; assembly: GCA_028583015.1. Lineage (NCBI taxonomy): Eukaryota > Viridiplantae > Streptophyta > Pinopsida > Araucariales > Araucariaceae > Wollemia > Wollemia nobilis. The sequence continues at coordinate 3,066,610 of JAQPPZ010017190.1, read as the reverse complement.
CTAATATTTTGATGATAATTTCAATATAATGTTCAACTCCTATTCTTCAAGACAAGCACTTTATTTCTCCCTATAGAAATCTAAAGATAATTTTGATGTAATTCTATTTGATTAGATCTTCTATTTTCAAGACCTTTAATTTGGATTCCTTATGTCCCTAATATCAAAATTATTTCCAACTTTCAAACAACTCTAGGTTGTGATTCTTATACCTTTCTATTTTTAATAATATGAATTCTAAAATTCAAGAATCTAAATCGTCGTTGAACTCCTTATAACTCCCTAATTGGAAATTTATAAAACAAAGGTATTTGCAAATTTAATATTTCAATTTTTGTGTAGAAATCCTTATTTCTCCAAGTTAATTAATTTACAAATATTTCAATGCAATATGTATTTCAAGAATGAATAAATTGGTTCCAAAAACATTTTCAAAAAACTTCTTACTTCTAATATCTTTTAAGGCATTCAATGCTTCTTCTAAGGTTATCACCTTATTTCTCCTATTATTCAAATAACCTTAAATATAATTAATTAATATTTACTTCAAAATTATTATGCCTTATACCTCCTTAAACTTTGCAAAGGCTCAATTTAAATATTTCTTACCTTCTTAAAATATGGTGCTTAAAGCTTCAACTTACTGCTCTTTGACTCAGCAACCTGCGTTCTAAATGTTCTCTCCCTACATTTAATGCTCCTTAGCACTCAATATTTTGATTCATCAATACGTCTCATTCTCCTCTACTTGTAGTGCTTGTGCAATATCCTTACACATCTCACTCGATTGTTCTTTGATAGCAAATTTCTAACTCGTGCCTTTATTGTATGTAAGAAGGTATTACTGACGTGGTGGTTGGTGCTTCTCTTCACTTGGACATTTGGCATTCAAATTGGTGCTTCTTCTAGGGCACTTGAATATTTTGACATAAATCTTGCTCTTCTCCAACGTAGCTCTTCAATATTTATTTTTCAATGCCTCTTCACTAGATCTTGCAGGTGGGCTTGAGGTACTTAAAGTCCTCCACATATGAGCTCCAATTTGCTCTTGATTCCTCCATGTATGCACCTCTGCTTATGAACTATAATGTCCCTTTGGTTAACATTCTATATTCCTCCTTGTTGTACTCGTTTGTCTTATCTATAGTAGTGGTTGGACTTCCCTTGTGCTCAAACTATATTTTGGTGATTGGCCCTTTATTTCTAATGTGCCAAGTGGTAGGTAACAATTTTACTCCTTTGATATACCAACCATATAGGTACATTGATTCTCCAACGCTCTTCCTTGCTACATAACGCTCAATAATTAGTAGTTTTCAACCATATTCAACTATCCTCCTTCTATGATATGAGAAGTGGTAAATAGCTTCTTCACTTGCTTAGGATGATGTTATCTAGTGGTGTTCATTCAAATTACATTTTTTCTTTGATATAATGCTCTAAATGTCTATTACACCCTTTTTATTTTCTTTACTATTACATGCTTTAGAAAATCCTAAATGCACTTCGCTTTATTTTAGTCTTTTGCCTTCAAAGTGACACTTCACCTTTCCTTGGTGCTCAAGTTGCTTGTCAATGTCTTTTCAACTTCTCTCCAATGGTGCTCAAACCTAATTCTTGGATTCTTGTTCAATGGTTGTTCGGTTGTGTTCTAATGACACCTATTTTCCTCTCTAATGGTTGCTCAAATGATGCTCTTTCTTCCTTATAGTGGCTTCTCTATGTTGGCTCGGTGGTTCCACCTCTCAATGGTGGCTTAACTTGTCTGAATGCAATGGTGCTTCTCTCCTTCTACTATGCATATTTTTGTGTCTTTAGACACTTCTAAAAAATCTTGCTCCCTTAAACTTATTTAGCCTTCTCTTGTTGTACTACTATCATACCCCACCTTGGCAAGACTTTTGCCTAATAGACTATGTATTGATAAATGACTAATGGATGCCTAGTTTAAATGCTTTGAATGATTATTGCATGGTTATAATAATTTATCTTTTAAATAATATTGTACTACTAACGTATTTTCGATGTGCAGCACCAGGTACATCCATGGGTGGAAGAGGCAAAATTGACCATCGAGAATAGGGTACTTGAAAATGGAAGTGATGATTTAGGTAGCTCAAGGTAACATGAACAATTACCCTCATATAGGCATGCATTCTTGCTTGTTAGGATGATCTTCAACGATCCGACCACCTAGAGCCAAATTTGATAGCCTAGAAGCTATCGTAAATCCTTAGCTAGGACAGGTGATTGGGTTGATGATAAATCACCCGCCTTATTTTGATGCACCTGATTGTTCGATTTGTTTACATGCTTGTTGTGTGTAATAATATTAGTCAAGGAACATCTTCAAAAAAGGGGCTAATGGATATAGAGGATCCATTACCCTAAATATGTTAAAAAATACCATGCTAATGTTTAATATTAGTATGGATATTTTATTTAAATAATAAATGGTTTTTATTTAAATAGAAAAAGAAATACTTGTTTTAAAAAAAAATGGTTTGTAGAAAAAGTATACTTATGGTTTTTTTTGTATAAAAGAAGTCCTTAAATTTTATATAATAAAATATCTTCATTTAAAGGAAATATCTATGATATAAAATAATTAAAAGGTTTTTATTTAAAAGAAAATATTTAGATTTTGAACCATAAAAATACTTTTATTAAATTAAGGTAGAGCGTTATTTTGTTATAAAAAGAAATATTTTTTTAAGGAATTTACCTTAATTTAAAATGAATTACTTTTAAAAAGGGGGTTGGACATTTTTGTAAGGGAATATTTTTTTTTTTAAATATAAAATATTCCCCATGGCCGCTTAGATAAGCTAGTATTAACTATTTTCAGTGAGCATTAATTTTGAAGGGGAGACTTTATGAGATAGTAGATAGGTTTTTCTTGGTTAGGAAGGTGTGAAGAAGAATGTAGAGGGGCCAACTATTTTTATGACATCTAGAAATTGCTTAGAATAAATAGAAAGGAAGTAAATTCAAGGAGGAGACAGATCGAGGAATTTACCTGGAAGCAAAGATGTTGGTTGCTGGAAAACTCAAGTTGGAATAAATATCTCTCTCTTGTTTTTCTTAAGGGGGTCTTAACATATTTGTAACATGTTGCCATTATATACCTTGCTTTCATTTTGATGGCCAAACTAGCCTAGATTAGTTGAGTGAAGCTCTTATTTTTCAATCCCTGGAACTTGCCATCTCCATTATGGATGACTATGCAGCCTGATTTGATCGTAAGCCTTGGTTGTGTAGCAATATTTTGCGACCGCCCTACATTGAATCATGCATCTCTAGGACCCTTCCCTTGTTTAACGTCTCCACTCAATAGATGTTTAGGCTATGCTCAACCTAAAATATCGACTTACTCTCTTCAAATTTTGTCGTTGTATATGGCTAATGAGTGACATATTTATGTTCCACCTATGCTTAAGTGAACCATGCATTCCTTTTCTTTAGAGGTCTCTCCTCACCCTTTGAATTTTTTTTTCTACCATTTTTACCCTTTATCAAGTCATGGAGAAACCCCCCCTCTATTACATTATTTTGCCTTGAACCCAAATTAATGTATGCTGGTGGTAACTTTCATTAATTTATCACCTACCTTCCCCAATAACTCTAAGGTTGTACCCTATAGAATGTTTGTTTCGTCATCCCAATGCCACTCATGATGTCGCGGTGCGACAAAACCGTGCTTAGGGAGCATAGGAGAAGGAAGGCCATTTTGGTCTTCCTATTCCCTTTGTCCCACATATGGGACATGAGGGTGCCAGCAGCCTTTATTAAGTATGATGCCCCCATGGTGGATGACCACCACTCAGTGGTTGAAAATACCATAGAGTGAGGGGTCACCTGGTGCCAGTTGGAGGCACTATGCTGGTGTGGTTGGCTGTGTTAGGTTCATGTGTTTGACTATTTAGGTTACCATCTATTGTTATGTTGTGTCACTCCACCCTAAACTGCCATGTGGCAAGGGCTAAGATAGTGAGGCTTATTTTTCTTATCGCCTGTTGTTAATCAACTGACTAATTTGATATTGAGGACCCCTGTGACAATGATAATTAGTTGAGAAAACCTTTTAGGGCTATAGGTTGACCATTGAAGTTCATTGGGAAATGTTTGACTGATATGGATTATTTAAAGAACCATAGATTATATTGATCTAAAGAACAATTGATAGTATTAAAGGAATTCTATGGTTATATTGATTTAAAAGTAAATTTATTGCATTGTTTAAATTAATTATTTCAATTAGAGAATGATTTAATTAAATGATTAAAAGAACGATTTAATTATATGATTAAATGAATGATTTAATTATATGATTAAAGGAATAATTTAATTAATATGATTAAAGGAATGATTTAAATATATGATTAAATGAATGATTTAATTAATATGATTAAAGGAGTGATTAAATTATATGATTTAATGAATGATTTAATTCATATGATTTAAGGAGTGATTTAATTTATATGATAAAATGAATGGTTTAAATAGTTAAATAAATACATATTTTTAAGTATTTTATTAATTATGGTAATGGGGCCTTAATTAGTTAAAGAAATGGATGTTTTTAAGAATTTAATTGATTAGGGTTATGGGGCCTTAATTAGTTAAAGAAATGTATTTTTTAAGTAATTAATTAATTAGGGTTATGGAGCCTAAAATAATTAATAAAATAAATTTTTAGAGTTTGTGGGACCTTAATTTATCTAAGGGATGGTTTTTATGTTAGGACATGAATATTTAATTGATAAAATGATGGTATATCGAAATTACCTATGTTTGGTAGAAGGCTTTCTTTTCGTATTAAGTGAATGATTTATAAAATGCATTCAATGATTGTATAGTTGCAATTTGGTATATGGAACTATAAATGCACTAGATTATAGAATCTTGTAGAAAATACATTAATTGCATGATTAATAGATCCATGAGTTGTCTTGATCCCTTACTACCATCAATTGAGCGATGGGCAAGCAAGAGGAACCAAGGAGGATTCCTAAGATCCAGATAACATTTTTTATATATGTTGAAGTAAAGACTTTGTGTATAAACCTCTATTTTATTATTTATGTAATTATATATTATTTAAAATCATAGATTACTCCTACCATACTTGGACTATGTAATGATTTTTAATAAATGGAAATGTATCTCTTACTTGTTATTTAATAAGGCATCTTGATGTTATAGTTTCACAAGCTATTTAATTATTTATGCTTTAGTTAGATCTTGAAATCTCTTTAAGCATCTCTTTTTAATGTTCTATAGTTATTATTTCCATGCTTGATCTAATTAGATAGTCTTAGTAATTATCCTCCTATGATTTGAAGGATATTAAATGTTTAAACTAGTTAAATAAGCTAGATATTTTTAAATGGTTATGAGTTGTGCTAGAAGTAGAGAAAAAGAACCTAAGAGATTATGGGATCTCTTAGGATTGTTGATGGATAAACTTCATTTAGAGAATATCTTCCAAGAAACAACTGAATAGACTATACAATAGAGTAGTCTAAATGAAAATGACTATCTATGAAAGGATTAAGTTACTTCATCACAAAGATGAGACAAGTAGCTTATTTGTTGTATGCGTAGTATACCTACACATATAGACTTGTGTATGGTATAGATATGGGTGTACCCTTTGATTTACAAAAGGAGATAAGTTAGCCCTCATAGAAATGTGGCTAATAGTTTATCACAATACGCATAGCATACATACACATATAGACTTGTGTATGGTATGGATATGGGCATATCCTAATAGATTTCAGAAATAATATTAGAAAGAAAATATAGATGATTTTAAACATTAGGTTAACTTAAATATCTTCGTAGTTATGCACATACTGATTTGGATAAAGATTTTCCTCTTGAGCATGTGTTAGTTATTAATGTTTTTCAAAAAACAAAGGCAACCCTCTTAGATTTTTTAGTTGTCACAACTACGTAGGCATCAAAAACAACAATATTTTTAATATTTCTTCCTCCTTATTTCTCCTTTTAACTCTATATTTTATGTTTATATTTGGCAATTTCAATGATAAAAATTATGTCTCCTTCCTTAGCTTGGAGATACTTCAACTCAAACTAGCTTTTTCTCCTTAAATAACTCTAATATGGTGCTCTCAAAAAAATTTATAATAATTCTTAAATAATGAACTTTTATAGCACCAATGTGGAATACCTTTTGGCCTCCTCTATAGCTAGTCTTCTTTTGGTTTACCTATTTTCTACCTTGAATATGTAAACTTTGTAGCTCTCCTTTCTACTCAATCATAGCCTCAAACTTATCAATTTTGTAGCTTCAATTCCTTATGCTTTGCTAACCTAAACTTGTCAATCTTGTAGCTTTGATTATTATCTTCTTGTTCTCCAAAACTCCTCTAATTTGCAGCTTCCAATGTTGCTGTTATTATTCAATTTGCTAGCTTAGATTGCTATCTATTTCTCCTTCAATTGTGCTATCCAAGGGTGTATATTTTTTAGTTATAATGTTATCCAATATGCTACCTTCAACTTATAAATTTTTTAGCACCTTTCTTTGACCGAATGTTATCTAATGGTCCTTGCAAATATGCCTAAAAATTCTCCAAAACACTATATTTTCCCCTTCAAATTCTGCCTAATATTATAGTCCAAATATCTGGATTTGATGCTCTCAAAAACTCTAATTTCTCCTCCTTATCTTGTTGTCAAATAATCTATTTTTACTTCTCCAAATTGCTACCTTCTTTTGTTGTTAAGCCTTCCTTCAATTGGATGTTCAAGGGCTCTTCAAAATCTACCCAAATTTTCTTCAAATTACAGCTAGATGTCACCTTCAATTTGTTGGCCTACGACTCTTCAATTCTGTTTCAAAATTAATAATCTTATCTGCCACAAATTGGCCTTAAAATTTTTAATGGTAGTCTTAAAATTTCTCAAATCTGGTGGCTTCTTCTAGCTCATTTCTCCTCCAATTTTCTTATCGAATTTTGGCTTTAAAACTAGCCTCTTTCGCTAGCTTCTTTCTCAAGAATTTGAATTTCTTGAGATCTTCAAATAACCTTTCCAAATTTTGGCAAAATTATTGTCAAATCCTTATTCCTTTTGGGCTTGTTGTCATATGGCAAAAATTATCCCAAATTCTTATTTTCTAGGGGCTACTCCTTCTTGCAATCTCCTACCTTGAGCTTTCTTCAAATCTTCTCCAATGGCCACTTATTCAACTTTTCAATAGTGCATATTTAGCCTTTTTCTTCTTTCTCCTTCCAAGTTTGCTTGAGACCTCTTCTCTTGGGTCTTCAAAATATACTTCTAAAATATTCACTAGGACTTTTTCTAGTCCTCCTCTATCTTCAATCTTCTATATTCCAAATTTGGAAGTTATACAATGAGACATTTTCTTGGGTCTCCTCCTTTATCTGTAGTCTTCAATATTTTTTAGGGACCTCCTTATTGGGTCTCCTTAATTTTCAATGTCTATTGTTTTGCAACAAATAATTAATCCCTCCATGAGGAAAGCACATAGACTTTCAAGCAATCAAAGATGAAATTCTTCTTTATTCATTGTAGGAAGCTTCTCAACTTATGAGAATTAATTTTTTGCAACAAAAAACTTAGATAGTAGCAAGCAAATCCATGCAAATCTCTAGATCTCTATAAATCAATAAACATCACTAATTATCCTTCAATCTAGTGGAAAGAGATCTATGTTGAGTCCTAGTCTTCACGAGTTTTCCTTCAACCCTGTGGAAAGACTCTTAGCCAAAAAGCAATTCTGAAAATACTAAAAATAAAATCTCCCTATCTCCTCTCAATATTCTTGTGGTTCTCCCTATCTCCTATCAATCTACCTTGTGCTTTGATACCACTATTAGATTTTGATGCTAGATACTTAATGTAAAATCAACCACAAGATCTAAAATGAGCATGCAATATTAAATATATGATAATGGTAATATACTAAGCATGCAAAATTCATGAGAGACTTCTATAACTACTCATAAAACAACCATTTATGGAAGCTTACAAAAATATTACATCGATAAAAAATGAGGTCTCAAACTCTCCATATTTTATACATGCTCTACATTGTATCTACTACTACTTTACTCAATGTTATCTACCTTCTCACTATTTTTCTCTTGTTACTCCTATAGAAATGCCTATATATAATGAGACATTATTCTTGGCCTTCCATATTCCTATGACTCTTCATCTTCCTATTCTTAAGGACTCATGTACATGTGGACAACATGCACATTTACATCATTGCACATTCTAATAATACTTATGCATTTATTACATTGCATAAAGTAAATACTAAAACCCTAATCTAAGACTCTCTCCTAATATAAATATGTAACCATGGTGGTACATTAGCATGTACCAAATAATGTGATATATTCCAATAAGGATATGGTAGAATGATTCACACTAAGTGACCCTACCACATTAGCCAAATCATCAAGACTAACATTTTCAGGTATTTTTTATTCACTTAGAAGCTTGAATAGATTCTCTCTATGACTTGGAGAAGTTTGCAATAATTTGAGTATAGAAAGTTTAGTTGGTGTACCCTCTAATTGTTAATGAAGGTTAAAAGCTCTTTTATTTTTTCTTGAGATTTTAGAATTGACACTGGTTCTTTAGAAGCAAAAGCACATCTAGGCATCATAACCACATTGTAGAAGAGAAGCAATGGTGGAGACAGAGGGTAGCTATGGCGATGGTGGAATATAAAATGCTGGAGTGATGGATGGAGGATCTGGTCTAGGTAAGAATGGTACCTTCGATGGTGAAGCAATATCCCGAGGAATGTCCCACGTGGGTTCCCAGGACAAGGAGTCTCTCAAAAAAGGATCTACTAAGGGCCCCATTCTTGTAAATCCTAGTAGGCGATCTTACGTTCAGGTTACGACTGGTGAGGTGATCTCTCCAAAAACCCTAGATACCCACCTAACTCAAGTCAGATCGAATATTATCATCCCAGAGGAGGTTTTTTCCAACTATGTTTCAAAGGCTTCTTATTCCCTGATCGGGAAGTTTGTTGGGGGGCGGCCAGATATGGAGATAATAAGGCGATGGGCCTTTTCCAAATGGAAAACCTTAGGAAACATGGAGATCATCGCCCTCTCCAGGGGGTTCTTTGTCATCAAACTAGGCAATCATGATGATGTAAGTCACATACTAATAGGAGGACCCTGGTTCCTAGGGAGGAGGAGCCTGTTTCTTCGATGATGGGCGACGAATTTCAATCCAAATACCTAGAGCATCGACTTCGCTCCCATCTGGGTCCGCATCCTAGATATGTCGTTCCATCTATGGCAAGAGGAAGTCCTAAAAGCTATTGTGAGAATAGTCAACGAGCTGGTGGCTATTTATTTTGCAACTAAATGAGGCTCTAGAATGGTCCACGTACGTATTTGCATGAATGCCAATCTCGAGTCCGAGCTACCATCCTTTGTTAACCTGATTTTGAGGTCCTTTAGATGGCACCAACCATTGGAATATGAAAACAAACCAGCCTTTTATGTCCAGTGTCACATGCAAGGCCACCTCAGAAACCAGTGCCCTCTCCTCAAAACTAAAACTGTAGAGGAAACCGAGGATGGGGCCTCCTTCCCGAGGGCTCCTCCCAAACCCCAGGATCGGTTTCATCTGCCTCAAAATTATCATCCAAAGAATGGATATCCCGATCCCTAGAAAATTGGCTCATCTACGTAGGCAAACCAGGCTTCAAACCAAAGAAAAGGTGGGCCCTCAAAAGACAAAGGGAAACAAATCATTGATCCTCCTCCAGATCTGCAATTTGAATAGGTATGTCCACCGCTCACATCTAATCCTGTTTCCTTTGAGGGTAATGTAGTCCCCACTTTGGCTGATCCCCCTCCACCTCCTCACTTTGACCCTTCCCAGGTAGGATTGACAGAAATAGTTCCATTTGAGTCCCCTTCCAAATCAGGTCCCTCCCTCCCCCCACTGGAAACCTCCAGACCAACATCCTCTGATGATGAAAGTGAGGGAAGTCATGTCCCATCCCAGTCTACCCTGGAAGGCTTCAGCTCCAAAAGGACCCGGAGCAAAAAATCCTTTACCGACTTTGAAAGTGATAAGAAAAGAGGAAGGCCATCCCTTTCCGAGTAGAGAAGGAAAGAAGTCGAATATGACATAGCAAATGACTTTCAAGCCACCCTATTGGTTGACTCCCTCAATATGATAAGAGATGAACCAAAAAAATCCAAACCTCCTTCTCAGCAGGGGAAGGGAGGCAAGAAATCCCTCAAAAAGGTTTAAATGAAGATCCTCACTTGGAATGTGAGAGGACTCAATGGGACCCCCAAGAGATGGGCAACCGCTAATCTAAGGAAATATTATAATCCCACAATCCTCATCCTGCAAGAAACTAAAGTAGATGAGATTTCTTCCCCCAAAGTTGCCAAAGCAATATGGAAAAAAAGTGAATTTGTCTTCACTCCTGCCCAAGGAATGTCCAGAGGGCTATTATGCATGTGGGATCCATCCAAAGTGGAAGGAAGACTCATATCCTCCTCCAGCAGAATCATCAACATGTTGTTCCACTACAAAACCAACAACAACACTTGGATCCTTTCCAATGTTTATGCCCCCAATAACCCTCTTGAAAGAGCCTCGTTGTGGAACTCGATTAGCCATATGAGAAACTCGTTCAAAACCATCCCCTAGATCCTCGCAGGAGATTTTAATAGCCCCCTATTCCCATATGATAAGAAAGGAGGCAACACCCTACTTACCAAAAGCATGGAGGAACTAGGGGAATTCATTGATGCGAATGAACTTATGGATGTCCAGTTGAAGGGGGCCAAGTTCACTTGGAGTAATAGAAGGGCTGGAAAAAATCTCATCTAGGTCAAATTGGATAGGGTCCTGCTATCCAGAGAGGCTATCCCTATTTTTGGGGATGCCACCCTCAAATCCCTCCCCAAAATAGGCTCTGACCATAGTCCCCTTCTGTTTGAAGCTACCAAAGCTCCCTCTTTCAAAAGCCCCTTTCGCTTCGAGGCGATGTGGTTCCACCATCCAGATTTTAGGAACCAAGTCTCCCAGTGGTGACAATAGCCCTTAAGAGGGTCCCTGTCTGGGCAACTCTACCAAAAACTCAGATTTATCAAGGAAAATATCAAGACTTGGAACAGGAAAACCTTTGGCAACATTTTTGAAAGCAAGCGAATAATTAAAGAGAAGCTAGAGATCATAGAACAACAATTCCAGGAAGGCATCCAAGACAGCAACACCAAAGCTAAAGAGAGAAAGCTCCTAGCATAGTTCCACAACATCCTATCCAGAGAGGAAACATATTGGAGGTAAAAATCAAGAGCCCTATGGCTCAAGGATGGTGACTCAAACACAAAATTCTTTCATGCATCCACCCTAAGAAATAGGAGTACCAATAAAATCTTAGAGCTCACCTACAACGATGGGAGGGTCACAAGGGATTTTTTTGAGATCCGAGATGAATTCGCCAACTTCTTCCAGTCCCTCCTGGGCACCTCCTCCCTGAACTCCCCCTAGGTGGCAAAGGCTCTCTTGGACAATATCCCCCACTCCATTTCTCCCTCCACTAATGAAATACTCATTAGTCCCCTAGAAGTATGAAGATATCAAAGGAGCCATGTTCTCTATGCAACCTGACAAGGCTCCCAGACCTGATGGATTCCCTTCGTGCTTCTTCCAAGCATTTTGGGACTTGATCGAGCCTGAGGTGTGTGCAGCAGTTAGAGATCTTCAGTCATCCAAGGCCATTCCCCAAGGGATCAACTCAACCTTCATTGCCCTGGTTCCCAAAGTGCAAGCCTGCAAATCTCTGTCTGACTTTTGCCCTATTAGCCTCTACAACGTCCTCTATAAAATCCTTACCAAAGCTCTAGCTAACAGGCTCAATGGGATCCTCCCCCTCATCATTGATCCCTATCAGGGTAGTTCTATCAAAGGGAGAGTTATTATAGATGGGGTGATCACCATCCATGATGCCTTGCATTCTACCACCTTGGCCAAGACACCAACTTTCCTTCTTAAGCTAGACATGAACAAAGCCTTCGATAGGGTCAATTGGGAGTTTCTCACCGAGGTTCTCCTTAAATTTGGCTTCCACCCGACTTGGGTTGATCTCATCAAAAGGTGCATATCCTCTCCATGGTTCTCCATCTTAGTCAATGGGTCCCTTGTTGGGTTCTTCCCAAGTTCTAGAGGACTAAGATAGGGAGATCCCCTATCCCCAATTTTGTTCATAATCCTGGCTGAGGCTCTAGGGAGGACCATTGCAAGTGCTAGTAGAAGAGGGCTCATCTCTAGGATCAAAACTACCTCTGGTCTCCACCCAATCACCCATCAGTAGTTCGTTGACGACACTATCTTGGCCACTTCAGCATCCGTCGCCTAGGCCAAGACCATAAAGCACATCCTTTACCTCTATGAGGATGTTGCAGGCCAGAAGATCAACCTCCTCAAGAGCAAAATATATTTCATCAACACCCCTCATCCTAGGTAAGTTAATATTGCAAGGATCCTTGGGTGCTCCCCGAAGGCTCTTCCCACTTCCTACCTTGGGCTTCCCCTATTCTCTGGTAATCCCACTAGGCCCATGTGGAATAATGTCATTGAAAGGATCCAAAAAAAGCTAGCCTCATGGAAAGGTCACCTCCTCTCCAAGTAGCCAAGGCCACCCTCACTTTGACTTATCTCTAGAGCATCCCAATTTACTTCATGTCTATCTTCAAAATTCTAGCATCTGTGAGCTCCAAGATAGAACAACTCTAAAAGAGGTTCCTATGGTCCGAGAGTGAGGACAAGAGGAGACTCCCCTTGGTGGCCTGGGACTTGGTCTACCGTAGAAAAAGCAAAGGAGGGATTGGGCTTAGTAAAGTATCCCAAATGAATCTCGCTCTCCTAGCCAAGCACATGTGGAAGGTCTACACCAATAGCAACATCGAGTGGGTTGAGATAGTCAAAAATAAATACTTGCAAAACCACCATTTCTTGAATGATCAGGGCCCCATAATGGGTAAGCGTTCTGGAAATCTATCATCCAGACCATAGGTCTCATTCAGAAAGGCAACAGATGGATTCTGGGGAATGGGAACACCATCGACTTCTAGCACAACAGGTGGCTTCAAGAGGAACCTCTGAGCAAGAACAGGGAGTTGGCGATCCTTAAACCATCCACTGACATCATCATGGGGAGTAAGATTACAAATTTTATCACCAACCACAATGGAAGGCCCAGGTGGAGATCCATTGATGTGGGAAATATTCCCCTTTAAGTTGATGCTCTCTCTAGCTTACTCAATGCAGTAACCATTCCAATGGGAGAGGTAAAGGATAGGTCTATCTGGAGAGGAAATGACGAAGGGTTCTTCTCTATAAAGTCAACCTATTCCTTCTAGAAGCTGGCTCAGGTTGCAACCATCCCTTTCAACCTAGTTTAGAGGAAGAAGCTCATCCCCAAAATAAGTTTCTTCTCTTGGATATCCATTCAGAACAAGATCCTCATGCTTGAGAACCTAGCCAAAAGAGGTTTTATGATCCCCAACCATTGCTACCTATGCCTTTCAAGTTGGGAGTCCACAAATCACCTTTTCACCAACTATGCTTTCTCTTCTACAGCCCTCCACCACTTGTTCAAATCCTTCCATATCCAGTGGGTCCAGCCCAACTCCATCATTGACCTATTTTCCCAGTGGTTGAACCCATTTAGAAATCCCAAGCTCCTATCCCTCTGGTATTTTTTCCTTGGCATCCAGCCCAAGGACAATCTCAAGTGGATGCCACCTCTAAAAGGATGGGTCAAGATGAACTTTTATGGAGACTTCAATGGAAATCCTAGGCCTATCGGGGCAGGAGGAGTAATCTGAGACCATGAAGGCAACATAATCCTTGCATTTGCGAAACCTCTCGAGTCTCAGACCAACAATGTTGCAGATTTCAGGGCCCTGTGGAGGGGGCTTGTCTTGCTTCAAGAGGAACCTAGAAAGGCCATCATTGAGGGCGATTCCCTAAATATTATCAACTATATGAGGAATGATAGGACTCCATCTTGGAGAGTCTTCAATACCATCTAGGAATCCAAGAAAATCCTCCAAAGTCGCTCACAGAAGACCATCCATCATAACTTCAGGGAGACCAATCAACTAGCCGATCTCATGGCCAACTTGGCAGCATCATCAACCAGTCTCAAAATATGGAGAGAAAGCTTTCCCCAAGAAATAATTGATGCAGTAAGTCGTGACAGGAATTAATTTTAAAATGGTAAGTCCCAATGATGTAAATTTTTCAAATCTAATTGTTGAGGCTTTCATCACTACTAACAGTTTTATTGGACCATTGTCTCAATGCGGAGGTAGGGGCCATGTGTGGATCAGATATGTCACTAGAATAAAGCTAGATAGTGGCAAAACATGGTAAAGCTAGCACACCCCCCACTCAATTAAATTAAGGTATTACCCAGACCCCAAGACCAACAACACGTGGACCTCCCAAGTTACCATACTCTAAGTCATCAATTTCTGGCTCCTTTCCTACTACGTGGCAAGAAGCAAGAAGTCGAAAAGGTTCTTACTCCCCTACCCCACTAATCATGGAGTTTTTCTCTAGATTTTTCTACCTTTGCAAATAGTCCATTGATTTTCCCAACACCCCTCATTCTCCCTTGTAGAGTTTTTTTCTAGAAGCTTCCTTGGTCCCTCATGTGAGCCTAGATCCTCCATTTCTTGCATCGAAAGATATTGATCTTGCCACAAATTGGAATGTTTTTCTGCCTTTGTCCAATATCCTCCAAGAGTCATCCCATACCTTCGCCCACCAAAACTATGCCAAATCTACATCCGCCACTCCTAGCCTCCCCCACTCCTCCCTCTCCTTTTTAACCAGCTTTAGCCTCAATATTTATGCATGTGTTTCCTTGTTTTCCCTACCTCAACTCTATTGGTTCTCCCCTCAGCTCCCTTCACCTCCCTTTCCCAGTTTTCGCTCCTATCTCCGAATGGAAAGCATGGCCTTTTTTGAGCCCACCTAGTGTGTTCTTTACCCTGCTGCTAATATCCTTATGGATGCAAAGGGGTTCACCCCCTTCTTGATAAAATTCTCTGGAGCTGAAGAAAAAATAACCAGAGATTTTGTTTCCTCATGGAACCCGGGTGAGGTTGCAGTCCAAGGAGTTCATTTCAAAGTGATATTAGAAATGTTGGCTGAAATTACTGGCTTCTTGTTGACTAGCCACTTTAACAGGTATGACAAGCACAATTGGGAAGAGGAGACAAATAAATTCCTCGAGAAAGGGAAGATCTTGGGCTGGGACAAGTCCACCTTTTATGTTTCTTCCCTCCCTACTCCCTATAATACTTCCAAATATCCATCATGTAGTTTATCATATACGATGACCCAGAGAAGCTATTGTGCAGCTTTCACGTAACATTTTTCAACCACCTCCAGGATGGTAAGGTGTTATGCATCCTCGACTACTTGTTGTATTCTCTTTTCTTGACCATTGATACCAAAAATCGAATAGGAAGCTACTGCACCAAGATCTCCTTGCAATTATCTTTAGGTATGCTTTAGACCATAGGTCTCCTATCCACAACGTTAAATATATCTCTACCAATCCCCCTGAAGAGGCTCCCCCTTTGTCCATTCATCCTGGCATGTCCTCTAGTGGTCTTGGCCCAATTGGAGGGTGATCCAGGAGTTCCCCTCTTAGGATATCCAGTTAAAGTGAGCAAAAGAAATGAGTGGCGATGTTAAATAACCCCCCGATGGCCAGATCTTTGATCAGGCTTAAAAAACCTAAAGTGGAGTCATCCTCCTCCTCCACTCATGTCATATCTAACTTTGACAGCGATAAGGAGGATCAGTGTTCCCAAATGTTACTGGAGCTAGTGACATCCACCATTGGCACTTCTATCAAATACCTGCAAGAGGCCTCCAAGATGCTAATCCATTATGCTACGAAGAAAAAGGATGATGGCAAAAATTGATAGTCATGGGAACCTTCCCTTGGGGCGATGGATTAAAGGCTAGTTTTATCTGCTGGTAAAGTAGTTTTTATTTTAGAGGTTGTACGAGAATTTTTGAATTATTTTCATCTTGTTGGGGTTACCGATGTCTGAAGGAAACGGTGGTTTATTTATGGGTTTTTTTACTGCTTTTTTTGTTTTTTCCTTTCTTTTAGTGGATCCTCTATTTAGTGGTCTTCCCTCTAGGTTTTCAATGGGTTTTGGGGTGGGTGGTAACACCTTTTTGAAAATATTATCCTTGCGTATGGTGGTTTAGTATGAATGTAATAAGGTTTTGGGTCCCTTTCAAAACCTGTTGTAAATACTACTCAACTTAAAAAAAAAAAAAAAAATTGTCTAGGCCATATAACCAAGGGAGGTTCAAAAGGTGTTTTATAGGTTTGATCCTTTTCTTTGGTATGTTGTCTAGTCATAGTGCTAACATGAATCATCCCTACCATATTTTTATCTAATTGAGGGACATTCATGTATTTAATGCGATTAGTAGCATTTTATATATGTTTTAATAACGGGTCCTAAACAATCTGTAAATCTTTGTTAGAGGATGTTGCTTGTTCGTTACCACCAACCACTAGATGACCTTCATTAATAAGGTATTGTATCACATTCTTAAGAGTGATACATTTGTTCACATTGTGACCATTTGTGCGATGAAAAATACATTATTGATCAACTTTGAACCAAGAAATATTTTCCCTATTAGGATCATGCTATCATATAAGAGGTAGATATATCATCTTAGCATCTATTGCAATACACTATGAGGAAAAATGCACAAATGTTGATGCAATGCACTATGAGGACAAAGATGTAGAATATAATGTATTATCCTATATGTTATTTCACTTTCGATGAGTGTTATGTATGTTATGGAAATAAACCTTTTCTTTTATTCTTTTTATGAGACAAGGGTGCAATAAATACATAAGAATATAACTTATCCTAATTCGGGCTATATATGATTTGGATTAAGTGCCTAAGAAAGTGAAACAAAATACTTTATGCTAAGGTTCTTTTAATTCTTTTTTTTCTATGTTTGAAAATATGAATTAGATAAAACATACAAATAGACAATCAACAAACAACCTCTATTAATGATTGAAATTTGGAGGATCTATGGTGCTTATATATTTTGGTTCTTGGTGCGATTATCTCATATATGCGGGAAAAAACCTCCTAACGAATACACAACCTGTAAATCTTGTGCTTGGAAAATTTGCTATAATTTGCAAAAGAGATAGATTATGATTTGAGGGCCTACCAAACAAAAAGAAACATAAACATTTTTTATTGTCATAACCAAGCCCCTTGTTTATACATAAAATCAAAGTTGAAAGACCTTGGAAATCAATGCTATAATGTTTATGGAATATTTGTCACTTAAAAACCTATGGTTGGCAAACTTGTTATAATGTTGAGATCAAGTTATTTGAGGGCAGGAACAATGTTAAGCTTATGAATATTACTAAAAGGATACAAAGGAAAAAAGATAGTCAAACTAGATACTAGCCTAATAGGGAAGTATAAAATCTATTAAGTGGACAATGAATATGTCACCTATAACAATCCTAGGTGGTATATTCATTTCAGAGACTAAAAAGAAAAAAGAGGTGCAAAGTGATTAAATCAAGCTTTTGGGTGCCTATAGTGAATACTTTCCATATATCAAGTGTAGCTAGAAAATTATCTTAAGATGATAAAAATAAAATAACCAGTTGATTAATATTATAGATCCTTTTCCATTGGTATTCTAAGAATTTGAAAATTATTCCCTAGCTTGTAGGCCTCCTAAGATATCTATAAAACTAGCAAAATATCTTGACCATGTAGAAAATTAGATGGAGATAAAAGAAGGAAAAACATATAAAATAGTTAAATGAAAAAAAAAATGTTAGCTAAACACATTACTAAAATCAGATAAAAAAATATGATATCACCAAAACTTTGATGAAAAACATGAGATGTTCCCTTGCTTGAAGATGTTTTTGTGGAAAAAATTTAGTAGCACTTCATTATGCGATTGCAATGTTAAGGTTTGATAGCATTTGGTGTATATGAATCACTTTCTTAAGTGCCACCCAAGGGGACAATTTATAAAAATTGGTCCTCCCAAGGTTTTTCCAAAAGGAAGGAGTGAGGTAGGTGGCTAACTAGACTGCTGATTGAGAGTTGATTGGCTAACAAAATGGTCTATAATCAGTTGCCTCCTTTATTAAGGTTTATTTGGGTAGGTGGAGGAAAGTTAGCCACCTTCGTCCTTACCCACTAATTGCCTATAGTGGCAAAATGGTAGGTAGGACTGATTTTCATCCTAACTGGTTATTGTAGATGAGATAAAATTTTGTGTAGGATGTGAATATACCGCTTGTACAAATACGCTACCAATGTATTTTCTAACTTGGTGTATTCGCAAATTTGATCGTTAGAGGTAAAATCCAATAGGGATCTAGAGAATTTGCACTAGTTGTGAATATGTTGATTGAAAAGTGTATTCGCTTTTTGGTGAGTTAACACTAAGGTGACAAATTTGCTACTGCTATGTTTTAACAACAAACTCTAAGGTTGAGTTAGTTGTTATGGTTGAGTTAATCATTTTGTGATTTTATGTCAAAATTTGGTTTGAATTGATTGGTCCAATTTTAGGTATCTACAAAAGGAAAGTGAGCATATTACTGGTTACTTATTGAAATCTTATTATAATAGGGATAATATAGATTGGATAGAGGTGATCCAACAAGTTTTATTATTAGCCAATAGGGATCTAGGCAATGAAGTGTGTTAGACCATGATAGATGATTATGATGATTAGCCTTTGGTTCAACATCACATTCTTGCTTGTAGCACTCTTAGTTACAATTTGGGATAGACCCCAAATTCATGGTAAGAGGGATAAGCTAACCTAGGATCTCTGGAATAGTATAACCAAAATTGTAATGAGGATAGGATTTTTTGCTTTTTGGATCACACTAAGAAATTTATGGTCCAAGAATATGTTAGAGTTAATTTTATGAGGATCTTGAGGTTGGCCAAAAGTGGTAGGGTAGTTATTGTAAATTTGGACCTATATTTTTAATAATATTTTAACATTTTAAAAAATAAAAACATAGAGGTCAAATAATTTATGAAACAACAAAAATTCCTTGTCAAACACTATATATATAGATATATATTAAATAATGGGAAGAAAAACTTGAGGAGGATCCAAACAACCTAAGATCACTTTATTTGATATATTTTCCTTTGTTTTGTTATGGTTTTATTGGTAAAATTCTTGATTTAGAGGCCCTAAGTGGAGTGGGTCCAAACTTTCAATCAACATAGACTACAACTCTGGTTGCTAAAGTGCACAAGGCACACAAAGTTGTTAAAAGGAAAATTTCAAAGATCAAAATGGTACTTGGGGAAGACCCTAAGATGGAACAAGCTTTGGAATTTTTTTGGAAGGCCCTTATTGGGAAGTTTCATGGGCGTCAAACAGTTGATAATACATTAAATGAGTTGTTGCACAAGGTATGGGTCCCAATTTTAATATATGGGCTGATTGTTCACTTACTTGCCATAGGATGTATAATTTTCCTTTTTTGGTCTGAGGAAGATGCATAAAAAAATCTAGGAGGTCATTGGTATTAGGGGTCTTCTTTGTTGGCTTTGAAGGCTTAAACGACTTGCTCTAATCCTAGGACTGAAGTTGCTAGGATAATCCCTATATGGGTGAAACTTCTAGGTCTTCCAATGGAGTTATGGTTAGAAAGATCTTTGAAAGAGATTGGAGATTCATTAGGTAAAACCTTGGATATAGATGTTTCTTTCAAATCTAGTGTTTTTTGGTCTATAGCTCAGGTTTTGGTTGAAATGGATATTAGAGAAGGCTTACTAGACTGTATGGAGATAGTTATGAAGAATATAATTCATAATAATATCTTGGAATCTTTGAATATTCTTTTTAGATGTTTTTTTTGTCATGTTTATGGACATATTGTTAATGAATGTTCTCAATATTTCACATAGAAAGTATGGAGGAGAAAACAACTAACTAGTGGATATTTCAAGTCAACTAACAACAATCACGAGATACCTATTTTTTAGAACTGAAAAATACTCCATGATTTAGCACAAACAAACAAAATGGATTAGAACCAGAAATCTGGAGAAGGAAGAAGAAATTTTGGGCCTAGCTTTGTCTCCATTTCACTGTTTGTAGGTTGTTAGAGAAGGAGACAGAATCATAAGGAAAATTGTGAAAGGATTGGAACCCGATATTATTAATTTTATTGGTTAGTCATCTAAGCCTTATGACAAATATAATCTAATATATGTGGATAATAATATGGAATTAGGTAATAAATAATTTTGTACACTTCCTTATGAATCTTTGAAGAGAAGTCCCAGGGAAAAGGACTTTTCTAGGTATTTGGACAATGGATTGGCAACCTCAAACACATTGAATAGGGATTATTATTTAAATATTTCTACTATTGGGGGAAGTCTTTCTGACCTATCAGGTGAATATTCTAGGTAGGTATATGTTTTAGGGGATGGTTTGGAGATGGGATTCTCTTACAGATATTTATTATGTTCTAGGAAAAGGGAATCTGAGTTGAGAATTTGTAAAGTTGTTGGAAGGTTAGGGTTAGGTCTAGATATTATAAAGGACTCTTCCATTTCTTCAAGAGGTAGATATTGTTTTTTGTTTCATGCATAGGAGAAGGCATTGAGGGAAATTTAACAAGGTAAACAAAAATCTATCAAAGGGGTCCTTAGAGCAGGATAAAACCCCTCTAATATGTTTAAATGATCTTGTTATCTCCTAATATCTAATATATTGCTAGTCCCTTTAAAATACTTGCCTTAACCAAGATGGTGGAAATTCATAATCCAAATGTTATCCTTCTACAAGAAACCATGGGGGGCAAGGACAAAAGTCTTTAAAGGGCTAAGTAAATTTCTTAGGGACTGGGTGTTCTTAGCTCTAGATGCTATCAAAAATTCATGGAGTATTTTTACTGGCTAGAAGAACTCATTATCCTTAATTAATTATTCCTTTATGGTTTCAGGTTTATGAACATAATTCTTTTTTAAGAATTGGATTTGAGGTTATCAATTATTAATTTTTATGGTCCCTATGAAGATAGGAAAATCTTCTAGGATGATTTTGTTAGCTTTTTATGCAGTATGCAATGGGAGATAGCAATCAAAAGATGTGGAATAATATGAAAGAAAGTAAATTTGTGAGATGACTAATAATATGCTATAAATAGAAATGACAAAAATGAATACAATGTAGCTATGGAGGAAATGGACACTCCATGAATAATGCTATAATACTACATTGCACCCATCACCAATATGGGTGTCTATATCTCTATCTATGCTAATATGTGTTATGTTATGCTTTCCTATGTTTATTCTATTGCATTGAGACCTTTTTATATAGGAAGATAAGTTCCTTGGCCAACACTCTACCTAGTTGTGCAAGGGACAACTTTAACATATACAACTTGCACATTCACACTTGTGCATTTATTACATTGCATGAAGTAACTAGATAACTTCCCCCTAAAATAATCTATTGTTCTAAGTATGTACCTAGGAAGGTACATTTACATGACCCAAATGATGTAATATAATCTATTTATACCCCTTATATTACATTATTTTGGTATTGAAGACTTTAGTCTTCAATGCAGATCTTCTTCCAATGAATTATCTTTGGTTTGTTTAGGTTCATCATCCTTGTCTTCTATCCAACCACCTTTAATGTTCTTTTTGTGAGTATTTTCATTTGGTTCTGATTGTTGATGACTGAGTAGAGCATGGTGTAATTGTCCTCTCATCTTCTTGATTTTGATTCTTCTATGCTTACATTTGTGGTGTACTGGTTCTTCAATTTCTTCAACCTATCCTTTGAAAATATGTTAGCATCATTTTGAAACACCACAATATCTTGTGAGATTTCCATTGAGTCTAGGATATATGTATTTCTATGGATTGATCCTATTGCTTTTATTTCACCTTGATTCATGATGAGACATGTATTGATTCCATCCATATATCCAAAGTTGATCATATAGTTATCTTCTACTAAATTTCTTACTAAAACGATATTGAATTTTAATCCAGGAACATATAATACTTTTTATAGTAGAATATTTGGAAATGATTTGCTTGGTGTTACACATCCATATCCATGTATGGGATAAGTTTGGATATTTGTAATTCTTAGTCTATAGCCTTTAGCACCTTCAAGACAGTCAAACCATTGTATATTTCCTGTCATATGATGACTGGCTCCTGAGTCAATGTACCACATGTTTTCATTTTTTGTAGACTGGTTCTTGTTGGAGTAAATTTCACATTCATTGTATGGCATTCCTTTTCCCATTTGAAGAAGTAGAATTGAAGAAATAAGATAGGATTTTATTTGTAGTCTACCTTATGAATCCCTATATTAGGATATATGATTCCTGACTGAAGTATATAAGCTTGATTTGATGAAATATTTAGCAATCCTTAGGTTTGTAGGCTTCCTTATATCTCCCTAGTAAGGAGAGTATACACCTAATGGAATTTTAGGTTTTGTAAAAAATATATATCTTCCCAATGGATTTGCCACTTGATAATCTATGATAAATGTTGATATTATCAACTTTCGTAGAATCCCTTATGACTCCTTAGTGATTTTGGGATATAATATAGTACCATTGTAAAAAATAGTTCAATTTTTAGTTGATTTTGTAAAGTTTTGTAAATATAAAAAATCAACTTCTATTATCCCTTATTGATCCTATTGAACTAAGCATTTTTCCAATTTTGAAGAGATTTTAATATTGTATTTCTTTTGTCTCTTTTTTGAAATTTTGAGACAATAATATTATAAATTTCCAACCTTAGCAAAATAGCCTTAATAACCTCTTTTAATATTCCTTTAGGATTTAGTTGTAGTGTATCTAATTTCCAATAAATTTTTGATGTAGTAACCCTTATAACTCCAAAATTTTGGAAAAATTAGACCACAATAATATTTGCAAATATTTTTAAAATAATTTTCAGTAGAAACCCTTATTGCTCCTAAGTTTAATATTGCAAATATTATATTTATTTGATAAATTATTCCTTTTGAGATATGGCTTTCAATATGGTTAAATTCCTCTAATTTTAACCTTGATTTATCAACCTTATAACTCCCAAGAAATGAAAGCACATTAAAATTGGAATAAACCTTACCTTATATCATGCAATAATTAGTGCTAATTTTTGGTGTGTAAGGGCTGCAATATTGATGTTGTTGCCTTGGCTATTCCCTCCAATAGAATTGCTTGGATCCTTCCTTGAATATGATGCTTTTAGTATCTACCTTTGACCTTCCTTGACCAGATCATTGAAGGCTCTTCCACGTTGTAACTTGGCCCTATGCACTAGACCTCAGAGTGTTGAATGTGAAGACGTAAATGGTTGTTCAATGTTTGGTCATTGACACCCTTAAAATGGAGGAGAATCTTGTATTAAGTGTCAAATGGCATGTTTATTTTCATCTTGAGTGCTTGAGGAGTATATCGACAAGTGTAACTCAATGCACCAACTTGTTGCTTGTAACTCCTTTATTGATGAAGATGAGCACTCGTGTGAGGAGCTTTAGGATTTTACCTCAAGTGATAAGTGTCACTTCCTCCTTATGCATGTATTTATTTCTCTAATGCTTTTTTAATGGACCCTTTGGAGGTTCTTTAAACCCTGTAAAATTACCAGCTCCTCTTTCGTTCAATGCACTTGCTTGTGGGTTGTTTTCAAATGGGATGAGGAGCAAATATTTGGAGGCTTGAGCAACGATTTTGAGCAATACAGATGTGGAGTTTGAAACACTCCAATGGTGCTTTTTTTTTTTTTTTGGAAAACATCCCAAAAGGGATGCCACTTTCAGGTAAGACCCAAGGAGGCAGGGGTAACTCCAATGGTGCTTTAATATTCTTCTTTTCTCACCTATTATATATCCTCCTTTTGTAGACAACATTGCTCTTGAATATAACTTTTTTTATCCCTTTGTTTTGTGTCTTATCTTTTGTAGGTTCGGTCATCCAAGATGTGAGGAGTATGAGCCCTTAGAGTGGCTCCTTTTGCTATGCTTGGAAAGACGCTAGCGTTCAACCACCTTCGACTAGTTTTTCCAGTGGATATTGTGCCTTTGAGGTACCTTCAAATATACTTTATTTTCCTATATAAACCATATTAGAATAGTGCAATACAATGTAACTAATTTATGTATAAAATATCTTTTATTACACCTTTTGCACTCCTTTTTCGAGGTCTGAATTTCTAGTTTTGTGGTAGAATTTTGAATGCAATGTAGGGGTTTTGAGACTATCTCTTTGATAAGACACCTTCCCATTTTTGCTTGGATATTTTACAAATGAACCCAAGCTTGTAACCACTTGATAGAAGCTCTCTTTTTGTTGTATATTTATGCACTATTTCTTTGTAAAAAACCTTATTGTGCTCTGAATTTGAGACTCACCAAGTCTTGATTTGAGTCTTCCTTTGCTAATATTTAGTGGCTACTTTCTTCTCCAACGCTTGGAGGATTGAGCTGATTTGGTGGCTTATCTTGGCCACTAAATGTTACAGATTTATGTGCACTAATAGTGTCTTTAGACACTTTGTCAAATTTTGATTTTGTGCCTTTCTCAAGAGCACAAACAATAATATTTTGAGAGTAATATAATAGTGCAAATGAATCTAATAATATTTCACTTTTAATGCACTAACAATTTTACCTGATCACTCCAATTAACTCTCAAAATAATTTACTACAATTAAAAATCTGAAATGAATCTTTAGGAATTATTTTATGATTTCCTTACAAACAAAGTTGTAGGGACTAGTTTTCTTTTGATTTCCAAATTAGATGAAAGATAGTTGATAGATAGTTGTAATGCAGAAATCTAATCAAATCCTAATGTGCAAATGAACCTTCAAAAGAAATTTTTCTTTTTGTACTTTTGAAGACTTTAATCCAGTGTTCCTTATTGCAACTTGAATCCAAATTAAGGTGTTTAAATAAATGTTATAAGAAATCCAATTAATGATCTACTTGCACTAATAGTTGCTTACCTTTTTTTAAAGCTTTTGTAGCTCTTTTTTCGCTTTTGTAGAGGATGATGATCTTTTTTTTTTTGTATACTGTCCTAAATATCTCCTTCTTCACCAAAATATGGTCTCGAACTTTATTTCACGAGCTTAGGATTTGGTGGCTTATTCTCCTCTTGCAGTCTCCTCATTTTGTTGTAGATTTGAAGAAGTCTATCTCTGAAATGATGCCTTCTTGCTATGAGAGATAATATTCAAATATCTTGGATTTTGCATGCTTCTCCTGTCTTCAAGTATTCTTATCAAATTCTAATTTTAAGCAAGATCTTCTCAATATTTTGAATATCTTGAGGTCTTCACTGGATTCTTCTTCTAGGATTTGGCACTCCTTACCAATTTTTTCTTCTCTTGGGCTTGTTGTTGGATGGTGACAATTATCCCAAGTCCTTAACTATTAGGGGCTTCTCCTTGGTAGTGGATTTCTCCAATGAGTTCTTCTTTGATGATTTATTCAGTAAGGCTCTTCAAGCCTTTTACTGGATGCTCATTGAGACCTCCTCAAGGTATTTGATATTGCAGCTTCTTCTGGTCTTCCTTGAGATCTTTTCTTCAACCTTCTGCTCTTGGAAGTGTTGGTGGTGATATCTTCCTCTGGATATTCGATTCTATTGCTTCTGGATTCGAGCAAGACTCTCCTAGTCCTTATTCCAATACTGGAAGTTCTTCAATTAGATCTTCTCCTAATCTCTTTTCCTTCAGTTTTGCTTTAGGTACTAGATTTATTCTGAAGAAGATACTCTTCCTAAATTTCTTGTAGGAAGTTTTCCAACTCACTAATCTCCTTTCCCTGCAACAAATTATTAGTACTAAAATCTTAATCTCCTTCTAAATCATATACTCTCTTCTAGAGTCTTCTTCAGGATCAAGGCTTCTATGGCCCTTTTTCAGTATCAAAGCTTTTGTGGTCTTTTCAATATCAAGGCTTCTATAGCCTTTTCTTCAATATCAAGGCTTCTATGGTGTTTTTTAGTATCAAGGCTTTTGTGGCCTTTTCTTCTGGATCAAGGCTATTGTGGTCTTTTCTTCTTGATCACAGCTACTATGGCCTTTTCTTCTATATTAAGGCTACTATGGTATTTTTATCTTCTATGAAGTTCTTAATTTAATAATGGAGATCTCCAGTATCCTAACTTCACCATGACTCTTCTCCATAAGTCTTTTTCCACAATATTCTTTCTTGCGCAAGGAACTAATCTCTACACTATGAAGGTACACTAAACTTCGGGTAACAAAGTTGAAGTCTCCTAGATTTCTGTTGTAGGAGTCCCAATCATCTGAGAATTAGTTTTCTACAACAAAAGAAACTTTGGGAAATAGTTAAGAAATTTCAGATATCCTAAATGATCTTCACTAGTTGATTTGTCAATTTAGTGGATTGAATGTTGAGTCCTAGTCTTCACGAGTTTTTCCAACAACTCTATTTTAAGACTCTAGCCAAATGTAATCTGAGTATTTTTTTTAGTAATACTTCTTATACACATCCACCATGGGGATTGAACCCCGATCACATCATCGATAATGCAAGTGGTGTCCTTTTCGATAGACCACACTCATGGGAATTGAATTTTAGTATTTTTGGAACTGATATTTCTTTTAGTCCTCACTTGTGGCTCTCTGTAATTCTACCACCTAGAATCTTCTAAGATTTTTTGATAGTGGCTGGTCTAGCAACGCGTCAGGTTGACAAAAATCTCAGGCTCAATGATAATGGTGGTTTTCCTATTGATATACTATGGCAACATCTACCATGGCTCTAATACCACTGTTAGTTTTTGATGCAGTATGCAATGGGAGATAGAAATTATAAGATGCAGAATAATATAAAAGAAAGTAAATCTATGATATGACTGAAAATATGCTATAAATAGAAATAACAAAAATGAATACAATGTAGCTATGAAGTAAATGGACACTCCATGAATAATGCTATAGGACTACATTGCACCCATCACCAATATGGGTGTCTATATATCTATCTATGCTAAGCTTTGCTATGATATGCTTTCCTATGTATATTATATTTCAATGAAGCATTTTTATATAGGAAGATAAGTTCCTTAGGCAACACTCTACCCAGATATGCAAGGGATAACTTGCATATATACAACTTGCACATTAACACTTGTGCATTTATTACATTGCATGAAGTAACTAGATAACTTCCCCCTAAAGTAATCTAGTGTCCTAAGTATGTATCAAGGAAGGTACATTTACATGACCCAAATGATGTAATATAATCTATTTATAAAGATTTATCATTGGTGGGGACTTACATGTTACTATGAATAAAAATTAGGTATCAAAAGAATATGCAAGACTTGATAAACTTGCATATTACTTCAAGAATAAGATTGAAGAAGTTGGTTTAATTGATTTGGAACCAATAAAGTTACTACCTACATAGAGAAGTAATATAGTTGGGGAAGTTGGGATCTCAAAGAGGTCGGATAAATTTTTTATCTTAGAGTCATTATACAAAAAATAGATAGAAAACAATTATGGGTTGAGACTAGAGGTGACTCGGATTAGTCTCCCATACTTCTTCAATTAGAAAGTCATGAGGCAAAACCCGTCAATCCTTTTAAGCTCAATCCAATTTGGTTAGAGGAAGGGATGAAATTACTATTTTTTTCATAATTTTGCTAATCATAGGAAGAAGGTTAACATTTTTTGGGAGATATTGAATGAAGAAGGGGTCCTCATTAGGATTTTCTCTGAGTTAGTAGATTTGGGAGTAAAAAATTTTCAATCTATCTATAAATAACCTGATAGAGTCAATATTGGAAAAATTTTAAAGTTAACTACTTTCTTCCCCAGTTTTATGACTAAGGAGGATAATAAATTACTTATTAAGGGGGTCACAAAGGAAGAAATAAAATTTATCCTGACTTATTTCAAAAAAAATTAAAAGTTTGGGGCTTGATGTATGGCTTGTGGCTTTTTTCCTAGTTTTTATGATCTCGTTGAGGAGGATCTTCTCAGATTAATGGAGGAAGTTGGGTTGAGTGGTTAGGTTTTGGGATATTTTAACTCAACTTTTTTATCTTTGATTCCCAAAAATGAGAATCTCAAAATATTTGATGAATTTAGACCTATTTTGTTGTGGAACTATGTCATTACACAAATTTTGGTTGATAGATTGAAGAAGATTTTCTCTAAAGTTATTTTATAGGAGCAGTTTGGGTTTATCAAATATAGATAATTTTTTGAAGCCTTAGGAGTTGCACAAGAGGGCCTTCATTATATTAAAACTAAAAAGCTTTCTATAATGGTTCTTAAACTAGATCTATCTAAATCTTATGATAGAACTAGTTGGTTGTATCTTAGATTGATGCTCTTACATGTGGGTTTTAACTATTCGATAGTAAAGTGAATTAAGGGATGTGTTTCTTCTATATTTTTTGTTGTTCTTATCAATGGATCAACTTCTAAATTCTTTAAGCCCTCGAGAGGACTAAGGCAGGAATGTCCTTTATCTCCTTTACTTTTTTTTTGGTTGTTGAAGGATTGAATAGAGCTATTTTGGATGCAAAGAGGATAGGACCCATGTTTTAGATCAAAGTGGGGGTCTTTTATTTATCTCATTTATTATTTTTTGATGATGGATTATTGTTCACAAATTATAGTTTAAGGGAAGCTAGAAATTTGAAGGAAATCTTGGACACTTATAGTATTGCTATCGGCATGGAGATAAATTTTAAAAAATCCTATATTTGCTTTAATGGTCCAGAGTAGGAGACTGAACATGGTTTGATTAGGATTTTTCTTTTAATCTCTTAGATTTCTAGGAAGGCTTTAAGTATTTGGGTTTTGTACTGAAGTTGAATAGTTATAGCAAGAGAGATTGGGTATGGATTTTAGAGAATATTGAAGTTAGTATTAACCATTGGTGTAATAGATGGGTTTTTATTGGTGGGAGATTAACACTTGTAAAGTCTGTTCTTGAGGAAATTCCTATGTTTTTTGCATTCCTTGGCCTTCATTCCCAAAGGAGTTCTAGAGAAAATAAGAAAACACTGCTTTAGATTTCTTAGGACTAGATGCAAGGAACATGAAGGTATTCCTTTAGTTAAGTGGCATAGTATTGCTAGGCCAAAGGAGTAATGTGGCTAGGGACTTAAAAATATTCATCTTTTTTGTTCTTCTTTGGTAGTAAATAACTTGTGGAGGATTTTGACCAAAGAAGGATTATGGAAGAAGATTATTGAATAGGAGTATATTCATCTAAGGACCTTAATGGATTGGATTAGAAGTCCATACAAAAGCATAAAAATATTTCCATTCAATGAAGGGCATAGTACAGGCCTTTCCTATGATTGGAAAATATTTGGATTGGAAAGTGGGCAATGGTGAACAAGTTAGAATAGGGGTTGATTTTATTTTAGGTTTTGGAGAAAACAATTTTCTACTAGAGGTTATAATAGGTTATTTATAAGACAAGGGTTTTTACTTTCTTCATTAGGTGGAAAATTTTGATTATTCTTGTCTTTGGACCCAACCTTCGAAGCAAGCTTATGTCTTGGTTCTTTTTGACAAGCAAGTTGTTTTCTGGAATGCTTACACTGATAGTCTTAATAAGAGTCATATCAAGCTGAGAGTTGAACCAGATACTATTGCTTGGACATGCAATAAATCTAGGGGCCAATATACGGCTAGACTTAGATACAAAGAAAGTTTTGACCTTGATCCTCAAGGGTCTACTTGGTGGTGGAAGCAGATTTAGAAATTATTTACCTCAAAAAATACAACTATTTTCATGTGGTTAGCTTTGAGAAACAAGGATTTGACTTGGGAAGTTTTATAGAGGAGAAGCAGACAAGGTCTAAGTATTTATATGTTGTGTCAGTCAGAGGAGAAAAACATCACACATTTGTTAGTTAGATTCTCTTTTTCTAAATAGGTTTGGTTAGAAGCTGAATAAATAACTAGAGTTCAAAATATTTGGGAAGGAGAAATAATGGAGGTATGCTTAAGATAATGGTTTTTAAAAAAAGAGTTTAAACAATTTCTTTATTTACCATTTATTATATGTTGGGGTATGTGGTTGGAACAAAATGTAGCTATTTTTTGAGGGAAGTTAATACCCCTATTTTTAGGTCATATTTCAGGTGAGGACTTTGGTCTCAATCAACAAAGGGCCTTGCAAATGTAAGAAACCTTGACAAGTAGACAATTTGTTCTTTGAAAAGTCTCAACCATGGGGTTTTTTTATGGGGCCAATCAGAGACAATTGGATTTTAGTAGCATGTGAGGCATTTTGTACTTCTCAAATAACCACTATATCAAATTTAAAGTAGATCTTGGGATAGGTTCCAACAATTTTGTTGAGTTTTAGGCATCAAGATTACTAATAAAGCATGCTTTAGAGAGAAATATGAAAAAATTACAATTTTTTGGAGATTCTACTATGGTCATCAACTAGATGAATGGATCTACTCAATTACAAAATAATCTGCTCATACCAGTGGGAGATGAACAACTTGAGGTAATTTTCCTTTTTGAAAGTGTCTCTTTTACTCATGTTTGTAGGGAATTAATCAAGAAGAAAATAGGTTATCAAAAGAAGGTCAACAGGTTCTAGAAGGTTTCTTGCAAAATGAAAATATCAAGGATGGAGTTTCTTCTTTCACTCACATATCATACCCCTAGTTTCTATGCTAGCTTTGGGTTTTTACTATGGGTCTGTTCATTTGATTAGAGATTTATGGTAGATTTTAACTATTTCTTTTTTTTTGTTGATTTCTATCGAGGTTATGTGTATGAAGATTATTTTGATTATTATGTATTGATATATAATTATCCCCATGTTATTTTGAAGATGGGGTTTCCTCTCTGATTGGCTCGACTGTAATTATATTGTGACTCTCAGTAATTTATTTTTATCTAGATTTTTGTTTGTGCCAAGGCACTTGAGAAGTGTAATTTTCTTTCATTCTTGAAATAAAATTATAATTTTTTCTTGTACAAAAAAAAGATTCAAACCTCAGTCTCCTAGACATCAAACACAACACAATATTATACCTTGTTTTTTTAAAAAGAATCAAACTTGAAAAATCAAAAACACTATTTTCTCTTTATGAAGAAGTAATATTTTATTATAATTTTTGTTAATAAATTCCTTTAAGTACAACTTAAGTGGTTAAATTATTAGAGTTACTATGCTACAGTAACTATGATTATTACCTCATTTGGTAATTAGTAGATTCTCCTAGGTAGAGTTTATTTACTGCATGGTAGATTAGTTTTATTACCATTGTAAGTAACCAACATGGTTACGTTAATTCCTAGATATTACTTTGGTTAGTAAGTTAGTCATTGTAGTCATTTTGACTACGTTAGTAGTTAGCATTATTCCCTAAGTTGTTAGCTACCTTTAGGGGGGGCTACCTATTATGTGTTTGTTAGCTACATTATGGGATATTATTTTCTAATATCCTAAGGCTATTCATAACCTAAACCTAATGTTATATAAACTCATGTATATCGATAATATTGCTAAAGGTTACGCTCAATATTTAATATTGGTATCAAAGCGTAAGATGATGAGCAAGGTGATTTGGTTGGACAAAGGGATTCAAATTATGAGATGGGGCCCCTCCTGCATGCTGGTTTTAGCATAATTTTTGAGATATTCTCGACTTTCACTACATATTTCCTTGGTTCTGCCTACACAGGAAATTTTTATTTTGTTTGACGTGGAAATCATTTAGCCTGACACACTACACGTGGATCTTGACATCCGTAGCGGGCGCTGATCACTATCTTGATTGGATGGCATCCTCCTGCATAACTGATGACTTTTATGCATTGTACTCACCTATTGTAGACTCCCTGACACTGGCGCATGCACAACTATGATATCCTATCGAATCTACATGGAAATACGACATCTACTATCACAGAATTCCACCTCACAGAACCTGGAACCATCTGAAGGTTGCAAGCACAATATTGGAAGTCAATACCTGATGCAGCATGGAACTCAGTAGAAATATAACACCCGTTGATAGAACGCACTTCAAAAAAATCTGATAGACATGAATCTTGAGTATTTGTGATGTGGCACGTCCCACCTGGAGCTGACGTGGAATCTACAGAGCACACTGATGTGTCATCACTCGATTGGTTGGATCGAGTTGATGTGGCACACGCATAAAGGCTGACTTGGTGGGCAATGGTACGTAAATTTAGGTAGCTGAGTTGGTGGATGCAAAAACTAAGATACGTTTGGCATGATCTGATTGGCCCATGTATTTGGGGATGTGGCGAGTTCTTGTTCGTTGCATTAGATGGAAAAAGGATGGACTTGATTGCCCAAAGGCAATCAAATTCAAAGGGGGGTTGTATGGGTTTTAAACCACTTTGGATGTGATTCATAGCGTATGCAAGATATTATATCCCAAAATATTTTTAAAAAGCTTTTGTGCATGCTCTACGAAGATTACAGATTCATAACCTACAAGGGCCACCAAAAGCGCACGGACATTATTTAAATAAAACTTTTATTTTAATTAAATCAAACCCTCCATTTGAAGCGCATAAGGTATTTTATACCTTATAAAACAAAAATTAAAGTTCTTTTTAGTTTTTTTTTTAATTAAAGTTTTTTTCATTTATTTTTTTAATAAATTAATATTTGTTTTTTTATTAAAACAAAATCATTTTTTTTTTACAACTAATGATTTTTCTTTTATAAAAACAAAATTATTTTTATTAATTAAAACTATTTTATTAACTTTTTGTTAAATTTTTGCAAATTAAATTTAAAAAAAAACACGAGACAAAATTTGGTAAAATTCAAAGGTAATTTGTGCAATTGTTTTCTCCAAGGAGGAATATAACAAAAGAAATTGCACATTATTTTTTTTGCAAAACTGAGAAGAAATTGAAAACCTTGGGTCCATAAAAACCAAGTCATGTGTCGACTGGTTATGGAAAGCCTTTCGAACGTGGGTCGTGTGTCAACATGACTTGAAATGAGTGCTACTTTGTTAATTTTGCAAATCAAAGGGGCGAAGACAAGAAATTGTATTTCTTTGCAAAATTGTAACACAAAGTGAGGAGCACTTAAAAATCAATTTTTTTAATTTTGCAACACAAAAAGG
Source organism: Wollemia nobilis (assembly GCA_028583015.1). Lineage (NCBI taxonomy): Eukaryota > Viridiplantae > Streptophyta > Pinopsida > Araucariales > Araucariaceae > Wollemia > Wollemia nobilis. The sequence goes on along the minus strand of JAQPPZ010017190.1, from coordinate 3,033,321 downwards.
AAAGGCAATTGTTTTATGCCACATTCTTTGCAAAATTGAAAAACAAGAGGAGACTTTGAATATCAAATTTTTGCACAACACAAATCAAAATTTTGTTGCAAAAATTAGTAAATAAGGTGCATTTTTTATATTACTCGACACCTTTATTTCAAATTGGCAAATTAGGTGCATTTTCGGTTGCATCCGACACCTAAGTGATAATAATTTGTGGGCACTCTTTGATTGATTATTGCATTTAATTTCTTGTTCTTTGCAATTATAAGTCATCAAAATCAAGAGCACTCAAAAACCCCAAATTTCACACTTATTTGTGTAAATCATTGCACAAGTATAAAGCCATTTTTAAAATTGATATTCTCTCCATACAACCCTAAAATTCACTCTTATTTGTTTGGATCAATATCCTCAAACTCATTATTCCTCTTCAAGTGGATTTTCAGGTAGGTGCCATTAAATATCTTTTTGAGTGAATTCTCCTTCACTTCTTATTTGTTTGGCTTAAATATCCTCAAACTAATCATCTTTCTTCAACAAGATTTTTCAGGAAAGTTCCATTAAATACCAATTAAGAGTGAAAAAAAAACATCTTGGTACAAATTCTAGAACCTTCATCATGGCAACTATCAACAAATACCTAAATAATACATAATTGCTTAAGGGTCCTAACTATTCAGCATAGAAAACAAGATGAAAGCCATCCTTACTATAGAGGAAATGTGGAATTTAGTAGATGGCACTGAAATAAGACCCACATCAATAGGAGCAGATCAGAAAGCATGGGACAAAAAGAACAATCTTCTCATGTTGATTCTCCTAGCTACTACTAATGAGATCCAACCTCACATAAGTGAAGCTAAAAATGGTAAATATGCATGGGATGCACTTTATACCATTTTGAAGGTAAGATCAATCGACTATTCTAAACCTTCAAACACAACTTCATACACTTCATTATGAAGTTAGAAGAATCAGTAGAACTATTCCTCTATAGAGTGGAAGAACTGAAGTCAAAGATGAATTCTTTAGGAGAAAAAGTAGAAGATACTATTTTGACTTCAGTAATATTGAGGGCTCTTCTAGAATCCTACAAGATGTTAATAACATCCCTTAATGTATCTCAAAGAACAATCACCTTTGTGGAGTTAGTCAATTTGCTTCAAACCGAGGAAGCAAATCAACTCCAAAGCGATGAAGTGTCAAACAATGCACTTTACTCGAGCAATCAGGGTGTAAAAAAGAAATAAAACTTTCAGAATGGAGGATCATATTCAAAAGAGAAGGGAAAGCAACCTCAAAAGAAGTTTTGCACAAGTTGTAAAAAGGATAACCATGACACCAATCGATGTTGGTTTAAAAACAAGCAAAACAAAAATGGCAAAGGAACATACAAAGAGGCAATGTTGCTAGTGAAGTGGTTGATTCCAATTATGATTCTAGTTCAGAAAGAGCATACAAAGTGCTCATGGTTCAAACAACATTGTAAAGGGAAGCAAATTTGTCACCCTAGGCAAGCACCATCTACACTCTCTTTTTAGACTTCATAAATAGGATAAGTTTTTATTTGAATTACTTGCAATAAAGGGGTGATTGTACCTCTTTTAAGCTTCATAAATAGAAAACTCTTTTTATTTGAAGTACTTGTAATAAAAGGAGGGATTTTTTGGTGTAAAATTTGCCTAGGAGGTATCTTTGTAAAAGCCTTAACAAGCTTCATGAGTTGCATATCTTTTGCAAATTAAGGAGGATAAACATTTATTTCCTACTTCACACAATTTTTTGTAAAAATTGAGAAAGACTTATAAGGGTGAATTTTCGGCAACGACCGACACCATAGTCACACTTCTTGCATAAATTCCATTACAACATGTTTTGCAACAAGGGGGGAAAGTTATAAGGATGCATTTTTTATAGCGACCGACACCTTAGATACCTTATCAAAACTTTTCAAAATCATATTGTAATTGAATGAACCTCATATTTAGTGATCTACTCTAGTACACCTAGCAGTTGTAGCGGCTAGTTACCCATGCAATCTGGTTGGATGACAAGATTACAATAAGGAAATTCATTGATGTGAAACACAAAGTGAGGAATGACTCACTTTTTTCTTAGAGTAGCCAGAGCATTGTGACAGATCTTGAGCCAAAGTAGGAACCAGCATATCAGCATATTTTTTACTGTATTGGGCAGTTATATACATTACCCAAATAATGTAATAAGGGAGGATGTTAGAGTTACTATGCTACAGTAACTATGATTATTACCTCATTTTTTATTTAGTATATTCTTCTAGGTAGAGCTTATTTATCGCATGGTAGATTAGTTTTATTACCATTGTAAGTAACCAACATGGTTATGTTAATTCCTAGATATTACTTTGGTTAGTAAGTTAGTCATTGTAGTCATTTTGACTACGTTAGTAGTTAGCATTATTCCCTAAGTTTTTAGCTACCTTTATGGGGGCTACCTATTACGCATTTGTTAGCTACATTATGGGATATTATTTTCTAATATCCTTAGGCTATTCATAGCCTAAACCTAATGTTATTTAAACTCACGCATATCAATAATATTGTTAATGGTTACGCTCAATATTTAACATAAATGGTGAAGACTTTGAAACTCTAAATAAAGCTTTAAAATTTGAATCTTGCTTTACCCTCTTTATACTTTGTTCTTATTTCTTCAACCAATTCAAACATATAATTAAAATCTATTATTGATATATTATATACCAAATGTAACTTTTTCATGTTTCTACTATTTTTCAAATACAATAACTCCATATTTTCTCTTTTTTTGAAGGTCTTTTCCATTTTCTTAAGTTAATGTGGGATAGTTTTCAATTAAACTATAAACATATTAACTCATACTTTGGTTTTATGTTGTTCATACTCTTTCTTCTAACTTTTTTACTCGTCCTTATATAAACTTTATATCAAAATCTTACTTTCCTTTAACTTTTTTAATCTAACTTTATATCTTTGAACATTCTATTAGATCAACTACCTACTTATACTTGGTGTAAGTGTATTTTCTCCCTTTTACATACCATTATATCCCCATTTCATCTCACTCTACTATGTAACCTAACCTAACCTCAACCAAATTGGTATATTAATTTTATTTTTTCAACCAAATTATTATACCAATTTTTTTATATATATTTTTAACCACTTTACACACTCACATAAGAACGAACACCAAGAGGAACATTTGAGGACTGGGAAATTTGAACCCTTAACCTCTTAAAATGAATATCTTATTTTCTTCTAACTTTTTAATATCTAACTTTAAGTAAACTTTATATCTTTGAATATTTTTTTTTTTTTTTTTTTTTTAACATGGTGGAATCGGTAGCCGCCATGAATCTAGGCAGGTTGTCCAACTTTTATGGCTGCCATAGTATTCTATGATGTTCGCCCTGGAATCTACCACACAGATCTGCGTGCAATCCACCCCTATAACCGCCATGCCACAATTATTTTAAACCTTTTACATCGTTGAAAACACCAGGAAAGGGACAAGCGTTCAGTCCGATGAGATCTTTGAACATTTTATTAGATCAACTATCCACTTATATTTGGCCAAAGTGCATTTACCTCCTTTTACATACCATAATATCCCCATTTCATCTCACTTTACTATGTTTATCAATTTTATTTTTTTAGCCAATTTTTTTTTGCTAAAAAACAAGGGGTTGTACTTGATTCCCCCATCCTTGAAAAATAACAAATCTCTCCTTCATATATTGAGAGTTTACAAATAAATTCAATTTTCATATCAAATGAGTTGATATAGCTAGATAACTACATCATTTTTCATAAAAATTTTGAATTCTTGATTTTTATTTTATGGATCTTCAATTTTCTATGTGAATACAAATATTCCAAAATTCAACATCCTTCTTCTTGACATTTTCTTGCAGCAACCTTCACAATACCAAAACCCACCTCTATTTTCTATACATTACATCTTAGTAGAGTAAGTTTTCCAAAGCTTCACGCTATTATAGTCCACTTTACTAGATCTGGATTGCTATTTTCCTTCATGAAGCATAAGTGCAACCATAAAAAATTTAATACATTAGTTTTATAAAAAAACATTAATTTTATGAAATAAAGCAAATATTACCAATGGAATATATTAAAGTAAATCTTAATCATTATTTGATTTAGGTAGTCAACATTTTCTTGTTAGCTTCAACTAAATTTACCACTTCCTCTAACCATGGAAAAGAGAATTTAAATTCATGATCCTCAATTAAAACCCCTCTATTGGCTAGCCTATCTGCACATTTGTTTTCTTCCCTTAATGTATGTGTAAACTTGATTTCTTCAAACTCTATAGTAAGGTATTGTATTTCCACAATTATCTCTTGTATTTTCCATGGAGCCTTTGCTTTCCTCAAATTTGCATTTATTACTATTAGTGAATCACCTTTCATCCATACTCTATTCTATTTCATTTGTTTACATAACTTTAATCCTTCTAAAGTCGCCCAAGATCTAGCTTCATTATTTATCTTAAATCCACTATTGAAAGCATAATGAAACCAAATCTCTCCCCTATTATTTTTAATTATTTCTCATGTATCCAACATTATAATTCCATTTGATGACTTGAATCCCTCTACCAAGGCTCTCTACATCCAAATTAGGTATTGGGTGAGTTTATAGGGTTAGTTTAGACTTATCTATAGCTAAATAAATCTTCCTTTTCATTACCTCTAAACTGATTTTCTTTCTTTTAAGTATTCTTCTATTCCTTTCTAGCCATATAACCCAAAGTATTGTATCTTTTTATATATCCCATAGTGTTCGTAAATCCTCACTTGGAAAAGTGTTTTTCCATGGCTTTAACCATTCTTAAATTCTACCTATCATCATTGTGCATTTACTAAATATATTAAGAATTCATTGCAATAGTTTCTAGACTATTGAGCATTATCCCAAGAGATGGTCTATGGTCTCCTTATTTTTACATAGAACACATCATGAGGGGCCATAAAAACCCCTTTTCATAAGGTTGTCCTAGGATATAATTCTTCTATGAACTACTAGCCAAAAAATCATTTTGACTTAGGGAGGTTTAAGGTTTCATTATTGCCCAACCTAAAGGGTTGACCCCTAAGGGGTCTAGTAAATGGTCTTGTGCTTTAATGATCAACAAATTTGAAGGTTGAAGGAGCATGGAATGTTGGAGGCTAAAGGAGCATGGAAGGTTGGGTTGGATGAAGAAGTGGGGAAGGTTGGACTAGCTGAAGGAGCTATAATAAAAGGTTGAGATGTGTGGAAGGTTAGGATGGTTGAAGGAGCGTTGAAGGCTAGGTTAGTTGAAGAAGCTGCAATAGAAGGTTGGGATGCTGACTAGAAGACTAGGAAGGTTAAAGGAGTTTGGAAGGATTCTTAGGTTGAAGAAGTATGGAAGGCTAGCATTTGTTGGGTGTAAGGCTTGTTTGAGACCAAATCAGCTAAGGGAACCACAACAGTAAGCTGGTTTATTGAGTATAGTGAAAAAATGCATCAAATTGTTGGGTGGAAGGTTGGGTCAGAAGAACACAAGCTTATACTGAGAGGGGGGGTGAACAGTATAAGACCACTTTTTACTTTCTTTCCAAATCAATATCAATTAATGTCCTTAATTGCAATAACCAAATATAGCAAGTGTGCATTAATAACTCAGATAGCAGTAGTAAGCAAGAGCACAAGTCACCACACACAATTGAGACACAAGATTTAACGTGGTTCCCCCAATGTGGGGTACTCCACCAGATAATCTCCTTATAATATTTCACACAGAAATAAGGATCCTTATCCAATACAATGATTTCTTTGATCTGCTCAAAGCTAGGCAATAACAAGTTCACACAGAACTTGTCCAAATCTGAATAACAAGCTCACACAGAACTTGTCCAAAACTGAATAACAAGCTCACACAAAACTTGTCCAAAACTGAATAACAAGCTCACACAAACTTGTCCAAATCTGAATAACAAGCTCACCAAGAACTTGCCCAAATCTGCTCTAGCAAGCTCACCAAGAACTTGCCCAAAATCTGCTCTAACAAGCTCACCAAGAACTTGTTCAAATCTGCTCTAGCAAGCTCACCAAGAACTTGCCCAAATATGCTCTAGCAAGCTCACCAAGAACTTGCTCAAATCTGTCCACAAATCTATCCCAAAACTGTCCATAAAGCTGTCCAAAACTGTCCACAAAGTTGTCCCAAAACTGTCCACAAAGTTATCCAAAACTATCCACAAAGCTGTCCCAAAATTGTCCACAAAGTGTCCACAAAGGCCTTCTCAAAGGCTCAATCAATCATGCTCAAGTAGCACTCAAATCTCATCCACAAATCTATCAAGGCAAAGCTCAAATATGAACTCAACAATGAATGGCAATGTACTCTTCAATGGATGACAACAATGATCCACAATGATCTTAACTCAACTCAACTCAAATCAACTCATAGAAGCATAAAGAGAATTGTTAGAGACTCAATATGTTCTAAGCTCAATCTCAACTCAACTCAACTCAAATCAATCTCAACTCAAATCAGAATTATGGAATAGTTTGTTTCATGGAACTTGACCAATCACCTCACACAATCACTTGACTAGGCTCAATCAACTCAACTCAACCAATCACCACAAGGGACTACTCTTTCTCACAAAAACCCTAGTCCAAGCATGTATCAACCAACTCAAATGTTTCCAACAATGCTCAACCACAAATCTCACATAACAATGATACTCATGTTCTTTTCAAGTTCTTTCACAACCAATGGGCTTCAATGACTATGCTTATAAAACAAGGTTTAAACACAACTCTCAAACCAGAAAACCTTGAAGCATTCAACCAACCACTTTCGAAAAGGAAACCACAATCAATCCTTTTCACTCCAATGATATTTCAGAAATCAACCACCATAAACAATCAATAGGAGAATGTGCCCATACCTTTTTGATGCCAAGAAGTTGTCCACAAAATCTGCCACACTAAACACAACTTTCCTTTCCAATCTCAATAAGGGTTAGTGGACTTCAAATAATAATCACAAGATAAGCATAACTCAATTTACACCTTTTTACTCCAACTTAATAAACACATCCACCAAAGTCCTTTTTAATAAAAACCCTTATCAAAAATAATAATCAATAAGGCTCTCAAAAATATTTTATAACAACTCCTTATTTCTCCTAAATCTTAATTTTCAATTTCATGAATATCAAAATAAATCAACAACTCATCCACCTCTGAAATAATAATCACAACCCTTATAAAAATAAAGTTTAATTAAAAACTTTAATTATTCCTTAACCACCTTATAACTCCTATCCTAGGGCATCAACGAAATTAATTAGAGCAAAACGTAATTACCTCCTCAAGGGGATTCGAACCCCCAACTTGCACACACCACGAGCACCTTAGCCATGGCTAAGGTTGCCACACGAGCTAGCCACTCATTCGAAAGGAAAAGGCATGACGTGCCTTAAGTCCTTCCTCCCTTCCATGCAAACCAAAAGTGCTTCGAGCACTTTCCTTCCAATGCCTTCGAATGCAATCAAGGAGATTCGAACCTTGACGTAAAGCGCTACCACACACCTTAACAAAAATCCAATTGCCAATGCACCACTCTGCCCACAATGTCTTGGGCTTTCGACCAACCTTGGATTTATTCGTTGTCTCCCTTTTCAAAATGATTTTTGCATGAGCTCTCTTCGGATGCTTAGCCAACGATTAACACGAGCAAGGATTAATTTCAAATGAACCTTAGGATCCCCCTTTATATAGTCTTCTCCTCATTTTTGATGACGTCGATGCATTATTGATTTTCCCTCTTTCTTTAGACGTCGGCGCTAACTTTAATTTTAATTTTAAATTTTAATTTTAAATTTTAAATAATTAAAATTTAAACTAAATATTTAAAATTAAATATCTCCATCACCGGGGCACCTTTTTCGATGAAACGAAAGGCCAACCTGGGTTTTAAGAAAAACCCATTTCAAATCTGCCATCCATGGTTTTAAATAAAACCTTTTATTTTGCCTGCCTTGGTTTTCACAAAAACCCTGAATTTATCCATGCTTTCCAAAATATCATTTGCCCATCAAAACTCAATGTGATCCATATGACATCAATGATTCATGTGACATCAATGACAACATAAAATAACTCAAATTGCCAACAATCTCCCCCTTTGTCATTGATGGCAACACCTCTAAAGCAAAAACCACAATCACTGCAAAAACCATCTCTCGAGAATCAAAGTTGCTCCCCTGACTCAATAATCTCTATGGAGGCTGCTCCCCCTAACTCAATGCTCTCTTTGGAGGCTGCTCCCCCTAACTCAATGCTCTCCCCTTACTCAAATCTCTCCCCCTTTGACATCAATGGCAAAAGGGACACCTATGGGGCTAAAAGATATGACTCTTAAACTTAGCCCCCTCACCACCTTCTCTCTTGAGGTGATTAATTTTGGGGTGGGAGTACTTTTACTCCCATCTCACATTGTTTCTTTCCTCTATCAACTTCCTTCCATGTTTTTCTGATATCCTTCTCTTGATGAATTACTTGATCTTCTTGTCTAGAACCTGTTTGACCTTCTTGCCTTGAACTTGTTTGACCTTCTTGCCTTGAACCTGTTTGGAATTGAGTCCTACACCATTTTGCAATATGCCCAAAGTTATTGCAATTAAAACACTTGATATTGTAGCCTTTGGATGGTGCCCATGTCCTGAATTCATTCTTAAAATAATTTCCATATCCATTCCTTTCCTGAACCCTGTATTGTGAAGCTCTGTTTTCATGACCATTATGACCATGACTTCTGAATTGTGAAGCTCTAAAACCAAAACCATGTTGCTCATTTCCTTTGCACTGAAAATCTCTATGACCAATCCTGTTACATGAGAAGCAATGCCCTTGAAAACCATACCTTCTTCCTTTGAGGTTTCTTCTAGCAAAATCAAACTTCTTTGATCCATAGACCCTGCAGTGTATAGCCCTGTGTCCAAATCCATTACAAGAAAAACAATGTCCTTGAAAATCCCTTTGTTCATGCCTTGGTTCTTCATACCTTTCTTGACCATTATCCTTATGATCATTTTCAACTTGTGCATTGCATCCTTGAACCTTCTTTGTAGCATCTAAAACCTCTTCCTTAGTTTCTTCCTTGCTTTTCTCTTCAAGAATTTCTTTTCCCTTTGAGCTTGATTCACCTCTCTCAAAACAAGAATCAAACTGAATATTTGGAGCCATATGAACTTTGGAACTTTCCTCACAAATCTTAGGTGCTTCCTTGCTTTCATATTTTAGAACTTCCTTTCCTTTTGAGTGTGATTTTTCTTGGAAGTAAGATACAACCTTAAAATAAGTTTCCACTCCTTTTTGAACCTTTTCATCTAATGTATCATGTCTTGTCGTGGTTACCCTTAGTTCTTCATTCATCCTTTCTTCTATCCTTTTTGCATTTTGAAGCTCTTCTCTGATATTATTGATTGTTTGAAGTAGTTCTTCTCTGATTTTGACATCTGTTCGAATCTTGTTTTCAAGATTCTTGTATTCTTCTTTTAGCCTTTTGATTTCTGATTTTTGTTTACTTAGCTCATCCTCTTCCTTTTCTATAACCAAAAGTGAGACTTCTTTGTTTTCACTATCATTGAGACCATTATAATCTTCTATAGCAAACAAACTCTCAAGATTTCTTTGACCATGCTTGTTTCCTTGATGTGTCATCTCATCTTCACTATCACTGAAACCATTGCAATATCCTGATCTGTGATCTCTTTGACCACACACAAAGCATTGCTCTCTTTCACCTTCTATTCCTAGGAATAGATGTTCTTCCTTTTCATCATCTGATTTGTCTCTATCACTATGATCTGAGCTATCACTTGCTTCTACAATGTAGTAAGATTTCTTTGCCTTACAAAAAATTTTCTTCTTCTCATACCTGTTTTGCTTGTATCTGTCATCTTTGTCATGCTTATGCTTTCCATATTCTTTTCTTCTTTGACCCTATTTTTCATCATCACCATTTTCTTCATGTGGACACTTGTATGCATAGTGACCAAGATCACCACACTTGTAGCATCTGACTTTCCTTATATCCCTAAAATTCTTTGAGTCCTTATTCCTTTTGATGAAGTTAGCTTCCTCATCATTATCTGAACCTCTACTTGTTTCTGAAACTTTCCCTTTCTCTTTCTCTGAAGCCTTGAATGCAATCTCTTTTATTGGAACCTGATGCTTACTTACCCTCATCTCATAAGTTGTGAGAGTACCTTGCAATTCTTCCATTGTTAGCTTGTTGATATCCATTGTCTCTTCTATTGTTGAAACCTTAGAATCATATTTCATGGGAAGTGATCTCAAAACCTTTTGAGTAACTTCTGATTCTTTCATCTCAAAACCTAGGCCTCTCATGGTGTTAGTAATCTCATCAACATCGAAGTAAAAACTTTGCAATATCTTCAGAATCTTCCATTTTCAATTCCTCAAATATTTTTCTATGAGTTTGTAGTTTTGCCAACTTTACCTTGGAATCTCCTTCATAAGTATTCTGCAACTTGGTCCACATTTCATTAGCTGAATTACATACCATGACCTTTGCAAAATCTGTCTCACGAAGCCCACTCAAAATACAATTCATTGCTCTTGCATTGATCTCAACCAATTTCCTGATAGTCTTATCTGCCTCGGGATCACCTTCAACCCTATACTCTTTTTCAACCATTTTCCATACCTCATATCCTTGTGATATCAAGTAGTTCTTCATCCTCATGCTCTAGAAAGCATAATTGTTACCATCAAACAATGGAGCCTTATTTGTAGATGATCCATTCTATGAAGCCATCTGTGTTCTTGTAGAATCTACCCTCAAGTTGTTAGCCTTTTCGAAGGAACCCGCTCTGATACCAATTGAAGAACACAAGCTTATATTGAGAGGGGGGTGAACAGTATAAGACCACTTTTTACTTTCTTTCCAAATCAATATCAATTAATGTCCTTAATTGCAATAACCAAATATAGCAGTGTGCATTAATAACTCAGATAGTAGTAGTAAGCAAGAGCACAAGTCACCACACATAATTGAGACACAAGATTTAACGTGGTTCCCCCAATGTGGGGTACTCCACCAGATAATCTCCTTATAATATTTCACACAGAAATAAGGATCCTTATCCAATACAATGATTTCTTTGATCTGCTCAAAGCTAGGCAATAACAAGTTCACACAAAACTTGTCCAAATCTGAATAACAAGCTCACACAGAACTTGTCCAAATCTGCTCTAACAAGCTCACCAAGAACTTGTCCAAAATCTGTCCAACAAGCTCACCAAGAACTTGTTCAAATCTTCTCTAGCAAGCTCACCAAGAACTTGCCCAAATCTGCTCTAGAAAGCTCACCAAGAACTTCCTCAAATCTGTCCACAAATTGTCCAAAATAATTTCACAAAGGTTGTCCAATTAAGTGTGCCAAAATAAATTTCATAAATCTATCCACAAAGCCTTCTCAAAGGCTCAATCAATCATGCTCAAGTAGTACTCAAATCTCATCCACAAATCTATCAAGGCAAAGCTCAAATATGAACTCAACAATGAATGGCAATGTACTCTTCAATGGATGACAACAATGATCCACAATGATCTTAACTCAACTCAACTCAAATCAACTCATAGAAGCATAAAGAGAATTGTTAGAGACTCAATATGTTCTAAGCTCAATCTCAACTCAAATCAACTCAAATCAAAATTATGGAATAGTTTGTTTCATGGAACTTGACCAATCACCTCACACAATCACTTGACTAGGCTCAATCAACTCAACTCAACCAATCACCACAAGGGACTACTCTTTCTCACAAACACCCTAGTCCAAGCATGTATCAACCAACTCAAATATTTCCAACAATGCTCAACCACAAATCTCACATAACAATGATACTCATGTTCTTTTCAAGTTCTTTCACAACCAATGGGCTTCAACGACTATGCTTATAAAACAAGGTTTAAACACAACTCTCAAACCAGAAAACCTTGAAGCATTCAACCAACCACTTTCGAAAAGGAAACCACAATCAATCCTTTTCACTCCAATGATATTTCAGAAATCAACCACCATAAACAATCAATAGGAGAATGTGCCCATACCTTTTTGATGCCAAGAAGTTGTCCACAAAATCTGCCACACTAAACACAACTTTCCTTTCCAATCTCAATAAGGGTTAGTGGACTTCAAATAATAATCACAAGATAAGCATAACTCAATTTACACCTTTTTACTCCAACTTAATAAACACATCCACCAAAGTCCTTTTTAATAAAAACCCTTATCAAAAATAATAATCAATAAGGCTCTCAAAAATATTTTATAACAACTCCTTATTTCTCCTAAATCTTAATTTTCAATTTCATGAATATCAAAATAAATCAACAACTCATCCACCTCTGAAATAATAATCACAACCCTTATAAAAATAAATTTTAATTAAAAACTTTAATTATTCCTTAACCACCTTATAACTCCTATCCTAGGGCATCAACGAAATTAATTAGAGCAAAACGTAATTACCTCCTCAAGGGGATTCGAACCCCCAACTTGCACACACCACGAGCGCCTTAGCCATGGCTAAGGTTGCCACACGAGCTAGCCGCTCGTTCGAAAGGAAAAGGCACGACGTGCCTTAAGTCCTTCCTCCCTTCCATGCAAACCAAAAGTGCTTCGAGCGCTTTCCTTCCAATGCCTTCGAATGCAGTCAAGGAGATTCGAACCTTGACGTAAAGCGCTGCCACACACCTTAACAAAAACCAATTGCCAATGCGCCACTCTGCCCACAATGTCTTGGGCTTTCGACCAACCTTGGATTTATTCGTTGTCTCCCTTTTCAAAATGATTTTCGCATGAGCTCTCTTCGGATGCTTAGCCAACGATTAACACGAGCAAGGATTAATTTCAAATGAACCTTAGGATCCCCCTTTATATAGTCTTCTCCTCATTTTCGATGATGTCGGCGCATTATTGATTTTCCCTCTTTCTTTAGACGTCGGCGCTAACTTTAATTTTAATTTTAAAATTTAAATTTAAATTTTAAATAATTAAAATTTAAACTAAATATTTAAAATTAAATATCTCCATCACCGGGGCACCTTTTTTGATGAAACGAAAGGCCAACCTGGGTTTTAAGAAAAACCCATTTCAAATATGCCATCCATGGTTTTAAATAAAACCTTTTATTTTGCCTGCCTTGGTTTTCACAAAAACCCTGAATTTATCCATGCTTTCCAAAATATCATTTGCCCATCAAAACTCAATGTGATCCATATGACATCAATGATTCATGTGACATCAATGACAACATAAAATAACTCAAATTGCCAACAGGGTCAACTAAAACCTCTTATTTTTATCTTTAGTGTGTATGTGGGTTTGGAACCCATGGGTATTAGGGTGGTTTTTCCCCCCTCTTTATAACAAAAAAATGTGCGAAGGATTAAGGTTTTTGGTCTAAAAAATATCTCATATTTTAGGAGCTATATCTTTGTGAAAAGTTATTCGATTCAGTTGATTCTTGGACCAACTTGTGTGGAATTTGAATTGATTTAAAATGAGTGGTCATATGCAAGAATCCAAGCAATATTAAGGGAGATTTGATTTTGTGAAGTCAACCATTTGGAACAAGGGTAGTGATAATTTTTCAAGTCACAAAAAATAAAATTACAAATATTTGTTAGCTAGGGTTCAAATGATGGGAAGAGCAATGAAGGGCTAGGACTTCAGTGAGGAAGGAAACTAGCAATCCAAATTTGGTAAAGTAGACTATGATAGTGCAATATTTTAGAAATATTACTCTACTAATAGATAGTAGAGGTGAATTTTTTGCATTGTAAAGACAACTATAAGAAAATATCAAGAAAGATGCTAAATTCTAGAATAATGGTATTCATACAAAAAATTGAAAAGATCCAAAAAATAAAAACAAATAATTCAGACATTTTATGTAAAATGATGTAGGTTTCTAACTATAGCATCTCAATTTAGATGAGAAGTGTATTTATTTATAAACTCTCAAGATTTAAAAAGAGAGTTGTAATTTATCAAGGATGGGGGACCCGAGTACAACCCCTTATAATCTAGCAAAAAAAATAAATATTTTGACTTTAAAATGCTCAGGCTATCCCAAATATATCACCATTTTATTACAGTATTCCTATTTTTTTTGTGCTTAACATTATATTTGTTTCTTGTTGTGTATTTTCCTAAGCTATTCGACTCCCAAATCAACTTATCCTTAGCTCCCCTCAAAATAATCAATGTTGTTATCACATAATGTTTGAAACCCTATCACCATATTTATCTTGAAGTAATCTCATTTACGGTTTCAAAATTAGATCTACAATGATTGGTTTTTATCACACCAAACATCCATCCAAATATAATATTTCTCCAATTTCCATGACCCATCTTAGACCTTTAATCACTAGATCAATTAATTTTTTAAACTATTCCATGGTACATAACCATTTGGTAGTGAGAATGCATTAAATATTAGGCTTGTGTCATTGGGTTCATCGTATGTACTTAAAAATAATTCTTGCCCATTGTCTTTAACTCTCTTTGTACAATCTCTAAATAACTTTTCCCCTAAGAGCTATGTTTGCATCCATAAGAAATTTTAAACTGAGACATCCCCTAGTTTTATCATCATACACCTTGCTCAATTTCACCAAAGGAAATTTCCTTTTATCATGTAATCCTGATCCAAAAAAATGACTTCATGATCTAGATTAAACATTTTTTTGTTGATTTTGGTATAGTATACAAGGACATATAATATGTTGGAATGATCTTTAAGACCAATTTAATTAGTTGCACTCTTCTTGCTAATGATAACCATCTACCTTTCCATGCTAGTAATTTATTTTAAACTTTACTTATAACTAGATTTCACAATTCTATCCTCATTCTCCTCTCAAATAAGGGCATTCCTAGATAAGTTGTTGAGAAGTTTGCCTCCTCCATTTGAAGTAACCTACATATCCTTGCTTTGATTCTAGCTAGAGTGTTTAGAAATTAAATTTTAGATTTTGTCTCATTAACTTTTTGCCCTCACTCTCTTTCCTATTCCTTTAATAAGTCATTCAAATCCCTAGCCTTATTTATCCATACCCTCCAAAAAGGGTTGTATTATCTACAAACTATTGATGTATGATGTTGTCGATATTATTACTAGCCTTAACTCCACTTATTAGTCCATATTTATTAGATTTTTTCAAGGTCCTACCCAATACTTCTGCCTTAAAAATAAACATATGAGGTGGTAGAGGATCTCCATGTCTAAGATCTTCCTTGGCTTTAAATGATGTTGTTACTAGTCCATTGACCACCACTGAATAATATACTATAGAGACACAGACTTTAATCCATATGACCCATTTCTTACCAAATATAAACTTTTCTAATACTACAAAAAGAAAATCCCATTTAACCCTATCATAGACTTTACTCGTATCAAGTTTTAAGATCATTGTTTTCTCTTTTCTTGAAGTTGTTGAATGCATAACTTCATGAGGTACTATGATCTCTTCCAAAATTTGTCTCCCTTTTACAAATATTACTAATTTTTCTGAAATAATTTTGTCTAACAATGGACTTAATTGATTTACCATCACTTTGTAGATTATCTTATATGCCATATTACATAGTCTTGTGGGCCTAAATGAATCAAATAATTTTACATCCTTCTTTTTTGAAATCAAGGTAAGATATGTTGCATTTATTTTATAAGGTATGTATTGTTTTACCCTATATTGTTCCACTACCACCAATAAAGAATCCTTCACTGTATCCCAATTATATTGATAGAATATGTAGGGAGCCCATCCAGTCTTGTGGATTTAACCTTATTAAAAGATAAAAGAGCTAAATAAACTTATTTCAAAGTAATATGCTCCATCAATTTCCTATTGCCTTCATCTATTATAACTTAAGGTACTTCTTGTAGTATTTTAACATTAAGAACTTCAAATTACTCCAATCCTAGAATATTATGGTAAAGAAATATTTACCTCCTTTTTTATTTCACTCTTGTCTTCAATCTTGATGCACCTTGCCGAAGCTATAACTTGTGAACCGTACGCTCGTTTGCCTTAAAATTTAACAGGTGGTTCCACGTGTATTCTGCATCAGGCCATATCTGATGCACTTGACCCTCCAAAAAATATACTTTCGGGACCTAACTCCTCCATCTAGTGTCCCAAAATTAGCTTTTAGAATAGGTTCTCGGGTTTTTTTGAATGTTAGAATTTTATTATATTTTGGTATACCTTAAGTTAAGACCTAATATTTTAAATTAAGGTTCATTATTGTAATAGGGATGTGTGCACCAAATTTGGGTGCAATCCGACTCATTTCTATTTTTAGCAGTTTTTAGAAAAAAATGTTTTTAGGGTTTCTTTGGTTTTTGATGGCTATATGACGGATTGTATTCTTTTGTAGAAGCGGTGTGAATTCAGTAATGAGAATAATATTGATTTGCAGGTTTCTTCCATTATATTGCATTTGTGTTATGTGATTGGAGTCCATTTTGTTGCTCTTGTAGCTGAGTTTACACCATTTGGTATCAGAGAGGGTGTGATCTCGCTAGTGAAGGGAAAATGCCACCTAGAATATATGCCTAGATGAATAGGCAGACTGAGGATCTAAATGTAGAAATAGCATGAGTAACTGGTGTGATTTATTGCATGGGGGAGAGACATCCTAAGGCACATGCAGATCAAGGATCTGATGATGAAAACATACTTGAGGAACATGGATCTGAGATCCACGTAGAAGCAGAACTAGAGGTTCCAGAGGAAGAAGGGCATGGTTTTAAAAATCGGCTGATACGAGCTCTAGAGGGGCTTAAGGGGAATCGATATGGGATCAAGATTGAGGTTCCCGATTATGCTGGTGGGTTGAAACTAGAGGAGTTGATCGATTGAATAAATAACCTAGAAAAATATTAGTTTACATTCAAAAAATGATAATCGCTCCTAATGTTTTTGAAATAGCTCTGCACCCCATTTATTCATTCATGCATGCAATTTGGGGAGAGGATAAAGTGTTTTATCCTTTAGCACCAAGTGGTACACATGGAAGTTGAAAGCTCATTCTCATTGGGCACGATGGCTCAGTGGTAGCGCTTGGCTTGCGAAAGTGTGGAGGTAGGAAGATCTTGCGTTCGATCCATGTGAGGTGTGGTTCGTGCTTGATTTTCAAGCACCATACACACCATTTTGTTCGTTGAAAATTGTGTGTGGAGGAATTTTTGGAGCACGTGGTGCTCATGGGTTTCAAACATATGCCTAATGCACACGACTGGCAGCCACGGCTAGGGCACGCGAAGGGAGGTTGACATGGGTTCAAGCCCCACTTGAGGCTAAGGTACTTAGAATTAAATTAAATTTTTATTTACCCTAAGTTTATTTCCTAAGGTGAAAATATTAGAAAGACAGGCATTTGTGATATTTACTTGCATAGTAAAAGTGTATTAATTGTGGGAGAAATAAGGATTGTTAAGTTATTTTTTTGAAGTACCTTATGCCATTAATTAATTTTGGAGGTATTGATATTTGATATTTATTATTTTAGGAGTAATAAGGAGTTTTAGTAAAGTCTTTATTAAATTCTTATTAAGACTTTTGAGCATTATTTTTGTATAAGGGTTTTTCTATTAAAAGAAGACTATGGTGAATGTTATTTTTGAGTTGGAGTAATAAGGTGTATTTTGGATCATCATTTTACATTGTGTTATTATTAAAGTCTTCTAACCCTTATTGAGATTGGAAAAGAGAAATTGAGATCAACTCCTTGTCAAGCAAAAAGGTATGAGCAAATTCTTCTTTGGTTGTGTTGGTTGATTGGCTTTCTTGAAAATTAAGTTTGGAGTAAAAAGGATTTGATTAGGGTTTCCTTTTCGAAAGTGTATGAGTTAATGCTTCAAGGTTTTTTGAAATTAAGAGTTGTGGTTAAAACCTTGTTTGATAAGCATGGTTGTTGAAGTGAGTTGTTATGCAAAGAACTTGAACTAGGGTTTGAAAAGATCATGAGTATCATTGTTATGTGAGATTTGTTGTTGAACATTGTTGGAAATATTTTGAGTTGGATGATACATGCTTGGACTAGGGTTTGTGAGAAATATTTGTTTGTTGAGTGATTGGTTGAGTAGAGTTTATTGGGCCTAGTCAAGTGGATGAATGAAGTGATTGTTTAAGTTCCATAAAATAAACTATTCTATATTTTGATTTGAGTTGAGAAAGTGATTGAGTTTTGAGTATAGAACTGTAACACCCTAAAATTGGTGCAGTAAAATTGTAATAATTACATTCACCTTAGTAAATAATTTAAATTCAAATTTTAACCTCCCAAACCGCCCGTTAACCGTCGGGTAATCCGTTTCCCCTTTTTCGTGCCATTTTTAGAGGTTGTTTTGACCGTTTGACGATATCGTCGCCGATCGTACGATATCGCCCCAGATCTGACGATTTCGTCTGGGCTAGGACGTCTAGACGATCTTGTCGCAAAACTGATTTTGCACAATTAGCTTCTATTCCAACGGGCCTCTAATCCGGGCAGAAGCGTGTCTGCGCCGTTAGAGACCCTCCCCCATTGGAGATCTCCCAAATAGGGATGATCTCCAACCTCCTAACTACTCCCCTAAGCCTATTTAATCATTAGGACCTTCCCTTCCCAACCCCTGGCTGAATTTCTCTATGACTTGATTTTGCATGCATTAGAATACCCAAACATCATTTTGCATTTGTTATTTTGAAGTTTTCTTGTAGGGACCTCATTGATTTTCAGCCGGAGCATGCTCAGATCATCGTAGACGATCTCGTTCAAATCTCGGACGATCCTGTCACAATTTGGGATGATTTCATTGCTTGGATGATTTCGACTGCAATCTGCATTGGGGGCAATCAGTGCCCAGAGTTTGCGCTTTCTCTTATTCATTTTGTTGTTTTATTCCGCATTTTAATTAGTTTTATCCTTATTTCTTACTATTTTGCATTTGGAGTTCACCCATATAGCTTAAGTTGCATGATAAGATCATAATTTCTCATTTGAATGTCATAATTTGTTTGAATTTCTATTCATAACCATTGTTTAGTATTCATACTGTTATTTTGTGTTGTTTCCCTCTGTTATCATAGTTGCATTCTCTGTATTTTGCATCTATTTTTCTGTTTGTAGGTCTCTGACGAATTCGTCTGATGAATTCGTCAGATCTCAAATGATCTTGTCCGATCTCAGATGATTCTGTCAAATTCCAGATGATCCTGATCGCTTCAACATCGTAATCTTCATCAGACATCCGGATCAGGTATTCTTCTTTAAACTTCTGTAATTTCTCTATTTTCTGTCTTTAAATCTGTTTTCTGTATTCATTAAATCTGCACTTTCATATAGATTAATTTAGATTCATTTGGCCAAACCTAGGATATGAATGCTTAAGACTAAAAATGAACACATAAAAACACATTCCAAACCTAGGCGTGGAAACTGCCATTAAATGTTTCCTGGTGAACCCACCATCCGTCGAAAAATCACCAATATACACCTCCCTTGAGAGGCGGGACCTTCGCAAGTCCTCTCAGTCCGAGGTACCACGACATCCTTTTCCCATCCTCCTTCCGGGCACGGATCCTATAGCCTAAAGGTAAGGATGCAAAAAATTTGGAGCGATACATTTTGGTGAACCCGACGTGAATGCATCATAACCTTTTGAAAACAAAAAACAAAAACAAAACAAAAAAAATAGAACAACTAAAACATAGATGCATTTTAAATCATTTAAGTTTAATATCATGTTTAGATGGTAGCTCCTAAGAAAATATTAGCAGTTACTATAAATGTAGAAAACCAATTGGCAGCCATAGAAATCAACTCTATGCTTAATGTGCCCGAAACAAATAGAAATCAATTCTTGTGGAACGAACTTGATAGGAGACTTAGTGTCATTTCATCTAGGTCAACAGAACTTAAACATATCAAGAGGCTAGTCCTAGATAGAATCCTGGATCCTCATCAACTTGTCTTTTATCATGAACTTCAGAGAGCCTGCCATAGATGGTTAGCTTATAGGAGAGCTCTAGTATCTTCATAATTGTTCACCTTCGAGGAATACCTCGAGAACGCAGCCATTGTACACCAGTTCCTAGGTTGTGTAGAAGACCAAGAGGTTGTTCTTACAGATAGGGAAAGATGGAATAGAGTTCCTCGAGCTATGTTATATCGAGAGTATTGCCATGAGCTTTACTTCTATCAACCAAAATCTGAGACAGATAATATCACTATAGCTCTTTTCATCAAATTTTTAAAAGAAAACTTTCAATTTGAAGAAGAACACTTCATGACTCCCGAACAACTCGAGCCTATTAATGATATTTATAAATTGTTTATAGAAAACTAGATTATTACTTTCAATCTTATTTCTTGCATTTATTGTGTTGATTGTCTTTACAATATTATTTCAAAAACAAAGAAAAACTAAAAATTAAAAACAAAAAATTAAAAAACTAAAAAACATAGCAAAAACTTAAACATTTCATTTCAAATATTGTAGTAGGTATATAGTAAATATATACCTCTTAATTTTGTTGCATATATATATATATATATATATATATATATATATATATATATATATATATATATATTTGCTGAAATCAAAATTTAGCACCATGCCTAAACTTAGGAATGGTAAAGAAACTTTAGGAGAAGAAGAAGATTGGTTACAAGATACAACTAGAGACCCAAATGTCCTTCCCGAAGATCCAACTTCGGAAGGAAAAACTCTAGATCAATCGGAACATGACCTAGGTGAAGATAATGAACAAGAAGGAAGTGTTAAAGAGGATGGATCCTCATCCCCTAGAGTAGCTCCAGATGGAACTATTGCTTTTGACAACATAGATCATTTCAAGAACTTTCTTAATGATAACATTGATGCCCTTAATGTGGCAGTTCGTATTGATAAAGGGCAAATTAGTAACACTCAAGCAGCCTTGGAACATGCGTTTGATGTACGCACTAATCCCTTGTCTTTCATTGATCAAGAAAGTGATAAGGCTGGACCATCCAATACGGATATGGTCACTATGATTCAAAACATGTCAAAACAATAGGCTATCCAACCTCCTAAGGAACCTGTTATTCAACCTAAAATCATTCCCACACAAAAGAAACCTTCCTTCACTACTTTATTCCGCCAAACTATTGAGCAATATGCTTCAAGTAAACAAAAACCTAAAACGAAGCCAAATACCAATTTTCAACAATCTGAAATACATCATAATACAACTTCAAAATTCCTTCATAATACTTTTCCTACCAATAATTTACACAATAGTAACATGGCATCTAATCTTCATGTTCCTCCATCATATGCCCATAAAACCCATGTCAATGCCCTACCAAACCAATATGGTGGGCAAACTAGTAATCTGGAAGCCATGGTGAAACAGCTTAGCTTCACGTATGGACCAGATAGATCCCTACCGTCCCTCGTATAATTATCGAGAGATATGTAGTCAACCTTTGGATCCCATAGTTGTAGCTCAACCATACCCTAAGCATTTTCCCATGCCCATCCCGCCTATATATAAAGGAACCGAAGATCCCATAGAGCATCTTCGCATGTTTAGGATAGCATGTCATGACATATCACATGATGACTTGCTATTATTAAAAATGTTCCCAAAAAGTTTAGGTGGAATGGCATTAGAGTGGTACTATCAATTGCCCACTCATTCTTTGAGAAACTTTGAAGAAACAATTGAATCATTTGTCCATCAATTTAGTGCCTACATCGAGAGGCATGTAACTATTAAAGATTTATACAATTTAAAACAAGACAAAGATGAATGTTTTGCCGATTTCTTAGCTAGATGGAGGCAATTGATAGGAAAACCGCACTTTGTGCTACCTTATAGGGAAATCTTGGACATTTTTATCAATAATTTACAAGAACAAATATCTTATGAGCTATCAACCGCTACTTTAACTACCTTCGATCAAGCTATAGATTTAGCTCGAAGAGTAGAAGATGCCCTCATTAGGAGAGGCCAACTTAGGAAGAAGGATGATGAGAAAACATCCAAAAATCAATATAAAAACAAACAAGTTGTCGGTGATGGAGTCACTGACAACATAAATGTTGCTAATATCAATGCAACGAAGACAACAAAAAAATTTATATTGAAACCTCCTGATAAGCCTCCTCGAGAATTCACTAGATTAAATCAACCCTTATCAACTATTTTACCTCAATTACTCGAAAGAGGTTTGATCCAATTACCAGCTATCCGGGAACCTGATCCAACTATACCCGGATACAGAGCTGACTTACACTGTGATTTCCATAGAGGACCTGGACATTCTACCAACGCTTGTAAAAGGTTGAAACATAAAATACAAGATTTGATTGATAATAATGAAATGGAAGTGCAAGCCTTCCAACCTAAACAAAACCCTCCTAATAATACTCAAAAGACCGTTCCCCAAAATCAAAATCAAAATGCTAATCAAACATTAGACATATTTCAACACCCTTTACCAAGACATGGTAAAGAGGTAGCCAATCAAATCGAACATCATAATGTTCCCCCTCCTACCCGATATGTAGGAACCATTAGCGGACAATTACCTGTTCAGGATCCTCAAATATTTGACACAACCTTATCCTTGGTTACGACCAGGCCCTTACATAATTTTCAAACTTCTGATTCTAGTGATATAGAATCAGATAGTGAAAGTGAAGTAGACATTACTTCAAACCAATCGAATAGTTCTAAAAATGAATCAGATCCTATTCAACCCGTCACAGATGCTATGGTTCCAGAAGAACCATTTCCTAGAAGAGTTACTACTCGACCTTCTTCTAATATATTCCTTTCTAATGAACAAGCCATCAATGCTAGACCGAGACCAGTTCAACGTCCTCATTATAACATTGTAGGTACCATTGGAGTCGTTACCCGACAACAAGCTCAAAATTCCCAACAAGAACCAAACCAGAATGATGGATCAGCTCCATTCGTTCTGAAAAACCCCAATAAAGGGAATCATGCTCCTAATGTTCAACCTAAACCCCTTACAATATTAATGAGCAATTGTCCAATACTACGGCCAAAATTTCCCTTTTGGATTTATTAAGATCCTCTCCCACCCATAGGGATGAGTTGATGCTTACATTAAGCCAAATGATGGTACCTCAAAACATTCAACTCGAAGCTATGGCCAATACTATCATCACTCGAGAGATTGATTGTATTGACTTCCGGGATAAAGATATCCCACAACACAGTTTACATAAGGATAATCCCTTATACATTACTGCTCTAATTGGGGATGTAGCTATCAAACGAGTCTTGATTGATAATGGCTCATCTCTAAACATTTGCACTTTTGACTTCTACCAACGATTTGGCTTTAGAAGTGATGAAATGAAGAAAACTGATATGATTATCAAAGCTTTTAATGACGAAACACAAGAAACGTGTGGAGTTATTACCCTCCCATTGCAAGTTGGTCCTAGAACCCTAGAAACAACCGTGTTTATTGTACATTGCCCAAACATCGTACAATATACTTTTGGGTCACCCTTGGATCAATGCCATGCGAGCGGTCCCATCAACCTTACACCAATGTGTTAAATTTGAGTTTAAAAATCAGTTGGTCACTATCCATGGTGACCCTAGACCTTTTGATATGTGTGCTTTGGTAGAACCCGTTGGAGTGCAATTTTGCCCTGCTTTGTCATCCACACATCCTAGTTCTTATTTTTCATCTAAAACTGTGAAACACACACCCATAACTTCACCTATTTCCCCTCCATTAATTTCATCCTCCTATATAGATCAACAACCCTCTAAACAAATCACTCTAGAACCTCAAAAAGATCTTAAATCTACAACCAATCCTTCATGTTCTATCCCTATAAATTCAAAACCTACAGAAACATCAATCATACCTTCCACATCTCAAGATATAGGGAATAAGCCTTCTACATCTTATGCCCTTTCTGATGAACTTTTACCAGATTTATCCACAACCTTAATATCAAAAAAACAAATGCTTTCATGCAAGATTCAATTCTTTTGAATAATTTACCGCCATCTCCTCGTACTTTGGGCCTCCCACAACCTATGGGAAGTACTTACCAAGTCGGGAGTTGTGCCTTCATTTATAAAGGATATGACTGGGGAAGAATCCCTCGAAATATCAAAACTCATCATGAGGGATACGCTCGGTGTTATTTTACCAATGATTATATTAAAGCTAAACCCATGATGCTTAAAATGGGATATAAAGGGAAAGGCTTGGGACCTTTCCAAAATGGCATGAAAGAACCTTTCGAGGTAGAACCGTGGCCTGCCCGCTGTGGTGTGGGCCTATTTCCTAGTAAGGGTCAACCCTTTCCTTTTGAAGATGATGATCAACTCATATGTTATCAAGATTATTTGGATAGGCATGTTGATTTGCCTCTTAAAAATCAGTCATTTTCATGCAACATGCTATCCATAGCTTACCCTGAAATGATTGTCGACCCCGATGAAGAGTTGGAAGGAGATATCTTCCATGATGTCTCTGTTGAAGAGATGTTACACAATGGATTTTATTTTGATGGTTCTATACCAACTATAGCCCAACTTGAGGCCACTAATCCTCAAGATGAATTATCTAAATTAACCTTACAAGAATTACAAGAATTGGGTGTTTCACCCGCCCCACCTAATTTTGAAAGAGATCTACACATGGAGGTAGAAAACGTCATTAAAATTAATATTGGAACAGAGGATAATCCTCACATAATCAATATTGGATCAGAATTAAGTCAAGAAAAACAAGAACAATACATTGCATTCCTTAAAGAGTATGAAGATGTCTTCGCTTGGACATATGAAGATATGCCAGGTCTAGACCCTTCCGTAGTCATGCATCATCTAGTGGTCCATCCGGATGCTAAACCTGTTAAACAAAAACTTAGAAAAATGCATCCCAAAGTGGCTCTGCTAGTCAAAGGGGAGTTAGAAAAACTCCTGAATGTTATCTTTATACAAGCTATTGATTATGCTGAATGGATCTCAAATGTAGTTCCAATCACCAAGAAAGAAGCTACCAAAGTTAGGGTTTGCACAGATTTTAGAGATATTAACGCCGCATGCCCTAAAGATGACTTTCCTCTTCCAAACATGGATCAAATCATTGACTTTACTGTCGGGAGTGGGATGATGTCCTTAATGGATGGATTCTCCGATTATAATCAGATCAGGATAGCTCCTGAAGATCAGGCTAAAACAACCTTTATCACCCCCTGGGGTACCTTTTGTTGGAAAGTGATGCCATTTGGCTTAAAGAACGCAGGTGCAACTTATCAACGAGCTATGACCTATATTTTTCATGATATGATGCATGATATCCTACATGATTATGTAGATGATATTATAGCTCGCTCTATTATTGAAGACAACCATTTAGATGATTTGAGAAAAGTTTTTAATCGATTACGAGAATATCTTATTCGATTAAATCCAACAAAATGTATATTCGGAGTTAAGTCCGGTAAACTATTAGGGGTTTTAGTTTCTTTACGTGGTATTGAAATCGACCCTCTCAAGATTGCGGCCATCACCGATATGCCCGCACCTACTAATATATTTGAGTTACGAAGTTTACAAGGTAAACTTCAAGCTATCCGTCGCTTCATCGATAAGTCGGCGGACAAAACCGGTCCCTTTCTTAAACTCCTTAAGAAGGATGTCCCTTTTAATTGGGACACCGAATGTAGAGAAGCTTTTGAACTTCTCAAACAATACCTCCTTAATCCACCCGTGCTTTCACCACCTAAACCCGATCGCCCATTTCTCCTATATATTTCAGCTTCAGATTCTCCCTTAGGAGCTATGTTAGCTCAACTTGATGATGAAAAGAGAGAACGTGCTAATTATTATATTAGCCGAACCTTCATCGCTTATGAAACCCGCTATACAACATTAGAAAAACTATGTCTAGCAATCGTGTTTGCTACGCAAAAATTACGACACTATATGCTTAGTCAAAAAACTTATGTCATTGCCAAATACGATCCCTTAAGGTATCTCATGAGTCGACCTTATTTATCGGGTCGCACAACCAAGTGGGTTCTTGCTCTAAGCGAGTTTGATCTCACATTCATAGGACAGAAGTCTGTTAAGGGTCAAATCATAGCAGATCAATTAGTTGCCGCACCCTTAGAGTCTACCCATCCCCTCATCATTGAGTTTCCTGATGAATGCCTTCAATTAGAGGCGACCATATTGAACAATGGTCCTTATACTTTGATGGAGCCCGATGCATGAGTGGGGCTGGTGCGGGTATTATTTTAATATCCTCGCAAAAACATCTTATTCCTCTGTCCTTCAAATTGACATTTGCTTGCACCAACAATATTGCTGAGTATGAAGCTCTAATCCTTGGATTACGAGCCACCTTGGCACTAAAAATTAAACATCTTTTAGTTTTTGGTGATTCTCAACTGGTTATAAACCAAATTAATGAAGTTTATCAGACTAGAGATGATAAACTGCGCCCATATAAGGCCTATGTTTTACAATTAATGTCTCTATTTGATCAAGTTACCTTAGAAGCTATTCCTCGAACTAGCAACCGTGCAGCTGATGCTATGGCCGCAACTGCATCTCTCCTGCCCTTGGAGTTAGATGACGAATATGCCACTATCATTATTCGTCGACTCCAGGAACCCACTTCAAATAAGTCATGCTTAGAGCCTTTGGATGTGTTTCTAATCAATGAAACTACTCCTGAACCTTGGTATACGGACATATTTGATTTTCTCCAAAATGGGACTTTCCCTGCCAATTCTAATAGAAACCAGCGTCGGTTATTACGTCGACGAGCAAGTCGATTTGTAATAATTGGCAATACTTTATATAGGAGATCTTTTGAAGGTATCCTATTAAGATGTTTAAACTTAGAAGAGTCTAAATCAGCCTTGAGTGAAGCCCACGATGGATCTTGTGGAGGACACTTTAGTGGTAGCGTCATTGCTAAAAAGCTCCTTCTGATAGGATACTTTTGGCCTACCATGGAAACGGATGCACATGAGTATGTGCACCATTGCGACAAGTGCCAAAAACATGCTGACCTTGTCCATGCGCCCGCACAAGAGCTGCAGGCTATTTCATCTCCTTGGCCCTTTTCTAAATGGGGCTTAGATATTATTGGCAAAATCAATCCCGTGTCATCCGATGGACACAAGTTCATCATAACTGCCACCGAGTATTTCACGAAGTGGGTCGAAACTATGCCTTTAGCTTCCCGCACCGGCACACAAGTCTCTAAATTTATTTTTAATCAAATCATTTGTAGGTTCGAAATTCTTGCAAATCTCATCTCTCGATAATGGAACTTGTTTCAAAAATAAAGATGTTAAAAAATTATGCCAAAAATATAAGATTCAACATCGCCGGTCCACTCCCTATTATCCTCGTGGTAATGGTCAAGCGTAAGCATCTAACAAAACCTTAATCAAAATTCTCAAAATATTGGTCAATAAAACTGGCCGTGGACTGGCACATTCAATTATATCCAGCCTTGTGGGCCTATCGAACTAGTGTTCGAACCCCCACTGGAACTTCACCATTTGTTTTGGTTTACGGTGTTGAAGCAGTTTTTCCATTTGAATTGGAAGTTCCTTCTTTGGC
Source organism: Wollemia nobilis (assembly GCA_028583015.1). Lineage (NCBI taxonomy): Eukaryota > Viridiplantae > Streptophyta > Pinopsida > Araucariales > Araucariaceae > Wollemia > Wollemia nobilis. The sequence goes on along the minus strand of JAQPPZ010017190.1, from coordinate 3,005,571 downwards.
TCTGCTACTTCAAGATACCGAAGTAGGAGATGAATATCGTGCTGGCAGACTCAGTCACTGGAACTCCTAGATGAAAAATGCATCAATGCTTTGGAGCATCTCCGTGCCTACCAAAACAAGCTTAAAAGATCATATGCTAAAAAGTTCGTCATCGATCCTTTGAGATCGGCGACCTTGTTTTAAAAGAAAATCAAAAAAATACAAATGCAACTAAGGACCTTAAAGGTAAATTTGTGCCCAACCTGCTTGGACCATACATTATTACTGCTAAATTTGAATCAAGAGCATACAAATTATCTACCTTAGATGGTAAAGAACTTAAAGAACCCATGAATATTTTGCATCTTAAACGTTACTATGTATAAATTTGGTCACTTCATCCATGTATATATTTGTTCAAAATCACTATCTTGTATTTCTTTCAAATTTATAAAATCCAAAAACATCAAAAACATTCATAATCATCAAAATCTTCAAAACTATTTGTTGCATTTATTTATGGCACTTGTTACATTTTTTTTCAAAAACAAAAATAAAACAAAAAACAAAATAAAGAATAAAAATCAAAACAGCAATATGCTTGACTCTTTCGAAACCAAAACAATATAAAGAAGAAAGAGAGAGTCAACATTCTCAAAACTTCTCAAAAGTGTTTATATATATTTTCTTACAATTATTGCAGTTATATGTTTCAAATTATTTTGGATAAATTAGCATTTATTTGGAATCCCTCACTTGCACACTCACAAAAATAAATATCTTGATTTTATCTGGCATGATTACTAATCTCTCTTATATCAAAGTTCACAAAATTCAATTAAATAAAGTTTGAGCATAGAGAATTGATCTTGTTATTTACTTAAACCAAGCACATCTTTTCACAATAAAATGATTATATTTGTAATTTCCATGTTTTGCTACATAGTAGAAGTGATTTCTTGAGCGAAAAGTTTCCCTTGCTATCCTATCATGCACATGGTCTAGAATCTTTGAGAATTGGCAAAAGGACAAGCTCACCCCTACCTAGAATAAAAATCCCTTGCTCTACAGCTAATCCGAGCAAGTATCCCTAGCAAAGAAAAAAGAAAAGAAAAGTTCAAGAAAAAGAGAAAAGAAAAATGTTCTTTTATATCATTACAAAGAATATTTCAAGCACTATCTCAAAAATCAAGCAAACAAAAATACAAAAAGAAAAAGAAGCAAAGTTCAAAAGAAAGCAAAAAGCAAGAAAGCAATAAAATCCCTTTCCCTACCCTTTGAAAAGAAAAGAAGGGTTGATGAGCTTGAATCCCTGGAATTCTCAATTATTCGAAAACTGTGAGGTAAGCCCCATAACAGGTGGTTTGTGCCCAACCTCGCTTGGCCTTGGGTAACTCCTAGCATGGTGATATGTCCGTCACATTAGCGACCTTCTTTTGTACAGACCTATGTCTCGCTTATGGATTAGCTAGCTCTTGATAATCCGACCTACATAGTAGTCTAGTATGGTTATATGCATCTACATCATGGTTAATGAACACTTATTTGGTTTCTTCAAATCACTTGTATCATATTATCTTGCTCAAAATCGGTAAATGCACAAAGCAATTGCACACACATTTGTATTTGAGAGATTTTGTGTATCATTATGATAAATCAAGATCGGAAATGAATTCACATATGCACATGGGATTCCTTATAAATCTAACTTTTGTCTTCAAAATACTTTGAAATATTCTTTTTGCAACTTGTTTGGAATAAATCAAGTACAGTTGCTTACCATAAAGACAACTATATAATAGAAAAATCAAAAATTTCTTTCAAAATATACAATCAAAACATATATATCTGGTTGACTTTCGCGACGATGGTATAGTTCCAAAACCAAAATTGGAATTTTATGCCTAGCGCAAGTCCTCATCTTCATATTTTCTGTTTATTAAAAATCAACCATGCAATAAAACTATCTCTTTTTGATTTTCGCGATGATGGTATAAGTCTATACCTACATATTCTATGCCTAGCGCAAATCATTGTAACAATTTTTATTCCCCATTTATTAAAAATCATGAAAACCATATGACTTAATTCATTATGTTACACAAATTATGCTTTTAAAAAGAAACACACATTTTCATTATTTCATGTCATTATGTCAACCTTCAATTTTGCAATGATGGTATAATTCCTAAAGAATTATCCAAAAAATTTATCACACTTAGGAATTTATGCCTAGCAAAAATCATTTTAACATTATTTCATGCATACTATTTTCATGAAAATCTGAAAAACAAACCATCATCACCATCATTTTCACCATTGCACCAAAGTCTTAAGACAGCCTCTTAAGCACTCTTTTACTTTTAACAATATTTCTATACTGGGATTAGCTTGACGACCGAGTGAGCAGCGACTCCATGAAATGGTCTATAATAGCGACAATGTCCTTTGAAATTATTGTTAGAAGTCTCTTTTTATTTTTTATTACATCACATTACAAACAATCAATTTGTTACATCAGATTATTTCATTTAAAATATTACCGCATGACATCAAAATTATAAATTTTCAAAACGACATAATTTCATGAATCCTCAATCCAATTATCAAATCAATCAATCAAACATAAAAGCATCATACACATACACATAACACAAGTCATATGATCAAAAACATATCATATATATATCAACAGTATATATACATCATCAAAACTGGATTGGTATGCCACAATCTGTACCTCGGCATACTCAATCCTCTATCAACAAAAAATAATAATACAATGCTATCATGTCAATCTGTACAAAGCTGTGCAGTCCTCTAGCCTCGAGAGCCCCTCGAGCTCTCCGCCTCATCTCCTCCCCCACCCTGAGGTGGACGAGGTGGCCCCATCGCAGTCTGAGTAGTACTGTGAGTCCTAGTCCTCGATCGGGACGAGGTCCTCGACGACCCGATCCTGATCGGATCTACGATGTTGGCTGGCAGGGGTAGTCTATCCGCCTCTGGCACCAGCTGATAGTACAAAGTCTGGTAGAAAGTAAGTTGGGCAATAGCCCGTGTCAGCTCCCCAGTGCTCGCCCCTCCGCCCCGTGCCCTGAGGCATGCAATCTCGTCTCGGAGCTGTGTCACCTCAGCTCGATGGCATGCAGCCTCATCCTGTAGAGTCTGCACCTGTGCCTGGAGACGATCTCTCTCCGCTCGAAGAGTAGCGGTCTCGCTACTCTCCCCGTGTCAACGCCCTTGCCCTTATCGGGCGATGGTGGCCTCTCCCTCTATGGAGATGGGGGTCTCGCCTCCCTCCTCTCCCTCTGCCGCGGCCTCTCCTGTGCCTGTGGCCTCCTCGGCTCTCTCCCACCGTGACCCTGGGCCACCTCCATAGCCGCCTGGCACCGCCTCCCTATCCGATGCATGACTACATGTATCAGACCCCGAGCCCTCGTCATCCGAGGAGGGCGGATGCCTACGTACTAGGCATCATAGCCATCGGCTACACCTGCATCGTCCCCATCCACTGGCTGAATGGGGGCATCGTCTGTGTCCTAACTCTAGAACCGCCGCATGTCTGGAGCCCCGCTAACTATGGTGTTATCCCGAATAGTCCGAGAAAACTCATAATCCCTCAGAGATGGGATCCCCTACTGTAGACCGAACTGACACAAAACTCGGTCATAGCGGTGGAGCTCCACCTCTCCCCTCTCCATCCGTAGCCAGCAAACTCGCCTGACGTGAGCCAACTCCTGTCCATCCTCGGCCCCCCCTGGATGCTCCCTCCATGGCCTCCAGGTAATCTGGTCTGGGACTAGGTCATCTAATAGTCTCCGGGACATAGGAAGGTCGATCCACCACTGTGACCCTCTTCGGAGCCACCAGTAGAAGACTCGGGGCCTCTCCCCATCAACCCCTATCAGAGGAAGCCCTATCGGCCTCCGCACTACAATGTGCTCCCAACACCAAACCTGTAGAAGCGATGTCATCACTAGACATCGACCGCCCTTGTACACGACCCCATACAGGATCCTGTACAACCGACATAGTACATAACTGCCCTAAGAGAACCTGTACCCGTGGTCCCGCATGTCGTAGATCACATCTGCCAGCATCCACGACACCCTGCACCCACTTTGGTGGCACAACAAAAGTCCACCAACCACTCCAGCTAGAACCCGTGTGAGTCTAGATGCCCCAGGCATCTGACGTAGTGCCTCGATATTCACTCCGCCCTTCTCCAGGGTGAAGCTCGGGTCACCACACAATCATCCCATAGCATGGCCCTGATTGGCCGTAGGAGTGATCAATCGTCCTTGTATGGGGATTCTTAGAATCCTCCATACATCCTCTAGAGTGGGAGTCATCTCCCCTATCGGTAGCCAAAAACATGAGGAACCCGGATACCATCTCTCTGCTAGGGTCGTCAGTAGCCCCATATCCGTAGACACCTGTGGCATCTCTGCCACATGCTGCAAGCCGGCTTGTGCCACCGATCCCGCTCTGCTTGTGTAAGAGCGGCCAAGTCATCCCTCAAACCTCCATACTTCCATTCCCTACTCTTTAGCAAACCTCTCTCGCAACATAAACAACAAAACAACAAACAATCATTAATAAACAATTCAAGTAATTAATAATGCAAGTTAAAGTTCAATTTTATGCAATTGATGATATCGCCCACTATTGGACGATATCGTCCCAAATTTGAGCATAATCGTCTCCGATTTTGCAAGCCGAAATCGTCTCTAATTTGACGAAATCGTCCCCCTTTCGTCGATTTCGCCCTTGGATGAAATTGACGAAATTGAGACGATTTCATCGAAATCGGGACGATTTCGTCCCGACGACGTCGACGGCCCAAAAATGGCCGCGATGCTCAAAATTCATCTAAAATCTACCTAAAAAGCATGTAAAATCAAATTAAAGCATTCTAGTTAAGTCTAGACTCTTACCCGTAGACCGCGTCGGACCTCTGTTGATCTGTGCGTCGTCTCCACCATTTTTGCTTCAGAGCTCTAAAAACCAGAAAATGAATAGTAAAAATGAATTAGGGTTTTACCCTATTTTTCTTAATTTTATTCAAAAATAATTTTGCTTTTCCGCGTTTTTACCTCAAACGTTCGATTTGGGTAAAAACACGGAGGGGGCACCATAGTAAGTTGTCGTACGATTCGACCAAGAATCGTCGCCTAAAAATGGGAATAATTTTTTGCTTTCTCGTAGATCGAGAAGAACTCATCTTTAACGCATTTTCTTCAAAAATTCGCTAAAGAGGGGGCAAAATGTAGCACCCTAAAATTGGCGCAATGAAATTGTAATAATTACATTCACCTTAGTAAATAATTTAAATTCAAATTTTAACCTCCCAAACCGCCCGTTAACCGTCGGGTAATCCGTTTCCCCCTTTTTCGCGCCATTTTTAGAGGTTGTTTTGACCGTTTGACGATATCGTCGCCGATCGTACGATATCGCCCCAGATCTGACGATTTCGTCTGGGCTAGGACGTCCGGACGATCTTGTCGCAAAACTGATTTTGCACAATTAGCTTCTGTTCCAACGGGCCTCTAATCCGGGCGAAGCGTGTCTGCGCCGTTAGAGACCCTCCCCGTTGGAGATCTCCCAAATAGGGATGATCTCCAACCTCCTAACTATTCCCCTAAGCCTATTTAATCATTAGGACCTTCCCTTCCCAACCCCTGGCTGAATTTCTCTATGACTTGATTTTGCGTGCATTAGAATACCTAGAGCATCATTTTGCATTTGTTATTTTGAAGTTTTCTTGTAGGGACCTCATTGATTTTCAGCCGGAGCATGCTCAGATCATCGTAGACGATCTCGTTCAAATCTCGGACGATCCTGTCGCAATCGGAGACGATTTCATCCGTCTGGACGATTTCGACCGCAATCCGCATTGGGGGCAATCGGTGCCGCAGTTTGCGCTTTCTCTTATTCATTTTGTTGTTTTATTCTGCATTTTAATTAGTTTTATCCTTATTTCTTACTATTTTGCATTTGGAGTTCACCCATATAGCTTAAGTTGCATGATAAGATCATAATTTCTCATTTGAATGTCATAATTTGTTTGAATTTCTATTCATAACCATTGTTTAGTATTCATACTGTTATTTTGTGTTGTTTCCCTCTAGTTATCATAGTTGCATTCTCTCGTATTTTGCATCTGTTTTTCTGTTTGCAGGTCTCTGACGAATTCGTCAGATCTCAAACGATCTTGTCTGATCTCAGACGATCCTGTCAAATTCTAGGCGATCCCGATCGCTTCAACATCGAATCTCCATCAGACATCTGGATCAGGTATTCTTCTTTTATTCTGTAATTTCTCTATTTTTTGTCCTTAATTCTGCTTTCTGTATTCATTAAATCTGCACTTTCATTTAGATTAATTTAGATTCATTTGGCCAAACCTAGGATATGAATGCTTAAGACTAAAAACGAACACATAAAAACACATTCCAAACCTAGGCGTGGAAACTGCCATTAAATGTTTCCCAATGAACCCACCATCCGTCGAAAAATCACCAATATACACCTCCCTTGAGAGGCGGGACCTTCGCAAGTCCTCTCAGTCCGAGGTACCGCGACATCCTTTTCCCATCCTCCTTCCGGGCATGGATCCTATAGCCTGAAGGTAAGGATGCAAAAAATTTGGAGCGATACAAGAACATATTGAGTCTCTAACAATTCTCTTTATGCTTCTATGAGATTGATTTGATTTGAGAAAGTGATTGAGCATTGAGTATAGAACATATTGAGTCTCTAACAATTCTCTCTATGTTTCTATGAGATTGGACAAGTTCTATGTGGACTTGTTAAGTTGATTTGAGGTAAGTCTTTGAGAAGACTTGTGGACTAATTTTGTGTGAGCTTTTGTGGAAGCTTACAATACAAATTTGGTTAAGTCCTAGAGAGGACTTATTGAGCAGGTTCTGAGTGGACCTATTGAACAAATTTGAGCAGGTTCTAAGTGGACCTATTGAGCATATTTGAGCAGGTTTTGAGTGGACCTGTTGAGCAAATTTGAGTAGGTTCTGAGTGGACCTATTGAGTAAAGTTGAGCAGGTTCTGAGTGGGCCTATTGAGAAGATTTTATCAGGTTCTGAATGGACCTATTGAACATATTTGAGCAGGTTCTGAGTGGACCTATTGAGTAAAGTTGAGCAAGTTCTAAGTGTGCCTATTGAGCAAAGTTGAGCAAGTTCTGAGTGGACTTGTTGAGCAAATTTGTGCTAGACTGAGTGGACTATGTTTAATATAGAATTGAGACAGAGCTTTGAAGGTGATAGATCAAAGAGGATAGTAGTCTCCAGTGGATAGAGATCCATCAGCCAGGACAGTGAGGACAGATATTCTGAGTGGGGATAAGAGTCTTCAGTGGAGAAAATCCACAAGATAGTGCAGTGGAGGCAGTAGTCTTCTAGAGGATCACCAACCAAAGTAGAGGAGGAGTTATCCTATGGATATAGATCCACAAACCATATTTAGGGGATCATCATCTCCTTTGGACAGAGGTACATAAACATTGTAATTGGGAAGGATTCCCAAAATATTATTTGAGAAATATTTATAAGAAATACTTTCTCCGTGGAAGTAGCCATGGTTGGGTGAACCACATAAAAATGATGTCTCTCATGTGTGTGATGATTTGTGTGATGTTTACTATTTTATTAATATTGATTCTACCATTTGGATTAAAAGGTAAAAAAATTTATTGTATATTATTCACCCCTCCTATCTCAGTATAAGCACATGTTATTCATCCCTAGTAATTTTAGATATGCTGAATTATAGATAAAGTGCTTTTGAGAATAATAGTTCAATTTTGGGCTGATTTTGTAAAGTTTTGTGAATAGCAAAAATCAACTCCTTTTACACCTTATTTCTCCTATTGAACTTAAGCACTTTCTAATTTTTATGAGGTTTTAATAGTTGGATCTCCTTTTTCCCTTTAATGTAAGTTCGATATAAGTATAGTAATTAGTTTCCAACTCTTGATATTCCTTATTGAACCTTATTTTATAGCCTTTGATATTTTGATATTTAATGTTTCTATATTCCAATTACCTACTTTGGTGTAGTATTCCTTATAACTCCTTAATATGGAATATTAGAAAACAATGATATTTGCAATAATAGAAGTTTAATTTATCTAGGTAGAAATCCTTATTTATCCTATGTTTTAGATTGCAAATATTAGTTCGTCGAAGGAGTTTACAATATCATGGAAGCAGGAGTTTGTAATATCATAGCCTTCAGTGGTCGACATAAAACTTGTATAGTCAGTCAGTAGAGGAGAGATGATAGCATTATCAATATCAGTGTGGTTTACAGTTTGCAAGGGAGGAGCATTGAGCAAGTTGATTACCTCTCAGTTAAATTTGGTAGTGAATGCGAGCTAGCCAGAGCAACCAATAGTGCGGGTGAATGCAAGCTAGGAGTGAGTGCAGCTGGTAGTGAGGGTGAACCTAAGTTGGAAGTAAGTGTATTCGGTAGTGAGTGCAAGCACGAGCCAAGAGTGAGTGCAGCCAGTAGTGAGTGCAAAAAATTTAGGTAACATGGAAAGAAAGTCATTTGTGAAAGTGCTTACTAAAAGTATGAATGACCAAGTCGGAATTTTGGATGCCCTACCTAGCAATAAGAAGAAGAGAGAATCTATGGAAAACCCAGTCCAGGTAGCATATTCTATGCTAAAAGTGATTATTAAGGATAAGATGATTGAGGATGATATAATGATTCTTAAAACTAAAGGGTTAATTTGTAAGTTTCATGGATATTGACCACGTTTTTCTGAGATTCAAAATTGGATTAAGTGGAAATGGGGATTAAATTTAAATTACTCCATGACTTTTCTTCCAAAAGGAATTTTCTCATTATTTTCTCTAGTTCAAAAATAAGGGATAAAATAATGGATGGAGGCCCATGGTTTAGGGGTAAAAATACATTATATTTAAGACCTTGGAGTGAGAATTTTTTGTGGACACAGAAACTATTAAAATGCTTCCAGTATGGATTAGATTTTTTTGACTTCCTTATCAACTCATCAATAAGAATGTTTTGAAGAATATTGGTAATAACCTAGGTGAATTCATCTAGGAGGTACAAACTACTAAGGAGAGGATGCATGTTGTATACACTTGAATATGTGTTGCCATGGATATTTCTAATCCTTTACTACATTTGATTAGGATTAAATCTGACTCAAGAGAATGGGATCAGCAAGTGGATTATGAAAACATTGCATTTCGATGTTGCAAATATCATGAAAATGGGCACATGGCAAGAGACTGCAAAGTAAAAATGGAGGAAGAGATGGATTTTTTTGGGCATGAGGGTAGTTTCAATTTGAAACAAGGAGATCATATCACAGGAGAAGCTAGGTCAAATCAAGGATTTTCCACTCCTAAGAAAGTGGCTAGAAAAATCCCTCTACATCATCAGATGGTGAAGGCCATTATAGTTCACTTGAATTAGTCATTAGAAGGAAATAATGATATGGGATATGAGGAAGTACAATGTGCAAGTTCAAATATAAAAGAAGCTAAAGTTACGAAGGAAGAGGGGAAGACTAATTTTAATATAAAGGAAGATGAGGAGACAAAATTTGTAGTAAATTATGCAAAGGAGGTCAAGCTTAATCCAAGTAAATTACCTTTATTATCCTCAAGTAGCTTAAAATATTATCCTTACAAAAAAATATGAAAGTAGTATGGAGTGTATTCCTTACACTTTAAGATTTCAAGAGTTGTATAGTAAATAAAATCTTGTAGAGGATATCCAAAGAAAATTAGGTATTTTAGTACAACATAAGAAAGTGATGACTATGGAGGATCATCTATGCAATTTAAATTTTTCAAGGCAACATAAAGAAGAAAATATTTTTGAGGCTATTCCTTGCACTGTCGACTTTTTTGACTTGACAGGTGGTTGTTTAGCAGTTTCTTCTACAAGAGCTTCAGGTAGTATTGCAATAATATGGGACAAATACAAATGGGATGGACAACTATTAGAAGTAAAAATTAATTGGGTTTCTGGATTATTTTGTAGGAAAGATGAAAACATCAAAGTTGGGGTTATAAATGTATATGCTCCAACTATAGTTACTCCTCATGAAATATGTTGGAAGGACCTTAGTATATTTTTGTCAAACACAATGATGATTCATTGTGTTATATGGATTATTGGGGGTGATTTTAATGCTGTTATATCTCCTTTGGAAAATAAGGGTGGCATTCCAGGATGGTCAAAATAAATGCAATAATTTGCTTCATTTGTCAATTCAAATGACCTTTGGGATGTTAGTCCCTCAAGCTTTCAATACACATGGGATAATAAACGCATTGGAAAAAAACATATAGCAAAAGGACTAGATTGATTTTTGTTATCCAATATATGGTTGTAAACAAAATATACAATCTCTTTAGATATTTTATTGCAAGCAAGATCAGATCACAAACCCATTCTTTTGACTTGTGAGTGACCTAACAATGGTCATCCAAAGCCATTTCGATTCCAATCTATGTGGCTCCAAGACCTTGATTTTTTCTAGATGGTTATGTTATGGTGGGATGAGTCAAAATTTGAAGGATCATGTATATACAGGTTTGTTCAAAAGTTGAAATATTTAAAGGAGAAAATGATGATATGGAATGTCAAATATTTTGGTAACATTTTTAAAGAAAAAAAAGAAATTGAATCCAAGATCAAAATTTTACAAGAGATAGTAGAAATTAATGGAATGGACCATGATTCTTATGTGAAAGAAAAACAATTACTTTCTGATTATCATAATGCATTGAAGGAGGGGTCATATTGGTTCCAAAATATAGAGAGAAATGGCTCAAGGAAGGAGATAGAAATACAAAATATTTTCATGATACAACCAAAAAAAAAAATTATATTTGTCATATTAAAAATATTATAACTCCAGATGGAATAAATATTGAGGATGAAGAAGATATAAAGAAGGAAGCAATAAATTATTTCAAAAATATTTTATTAGATTCTAGGCAAGATAAGGAGGCACAAGAAAAACTTCTACAAAATATTCCATCACTTATAACTCAAGGACAAAATGAAATCTTGATGAAGAATATTTCTATGGAGGAGCTCCATGAAGCATCTTTCTCTTTACATCCTAACAAGACACCTGGCCCCGACGAATTTCCTGCAAAAAAAATTCATTTTTTTTGGGATTATTGAAGAATGATATGTTATATGCAATTGAAGAGGCTCAAAAAATAAAGGTTGTAATAAGTGAGATCAATGCTACTTTTATTACCTTGGTTCCCAAGAAAGATGACACAAAATATTTTGATAACTTTCGTCCAATAAGCCTTTGTAATATGATTTATAAGATCATTTTAAAAATTATGGCAAACATGTTAAAGGGCATTCTAGGGTGTCTTATCTCAGAGGAACAACGTGGTTTTGTTTAGGGTAAACAAATTTTTGATGGTATAATTATTGCACAAGAGGCCACACATTCTCTTAATTCTATGATAAAACCAGGTATGTTTTTGAAATTAGATATGAACAAAGCATATGATAGGGTTTCCTAGAATTTTCTACATGCTATTCTTAGAAAGTTTGGCTTTGATTATAGTTGGTGTGAGTGGATTAAATAATGTTATAGCACTGCAAAATTTTCTATTTTGATCAATGTTTCTCCTGCTGGGTACTTCAAGTCATCTTGTAGACTTCGTTAAGGTGATCCTCTTTCTCCTTATCTATTCATTATTCTAGCATAAGCATTAGGGAGAGGCTTTTCAAAGGCAAAAATGGAAGAAAAAATAAAGGGTATTCAAGTTGCAAAAAATGGCCCCTTCGAATCCCATCTCCAATTTGTTGATGGTACTTTTCTTTTGGTCCATCCCTCGATCAGTGAGGCCATGGAGTTCAAATCAATATTATCATGTTATGATAAGGCTACTGCACAATTCATAAATACTTTAAAATCTAGGATCTTTTTCATTAATATTGCCCTAGATTTACAACAAATTATTGTGAATATTTTAGAGTTCAAAATTGAAAAATTTCCATCAATCTACTTGGGTATTCCTTTGTCTAATAAAGGGAATAAAAAGGAGCTTTGGATCTCTTTTTTGGATAAAATGAAATCTTGCTTGGAAGGTTGGAGAAATAAGTTCTTGACCATGGCAGGAAGGCTACAGCTCATAAATACTACTTTACAATCCATTCCTATTTATATGATGTCACTTTCAAAACTGCCAATAGGTATTGCAGCAGAAATGGATAAAATTCAAAGAGACTTTCTATGGAAAGGTTGTGAGGAAAAAATTAGGTTTCCTCTTTGTAAGTGGGATAGGGTTTGCAAAGGAAAGAAAATTGGAGGAGCAGGCTTGCGAAATTGCAGACTTATGAATTTGGCTTTAGGAGCAAAGCTTGGATGGAGACTATTCAAAGACCAAAAAATAATTGGGCAAAAATATTACTTCAAAAATATATAGGTTCTCTTTATGCAATGAAATTATTTAGGAAAAAACTACCCAAAGGATTTTCAACATGGACCTTCATATTAGAAAGTTTACATTTGATAAAGAAACATATTAGATGGTTAGTAAATGAGGAGAGTTATGCAAATTTTTGGTCTTATACTTGGTTGAAGCCTTATCCTCTTATATCTGACTCAAAATGGAAACCATTGGCTCAAGCATGCATAGCATGTAAAGGTCCAAAGGTTAAATATTATATTATTATGAGCAAAAACTCCAAAACATGGATTTCTTTTAGTAACCTGGTTGAAGGAGAGGAACTCAAAAAAATTGTAGATGAACTTCAAAATATGCTTCAAGAGTTTTATTTGCCAAATTTTTCATGAAAGGATGATTTGGTTTGGAATTTATCAAAGGATGGTGGATACTCAGTCAATTTGGGATATGAGAATTTAGAACAATCAAAATTTCCTTCTCCCATTGATTTTCCTTGGAAGAATGTTGGGTCATTAGAGGCTCTCCCTAAGGCCTCAACATTTCTTTGGTTATCAATTCAATGTAATATTCTTACCGGAGAGAGTCTACAAAGAAGAGGATATTATGGACCCTTCAGATGTGCCTTATGTGAGAAGGATTTAGAAATGTCATACCACTTACTTCTTCATTGTCCATTTGCTCACACCATATGAGGTTATTTTTAAAAAAATATGAAATTATATTGGGTAGCTTCATCAACATTGAAAGAGTTAATAAAATGTTGGATAAATTATAATAAAGCTAAAGCATTAGGTATTATTTGGAGGATTGGCCCTGCCATTATTTGTTGGAATTTATGGCTTGAAAGGAATAATATAATTTTTAAAAATAAATATCAAAATCATGCCCAAGTTTGGAACCGTATTAGTTCCTCTTGTAGAATGTCTAAAAATATGGTGCTCATCATGGGAAGTATCAATTGCAGAATAAGAAAAATAAGTGTTAATAACTTGGCTACAAGATTTGCACATACATGGAAGAGTCATCTGTTATAACAAAATTAAAACAAAGGATCTACTTCGATATAATGTAAAATGGAAATGTCCAGAAATTGGGTTTATCAAAATTAATTTTGATGGTGCTTCTAAAGAAAATCCAAGAAAATCTGGTGGAGGTAGTGTTTTTAGAAATAGTGAAGGCAAAATTCTCCTCACTTATTCAGAATCATATGGAATTTCAACTAACAACTATGCAGAGGCTAGGGAAATTCTTACAGGGATTAAAATTGCAACAGAAAAAATATGGAAATATATTTCAATTGAGGGGGACTCACAAATTATCATCAATGCTATTAATAAAAATGGATGTGGGGACTAGATAAAAAATAGTATTATTGTTTATGTTCATTGTCTATTACTAGAGGCAATATCCTGGCAGTGTGAGCATATTTATAGATAAGGAAATCAAGTAGCAGATAAATTAGTGAATTATGGTGTTGATATTCATCTCGATGAATTCTAAATTTTAGAAGGCAACTGGCCAAGTGAGATTTTATGTCTTAATCAAAATGATGTCAAAGAGTTGATTGTGGAAACAACACTTTGAGGAAGTTGAAGAATATATTTAAGAGAAAAAATTCATGATAAAAATGTATGCTACAACAAATGTAATATTTTGGTACTGTTATGGAAGTGGCCCCCAATAGAATCCACATATAACCTATTCAAAAAAAGATTGCAAATATTAGGCTATTAATATATATTTTTCCTTTTAATATTGCTTTCAAATATGGTTGATTTCCCTATGTTTCAACCTTATATTATACCTTATAACTCCCTATTAATGAAAGTAAATTAGAATATAAAGTTTTACCTTTGTAATGTTGCAAACCTAAAATATTCAATGCTGAGTTTGGTCATAGATGACAACAAGCTTTGTGTCCTTTCTTTGGATGATATAGCCATTGGAATGCCTTAATTCTTCCTTGGCTTCAATGATTGGATGGTGATGCCTCAATTTTGGAGTCTTTGACCTCCCTTCACTAGATCCTTTAATGCTTTTCACCTTTCTTCCACATTGTAATTTTGGCTACTACGAATGTGCTATGAATGTTGATGCTGCTACGTAAATCTACCACGAACTCGGCTACGAATCTGGCTTTGAATTGTACTATAAATTTAGCTTTGAATTTTTGCTATTCCTTGGTCTTTGATACCTAATATAGATATTGAATCTTGAAATGTGTGACAAGTGTCACGACGATTATCTTTGTACGCTTGAGGGATGAGAAGATGCTTATTTTCGCTTGTAGATTTATGTGCATCACTGTCTTGGATGAGCGCTCATTCTTTTTGATGATATGTGTCTTCTTCCTTCTAAAATACCAACCTACTTCCTTGTAATATTTTCTTGGTCAAACTTGCAATGGATGGGTTCTCATGTGGGAAACATTAATGTTTCCTTATAGGTGACAAGTGTTACCTTCCTTTTGTGCATGAGCTTTCTACGTAACGTCTTTTCAACGTATCTTTACAATACCCTTATTAACAATGCAACATGGCCAACTCTTCCTTTGTTCGATGGAGCTTGGTATGAGTTGGTTCCATATGGAGTGGAGAGCAACGTCTTTGGATACTTGGAGCTAGGATGTGGGCAACGATCTTGAGGCCTTCAAGCAATGCTATGGTGGAATTTGAAATACTCCAATGATGCTCCTTGGTCGTACATCTTGTTATTTTTTTGCTTGTAGGTTTGATTATTCAAATCATAGAAGATATGAGCCTTTTGAGAGGCTCTATTCCCTTGCATGGAGTGTGCTATTATACGACTATCTTGGGTTGTTTTACCTTAAGAAGAATGTGCCTTTGAGGTACTTTAAACCTTACCCTTTTTCCTATGTATGGCAGGTTATAATAGTGCAATATAATGTAAAAATATTTGTATATAAAATACCTTTTTGTACCTCCTTATATGTAATGGCAGATTTTGAGGTTGTCTTCTTGATTAGACACCTCTCTCCTTTTGCTTGGATATTTTTCTAATGAACCCAAGCTTGTAACCACGTAGATAGCTCTTTTTAGATGTAATTTTCTACACCTTTTTTAACCCTTTGTGCACTTTGTATTTGAGACTCACCAAGTCTCAATTTGAAGCTTTTGTTTTGTTGGAAATTTTGAGTTAGTTGTGTTGTCATTGATGTCAAGAGTTAGTGTTAGGAATCAGTGTAGGATTTGGCAAAAGAAGGGTTAAAATATTTATATTTTAAGCTCAAATATTTGGTCTAAGAGCTCCATATGATTGGTCAAAAGGATGGTTAAATACCATGAAGAAAATACCTAAAGGAAATAATATTATAATATTTATTAAAGGCGGTCAAAAAAGGTCTAAGGGCAAAAGAAAAAAACACCTAGGCCAAATGGAAATAATATTATAATATTTTATTATAATATTAAAAGTTTAATTAATGCCTAAGGTAGTTTATAAATAATTTATAATATTACCCAGGTGTTGTAGGTGAGTTGGAGAGGAGAGGGCAATCCCTCCACCCTACCAAAAAGTTGAATTGGGTATCCAAAATCCAATTGATAATGTTGGTGCGGGTAGGGTCGGGTGCGACCCCCGAGTGACTTTGACGGTGTAGAACCCCCTGTTCGTGGTCTCTCAGACCAAGGCGACTCGCAAGGGGTTTTTCACTTTAAAAATAATAATAATAATTTATAATATTTATATTATAAATTAATTTATAAAAATAATAATTTGATAACCCAAAGTTGGGTTGGGAGACAAGTTTAATTTAAATTTCATATTCCTCCACCGACATTGAAAAATAGAAGCATATGGTATTGTAACATTGTAAAAGGCTAACACCTAATGTTGTAATGATTGTATATCATACAAAAATGAGCATTCATACACAAATTGACAAGAAATAACACATAACAAGAAATGTATCTTCCATTAATTTGAATCAATCCATGTTACAAATCCATCCCTCTTAGGGATACCCATTAGATACAACAATTACAGTAGGAAATATCCCTTGAAAGGGTAGGTGTCTTTCAATACCTTGTACAATGACACGAACTACTCCAAGGTGTAGATGACCTTCTCCACGATTAGAGGTATTTTTTGCCTTGCATGTCAAAACCCTGTTAGTCCTATGTGCAATAAACAACAAGAGGCATATCAGTAATAAAGGAGGCCTCTCTTAATGAGGCTTTTAGAGAAATATTATACAAAGTATATCATATCAACATGAAATCAAGAAAGTGCAAAAAACATGTTAAACTATATTAAACATGATAATTCTACCATTAATACTGTAAAGGAAACATCAATCAATCTATCTAATGCCTCAATTATGAATTTGAAAGCATGGAAAAGATCATTAGTATCTTGATTACAAGAATGAAATAAGAATGACTAAAATCTTTAATTATGTCAGTCAAAGTCTCTATCAAAGAAAATAAACATGAAATATGCCTAATCTAATGGAATTAAAAGATCCTACGGTTAGAAAATAGAGAAATCAGAGCTGATACCTTGACCATGACTCTATGGCACGGTGAGCATTGTTAGTCGCGACTGAGCCTGAGATAAGTTTACCCTCCAATTCAGGGGTTGAATATCTGAATCTCTCTGCCAAATTGATGGTCAAGGGTCACCTTTGTGTCCTCTACCTAGTTTCACGGTTGGATTGCTCAGATTGTGCATGAAGTTGGCGTAATTGAGTTTCTTGGCTCTCCTAGCCTCCTAGGATGTCCATGGCTTGAATTATCATTTTGATCTCTCAATGCTTATGACCAAGATTTCTCTCTATGCAAGTAGGTGAGTAATGAACTCGATAGGGCTTCATCGCTCGAATTCTTCTATGCATATCTTTGTTCTCCCATTTTGGATGGGGTTCTTATAGCACCTAGGAGGGCTATGTCCTAGCTTCTTGAGGAAGCAAAGATCAATAATGGACAGCTGGAGCAGTTGGAGGGAAACTTACGAATATTTTTGCCTCTAAACCACTTGAATCTGCAACCAATTGGTCGTTGCAACCAATTTTGGATCAGCCAAGGTCCAACTGATTCTAGCTTCTAGCTGCAGCTTTGAGGCACAATCAGCACTGCTAACCGTGGGTGTCAATCGTGGCTAACCCTGATTAGGCTAAACTACATAATTGAGTGGTTAAAACCAATGCTATACCTTGGTATTTGTCCAAGTCTTCCATATGGTCTTCTAGCATGTCCCATATGAGTAGTCGCATCGACATGACACGTTTTAGGTGTCTATAGATACCCCTTTTGAGATGCGTTGTGAGATCGAACAACACTGAGCAAAAATAAACCTCCTAAAATGATGTTGTAGATTGGATGATGATCATTAGTCTGATCAATATTAGATTCTTAGGGTCCAACAAAAGGATGTGCATCCTAGAATCATTGCTTCCAACTAGATGGAAGGCTTAAATTTGTAAATCTTTGGCAAGCTCCAACGACAATCGGGTAGTTCAGGGCTACTATAGGCTTTTGTGCCATATAGATCCTAAAGGAGAAGAGCTACTAACGTAACTGTCATATTTACTTTTTTCCCTAGCAAATGGTAAGCTTATGATAGTCATTGGCAATGATTCATAAGACAAACACAATTTTGACAAGATCAAGGGATATTCTATTGACTTTGATTATGATTATGATATTATGACTACCCCCTCAAGCGACGAGTCGATGAGGGTAGGACAATTAAATGAAGCGACGAGTCGCTTGACCACTCTGAATGACTTTGAACAAAATAATATTTAGCATTTGATAATTGATTAGGCCTAATCAATTATGATTGCAACTGTTAAGAGTCATTGTACATCTCTATCCCATGGAGTGATCCAGCCTCAATGGCCTTCTTAGGGAATTAAGATGATAGCAATTTGAATTAGTCATGTGTTGAATCGTATTGTTCGATGATATGCTAAAAGTGTCATATAAGAAGAGATACGATTACTTCGTTCCCATGGAGCAATCTGACCGTTTGGGCCTTCTTTAAGGTTTGAAATGAAGCATACCAATTTCACAATGACAAATCTACCCCAAATGTCCTTATGGCAATTTATTTATCCTATCGGATTGCATGGAGTGCAAGTCATTGCAGCCACCAAGTGTATAGGGTAAATTATGAGGTAGAAGGCGCATTTGAATTTTTAGTTTATCTTATTTTTTTATTTTTTTAATATTTTTGGCAATTCTGATCAAATGGGTATTTTTAATTTAGCAATTTTTAGCTCCTCACGGTGGGATTTTTCATCATTTATTGTAGTTTGCTAGTCGCATTTGTCAATAGCAGTGAGGTTTTCAAATTTTTCTAGCCACGACTGACATCTGTAGTTGGTAAACCCTAGTTCTGCGCCCGCGGGTGTCAATTGTGATCAGGCTAAAAATAAGAAATATTTTTAAAAAAATTGTCTTTTTCAACTTGCAAATCCTGAGTGCTCTAAGAGGTGAGAAGATAATTCTAACATGAAGCGTTGCTAGAACTCGACCTCACCACCAACCGCATCGATGGCAGCTCAACCTGGAGGAGTTGGTGCTACTAAGGTAGAAGTACACAAAACCCTTGATCATTTTTTTATTTTTACCAATGTAAAATTAACCTCATTAAGTAATGGGTCAAATGAACTTCATTAAACCATCGATAATGAACCTCACCCTTGTTAGGTTTAGCTTAAGTTAGCTTAAGGGGAGGGTTAAAATTATTTTCTTTTTGTTTTTTTCTTTTTGTTTTATTATTTTTAATTTTTTGGGGGTCTCGGGATGAAGGACCCTAAAAAGGCCTTCCCTCCTGACCGCGACTAGCAGGCGCGGTCCCCAATTGGTAAATTGGGGACCGCACTTGGGGGCCGCAATTATCAGCCGCAACGAGATTTAAATCCCAATGGTCATGAAATTGACCACCATCTCGATCGCGAGTTTGAGCCACAGCTCGAAACCTTAGGAAATTTTTTTTATTTTTTTTATTTTTTTGAATTTTTTGCATTTTAACAGGCATTGATGATTTTTTTTTTTAATTTTTGAGTGCATTTTTTGATTTTATGTGCTTTTATGATTTTATGATTTTTTTGTCATTTTTAAGTCACTTTTATGTATTTTTGGTTGATTTTTTATTTACTTTTACCTTATTATCTGCCATCGACCAGACTCTGACCGCAAGGGCGAGGGAATCGAATATCCTTCGCAACCTGTATAGTGCCTTGACCCAAGCAGAGTAGGATTGGTTCGAGGCTGTGGGATTTGGCTATGTCTTTCACCTCCCTAGTATTAGGGCCAATCAGGCCTACATGACTGTATTGGCCTGATGTTGGGATGTGCGGACCAACACCTTTCACCTACCGATAGGTGAGATGACTATTACACTAGAGGATGTCTACCACATCTTTGAACTCCCTCTATATGGTGAGGCCATCACATCTTCACTGATGTATGCGAAGGATGCAATGTTCACAATGATCTTCGACGGTCGCAACAAGGCAGCACAGCGACACTCAGACCATGGAGGGATCCACATTGAGCATTGGTACACCCAACATGTCTTCTCCCAACAAGTAGTTGTCTTCATGCACCTAATCGTGAAGATTATCTTGCCTGACTCTTCTAAAGCGATGTTCCCTTAGAACCTCTTGGCTAGGATGCAAGATGTCTTGGTTGCAAGGCAATTGCTACCTCTCTCCGAAATACAATTAACTTTTCAATAAATCAACCAAGACTTCACACATTTATATGACGTAGTAGAATAATTATATGATATGGAAATTAAATAAAAATATGAAACTATCGCCACTCAGGGTGGGCTCTTCCCCGCCGTAAAGGCCAATAATGCGAATACGCAGATGATTATAAAATGAAAAGATGATAGATGATTATTAAATCAAAATCATGTGATGTTTATAATAAACTTCTTCACTTGGAAAACATAGCCGACTTGCTATGTTTGGTGCGTAGCATGACTCCCCTCCTCGAAAAGCTTTGTCCTCAAATATGGAAATGACTGGAAGATACTTTCAGATTCCCAGGTTGCATCTTCTTCAGGTAAATCCTGCCACTTGATGAGAAATTCCTGGATGTGATGAAATCTGAGTCTGCGTGTTCTAGTTTGTAGTACATCTTCTGGTTGTAGATAGATACACCCTTCTTCATCTAGCACTGGTAATTCCGATTGAGAGTGTACTTTCTGGCCAATCACCTATTTGAGATAGGAGACATGAAATACTAGATGTATGCGAGAATATTGGGGTAGCTCCAGTTGATATGCTACCTCACCAATGTGGTGCACAATTCTATAGGGACCATAGAATCGTGGTGACAACTTTTGACTGGTTTTGAGCTTCAATGATAGCTGCTTGTAGGGCTAAAGACGTAGGAATACCATATCACCAATATTGAATGTTCTTTCTGAATGCTTCTTGTCCTGTTGTTGCTTCATACGATTATGTGCTTGGACCAAATTATCTTTCAAGATAGTGAGCATTGCTTGTCGCTTTTGTAACCAATCATCGACTTGGGCCACTTTGGAAGATCCTGGTACATAATCGGCTATTGTTGGTGGCTTCGTTCCATATAATGCTTCAAAAGGAGACATCTTAGTGGAAGAATGGTAAGAAGTATTGTACCACCATTCTACCAATGACAACCATTGACTCCATTGATATTGTTTATCCTGAACAAAACATCTTAAGTAGGTACCCAAACATTTGTTAACTACCTCCGTTTGACCATATGTTTGTGGATGGTATGCAGAAGACATTTAATTTGGTACCACTAAGTCAAAATAATTCTCTCCAAAAATTGTTGGTAAATATGGGATCACGATCACTTACAATATTTTTGGGCATTCCATGTAATTTAAAAATTGAATCCATAAATACCTTGGCCACTTTGCTTGCTGAAAATGGATGTTGTAAAGCCTGAAAATGAGCATATTTGGAAAGGCGATCAACTACCATGAAAATTACTATTTTTCCTTCCGACTTAGGAAGACCTTCAATAAAATCCATGGAAATATGTTCCCACTGGCGATCCGGGATAGGCAACGGTTGAAGTAATCCTAGTGATTTGACTGTTTCCCCCTTATTGTGTTGGCACACTTCACATTCAGCTACCCATTGCTTAACCTCTACCTTTAATCCTTTCCAACAAAAGGATTGTTTAACCCGCATGTAGGTTTTCAAAAACCCAAAATGTCCTACTGAAGGAGAAGCATGTGACTCTTCTAGAATCTGTACTTTGATTGGTGAATTATGAGGGATGTAAATATGATTCTTCTTACGTAATATTTGGCCATCATATGCGAAAAGAGGGTACTTAGAGGAACCCATAGATAACTCTTGAATTATTTGAGTTGTTTCACTATTGGACAACCATTCTTCTTGTAACTGAGACACCCACTATGAACATGGCCCTGAAATGGCATTAATAACTACTTCATCTTCGTATTTTCTAGATAATGCATCCGCAGCCACATTTTCTTTACCTTTCTTATATTCAATCACAAAATCATATCCCAATAATTTAGTCAACCACTTATTTTGTTCGGGATAAGAAAACCTTTGTTCTAAAAAATGCTTGAGACTACTATGATCGGTTTTAATAATAAAATGACTATTGATTAAGTAATGCCTCCATTTTTCCACTGCATGTAAAATAGCCAACATTTCTTTTTCATAGGTGGATTTACCCAGATTTTTCCTTGAAAGTTGTTTACTTTCAAATGCCAAGGGATGACCCTCCTGCATTAGTACTGCACCAATACCTGTTCCTGAAGCATCGCATTCAATGACAAATGGTTTTTGAAAATCTGGAGTGGCCAAAACTGGAGTCGTACACATGGCCTCCTTGAGAGCCTCGAAAGCTTTAGTAGCTACTACTGACCATTGAAAAGCATCTTTCTTGGTGAGAGTCATGAGAGGACCCACAATTTTACCATAGTCATGCACAAATTTGTGGTAATAGCCCGTGAGACCCAAAAAACCATGAAGTTTTTTTATGGTTTTAGGCAGGGGCCAATCTTGTATTGCCTTAATATTATTGGGATCTACCTTAACACCTTCGTGAGATACTATATGATCGAGGTACTCCACTTCTTGAACACCAAAGGAGCATTTAGATCTTTTGACAAATAACTTTTCTTTGCGTAGGATATGGAGAACTCTGTCCACATGTACTAAATGATCTTTCCATGATTTGCTATAGATGAGTATGTCATCAAAGAAGACTAGAACAAATTTTCGTAGGAATGGATGAAACACTTGGTTCATGAGACTTTGGAATGTATATGGTGCATTAGTGAGACCAAAAGGCATGACCAGAAATTCATAATGACCTTCATGAGTTCGAAAGGCTGTTTTGGGAATATCCTCATCCCTAACTCGGATTTGGTGGAACCCTGAGCGTAAGTCCAATTTGGTGAAGAATTTGGCACCATGTAGCTCATCTAGTAAATCATCAATGACAGGAATAGGAAACTTATCTTTGATTGTGATTTTATTGAGAGGACAAAAATATGGACACATACGCCAAGAATTGTCTTTTCGATGAGCTAAGACAATAGGTGAGGAATAAGGACTAGTACTATGACGGATGACACCCTGGTCTAATAGTTCTTGGACAATATTCTCAATTTCTATTTTTGGGGGTTGGGGATATCGATAAGGATGACCATTGGGTGGAAGACTACTAGGCACTAGATGTATGGCATGGTCATGAGATCTTTTGGGGGGTAGGCCTATGGGTTCTTGAAAAACCTCCTCATAGTTAGACACAATGTTTTGGAGATCTTCCTCTTTGATTTTTGGCATAGTTTGTTCTAATTTTTCAATGCAATTGATTCGGGCTATGAATCCCCCACCATATTTTCTTAACAACTTTTCCATGCTATGTGAACTTACAACTTTTGATGGAGGTGTGGGTAGTCCTTGAAGACGGATGGTCCTCCCATTGGCTTGCCATTCCACAAAGCGATGTTTGTGATTAAAACCCACGGTGGTTTCTAATTGTTCCATCCATGCAACACCTAAAATAACTTCTGAATTTCCTAATTCCATAACAAAAAGAGGACCTTGCCAAGTATACGTACCCATTTGTAGTGAAATTGAAGATGTCTTACCGAGACATTGAGAAACTTCCCTGCTTGTCGTTCTGACTTGAAACCGATCTTGAATAGAAGAGTAGACGTGCAAACCTAGTGTCCTTGCAAGTCTTGCATCAATGAAGTTGTGAGTACTTCCGAAATCAATTAGTACCGTCACCCATTGCTTTCGAATGAAACCTGCCACCTTGATTGTATGGTGAGAAGATAACCCCATAAGAGCATGTACTGAAATAGTCATGGTATCTTCCTCAGTGACAACTTCATCTTGTGCATTTTGGTCCTCAACTAGGAGATCCTCAGGTGCGTCGTACTCCTCTATTTCTTCTTCCTGGTCGGCATATTCAATTTGAAAATTTTGTCGTGGTGTACATGCTTGATCTTTTTGATGTTGACTACGACATTTGTAGAAGAAGTATCATGACGGTTGATCATTTTTGTGAAAAGAGTTGTTGTGGAATGGAGGTCAACCATATGAATCACGTCATGTGGATGATCCTATGTGCGCCTTTGTTTCTTCTAAGTCAACAATCCTTATACACTCATCCAACTTGGATGGATTTTGTAGATCTACCTCAACTTTAATATGTGCTTTTAATCCATTTTTAAAAGTTGCTACTACCACGTCCTATGGTAGGTCTTCTGCATAGGAAAGCATACTGGTGAATTCAAAAATATAGGCCCCTACTGATCCTGTTTTCCTGAGTGACAACAATCGTACTGTGTATGAACCCATGGGCCCTTTGTCGAATCTATGAAGAAAGGCTCTTTTGAAAGTATCCCAATATAATACATCTTGGGGCTCCTCACGTTTATACCATGTAAACCATTGATAAGCTTCGGTGCCAAATTTGGTTTCTGTAAAGGGGACCCTGTCCTTGTCCTAAAATTTGTAAAATTCTAAGATGCCATCCATTTTTGCAATCCACCCACGTGGATCCTAGCCTTCAAAGGTAGGCATGTCAATGCATGGATGATTGACTCCCATTGGACCTCTTGGTTGGGAATGGACATTATTTCTATCTTGTTCCTCGTTACTTCTTTGTCTCTGGTTGTTATTTTGATAGGGTCTATTAAACCCTCTTTGTTGCTCCATATTTTCCTCATTACCCCTATCCTCAATATTTTGGTGACCATTGTGGGTCAAGGAATGACTATTTTGACCTCTATGGTGTGTGTAGTCATCATTGTAGACCTCCGTACTCCAGTGATTGGAACTAGAAGGATTTGGTTGGGGCGGTTTCTGAGATGCGTTGAAACTTTCAGTCATCCTCTGGAGATTTAATATCAAGGCTTTTAACAACTCATCATTGAGTACTAGATGATTTCCTTCTACTTGGGTGATGTTTTCTTATGTGGAATCTGGAGAGGAATTGGATGCCATTGGGCTGACCACTGGATGACTTGGATTAAAACTACCAATTTCGGATGGAGAAGGAGAATTTTTTGTACCTGGGCTTCGACGAGCTCTTCTGACGTTATTTTTGGGAGTTTTTGAGCTTGTTAATCGTCCATCAAATCCTTTAATCCAACTTTTGCTCATGCACTTTTCCAAAATATTTTGCTGAAGAGCCTTTGAGCTTTAACTTTCTACAAAAATTTGGTGAAATTGCCCAAAAATGTGGTTTGTATTCCACCTAATTGTCACTCCAACTATGATGCGGATTGTAAATTTGGCTCTCCTCCTTGTGACTTTTTGATTTTGACTCCTTGAGTGTTGACACCAATGTGAGTTTGACACCTATTGGCTATGTATTATTTTGACACTGCTTAGCTCAATTGGCACCCGATTCGAGCAAGACCCCAACTCGATTGGACACCAAACTTGACAAGGAATATAACTGACCGAAGACAGAACTGACTTAGAACCACTATTCTAACTATGAAGAACCCCAATATTGACATGGATCTCGATGCGATAATGACTCACAAGACACGTGAAGGACATGACTCACAAGAAATGCGAAGGACACGAAGGACAAGACATGCAAAGGACACACGAAGGACACAAAGGATAAGACACATGAAGGACACTATCATAGGTAATACTGGCTAGAATGTCTCAAACGAATGACACATAGGATGCAAACATAGGTAAAACTGACTTCATATTGGCTCATGAGACACATACAACGATGAGAAAGAATAGCTTAGAGTAGAGGTGCATGTGAGAGGAGACCACCGATTGTGTGACCAAAGTCACGCCTTAGAGGTGGTGCTTCGGGCATTATAAATCCTCTTCCACCTACTGCTTGCCAAAATAACTATCCCAACAAAATAAAATATATATATATAACAACAAATGTTGAGTACCTTATAATATACCCAATAAATGAATTTTTTCTCGCTCGCTGATTGGTTTTTGGTTCGCGCTTGTAATTTTGTGGCCCGGACTGTAATTTTCTTTGATGATTTTTGTGTCGTGCTCTACCAGAACTTCCAGGCTCTGTGATACTCGATGTTTTGTGCATTTTTTTGCACTATGCGGTTATTTACAACTGGGACCTAAACTGCTCTGCGCATGAAGACAGCAATGCAAACTTATTTCATTTTAATATGTTGCCAGACCGTATCATGGATGTCTTTGATGTTATTATTTTGCTGAAAACTATGCGAAATGCCCCCGATAATGCTACCCGACTTCACCTGTTGTCTTTACTGTACCAGGTGTAAGCTTGGTTGCGACCACCTGAATTGTCTGATGTGCTTTGGAAGTTCCCCGTAGATCAAACGAGTCTCTTGATACCACATGCAAGGCAATTGCTACCTCTCTCCAAAATACAATTAACTTTTCAATCAATCAACCAAGACTTCACACATTTATATGACGCAGTAGAATAATTGAATGAATCAATCAAATAGAAAATCATTCACCACTCAGGGTGGGCACGTCCCCACCTTGAAGGCTAAGTGCGAATAACGCAAGTGATTGGAGCATTAAAAAATATGATAGATGATTATTAAATCAAAATCATGTGATATTTATAATAAACTTCTTCACTTGGAAAACATAGTTGACTTGCTATGTTTGGTTGGTGAGTGGCACTAATCAGCCTCTGATCCTATCCTAGGGGAGTGCCCTACTAGTGTAGCTCTATAATGAGTTGTATCAAATAACACAGAGGAGCAGAGTAGGCATTAGCTACAGCCTATTACTTCAGATCTGGGGGTGGTAGCACATTAAGATCGAACACCCCTCTAGTTTACCACTCAAGATCGGCACAATTATGGAGGTGTGCCAGTGCTATGCATCATTTTGGCCTCGGGAGTAGGAGGTTTTTTAGAGTAGGTCTCACGTAGGGGACCTGGATCACTATATTGGATAGTTCTTGTGACTGCAGGTAGGCGAGGTGGACTGGTGCCCATACCTGGACTGACCTTCAAGGATAGATTTCAATGAACTACTGCATCGAGCATGCAGATATAGATGGCTCCTCGAATGTAATTCTAAGGTACGAGAGTTCTTTTACCTCTCCCATGTCACTAGACAATTCGAGATTAGGCAAGACATTCCAGAGTTTTCTATTATCTACCATCACCTCACTCTAGAGAGGGGCTTAGCATGGCCCAGGGTGACTCCACTGGATGATGAGGATGATGAATTTTAGGAGTCAAGGTTGATAAATGCAAGGACTAATCTTGATTATGATACATGGTGGACACTTAGGATATGGCATGGTTTTTAGTGCCCCTTAGGTAGGATAGCAGATGATGCAGTCGAGGGCGTAGAGGGAGCAGAGGTAGACCCTCACGATAACTGATTCCATCTGAGTACTGAGGGCAGAAGGGGTGAGGGAGGAGCTACAGAGGATGCAAATCTAGCTGAGGAGAAGGGTGATGCTCTCGAGGAGGGCGAGGCCCCACTAAATAGCAAGTTCAGATAGCTCAAGGCCTAGGTTATCAGCCTACAGACTCAGGTAGGCTCTCTACAGATATAGCTTCTACATTAGGACACCACCATTGCCACCTTACAAGTAAAGGTGGAGGATCTACAGTCTCAATTTATAGTAGTGCAGTCTTAGTGGTGCAGCTACGAGGAGAAGAGCGCTCTACAAGCCAAGATTGCCACGATAGATATAGAGATGCAATGGGTTACAGGCCAGTGCATCCTCTTATAGTCTCAGCTAGATGCTCTTAGGGCACAGAATGATGCACTCATGGTTGAGAGGGGAGATCCCTCTACTTAATAGGTTGCTCTAGCACCCCTAGTTGCTCCAGCAGCTTAGGCAGTGCAGGGATTAGCAGGGTTGGATCAGGGGCAGAGATCAGGAGACTCCGAGCTATAGTGTAGCAGCACATTGATTAGGAAGCATAGAATTCTACCTACATCACTGCCCTAAGAGGATCGATTCAGATACTAGGGGGTGAGGTTCCAGAGATGCCCATGGCTTCAGGCTCTCATAGGGCTCACACTCGGGAGATAGACCAATCTTTGTCTCGCTCCAACCATAGGAGTCATAGATCAGAGAGGACTTCGGGTGCTAGCTCCAGATGCAGGGATGGTGGAGGTGAGGGTGGAGCCTCTCACATTGGGGGCATAGGCCTGCTTAGTACAGATCTAGACAGATGCTATTGTACTATTTTTGTGTGTAAGGTTGAGGACCTACATAGCTGTAGCCTACGGGCATTTTTTGACACATATCAGTGTACTGCTCATTTTTATTTTTTGATACACACACACACACACACACACACACACACACACACACACACACACACACACACACACACATATATATATATATATATGATCTGACATTGAGACTCATTATATGTGCAGTTTATTATTTTTATTGTTTTATGAGATGCATATGGATGCAGTTTTGATATTATGCTTTATTTTATGTTATATGATGTGATGTATGAATGACATGCACTAGATAGATTATGGATATATGATTTTAGATGCAATGATATATATGTGTAGATAGACTACTTATGATGAATGTATATGAATGCAATATTTGTTGTTAAATGCATGTTTAATTTGTTGTACTTGTATGCATTTAATTTATGTTGTTATGACATAATCTATACCATGTATGTATTGCATATATATACTTTATTTTTGCCGATGATTTTCTGTAAGTGGACATGTATGCTTTAATCACTTAAAAAATCATGTATGCATACAATATGAGTTTAGCAATCTAATGGATGACACCACATAATGTATAACAATCATGAATTGTAATTGCTATATCTTTTTATGAAATTTGATAAATTGTGCACCCATATGTGAGATGCAATAGTATATGGTTTCTATTCATAAGCTTTTGTAAATTAAAAGAATATGTGTAACATAGTCAGTGGCCGTGTAAATATCATTTCTGACATCCATCCTGTATCTAGCCTATATTATAATAATTCTAATAAACAAACTCTCATAAAATAAATTGACTTTTGATGATTGTATTGAAAATTGGTTATTGCTATTTGGGAATTTTTTTGAGGTTTTCCATGAAACTCATACACCCTAGTTGACTTATCAAAATTTGTATACTGACCATATTAGACTTCTGAAATATAAGGCTTTCGCTAGGATAGATCCTAACTGTTAATTATCCCTGTGTGTGCAAATGAGTATATTTGTCACATCCCCACTACTAGTGATTAATTTTCTTGGAAGAATGTGATTTTGTGGTTAGTGTTTGTGGTGCAGGTGTAGGATTCGAGACAGATATTGAAGAGAGCACCCACCCCATTGACCGAGGTAGCAGATCAAAAACGTCGGGTAAGTGGGTATGATGTTGTGCCTCGAACATATTGGTTCGTGGGTACATGGAAGCCCACCATAGGTTTGCATTGCATTACATTCTGCCTGTCATGATTGACTGAATGTTTGCATGATAATACTTGTTTTCACTAGTTTGTTGTTCTTTGATTGTTGTCATTAAAAATGATAACTTTAATTAAAATATATATATATATATATAATAATAATAATGAATATAGATATACTTGTACAAAAAGTATATTAAAAAAAATGTATTATTAAAAAAATCCATAATCATGGAATTAACTATAAAAATAATAATAATAATAATATTATTATTATTATTATTATTATTATTATTATTATTAATAAAAGGAAATAAAATAAATTAAATTAAAGCATATATAAAAATATAAAATATAAAAT
Source organism: Wollemia nobilis (assembly GCA_028583015.1). Lineage (NCBI taxonomy): Eukaryota > Viridiplantae > Streptophyta > Pinopsida > Araucariales > Araucariaceae > Wollemia > Wollemia nobilis. Next base: position 2,975,904 of record JAQPPZ010017190.1, on the reverse strand, counting down.
AATAATAATAATGAAGTATGCCTTCATTTGGAGAATAAACTTAAGTATCCTTCGAATAAAGGACACAAGAGTAAGAAAGGACCTATGAGGTGTAAGCCAAAGTTTAATTAAAATATTAAATATTAAGAGAGATCATTCGTTAAAACGTGGAAGACATTTACATGCTCTACCTGGAAAAATGCATGAGGTGTCACCTTTCCGTTAATCATATTTTCTTATAAAGGAAGACGAGTTGGCGGATGGTGGGGGAGGAGAAGCTTATCACGAAGCCAAGCGAAGGTAAAACACCGTCTACAAAAGAAGAGTTGCATGAAGGAGGTCAGATTCTATATTACTCTGTGAAAACAAATGTTTTAGGATGGGTAAAATTTGTATATGTATATGAATGCTTACTTTATCTTTTCTATGACAATCATATTGTATAATTCGTGTAATTGGTTAAATGTTGGAGTAATCAGTATAATTGATTAATTAATCAATAAATTATTTTTTAGTGATGTTGTGTTGGTAAAAGCATTATATAAAATCTGTATATTTCAATAGGAGTCTTCTGTTTCAGACTTACATATATAGTACTAAATAAATTCAATTATGTTCATAATTTGAACCAAAAAACGAAGGGAAAACTATTAATTAATTAGTTTCTGGTTACTCAAGGTGCTGAAATAAATATAAGTGATGCCATGTTTGTATATATATTATAATAGCCTGTACTCTCCTAGTTGATTATGTTGACTCTCCTCTAGTAGTGTAGTAATGGTAATATCCAATTCACTCACATTAATTATAGTTGTGAGAAGCTATTGCGTTCGATATATAGAACTGCATGAATGAACTCATTCTATTATTTAATGGCAGTGTAATGTTGGTGCATTTGGTGTATGAAATTATATGGTTGAAACCTTATTATATGGCTACGTGATGTTGTTGCATTTGGAGTATGAAATTTTATGGTTGAAACCTTTTCATTCATATTATATATGGTTGTGTGATGTTGCTATGTATGATGTGTGAAAGTACATGAGTGAATTCATATCATTTATATTATTTTTGACTGTGTGATGTTGTTGTGTATGATGTTCATAGTTGCATTTTAGCATTGTGTAGACACCTAAAACGCGTCATGTTGAGGATGACTACTCATATGGACATGTTGCAAGTATGGAGGATCTTTGACAGACTCCAATATAGAGCAGTGGTTCTGACCACTCAATTTGGGCACCTTGGCCTAATCAGTCTGAACCGCAACCCAGACCTATGATTTATAGTCTGAACTATTACTAAGACCTGTGGTTTTTAGTCTAGATCACAGTTGTGACCTACGGTCTTAACTAGAGTTCAGTTGGCCTTCAATTCGATCCAAATCGATTGGAACGACCATTTGATCTAAAAGAAGGTGGTTAGAGTATGGAAGCTTCCAATATAATTGTCCTAATCACCCCTTCTTGATCTTGGCTTATCCATGAAGCCACCCCTAGCCCTTGGGTAGTCCTATAAGTACCCCTCAGAATTAGGGCAAATGAGAAGAGAGAGCATTGAATATTTGATCAGCGAAGCCCTGTCGAATTGTACACTCAACTGAGTATACTAAGAGAGAGCTATTGCACTAATCCCCTACCTACTTGCCAAGATTCATGATGAATTGCATTATGGATGCCCTAGGAGCCGAGGAGAGCCAAAAAATGCATATTTAGGCAAACGAAGGCCTTTCACAGTGAATCAAATGCCAAATCAGTCTAAGGACACTAAAGGTGACCATTTAACATCAATTTGGATGAGGAGGTCAAGCCCACTACCCTTGGAATTGATGTCAAACCTATCAGATTGCTAACCACGGCTTTCAACCATGGTTTACAGTGCAAACCACTCATCAAAGCTATGATTTACAGTAGAGGTATCACCACCTTACCCTTTTCATTTCAATCTAATTAATTAGCTTAGATTAGCTATTTTTATGGTTAAATTGCAGTTTAGCAGACTTTTGACCGATAGAATTAGGTTAGATTAGTTTCTTTATGTTAATCATCAAATAGGACATTAATGGATTCTTTATGCACTTTCATGCTTTATTTTACATAATTGATCCATGCATAGTGTAGTTGTTGTCTTTCTTCATGCAATTCCAAGAATATTGATTCAATTTACATATTTTAGAAGCACTTTTCATGTTTTCTTGATTATACATGCTTCATAGTGTCTTTATGCAATTTTCCTAAAAGAGCCTCATCATGAGAAGCTGCCTATCTTTTTGACACTCTTATGTTGTTTCTTGAACATAGGGAATAGATTCAAATGAGACTTAACCATAAACTTCCTTCCTCAACATGAAGAAGAGGGCAACTCCACCCTAGAGCAGTTTGTGACCAACTGAAAAGCACTATTAGTGCGCCTACCCTATTGAGGGTTTTGGCATTGTATTAATCGTATCGTCATTTGGGTGACCCTAAGAGGGGCATGATTGTAATTGATATTCTTTGCAATTATTAATATAAGAAAAGTCTATTTTGTTGAATGTATGCAATCTTGTCAATTTTATGCTTTGAATGAATGATTACGACATAGTACATTAGATGGGTGCACGCTTTTTGGTTGGATCAGAAGGCGATCATGGCGAAACTCTGCAATTCTAGCATCTGACTGTCATTTTTTGGTTTTTGTGACTTGCAGGTACAAACCGTAGCTACCAGCTGTGGGCCAACAATTAAACCGTAGGTTCAACCCACGAGCCATAGTCAGATTTACAGCCCAGACCTACGGTTTCCAATAGATATAGCAGATAACAGAGGGATAAATCTCAATCGGATGTGGACCTGAGGTAGGCCCTATTTCTCACTCTCTGTAACTTTTTCTATCTTTGTGTTTTTCCAAAAAGTTAAATTTTGAATGCAAGTAAGAAACTAAGAAAGAAAAGGAAATGAATTAGGTCTTAGTTGCATTTATCTTTCATGTCATTAGAAATGCGCTGCTAGGAATAGTGGATATCTAACTTTAATCTGCCCTAGAATCTAGCATGCTTGATAGAATTTGTGTGAATGGTTTGCATGTGTGAGGCCCAATTACTGGCCAATTATCATCATAAAGTGCATGGTCTCAAAGAGCATCTATAATAGCTTGCATTTTCTAAATTTAAAACATTCTTTCATTTGCATAGCATTTAGAAAATGAGCATGAATGCTATATGATGCATTTATTTTATGTACATTAAAAGGAACCACACACATGACTTGGCACTTAAATGCTAGTGAGTTGGGCTTGACATCCAACCACTAGTAGGGTTCAACGACGATGGGCGTAACTTCTATCCGTTGGCCCAAAATCCTGCGAACATTGTGGATACTAGACCAATACCGGATTCGAGAACCTTTCATACCCTGGAAAATTTATATGTATTCTCTTCGTAGGGTATAATGTTGATTAGGGGAAAAAAGGTGAGGATATAGGAGGACATGTGCTCCCTAACCGTGTGTGGGCTTCATTACCACACATTATAGATTGGATTACATGACTTGGAGTTCATAGCCAAGTTGTCGAGCTGCGAGCATACAAGTGAAATCCATTAAACTGAGAATAAAATCCAACAAGTTTTGCAAAACATGATAAGAGTTTCTACGCTGATACAACAAATCTTGAAAACACATCAAACAGTTTAGGACTCATTTTAAAAATTTAAAATGAGATAATCATTATTGTATACCTTGTTTTCTTAATAATAATACATTTAGATGCTAGTTGCATAATGGTGGGTACACGGGGTGGTTGACAAAGGTCTAAACCTAACGTCGATGACCAACCCCTAACCAATTCACAATAGCACATGTTAATTCCTCAACCACATGAGCAAATTGAATATCATTTGGCTAGCATTCGAGGAGATAACTCAACATGAGGGGAGTCTGTAGAGCATACCCCGGATAGAGGAGCTTCAGTACACTCCTCTAGGCATAGGATAGAACAGGAATCCTTCCAACATGAGGATGTTCCACTCGATAGTCATTACCAAGACCGCAATACACACGCGCCCACGAGATCGGCCAAAGAGTTTGTTATGCAAGGGACCAGGTTGGTGCCCCTACGTACTAATTCTATAGGAGAATCTATGGCTCCACCTTTTGAGTATATAAGGACTAGATATCTGCCCATTCAAGGGTAGGCAGATAGGCTCACTATCGAGCATAGGTCTAACCATACTCCTATGCATGGTCCACCATGCAATATCACCATTGATATATCAAAGGTGGGAGATAATGGCACACCGTCGCATGAGCGATGGTGGTCTAGACAACTAGAGGGTCTAGGTAGTGTTTTAGAGTAGCTAGGTTGTAAGCCTTTCACTCCACCCACTCGAGCCCCGAGTGAGCGTAGCGTGAGTGTCATCAAGACTACTAGAGAACATGGAGAGGCTTCTAAGCACCCTCATGTCACACATCCACTATCTGTGCATGGTGGTTCACAGTATAGGACACAACAAGAGGCCAATGTCATCTTCACAAATAGAGACAAAGGCACAACACATTAGTCCGATGGGTACAGAACCCATAAGGTCGCTCATACAGAGTAGGGATACTAGAGGCCTCTCATGGTCGATCAAATTGATAGGTCACATCGACTGATATTGGAGCAGAAATGCCAACTCCTCCAAGATCAATTGGAGGAAACTTGCCTAGAGAGGCAACGCATCGAAGATGAAAATCTTCAAGCACAGAGGCTCATTAGATAGAGACTATATGAGCAGCGCATGCATGAAGAGCGTATCCTTGCCTAGAAGGAACGCATGGAGTAGGAGGATAGGTTAGCTAGGGTTGGCCTATATCCTCATGATGAGCATAAAGAGTGTGTATATAGGAAGGCTTTTTCGTAAGTCGATATGCATCAAGAGCAAAGAGATGCTCGTACTCATGCTAGTGTCAAACAGAGGGAGCGACCATCGCCACTCGATAATCAAAGATAGAGGCACCATGAAGAAGCAGCGGGAGATTAATACAAGCAAGAATATCTGGAGAGCTCCCAAGTTGAAGAGGAGGAAGAGCAACACCCTCCCTCTCGTAGAAGGAAGACAGTACCTCCTAATCCACCTCCACATCAATTTAGCGAGGAGGACTTTCTATCTTCATAGGCCTATAAGGCCTTAGCTGAGAAGATTAAAGCCATCGAGAGACAAGGTGCGGCCATTCAAAAGTTGACATTAATAAAAATCCATAATGAGCCTTTAGATCCTTTGGTGCCTACTTCGGCTTACCCTAAGAATTTTGATATGCCCAAGTTGGACAAATTTAAGGGTGATGAAGATGCACAGGAACATGTCACGGGCTTCTTGGACGCTTATTTTTCAGATAGCAAGTAATGATGCATTATTGTTGCATACGTTCATCACGACACTTTTAGGTCTGGTCTGAGAGTGGTTCAATCAGCTAAAGAAACATAGTATAATAGGTTTCGAGCAATTAGCTGATGCCTTTCTTGAATGCTATTCCTTTGGCATCAAGAAATAGGCCAATATTTTTTATCTGGCTATGCTAGCTCAGCACGATGATGAGCCAATAGAGCAATACAAAAATAGATTGAGAAGACTAATGGTGAAGTTTCCATTCCCTATTCCTATCACAGAGTTAACCTGAATTTTTACGAAGAGTTGTGCCAAGCACATCTCGTTACTGCTGTAGCTACAACAATATCCTACATTCGAAGAGGCTTTGGTGCAAGATAAAGTGATTAAGGACACCAAGTTGCAGGAAGGCAACTTGAAGCTCAAGAATAAGAGAGAGGGACAAAATAAGAGTACCACAAAACAACAAGGCAAGCAGGCCCATGTGAATCAAGTGGTGTTGAATCTTTAGCAGGAGAACAAGGTGCAACATAAATAGAATTATTAGGCCCAACCGCCCTTATGCAATATGACAAATGCAACAACAATTATAAGGGTAAGAACAAAGATCAACGTCCACCTCACCAGTTCACACCATTGATGAAATTTTTGACGTCAATTTTCCATCAGCTATGCGAGGCCAAGGTGATTAGATTACCCGAATTCAAGATGATAGACCCCAATCAACCCAAACCAAAGGGGTACCAAGAGGATATGTTTTGTATTTTTCATCGAACGAAAGGCCATGACATTGAGGTGTGCTGGATTTTCAAATACATGGTACAAAATATGATTGACAAAGGTGATCTTGTAGTGACGCACAACCCGTAGGCACCCGATAATCAAAATATAGGGATTTACAAAAAACCCTTACCAAATCATGAGGCACCTCGAAACAACGTTGGCCAAGTCAACCAAATGTGAGTCGAACCACCTACCTAGGGGTTCGTAGGAATGGTGAACGTTATCAATAGGCACAGGAGATATGAACAACAGAATCAACCTCATGCTCCTATTCAAATACAAGCCACATCGAATCAGTGGTCGATGCAAAATATTCTAGGCCCACCAACAAGACTGGTGGTGATCATAAGGAGCAGGTTGGTCCAAAACCTGCAGATAACTCCCGCAAAGTTGTCGATATATGAGCTAATACAGCAGTCCTCGAGGTACAAGGAGACTCTTATGGACATTTTGAGGTCCATTGAAGTACAGTCCCAAGATGCACAGGCATTTACTAATTTTGTGTGACATGTACAACAGTTTCAGGAATCGATGATCCAATTTTACGATCATGAGATAAGGACAGTTTCTACTACGGTTGACCCGTCGTTGCACATAATCGCATGTGTTAATCACATGCCATTTAAAAGGGTCTTGATCGATACTGTCTCATCGATCAACATAATAAGGACCAAGGCGCTGAGTCATTTGAATCTACATAAATCACACATTGTGCCAACTACATTTACATTGAGAGCGTTTAATGACACACTATGTTCGACTGTCGGCACAATTATCCTACTCGTGTAGGTAGGTTTGAAGACCATTTTTGTAATGTATCATGTGATAGAAGGGGTCATGCAGTACAACATTTTACTCGGTAGGTCTTGGATTCATGAAATGCATTGCATCCCCTCGATATTGCATCAGTGCATGAAATATATTCACAAGGGATAGGTTCACATAGTGGCATCGGACGAAGAGCCATTTAAGTTTGTGAACCTAGCAGATTTGCTTGGGGGTTTTATACTCCCGTCAAGGCACCTGGATGTGCAACCATCTTTGCCAATAAAGAAACTAGGAAATAAACCAGTGGTACGTGCTCAACCAACACCATTTGTGTCACACATATTGGAGCACACCACTACCACTTCCTTAAAACCATCGGCATCAGTCATGCATCGGGATGACAGGAAGTTGAAGATGAAAGTGGACGAAAAATAGAAAGAGTGTGAACCCAAGCCAATCACCAAGGAGGTTCCCATTCCCATGGAAGTTGAGAAACCCCAAGACAAAGCCAAGGAGGTGTTGAGAAGCAGCACACCCCCACTGAAAAATGAATTTCCATCCTTTGAAAATATTGAGCTTTCATTTTACAGTAAGGACCCTCTTGAGTTTTCCAGGTTTTAAATTCCAAATTTGCTTGCCTCCTTTTTCAAGTTGTGCATTTATTTGCATCTGGATTTGATTTACTTCAGAATTCATTTTTCCACATGTTAGAATCATTGTTGAGTAAAGAAAATCTTTCACTGATATGAAAAAATGCAGAATACAGACAAAAAAATTCATTAGAAACCAAAACTTTCCATTTTTGGAAGTGTCGCGATATCGCGACACTTCCATTTTTGGAAATGTCGCGATATCGCGACAGGTTTCGAAGAAATCGGCCAAGTCGCAAAAACGTAGCGAAATCGCGACACTTCCATTTTTGGAAATGTCGCGATATCGCGACACTTTCCATATTTTGAAATGTCGTGAAATCACGACGGGTCTAGAGAGACAAAGCCAGGGCGTACGGAACGTCGCGAAATCATGACATGTCACGAAATCGTGACATGTCGCATTTTCGCTGCAGCGGGAGCCAAAGAGAAGCTAAGGCATGAAAGAGGTCGCACGTCGCGAAATCATGACGGGTTTGAGTCAAAGGCCAAATTGGATGAAAACATCGCGATATCGCGACACATTTTGGAAGGAAGCTGCAAGTATGAAAAACGTCGCGATATCGCGACGGGTTTGGAGAGAGAAAGCCAGGGCGTACGGAACGTCGTGAAATCGCGACATGTCACGAAATCGCTGCTACAGGAGGCAAAAGGAAGCAAAGGGCAAAACAGGTCACGATTTCGTGACATGTCGCGAAATCGCGACATGTCGCGATTTCGCGGCTGCCAGGGAGAAAAATGGTTAAGGCATGGAAAGGGGCGCAATTTCGCGACATGTCACGTTTTCGTGACATGTCGCGTTTTCACGACGCATCAAAGAAGAAGGGACCCAGTGCGCAAACATGTCATGAAATTGCGACGTCGCGAAATCGCGACATCGCAAAATCGTGACGTTTTTTGTAGAAAGAGCCCAGGGCGTACGGACCGTCGCGATTTTGTGACATGTCGCGAAATCGCGACAGGTCCAAGTCAAAGACAAAGCAAGCAAGGCGCCAAAGGCAGCAAGAGGAATCAAAGGAAAATAGTGGCTAAGGCATGGAGGCATCGCGAAATCGTGACAGGTCCAACCAAGAAGAGAGAAGCTGAGCCAGCAAAGGAAACAATGAAAGAACCAAGTGCAAAGTCGAAGAAGTGTCGCGAAATCGTGACACAAATTGGGGAAGCCAGGGCAAGGCGCCACCATGTCGCGAAATCGCGACGTCATGATTTTGCGTCGTGAAATTGCGACATGGTGGGGAGGCAAAGGTCAAAACAAACAAGGCATAAAAGTGTCACGAAATTGCGACGTCACGATTTCGCGACGTCGCGAAATCGTGACACAGTTGGCAGAAGGGGCCCGAGACCAAAAGGTGTCGCGAAATCGTGACAACCAAACAATGAAGAGCCAGGGCGCCAGGAAGGGTCGCGATTTTGCGACATGTCACGATTTCGCGGCCATGAAGAGGAAAAGTTGTCGGAGGCCAGGAAGGGTCGCGATTTCGTGACATGTCGTGTTTTCACGATCGTGATGAGCAGAAAAGTGCGCAAGGCTAGACAGGTAGCGATATCGCGACATGTCGCATTTTCGCGGCCATTACAGGAAAATAGCACAAAATGGAAAACAGCTTAAAATGGACACGTGTCACAATTTTTGCTACACGTGTCAAAACAAAGCAAGCCTACGTATAATGAACTTTAGGGTTTTGATCAAACTTTAGGGTTTTGATTTAACTTTAAAGTTTTGATTTAATATTTTTAAAATACTAATCCATCTTTTGTCTTTTTTGTAGAAAGTCATCTGGCACTTGCATGATAATGGGAGAAATGGCCAGGAAGACAAATTTAAGTGCAAATTAATCAAAGATCGCCATATTAAAATGAGAGATGCCAAAAATTGTTGTTTTATCCGAATTTTACAGATCTGGCCACAAAGAGACTTTACGGTGCCCATTTAATGGAGTATGTCGGGAATTGGCCGAAAAATGAAAATATCTACACACAGTTACCAAAATTTTCCGATGGATGCATTTAATGCAAAATTTATGGCAGAATTAATGGCGTGCAGACATTTTCAACTCAGGTATGGCTCTGCGGAGATGAAATGTCAGAGAAGTGGTGACTCATCCAAATCACCCGAGGGCATTAATGAATACATTTACTCACAGTTGCGGGTGAATGCAAGTGGCATTAAAATTCTACCTTCTCCATTTATGGCAAGTGACTGCACTGATTTGCAGAATGGTTAAGTTTTATCGAAAGCTCTATTTTTAAAGGCTTTATTTTGTAAAACCCGAGTACTAGGGTTTAAGGTGATAAGGTTTAGGGTTTGAGAAGAAGATATTTTTTAAAAGATCAGGGTCTGTCCTGAGTCTATAAATACTTCTTCTAAATGTAATCACAGGAGGCGGAGACTTAGAAATAAAAGGCTATTGAAGCAATTTCTTGCAAATCTTGTCAAAGGCTTTATTTCTAGACTTGGAGTTGATGTGCTTTTGTTTTCTGTGATAGCATGGCCAGGAGCCTAATCTTTTTCAGATTGTGATAAGTTCATCTTTTTTTATTATCCGTTTCATTCAAGTTTATTAAATATATGCTGTAAATCTGTGTTATCAAGATTAAATATGTTGTTGGGCTTCATTTGTTCCATTGTATGCTAGGGAAAATCACAGATTTAAGGTTCAAGTTTGTTCTAATTGCTCTGTCCTCACTGTGTGAGCTATGCTGCTGGTGAATGATACCAATTTTAATCGACTTCCCTTATGTTTATGATTTTCTTTCAGATATGTTCCATCTCTGCCTTATGCTCTTAGTAGAAGGTGATCTTAGAAAGCTGGACACCTTCTTCTTTGATTTGTTCTATTGTGAAGTTGATAGTATAAATAAAATTGATAGTTTTGTTTTTACAGCTAAGTTTAATAAACTTCTCTTTCTGCCTTACCCTACTCTCTCTGTTTTACCGTGAAATGATCCATTTTTATTTTCTTTAATTTTTCTTTTATTTAAATATGTTGACCCATAAGAGCTAGATCAAAGAACTAATTTTAAATCTGATTGTCAACAAGTGACAACTTCTAAACATTACTGAGCAATTTCAGAGCCCGTTGTAAGGTAACAGACAGTCCATATTGAAAACTATTCCAAAAGCGAAAAAGAGTGAATAGACATTCGACCCAACTCTGTAACTCACACCTTGGATAACCAGCAAGATCCTAAAGTGAGTGGGATTTATCCCGTATAAGTGTTATCAGAGTTTCATGCTCATTCTTCACAGGGTGTGTATAAAATTTAGACCAACATTTAAAAATGGCGCTAGAAGGAGGGCCCACTAAACTCCGGTCAGTATTGTAAATTGTCTGTACAATATTTAAAATTGCCAGAAAAGGGCCAAGTTTAGTAGTCTGTTAAGGATTGTGAGATTATAAGTTGCTTGAGAAAAGCTGGATTCTACATACAGAGTAACAAGGTCCCACCCCAGAGTAGGAGAGCTCCTTGTGCCTGAATTAGAAACTCCGAGAAGAAGTAGCCTCAGAAGGGCCAAGTCTCTATCTCAAACAGTTTTATCACCACTGATAGTTACTCCAACTACAACTCAGAATATCACCATCAATCAAGTAGTAATGGCAAACTGGTTGGGTTCCACTACCTTAAATATTTCGGGTATAGCCCATGACCTGCCCAGAAATCCGGAGAGATATCTTCCCAGATACAAAATGATGGGACTAGGACAACAGAGGAACATCTGGTAGCATTCAAGAATGCTCTGAAATTGTTAAATATACAGCATGAAGATGTTGCTTGCAGATTGTTCCCGTTCACTCTCCAAGAGGAAGCTTATGACTGGTTTCTAAATCTCACTAACGATTCTATTACCAGTTGGAATGACTTGGAAAAGGTTTTATATCACAATTTGGAGAAGTGATAGACCCTGGTGTGTTATACCAATAGTTTTCCAGCATCAAGAGAGAGTCGGGAGAAGCTGTCAGGTCTTTCAATATGAGGTTCCAAAGAGCTTATGGTAGAATAACTGGTAATTACATCCCAAATGCAAATCTGGCCTTAGAAATCTATAAGAATGCATTGGATTCGGTGACCTCTATTTTTCTCAAAAGAGACATCAATGTCACAACCCTGGCAGGAGCTTATAAAGAAGCTTTAATTCTTGAAAGATAGTTAGGACCTCAAATTCTGAGCCGTCCTTTGATGTCCTATGTTACACAGAACATGCCTATTTTGAATCATATTCCACATCATGAGTTAGTGCCAACATGTCATGCTCTACCCAAAGAGACTCCATTAACTGTGACATCCACTCAGCATGTACAAAATATAGAGAAAGGTTCTGACAAGTTCAAAGTGGAAGTGCTTGAAGTAAAAATTTGTGATCTAGCATTACCCAAATTTGAAGTTTTTCCTGGTGAGTTAAATTTCCTTAGAAATTAAAAGAATATTGATATTTTTGGTTCATCCAAAAATAGTACGACCAGGGTTTCAGATTCTTTTTCCGAAGAGTCAAAAAATCTTGTAGATATTCCTATGGATGAAGTATAATATTTTCAACAGTTCAAAAGGGACAGTTGTAATTTGAGATGTGAAAATCCAGAACCTACCAATGATCCTCCCTCACCAAAGGATGGTGAGAATGAGATTCAATATCACTATGCAGAAGTAACTAGGAAGGAGGATAACATCATTGAGGATATGAAGAAAATTAAAGCTGACATCACCCTCCATGAGCTGGCCCAGATTGTTGAACAAAAGGATAACTTGATTGAAGCTTACTCTGGACCACCTATTGAATTTCAAGAAAAGTAGGAAAAGATAGTAAATGTGAATGTGGTCAACCAACTTGGAATAGATAAAGAGTCTCAATATAAGTCTATAACTACTAAACATAATATCAAAGAAAAGGTTGTAAATCATGTTGATGTAAATATTAGAGTTTATAATTTGGCAGCTGAGAAGGTGAGAACAGTTACAGCTCTAATCAATCACAACAATGACATTTGGACATTACACATTGATGGGGTTAAATCTAAGCAAGGCTCAGGTGAAAAAGCAAATTATGAGAATTCTGCTAGAGGGATAAAAATTGAAGTCTTGGATATTGAAGCAGTAGAGCAACCACAAAATGTTTGAGCTATTAAGAACCAGGACATACGAATAAAATGTGATCTCTTTGAGTTATTACATAAATCTGAAGATGTGATGATTTGGGTCTATAAAGGCTTTAAGGTATTTGATCCTAAGGGTTTTTACATTCCGTCCTTTTGAAAGAATTCTACAAACCCTTCAAGTAGAAGCATAAACATGTTATTATATGATTTGTTATTATATGATTTGTTTAATTTGAAAGAGTTGCAGATTTGTTTTTCAGTGGGACAAGATCCATAAAAAATAAAAAAAAATAAAAAAAAAGAGAGAGGGAAGACGGTAAACACAAGTTTTTCCCAGGTAGCAAAAAAATTTGGAAGCATAGTCTGGAGTGCATTTCGTCAACAGGACCTGAAAGGTAATTTTTCTAAATTTACTTGCAAATGGTCAAAAAAAATTTAAGGCACTATTTCTCTGCTTTTCCATCTGCTACATTTTTTGAGCCACAAAGAAGTTGTAACATGTGTATACATTGTAAATAAGCTTTAAAGTATTTCAGTCTGTACAGTGTTTTTCAGTTTTATTTTATTTGTTTTTCCAGGTCTGTACAGTTCTGTGTTTTATTCCCTTTCAGGTCTGTACATTTCTGTATTTTATTTCCTTTGATGTCTGTGTAGTTTTTTTTTTTTTTTTTTTTAATTGTCTGTGCAGTTTTATTTTGTTTGTTGTTTAAGGTCTGTACACTCTGTGTCTTTCCCTTTCAGGTCTGTACAGTTTTAGTTTATTTTAAAGTTCTGTATTTTATTTTTAAAGGTCTGTGCAGTTTTATTTCCTTTGTTGTCTGTACAGTTTATTTTGTTTTAAATTCTGTTTTTGAGTTTTGCCTGAGCATCAATGAAAAAGTCAGCCTTCCAGAATTGTTTTTATTCTAAGTTCTAAATCCAGTGTCCATTCTATTCATTATTCTAATTGAGATGGTCTGTTTTAACTGAGTAGTGGAACTATTTTGTTATTCAGAACAACAGTGGAAGGATGATTGGATTTTGTGTCTTGTTTGCCACGGTTATTTTAATTATAAAGAAACTGCTACACTGTTTGGCTGGAGAAACTCCCAAGGAATCCAAGAAAAGTTGGTTATAAGAGGGGACTATGATTCATGTAATTATTTGAGTATCCACAGAGGCTATCAATGCCCAGGCTGAAGCAGTTCCAGATTGATGAAATATTAAAAGAAAATTGTTGTTCTTTCTAAGGCTTTTCAGATGTTGATATATTTCAAAAGAGAGAGAGAGAGAAGGTGAGAGTTGAGCAAGACAACATAGAATTGGCACTCTGTTATTTCCAATATATATAAAAAAAAAAAAAAGTAATGTAATCAAAGAGACAGCCAAGACTTCAAAAGATGTTTTTCTTCTACCAAGTTGTAGATTCTACCTTACAGTTGTGAATCTGGGTCGTGTAAATCTAAAGGGTAACTCTGTCAGGGCTGTAAAAGGCTAAACTAGTAAACAGAGCTCTACTCGGTTTCAATTTTTTTACAATCTAGAAAAGCTGATCAATCCAGAGTTCAACATTTGGAGGCCCAGTCATTCTTGAAGAAAGTTTTATACACTTATAATTGCACATCAGAAATCTTCCTTAAATGATTCAGCCTAGTATGTCCTTGGAAAATTTTGACAACTATCAGCTAGTAGTTAAATTGTTTTGAAGAATATCTATGGCAAGGCATGATACATGGTCTATGTTGTTTTGAAACTAGAGTCCTGGGTTCTAAAATAATGCTACTATTTTACCCGTAGATATCACCATTTGGAAAATATTGAGCTTTCATTTTGCAGTAAGGACCCTCTTGAGTTTTCCAGGTTTTAAATTCCAAATTTGCTTGCCTCCTTTTTCAAGTTGTGCATTTATTTGCATCTGGCTTTGATTTACTTCAGAATTCATTTTTCCACATGTTAGAATCATTGCTGAGTAAAGAAAATCTTTCACTGATATGAAAAAATGTAGAATACAGACAGAAAAATTCATTAGAAACCAAAACTTTCCATTTTTGGAAGTGTCGCGATATCGCGACACTTCCATTTTTGTAAATGTCGCGATATCGCGACACTTCCATTTTTGTAAATTTCGCGATATCGCGACACTTCCATTTTTGGAAATGTCGCGATATCGCGACAGGTTTCGAAGAAATCGGCCAAGTCGCAAAAACGTAACGAAATCGCGACACTTCCATTTTTGAAAATGTCGCGATACCGCGACACTTTCCATTTTTAGAAATGTCATGAAATCACGACGGGTCTAGAGAGAGAAATCCAGGGCGTACGGAACGTCGTGAAATCGTGACATGTCGTGAAATCGTGACATGTTTCATTTTCGCTGCAGCGGGAGCCAAAGAGAAGCTAAGGCATGAAAGAGGCCGCGATTTCGCGACACGTCGCGAAATCGCGACAGGTTTGAGTCAGAGGCCAAATTGGATGAAAACGTCGCGATATCACGACACATTTTGGAAGAAAGCTGCAAGTGTGAAAAACGTCGCGATATCGCGATGGGTTTGGAGAGAGAAAGCCAGGGCGTACGGAACGTCGCAAAATCACGACATGTCACGCTGCAGCAAGAGGCAAAAGGAAGCAAAGGGCGAAACAGGTCACGATTTCACGACATGTCACGAAATTGCGACATGTCACGGTTTCACGGCTGCTAGGGAGAAAAATGGTTAAGGCATGAAAAGGGGCGCGATTTCGCGACATGTCGCAAATCGCGACGCATCAGAGAAGAAGGGACCCAACACGCAAACATGTCACAAAATCACGACGTCGCGAAATCGTGATGTTTTTTGCAAAAAGATCCCAGGGCATACGGACCGTCACGATTTTGCGACATGTCACGAAATCGCGACAGGTCCAAGTCAAAGACAAAGCAAGCAAGGCACCAAAGACAGTAAGAGGAATCAAAGGCAAATAGTGGCTAAGGCATGGAGGCGTCGTGAAATCACGACAGGTCCAACCAAGAAGAGAGAAGCTGAGCCAGCAAAGGAAACAATGAAAGAACCAAGTGCAAAGTCAAAGAAGTGTCGCCAAATCGCGACACAAATTGGAGAAGCCAGGGCAAGGCGCCACCATGTCGCGAAATCGTGACGTCTCATTTTTGCGTCGTGAAATCGCGACATGGTGAGGAGGCAAAGGTCAAAACAAACAAGGCATAAAAGTGTCACGAAATCGTGAGGTCGTGATTTCGCGACGTCACGAAATCGTGACACAGTTGGCAGAAGGGGTCCGAGACCGGAAGGTGTCGCGAAATCGCGACAGCCAAACAATGAAGAGCCAAGGCACCAGGAAGGGTCGCGATTTCGCGGCCATGAAGAGGAAAAGTTGTCGAAGGCTAGGAAGGGCATGCGACATGTCACGTTTTCACGACCGTGATGAGCAGAAAAGCGCGCAAGGCTAGACAGGTAGCGATATCGCGACATGTCGCGAAATCGTGACATGTCGCATTTTCGCAACCATTACAGGAAAACAACACAGAATGGAAAACAGTTGGAAATGGACACGTGTCACAATTTTTGTGACACGTGTCAAAACAAAGCAAGCCTACGTATAATGAACTTTAGGGTTTTGATCGAACTTTAGGGTTTTGATTTAACTTTAAAGTTTTGATTTAATATTTTTAAAATACTAATCCATCTTTTGTCTTTTTTGTAGAAAGCCATCTGGCACTTGCATGATAACGGAAGAAATGGCCAGGAAGACAAAGTTAAGTGCAAATTAATCGAAGACCGCCATATTAAAATGAGAGATGCCAAAAATTGTTGTTTTATCCGAATTTTACAGATCTGGCCGCAAAGAGACTTTACGGTGACTAAGCAGCTGCCCATTTAATGGAGTATGTCGGGAATTGGCCGAAAAATGAAAATATCTACACACAGTTATCGAAATTTGCCGATGGATGCATTTAATGCAAAATTTATGGCAAAATTAATGGCATGCAGACATTTTCAACTCAGGGATGGCCCTGCGGAGATGAAATGTCAAAGAAGTGGTGACTCATCCAAATCACCCGAGGGCATTAATGAAGACATTTACTCACAGTTGCGGGTGAATGCAAGTGGCATTAAAATTCTACCTTCTCCATTTATGGCAAGTGACTGCACTGATTTGCAGAATGGTTAAGTTTTATCGAAAGCTCTATTTTTAAAGGCTTTATTTTGTAAAACCCGAGTACTAGGGTTTAAGGTGATAAGATTTAGGGTTTGAGAAGAAGATATTTTTGAAAAGATCAGGGTCTATCCTGAGTCTATAAATACTTCTTCTAAATGTAATCGCAAGAGGCGAAGACTTAGAAATAAAAGGCTATTGAAGCAATTTCTTGCAAATCTTGTTAAAGGCTTTATTTTTGGACTTGGAGTTGATGTGCTTTTGTTTTCTGTGATAGCATGGCCAGGAGCCTAATATTTTTCAGATTGTGATAAGTTCATCTTCTTTTGTTATCCGTTTCATTAAATTTTATTAAATATATGCTGTAAATCCGTGTTATCAAGATTAAATATGCTATTGGGCTTCATTTGTTCCATTGTATGCTAGGGAAAATCATAGATTTAAGGTTCAAGTTTGTTCTAATTGCTCTGTCCTCACTGTGTGAGCTATGCTGCTGGTGAATGATACCAATTTTAATCGACTTCCCTTTTGTTTATGATTTTCTTTCAGATCTGTTCCATCTCTGCCTTATGCTCTTAGTAGAAGGTGATCTTAGAAAGTTGGACACCTTCTTCTTTGATTTGTTTTATTGTGAAGCTGATAGTATAAATAAAATTGGTAGTTTTGTTTTTACAGCTAAGTTTGATAAACTTCTCTTTCTGCCTTACCCTACTCTCTCTGTTTTACCATGAAATGATCCATTTTTATTTTTTTTAATTTGTCTTTTATTTAAATCTGCTGACCCATAAGAGCTAGATCAAAGAACTAATTTTAAATCTGATTGTCAACAAGTGACAACTTCTAAACATTACTGAGCAAGTTCAGAGCCCGTTGTAAGGTAACAGATAGTCCATATTGAAAACTATTCTAGAAGCGGAAAAAAGTGAATAGACATTCGACCCAACTCTGTAACTCACACCTTGGATAACCAGCAAGATCCTAAAGTGAGTGGGATTTATCCCGTATAAGTGTTATCAGAGTTTCATGCTCATTCTTCACAGGGTGTGTATAAAAGTCGAACCAACAAGAGGCACCTCAGCCTACCTCGCCTGCATATTCAGTAGGGTCATCCGTACCATGGGTGAGGGTACATCTCGCTAACATAGGATTAAGCGAGTACATTATGTAGAATGTGACCTTTGAACTAATTCTAAAGACTGTGTAAGATATGGACCGACCATCTGCTCATCGTTACTCGGTTGGATTGGTGGTTTCATTGGGAGAGTTGCCTAACCAGACTAACTTCATCTATGCAAGACTAGACCAGCTTCCAACGTGAGATCCCATGGATGAAGATGACGAGGAACCTTTCATGATAAACGTTCGTTATTTGTCCAATCCAGAGTATGCCATGCATATCTTCGAGCTATATCATTTGCATAGGTATGACCTTGGTCTCTTTTAACAAGGACGAAGAACTCCGTTGGAACCTCGTTATCAGTTAGTCACTGATAGTTTTGGTTTAGGGTTACAGATACGGGGGCAGGACAATTTGCTCATAGCATCCCTAGATCGTCTGTACCTTAGTATTGTAGACAATGTAGATTTTAATCCATATCATCCGGATCCTTCCAAATTTTGGAGGAATCACCCTATGATATTTGTTGTCACCGTTGATCCACTCGAAGATCATCATGAAGGGCTCCTTGAGTAGACCGAGATAGAAATTAACCCTAGAGATCAACTAGGACACCAAACCTATGATGCAGTCGATGACACAGATGTACAGGGATGTAACCCCATTACTGCAAGCAATCACGAGCTAGGAGATCTTCGTAAAGAAGATGGAGTTGATTCTACCTCTGATATGAGTGGACCAGGTTATGATGCAAATGAAGAATCCTCAAATGACGATGGATCTGAGGATGAAGTCGAAGGAGCCTATGAGAGGCCCTAGCATGCACATCATCTATTGCCTATTGAGTTGGTATAGGTTACCGAAGATATCATTCCCAACGTTGATCGTTTAGGGAAGAAGCGGAGCTAGATTTCCTAGCTATGTCACACTTAGGATATAACTATCCGATCTATCCAAATAGTGATGACACCGATCAAGCAGTCATATTCATGGGGCTACACTTTCTAGAGCGTCCTCCAAGAATGAGGGTGAATGAAGGATTCTATTATGATAGTGATGAAGAATATGAGTTAGAGAAGGCCTACCTTGGTCGTCCTTATTTACATTACCATCATCAACCCATCGACATTGATGAGGTCTATTGGCAGCTACATGTTGATCCTCGTCTGAGAGCAAGACGGTTAAACTTATATTAAATTCATCGGTTGGTTAATCCCCTTCCATTGACCTACATGGAGCTCTAGGAGCCAAATGATCTTATTTTGCATTCAATGCATAGGGAGGATCTGATTGTTTGTAGTCCTTATAGAGAAGACCCCTTTGTGCCTGTGCCATTAGAGCCAGATCATGGGTATGAAGACTATGCAAATTTTGTAAATGTTAGCCCATGTGGTCCTGGAGATCAATTCCATTCCATAAACATGGTCTCCATTGATTTGACCACTCCACTCCACAATCCAGTAGATCCATCCAAACCGTTGTATCTTAACAAATATGCTATCAACTGGGATCGCGCTCATTCACCCATTGAGCCTGAGGATTTCTTTCCCAATGAAGAAATATTACAACCTTTCCATTTTGCACCAGGTTGTGCATTTGATGTTTATCATGCCAAAATGCTTCCAATGCGAAAAAAATCAACCCGATTGATGACATCCATCTGATTCCTACGCCTGACCAGCTTGAGGAGGGATAGCATATGTCGATAGAGGAAACCTTTGAGGTGGATATTAGTAATGATCCCTCCAGTACAAAGAAGGTTAAATTTAGAGAGAGTCTCACTCCAGATGAGCGGGCCACCCTTATCCCTCTGTTGAAAGAGAGGCCAAATTTATTTGCTTAGACGTACAAGGATATGCCAGGTCTAGACCCAAAATTGGTTACGCATAACCTTTCGCTAGATCTAACGAAGAAGTCGATCAATCAAAAGCTTAGAAAAATGCACCCAATAGTAGCCTTAATGGTGAAATATGAGCTACAAAAGCTGTTGGATGTGGAATTTGTGATCTCCATCGATTATCCAGAATGGGTGTCCAATATGGTACCCGTAGGAAAACCCGATGGAAGAATTCGTATTTGCACATATTTTAGAGACCTAAATAAGGCAACACCCAAAGATTTATTTTCGTTGCCCAATATTGATGCTCTCATAGATGCAACTACAGGTCATGAAATGATCTCCTTAATGGATGGTTTTTTGGTTGCAATCAAATTCAGATAAAACCTAAAGACCAGCATAAAACCATGTTTATAATGCCATGGGGAACGTTTTGCTATAAATTTATGCCATTTGGTCTCAAAAATTTTGGTGCCACATATCGGCGGGTCATGACATACATTTTTCATGACTATATGCACAAAATTCTAGAATATTATATCAATGACTTGTTAGCCAAGTCATTGCTGCAAGAAGAGCATGCAGAGGTCTTAAGGAAAGTCTTCAATCAAGAGCACAATGTCAGGCTGAATCCTAAGAAGTGTGTATTTGGTGTAACTTTTGGAAAATTACTAGGGTTCATCGTCTCTAAGAGAGGCATCGAAGTAGACCCAACAAAGGTCAAGGCCATTTTGGAAATGCGTCCTCCCACCAATATTAAGGAATTAAGGAGCCTTCAGGGCAAGGTAGCCTCGATAAAGCGATTTATCACCCAACTATTGGATAAATTTCGACCCATGAATCGACTACTACATAAGGGGATCCCATACAACTGGGATGAGGACTATAAGGCAGCCTTTGCTGAGATAAAGCAATACCTGGAGATGCCACCAGTGTTAGCTCCACCAATGCCAGAGGTGCCTTTCCTGCTATATATATCGGCAACTAACTTTGCATTGGGAACCATGTTAGCCCAAAAGAATGTGCAAGGCAAAGAACAGGCCATATATTATATTAGTCGAACCTTGGTGATGCGTAGTCGTTATACCATCATTAATTCTCAAAGAATCTGTCAATCCAGGGCAGTGTACAAGGCTATCTGCGGAAGAAGAAGTGAAACAGCTATAACTTAGGTCAATCTAGGGCAACAAGTCTTTATTGGTGGAACCGGTTTTGTGGGGGGTTTTGGAGCATTCCTATCTCTAAATTGCATGAATTAAATCTTAATCTAAGTTGCAGAATTGGAAACTAATCACTAACTGCAGAAATGAAGTCCTAATTACAATTGCAGAATGAGACCTAATTATACTGCAGAATTAACAGTTGCAGAATTGAAAGTCTGATCCTAATTGCAGAAAGGAAATCTAATTACTTTTGCAGTAAAGAAAGTCTAGATCTAATGTGGAAATAAAACTATCAAAATTTTGTAACAGAAGGTTGTCAATCCTCTGTTCAGATTTTGACAGCAAAACATAAAAATGCAGGAAATTGCTTGAAAAACAGTAAATTATGGAAATAACAGTTCTAAAAATAAAGTGAAAGCTTGGCTGAAAGTAAGATTGCAACTAAAACATTAAGCACAAGATTTATTTTAACATGAATGAACTAATACTGCAAATATTGTCAACTTATTCACAAGCAATTTACATAACAAGTTCTGCAACTCATTCTGCTGCAGCAAAATCAGAATAAAAACCTATTCTGTTAGTCCTCCTCCTAGGTCTGGAAGTGGCCAGCCTCTTTGTCCAGAAGAAGGTGTAAGTCTCTCTCTCTTTCTAAATCTTAATCACACTCATTTACAAGTAAATTGAAATAGAGCTGGTGCACTTTATTGATCAAAAGACATGATTACAAGAATTACTTGAAAAAGCTATTACAGGCATATCAGTCAATTTCTAGTTATACTCTGTATTTAGCTTCCTTACTCTATTTTCTATCTATCTGCTATTTCTCTACCTCCCTCTCTCTACAGCTCAACCTGAATGGGAGCAATATTTATAGCTATCCTATGATCTGATTACAAACAAAGAATATCTCAAAAGATCTAATCCTAAAATGCTGCAACAAATTCTGGTTTTATCCTAGAAGAGGACTAAAACTTGATCTTTCCCTTAATGATGGATTTGGTCGGCAATGACGGCAAAAACAGATGGCAGATATTTCTCTTTACTTTTTCCAACCTTTATTTCCCTTTTTTCGTCTTCAAAAATCGGTCAAAAAGGTCAAAATCACATTATGTTCTTCATTCAGAAGATAAGTGGCTTCATTCGAAGACGGTGCGGTTTTCATTCCGAAGATCGCTCATTGAAGAGAAGATTTGCATGCTTCATTCCGAAGATCCGCTCATTCGAAGAGCTGCATTCTTCATTCGAAGATCCGCTCATTACGAAGATCTTGTGTTTCTTCATTCGAAGATATTTGTTCATTCGAAGATGCTTGGAATGAACAAATGTGTGCTTTTCCTTTGATTTCTTCTGCATCTCTCAGGTGGGTTATCTCTTAAGATCAAATTCTAATGGTCTCCATTCCTTTCCTCATGTGAATTCCATGCCTTGCTATTTATGGACAGCTGGCTGGAATTTATATGGGAAAGACCGATTTTCTTTGCACGACAACGGTTTGCTTACTTGTTGCAGATTTAGGTGAAGTAAATGCTTGAAACAAATCAAAATATGATTAGTGAAATGCTGCTATTATTCTAAGCATATCTCATTGTAGCAAATCATAACAAAAAGAACACAAAACTATGCAAAAAGCTGTAAAATCGGCATATAATATCTCAAATACATTGATCATGCAAAATGGTTAATATACAACATATTAAATCAACTTAACTAACATATCGAGATAAAACATAAGAGTTTATAGGCATTTTTAGTGTACAAAACATGTTATGATTGAGGCATTTCCAGGCCTCATCATTTTCCCCCCAACTTATATTGATGCATGCCCTCATGCATTCTGTTGGGCTATGGAATCACAGATGTCCATGTTCAGATTCCATGACCTGTAGAATAACTTCTTGCCTATGTAATATCCTCTATTTTCTTGAATGTTTCTAAGCCAATCTTCAAATTGTTCATCAGGCTGTTCATCTTCTTCAAAGTAAAATGGAACTGGAGTAATGATGGTTGGAGGCCTGAACCTGAGACCTATCCAGTTATGCTGCATGATCTGGATCAGTTGGACTACACCTTCTGCTCTTCTTCCGGACCACTCTAGATTGATGGGGGAGATAGGTTCTCTTTTCCTTAAAGACATGGAAAGTTCATTCCATCTGTCTCTGCATACTGACAATGTTGGAAAGAAATTGTGATCACAGAAATTGTTAAATCTGGTCACACAGTCCCTCAAATTGTTCAAGTACATTCTCTTAATATCATCCCTGTTCATCATTGAGAAGTCTTGTTGAGTGATATTTAGGTGATTTGGCTGGATTGCTCTGACTAACAACTCAGCCCTTGTTTCAATCACTTTATTCTGCCTTTTCTCATGATCCCAATAAAGCTGATTTTGCAAGGTAGACATAAATGCTCTCAAGTGAACATCTCCAATGTAGATTTGAGGATGAGAGTCAACTTCCTCTGGAATGAAGAAACTATGCAAAAACAGTTCACACAGGAGATTTTTCTGCTCAAAGGGAATGTCAAAATATGCCTCCAGAAAATCTTCAATAGTGTCCAATTTGTATGGAAGGTTTGAAGTAATCCTCATGACCTGCCATCTAAGGTATTTTTCCTTCAAAATAAGGTTGTAAAATCTGGCTGGCCGTCTAAATTGGACTAAAAACTCAGCAATTTGGCACAGGTCAGATACCTTTTCTTTCAATGCCTGAATTTTTGTGTCCTTGGCTTCTAGCTGTTTTGCTTCCAGTTTGAATTTTTTAGTTTTATTGGCAAGTTGTTCATATCTAATCATCCAGCTAGCTATGTCTGCATTGTACTGCTCTAAGGACACAGTATTAGGTGGTCTTACTACAGGGGGAATCCTAGGCACCAGATTTGTCTGAACTCCTTTTTCTGCCACTTCCACTGGCTGTTCATCTGTCAATATCTCTACTTGCACCCCCTTATTTGCTATTTCTATGGGGTTATCATCAAATAGTATTTCTACTTGTACCCCCTTATCTGCTGTTTCTATTGGAAGTGTAACAAGTTGAAATGCAGGGACCTCAGTAGGAGTACTTACTTGAACTTTTTCTTGCTGTTGGGACTGTTCTTGTGCTGGTGGCTCATTTTCAGCATCCTCTGCAATATTCCTCACCATTTCTGAAGCATCTTCAGAACAAGAAGGCACTGCTTCAGAATGAACAGGCACTTCTTCAGAATGAAGGAGTGCTATTTCAGGATGAACTTCTATGTCTGCCTCAACAGAATCATCTGCTCTTGATAAACCCAGAAGCAATTGAGCCAAATTATCTTCATCATGGAACACAGCTGGCTGCTTTTCAGATTGTGCCAACAACTTTTTTAGTTCTGCCACTTCCTGCTGGAGTTATGCAATTTTTCTTTCTTGCATCTCAATGATGCTTTCTTTCTCTGTGATCCATCTGGTCTGTGTCTTGACAACACTCCTTGCTACCCTCAGCTGCTCAGTGATGTCTTCCACTTCTGTTTCTACTTTAGAAGCTGATGCAGACAAATCGATTCCGATTGGTACATTCAACCAAATTTTCCTCTTCTGCTGCAACATTCTGTTCTTGTTCAGGAGGCTCTGTGAGACTGTCTACAAGGACATCCACCATATCTGTAGCCTGTTGAATTGTAGCCTCTTCCAAACCAACTTGCTCAGTTTCTGCTTTAGCTATCTGTTCAGGGAATTCTAGAAAATTGTCAGATGCTGGTTGTATCTCTGTGACATCTGGGCTACCTGGTCTATCTTCTTCCTCCATGACCTATTCTGCAGTCTCTTTCAAATGGATTCTTGTAGACCTCCTAGTTCCAGATGCAAACTTCTTCTTTTTGCTCTATTTTTTGGTGACAACAGGGGTCATGGGGTCAGTTTTTGATGCCTCTGTTTCCCTTGTTTCACTTCTCTGTTACGACAAGTCGGTTTGCGGCTTGACAAACCGAACTCTCTTTTGTTTTTCTGCTCTGCTTGCTAGTTCTAGATCCTCTTTTCTTTTGTCTCTTAGCCTTGTGAAGTTGAAGGCTCAGGAGCAAGTTCTGTAACAGCTTCAGGGGCATCTTCTGCAGCTTCTTCTGCAGCAACCTCTGCAACATTTTCTACAGCAACTTCTGCAATATTTTTTGCAGCAACTGTTTCCTCTTCTGCAGCAACATCAGTAGTATTTGACTCCTCTTCTTCTTCACTTTCATCCCCAAAAATGACATCATTTAAATTAGAGTAAAACCTGTCAAAACTCCTAGGGTTTCCTCTGAAATGATGTTGGCAAATTAATTTGATAAGGCCATGATGGCGAAGGCTTCCTTTACCCTCCTGATATCTTTTTGCCATGTTCTTTAACTCTTGGTACAAATACAGGGGAAGATTAACCCTAACTTCTGGTTGTTGTCTACCATGTCTGAGATGGTTTAAAATTCGTAGATGATGCCTTGACAACAGCACATACTGCCCTTCATAGGTCAAAAACTTAATCACCCAGTGGCTACTTCATCCCAGGGTTCTTGCAGGCTAGCCCTTTTTAACCCCTTGCATGTGTTGTTATGGGTTAAATATTCAGGTTCTCTATCATTCTCTTCTACAAACTGATTAACTACATTTGCCAATGTGTTCTTGCCAGATCTAGTAATTGAAATTCCCTCTAATGGCAGCTCTGTAATTTGACTTAAAATTTTAGGGCTTACCTCAATAGACATGCCGTTGACATGTGCTCGGTTGTTTTTGAACGTGTGGGCAAACATGCCAGCTAAATCTTCTGAAGACCCATTGAATTTGTCCAGAAATGTCATAAACCCTCCGTCTTCAAAAATCTGCACAACTGTTGGATTTTCTCGGAGGAAATTGGTATCTGCAGGTTCTGTTCTGATCTTGCGTCCCATTTTTCTCTGTTTAAAACTTGTACACTACGGCTGCTGTCCTACTGCAGGATTTTTTGGCTGTTTCCTGTTGCTAATTTGCAGAGTTTAGAACCTTCGCTGCCCTGTTTCTCCTTCTTCTTCGTCTTCTTCGGAATGAGCCGTATTCTGTGCACTGTACCTCGCAACACGTCTTCGAAAAGAAGGATGGCACACATATCTACTTCTGCACTGTACACCTGTTCGTTGATAATTGCATGGATGTCCTTGCCGTCAGATCCACGTCATCAGTTTTGCAGATTCTCACGTGCATGTTAATTGACATTAAAAACTGGTGGCATATGGTTGCAGATTCTCCGTATTTCCAATGAGTGCAAAAACAGACCATGTGTTGATTGACACGTGTCCCTTCTTCGCATGCAACTAAGAAAAAATCTTAATTTTGTCGTATCTTATTTTCTTGGACGCCACGTGGAAATGCTCTTTCCGAAAATGCAAATGAAATTTCATTCCGAAGATTATGACCTCAATTCGAAGACAAGTCTTCATTCTGAAGACAAATCCTCATTCCGAAGATTATGACCTCATTCGAAGACAGGTCTTCATTCGAAGACAAATCCTCTTTGCAGAATTTTCATTCCGAAGATAGATCTTCATTCGAAGATCAATCCTCATTCCGAAGATTAATCCTCATTCGAAGATCAAGTTGTATTGTGAAAGTAAATCGTCATTCCGAAGACAGACCTTCATTCCGAAGATAGATCTTCATTTTGAAGACAAATCTTCATTCTGAAGATGATGCAGCAAATCGTCATTCTGAAGACCAAGTTTCATTACGAAGACAAATTGTCATTCGAAGACAAAGTTTCTTTCGAAGATAAAGTGCAACATTCATTTTTTTGTCATTACGAAGACAATTTCATTCCGAAGATAATACGACAAGTATTGTTTTTGGCATTCTTGTTCGAAGATTAGGCGAGAAATCAATATTATCATTCTTAAAACATGTTTTTAAGTATGCCAACTCTTATGAATACCTTTTATGCTAATGGTTAATTGTCACATACTATATACCAATCATTTTACAATGAAAAAATGTAAGAAATATATTCCTGATAAAAACAGTTAATTCTAGTTTTGAAGAATGACTTGCTTTTGTTGATATTCTACTGAGATTTTCTGCAACATTTCAAAACAAGTGCACTAGGTGAATTTGTACAATGATGATTCAAAAATTTCTCAAGGTTATGCATGCCGAAAACTGGTTTTCATGCATACCAACTTGATAGTGCCTTAAAAAGGTTTTCACTGCTGAGTTATTCATTTTTCTCTTTTTTTTTTTTTTTTTTTACTTTCATTTTTTTTATTTTTACCTCTCCTTTTCTCTTTTTTTTTTTTTCTTGATCCTGACTATGCCCATGAAGGAATTTCATGATTTCCCTTGAAACCATGCCCATGAAGGAATTCATACTCAAAATTTATTCATCTTTTTGTTTTCTATTTTTTGATTTTTTTGTATTTTCTATTTTCTTGAAATCCATGATCATGTTGATTGTTTTGAAGTGGAAGAAGGATTCTCTTCCACTGTTGTGTATCCAAACTATCAAGTTCCTGCAAGAATTCTTCTTTAGTCAGAGGTGTATGGTATACCCCGAGGCGATGTCCATTCACTACCAACTTTCTTCGTGACCCATCAATGGGGGATAAGCGAGCTGCTCCATTGTTGAATACCTCTTCAATCCGGTGAGGTCCCAACCATCTAGTTCTCGGTTTTCCGGGAAGTCCTCATATTGAGAATCGAACAGGTAAAGCCCAATCTCCTTGTTGGAGTTTCCTCTGCTTGAATGTGATTGTCATGCCACGACTTCCTCTGCTCTGAATTACCTCAGTTTGGTGCGAAGCATCCAATCTAAGTTCATCCAATGCATTCAGTTACGAGAATCCTGTCTATCCGTACCTGCGACAAGTCAATTCCAATTTCCGGTCTTGTGCGCAATGTTAGTAGCTCAAATTCAATAGGTAAGAGAGGCTTTTTACCAAAGACTAGTTCATAAGGTGTGAATCCAGTAGTGGACTTCCAAGTAGTATTGTAGGCCCAAACTGCTTCAGGTAGTTTGTCTAGCCAATTTTTCCTATGAAAAGCTACTGTTTTTGTCAAGATGCGTTCTAGTTCTCTGTTTGTTACTTCAACCTGGCCATTTGCTTGTGGGTGGTAAGGTGATGATTTCCTATGTTTGATTTCATACAATTCTGTAAATACTTTTATGACTTTGGATGCAAATTGGGGTCCTTGGTCTGTGGTGATATACCGTGGAGCTCCAAATCTCTGAAAAATCCGAGTATACAAGAAATCAGCGACCTTCTCTTCACGAGCATGTTTGAAAGCACGCACCTCTACCCACTTTGTCAGGTAATCAGTGCATACTAGAATATGCACCTTTCCTTGAGAAGGTGGATCAATAGGCCCTACAAAATCAAGCCCCCACCTCTCAAATGGTTCTAAAACCATTTGAGGCTGTGGTGGCATCTCATTTGTATGAGTGGGTTTCCCCATTCTTTGGCATGCATCACAATGCTTGATGTACTTTTCACATCCTTGTGAAGAGATGGCCAATAATATCCTATCCCTAAGATTTTTCTAACTGTGCTTTTTACAGAATAGTGTCCACTTGAGGGTTCATCATGACAAGCTCTAAGGATATCATACACTTCATCCTTTCGGATGCACCTACGTAACACATGGTCAGGATTGCACTTAAAAAGCATACCCTTAATCCACTCAAAAGAAGAACTCCTGTTTGATCAATTGTTTTTCTGTTTTGAGGTGAAATGTGGAGGAACTTTCCCTGTGGCCAAATAATTGGCTATATCTGCAAACCAAGGTGATTGTGCTGATATAGCAAATAGTTTTCATCAGGAAAAGTGTCATCAACTAATTCCCCTTCATCTGTGTTCTGCAACTTGGACAAAAAATCTGCTACAACATTAGCTTTTCCTGGTTTGTTGATTATGGTAATATCAAATTCTTGCAGCAACGACAACCAACGAATAATTCTTGCACTTACCATAGGTTTATTCATCAAATACTTAATGGTTGTATGATCTGTGTGAATAAATATTTGATAACTTTGTGATATAATGCCTGAATTTGTTGATGGCATAAATCACTGCTAGGAATTCTTTCTCGGTTGTTGTATAATTTTTCTCTGCTTCTGTCAAGTTTTTGCTAATGTTGTAGATGGTATAATGTTCACCATTATCAATTTGTCCTAATGTTGCTCCAATTTTTGTATTGGAGGCATCGGTTTGAATGTGAAATGGTAATGTCCAATTAGGTCCTCTGAGCACGGGTGGAGTTATCAATTTCTCTTTCGAGCTTCAAATGCTTCCGACACTTTGCAGTCCAGGAGAATTCAGAATCTTTAGTCAATAAGGCAAACATTGGGATGGCTATTGTACTAAAGTTGGGAATAAACCTGCGGTAAAAACCAATGTGTCCTAGGAAACTTCGACATTAGTCTGAGTTTTAGGAGGAAGGAGGTTCTTGATAATTTCAACTTTCTTTGGATCAACTTGGATCCCTTCGGGAGAGATGTGATGACCAAGAACTATCCCTTCCTTCATCATCATGAAGCATTTATCTGGATTTAAGGATAAGTGGTATGTTTCACGGCGAGTTAAGACTTTATCAAGATTTTCCAATGTAAAATCAAAAGTTTGTCCACATCTTGTGAAATCATCCATGTAAATTTCAACACTTTTGGTGGTCGGATCAACAAAAATTGCTAGGACTGCTCGTTGAAAAGTTGCTGGGGCATTACACAAACCAAAAGGTAAAACCCTATAGGCAAATGTTCCCCATGGACATGTAAAAGTTGTCTTTTCTTGATCTTCAGGTGCAATCTGAATTTGATTATATCCATTGAATCCATCAAGAAAACAAAAGTATCTTTTTCCAGCAAGAGTATCTAACACTTGATCTATGAAAGGTAATGGAAAATGGTCTTTGTATGTCACCTTATTCAATTCTCTGTAATCTACACATACTCTCATTTTTCCATTTTTCTTAGGAACTATTACCAATGGAGAAACCCATTGACTATCGAGAAATTGGGTAAATGAATCCTACTTCCAGGGAGTTTTCAATTTCTTCCTTCACAATATCTCTTAAGGCAGGATTCAATCTTATTTGAAATTGTCTGACTGGCTTGAATTCTTCGGTATAGATCTTATGGGTACATGTATCAGGATGAACTCTGACATATCTTTGTAGTTCCAAGCAAAAGCATGAACATGCTTCTGCAAAACAACTATCAATTTTTCTTCCTCTTCCCTAGTAAGCTGGCTATAGATATTCAAAAATTTGCCTAGTTGGACTTCTATTTGTTTTGTATTTAGAAGGACTGAATTCACTCCTTCATACTTGGTGATTAAGGGATTAAGAGGACATTCCTTGTGATTGGAGAAACGAAGCGGTTTCTGTTTCATTCCTTGCTTGAGGGAAGCATTTCTTGTATGGAGCAGTGAGAAGGAAAAATCGGATGATGGTGCCATCCATGTGATAGTGAAACAGAGTTTCCTTGTGATAGCACAGATGATTCATCTTCAGATTTTTGATTCTCCTCATTACTTATCAATTGTTGGGTATTTGTTGCTTCCCCTTCTAAACTTTGTTCATGCAGAACATTCATCAGGATTGTTTCATTTTCTAAGTTTTATGTGTCACTGAGGTCTTATGTGTGTTCTCTTACTACTAAGGTAGCTAGTGTAGAGATGACCTCTTACGGTTCTTCATCTGAGTCAGAAAACCATAACTGGCCTAAAAATTTGCTAGATGGTTTTGCAGGGAGGATATAAAGAAATTTGTTTCGGCTCAATACCATTTGAAATAGTCATATTTCCGGATCTGCGATCTATGAAGGTCTGCTCGAGTTGCAAGCCAAGGTCTTCCCAAAATAATGAGATATCCATGTGCTGAATTTCTTGGTTGTAAAACCAAAAAATCTGCGAGGAATTCCCAAGAAGAAACTTCTATAGGGACATCTTCAATGATTCCTTCAGGTTTTGCTACTGACCTATCAGCCATTTCTAAAACTGTAAATGTGGGGTTGAGATGTTTGAGCTGTAATTGTTCCATTGTATCTTTAGTCATGACATTTATTGCAACTCCTAGATCCACTAAAACATTTGATATTGGTCCTTGAACCTATGGTGATTTGTGATAACTGGGCTTCCTGGATCACTATACTTTGGAGGTAGTAGTTTTCCAGATAAGAGATCAGCTATCTTCCCTTCAACCTGCATAGTCTTGGGGAATGCTTTCTTCTTTCTTCCTGCTCTTTTAATGCACAAATTTTGGACAGTACTGTTGATTTCTGGTATTTCCTTAATGGCTTGCAATAAGGGCAATGAGATAGTCAACTTTTTGAGTTCTTTGACCAATTCTGACTCAGAAATTTTTGGTATTACATTAAGTCTTTCAGGATATGGAACTATCCTTGGTAATTGTTATGCTTGTGTCTCTTTTTCTATTGTTGGATCCAATTTTTCTGTTTCTTTTGTTGGTTGAATTCTCTCTGATTCTGATGATTCTTGCTCTTCATTATCTTTGGTTTCCATTAAAACTGGTTCAGGTACAACTTTTCCTGAACGGAGTTGAATATCACTACAATCAAGAACATTAATTTCAATATTTTCTTCAGCTTGACCACATAGACGGGAGGTGTCTGTCTTACACTATTGGGATTAGTGGTTGGTGAGTGGCAATTGAGGTTGCTTCACTTGCTTGTGTTTGCTATTTTTCTTGAAAATTCTGATTAGGTGCGAGGCAACAAATCGTTGAGTTTGACCTTGATTCCTTTCTTGCCTTGGATAGGGTGGTATTGTTGATTCCATTATGGCTGGTTTTGCACCCAATGTGGATTAGTCTGATTTTGATTCCATGAGGGGTTGTTTTGATTTTGATTCCATGAGGGGTTGTTTTGATTCTGATTCTAGGCTGGATTACTCCAATTTGATTGTGGCCATTCTTGGGAATTTGTCCATTGAGGATAATTCCAAGGACGTTGGGGTGGTTATGATTGTCCCCAAGGCATAGTACCAGGATTATGCCCTCAATTTGTAGGAAAACGAGGGGGATTTTGATATTGAGAGAAATTTCCCCCTTGTTTTGGTCCAATATAGTTGAGTTCCTCGGTCTGGTTTTCTAACACGGTTTTGAGTTGTGGTAGCAGGTGGCATTGATCAGTTGAATGCCTTTTTGAACAGATACTACAAATGGTTGAGATGGTTGTTTTATTCAAAGGACATTCCTGCAAAGCATGTTTACTTCTACATCTTGGGCAATAAATTGCCAAAGGTTCTGTATTTTTAGCTTTTGCGAGAGATTTCCCCTAAAGTAGTGTTTAGATGCACTAGGATATCAGTTTTGAAATTTGCTAGTTCCTCTATCAGGTCCTTTACATCAGTGCCATTTGTGCGGTTTTTTCTTCTTCTCTGCTTAGTGCGAGAGTAATTCCTGCAGAGATCCATAATCTCCTCATTACTGAGAGTGGTTACATCCCCTTTTCCCATCAAATCCAGAACTTCTCTGGATTCATCTTGCAATCCTCTCAAAAAGATAGTTTTACACAATTCTGGTTCTACTAGTCCACATCTCCTTTGAACAAAGGAGAACCTATCAAGGTAATCTTCCAAGGTCTCATCATCTTCTTGCTTGATTCTAAATAACTCATCTTTTCTATTCCTTACACGGCGGTATTCACGATATTTGTCTAAAAAGACAGTCTCCATTTGATCCCAGGTTCTTATGGAATTTGGCTCTAAGCTCATGAACCGGCGTAATCTTTGAATCCTTGAGAGTTGAGGGGAAAAACCTTAAGTTTTTTATTGTCATTTATATAATCATAAGTCCGACACACTACCTTGAATTCAAACAAAAACTGGTCAGGATCTTCAGATACAACACCTCGGAAGGTGGGAAGTACTGAAGGTGAAATGGTCTTCATGGGAGAGTTTTGTGTTGGATTCAGATGAATAGGATATTCAAATGTTCTGGACGGTTGGAGCACATCCTGATCATCCCCTTCATTATGAACATAGCCATGCTGGCCATCTACATTGCCTGCCATAGTTTCTTGTTTCCTAGGAGAAGTTAAAGCTTCCCAAATTTTTCTCTCAAGAGGTCCAAGCTTTTCTGTTGATGAGTCTGATGAATTATCTTCCTTAAGATATTCTGTTGATACAATTGGTGATTTTCCTTTCTCAAAATGTTCTACTGATGGTGAGACTGGTGATTTTTCTATCGGTCTTTCGGGTAGTTCAAACACGGGTGATTCACCCCTTAAGCATGAAGATCTCCTTAATGGGACAAGCCAGGGATCCTTTGGGGTCTCCCTAGACTTACTCATTCATGTTTACTCCTAAATGACATAAATTAAGTCAATAGTTGTTATCTTACTCTACTGTTATATTCGATTTTAACCTGAATGTTCACAGTTTAGTCTGATTACAGCTATTGGACTATTTGTTTTCTTCTGGCAACACTATATCCCCGGAAACGGTGCCAAAATGATGCGTAGTCGTTATACCATCATTAATTCTCAAAGAATCTATCAATCCAGGGCAGTGTACAAGGCTATCTACGGAAGAAGAAGTGAAACGACTATAACTTAGGTCAATCTAGGGCAACAAGTCTTTATTGGTGGAACCGGTTTTGTGGGGGGTTTTGGAACATTCCTATCTCTAAATTGCATGAATTAAATCTTAATCTAAGTTGCAGAATTGGAAACTAATCATTAACTGCAGAAATGAAGTCCTAATTACAATTGGAGAATGAGACCTAATTATATTACAGAATTAACAGTTACAGAATTGAAAGTCTGATTCTAATTGCAGAAAGGAAATCTAATTACTTTTGTAGTAATGAAAGTCTAGATCTAATGTGGAAATAAAAACTATCAAAATTCTGTAACAGAAGGTTGTCAATCCTCTGTTCAGATTTTGACAGCAAAACACAAAAATGCAGGAAATTGCTGAAAAATAGTAAATTCTGGAAATAACAGTTCTGAAAATAAAGTGAAAGCTTGGCTGAAAGTAAGATTGCAACTAAAACATTAAGCACAAGATTTATTTTAACATGAATGAACTAATACTGCAAATATTGTCAACTATTCACAAGCAATTTACATAACAAGTTCTGCAACTCATTCTACTGCAGCAAAATCAGAATAAAAACCTGTTCTGTTAGTCCTCCTCCTAGGTCTGGAAGTGGCCGACCTCTTTGTCCAGAAGAAGGTGTAAGTCTCTCTCTCTTTCTAAATCTTAATCACACTCATTTACAAGTAAATTGAAATAGAACTGGTGCACTTTATTGATC
This sequence comes from Wollemia nobilis, assembly GCA_028583015.1. Classification (NCBI taxonomy): domain Eukaryota; kingdom Viridiplantae; phylum Streptophyta; class Pinopsida; order Araucariales; family Araucariaceae; genus Wollemia; species Wollemia nobilis. The sequence goes on along the minus strand of JAQPPZ010017190.1, from coordinate 2,941,811 downwards.
AAAAGACATGATTACAAGAATTATGCTGAAAAACTGTTACAGGACTGTAACAGTCAATTTCTAGTTATACTCTGTATTTAGCTAGCTTTCTCTATATTCTATCTTCTGCTACTTCTCTACCTTCTCTTACTCAGCTCAACCTGAATGGGAGCAATATTTATAGCTATCCTATGATCTGATTACAAACAAAGAATATCTCAAAAGATCTAACCCTAAAATCTTGCAACAAATTCTGGTTTTATCCTAGAAGAGGACTAAAACTCGATCTTTCCCTTAATGATGGATTTGGTCGGCAATGACGGCAAAGACAGATGGAGGATATTTCTCTTTACTTTTTCCAACCTTTATTTCCCTTTTTCGCCTTCAAAAATCGGTCAAAAAGGTCAAAAACACATTATGTTCTTCATTCCGAAGATAAGTGGCTTCATTCCGAAGACAGTGCAGTTTTCATTTCGAAGATCGCTCATTCTGAAGATCGCTCATTTCGAAGATACTGCATGCTTCATTCCGAAGATCCGCTCATTCCGAAGATGTTGCATTCTTCATTCCGAAGATCCGCTCATTTCGAAGATGTTGTGTGTTTCTTCATTCCGAAGATATCTGTTCATTCCGAAGATGCTTCGAGAATGAACAAATGTGTGCTTTTCCTTTGATTTCTTCTGCATCTCTCAGGTGGGTTATCTCTTAAGATCAAATTCTAATGGTCTCCATTCCTTTCCTCATGTGAATTCCATGCCTTGCTATTTATGGACAGCTGGCTGGAATTTATATGGGAAAGACCAGTTTTTGCTGCACAGCAACAGTTTGCTTGCACTGTTGCCAGATTTAGGTGAAGTAAATGCTTGAAACAAATCAAAATATGATTAGTGAAATGCTGCTATTATTCTAAGCATATCTCATTGTAGCAAATCATAACAAAAAGAACACAAAACTATGCAAAAAGCTGTAAAATCAGCATATAATATCTCAAATACATTGATCATGCAAAATGGTTAATATACTGCATATTAAATCAACTTAACTAACATATCAGATAAAACATAAGAGTTTATAGGCATTTTTAGTGTACAAAACATGTTATGATTGAGGCATTTCCAGGCCTCATCACTTGGTGAGCTATGAGCTCAGATATGCATATGTGGAAAAGTTGTGTTTAGCAATAGTGTTCGCTACAAATAAATTGTGGCATTATATGCTAAGTCATACGACGTATGTTATATCCAAACAGAATCCTTTGCAATACATGATGAGTAAGACGTATCACAATACGCGTACTGCGAAGTGGATCATGCTATTGATAGAGTTTGATCTGGAATTCATAAGCCAGAAGTCCATTAAGGGATAGGTCATAGCAGATCAATTAGTTGAGGCACCACTGTCAAATAGTAGACCTCTAACAATCGAGCTTCTAGACGATGCAGTCTTCATCATATCTGAAGCTCTCAAACCCGAAGAACCAAAGAACAATGCTGATATGACTCTGTTCTTCGATGGTTCAAAGTGTGAACAAGGGGGTGGTGCCGAAATAGTGTTCTTCACGCCGTAAGGAGCTCCAATGCCCTTGTCATTCAAGTTGGATTTTTCATGCACCAACAATAACACTGAGTATGAAGCCCTACTGCTGGGCCTCCACATAGTCGTCACCATGAATATTAAGATATTGAACATCTTTGGTGACTCCTTGCTCATAGTAAATCAAGTCAAGGGGCTTTTTAATGTCGATGTCCCATACTGAAAGCCTATAAATATCTAGTTGACACATATTTGGCCAAATTTGAATGGTATGACATTGAGGCAATCCCTCGATCATCAAATAGGTTTGCAGATACCATGGCATCTTTGGGATCTTTAATCCCTCAGAATCCGTCTACTGATTTCACTACCATCCATGTCAAGATGCTCTCACATCCAGCAGTAGAGCGTGCAACCTATGATAACAGAGAATCGGTCAACATGATCAGTGTAGAACCAAAAGCTGAATGGTTCTGCAAAGCTGAAGACTTTCTTAAGAAGGCACCCTAGGGGTCATTAACCTCTTAGATTCCTATGGGGAGTGGTACTACCATTCACCATAGGATTTGTTTTCGAGTCTACATTTGCAAAGGTAAATACGTAGGGGGAGCAAGTCGTCTTAGTAGTCGAAGCTGAGATTTATCAAAATTGGATGTCACAAATTAAAGACTTCCTAAAGCTTAGTATAATCCCAAAGGGATTGTCGCATGTCGCGAAGTGCACATTTAAATAGAAAGCGGCCAAATATGTCTTAATAGGAGACATCTTGTACCAACGAGGCTATGATGGAGTTCTCCTTCATTGCTTAGAGCCCCAAGAGGCATCATGGGTGATTTCACAAGCCCATGATGGTATGTGCGGTGGCCATTTTAGCGGCATGGCCATCGTCAAGCGCATCCTTTGAATGGGCTACTATTGGCCCACTATGGAGAAGGAGTGCAATGTGTATGTCAAGAAATGCATTAAATGCCAGCATCATGCTAATCTTATGCACTTGCCATCATAGGCCTTATAGCCCATTCAAGCGGCTTGGCCATTTGCTCAGTGGGGATTAGATCTTATAGGCAAGATCTCTCCTCCGTCATCGGGTCGGCATACATTCATAATCATGGCTACTGAGTATTTTACAAAGTGGGTGGAAGCAATACCCTTAACAACGACAACTGGAGCTCGTATAGTAGAGTTTATACTAGAGCATATCATAAGTCATTTTGGGATTCCATCCAAAATAATATCGGATAATGGAACGTCTTTCAAGAACAAAATTATGAGAGCTTTGACATCTAAATATAGAATCAAACATAGTTTTGCGACTCCATACTATCCGCAAGCAAATGAGTAGGCTGAAGCTTCAAATAAGACAATGGTGGCCATCTTGAAAAATATGGTACAAGAAAACCACAAAGACTGGCATATCCAGTTACCCCTTGCGTTATGGGCTTACAAGACTAGTATTCGGATGCCCACTGGGGCAATGCCGTTCTCACTAGTATATGGCGTTGAGGCCATTATGCCCTTGGAATTAGAAATTCCAACATTGCGCGTCGCATTGAAAGAGTTCATCGATGATGACACTGCACGACAAGCTCGACTGGATCAACTGACGCTACTTGATGAACGTCGCGTGAATGCCCTGGAGCATCTCCATGTTTATCAAGAGTGACTAAAATGAGCTTACAATATCAAAGTCCACCAGAGAGACTTTGAAGTTGGGGATCTTGTCTTGAAAGAGAACCAACAAAACTCTAATTTACTGCCAGATATGCGAGACAAATTCGTGGCTAATTGGCTAGGACCCTACATCATATCTAAAAATATTGGTCCGGGTACCTATCACCTAACATCGCTAGGGGGTGTTGAAGAGCCCGAACCTCTCAACATCATCCATATTAAGGTATTTTATGCTTGAAGAGCATAGTAAAAGGCTCCGATGAGTTTCTTGTAACCGCTCGATCATCCTAAAAAGCTCCAAACACTACCATAAGTAGTTTGGTCAATCAAAAAGCCCCAAAGGCATCTGTAAGCCCTTTGGTCAACCTAAAAGGCTTTGAGGGTTTGTTTAAAACCGCTCGGTCATCCCAAAAGGCTCCAAGGGTTCCTGAAACCGCTTGGTCATGTCAGTTAAAGGCCTCGAGGGTTTGCTTATAATCGCTCGGTCATCCTAAAAAGCTCCAAAGGCATCTGTAAGCCCTTTGGTCAAACTCAAAAGGCACCAAGAGTTTCTAAAAAACTGCTTGGTCAACCCAAAGGCTCCAAGGATTCTCAAAATCGCTTGGTCATCCCAAAATGCCCCAAAGGTACCCATAATCCCTTTGGTCAATCCTAAAAAGCTCCAAGGATTCTTAAAAATCGCTTGGTCAATCTAAAGGCTCCAGAGGCATGTACTCATTGTTTGGTCAATTATGAGGCTCAAAACCCATAAAAATTATAAAATCAATAAAATCCAAAAAAATTGGTAAAGCATAAAATCCAAAAACATTTGCATTTTGCATTCTCATTTTGCATTCACACATGCATTCGCTGCATTACTGCATTGCATATAGGCATTCATCATCCGTTGCATTCCGTAGTAGGAGGGATTATGTTTTTCAGTCTTACAAACGACACCATGTTTGTGTTTAAATCATGCATCTCTGCATTTATCATGATCCATCATTCATGTGAGTAATTGTATTTTTCAACACAACCTGTAATGTTGCTATGGAGATATACTAGGGTTTTTTGGTCACTCAACCATACCTAGTGGTCTTATCAAGAGTTGGTAGAAATATTGCTTTGCTTTTGTAGCTAAGGTTCAGTTAGTATAGCCCTTAGCATATCAAAAGCCTATCACTAATCAAAAAATTTAAACAATCCTAACAAGGACTAGGGGAAGATGAAATCCGTGAAGCAGGACCGGGTATCCTGAAGTGAAAAGAGTTATTCTTGCTTATCCCTCTGTGTGGATGGTATGGGAAATGTTGGTAGTTGGCAAAAGGATAGGTTAGTTCCCTATTCAGAATCCCTTGCTTACGATAAAATGAGCAATATCCCAAAGTGATATCCCACATCAATCCTCATGATTGATACCCTAGATCGATATCATAGATCGACTTCCCAAATTGATATCCCATATTGATATCATAAGATCGATATTCTCAATCGATATACCAAAAATAGTTTTCCCAAGTAAATCCCCCCAAAGGAAAGTTTCTGAAGAAAATTATCAAATGTAAATGCCGAAAAGTGAAGATCGAGTGAAGATCAGAAAATAGGCTTAAATCAAAGTTCAAAGTGAAGATCAAATGAAGATCATAAATCAAAAGTTCGAGTGGAGATCAAATGAAGATCCAAAATCTAGTTCGAAGAGAGATCAAATGAAGATCCAAAGATAGTTCAAAATGAAGATGGAATCGACTCCCTTGCTTCACTACATATGAGCAAGTATCCCAAAAATTGAAGGATAGAAAGGAATGAGCCCGAATCCCTAGAATTGTTGGCACTACTATACCTTACGCATGACGATATGTCTGACGCATTAGCACCTCGCTTATGAACAAGACCAATGTTTGAATGTGGAAGAGCTAGCTTCAGGTGTCCTGCATTGCCTAGTGGCTTAGTCCAACTAAAATCTAAACTTGGGATTGGATAAGACATTTGTGGAACCCCTATCTTAGCAATGGGCTGAAAGAATCCCGCTTGACATCGGGGAACGCTCGTGTCTTATCTTAAAATAATCATGTGCACACACAAGGATAATGAACAGTTAGGGCCTATCCTAGCAAAAGCCTTTTATCTCAAAAGTCTAGTGTGGTTAGTATGCAACTTTTGATAAGTCTATTAGGGTGTTTGAGTCTCATGGAAAACCTCAAAAATTTCTCTCATAGCAACAAAATGTCAAATATCGCAACCATATAAATCATCAAATTGCAAAGTATCGAATCCATGATACATCATCATATAAGGCACATTCAAAATATAGGATAGATACCGGATGGATATTAGCAATAATATTTAGACGACCACTGACTATATCGTGCATATTTTTCAAATTTTGCAAAAGAAAATTGAATGACACATTATATCATTCGCATCATAACAATTGCATTCATTGCATTTCATATATGGGTGATTAATTGATTAAATTCTTATCTTAAGGATTTTCAATTACATTCATGATTTTTATACATTCTGTGGTGTCATCCATTAGATTGATAAACATATTTGCATTCATTCCTTATGTTTTAAGTGATTAAAGCATACAGGTTCATTTACATTAGATTACCATCATGTAAATAAATCATTACATACATTAATGCATACAATAAAGCAATATCAAATATGCATTAAGAAAAAACATTGCATCCATATGCATCCATCATAAATCACACATCTAAGCATCTAGATCACTGCATATAATCATCATCATAAATCAAATAGCTATCTAGTGCATGTCATCCATACATCACATCATATAGCATCAAATTAACATAAGCATTGCATCCATGTGCATCAAATAAACATAAAATTAAAACATATAAATCAAGTACACATAATGAGCCAAAATGATAATGATCATATCATATATATAAATATGTGTCTCAAAGTACATCAAATGAGTACAAAAATACCCGTAGGCTACAATCGTGTAGGTCCTCAACCTTACACCAAAAATGATACATATACAAAAAGTAGCTGTCATCTGATAAGAGCCCTAGCTCTGGCCGACTCCCCCTAAACTGGAGCTCTCACCACCTCCCTCAGCCCTATGACCTGGAGCCTGCTCTGCAGTCGGATATGGCCCCTACTGTGCACCCTACTGAGGGCCCTATGTACCACCTAGCCCGAAGAGGCCTAGCACACTAGAGACTGGTATGCCCATGCAGCTAGTCCTATGGCTAGAGGTCCCACCTGTCTCCCTGTGGCTCCTGTGTGAGTTGCCACCCTGTGTGCTAGAGGACCTGTGCATCCTCTCTGTCTTGTGGGTCCGCTGGCTCGAGCTAGTTGTGGACTACCTCATAGTCCTGGACCTGGTCCACTGAGACCCTACAGCATGAGAATCCTCCAAGACCGTACCGCCAATCAACCTGATGTAGCCCTCCAGCTGGTCTATACGGGCTACCCTACTAGTGTGTCTATCATTGCCCTCCTCCATGAGGGCCTGTAAACATCGAATCTCTAACATGGGATCACGGCCACCAAGTAGCACTACCACTAGTGATGTAGGTGGTGCCATAACAACATGGGAAGATGAAGGATCTCCTCTCTGAGCTAGGGCCAAGTCCCTCTCTGCTATGGCTGTAGCTAGTCATGCCTCTTCCAAGTCGCACGCACTAGTGAGCTCCTAGACCCTCCCCTCTACCACCGTAGCCTGTGCAGTCAAGCTAGTGATCTACTATGCTGCCTCGATCAGTCTGTGATCCTTGTCAGTCAGCTGGGCCTGTAGGGTAGCAATGGTAGTGTCTCACTCTAGCTGTTGCATGACGTATCTACCAAGCTAACTCTACAAGTCAACCACCTAAGCTAGGAGCAGCCCCTCTACACTGTCAGGAGGGACCTCACCCTCCTCTGGAGCCTCATCATTAGGGTCAACCTTAGGAGCCTCCTCGGTGGTGGCCTTTATGCCCCATCCACCCTCTATCCACTGGCGCACCCTACGCCCGTCAGGATCCACCTCTACCTCTGTCTGGTCTGCCACTCTACCTAGAGGCCCTGATCCATGCCACCGGAGCATGGACCACCATCCATCATATGTTGGTGTGGTAGTAGCCCTGTCAACTCCAGTCTCCTGGAAGTCATCTGGCTCATCTCCTAGAGCCGAAGGTCGAATCCATGGAATATCCCACTCTAATGCCAAGCGCCTGTAAGGAAATGGGATCTTCGGGATGTCCTACACTATCTCAAACTACCGTAGGATGTGAGAGTAGAACTGATACTCTCTAATCTCGACCTTTCGATCGAGTAGCCACCTATCTCTGCGAGCCTATCGAAGCCACTCGCCCACCTCAACCCATGTTGGGCAATCCATATACGACCGCCACTCAATGTCATCAGGGTCGAGTGATCCAAATCATGTGATATAATGTTGGACATCACCAACATGGGTCCTACTCCTGAACCCCTCCTCCTCTCGAGGCCAGCAGGTGGCATAACACTGGTGAGCATCATCAATCTCTGTGATGTGTAGTGGCAGCTCCCTAGGATGCTCTATCTTGATGTGCTGCCAGCCCCAAATCTGAAGAAGCAGGCTACAGCTAATGCCCCGGTGGCTCCGATCAGTGATCTGGTATAGCTCTCTGTACAACTGGTAGAGTAGGGTGCTCCCCCAGGCCAGTCATAGCGGTTGAGTCGCTGAGCTCTGAACCACTCTACGGATAGTGGCTAGGAGGTTCCAGGGAATCCTCGCACCCGAGGAGTCTGGAAGGACAACTTGCACCACCAGGTGCATAAAGATAGCCTCGCATATGGAGAAGATGTTCTTCCCCTGCCAGTATCTGATATGGACTCCTCCATGATCGATACTACGTTGAGCCTCCTGGCTCCGATCGCCAAAAATAGCATAAAAAATGGGCCCTTTGGCCCCAGAAGTAGAAGAGACGATGGCCTCACCATCAATGGGGATCCTGAAGATCCTGTAGACATCCTCTAAGGTCACCGTCATTTCACCTATAGGCAGGTGAAATGTGTTGGTCCATGCATTCCAACGTCGAGCCAATGCAGTCAAGTAGGCTTGATCTACCCTAATCATGGGTAGATCTAAGACGTAACCGAAGCCGACAGCTCTGAACCATTCCCGCTCCCTAGGAGTGAGCTCTCCGTGAAGAGTCTTAAGGATGTCGGGCTCTCGAGCTCTAGAGGTCAACCTCTAAAATAAAAAGCATAATATAAGGAAAAATCTAACTAAAAACAAGCAAAAACATTTAAAAATGACCTAAAAATCATCAAAAACATCTAAAAACTGATAAAAGTGCAAAAACATGTCATCATGCAATCATAAAAATAAAAAATGTCACTCAGACAAGTCAAAAATGCATTAAATGACATTATTTGCCTATTAAACCTTAGAAAAATTAAAAATTTGATAAATTTTTTTCTAAAGTTTGCGAACCGCGGGTCAACCCTACGGTCCGCATGCGGTCAAAAATTGATCGTTGGGATTTTAAATGCGGACCGTAGCTGGCAACTACGGTCCCCAATTGATCAATTGGGAACCACAGTTGGTACCTGCGGTCTCCGACTGAGATCCCGTCGGGTATTTTACCGCGGCTAAAAACAAAAAAAAAATTAAAAAGCAAAGCCTAAACTACCCTAACCTAAGGTGTGGTTCATTGCCAATAATTTAATGTGATTGATTAACCAATTAATTAATTTGGTTCATTTTATTGGTAATGGATGCGAGGTCTTGGTTTCGAATTACCTTGCCCTTGCCTCGGCCATCGCGGCTAGAAGAAGCTTGCCCGCGCTCTGCCATCGTGCGGTGTGTAGGGTGTAGGTGTAGAGTTTGGTAGGGTTTTAGGTGAGTTCTCAGCTGTCACTATCAGAGCTCCAAATGCCAAGTCATTGTCAAGGAATAATGAAAGATATTTGAAAATTGAGCCTTTTATAGGCTTTTCTTATTTCGCGCGGACCGTAGGCCCTAGCCACGGTTCCCAAAATTGCAATTGGGAACCGCAGGCCCTAGCTGTGGTTTGCAACTGGTAGCAAATATGGTCAAATCCCACCGTGGGAAGGTCTAAAAAGGTAAATTAATGACTCCCATTGGATCAAATTTCAATAAAAGCAATCAATTTGGAAATTTGGTGATGATCAAGCATCGAGATCCGATTAAAAATAAAATATCTAGCTGAGATTATAAAGTACATTCAACCGAGGTCATCGCTATGACAATCCTTTCATGGAGCGATGCACCTCCCAACCAAATAAATAAACTCAATTCATAATTCAAAACATTCAAAAAAAATCAAATAATTAAAAACACCAAATGCGCCTCGTATTCAGTAATTTACCCTATACACTTGGCGGTTGCAACGACTTGCGCTCCATGCAATCCGACAAGATGAGTAAATTACCATAAGGACATTTGGGGCAAAATTGTCATCATTGATCTGATATGCTTCTTTTCAATCCCTAAGAAGGCCTTCGTGGCTGGACTTCTCCACGGGAATGAGGTGTTTCATGTCATGTCTTCTATGACATCTTTTCAACAAATCATCGATAATTTGATTCAACACAAATCTAATTGGATTTGTATCAATTTGATTCCCTAAGATGGCTATTGTAGCCTGATTGCTCCATGGGATAGAAATGTGCAAATACTATTAATAGTTGGAATCAAAAGCTGAACTAGGCCTAGCCAAGGCATTAATTTGCTCAAATCTAAATTTGTTCAGATCATCCATGGTGGTCAAGCGACATCGTCGCTTTAATCATTGTCATTACCCTCATCGACTCGTCGCTTGAGGGGGTAGTCATAATATCAAATCATAATAAAAATCAATAGAAGATCCCGAAGATCGTAGATCCCTTGATCTTGTCAAAATTGCGTTCGTCCTTACGAATCATTGTCAACAACTATCATAAGCTTACCCCTTTGCTTGGGGCAAATAGCAAATATGATTTTGCTTGTTGTTCTCCTCCTTTCAGATCTATGGGTCTAAGATACCTATGGAATGTAGCATCAATGCTACCAAATGAGATGAGAAGAGTACAAGCTTTTCAAATGTAAGCCTTTCAACGAGTTGGAAGCAATGATTCCAGGATGCGCGTCCTTTTGCAGGACTTAGGGCATCTAATGTTGATCCGACTAATGATCATCATAGAACCTTCGACATCATTTTAGGAGGTATATTTTTGCTCAGCGTTGTTCGATCTCACAATGCATCTCAAAAGGGGCATCTGTAGACACCTAAAACGCGTCATGTCGAGGGTGACTACTCATATGGACATGCTACAAGACCATATGGAGGATCTTGGACAGACTCCAAGATAGAGCAGTGGTTCTAACCACTCAATTTGGGCTCCTTGGCCTAATCAGTCTGAACCACAGCCCAGACCTGTGGTTTACAGGCTGAACCATGGCTGAGACCTATGGTTTACAGTCTAGACCGTAGCTGTGACCTGTGGTCTTAACTAGAGTTCAGTTGGCCTTCAATCCGAGCCAAATCGGTTGGAACAGCCATTTGATCTAGAAGAAGGTGGTTAGAGGATGAAAGCTTCCACCCCGACCCCTCTATCTTGGCTTCTCCATGAAGCCACCCCTAGCCCTTGGGTAGTCCTATAAGTACCCCTCAAAATTAGGGCAAACTATGAAGAGAGAGCATTGGAGATTTGAGCAGCGAAGCCCTGTCGAATTGTACACTCAACCGAGTATACTAAGAGAGAGCTATTGCACTTATCCCCTACCTACTTGCCAAGATTCATGATGAATTGCATTATGGATGCCCTAGGAGCCTAGGAGAGCCAAGAAACGCATATTCGAGCAAACGAAGGCCCTTCACAGCGAATCAACCACCAAATCAGTCTGAGGACACCAAAGGCGACCATTGAACATCAATTTGGACAAGGAGGTCAAGCCCACTGCCCTTGGAATTGAGGGTAAACCTATCAGATTGCTAACCATGGCTTTCAGCCATGGTTTACAGTGCAGACCGCTCACCAGAGCTGCGGTTTGCAGCAGAGGTATCACCACCTTACCCTTTTCATTTCAGTCCAGTTAATTAGCTTAGTTTAGCTATTTTCATGGTTTAATTGTAGTTTAGCAGACTTCTGACCGGTAGAATTAGGTTAGATTAGTTTCTTTATGTTAATCATCAAATAGGACATTAATGGATTCTTTATGCACTTTCATGCTTTATTTTACATAATTGATCCATGCATAGTGTAGTTGTTGTCTTTATTCATGCAATTCCATGAATCTTGATTCAATTTACATAGTTTAGAAGCATTTTTCATGTTTTCTTGATTATACATGCTTCATGGTGTCTTTATGCAATTTTCCTAAAAGGGCCTCATCATGAGAGGTTGCCTATCTTTTTGACACTCTTATGTTGTTTCTTGACCGCAGGGAACAGATTCAAAGGAGACTCAACCATCAACTTCCTTCCTCAACGCGAAGAAGAGGGCAACTCCACCCTAGAGCAGTTTGTGACCAAGTGAAAAGCACTATTAGTGCGCCTACCCTGTTGAGGGCTTTGGCATTGTATTAATCGTATCATCATTTGGGTGACCCTAAGAGGGGCATGATTGTAATCGAGATTATTTGCAATTATTAATACAAGAAAAGTTTATTTTGTTGAATCTATGCAATCTTGTCATTTTTATGCTTTGAATGAATGAATACGACATAGTACAGTAGATGGGTGCACGCTTTTTGGTTGGATCACATTGTGCTGGTGTATGTCATTTAGTTGCATAAGGACCAAGTCTGAGCCAATCCCTAGCTTCAATTCTCGTCTGATCTTTGTGGGTGGGTTCTGGGACGCAAAATTTACCCGTAAGGTAGTATGAATGGATGTTTAACTCCTCCTGGACGGCGTTTCCAGCCAGCGCCAAGCAGTAGAGTGTGTGGAAACCCTTTTAAGAAGTTCGAAGCCATTCTATATCACCGTGAAGTTAACATAGACTATGCTCGTATATATTTGATCAAGGGAGATTTTCTATATTGTATTGACGTCAATTCATTTTATTATTTTATGGCTTTTTTGTATTATAAACAACACAATTAGTTTTATTACTAAAAGAAAATTAGAGGTAAAATTATTATGTAGATGTTAAGTATAACATTTGATATGCTCCAGTTTGGATAAATCTCCAATCTCTTATTTATATTGACAAAAACAGATTGGATGTGTTCATTGGAAGTTGTCCTCTGTATTTAATTTTAGGACGTCGTGAATGATAGAATATTTAAATTTTTTTCGTTTTTCTTACTAAGGTTTTGCTTGATGTTTTATCGAATGAAATTGAAGAAAGTATATTTATATATAGGTATTTTTTTTATCGGTTGGTTGTATATGCCCTATGAAGACACATCTCTAGAATGTCGTATCATAAGTTTTGTATTGACTATTAGAATTTACTTTTTAAAAAATAAAAAAGAATAAACTTAGCCATATCTGAGAGTTATTATATTTATGATTCAATGTGTGTAGAGAGGTTAATAAATTTAACAAAGCCCTTAGAAAACATTTAAGTTTTATAGGATGATTTTCCTTGTCACGTGTGCCATTATTAGACAAAATAATGAGGTATGTTTAATTATATGGGGTTAATGAAATAATAATCTTAATTTTATTGTAATTTCACATATGAAGAGAAGAAATATCTTGTTTTCTTTGATATGAGATTTGTGCTAGGATTTGATTATATTTATAATGATTTAATTGTATATTGTGATGAATGACACCTTTTAATATGTGTATATATAGAGAATTATAAAGTTATATTTATGATTAACAGTCCATGTTTTATATGAAGGGACTTGATTATGAAAGATAAAATAAAACTTAGGTTGTAGATTTTATAAAAATTCTAGGCACGATATTTGATGGAGGGGATTAAATGATATTCATAAATATAAAGTGTTTTGTGTAGATAGTAATATAAATGAAAACTTAGGTTGTAGATTTTATGAAAATTTTAGGCACAATATTTGATGGAGGGGATTAACTGATATTCATAAATATAAAGTGTTTTGTGTAGATAGTAATATAAATTTATTATGAAATCCTATAAGATAATAGAAGTCTGAAACCTTCTTATGTCTATGTGTCATGGTTCCTTTGTTATAGTTCCATTAACGTAAATGATTTGTTTAAACCTGATTAAGCTTTCAAAGACAAACCAATAGGCCGCAAGATATTGACTTTAAGTACCCATAGTTTAAACTTAAATTTGAAATTCGAATCTTGCTTGGAGAAAATCGAGGGAGGCTATCTCCACTCATACCATTAAGTCACGCGGTGTCTTAAGTGGGAATCAACTTTGCTTGACAAGAGAAAGTCAAGGAGACTTTCTCTACCCATGCCACTCAGTCACGTGGTGACTTAGTGGGGACTGCACCATCGTACTCCAGCTCTATGGGATAGGAGGGTCCAAGCTGAGGAGTGTAACGAGTGATGGAATGGGACGTCACTCTAGGTGGTCAGTCAGTTAGCGTGGTGATATCCATCATTCCACTCGGGCTAGGGAGGAGCCAACATAAAGCATGACTAGAGAGCTACTCATGTTGTTGGAATATCCAACGATAGATGGTTATGGGCAGCATTGTCATCAACCCGAGGAAGAATATAGATATCTAGTCCCTCAGCCTTGCGAAGGCGGACTCTAGCCAAACCTTAGTAGATGGTCAATGGCTAGCACCGGCATACAGACGTTGGTTCCAAGGCATCGAGCTGAGATCTCTTAAAAGGTTGTGAACCTTACAACCTTGGACAAGGGGCATAGCGTACCCCGTTCAGGTGATATGGGCCCTGAATGGATAACCCTCCGTCGGATTCCTAAGAGTCTCAAGTGAAGAGCCAAATCCAGTAAGGCGACCCATGGAATCTGGCCAATTTTGAGCACTTAAGACACTAGCTGCAGGAGTGAATAATCTTGAAGTGCATTGTATATGTATGCCAAAACTAACATTCACATGGGAAATCAAGCAATGTATGGTTGAGTTAAAAAAAATTTTTAGTGTGTGTTTTCTTTGGGTTGTTACAGTTGGTATCAGAGCCTAGGTTGCGAAACCCTAGGTCACATGATTAAAGGTGGCATAGCTCTTTTTGTATTCTTGACAAGCTTTCTCAAGAAAAATTAATATCAACTCCTTTTGTATAACAGATGGAGGATCTTGCATCAAAGCTAGAAATATTTCAATAATAGATGGATCAGATCTCATCCATGATGAAGCTACTTGTGGATAGGTTGGGAATTCAAAAATAAATTATGCAATCTTTCATAAGGCAACAAAAAAAAGAAGCCAGGTGGAGGAAAAGAGCAAAATCTGCAAGGAAAGGCAAAACTTCAAAAAGGGACTTTAAGCACGTCAAGGAACCTGAGCATAAGGAAAGAATGGGACAAGGAGGGAGAACTAGTGCACCGATAACAGGGTGTTTCACCTGTGGAGAAGCTCACTATGTGAAAAGGTGCCCGTTAAGAGTAAATCGAAAGAAAAAAGGGTGTTTTACCTGTGAAGGGGAACATTATGCTAGAAATTGCCCATTAAGAGTGAATCATGAGAAAAAACTTGAGAATCAACCTCGAGTGATAGTTGAGGAACCGCTCCACAACAAACAAATTGTGATTGGGAAATATAAAAACAAAAGGGCGAGCCAAGAATAAATATAATGATCTACTCCAAAGAATAGTAGGTTTTCATCCAAAAGTTATGTCATGTATATGGTATCCAGACTGATGATACCAGTTTATGTCATATCTATGAAATATAAAGAAATTTTGATATTTATATGTTCCCATCAGTAACTTCATTATACAAATGTTTTATTAAGCGGGTCAAACAAGAAAAACAAGTATAATGCTACATCATATAAATAAGAAAAAAAAGTATAATGCCACATCATATAAACAAGAAAAAGGAAAATTTCCATCTGGCAAACTCTGCTTAGCCAGAATGCTAGGGCAAGCCAATAACTCATCCAATTTGCAACACATTCCATGTATTCTCCGCATAACTCACTTTGAGCTCAATAGAACCCTTATTCTGGTAAGGATTGCTACTTGGCAAGGTATGGTATTATTAAAATAAAAGTCCAAAAAGTAAGTTATGTTAAGGAGGCAAGAATAGAATAAGGATAATCTCAAACAAAAATAGATCCAAATCCTCATAAGAGAATGATTCCACAGTTTTGGAAATAATGAGGTAAATTATGTTAATGGATTCTCAATTTATGTCAAACAAGATCTGATGTATTTTTGACAATTGGTTAATAAGAACCTGATGAGGAAGGAGTAAAGAGAATAATTATTGTGCACCATATTCTATTCATCAGGATATGATGAAAGCCTTAGATTATCAAGAACCCAAGTTGTTCATTTCATTATAAATATCAGATTAACTTACAAACTGATATGTTTTTTTTGAAATCAGGAGAAATGGATGAGCTCGTATCAATAATTAAATCATTCCAAGGATAGATGGAGCAACTGGTGTCAGTAATTAAGATATTAACAGAGCAAATAGAACAACAACAAAGGACAATGGAAGCTTTTATCGAGCAAGACAAGGAAAGGAACATCAGAAAACCTGAAAGTGAAACCTCGAGTGTAAACCCTCGGGCACCAAAGCTAAGATGCTGCACTTGTGGAGAACCTCACCATACATATGAATGCCCTTTTAGGAAAATCTAAGGGAAAGAAAGTTATCAGGACACCGAAAGGGCACGAAGGCCCTTTTTAATAATTTTCCTACTAAACTCAGGAGAATAGTAATCTGTATATGAAATGATGCTATACGTGAATATTCTCCTTACTTTTGAATTTTTAAATACAAGTATGTACGTATAATGAAGATCTTTTGGTTTTGTGAGTAAAAGTAATCATAGCAACTATATTATTGCTCGCACTAATAGATTGCTCTGTCTGGGATACTTGATAATGCATTATCTTTTTAAAGAAAGATAGTTGTGAATATACCTCGACATACCCTGGTTGTAAGGTTAAGTCTATTCTAAAATTAAAATACGAAGTTGGCCTTCCCAAGATTTGTTTCCAATGAGATGCAAATTTTGTAGTTGCAGACAAGTAAGTTAGAAAAGCACAAAAGTATGCTTGAGAAATTGTAAGAAATTGCATAAATTTTCCCTAGAATAATTATCTCGAATAGAGATTCGAGATTCCTCTATGAATACTAGCAAGCTTTGCATCAAAAATAGGACACAGAGCTTAGCACAACCTATCATCTTGAGATAGATGGACAGATTGAGAAGGACAATTTGGTATTGGCGGATATGCACTACCAAAGTAAGTGGGAATATTATCACTTACTAATGAAATTTATTGCATTGGGCATGGCCCCTTTTGAGGCCCTGTATGGGGCATAGGTGCGTGACACCATTATCTTGGGAAAATTTGGATGATCGGAAAGAGATCGGTCCTGATGTTGTTAAGAAAATGGAGATTCAATCCACCAATGGCTTGTGAAGCCACAAACTGTTAGAAGAGCTATGTTGACCTTAAGCGAACACCCCGAGAATTTGCCTTTGGTGATAAAAGTTTTCTTAGAACCGAACCGACCAAAATATCCATTAGAACCACCTAATTGAGCCCTAGATTTGTCGGTCCTATAGTCATTGTTGCCAACAATTAACCTTGTTGCCTGCCAGCTCGCACTACTACCGAACTTGTCAAAAATTCACAATGTCTTCCATGTATCCTTCGTAAGATGTTGATCCATGCCTCATATCTTGGAAACCACTCATTTACAGATGTCAGACCCGCAACTCATTGAGGTGCGACCAATCAAATATTTTGGGATACGAAACTAAGCAGCTCCGAAAGAAAACTGTGGACCAATGCAGAGTACAGTGGGATCAGTATTCCGAAAGAAATGCTTCTTGGGAAGATGTCTCCAATATGAGAAACCAATTTCCTCACTTGTTTGAAACATGTTGATAAAAAACAATATTACATTTGAAAATGAACTATTTTATAATGTAATTATGTATGATGATTTGGTTGTTGTATCATTTTCACTCAAATGAATGTTGATGGAAACATTGTGATATTGTGTATTTATTTAATCTATGAGATTATATTTTGATGTTTTGTAGCTAACACAGGGACTGTGTTAATTCTAAGGGGGAAGTATGTCACATCCCCACTGCTAGTGATTAATTTTCTTGGAAGAATGTGATTCTGCGGTTAGTGTTTGTGGTGCAGGTACAAGACACGAGACAGATATTGAAGAGAGCACCCACCCCATTGACCGAGGCAGCAGATCAAAAATGCCGGGTAAGTGGTTATGATGTTGTGCCTCGAGCACCTTGGTCCGTGGGTACATGGAAGCCCACCATAGGTTTGCATTGCATTGCATTCTGCCTATCATAGTTAACTGAATGTTTGCATGATAATACTTGTTTTCACTGGTTTATTATTATTTGATTGTTGTCATTCAAAATGATAACTTTAATTAAAATATATATATAATATATAAAAATGAATATAGATATACTTGTACAAAAAGTATATTAAAAAAATTCATACTCATGGAATTAACTATAAAAAAATAAAAAATAAAAATAATAATAATAAAAGGAAATAAAATAAAGCATATATAAAAATATAAATATAAAAAAAATAAAATAATGAAGTATGCCTTCATTTGGAGAATAAACTTAAGTATCCTTTGAATAAAGGACACAAGAGTAAGAAAGGACCTATGAACTGTAAGCCAAAGTTTAATTAAAATATTAAATATTAAGAGAGGCCATTCGTTAAAACATGGAAGATGTTTACATGCTCTACCTGGAGAAATGCATGAGGTGTCACCTTTTCGTTAATCATATTTTCTTATAAAGGAAGACGAGCTGGCGGATTGTGGGGGAGGAGAAGCTTATCACGGAGCCAAGCGAAGGTAAAACACTGTCTGCAGAAGAAGAGTTGCGTGAAGGAGGTCAGATTCTATATTACTCTGTGAAAACAAATGTTTGAGGATGGGTAAAATTTGTATATGTATATGAATGCTTACTTTATCTTTTCTATGACAATCATACTGTATAATTTGTGTAACTGGTTAAATGTTGGAGTAATCAGTATAATTGATTAATTAATCAATAAATTGTTTGTTAGTGATGTTCTATTGGTAAAAGCATTATATAAAATATATAGATTTCAATAGGAGTCTTCCATTTCAGACTTACATATATAGTACTAAATAAATTCAATTTTGTTCATAATTTGAACCAGAAAATGAAGGGAAAACTATTAATTAATTAGTTTCTGGTTACTCAAGGCGTTGAAATAAATATGAGTGTTGCCATGTTTGTATATATATTATAATAGCTTGTACTCTCCTGGTTGATTTTGTTGACTCTCCTCTAGTAGTGTAGTAATGGTAAAATCCAATTCACTCACATTAATTATAGTTGTGAGAAGCTATTGCGTTCAATATATAGAACTACGTGAATGAACCCATTCTATTATTTAATGGCAGCGTAATGTTGGTGCGTTTGGTGTATGAAATTATATGGTTGAAACATTATTATATGGTTGTGTGATGTTTCTGCATTTGGAGTATGAACTTTTATGGTTGAAACCTTTTCATTCATATTTTATATGGTTGTGTGATGTTGTTGTGTATGATGTGTGAAAGTACATGAGTGAATTCATACCATTTATATTATTTTTGACCGTGTGATGTTGTTGTGTATGATGTTCATAGTTGCATCTTAGCATTGTGTTGGTGTGTCATTTAGTTGCATAAGGACCAAGTCTGAGCCAATCCCTAGATTCATTTCTCGTCCGATATTTGTGGGTGGGCGTTGGGGCGTGGAATTTACCCTCAAGGTAGTATGAATGGATGTGTAACTCCTCCTGGACGGTGTTTCCAGCCAGCGCCAAGAAGCAGAGTGTGTGGAAACCCTTTTAAGAATTTCAAAGCCATTCTATATCACCGTGAAGTTAACATAGACTATGCCAGTATATATTTGATTAAGGGAGATTTTCTATATTGTATTGACGTTAATTCATTTTATTATTTTATGGATTTTCTGTATTATAAACAACACAATTAGTTTTATTACTGAAAGAAAATTGGAGGTAAAATTATTATGTAGATGTTAAGTATAACATTCGATATGCTCTAGTTTGGATAAATCTCCAATCTCTTATTTATATTGACAAAAATAGATTGGATGCATTCGTTGGAAGCTGTCCTGTGTATTTAATTTTAGGACGTCGTGAATGATAAAATATTTAATTTTTTTTTGTTTTTCTTACTAAGGTTTTGCTTGATGTTTTATCGAATGAAATTGAAGAAAGTATATTTATATATAGGTCTTTTTTTTATTGGTTGGTTGTATATGCCCTATGAAGACACATCTCTAGAATGTCGTATGATAAGTTTTGTATTGACTATTAGAATTTACTTTTTAAAAAATAAAAAAGAATAAACTTAGCCATATTTGAGAGTTATTATATTTATGATTCAATGTGTGTAGAGAGGTTAATAAATTTAACAAAGCCCTTAGAAAACATTTAAGTTTTATAGGATGATTTTCCTTGTCACGTGTGCCATTATTAGACAAATAATGAGGTATGTTTAAGCATGTGGGGCTAATGAAATAATAATCTTAATTTTGTTGTAATTTTATATATGAAGAGAAGAAATATCTTGTTTTCTTTGATATGAGATTTGTGCTAGGATTTGATTATATTTATAATGATTTAATTGTATATGGTGATGAACGACGCCTTTTAATCTGTGTATATATAGAGAATTATAAAGTTAGATTTATGATTAATAGTCCATGTTTTATATGAAGGGACTTGATTATGGAAGATAAAAGAAAACTTAGGTTGTATATTTTATGAAAATTTTAGGCACGATATTTGATGGAGGGGATTAACTGATATTCATAAATATAAAGTGTTTTGTGTAGATAGTAATATAAATTTATTTTGAAATCCTATAAGATAATAGAATTTTGAAACCTTCTTACATCTATATGTCACGTTTCCTTTGTAATAGTTCCATTAACATAAATAATTTGTTTAAACCTAATTAAGCTTTCAAAGACAAACCAATAGGCCGCAAGATATTGACTTTAAGTACCCACAGTTTAAACTTAAATATGAAATTCAAATCTTGCTTGGAAAAAAAACAAGGGTGGTTGTCTCCACTCATACCATTAAGTCACACTGTATATGGTCGATGGCTAGCACCGGCATATAGACGTTGGTTACAAGGCATCGAGCTGAGATATCTTAAAAGGTTGTGGACCTTACAACCTTGGACAAGGGATATAGCATACCCTGTTCAAGTGATATGGGCCCTAAATGGATAACCCTTCATTGGATTCCTAAGAGTCTCGAGTGAAGAGCTAAATCTAGTAATGCGACCCGTAGAATCTGGATAATTCCGAGCACTTAAGACACTGGTTGTAGGAGTGAATAATCTTGAAGTGCATTGTATATGTATGCCAAAACTAACATTCACATGGGAAATCAAGCAATGTATGGTTGAGTTAAACAAAAAATTTAGTGTGTGTTTTTTTGAGGTTGTTACAATATTTGATAAGGCATAAGCATACCCCAATGTCAGGTGGGATTCTTTTAGCCCATTGCTAAGATTGGGGATCCTCAAATGTCTATCCAATCCTAGGTTTAGATTTTAGTTGGACTAGACTACTAGGCGATACAGGACACTTGAAGCTAGCTCTTCCACATTCAAACATTAGTCTGCACAAAAGCGAAATGCTAATGTATCAGATATATCATCATGCGTAAGGTACGGTAGTGCTAAAAATTCTAGGGATTCAAGCTCACCCCCTTATTTTCTTTAATTTATTGGGATACTTGCTCATGTAAAGTGATAAGAATCACTGTTTATTTTGTACTTTTATTTTAGTGATAAAAACCACTATTTATTTTGTACTTTTCTTTTTTATATTTTTTTTTTCTTTGAGCAAGGGATTTGATACTGATGGGATTTCACTTTGAATTTGATCTTGATTTGATTTGATTTCTGAGGATTTAACTTTGGAATTTCACTCGGGGATTTCATTCTGGGATTTTTCTCCTTCATTTGTAAGCAAGGGATTTATTTGGGTAGGGGGTAAGCTTGTCCTTTTGCCAATTACCAACATTTCCTACACCGTCCGCATAGGGGGATAAGCAAGATAAAATTTTCACTTCAGGATACCTGGTCCTACTTCGTAGCATTCATCTATCCCTAGTCCTAATTAGGATTGTTTAGTTTGGATATTAGTGATAGGATTCTGATATGCTAAGGGCTATCAAAACTAGACCTCATCTACAAAAGCAAAGCAAGCTTTCTACCAAACTCCTGAGAAGACCACTAGGTATGGTTGAGTGACCGAAAAACCTTAGTATATTCTTCATAGCAACAAGAAGGGTTGTGTTGAAAAACACAATTACTCACAAGGGTGATGAATGATAGTAATAGTGCAAAGATGCATGATTGAAACACAAACGTGGTGTCATTTGTAAGATTGCAAACACAACCTATCCTAATGCAAGTGTGATGGATGGATATGCCTAATGCAATGCAATATGAAATGCATGCGATAACTAGAATGCGATGATGCAAATGAAATGTAATGCAATATTTTTGAATTTTGATATTTTCCAATTTTTTTAGATTTTATTGCTTTTTAATTTGACCAAAGGGCTTACAGACGCCTTTGGAGCCTTTTGATGGATGACCAAAGGGCTTACAGATGCCTTTGGGGCCTTTTTATGGTTTTAGGCATAAAATGCTTTAAGGTGAAGGATGTTGAGAGGTTCAGGCTCTTCAACCCCTTCCAACGATGTTAAGTGATATGTCCCAGGTCCAATATTCTCAGAGATGATATACGGACCTAACCAATTAGCCATAAATTTGTCTCGCATTTCTGGCAATAGATTTGAGTTTTGTTGGTTCTCTTTCAGCACAAGATCACCAACCTCAAAGTCTCTCAGATGGACTTTGTCATTGTAAGCTCATTTTAAGCGCTCCTGATAAACGTGGAGATGCTCAAGGGCATTCACGCGATGTTCATCAAGTAGCATCAATTGATCTAGGTGAGCTTGCCATGTGGTGTCATCATCGATGAACTCTTTCAATGCGACGCACAACATTGGAATTTCCAACTCTAAGGGCATAATGGCCTCAATGCCATATACTAGTGAAAATAGAGTTGCCCCAGTGGGTGTCCGAATACTAGTCCTGTAAGCCCATAATGCAAGGGGCAGTTGGATGTGCCAATATTTGTGGTGTTCTTGTACCATATTTTTCAATATGGATACCACTATCTTGTTTGAAGCTTCAGCCTACCCATTTGCCTATGGATAATATGGAGTCACAAAATTGTGTTTGATCTTGTACTTAAACGTCAAAGCTCTCACAGTTTTGTTTTTGAATGACGTTCCATTATCCAAAATTATCTTGGATGGTATCCCAAAATGACTTATGATATTGGTGAGTATGAACTCAGCAATACGTGCTCTAGTTGTCATTGTTAATGGGATTGCTTCCACCCACTTAGTAAAATACTCAGTAGCCATAATAATGAATGTATGTCGGCCCGATGATGGAGGAGAGATCTTATCGATGAGATCCAAACCCCACTGAGCAAATGGCCAAGCCACTTGAATGGGTTGTAAGGCCTATGATGGCAGGTGCACAAGATTAGCATGATGTTGGCATTTAATGCATTTCCTAACATACACATTGCAATCCTTCTCCATAGTGGGCCAATAATAACCCATGTGAAGGATGTGCTTGATGATAGCCATGCCACTGAAATGGCCATCGCACGTACCATCGTGAGCTTGCAAAATTGCCCAAGATGATTCTTGGGGCTCAAGACAATGAAGGAGAACTCCATCGTAGCTTCGATGATACAAAATGTCTCCTAACAAGACATACTTTGTCACTTTCTATTTAAATGTGCACTTCATGGCACGCGATAATCCCTGAGGGATTACACCAAGCTTAAGGAAGTCATATATCTACGACATCCAGTTCTGATAGCTCTCAGCCTCAACTGACAAGACAACATGTTCCCCCTACGGTTTAACATTCACAAATGCAGACTAGGAAATAACCTTATGGTGGATGGTAGTACCACTCCCTGTAGGATCCTATGAGATCAAAGACCCCCAGGATGCTCCCTTGAGAAAATATCTGGCTCTGTAGAACCACTCATGGTTTGGTTCTACCTAAATCATGTTGATTGACTCTTTGTTATCCAAAGCTTCGCGTTGCATAGTAGAGTGTGACAATATTTTTACATGGATGGTAGTAAAATTGGCAGATGGATTCTGAGGGATTAAGGATCCCAAAGATGCCATAGTATCTACGAATTTGTTTGATGAATGAGGGATTGCCTCGATGTCATACCATTCCAACTGAGCTAAATATGTATCAACAAGATCTTTGTAAGACTTCAGGATAGGACATCGACACTGAAAAAGTCCCTTCACTTGGTTAACAATGAGAAGGGAATCACCAAAGATATTTAACCTTTTAATATTCATGGCGACAGCTATTTGGAGGCCCAAAATTAGGGCTTCATATTCAGCATTATTGTTAGTGCAAGGAAAGTCCAACTTGAATGACAAGGGCATAGGAGCACCTTGCGGTGTGAACAACACTATTCCTACACCACCCCCTTGCTCACACTTCGAACCATCGAAGAACAAGGTCATATCAGCTTTGTTATCTGGTTCTTCGGGTTTGGGTGCTTCTGATAAGGCAAAAACTACGTCATCAGGAAGCTCAATGGTGAGGGGCCTACTATTTTCAAGAGGCACCTCAGCCAGTTGATCAGCTATGACCTATCCCTTAATGGAATTTTGGCTAATGAATTCCAAATCGAATTCTATCAATAGCATGATCCACTTTGCAGTATGTGTATTGTGATACGTCTTGCTCATCATATACTACAAAGGATTTTGTTTTGATATGACATACATCGTATGACTTAACATATAATGTCACAATTTCTTTGTAGTGAACACTACTGCTAAACATAGTTTTTCCACATATGCATATCCTATCTCGTAACTCACCAAGGTTCGGCTAATGTAATATATGGCCTACTCTTTGTCTTGCACATTCTTTTGGGCTAACATGGTCCCTAATGCAAAGTCAGTTATCGATATATATAGCAAAAAAGGCTCATCTAGTCTTGGTGGAGCTAGCACTGGTGGCATTGCTAGATATTGCTTAATCTCAGCAAAGGCTACTTGACAGTCCTCATCCCAATTGAATGGGACCCCCTTGTGTAGCAATCGATTCATGGGTCAACATTTATCCGATAACTATGTGATAAATCACTTTATGGATGCTACTTTACCCTGTAGGCTTCTTAATTCCTTGATATTCATGGGAGGACGCATTTCTAAAATTACCTTGACCTTCGTTGGATCAACTTCGATGCCTCACTTTGAAATGATGAATCCCAAGAGTTTTCCTGAAGTTACACCAAATACGCACTTCTTAGGATTCAACCTGACATTATGCTCTATCAGGTGATCGAAGACCTTTCTCAGGACCTCAGCATGCTCTAAACGCAGCAATGACTTCGCCAATAAGTCATCGATGTAATCTTCCAAGATCTTATGCATATAGTCATGAAAGATATATGTCATAGCCCACTGATATGTGGCACCAACATTTTTAAGACCGAATGGCATAACCTTATAGCAAAATGTCCCCCATGGCGTTATGAACGTGGTTTTATGTTGGTCTTCGGGCTTAATCCAAATTTGGTTGTAACCAAAAAAACCATCCATTAGGGAGAGCATTTCATGACCCACAGTTGCATCTATGAGAGCATCTATGTTCGGCAATGGGAATGAATCCTTTGGTGTTGCCTTATTGAGGTCTCTGAAATCCGTACAAATACGGATCCTTCCATCAGGTTTTCCTACAGGCACCATGTTTGATACCCATTCTGGATAGTCGATGGAAATGACAAACTCTACATCCAATAGCTTCTGCAATTCATATTTAACCATTAAGGCTACTGTCGGATGCATCTTCCTGAGTTTCTGCTTGATTGGCTTCTTTGATAGATCTAGCGAAAGGTTATGAGTAACCAATTTTGGATCTAGACCTGGCATGTCCTTATAAGTCCAAGAAAAGAGATCAGGTCTCTCTTTCAATAGAGGGATGAGGTTGGCACGCTCATCAGGAGATAAAATTTCTCCAAATTTAACCTTCCTTGGATTGGTGGGATCATTACTGATATCCACTTCAAAGGTTTCCTCTATTGACATGTGGGATCCCTCCTCAAGCTGATGAGGCGTAGGGATCAAGTGGATGTCATCTATTGGGTTTATGGGTTCCACATTGGAAACATCCTCAACATGATAAACATCATGTGCATAGCCTAGCGCAAAATGAAAAGGTTGCAACATTTCTTCGTTAGGGAAGAAATCTTTAGGCTCTAGTGGTGAGTCAACACGATCCCAATCAATAGCATCTACATTCAGACACAATGGCTTGGAAGGATCAGCTGGGTTGTGAAGTGGAGTGGTCAAATCAATGGAGATCATATTGATGGAATGGATCATATCTCCAGGACCATGTGCATGTGACTCTACATTTGTATAACTTCCATCCCCGAGATGTGGTTCTGGGGGTATGGGGATCTCTGGATCCGGTCTATGGATAGACTCGAACACAGGATCGCTAGGCTCAAGGAGCTCTCTGAATGTCAGTGGATCAAGGAAGACCATATGATAAATCCTATCCAAATTAGGTGGTCTTCCTCTGAGGCGAGGATGAAGATTGATATCTCTGTACATATCCTCTATAGTGTACGATGCATTACGATGATGCAAGTAAGGAGGTCCCAAATAGGCTCTCTCTATTTCATCTTCGTCATCACTATCATAATAAAAGCCTTCACCGCTACCTACTAGCACTAGGGAATTAGGGATATGGGGCCCTATGTAAGCCCACACTCGGTACTCATCATCATCGATAGAGGATTGCTCATCCTCGATGACTGTCTCCAAAGGAATCAGATGACGTAAGTTAAGAGGGCCTAAATAAGCCAGCCTAGTGTCATCCTCAGATCACTCATTGTTTGAGGACTCACCATCATCATCCATGCCATACATGCAGCTAGGTCCCCCTCTCTTAGAGATGGACTCTGCTATGTCCTCATCAGAATGATATTCTGACTTGAAGTCTTCTACTATGCTAGCATTGTGAACTCGTAGGCTTGTGTCATCGACTGCTGCATGGATTTGTTCATCCAAGTTATCTCTTGGGATATGCTTTGGACTGGTCTCCACCAAGATATCTTCGTGATATGTCTCAGGTGGTTCTATAGTGACATAAGACACTATCTGGTTATCCCAATGAAAGGTAGAAGGATTGGGGTGATAAGGATTAATATCGACTTCCTCCCCCAGATTGAGGTATAGGTGGTCCAAATATACTACGAGGAGTTCATCCTATCCTCTAATATGATATCCTAACCTGAACCTATCTGTAGGCAACTGATATTATGGTTCATAAGGCCTCCTACGCCCCTGCTCAGATAATCTGAGACCGTAACCATGCCAATGGTAGCATTCGAAATATCGTAAGGCGTACTTCAGGTTAGAGAGATAATGAACATTCACAGTGAATGGCTCATCATCATCTTCATCCATGGGGGTGTGAGATGCAATCTGGTCGAGCCCTCCATAGATGAAATTGGTTTGGTTAGGGGGCACCCCCAATGGTACCACCATCCCTACGGGAAGGCGATGGGCTCATGGTCAGCCCATATCCTATGCAGTCTCGATGATCGATGTAAATATCACATTCTGCATGATATACTCCCCCAATCTGGGATTAACCAAATGAACTATCACCTATGGTGCAGATGACCCTATTGAAGATGCAGGTGAAGCAAGCTGAGGTGCCTCTTCGACTTCTCCTTGAGCATCCTCTACTTCCATGGGAATAGGGACCTCGATAACCACTGGTTTAGGCACTCGCTTTATCTCTTTTTTCCCATTTTGGCTTTTAGCTTCCCATCATCTCGATGCATTATAGATGCAGATGGTCTGGTAGAAGCAGCTATTGTGTGCTCCGATCATTGAGATGCGGACGTTGTAGGTTTGGCACACACTTCCTTCATTTTTCCTCTTGGCTCTTTGATCGGCGATCACTGGCCGTATGTCCAGGTGCATTGAGGGGAGCATGAAATCCCTCGACAAATCCTCTAGATTCATGTATTTGAATGGTTCCTCATCTGAAGGTACCACGTGAACCTATCCCTCATGCACGTATTTGATACACTGATGGAGAATAGAGGGGACACAATGCATTTCTCTTATCCAAGGTCATCCTAGAAGTATATTATATTGCATAGCACCTTCAATCACATGACACATCATGGGGATGGTCTTCAGCCCCACTTGAATAGGTAAGACTATCATGCCGATAGTTGAGCATAATGCATCGTTAAAAGCTCTCAACGTGAAGGCAGAAGGTATGATATGCATCTTTGGTAACTTCAGGTATGTTAATGCCTTGGTCATGATAATATTTATTGATGATCCTGTATCAATAAAAACCCATTTGAAGGGTATGTGATTCACACATGCAATGATGTGGAGCGGTGGATCCACCATGATAGTGGAAACCATCTTGATTTCATGATCATAAAATTGTATGACTAACTCCTGACACTACTGCACGTGTCCCATAAAGTGTGTGAATGCTTCAGGATCCTGGGACTACACTTCTATGGACCTTAGAATGTCCATAAGCATCTCCCTATGCTTGGGAGACTATTGAATCAACTCATAAATCATCAACTTTGTTGGAGTTATCTATAGGTTTTGGACTAACCTACTCTTGATTGTCACCACCGGTCTAGTTGGTGGGCCTGGTACATGTTGGGTTGGCCTTGGAGGAGGCACAACATGGACTCTAATAGGATCTGGAGGTTGATTTGGTCTCTCATACCTCGCATGTCTTGTGATGACATTGACCATTCCGATGAACCCATGGGTTGGTGGTTCGATTCATACTTGATTGACTTGGCCAACATTGTTCCTTGGTACCTCATGGTTGGGCAGAGGATTCTTGTAAATCCCCATATTCTTATTATCTGGCGCTTGTGGATTGTCCACAAGAAGCGTACCTCTTTCAATCATGTTCTACACTAAATGTTTGAAAGACCAACATACCTCTATGTCATGACCTTTCATTTGATGAAATATGCAATATTGATCATCCTTATACCCCTTAGGCTTGGGTTGATTAGGGTCTATCATTTTGACTTCTGGTAAGTTTATTGCCTTTGCCTCACATAGTTGATGGAAAATCATTGTCAACGATTTCGATAATTGTGTGAATATGCGAGGAGGGCATCTTTCTTTGTCCTTACCCCTCTGGTTGTTGCACTGCTCATATTGCACAGGGGGAGGTTGGGCTTGATAATTTCACTGTTGTTGCCCCTTATCTCCTTTCTGAAGGTTTAGAACCACCTGATTGATGTGAGCTGGCTTGGCCTATTGTTTCTCGATGCTTTTCTTGTTCCATTCCTTCTTATTTTTGAGTTTCAAGTTACCCTCCTGTAACTTGATATCCTCAATCACTTTGGCTTGCGCCAAAGCCTCTTCGAATGTTTGATACTGCTGCAACTATAACAATAATGAAATGTGCTTTGCACAACTTTTTGTAAACATCCGAGTTAGTTCAGCAGCAGGGATGGAAAATGGTAGCTTTGCCATCATCTTTCTCCATCATTTCCCATAATCCATAACTGGCTCATCATCATGTTGCATTAAAGCAGCCAGCTCGGATAAGTTCACCTTCTTCTTGATGCCAAAGGAGAAGCATTCAAGAAATGCATCGGCCAGTTGCTCAAAACTGGTGATATTGTACCTCTTGAGTTGATTAAACCACTCCCAGGCTGGGCCTGAGAGGGTCGTGATGAAAGTCCATAGGAGCAGGGCATCATTGCTTCCAATATGAAAGCACATGTCTAAAAAACTCATGACATGCTCCTGAGCATCCTCCTCTCCTCTAAAATTTTCTAGCTTAGGCATTTCAAAATGCTCGGGATAAGCCGGAATAGGCACTGATGGGCATAAAGGTTCATTATGAATTTTATTCAAGGTTGGCTTTTGATAAGTTGTTCCTTGCTTTTCTATAGCTTTGACCTTTTCTGCCAAGACTTTATAAGCCTGCGAAGATAAGAACTCCTCTTCTATGGATTGCCTTGGAGGCACCTTTGGAGGCACGTTCCTCTTTGGTCGAGGTGAAGGAATAGGCTCATCCTCCTCCTTGACTTGGGAGATTTTAGGATATTCTTGATCTAATTCATCTCCCACTTCTTCTTCATACTGCCTATGCCCATGATGCTCGGGTAGAGGGCGCCCATCTCTATGTTGGGTCGTGTAGCGAGTATGGGTATCTATATACTCAGGGTGCAAATCAGGTTGTGAAGCAACTCATCTATCAATGCACTCCCTATGCTCACTATGAGGATGTAAACCGACACTAGCCAGTCGATCCTCCCTCTCAACATGCTCCTTTTGATCAAGGATGCATTGTTCATGCATGCGTTGTTCATATAAGCGTTGTCTTATGAACCTTTGCCTCTGAGTGTTCTCATTTTTGAGGCATTCTTGCTCTACATGAACATCCTCCAATTGGTCTTGGAGGATCTGACATCTCTGCTCTGACACCAGCTTGTGAGATCTATCTATGTGATCAGCCGTATGAGGCCTCTAGTGTGTGCACTCTATTCGAGCGACTTTGTGGGTGTGTCCCCCAATGGACTGATCTGCTATGCTCTTGCCCTTGTCTATGAAGATGACATTCATGTCCAGCTATTGCCTAAACTTTATGCCTGCATGAGATGCAGGGGCACGCATATCTCGAGAATGCTTGGAGCACTCTCTAGGTTCTCTGATAGTCCTAATAGTACTACCGCTATGCACACTCATAGAGTGAGAAGGCGCAGGAGTAGGCTTGTAACCTAGTTGCCCTAGAACCTTACCCAAACCATCCAACTATCTGCTATGCCATGGCTCATGAGGTGGCATACCATTGGCTCCCACTTTGGATACGTCTATGGTGATCCTACAAGGCTCACCTTTGTTGGGAGTTTGAGTGGGCCTACGCTCAAAAGTGGCCCTATCCATTTTCCCCTGGATGGGTGGATCCTAAACTCGTCTATACTCAGATGTTGGGGGCCTCAAGCCTCCCTTAGCTATAGGATGAAGGGGTACCAATCTGGATCCCTCAATGACAAACTCTTTAGCAGATCCCGTGGATGCACGTGGAATGCGATCATGGTAAATACTAACATGTTTGGAACCCCCATGCTAGGAAGCTCCATGCTCTGATCTATGTCTCGAGGAGTGTCTAGTAGCTCCTCGTACTAGGGTATTCTCAACAAGATCCCCACATGTAGAATTGTCCCCTCTAATACTCATTGAATGACATTTAGGAGGATTCTATGATTGAGGGCGTTGCACGTCTTGTTGTGCATTGGGTGGAGCTTCGACCTCGACCTCGGATCTATGCCTAGGTCGGCCTCTCCGTGTAACCACCATAGTGAGTATCCTATGTCTAGATTCAAATTTTATTAGCACACAAAGAATACAATGGTGATTATCTCTTTTAAATCTTTAATGTGAACCCTAAACTGTTTGATGTGTTTTTGCAATTTGTTGTATCAATAAGTAACTCTCATCGTGTTTTCAATATGTTGATGATATACTCAATTGTTAAAGGGCTTTCACTTGTATACTCATAGCTCGACAACCTGGCAATGAACTCCAGGTCATGTAATCCCCCCAAAATGTGGAGATGAAACCCACACCCGGGCAAGGAGCATAGGTCCTACCGATCCTCACCCTGACACCCCGTGCACAGTGATACACCCCTTCGAAGAGGAATGCATGCTATTTTGCATGGTTAGGATGGATCTTGGAGTCGGTATTGGTCTAGTAACAAAAGGTTCGAGGGAGTTGGGCCAATGGATGGAAATCACTACCACCATCATTGAACCCTACTAGTGGTTGGATGTGACTTCCAACTCACTAGCATTTAAGTGTGTCATGGTGTGTGGGGTTCCTTTTATTTTGCATGAAAAGTAAATGCATAAAACAACACTCAAATGATTCTTCTATATGCTATGCAAAAGGAACATTTAATTTTAGAAAGTATGCATGATTAAACTATATGACTTTCAAATAAAATGCACACTAATGATGATGACGAGATGGCCACTAGATTGGGCCTCACACAAGCAAACCAACACACAAAAAGGGCCTAGACCACTGGAGACTAGGGCGGACTACACTTAGAGGTCTGTTGTTCCTAGCTGTGACTAGTGGAACCTAAGAAAAATGACCTAGGGATTCAATGCATTTTATCTTTTTCGTTGCATTCCCTAATTATGCTAGCATTTTACACATTCTAGAAAAACACAGATAGATAACACAGGAAAACCAGTGGGATATGGGTCCTACCTCAAATCCACATCCGATTAAAATTTGGTTCTCTATTGTACGACCTATCTGCTGCTGACCGTGGCTCTGTGGCATGGCTACAACTGTTACCCATGGGTGTCAGCCGTGACTACAACTTTTGACCATGGTTATCAATAGTGGCTAGCACCTGACATCACAAAACATAAAATTTAGTGATCTATGGCATTTAATGCAGATTTCCCATCGTGATCACCTTCTGTAACATTGTAAAAGGCTAACACCTAATGTTGTAATGGTTGTAAAGCATGTAAAAATGAGCATTCATACACAAATTGACAAGAAATAACACATAACAAGAAATGTATCTTCCATTAATTTGAATCAATCCATGTTACAAATCCATCCCTCTTAGGGATACCCATTCGATACAACAATTACAGTAGGAAAGATCCCTCGCAAGGGTAGGTGTCTTTCAATACCTTCTACAATGACATGAACTGCTCCAAGGTGTAGATGACCTTCTTCTCCATGATTAGAGGTATTTGTTGCCTTGCATGTCAAAACCTTGTTAGTCCTACGTGCAATAAACAACAAGAGGCATATCAGTAATAAAGGAGGCCTCTCTTGATGAGGCTTTTGGAGGAAGATTGTACAAAGTATATCATATCAACATGAAATCAAGAAAGTGCAAGAAACATGTTAAACTACATTAAACATGATAATTCTACCATTAAGACTATAAAGGAAACATCAATCAATCTATCTAATGCCTCAATTATGAATTTGAAAGCATGAAAGCATGGAAAATATCATTAGTATCTTGATTGCAAGAATGAAAGAAGAATGACTAAAACCTCTAATTCTATCAGTCAGAGTCTCTATCAAAGCAAATAAACATGAAATATACCTAATCTAATAAAATTGAAAAGATCCTACGATTAGAAAATAGAGAAATCAGAGATGATACCCTGACCACGGCTCTGTGGCACGATGAGCACTATTAGCCATGGCTGACAACCGTGGTTGAGCTTGAGATAAGTTTACCCTCCAATTCAAGGGTTGAATCTCTGAATCTCTCTACCAAATTGATGGTCAAGGGTCACCTCTGTGTCCTCTAACTAGTTTGGCGGTTGGATTGCTCAGATTGCACGTGAAGTTGGCGTAATTGAGTTTCTTGGCTCTCCTAGCCTCCTAGGACCTCCATGGCTTGAATTACCATTTTGATCTCTCAATGCTTATGACCAAGCTTTCTCTCAATGCAAGTAGGTGAGTAATGAACTCGATAGGGCTTCATCGCTCAAATTCTCCTATGCATCTCTCTCTTTTCCCATTTTGGATGGGGTTCTTATAGCACCTAGGAGGGCTATGTCTTAGCTTCTTGAGGAAGCCAAGATCAAGAATGGACAGCTAGAGCAGTTGGAGGGAAACTTCTAGATATTTCCACCCCTAAACCGCTCGGATCTGCAACCAATTGGCCATTGCAACCGATTTTGGATCGGCCAAGGTCCAACTGATTTTGGCTGCTAGCCATGGCTCTAAGGCGCGGTCAACACTGCTAACCATGGGTGTCAACCATGGCTAACCCTGATTAGGCCAAACTGCCTAATTGAGTGGTTAAAACCACTGCTATACCTTGGTATTTGTCCAAGGTCTTCCATATGGTCTTCTAGCATGTCCCATATGAGTAGTCACCTCGACATGATGTGTTTTAGGTGTCTACAGGTATAAATACCATAGCACTTACCTCACAAAGGTAAGTCTCCAAAATAATCGTGTATGTGATTTGTGAAAAGAGAAGGTGAATAATTTGTGAGGAAACAAAGGAAAAGGTTTTAATTTTTAATTACCCTTGAAATACATGGAAAAAAAGCGACCAAGGTGGGAAGATTCAACACCAACCAGTTGGTTGGGCTAATGGTGAATCTGAGGTATGTAAGGCATTGATAACATAGAGGTGTTTTATTCGAGTCTGGATGGTGACGCAGGGATAAAGCCTTTTGGCTTTTGGCGTGGGAGGAAGAGACAAAGTGCTCTAAGAGCTTTTGCCTCCCATGTGAGAACTTAGCTCACGTGGCAGGGTAGTCGTGGCTAAGGCACAGACGACGCTTTGACCAAGGATCAAGTCCCACAAGGAGCGAGCACGAGGTATTTAATATTTTGATTAAAAGTGCATAGTCTATGGTTGTTGGTGGCGCTTGAAGCGCATGATTTAATTTTTATGCCTAGGTTAATGTGTATAGTGGGAATGTTATGAGCACGTGGTGTATTTGATTTTGTTGAGTGCTTAGGGAGTTAAAAGGGGTAAGGTAAATTATTTTTACCTTAGACAAAAAGTGAGAAATATTTTTATTAAAAGTTAAAAATAAATTGCATTATTTTATAAAGTTAATTATTTGAAAATGCAATTTTGAGTAGGGAGACATAAGTAGGATTTTGGATTACTTCATGCATTAAATTTTTGAAAGGGGTTATAGTGAAACTGAGTGATTGAAATATTTATTTGATAAGTTTAGAGATAATAAGGTGTACTTGAGTTTTTGTTAATTTTGTAATGGTGAATTAATATTGAGAGAATATTTGGGTGAAGATTTTTGCTATCTAACCATTGAGATTGGCAAAGAGATTGATTGTGATTGAGACAGGTTTTGAGGTCAAATATTCTTCAAAGCAAAAGGTATGGGCATGTATCGCTCCAAATTTTTCGCATCCCTACCTTCAGGCTATAGGATCCGCGCCCGGAAGGAGGATGGGAAAAGGATGGTGCGGTACCTCGGACTGAGAGGACTTTGCGAAGGTCCCGCCTCTCAAGGGAGGTGTATTTTGGTGATTTTTCGACGGATGGTGGGTTCACCAGGAAACATTTGGCGGCAGTTTCCACGCCTAGGTTTTGGAATGTGTTTAGATGAGTTCGTTTTAACCTTAAGCATTCATATCCTAGGTTTGGCCGAATGAATCTAGATTAAACTACATGAAAATGCAAATTCCATGAATACAACAAACAGATTAAAAAAGCAGAAAATAGAGAATTTATAGGAGGAAAATGGGGAATACCTGATCCGGATGTCTGAAGAAGATTCTGACGTTTGAAGCAGTCTGGATCGTCTGGAATTCGACAGAATCACCTGCAATCTGACAGAATCGTCTGAAACTGACAAAATCGTCTGAGATCTGACTAATCGTCTGAGACTGACAGAATCGTCTGAGATCTGACGAATTCGTCAAACGAATTCATCAGAGACCTGCAAAACAGAAAATAGATGCAAAATACAAGAAATTCTCTTGTGCTAACAGAGGCAAATTACACCAAATAGCAATATGAATACTGAACAATATTTAAGAACAGAAATTAAAGCAAATTACTGTACTTTAATGGCAGATCATGAACTTAGCATGCAATCTAAGCTAAATGGGTGAACTCCAAATGCAAAATAACATAAAAACTGAATAGATCATCTAATTTGCAGAATAAAATGATGGAGAAAGAGTTAAGAAAAGCAAACTTCAGGCACTGATTGCCTCGATGTGGGCTGCAGTCGAGATCGTCTCGCATCAGTACGAAATCGTCTCGAATTCGACAGGATCGCCTCCGATCTGAACAGGTTCATCGACGACGATGGGTGCTGGCTCCGGTTGAAAAATAGTGATGTACCTGCAACAAAATTGCTATGGAACTAGTGTAAAAGCAAAATTAAGATGTTTTGACGCAGAGGGAATCAGTTTGCAGATAATTTTAGCCAGGGGTTGGGGAGGGAAAATCCTAGAGGTTAAATAGGCTTAGGGGGAGTAGTTAGGAGGTTGGAGATCATCCCAATTTGGGAGATCTCCAACGGGGGAGGGTCCCAACGGCGCAGACACGCTTCTGCCCAGATTGGAGACCCGTTGGAACAGATTCCAACTATGCAAATTCAGTTTTGCGACAAGATCGTCTGGACGTCCTAGTCCAGACGAAATCGTCAAATCTGGGGCGATATCGTCTGATCGGCGATGATATCGTCAAACGGTCAAAACAACCTCTAAAAATGGCACGAAAAAGGGGGAAACGGATTTCCCGACGGTTAACGGGCGGTTTGGGAGGTTAAATTTGAATTTAAAATTATTTACTAAGGTGAATGTAAATTTTATAATTTTATCGCGCCAATTTTAGGGTGCTACATTTTGCCCCCTCTTTAGCGAATTTTTCGAAGAAAATGCGTTAAAGATGAGTTCTTCTCGATCTACGAGAAAGCAAAAAATTATACCCATTTTTTAGGCGACGATTCTTGGTCGAATCGTACGACGACTTACTATGGTGCCCCCTCCGTGTTTTTACCCAAATCGAACGTTTGAGGTAAAAACGCGGAAAAGCAAAAAATTATTGTTGAATAAAATTAAGAAAAATAGGGTAAAACCCTAATTCATTTTTACTGTTCATTTTTTGGTTTTTAGAGCTCTGAAGCAGAAATGGTGGAGACAACGCACAGATCGACAGAGGTCCGACGCGGTCTACGGGTAAGAGCCTAGACTTAACTAGAACTGATTTAATTTGATTTTTACATGCTTTTTAGGTAGATTTTAGATGAATTTTGAGCATCGCGGCCGTTTTTGGGCCGTCGACGTCGTCGAGACGAAATCGTCCCGATTTCGACGAAATCATCTCAATTTCGACAATTTCGCCCAAGGGCGAAATCGTCGAAAGGGGGACGATTTCGTCAAATTAGAGACGATTTCGAACTACGAAATCGGAGACGATTTCAAACTACGAAATTGGAGACGATTATGCTCAAATTTGGGACGATATCGTCCAATAGTGGGCGATATCATCAATTGCACAAAATTGAATTTTTAACTTGCATTATTGATTACTTGAATTATTGATTAATGATTGTTTATTGTTTTGTTGTTTATGTTTGCAGAGAGGATTACTAAAGAGCAGAGAATGGAAATATGGAGGATTGAGAGATGACTTGGCCGCTCTGACATAGGCAGAGCGAGATCAGCTGGCACAGGTCCAGCTTGCAGCATGTGGTGGAGATGCCACAAGTATCCACAGATATGGGGCTTCTAACAGCCCTAGCAGAGAGATGGTATCCGGGGTCTTCCTGTTTTTGGCTATCGACAGGGGAGATGGCTCCCACACTAGAGGACGTATGGAGGATTCTGAGAATCCCCATACAAGGATGGATGATCACTCCTGCGGCCAACCAGGGCCACGCTATGGGACGATTGTGTGGTGACCCGAGCTTCGCCCTGGAGAAGGGCGGAGTTAATATCGAGGCACTACGCCAGATGCCTGGGGCATCCAGACTCACACGAGTACTAGCTGGAGTGGTTGGTGGACTTCTGTTGTGCCACCAGAGCGGGTGTAGGGTACCATGGATGCTCGTAGATGTGATCTACGATATGCGGGACCATGGGTACAGGTTTTGCTGGGGCAGCTTTGTTCTATGCCAATTGTACAGGATCCTGTATGGGGTCGTGTACAAGGGCGAGCGATGTCTGGTGATGACATCGCTCCTACAGGTTTGGTGCTAGGAGCACATTACGGTGCGAAGGCCGATAGGGCTTCCACTGACAGGGGTAGACGGGGAGAGGCCCCGAGTCTTCTACTGGTGGCTCCGAAGAGGGTCACAGCGGTGGATCGACCTACCGATGTCCCGGAGGCTACTGGACGATTTGGTCCCAGACCAGATCACCTGGAGACCATGGAGGGAGCATCCAGGGTGGCCAGAGGACGGACAGGAGTTGGCTCGCATCAGGCGAGTCTGATGGCTACGGATGGAGAGAGGAGAGGTGGAGCTCCATAGGTACGATCGAGTTTTGCAATAGTTCCGTCTACAGCAGGGGATCCCATCTCTCAGAGATTATGAGTTTTCCCGGACTATCCGGGATAACACCACGGTTAGCGGGGCTCCCGACATGCAGCGCTTCTGGAGCCAGGACGCGGATGATGCCCCCATCCAGCCAGTGGATGGGGATGACGTAGGAGTAGTCGATGGCTATGATGCCTAGTACGTAGGCATCCGCCCTCCACGGATGATGAGGGCACAGGGTCCGATCCACGTAGTTGTGCGTCGGATAGGGAGGCGGTGCTAGGCGGCGATAGAGGCGGCCCAGGGTCACGGCGAGGAGAGAGGGGAGGCGGCCACAGGCACAGGAGCGACCGCGATAGGGAGAGAGGGAGAGGAGGGAGGCGAGACCCCCATCTCCACAGAGGGATAGGCCACCATCGCCCGATAAGGGCAAGGGTGTGGACACTGGGGAGAGCAGCGAGACAGCGACTCTCCGAGCTGAGGTTGCCCGCTTGCGGGCTCAGGTGCAGACACTACAGGATGAGGCTACACGGCTCAGAGCTCGGGCGGAGGAGCGAGCACTCGGGATTTAGCACGCGCTATCACCCAGATCACTTTCTATCAGGCTCTATACTACCAGGCGGTGCCAGCGGAGCAAAGGGTGCCATTACCAGCACACATTGTAGAGCCTGTCATGATGGGGTCATCTAGGACATCATCACGATCGGCATCCAGGACTCACGGCACCACACGGACTGCGATGGGGCCACCTCCTCCACCTCAGGGGGGAGGAGATGAGGTGAGAGCTCGAGGGGCTCTCGAGACACTACACAGAGGGTATTTGATTGAGGGGATTGAGTATGCCAAGATGTAGATTGTGGCATATCAATCCATTTTTGATATGATGTATACATATATTTGTGATATATATATAGATGAGATATTTTTGATCATATGACTTATATTGTGTTATGTATTTTGTGATGCTTATGATGCTTTTATGTTTGATTGATTGATTTAATAATTCATTGAGGATTCATGTAATTATGTCGTTGGAAATATTATAATTTGAATGTCATGCTATAACATTGTAAATGAAATAATCTGATGTAACAAAGTGGTTGTTTGTGATGCAATGTGATAAAAAATAAAAAGAGACTTCTAACAATAATTTCAAAGGACATTGTCGCTATTATAGACCATTTCATGGAGTCGCCGCTCACTCGGTCGTCAAGCTAATCCCATTTATAGAAATATTGTTAAAAGGAAAAGAGTGCTTAAGAGACTGTCTTAAGACTTTGGTGTGATGATGCAAATGATGATGATGATGATGATTGGTTTGTTTTCAGATTTTCATGAAAAATATTTGTGCATGAAATATTTTAAAATGATTTTTGCTAGGCATAAATTCCTAAGTGTGATAAAATTTGTGAATAATTCCTTAGGAATTATACCATCATTGCAAAGTTAAAGGTTGACATAATGACATGAAATAATGATAATGTGTTTGCTTTTGAAAAGCATAATTTGTGTAACATAATGAATTAAGCCATATGGTTTTCATGATTTTTGATAAATGGGGGAATAAAAATTGTTACAATGGTTTGCGCTAGGCATAGAATATGTAGGTATAGACTTATACCATCATCGCGAAAATCCAAAAAGATAGTTTTATTGCATGGTTGATTTTTGATGAACAGAAAATATGAAAATGAGGACTTGCGCTAGGCATAAAATTCCAATTTTGGTTTTGAAACTATACCATCGTCGCGAAAGTCGACACGATATATATGATTTGATTTGTGTAATTTGAAAGAAATTTTTGATTTTTCTATTATATAGTTGTCTTTATGGTAAACAACTGTACTTGATTTATTCCAAACAAGTTGCAAAAAATAATATTTCAAAGTATTTTGAAGACAAAAGTTAGATTTATAAGGAATCCCATGTGCATATGTGAATTCATTTCCGATCTTGATTTATCATAATGATAGACAAAATCTCTCAAATACAAATGTGTGTGCAATTGCATTGTTCATTTACCAGTTGTGAGCAAGATACTATGATACAAGTGATTTGAAGAAACCAAATAAGTGTTCATTAACCATGATGTAGATGCATATAACCATATTAGACTACTATGTAGATCGGATTATCAAGAGCTAGCTAATCCATAAGCAGACATAGGTTCGTACAAAAGAAGGTCGCTAATGTGACGGACATATCGCCACGCTAGGAGTTACCCAAGGCCAAGCGGGTTGGGCACAAACCACCTGTTATGGGGCTTACCTCACGCTTTTGAATAATTGAGAATTCCAGGGATTCAAGCTCATCAACCCTTCTTTTCTTTTCAAAGGGTAGGGAAAGGGATTTTATTGCTTTCGCTTTCTTTTGAACTTTGCTTATTTTTCTTTTTGTATTTCTTTTGCTTGATAATGCTTGGAACATTGCTGTAATGATAAAAGAACATTTTTTCTTTTCTCTTTTTCTTGAATTTTTCTTTTCTTTTTCTTTTTCTTTGCTAGGGATACTTGCTCGGATTAGCTGTAGAGCAAGGGATTTTTATTCTGGGTAGGGGTGAGCTTGTCCTTTTGCCAATTCTCAAAGATTCTAGACCATGTGCATGATAGGATAGCGAGGGAAAACTTTTCACTCAAGAAATCACTTCTACTATGTAGCAAAACATGGAAATTACAAATATAATCATTTTATTGTGAAAAGATGTGCTTGGTTTAAGTAAATAATAAGATCAATTCTCTATGCTCAAACTTTATTTAATTGAATTTTGTGAACTTTGATATAAGAGAGATTAGTAATCATGCCAGATAAAATCAAGATATTTATTGTTGTGAGTGTGCAAGTGAGGGATTCCAAATAAATGCTAATTTATCCAAAAATAATTTGAAACATATAACTGCAATAATTGTAAGAAAATATATATAAACACTTTTGAGAAGTTTTGAGAATGTTGACTCTCTCTTTCTTCTGTATATTGTTTTGGTTTCGAAAGAGTCAAGCATATAGCTGTTTTTAGTTTTTATTTTGATTTTTGTTTTTGAGCAAAAAGAATTTAACAAGTGCTTTAAACAAATGCAATAGATAGTTTTTGAAGATTTTTGGAGATTTATGAATGTTTTTGGTGTTTTTGGATTTTTATAAATTGAAAGAAATATAAAGATAATGATTTTGAACAAATATATACATGGATGAAATGACCAAATTTATGCATAGTAACGTTTAAGATGCAAAATATTCATGGGTTCTTTAAGTTCTTTACCATCTAAGGTAGATAATTTATATGCTCCTGATTCAAATTTAGCAGTAATAATGTATGGTCCAAGCCAGTTGGGCTCAAATTTACCTTTAAGTTCCTTAGTTGCATTTGTATTTTTTTATTTTCTTTTAAAACAAGGTCACCAATCTCAAAGGATCGATGACGAACTTTCTTAGCATATGATCTTTTAAGCTTGTTTTGGTAAGCACGGAGATGCTCCAAAGCATTGATGCATTTTTCATCTAGGAGTTCCAGCTGACTGAGTCTGCCAGCACGATATTCATCTCCTACTTCGGTATCTTGAAGTAGCAGAGCCAAAGAAGGAACTTCTAATTCAAATGGAAAAACTGCTTCAGCACCATATACCAAAACAAATGGTGAAGTGCCCGTGGGGGTTCGAACACTAGTTCGATAAGCCCACAAGGCTGGATATAATTGAATATGCCAGTCACGGCCAGTTTTATTGACTAATATTTTGAGAATTTTGATTAAAGTTTTGTTAGAAGCTTCTGCTTGACCATTACCCTGAGGATAATAGGGAGTGGACCAGCGATGTTGAATCTTGTATTTTTGACATAATTTTTTAACATCTTTATTTTTGAAAGGAGTTCCATTGTCAGAGATGAGATTGGCAGGGATTTCGAACCTGCAAATGATTTGATTAAAAATAAATTTAGAAACTTGTGTGCCAGTGCAAGAAGCTAAAGGCATAGCTTCAACCCACTTCGTGAAATACTCAGTGGCGGTTATGATGAACTTGTGTCCATCAGATGACACAGGATTGATTTTGCCAATAATATCCAAGCCCCATTTAGAAAAGGGCCAAGGAGATGAAATAGCCTACAACTCTTGTGCAGGCGCATGGACAAGGTCAGCATGTTTTTGACACTTGTCGCAATGGCGCACATACTCATGTGCATCCGTTTCCATGGTAGGCCAAAAGTATCCTATCCGAAGGAGCTTTTTAGCAATGACACTACCACTAAAGTGTCCTCCACAAGATCCATCGTGGGCTTCACTCAAGGCTGATTTAGATTCATCTAAATTTAAACATCTTAATAGGATACCTTCAAAAGATCTCCTATATAAAGTATTGCCAATTATTACAAATCGACTTGCTCATCGACGTAATAACCGACGTTGGTTTCTATCAGAATTGTCAGGGAAAGTCCCATTTTGGAGAAAATCAAATATGTCTGTGTACCAAGGTTCGGGAGTAGTTTCATTGATTAGAAACACATCCAAAGGCTCTAAGCATGACTTATTTGAGGCGGGTTCCTGGAGTCGACGAATAATGATAGTGGCATATTCGTCATCTAACTCCAAGGGCAGGAGAGATGCAGCTGCGGCCATAGCATCAGCTACGCGGTTGCTAGTTCGAGGAATAGCTTCCAAGGTAACTTGATCAAACAAGGACATTAGTTGTAAAACATAGGCCTTATATGGGCGCAGTTTATCATCTCGGGTTTGATAAACTTCATTAATTTGGTTTATAACCAATTGGGAATCACCAAAAACTAAAAGGTGTTTAATTTTTAGTGCTAGGGCAGCTCGTAATCCAAGGATTAGAGCTTCATACTCAGCAGTATTGTTGGTGCAAGCAAAGGTCAGTTTGAAGGACAGAGGAATAAGATGTTTTTACGGAGATATTAAAATAATACCCGCACCAGCCCCACTCATGCATCGGGCTCCATCAAAGTATAAGGACCATTGTTCATTATGGTCTACCTCTAATTGAAGGCATTCATCTGGAAACTCAATGATGAGGGGATGGGTAGACTTTAAGGGTGCAGCAGCTAATTGATCTGCTATGATTTGACCCTTAACGAGACTTCTGTCCTATGAATGTGAGATCAAACTCGCTTAGAGCAAGAACCCACTTGGCTGTGCGACCCGATAAATAAGGTCGACTCATGAGATACCTTAAGGGATCATATTTAGCAATGACATAAGTTTTTTGGCTAAGCATATAATGTCATAATTTTTGCGTAGCAAAAACGACTGCTAGACATAGCTTCTCTAATGTTGTGTAGCGGGTTTCATAACTGATGAAGGTTCGGCTAATGTAATAATTAGCACGTTCTCGTTTTCCATCATCAAGTTGAGCTAACATAGCTCCTAAGGCAGAATCTGAAGCTAAAATATATAGGAGAAATGGGCGATCGGATTTAGGTGGTGAAAGCACAGGCGGATTAAGGAGGTATTGTTTGAGAAGTTCAAAAGCTTCTCTACATTCTGTGTCCCAATTAAAGGGGACATCCTTCTTAAGGAGTTTAAGAAAGGGACTAGTTTTATCCGCCAGCTTATCAATGAAGCGACGGATAGCTTGAAGTTTACCTTGTAAACTTCGTAATTCAAATATATTAGTAGGTGCGGGCATATCAGTGATAGCCGCAATTTTGAGAGGGTCAATTTCGATACCACGTAAAGAAACTAAAACCCCTAATAGTTTGCCGGATTTAACTCCGAATATGCATTTTGCTAGGATTTAATCGAATGAGATATTCTCGTAATCGATTAAAAACTTTTCGTAAATCATCCAAATGATGATCTTCAATAAGAGAGCGAGCTATAATATCATCCACATAATCATGTAGGATATCATGCATCATATCATGAAAAATGTAGGTCATAGCTCGTTGATAAGTTGCACCGACGTTCTTTAAGCCAAATGGCATCACTTTCTAGCAAAAGGTACCCCAGGGGGTAATAAAGGTTGTTTTAGCCTGGTCTTCAGGAGCTATCCTGATCTGATTATAACCGGAGAATCCGTCCATTAGGGACATCATCCCACTTTCAGCAGTGAAGTCAATAATTTGATCCATGTTTGGAAGAGGAAAGTCATCTTTAGGGCATGCAGCGTTGATATCTCTAAAATTTGTGCAAACCCTAACTTTGGTAGTTTCTTTCTTGGTGACTGGAACTACATTTGAGATCCATTCAGCATAATCAATAGCTTGTATGAATATAACATTCAGGAGTTTTTCTAACTCCCCTTTGACTAGCAGAGCCACTTTGGGATGCATTTTTCTAAGTTTTTGTTTAACAGGTTTAGCATCCGGATGGACCACTAGATGATGCATGACTACAGAAGGGTCTAGACCTGGCATATCTTCATATGTCCAAGC
The DNA here is from genome assembly GCA_028583015.1 of Wollemia nobilis. Taxonomy (NCBI): domain Eukaryota; kingdom Viridiplantae; phylum Streptophyta; class Pinopsida; order Araucariales; family Araucariaceae; genus Wollemia; species Wollemia nobilis. Next base: position 2,898,021 of record JAQPPZ010017190.1, on the reverse strand, counting down.
GAAGACATCTTCATACTCTTTAAGGAATGCAATGTATTGTTCTTGTTTTTCTTGGCTTAATTCTGATCCAATATTGATTATGTGAGGATTGTCCTCAGTTCCAATGTTAATTTTAATGACATTTTCTACCTCCATGTGTAGATCTCTTTCAAAATTAGGTGGGGTGGGTGAAACGCCCAATTCTTGTAATTCTTGTAAGGTTAATTTAGATAATTCATTCTGAGGATCAGTGGCCTCAAGTTGGGCTATAGTTGGTATAGAACCATCAAAATAAAACCCATTGTGTAACATCTCTTCAACGAGAGACATCATGGAAGATATCTCCTTCCAATTCTTCATCAGGGTCAACAATCATTTCAGGGTATGCTATGGATAGCATGTTGCATGAAAACGACTGATTATTAAGAGGCAAATCAACATGCCTATCCAAATAATCTTGATAGCATATGAGATGATCATCATCCTCAAAAGGAAAGGGTTGACCCTTACTAGGAAATAGGCCCACACCACAGCGAGCAGGCCACGGTTCTACCTCGAAAGGTTCTTTCATGCCATTTTGGAAAGGTCCCAAGCCTTTCCCTTCATATCCCATTTTAAGCATCATGGGTTTAGCTTTAATATAATCATTGGTAAAATAACACCGAGCGTATCCCTCATGATGAGTTTGGATATTCCGAGGGATTCTTCCCCAGTCATATCCTTTATAAATGAAGGCACAACTCCTAACTTGGTAAGTACTTCCCAAAGGTTGTGGGAGGCCCAAAGTACGAGGAGATGGCGGAAATTTATTTAAAAGGTTTGAATCTTGCATGAAAGCATTCATTTTTTCTGATATTAAGGTTGTAGATAAATCTGGTAAAAGTTCATCAGAAAGGGCATAAGATGTAGAGGGCTTATTACCTATGTCTTGAGATGTGGAAGGTATGATAGATGTGTCTAGAGGTTTTGAATTTGTAGGGGTAGTAGTTGAAGGATTGGTTGTAGATTTAAAATCCTTTTGAGGTTCTAGAATAATTTGTTTAGAGGGTTGTTGATCTATATAGGAGGATGAAATTAATGGAGGGGAACTAGGTGAAGTTATGGGTTTATGTTTCATAGTTTTAGATGAAAAAGAAGAACTAGAATGTGTGGAGGACAGAGCAGGGCAAAATTGTACTCCAACTGGTTCTGCCAAAGCACACATATCAAAAGGTCTAGGGTCACCATGAATAGTGACCAACTGATTTTTAAACTCAAATTTAAAGAACATAGTACCACTCTAATGCCATCCCACCTAAACTTTTGGGGAACATTTTTAGTAATAGCAAGTCGTCATGCGATATGTCATGACATGCTATCCTAAACATGCGAAGATGCTCTATGGGATCTTCGGTTCCTTTATATATAGGCAGAACAGGCATGGGAAAATGTTTAGGATATGGTTGAGCTACAACTATGGGATCCAAGGGTTGACTACAAATCTCTCGATAATTATACGAGGGATGGTAGGGTCCATACATGAAGCCAATTGTTTCACCATGGCTTCCAGATTACTAGTTTGCCCCCCATATTGGTTTGGTAGGGCATTGACATAAGTGTTATGGGCATATGATGGAGGAACATGCAGGTTAGATGCCATGTTACTGTTGTGTAAATTATTGGTAGGAAAAGTATTATGGAGGAATTTTGAAGCTGTATTATGTTGTATTCTAGATTGTTGAAAGTTTGTATTTGGCTTTATTTTAGATTTATGTTTACTTAAAGCGTTTTGCTCAATAGTTTGGCAGAATAAAGTAGTGAAGGGAATTTTCTTTTGTGCGAGAGTGATTTTAGGTTGAGTAACAGGTTCCTTAGGAGGTTGGGTAACCTGTTGTTTTGACATGCTTTGGGCTATAGTGACCATATCCGTATTGGATGGTCCACCCTTGTCACTTTCTTGATCAATGAAATACAAGGGATTAGTCTGCATATTGCATATATATTCCATGGCTGCTTGAGTTTTACTAATTTGCCCTTTATCAAGGCGAATTGCCACATTAAGGTCATCAATGTTATCCGTGAGAAATCTCTTGAAATGCTCTGCATTGTCAAAGGCAATAGTTCCATTAGGAGCTACTCTAGGGGATGAGGATCCATCCTCTTTAACATTTGCTTCTTGTTCCTTATCTTCACCTAATTCTTCATCTGATTGACCTAGGGTTTCTCCTTCCGGATTTGTATCTCCAAGAAGGACATTTGGGTTTTCAGTTGTATCTTGTAACCAATCTTCTCCTTCTCCTAGAGTTTCTTTACCATTCCTAAGTTTAGGCATGGTTCTAAGTTTTGATTTCAGCAAATATATATATATATATATATATATATATATAGCAACAAATTAAGAGGTATATATTTACTATATACCTACTACAATATTTGAAAATGAAATGTTTAAGTTTTTGCTAAGTTTTTTGATTTTTTAATTTTTTCTTTAATTTTTTGAAACAATATAATAAAGACAGCAAATAACACAATAAATGCACGAAATAATAAGACTGAAAGTAAATGAGCTAGTCTTCTATGAATAACTTATGAATATCATTAATAGGTTCGAGTTGTTCAGGAGTCATGAAATGTTCTTCAAATTGAAAGTTTTCTTTTAGAAATTTGATGAAAAGGGCTATGGTAATATTATTTGTCTCAGATGCTGGTTGATAGAAGTAAATCTCGTGGCAATACTCTCGATATAACATAGCACGAGGAACTCTATTCCATCTTTCCCTATCTGTAAGAACAACCTCTTGGTCTTCTACAAGGCCTAGGAATTGGTGCACAATGGCTGCGTTCTCGAGGTATTCCTCGAAGGTGAACAACTCTGAAGATACTAAAGCTCTCCTATAGGCTAACCATCTATGGCAGGCTCTCTGAAGTTCATGATAAAAAACTAATTGATGAGGATCCAGGATTCTATCTAGGACTAGCCTCTTGATTTGCTTAAGTTGTGTGGACCTAGATGAAATGAGTCTAAGTCTCCTATCGAGTTCGTCCCACAGGAATTGATTCCTACTTGTTTCAGGGACACTAAGGACGGAATTAACTTCTATAGCTGCAAATTGATTTTCTACGTTTATAGTAACTTCTAACCTCTTTTTAGGAGCTACCATCTAAACATGACTTTAAACTTTAAATGTTTTAAAATGCATCTAAGTTTTAGTTGTTCTAATTTTTTTGTTTTTGTTTTTGTTTTTTGTTTTCAAAAGGTTATGATGCATTCACGTCGGGTTCACCAAAATGTATCGCTCCAAATTTTTTGCATCCCTACCTTCAGGCTATAGGATCCGCGCCCGGAAGGAGGATGGGAAAAGGATGGTGCGGTACCTCGGACCGAGAGGACTTTGCGAAGGTCCCGCCTCTCAAGGGAGGTGTATTTTTGTGATTTTTCGACGGATGGTGGGTTCACCAGGAAACATTTGGCGGCAGTTTCCACGCCTAGGTTTTGGAATGTGTTTAGATGAGTTCATTTTAACCTTAAGCATTCATATCCTAGGTTTGTTCGAATGCATCTAAATTAAACTACATGAAAATGCAACTTTCATGAATACAGCAAACAGATTAAAAAAGCAAAAAACAGAGAATTTACAGGAGGAAAATGGGGAATACCTGATCCGGATGTTTGAAGAAGATTTTGACGTTTGAAGCAGTCTGGATCATCTGGAATTCGACAGAATCGCCTGCAATCTGACAGAATCGTCGAATCGACGAATCGTCTGAGATCTAACAGAATCATCTGAGACTAACAGAATCATCTGAGATCTGACGAATTCGTCAGACGAATTCGTCAGAGACCTGCAAAACAGAAAATAGATGCAAAATACAAGAAATTCTACTGTGCTAACAGAGGCAAATTACACCAAATAGCAATATGAATACTGAACAATATTTAAGAACAGAAATTAAAGCAAATTACTGTACTTTAATGGTAGATCATGAACTTAGCATGCAATCTAAGCTAAATGGGTGAACTCCAAATGCAAAATAGCATAAACACTGAATAAATAATCTAATTTGCAGAATAAAAAGATGGAGAAAGAGTTAAGAAAAGCAAACTTCAGGCACTGATTGCCTCGATGTGGGCTACAGTCGAGATCGTCTCGCATCAGTACGAAATCGTCTCGAATTCGACAAGATCGCCTCCGATCTGAACAGGTTCATCGACGATGATGGGTGCTGGCTCCGGGTGAAAAATGATGTACCTGCAACAAAATTGCTATGGAACTAGTGTAAAAGCAAAATTAAGATGTTTTGATGTAGAGGGAATCAGTTTGCAGATAATTTCAGCCAAGGGTTGGGGAGGGAAAATCCTAGAGGTTAAATAGGCTTAGGGGGAGTAGTTAGGAGGTTGGAGATCATCCCAATTTGGGAGATCTCCAACGAGGGAGGGTCCCAACGGCGCAGACACGCTTCTGCCCAGATTGGAGACCCGTTGGAACAGATTCCAACTATGCAAATTCAGTTTTGCGACAAGATCGTCTGGACGTCCTAGTCCAGATGAAATCATCAAATCTAGGGCGATATCGTCTGATCGGCGACGATATCGTCAAAAGGTCAAAACAACCTCTAAAAATGGCACGAAAAATGGGGAAACGAATTTCCCGATGGTTAACGGGCAATTTGGGAGGTTAAATTTGAATTTAAAATTATTTACTAAGGTGAATGTAAATTTTATAATTTTATTGCGCCAATTTTAGGGTGCTACAGGGCATATCATCCTTGTGAGTGAAATATTGTTGAATGTTATGAAGTACAAATTGGAGTGAAAAGGTTTTGTTTGATAAGTATTGTTGGGAATGATTGAGTGAGTTTTCACATCCATATTTGGTGAATGTTTGTGAAGACAATTGAGTGTGAATTTGAGAACTACCTTGAACTGGGGTTTGTGCAAGATCATGAGTATCATTGTTATGTGAGATTGTTTGATAAGCATTGTTGGAAATATTTGAGGAAGCCTTCATGTGCTTAACTAGGGTTTGTGAAAGATCACGAGTATCATTGTTATATGAATTTATAATCATCTTGAGTCAAGGTTGACCTCCATAGTGAGAGTTGTTGGAAGTATTGTAAAATACTTGATTAGGGTTTGTAAGCAAGTTGGGTTTCATTGAGTGAATTGTTGAGTGAAGTTGGATGAGCATAGTTGATTGAAAGTGTTGGAGTGATAGTTCAAGTTTTGTGAAATAAATTATTCTTTATTCTAAATTTATTTGAAAAGAGTTTGGAAGTGATTGAGTGTTTGTGAGTGAAACATATTGAGTCTCTAACAATTCTCTATATGCTTCTGAGGTTAAACAAAATTCTGAGTGAAATTTGTTTGTGTGATTAAAGAGGTTTTTAAAAGAGATTAAGTTGAGTTTTGTGAGTGTGTTGTGAGTGTGAAATATATTGAGTCTCTAACCATTCTCTATATGTTTTTAAGGTTAAACAAGATTCTGAGTGAAACTTGTTTGAGTGATTGAAGAAGTTTTCTGAAAGAGATTGAGTTGATTTTTGTATGCAAGTTTTGCAATTGATTTGAATAAGATTTTGTGAAAGCTTGTGAGCTGATTTGAGTAAGTCCTAGAGTGGAGTTAAAGACAGAGTTGAGGAAGCTTTTGTGAAATCTTAAGGACATATTTGTGTGAGCTTTTGTGGAAGCTTACAAGCATATTTGAGGTAAGTCTTGGTGAAGACTTGTTGAGCATATTGGACAAGTTCTAGTGAGGACTTGTTGAGGATTAGATCAAGCTTTGATGAGCCTCAAAAATGCTCATATTTTGTATTTCATTGAATATTATGCGGTAATATAATAGGAACTATTTACTTTTATGAGTTATTATATAATTATTTAATATAATTGTGTGTGTTATCTAATTTGTGTGTTTTAGTGTGTTTTTGTGGAAATGTAGTTGGTTTTGACAGATTTGGATCAGTCGAGGTCCTTCATGGACCTGGCACTATGTTTCTTTTAGGATCAAGGCATGGTGATTAGGCGCCTTCCTCTTCAAGGAAGGCGCCAAGAGAAGGTAGGCACCTTCCTCTTCAAGGAAGGCGCCAAGAGAAGGTAGGCACCTTCCTCTTCAAGGAAGGTGCCAAGAGAAGGTAGGTGCCTTCCTCTTCAAGGAAGGCACCCACATAAGGTAGGCGCTTTTCGTATAAATAAGGTGACCGACATACTTAGGCGTCTTCTGCATAAGGAAGGTGATCCATGCAAGGTAAGGTGCCTTTCGCATAATTAAGGCATCCAACATTAGTAGGTGCCTTCCGCATGAAGAAGGCGCTCGACCTAAGTAGGCGCCTTTCGCATGAATAAGGTGCTCAACATCAGTATGCACTTTTCGCATAAGGAAGGTGCCTGCCAAAGCACATGAGGAAGGCACCTTCCTCATAGAGAAGACACCTCCATTTTTTGCCAGTTGACCAGATAAAGAGACGTGGGTAGTGTTGATTGATGCAATTCCAGTTCCACGTCACACAAGACAATTTTGGGAATTGTACCCACAAACGATAACGACTTACCTACACCAAGTGAAGCATGATCTACCTCAAGCAACTCAAACCAATCAACGAACGTACCATTGTTAGGAACGATGACTATTTTTAGCAGATGCCAATTGCGGTTACCAGACTGTCCCAGTTTAGTCTGGAATGAACTACTGTTGTAACTTCATTATAATAGAAGATCTATGTGTGTGCTATATAAACACACATAGACCTCTCTGATAGATATCCAGAAGATCATCTAGAATTCATTGATTATTCTGAGGAGATAGAAGTATTGTAATAGTTATCTTGTAATTATAATAAAGTTCGTAAGTTCATAATCACATGTTCAGTTGGAAGGGAGCTGTTGGAGCTTGGGCCTACTCTAAGCTAGTATGCATTCCCTTTTACTTGTGCTTTCCTAGATCAGTTTCTTGCTTTCATAGGTTTGCTTTTGCACTATTTTTTTTATTGTCGTAGTAGAATTATTTTCATGTCTAGTTGATTATGCACTTATGAATATTTAATTTCCAAGGATATAATTATTCATACTTAGACTATTGTGGTGTGGATGAATGAATGTCATTCTTTTAACCCCCCAATGATAGAATTATTCATACTTAGCTCCCTAGGTTGACAATTTAAATGCATGGGCAGTGACAAAATAGGATCAAATTTAACCTGTGTTTGACCCGCAACATTTTGGCACCATTGTCAGGGAAGCGCCTCTACAAGATTAATTGCAATACCTGAAAACCTTCAATCTGACTTTATATGAGTTCCTCGAGAATAAGAGGACCTTATAGTCATTTTATAAAACAAAGTCCACCAAAATATGAGTCAACTGAACATTCTAAATTTGAATTAGATTCCCCAGACTTGTCACCAATAGTCCACTAGAGTGATAATTCTCACTTTGTGCAAAGTGCTTCCTCATCCCACCAACCTGGGGAGGATCGGACCATTGTAAACCCATTATTTAAGAGGACACCCTTAGAGGAAGCCCTGTTGTGGAAAGCTATAGAGGATCAAACTATAACACCAGCCGATTTTAGAGCCCTGACTCAAAAAGTTTTGAACGACCGTGAGGCCATAAGAACTGCATTAGAGACCACATTTCCTAAAAAATGGTTGAAGAAGAGACTTCATCTGGCTTTAGTTTCCCAATAGAGGAAGGAGTAGGAGAAACCAAAATGAAAAACATATCCCCTTCTCACCTTTCTACCTTCATAGGATACCCGACCAAAGACCCTAACCTATTTTTATTTAAGTTTGATGTTCTATGCAGGTTTGTGGACTACAAATCTAATATGTAGAAGCTGAAGCTCTTTTCTTCCACATTAGATGATGCAGCTCTGTGGTGGTTCATTGGTCTGGGAGACAAACACATTGCCACATGGGATCAAATGAAGAGGCTCTTTTTAGAGCAATATCAAGACTTTGGGAGAGCAAGAGACTCCAAAGAAGAGGTCCTAAGCATGATGCAGAAAGAAGATGAGTCTCTTGAGGAGTACTAGGAGAGATTCAATTTCAATATTCAACGATCTCCTCACACGAAGTTAGCTGACAAGTCTCTTAAAAGCATCTTTTTGAGAGGACTTAACAACAATTCATTAGAGGCTCTCAACATGATCTCCAGAGGTGACGTCTACTAGCACTCCATGGAAGACATCTGACAACTATACCAAAACTACTCAATAAGGAGAGGCAAGACCACTTCTAGAACCATGAAAGCAATTGCTTTGGTCACAAAAACAGAGATAGGCAACATGCTAGAAGATTTGAAAAATGAGATGCTTTTGTCTTTAGCATTGCAAATGGACACGATGTTGTTGGAGAAAAAGAAGCAAGAAAACAAAGTAGCATTGGCTTATTTCTACCCAAAATATAGAGGAAAGCATGCAAAGAACACATGCCCGGAGAACAAAGTCAGAGTATGTGTGATTTGCAAACTAAATCATAAGACTCGATTGTGCCAACAATTTCTCAGTATCAAGGAGGATGTTGATGTCACGAAAGCCTATTTTACAAGCAATCAGAGGATTTGGCCACAACCCCCTATTGGGAATACGCCACCAAGAATGCCATCATACTGGGAGGACCATACATACCACAAGGCCAGCCTCAACCACCTAACATGGGGTGGTGGGGCCATCGCCATGGTCCAACGCATCCCTAGCAACGTTTTTGAACCAACAACCCTAGATGCCATATTAATATCTTGGGAAACAGTGGAGAGGCCATGTTCCATGGAATCCAACTCCATAGAACGTAGTGCCAACTCACCCCCAGCAAAACCTATTGGCTTTGCTCGTAGTGAGACCTGCACAGCTACCTGCACAACCGACGGTGAATCTAAATAATAGAGTAAATCAGATGGCATACAATGTAGAAGGTGAGATGTATTCAATGTACCATATTAGTTGTAATCATATTCAACTTAGATCAGGTATATAGCTAGGATTAGGGACACCTCCACTGATAGAAGAGGAGGAAGATGTAGGAGGAACACCTCTTATAGAAGAAGTGGCTGAGAAAATAAAGGCTCCATTTCCTAACTGACTGCAAGAACAGAAGAAACTAATGCAGCCAGAGCTTGATATTCTTTCCAGCTTGAAAAATATCACAGTGACAATTCCACTTTTTCAAGCTATCAGAGACGTCCCAATAGATACTAAGGTGATAAAGGAGATGTGCCTAAGAAAATTAGGATGAAAAGTAACTCAGACTATCAATATCGTGGGTAAGTTGGCAGATTTAATGATGGGGAAGGCGTGTCATCTTAAGTATGTAGACCCAGGCAGCCCAGTGTTGACTGTAAAAATTGGGGGACATTCCTTGACCAATACGTTGGTCTATCTCAGTGCAGCCATCAACGTGATGCCTCAGGAGACCATGCAAAGGCTACAACTCATAGACCTAAGACCCACCATGACGGTGCTACAACTAGCCGATCGATCAACCATAGCACCGAAAGGAATGCTTGAAGATATAATAGTGATGGTTGATGTGTGGGAATATCCGGCTGACTTCCTGGTTTTACAGTCTAAAAAAATATTGGGTGGCTACCCGCTTATCTTGGGAAGACCATGGTTGGCGATAATCGATGCTTACATCAGCTGTTGTGATGGCCTGATGACCATCTCCAATGGACAAAATGTCAAAAGGTTGACCATTTCACCCCCCGTGCAGTCCATTGATTCGTTGGGAGAGCCTACATTGACCAAGCATGGAGACAATGAGTTGTCCATAATCCAGCCGGTGATGGCATTAGATGAATTGGCAGAGGATGAGGATGAGGATGGCACTATCATGGAATTCCTCTAAGGGGAATCTTCCATCATAATGCCTGAGTCACCATTGGCTGGCACCCAAGACGGTATTCAGTAGATAAACATTGATCCGATAAGGATGTTAAACATCAGCAGTGAGTTGACCCCCACACAACTAACAAAAGTTGAAGAACTCCTAATAAAACACCAACGAGCATTTGCATGGGACTACTCAGATATGAAAGGTATCAACCCAGAAATCTGTACCCATCGAATATACCTCGATGAGCAGGCAACTCCAAGTAGGTAGCCACAAAGAAGGATGATTTGGTAATGAAAGACATTGTCAAGGCAGAGCTACAAAAAATCTTATCCGTCGGATTCATCTATCCAATTTTTGACAGTGAGTGGGTGTCACCACTTGTGGTGATCCCCAATAAGAATGGGAAGTGGCAGATTTATGTGGACTACAGGGCGTTGAATAAAGCGACCAAAAAGGATTACTTTCCACTCCCATTAATTGATTAGATTTTGGATACACTTTCAAGGCAAAAGTACTTCTCCTTCCTGGATGGATTCAGTGGATACAACTAGATCCAGATAGGAGAAGAATATCAGGATAAAACAATGTTCACCTGCCCATGGGTAACATTTGCTTATCAAGTATTGCCTTTCAGGTTATGCAACGCACCTGCCACATTTCAAAGGGTGGTGCTTAGCATATTTTTAGACATGGTAGGAGATGCGGTCAAAGTGTACATGGATGACTTCATTGTTTATGGAGAAACCTTTGAAGAAGCAAATGACGAACTTGGAAAGAGTGCTCAAAAGAAGCGAGGAAAACAATTTGTCCCTTAGTAATGAAAAGTGCTTTATTATGATGTAAGAGGGCATCGTATTGGGACACCATCTCTCCATGGAAGGAATAAAGGTTGATAAAAGAAAGATCGAGGTCATCAAGGACCTACCCAGCCCCAGAATGCAGTGAGAGGTGAGAAGTTTTGTCGGATCTGTCGGGTATTACCGATGATTTATCATCGACTTCAGTAAAATTGCAAAGCTACTGCACACTTTGTTTTCTAAATATGTGGAGTTCAACTAGATGAAAGACTGCGAAAAAATGTTTCAGTCGCTCAAAGAAAAGTTGATATCTGCACCAATTTTAAGAGGACCAAATTGGGCCATACCCTTCTATATCTATTGTGATGCATCCAACAATGCGATTAGAGCAGTCCTCGGGAAGAAGGATGACGAGGAATTTTACACCATCTACTATATCAACAAAAACTTAGCAAGGGTTGAGCTCAACTATACAGTGATGGAGAAAGAGTTCCTTGTAATTGTACATGCCATCAATAAATTCTACCATTATATCATCGAACACCAGGTATTCGTCCATACGGACCACGTAGCCATCAGGTATTTAATGAGCAAATCGGCTATTGGTGGAAGAGTTATCAGATGGCTTCTACTATTGCAGGAGTTTGACATAACAATAATTGACAAGTAAGGCAAGGACAACGTAGTAGCAAATTTTTTATCCAGATTGACACCAGCAGATCATGCAGTAATGGAAGACCCATTTTTGAATGAACATTTGTTTACCATCAACGAACAAACGTTGTGGTACATAGACATAGCCAACTACTTATCCATTGGAAAAACCTCGCCCACTCTCTCCTCACGAGAAAAGCAGACGATAATAGAGAAGAGCACATCATTTTTATGGGTTGACGGCCTCCTATTTAAAATAAGATGTGATCAGATTGTAAGGAGATGCGTAGTAGAATAGGAGTTCTCAAAAATACTCAAAGCTTATCACGATGAACCATACAAGGGACACTTTACGAGAAAATGGACTTCCTATAAAATCCTACAGGCTGGGTACTTTTGGCCCACTCTATTTAAAGATGCGATCGCCTACGCCAGCAAGTGTGATGAATGCCAAAGAATGGGCAGACCAACCCATCGGGACAAAATGCCCCTTCAACCTCAAGTGCACCTAGAGCCCTTCGATAAGTGGGGCATGGATTTTGTGGGGCCAATTAATCCACCTTTGATAGGAAGGAGATTTATTTTAGTCTATATAGACTACGTCACCAAGTGGGTTGAAGTTCAAGCATTGAGGGATTCGAAGGAAAGAACAGTAGTCGATTTCTTATTTTCTCATATTTTTACACGATTCGAGGTCCTTAAAGAGATAACAACAGACCAGGGACCTCAATTTACCTTCAATTTGATCGAGGAGTTGATGAAGCAATATAGAATTTGGCACAACAAGACTACACCCTACCACCCACAGGCAAACGGGCAAGTGGAAGTGACGAACAGAGAAATTGAGAACATCCTAACAAAAACCATGCAACAACATAGAAAATATTGGGTTGCATGACTTCCGAAGGCGGTATGGGTGTATAACACCACGTGGAAGTCGACCACCGACTTCACACCCTTCCATCTGGTCTATGGGAAGAGTGCAATGATGTCGATCGAGTTTGAAATCAAGACACTAAGAACTACTTTAGAATTAAATCTGAGCTTGGAAGAAGCCCAAAAAGAAAGAGTTCGGCAGTTGAATCAGTTGGACAAAATCTGAATGGATGCTTTACAAAGAATGGAGATCATACAAAAGCAAATAAAAAAATGACATGATCGTTACATCAAGCTAAAGCAGTTCCAGGAAGGAGAATGGATGTTGTTGTACGATTCTAAGTTCCAAGAATGAAAGGGAAAATTAATACAGAGATGGATGGGACCGTATGAGGTGGTAGAGCTCATCAGGAATGGTGTTGTGTGCGTTAAGACCATTGACAGCAACAACGTTGTATTGACAATTAACGGCCACCGACTACGGCCCTACAACACGTCCAAGAATTTACTGGTGGAATCCAAAGCAGGCATGGGGGAGATCCCATCCTTGTGAATCTAGACAAAACTCTTAGTAAATAGAACGGTGGACATGGAGGTGTCCACAAAAATTAGTTAGTTTAGGTTTTGTTTAATTTCTTACGTTGTGTTTTGCAGAGACGATACCTACATGCAAGCTATAGGCATCCTGAGTTTAGGGCCTAACAGACACAGATTGCGTCTAACTGCCTATATTTTTATTTCTTTTTGTTTGATTTTTGTAGGTGAAGGGCCTGACAACACGAAAAATAAGTATTTGGAAAACCAAACCTGAACCGACTCAGCATCCCAACACCTACATACGTAGTTTAGAAGCAACATCTATCCAAGCTAGGGGATGGCAACAAACTCTCCTCTAAGGGAAAAATCACACGCCAGGCCTAGCAGGAAGATGTTGGGCAGCATGAAGTAAGTCTGAGGAGGCTTGATCACCCTTGCTCGGATGATCACGATGTGGCTGCTAAGAAGAAAATGCCTTGCAGAAAACCTTCATCTCCAAAGAAGACTCTCCACTTAAGAAACGATGCCTTCCTCCTCAAAAGGTGCCTAACTAAGGTGGACGTTTCCCACCGTGAAGAAGGTATCAAGTTGGAGGCAAGGCGCCTTCCTTATAAAGAAGGCACCCCACAGAAATAAGGTGCCTTCCTTATAAAGAGGGTGCCATATGGAAAGAAGGTGCCTTCCTTATAAAGAAGGTGCCCAACTGAAATAAGGCGCCTTCCTTATAAAGAAGGCGCCCGTCGAGAGTTCCTTAAATATATATATATATATATATATATATATATATATATATTTTATTTTTTTTTTTTTTTTTTTTTTTTGAGAGAAAGGGCCTTCCACATCATGAAGGCGCATTTCGCTCTAGGAAGGCGTATAAAGTATAAAGGTACGAAGTCAGTTAGATGTTTCAATTGTGGAAAATAAGGTCACTATGCATCTGATTGTCCAGAGGTTGGAAATAACAATGATGAAGAAAAATAGGATCATAAGAACAGGGAAATAGGAAAACACGAGTACCAAAAGAAAAGCAAGGATGAAAAAAACAAGCAAGGAAATAAATTCTTCCAAAGGCATAAGAAGAGTTTCTATGCAGACAATGCAGGTAAGAGTTCAAGTGATAGTGATGAAAGTTCCTCAAATAATGATGAAGATGAAATTTTATTTTTGGCAGAATTAACATAAGTGGTTAGAAATAGGTCACCAATAATTCTCAAGTGTTTTAGATGTGGTAACTTTGGTCATCTTGAGGATAGTTGCACAAGGAATGGATTCAATTTCAATGATGATGAATATGAATATACACTTGAAGGACCAGAAGAAAGTCTACTTTTGACAATAAAAGAATAAGTGCTTCTAGTGGAAATAAATCAGAAAAGAATAAAGATGATTTTGAAAACAAAGTAATAGAGGAAGAATCAAAAAAGAAGAGGAAGGAGAAGTTGATCTTGAGGGTGAGCTTATTTATGCCCTTGATGCATTAAGGAAGGTAAGAAAGCAGAACTCAAAACTCAAGATTCAATTTCAAGAATGTGATGAAGAGAAAGGAAAGCTTATAGAGGATCTAACCAACTCAATAGCTAAGACAAAGATATTTAAAGAGAAGTTAGAAGCTAAGGTTTTAGAATGTGAAAGGTTAGAGCATGAAGTAGCTTCATTAAGGAAGGAAGTAAAAGTATCTAAAGACAAGTTACACAGGTTTGGGAGAATCTCAAATAAATTGGATAAGATTATCAAGGTACAAAGATCTTCATCAACAAGACAAGACTTGGTTTTGAACAGGTACAAAAAGAATAAGGAGAGGAGTTGTTGAGTGGTATTTTCACCCAGTTGTGAAAACACACTCTTCGATAGGATTTGGGTTCTAAATCCTCTACTTGCAAAGAAATTAGACAAGTAACTTCTCCAAGGTTCCTGTTATGTTAGCATTTTGCATCTGTGTATTAATAATCTCAAATAAAGATATTTAATTAAAATGCTTGGAAAACCTTAGTGGTTGCAAGTAACTGAAAACAAGGGGCACTGTGGTTTATTTTACTGTGAGATTTTAATGATTGTTCATTGAACCCTGATAAATTAAATGTGATTTGGTCTCTATATGACCATGTTGTAACTTCAAAATAAAATTTAATGAAATGCCATAACATGAATGGAATTATTTATGGATTTTGAAGTTTTTTAATTTTTTTATTTTATTAAAATTGGAACTTCTGAAAAATAAAGTGCAGCAAAAGAAAATAAAATGTAAAAGAAAAAGAAATTAAAATTGCATTCAGTTCGATGCTATCCCATCCTGGAAAAACCGAAGATAATGAGATTTCCATGCATGCAACCTAACTTATTGAACCTGCAAAAATGCACAATCCAGGTAATTCAAGTGCTGGTCTCTGGGGTTTCGACTATAATTTCAGATTTAGACATTCGCATGAAGCAACCAAGAGAACTTGCATTAAGCTTCACCTATAAGCCTAGAAATCTGAAAAGGGAAAATAAAACAATTAAATCTTGCATGCAGAAAATGACTCCTTCTTTCTTGTCAACAAGATGCAAATTTCTAAACACTTTGCATTAAAAATAAATCATGTTATAATAGCAGACTCTCTGGTTTTCTCAAAACTAGAAAAAATGAAGAAAAACACTCCAAGCAGGCCCAGAATGGCATCTCGCCTTCGGCACTGCAACTCTGCCCGCAGCGGTTTTTGACCCCCTGTGCCAATCTGTGCCTCTACGTTTTATACTTGTTGTTGAATTGATTCCCCTTCCACGACGGTTTGTTTCGTCTTCCAGTGGCTGCTCGTTTCACCTTTCTTTGATTGTGTGTGTTTTGGCTTTATGCTCGAAATTGAGACGTTTGATCTTCTCTGTAACGCTTCTACAGCCTGTACGCCATGTGTCCCGCACTTTTCTGCATGTTCTGTAACGACTCCCTGTAAATTGCGACCAAAAATAGCATGTTGGAATATCGTGACGTTTTTATGCATGCAGCTTTGCTTCTTCACTTTCATCGCGAAAACGTGACATGTCGCGATATCGCGACGTTTTTTATGCATGCAGCTTTGTCCGCCTTCCTGGCCGCGAAAACGCGACATGTCGCGATATCGCGACAGCTTTTCATTCCATACACTTTGTTGTTTTTCTGTCACAAAATTGCTACGCTTTTTTGTTCGGAGCTGTCTTGCAACTTTCTGTCGTGAAATCGCGACACTTTTCTGTTTCGTACCATCGACCAGCTTTTCGTCGTGAAATCGCGACGCTTTTCTATTTCGGGCTGCTTTACTGCTTTTGGCCGCGAAAACGTGACATGTCGCAATTTCGTGACATATTTTCCTTTCGTACGCCTCAGCTACTTGGAGCCGCGAAAATGCGACCTGTCGCGATATCGCGACGTTTTTCTGCTTTGTGCCCTGTTTGACTGTCTTGACCATGATTCTGTGACATGTCGCGATTTTGCTACGCTTTTCCATTCTGTCTTTCTCTCTCCTCATTGGGCCGCGACAGAGTAACACGTCGCGATATCGCAACGTTTTTTCATTTCGGCCACGACGGAGCAACACGTCGCGAAATCGTGACACTTTTTCATTTTTTGCCAGCGACAGCGCAACACATTGCGAAATCGTGACACTTTTTCATTTTTTGCCAGCGACAGCGCAACACGTCATGAAATCGTGACACTTTTCATTTTCTTCCAGCGACAGCGCAACACGTCGTGAAATCGCGACACTTTTTCATTTTCTGCCAGCGACAGCGCAACACGTCGCGAAATCGCGACACTTTCATTTTCGACAACGATGGCGCGACATGTCGCGATATCGTGACACTTTTTATCCTTCTGCAATTTTGCCCCTTTTTCTTGATTTTTAGCATCTGGGTCACTGAGATTTTCTTTGAAAGCATGCAAAAAAGGTGGGTCCCCAATTTTGGGGTGTGTTGTGGATCAGCCACAACAAATGGCGACTCTGCTATCAAATGCTCTTGAGCATTTTAGTGAGAACCCAACCTGGAAGCATACAAACTCGAAAACATGCGTTAGCACATCAAAAATATAAACTCATGCCCCAAAGATCAGAAGTACATGAATCATCAGAATCATCAAGTATTAGCTCGATGTGTGTAGTGTATTTCATTCCTTATCGTTTGAAATTGATCAACATTCCATTGTCAGTTTTACATGAGTGCATATGTGAGATTGTGAATGATTTGTGTAACCTGATAACTATGCTTAGATATTTTGCTCTTGTAAAGGCCTAGACTTTTTAGTATCATGCACAAACATTCAAGATTGCAAAACCCTCTTAGGATCCACTAATGAATTGCTTTATTATATCCCAAAGTTGGTTATGAGTCCCTACTATCTTGAACCCATGTGCAAGTGAATGTGAAATCGGAACCTTGGGGAATCAGACTCCCAACCTAACCGAGATGGGAGTTTAACCCTATCCTTACTATTCTGATTTAGAATTCATTACCTCACTTTGAGCAAAATAATTAAACCAATTATGGAAGAAATGGTCATGCTAGTCTAACCCTTTGAACAACCAGTGGTCTTGTTTTTTAGACAAGACATGTTGCCATGCATGGGCATTCTTAACCCCATAATCCAAAACCTATCTTCATTTCTATGGACCTTGGGGATGACTACCCATCCTTTGCAGAGGACAAGTAGTACAATCCTTCCAATCCAATATATGTTAGCGTACTATTTTGTTCTTGCTTATTTAGCATACTGTTACACTGTTGTAACAGTACTGTTCAGCTGTTACGCCGGATGTGCTATTCCCGGCTATGTAATTCTTATTTAAACGCCTCCTGCTGAATAGAATAATGTTCGTTGAATCTAACATGGTACCAGAGCCGAATTACTGGGAGAAGCTGGAGGCGGACAGAAAATTTGCAGAGCGTTTTTCTTTTTTTTTGAATTCGAGCAGTGCATTTTTTTTCGCGACGTGATTTCCCTGATCCCGTCGCGTGATAGCAGCTGCGGAAGAATTTTTTTAAAGAAAAAAAGAAGGGCGGAGGCCCCAGCGCGTTCGCAGACCGTCCCCGCGCAGGAATTTAAAAAAAAAAAAAAAAAGCGCGTTGGAATCGCGCGTCGCGTAGACATACAGTTTGCAGACGATCCGCTGCGCGGACCGATCGCGCTCGCGATCTGCGTAGAGCGTAGACGATCCGCTCGCGCAGACTGCGAGTCACGCAGAGCACGTGACGTTCCGTCTGCGCTGGGAGCGTCCAAAGCGGACGCCCCCCCCTCCTCCCGTATAAACCCCCCCCCCCCCAAATATTTTGCGTCGATTTTTTTTTTTCAATCGGCCCGCCCCCTCCCGCGCGTGCCCCCCCCTCCTCTCGTATAAACCCCCCCCCCCAATCTTTTGCGCCGATTTTTTTTTTCAATCGGCCCGCCCCCCCTCCCGCGCGTGCCCGCGGAGGGAATAAGAAAAAAAAAATAAAAAATTCCGGTTAAGAAAAAAAAAATTCCGGTTAAGAAAAAAAAAATTCGGTTGGAGGACGGAGTTGCAGGCCGGGGCGAAGTTGTTTGCCCGCGGAGGAAGAAGAAGAAATTTTTTTCCGGTTGGAGGACGGAGTTGCAGGCGGAAGCGGCCGGGGCGAAGTTTTTTTTTTTTTCAAAATAAAAAAAAACGCAGTGCGAGGGAGGAACGCGCGACGAAGCAAAGCCGCGCCCGCGAGTTGCAGAGGAGGAGCATCCCGAGGTTGAAAAAGGAGGGCTCCAGTGATCCCTTCGGATCAGCCCGCTAGCTCACTTGGTAGTGAGCTGTGCGGTAAGGCTCAGGGAGCCTACAGGTCGGGGGTTCAAATCCCGCCGACTTCCCCCCAAAGGTATAATTTTTTTTGCATAGTGTTTTTTAATTATTATTTTTTAATTAAAATTTTTAATTTTAATTTTTTTTAATATAGTTTTTAAACTTTATAAATTAAAATTTAATTTTAATTTATTTTTCTTAAAGTTTTAAAACTATATAAAATTAAAATTATTTATTTTAATTTTAAATATATAATAATTATTAAAATGCTTTGTTAAAGAAAGTCTTTTTAAGGGGGGATATTTTTTCAAAAATCAAAGGGGGATAGTGAGTAATTTTTCGAAAAATAGCAATTTGGCAAATTGTAAAAGGTGCATTTTCGGCTGTGACCGACACCTTGTGGGTTATTCTTGTGGGCGGTTTTTTTATGTTGTATGTTGCATATTTCATTTTTGCACTATAACATTAAAAACTTAAAATCAAAACACTCCCTAAGTCCCCGGAATATAAAACCCATCCGTGCAATTTTATTGCACTGCAGCGTTCGGTATTTGTGATACCTCTGGCCAGCACTTACGAGTAAAGTCGTCGTGATTTGGCTATTGTATCCGCCGCCTAATATAGCTGCTACAACGACGTCTGAGCTTGTTCTCTATAAATCGTCGGGGAGGAATAAGTACGCCATTTTTGCATTTTTTTACTCCATCCACTACCCTTTATCGCACTTGTGTTTAGGCGTAAATCTTGACGAAGTATTCTTCATAGTGTTTAGGGGAAGTTACGCCCCACGCATGAGAAGAATCTTCTATGGTAGGTGCCATCAACAAGGCGATTCCCTTTCAGTACCGCTTATGTTCCACGTATCGTATGATCTCTAAAACTCACCTATAGTCTCCCTCACGTAAGGGCGGGTGATTTTTGTTGATCTTTCTAAATACCTATAGTTTCCCTCACGTAAGGGCGGGTATTTTGTATGGTATATTGGCCTAGCAAAAGGTATATCGAAAGGGGGACCAATTGGTGATATAAGGAACCTTCACTATGGCCGTTGTTGCAAAATTGATGACTGATCCGCATCAGTTATTGAAAGGTCCAAATTATACACCATGGAAACATAAGATGAAGGCTATTCTCCAAATGGAAGATTTGTGGGATATTGTTACTTGGAGTAGCAACTAGGCCTTCACCAACAACAAGATCCACAGGTCCTTCAGCAGATCAGATAGCTTTTGACAAGAAAGACAGTCGAGCAAAGGTGCTCATTTTGTTTGTTGTTTCAGATGAAGTGCAACCTCATATAGCTGACAAAGCAAGTGGTAAAGAGGCATGGGATGCCCTTCAAACCATCTATGAGGGAAAGAATGATTCCACCATTCTTCATCTTCAACAACAACTTCATAACCTGAGTTTGAGGCAGGGTGAAACAGTTGAACTCTTTCTGTGCAGAGTGTCTGAGTTGAAAGAGAAATTGAGTTCTCTGGGAGATATCGTGGACTGAAAAGCTTCTCATTTCACTTGTGATGAGAGCTTTACCTTCTTCATTTGATATGTTGATAACCTCCATCCAGGTGTCTCAACGACAAATTACCTACATCGAGTTGGTCAATCTGCTCCAACAACAGGAGGCACGCCAACTTCACAAGGATGATTCTTCCAATACAGCCCTATACACCAACAGGCAGGGTTCTAGGAAGAAAGGTAATGGGCAAAAAGGAGGCAACTTTCAGAAAGGAGGAAATTCTCAACAAGATACGAAAGGAAAAGGCAAACAACCTCAACAGAAGAAGAGGTGGTGCAAGATCTGTGAGAAAGACAACCATGACACCAACAGGTGTTGGCATAAGAACAAGCAAAAAGGCCAAAACAAACCACAAAATAAAAACAAGCAACCCCAGGTGAATGTTGTTGTTGAAGAATCTGACTCAGATTCTGAATGGGCACACAAGGTGCTCATGACTACCACAGATTCCACATAGAGGGATCCTATTTGGTATGTCGATTCTGGAGCTAGCAAACATATGACTAGTGACAGATCGTGGTTTGAATCATTTGTGGCCAAAGAGGGCAAACCTGTCACCATTGTTGATGATAAAACCTACAGGGTTCAGGGAGAGGGTACAGTTTCGATCACTCTTCCTGATGGCAAGTGTCAGATTGACAAAGTCCTCTATGTTTCGGGATTGGCCAACAATTTGTTGTCAGTGACACAAATCTTGGACAGAAATATGGTTGTCAACTTTCGTGTTGAGAATGGAAAGAAGTGTTGTACCATTACCAGGAAGGGTAAGCAGATTGCAACAGCTTCATATAAGCACGGCTTATTTGCACTAGATGCTATCTCTACTCCACATGTTGCCATGACTGTCTCTACCAAGGAGGCAACTTCCCTATGGCACAAGAGATATGGGCATCTTAGTTCTGGCTACTTACTTGAGCTCAGCAAGTATGAGATGGTAAAGGGTCTTCCTTCCCTTTCTGCCACATTGCCAGTGTGCTCTGACTGCTTGGCAGGAAAGCAGCATAGAGTACCATTTGAGAAGAGCTCTACAAGAGCACGAAAACCTCTGGAGTTAATTCACACCGATCTATGCGGTCCTTTCACACCCAACAGTTGTGGAGGGAAGAGGTACTTTCAGTTATTCGTAGATGACTACTCACGAAAGATGTGGGTTTTCTTTCTCCAACTAAAATCTGAAGCTTTCGCATTCTTCCAGCAGTTCAAGAAATCCGTTGAGAAGGAGTCAGGAGCTTCTATTAAAACCCTCCGCTCAGATCGAGGGGGAGAGTTTACCTCTAATGAATTTTTTGCATTCCTAGATAAGCATGGGATCAAGAGACAGTTAACAACTGCCTATACTCCTCAACAAAATGGAGTTGCTGAGAGAAGGAACCGTTCTATCATGGAAATGGTTCGTTGTATGCTCACAGGAGCTACTCTTGGGCAACAATATTGGGCAGAAGCTGTCACCACTGTAGTGTATCTGTTGAATAGGGCACCCACAAAGGCCCTAAAAGGAATGACTCCACAGGAAGCATGGAGTGGTCGAAAACCCTCCATATCTCATCTACGTATTTTTGGATGTCACGCTTTCATGCACATACCAAAAGAGAAAAGGAAGAAGCTAGATGAGAAAACACTGAGATGTATTTTTCTTGGTTATTCTGAGCACTCTAAAGGATATCGTTTGATAGATCCTTTGACCAAGAAAATTCATATCAACAGAGATGTTGTCTTTGATGAAGCTTTCACATCACAGAGCACATCTAAAGTACACCAAGATATTGTGGAAACTAAGGAAGAGAAGATTCCTTCGTCAACACAGACAGGAGGTCCTTCTACATCTTCTTCAACTCCACCGAAGAAGAATCCTAAATGGTGTACAAATACAATCAGAGACGCAAATTTATCCACTCCTCCCAATTTGAATTTGGATAGACCTCGTACACGCAGTATGGCTCAAAAGGAAAGAGAAGCCAGAGAAACTGGTGAGGTTGATGATCTTTGTCAATCTTTTGAGGAACTTTCTGTGACTCCAAGTACAAAATTTGAGGATATGGATATTGATGATGACAGGGCATTCATGTCTACCATAGATAGTCTTGAACCTGCATCGATGCAAGATGCTCTCAGTGAGCCTCAGTGGAAGGCCGCTATGGATACAGAGTATGAGTCTCTGATGAAGAATAAAACTTGGAAGCTTGTTGATTTGCCGCATGGAAAGAAACCCATTGGCTGCAAATGGGTATATAAAGTCAAGTACAAGGGAGATGGAACAATTGATAAGCATAAGGCCCGTCTTGTTGCAAAGGGCTATGCTCAAAAAGAAGGCATTGACTATGAGGAAACTTTTGCACCTACTGCTCGGATGACCACAATTCGGGTTATGTGTGCTATGGCAGCACAATATGGGTGGAAAGTTCACCAGATGGATGTCAAAAGTGCCTTTCTAAATGGTGATCTCCAAGAAGAAGTCTATATGACTCATCCTGAAGGATTTGAAGTGGAAGGCCAACAGCAAAAGGTTTGCAAATTGGTCAAATCCTTGTATGGTCTGAAACAAGCTCCTCGAGCTTGGTATATAAAAATGGACAATCACCTTATGCAGCATGGATTTAAGAGATGTCCGTCAGATGCAAACCTCTATTTCAAGAAACAGTGGTTCCGAGATAGTGTTGCTTGTACTCTATGTGGATGATCTGCTCATTACAGGGAGTTCGAAACAATGATCTCTACTTGTCAAAAGAAACTTGTGCAAATATTTTGAGATGACAGATCTCGGACTTCTCCATTACTTGTCTTGGTCCGGAATTCAGCCGGAAGGAGCACTCCATCAAAGTGTCTCGAAAAAAATATGCCAAGACATTCTTGGAAAAATATCGCATGATCGATCGCAAGCCAATGGCAACTCCAATGGAGAATGGACTTCGATTATCGCGATATGATGACTCACCTCGGTAGATGGTACTCTCTATCGACGATTGATTGGGAGTCTCATATATCCGACCAATACTAGGCCGGATCTCGTATTTGTTGTCAACTATCTTTCGAGGTTCATGCGGGAGCCTAAGACCACTCATTGGAAAGCTAGCAAAACGTGTTCTTCACTATGTCCGTGGTACTATGGAATATGGCCTAGAATACAAGAGGAACAACAAATTCTTCTTGCAAGGATACACGGACTCCGACTATGCCGGATCATTTGATGATCGCAAGTCAACTTCTGGATACATTTTTCATCTGGGATCCGGTCCTGTCTCTTGGCACAGCAAGAAGCAACAGGTGGTTGCTATTTCATCAACAGAGGCAGAATATCGCGTCGCACGTGAAGTCGTGTGCGAAGTGATATGGTTACGTCGCATTCTGACAAGTATGGGCCATCCATCAAAATCTCCAATACACTTGTTTTGCGACAATCAGGGTGTTCTGAACCTCGTCAAGAATCCAGTCCATCATGAAAGAACAAAGCACATTGACACACAATGTCATTTCATTCGAGATGAAGTTCCAAAGCACCGAATTCAGCTTCAGCACATTCCCACCGATGCTCAAGTTGCAAACATTTTCACTAAGGCACTTGGACGTGTCAAATTTGAATTGTTTCATAGCTCACTTTGTATTGCAAAATAATGTAAGGGGATGTTAGTAGTCTAGTATAGCTATTAGTTATTACATTACCCAAATAATGTAATAAAGGGGGATGTTAGCGTACTATTTTGTTCTTGCTTATTTAGCATACTGTTACACTGTTGTAACAGTACTGTTTAGCTGTTACGCCGGATGTGCTATTCCCGGCTATGTAATTCTTATTTAAACGCCTCCTGCTGAATAGAATAATGTTCGTTGAATCTAACAATATAAAGAATGAGATGGGAAAAATTAGTTTTTTACTTCTTGGACCTTGGGGATGACTACCCATCCTTGCTAGGGACATGTAGTACGATCCTTCCAATCCAAGCTTTGGATAAAAATGAAAAATATTAATTTATTGCTTAGACCTTGGGGATGACTACCCATCCTTTGTAGAGGACAAGTAGTACGATCCTTCCAATCCAAGATTTATTATGAAATGAGACATAGGAGCTTTGGGGAATCAGATTCTCAACCTGAGCGAGATGAGAATTTATGCCCTATCCTTACTACTCCATGTAGGTCAAATCAAAGCTTTGGGGAGTTGGATCCTCAACCTAAGTTCGATGAGGATTTAGCCCTATCCTTACTACTCTGATTTTAGGCTTTAAGCTTTATGGAAGTGGTCAAAACCACTGTTTTAAGGATCATGTTGCATAATAGGATAGACATGAAATACTTCTTTCGCCCAACCTTTTCTTCCAAGCAAGGTTTTGATCATTTTTCTCAAGATCCTTTTTAATGTGTATAAAATGTGCTTGGTTCTAGATATCTCAAGACTCAGTTCCCAACCTTAGGATCTTCTTCTTATTTATGTGATAGCATAACCTTAAGAGGATTTGACACACTTTAATGATTTGTATTTGAAATGCATATGCAACTAAGATGGCATGTATGTGTAAAGTGAGATGTAATATGAATGCATTGTCCTTTGAAATGCAGATGAAATGTTGCCATATAAAACTAACTACTTCATGCATCACAAGTTCCAAACGATATTATTAAATTGTTTGTATTTCTTGCGGAGCTTTCTACCAAATAATTCCAATGTTCCATATTTCCCCGATCTAGAACATAAGTTAGCATCTCAAGGCAACTTTTTCATCACTATTTTTTCTTTTTTTTTTTCTTTTTTTTTTATAGACAAACAAAACATGTCAAATAAACACACAACTTTAAATTAAATCTTATTCAATCCAAAACCAAACTGCAATCCCAAAAAATGAAAATTTGAAAACACAAACCAAAACCCAAAAAACCAAAATCTATATACAAATGTACAATATAATACAAGATGATGCAAAGCTTGGATTATCACTTTCCTGGATCCCAAACATGATTAGAACATTTCAACAAAAATATAACATGATATGCATGCCAAATGTTGTGGGAATCCAACACAAACAAGACTAGACCAAACAATGCAACAAATTTCCACTTGCCATGCTCACCATACCAATTTGATTTAGTTCCAATAATACTCCCATAGGTGAGCATCAAATTACTAAAATGATTAGACAATAAATGATTTTCAATTTTATCTTGTCTATTCTTTAAAATGTAAACTTCATAATTCCCTCCTTGATTTAGAATTAGGCTATCTTTTTCAAATATGCAATTTTGTAAGTAGGAGCCTATTTCTACAAATTTCAAAGCCAAATCATTTTCCAAATTTGTAGGCCAATCAAATTTGTGTAACAATTTACAAGCATCTAGGATATTTACTAAATTAGGATCATTAAAAGTTTTTATCCTAGATTCAATTAATAATTGTTGATGAATTTGGTTTAACAATTCAAGTGCATCAACTTCTTTTCCATTCATTAAAACAATGTTATTAAAGGTGTGATTAAAAATTATACCTTGTTTTTCATTTACCTTTAATGACATTTCATCATAAATATTATTTAAATTCAAAATATGGTCATCCTTTTCAATCCTCAAACATTCTTGGTCAAAGTGTATGTCCCATGACTCATCTTGATGATCCTTCATTTGAGTTGCTTCCAATTGATCAATCTCTTTGTCATTTGGTTCCAATTCTTTGTTCACTATCCATGGTATCTCTTCATTTGAATCCTCCAAATCATCATGCAAACTTGCATCCACACTTTCAATGAATTTATATTCAACATGATCAAATTTTGTCACCTTTTCAAATCCCGTGAATATGAGATCTTCGTATGATGTAGAAGGTTCAACATCCTGCATATCAAGTGAAATATGAGTTTCATCTATAGGGATGTGAGAAAAGAATGCATTATCATATCTCCCCCAACCATTGTGAAAATTGTCATCCAAATCCATGGCATGAAACTCCATGATATTTGTGACATGATCTTTTGATTCATTCATCAATTCATTTTCTTCTTTGTCCTTGGTAATAGAATCATTATAATCTTCCAAAATTTGATGAGATTTGAAACCCTCTTCCAAAACATCCTCAAATTGTACAGGAGTTGTAATATCTTCCTTTGAGTAGGCAATTATGTTGTCCTATATATCAATTGGCACACAAGTTTCATTAGTAGTTTTGGAATGAGTGAAGTCTTCCCACTTCTTCCAAGCATCATAATAATCATCTTTCAAAATCAAGTGGTGACGTTCAACTATTTCTTCAACATCTTCCAATTCATCAATGTGTTTCTCATCAAATTCATCTTCACCTTCCTTAGATGGTTCAATTATTTCCAAAAGTGGGTTATTTCTTGAATTCAAATTTATAAGGCTATCATTGTCCAAATTAGTAACCCATGATTCAATTTTATCATAATTTGGAGGGTGAAGAATTTCTTGATCTTTAATTTTACACGTCTCATCAATAGTATCTTCCAAGAACAAGTGGTGAAATTCTATCATATCTTCAAATTTATTTATTGATTTTCCTTTCCATTTCACTTTCAACCACTTCATTTAATTCTATGGTGGGTTCCATCCTTATCACATATATCAAACATTGTTGAATTTAGAACCCCTTCATCTCGGATAATCGTGTATCTCTATGAATGAGATCATTTCTGCATAATCCTCACTAGTGGATGTTGGCTTAGCAATTTGCACCTCCTCGTGGACTACATCTAAGGTGGTTGTAAGATTTGGATATTCAAATTCATCCCCTTGATCATTTACCTTAGATATCATTGGAGTGGAGGGTGCTATGTTTGATGGTTGGTGTAGGTTGGCATCAAAAGAACAATCTCTCATGTGAACATGTTGTGCCTTTTCTTCTTCAAGACCTTGTCGTTCTATCTCTTCTAAGACCTCATGGATTTTCTCTAGGGACAAACCACTCAATTTTTCCTCAATGAGTGAAGCAAGTGTGGGGTGTATGGCTCCTAGGTATACTTCCATGGCTTCCTCTTCTAATGTGTTAAAATTTTCCCACATTTGGGAGTGCAACTCACGAAATCTTCCATTGAATTGACTCAAGGATTCATTAGGCTCTTTACATATGGAGGTAAACTGATTTTTCAAGATTTCTAAGTCAACCTGATTACCAAAATGATAAAGATAGGCTGCTTCTAGTTGTATCCAAGAAGTCCTAACCTCCATGGGTAGTTGGCTATACCAAAAGAATGGTCTATCATCCAAAATGTATGCAAATAACTTACAAGCCACCTCCTCATAGAAAATCTGGAATTTACATAATGTATCCTTGTAGACATGCAGTTTTTGCAAGTATCCTAGTGGCACCTCTTGATTAAAACACCATAAAAAATCCAATAACATTTTAGGAATTTGATAGGGTACCACAGGTATAGATAAACCCTCATAATGATCCTCTATCATTGATACCATTCTCTCTCTTAGAGACACTATTTCAGCTCTCAGGGATACCATTTGCTCCTCAAGTGTTGCCATTAGTGAAACTTAAAATATAATTTTAGAACCAAATCTGTTGAATATTCAACCTACCAATTAAAAAAAAAAATCAAGTTAGCATCAACCAAGAGATGTACTTATTAAAATCAAATGTCAAGTAATTGCATGAGACCAAAATTTTCAAAATTAAATCAAATCACATATTTCTGTATGAACAATCAGAAAAGTGTTAGAATAATATACAACATACCTGAATTAAAATAGAACAAGTAAATAAATTCAGGCCGTCCTTTTACAATCCGTTGAGTGTTAGAGGACTAAAGCATAAAAATTTTAAATTTAAATAACACTAAAATAAACCCGTTCGGCCCTCCTAGCACCAATCCGTTGAGTGGTGTTAGAGGTCGAAGATGCTAATCAAATGGACTTGAAATATTTAGCAATGTAAAGCTCTTAAACAATTATAAACCCGTAGCATCTAAAATCACGATAAAATAAACCCGCTTCAGGCCCTCCTTCTAGCGCCAATCTGTTGAGTGGTATTTTCACCCGATTGTGAAAACACACTCTCCGATAGGATTTGGGTTCTAAATCCTCTACTTGCAAAGAAATTAAACAAGTAACTTCTCCAAGGTTCCTGTTATGTTAGCATTCTGCATCTGTGTATTAATAATCTCAAATAAAGATATTTAATTAAAATGCTTGGAACACCTTAGTGGTTGCAAGTAACTGAAAACAAGGGGCACTATGGTTTATTTTACTGTGAAATTTTAATGATTGTTCATTGAACCCTGATAAAGTAAATGTGATTTGATCTCTATATGACCATGCTGTAACTTCAAAATAAAATTTAATGAAATGCCATAACATGAATGGAATTATTTATGGATTTTGAAGTTTTTTAATTTTTTTTATTTTATTAAAATTGGAACTTCTGAAAAATAAAGTGCAGCAAAAGAAAATAAAATGTAAAAGAAAAAGAAATTAAAATTGCATTCAGTTTGATGCTATCCCATCCTGGCAAAACCGAAGATAATGAGATTTCCATGCATGCAACCTAACTTATTGAACTTGCAAAAACGCACAATCCAGGTAAGTCAAGTGCTGGTCTCTAGGGTTTCGACTGTAATTTCAGATTTAGACATTCGCATGAAGCAACCAAGAGAACTTGCATTAAACTTCACCTATAAGCCTAGAAATCTGAAAAGGGAAAATAAAACAATTAAATCTTGCATGCAGAAAATGACTCCTTCTTTCTTGCCAACAAGATGCAAATTTCTGAACACTCTGCATTAAAAATAAATCATGTTACAATAGCAGACTCTGGTTTTCTCAAAACCAGAAAAAAGGAAGAAAAACACTCCAAGCAGGCCCAAAATGGCATCTCGCCTTCAGCACTGCAACTCTGCCCGCAGCGATTTTTGACCCCCTGTGCCAATCTGTGCCTCTACGTTTTATACTTGATGTTGAATTGATTCCCCTTCCACGACGGTTCGTTTCATCTTCCGATGGTCGCTTCGTTTCACCTTTCCCTTTGATTACGTGTGTTTTGGCTTTATGCTCGACATTGAGACGTTTGATCTTCTCTCGTAACGCTTCTACGACTCGTACGCCATGTGTCCCGCACTTTTCTGCATGTTCCGTAACGGCTCCCTGTAAATCACGACCAAAAATAGCATGTCGCGATATCGCGACGTTTTTATGCATGCAGCTTTGCTTCTTCACTTTCATCGCGAAAACGTGACATGTCGCGATATCACGACATTTTTTATGCATGCAGCTTTGTCCGCCTTCCTGGCCGCGAAAACGCGACATGTCGCGATATCGCGACAGCTTTTCATTCCATACACTTTGTTGTTTTTCTATCACGAAATTGCTACGCTTTTTTGTTCGGAGCTGTCTTGCGACTTTCTGTCGCGAAATCGTGACACTTTTTTGTTCCGTACCATCGGCCCGCTTTTCATCGCGAAATCGCGACACTTTTCTATTTCGGGCTACTTTGTTGCTTTTGGCCGCGAAAACGTGACATGTCGCGATTTCGTGACATATTTTCCTTTCGTACGCCTCGGCTGCTTGGAGCCGCGAAAACGTGACCTGTCGCGATATCGCGACGTTTTTCTGCTTCGTTCCCCGTTTGACTGTCTTGACAGCGATTCTGTGACATGTCGCGATTTCGCTACGCTTTTCCATTATGTCTTTCTCTCTCCTCTCTGGGCCGCGACGGAGCAACACATCGCGATATTGTGACGTTTTTTCATTTCGACCGCGACGGAGCAACACGTCGAGAAATCGCGACACTTTTTCATTTTTTGCCAGCGACAGCGCAACACATCGCGAAATCACGACACTTTTTCATTTTCTGCCAGCGACAGCGCAACACGTCGCGAAATCGCGACACTTTTCATTTTCTGCCAGCGACAGCGCAACACGTCGCGAAATCGCGACACTTTTCATTTTCTGCCAGCGACAGCGCAACACGTCGCGAAATCGCGACACTTTTTCATTTTCGACAGCGATGGCCCGACATGTCGCGATATCGCGACATTTTTTATCTTTGTGCAATTTTACCCCTTTTTCTTGATTTTTAGCATCTGGGTCACTGAGATTTTCTTTGAAAGCATGCAAAAAAGGTGGGTCCCCAATTTTGGGGTGTGTTGTGGACCAGCCACAACAGGAGTAAATCTCAAGCTCCAAAGAATAAGAAACTTCAAAAGAGGAGAGTGTAAGAGAAAGTGAGACTTCTAAGGATGAGTTGGACAATAGAAAGTTCAATAAGAGAAGAAACAATGCACAAATAAGGAATAGATGGAACGGGAAACAACACAAGGGAGAAAATACTAAGAGACCAATGGGGTCAATGCAAGGTAGTTTCAATGAATGATGCTTCTCATGTCACAGGTTTGGGCACAAGGCTACACAGTGCAGGATACATGAAATATAGGAACATGGAAACTTCAGAAACAGGCATCTCTTTCAAAGGTATTGCTACTCTTGTAATCAGTTTGGTCACAAGGTAATAAATTGCAAGGTTTGTGACAAGAATGAATACGGCTTCACTAGGAGAAAAACAAAGACATTTGCACCTTTTAGGAATAACAACATTAAGTGTTATAAGTGCAATAATGATGGGCATACAACAAAGTGGTGTAGAGCAGAACTTCCAAAGATAAGCAAGAATAGGAAAAGTTAGAGAAATCAAAAGGATCAATTGAAGAAGAATGTGGACAAAGGTAAATATCAATGTATGTTGTGAGTAGAGATACTTCCACCCCAAAATTAGCCACCTCAAGAGAGAAGATGGGGGAGGGGCAAAGCTAAGATTCTCATTCTTTTCCATTGATGCCAAAGGGGGAGAGATTTGAGTTAGGGGGAGAGCATTCAATCAGGGGGAACAGTTTCTCATGGGGAGTAATTTTGAAAGAGGAAAAGGTTTGGTAAAAAAAAGGGGTTGTCATCAATGACAAGGGGGAGATTGTTGGAAATTTTGAGTTAGTTGTATTGTCATTGATGTTAAGAGTCAGTGTCAGGAATCAGTGCAAGACTTGGCAAAAGAAGGGTTAAAATATTTATATTTTAAGCTCAAGAGATTTGGTCTAAGAGCTCCACATGATTGGTCAAAATGACGGTTAAATACCCTGAAGATAAGACCTAAAGGAAATAATATTATAATATTTATTAAAGGCGGTCAAAAAATGTCTAAGGGCGAAAGAGAAAAACACCTAGGCCAAATGGAATAATATTATAATATTAAAAGTTTGATTAATGCCTAAGGTAGTTTACAAATAATCTATAATATTTATATTATAAATTAATTTATAAAAATAATAATTTTATAACCCAAAGTTGGGTTGGGACCCAAGTTTAATTTAACTTTCATATTCCTCCACCCACGTTGAAAAATAGAAGCATATGGTATAAATACCATAGCACTTACCTCACAAAGGTAAGTCTCCAAAATATTGTGCATGCAATTTGTGAAAAGAGAAGGCGAATAATTTGTGAGCGAACAAAGGAAAATATTTTAATTTTTAATTGCCCCCGAAATATGTGGAAAACAAAGCGACCAAGGTGGGAAGATTCAACACCAACCAGCTGGTTGGGCTAGCGGTGAATCTAAGGTGTGTAAGGTGTTGAGAATGCAGAGGTGTTGCATTCGAGTCTCGACGACAACGAAGGGACAAAGCCTTTTGGCTTTTGGCATGGGAGAAAGGGATAAAGCGCTCTAGGCACTTTTGCCTCCCACGTGAGCACTTAGCTCACACAATAAGGTAGTCACGGCTAAGGCACAGGCGACGCTTCGACCAGGGATCGAGCACCACAAGGAGCGCACACGAGGTATTTAATATTTTGATTAAAAGCACATAGTCTATGGTTGTTGGTGGTGCTTGAAGCGCATGATTTAATTTTTGTGCCTAGGTTAATGTGTATAGTGGGAATGTTATGAGCACATGGTGTATTTGATTTTGTTGAGTGCTTAGGGAGTTAAAAGGGGTAAGGTAAATTATTTTTACCTTAGACAAAAAGTGAGAAATATTTTTATTGAAAGTTAAAAATAAATTGCATTGTTTTATAAAGTTAATTATTTGAAAATGCAATTTTGAGTAGGGAGACATAAGTAGGATTTTAGATTATTTCATGTATTAAATTTCTGAAAGGGGTTATAGTGAAACTGAGTGATTGAAATCTTTATTTGATAAGTTTGGAGATAATAAAATGTACTTGAGTTTTGTTAATTTTGTAATGGTGAATTAATATTGAGAGAATATTTGGGTGAAGATTTTTGTTATCTAACCATTGAGATTGGCAAAGAGATTGATTGTGATTGAGATAGGTTTTGAGGTCAAATCTTCTTCAAAACAAAAGGTATGGGCATATCATCCTTGTGAGTGAAATATTGTTGAATGTTGTGAAGTGCAAGTTGGAGTGAAAATATTTTGTTTGATAAGCATTATTGGGAATGATTGAGTGAGTTTTCACATGCATGTTTGGTGAATGTTTGTGAAGACAATTGAGTGTGAAATTGAGAACTATCTTGAACTAGGGTTTGTGCAAGATCATGAGTATCATTGTTATGTGAGATTGTTTGATAAGCATTGTTGGAAATATTTGAGTAAGTCTTCATGTGCTTAACTAGGGTTTGTGAAAGATCATGAGTATCATTGTTATGTGAATTTGGAATCATCTTGAGTCAAGGTTGAGCTCCATAGTGAGAGTTGTTGGAAGTATTGTGAAACACTTGATTAGGGTTTGTAAGCAAGTTGTGTTTCATTGAGTGAATTGTTGAGTGAAGTTGGATGAGCATAGTTGATTGAAAGTGTTGGAGTGATAGTTCAAGTTCTGTAAAACAAATTGTTATTTATTCTAAATTGATTTGAAAATAGTTTGGAAGTGATTGAGTGTTTGTGAGTGAAACATATTGAGTCTCTAACAATTCTCTATATGCTTCTGAGGTTAAACAAAATTTTGAGTGAAATTTGTTTGTGTGATTAAAGAGGTTTTCTGAAAGAGATTAAGTTGAGTTTTGTGAGTGTGTTGTGAGTGTGAAACATATTGAGTCTCTAACCATTCTCTATATGTTTTTGAGGTTAAACAATATTCTGAGTGAAACTTGTTTGAGTTATTGAAGAAGATTTTTTAAATGTATTGAGTTGATTTTTGTATGCAAGTTTTGCAATTGATTTGAATAAGCTTTTGTGAAATCTTGTGAGCTGATTTGAGTAAGTCCTAGAGTGGAGTTAAGGATAGAGTTGAGGAAGCTTTTGTGAAAACTTAAGGATAAATTTGTGTGAGCTTTTGTGGAAGCTTACAAGTAGATTTGAGGCAAGTCTTGGTGAAAACTTATTGAGCATATTGGACAAGTTCTAGTGAGGACTTGTTGAGCAGAATTGAGGTAAGTCTTGGTGAAGAGTTGTTGAGCAGTTTGGACAAGTTCTAGTGAGGACTTGTCGAGTATATTTGAAGTAAGTCTTTGTGAAGACTTAATAGCAGAGTTGATTGATTGATTTGTTAAATATTTGTGTTAAGGCTTGGGGCAGATCTAGCAGAGTTGATTTGTGATTAGATCAAGCTTTGTGTTAAGGCTTAAGGATAGATTTGAAACAGAGTTTGGTGTAGATTTGAGGGTATATTTGTGCTAAACCAGAGATAGAGATTGAGCAAATTTATGCTAAACCAAATAACTATGTTTAGTGTAGATTTGAGACAGGGATTGAGTGGATTTATGCTAGATTAAAGTATTGTGTTTAGTGCAAATTTGAGATAGAGATTAAGCAAAGCTGAGAGCAAGCTTTGGAGGTGACAAAGTAGAGGATAGTAGTCTCCAGTGGATAGATATCCATTAGCCAGGGAAGAGAGGACAAAGGTCTTCAATGGAGAGAGATCCACAAGCCAGAGTAGTGGAGGTTGTAGTCTTCTAGAGGATCACCAGCTAGAGCATAGGAGAAGGAGTTCTCCTATGGATAGAGATCCACAAACCAACTAAGGAGATTGGTGTCTCATGTGGGTTGGTGCCCATAAACCAGATTAGGGGATTGGTGTCTCCTTTGGACAGAGGTCCATAAACATTGTAATAGGGAAAGGATTCCCAAGAGATTTGTTGAGAAAAATTTAGTGAAAAAATTTCTCCGTGGAGTAGCCCACATTGGGTGAACCACGTTAAATTGTTGTCTCTATTATATGTGGTGATCTTTGCATTGCTTTGATTATTTTTGTTGACATTGCATCGATATATTGGATAATATTGTTTGAGTAAAGAAAAGTAAAAAGTGGTCTTATATTGTTCACCCCCCTCTCAGTATAAGCTTGTGTTCTTCATTTTTTTTATTCTCAATGGTTACTTTCTTCTCCAAACCTTGTAAGAAATTGATATGATTTTATGGCTTCTGTGGCCACTAAATATTGCAGGTTTTATGCACCAATAGTATCTCTAGACACTTTTACAATAATATGATTTTGTGCCCTTCTTTAAAGAACATAAATTCATCCTTTTTTAGAGTAATTAGTATAGTGCAAATGAAGTTAACAATACTTCCAATTTCACTGCACTTTTAATTGCAACAATAATTTCACCTTATTGCTCCAATAAAATCTTAAAGTAATTTTTAAATGCACTTATTAAATTGCTATATTTTTTCAAGAGTAATCTGTAATGAATCCTTAATGGATACTCTGCAATTTTTTTTTTTGGTATAAGGTAGAGGTGGTTATAAGGTCCACAAACCTTTTACAAAGTCAAAATGGGTTGGTTCTAGCATCAAGCCCGTATAATCAAAATACAAAATGGATCTTTCTAAGACTCACATTAAGCCATACTTAGAGTCCACAGTCCTATACTTGTCGCTTGACTATTCAGGATAAAACAAAAACCAAACAACACCTAGCACTTACTAACACTAGGTTGCTGTACTGTACACTTGTCACCTCCCAGGCCCCAGCAAATGGGATGCCTTTTCTGCCTAATTCCATCTGTCGGATTACTCATCATCGACCCCTCTGATCTCCTGATGCTCTAACAGCTTTGATCTTAGCTCTTCTCTAGCAACCAACACCAATAGTTCTTGAGGGAAGTTATCCTTCCAAATTTGCATCTCCCCAACGAAGCTGCAATATTTGCCATTAGATCCGCCGCTGGTTCCCTTCTCTGAAGGTGTGTTGGATTCGGGCATTAACCAAATGGGATTTATGAATCTTTGCTTCTAGGATAAGCTCCAATATGGTCCAATTGGGGTCTTTATCCTCCTTAATTGCCTTGATTATATTAAGCGAATCCCCTTCAAAGATAACTTCCTTATAACCCTCAAGTCCGGCAATTCTCATTGCTCGCATGCGAGCTCGGGCTTCTGCAAAATGATTTGTTTGAGTTCCCAAAGGTTTCGCAAAGGCAAGGACCACTTTTCCTTCCTCATTTCTCAAAACTCCTCCTCGCTCCTGCAGCCCCGGATTTCCTTTAGCTGCCCCGTCAAAATTAAACTTAACCCACTTTTGTGTGGGGGGTATCCACTTGACACCATCCCGTGGGTTGGTTGTAATGTCTAGGCCTGGAAGTTCCTCTCCCCAGTTCCGTAAAATCCTCCTTTCCCTTAGAGACATGGTCTCATTTTTGAAGAAGAAAGTTTTCCAGTTTTCTTTCAAAGCTCTGATTATTTTATTGCCACATAATCTGGGATCTTTCTTACGTCCTTTAAATACTCTCTTATTTCTCTCATTCCATATCCCCCATAAAAAATGGGGTAAGTCGAGCTTCCGAGCCAAGTCAAAAGCTTTGCCCGAAGGGGGAAGCCCATCGTATGCGAAGTCGGACATGCTATTTGGACAGACCCAATCTATATGAAATTTGGACAGGATCATTTGGAAGACTCGTACAAGAAAAATCACAAGTTAGAAATATATGACTTACGATTCTATTGCTTTCTCACACAAGATACATCGATTGATGAATTGGAAACCTCTCCTTTGCAGATTATCTCGTTGTCGGGATCTTATTTTGAACTCGCCAACCAAAAGAAGAAAGCTATTTTTGGGGTTAAATTATTTAACCAAATAACAGAAGTCGGAGTCCAGCCATTGAATCCTGAGTGGATTAACTTATAGGCAGTTTTTACTGAATAGATCCCACTTGTAGTTTTGCCCCAAATCGCCTTGTCTCTTCCTCCCCAGGGAATGATCGGGAACACCCTTAAAGCATCATTGAGTTTGGTTAGGGCCACCTTCTCTTGCTCGACGGATTATGAACTCGTGATTTTCTTCCAAGAAGAAGTTTCCGTGCTACAGACAATAAAATCCCCTACTTTTCCTCCCATTTCCTTCGAAAGTTTATGTTGGAGGACTTGAAGGTCTAAGTTATCTTTCAAAGGGGCCTCTTCCAACCACGGGTCTTGCCAAAAGTCCACTTGTCTTCCATTACCAATTCTCCATCCGATGCCTTTCCCGACTACCTCCCGACATTCGAGCAAACAATTCCAAAAATAGGATCCTCTAGGAAGATTATCGACTTTCGGGAAGTCCCGATTATTTCTGATATATTTTGCCTTAAGAAGTTTTACCCATCCCAATTGATCATTATTGATAAATCTCCATACCTGTTTTCCAATCAGAGCTTGATTCAATTCTTTCATTCTCTTTAACCCCAGGCCCCCCTGATCCTTGCTTGCACACACCTGATTCCATGCTACCAATGAAATTCTCTTTCTCTCCTCTGAACCTGACCACAAGAAGTTGTGTTGAATTAGCTCCAATGTAGCTCGGACCTTTGCGAGCATTCTAAATAGAGACATGCGATGAAATTGGAATGCTCGTAAAGTAGTTTGAACTAATAAGGCTTTTTCTGCGGAGCTGAGAAGGTCGCCCTTCCACCCTGCTAACTTTTTGGAGATCCTGTCAATGATCGAGTTCCACAAAGTAGCCTTCATTCTTCCTTCGAACATAGGCATGCCTAGATAAGTTCTTGGTAGAAGCTCCTTTCCACAACCGAAGAGGTTAGCTATTCTTTCCTCCCTCCCACCGGGCGTGTTAAAGAAATAGATGCTACTCTTCTTATAGTTTATGTCTTGTCTCTGTCGTCTCATACTTGGTTAGAATTCTCTTCAACTTCCTAGCTTGAGGCACCGAGGCTTTGGACACAATGATTGTATCATCTACAAACCGTTGGTGAGACACTGCCTCGCTTGTTGAGGCTGGTTTAAAACCTTCCAATTGACCATCTGCCACCGTTGCTGAAATGTTCCTACCCAATGCTTCCGCTAAAATAATAAACAAGTATGGAGACAAAGGATCTCCTTGTCGCAACCCCCTTTCACTCTTAAAGTAACCGGAGGGTGACCCATTCACCATGAGAGAAAATCTTGTAGTAGAGATACAACTAAAAATCAACTTAATCCACTGGGACGGAAACCAAACTTACCCAAAATCTTGGTGAGGAACCGCCATGAGACCCGGTCGTAGGCTTTATTCATATCAAGCTTTAGTAACATACCCGCTTCCTTACTAGTCACCATTGAATGAATAACCTCATGAATTGTGATGATACCATCCAATATTTGTCGCCCTTTCACAAAGCCACCTTGGTTCATATCAATGATGAAAGGAAGGATAACCTTCGACCTATTGGCGATTGTTTTTGTGAGAATCTTCATCGAGTGTTACATAAGCGATAGGGCGAAACTGGAAAATTCCATTGCTCCCACTAGTTTAGGGATGAGGACTAAAAAAGTAGCATTAACTCCTTCTGGGATTTCCATGTCCTTTTGAGCCTCAATTATAGCTTCCACTACATCATTGCCTAGGATATCCCAAAACTTCGGAAGAAAGCTGCGGGGAAGCCATCCGGTCCTGGGGGGCTGTTACCATCCATGTCAAAAACGACCTTCTTGATTTCCTCCTTTGTGAAAGGACTAAGTAAGAATCCATTAAGATTATCAGTTACGAGGGGTGGAATGGCCGCCAACGAGAGAGTCCTCTTCTTCAATAGTCGGATTTACATCTTCTAGCAACGATTTAAAGTACTCAACCGCTTCCCTCCTTATGTCTTCCATATCTTTGGTGTTAGACCCATCGGCCATCTTGATCTCCTTAATTTTGTTAGTACTCCTGTGGCGAAGAGTAGAGACATGGAAGAACTTTGTATTTCGTCACCCTCCTTTAACCAACGCAGTCTGGATTTCTGCCTCCAAAAGGTTTCTTCAAATCCTAGCATCGTGTGGTATTCGGCTAATGACTCCCTCTCCCGGTTTCTCGGATCCTCTCGTAAGTCGCTCTGACTTCAACTTCTCCTGTAGTTCATTGATCTTGTCTTTTAGTTCTGCCTTTTTAACAAAAATATTGCCAAAGGAAGTTTTGTTCCACTCTCTAATGTTAGCCTTCACATTCCTTAGTTTACATGCCACTTGGGCCAGTTTCGAACCATTATACTTTTTGTCCCACCATTGGGCAACCGAGATCCTTGAGATCCTGATGTTGGAACCACATAAGTTCGAATCGAAAGGGTCTGATGTATCTTTTCTTAGAGTCCTCCCCTGTTTCCCATAGAATTGGGTTGTGATCAGACCCGATTCTTGGGAGTGCCGTTAATGAAGAGTCCCCAAACCTCTCCAGGCATTCTTGAGAAAGAAGAAACCTATCTAATCTTATCTGAATTTGGTTTTCCTTCAATCTTTTGTTAGACCATGTATAGGAGAATCTACGCAGGTCCACATCCATCAGCTCATGTTGCTCAACAAAATCTCTAAACTCGTAGATATCGCGAGTTATTCTTTGAGAGCCCCCCAATTTATCTAGAGGATTAAGGTAGCAATTGAAATCCCCCGCCACAATCCAAGGGTAGTTGGGGACCGTCTCCCTCAATTCAGCTAGCTGACTCCAAAGAACCCTTCTCAGTCCCTGTCTAACTGGAGCATATACATTCGTTAAGATCCACTCTTCCTGCGTGGTTTTATCCACACATAAGAGACAAATAAACCAACTAGACATCGTAATCACTCTACTATCAATCACATTTTTGTTCCACATAACCGGTAACCCTCCTCGCTGTTCCAGTGGCCTCTTGGCCTACTACTTCAACTTCTCGCCAAGTCCTATTCTTAAAAGGAATAACTCTACTCTCCTCCATTTTAGTTTCTTGCAGTAAAATCATATCCGGTTTGTGTTCTTGTCTAAGAGCATACAAAGCTCTTATTTTTGTGGGATTACTCCCACGAATATTCCATGAAAGAATCTTCATTTATGGGCTTTGGATCCTCGAGCCTTCGCCCCAAAGAGCAATCTCGCTTGAGTGCCATCGACCACTCCTCGCTCTGCTTCTTTCGCCTTAAGGCAGCATTGCTAGGTTTCCCTCTTCCTACCGAACCATATCCCCATACATCCGCTCTAGGTTGAAGTTCCTTAGGATTCACTTGGCTTCTAGTAACCATCTTGGGTAGGTCAGTCTTGGTATTTGGGGTAACAATCTTGCTTTCCAGGTTAACTGGTCTTTTTGACAGTGGAGATGATTCCGTGCTCTTAGCTTCTTGATTAGTAGATTCTTTTTTCCCTGCTTTGGGGTTACACTGATCTTGGTGGTTCACCTCTTCCTCCTGAGTATCCTTGCTTGTATTATTAGTTTCCTGCTCCTTCCTTCGATTTTTCTCCTCTAAATCCTTCTCTTGAGTCTCCTCTACCTCGGATTCCACTTCTTGGTCTGTCCATCCGATCTCCCTTCAAATGATTTAATGCATCAAAGCTGTTCTCCACCGGGATGTTGATCTCCTTGGAATTTCTTCCCATAAATTCCTCTGCAGTACATGGGACCACTTCCACCGAGCCTCCATAGGCCTCCCGTATCACCCAATCAAACTTACTTTCCCCAGGGCGTTGATCTATGGGGTTCTTTCCTTTGTTATTTGGCTCTGAGGCTTGCTGTATCATCTTAGGAGCAGGTTGAGCTTGAGGGTTCCCATCAAAGGGACCAGCTTCCCTGTGAGAGGGTTTTGGGGCATAGGAATTTTTGGGAGGAGGGTTAAAACGTTGCCTCTTGCTTACAATAGGGCGAACAGGGTCTCTGATATTCGGATTTTGAGCTCCACGTCCTTGAGGCCCAGGTTGGGTAGGAATGGAGATCTGCGGGGGAGGGATATTATTCTGGGTTTGAGGATCAGTATTTTGGAGTGGGGGCTGGTTCTTGGAAATGCGAGTGGATACCCCGGTGCCCTACCTTCCCACAAACACTACACTTAAAAGACATATTTTCATATTCAAATACCTGAGTATGAAGGCCAAACATAGACGACAAAATAATGGATTTAGGGAGCTCTTTACTCGGGTCCGCCAACACACACATGCGAGCGGACATGAGTCTTGTTTTGCTCAAGGTTGCGGGATCAATAGCTATTAGTTCTCCAATCTCCGTAGCTATCCCGACCAATATTTGTTCGTTCCGAAAAGCGAGAGGTAATCCCGACATCTTAACCCAAATAGGAGCCAAATCCAGCACCTGAGTCCGGGGGTTGAAATCGGGGGACCAACGCTTCGAGATACAAGCCCCTTTTCCCAAAAAACCAAGGACCTCCTTGGAGAGTCCTTTCCATGTCCTGTTCACATTGAAATGTCACCAAAAGAAAACTCTTGGGTAAAGCCTTAATCATCATACCGGCCCTTGGCTGCCATTTTTGGATGGCCCATCTCCTTATGACTTCCATGTCAGGCCTCACCCCCATAAATTTAGCCACCAAAGATGTTCCGCCCTCCATAGCCACATGTCGAGCTAAGGAATCCGGGACGTGCAACCTACCATTGACTGATTTTAGATTAAAACAAGAGTCGGATAATTTTTGCTTACCGCAAAGAGCATTAAGATATGAAGGTCTCCAGTTGCCAGGTTTCTCTTTGTCTCCTTCTTGGTTCTTCCTTTGATCCTGACGCATAGAGTCCCGGTCCCCCTCAGAGAAATCTTCAACCGCATCCGCCCAACGCCCTTGGACCGGTTCCAAAAGAACTTCCTTGTCCACATCCTCCGCCCGGGGGCTCGCTATCTCGCCAGAGCCCCCACCTGCCGCGTCTGCTGATCTGCCCTCTGAAGTCCCCCACCTAGGGTTTGAAGCCCCTAGACCTCTCGCTCCTCCTCCTTGCTGCTCCATCCCCATACTCTGCAATTTTTCACTACAATCAATATTGTAGGATATAGTCTTCTTTCTTTATAGATAGAAAATAGGTAGATGATAATTTTCTTTCTTTCAAAAATATCCAACTCCTATTTTATGTGCAAATAAATATTAAAAATAATTCTCCATTTTTGCACTTTCTTGAAGACTATAATGCAATCTACCCTTCTGCAACTTTTAATCTAAGTATGGTGCCTTAACGAAGTTTGATAATAACCCAATTTGTAGTTTAATCAATAAATCTAATTGCACCCAAATTGCTTACCTTTATGATACCTTCTGAAGTAGATATAGATCTTGGTGTTTTTGATTCACCAAGTTGTTGCCTTGTAATGGTTGAATTTGCAGCTTCTTGTTGGCTATCCAGAACAACTTCTTGCTTCACCAAACTGTAGCCTTGAACTTTCTATCTTGAGCCTTGGATTTGGTGGCTTAATTATTCCAGTGATCTTTGATTTTCTGCTATAGATTTAGAGAACTCCTTTATTTTAACTATACCTTCTTGCTATGAGAAGCAATCTCCAAATCTCCTAGATTTGGTAGGCTTCTTCTGTCTGAATCTTCCTTCAAACTTCTTGTTGAATTTTGACTTCAAACAAAATCTTATTTTTCTTAAGATTCTAAATTTCTTGAGGTCTTCACTAGATTCTTCTTCTAGGATTTGGCACTCCTTGCCAAATTATTCTTCTTTTGGGCTTGTTGTTCGATGGTGACAATTGTCCCAAGTCCTTCACTATTAAGTGCTTTCTCCTTGGTAGTGGATTTCTCCAACAAGTTCTCTTAGGAGCCATTTTTTTATGATGCTTCTACGAGCTCTGTAACAAGGCTTTCAAAGCCTTCTTCTTTCCTCGAGACCTCTCCAAGGTCTTCTATCTTGCATCTTCTTTGGTCTTCCAACTAATACCTTCTCTTCAAACTTCTACTTTTGGAGGTATTGGTGATGAGATTTTCTTCTTAGATCTCTGTTTCTGCTACTTTTGGATTTGTATAAGACTCTCCTAGTCCTTCTCTTTCTTCTAAGAATAAAAGTTCTTCAACGAGATCTTCTCTTGATCTCTTTAGATCCTTCTTAAAGGAAATATTTAATCAGTAAAGGAGATCACCAATCTCCTATTTCTAGGACTCTTCTCTAGAGTCTTCTTTAGGAACTCCTTTTTGGAGTTTTCTTTTGAATTAAAAAAATTTCTTCTGAATTATTCTTCAGGAACTCTTTTCTGGAGTTTTCTTCTGAATCAAGAATTAATATTCTAAATCAAAAAATATTTTTTGAAGTCTTCTTCAGAATTAAGGCTTCGATAGCCTTCTTCTTTATCAAGGCTTCTATGGACTTTTCTACTTTTGCACTCTTTAGGTATTGATATT
The DNA here is from genome assembly GCA_028583015.1 of Wollemia nobilis. Taxonomy (NCBI): domain Eukaryota; kingdom Viridiplantae; phylum Streptophyta; class Pinopsida; order Araucariales; family Araucariaceae; genus Wollemia; species Wollemia nobilis. The sequence continues at coordinate 2,855,678 of JAQPPZ010017190.1, read as the reverse complement.
GAATGGATATCACCAATATCCTATATTTTTTTACTCAACTTTTAGAGTCTCTTCTTCCTTGAGTCTGCTATAAGGCTATTGTGGCCTTTTATTTACTTCTACACTTTGCAGGATTGTAGCTCTTATAATGGAATCTTTCTCAAGGTCTTTGAAATATTCAGTCTTCTTCCTTATTGTTGTAAGTGCTGGAATGATTCTAAGAAGATATTCTTCCTAACTCTCTTGTAGGAATCTTCCCAACATTTTTTTTGAATCTCCTTTTGCTGCAACAAGTTGTTAGAAACTGGAATTGAAAAATTTGTAATTCTAGATATAATAATCTTTACTAGTTGATTTGTCAAACTAGTGGCTTGAATATCAAGTCCTAGTCTTCATGAGTTTTTCTGCAACTCTATGGAAAGACTCTAGCCAGATATAATCTCAATTTTTTTGTAATTGAGATTTATTCCAGTCCTCACTTGTGACTCTTCCTATTCCTCTTGACCTATTGGACTTCTCTTGTGACGACTTTTGTAAGTGGCGATGCACACTGGCAAATCTGGTTTACAAAAGCATAAAGAGGAACTATGATGGATGTAGGTCCTCCTATCTTGATTTACCATGACTTTGATACCACTATTAGATTTTGAGGATATATGTATTGGAATATATCTAACACAGGTCCTAATAATATGCAATAAATATGAAAGCAAGTGAGTCTACAATATGACTGAAATATAGTATAAATAGAAATGACAAAAATACAATGCAATATGGAAGAAATGATCACTCCATTAATATGAGCTAAAGAGCTACATTGTACTCCATATAGGAGCACTACTACTATCTACTACAATAAACTTGATATGCACTTGATATGCAATTGATCTACCACTATGAGGCCCTTTATATAGGAAGATAGATTCCTTGGCCAACACTCTCCCTAGTTGTACAAGGGGACACCTTGCACATTACAACTTGCACATTGCCACTTGTGCATTTATTACATTGCTTGAAGTAACTAGCTAACTTCCCCCTAAAGTAATCTCCTACTCTTTTTTTGTGGAAAACATCCGAGAAGGGATGCCACTTTCGGGTAAGACCCAAGGAGGCAAGGGTATCTCTTCCATCAAAATTTCCCAGGGCTCGCACCTGGCCTACCACCTTTGACATACTCAAGGAGCAGACCTAAAATAATAAAAAACAAGAACACACAAAAATATTTAAAAAATAAAACAAAAAAATCATGTTCCTTGAGTGCGTCAAAAAGATAAAGCACAACCTAACAAGCACACAATAAGATAAAAAAAACACAACACAAACCACATAAAAAAAACACAAGAACAACATAACACAACACAAACATAAAAAAAAAAACAGCAAAACACTACAAAGACACAACCAACAAAAACAACTAAAAAAATAAAAAAATAAAATGAAAAAAAACAAAAAAAAAACAACCAACAACAGACAACAAAGAAAAATAAAAACATAGAAAACACTCACACACCAAAACACAAAAACACCAATTAACACAAATATATAGAAACACAAGCACAAGAACAACAACAAAAAACACAAAACATCAAAAACAAAACAAAAACACACACATAAATAGAAAATAAAAAGAAAAAAATAGAACACAACAATGACCTTTCTAGACCAAAAGACTTTTAAGGCAAGAATCAATAGTGGAAACAAAAGAAATATTATATTGAGCTAGGGAACTAAAATACCCTGAACGAACCAAAGAGAAGCAAAAATAAAGCAAGAAGAAACTAGGTACCTCCAGAACTAGAGTCATCCAAAGAAATGATAGAAATAAGAGCTCCCCTTATTTGTGAAGCCCACCATCCAAGAGGGTGGCCATAACAAGTAAGATCACCTTTGTCCAAAGCCCAATTAGCTAAAGCATCAACACTTTTGTTCTGTTATTTGACCACATGATTGTAATCAACTTTCAAAAATCCCATCTGGAATAACTGAATCTTCTCAATAATTCTTTTTATTCTCCAATTGATAGGGATTATGATATGAATTAGGTGTGTGATAGGTATTACAAGACATGAAAATATAAGGTTACATTAATGATAACAATGCACCTTAATCTATTGCAATAACTAATATTTATTAAATCACACACCTAATTCATATCATAATCCCTATCACCAATCAACCTTATGATTCGTAGAAAAAATCTTCAAAAGATTAATCATGAGTTGAGAGTCAGACTCAACTAGCACCTTTTCCCATCCAACCTTAGTATCCTCTTGAAGGCCTCTAAGGATACCATACCCCTCAGTACGGTTATTGGATAGAATACCCAAATTCTTAGCAAAATTAAAAACCACAAAGCCATCTGAAAGTCTATCAATTCCTCTCGCGCTGCATTTTTCAGGGTTCCCTTTAGAGGCTCCATCAGTATTGACTTTTCCAAAATCCTTAGGAGGAGGTTACCAATTCCTTGTTCTATCCATCTTGCAATTACTCATATTCCCTTTAAGTTGGTTGCTCTTAGAAGAGTTAATCTTCAATATTTGCATCACTTGATCCTATCTTTGGTGGGAGTTTTGGGGGTGATTAAGGAGTTTATGGACTGATTCAACTAAGTTGGCAATGGTCTTATTCTAGATATAGTGAATATCCTTACTTTCTTGATTAAAAATTTGGTTGTTCCTTTTATTCCATATATTCCAAATAATAATGGTAGAACCCATCCAAACTAACTGCCTAATAAAATGATCAACATCCTCTTGATTAGGCCAATCCCTCCAAAGTTGTTCAAAAGTAAAAAAAATTGGACCATTGTAAGCCAATTAAAGTGGTCATTCTCCTTCATAACTTAGAGGCTAAAGTACACTCAATAAAAATATGGCTGAGATTTTCCATATTCTCTCCACACATTTCACATTTAAAAGGGCCATGAAAACCACACTTCATAAGATGCTCCCTAGTAAGCACCCTACGATGCAATAAAAGCCAAGTAAAGAACCTCACCTTAGACCAGAGCTTTTGAGCCCACAATTGAGAAAATATGTCAGATGATTGGTTGGGATTATTATGGCATAAGGTCAAATAACCTTGAGCAATTGAATACTCACCCTTAGTAGTGTTTTTCCATCCAAAACAATCTTTATCATGGGACCAAGAGAGAGATCTCATATAAAGGATGCATTGGATATCTTGTTTTTACCTTTATGGGATTTGAATAGGCCAGTCCTCAATAGGGATACAATATCTACCAACCTCTGAATTACCAGTATAGTACCGACAGTAATTAGCTACCTTTATCTAGTTAGCTTGGTGAAGCTCCTCCATCCAAGGCCTCCAATCGAGAAACTAAGTTATCAAAGGCTTGTGACCATCCCAATAATTTGTCCAAAAATTTACCTTTTGACCATTATGAATGATCCAAAATATTTTTTTCTTTATCAAATCCTCACTAGTCTTAAGAACTGCTAAAATGGGAGAACCTTTGGAAGGTAATTGATAGTGAACAAGGTCTTTCGAGCATTGGGGTTATGCAAAATCCTCCAATATAATTTAGCAACTAAAGCTTTGTTGTTATTAATAGTAGACCAAAATCCTAACCCCCTTCATTCTTAATAAGACATAAAGTGTCCCATTTCACCAAGGCCCATTTTATTTTTTCCTTAGTACCACTCCAGAGGAACCGATGACTGATTTGATCCAGTTATCGAAGAATAGCCTTTGGGATACTCAACACGATAGAAACATAAATAAGAATAGCCTAAAGGACTGATTTTACCAAAGTGATTCTACTCCTAGAAGAAAGCCACCTATTGGTCCACTTTCCAATTTTCTTCTTGACTTTGTCCAACAACCAATTCCAATCTTTTTTTTGTCTCCGAATATTAATGGGAATACCTAAAAAGGTGATTGGAAGGGAGGTCTTCTTATATCTTGATTTATCCAAGACCATGGATTCCTTTCTGGCAGAGCAGTACAAGAAAATGACTTTAGATTTGTCTTCATTGATCAATTTCCTAGTAGCCTTAGAAAAACAACTAATGATTTGCTTAATATTAGAAGATTCATTAACTGTAGATTTACCTAAAAGAGTAGAGTCATCAAGAAATTGAATATGAGAGATAAGTCTAGCTCCATGAGCAATGGTAACTACCTCAAGGGTTTTGTTTTATCTCTTTTTGGTTATAGTCCTACCTAAGCATTCAACAATAATGATGAATAAATAAGGGGAAAGAGGGTCACCTTGCCTAATACCTCTAGAAGTTGGGAACAACTGAGAATGCCTGCCATTGATAAGAACTAACTAGGAAACTAAAGAGATACATCCCACAATCCAATCCATCCAATCCTGAGAGAAACCAAATTGCCTCAAAACTTTGATAAGGAAGTGCCAATCCACTCTGTTGTAAGCTTTGGATAAGTCTAACCGAATGAACATGGAAGGAGGTTTTTGCATATCCATGGAATGGATGGCTTCCTGAGCAAGAACTATCTCATCCACTATTTTATGCCCTTCCACATAACCCCCTTGTTCAGGGGAAATAATCTTATGCAAAAGAGGCTTCAACCTTTCTGCCATGATCTTAGTAATGATTTTGAGAAGAACATTACATAAAGCAATAGGTATAAAAGTTGAGATATGATCAACCTCTTGAACTTTTGAAACAAAAGTAATATAAGTTTTAGTGATAATCTTCAAAATTTATTTGGGTTTCCTGGCTTTTTCCACCACCTCTAATAAATTAGCATGAAGGATATCCCATAACTCTTGGTAGAACTCAATGGGAAAACATCAAGACCTCGGGTTTTTTATTTTTGCATTTTAAAAACTACCTGTTGAAGCTCATTGATAGTAACATGAGCAGTCAAAATAAAGTTCTCATAAGTGATAAGAGAAGGGATTGCTTGAAGAACATTTTTTTGAGAAGCCGAGTCAAGAGGAGTAGCAGTAAAAAGATTGGAAAAGTAATTGACAACAATAGATTTCATGCCATCCCAAGTGTAGAAAACATCTCCAGAATTTGATTTCAAGGAAGAAATAAAGTTGTGAGATCTTTGAGCTAGAAGAGATTTGTGGAAGAAATTTATGTCTTGATCACCTTCTTCGAGCCATTTAATTCTAAATTTTTGCTTCCATAAGAGTTCTCTTTTTTCCCATTCCTCTAACTGAGTTGTGATTTTAATTTCATCTGCATTTGTACTCTTTATGAGGCCATATAATCGGATTTTCTTATTCAAATTTTCAATTTGAGCTATAACTTCATGTTTTTTTTTTAACATCCCCAAAATCCTTCCAGTTCCAAGTCTTTATTTTGGATTTAATGTATTGCAATATTTTGGTAAAATAGAACATCTTAGTCCCATACCTAGGTTTACCTTCCTTCCACCATTATTGCACTCAAGGTTTAAAGGAACTGTCTCTAAGCCACATTAACTAAAATAAAAAAGGAGAGAAACTCACATTGGTTTTCTACATTTCCACCATGACTGGCCAGTGATCCAAACCAACATTGTTAAGAGTCTTCACTTTAGGAATGTGACCATGGATTAAGAAACTGTCAGAGTAAGAACCTATCCAATCTCTCCATTATACAAGCTAAGCCTTGTCTTCTATTAGACCAAGTCATAAGGCCATTATCTGGTTGGATGTCCACAAGATCGAGGTTTGCAATATATTAGCTCATGAGGTCAGTGCTCCTGTCCAAATTTCTTTTTCCCCCCATTTTCTCATCTAGAGAGGATGGTATTAAAATCTCCTTCGATCAAGATCCAAGATTTAGGAAAATGGGAGATAATATAAGTTATATTCTTCTACTATCTTTTTTTTCCTCCAAATTAGTCGGAGCATAAACAGTAATGTAGAGCATAATTTGGTTGGAATGTCTTCTTCGAATAACTATAGCTAAAAGACCCCAACCGCCAACCATATGGTGAATAACTACCTCTTTTGGATCCCAAATGCAAGTAATGCCACCAAAAGTCCCCTGGGAACTGAGGGAAATCACTTTTCCAGCTAGCCAAATTTTACTGGCAATTGATTCCATATCCTTTGTTGACATCTTCTTTTCTTGAAGGAAAACAAGATGTGGACGATTTATCTGAATCATTCTTATAATTTCATTTTGTTTTGAAAGACTCTATTTGAGTCCTCTAATATTCCAAGTGATGATATTTATTAATACCAGAGCTAAAAATTTTGGGAAGGGCATTAACCTTACTTTCCTCTACAAGCTTTTCACCTTCGTTTACCATATGATATTGATTAGTCTTGCGACCTACCTTTTGATTAGAATCCATCTTAAGTTTTTTCCTTGATTCTTGACTTACTCCAATTGAATCTGAGATGGCTTCTAACCTCGAAGAATTCTTGTACACAATCAAAATGTTACCAGAAGGTTCAACAGAGTCTATATTGGGACTTGTATTATTTGAAGTTTTAACATTTAAAATATTGTTTTTCTTGTGTATATTTTCTCCCTTTTTTCCTGTTGAAAACCTTTGATTTGTTGGTTTGTCTTTGATTTCTTCCCTTTATCTTTAAATTGTGTTTATAAGATTTTTGTTTCCATTATTTCCTCTTCCTCACTTGGGACATCATTTGTGAAAAGAATTTCAAACATATTAGCAGATAATTTGGATTGATCCTTCATAACTGTTTGTTCAAAGTGTTCTTCTTCTTAGACATTTGGAAACCTACCAAGTTTATATCTTCTTTCTTTTGATTTGGAATTTTATTTTGGCAAACACTAGCCAAATGACCATATTCATGGCAAATTCTACAATGAAAAGGAATGTTCTCATAGTCCAGTACTTGCTCCCAAGTGTCCTCCCCAAATTGTAATGTGACTTTTTTAGGAAGGGGTTTGTCAAAATCCATTAAAACGCAAATCATAGCATAAATAATATGTTCAATTTTTTTAGTACAATCATCAGTCATCATAAATGTTCCTAAAGAGTTTCCAATTGAAGAAAAAATAGTCAGATTCCAGAATTCAATTGGGAGGCCAAAGAGTCTAACCCGCACGGGACCTGTAGAAGGCATCTCTTCTTCGACTTTAAATTTAGTATGTCAGGGCTTCATGAAAAGCCTTGCCCTTCCAAAGAACCAGAGACCTCCTTGAAAAGTTCTCTCTATCTTCATTATTAGCAAATAAAACAAGAAAATAACCATTTGGATAAATAGAGATTTGTAACTCACCTTTAGTTTTCCATCTTTTTGTAGCCCAGAATTTGAAAGCAGATAGGCTCGAACAAAAATGCATGAAACGACAAATTAGTCCACTTTTTTCCAGATCTTAAATGCCTTACTAAATGTTGTCCATATCAAGCTTAACAATAGGAGTTCCATCAACTACTTTAAGACATCCCAACTCCGTTTTCCTAGGATCAATCTTTGGCATTCTTAGAGGTTTACGAGAAGCCCTAAGATTAATATTAGCATTAGGCTGAGGTTGTCCACCACGGAGGACATCCCTAAAATTCATTTTTAGTGTTGATTCTTCTAAATTCTTATACTTGACAAGGGATTCCATAGTAGATTTATTTTGTGGGTGCACCTTAACACCAGATTCACTTGATATCTGAGATATTTTTTTATCAGCTACTTGAAACTTATTTTGTGATCTATTTAATCCATGCCCTAGATGTCGTGGTAAGGTATGATTCTCACTTTTCTTTTGTGCAACAAATTGGAAGTCATTGTCACTCAAGTTCACAACATGAAGATTTGTTGAAAGATAGATTTCTAACCCATATTGGCTCCCCTACAACTTATCCTACTAAAATATTGAGCAAAAACCACAAAAATATTGGTCGTTAGAGCTTGAAGGTCTCGAAAACCAACCTCTGGAGCTGCTTGCACTTAACCTAGATGAAACCCTTGTAGAATCGCTTTCCAAAATATCGTTCACACATAGGGATGTGCTAGGATCTATGTTGCTCCAAATGATCTAAAAATTTGTGGAGATGTTCTAGGGTTTTTAGGAATCTACCCTCAAAATTTTAGCTCAATCCAAGTTTGGATGAGTGAAATATGACCAAAACAAGTTCGACATTTTGGGCAATCCTGCAAAAAACGTCCCTCACAATTTCATCTCCGAATCTCATTCATCACCATGCATTTACCAAACATATTAATCATCCATTGTCATAGTTCCTAGACTAGTGAGTTGTGTCCCAAGAGATCAATCTCCTACTCTAACTATGTACCAAAGGTGGTACATTTACACGATCCAAATGATGTAATATACTCTAACTCTAACAATCATGTCTCATTATGGACTACTGACCCCGCTTGTGATTTATTAATATCATTTTGTTATTTGGTAAAGTTAAGTTCAACCAACTTAGATTGTGTTCATTTATCTATGTTTGCTATTGCTTCCCTAGCTCTCACTTGATTTTAGGGTTTTCCTCTTTTTGCTTATCAGGAGCAGGTCTTATTATTCTATTCTTCAATATTCTTTCACAACTTTCCTTTAAATTAGATTTACCCTCTCTTAGTTGTAAAATGGAAACTTTTGACTTGCCTTACTCATTCTTTGGTATTTCCTCATTAATGGTAGAGGTATTAACATATAACACTGCATTTTCTCTAACACTTTTCTTCTCTTGAATGGTGCATGGTACTTCAAGAGAGTCTTCAAAATATAATGATGCACATTCCTTAGGTTCAACATCCCTAGATTAGGATCATACTAAATAGATGGTTCCTTGTTTATATTTTGATCTTGTTGTATTGTGTCCTCTAAGCTTTGATATGTTTTTTCTCTATAGGCTAAAGCCTCAAAAGAATTGGTATTTCTTCCAATATCCATCTTTACTGGTCTCCATTGTTCATTTACTTTCATTTGTTTAGACCTAATTTTTGAAAGTTGAAAACCATCCTCATCTATATCCATTTGTTAGTTTCTCTTGCGGTTTTCTACATATGTTTATGCTAGACTCTTCTTAGGGCATGATCTCTCAATCTGTCCCACCTCACAATATCTTTTGCATCTAAAATATATGTTAACATAATCATTGGTTTGGGTCTATAACTTACCCCCATACTTAAGAATGATTGATTTTGGTAAAGGCTTACTTATATCAATCATGACCAATATTTGAAAATACATAGCCAATGATCCATCTTTTGTAGCTTCTAAAATTTAAAGGAATATTCCTAGAGTGTTTCCTATTGCCTTAAAGGTATCCATTTCTTAGAATTCAATGGACAACCCATACATCCTAACCTAGACTAGTACTAGGGATATATTTATGTTTTCAAGGGCAAATCCTTCATAGTAGTGGGTAAGAAAGAGTCTTACTCTTCCCATAAACCAAGGACCTCCTTTTAGGATTCTATCTCTTTCCTTTATTGAAACAAAAATGGCTAGGAAGAAATATTTGGGAAGAAAGGATAGACTCACTCCTAGAGACTTCCAACTCTTATCAATCTATTTTCTCAAGGCCAAAGCCCCAGACCAAGACCCATTAAATTTACCAATAATTGCCCTACCTTTAAGCAACAAGGATCATTGCTCTCTAAGATCCTCACTAACCTCTACTCCTAGGGATGATTCTAAGGATTTAGCTATAAATCAATCCATAGGAAGGAAAATATAACTCAAAATATACTATAATTTATAAGTATACCCTATAGCAATTATATTATTATTTGAAAATAAACCTATAATATTTTTCAAGCAAGACTTCTAAGATAATGAAGGGGAAAAGAATCTTAACTGAAAATTTGTATGACCAGATAAAATGTCCTGCCTTGTTGATGCCCTAGCCCCTCATTGCTCCTCTCATCATTTGAACCTTGGTTAACAAATATCTACAATTTTGTTTATCATGACTTGAAAAATTTTCATTGCCCTTGTCCTAGATGGTTGACTTCACAAGGTCGTATCTCCCTCAATACTACTCATATTCCTTCATATAAACACTCATTTTAAAGCTTTTTAAATTCCACACAAAATGATCCAAGAATCATCCGTTGAGCAAGGTGCAGCGACAATATTGTCATTGTTGTCAACACAGTCAGAAAGATCGGTTGATGCAGTGGACAGGAGTTCAGAGGTTACTCAGAGTATGTACAATGATGTTAAATGCTTATGAGGATGTTTTTGATGTTTGGGTGAAGTTGTTACAGGTTGTCCAAGAAGACCGAAGTGGCCCATATGCAAAAGAGAAGCGAAAAAGCAAAGAGGAAAAAGTGTCGCGATATCGCGATATCGCGACATGTTGCATTTTCGTGGCCAAAAGAGAAGAGAAAATGCAAGGAGAAAAAGTGTCACGATATCGTGACATGTTGCATTTTTGCAGCCAAAAGAGAAGAGAAAATGCAAGGAGAAAAAGTGTCACGATATCGCGACATGTTGCATTTTCGTGGCCAAAGAGAAGAGAAAATGCAAGGAGAAAAAGTGTCACGATATCGCGACATGTTGTATTTTCGTGGGCCAAAGCTAAGAGAAAGAGCAAGGAGAAAAAGTGTCGCGATATCGCGACATGTTGTATTTTCACGGGCCAAAGCTAAGAGAAAGAGCAAAGAGAAAAAGTGTCGTGATATCGCGACATGTATTTTCGCGGGCCAAAGCAAAGAGAAAGAGCAAGGAGAAAAAGTGTCGCGATATCGCGACATGTTGTATTTTCGGGGCCAAAGCAAAGAGATAGAGAAGGAGAAAAAGTGTCGCGATATCGCGACATGTCGTATTTTCGCGGTCCAATGCAAAGAGAAAGAGCAAGAAGAAAAAGTGTCGCGATATCACGACATGTCGCATTTTCGTGACTAAAAAGAGAAAGAGAGAGAAAGAAAAAGTGTCATGATATCGTGACATGTCACATTTTCATGACTCAAAAAGGAGAGCAGAGAAACAAAAGTGTCACGATATCATGACATGTCGCATTTTCTGACTCAAAAAGGCCAGGCAGCAGAGAAACAAAAGTGTCACGATATCGTGACATGAATACCAGGATGGTGAAACTGAAGACTGCATAGTGATGTGGACCCATAAGGAATCTTTAATGATTTGAAATCATTTAAGATGGTCATTACATATGGAAAGAAATGGATGCATGCCCATGTGGAGAAAATGAACAGTCGTGGAAGGAGAAAATGAACAGTCATTAAAATAGAAAATGAATAGTCGTGGAAGGAGAAAACAAATAGACATGCAAAGAGAAAATGAATAGACATGCAAAGAGAAAATGAATAGTCATGCAAGGAGAAGATGAACAATCATGACCGAGAAGACGAACAATCATGGTAGGAGAATATGGTGTCAATTCTTTGCATGTAACGTGTTTGATGAAATGCCTACTCTATATATACAAAAGGAGTTACATAAAGAAGGCGTTACAATTGACAAGTGGCGTATGAGAATATGAAAGGAGTTACAACTGGAGTTACAAAGAGAAAGGATGGTTATAAAAGGAGTGTTGCTTGGAGAATTTAATTGGGGAATTTATCTTGGTGAAGTGCGCGAGAGGCGAGCGAGAAGGGTGTGTGTTGTGTGAGCGATGTTGAGTAAGCAATAGACCAGTCAGGGTCTTGTAAAAGTGAAGGCATTTATATGTCAATCTTCTAGTTTCAGAATTGAAGTCCAAGTTGGTGCTTGGCATCAAGGGTTGGTGCTCCTTTCTGTTGGTGTAGATAAATCAGGGGTTGGTGCTCCTTCTAGTTGGTGTTGGTAAATCAAGGGTTGGTGCTCCTTTCTGTTGGTGCAGATAAATCAGGGGTTGGTGCTCCTTCCAGTTGGTGTTGGTAAATCAAGGGTTGGTGCTCCTTCTAGTTGGTGTTGGTAAATCAGGGGTTGGTGCTCCTTTCTGTTGGTGCAGATAAATCAGGGGTTGGTGCTCCTTCCAGTGGGTGCTGGTAAATTGATTGTAAAGTTGTTGCTTTGCAAAGGCTGGATTTGGATGGGAGTCCAAATAGTCAATTTTTGAGGAGTAGCCAAATCGGTGAACCTCGGTACATCTTGTGTTGTGTGATGCTCTCTTGTTATATTTGCTTTATTTGGTTTTAAGTTTTCATTGTTTTGGCTTTAAGAGTTGAAGATTTAAGTTTTAAAGAGCTACACTGATTCACCCCCCCTCTTAGTGTCATTGTGAGACTAACAATTGGTATCAGAGCCAAGTTCCTGAACAAGCTTAACCGGCTAGGGTGATCTTGGAAGTAACACAATGGCAGGTGGTGAAGGCTTCTCATCAAACAAAGCACCATTGTTGGATGGAACTAATTACACATTTTGGAGACTTAGGATGCAGACATATCTTTGTGCTTTGGGATACGACATTTGGGATTCAGTAGATAGTGGATACACAATACCCACCACTTCTCCAACCGATGTTGTCGGTAAGAAATTGTTTGAGAATAACTCAAAAGCAAAGAATGCTATCATGTGCGGATTAGTGGACAGTGAACTAGTAAAAATTATGAGTTGTAAAATGGCAAAAGAAATATGGGACAAACCGAGGAGCATTCATGAAGGAGACGATAAGATCAAGGAGGCCAAGTTACAAACACATCGAGCTCGGTTCGAAGTATTAAAGATGAATGACGATGAGAACATAGAGGCATATATCTTGAGAGTTAATGAAGTAATTAATGTGATTAGAGGACTCGAGCAAGGAAATCGAAAGATTCTGTCATCGTGAAAAAGGTATTAAGATCTCTTCCCCAAAGATTTGATTCTAAAGTTTCAGCTATAGAAGAAGCTAAAGATCTAAATTCTTTTAGTATGGATGAGATGCATGGTTCTTTGACTGCATATGAGATGAGAATAGGAAAATCTAAACCCACTGACAGAGAAGCTACTTTTAAAGCCCATAAAAATATGAAAGCAAAACAAGAATCCGAGGAAGAAGAGACATCAGATGAAATGGAAGCAAACTTTGTTCGAAAACTAAAAATGGGAAAAGGAAAATACAGAGGAAAGTTACCATTTAAATGTTTCAATTATGGAGGCATTGGGCATCTTGCAACTAAATGTCCACTTAATGAGAAGAACAAAAGTGATGAAGGATCGCACCAAGAAAGAAGTGACTGGAAGAAAAAAACAAATTTCAAAAAAGGCAACTTCAAGAAGAAAAGTTTCATCTCCAAGAATGTCAGTTCATCAGAAGACAACTGTAGTGAGGATTCTGAAAAGGAAATAGGTGAAGCTCTTTTTATGGCACTCAAAGAAGAAAAAATAGAAAAAGAACAAGTATGTGATGAAAACCTTGAGGCTGAAGTAGATCTAGAAGGTGAGTTGATCACTGCACTTGAAGAGTTGGGTTTAGAAAGGAAAAAGAACAAAAGACTGTCCAAGAAGTTGGAAGAATATGGGGATAATATTGAAGATCTCTTCTTACAAATTCATAAAGCCAAGAAAATAGAAGAAGCCTTGAAGTCACACCTGGATGATAAAGGCGATGTATGTAGCAAACGTGAAGAGGAATCTAACAAAGTTATTAGTGATCTAAAGCTACAAGTAGAAGAGTCCAAAAGGATTGAAGAAACTCTCGGGTCACAGATCAATGAGAAAGAGATTGTTTGCTGCAAACAAGAAGAGGAGATTGTTTTATTGAGGAAACAACTAGAAGAGGCCAATACAAATCTCAAATTTGAGAAGAGCACAGAGTTGCTAGATAAAATGATAAGGCAACAAAGAAGCCCCATGTGTAAGCTTGGTCTTGGATATGAAGCTGAACAACCTTCATCTTCTAAATCTGCAGAGAAGAAGAAGTCCACTGCTGAAGGATCAAAGCAAGAAAAGCTTGAAGCTGAATCTTCAAAAGGAAGAAAATCTCAAAGGAGATCTACAGCAAAGCAACCACAACAAAAGAGGTTCTATCACTCTCACTTTATTCATAATAATGCTTTTAATGGCTATTGTTTTAGATGCAACCATTATGGTCACAAGGCAATTTATTGTGGATTGAATAATAGATCAAAGAGTTATGCTGGTAGAAATACATCCGTTGAACACCATGTGCAATGTTTTAAATGTAATGGTCATGGGCACATAGCAAGGTTTTGTCCAAGAACTTTTGTATCTAATCTAAGGCAAGACAATAGATTTCATCAGACACAAAGAATGCAACAGAGACAGGGAAGAAATCATGTGCATCAAAGAAAGGAAAATAATCATCCATCAAGGATGCACAAGAGACAACCACCCAAGAGAAATGTTCAAGTTCACGAAAAGGTTCAAAATAGGGATGCAGTTGAAAAACTCAAGCCCAAGTTCAAGAAAGATTGGAGAAAGAAAGAAGAGAGGAAATCGTGTCTCCTTGGATTGAAGGAGACTACTCCTCTATTGCACTAAGCAACTCCAGGTAGCACATCCTCAGGGGGAGCAATCTTAAAGTTTTATTTTAATGCTCCTATGTTTTGTTTGGTTATCTGAGGATGAAAGGCAAGTAGTCATGGGGAGTTGTCGTATAGTTGTCAAAGTGTGTTTCAGTTCATGTAGTTGTTTGTAGAGGATTCTTCAGTACCTCAAGGGTACTATGGAGTATGGGTTATGGTATCTGAAAGGTAAGGACTTCACCCTTATTTAGATGCAGATTGGGCAGGATTTGTAGATGATAGAAAGAGTATCGATGGAGGTGCATTCTATCTTGGAGATAGGTTGGTCACATGACATAGTAAGAAATAAGAGTCAGTCTCCTTATCCATAGCAGAGGCAGAATATATTGCAGCGACAATGTGTTGTACGCAGGAGAAAGTTGTGGAAGGTGAGGTTAAGTTGGATTTTGTTCCAACAATAGAGCAAGTAGCGGATATCTTCACAAAATCGTTGCCCAAGGAAGTCTTTGAGTACCTTCGCAATAAATTGGGAGTGGTCACGCTTCCCAAGAATTGACTAGCTATCGGGACCACATTCTCAGGGGAGCATTTGTGTATTTGTTTATCTTTTTGCTCATGTTTGTGATTTTTGCTAAGTGTAATAATTTTTGCCTGAGAATGTTGTGCATGGACTCAGGGGGAGTTTACAACAGCCCTTTGGTATTGTTGTCAAAGGGGGAGAAGAGTTACAAGAAATTGCACGTGTGTTGCCAACAATTCCAAAGGGGGAGATTGTTGAGCAAGGTGCAGCGACAGTATTGTCATTGTTGTCAACACAGTCGAAAGATCGGTTGATGCAGTGGACAGGAGTTCAGAGGTTATTCAGAGTATGTACAGTGATGTTAAATGCTTATGAGGATGTTTTTGATGTATGGGTGAAGTTGTTACAGGTTGTCCAAGAAGACCGAAGTGGCCCATATCCAAAAGAGAAGCGAAAAAGCAAAGAGGAAAAAGTGTCGCGATATCGTGACATGTTGCATTTTCATGGCCAAAAGAGAAGAGAAAATGCAAGGAGAAAAAGTGTCACGATATCGCGACATGTTGCATTTTCATGGCCAAAAGAAAAGAGAAAATGCAAGGAGAAAAAGTGTCGCGATATCGCGACATGTTGCATTTTCGTGGCCAAAGAGAAGAGAAAATGCAAGGAGAAAAAGTGTCACGATATCGCGACATGTTGTATTTTCACGGCCAAAGATAAGAGAAAATGCAAGGAGAAAAAGTGTCGCGATATCGCGACATGTTGTATTTTCGGGCCAAAGCTAAGAGAAAGAGCAAGGAGAAAAAGTGTCGCGATATCGCGACATGTTGTATTTTCGTGGGCCAAAGCTAAGAGAAAGAGCAAGGAGAAAAAGTGTCGCGATATCGCGACATGTTGTATTTTCGTGGGCCAAAGCTAAGAGAAAGAGCAAGGAGAAAAAGTGTCACGATATCGTGACATGTTGTATTTTCGTGGGCCAAAGCAAAGAGATAGAGCAAGAGAAAAAGTGTCGCGATATCGCGACATGTCGTATTTTGTGACTCAAAAGAGAAAGCGAGAGAAAGAAAAAGTGTCGCGATATCGCGACATGTCGCATTTTTGTGACTCAAAAAGAGAAAGAGAGAGAAAGAAAAAGTGTCGTGATATCGCGACATGTCGCATTTTCGTGACTCAAAAAGGCAGGAGAGAGAAAGAAAAGTGTCGCGATATCGCGACATGTCGCATTTTGTGACTCAAGAAGGGCAGGAGAGTAACAAAAGTGTCGTGATATCGCGACATGTCGCATTTTGTGACTCGAAAAGGGGAGCAGAGAAACAAAAGTGTCGCGATATCGCGACATGAATACCAGGATGGTGAAACTGAAGACTGCATAGTGACGTGGACCCATAAGGAATCTTTAATGATTTGAAATCATTTAAGATGGTCATTACATATGGAAAGAAACGGACGCATGCCCATGTGGAGAAAATGAACAGTCGTGGAAGGAGAAAATGAACAGTCGTTAAAATAGAAAATGAACAGTCATGCAGGGAG
Source organism: Wollemia nobilis (assembly GCA_028583015.1). Lineage (NCBI taxonomy): Eukaryota > Viridiplantae > Streptophyta > Pinopsida > Araucariales > Araucariaceae > Wollemia > Wollemia nobilis. The sequence continues at coordinate 2,839,377 of JAQPPZ010017190.1, read as the reverse complement.
AAAACAAATAGACATGCAAAGAGAAAAAGAATAGACATGCAAAGAGAAAATGAACATTCATGCAAGGAGAAGATGAACAGTCATGACCGAGAAGACGAACAGTCATGGTAGGAGAATATGGTGTCAATTCTTTGCATGTAACGTGTTTGACGAAATGCCTACTCTATATATACAAAAGGAGTTACATAAAGAAGGCGTTACAATTGACAAGTGGCGTATGAGAATATGAAAGGAGTTACAACTGGAGTTACAAAGAGAAAGGATGGTTATAAAAGGAGTGTTGCTTGGAGAATTTAATTGGTGAATTTATCTTGTGAAGTGCGCGAGAGGAGCGCGAGAGGCGAGCGAGAAGGGTGTGTGTTGTGTGAGAGATGTTGAGTAAGCAATAGACCAGTCAGGGTCTTGTAAAAGTGAAGGCATTTATATGTCAATCTTCTAGTTTCAAAATTGAAGTCCAAGTTGGTGCTTGGCATCAGGGGTTGGTGCTCCTTTCTATTGGTGCAGATAAATCAGGGGTTGGTGCTCCTTCCAGTTGGTGTTGGTAAATCAGGGGTTGGTGCTCCTTTCTGTTGGTGTAGATAAATCAGGGGTTGGTGCTCCTTCTAGTTGGTGCTAGTAAATCAGGGGTTGGTGCTCCTTTCTATTGGTGCAGATAAATCAGGGGTTGGTGCTCCTTTCTGTTGGTGCAGATAAATCAGGGGTTGGTGCTCCTTCCAGTGGGTGTTGGTAAATTGATTGTAAAGTTGTTGCTTTGCAAAGGCTGGATTTGGATGGGAGTCCAAACAGTCAATTTTTGAGGAGTAGCCAAATCGGTGAACCTCGGTACATCTTGTGTTGTGTGATGCTCTCTTGTTATATTTGCTTTATTTGGTTTTAAGTTTTCATTGTTTTGGCTTTAAGAGTTGAAGATTTAAGTTTTAAAGAGCTACACCGATTCACCCCCCATCTCAGTGTCATTGTGAGACTAACAATTGGTATCAGAGCCAAGTTCCTGAACAAGCTTAACCGGCTAGGGTGATCTTGGAAGTAACACAATGGCAGGTGGTGAAGGCTTCTCATCAAACAAAGCACCATTGTTGGATGGAACTAATTACACATTTTGGAGACTCAGGATGCGGACATATCTTTGTGCTTTGGGATACGACATTTGGGATTCAGTAGATAGTGGATACACAATACCCACCACTTCTCCAACCGATGCTGTCGGTAAGAAACTGTTTGAGAATAACTCAAAAGCAAAGAATGCTATCATGTGCGGATTAGTGGACAGTGAACTAGTAAAAATTATGAGTTGTAAAATGGCAAAAGAAATATGGGACAAACTGAGGAGCATTCATGAAGGAGACGATAAGATCAAGGAGGCCAAGTTACAAACACATCGAGCTCAGTTCGAAGTATTAAAGATGAATGACGATGAGAACATAGAGGCATATATGTTGAGAGTTAATGAAGTAATTAATGCGATTAGAGGACTCGGCGAGGAAATCGAAGATTCTGTCATCGTGAAAAAGGTATTAAGATCTCTTCCCCAAAGATTTGATTCTAAAGTTTCAGCTATAGAAGAAGCTAAAGATCTAAATTCTTTTAGTATGGATGAGATGCATGGTTCTTTGACTGCATATGAGATGAGAATAGGAAAATCTAAACCCACAGACAGAGAAGCTGCTTTTAAAGCCCATAAAAATATGAAAGCAAAACAAGAATCCGAGGAAGAAGAGACATCAGATGAAATGGAAGCAAACTTTGTTCGAAAACTAAAAATGGGAAAAGGAAAATACAGAGGAAAGTTACCGTTTAAATGTTTCAATTATGGAGGCATTGGGCATCTTGCAACTAAATGTCCACTTAATGAGAAGAACAAAAGTGATGAAGGATCGCACCAAGAAAGAAGTGACTGGAAGAAAAAACCAAATTTCAGAAAAGGCAACTTCAAGAAGAAAAGTTTCATCTCCAAGAATGTCAGTTCATCAAAAGACAACTGCAGTGAGGATTCTAAAAAGGAAACAGGTGAAGCTCTTTTTATGGCACTCAAAGAAGAAAAAATAGAAAAAGAACAAGTATGTGATGAAAACCTTGAGGTTGAAGTAGATCTAGAAGGTGAGTTGATCGTTGCACTTGAAGAGTTGGGTTTAGAAAGGAAAAAGAACAAAAGACTGTCCAAGAAGTTGGAAGAATATGGGGATAATATTGAAGATCTCTTCTTACAAATTCATAAAGCCAAGAAAATAGAAGAAGCCTTGAAGTCACACCTGGATGATAAAGGCGATGTATGTAGCAAACGTGAAGAGGAATCTAACAAAGTTATTAGTGATCTAAAGCTGCAAGTAGAAGAGTCCAAAAGGATTGAAGAAACTCTCGGGTCACGAGATCAATGAGAAAGAGATTGTTTGCTGCAAACAAGAAGAGGAGATTGTTTTATTGAGGAAACAACTAGAAGAGGCCAATACAAATCTCAAATTTGAGAAGAGCACAGAGTTGCTAGATAAAATGATAAGGCAACAAAGAAGCCCCATGTGTAAGCTTGGTCTTGGATATGAAGTTGAACAACCTTCATCTTCTAAATCTCTAGAGAAGAAGAAGTCCACTGCTGAAGGATCAAAGCAAGAAAAGTTTGAAGTTGAATCTTCAAAAGGAAGAAAATCTCAAAGGAGATCTACAGCAAAGCAACCACAACAAAAGAGGTTCTATCACTCTCACTTTATTCATAATAATGCTTTTAATGGCTATTGTTTTAGATGCAACCATTATGGTCACAAGGCAATTTATTGTGGATTGAATAATAAATCAAAGAGTTATGCTGGTAGAAATACATCTGTTGAACACCATGTGCAATGTTTTAAATGTAATGGTCATGGGCACATAGCAAGGTTTTGTCCAAGAACTTTTGTATCTAATCTAAGGCAAGACAATAGATTTCATCAGACACAAAGAATGCAACACAGACAGGGAAGAAATCATGTGCATCAAAGAAAGGAAAATAATCATCCATCAAGGATGCACAAGAGACAACCACCCAAGAGAAATGTTCAAGTTCACGAAAAGGTTCAAAATAGGGATGCAGTTGAAAAACTCAAGCCCAAGTTCAAGAAAGATTGGAGAAAGAAAGAAGAGAGGAAATCGTGTCTCCTTGGACTGAAGGAGACTACTCCTCTATTGCACTAAGCAACTCCAGGTAGCACATCCTCGGGGGGAGCAATCTTAAAGTTTTATTTTATTGCTCCTATGTTGTTTGGTTATCCGAGGATGAAAGGCAAGTAGTCGGGGGAGTTGTCGTATAGTTGTCAAAGTGTGTTTCAGTTCATGTAGTTGTTTGTAGAGGATTCTCGGTACCTCAAGGGTATTATGAGAGTATGGGTGTATGGTATACGAAAGGTAAGGACTTCACCCTTATTGCGTATTCGGATGCAGATTGGGTAGGATGTGTAGATGACAGAAAGAGTATCGGTGGAGGTGCATTCTATCTTGGAGATAGGTTGGTCGCGTGACATAGTAAGAAACAAGAGTCGGTCTCCTTATCCATAGAGAGGCAGAATATATTGCAGCGACAACGTGTTGTAGCGAGGAGAAAGTTGCGAAAGGTGAGGTTAAGTTGGATTTTGTTCCAACAACAGAGCAAGTAGCGGATATCTTCACAAAACCGTTGCCCAAGGAAGTCTTTGAGTACCTTCGCAATAAATTGGGAGTGGTCACGCTTCCCAAGAATTGACTAGCTATCGGGACCACATTCTCATGGGGAGCATTTGTGTATTTGTTTATCTTTTTGCTCATGTTTGTGATTTTTGCTAAGTGTAATAATTTTTGTTTGAGAATGTTGTGCATGGACTCAGGGGGAGTTTACAGCAGCCCTTTGATATTGTTGTCAAAGGGGGAGAAGAGTTACAAGAAATTGCACGTGTGTTGCCAACAATTCCAAAGGGGGAGATTGTTGAGCAAGGTGCAGCGACAATATTGTCATTGTTGTCAACACAGTCAGATAGATCGGTTGATGCAGTGGACAGGAGTTCAGAGGTTATTCAGAGTATGTACAGTGATGTTAAATGCTTATGAGGATGTTTTTGATGTTTGGGTGAAGTTGTTATAGGTTGTCCAAGAAGACCGAAGTGGCCCATATGCAAAAGAGAAGCGAAAAAGCAAAGAGGAAAAAGTGTCGCGATATCGTGACATGTTGCATTTTCATGGCCAAAAGAGAAGAGAAAATGCAAGGAGAAAAAGTGTCACGATATCGCGACATGTTGCATTTTCACGGCCAAAAGAGAAGAGAAAATGCAAGGAGAAAAAGTGTCGCGATATCGCGACATGTTGCATTTTCGTGGCCAGAAGAGAAGAGAAAATGCAAGGAGAAAAAGTGTCGCGATATCGCGACATGTTGTATTTTCGTGGGCCAAAGCAAAGAGAAAGTGCAAGGAGAAAAAGTGTCACGATATCGCGACATGTTGTATTTTCGGGGCCAAAGCTAAGAGAAAGAGCAAGGAGAAAAAGTGTCGCGATATCGCGACATGTTGTATTTTCGTGGGCCAAAGCTAAGAGAAAGAGCAAGGAGAAAAAGTGTCGCGATATCGTGACATGTTGTCATTTTCGTGGGCCAAAGCTAAGAGAAAGAGCAAGGAGAAAAAGTGTCGCGATATCGCGACATGTATTTGCGGGTCGATGCAAAGAGAAAGAGCAAGGAGAAAAAGTGTCGCGATATCGTGACATGTCGCATTTTTGCGACTCAAAAAGAGAAAGAGAGAGAAAGAAAAAGTGTCACGATATCGCGACATGTCGCATTTTCGTGACTCAAGAAGGGAGCCAGGGAGAGAAAGAAAAAGTGTCACGATATCGCGACATGTCGCATTTTTGTGACTCAAGAAGGGTAGGCAGGCAGAGTAACAAAAGTGTCACGATATCACGACATGTCGCATTTTTGTGACTCAAAAAGGCTAGGCAGGCAGAGAAACAAAAGTGTCACGATATCGCGACATGAATACCAGGATGGTGAAACTGAAGACTGCATAGTGACGTGGACCCATAAGGAATATTTAATGATTTTAAATCATTTAAGATGGTCGTTACATATGGAAAGAAATGGACGCATGCCCATGTGGAGAAAATGAACAGTCATGGAAGGAGAAAATGAACAGTCGTTAAAATAGAAAATGAATAGTCATGCAAGGAGAAAATGAACAGTCATGCAAAGAGAAAAAGAACAGACATGCAAAGAGAAAATGAACAGTCATGCAAGGAGAAAATGAATAGTCATGACCGAGAAGACGAACAGTCATGGTAGGAGAATATGGTGTCAATTCTTTGCATGTAACGTGTTTGACGAAATGCCTACTCTATATATACAAAAGGAGTTACATAAAGAAGGCGTTACAATTGACAAGTGGTGTATGAGAATATGAAAGGAGTTACAACTAGAGTTACAAAGAGAAAGGATGGTTATAAAAGGAGTGTTGCTTGAAGAATTTAATTGGGGAATTTATTTTGTGAAGTGCACGAGAGGAGCACGAGAGGCGAGCGAGAAGGGTGTGTGTTGTGTGAGCGATGTTGAGTAAGCAATAGACCAGTCAGGGTCTTGTAAAAGTGAAGGCATTTCTATGTCAATCTTCTAGTTTCAGAATTGAAGTCCAAGTTGGTGCTTGGCATCGTGGGTTGGTGCTCCTTTCTGTTGGTGCAGATAAATCGGGGTTGGTGCTCCTTCTAGTTGGTGTTGGATAAATCAGGGGTTGGTGCTCCTTTCTGTTGGTGCAGATAAATCAAGGGTTGGTGCTCTTTTAAGTTGGTGCTGGTAAATCAGGGGTTGGTGCTCCTTCCAGTTGGTGTGGATAAATCAGGGGTTGGTGCTCCTTTCTATTGGTGCAGATAAATCGGGGGTTGGTGCTCCTTCCAGTGGGTGCTGGTAAATTGATTGTAAAGTTGTTGCTTTGCAAAGGCTGGATTTGGATGGGAGTCCAAACAGTCAATTTTTGAGGAGTAGCCAAATCGGTGAACCTCGGTACATCTTGTGTTGTGTGATGCTCTCTTGTTATATTTGCTTTATTTGGTTTTAAGTTTTCATTGTTTCGGCTTTAAGAGTTGAAGATTTAAGTTTTAAAGAGCTACACTGATTCACCCCCCTCTCAGTGTCATTGTGAGACTAACATCATTTGAATCGAATAACCCTTTGCACAAAAATGACTCCTAAAAGATGAAATATTTTAAAGAAAATTTTGCCCTAATACTATCATAGTTTTAAGTGGTTTTCACATTGTCACAACTCTCTCAATACTACTTGGATTCTTTCAAATGACCACTCATTTTAATTTTTTTTTTCAACCAAATTATTTTTTCAATTGACTATATAGGATTGAAATGGACCCCACCCATATTACAACAAAGCTTTGATATTATCCCTGTATCACTTAGCAAGATTTGGACATCGATTGTCTTGGAGGACAACCCAACAGTCCAGACTTTGGCTCTTCTTCAGGAGGTCCAAGGTTTAAACTATAACGTGGGCGAGTGTGTAAGGGGTAGGTGTATGTATAGCTGTGTGTTTGGTCCCTATTGATAAGCTTAGCTGTCACCCTTACGAGAGGTCATGGTTGGTATGAGGATGCTCAACTCGTAGGGTTTCTCACACTAACCTAATAAAAAGAAAAATTTAAATCTTGATCATTTATTAAATTTTAAAAAATTTAATAAATTAAACTATTGAACTAATACCACTTAATATTTTTCCAACCAAATTATTATATATAATTTTTAAAACATTTTTTAACAACTTATTAAAAAGGAATATTTAAAAACCGAAACATTCAAACCCTTAACTTTTATAATGAACAGCTCCACTCACCACTCTAAAAAAACTCCTTGTAACCGTTTATAAAAATCGAATAGGCGAATGGTGACTCCACCATATCAGAGTTCCAAGTTTTCATGGGTTAGGCAGCCTTCATAATTCAAATGTTAGCATTTTTTTAGACCCAATACTGCCACCCCATTGTCCTTTCTCTGTTATCAATGCGCGCCAATTCCTATTTTCTATTTAGCGTCATTTAGTGAAAGGCCCAAAGCAAATGGAATTTCAAGTGGACTTGGAAGTCTTCTGGAAGAAGCTCAGGAATAATTGATAACCCAACAGCTTGGTATAAATTCTAAAGAGGAATCAGTCAATCAATTTGGGCTCTGTTTTCCTTACATATATAGAAATAGATTGATCTTAAGCAGTGGCTGAAAGAGTGTAATTCTTGAATACGAGTTTGATGGATAACGAAAGGGAGTGTTCATCTTCAGGAACCAAGAGGGGATCGAGTCCCTCCAAACCTAATTCTTCCTGGGCTAGGCTAGGTAAGTTTACCACTTATTGTCCTTCGTTTCCTAATTAATTAATGTTTGAATTATGTTAGGGTCTTTTGGATTTTGCCAATTTTAGGCTTGTTGCTTAATTCCTTACAAGTTTGTGGGAGTTTTGCAGTTGGTTTTTTTTTTTTTTTTAAAGATTTTAGATATGCCCTTTCAAAAAATTGGGTATGGGTCATTATGAATAGACCCTTCATAAATTTGGAGACTACTTATAATTTCATATTTGAAATGGTTTTCTTGCTTTTATGCTGTCTCATATCTATAAAATTGGTTATAAGTGGAAATTGATTTTATCGGTATATGGTGAACGTATAGTGGGTTAAATTGTATTTTAGTCAATTTTATATTATATATGTATCATAGAACCTAAGTTTTCTGATCTTTAAAAGTTAAAATATTGAAGTGATTGAAGTCATGCCGTTTGATGCATCTGGGTAGCTTTTGTTGATTAGGACTTTAAACATTTTTGATATTGTGGATTCGCATAATTAGCCAATTTTCATTAATTCTTTTATCTATTTTCTGCATTTGTGTATTTGGGTCACCTCACATTGTTTGTTGTGGCTAGCCCAAATCCAGTATTCTTATTGGTACATTTCTTGAAATAGTTTCATGGTTATATCTTGTCGTGGTGCATTTGTGAAACCGCGAGATCCAAATATGGTCTATGGGACTTCAAATATGAAAGTACAACTACTTAAATCATATCATATGATCTTTAATATTTGAAAAGGTTGTTCCTTCTCTGCTGATTTGGGTTAGCAATTCCCCAATTTTTTTTATTTTACTGGCTTCAAATAACTCTGCCATAGACCCGTTTCCAAGTGTTTCTTTGTATTTGCCACGGATATCTGAAAATCTCGGGCATTTATAGATGAAGTGTTCGTCTGTCTCTACTGCCCCTGTGCTGCATAGAGTACATATCCTTTCTTCCCATTGTGTAAGCGAGCTTCAAACGTTCTAAAGAACACAATTTGCTTGCGCTTTTCAAGGTTGTTTAGGCTTCTATAAGTATTTATATTCTAGATTAGCTCAATTACTAATTCTAGATTGGTATTCATGCCTTCATCTTTTGGAAATGATTCCAATGAGTATTTTTGACATCTATGTATTTGGATCATCTCATATAGCTCATTCTAGCTAAATCAAATGAATTATTGTTCTCAAGGATGTTTAAGCTCTGCAGTTTTCTCTTTTAAATAATTTGTATTGCAATTTAGCTTTCATGTTGGCAAATACTTTGCAGGCAAAACATGGTATATCATTTTTTTTCAAATTATTATAAATAAATTGATTATATGGGATTGCAACAAAATCCACACATATTACATCATCACTATATTACCATAGTTTCAATGAAACACATAGCCGTATTATATTGGTTGAGAAGATTTGAATCTAGGCCGCCCCCCTTGAAAGCCCACAATTTTAACCACTAGATTGAATGGTACTTGTTATCAAAATGGACTTTTTTTTTTAGTTGGAGAACAAGGAGTTGTACTTGTGTCCCCCACCCTTGACAAATGAGTGTTTACAAATAGATTTAATTCTCATATCAATTGAGTACCTACAACATTTTTCATAAAAGGTCTGAATTCTTGATTTTCATTATGATCTTCTTCAATTTTCTGTGTGAATACAAATATTCCAAAATTCAACATCCTTCTTCTTGTCATTTTCCTGCAGCAACCTTCACAATACCAAAACTCCACCTCTACTGTCTATGCATTGCATCTTAGTAGAGTAATATTTCAAAAACTTTGCGTTATCATAGTCCACTTTACCAAATCTGGATTGCTAGTTTCCTTCCTAAAGCATAAGTTCAACCACAAGAATTGGAATAAATTGTTAATATGAAAACACATTAATGTTATAAAATAAAACAAATATTACAAATGGGAAACAGTAAAGTAAATCTTAATCATTATTCGATTAAGGCAGTCAACATTTTTTTGTCAGCTTCAGCTAAACGTACTACTTCCTCTAAACATGGAAAAAAGAATTTAACTCTACAATCCTCAATTAAAACCCCTCTATTGGCTAGCCTATTTGCACATTTGTTTCCTTCTCTTAACGTATGTGTAAACCTGATTTCTTCAAACTCTGTAGCAAGGTCTTGTATTTCCACAATTATCTCTTGTATGTTCCATGGAGCCTTTGATTTCCTCAAAATTTCATTTATTATTATTAGTGAATCACCTTGCATCCATACTCTATTCCTTTCATTTGTCTGCATATTTTTAACCCTTTCAAAGCCTCCCAAGCTTCAACTTCATTAGTTGTCTTAATCCACTATTGAAAGCACAATGAAACAATATCTCTCCCGTATTATTTCTAATGATTCCTCCTCCTGTTGGTCCTAGATTTTCTTTAGATGCTCCATCAAAATTCTTATCAAATTGTATTCTTTTTGTTTTTTTTGTTTTTGTTTTATAAGCTATGTGTGGCTTCTATTGGGGGCCACTTCCATTACAAAAAAAAACATTACATTGCTCTCATTACATTTCTAACAATTTAATTAAAGCATATCCAACTTTTCCTTTCGATCAAAGATATTCTTCATTTGCCTTTCTATCAATCTCCATCTTCCTCAAACTGCTAAGTTTCCACAATCAACTCCTTTTATATCAGATGCCTTTTGAAATTTAAATTCTGCCAAGATGAAATTCAACATCGCTAATGGCTAAAATATTTGCTTCCCAACTTCTATATCTATAAATATCTTGTCTATAACAACCTCACAATTTCTTAATACCTTTTTTTAGGGTTCTTATCCATTCCCTTAATATTCCAAGATATTATTTTCATTGTTATTTTATTTTATTTTATTTGTGGGTTTAGCCCCACTTCTTGTTAACACTTGTGATATTTGCTTTGTTTTCCTATATCAATTTCTCTTTGGGTTTCTTTTTCTCTTTGTTTTTGCTTCTTTGGTCTTCCTCTCTTTTTTCATTCTCACAAATACTTTCATCTTCATCGATCTCTTCAATCTTATAACACTGCTCATAGCAAGTCTTATCATCTTTAGGTTTGCCTTGTTCTGAAGGATCTGAAGTGCAAGGACTAATCTCAAAACCACAATCTTCTTTATGTTGCCCTAGAGACCCCAAAGTGCAAGGATGCTCTTCTGTAGCAATTACCTTCTTATTCTGCTCTAAAAAATCTAAATTGTGATAGGTTTCCTCCATCCTTATTTCTTTATTATGCTGCTTTTGACACCTTGAAGTGCAAGGGATAATGTCTTCATCCCTTTCATTCGTATTACTTGGATTCTGTACTACTTGAGGAAAATGAAGATGATTTACCTGGAATAAACTTGACCTCTTTGCTGTCTTTGTTTTAGGATTTCTCTCCACATCTTCTTTTGCATCTTTAATTCCTTCCGAAATTCCCAAATGATACTGTAGATAGGCTTTCTTTGCCTCTTCTTTCGGAGTGGAATAACCTTGATCTGATCTAGCCTCGATTACTATATGATTTCCTTGCTGCATCTTGTAGTTTATCTCATGGCTAGAATTTTTTGTCTCTTTCTTCATAGTTTTCACTTTGCAAACTCTTGTCATGTGTCCAATATCATAACAATTGTGGCAATGAAATGTGATATTTTCATAATCTACTTGTTGATCCCATTCTCTTGATTCAGATTTTATCTTAATGTATTGTGGCAAAGGTTTTGAAATATCCATAGCAACACATATTCGAGTATAAATAGCATGCTTTCGCTCCTTAGTAGTTAGTCCTTCCTTGATGAATTCCCCTAGGGTATTTCCAATATTCTTTAGAACATCCTTATTTATAAGCTGATATGGAAGTCCAAAAAGCCTAACCCATATTGGAAGCTTCTTAATAGTTTCTGTCTCAACAGAAAATTTTTCATTCCATGGTCTCAAATAAAGTGCATCTCTTCCCCTAAACCATGGACCACCAACCATTATTTCCCCCTTGAGTATTTCCAATATTCTTTAGAACATCCTTATTTATAAGCTGATATGGAAGTCCAAAAAGCCTAACCCATATTGGAAGCTTCTTAATAGTTTCTGTCTCAACAGAAAAATTTTCATTCCATGGTCTCAAATAAAGTGCATCTCTTCCCCTAAACCATGGACCACCAACCATTATTTCCCCCTTGAGTATTTCCAATATTCTTTAGAACATCCTTATTTATAAGCTGATATGGAAGTCCAAAAAGCCTAACTGAACTGGAAAAGATGATGAGAAAAAAATCTTTAGGAAGAAAAGTCACAGAGTAATTTGATTTAATTCTCCATATCAAATTTGATTGTTAATCAAATCAAATATTTTTAATAATGTCCATGGGGGACCCATAAGATGCATGGGATAGAAAACAAAAGGAATAAAGTATGAAGAAAACAAATTACATAGATATTTCTTGAACTTGTGTGCCATTTATTCCCGTGAGTGTGGTCTACCGGCAAGGACGCCACTTGCATTATCGGTGATGTGACCCGGGTTCAATCCCCATGGTGGATGTGTATAAGGTGGTGAGCTCAAGCCACTTGAGCCTAATTAATCTTCATTTTGGGATGGTCAAGATATCCTTGAGCAGGCCACTTTTCAATTATAGTTTGCAATCTTCGTCACAGTACAGTTTTTGCCTCTTACTGAGAAACAAATCACCTTGTCTTACTACCTTCAGAGAAAGGACACATAAAAACCTGACGTCTCTGCCATGTGCATCGAGCTGGATTACCAGAACGACCACTTTGAACTGGGGGCACACTATGGGTTATTGAACTTGGGTCATTGGTCTAATAAGTTTTCCCATCTTGCTGCTAGACTACAATACAGTGGGTTGGCATGGTAAACTGCTGTGTTGAATCTTCTTTTCAAGGCTGTATGAATAGCTGAAAAACTTAAAAATTAAACGAACACAACCTATTGCAATTTTTGATAGTTGCAGCTTATTTGATTTGTGCTTTTTAATTTTGTCAAAAATATATGTATGTATTATTTTTTAAATTGGTTATATGGGATTGAAGGGGCCAAACCCATATTATGGCATCACCGCATAGTGGTATTACAACAAAGCTTGGATATTATCCATTTATCATTTAGCAAGATTTGAACCTTGGTCTCCACCTTAAATGTTGAGGAATTTAACCGGTTGAGATAATGCCACTTGATGAAATATAAAAAAATGTTTTATGCATCTTAACTTTATTTTGTTTGAATGAGTTTACACAGGTTTTTATGAGGGGATCCGGTCCCCTCATACTAAGCAGGGTTTGAACCTTGGAACTCTCAAAGAGAGGCCAAAGCCCTCACCACTGCAGTAAGCTTGCAGCTATCTGCATCTCTGCTTTATTATTATACCGAGGTTTGTTAATTTTACACGTTCTGCATAATGAAATTTTTTTGTTAATTTGACAAGGAATCTTACCACATTTATGCTCTTAAAAAATAAAGGTAATACTTATAGGAGGGAGTCAGCCAAATTGTGAAATATAATACAGTTATGGTCAAAGAGATGCAGTTTCACCTGCATCTAGCTTCTTTTCATAGTCTGATCAAGATAGCCTGGCATTCATAAGACCATAACTGTCTTTTCTTATGTGACTGACAGAAACATTGTATAACTTGTGATATAGGAAATATTGCAATGCATATGGAAAATGAACCTTTCGAAAAAAAAAAAAATACTCTAAATTAATTGATTGGCTCATTGTGATCTAAGAAAAACAGGGGTTGCTCAAGTCCTCAAGAATAGTGATGCCATATCAATTCCATCTTGCAGAAATTGGCACCCATTCGACTTCTGACCAAAAAGGCTAATGCCGTGACAACCTGTGGCATCAAATCTACAATGACACCAATCCTACATGCGGCATCATGATCACTATGATGCCATCTTTGCTTTGGTGCCCACGCTCTTCGACAAAAACACCTATGGTGCCAACAACCCGTGTCACTAGATGTCAGAACCCACAAACGGCATATTTCTAGTGCTAGGCATTTGAGACAAAGCTGCAACTGCCTGGTCTTGCCACTTGACATCTTATGGACTGCCGCCAACTTCGTACGAGGTGGTTGAACAATTCTGTAACTATCCATGAACTTGCTTGTTGATCACTTGGGAGCAAATAAAGAACACCATGCTAGTAGAGAAATGTCCAAGATGGAAAAGTCACATCTATATATATGAAGCCTTGAGATTTTAAGAAACTAATTTGAGATGCCTTGGAGGACAAAGGAACATCTTGTTTGGGTAGTTCGAGGATCTCATGATCAATACAAGAGCACTATCTAGTGCTACCAACCTTGCACTCATCTGAGCCATAGTCTGCTCGAGGTGTAGACCAAAATCAACATTCTAGTATTTTTAGGCTAGATAAATATGGAAGAGTTGGATGCTTGGCTTTAGCAGCTAGAAGCCTACATTTTTGCTAACCATTTCTCAGACATTGATAAGATTGCATTTGTAGCCTTGAAGATGTCAAAATTGATTGCTTATCAGTGGCAAGCCATCAACAACAGACTCATAGACAATGGAGATCCCATCAATACTTGGGCAGAGTTTGTTAGTTTGATTTTGCGCTTGATTCCACCCATTACATCATTACGAGGACGAGTACATGTGATTCTAGCGTTTGCACCAATAGAGACCAATCTTCCAGCAAATGCACTAATGAGTTTTATGAACTTTTTTGTTGCCTTTGCATTGATAGTCTTCTTTGCCAAGAAGAACGGAGAGAGAGAAGGAGGGAGGAGGGAGCAACCCAGGAGGGGCAAGCTCCAAGGACTCCCAAAAACTCAACTCTCGTAATAGTCTAGGCCGAAGTACTGGAGCTAAAGAAGTCACCTTTTGTTTTTGGCATCAATTGCATGTCTCTTTTCACTATTGGAGTCATCTCTAACCAGATGATCTACTGGAAGGTCAACCATTCAAAGGGTTTTCCACTCATAGCTGTACTTGGATCTGCTCGCTTGCTATTTGGATATAGGATTGGATATTCTTCATCAAATATATTATGGGCATGGTTGTTAGATGCATGGTCAATTATTGCATGATCAATATATATTTGTTTGGGTGTCAGGAATTCAAAATGCTAAATGATTAAGATATGAATGAAATTTGGTATTTTAGCTTTTCATTTGTATTAGTTCTTACATAAAGGCATTGATATTACAGGACAAAAAGAGAAGCCTATCCCTTGCAAAGTTGTGACTATGAGGCGGGCTTAAGTGAGGGACCTATAAACTGAACCCTACAATAGGTGTAGGATATTGTGATTTTAATAGGCTTGCTAAGAAATTTAGAAAATGGGAGAGGATATTTTTGGAGGTGTTAAATATCATAACCTTAGTCTTACCAAGGTTGACACTTGACACTAATCCATCAAAGATCATAAAACTAAACAAGAGCATCCCATTTTATCTATAGACTTTGGAGAGAGTAAGAAACTGTATTATTGACAAAGAGCACCATAAGAATTAGGAACGATGTAAGAAATGTCTGTTCTCTGCATATGCATATCATTGAATAAAGTCTTCAAGGTTATTGATGTGTATACTAAGGAGCGTTGGTGAGAGAGGGCACCCATACTTGACATCAATTTTACTATTGACTTCGTCAAAAAACCCATTGACAATTCAAAATCAATAAACCATTCTCTCATCAAGCTTCTTGATAGCTGTAAGGAGAAGTTCATAGATGCTAATATTTTGTACTAAAGTAAAAGTAAACTAGTTTTTAACATCCATGAGACCATAGGCCATGCGGGACGATGTGGTTATCGAAGTGATTATCCACCCATACCAGAACATGGTGTAAAATCCTACCCCCTTTCGGATTCGAACCTTGGACCTCCTATTCGTAGTTCCAAAGTCTTAACCATTAGGCCCACTCGGTATGGAATAACAAGATTTGGGTACTATGTCAAAGGTATATTTAAATTATACAGCAACAAAACACTTTCAAGAACCTTATTTGAGCCTTCTCAATGATAGCACAAAGAGTAAAAATGTGATCAACTGTTGGGAAACTTCTCCTGAAGTCTGCTTGCCTTCTTCCGATGAAACTATGTTGCTTCAATTGTTCAGAAAGCTTCATGCATGAGATATAGCTAGGAAAGTATGTGCTATGCCCAATTAGCATGGTTTTGTGATAATTTGGATCTGAACTATCACTAGATTTGTGAATGGAATGAATGATGGGCTGTGACCAAAAGGGTGGAAAACCATTGCAAACAACTTCATTGAATAACAATGTGATTGGATAACTGATAGACTCAATCACAGCGCAATTCTGCCTTAAGCCCTCTACAATCAGCTGTTGTGCTGGTGCATAGTTTCTTGAACAAATATTTAGGCATAAACACCTTCCAAAGTAGAAGGATCTGCAACTTTGAAAGCATAGAGGATTTCTGTGATATTGAGAGCTCTCCATCCTTTTGCAATGAATTTGGGAGCAATTAACCAATATCGAATGCATTGATGAAAGTCCTGTATATGAAGAAAGGATGAGTGCAGAATCGGATACTTGACTGTCTGAAAGCTAAGATCTGCAGGTAACTCCAAAACAAGATTTCAGAAGATTAAGTTCATCTTCTTTGTTTGTGATGGCTCTAGTTATGAGTGAAAGTCCAGTTGTGGCTGGAGAGGTTTTGTGTTGGAACCAAGGCTTTTAGCTGGTATGTGTAATATATATACTGCATTGGAAGAGAAGCTCAACCAAGGGGGTATGTAAGATTGGAGGGTTGATAGACTATGTGAAGGAGAAGTCCCAGATAAGCTTCCACTCTTGTTTGCTAGAGGTTTTAGTTAAGAGAATAAAAGAGTTTGCCCCTGTCTCGTTTTTTGCAATCTAAAGCCATAATAAATTGGTTTCTTTATAGGGGATCTACTTGTATTGTTGTCTTGAAAAGATTAATGCATAAAATTTTGCTTTGTCTATTGAATGAGAATTAAAATGGTGGCTTCTATATTTCTAGCTGTCTGTAATATAGTAATCTCTTTCTTGTCATCATCTACAGTTAATTTGAAAGTTATTGTGTAAATTTGGAGTCAGTTTATCAAGTAATTATGGAAAATATTTTGAAAATTGTTAGCTCAAGAGTTTTGAGAAAATATTATAAAATGATGAGAAGCATTGAGTCCTCAATTCATTAGTGCAATTTATATGACATTTGCTAAAAAATGAAATTCCTCCTTGTTGATTCTTTGATGCAAGTATTTGGTTTTGACAAGAATTTGGAGAAGTCTCAAGTGAAGTAGAAAGGCCCAACATTTGCAGCCTACACAGCATCGTCAATACCAAAGTTGAAACCACCTGTTGCAAAGCCCCTATGGCAGACATGCCCAAGGGATTTGTAATGCCATACAAGCCTAAAAGTCCACCTGTGACATAGGACGCAGGCAAGCAGAAGGTGGAAAACAAATAATGTACCCATCATAAGACTTACACTTAGTGACTTTAATAGTAGAGCTTAGCTGAAGTCTTTGGTGGTGCGAATTGCGACCACACATCAACAATTGCACATCACTACCAAAAAGTGAAGAGGAGGTTGACATCATATGCTTGAACACCAGAACTTAGCAAGTGACAAGACCTCAACCTCTAATGTTTCTAAGGAATTGGAGCTCTTGTTTCACACTTAGCAAGCAACAAAACCTCAACCTCTAAATCCCTTTACATTGTCATTGACATTGGGAGGAAGAAGAACATCATTGCTCAAGATATTGTCAATCGACTTGACTTCCAGACCATAATGCATCCACAATCCTACTCCCTGGGTTGGGTTCGTCCTAGGAAGGGAGTGGAGGTTTGTTACCAGTGCACCCTCTAGTATGGTATGACACCAATGCATGACAATCAATTATGATGTGGCACCATTAGGCATCTTTGGCATCTTGCTTGAGACCTAGTAGTCCCAGGCGACCTACTAGTCTTGTCCATAGCATTGGTTAGTGCATGTCAAGTGGATGACTTACCACACACTAGAGTGCCTACCCTAGGAGAAGATGATTCTCATACCAGCAAAACTATGTAAGAAACTCATTTCTCGTGCACAAAAGTTCGTTTTGCTAATGGTTTGACCATGAAAGCCATGGTGGCAATAAGCTTTTCCTTGCTGCACAAGCGGAAGCTTGCTTAGGGCAAGCTCAATAAATTGATACTCTTCTTTGTCCATATTCTGATTTGTTCCATGACCCATAGGGAGTACCACTACACCTCTCAATGAAATATTAGATTGACCTGATTCTAGTATCATCAATATCTTACAACCCATTGTACTGCCAATTAGTCTAGGAGAATGATAAGATGCAATGACATATTCAAGAGTTGATCTATAAAGGCAAATTAGGGAAAGCTATTCTCCTTGTGGTAGCCCCATTGTCTTGGCACCAAAGAAGGATGGAACATGGTGCCTATGCTTCCACTACAAGGCACTAAACAAAATCTCAATGAAGAATAGGTATTTGCTATTACATATTGATGATTTACTGGACCAGCTCTAGAGGGCTTGATACTTCACCAAGATCAACCTCAAATCAGGTTGTCATCAAGCTCCTCTCAACTCTACAAATATCTCTAAAACAACTTTCAAGACAAGAGGACTGTAGGAATGGCTAGTTATGCCCTTTGGGTTGATCAATGCACTTGTACATTCATGCGCCTGATGAATGATGTCCTATGATCATTCACAGGATCCTTCGTCATTGTCTACTTAGATGACATCCTTATCTTCAACAAGACATGAGGAGAATCTTCAACATGTATGCTCGGTTTTGGACAATTTGCACCAACATAGGCTTCAGGTAAATATATGCCCATTAAAGTGTATTCATGCTAGAAAAAATTCTTGTATGAATGATGGCTAGGTGGAGTATGTGTCTTGGTGATGAAGGTGGTCTCTTTCAAGATGAAAATGATCCAGCATGCCACAAATCACTAGATAACATGAATTCATCACATGGACCTAGTCGATTTATGACTGAAATAGAATATTTTTGCTTGTTACCTTGTGTCTTAAACAGATCCATAATGGAAATTACCATGCTCTCATAAAATGGAAATATGCTCACTTATGTAAAGTTGCATTCCATGGGACATGTCCTGGGCCTTGGGAGCTTTCTGGGAAACATGTATTCTTATCTCAGAAACATGTGCTGCCTTCACAGAGCCATATTAGAAACCTATCCTCCTGTTTTAGAAATGTGTCCTATTGTCTTGCACTGCCCCCCATCTCAGAAACTTTATGAAACATAGATGTAAAATTGAAACTATAGCAGAGAAATGGTAAATATCACAACAAACAATCTATGAATAATAATTTAATGTGCAGAAATCCTTCTAAGGATAGAAAAACACGATAGGTAACAATGAATTGTATGTCTTCCCAACAAAAGCATGCAATAATAAGACTGGCAGCTCAGTATGGCTTTCTTGAGCCCAAACTAACTGTGGACCCTCTCTTATAGTCTTCTACACTGAAACCTTCCCTGTAGTCTATACCTCAATACTGTTCTGTCCCCAGATTTGCCAAAGGAATCCCTTCCTTATGGATGACAAAGGTTTTAAACTCTCTCAACTGTCTAGTCTTAAAATGAAGTCATATCATCAACTAGTGCAAGTTGGAGGGTGATGGAAATCAAATGTCATCCTAGACATGGCCCCTTTCAATTTGTCTCATGTGGTGTGGTATTCTCACTTCTTACATAGCTGTTGAACTCATTAGAATGGAGGTTTGCTTGAAACTTATTGGGTCCATTGATTCTTGATGTCATGTTGACGTTGTACCTGTTGGCATTTTTGCCACATTAAATTTTTTGACAAAATTTTGACTAAGTATGGAGCTTTAAATCGGCAAATCACACGCAGAAGCGTTGGCATTTTCGCGGGCCCTAAAAGAGGATGATAAAGTGGACGAATTAATATTTTGATGTCTCATTATTGCAGATCTTTTCGCAAGCTTTCCGGCGATATATTACAATAGGTGATTGGGTCAGCGGATCAAAAGTTATGGCCCCGGGAAGTACATCCAGCAAAAGTCCACTTCGGGCTCGAAAAAAATTCTAAGGCATGAGGGGCACTTCGCCCAGAACGCTGGCGAAGCATCCACTTCGGGCTTGAGCCTGGCGAAGCATCCACTTCGGCCCCAACTCCGACGAACCTCCTCGTCCCGACAATGAAAAAAGTTTAAGGCTGACAGGTCACTTCGCCAGCAAAACAGGGTAAGATAAGAAGCTTCGCTGAACAAAAAGAAGGAAAGAGGCAGCTTCGCAAAGAAGGGACAGAAAAGCCTAAGTTCGAGCTCGGAAAATTTCTAAGGCATGGAAGGAGCTTCGCTTGCGAAGCTACCAAAGCACCTACTTCGGGCAGAAAAGTTGCGAAGCTGTGATTGTAAGTTGCTTGTATTTTCTAAGTCAGTGGGGTCACTTCGCTAGAATCTTAGCGAAGCATTCACTTCGACCATAGTTTTAGCGAACCTCCATCTAGTTGGCAGAAAAATCTCTAAGGCATGAGGGGCACTTTGCCCAGAATTTGGCCGAACTGCCACTTCGGGCCTCCACTTCAGCGAAGCTTCAATGTCGGCCAAAGCGCTCTACGTCGGCCAAAAGGTTCACTTCGCTCCCGAAGCTCCATGTCAGCCCCCGAAGCGCAGATTTCCAGCGAAGTGCTATGTCGGCCAGCGAAGCTTCAAGTCGGCCAAAATGTCTAAGTCGGCCAGAAAACTCCACTTCGTAATGTCCCCCCTTGTTCTGATATTTTTAATATTTGGGACACTATACTGTTTCTTAAAATCAGAAAATACAACTCCAGGAAACAAGAAATAACTAGCAATTTTATTTTTCAAATTTCTTTCAAAATAGGGTTCGGATTACAATATTTTAAAAATATAATCTTTCCACAATATGTCTGCAAACCCTTGAAATATACTAAATCAGCAAACATGGAAAGATACCTCCGAAGATTGATGAAGCTCCAAGTGTGAATCCCGTGTGAATTCACCAACAGAGAACTGGGGTTTCGTCCAGCTCCAAAAATCTGAGGGGTTTCGTCCTCGCCCACACCGTTGGGGTTTCCGTCCCTTCGGAGAAGAAGTCTCTACCACTGGCCTCAAACTCTAGAGGAAATAACTAAAATCCAGAATATAATGAAATGAGACCAAGCCACCGAATAAATAGACTCCTCCACAACAAACTCCTTTTGCA
Source organism: Wollemia nobilis (assembly GCA_028583015.1). Lineage (NCBI taxonomy): Eukaryota > Viridiplantae > Streptophyta > Pinopsida > Araucariales > Araucariaceae > Wollemia > Wollemia nobilis. The sequence goes on along the minus strand of JAQPPZ010017190.1, from coordinate 2,818,875 downwards.
CGCTCAATGTGGGATAAATCATGAAACATAACTCTTTTTTAAGTCCCACGTCCCCTTTTTATAAAATAAGGTTTTAAACTATATAAAGTATTTAAATAATTTTACTTTATATAATTAAACCTTCGCACATTAAAAACTTGGCCTTCTCGATTATCCGATCCGCAACTGAGGATAGATACGGACACCCATTTCGGTGAAGAATATCACCGCACCGTCCGTTTTGCTCGAAACCCTAAAAACTAACTTACTAAAAATAGTAAGTCAAGGCTCTGTCCATCCGATTCAACATCTGAGAGTGGATTCGAATACCCATTTCGCTCAATTATCCGCTCCCAGAACTCCAGTTAGGCTCCCCTGCAATCTGCCCTAGCCTACGGGAACCCGTGAGTAGGCTAAACTGTTCTGCACACTGACTGCCTAGAAAAAGGGGACATTACAGTCCGCCCTTCCCAAAGATTGCTTGTCCTCAAGCAATATGCATACATACTCCAGTCAAGTGTCTGCATCCTGGATAAGGTCCATCAAATCCCTGGATTCCATAACAATCTCAGAAAGTAACTGCCACGCCGACGTTGCGCTACTCTGATCATCACCGTCCCTCTGACATGGTTAAGTTGTTGAAGTCTCAACTGCAATAGCATGATGAAATCTCTCCCCAACCTGGCACTAGTCCGCCTATCTAAACTGAGATGAAATATCATGTGCCACGTCATATCCAAGAAATCATCATCATAAACCACTGCAAATACAATGCTGGAAGTGCCTCCATAGTCATCACCTGACCAGCTCAACTCAGCGTTCACACTCTTGGAATAACCCAGATAATCCCATGTAGCCCAATCTACTGTAGTCAACAAAATATCCTCTGGAAAGATGACGTCCCTCATCATACTCAACCAAGTAGGGTGTAATTTTATCTGTGAGACTCCTGAAAGACCATCCATACTCCACTCCTGCAACTCCATAAGAAGCTCAGCCTCATAATCAAAACTGGTATGCCCATAATGACTGAACTCTGTGCCAAGAAACATCTGATGCATAGGTGACTCAACCAGGCCTACCTGCTCATTGATTAAGCTGACCCCCTGAGAGAACATGGTGTTCAAATAAGAAGTAGGATACTCCATATAATGCCAACCAAACTGCTGACCAACCTCCATCAAGTAAATGTTATGGCTGCCCAAAAAGCGAACAACGACATATCTCTCATACCCATGATCAACTATCACCCATATAATGCTCCTACCATCGCCCTCGATGCTCATCAATGCAAGCATACGATCCTGGGTAAGAGAACTCAATCCCCGATCATCATGATTAGGCTGGAAAATGCTCATGAAATCACTCTCAGACTCATGTCGAAATAGACACCCTGTCTCAAACAATGTATCCTCATGATCTATCACAGGAAAAGAATCAACACTCTTCATCTCAAAAAGAGGATTATCAAAAGATGTATCATGATCCATCTCATACAATGGATTGTCAGTCCATGAGAAATTATTATCACTCTCGTGCTTATCACAGCCAATCCACTGATCCGAAATTGTGTAATCTGATCTCATGGGACAATGTGTTAAGTTATAGTCCTCCCGAATGCAATCTAGTTCGACAACAATCCGCCCAATCTCCCTGGCTCTCTCCTGATTCAGTTGTTCAGTGGATTCTAAAACAGAATTGAGTTTCAACTCTGTCTCATGCAATGAAAGACGAGCCTCCGACAAAGAGCTTCTAGTCTGCTCAAGCTCTTCAGTTAGCTGACTAACTTCTTCTTTGCTCCTGTATGCACTAGGGGTCTCTTCAACAAGCTTGGCATAGTGATCTCTGTCTAGCAAGAGTGCTCATGAAGTCTGACTTCATAGTTTCTAAGGCTGCCTTCAAATTTTGTAAATCAGCACTAGACTCATCATGCATTGAATTTTCATGGCTGTCCTGGTGAGATGAAATATCATCATAAGCTGATTTAAAATCAGCAACAACCTCAACTGTGTTATGATCTGAAAAATCATGCCTGTCTTCATCAGAAAGGGCTGCCACGTAACCTGTAACAACACCATCATGTGTATCATGCATAACTGATTCCATATTCAGCTCACTCTGCAAATCTCCGAAGAAGATATAGCTATCCGGTGCATGCATCATAATGGGTTCAGTGTGAATATCCAACCCAAGTTCTTCTGAACTGTCACCATTAAAATGTGATGGGTGAATATCATCATGAGCTGATTGGGAATCTACGTCACTATCAACTGGCTTCTCCAACTTTTCTGGGACAGCAGGCTCTTCATTGTGTTTCGAATTTTTGATCTTCTCAAGAAGGTTCATTTTTTTATTTCCATTGGGTTGTTGCCTCATACGCATATCAATATAATCTTCATTAGACATAAGGGCACGAAAATCATCATCATGAGCCCTCCACTCTTGCTGGAACTGATCAAATAATTCAATGACTCGTAGGCTCAACCTTTACCTTAGGAAGAATTGTAGGTAGAGAAATTTGCATCATTGCAGTTAATTGACTGATGGATTTTTGTATCTCACTCTGAGTCCTATCCCAATCACGCTGTCTCCTAGACCAATCATTATAAGACTCCATGAATCTGAAATTTACTTAGGCTTCCACAGGCTGGCAGAATAAGCTGAGCTCTGAATTAACAATACCCAAAACTCTTAAAGCCCAAATCAACCAAATGGGTATTCAAATCACCAATACCCAGAAACTGGAAACCCTAGATTTGAAACGACAACCAAACCCTAACTTCCAAGTCTGAAAAATACTCACGGCTGCTGCAATTTTTTTTTTTTCACACAATACTGAAATCATTTCTGAAATTTTCATCAAACCCTGAACAGGCTAGCAGGAAAAACCAGCTCTGATACCACTGTAATGTCCCCCCTGTTCTGATATTTTTAATATTTGGGACACTATACTGTTTCTTAAAATCAGAAAATACAACTCCAGGAAACAAGAAATAACTAACAATTTTATTTTTCAAATTTCTTTCAAAATAGGGTTCAGATTACAATATTTTAAAAATATAATCTTTCCACAATATGTCTGCAAACCCTTGAAATATACTAAATCAGCAAACATGGAAAGATACCTCTGAAGATTGATGAAGCTCCAAGTGTGAATCCTGTGTGAATTCACCAACAGAGAACTGGGGTTTCGTCCAGCTCCAAAAATCTGAGGGGTTTCGTCCTCAGCCACACCGTTGGGGTTTCCGTCCCTTCGGAGAAGAAGTCTCAGCCACTGGCCTCAAACTCTAGAGGAAATAACTAAAATCCAGAATATAATGAAATGAGACCAAGCCACCGAATAAATAGACTCCTCCACAACAAACTCCTTTTGCACGCTCAATGTGGGATAAATCATGAAACATAACTCTTTTTTAAGTCCCACGTCCCCTTTTTATAAAATAAGGTTTTAAACTATATAAAGTATTTAAATAATTTTACTTTATATAATTAAACCTTCGCACAATAAAAACTTGGCCTTCCGATTATCCGATCCGCAACCGAGGATAGATACGGACACCCATTTCAGTGAAGAATATCACTGCACCGTCCGTTTTGCTCGAAACCCTAAAAACTAACTTACTAAAAATAGTAAGTCAAGGCTCTGTCCATCCGATTCAACATCTGAGAGTGGATTCGAATACCCATTTCGCTCAATTATCCGCTCCCAGAACTCCAGTTAGGCTCCCCTGCAATCTGCCCTAGCCTACGGGAACCCGTGAGTAGGCTAAACTGTTCTGCACACTGACTGCCTAGAAAAAGGGGACATTACAGTCCGCCCTTCCCAAAGATTGCTTGTCCTCAAGCAATATGCATACATACTCCAGTCAAGTGTCTGCATCCTGGATAAGGTCCATCAAATCCCTGGATCCCATAACAATCTCAGAAAGTAACTGCCACGCCGACGCTGCGCTACTCTGATCATCACTGTCCCTCTGACATGGTTAAGCTGTTGAAGTCTCAACTGCAATAGCATGATGAAATCTCTCCCCAACCTGGCACTAGTCCGCCTATCTAAACTGAGATGAAATATCATGTGCCACGTCATATCCAAGAAATCATCATCATAAACCACTGCAAATACAATGTTGGAAGTGCCTCCATAGTCATCACCTGACCAGCTCAACTCAGCGTTCACACTCTTGGAATAACCCAGATAATCCCATGTAGCCCAATCTACTGCAGTCAACAAAATATCCTCTGGAAAGATGACGTCCCTCATCATACTCAACCAAGTAGGGTGTAAATTTATCTGTGAGACTCCTGAAAGACCATCCATACTCCACTCCTGCAACTCCATAAGAAGCTCAGCCTCATAATCAAAACCGGTATGCCCATAATGACTGAACTCTGTGCCAAGAAACATCTGATGCATAGGTGACTCAACCAGGCCTACCTGCTCACTGATTAAGCTGACCCCCTGAGAGAACATGGTGTTCAAATAAGAAGTAGGATACTCCATATAATGCCAACCAAACTGCTGACCAACCTCCATCAAGTAAATGTTATGGCTGCCCAAAAAGCGAACAGCGACATATCTCTCATACCCATGATCAACTATCACCCATATAATGCTCCTACCATCGCCCTCGATGCTCATCAATGCAAGCATACGATCTTGGGTAAGAGAACTCAATCCTCGATCATCCTGATTAGGCTGGAAAATGCTCATGAAATCACTCTCAGACTCATGTCGAAATAGACACCCTGTCTCAAACAATGTATCCTCATGATCTATCACAGGAAAAGAATCAACACTCTTCATCTCAAAAAGAGGATTATCAAAAGATGTATCATGATCCATCTCATACAACGGATTGTCAGTCCATGAGAAATTATTATCACTCTCGTGCTTATCACAGCCAATCCACTGATCCGAAATTGTGTAATCTGATCTCATGGGACAATGTGTTAAGTTATAGTCCTCCTGAATGCAATCTAGTTCGACAACAATCCGCCCAATCTCCCTGGCTCTCTCCTGATTCAGTTGTTCAATGGATTCTAAAACAGAATTGAGTTTCAACTCTGTCTCATGCAATGAAAGACGAGCCTCCGACAAAGAGCTTCTAGTCTCGCTCAAGCTCTTCGCTTAGCTGACTAACTTCTTCTTTGCTCCCGTATGCACTAGGGGTCTCTTCAACAAGCTTGGCATAGTGATCTCTGTCTCGCAAGAGTGCTCATGAAGTCTGACTTCATAGTTTCTAAGGCTGCCTTCAAATTTTGTAAATCAGCACTAGACTCATCATGCATTGAATTTTCATGGCTGTCCTGGTGAGATGAAATATCATCATAAGCTGATTTAAAATCAGCAACAACCTCAACTGTGTTATGATCTGAAAAATCATGCCTGTCTTCATCAGAAGGGGCTGCCACGTAACCTGTAACAACACCATCATGTGTATCATGCATAACTGATTCCATATTCAGCTCACTCTGCAAATCTCCGAAGAAGATATAGCTATCCGGTGCATGCATCATAATGGGTTCAGTGTGAATATCCAACCCAAGTTCTTCCGAACTCGTCACCATTAAAATGTGATGGGTGAATATCATCATGAGCTGATTGGGAATCTACGTCACTATCAACTGGCTTCTCCAACTTTTCTCGGGACAGCAGGCTCTTCATTGTGTTTCGAATTTTTGATCTTCTCAAGAAGGTTCATTTTTTTATTTCCATTGGGTTGTTGCCTCATACGCATATCAATATAATCTTCATTAGACATAAGGGCACGAAAATCATCATCATGAGCCCTCCACTCTTGCTGGAACTGATCAAATAATTCAATGACTGTAGGCTCAACCTTTACCTTAGGAAGAATTGTAGGTAGAGAAATTTGCATCATTGCAGTTAATTGACTGATGGATTTTTGTATCTCACTCTGAGTCCTATCCCAATCACGCTGTCTCCTAGACCAATCATTATAAGACTCCATGAATCTGAAATTTACTTAGGCTTCCACAGGCTGACAGAATAAGCTGAGCTCTGAATTAACAATACCCAGAACTCTTAAAGCCCAAATCAACCAAATGGGTATTCAAATCACCAATACCCAGAAACTGGAAACCCTAGATTTGAAACGACAACCAAACCCTAACTTCCAAGTCTGAAAAATACTCACGGCTGCTGCAATTTTTTTTTCACACAATACTGAAATCATTTCTGAAATTTTCATCAAACCCTGAACAGGCTAGCAGGAAAAACCAGCTCTGATACCACTGTAATGTCCCCCCCTGTTCTGATATTTTTAATATTTGGGACACTATACTGTTTCTTAAAATCAGAAAATACAACTCCAGGAAACAAGAAATAACTAACAATTTTATTTTTCAAATTTCTTTCAAAATAGGGTTCAGATTACAATATTTTAAAAATATAATCTTTCCACAATATGTCTGCAAACCCTTGAAATATACTAAATCAGCAAACATGGAAAGATACCTCTGAAGACCGATGAAGCTCCAAGTGTGAATCCTGTGTGAATTCACCAACAGAGAATCGGGGTTTCGTCCAGCTCCAAAAATCTGAGGGGTTTCGTCCTCAGCCACACCGTTGGGGTTTCCGTCCCTTCGGAGAAGAAGTCTCAGCCACTGGCCTCAAACTCTAGAGGAAATAACTAAAATCCAGAATATAATGAAATGAGACCAAGCCACCGAATAAATAGACTCCTCCACAACAAACTCCTTTTGCACGCTCAATGTGGGATAAATCATGAAACATAACTCTTTTTTAAGTCCCACGTCCCCTTTTTATAAAATAAGGTTTTAAACTATATAAAGTATTTAAATAATTTTACTTTATATAATTAAACCTTCGCACATTAAAAACTTGGCCTTCTGATTATCCGATCCGCAAACTGAGGATAGATACGGACACCCATTTCAATGAAGAATATCACTGCACTGTCCGTTTTGCCCGAAACCCTAAAAACTAACTTACTAAAAATAGTAAGTCAAGGCTCTGTCCATCCGATTCAACATCTGAGAGTGGATTCGAATACCCATTTCGCTCAATTATCCGCTCCCAGAACTCCAGTTAGGCTCCCCTGCAATCTGCCCTAGCCTACGGGAACCCGTGAGTAGGCTAAACTGTTCTGTACACTGACTGCCTAGAAAAAGGGGACATTACAACTTCGCCGCGAACCTCCGCGTCGGCCCCCGAAGTGCAACGTCGGCCCCGAAGTTCATGTCGGCCAAAGCGTCCAACGTCGGCCAAAAATGCAAAGTCGGCCGCGAAGCTCACGTCGGCCAGAATCCCAATGTCGGCCGCGAATCCCAACATCGGCCAGAATCCCAACGTCGGCCAAAGTCGGCCAAGTCGGCCAAAAATCCAACGAACTGCCAGTTCGGGCCAATTTCTCAACGAGGCTTCTCCGGAACCTTTTCTGACGACGGTGCTTCTCCCGAAAAGCACACATTCCAAGGCCGGGTATTTATCCAAGGCAATTGAGTGTTTCATAAATGCATTTTTTCTGGCCCGAAAGACCCGGTGCCCATTTGTAGCAATAGGATACGAGTTATCAGCCGCAGAGAAGGGCAAGGGCAACTTGTGCATCCACTCGAGCACCTCACCCGGAGCGGCCCAGGACAAGTCAAACGGCTCATAAATGCAGATTTCCCCGGCTGATGCGGCCATGGTTGCTAATTGTGGAAATGGATGTGAAACCTCAGTCACAGAAGGGGACGGGCGCGGATTTTTGTAACTGCCAGGGGCGTCCTTCCGAATCCAGCGCATTAATGGCTCAGAGGGTCGGATCCTCTATAAAAACCCTAGTATTGTAATGAGAAAAGGGGGGAACTTTTGCTAGAAAGCTGCTGTAACTTGATTTCTGCAATCGATATTAAAGACTTTGGGCTTCATTTCTTCCTTGTATGCTGCCTTCCGTGATTATTTCTGCTATTCTGTCTTCATTTGTATACTGCAATTCTGAATCCTGAGTTTAGGTGTGTAATTGGGGACAGAACCCTGGAATTCTCCTGAAGGATACATAGGGGAGACAATATTGCGTTAAACTCCTTTTATGCCGCCTGTGGTTAGTGGTTTCTGTTACATTCACATATTTTCCTAATTGCTATAATTCTGAAATCTGGATTTAGGCGTGGGAGAATAGTTGAATCCTGGAACTCTTCCAGAGGATACATAGGGAACTTTGCGTGGTATTTATTTATGCATTATTCTTGGTATTTATTGCTGCTACTTCAAGCTTTCAGTTAGTGATCGTGCTGCTGGTTCTTTCCCACCACAATACCCAGCTATTTAATTTCTTTCCTGCACCCTTACTCTTTTTATCTCTTTCCAGCACCTTTACTCTTTTTTATCTCTTTCCTGCACCCTTTCTCTTTTTATCTCTTTCCTGCACTCTTAGCTTAAAACCCTAAATAGTTTAGTACAGGAGCCGGCCTTTTGCGGAGATTGGCAGGGAGGGCATCTCTTCCCTCCGGCCTTTCAATGTTGGTCCAGGTCTAGGGCAGATTTGTGACCAACAGTACCATTGACACTTATTAATTTTCTGTGTGCCTAGTTATTATTGTCGATGGAATGCTTATGGTTTGCCGTTGTCATGTGAGGTTACATTGTTCTCATGTAGTATTTTATCAAGTCTGATCACCTTTGGGTTGCATCTTCCCCATGGAGAGGCGTTGTTCCCAAAACCTCTTTTGCAAGTGAGCTGAGGGAAGAGTTCCCCCAACCTTGTGGTACGACCTTGCTGTGTTCAAAGCCCCACCCTTGGAACATGAAAACCAATACTTCTGGTCTCCTCTGTGTGTAGGCTTGAATTCTTATCTGCAAAGTAGTGTATTTCCTCTTGGCTACCAAGTGCCAAGTCTTTAAGTGATGTGATTGCTTGGTTTTCTTTTTCCTTATACAACAAGGAAGGTTAGTAAAACTTCAAGTGATATCTTCGGGAAGCATAACTAGTCAACACAAATAAAGAATGGCCAAGTGACGGTGACCTGAGAAGCTGCCATAAGAGGTCTAATAATCTTTTGAATATACATCTCTTAAATGAAATCGAAATTGTATTAAACTTCAGAGAGATGTTGCTGACATCAAGAGAAACACTATGAACTTATCTTAAAATTTTAATATATGACCCCAGAAACACAGTGAAGAACAGTTCACAACATGGGATTGTATTTTGGTTATAACTTGGTCAAGAGAAACTGAAATGAAGTGATATGCAGACAACTATCTACTGTACGACTTTTGTGCCAAAATACATCTGTTTGGTGCATCATGATGGCAAAATACAATGTGCTGAAAATTCACAATTTTCTCCGTCATACAGGCTGCAAATAACTTGAAAGTTCTGTTATAAGTTCTTGGGATGACAACTCATATGCCTAGCAAAGGTTAGTCCAAACATCATCTATGTGGTCCCTCAACTTGTCAAAAAACAATTCAACATTAAAGCTGGCGTATGGGTTGAAGTGGCATATAATGTCCAATACAGAAAACTATCTTCTATTTAGGCCCTCAAATGGTCAAAAAACAATTCAATATTGAAGCTCGCAATTTGTGGGCTGAATTGGCATGTGGTATCCATAATTAAAAAGAGCAAAGTGTCAAGAGGAAAATGAGCCACCAATTAGCTAATTTTCTATGATTTTCCCTGAAAATGTTTTCCAAAATAAATTGATTACTTGCCTCAATTTCTATAGAACAATTTTTTTGTTGTAAAAGTTCACCAAATTTTTGTATAAAACATATTGTAATTCTTCAGGAAATTAGAATGCAAATTTTAGCTATTTGTTAAATATAGAAAATGGACAAACTGATACCAAAAATTTGCCAGGGTTATTGAACTTATAAAAATGTATGGTTTGGGATAAGAATTTGGAACACCCCTGGTATGAATTTATCCATCGTCTGGATACTGGTTTTCCTACTTTGGGGTTTTAAATTAATAACAGATTTATGGCTGTTAATGTCAAGGGACACCTTTTTGGAAATGGTTTAATGATAGTCTTCCTCTGCATTAGACCTATATGTTTTTCTTTGGTGTTTCTAATGTTTTGTTAACTGTATTTTACTAGTGTGTGGAGGTATCAAGTCTTTTTATTTGAATTTGTGATACTGGGGTTTCACCATAAAGTTTGATTTTTCCATCCTTTTGGAAGTGAAAAATGTGGTCCTCTGCTGCATTAAGATATGATTCATACAGAACCCTCATAAACACATTTATAATCAAGGATCACATCATGGGTATTTGCCTTTATCATGTCAAAATTCTAGGTGGTTGTTATATTGTTGGATTTATATCTTGGCGCTGGGGGCATGGGTACCCTAATGTGAGTTTTTTGGTCACGGCTCAACCAGCTTTATAATATGCTTTCATTGTGCGATTTAGCTTTTAAGTCAGAATCTTTGAATATGAAATTGTGCGTATGACCCAAGTCTACTAAGATTCAACTGCTTTTTTAGTGAATAAGAGTTCGATTGATTGGAACTTCATAAAACATTTCTTACTGCAATTTTCTTTTGAAAAAAATGCATCGTATATTAATGAACAAAGATAGAATTACATCCATTGAACAGTTGGATTACATGGAAAATCTCTTTGTAAATAAGCAAGGAGAGAAAGCAAATGGATTTGCTCTTCTTAGTAAAGAATCAATATCCTTGCTTATCCATCTTCCTTCCACTTTGACCAAAAACCTTAAAGATTATCTAACTTGTCTTCATTTTATGTAGGCTGTGGAAAGATCTTGCTTGGATAAAGAAAAGGAACATACATATCATCCAAGAGTCCCAAAGCAACACTGCTTTTCAGAGGACCATGGAAAACAACCAAGACTAGAACATCTTCAAAATAACTGTTTGTACAGGGAAAATTCTACTTTGTTATAGGATTGTTTTTGCTTTTTAATTGGCATCACTGAACTAGAATCTGTATTGGCAGTCTGATCTTGGACTATCATATTTGACACAGTAGCCGAATTATGTAGGCTGTGGGATAGGTATTGCTTGGTAACAAAAATAGGAGCCAGACATGTCATGCGAGTCCCCAAACAACACTCCTTTTCAGATGAGTGTGGAAAAGAACCAAGGCTAGAACATATCTAAAATAAATGTCTGTACAAGGAGGATTTAGGTAAGGAGTGGTGTTGGCAGAAAGATTCCATTTCCTAATAGGATTGTTTCTGCCTTTTCCATTTGTACTCATTGAATTCGAATTTATGTAGGTAAATCTTATATTGTACTATCATATTTGACACTCTTGCAACTGATCCAGAAGAGTATTTGCAAGTTCAGCCAAGAAATTCCTTAGTACTTTTTGGGATTTCCGTCTCTTGGTTTTCTTGGCTTCACACATTAAGCTATTTATTGGTTTATTTGTCATTTGGTTGTTCCTAAGTAGTACTCCTTTTTAGAGGAGTGTGGAAAAGAACCTAGGCCAAAACATATCTAAAATAATTGTTTGTACAAGGAGGATTTAGGTAAGGAGTGGTGTTGGCTGGCAGATTCAAGGATTGTTTCTGCCTTTTCTGTTGGCATTCACTTAATCTGAATCTGACTTGGCAGTCTGATACTATACTATCATATTTTTCACTCTTGTAACTAACCCAGAAGAGTATCTGCAATAGTTTAGCCAAGAAATTTCTTAATACTTTTTGAGATTTAAGTCTCTTGGTTTTCTTATCTTTATGCAGTAACCTATTTATGTTGGTTTTGGTCCTGATTTCTTGGTTGATATTCTAGCGACTCGTGTTTTTGCAGATATGCTATTTACTTCTTGAAGGTTGTTATTGCTTTCTTTTTTGGAGGTTTTTCAAAAATTCATTTTATGTTTCTTATGGTTATTGCTTTAGTTGGCCATGTGTTACTAATTATTTGTAAGCTCCGTGTTCTTCACAGGCTTGGAAGCTACCATTTGTGTCATGCTTAAATGTTCAATTGTGATTTTTGACGTCTTTTCAGCCTTGGACTATAGGATGTTTTAGCAGGAATAAGTTTCATACTAAATCTTTGATGTTGCTAATTATGCATAATTTTTGTAATTATTGTGATCGTTTTAATCTCTATTTAAGTTGAATTGTTTTATGATTGAAAAAAAGATTATGTTTCATGTTGGAGAAGATAATATTAGATTCTATATGGATTGGAGTCTCTTGAATCTGGTCTTGATGGATGGCATAACAATAAATGCTATTCTATTGTGTTTGATTTTCATTGCTTGATTTTCCAAAAAGGAAATATTGAAAACTAACTTTTATAAGCTGTGTTGCATTACAGTTTCTGCCAGCTTGATGCATTCAGATATGGAGATCCAAGGAGATGAAGTCATTAACTCATCAAATATGGGGCTGGGTAGCTATGGCACTCAAATTTGCTGTAAAATATATAGAAACTTGGACTCAGGGACTGTAAAACTTCAAAATCTAAGGTTGTAAATATTCTTGTCTCATCTTTTGTATGATGCAAGTTAGTATGTGCAACTGCTGTCTTAGGAGCATGTTGTGAGTGAATCGCAAATTATTTGTCTTCCCATAAAAGACTTGAATGATGGGTAATCTTTCCTTTTTGTAACATTTTATTGCAAACATTTCTTTTGATCGGTTTTAAATGATGTCAAGATTCCATTCCAACTGATCACAGGCACTTAAATTTTTTCTGTCAATTAAATCAGTTGATGTTGGTATTTACAACTGTAAGAGTGTAACGCTCTTTGACCAGGAACCAAGACTGAAGTGACCTAAAGAATAAATCTCTGTGAAAAGTAAAATTGATTAAAATTTTTTCCATATAGAATAATGTAATACAACCAAAGAAATTGATCTGTCCAATTGACATTACAATTAAGATTTGGAAGATTTTCTCCAAGTGATAAAACAAATAAATCTAGGGAGATGATTGACAATGACTAAGATTGTGCTTATAAAGAGAAATGCACAACTTCCTACCAACTTATGTTTCCCTGAAAAGAAGGATAACATTGGGATTTGTTGGAGAAAACCAAAAATGGAGAGAGTTAGTAACAAACAAACCAAAATATGATTATTGGATAACTTCCATGAGTGAAGTTGTACCAACCCTCAAATTACAGTAAAAAATATAAACTAATATCGCAATGCCCCTCCTTAGGTTTAACTTGGAGGAATGAAAAAAGGTGAAGAAAGGTAGGAGAAATTACATAACAAACCCCTTTAATGATAATTTCTTTTACTCCAAACATAATGAAGAACAATGACACAAAGCTGATAAAAAAATACAAGCAAAGTAATGCAGATGTCAAAGTTGAAGTGGTTGACAGAGCTGTCTGGCCAGGGCAAAAAGTGTCGAACCAACTAAAATGCTCTCACCAAAACAAGGTGCTAGAATGTGCTTCAAAACAATGAAAATAGCACAGAACACCATACAAAGCATGAGTTATAAAGCTATTGAAGTAGGATGAAGTGGTACCAAGTCTCCAAAAACACTAACAAAAATTTGTGTGAAGACGTGAGTCCCAAGTGATGCTTTGTCAAAAAACATACAAATTACAAACCACTATTATCATGGATGTTGAAACATGCTTACAAAAGCACATCATAGAATTGGGCAAATTCACAAATGAAGTGGTGTTACAAAGTAGCCTGGAGTCTATTCCATTAATCTAATGGGAGGAAAATTTTTATTACAATGCATGAGTAGAGAAGAAAAAACTCTTCTCAAAATAAGGAGGATATCATGGAGAGGAGAGCTTAATTTTTATTTTTATTTTTCGCTGCTGCATCCATGCTTCTATCCTCTTTCAACAATGATGTGAGCAAGGATGATCTGCTTGCTTTTCTCAAAACCCATATTAGATGGCTTCAAGTTCAACTTCTGAACTCATAAGTGTGTCTAAAATAGGGGATACAACTATAGCATGAATGGTTCAACGAGAAGTTTGGATTTTAGACAGCCAATATACAACAGTGTTACGGACTATATGTTTGGAATTGTTGTATGAGATTCAACTATAAAAAGCACCCACTAATTTTTATAGAAATGGGTCGTACAATATATAGTCGAAAATGGGTCCATGCATCAGAAGCTCCATTTTGCTCTTATCAATTAGCCTACAGCTATATCTTCCACTCTATAGGAATATAAAAGCCTCATTTGACATAAGAAGCAAGAGTTTCTTGTTGCTACATGTTGTGAGCTTCTAGATGCTGTTCATTACTCTCCCAAAGCCTTTTGGTGCACTCTTCTTCCTAGGAAGCTGCATCCCATGTGCATCAATAGCAAGTCCTAGGTCTCCCATGGTAATTCCTTATATGAAATCCTAGGGCAGCTCACCGTTCATATCTTTTACTGCATTACATTATGTCACCTCTTATCTTCAGGGGACATCAAAAGAGCCAAACATAAATTAAGCACTAGCAAGGCTATTGATTTTGAGGGATTTCAGGCTGAGTTCTTGAAGTTGGTGTTGAAGATCTTTGCTATCCCAATGCAGAATTATTCAATGATGTTGTTTGATTTGGTTCCCTGCCTCTTGGTAACAATATATTATCCACCTCATCCACAAATCTGGGGGCTATTCAGATCCAAATAACTATAGAACTATCATGGTTGGGCACATGTTTGCTAAGCTTTATGCAACAATTTTGAATATGAAACTCTTAGAACTGTTGGACAAGGGAAAGCTTAGAGTGAGAGGGTAGGCTGGTTTTTGAAGGGATCATCAGACTAATGATCATGTTTTTGTTCTCAGGGCTATTATTGAGGAGGCTTGCCAATGGTCTTCTAAAGTATTATGTTGTTTTGTGGGCTTTAGAAAGGTCTTTGACATTGTTCCTAGGCATCTTATATTTAAGATTTCATGACATCAACATCTTGGATCACTATCATTGCCATCAAGAGATTATATGAAGTAGTTGTTGGTTGTTTTTGGACAACCTTTTGGTTTCTTAGAGGATGTCAGGAGCACCATTTGTGTCAAACAAGGCTGTCGTCCTCCTCCTTCACTCTTTGGGATCTACATTGACGAGCTTGCAACATTTATTCATCAAAACACACATGTTGATGATGGTTGCCTTCTACATCATGTCTTGATAGCTATATTGCTTTTTATAGATGATGTTGTTCTTCCTGCTTATACTCTTGAGGGCCTACAAAGATAGTTGAATTATCTTTTTTGCTTTTGTGAGTTAAAACAATAGGTAGTCGACCTTAGCAAGACTAAGGTGATGATCTTCAACACATCACAGAGTACCCTATCTAAGTTTCAATTCTTCTATAAGGACAATTTGATAGATAGCACCACTTCTTACAACAACTTGGGGGTTTAGTTTACAGTCTTGCCCATAATCTTTGACTAGCTTCATAGTCACATCTTTGCAAGGGATACGCATCTGTCTCAGTCTTGAAACGCCATGTTTCTAGCATCACTTCCAAGACATAACTACAAATATGCACCTCTTTGGTTGCATCATTAAACTCACATTCCTTAATGGATATGAGATTTGGGGTCAAAGTCTAGGGTGTATTGATTGCGCTCGCATTGAGAGGGTCCAAACTATTTTACTTTAGAGGTTTATCTCGTGTAAAAGAACAATTCCCCCTTGTATTGTTCAGGTTGATTTTGGTGCTCATCCTCTTTGCCTTGAGAGAATATTTAGAAATATTTTTCAGCTTCATCGTCTTAGATCCATGGGTGATTGCATGTTAGGTCAAGAGAGATACCCATATTTGGCACTTGGCATCTCAGAATGCATTACCTCTAGGAGCTCTTTTGGTCATCATCATGGATGGTACTCAAAAGTTATTTCTCTTCTTCAATCAGTTGGCTTCTTGATAGATCGGTTATCTCCTTCCAAATACTCTTTAAATGCTCCTCTTTGCCTTCTTCTTGATAAGAGGGCAATTAATCAAGTAGTTAGAGATGATGTTTCTTGATAATATATTTATCTCAATTTTTTTGTCCTAAGTTGGCCTTCTACACCAAACATTTCATGAGGATTGATAATGGAATTATTACTTGTCCTAATCATGACCAACAACATTGAATACATAGCCTTAGGATTCCTCTTGTTTAGCTCAGAGAATGCTCACATTAGTTGTGGTTAGAGACCAACCACCATATTCCTTGGGAAGATAGGGTATGTGATCTTTTCTATATTTGGGAGGTGGAGATAGAATAACATTTCATGTTTAGGTGACCTATTTATTATGAGATTCAAGGGATGTACTATTGCTTGCATAGAGACTCAAGTGGATCGCTTGCCACTTTTTTCAACTATATTGACCAAGGGTTCTTGGCTCTATACCTCAAGGAAGCTATTACCCTTTGGTGTTAGTTATTACAAAGGATGTGAACTACTACTAATTACCTCATTCTTTCACTCTATCTCTGTAGTCAAAAGTAATAAGTGCTCATTTGAAGCTACAACTATCCCAAATGTTAATGACAAATATGTGCGCCCTTGTTTGCATACAAGAGTGGCTACTAGGCCTTTAGCTCTTTCTTCTTGCTTGTGGCAGGATGAGACTGCAGTTCTTCAACATCAGGTTTTGACCACCCTTCACATGCTGAGGAGTTGTAGATAGATGCAACTTACTAGTATCTTGTCCTCTTCTATTGGTTCCACAACCATTGATGCGAAAAGAGTCTTGAGGGGTCAAATTCCATGTCCTTCCGAGATCATCCAACTAGGCTCTCCTAGTCGTGGCCATTCTAGTGGTAGCATCATTAGATCGTATGTTGGCTCTTTTGGGAAAGTTGGTGATGATGACAACTGTGCTTCTACTTCATATCTGATGATAAAGTAATGCTGTTGCTTGGATCCACCGAAGCTCCTTTATATCTCTTTTGTAGCTAGATTTCTAGCTCTCTCTTAATTATTACTTTTAGCGTGTTAGGGTTTATTCATTTTGGGTAACCCTTGAGGCTGTATTTTATGCCATACAATTGTTTCGCTTTAGAATAGTTTACACTAGATTCTTTACTCAAGTTTAGCTTATTTTCATAGGACTTTCTGGTTACTATAGTGCATTGTAATTTGCACCAACTCTTTTCAATGACTTCCATTGGCCTACTCTGCCCATCTATGGACATTAATAAAATTATATTATGTTTGGTTTCTTTTAGATTAGGTCATTGTGCTTTTAGGATTCTGGTCTTTAGTCTTATTGTCTTTGAAACCAAATTCAAGGCCATTGGTCAGGTAGACTGCTCAATACACTTTTTCATTTGAATTTTGTTTTTCTCTTCCTTGATACTTAGCCTTTCAGCAATTGGTGCTAGAGAACATGGGCCCTATCATGTTGTTTGCCCCTCCCGTAGATACCCAAACTAGGGTTTGACTTTACTTGAGAGACTCAACATAAGATCTAATAGCATATCAGGTTTTAGAGAATTCACAAGACAAAAAATTGGTAAAACTACAAATGAAATTTTGTTGATTGACCAAATCTCTTTGAAATTAATTAACTATATTAATGTCTATGAATGATCGAAATAGGTTAGTGTGATGTGAAAGAGAATTTGTGACAATACACTTCAAAAGCTAGAGGCAAAAAAAGTGGCTTTAAAAAGAAAGGAAAAAAAGAAAGAATGGAAAATATAACTTATAAAGCGTGCTTAGCATCTCAAGGAATACCTATGACTCTTACACGAATACCTATGATAATACACCATCTCAATACAAGGAGTTGGGCAGGATGCATTGCCAACATTAGAAGCAAATACATGAGAGGGATAAAATTTGCAAGAGAGAGATCAATCTGTTGTTGATCTCAATTCCATTCTTAGTACGACTTAGTCTACACTTAGCACAAAAGAGACACGATTGACTATTGCCTTTCAAAGTACGAGGAGCTATTGTTGAAGTTGGATGAAGCAAACATATAGTGGGCTAAGCATAGTTATTATGGATAGAAGATGTAGAAGTATAATGAAGCTTGCCAAGAAATTCAACAGCTGCAGGCTTTGTTTCCCCAATATTTGTGGCCGTCGCAACCACCTACTCTTATTTCAAAGTCTCCTCATTTAGGAGTTACAATGGGGTGGTCACTTTTGATGCCGACAAATCTATAGGAGGGGGCAGATGTAGGTAGTTAAAGCGATCAAACAGATGTGGCACCAACTCAAGTGCCACCTGAATGAGTTGTCATTGAGCATTTGTGTCTTTGTTCAAATATGTAGTTGTTGTATTGTATGTGTCATGGGTTTGACATGTCTGCAATACTTGAACCTAATAATAATTGATGTTATGCAATGCATTCCAAACATCTTATGCATGTAGTTGTGCATTGAGCTTGTGGCGGTGAGGTAGTTCTAGCCACTTACCAAATTAGAAGTTGATATTACCAAATTAGAGTAATGGATGTATCCCTAAAACTGCGTTTAGGATGCATGAGGGTCACTATGAATTATTGGTGATGCCATTTGGTCTCACTAGTGCACCTTCTTCATTTTGCAAAGCCTTTTAAATTCAATCTTTTGACCATTTCTCAATAAAGTTGTGCTAGTCTTTTTGATGGCATTCCTATTTACAACAAGAGCAGGTGAAGTCACTTAATGTATATAGATCAGGTTTTGCAAACTTGCAAAGACAATCAACTCTTTCAAAAAATCCAAATGTGCTTTTGGGGAACTATACATTGAATATTTGGGACATGCTATGTCTGAGGAAGGATTTATAGTGGGTCCAAAGAAGATTGAAGTAGTCAATGAATGGCCCATGCCCAATAACATTTGGAGCCTCTAAGGATTTGTGGGTCTTATTGGACTCTATTGTTTTTTTGTTCAAAACTATGCATGTATCACAGCTCCTTTGACAACTTTACCAAAGTAAAACACATTCTTGTGGACAAAACCAGGTGCTTAAGCTTTTCATCATTTGAAAGATGCATTGACTTTCACTCACGCTTTGTATAATTAGATTTTATTAAAACATTTATTGTGGAATGTGTTACAATGTGCCAAGCTATTAGAGTAGTCTTATTTCAAGTAGGGTATGCTTTGGTGCAACTAAGTAGTTGAAATGAGAAAAAATTATGTAAGGCCTACTTAGGAAAAAAAGATGTTAACCATAACTCATGTTAGTACGAAATGGGGGTAATTTCATTTGAGAAGACATTTCAAGGTCAAAATTGATTTCAAGAGTTTTAAGTATTTTTTAGAACGTTGTTTGTCATCACTAGAATAACAAAAGTGGGTCAAAGAAATGATGGGGTATGATTTTGAAATCATTTACAAGAAGGAAAAGCAAATGCGGTGGTAGATGCTATCCTACAAGGATGAGGCCTAAGCCTTAATGTGTGCCATCTCAATGGTGCAATCAGATCAAGACCCAACCACTTCTTGCCTTATTCAATAGCTACAACAAGATTTGTCCTCTTGTGTAGGTTTTCTTAGAAGGATAATGCATTATGGCGTAAAAAAAGGTTGTACATCTATACGCAATCATCAATGAAAGACACTGACAAATTCCTCAAAACATAACAAAGAATCAAGAACAATATGATTTTGGAGGGAAAAAAAGGGTGAGGTGAAGAAATTGGTATTTGAATGTGGTACATGTTAGTGTCAAAAAGGAGAAATTCGCAAACCCCTAAGATTGTTGCACCCTCTTATCATGCCCACTCACATATGTGGAGGTTTTAATGGATTTTATCATGGGTTTGTCCAAACTTAAAGGTCATTATATAATTATGGTGTTGTTGATAAGGTCACTTAATATGCTCATTTTTGTCCCTTTGCTCTTCTATTTTCATGGACAGGCTGCAAAAATTACATGGCATGCCAAAAATTGTAGTTAGTGATCGAGATCCCATCTTTAGTAGCAAGTTTTGGACAAAAGTGTATTAAGGCATGGGGAACACAATCGACTTGTAGTTCAGCTCACTACCTTCAAACAAATGGGCTACCTAAAGTGTTAAACAAGTGCTTGGAGTGGCATTTGTAAGTTCTTTGCATCTAGCAGGTAGGCACAATGGGTTAAGTGACTATAACACATAGTAACCATATATCAATTAAGGTAACTCCATTTCAAGCTCTTTATGGGTGTCCACCACTATCCACTACATCGCCCTAGATAGTCATTCCAAGGTGCAAGCATTTGAGGATCATTTAGCTTATCGGTAGACAATTTGGTAGTTTTTGAGGGATAATTTAGTAGTGGCACAAAAAAAGACAAAGAAGCAAGCAGACCAACATAGGAGTGAAAGACACTTTGAGGTTAGAGATTGGCCCTTTCTATGTTTTCATCTCTATTAACAGCCTTCATTAAAGTAGTAAAAGAGCAATAAGCTTACTTTCAAATTCTAGGGGACTATAGGGTTTTGTGCAAAATAGGAAGCATGGCCTACAAGATGGAGCTTGCATTTTATTTTATACATCCAATATTCCAGATTTTCCATTCGAAGAATATGATTGATCAGCATGTCCCAGTCCAAAGGAAGCCATTAGAGCTTGACAAAGAGGGCACAATTATTTTGGAACCTACAGAAATTGTGGGTAAGAGAGTCAAGCAACTATGTAAATGGGCCATCATGAAGTACATGATCAGACATAAGAACTTGACATTGTAAGATGCTACATGGAAATATGAGTTCTTTATGCAGCGGAGTTTGGATTTGGCAATTATTGAAAACCACTATTTCTTGAAGGGTGGGAACATGTTATGCCCCTAAGCATGGGCTATCATAGGCTATTAAAGTTAAGGCATTGCCAACTCTTGGTGTATGAGATAGTTGGGGTGGTCATTATTTATTACTATTTTATCAAGCATTAACTATTATGGTTAGGGATAACCCCCACCTAATTATGTCTGTAAATAGAAATGAAATGAAATATTATTAATGTCTGCGGTGGGCCAAAATAAGACCCAAGGGACTATAATAAGGACAATAGTGATTGCCAGCTAGAAGGCTAAAAAGCCCAACAAAGAAAAGAACTAAGATAAATACAAGACAAAACCCAACAACCGGGCCAAAGAGAAAGGGAAAAGAAAAGGGAGAGCAGAGATGGGGAGGGTTGTATCCCAGAAGAGAGGAGTGCACCAAGAAGAACGGAGAGAGAGAAGGAGGGAGGAGGGAGCAACCCAGGAGGGGCAAGCTCCAAGGACCCCCCAAAAACTAAACTCTCGTAATAGTCTAGGCCGAAGTATTGGAGCTAAAGAAGTCACCTTTTGTTTTTGGCATCAATTGCATGTCTCTTTTCACTATTGGAGTCATCTATAACCAGATGATCTATTGGAAGGTCAACCATTCAAAGGGTTTTCCACTCATAGCTGTACTTGGATCTGCTCGCTTGCTATTTGGATATTCTTCATCAAATATATTATGGGCATGGTTGTTAGATGCACGGTCAATTATTGCATGATCAATATTTATTTGTTTGGGTGTGAGGAATTCAAAATGCTAAATGATTAAGATATGAATGAAATTTGGTATTTTAGCTTTTCATTTGTATTAGTTCTTACATAAAGGCATTGATATTACAGGACAAAAAGAGAAGCCTATCCCTTGCAAAGTTGTGACTATGAGGCGGGCTTAAGTGAGGGACCTATAAACTGAACCCTACAATAGGTGTAGGATATTGTGATTTTAATAGGCTTGCTAAGAAATTTAGAAAATGGGAGAGGATATTTTTGGAGGTGTTAAATATCATAACCTTAGTCTTACCAAGGTTGACACTTGACACTAATCCATCAAAGATCATAAAACTAAACAAGAGCATCCCATTTTATCTATAGACTTTGGAGAGAGTAAGAAACTGTATTATTGACAAAGAGCACCATAGCAATTAGGAACAATGTAAGAAATGTCTGTTCTCTGCATATGCATATCATTGAATAAAGTCTTCAAGGTTATTGATGTGTATACTAAGGAGCGTTGGTGAGAGAGGGCACCCATACTCGACACCAATTTTACTATTGACTTCGTCAAAAAACCCATGGACAATTCAAAATCAATAAACCATTTTCTCATCAACCTTCTTGATAGCTGTAAGGAGAAGTTCATAGATGCTAATATTTTGTACTAAAGTAAAAGTAAACTAGTTTTTAACATCCATGAGACCATAGGCCATGCGGGACGATGTGGTTATCGAAGTGATTATCCACCCATACCAGAACATGGTGTAAAATCCTACCCCCTTTCGGATTCGAACCTTGGACCTCCTATTCGTAGTTCCAAAGTCTTAACCATTAGGCCCACTCGGTATGGAATAACAAGATTTGGGTACTATGTCAAAGGTGTATTTAAATTATACAGCAACAAAACACTTTCAAGAACCTTATTTGAGCCTTCTCAATGATAGCACAAAGAGTAAAAATGTGATCAACTGTTGGGAAACTTCTCCTGAAGTCTGCTTGCCTTCTTCCGATGAAACTATGTTGCTTCAATTGTTCAGAAAGCTTCATGCATGAGATATAGCTAGGAAAGTATGTGGTATGCCCAATTAGCATGGTTTTTTTGATAATTTGGATCTGAACTATCACTAGATTTGTGAATGGAATGAATGATGTGCTGTGACCAAAAGGGTGGAAAACCATTGCAAACAACTTCATTGAATAACAATGTGATTGGATAACTGATGGACTCAATCACAGCTCAATTCTGCCTTAAGCCCTCTACAATCAGCTGTTGTGCTGGTAAATAGTTTCTTGAACAAATATTTAGGCATAAAAACCTTCCAACGTAGAAGGATCTGCAACTTTGAAAGCATAGAGGATTTCTGTGATATTGAGAGCTCTCCATCCTTTTGCAATGAATTTGGGAGCAATTAACCAATCTCGAATGCATTGATGAAAGTCCTGTATATGAAGAAAGGATGAGTGCAGAATCAGATACTTGACTGTCTGAAAGCTAAGATCTGCAGGTAACTCCAAAACAAGATGTCAGAAGATTAAGTTCATCTTCTTTGTTTGTGATGGCTCTAGTTATGAGTGAAAGTCCAGTTGTGGCAAGAGAGGTTTTGAGTTGGAACCAAGGCTTTTAGCTGGTATGTGTAATATATATACTGCATTGGAAGAGAAGCTCAACCAAGGGGGTATGTAAGATTGGAGGGTTGATAGACTATGAGAAGAAGTCCCAGATAAGCTTCCACTGTTGTTTGCTAGAGGTTTTAGTTAAGAGAACAAAAGAGTTTGCCCGTCTCGTTTTTTGCAATCTAAAGCCATAATAAATTGGTTTCTTTATAGGGGATCTACTTGTATTGTTGTCTTGAAAAGATTAATGCATAAAACTTTGCTTTGTCTTTTGAATGAGAATTAAAATGGTGGCTTCTATATTTCTAGCTGTCTGTAATATAGTAATCTCTTTCTTGTCATCATCTACAGTTAATTTGAAAGTTATTGTGTAAATTTGGAGTCAGTTTATCAAGTAATTATGGAAAAGATTTTGAAAATTGTTAGCGCAAGAGTTTTGAGAAAATATTATAAAATGATTTTGAAAGAAGAAAAATGGAGTGGAAGCCACTGACATAAGTGGAAGGGGAAACCCTTGAGTATCCTGAAGATTTTTCTTGCAAATTTTAGGCCCAAGAGCTGTGAAAGTGAAAGGACTGATGGTGTTGTCTAAATGTTAAATCCTACCGAAGATAAATGACTTGTTTAAGAAGCTGATAATTGCAGTATGGGATCTTCAACAAACTGTCAACAGGCATAAGAAATGGCCCTCTATTTCGGAAAACAAGCTCACTCTCATGTTGGCAATGCCAGCTTCCAAGAAAATGTGTATCACTGAGACAACAAAGTTGAGGTCAAGAAAGAAACTTCAGGCACCCTGATGGAGGAGGATGTCTGAAACGCACAAGCTTTCTTAAAGTGAAAAGTTTAGGCATCTCTTCAACCTGTGATGGCAGTGGAATGTGAGCTTCCTTTAGTTTCCTTTGAACAATGGTTTCTATTAATCTACTAGAATAGTTTGATGCAGGAGCATAGAAATAAAGTAGGCTTTATTTTTGTAGAGAAATCAGCCTGAATTGGGATTCTGTGGCCTCTGCATAGCTAGTAGTGACTTAGCTGTGGAATTTTTTTTGTGAAGGACGAGAAGACGTCTGTTGTAGATATCATGAAATTGGCCGGTGAAGTTCTACCTCTTTTGTAATCTTTTAAAAAGTTCTGTGTCTATTTTTTTTTTTTTAAATTGGTTATATGTGATTGAAACGGGCCCCACCTGTATTACATCATAGCCGCTTAGTGGTATTGCAACAGCTTGGCTATTATGCATGTATCACTTGGCAATATTTGAACCTGGTTTTCTCTGAAAGTTGAGGAATTTAACTGGTTGAGCTAATACGATTTGATAAAAGTTCTGTATCTATTGTGTGTATATAAGTATGCATATTCGACTTGGATAATAAAAATTTTATTTCATTTTGTAATTTTGTATGATTAGATGCATGTGTGCATTACTGTTATTTTTTATTTTCTAAACTTGCTTGAAAAACTCTAAATCGTGTGCTACCTTAGACTTCAATAGAAGATTCTATTCTTTCATTTGAAATTGGTAAATTCTTTTTCTGTTTTGAAATATGTGGAATTTGATTTCTAGTTTGCTTTTGATTTGAGTATTGCAGCTCTTGTGGGATTCTTATTAATGGTCAATTACTGGGAAAAGATGAAAACATTATCATTGAAAATGGGAACGAAATCATTTTTGGTCCTGAAAGAGAAGGTACATATTCTTTCCATATTGCAATTGTGTCAGTGCACAGCAGTGCTTGTAAGAAACAGAGTTTTTGTCTAATGTAACAGATCGGGCATAAATTAATGCAAAATGGGATGCAACTTACATGAGCATGTGGAATAAATCTTGTTTTGGTAGCTAACAATATTATGAGTGCTATTGCCAACGTAGATTTGTGTGGTAGGATGTAAAACATCTCATTGACTTGTTAGTATCATGAAAATATTTGGCTAGACAAAAGATGTCTTGGACTGGTACAGATAAGCACATTTGTTACAATCACAGGTCCAATGCTAGTGTTACAATCCCAGTGCAATTTTATGATTCTTGCATACCTTGTCTAGACAGTTTTGAGACAGGTTCTGGAAAAAACTATACCATGTCTTCAGTGTTACAATTAATTTGAGGCCACTGGAGGATTTTTGATAGAAAAATTTGGTTCTACAATGGACATATTTTATCATATCTTCTCTTAACGTTTCTCAACTGCACTTGCATGCATCTGGTTTTTAGTTAGATCTTTTACTAGCCTGTACATATTCATAGTTTTACCTTCATCACAAAATAGAAAGCTTAAAGCCATGGAACTTATTGTTTGAATTTTGCAACAAGTTCAATCTGGATCAGGGCATGATGTTAATCTTTTATTGATGATATCATAGCTTGTGGTATGATATTAGTTCTTGGGAATTGTTAGGGAAAGTAAAAAATGAGGATTGCTTGATGATGTTGAATACATCTGTTATGAATCTCGGTAAGTTTTTGAAAAACTTGTTGTGTATGTGCCCGAGTTGGCCTTGTCGAGTCAATCAGACTCAACTCGGCAAGTTTTTCTAAGCTTGCTGGGTTTTTTTTTTTTTTTTTTTCTTTTTTTAACGTAGTGAGTTTTTGGGACTTGCAAGTAAAAAAAAACTCAGTGCATCCCAGAAAAAAAACTTGGTCGGCCACACACAAGCACAGGAAAACAACATAAATTGTTTTTTTTTTTCAAAGTGCCCTCATTTTTGCTGTTCTCAGTTGTAGAGAGAGCAGAGATAAGGTGAAATCAGACTACCAAAATGTAGACAAGGAGAAAAATTCAGTTCAGACAGTGAAGGTATTAATGGTTTTGTCGTTGAGGTTTTGGGGCGATGGGTAACATAGGTGGCGATGGGTGTTGCCTGTCATGTTGGTCGTGTTGGTCATGAAGGTCATGTTGATCAAGTTGATGATACGACTGATTGCAGAAAGTGGAGTGAGCAATCGGAGAACAATGTGTTGTGGGCAGTAGTTTGAAGTGATGCTAGTTGCAGATGTCTGGAATAGGAAAGAGCACAGAGGAGCAGCAGCAGCAAGAGCCTCTCTTTTCAATGGATGATTTTGAAAGTATAGGGGATGAGTTATCGGCAAAGTCATAAGAAGTGGCATTGGCATAGGCACAAAGGGAGAGGACAAGAGCTTTTGCTAGGGCAAAGGGCAAAGGCATTGTAAGACACTAGATAGTAGGCCAATTGAGGCATTTCGACACATTAAGTAATTTGTACCTTTTTATATCATAAGCAATAGAAGAATATTTGAATTGTGGAGGGATTAAAAATTCTTTAATTGGAGTGTGTTTTGTCGCTTTCATGTGTAGTTTAAGGTTGTATCACTTATAATATTAATTTTGGATTTGTATAATGTTAATTAATTAATGTCAATTAAAAATTGCATTTTCTTCCGTTTTTTTTGGCCGAGTTTTTGCCAAGTCCAAGCTTCTCTACTATGTTGAATACTGTGTTCAAAATTAAGGGCATCTATACACAGTAGCATCAAGATATTTGCTTTTGCTTTTTGGGGTTTTTACATAGTAAATGTGGTAAGATTTCTGTTTCATGTTGGTTGTAGGATCAGTGTTGTGTTTTGAGTGTTTAATGTCAAAACTTCTAAAGTATCATTCTATTGACACTAATTTGTGAGAATATTTCTTGCTTTCATTACTGTTTATCATGGGTAAGAGTTTGGATTTATTAATAGACACCATTGTTATATGGTTGGGAACAATATTTTGTGTTTGGAGAATTGTAAAATTACTGTTTCGGATACACATATTATTTGTGGCATCACTTTCTTTCTATTAGCAGTTTACATATGTTATTCCTGTTTGGTATGTATGGTATATTGGCTGTGACCAAAAAAGTGTTTGATTACGAGACCATTAACTGTCCTTGCATAAGAGGTCCTTCAAAGGGCATGTCATGTTGGTATCTTGAACATTTGCATTGACAGTCATTGTTTAGTTGTACAAGGAGGCACGTTTAATTATTCACAGCATAGCTTTTGTTTGTGATCTGCCTTCAAATAATATGCACCATTGCTTTGAGGCATTCCTTCGAACAGTTGTTTGAGGTCTTTCAAAGGCCTCTTGAGTGTAGTGCAAAAGCTCAAATTATTTATAGATCTAGACACAAGTTGTGTGCGGAAACCATACACATGTTTTGAGGCATGCGTTGCAGTTTTCTTGAGTATTTTATATATGCTGTGCGTGCATTTTTGAGCCTGTTTTGTGTTTGAGTGTTCCCTATAGCTGTTCAGGCTTGGTACAAGTTCTTCATAACTGAATGGCTGTGGAATGGTTAAAGGTTGTATCCAAAATTTAAATATTCAATAATATTTTTTATCTATTTCAACATTGTGAACAATGTATAGGCATCCAGTGAGGACAATTATGTGTGCCATTGCCAGCATGGTGTGATTGCATTGTCTAATGCCTTTAGGAGTGCTCAATTTCAGCTAGCAGGAAGATTTCATAAGGGTAATGATATGCAGAGGTTTAGTCATTTGTGAAGGCCTAATTTTAATGGGATTGGATGTTTGTTTTCTAGAGTATGTTTTTCATGTACTGAATTGGATTTTAGTCCCCATTTTTGTCGATGTAACCTTGTGTTTTGAGAATACATTAGTGTTGTCACATATTATGAATTCTACAGCTTCCATGGAAGTTTTTTTTTTTTTAATAAAATATGGCTAAGAGTGATGATGGCAGAGATGTTATTAAAGATCCATTGAAAGGTTCATCAAAACTGGGATGAGATTGTTTATTATAGTATACAAACAAACAGCTTGACAAGTATATTCGAGAATGGAAGGTAAATTACCATAAAAAAAAACTAGCTGAGAAGTATGATTCCCTAGAAAGGTTATCAAGGCTTAGCTGGACCCTTGTTAAAGAAATAATTTGTGCCTTAAAGATTGAAAACCATCAACTAAGGAACATGAATGATGGTGTCAAGTATACAATAGATGAATTTCAAGGCAAATAGAGTCTTTGCGAAGATATGGAAACATCAATTGAATAATTACCAGAAAATGTTATACAAATGGAACAGATGCATGATTTCATATGTAGATATTCAATTCTATAATAAAGACATAAGCAGGGGTCACTGAATATGAACAGATAATTACTTTTGAAAATATGAACAATTATATACAGAAATAAACACAGAATAAGATTAGCTAAATAGGAATGTCTTCATTAATCATGTGTTTATTATACAGAGTCTTCGACATGCTCAGACGTGACTTACATAGAAGCAAACTCTGTGGAGAGACTGTGTTTAGAACTAAGGTTGTTTTAACCCAACAATTACATATAGAAGAAAATATGGTAGGTATGTTGATTGACTCCAGTAGTCTGCATGTAAACATATAACAACAATTACAAATCCAAAAATTAAAAGAGGGGTCAAAAGTACAGTTTAATTTGTAGAGTCATTCCATTTCCTATAATTAAATACATTAGTTATGATTATGAATATTAGAGAAATCATGATACTAAGAACACTTTCTACAGCATAGAACAATTGAAACAAGAGTTAACAGTATAGGATGATACACAATGATGCACAAAGTTGGCATTCTGCTTTGGCCCATTGTGGATACGACAAATTCCCCGTCATATGAGTTGGATGAATTTTTAGCTAGACAGCTGAAGCCTTTAGTGGGAGAACATCTTTCATAAAAAAGATTACACATTTTGTTGATTTTATAAAAGGATAAAAGTTTATGAAATTGATATTTGTATCTGCTTTAATCTGGTGCCCTTGTTGACAAATATTCCAATGGACAAAGCGATTGATGTGGTAAAAGAAGTATCTGATGAAGAGACTACAAACTTATCAAATTGTGCCTCAGATGTACATTTTTCAGTTTTCAAGGGATCATTTATGACCAACCTCTAGTGGTTGCCAATTTATTCAAGAAAAGATTTGATTGAAAGAGCCTTGGCCATATTCCATTTTGAAACCCCGATGATGGAAAAGGTATGTGGATGATACAAACGTGAATTGGCCGTTTGATAAGGATTCCCTCGAGGCATTTCCTGAGCTTTGAACAACCACTTTGACACTATAAAATTCATAACAGAAATAATTGTATCCTCTTGCAGTTGATATGACCAAACTCTAAGCTTACAAGAGGGATCCTGAGGTCATGTGTCCAATATATCCAGGTATAATCAAGATGAGTAATGATGCCATCCTCAATCCTCATGAAATGCTCCATGTAGAAAGCTAACTTAAGGCGAAGAGGTTGGGCAGAGCGATCCAAGTGATTGGAATATATTTGTGATGTGTGTCATCCTAGGCTACTTGGTTAATCACATTCTTTTGAGGAAGAAGGTGGGAAGAAGAGTTCAAAGAATCTTTGAATGGGGAAGTCGAATCTATGGCGATGCCAACTAACTGAAGAGGTGAACTAGCTTCCTAGTACGTGCCTTGATGATAAGAAGTGTTCCTAGAGGGAATCTATTCTAAGGAAAAAAAAGTGCTGAATATGGGCATTTCTCTCAGCCTGAAGTGCAATCACTTGTGAATATAAGGTGATGAAGATGAAAAACAATTCTGAAGATGCTTTCAATCCAAAGAGGACGGGCTTGATTTCAGCCTAGACAATAACATTTTGGAATAGTTCTCTTACATCTGATGAACCATTGTGGAACCTCTCAATTAGAGCCCAATCAAAATACCGTCTTGGGCTGCAAATCTCATAAAAGATTATGGGTTTGATAATACAGTCAAAGAGGCACATCTTTATAGGTGTGTCCTAGAAGTGCAGCTGGAAGCATTGGCTTGCCAGAACTGAGAGGGATGCATATCATTTGCAAAGCTATGACAGAGTTTGGTTGAAGATGAAGGGAAGGACTTGTAAACTAAATCCCCAGGAAGGTATGAGTAGTGGTGATCTTAAGGTTATCAAGGAGAGAAATGTTATATACCATAATATAACGTAATTATTGTAGTCTAATAACTTATTTGATTGTGTCCTTTAATTAAATTCACTTTTATGTTTATAGATTTCATGCCTTGGATAATCAGTGTACCATCCTTTTTGGAATTGCTAGATCATAGCTTGTTACCACATCTTAAGGGACATCTGGCTAAAAGTCTTAGTTAACATTGCTACCATCCTTTGCAGGACTACTAGCTTATCATGATTATTGCTGCCAAACCTTGGGGCATAGTTGGCTAATAATTTTCCATCACTCCTTATGTGATGCTATTTGAAAATATTAGTCATGAAACTGATATTTTTATATAATGGAGATAAGGCCTCCAACTTCCTTGATAATGAGGTTATCCTGTTCCCTTTCCCTAGCACAATTCACAAAGAAATTTGGAGAATCATGTTTAAAATTATATAGGCTAAATTTTGAACGTCATTTCATTTTCTGTTCCTACTCTTTTTAGCTAAGAATGGCTACGTGAGCTCTCATTGCTTTGGTGAAGTTGTTGGAAATTGTGATACTGAATGAGACAAAAAAATAGAACAGGACAAGAATAGGACAAAATTCAGAACAGGAAAGAATTGGAATTGCAAGTGAAAATTAAAAAAGGCAAAAAGAAATATATTCTCACCCAGATTTGGATAGAATGTGAAGCACCATGAGTCTCTTGAGACAACCAAGAGACATCTTATATATATATATATATATATATATATATATATATAGATAGATAGATAGATAGGTATAGGTATAGGTATAGGGCATTGCATTGGAGTAGTTTGTATAGATTTGAAGATCCGTGAAATGTTTATTGGAGGGTTTTGTGCAATTTCGTTTTTTGTTCATTTTCTTCTTTCTATGCTGTGTTAAATCTCTGTTTTAGAGTACCACCACATCTCACATATTGGTATTAGAGCTTGGAGATTGGAGACTGTAGAAGCGGAGATCTTGAGGATTTGATTTTCTTTAATTAGAGAATTCATGTTTGTAAATGAAAACTTCATATGTTATTGTTGTAGCTGTCATGGCCCATGCTAATGCTTCACTGCCCATCCCAGAATTTAAAGAAGAAAATCGTGATTAGTGTTGCATAAATATGAGGACTTTGTTGATTGCCAATGAAGTGTGGAGTATTGTTGGAAAATGGATACAAGAAACCTGTAGATGGAGTATTTTATCAGCCACAGAAAAAAAGAATATGGAGGAAGCACAAAGAAAAGATGCCTTGGCTTTACATCACATACAAGCAGCTCTTGCTACAAACATTTTCCCAAGAATTGCAAATATCAAGACTGCCAGAGGAGCTTGGGACACCTTGAAGACAACATATCAAGTGAACTTTGTGAAGTTATAGACATTGAAGAGAGAATATGAAAATCTAAGAATGAAGGACAATAAGAATATGGGAAATTATTGTGCAAGGCTGCATTGTGCACAAAGTAGGTATCTATGGTGAAGAGCCAACACAAGGAGATGTTGTTAAAAAGGTGCTGGGAACATTGACACCAACGTGGAACAGTTGTGCAATGATTATTGAAGAAAGTAAAGATTTGAAGAATTTGGAGTTTGATGAATTGGTGGGATCACTTATGTCCCATGAAAAGAATTAAAAATAGTGAAGAAGAAAACTTGGACCTGTTGGTTACGAATCTGCCACTAGGAAAGGATTTGGTCTTTTGCGCCCTAGACCCGCCCAACAGATTGAAAGGCCGGAAGGAAGAGATGCCTTCCGTGCCAATCTCCGGAGAAGGCTGGCTCCTATACCACACTACTGGGGTTTGAGATAAGAGAACTGGAAAGAGATTGAAAAGTGTAGAAAGAAATGTAAATGGCATTGCAATAGTGGCGGGGAAGAACAAGCAGCACAATCACTAACTAATACCCAAGCCAACAACAATCAAAACAAAGCATGTAACAGAAACTAACACCGCGATTCCTTCATATGTATCCTTCAGCCAGGATTCCAGATTCACTTAATTTCCAATGCCCTAATCCAGAGTTCAAAATTACAGAAATCAGAAAAATAAATGAACATGAAGCAGAAATACTTGCAAAAGGCAGCATAAAAGAAAGAGACAAGAGTCAGAGCCAAGGATCCTTTGTATTGATGCAAAATGTTTGATTACAGTAGCTCTCTAGCAATATGTTCCCCCCCTTTTACAATGAAAGTTCACTGCTATTTATAGCAGAATTTTCCCCCCAAATTACATTGAAGCACAAAATCCCAAAACTGCGACAGCTGTTGAGATTTGACCCTTACTGGCCGTGGGCGTACCTGCCACATGATTCTCCTGAGTTTGGTACAGTTCCGGACAGGTCTGGTAGTTGAGAAGAGACGTTTCTTCAATGCTGCAGGTACGATTTGCCCCTTGGGATGTTTAAGAGCTCTTGACAAGACGTCTTGGGGAAAAACTGAGTTGGCGCTTCATTAATGCAGCCTGACAGGCTACCTACCTCCATCCTCTGAGTTTGCTTGAAAAACTGCTAAGGGTTGCAAAACCCTACACTGGAGCTGAAAGTCGCAGCTGCTCAGAAGCGAGGCGGAGAGTCGCTCCGGATTGGAGCGAATTTGGAGAAGCAAATATGGGGGAGTGCTTTGGAAAACAAGCCGCGGTTCGCTGGGTGGGATGAGCGACGACGAGAGTCGCTCCTGGATGGAGCGAACCCGAGAGTCGCACCAAAAGAGGAGTGATCCCGGAGTTGCTGCTGAGTGGAGCGAACTTCAGCGCAGGCTCCCCGTCTTAGACTTTTTCGTTTTTGCATTGGCCGGCGAGCGATCGTGGGAAACCATGGCGAACCCGAGAGTCGTTGAGCTGTTGTGGCGACGACGAGAGTCGCTCCGGAACGGAGCGAACTCGGGCCTCCTGCCTTAGCCAATTTCAACCTTTATCCCGCCGCTCGCCGAGGAATGGTGCGATGACGGGAATCGCTCTATGGGCGTGGCGACGACGGGAGTCGCTCCAGAAGGGAGCGACTCATGGGCCCCCATCCTTAGACATTTTTAAACCTCCTGCCGCGGTTCGCCGAAAATTGCAGCGATGACGGGAGTCGTCGGGCAAACGGAGCGACTGCGGGGTTCGCTCGCCAGAGGAGCGATCTTCGGCCGGGGTCAATGCCTTAGCGAATTTTTCATTTTCTTCCACCTGCCGTAGGTCGCTGATGATGCTGAGGGTCGCCCAGGGAGAGAACGACGCCGAGAATCGCCAAAGGTGAGGGGCGACTCCCGGAATCGCTCAAAAAAGGAGCGAACTTCGGGCGACCCTGCCTTAGCCATTTTTCTGTTTTCAATCTTGTCGGCGGTCGCTGGAGGAGTGCAGCGAGGACGAGAGTTGGAGGATTTTCGACCTTTTTTTGCCACCGCTCGCCGCTACTGGATGCTGACGGGAGTCGCCTGGGAACGGGGCGAAGCTGGGAATCGCCGCAGGAGTGGAGCGACTCCCGGAATCGCTCAAAAAGAGTGCGACCCGGGAGTGCTCCTGCCTTAGAATTTTTCGGGCCTTTCCCAGACTTTGCCGGAGCTTGCTGAAAACTGAGAACTTGATCTTGAAACAAAAACTGAACCTACCAACACCTGAAAAATGCAATCCTGAAGATCGCCTGGATTGACAGCTTGGAAAGGAGGAAAGGAGAGGATCTAGTCCTAAAAAAGATGCAGCAGTTTTTCAATTTTCAAAACTTTTACCCCTCAGAAAAATGTGGCAACAGGACCAAGATTTTGCTTCCAAGGCAAGAGGGTCAAACAATAGCAGGGCTAGCTAAAGCTCCAATCCCAAGGTCAAAGACGGGAGCAGCATAATCAATATTCTACAAGAGGAAGAGGCCATGGTAGAAGAGAAGGCTATAGTGGAAGAGGTAGAAACAGATTTGTGGAGAAGAGGAATGATCATTGTCACTATTGCAAAGGTATGGCCCCTATGAAAGAGAATGTAGAATAAAGGCTAGCAATGAAGGAGGAAGTAAGCCGAATTTTTCACATGAAGAAGGTGAAAGTTCAAAAGATATTTTCTTGTTGTGTAATGTGGTAGAAGTTTCAACTAAAAAGTCTTGGTACTTAGATTCTGGTTGTTCAAATCATATGACCAGTAATAAGGAGTTGTTTGTGGAGTTGGATGACTCATACAAGAGCAAGGTGAAATTTGGAGACAACAAAGCATTGGAGGTTGAAGGAAAAGGAACCTTGTAAATTGACACAAACGATGGAAAGAAAAATATCCAACATACTTACTTCACACTAGGCTTGAAGCATAATTTGTTGAGTGTGGGGGCAGCATGTAGACAAAAACTACAAAATGGTGTTTGAGAATAAGAAGTGTATCATCTATGACAAAGCAAATGGGAATCAAGCAGTGGTTGTTGTACCCATGACAAAGAACATAATTATTACTTTGAAGCTTGGACGAGAAGAGAGCAATTTGTGTCATACAACCATTGAGGATGACAATTGCTTATGGCACCAAAGGTATGGTCACTTGAATTTTCACAGCTTGTGTTCGTTGAATTCAAAAGGAATGGTCCATGGACTTCCTTGTGTAGAAGCAAGAAATGGAGTGTGTGAAGGTTGCACAATGGGAAAACATCATGGAGAGATCATTCCAAAAGGAAGAGCATGGAGAGCATCATATCCATTGCAACTGATTTATTCAGATATTTATGGTCCAATGCACGCACCAAGTGTTGGTAAATTTTTCTACTTTATCACTTTCATTGATAATCATACTAGAAAAACTTTGGTATATTTTTTGAAGAATAAGAGTGATGCTTTTGAAGTATTCAAGACCTTCAAAACCATAGTAGAGAATGAAAGCAAATATAAAATTAAATATTAAGGACTAAATGTGGTGGTGAGTATTATTCCAAGAAATTCAATCAATTTTGTGATGAGCATAGGATAAGAAGACAATCGACAACAACTGATGCACCTTTGCAAAATGGATTGGCAGAAAGGAAGAATAGGACAATCACAGTGATGGCAAGAACCACGGTTCTAGCAAAAGGTTTGAGCAATCATTTGTGGGCTGAAGCAGTTGCAACATTAATGTACATCCTCTATAGAAGTCCCACATTTTTAGTAAAGAATATGACTCCTCATGAAGAATGTTATGGAAAGAAGCCTTTGGTAAGTCACTTGAGAGTGTTTGGTTGCTTTGTTTATGTCCATGTTGAAGATAAGAAAATGAAGATGTTAGATTGAAAGAGTCAAGCATGCTTTTTTGTTGGTTATTTTGAAGATAGCAAGGGATATAGATGTTATGACCACAAATCTAGACAATGCATTGTGTCTAGAAATGTGATTTTTGATGAAGGGGGAGTAGATGGACAGCAAGCAGAAAAGACTGAGTAGACAGTTGTAATTGAAGATTTTGATGTGTCATAAACATCAAGTGGAGGTACAAGGCACAAGCATTTCTCCATAGACAAGCATATATGGAAAGAGAATATTACAATCACATCCAATCTGCCAAATTTTGGTTCAGAATTTTTATAGGAGATTCACAATAAGCCAAACACAAGACCAAGAACAAAGGCAAAAGGAACAAGTAGTTAATTTGGTGAACTTTGCACTATTATCGAAGTTTGATTGGTAGCCTTATGTATTTGACAATAACAAGATGAGATATTGCATATGCAGTCTCTTTGGTTTCAAGATTCATGAGTGAGCCATTAGAAGATCATATGAGAGTAGCTAAGATAATTTTGGTGTATGTGAAAGGAAATTAATGGAATCCATTATACTTCAGCCAATAAGATTGAGTAGGTTGGATACAGTGATTCAGATTGGGAAGGCTCAACTGATGATAGGATATCTACTTTAGGAAATTGTTTTTCATTGTGAAATGGATTGGTAACTTGGATTTCGAAGAAACAAGCAATAATTGCACTCTCAACATCAGAGGCAGAGTATATAGCAGCTACTTCAGCAAGTACACAAGCAGTGTGGTTGAGGCGGATCCTAGAAGACCTTGGTGAAAAGCAAGAAAGACCAACTACCATTTTTGTGACAATCTGAGTGCAGTTCAAATGATAAAAAATCCTGTTTTTCATACAGATAAAGCACATTGATTTGATGCATCATTTTATTAGAGAATTAGTTCAGGAAAATGAGATTGGATTTAAACACTGCAATTCAAAAAATCAGTATGCAGACTTTTTTCAGGGATAGTGGCAAAGAATCAGTTTATTTCACTCACAGAAAGAATGAAAATTTCCCCATTCAATCTCAAGGGGGAGAATGTTGGAAATTGTGATACTGAATGAGACAAAAAACAGAACAGGACAAGAATAAGACAAAAGTCAAAACTAGTCAAGAATAAGACAAAAATCAGAACAGGACAGAATAGGAATTGCAAGTGAAAATAAAAAAGGGATAAGAAATATTCTCACCCAGCTTTGGAGAGAATGTAAAGAACCAAGAGCCTTTTGACACTAGCAAGAGACATCCTATTGTTTATATGTAAGTATAGGGCATTGTGTTGAAGTAGTATATATAGATTTGAAGATTGGTGAAGTGCTTATTGGAGGGTTTTTGTGCAATATCAATGTCTGTTCATTTTCTTCTTTCTAAGCTGTGTTAATTTCTGTGTTAGAGTACTGCCACATCTCATAGAAGTGCCCATATTTTCTTAAATTTAAACTAGTCACTTGGAGACCTCTTCGGTTAACAGTTGTTTTAAGGGCCTTCTTATCTTTGTTTCTGTTAAGAAAAACTTCAGATTTTATTTACCTGCAAGTAGAAACACAATGACAGAGAACAAAAAAACAGCAACACAAGTAACACAAAGATTTACGTGGAAACCTGCAATGTGCAGGAAAACCACGGGGCAATAGGAACTTCTCCTTTTTATAATTATCAACAAAACTTTACATTCACGTTACATCAGATGCAAGGGGTCAATTCCCTTTTATAGAGCACAAAAGGAAGACCTTGAACTGTTCGTTTCCTCTCCCAAAGAAAGCCTCCGAAAATTGTTCGTTCCCGCTCCCAAGGAAAGCGTCTGAAACTGTTCGTCTTCTGCATTTGGACGTCTGTCCCAGATGTCTACTGCCTAGATGTCTAGCAGTGCTGCCTAGACGTCTAGCAACCTATATGTCTGCTGCCTAGACGTCTGGCAGCGCTGCCTAGACGTCTGGCAGCGCTGCCTAGACGTGTAGTACAGCTGCCTAGATGTCTAGCAGCCTAGACATCTGCTGCCTAGACGTCTAGCAGCCTAGACATCTGCTGCCTAGATGTCTAGCATGTTAGAAAATAAAAAAAAGCAAGCAAGCATAAACAACAATAAACAGTACACAAGATTTTACGTGGAAACCTTGCAGTGTGCAGGTAAAACCACGGGGCAATGGCAACTTTTCTTCTTTTATTATTCTCAGCTGATTTTATTCATTCACACTACTGTCATAATGCAAGGGGCATTCCCCTTTATATAAAAAAAAATGGAAGATTCCAAAAAAAGTTGTGGCACATTCCAGATAAAAGTGCTTTATTAAAAAAAACTGCCTTTATCAACTGCTTTCTATAACAAAAGTTGCTTTAAATACAAAAGCAACTTTTAAAGCAAAAAGCATTTTTAAAGCTCCACCAAGCACCACTCTGCTGAAGAACATCGGAGATTTGGATATTGACTTCACCTACTAACATTCTCCCACTTGAAGTCGGATATACAGGAATTCTTTGCCTTTGTTTTCCATCCAAGTGCCAATTGCCCAATGCTGCCCTTATCACATTTTCAGCAAGCCCAGAGAAGTTTTGCACCACTCAAACTTCTCTCTCGACCGGATTTGTAAGCATATCTGCAAGATTCACTTCAGTATCAATCTTCTCCAACAGGATCCTACCTTCTTCCACCACATTTCTTATAAAATGGTACTTAACATCGATGTGTTTGGTGCGATCATGGAATGTTGGATTCTTCACTAATTGAATAACACTTGGACTATCGCAATGCAATGTAATATTCCCTTGCATTATCTTGAAGTCACCCAACAGTCGCTCTAGCCAAATTGCCTCTTTGTTGGCTTCAGTTGCTGCAACATATTCTGCTTCAGTGGTTGATAAAGCCACCACAAATTGCAACTTAGAAGTCCAACTCATAACTCCACCAGCAAGAGTGAAAGCATAAATGTAGTGGACTTTCGCCCATCTCTATCTCCACCATAATCAGAATCCACAAAACCTTTAACTTGCAAATCTGCCGATCAAAAGTAAATGGCAACATCTGAAGTGCCTCTTAAATATCTAAATATCCACTTCGCTGCATTCCAATGCTCCTTACCAGGATTTGCCATGTACCGGCTGACTACTCCCATTGCTTGGGAAATATCCGGTCTGGTGCTCACCATGGCGTACATGAGGCTTCCTACTGCTGATGAATATGGTACACAAGACATGCTTGTCTTCTCTGTTTTTGTTCTAGGACACTATTCGGAAGACAATTTGAAGTGTGGAGGAAGTGGGGTACTGACTGGTTTTGCATTTTGCATATTGAAGCGCTGCAAAATCTTTTCTATATATGTCTTTTGACATAACCAAATCTTCCTTCCTGTTCTGTCCTTGTGTATTTTCATCCCTAAAATTTGGTTTGCTTCTCCTAAATCCTTCATATCAAACGTCCTAGCCATCTAAGCCTTAAGATCACTTATTTTCTTCATGTTGGGGCTTGCAACTAGCATATCATCAACATACAACAACAAGATAATAAAACTACCATCATTAAACCTCTTATAGTATGCACAATGGTCAGCTTCACTCCTGTTGAAACCTTGGCTCTTCATGAAGGTGTCAAATTTTCTGTACCACATCCTTGGCGCCTGTTTCAATTCATATAGATATTTCTTAAGTCTGCAAACCAAATGCTCTTTGCCTCTTTCTTCATAGCCCTTTGGCTGATCCATATAAATCTCCTCCTCGAGATCACCATGCAAGAAAACAGTTTTTACATCAAGTTGCTCTAGCTCTAAATCCTGTGCTGCCACAAGTGCAAGTAAAACAATACCAGTAGTCAGCTTCACAACTGGAGAAAAGATTTCATTGAAGTCTATACCTGACTTCTGCACATAACCTTTTTCCACCAAACGAGATTTATTGTAATGAGCCAAAATTAAATAATAAGTTATATCTCTTCCACTTATTTAAATAATAAGTTGTGTGTTTAAGTGGAAGAGGGGCCATGTGTTAGGAGACATAGTAATAGTTTATTTAGTCTCTTATTTATTAAATAAGACTTTATATGATTTGGAGGCTAGGAAAAGTCAATGCAAAAATATATCGTGGAAATATAAAGGGGAGGACAAAGGCTCATTAGAGAGAGGAAGGAACGGGAGAAGGGTTTTTTTAGAGAATCTCATCGATTCTGGAGAGGAAGGCTGAACCTTACTCAATCCTTGGATGATCCAGGGCTTCAATTCAACAGACAAGGCGGATCCTTGTTGGGGGATTGATTTTAGGGGCTGATCCCTTGGTATTTTAGTGGGCAAACCTACTTCTGGGTTTGTATTTGAGCCATATTGAAGAAGCTTCAGCAAGGGAATTACAGAAATTGATCAAGAGAGTCCTGCATGTATTTCCAGAGCTTGGCGCTGCCTTTGCAGGGAGTTTTTGCCGAGTTTCGGGGCTGCTACAGCGATTTATTCCGGCTTACATTCATCCTAAGCTGGCTTTCCATTATTTTCAGCGAGATTATCACTGCTGGGAGCATATTCAGACTGAAGAGAGATTGTTTTTTGCTTGATTTTGTACCTGAGCTTCATTTGGAGTGGATTTCCATGTTCTGTGAGTTTGTTTTGTGTTTGTTATTCAGAGGTTTGATGTATTTGCTCTAGTTTGAAGCAATAAATAAAGATAATGAGATTTCTGGCATTTTCTGGCAAATCCATGTGTTGATTATTTATGAGATTTGAATGCAATATTGTGGTTATTTCTGGGTTTTGTTAAATAATTAAAAAAAGGACATTTCAAGTGGTATCAGAGCTAAGATCTTGCTAGCCTATGCGGAGATCTAGCTAGAAATAAATTTTGAGTCGGGATTTATGGAGAAAATTTTTTGGGTATTGCAAATTTTGTGATTTTAGCTTCTGGGTATTTTTTATCTAGAGATTTCAAGTTCTGGGTATTGGAGATTTTTTTTGGGTGATCCAGTCGATTGGGGTTTCCTATGAGTAAAAGACCTCCTATCAAGCATACATACCATCCATGAGGAAGAAATCCAGAAAATATTCCGATTTTGGAAGAGAACCCGGAAGAAGAAGCCTTAGAAGAAGAGGCATACAGAGAAATGGCAGAAAGGGGAAACAATACAACTGAACCAAGGCAAGATGAGGCGGAAAATATTGAGCAGAAATTTGACACACTTATTTATTTGATGACTCGCATGGTGGGATTACAGCAAGAGAGCATGAGGGCAAATGTATCCAAAAACAACTCCCCACCTAGAGGTGATTCGTCAAATCCTAGAGGCCATACAGTTCAGAAAGATACTGGCAGATCTTCCGCATATTCACATACACTTTTGCCGAAACCACCTAAACCCATGTTTACCCAGCAGTTGCAGCAGGTTAATGATATTCAGGAGAATCTGGATGAGTTGTTTATGGAGTATATGGAAAAACCGGAGAATTTCAGGACTGTAGTGAGCTTTGATAGATATTTGAAGATCATCGGGAAGAAGGTTTCAGAGAAAAAGCATGGAGATAAGAAGTTGCAGCAGAAGATGCAGGTGCCTATGTTCAATGGCAGTGAGGGGTTATCTGTGCGTGCATGGTTACAGAAATTGCAGACCTACTTTGCACTCGATCCGATGCAAGAGGAGGATGCCATCCAGCTTGCTACTCTTCATTTAGACGGTGTTGCCTACGATTGGTGGCATCATGGTCTCATCACTCAGGGCCATGGACAGATTTCATCCTTTGAGGAGTTTTGCCAGAGGGTTCTTAACAGGTTTGAGAGGAGAGATGTGGAGGAGTACTTCAAGGAGCTTGCTACCCTCAAACAAACTTCATCTTTGGGGAGCTACATAGAGGAGTTTGAGCGGATTGCAGTGCAGGTGCAAAATATTTCACCCAGGAGAGTTGTATTCTTGTTTATTGATGGATTGTTGGATCCATTGAAAGGCCTTGTAAAATCATTTGAGCCAGCTACTTTAGAAGAAGCAATTAAGAGGGCAATGAACTTGGAGAGTGTACTTCCACCCAGACAGAAATATATTGCACATAACACACCTGTTAGACAATTTTCAGCGAGGAATACATCAAACTGGCAATCTAAAAGCATTCCGCCAAGAGTGGAGAACAAGTCAAGTTTGCCTAGACCGCCAAATAAGCCTTCTACACTTACTACACCAGCAGCAAAAGCCTTTGCAGATGAACGAAATGAGCTTAGACGGAAGCAACTTTGCTTTGATTGTAAACTTCCATGGACTCCAGGTCATAGATGCCAAGGTAAGGGGCAAATTCACTACATAGAAGTGAAATCAGATAGTGATGAGTCTGAGAAGGAGTATGCATCTTCTGATGATAAGGAATTAGAGGACTCCACACACCATGAAACTATTTCAGGAGGAACATTGGCTTCTTTGAGTGGGACCAACAAATTTAGAACTTTAAAGGTGCCAGGAGAAGCAGTGGGAGAGAAGGTACTTGTCCTCATAGATGGAGCAGCTACACATAACTTTGTGGATGAAAAATTTGTGGCAAAGAAAAGACTCAAGGCTGAAACATTTGCCGGATTTAATGTGGCTACAGGTAATGGCATTGTCCCTTGCAGTAAGATGGTTAAAAAATTAAAAATCAGCTTTGGGAAGTTTGAGGTAGAGGATGATTTCTTTGTGTTTCCGTTGGGAGTTGTACCTCATATGGTTTTGGGTGTTCAATGGCTTTGGTCTTTGGGTGATTATGTGACTAACTATCAGACTTTGGAGCTGAAAATTAAAGTTGATGGGCAAGATGTAGTGCTGCGTGGAATTAAGGAAAATGTGCAAGAAGGGGCATGCAATATATTGGAGGTGTCTTACAAACGGTTAGAGAAGATCATTAGCCAGAAAGACACATTATGGGCTGTTACTATATTCCATACACAAGGTAATAAACCCCCTAAATTACATCCTCAAATTCAGTCTATTTTGCATAAACATAAGAAAGTGTTTGAGGATTTGCCTAAAGGTTTGCCACCCAGTAGAGGTTTCCAGCATGTCATAGAGTTGGAGCCTAATTCTAAACCTGTCATCATTAAACCTTATAGGCATCCAAAAGTGTTCAAGGATGAAATAGAAAAGACCATTAAGGAGCTTTTAGAGAGTGGCCACATTATTAGCAAAGATGGAGTACAGGTGGATCAGGAGAAAATCACGACAGTTCAAAATTGGCCAGTTCCTACTAATCTTACTGAGTTGAGAGGTTTTATTGGGCTTTGCAGTTATTACAGGAGATTCATCAGAGGGTTTTCTTCACTAGCAGCACCTCTCACAGAGTTGACCAAAAAGGGAGCATTTGCATGGTCACAGGAGGCACAAAAAGCATTTTTGATATTGAAGGAAGTAATGACTACCACACCTTTGCTTGCCATACCTGATTTTACTTTACCTTTCACTATTGATTGTGATGCATCAGGTATAGGAGTTGGAGCTATTCTTATGCAGAGAGGGCGGCCTATTGCCTATGAGAGTAGGAAGCTTACTCCTTTGGAGCGTACCTTCAGTATCTATGACAAGGAGATGTTAGCCATCATGTACGCACTTTCAAAATTCAAGCAGTATTTGGTATGTGGTTTGTGGAAGAGTATTATGTTTGGGGTTTTCTTGGTTATTATGTACAGGGGTTCTAATTCAATCTACGTTTTAATTGATTTTTAAGGGA
This sequence comes from Wollemia nobilis, assembly GCA_028583015.1. Lineage (NCBI taxonomy): Eukaryota > Viridiplantae > Streptophyta > Pinopsida > Araucariales > Araucariaceae > Wollemia > Wollemia nobilis. The sequence goes on along the minus strand of JAQPPZ010017190.1, from coordinate 2,776,162 downwards.
AGAAAATTTGCTTTTTTCTAGGCCTACATCATGCTATTCTTTTTAGATTGGAAAGCTGCAATTATGGCCGAGTATGTGAAAAGTGATTGGGCATCAAAATTTATTGATGGGAGTATACAGGATGACAGGTACAGCATTCATGATGGACTGATTTGTTACAAAAACAGGATATTTATTGTGCCTGAATCTAAATTAAAGGACAAATTAATCAATGCTATGCATGATGCACCTATGGTGGGACATCCAGGATTTTTCAAAACTTACAAATAGGTGCGTGAAAGGTTTTTTTGGAAGGGGTTAAAAGATGATATACTTAAGCATGTGAGGGAATGCAATGTTTGCCAGGAGAATAAGGGAGGAAATACTTTGCCAGCAGGGTTGTTACAACCACTACCTATTCCTGATCAAAAATGGGAGAGTGTCTCCATGGATTTCATTACGGGACTCCCAAAAATGCATGGTAAGGATTGTATCTTTGTGGTAGTGGATAGGCTCACTAAATTTGCTCATTTCCATGCAATTACTTCCACCTATACAGCTCTACAGGTCGCTGATTTGTTTTTCAGAGAAGTGTTTAAATTGCATGGTTTGCCAAAAACGATAGTAAGTGACAGGGATAGCAAATTCTTAAGCATGTTTTGGCAAGAATTATTTAAGTTGTGTGGCACTACATTGACTCCCAGTACCAGTTACCACCCACAGACTGATGGACAAATGGAAATTGTGAACAAGTGGGTAGAAGGGTATTTGAGAAATTACATTTCGGGCCAGCAGAAGGCATGGATAAAATGGTTACATCTCGCTGAATTTTGTTACAATTCTTCCTATCATATGTCGATTAGGATGTCTCCATTTAGAGCTTTGTATGGTTATGATGCTCCCAATTTCATTGACTTGTTGTTGAGTGATAGCAGGGTACCCAGGGCAAGAGACTTTGTGGAAGAACATCAGAATATCCTGAAAGCTTTGAAAGACAATATACAGGTGGCACAAACGCAGCAGAAGAAGTACGCTGATCAGCAGCGAATTGAGCGATAATTTGATGTGGGAGACATGGTATATGTCAGGCTACAACCATACAAGCAGTCTTCTTTGAAGAAGAATGGTGCAGAAAAATTGAAACCAAGATTTTATGGTCCATTCAGGGTGATTCGTAAGGTAGGAGAGGTTGCCTACGCACTTGAGCTTCCAGAGAATAGCCGGATTCATAATGTCTTCCATGTTTCCTGCCTTAAAAAGGCATTGGGGCAGCAAATACAACCAACTTCAGAGTTGCCACTGTTGGATGATGGGGGGAAGTTAGTTCTTGAGCTTGAAATGATTTTGGAGACACGGGAAAAGAAACTCAGGTACAGGGTTATCAAAGAATATCTGGTGAAATGGAAAGGATTGCCTTTTGAAGATGCCACATGGGAAGGTGAAGAGATTTTAGCCCATCCAGCTTTGCAATTGCTTGAGGACAAGCAATTTGAGGGGGGTGGACTTGTAATGAGCCAAAATTAAATAATAAGTTATATCTCTTCCACTTATTTAAATAATAAGTTGTGTGTTTAAGTGGAAGAGGGGCCATGTGTTAGGAGACATAGTAATAGTTTATTTAGTCTCTTATTTATTAAATAAGACTTTATATGATTTGGAGGCTAGGAAAAGTCAATGCAAAAATATATCGTGGAAATATAAAGGGGAGGACAAAGGCTCATTAGAGAGAGGAAGGAACGGGAGAAGGGTTTTTTTTAGAGAATCTCATCGATTCTGGAGAGGAAGGCTGAACCTTACTCAATCCTTGGATGATCCAGGGCTTCAATTCAACAGACAAGGCGGATCCTTGCTGGGGGATTGATTTCAGGGGCTGATCCCTTGGTATTTCAGTGGGCAAACCTACTTTTGGGTTTGTATTTGAGCCATATTGAAGAAGCTTCAGCAAGGGAATTACAGAAATTGATCAAGAGAGTCCTGCATGTATTTCCAGAGCTTGGCGCTGCCTTTGCAGGGAGTTTTTGCCGAGTTTCGGGGCTGCTACAGCGATTTATTCCGGCTTACATTCATCCTAAGCTGGCTTTCCATTATTTTCAGCGAGATTATCACTGCTGGGAGCATATTCAGACTGAAGAGAGATTGTTTTTTGCTTGATTTTGTACCTGAGCTTCATTTGGAGTGGATTTCCATGTTCTGTGAGTTTGTTTTGTGTTTGTTATTCAGAGGTTTGATGTATTTGCTCTAGTTTGAAGCAATAAATAAAGATAATGAGATTTCTGGCGTTTTCTGGCAAATCCATGTGTTGATTATTTATGAGATTTGAATGCAATATTGTGGTTATTTCTGGGTTTTGTTAAATAATTAAAAAAAGGACATTTCATTTATATCGTTCCAACAACCCATCATTGTTCTTCTTTACTTTGTACACCCACTTGTTACCAACAACTTTTCTTCTAGGTGGAAGATCCACAAGTTCCCACGTTTCATTCTTCCATAGTGATTCCATCTTCTCATCCATGGCTTTCCTCCACTTATCTGCATTCTCAGATTCTCCAGCTTCCTGAAACGAGCTAGGCTCACCATCATCAGTTAACAAAGCAAAAGAGGATTGAGTGGGGACTAGTCTAAATATATCCGAATGTATAAGTTGCAGAAAATCAGAACTCTTACCAGGGCTTGCAGTAGACCGAACCCTCTTTTGTTTACCAAAGATACAGTGCTCACATGTCTAAATTACAAGACTTAATCCCAAAAAGCATACCTTAGTCATGTAGAATTTTCATACCTTTTTCACTCATATGGCCTAGGCGTTGATGCCATAGCATTACTGCATCCTGAACAGAAGTTGTTGCTGTTGCATGGTTTGTCACCGTATCACCGCATAAACGATATAGGGTCCCATAAGATTCTCCCTTAGCTACTACAAGAGCTCCTCTGGTAATTTTGCAGTAGTTGTTACCGAAAGTGACAGAATACCCTAGCTTATCCATCATTTTGATTGAGAGCAAATTCTTTCGCAAATTGGGTACATGTCGTACATCACATAACATCCTTTCTCTACCATCGTCCGACTTGATCCTTATATCCCCTCTTCCCACAATTTCTAAAGGATGATCATCACCCAAGTAGACCATTCCACCACAATATAGTTGATATTTGTCAAACCAGTCTCTATGGGAAGACATGTGGAAAGATGCACCTTAGTCCAAAACCCGGGTAGATCTCCTGTTACTGATACATAAGGCTTCACATGTTGTCGTCTCTCCTAAATCTGCTGTACTGGCCTCAACTGATAGCTGAGTTTGCTTTTCACCAACAGTCCTTTGAGTGCCTTGGCTTCCCACAATGCCAACACTTCCCTTGCTGCTTATGTCCTTTAGACTTAGATCTGGACTGTTTTCTACCTTGTTTACTCCTCTCGAAAGATTGACCTCTCACAGAGAGGGCTTCATTGGTTGACGGTTCCAAAGATGTTTTTCGCCTCAACTGTTTTGCCAATAAAGCAACTACCACATCATCAAATTTTAGATTTCCGGATGATAAATTACTGATGGTCATCACCATATGATCCCATGTGTCTGGGAGGGAACAAAGTAGGGTGATAGCTCTATCCTCATCCTCCACCTTAACATTAACTGAAACCAGTTTACTGATAAGAGTATTAAACTCATTCAAATGATTTGCCATAGATGAACTTTTTTTCATCCTAAAGCTACAAAGCTGCTTTTTCAGAAAAACCTTATTTGTTGCTGATTTTGTTTCTTACAACTTTTCAAGCTTTTGCCAAAGGGCTTCCGCGGTCTTCTCTTCAGCTACATTGAACAAAACAGAGTCTGCTAGGTAGAGATAGATTGTAGAAACCGCCTTCCTGTCCAGCGTTGCCCACTCCTCATCTTTCATGCTGCTCGGTTTACTCGCGACCCCTTTCAAGGCTTGAGCTTGGTCATTCTAAACCAGCAAATCCTCCACCTTCATCTTCCATAGAGCGAAGTTCCTGACATCAAATTTCTCAATCTCGAACTTGGTTACACCTCCTGTCATTGTTGCAGCTCCCACTCGCACAAAACCTTGAGCTCTGATACCAGATGTTAAGAAAAACTTCAGATTTTGTTTACCTGCAAGTAGAAACACAATGACAGAGAACAAAAAAACATCAACACAAGTAACACAGAGATTTATGTGGAAACCTGCAATGTGCAGGGAAACCACGGGGCAATGGCAACTTATCCTTTTTATTATTTTCAACAAAACTTTACATTCACGTTACATTAGATGCAAGGGATCAATTCCCTTTTATAGAGCAGAAAAGGAAGACCCCGAACTGTTCGTTTCCTCTCCCAAAGGAAGCCTCCGAAAACTGTTCGTTTCCACTCCCAAGGAAAGCGTTTGAAACTGTTCGTCTTTCGCATTTAGATGTTTGTCCTAGACGTTTGCTTCCTAGACGTCTAGCAGTGCTGCCTAGACGTTTGGCAGTGCAGCCTAGACGTCTAGCAGCGTAGACGTCTGCTGTCTAGACGTCTAGCAGCAGTCTTTGTTGGCTAAAACCCTGCATAGTGACTTCACCTCCAAACATTCTCCCACTTGAAATCAGTATACAGGTTTTCTAGACGTTAGGAAAAACTTCAGATTTTAGTTACCTGCAAGTAGAAACACAATGATAGAGAACAAAACAGCAACACAAGTAACACAAATATTTTACGTGGAAACCTGCAATGTGCAGGAAAACCACGGGGCAATGACAACTTCTCCTTTTATTATTTTCAGCAAAACTTTACATTCACGTTACATCATATGCAAGGGATCAATTCCCTTTTATAGAGCAGAAAAGGAAGACCCTGAACTGTTCGTTTCCTCTCACAAAGGAAGCCTTTGAAAACTGTTCGTTTCCACTCCCAAGGAAAGCGTTTGAATCTGTTCGTCTTCTGCATGTAGACGTCTGTGCAGTAGACGTCTGGTAGTGCTGCCTAGATGTCTAGCAGCCTAGACGTCTAGTACTGCTGCCTAGACGTCTGGTAGTGTTGCCTAGATGTCTAGCAGCCTAGATGTTTGCTGCCAAGACGTCTAGCAGTGCTGCCTAAACGTCTAGCAGCAGTCTTTGTTGGCTGAAACCCTGCATAGTGACTTTACCTCCTAACAGTTTCCATTAGGGGATTGATATGGAATGTTGGTTAGAGGTATGCATTATTGAGACTCATTATAAATAGGATGCTGATCACAAATGTGAAGTGGTACTTTATATGATAGGTTTTGTGATGGCCATGCTTTGATTTTGACCTAGAAGGTCTAGTAGGGATCTCGATTATTGATACTTTTCTAGTCCATTATGGATCTTGGTAATTTGGACTCTACTTTGTTTGCACACATGCTAACTTCCATGTGTGCATGCAGTTACAGGTTGTTTGTAACAAGTCCGGCCTTGTATTGAATGATATATTTCTATAATGGCATCTGAAAATGTTTGTGGTTCACCTGCTATGAATAAGTTACGTATGACTAAGAAGTTCGCTCATTAAATTATTGCTAAGGAAATTAGAGATATATGAAAAATTAAATATATAAAATTCAGAATGAAGTAAAATATTTCAGGGAAAGAGCACGATATAAACAAAATACTATAAAAATCTAATTTTATAAGAAATGATAGTGAGTAGCATTTGCTTATCTAGAGATCCTTATTTGGGGATGTCCGATGCAAAACCCAAAAATATCTTCCAATCAAAGTGATGGAAGTAGAATGACCAAGCAGAAGCCAGAAACAAATGTTTCTGCTTGCCCAGTTTTGACTCTGCATACAATGTAAACGGGAGAATTCGTATCCAGCCATGTTAAGAATTACAAGTGTCTATTGTGTCACAGCCTACCTGCAATCAAGTAAAGAATGTTTTATGCAAATTTCTGATATATTGAGAAGATTAAATGGCAAAGTGTTTATTTGAAAATTCATTGTTGATTGAAATATGCCACCACTTCATGATATATGATTCTAGGATCAAACAATTGAGTTTGGACATTTTGTTGAACTAGTTTGTATTCAATGAGCATGCTTATAGGAATTTAGGATGTACTCTAAATGAGTATCCATATAACAAATGGTTAGTGTGAAATGATGGAAATAAATAGAAAATTCTTTTGCAACAATTTTTGGATGGGTTCTAGCCTTAGTTGTAATATATATGTGTGCTAATGTCAGAGGAATTTTTTCTTGTATACTTCCAGGCTATCCAATTTACCATTTTTATTCTCTGTGTGGAGATCAGAATGGAAAGTTAAGTCAAAAGGTACCTCTATTAACAACTTTGTTTACATATCATTTTCTGGTTGGATCAAATTTATTAGTATGATCATCATATTGAACATGTTATTCATTCTCTTCTAGGTGTCATCTATCGTGGACAACATGAAGTGCAGTATTTGCCTGAACATATGGCATGATGTCGTGTCTGTGACACCCTGCCTACATAATTTCTGGTAAGGACTACTTGAAATATGCATTGCTGGTCCTTGCAACTTATATAAGGGCCTGTATTATTAGCACAATAAAACAGTTTGACTAACATTTGAATTTACCTTTTCCAGTAATGCATGTTTTTCACAATGGTATAAAAGAGCTGGAGATAAAGGAATCAAGCTGGTTTGTCCTCAATGCCGATCAGATATTTATTCTGTTGGTCGAAACCATTCTTTACGGAATATTGTTGAGGTAATATTCATAATACGTCTTGCTTGTAGCACACATAATGTGATAGGGCACATACAAACTTTGATCTGGAAGTTTTTTTTTTGGCGTGTTTTGTGTGTGCGTTCATTCTTCATTCACGATTTCTGATACCTTAGTGTGTTTTCTGGCGGGGCATTATGGTTTATTTTTCACATAAAAAATTACTCAAAGCAAGCAAGAAAAGAAACCAGCAATCTGATTATTTACCCTCATTGGAGACCTTTCCTACTTTGTGTTACTCCACTGTTTAGTAGTTGCCAAAATATAAATGGAGAACATATAGATCTAGTTTGAACACTAAACGTGAATGTTGATGCTTAGTTTGTTATTTATGTTATCTGTCTTTGTTCTTAATATTTATAATAATCTCTCAGTTTTTCTTTTAAACATCAGGGTATTCTATACCATGCTCTGCTTCATGTCCCTGCATTTTATTTTCTCCCAGAATGCTATGCTGAGTGGGGCCCTGTAATTTTGCATTTGCCATTAGGAAAAAGAATTAGTATAATCTTGACTATAAATATTACCATTATAACTATTATTACTTTTGCAAAACATCAAACCTGCCTTACCATAGGAATGACAATGGTCTCCAATCAAGTGTTTGATGCAGGATTTGCTGAAATACAATTCATCGTTGCAAAGTTCAACAGAAGACAGAAGCCAGTTGGACAAATGTGCAATTGTCAAATCAGATATTGTAAGTATTTTTAAGCTAGTACAATAAAATGATAACCAGAACTACCTGAGTAATACGGAAATGGCATATATAATCTACATTCATAGCATTGTAGAAAAGTAGAGACTAACAAGAATGTGACAGTTCAATAAAGTTACATTTCCTTTATTCTTTCTCGTTCCTGTGTGTGCCAAGTAGAGATTTAGTGTTATCTACTACAATATGTATTGTGAAGGTGGGGTTCCCATATGCTTGTCAAAAGCACTTCCCCTCATTTGGTAATGAGGTGGCTGAATTGGCAGTGAAATGAAAAATAACATTGCAAGTCCAAAACTTGTTGGGTTTGGGGATTACATTGTTGCAATCAACATGGAGAAGTTCATGCAACCAGATTTTTTTTCCTTAGAGGGAAATCTAATGTGAGAAGTTACTGTGAGAGTAACTTCTTGGGGCTAACCACTTACGAGTGCACCACAATACTCAAATGGTTGATATCTTCTTATGGGTGAAGGCTTCTCCTATCCTCAGGCGTCTCCCTACATACTCGAGGGTATATGGGAGTTCGCAGCTGTATACGGGAGCTGTCTAAGGCCTGGGTATTGGAGTTTCAGGAACTCTTACTTCTCTAGATACTTTATGGGCAATCTAGCTTAGCCTAAAACAATATCTCCTTCGTGATATTTTAACCCCTGGCTTAGGGTTTCTAACCTAATCCACAAAGAAAAGAAAAATAAAAAATTGTTTTTTTTTTTTTTTTTTAAAACTGGAAAGGTATTTTAATGGAAATTGAGCAGAATGAAAAATATTACAAAAAAGAAAATTGGATGGAAGGACAAGAACTGTTGTTGTTGCTATGGAACACGGCCTTGGAAAGAGCTTTGATATCACTTGTTAGGATTCTTTAGATGAAAATAAGGATAACCGCAATAACAATGTAGGAATTAATGGAAATGTTTATAAACTAAATGACCATGAAAATGAAATAACACAAGTGCTTAAGAAAATAACTGATTGGAAATACGACAAACTTATATTAATCAAGTGGAATAGATATCGCAAGCCTCTTCAAGGGGGCAACCTCCTTGGAAGAAGAGCTCCGATACAATTTGAGAGCAATATGAGATACATGCTACTCCAAACCCATGTCCTTATATAGACTCTTATCTACCCTCACCCTAATTCTTAAGGGTCGGACCACATGAAAGAGGGGATCTAAGCTACTAATTCCTACTTAAAATAAAAGTGAAGGTTACATCATAATGGGACCATACACACTAGGCGCCCAAGGTGCAAACATACATCAACACTAGACAAGTACATAATAAAGTACAGAACAATGGTTGTGTTAGAATAATTGAGATTTTGACAACATGTTTTTGAAACTTAAGGAAGGAATGTTTCACAAGGGATTTAAAAGAGGGCTTCAAACTCACTTATTCCCTCATGGTCCAAGGTCTCAAATATCCCTCAAAAGGATTTCTAAATAAGTGAAGACATTTTTACAAGAACATGGTTATCAAGCACTTCATCAACATCCACTTTTAGAAGCAAACAACAAGCACTCATTCATAATGCAAAGTTTATTTTTTTGCAAAGCAATCATATGTAACATATTTTTTTTTTCAAATTTACTTCTCTAAATTTTAAATGCAGTTCATTTTTCATTCTGAAAAAAACAAACAAGCAATCATGCTTGAGTGCAAATGCAAGCTTATGTGGTGTGTGCATGATTTTCCTTCTTCTAACATACTGCTATTTTGACATCTAAGATCCTTTCCCTCTCAAACTTGGTTGAGGGCAACTCCGTCAAGCACTCAAACAAAGTTGCTGTAGTTAGTCTTGTTACAAAATCCATAAAATTTAAATTGCATGGTAAATCAGAATGGAATCATTAATTGTTCAATCATCATCATTAAATCATAATACAAATCACTTACTCTTGTTACAAAAACCATGCAATTTAAATTGCATAGTAAATCAGAATGCAATCATCAATTGTTCAATCATCATCATGAAATCATAATACGAATAACATGGCATGAAATCAATCATGAAATGCTGGGTCATCAATGCCACTTGTCATCTAAATTTAATCACATGCATAATTAATTGTCATAATTAATTTTATTAAAACTTGGGTTGTGACATCCTGTGTCTTGATTAAGGGTTGGATAGGTGGAACTTATGGAATCTTTCTTACTGTTTGGATGAATACCTGGCATTTGTGTTTAACTCTTCTGTAGGTAGCCAAATTTGATTTTTGTGTTTGTCTGCTGCACGTGGGAGGCAGCCAAATTTTGCCGTCCACTAAATTCTTTGAATTTCTCCATGGTCTGACTTCATAGGTTGATTTAAATCTTATTTCCTTTTGGTTGTATGTTCTAAGCCTTATCCCCTTGCATTCATCCATATCTTTTTCAGATTTTCAATGTTATTGTCTTAGTTTGTTGTAATTGTTGCTCCTTTTCTTCCCAAGGTATTCTTTCTTTAACCCTTATATAATGTTCTTTATCACTATTATATTTTTGAGTCACATTAACCTACTTTCTTTGCATGTGTAAATTGGGGGTTGAAATTATTGCATAACCTCACTATCATGGGCTGCCTTATCACAGTCGTGTCCATTGGTGTGTGCAGCCTAACCTACTTTGATTACTTGAGGATATTACTATAATTTTTTTTCCCTTTATTCAACTGTGTAATGCACTTTATAAAGTAAGGGCACCTATTAATAGATCAACTATTTAACCACTTTGTAATGCACTTTATAAACTAAGGGCACCTATTTATAACAGCACATTCTTGTTTTAACCACCGAACCACAAACCATGGCAGCTAATTGTACACGGGTTGCATGTCTAACAGTGATTGCAGCCTTATACCTACTTTCACGTGTTGATTTAAAAATTCAATATATTTTATCTGTACAGAGATGAAATGGGTGGAGGAACAATCCACAACAACCCTTATAGGAGAGATCAGGAAGTTTGGTGGCAGGGATGGTGGGAAGGAAGGAGTTAAGACATCCACTAATTGCATTCTTGTTCAAGTATTTTTTAAGGAGTCTTTTGACAATCATGAAACTCAAGTAACCAATTTTAAAATTAAACAGACCATAAGCCAACCCATTCACCTCTTATTCATAGTTTCTAAATTTCATTAGTCATTTTGGCATATACTTGCTGACAATTGTCTTTGGCATTTGCCCATCTTGGTTGCCCCTGGTATTTACCTATTATCACCTTGTTTCAATTGTGTATTATAGTCATTAATGATATCAATTTCTTGATTTCAATTATTCCCAATGAACAATAATCTCAACGTCTGAATAAGCATACCCATCTAACCATATATCATACTTTAGTCATGCAATTGGTGTCTTCTCCATTTCTTTTGGTAGTGAAATTGTTTAGGGTTTGTCCCATCAACTGGATCCTGTTTGTCTGGATATCTTAGGTCAAAAATGGTGAACATTGGATCTGAGGATCAGATCCATTTCAATATCTGTTGAGTAGGGCTTGAAAAAGTTTCTTCCGCTTTGAGTTATGGGCTCATCGGACCAACAGGTCCTTGTAGGCAAATTTTTCCTGTGACAATTTTGCAATGTTGTGGCTTAGTCTCTGCCAAGCATCTCTTCTAATTACCCAAACTTCTAGGGAGAATTTTTGTCTTTTTGCATCCACTTCAGGATGAGAAACTGCAACTGTACAAGAGTTTTCTTGTCAATTTCTCTCTCCCAAGTCATCCAAAAATGATTTACTAATCAAGAATCTCCCCCTGAGGTTATGATCTTTGGAAATCCATGGGATCATATTATATTGAAAAACATTTCTGCTACCTTTATAAGGTCATTGGTATTATTAGATGAATAAAATGTGCTATGTTTGAGAACCTGTCAATAAAAACAAAGACATAGGGGAATTGTTATAGTTTGGACCCTCTCAATGCGAGTGCAATCAATACACCCTAGACTTTGACCCCAAATCTCATATCCATCAAGGATTGTGGGTTTGATGATGCAACCAAAGAGGTGCATCTTTGTAGTTATGTTTACAAAGATGCACCTCTTTGGTTGCATCATCAAAAAAAAAAAAAAAAGACATAATCATTTCTTCTTTAAGTCCTGGGTAATCACAATTTAGAATCCAAGTTAATTCCTCCTACGGTCCTCCTAGTATGGTTACTGTATGTTGCTCAAATTTCTTCCTTTCAAGTTTTAACAACTAACAATTACTACATGTCACAATATATCTTATGATATCTCTAACTAGTGCTAGCCAATAACAAATTTCTTCATACAAGTTTTGAACATTAACTCTTCCAAAGTGTCCATTACCTTCATTTTGCAATTTTCTAATTAAGTTATTTCTTCTTGAATTTTCTAATTAAGTTATTTCTTCTTGATTATCTTGGTATGCATGGTTTCCCCTCCTCCCTGAAGAAAAACCTTTCTTTGATGAGATACTCCAAGCATTAGGTTCTATCTCTCATTGAGTGGTACTGCTCCTTGATGAGGGAAACAAGGAAAAATGGATGCTTCGCTTGGGGCAGCTGCCTGTTGAAAAGGCCTCTGCAATGAAATGCCATCTGGAATAATTCTGCTTTTTCCATATCCAATGGACCTTTTTGCCCTGCTTTTTTCCCTTTTGTTTCACCTTTATTACCTGTTCCATTTTAGATCATATCTCCCTCATGGGGAGGTTTTGGCTTTAAAAATTTTGATGGTTCAGGAAATGGGAAACCTTCTCCATGCTTGTTCTAATGAAAACCTTTGGACCTTGATAGCTGACCTCTGAAACATATTTGCAAGTTCTCTTGGTTGCCTCATCATGATCAATGTATTTTTTTTTTGAAGAATTATAGCCCTCAATCATTTCTTATTTAGGACACTTCCATTGAAGGGAAAATCTTGTTAGTTCTGTCCTTGTTCAATATGGATGGTTCAAGCAATTTTGAATTCTTTAATTTGATTACTCAAGCCATCTACCTATATAGAGTCAGACCCAATTTAAAGACATTTCTTCCAATTTGCTATAAGATACTTGAAGTTTCATATTGAGTTGGTTTGCACTTTTTTCCTTGAAAACTGCATTTTCTAGAGTATAATGGAACCTAATCTGCAGTGTGGAAGATTTGAACTTCGCAATGTTGGTCATCTCAAGCCTTGTACATTTGTTGAAAATTCAAGAGTTACTTCTGCACTTTTTGGTAAATTGGTTTGAACCTCTCTACAATCCTTGCAGCTAGCCTTTTTGATGCAATCATCATACCCATTATACCATATGGTCTAGGGATTTTGGGGCCCAGTCTTTTCAAGTGTACTTTCTACATTCATTGACTTTAAAGTATTGGAGACTTAATTTTTGGTTATTAGAGATACACATGTTTGGTACTTTATTCCTCAATGGTATTTTGAGGTAAGCTTACTTGTTCAATATATTGACATACCTTTTGTTTGAGTTGTCCTTTTTAGTTGTAGGCGGTATGAGGATTTCCTGAGACGAGGGAATGATAGTTAGTGGAAGGAGAAATGGCAATGTTTCCTAGAAGAGTACATCTGTGACAACATGAATTCAATGACTGCAACATAGCTTAGACGACAATGTTCTGACAACGACTAGGATGACGGTCCATCTTCATACGACAACTCCATATGACGGCATATCCATGACGACATTAGTCCTGACGGCATCTCCAGAGATGACATTCAGCATGATATGACGATGGTCAACATGATGACATGACAACATGTACTGATGTTGGAAGTTGAGTTAGACGGTGTCAGACTGGTATGTCGGAAATCCAATGTTGGCACTTACTCTATGATGGCGTCGGTTACTGCAACTTTACTTCTCGTCTGAAGGTGGCTTGGATATAATCTTTGTCGAAGCTATTCTACCTACAACACTTACAACATAGAAACAAGAATTTAGCACAACACTAGCATCATTCGGAGACACAAATTGGCACAAGTGAATGAGTTTGCATTATCAATGGCATCATGTACAATTACAGTCTGTGACTGCAACAATGCTATGTCCAGCCTTATGTTGTAACAATCTGGCATCTCTCCCTCGTACATAAACATGCTGATGAATGCAATATCGATCTAGATTGAATTGTAAGGGGTCTATTTACACCTGTCTTCGTAGTTATCAAAACCACTTCAGGGTGACTAAATGACGACTGCATTTGCATTTCATCGGAATTTCCCTTAAATTTTATTTGACCGTATTACGTTTCATCTGACCACATTTCCATTACATTTCATTTAGTGCAAAATGTGTAGACCTTTTTACAAACACTTTCACTTTTTCTTAGTGTTGTTGTCTACATCTATCCTCCCCTTTACATTAGTCGATGTCCTCAACGACTTCCTACGTTGTTCTGTTGGAGTTTCTGCCTCTTTTGGTTCTGACGCGTGCAAACTTTCTAATTCTTGAACATGGAGCTTGTAGGCTTCTCGTTCATCTCGTAGTTTCTTGGCATAGCTATAGTACTTGGCCCATTCCACCCCATAGGCATTGGCTTTATCCTCCATTACTTGCAATTGTTGCAAGATCTCTTCTTCTCGTTTGACAAAAAATTCTTTCATTCTCTGTTGTGTCAGAGTTGGGAACGTTGGTTTCTTTTGCTCCAACTCGTTCTTTAGTGCTGCTTCTCGTTGTTGTGTCTGAGCCAATTCTTTAAGCAATGCTTCCTCCTTTTGCTTTGTCTAGCTCCTTCAGCATTGCTTTTTGGTGTTGATTTTTCTAGGCCATTAATTATGCTTGCTGTTGCTGCAATAATGTATTTGCCGATTGTTGTAGCAGTTTAGCTTCCATTTCCACAATGATATTTTCCCTATCTTTGACTTGCTCATTAAGATTATACAGTTCTTTTTGAGTTGCCTGAATTTGCTTCATGGTTTCATTCAACTGAGCAATGTCATCATTCACCTGTTGTTCAGCTTTCTGCAGCTTTTCCTTTGATTCATGCAATTTGCCTTTAGTTTCTTGCAACTTTTGCACAAGGTTTTGTTTTACCAAGTGTAGTTGCTTAATCCCTTCAGCTAGCCAGTATATCAAATGTGCCACAAAATTCATATGGCCATACATCGGGAATAACTTTGGTACCAGTTCTACCTGTTGCCTTCTTCCCTCAATGCTTGCAGAAGATGCATGATTCCCATGACCCAATATGTAAACTTGAGAAGGCTCTAGGTATAGTGTTGGTGTTTTCTACCCCTTTCATGGTCTTAATGCTTTGCATTGGCAATTCCCATGGCTGTTCTTGATAAATGCTGAAAATGTCAGTTTCTACTTCGTCTGAAATTGTCTCCTTCCCTTTGCATGAAAGATCAATTGGTTTCTTTGTCGTTTTCCCTTCTATGATCACCTGCTGTTCCAGCGGTGGATGTGGCTGGCTACTTTCTCCTATAGCTGGTACCGACTTCCCAAAAGGCATTTTCTGTTGTGGATCACCTTCTTGCTTGGCTAGCAATTCTTGTTGCTCAGTGTTTTGCTCTTCATCTATTGTTATGGGATGCAGTCGAGTTCCTGACTGGTGACCTGCTGTACCCATTTTTGTTGATGCTGGTTCATCTCTCTTCATTTCCTGTTCTTCCCCTTTTTTCTTACCAACTTCTATTGTTTGTCTAGTCTCTTCCGCCTTTGTAGCAACAAGCATTTCGTCAAAATGAACAAGCTCATAATGCTTTTGTGTAACTAAGGTCTTCTCATACTAAAACTTTGAGGGTATGATTGGTGATGCCAAGGGATCAATGTACTGTGCTTCAGCCAAAAATTTTGTAGGTCCAATGTGTACAACACTACTACTTCCCACTAGTGGGGTTATGTTAAGAGGTTTTGGAATTTCGAAATCCTCTTCTTGCAACTTTCCAAACCGTGTTTCTAGTGGTATATTTTGTGCTTGCTCCAATGTTTGCTCGATGTCACGCATCATGACCTGGATTTTTGCAATCTTTTCAGCTGGTATCTTCTTGACTGATCCTGGCTATGAGATTGTGACAATATTGGTGGTATGAACTTCCTCCTCTTTTTCATTGGTGGTGTATCTTCCTCCTTTGATTCCTCCATGGGCTCTTTTAAGAGTGAGGTTTTGTTCAATCGCTGTTTCACTCTTTGCTGTTTTTTAAGAGCGTTCTTCTTTTGTTGAGGTTTTGCATCCATGCACCTTAGTATTGTCGGTGCTAGCTCCGGTAATGCTTTGGGAGGATCCAGTCTGGGGATTTCCATGCCTTCCTTATATGTAGTATTCAAAAACAGCCCTATAGCGTAGAAGACCATCGAAAAATTCTTTGTGGTATGCATCAGAAAATTGCGAATACGTGTCGCCAAGTAAGTTGGCCAATCATAGGCTACACCATTCTCAATACCTTGTAGGTAGGGTATCAGCTAAATATACAAATCCAAGGCTTGTTGATCCCGAGACGGTCTTGCCATCAGTACATTCATGATACATTGTAATCCTATATCCTTCAGTTTGTTTGGTTTTATGCCACGACTTCCATATGACATCAAAGTTTCAATTTCTTCCTTCTTCAGTGTTGTGATGCTCTAAATTAATTGTCGGCTTCTCTTGGAATCTAATCTTTTACTACTAGTTGTCCTCCTTTCAACAACCTGAATGTCCTTCTGAAACTTTCCGCTGAGAAGACAATAGTTAGGCTTCTTTCTCCTGCTTGCATTGTACTAACATGTTTTGTTGTGTCGTATGTTTGCAGCATTGTGTAAAATTCTTTGTCAAAATTAGGAACCTACAATATGAAATGTACGTCAACTTCCTTTATCTTCTGTCTGAGCGTAATTTTTGTTGGTATTTGCTCCCACCACTGCTTGCAATACTCCTCGGTAGCATGAATCCAGGTGGTCCCTAAGATGTATTTGCTCTCGTTCGGGTTGTCGAATTTCCTTTTCTTTTGGTTTTGGAACAACTATTTGCAAACGTACTTGTTTTCCCTCAGTTTGCCCTTGCTGAGGATCATGTTCCTGTTTATGTGTTTCTCCACTAGCGTGAAAATGTTCTTGGTGATGTTGGAGTCATTTTTCAGACAACTTCGGTGGTGCTTTCCATCTCAATTCTTCATGTATTTTTCCTTTCCAGATTGTTTTGGGTACATTAATCTAGTATGAATTGGGCCACTCATACTCATATTGTTTCTACTTGCTTATGATTGTCTTCCTCCAATGACGATAATGACTAATTCTTGCTTTTGTCGTGTGACGGTGGTGGTACCTATGTTTAAGACGGTAGTCCTTTGATTGACTGTTGTGACGACCACTCCTTGCTTCTACGGACATGCTTAACAACGTTGCTTTTGTCGTTCTGTGACGACACTCCTCCATGCTGACTTGCTTGACAATAGTCCTTGTCTACCTGTGACAACAATCCTTCCTGCAAACTTGCTTGACGACACTTTGTTTATGCCAACTTTGTGATGGCAATCCCCTTCACCTGTCGATGTATGAGAACAAATCATTGACTTGAGATGACGATTGTAGACAGGCAAATTGATAATGTAATGCTTTGACAATGTAAATCCGCTGTCTTTATGTTATACTGATTGATTAATAATGTGGAATAAAATGACTAATTGTACAACTACTCGTCATGTTAATTAGACGATCGGTTTAGTTAAGTCAGACTAGTTAATTAGTCTGAGATTGGTTAGTTACGTCTTAGATTGATTAGTTAAGGCATTTTGAATGGACAATTTGGGGACGGTTGAGCGTGGTTGGTTGCAGTAACCGCCAGGCTATCCTTTATATAAGCCCTCCCTTCATTCATTTGGGGGAATTGATGGAATCATGCAGGTTGATGGATTGATCGAAGGGCATTGGTACGTGTGTGCCTAGGGCATTATGCAGTCCAGTCTTGTATGCAGCCATGAAGAGTATTTGCATAGGGTTTGTAGGTTGCAGATTGTAATGCTGAGACTGTATTGTTGTAACTATATATGCCATTGTTAATATAAAACTACTTGTATTTATTGTCATCTGCCATTGCTGCTGCTATTGCTATTGCTGTTATTGTTGTTTTGTGCATTATTATTGCTAATGGCTGCAGATTTGTAGAATTATTTAAGTAGAAATGGAATTGTGTGTAAGCATGTTAAATTTCATTTCTACAATGATGTCCTAACCTACGAACGGTTGTGGCGGGAAGGGTAATGACAGAGATTCCTATCCTTTTGCAGTCGTGGACCTCTTGCAATGACGACATTGCTCATCTTTCGGCAACCTTGCGCAAGTTGTACTCCTTCGACCCCTGACGACAATTCTTTGGCCTTTGGTTGCTGTCGGTATTGGCTGCAACTATCATCTGGTTCGTCTGATTGCTAATGCGTTACTAGAATTACCCTTCTGTTGCATGGATGATTGCTATAATTCTCACGAGTCCTTAGTGTCTGCTAGTTTCTCTTCAACATATTGCATACTTTGTTTGGTGTGGTAATTTGTTGATGCATAGGTGTTTTCTGCCAATTGAGTCTTCAAGCTCTTGCTTTGGATACTTCGTGATTGCTTCAGTATTCAACTTCTCCTGTTTGCAATGTGTGTTCTTCTCCTTGGCCATCCCTATTTATAACCCTCACTTGTTGTCGTTGCCGACCATGCAAACCATTTGTTAATTGCCATTGCATGCTCAAAATGTTGCATGTTTGCCACCTCGCCACCTTGCATGCATGTCATTTTTTTTTTGTCTTTTCTGATTTGTCTTTTTCTAAATTTGCACTGTTTATGTGGGTCCTTGCCATGTGTCATCGACGTTGTGTGAATTGCATGGCTGTGCCAATGCGAACTTCCAACGTTTTTGTCGACAACGCCTCCTGTTTGTGACGACAACTTGTCTCACTGAATGAATCTTCGTCTTCATGCATTGGTTTCGTCTGCTATCTATTCTGATGATTCCCTCGGCTTCAGGGTATTTTTGGCTGTTGCTTTGCTTGCCGATCATTTCTAGTTCTCCTAATAATACACCAATCCACCATTTCTTTCTCTTGGTGATGCATGCCATATTTCTGACATGTGGGTTTCTTTCCTCTTCTCGACTTTGCCCAACATCCGTCTATAACCCTCACTTGTTGTCGTTGCCGACCATGCAAACCATTGGTTAATTGCCGTTGCATGCTCAAAATGTCGCATGTTTGCCACCTCGCCACCTTGCATGCATGTCGTTTTTTTTTTTGTCTTTTTCTAAATTTGCACTGTTTATGTGGGTCCCTGCCATGTGTCATCGACGTTGTGTGAATTGCATGGCTGTGCTCTGTTGCCACATTTTGCACGGGGTGCAATGTTTTCAATTTTGTAGCAATGCTGCTCTTCCTTTTCCCTCTTCCTCTATTTTCCTTTCTTCTTCTCTCCCTTTCTCTCTCTTTCCTACATTCTCTTTCTTCCCCCTTTCTTGGAGCCCCTCAGTTGGATCTCAAATTTGACAGCAGTTGCCCTGGAAAATGGCTAAGTGTTGGTGCGAAGTTCGCACTTCGCCCAGTTTTGGTGCGAAGTCCGCACTTCGCCCAGTTTTGGTGCGAAGTCCGACTTCGCCCCTCTTTTTGGGCGCACCTTGTAGCAGTCGGCAGTCGACGTAAAAATGACTAAGTGCCGGAGCGAAGTCCGTACGGCGGCAGAATCAGCTTTCACTCGAGCGCAGTCCGACTTCGCAGACGAAGTCGGAGTGCGCCCTTGACAGAGCGCAGTAGGGAAACAAACTCGTAAATACACCCAAGGCATGAAGGCCTTCCCGATCGCGCTGTTTTCGCTCGCGCAACCCGATGGCGCTCCGATCCCGTGCGAAGTTGGATAAACCGCCTTTCAAGGCAGTACACGTGTCAAACAACATCATCCATCATCTGACAAGTGTCCAGCCTTCGGGATTTGAGCCAAGACGTGCCGAGCAAAAGGACGAGCATGGGCTGCACTACCTATGCCAGTGGCCTCATTTAAAGCCGATTGGAGGTTCTACCTGCTCCAGCTACCCGCATTCCTGCCGAGAAGAAGTTCTACCCAACACACCGCCACGTAGCTGTCCAGCTTCCAGGAAGACCATGCTGCGGGTACAGTCCGGTCCGACAAAGGTTAGCATTTGCAGCTCCTTCGCCGCTTTTGTCAGCTAGTGTTTGATCGGGACTTTGTGCCCATTAATGTAACGGGAGGGACTCAGGCTATAAAAACCCACCATGTTTTCATTGTAAAGGGTGGAAGGGGAATGTCTGTTAGGGAACCATTGTAACCGTGCTTCTGCTTATAAATATAAATTGTATGCCTGGTTCTGTTCTATTGCTTTTATTTCTTTATGCTTATGCTTTACGCTTCCCTGTGTCACGGCTCGTTGATTCATTTCAGCATTTGGTGGTCAGGCGCCTTTAGCATTGCTTGTGCCATGGCTTGTTGATTCATTTCAGCATTTGGTGGTCAAGCACTTTTGAACTTCATAGATTAGAGGATACATAGAATAGATGTGGTAGCAGTTCCATCAGTTGTGTGTTACGTTGCTGTCCGTAGTGGTGATTGATGCGTTGTCGTGCTGTTAGTTCTCCTTGTAGGGAGAATGTTTGCTAGGGGACCATTGTAGTCGTGCGTATAAATTCTCCACATAACACATATACCTGGCTCTGACATCTCTTGGTTGCTTTCTATTTTATGTTGCCGTACGTAGTGGTGATTGATGCATTGCCGTGCTGTTAGTTCTCCTTCTAGGGAGAATGTTTGCTAGGGGACCATTGTAGCTGTGCGTACATTGCTTAATATAAAAAGTATACTTAGGTTTTGCAGTTCTCAGTCATGCTTTGTATTTATGATGCAGTAAGTAATGGTGATTGATGTGTTGCCGTACTGTTAGTTCCCCCCCACCAAACTCCAATCACATTTGTAAATTCTTTCCGTTCCTTTATCTCTTTCCTGCACTCTTAGCTTAAACCATAAAACCCCCCAAAGGAGCCGGCCTTCTCCGGAGATTGGCACTGAAGGCATCTCTTCCTTCCGGCCTTTCATGTCGGTGGGCGAATCTGGGCGCATTAACCCAAAATCCTTTCCTCATGGCAGATTCGTAACCAACAGTTTCTCTGGCACGCCCGGTGGGACCAGGGTCCCACATTTGAAGAGAGATTTTCTGATCAGTCTCCACCTGGCGCTGACAGTGGTTTCTGAGCACTTGGTGAGACAAGGAAGTTTCTCACCCCCAACAGAATTGAAGCACCGGTGTTCGCTTCATTGCTGTTCGAAATCTGAGCACCTGGCGACTCTGCACGAACAAATCCTCTGAGTCCGAAAGACCGGTCCCAGCACCTTCATGCAAACAAGAAGGTGGCGAGCAAGGGATCCGAGAAGCCCGCCTGACTTTTACGAACTGGACATCAACGCTCGAGGCGAAATTGCCAGGCTGGCTGATCCGCAAGCTCGTGTCGACGAAGCCGAGGCTGAAATTCAAGAAGAAGCCGAAGCCGAGGTCGGCGGAGCTGAGTACGAAATAGAAGAGGCCGAGGAAGAAGAAGCATCTGCATCCTCGGAAAGTACCGACACCGAGTACACAACCGACGGAGGAGAAGAAGAAGAAATGGCTGCTCAACAGCAGAATGACGATGATCTCTTCCCGGCGGTGGACTCCTACAGGGCCCTTGGCCCTGGTCGGACAGCAAGCTGTGCCCCCTGCTGCTTTAAAGTCTATCCCTACATACGACGGCTACGGCAAGACGGCGTACGAGCACATCCAGGACATCCTTGCCCTGGCCGCATTACATTCCATTACTGATGAGAGTGTGAAGACCCGTCACCGGCCCTTTCCCCGAGGGGAAAGCTTCTCTACCGGTGGAGATCGCCGCCGTAGGGATCCATCACAGGGTGGCCCCAACTTGCCGTAAGGCTCGTGAAAGGATGCAACGAGTCCGCTGACCCTACTTCTTTGCTGCATCAGTTCCAAAGTATCCAGAGACACCCTCAAGAGGAGGTGTCTGACTTTAACATCAGGTTTGCGAGATCCTGGAAACGGGTACCTCGCGAACTTCGGCCTTCAACCGGCATGGCTGCTCACTACTATCTGAGATCCTTCAACTCAGACATATGCCTGCTGCTGAAGATTGCCAAAATAGACGAGTTTCCTGCTCTGTACGAGGCTGCCCAGCAAGCTGAAGCTGACATTATTTCTATCGGCAGACTCCCGTCCAGGGTGCAGGAACCCATTCATCCTGACTTCCCTAGATCCCGCATCCTCCCCGCTTCGGTGGTGCGCCGTCCACATCGGGACAACAACCCCAAGCAAGAATGGAATCCGGCGCCGGTCGTAACTCCTTACGGCCCGCCTCAATTGCATTATCCTCACCCGCCTCCTCCCCGCTCCGCATTTTCCAAGCACTTCCCGCTCCCCCTCGCACGCACGCACCTTATTCCAACCCTCCTCCATTAGCCGCATTGCCTCCACCGGCACAGTTGCCGCCTCCTGACAATAGTATTCGTAATACAATCCTCCAGGAGGTGCGGGCTTTGGCCTCAGGATATCATGCCATGTCCAATGACATGACCGCTTCGAAGAAGAAGCAGGCCCGTATGGACCTCGCTCCTAGGAGGCCATATGCGCCCCCGGCGCTGACAAAAGACAAGCCCCCGTAGCACCAGTTGCAGAGGCGTCCGCCTCCGAGAAATGCTGCTATAGAAGACCCGCCCGGTCCTTCCGACCAGGTTAACTGGTGCACTACGTGCAATGACCCGCATTCGGAGGAAGATTGCACTTTGCACCAAAGACTACATCCAGACTTTGGCCGGCAGCGCCATAGAGGACGATGAACTCTACATGATCCTGGACGGCGAAGCCAACTTTGCCCTCCCAGAGGAGAATCTAGTGCCGCCCGCCAAGGAAGAAAAGAAAACCGCAGATGCTGCCAAGCCTTTGCAAGTTTATGCCAGAAGAGAAAAACCGCAGCCCGGTGGGCTGCCACCGTACAAACGGCTGTGGCCCTACACAGCCCAGGAGAAGGCATCCAAAGATAAAGCTCCAGCCAAGCCTCCTCCGGCAAAGGCTGCCCCTGTTCCAGCCAAGCCTCCTATAGCAAAAGCTCCAGTTCCGGCTAAAGCTCCCGTACCTCAGCCTCCAGCTGAAACCAAAGAACAAGCCCAGGAGAAGTTGAAGTACCCGTCTCCGACCAAGAGACAACGAGTTGAGGCTACCCAAGCAAGTACCGGACGAAGTATGAGCCGGCAAAAGAAGCAGTAAGGAGCTAGTACCTCGGGCTACAGCATAGTAGACGAGTTGAAAAGAACACCCGCTAGAATCAGCATGTATGATGCTCTTCTCGCTCCCGTGCCAGTGGATCTCGTCGCAAGAATCTCTCGAAGAACATGAAGAGCGGCAAGCGTATACAGCCCGCTGTCCCGGTTCAACCTCCGACAGCCTCAACCACCGGGAAGAACAGACCGCCTCCCTTTTATCTCGTCTTTACGGATGCAAGGGCACATAGTTCACAACTCGCATGGTGGATCTCGGTGCTTCCACGACCGTGATGCCGAAGGCCGTCTCGCGATGAGATCGGGATGGAGTACACACGGAGCAGCCAAGGCGTGCCGCAATTAGACGGCACCCCCGTCAAGAAAGGTTGGTGTCATAAAGGACATCCCTATCCGGCTGCACAAGGCTCTCGACATCGTGGTCATCCAAGAGGTCGTGGTTGTTGACCTGGCTCCCTACTTCGGCATGTGTCTCTCTCGGGAGTTCACTGCGAAGTTGGGCGGGTACCTGTCTCTAGACTACTCACACATGGAAGTGCCCTTCAAAGGAAGGAGACTGAAAATTTTCAATGAGAAGCCTTCCACCTTCCTAGTAGAGAAGATACCCGGAGGAGAGTTGGACTGCATGGTCCAACTTGTCTGAGGAAGAGCCGGTGACAAGAGAGCCGACCGAGCAAGCCTTCGAAGTGCTACAGCCTTGAAGATGAGTTCTCTTTGCGGGACTTCAATGCCGTAATTGAGACAGAGCAGTGGTCGTTACTCCATCGTACAGCCTCGAGAGGCTTGACAAGTCAGCCGCAAAAGGAAGTAGGACCTCGCACCCGAGAAGCCGTGGAAGCTTTTCTTTGACGGCGCGCGATGCAAAAATGGCGCCGGTGCAGGGGTGCTTCCGGTTTCTCCGACCGGAATCCGTAAGGACTATACCTACAAAGTTGGCCCGGAGCCGCACTAACAACTCGGCGGAGTACGAAGCCCTGTGCTTGGGTTTGCGAAAGGCGGAGAGGTCGGGGATTAAACACCTGCAGATCTTTGGAGATTCAGAGCTGGTGTGTCACCAGGTTACGAACAAGTGCGCCTCCAAACAACACTATCTTAGGGCGTACCGCAACCGGGTGTGGGACCTGATGGAGTCGTTCGACTCGTTGAATGTCAAGGCGATATCGCGTGAGAAAAACAAACACGCTGACATTCTGGCGTCTGTTGGAGCCAGGTACGTTCCGGCTGATGACGTTGTCCGTAAACCGAGCCGGTTCGCACTATTTACGTGCCTTCGTGCTCGATAAGGACACCCACCGGCGTGTGTTCGGCTGTGACGAGGAGATCGTCACATTTTTGGTTAACGGAGTTGGTTCAATCGAAGGTAGAGACCCTGATGACGAGCAATATGAAGGGTTGATACAGTTAAGAAATAATCATGTCCCAAAAGGACTGATTACATTGGAGAGTCTGTTTGATCAGAATGACAGAGCAATATCTCACAGGATCAAAGTAGACCCGAAGCAGTATGCTGACCCGGAACTTGAACCCGGTAAAACTATCAAGGTCGGAACAGACTGCACGTCTGGAGGAACTTGAGCAGATCAGATCACCGTGCCAAGAGTTCCCCGACATCGTGGCCTGGTGCTACGAGGATTTGAGGGGGTATGACAGAACTGTCATCCAAGGATACCATTGAGCTAGAGGATGGCGCCAAGCCATTCCGACAGAAGCGTAGGGCCGTGAATCCGAAGATTGAGGCCATGATGAAAGCCGAGCTCTTGAAGATGCCGGAGGCCAAAATCATCTACCCCATCAAACATTCATCCTGGGTCGCGAATTTGGTGCCCGTGAGGAAAAAGAATGGCGACATTCGTCTCTGTGTCGACTTCGTAAACCCGAATCAGCTTCCCTCAGGGACCACTATCCGCTTCCCCAAATCGACCGCATTCTACATATCGTTGTCGGAGCCCGCAGATTCTCACTTTTAGATGGATTTTCCGGCTACAACCAGATTTGGGTCAAAGATGAGGACCAAGGATAAGACGGCGTTCACCACCAAGTGGGGGACGTTCGCCTATCACCGCATGCCTTTTGGCTTATCCAATGCTGGTGCCACATTCCAAAGGGCCATGGACCTGGCCTTCCGAGAGCTGCTCAATAAGATCATTGTTATCTACCTTGATGACATGACCGTTTTCTCTCACCAAAGAGGGGATCATGTTTCACACCTACGGCAAATATTTGAGAGGTGTCGAGAATTCGGCATTTCTATAAACCCGAAGAAGTCTGTCTTCGCGGTAAAAGAAGGAAAGCTGCTGGGACATGTCATCTCCGAGAAAGGCCTCGCCATTGACCCTGACAGAGCGTAAGCCCTCCTTCGCTTGCCGCCCCCATCGATAAAAAAGGGCTGCAGTACTTCTTCGGTCGATTAACTTCGTGCGGAAGTTCATTCCGGACTTCGCACAGTGATCAAGCCTATGGCCGAACTGCTGAAAAAAGATACAATTTACGAATGGACTGATGAGAGAGAGCAAGCCTTCGAGGAAATCAAGGCTCGAATTGCGCAAGCTTCGGTGTTGATAAACCCGGACTACTCCAAGGACTTCATCCTTTATGCAATGGGAGAACCCGAAAGTTACGCCGCAGCTCCTAACTCGTAAGGGAGACGATGGCGAGGAGCGCCCCATAGCGTTCCCCGAGCCAAGTGATTCAGCCGCATGAGGAAAAGTACAACTTTATAGAGCGGCAGTGTTCACGCCGTTATGAAATCCCTCCGAAAGTTCAGGCATTTTGTCTCCCGTAGCAAAACGACCGTCTTTGTGATTCACCCGACGTTCAAAGCTTCATCATACAAGGAGAACCGGGTCACAAGAGAGCAGGATGGATTGCAAAAATCTAGGAGTTCGACATCGAAGTGCGGCCCACCAAGCTTATCATGGGCCGAGCCTTGTGTCAAGAATTGGCCCGAAGCGCTGTAGCCGGCATCTCCGCCTGTAAGTGGGAGGACACAACGACACGCATCTACCTAGCCAACTCCTTATCGGAGGGGAGTGATTGGACAGATGAACCGGTGAGATATTTCTGCACCGGAAGATGTCCCGATCACCTGAACGCCTCACAACGAAGGAGATTTCGGCTAGGTGCACTTAAGTACACTCTTCGCCCCGAGGGGCTTTACTTCAAAAACATCGACGGCATCCTGTTGCGGTGCGTCGTAAAATCAGACCAGCCTAGGGTCCTCGGAGATTTTCATTCCGGGATGCCTGGGGGTCATCATTCTTCAAGGCCTACGGCCTTAAAAATAATTAGAGCTGGGTACTATTGGCCCACTCTATTTACAGTACGCTCATGCGGTCCGGTTCCAAGTGTGATCAATGCCGCAGGTTTGCCGGCGTAAACAGTAAAAGCACCCCCGCCCCTTCAACCGATTCGAAGCCGAGACTCCGTTCCAAAGAATGGGGTCTAGACTTCATTGGGGTGATTTCGCCTAGTTCCTCTGCCGGACACAAGTTTATTCTTACAGCCACCGATTACTTCACACGGTGGGCAGAGGCAATCCCGACCAAGAACGCAGACCAAGAAACGGTCATCAGGTTCATTGAGAGCCTGATTACCCGCTTCGGGGTTCCAGAGTCAATTGTGACAGACAATGGTCCGGGATTCGCAGGCGCTGTACTCACGGAGTACACTGGCAAACTTGGCATCTATCACAAGATGTCTTCTAATTACTACCCGTAGGGGAATGGCCTTGCCGAGTCTACTAACAAGAACCTCCTGAAAATCATCCGGAGGACCATTGACAGAAACAAGCGGACTTGGCATTTACTCCTGAACCGGGCGCTGTGGGCTGACAGAGTTTCATTCAAGAAATCCATCGAACGTCCCCCTATGCGCTCGTCTATGGCAAAGAGGCTGTCATGCCATCCCACATTGAAATCCCTGCCCTATGGATGTTGGACGAAGACAGGAGCAGTGGAGACCCGGTGGACGACAGACTGTGCCAACTCCTGCAGTTGGAAGAAGACAGAGAAAAAGCATACCAGGCCTTCACTAATCATATTGCAGCCACTCAAGGCTGGTTTGCAAAAGGCACCACTGCCCGAGTTTTTAAAATTGGGGACCTGGTGCTGAAGTGGGACTCATATAAGGCGAAGCCGGGCAACCACGGGAAGTTTGATGCTCTCTGGGAGGGCCCTTATCAGATTGCCCCGGTGAACCAGTTCAATGCCTATGTACTTCGGGATATGGAGGGTCAGCTCCTACCTATCCCTGTTAACGGGTTCCACTTAAAATTTTACCGCTGCTGAAGGTGCCCGAGTGGCCCTTCTTTGTAAAAATTTCCCTTATGCATTTTTGTTTTCCAGCATGTACAGTTTACAGCTTTCAGTTTTTTATTTTTTGAGCTACACTGCGGCATGGGAGAGAATACAGACTTCGCAGCGAAGTCTGTTTTCGCCCCTCAGGAGGGGCGAAGTTCGGGCTGCTTGAGTGAAGAAAAAAGGAAAAAACAGCTAAGTGTTGGTCGCTGCCCGACTTCCCAGCGAAGTCGGGCTGTGCGCCAGCAAAAGAGCGAAGTTTGAAGGGAGAAAAACTGCAAGGGCACGAAGTGATCGGACTGCGCTCAGTTTTGAGCGAAGTCCGACTTCGGCCGGCTTGCGTGCGAAGTACGAACTGCGTGCAACTCGCGCGAAGTGCGAAGTCGGACTTCGGCCGGCTTGCGCGCGAAGTACGAACTGCGCGCAACTCGCGCGCGAAGTGCAAATCGAACTTCGGGCGAAGTCCGAACGCGCTCCATCGTTTAAGCGCAGCTCGTGCACCCGATCCAAAGAGGCAGTAAAGTTCTAAGTGTTCGCCTCTCTTCCGAAGTTTGTAAGGGCCGGACTGCGCTCAACCCTTGGGCGCGGTAAGAAAAGAAAAAAGAAACAGTCTCAATGCAAACTTCGCGCGAAGTTCGGACTGCGCCCGATTTTTGGGCGAAGTCCGACTGCGCTGGCGAAGTCGGATCGCGCCCAACTTTGGGCGAAGTCCGATTGCGCCTTGTTTTCTGGGCCAGCTTGGACAGTTGTTTAAAAAAAAAAAAATAAAAAATGAATAAAATATTTTAAAAGTCCCAAGCTGGGCCCAAGGCTCATTGCGACTGTTTTGAGATGGGTTTCCGCACCAAAGGGTTTTTTTTGAGCAGTGTGCCCAGGTTGTGGCAGTGACGTCAGCCATGGCGCAGTGTCCAAGATAAATTTAATGATTGCAGTCCTCAATGAAAAGTGCAATAAAAAAAAGTATGGCACGGCAGCCAGGATACCTTTTTCAAAACATTCTCCTGCGCGGCCACCCAGGAACCATAACTCCACTTGTCAGCCGACCTACCCGCTTCTGCGCGACATTAATGACGCTGTCATTATCTAGAAAAGGGGGTCAGATGCATCCAGACATGCCAAACTGTGCAGATTATTCCTTCGACTGTGCAGATTATTTCTGTGATCACGAAATCTGCTGCGACGCCCCGAATTTGTAATTATTGTTGTTTCGGAGAGATGGACAAAGGAAAGATGCCAATGCCGACGCAATCCAGACGAAGGGTGCGAACCAGAGGATTTACCACGGCCAGGTGTTTTCAGAAGTGAAACACCGTCGGAGCGAAAGTCAAAGTCCCGGCCAAAGAAAGTACAGCGTGGGCAAGCCCCACCACCTCCGGTAAATTACCTGGCGGGATACGTGGACGACTCGTTTTCTATGAGCCTGACCAAGCTGCGGACAAATGTGGAGAGCCGGGCTGACAAGGTCTCGCCCTCTCACCATTTCGGGGCGGCGTACAAGTCCAACCTTTTCCGGTTCTTTTGCCCCCCTGTCCATCGATGCCCGGAGCTGGTAGACCTGATTGTCAGACATTACAGACCAGCTACCCCGCAAATTTGCAGCTCCAGCGGTAAACCCTTGTTCGCGCTGCGCAGGGAGACTGTCCAGCCAGCTTTCGCCCCAGGGTTGGAGTATGACTCCAGCACAATCGTCAGAAAGATAAATCTGGGCGAGCAAGCGGGACGCTTCATGCATTCAAAAAGGATGAGGGATTTCCTCAATTCAGAGCTGAACGCCCCGCTTGTAGCTGGACAGTGGCCAACCGGCCCCATGCCCTTGGCGAGGTTTCAGAGCAAGTATTTATACACCATTCTGGCATGGATCCTTGGCTGCGACTTTGATGAGCTGGTACAGCTGTACCAGCTAGCGCTGGCAGAATGTCTCCTGTGTGGAGAATCCTACGAACCAGCAGCGCAGAGAAGTGGAAAGCGCCCCATCTTTTTCGACTGGGCGGATTGGCTTGCATACGCCATCCACTCTAGCCTGGTGAAGCTCCAGAAGAAGCAGTCCACTGAATTTCGGTTCAGTTCCTTCCTAGCTTGGCTTTGTCTGTATCACTCCCGGATGCCGATACCGAACCTGAAGAAGGTCAATGAGAGGGGAGAGCCACAGCCTGTCTATGTCTGGACGGATGACCTATACCGGAAAGGGTCTTACTACAAGTTTAACTTCAACTTTTTGGGATTGGTCTTGTCAGTCTTCAGCGATGGCGAGATTCCTCGCCCCTCGCGGGAAATGACGAACTCTTTGCTGAGTCAGAAGCTCGGGGACGTTTTTAGACTGACGCAGGGGATTGTGGTCAGAATCTACGGATTCAAGGGCAAACCTCATTTGCTGCCCTACTAGTGTACGGAGCATCAGTTTGGGATGGAGGTTGCCCGGCAGATGGATTATGTTGAGGAGGAGTTCGGCCTAGGAAAGAAAAGAGGCCAGATCTTTCAATATCCTCTTTCCTGGGCGAATGTTGAGATCTCTGAGGTAGGACAACATGTCTACCTCGAGCGGGAGTTTTCCCGGATTGGCCTGGTTCTGTTGCCGCAGTGCTGGAAGTATGACCCGTACGGGATAAGGGGAAAGTTCACACATATCTGCCCCCGGGCGGATATAGTCGAAGACAGATGCGATGTGGTCCATGTTGACCTTGACTGGGAAATTGACTTGATGGAAGCTTCTCCTCCATGGCAGGATTTTTACTGCGAGGAGGTAGCATATGACCCCAAGTGAAACCCGGACCACAAGTTCTCTTCTCCAGGGTTTAAAAAATTCATCTCCAAGATAGCAGGCCTTAACTGGCCAAAAGAAAAGATTATTGAATGCTGGAAGATGAGGTGCCGCACGTAGCACGACAAATCCACCAGGAGAAATCTGGTCGTTGATGACGACTTTTCGGCTCTATATGACCAGCACCATGACAGCTGGCGGCCATTCGCATATCAAGATTACGTTCCCCGAGGTCCCTTTGAGGGCTATAAAGGAGGGTCTTCCTCCCAACAGTTGTACACTTCGGCAACTGCCAGCGCTGGCCCAGCAGACATCCAGGTGGACCCGATGCAACCCGTGGCTTCCCAGGCGGCGCCTGAGAAGGTGAAGAAATTAGTCAAGGCAACGCCCGAGGTGATTCCTCGGGCACAAAAGACGCCAGCGCCGCCAGAGAGCATACCGGTTGCGGCAGACCTTCTACAAGTCAAACCCCGGTACAAGTTTACCGTGGGAACATCAGCGCCTGCTGCACCTGCTTCATCTCCTTCCCCCGATCCAGCCATCGCTCCGAAGATAAAAAGAGGAAGAGAGTTGAAAGCATCAGGCGACCTAGTCTGACAGTGCAGCAGCCAGTCGCAGAGCCGCAGCCGCGTTCAGCCGCTCCAGAGATTGTTTCTTCGGGCAGTCCCGAGCCAGCCACCGGAACCAGAATCGTAGACATCCATCCAGCATCGGCTCAGGCGGAGCCCGCAGGTACGTTTGCTGCCCCACTCTCTCTGGTCTCATCTAGTCCTACTCCTACTCCATCTCCCGCTCAATCCGAGCAAGTTATGGCCGCATCTTCCTTCCCGTCTCATCACCCTTCTAGCAGCCCCCATTCTTTCGACCAGTTTGCTCAGAACCCCAACGTTTCCCTATCTCTGAGTCAAACCCCAAACCCTTCGCCTGAGGTTAGTGCTGAAGCCGTACATTCACCGTTACATCCACCGCCTCAGCTGCTTGAAACCCTTTCAGCATCATCCGCTCCCATACCTACTTCCCGGTCGCCCCCAGAAGCGGCCGATCCTTCCAAAGTCCGTCCGGTTCCTCCTGATCCCATTCCCGCAGGAGAGACGTCTTAGTAGAACCCTAGGCTGAGGGAACCAGACTTCATGGACGACCTCCGTAATACAGACGATTTGCCTCTAGCAACGAGAGCTGTAGAATACCCTATCTCTTTCCTCCAAAACCTGAAGCGGAGGAGACCTGAAGAGATAGCCGCCCCTGTGAAGCGCACCAAGTTTAATTTTGAGAGGAGAGTGCTTACAACAGAGAAGATAATCCCGAAAGTGAAGAAGCCTCTCCGGGAAATGACCAGGGCGGACTACGAGCTCTAGACAAAGGAGAAGAGCTTTGACGACATCAACAAGCAATACGAGATTCAGGGAATCATTCGTAAAGCGTATGATCTCCTTGTCAAGAGTCTGGAGGAACAGGAAGAGCTTTTCGGGTTGCAAGACAAGACAAGACAGCTTGAGGAGGACCTGTCCAGGTCCACTGAGCAGCTGGAAGCGGCATGGCAAGAAATAGATGAATTAAAAGCCCAGCTGGCCGCTTCTCAGCAAGAAGCCGCAACGGAAAAGCAGGCAGCCTTGGAGCAGATTTCTCAGCTCCAGGAGTCTTTGAAACAGGCGCAGTCGCAATCTGCAGAGAGAGCATCTCAAGCGACGGTCTTTTCGAAGAACAAAGTTAAGGAGATGCGGGCTGGTTTGTTGCGGGGATGCAAGCCCCACACCTATAAGGCTATGTCGGTTCTGGATTTCGCATCCAGAATCCAAGAAGTTTCTGCCCAGGGAAAGCCTGTGGTAGAGGAGGCCGAGCGCCAGGCGAAGCAATGGCTGGACCTGGCAATAAATCTTCAGGAGCGCGAGCGCGATGGCCTCCAATTCTCCCCCATGTCCTCATTCGCTGCAGAATGGGCAGATGCAAGGGTAACCTTGCATAAATATTTCAAGAAAGTAGAAGAGGTGAGGGTTGCCAGACGAATGCTGGACGCATTCGAACATGAAAGAGACATTTGTATGGCTCCATTTCACTCTCTTTCTGAACTAGGGTGCCCGGGCTTTGTTGAGAATGGTGAATTTCTCACCCTAGATCAGGTGAAAAATAATTGGCAGTCCTTTGAGGCAGATACAACTGAGATTGATAGCTGGACTGAGCCAATTCAGGAAAGTCAGGTCACCCAGATGGTGTCCAAATGTTGTAAGATCAGCTCCTACTTCCAGGAGCTAGGAAAAAGATACCTCACCATCGACCTGCACGTGGTCGCTGCTTTCCACGCAGCATTAGAAGAAGTTGCTGACCGCCGGCCATTCGAAGCAGAAGCCTGGGGCCAAGCCCAGGCCGCATACAACCGCATCTGCGAGGCAGAAGCAAAAGCTGGAGAGCCTTCGGACGATGGTTCCGAGGGGGCAACCGACAAAAGTGAATCTGAAGAACAGTTGCCGCGAGGAGAACAGTTAGAGCAACAAAAGGCAGGGGAAGCAGGTTCCTCTGCACCCAATGGATGAAGGCATGGATTCTTTGCGCCGAGGCGAGCTCGACACCCCGCGAGCCGCCAGAAATGTTGCCACATTTTGCACGGGGTGCAATGTTTTCAATTTTGTAGCAGTGTTGCTCTTCCTTTTCCCTCTTCCTCAATTTTCCTTTCTTCTTCTCTCCCTTTCTTTTTCTTTCCTACATTCTCTTTCTTTCCCCCTTTCTTGGAGCCCCTCAGTTGGATTTCAAATTGGACAGCAGTTACCTGAAAAATGGCTAAGTGTTGGTGCGAATTCCGCACTTCGCCCAGTTTTGGTGCGAAGTCCGCACTTCGCCCAGTTTTGGTGCGAAGTGCGTACTTCGCCCAGTTTTGGTGCGAAGTCCGACTTCGCCCCTCTTTCTGGGCGCACCTTGTAACTGGCAGGCTGACAGAAAAATGATGAGTGCTGGGGCGAAGTCCGTACGGCGGCAGGAATCAGCTTTCACCTGTGCGCAGTCCGACTTCGCAACGAAGTCGGATTGCGCCCTTGACAGAGCGCAGTAGGGAAACAAACTCGGAAATACACCCAAGGCATGAAGGCCTTCCCGACTGCACTGTTTTTTGCCTGCGCAACCCGATGGCGCTCTGATCCCAGGCGAAGTTGGATAAACTGCCTTTCAAGGCAGACACGTGTCAAACAACATCATCCATCATCTGACAAGTGTCCAGCTTCGGGATTTGAGCCAAGACGTGCCGAGCAAAAGGACGAGCATGAGCTGCACTACCTATGCCAGTGGCCTCATTTAAAGCCGATTGGAGGTCCTACCCGCTCTAGCTACTTGCATTCCTGTCGAGAAGAAGTTCTGCCCAACACACTGCCACGTAGCTGTCCAACTTCTAGGAAGACCATGCTGTGGGTACAGTCCGGTCCGACAAAGGTTAGCATTTGCAGCTCCTCCGCCGCTTTTGTCAGCTAGTGTTTGACTGGGACTTTGTGCCCATTAATGTAACGGGAGGGACTCGGGCTATAAAAACCCACCATGTTTTCATTGTAAAGGGTGGAAGGGGAATGTCTGTTAGGGAACCATTGTAACCGTGCTTCTGCTTATAAATATAAATTGTATGCCTGGTTCTGTTCTGCTGCTTTTATTTCTTTATGCTTATGCTTTACGCTTCCCTGTGTCACGGCTCGTTGATTCATTTCAGCATTTGGTGGTCAGGCGCCTTTAGCATTGTTTGTGCCATGGCTTGTTGATTCATTTCAGCATTTGGTGGTCAAGCACTTTTGAACTTCATAGAATAGATGTGGTAGCAGTTCCATCAGTTGTGTGTTACGTTGCTGTCCGTAGTGGTGATTGATGTGTTGCCATGCTGTTAGTTCTCCTTGTAGGGAGAATGTTTGCTAGGGGACCATTGTAGCTGTGCGTATAAATTCTCTGCATAACACATATACCTGGCTCTGACATCTCTCGATTGCTTTTTATATTTATGTTGTTGTACGTAGTGGTGATTGATGCATTGCCGTGCTGTTAGTTCTCCTTGTAGGGAGAATGTTTGCTAGGGGACCATTGTAGCTGTGCGTACAGGTCTTTATATAAAAAGTATACTTAGATTTTGCAGTTCTCAGTCATGCTTTGTATTTATGATGCAGTAAGTATTGGTGATTGATGTGTTGCCGTACTGTTAGTTCCCCCCCACCAAACTCCAAGTACATTTGTAAATTCTTTCCGTTCCTTTATCTCTTTCCTGCACTCTTAGCTTAAACCATAAAACCCCCCAAGGAGCCGGCCTTCTCCGGAGATTGGCCCGGAAGGCATCTCTTCCTTCCGGCCTTTCATGCTGGTGGGCGAATCTGGGCGCATTAACCCAAAATCCTTTCCTCATGGCAGATTTGTAACCAACAGTGCCAATGCGAACTTCCAACGTTTTTGTTGACAATGCCTCTTGTTTGTGACGACAACTTGTCTCACTCAATGAATCGTCGTCATCATGCATTGGTTTCGTTTGCTATCTATTCTGATGATTCCCTCGACTTCGGGGTATTTTTGGCTGTTGCTTTGCTTGCCGATCATTTCTAGTTCTCCTAATAATACACTAATCCACCATTTCTTTCTCTTGGTGATGCATGCCATATTTCTGACATGTGGGTTTCTTTCCTCTTCTCGACTTTTTCCAACATCCGTTTGCAGACAACTGTTGTCCCCTCTCAATGATTAACGACGTTCCCTTCTGCTGTCATTCCTAATGGCTATTCCTCCTGCCATTATCATGATGGATTGTTCCTTGTCGTCCTCATGTCAGACACCTACCCTATCGTCATCTTGATGGCTGTCTGTTGTTTTGTTTGCAAGTTGTCTTCCTCTTCTTTGGCTGTCGTTGTTCCTCCTTATTTCCAATCCTCCTAGGCGTGTCAGACTTGGAATTGGAGTTCTTGGCAATACTTGGCATTTTTTTTGGAATCCTTGTTTCCCTTGAAACCTCTCCAAACGTCCTCCCCTTATTTTCGGTTGAATCTCCCTTGTGTGGGATTGCCGAACTCCCAACTATTCAGGATTCGTCCTGTTCCTCAGTTGCTCAAGACGACTTCTTCCGTTTCCACGAGCTCGACGAGGTGGTCTTGATGGGCCATACTCGTGAACTCGTGATTGTTGGTTGTTTTGTACTGAACCTGTGAATAGTCCTTGCAGTCTATTTTGCTGATCAATCAACTTATGGGTAGCAAGAAGGGAATTTATCCCCCTCGAGCTATCGAGATGGAGATCAACCGGACTCCCCCCTTGGTCAGGTATACTTGGGTTTTCAAGAATACCTGCTTCTTCCCTTGGATTACTCAAGTTACCTCCACTTGTCTCTCGATCAAGTAATTTTACTCTTGTTGGTTGCCCCTCACGGTTTTGAGTTCCTGGTGACAACTGTCTAATTGTTGTTAACCTTCGATTTGCTCGCAACAATTGCCTACGCAATCTTGCTTCTTCAAATTGTCTCCGTGGTTCACAATTTGCAAATGCTCCTTGATATTTAATTGAGAAATCAGAGTCAGTGTTGGAGTCATTTCCTTTGCCTGTTGTATACATAGGCCATTTGGATGTTTCCTGTGCTTGTCTTTGTAGCCTTTTCACTTCTCTTCTCTGCCTTCTCAATTGTCTAGATGTAATTCGATATTCTTGTAGTTCTGGCCTTCCTTGTGGTCCTCTTATTAGCTCATTGTCACTACTTAAGCTATTCTCTCTTCTTTCATCCTCTTGCTCCTGGGGAATTAGTGGTTCATTCCTTTTGGCTTCTCGAACCATTTCAAGGAATCATACCCCTACTTGCTGACTTTGAGCTTCGTCCCTTTGTCTTCTTCTCGTGTGGTTGGGACATGGATATCAGGTATTAGGGTCTCTTTGTGTAGAAATATTTTCACCGCTACTTGAATCTTTAATCCATCCTCCATTTCTGGGTTGTTTT
Organism: Wollemia nobilis; assembly: GCA_028583015.1. NCBI lineage: Eukaryota > Viridiplantae > Streptophyta > Pinopsida > Araucariales > Araucariaceae > Wollemia > Wollemia nobilis. The sequence continues at coordinate 2,740,598 of JAQPPZ010017190.1, read as the reverse complement.
GGCAGTTACCTAGTATCTCTCCATAAAATTGCAGCAGATTGTTCTTTGCTTATTCGATTTTTTATAGAATCAACATGGCTTTGTTGTGGTCTATCCTTAGTTCTTCTTTGTGTTCCGAATACCTCGTCTTGCCCTTGTCTTTGAGGATTTGGTGGCATCATGTTTCTCTGCCTTCTGGACCTTCTCGTCAATGGGGAAGTAGAACTAGTAGTACTCCTACTATTCAATTGAATTCTTAGTGTTTTTGCAGATGAACTGCTAGAGCTTAAGTAGAAAAGGCTGTTTTCTGATGGTATTGCTTCATTGTCGTTGGTGCTTCCCCTAAACTCCTTTGTTTGTCTTGGTTCAAATTCATCTATCTTTGCTTGTCTTGACTCTTCCCTTTCATTGATACGTTGCATCGTCTCGTCCAGTTCGTGAACCACTTGCTCTCTTAATCGTGTATTATAAATCTTTAGGGTCTCATATTCTTCTTGTAATTGATGCGTTTCCTCGATCATTTGTTGCAAAATACTTGATTCTTTATTTTGATTTCCATCCCTTTTTTCTCTCACACTCAATTCCCTTTCTTGCAAGGCCACATTAGTGAGAGTTTGAAGTCTGTCTTCAATCTTCGAAAATCTAACATGAACTTGTAATCTTCTACGCTCCATTGGTCGAGGTTCCAATTCTCTTTGTTCAATTACAGGTTCTCTTTTTGTTCCGAATAGCCACTCTAGGTTCATCCGTTCATCTTCCCGATTAGTATTATGATCAATGATTCTATTGGGTTCTCCTTGTTCGTAAAACCACATTCCTAGGTGTGGTAGTTTCAATATTCTCCCCAAAAATTCTCCTTGTGATGACTCTAAGTTGATTACATTACCTGTGCCTTTGTCTTGTACACC